>CM029669.1:18735682-21660286 GCA_017311315.1 Dendrocalamus latiflorus
ACGCCACAGGCACGCCTGAGCGGAGGACGACCCTAATTCCACGAATCCTCGACCTTGTAGAGCTCTACCCCTTTGCCTTCATCTGCCTCCTCGTTGATGATTATTTCTGTTAATGTTTTTAGCAAGTATGAGTACAACTACCGTACTCAACAAGTCACACAGAGATTGCTATTAACTACATACAGGGTACATCAAGTGATGGGGAAAAGTTTATATTTTTATATGGATGCAATTTTAGTTGTAAACATGTTTTAAACATAAAATCATAACTTTCTATAAACTTCAGGGGTTTTCAAGGTTCAATTACCAGACCACCAACATTACCAGATCCTTTCCAAATCTACTTATGCCTTGTTGCTGGAATCACCCATTAAACATAGCTTCAATTACTGGAAGCACGGCGTATTCAAATACATTTGGTCATGACTTTGCAAAGCTGCCCTGCTTTACCCACAAGATTCCTTAACTCTGGCCAAAGAGTTAAGAAAACAAGGTTGTTCGCTGCTCAATTCTCTATATAGCCTCTACCTAGTAGGTTTCCTCGATAAGCCCAGGCCACAACCTCTGACTCATCTCAGCCTACTATTGTGTGGACATCTGATAATCAAATCAACAGTAAAAATAACAACGGCGCCAACTTCCATACATCCCTTCTCAACTCCCTTCCGTATGGACTCACACTTTGCCTTCACCTTGCGTCTGTAGAGGTTCAATCGAATTTGAGCAGCTATTAGACCAGGTTTGACGTATCAACTCTTGTGGTTGGGCGATCACTATGTTCTTTACTCAGCATAAGGGTCTAGTTCTTATATTTTCACTGGTGGCAATTTCTCTCTACAAATCTATCCAGTGCTTTAACATTCCCATTGATTTGTAACATTTGCCTTCACCCTAGGTCACGGGATCCAACGATCCTCGCTTACCCTAGAACCACTTTCCCAAACAAATACCAAATCTTTTAGTAACAGTAGATGACGATTCTCTAAGCTATCATATTCACATTATTACTATACTTAATATTACTATGTTTTGTCAAGGTGAATATGGCCATCAAATTAGACTGGGCTTTTTCAGATGGTAGGATATAAATAGTATCATGTCATTCTAAGCATTTATTGTATATAAAATAACAGTGCACAAATAGCATAATGAAAATACAAGTAAATAAATAACTTAGGGAATGTAGGATCAACATGTTCAAAAATATGTGTGACTTGCCTTGCGAGTTTACGATTTCGATTAACTTGTACTCTTCGGCGGGCTGGGCCTGGACTTGAACTTCTCCCTCCTGCTCCTACGAATCCTTGACTTCGGAAGCTAACGTAAAACAATTTAAAATAAATTAATTCCATGCCCGAAGGAATGAGCGAGGAATAAAGAAAATAAAAGAATAAAGAAAATCCGGAAAACTCCAATAAATTAGGATTTTGGGCTTATAGGAGGGCTATATGGGGAAATGGGCCTTGGATTTGGGTTTGCGGGCTCGAAACGAATCCAGGGAGTATAAACTTATATTTTTCGGTTTGGGTCAATCACTGTTCATCCGACTCGGTTGGCACTATTCATCAGGCTCGGACCCGACACGGCTAGGCGACTCGGCGCAACCGCATCGATTCGGCCCGGTCGGTTGGAACGGGTGTGGTCGAGTTGGCTTGACTCAGCCGAAACGGAGGGGGTTCGGTCAGGTGAACAGTAACCGAACGGTTGCTGTTCTTCTTCCCGAACGCGCGCGCCAAACAGAGGAAATGGCGGCGGCTCTCGGCAACCGTAGGGCATTTTGCGACGGCTTTCGAGGGTGCGGTTGGGTTCATGGAGGTATAGGGGTTCCGTTTTGGGTGGTTGGAGGGCCGGCGGAGGCGGCAATCGCCGGCGGCGGCCCATTTCTTCTAGCGGTCATTTTTGAAATTGCGAGCTCATGAGGGCTTCTTCGAGCAATTGGGTCGGCCTAGGAGCTTCTCTAGGGTTCGGGTAGGTTTAGGGAACGGTCGGTTGAAGCTCGGGAGGTCTGGTTGGGGTTGGCCACGGTGGGCGTGGGCGACGGTGAAGGGGTGAATGGCGCCGGGGAAGGAGAGGGATTCAGAAGCTAGGGCAAGGCTTGGGGAATGTTTATAGCATTATGGTGGAGCTATAGGCGAAAGTAATTGGAGAATGGCAGAGGGGAAGATCGACATTGGGCTAGGGTTCCGAGTTGGGGATTTTCGGGTTTACTAGCAATGGAGGGGATGGCCGGGGCTCTAGGGCGTTCAGTGGGCTTTGGAGAGGTGTGATGCTCCATTTGAGAGGGTCGGGAGTGCTTTAAATAGGCCGGGAATGGCGGTTCACCGGTGAGGGAAAAATATCAGAGCTGCGGTGGCGGTTTCGGGAGGGGCCGGGATAGCTCGAGGGCCTCCGAGCGGACGTAGCTGGCTTGGGCGGTGCAAGGTGGCGGTCAAAAGGTCCTGGCGACGCTCAGGTCGGCCGTGAGAGGAAGGGGCGGGAAGGAGCAGAAGCGGGACGCATGAACGGGCGGCGACGCTGCCACACGATGCGGCCGAGCCAAAGGCTGCCAGGGCGGTGCAGGCGATGGTACGGCGTGCTGTCAAAGCCGGGGGCAGGCTGGCAGAGGCTCGAAGTCTCAGGAAGGTTCAGGACAGCTTGGCGGCGAAGGAACGGGAGTTGGTAGCGATATTTCCAGGCGGCGGCGGGATTTTCAGACAACGCACAGTAACGGCGCAATCTTCTCCGTTTAAGGCAACAGTGGCAAGGATTAGGGGATGGTTTGCTTCTAGATTAGTGCAGGATATGGCTGAGGAGCAGGAAAGCAAAACGGAAACGAAATCCAAACTCAATTTTTAGTTTTGACAAAAATCAGTTTTGTTTCAGTGCTGAACGGATGGGAATGGATCTGCTTGGGATCAATGCCAACAAACTTGAACGCCTTTGGTCATCAGGAGACTGAATCGTCAACTTATTCACCTCCAAGATAATTCAAGGTCGAGAAGCAGTATCCCTGAAGAACAAGCTATCCAAGCAAGCCATAGGCCCTGACAGAATCCAGCGTCAAAATTTCCTCCTAACAATCTTCGCAAACAAACAATTCGGCCCATTACTATCCAAAACAAAATAAATAGGCCCAGTAACATGTTGAATGAACAGTCAGTCACTCCTAGCCATCTGGGTATCTTCTCACACACGGTACAGGGTTTGACTCCGTACTGTATTTTATTCCTGGGAATGCGATCTGGCGAGGAGGTCATCGTCTGTCGAGCTCTTCAATCGCCAATCTTACGAGAGACGCTTGTGCCATCTTCAATTATACGCCGCCACGCTGACGCTGCGTCACTCGCTCGCTCTATTGCCAATTGCCGTACCCTGACAACCGCCGTGCGCCCGTGCGACCATCGCCGGATCGTGCAAATGGACCCTGACTCCGAGATCACGTTCGAGTTCGTGCCGGTGATCCGGCAGTACAAGAGCGGCCGCGTGGAGCGCCTCCACCCCGTGAACCGCGTCCCGCCCTCCGTCGACGCCGCCACCGGCGTCGCATCCAAGGACGTCACCATTGACCCGGCCACCGGCCTGTGGGCGCGCCTCTACCTCCCCGACCTCTCCACGTGCCCCGCCGACAGCGCGGACACTAAGCTTCCCATCGTGGTCTACCTCCACGGCGGTGGCCTGGTCGTCGGCTCGGCCGCGGACGCGCCCGAGCACGGTTTCCTCAACCGCCTCTGCGCCCGAGCATGCGTCCTCGCCGTGTCCGTCGACTACCGCCTGGCGCCCGAGCACCCGGTCCCCGCCTGCTACGATGACGCGTGGTCTGCGCTGCAGTGGGCCGCGGCGGCAGGCGCTGACGCGTGGCTCCGGGACCACGGCGACCGGGAGCGGATGTTCGTGTTCGGGTTCAGCGCCGGCGGCAACGTCGCCCACAACGTCACGCTCCGCGCCGGCTCGGAGGAGCTCCCCGGCGGCGCCCGGGTCAAGGGGATGGGGCTGCTGCACCCCTACTTCCTGTCGGGCAAGAAGGCGGACGGCGAGGTGAAGCACGCGTGGGTGAGGGCCAAGATAGAGGAGATGTGGACGTTCGCGTGCGGAGGCCGGACCACGGGGTCGGACGACCCGCGGGTCAACCCGGTGGCCGACGGCGCGCCGAGCCTGCGGCGGCTGGGGTGCGGCCGTGTCCTGGTCTGCCTTGCGGACGACGAGCTAGAGGTCCGAGGCAAGGCGTACTATGACGGGTTGCTGGGGAGCGGGTGGGCGAAGGACGACGCGGGGCTACTGGACTCCGTCGGCGAGGAGCACGAGTTCTTCCTCCGGGAGCCCGGGAGCGCCAAGGCGTTGGTTCTGATGGACCGGTTAGTTGCGCTCCTCCGCGGGAACCAGTAGAACAACCGTACGCCAGGGCCGGTGCCGGTGCGAAATCACATGTACTTTGGTGGGCGCTGATGGTTTATGTAATGTTTACTGTAGTTGGTTTATTTTTAATATAGTTGTTGCTTACTTATTTAACGTAGTTAAATCTTAAAAAAATTAAAATAAAAAATATTAGTCCATTAGGAACAATGCGAAGAAATACAAGGAAAAAAAGATAAAAAGCCAAAAAAACAAAATAAAGAAATAGTAAATTAAAAATCAGAAGTTAAAACTGAAACGAGCGGAGCCACATGCTAGTCAGTATTTGTTTTCTTTTGGCTTTCCGGTGATGTTTTCTTTCGACAACACGCAAGATGGCAAGAGCCTCACGCGTCATTTTATAAAGAGAGAAAAATGGTGCAATACAATACTAAACCACCACTTTAATGCACCCGTGCAGTAAACTCACGCCGAACTAGCCAAAACAATTAAGAAAGATACAATTATGCCTATTCGTGATGCGACGGCCAAATTGGCCCCCTGCATACCGTAATTCCCAAACTAGCCACCGGCGCCACGAAATGCCACATATGGCTCCTTGGCACGCTCGGGCACCATGCAACGTGCGGTGGTGCGCTCGGAAACTGCACGAGGTAGCTTGGCGCGGCCGCTGGCCGCACGAGGGGAAGGTGGCATGGTCAGAAACCGCGCGAGGCAGCCCCTCACCACGCGTCGCCCAACATCGCCTGGCCCCTCCTGGCGCGCTCGCGCGCCTGTCCTAGCATTGCCTGGCCTCTCCCTCCGCGCGCTTGCTAGGCGGCGGCTCTCGCGGCTCGCCCACCTCACGAGGTACCTCGCGCGCCATCCACCTTGTGTGGTTCCCGAGCATGCCATCGCACGTCGCGCAGTTTTCTTGCGCGCCAGGGGTCATATACAGTATTTCACAATGTCCGATGGTTAGTTCAAAATTTTGTCGATGCGTTCAGCTCCCTTGCCCTCCAGTGCTAACGCTCTGCTTGGTCTCCCTAGTGACCACCATGTGGGATTTGTAGGTGTGATTGAAGATCCTTGCACTGCGCGCCTCTAGCCAGTGTCGAGATAATGATCGAATTGAAACCCGTGACTTTGCTAGCTTGCACCTCTTTCTGAATTGCGAGCCACCGATTTGCCGGTGTCCTGTACTCCGCAGAAGGTGCCAGGCAGTCAGACTTTTCTTGGCCAGTTTTGTTGTGACCTGTCTCATTGCTGATGTACTATGTTTTTTAAAAGGAGTTTCTTGCATCTCGAATTATCGACCCTACAAAAAAGGGTGTTTTGATAGGTATCATCCTAGTGTTTCCTTGCTAAAAAAATCATCCAATTCCTTGACCGTCTGATCACGTCGAAATAAACGAAGGAGAAAACTCTGTGCTGGAATTTTATCTGAAGACTGGAGTTTAATCACACGAGGTGTTCTTGTTTGACTTAGCTTTTTTTTTTTTGTTGAGCCTGCACATGAGCACCATAAACATAGTTGCTGCATTAACACGAAACATCTAACGATGTTTTCTGGATCAAACTTCGGCTTGAAGTAAAGTTCGATAATTTTTTTTTTGAAAATTCAGGCTTTTCTACAGCTCCAAGCCCTCTTCCAAGTAACCGACCTCAGAGCTACAGCCTACAGGTGTTTTAGGTGTCGCTCGTTTAAACTAAAATAAGTTGATTTATGATTGAAATTATACTGTAACTGGTTAAAATTATATTGTACCTGATGATGATTTATTTGACGTGACTAAATTTTTAAAAAAATTAAAAATAGAAAAATGTTAACCCCATCAAAGACAATGTAAACGAATACAAAAAGAATCGGCAAAAAAGCTCAAAAAAACTAAAAAAATCAGAAAAAATGAACTTTAGGAATAGTAAAAAATAAGTCAAAAACTAAAAGCTCAAGTCAAAATTAGCGGGACCTTAAAGCCCTGAACCGAAACCAACAAAATTAGAGCAATTTGATCGAGAAATTTCGATATTTGACACTGAATACGTGCGTCTCTCAATTTTTAACCCCCCAATTCGCACGCCTTTGAAAATTTAACCATGTCACTGTGAATTCTTTTGATTCAAGGGATTCTCATTATTTTCGCAGTGACAAATGTCAAAATAGAAAAGGAGAGAAAATAAGGAGAATCCTTTGAATCAAAAGAATTCGCAGTGACATGGTTAAATTTTCAAAGGCGTGCGAATTGAGAGTTAAAAGTTGAGAGGCGCACGTATTCAGTGTCAAATATCGAAATTTCTCAATTTGATCACAATTTAGAACTCTTCTAAGCTTAATCTAAAACCTCTTCCAGAGTAGCAGTACTACCAACTACTGCGGCCATTCTAGCTACTTCGCAGTACGCAATCGGTGATCCCTTCTCTGGGCGAGACCCAAAGTCCAACTCTATTCCTCTCATCTCCCTAACCCCAACCACCCTTGCCCAGATCTCCATCACGCGATCGATGGCCGCCGCACCCACCGCGCCTCCCGCCGCCGCGGCCGACGACGACATCGTGTATGAGTCGATGGCCCTGCATCCGCATCTACAAGAACCGCGTGGAGCGCTACTTCGGCTCCGAATTCGTCGCCGCCTCGACCGACGCTGCCACGGGCGTCGCCTCCCGCGACCGCACCATCTCCCCCGACGTCTCCGCGCGCCTCTACCTCCCCTGCCTCGAGGCCGGGGCGGCCCCGGCGGCAAGCTTCCCGTCCTCGTGTACTACCACGGCGGCGGGTTCTGCCTCGGCTCCGCCTTCAACCCCACCTTCCACGCCTACTTCAACAGCTTCGCCGCGCTCGCCAACGTCCTCGTCGTCTCCGTCGAGTACCGCCTCGCGCCCGAGCACCCCGTCCCCGCCGCCTACGCTGACTCGTGGGGGGCGCTCTCTTGGGTCGTGTCCCACATCGCGGGCGGCGCTGGTGACGACCCGTGGATCACCGACCACGCCGACTTCTCCCGCCTCTACCTCGGCGGCGAGAGCGCCCGGTGCCAACATCGCGCACCACATGGCGATGCGCGTCGGCGCGGAGGGGCTGCCCCACGGCGCCAAGATCCGCGGCCTCGTTCATGATCCACCCCTACTTCCTGGGTACCAACAAGGTGGCCTCAGACGAGCTGGACCCGGCGGCGCGGGAGAGCCTCGGGAGCCTGTGGCGCGTCATGTGCCCCACGACCACGGGCGAGGACGACCCGCCTCATCAACCCGCTCGTGGACGGGGCGCCGGGGCTGGAGGCCCTGGCGTGCGGGCGCGTGCTCGTCTGCGTCGGCGAGAGCGACGTGCTCCGTGACCGCGGCCGCGCCTACTACGACAGGCTCAGGGCCTGCGGGTGGAGCGGCGAGGCGGAGATATGGCAGGCGCCGGACAAGGGGCACACGTTCCACCTCCTCGAGCCGTGCTGCGACGAGGCCGTCGCGCAGGACAAGGTCATCAGCGACTTCCTGAACCGTTGACTCGACGGCGCGATGACATCGTCCGAAAAGGAGTGAAATTTAGCTTCAGAATACACTCGGAATAACTGCAACTACGTTGCTGATGAATGCTGCTTCTTTACAGTTCGGATTCAGATTTGTGTTTGTGTTCGTTGCCATTGGGTATTGGGGTGTATGGATGAAAGGGAAATTACCGTTGTTTTAGGCGTGGGTGTTGTATCAGAAATTTGGGAGATAATACAGTGTCATACAGATGAAATCATACTTGTTGGACACAAGAATTCTTTTCCTTCTGTGTAACATTGATTTGATCTCTACCACTATACTTCAGGGTTCAGAGTTCAGGCTCGTATTTACTGGTTTTAGTGGCCGTACAAGTTTCTGAAAATCGCTTCAGTTTGGGTAGCAAGTACTTCCTTAGCGCCTTGCTACAAGAATCGCAATCACCTCATTCATTTGCATTTTGTCAACTTAGCTAGTTCACATGGAGAGATACCCTCTGCATGTTTGCTTAGCTGTTAGCTGTCGCCATTAGAAAAATCTCTTTTGTCTCCCATGTTGCACCATGTTATGCTCGGTTCACAGGGTACTAATTAATGAAGGCCGCAGGTCAATGGTTCAGTATATTCTCTCAGTCCCATGATGCAGCCGTTGCAAGGGTGTGTGTGGGCCCACGATGGTGGGATGCAGAATCTTTTTTGTCACTCTCGCTTGTAGGAATGGCAACGGGTTGGATATCTCCGGGTTCTGCTCTTTCCCCCGAATCCAAAATCCGAAAGTACTATCCAAACCCGCACCCGAAATTAACTTTCGGGGCGAATAGGAGCCCCGAATCCGAAACCCGCGGATACCTGATATCCAATGGATATCCAAAAAACAGGACAAAATTCAACTTATCAAGCATTCAAGCAGGCAATTAAGCGGGGGTGGCCGGCAGTGGGGAAGGCTGGCAGGGCGTGCGCGCGGCCCAGCGGGCAACGGGGACAGCGTGGGCCGTGTGGGCGGCGCAAGGGGACGCCGACGACGTGGGGGATGGCCGGCAGGGCGTGCCGCGTGCGCGCGGCCCAGGCGGCGCAAAGGGGGACGGCTGTGGGCGGCGCAAGGGGACGGCGTCGGCGTGGGGATGGCCGGCAGGGGTGCAGGGCGTGCGTGCGGCCCAGGCGGCGCAAGGGGACGGCTTGGGCGATCGGGCGGCGCAAGGGGACAACGTGGGCGGGGAGAAGGCTGCGGGGAGCCGGGGAGATGCCGCGGGGAGCCGGGGAGATGCGGCGCAAGGGGAAGGGAGATGCGGCGCAAGGGGAGCCGGGGAGATGCGGCGCAAGGGGAGCCGGGGAGATGCGGCTGGGGCTGGGTGGGTTAGGGTTCACACCCCCATTTTTGCTTATATACTAGGTGGAAGGGCCCACATGTCATACACACTTCGGGTATCCATGGATATCCATGGGTAGGATTTGCCCTCCAAATCCAACCGGAACTCTTATCGGGTACCCGCCCCGAACTATCCATGGATAGAAAATGCCATCCAAACCCACTATTTTCGGGTTGGATATCCGCGGATACCCGGCTCCACGGATAATTTTGCCATCCCTACTCGCTTGGTTGTCTGCCTGCAAAAACCAAGCGAGCCTCGTGAGATGCAAGATTCCCTCTAGAGCCAGGCTGCCTGGATATCCAGAAAATGAGCTCCCCTCTGGAGCTAGGCCTAAGGGCAGTCCCAATGGGGGGTTTCTAGATGTAGTTTCCAAGAGAAGAAGAGAGCAATTAATGGCTAGTAGAAACTATCTCTCCCAACCCATGGTTTCTACAGCTTGGTCCATACAAAGGATAAATTAAATGCAACACCAAAGGCAATATATCACATGTGGCAATCAGCCATGTAGACATGTTTGCATTCATCGACAGCAAACAAAGAACTAAGTTAATGCCCAGCAATTAAACATGTTCTTGATAACAAATATGATCATAGCTGATTCCGCAATTCAGGAATAACGACAATAGGTAGCACATATAGTTGATAACAAAAGAACTAAAGTTCATGACACACATATAGTAAAATAATATTAAGGTGGCTTCATCCAGTAGCCACATTTGCACATGGTCACGCAGCACTCCAAAGCAAGGACCAACAGCAGCCAGGTAACACAGTACTCCAAAGGCAAAATAGCATGAACTCCAGAAGCCCTCCCTCGAGACAAAACAGTAAAAAAATGGATTAGGCCACTCTAGAAACCATCATGTGCAGGACAAAACAGTAAAGAAATATGATCGATCAAATCAGAATCAAATTATGTACCTAATTGTTTTGCCTATATAAAAAGTTATGTACCTAATTGTTTTGCCTATATGAATTCCCAAACTTTTGCCAAATATGATCAATCAAATCAAATTGAAGTTGTTTGTACGCTGGCGATCATGTAAGGCCGTATTTCTGTTAAGCACATCTTCCATCTCTGGGTTTTCTCCATGAGAGATTGTGGGTTCTTGAACAATATATGTGCTGCCTTCCTCATTCAAATCAAGTGGAACCTGCTCTATATCCTTCTCATCTTCAATTATCATGTTGTGGAGGATTATACAGGCAAGCATGATATTCTCAAGATCCCCTTGCTCGTACAAACGTGCTGGTCGACGCAAAATACAAAAGCGAGACTGCAAAATGCCAAATGCGCATTCGACATCCTTCCTTGCCCCTTCTTGCTCCTGTGCAAACAGTTTATGTTTGTCTTGTTGTGGCTCACGTATAGACTTCACAAAAACAGGCCACTCTGGATATATGCCATCAGCTAGGTAATAGCCGATATCATATTGTCTTCCATTGATAGAGTACTGCACCTTAGGAGCTTCTCCTCTCAGCTGCTCGACAAACAAGTGTGATTGGTTAAGCACGTTGATATCGTTGTTGGGATCCGGCAACACCAAAGAAGGCGTGCCATATCCAACGATCATGCGAAGCAACTGCCTCAAGAATGATCGTAGGCACACCATGATCACCGCGGGTATACATACCCTTCCATGCGTAAGGACATTTTTCCCAATGCCAATGCATACAGTTAATACTCCCTAGCATGCCAGGGAACCCACGGCGCTCACCAATCTCCATTAATCGCTCAACATCTTGTACAGTTGGTCGCCTCAAGTACTCTGCCCCAAATACTGCAATCACTCCCTGCACAAACTTCTTCAAACACTCTACTGCAGTACTTTCACCAATCTTGATATACTCATCAAGCTGGTCTACAGGGCTTCCATTTGCTAATTGCCTTATAGCAGCCGTGCACTTTTGAATTGGTGATAGCCCAGGACGATTAGCAGCGTCACATCTTAAGGTGAAAAATGGAGACCACTCACCGAGGGCTTCGACAATGCGCAGGAACAGAGGCTTCCTCATCCTAAACCTTCTACGAAAAATCGTAGAATTATAGATAGGATTTTCAACGAAATAATCATCCATAAGCCGCTGATTTGCTTCTTCACGAAGCCTAGCCACATATCTCCTTGGACACTATTACGTCTGCTCCCTTCTTCTAGCACTGCAATTTCATCTCTCAATTCTGTAACCACTTGATCTTGCAGTTCTTCTAATAAATCTTGCTCAGCCAGAAATTCATCTACTGTGTACAGATCTTCTGGGTCTATGCTTCCATCCTCATCATGCGGTGGTTGATGAGACATTGTGGCTAGATAGAGAGAAGAACTACATGTGCACATAGATGGCATACAGCCGGTGCATATATATATATACATACAGTAGTAGTGGGCTGTAGTTTTCAACAAAGTAGTGGGATACATTCACACTTAATACTTAATGCTGCAGTTTTCAACGAAGTAGTGGGATACATTCACATTAAACAAATACTACAGCAGGTAATGGGCTGTGTTCCACTAATTTTTCAGTTTCTAGAGATACTAATAAATACTACAGCAGGAAACAAATAGGCAGCAGCAATATTTAGAAAATACCTTAATTATCTGGAGCAAATAAGGCCAACCTCATACTCTCCAATGCTTTGTCCCTCTCAGCTAAAGCATGAGCATTCATATCAGTTGTTGGTGCTAAAAGCAGTTCTCTGTAAGTGTCCAGCATTTTACTTTTCAGTTGCTTTTCTGCTGCCTTATCATTCAACCTAGCAACTTCAACCTTACTATTTGCCATAATTTTCTGCGCCTCCGCCATCTTCTCATGGTCCTTCCTAGCCATTGTGCTTACTTCAATGAACTTGTCTAGCTTCTCACTAATACCAGAATAAGCTGCAGGTGTCTTCTTTTTACCGTAGAGCTCATTCTTAGCCTTCTTATGACCAATAGGACGAATATTTGGATTATCTTCCAAATTCACCACTTCAGCCGGCTTATTAGCTGCACCCTTGTTATTCTCTTTGTCCTGTTCCTTTTTAACATATGCAGACCACTTCCTTCATCTTTCACAGTTTTCCAAAAGTGCTTCAGCATAAAATCTTTATCACCATGGTCAGAAGCATACATCTTTTCAGCAATTTCCATCAACTGATCATCACTCACACCACTTCTGTAGACTTTTTTGGTTTTAATCCAGCAACCATGGAAATCCATTACTGGTTTCTTAACACGATCCCAGCGGATCTTCAGTTGGTTCCGGTTTCTCCTCCGGGAAACCTCCGTGGTTTTGTTGTATTCTTCAGTGACATCGGCCCAATATTGATCTGACTTTCTATCGGTTCCATCAACTGGGTCTTTTGAGTTGCGCAACCAAGCAGAAGCCTACATTCAACAAAACAACAACCAATCAATGAACTTTACAGCCAACCAGATTTTCCCCTAAAGTCCAAGCACAAAGTTAACAAACTAAGAAAGGTTGCTTACCAATCTAACGTCTTCATCTTTCGTCCAGTTCAATCGCCTGTCAGTCCTTTCTTCTTCGATGGTTCCATCCTGTTCTACATTGACTGCTTCTTTGTCTTCTTCGACTGGTAGGGTTCTTTTCAAAATTGGAGCAGTTGGAGAAATTGTAGTTGCGCTTGTTGTTTTGCCAACTAAATGGAAATTTTCGGGACTGCTATTTGACTGGAGAAAATTGGTAAACCCACCTGGTGGGTACATCCTGAAAAATACAATTGACATATTCATAAGAACTAGGTTTGTTTGGTGCGTACATCCTGAAAAATCCAGCAATGATGCCTAAAAAAAACAGGTTTGAAAGACTATAGTTCCACTTCCTAATCAACAAATTTATTTGAAGACAAACAATATAAACCATTGTATACACTCTATATATAAATGGTAACAAGCAAAGAGCATGACATCTTCTGAAAAACAGGGTAGAATTAATCTCAAATGATATACTGCAGCCAGGGTAGAATAAAAAACAGGCTAAACAACACACGAAGTATATACTGCACATTCATTTTGTCATCCAGTTCTTTCAAAGGAGATGATGATGCACCAATCAATGGAACACTAGAACTGATAATAAACATACCCTTCACTGGAGCCCAACGGAGATGAACTTGTCCACCACGCTGGAAAACCAGTCGATTGAAGACTTGCAAGTGGTGGAGACGATGCTGCAGGGGCGGCGGGAACAGCGGTGCCCGAAGCAGATCGGGTTGTGGGGGCGGCTGGAGCACCCTTGCCTCGCCCTGCCCTGCCTGGCCTGGAACTTGACGATGGCGGCCGAAGAGGATTCATCTTCTCTGTTTGGGGCGATTGGAGTTGGGGGAGATTGGAGTTGGGGCCGATTGGAGCTGGGGGCGATTGGATTAGGGGCGCGCGGGAGATCCAGAGCTGCGGGCGATTGGAGTTGCCTGGAACTTGAGCATGCGCGCGCGGGAAGAGAGCGGGAGATCCAGAGCGCGCGCGCGGGAATAGAGCGATGCGGCGGCGGGAGAAAAGCGGGGAAGGGAGGGAAGGAAGCGCGCGCGCGGGAATCCTACGCGAGAGCTGGGGCGAGCGAGCGGATGGAGGGGCGCGTGCGAGCAGAGGGAGGGCGAGCGCGCGGAGGGGGGCGGCGGCGGCGTACGGGATCTGGCAGGAAACGGATCGAGTCTTCCAGTGGTGTTTCAGTCGTTTCTATGAGCATCGATTCTATCGTCGACGTCGTTCCGTCAGGTAGAAATCGTTTCTTGATTTTGTACCCTCTCTCTTCATTAATTCCTATGCCACATCAGCAAAAAATTAAATTGACAAGGTAATTAATACACATAGAAACTACCATAAATATACCATTGGGACTGCCCTAACTAATTGCGTGTTTTTGAGAGTGATTAGTGTATATTAAAGTGAATTAAGGTTTAATAAGATAAGTAATGACTACTAGAGCATTTAAACAATTAGAAGCTTTGCTAACAACTTTTTCACCTTCACACCATATCATTCATCTCCAATGTAACCAACCAAACAACATTTCCATAGATGCAGGCTGATCATAACAAGGCAACCAAATAACCCACGCTTGCATCTCAAGGGCTTGGCTTAGATTTCGGCCGCTTGACCTATCCAGGCCCACTCTCTTCACCAGTCGACTGTTACACTATGACCTGTTCTCTTGGCGATACTCCTGTGATCTCAAATTCAAAGACGGCCTTCTTCCACAGGCGTTCTTTCAGAGTCAAGAGAATTACGGTAACGGCGCCTCCTCCTCCTCCTTTCTTTTGGTGGCTGTAGAGCAACGAAATATCTGCACTCAAAACTTTTTAACCTGTGTGTTTTTTTGTGCTATTTGGTTTCCTGAAATGGTTTGTCCTGGAGCTGCAAGGAACAGTTGTCCAACTGAAAGAACACACCAATGCTGCTGGTTCCAATTTTGTACAGACTCTGATTATCAGCTAAAATTTTCAGCCTTTTCAGAAAAAAACACTTCTTTTCTGCAATATTGTGGGAGCAGTATCGATGTAGTCCCATTTTGCAAATTTATATATACTGCAGTTGCTCTATTTACACTCACTAGTTCATGAAACTCTGAAGATTCTAAACCAAGGTGAATTCGATATACGACACTTAAAGAGTGCCTCCATGTGGAGTATAACCTTCCTTAGTGATGCCTTCCATGAAGATGGATCCTGCACTTTTCTTCGGGCAAGAAGAGGACATATCTCCATCTATCACCAAACAAATTTGCAGGAAATGACCTCCTCTCTTGCACCACAGATAGTAGCTGTACTTGTTGATTTTAAAAATACAATTGTTCTTTCCATAAACATATACGAGTATTTTAAAACTAAGGAGACAAAGACAACTGGCCAAGGAATCTAGTTACTTTTTTTGGATGGCAGCAAAATTATATATAGCCATCATGTAGGATCTTACAGGACGTCTTGCCGTTGATGGCCCGTAGTTCTTACAGAGCGTCATTGACAGATTTCTCGGCAGATTTGTGCAATGATTAAAAGATGATCTCCTGAATCATATAAGACTAATTTCCTTGGTTGGCCAAAAGATGATTGTTTGATGGACGGAGCAGAATGCAAGTAAAACATGAATACAGAACTAAAGGCACCTCCTATGGTCCAGTCCAACCAAGGAGATTCCCCAATTGTACCGTACAACAATTCTTTCTTTCTTTTTTCCCCCAAAGCTGTGAATCAATGTTATTCGAACGTTATAACAATTTAAACCAGTATTTTCTGTCAAATTAATACTTGTATGGCTGACAAGTCACAGAAAATTACCACTAGCTAGTAATTTATACTTTTATAGTATCTTCAATGAAATCATCGTCGTCATTGGTTCCTGGAGCATATGTAAATTACAAAACAGAAGTATTTTTTTTTATAAGACTTGACTCCTCAACAGCAAAAGGAACCAAAAAGAAAATACAAATCTGAAATGGCACACTGGCTAGTGGCGCTGATCAGCTCTTAATCTTTCTTTTGGTAAATTCCCTACTGTACGAGTGTTTGTCAAACAGGTAATTAAGAACTTGTATGATATCAGTTGCCCAAACTCATATACTGCTGAGTTTTTCTTCCCCTTGATTTTGTGGTTCCTGCTCATAAGCAAAGCCAAAACACATTTATTAGTAGTTAATGATGGAGTTAATCGAATTGTCTTCAGGTTTGGTCGAATCTACGACCATGGCAGTCTACGACCACGACAGTCTTGACCATGTTCGAGTACTGTAGGGATCGTAAGTCATAAGTCATGAAAATACTGTAGGCGGTCGTAAATCGTAAGTCGTGAAGATATTGTAGTGGTTGTAAGTCGTGAAGGCATTGTAGCAGTCATAGTCGTAAGGGGTCAGTAGTCAGAATCTGTTTAGGATTCAGAGCGGTCGTAAATGAAAAGTCAGGATGTTTTCGTGTCGGATTCTCAGTGTGATATGCCGCGTTGATTTCAAAGTCTTGTATATTGCTTCTCTATATAAGAAAAAAAAGAGAAAAGAACGCAGGTGCATCGCATTGCATCACATCGCAAAGAAATAAAATCAATCTGAGTTTACTCATGTTCATGTGTGTGGTTTCGAAGGTTGTCGTTCATCGCTCGTCTAGTTCCTGTGCGATTTCCCCAACAATTAGCCAGTTAGTAATAATCCACCTCGGATGGTCAGAATTACACGCGCATGCTGATGAACAGAGTTTCTGACCGTGGCACTAGCATAGTAGCATGTGAAAAACTTGGCATTTGATTGCGCGTTCACTGAACCGTTGAGATTTGACGTTGTACAATGATATATACCAAAGCACCGTTCTCCCTCTATATATACTCGTGCAGACACCCCTTCTCACATTAAACCCAAGAAACTTCAGAAGAGTATCGGTAGTAGAGACTTGAGCCTACTAGTCCCATTTAGCTAGACACATAGCTCATCTCCCTTCCTTTCACTCTAAGTTAACATTCTCGCATGGCTGGTTCCAAGGTTTTGTGCAGTTGCATTCTGATCTTCATCGTCATCTCAAGCCAGGCCGAAGCGAGGCGGCTGGCGACGAGCAAGGGCAAAGAACCATGCAATGAGGGCGCCATGAAAGGTGACGGAAGCTTCAGAGCAACGCAAGAAATGGCTTCTGAGACGAGTGCAGGGCAAGACGGTGAAGGCATGCCAATGACGACCACGGACTCTCGGTCTACGGCTCCTGGGAACAGCCCCGGCATAGGCAACAAAGGTGGGAACAGCCCCGGCATAGACAACAAAGGGGAGATCAACAACTAGTGAATATTTTGGTCTAAGGCTCTATAAGCTTAGCTAGTAGTAGTGTCATATGCCCTGTTCTTATTGGTTTTTGGATTTGATTTCTCTGAAAACCAAAATAAATGGAGTGACTCCTCCTCCAAGTGACTTCTTAAAGCCACTTCTACAGACGACTTCTTAAGCCTAAAACCGTGTACGTCGTCTTTATCTCTAGTTTTCTTATCATTTGATTTGCTTGAATTAAGTTCGTTGTTGTGTGTACATTTTTCAGTTCACTGAGAAGTGTGCACTCTTGTGCTGTTTTATATTGATTAAAATAAATAAAGCTGTGAGGGATTGCAGCCCCTTGTGTCATCACAAATATGCTTATGATGTTGAGCTCCTTCGTACATCTTGCATGGTTCTACTCCTAGAAGGTACCTAACAAGACTGTCTAAACAAAGCATTTAAGCAGTTCAAGAATAAGATCAAAGGTATTCACAGTTATTAATTCTTTGACCTATAAGTATGTTTCGTACTCCTTTATATTGGTGTTTCCGGCAAAATGAGACGTGGACAAGAGGGAAATTGGAAATTCCAACTTCATGACGTTGCACCTCCCTGCTTTCTCATTCTCTTTATCATGCAGGAAACATTACTCAATATAACAAGACATACACCAATATACAGTTCAGTTGCCAATTTATTTTGCACCCTCTGCTTTCAGTTTTAGTAAGAAAGAAGGTTCAGGAATCAAGCACACAACAATATACGGTTGGCTGCATAAGTTCAGGAATCAAGCACACAACAATATAACGGTTGGCTGCATGCCCAATCGCAAAGATGCCACGTCGCTTAAATTATTCTGCATGCATGGTTGTCTAAATTAAAGAAACCATTATGCTCGTGTACTGCGCAGAACAATCTATCGTGGAGAACGCATCTTAGACAAATGTATGTACAACCTCAATTCTGGCTATGATAAGAAAGAGTGCTTCTGTGTCAACCTTCTTCAAGAACAAAATGAATGGACGTGACAGTACGTATCTGTAGAGTGCTTCTGTGTCAACCTTCTTCAAGAACAAAATGAACGGACGCGACAGTATGTATCTGTAGAGTGCTTCTGTGTCAACCTTCTTCAAGAACAAAATGAACGGACGTGACAGTATGTATCTATGGTTGCTAATACTCTCAACTCATGCTTTCGTATTTTGGTGTAGGTTAGATGAAAAATAATCATACGAGACTCGGGTCGTATGCTTATGATTTTGGACCCTTCTCAGGGCATGATATGTACAGCATTGGGCTGATTTCTTTCTAGTTTATGGTTTATAACTTCTCTCAACAAATAAATAAAATGGTTTCTCCATACTATTTCAAAGCAGCTTATCGTGACAATCTTTTCGAAGCGGTTTATCGGCATTCAATTTATTTACATAAACGATTACACTAGGATAAAAAACTATAAGCTATAGCTGAAAAGAACCACTCTATAACTTTGAACCCATTAGCTAACTCATGAATCCTCCCATGAAATTTTATATCACGTGTCAAGCGCTGGAAAGTTTCAACCTCACACTCATAGAGTCATAGGACCGAGATCTCATATGATTATTTTTCAGGCTGGATACCTCCACTATTGAAGAAAACGTCATCACAGACGATTCAAAAACGTCATCACAGACGGTTTCGTCAGCCGTCTGAGTTTATGGGCCAGTAATGATACGTGATCATCATGGACAGCTTTAGAATCGTCTGTGATGTAAACTATCACAAACGGTTTTTAGTAGAAATCATCTGTAATATATGGTTTATTACAGACGGTTTCAACTAAAAACCGTCTATGATATATAAATATCACATGTGGTTTGTAGTTGAAACCGTCTGTGATAAAGTACAATTAACAAGTATAGGCTCTATTCTTTTTCAGCTTTTGGCTTCTGCTTTTTGACTTTTCTACAGTAACTAGTTTTTAAATAAAGTGTCTTTTCAAGATGGGGTCTACTAGTTAATTGTAGTACATACTGTACTGATTTCATTTATATTGGCAAAAATCGCACGTGAGTTTCTATTACTCTATAATCTCTCGCATGAACAACCCAAAAGCCACAAGCCGCAGCCAAAAGTCATAAGCCTCAGCCAAAAAGAACAGGCCCATAGCCACTAGTATAGTACTTACCCTTCGTTGTAGAGCATAAGTATGAATTCCTTGTCGCGGCGACCCTCTAATGCCTTCGTAATGTAATTCTCGACGAAAGATGCATTCTCTTTGATGATATCAATGGAGACCAAGTATGGGTCGAGGAAACTAACCGGTGATTTTGTTAATCTAGCTTCACTCACCATGTATCTATATATACACACATACACACACAAAAGCAATGAGTTATATATGACATTTATCGACATTACATAAATATAGACTGTGATTGTATACACTTACAGTGTCCAGCATCGAATGAGTGAGGCATCGAGGGCGTCGAGTATGAAGAGAAAGAATAAGTCCTCGAAGGTCACTGTGAAGATACAATCATGAATATTGTGCTGCAGATGATGTGGCATGAATTTGATGTTGACACCCAAGCGCCGTTGTTCCTCTGACTCGTTGGCCTGTTTCATATAATATATATAAAATCTTTGACAAGATAGTCCTAGAGTTAGGAGACGCTCTTTTGGGACGACCAATGGCTTATCTGGTATGAATTTTTGGGCCAACGGCAAGTAGGGAATCTCATCATCCGTTTTTCGGTTTGCCTTGCCGCCTCAGTTGTAGGTTGACTTCATGGTAATCAAATAGGCACAAGATGTAAATACACAGCACCCTTGCTGCGTATGTGCAGGTAGCGTTGGTGTGGATCGCGCCTTTGGAATTTGCACCGGTGCAGATAGCTCGAGTGGACTTGGCACCGGTGTAGATGGCTCTTATGTACTTGGCACAGGTACATGAGCCTTCAGGTAGAAGTCGCTCTTGAGACACTAGATGAATGTTCCAATGATTTACCCTAGAGTCATGACCTTATCGTTAGGGGCATCTGCAGTGGGACAACCTCGAAATTGGCGTGAACACTGTCCACATTCACTTTTGTGAAATCTGGCGCTAGAGATACACCGTACACCAAGGCCTTGGGCCCGGATGGATACGCCTAGCCCCTAGCAGTGCATAGGGCAACAGAGGTATATCTCACTTGGAGCTTGCACCTCGTAGCCACCTACATAACGATACAAAATTAGGTACTCCAACAGGCCTATCAATTGATCGAGTATTTTAGAGATAATAATTATTACCAGGATGTCATCGACAGGAAATCGATGATCGCTTTTTGAGGTAGGGTTGGACACATAGCTACTTTGATGGTTGGGGGCTGCCTAGCACAGGAGCGGTGGGGGCTTCTTGCTGATTTTTTTCTATACCTTTGCATCTCATCTCTGACCAACCTTTGCATCTCATAACTGTTTTTTTCCATAATGTCCTCTTGTAGCTGTGTCTCGCACTCGGCTTTGGCTCTCTTCCTACTCTGGTAAACTTCGGAGTCATCTGGGAAACTATATTTCTAAGAAACATAAAGACCAAGACCTCTCACGCGACCAGGGTGCTCCTTATTTCCCAGGGCCATAGAGAATAAATCTCTCTTCCTAACTGCCTCGAATGATCCTTGGGAAGATTCTACACTCAGTGCTTCCAAGCAGTGGGACACTCTCTTGTCTGCGGGGTTTCGAAAGGAGATGGCCCCCGATGACACAGTAGATGACCTCGCTCTTATTTAGTTTCGAGCGTGCTTATCAAGAATCCTAGCAAATGGTTGAGAGGTCTCCCATAGGATTGCCTGCTCGTCCTCCTGCCTCCATTGCTTGATTTTACCTATATACCCAGTGGTGCCGAGTCTGTGCGGGTGCATGTTTTTTGTTTAGAGGGCCTTATGTGCTGTACTTTCACTCCTAAAATTATATGTCATCTTCACCGTCACAAACTCTTGCCATTGGGTTCCAGGAATGGATACTTGTGGAAGGGCGTTAGATCCTTCTCTATGTATTGTTTGACAAGTAGGCTCTTGAAGTTCTTTCACACTTTACATGCCGCTAGCAACACATGTCATTGCACAGAGGTCTAGTGTTCTTCCGGGATCTCGAATGATAAAAAAACTTCCGTCAGTAGCTGGCTTTTCCGATATTTGGTCACCTTCTTCCATGAAATGAACATGATCTCAATCCGTTCCCATGCAACTATTTTGACTATTCTCTGGAATGTAGACATTGCTTGATGAGGATTGAGAGGGGTTCTGTGACGCCCCACGCATTATTATCCTCTCAGGGCCGGATAACCGCATGGGACAAACGGCTTACCATTTGCCGGAGCAGTCTACTGATCAGGCAAATAGTAAACCGTTTGTCCCACGCAATTATCCGGTGGATAATAATGTGGGGCGTCACAGGTTCCAAACGCATCGACATCCGTGATGGTATATCGACCCTCAGGCTTTTCGATAGTCCTCTTTCTTTTCGGGATTTTCGAGACGATGGTAAATCACATGCATCTAGCGACGATGTCAAAGAATAAGTGGACGACATCACATATTTATGTGATAATTTCTCTAACCAGTCAGCAAAGTATACATACAGTAAACAATATTAATTACAATAATCCAGAAAACCAAGCGCATATACAACAAAGCATATATCCAAAGACATGATAATAACATAGAGATCAAACAATTATCTTTCAACATGAACAATGTAACCAAGCCAAAGGATAATATGCTGATCCGAGCACAAACATAAGTATTTGTAATTAACATACTGCACATATTAAGAAGTGAGTTTGGCTCTCAGTTTGAGGAGTTGCTCAATTTAAAACCTAGCCTTTTCACCCTTGTCAACGGATCATATATCAAAGGTAGTAACTCCTCAGTATTTTGCTACTTTGATATTCTAAAATTACCTCAGTAAAGTAATAGAATTAACTGCAAAATTTTAAGCACACGAGAGAATGAAGAACAACTATTGCAATATCAACAATAGTGCTACAGCAGCAATAGGAACAAACACCAGAGATGTGCTATGGCAGTAATAGCAGTAATAATAGAATCTAACAATATTCAGTCCAAAACAGTAGTGATTTATACTTAACTGAAGTAAGAAACAAGTAAAGATAAATCAATACTAGCAGAATACTCTCATTATTCACAGTGATCCCAATTTGACAAGTTATTCTCATCGAGCATTCACAGAGCCCACATTCTATTATGCAAAGTCCCCCAAATGCTAGCACTTATGAGGAGGGCTGCCAGAGTCGGGGGAGGCAGCGACAGGCTCGGGAGGAGGAAAAGGGTGACTACATCGGGGGAGGAAGGCCATCGGAGTTGGGGGGAGGAAGAGAAGGGAAACTACTTTGAGCAAGGAGTGCCACCAGAGTCAGGGGAGGAGGAAGAGGGTGACGGGCTATGGAGGAGGAGGACGATGGGCTCGGGGCGAGGCGGCAGCGTTAGTGGCCAGTACAGTGGGGACAAACCCTAGTGCACAATATATATAGGGGAATAATCATAGATGGTTCTATTTAAGAACCATCTGTGATGATAATATCATCACAGACAGTTCTTATTTAAAACCATCTATAATAACAAAACATCACAGACGGTTTCAATATAGAACTGTCTATGAATATATATATCACAAACGGTTTTACTTTAAAATCGTCTGTGATGTTTCCTACTGACATTCACATATATATATCACACATTCTCATATATAAAAATGCCAATTCACACACACACATACATACATACACACATACATACATACATACATATACATATATATATATATATATATATATATATATATATATATATATATATATATATATATATATATCGCACATTCTCATATACATAAATGTAAATTCACATATATATGACTCATTCTCACATACATAAATGCAAATTTAAATATATATCACACATTCTCAAATACATAAATGCAAATTCACACACACACACACACACACACACACATATATATATGTGTATCACATATTCTTATATACATATATACAAATTCACATATATATCACACATTCTCACATACATATATAACTGCAAATACAGAACATATGACATATAAACAATTGATTCATCATTTCACTTGCTTATTTCCTTTAAAAATTAGCCTTTCATGATGTAACTCATCAAATTGATTGTATTCTTCCTTGTCCACTACATTCTCAACTCTGGCAATCCTTTTTTATCCATGAAGAAATATGTGACGCTTCTTATTTGCCTGGTCGATTACATAGGAAACTTGAATAACTTGGTCAGCGAGTACAAATGGTTCGTCTTTATATTCGACACGCTTGAGGTCCACGGTAGTAACACCGTACTTGTCGACCTTCACCTGTGGGAGATGGACCCAACAACACCGAAATAAGGGCATCTTAAAAAGCACGTAGTCGAGCTTCCAAATCTCCTCTATGAACCTATAGTAGAAGTTCCTCAACCCATCGGTACTGAATGCATCTATGTGGATATCGCTGTTTTGGTTAGTGCTTCTTTACATCCTGAGGCTGCGTATATAGAATGTGTACTCATTTATGTTATATCCTTACCATTTTACAACTGTAAATATTGGCCCTTTTGCCAACCATGTTAGCATATCACTTAATGAGCTCTGGATTCTATTGCTGAAGCACTCCCTTGTGCTAGTTGATATACGAGGATACTTCAGTCATGTGTTGCAAGACCGTGAAATAGGCTTGAGCATATGCATCCATATCTGGAGTGATTGCTTTCCTTCCGATGGTCTCGATACCCTTGAGCCTCCCCTCATGGAGAGATCAAGGCGCACTTATCGGCTCGACTTGAGCCATGTAATCGACATAGAACTCAATGATCTCTTCGGTTGCATAACCTTCAATGATGCTGCACTCCGTCCGAGATTGATTCGTACATAGGACTTGAGAATTTCCATGAACCTCTCGAACGGGTACATGCTACATAGGAACACGGATCCATACATTTTTATCTCCTACATAATGTGAACAATGAGATGGACCATGATATCGAAAAACAATGGAGGGAAATACATTTCAAAATGATATAGAGTCGTTACTACCTAGTCCTATAGGGCATCTAGTCATTTGGGATTGATGACATTTTGAGCAATTGTGTTAAAGAAATAACATAACCTCATGATTGTGTCTCAGACCTTGATCGGTAAAATATTTCTAGTTGCAATAGGGAGCATTTGTGTCATCAGCACATGATAATCATGAGACTTTATACCAATTAACTTCAAATCTTCCATTAAAACTAGTTTCTTCATATTGGAGGAGTAATCAGATGAAACATTCACACCATATAAGTATTGGCATAGTTCAATTCTCTTAGCTTTCAACAGAGTGTAACAAGTAGTGGAAGGTAAGTTCATACTTTATCGATCTTTGCCAGTGTTAACTCAGGTTTGATGTCTATATCAACCAAGTCAAGCCGTGCGTTGACACCATCCTTTGTTTTATCACGAATGTTCAGTAAGAGACCAATCAAGCTATCACATACATTCTTCTCTATGTCCATGACGTCGATGAAGTGACGAACTTCTAGGTGCTCTCAATAAGGTAAGTCCCAAAATATTGATCTTTTATTCCAGACGTTCACTACACCACAGCCCCAAAACAGCGTTGGATGGTCAGTCGGCATAGGCCGCTTTAGCGTCGGACGGTCCGTCGGTATAAAACATATACCGACTGACTCTGCAGACTGTGTAACAGGGGTCGGTAAAAACATATACCGACTGGCCGTACTTTTGCCGACTGACTGTTAGACAGTATAAGATTTACCGTCAGACGGTGTGTTACAACATATTCCGACAGACTATTTGATGGTATAGATATGTTTTAGCGACTGATTGTCCAACGATACAATTAAAATAGATTAAAAAAAATAAAATCCGATTTGGCAGAATTAGTACATAGTAAACCAAGTTCATTAATAATTAGAGAGCCACCATATCACATTCACCATCACAAATTCAATTCCCAGATACATATAGGTTTGTCTTCCTTGCACCAAGTCAAAAAAATAAAACACACACATGGCAGTGCATCAAAATGTACTAGATTGTTTGCAGTACACAATCACTTTGAGAAACTCAGAAACCAAAAGGAGATGCATGGATCCAACAGCAGATTGTAGAAGATTGTTTTGCACATGCCATTGAGTTATGTGAACAAGTTCTTCCAGAATCCCAAAAAACAAAAAAAAATACTTGGATGCAAAGGCGCAGTAGTTCCGCAAAGTCGTGACCGCAAAGTCGTCAACATTATTTTTCTGTGGCCTTGGTCGCAAATTATGACCGTCAATGGGTGCATGACTTGTATGATGAGTTTTCTAAAAAAAGATCACATGACAGTAGGGATTAGTGTTTAGAAATATTGCAGAGGAATCTGGAAAAAAAGATCACATTACCTTTGTTCTTTTCTTAGCTGGACAAGGCTGTACCACAGTGTTCATAGTAGGAATCTGCAAAGATTGCAGCTGCTCTAAGTTTCTTGCAATGTTTGCCTGGCATTGTTGCTCATACTCATTAATGTGGGCATCCATATTCTTTCTTCTTAGGGACATTTTTTCCTCCTAAAAAGTACAGAAAAATTAGCAAATTGTGCTTCTATAACCAATAATGTAAAAGGGAAAAGATTTTGCATGTAATCAGTAGCAGACACAATTTGCAAAGAACACTTACTTCTTAGATTTTTTTAGACTTTTTTGGATCAACAATTATATCATCTATCTCCATTCTAATAGCAGGGGCAAACCCATTAACAACATCCACAGTCACATTGGCATTTAGATCAGGCAATGGCACAACTAGCCCATTGCCACTATCTAAGTGCTCACTCTCCAAATTATCCATGTCATAGAAGTCTCTTGGTTTAGACTGAAGAACAGAAACCCACTCAGTATCAACTGGGTCAGGAACATAGAAGACTTGAACTGCCTGTGATGCTAGTATGAAAGGTTCATCGGATACTTTTTCACCTGTATTGAATAAATGCTTAAAGTTCACAGTAGTGACCCCGAATTGATCAGTTTTTACCCATTTGTCTTGCACTCTGTTGTCTACCCAAGCACACTTGAAAAGAACCACATTTCCTTTATTTTCATAGTTCAATTCAACAATCTCCTGTATAATACCATAATAAGTCTTGTTTCCTATTATGATTCTATCATTGTTTCCCCTTTCAAAGCATGCTGACTCTGCAACTAGAGCAACTCCACTATTTTGGACAGACCTACCCACATCATAGGATTCAGTGTGAAAATCAAATCCATTCATTGTGTAGCTACTATACTTTCGTGCAATTATCATTGGTTCCTTAGCTAAAATTTGAATCTCATCTGGTACTTCCTCACACATTTCTTCCACCTGTGATTAGTATGAAATACTATCATTAAGGTAGATGTCAAGTTCATCTAAAAACACATGTTTTTATGTTATCTTCCTACTTACATGCAACCTAAACCACTCATGGAAGGATTCATGCTGCATTCGGTTGATATCTCGTTTGTTTCGAAGACCAATTGATGATAGATAGTGAGCATGCTTGCTGCAAAGGACAATTTATCAATTTACCATGCAAGGAAAATAATACATGTTGTGTGAAGTGAATAGAGAACTTACTCCAAGTAAGGTCCTATGTTGACATAGTTGAACAAAACATATCTATGTGCTTGAAGCCAAGTCTTGTGATCTAAAGTCACTGTGCACTTACCGGCTAGACACCGACCATTGCTATGAAAGAAAGGAGTTGTGTTGCAAATTTCTGTTTGCTGCCCTTCATCACTTCTAAGTGGCCGGCTAAATTGAGTCTCATCATGTAAATATCGGGCACATAGCGTAAGGCTATCATAAAACAAAGAACCCTCCATAATTGATCCCTCCGGATGGCTTTTTGTACGAACATCACCCTTACATCTCATCAGAAACCTACACACATATATAATTGGCTCATAATGCTGTAAAAATAACAGGTACTATTTTTTTTCTTATGCTGCACTGTGCCTACAGAAATTACCTCTCAACAGGTCACATGCTACGAAAATGTACTGGACCAGCAATTCTTGCTTGGGCAGGAAGATGAACCATCAAATGTACCATAATGTCAAAAAATGAAGGAAGGAATATAGTCTCCAAAAGGCTTAAAGTTTCAGCTATATCAGCCTCTAGACTATCCATATCACTTATCCGAAAAACTGGTGCACAAATCTTCTTGAAAAAATGACTAACACGAATCACTGCAGCACTAACTACTTCTGGCAATATTTTCCTCACAGCAAGCGGTAGTAACTGTTGTAGGACAATGTGGCACTCATGACTCTTAAGACCAAACACCTTTCTCTCACTAACATGAACATTGGGTCGTATATCAGATGCATAACCAGTAGGAAACGGTCGGAAGGCCGGCGCGGTGCTACGCGGAGGCGGAGCGGAGGGCCGGCGCAGCGCGAAAGCGGAGCGGTCGGAAGGGCGGCACGGAGGCGGAGCGGAGGGCCGGTGCGGCGCGGAGCGGAGCTGCGGAGGCGGAGCGCGGCGCGGAGCGGAGCTAGGGTTCGGAATGTGGCTGTGGACGCGGCCGCTCCGCGCTCGCCGCTCGGGCGCCTTTATCGCGTAGCGAAATGGATTTGGGGGTGGATTGATGGGGGGAGGGCGCGCGCGGGAGCGGATTGATGGAGGGCAGGCGCGGGCTAGGGGGAGGAAATTTGGCGGCCCGTGCGATGTTTTGGCGGGCGATGCGGCGAGAGACGAGGGAAAGAGAAGGTTGGCGGCGGCAAGGGTTTCATTTCCTAGGGTTTTGATGTTGTAGGTGGGTTGGGCCCATTACAATTCGTGCGCGAGGGCTCTGGTCATCTATACCGACAGACGATTCAACGTATAGCATGAATTACCGACTGACAGTTCAACGCCTAATGTAAATAGATATACTGACAGACAGTCAATCGGCAAAGGTAGGATTACCGACTGACGATTTGTCACCAACTTTTACCGTCTAACTGTCCATCGGTAATTATACATTTTTAGCGACAGACATCTGACGGTATTTTGGTGTTGTGGTGTAGTGGTTCTTCACACGAGTAGTCAATTTACATCCCTTTCCGAACACAACATCTAAATCCTTAATGATATCATAGATTTATTTTTTGCTTAAATGCCTTGGAGTTAAACTGTCCTTGTTCTATTCGTCAAATTATTTTTTCATCTTGCGGTATGAGTGAGCCCTCCGAAGGAACCTACGGTGACGCATGTATATGGTTTTGCGTGAGTGCTTTAGCCACATACTCTCGGTATCATCTAAGTAGTAAGTACAGGCTTTGGCCCATTTTGTACTCTAGACCAACATGTTAGAAAGTGCAGGATAATCATTTATGGTGCAAAACAATAAGGAGTGTAAAGTAAAATTTTATTGTTTGTATGCATCTTATACCTGTACCTCTTCGATCCACAATATTTTTAGTTCTTCCATCAACGGTGCTAGATACACATCAATATCATTCCTAGGTTGCTTTTGTCCTTGAATAAGTATCGACAATAAAATATACTTCCGCTTCATACACAACTAAGGAAGAAGGTTGTAGATGTAGAGAGTCACCGGCCAAGTGCTATATCGGCTACTCATGTTACTGAAAGGATTCATTCCATCTGTACTCAATTCGAACCTTATATTTCTCGATTCTGTATCGAAGTCTGCAAATCTCCTATTGATGTTTCTCCACTGAGCGGAATCAGCAAGATGTCTTAGCATTTCATTCTTCTTCACTCCTCTAGTGCCAACACAACAGTTTTGCCTTCTTTGGGATCGTAAAACACCACTTCAAATGGGGAATTACAGGAAGATACCCTGCCACTTTAGTAGGAGGTCCTCTCTTCACCTCTATTCCCTAGCCGTTATCTGATTGATTCTTACGCTTGTATCGGGATATGTTGCACACCAGACATACATGCATATTTGCATACTCTTTATGGTAGAGGATACAGTTGTTCGGATATGCATGTATTCTTTCTACTTCCATTCTCAATGGACAAAGAATCTTCTTGACTTTGTAGGTGATTTTGGGCAACTCGTTTCCCTTCAAAAGTATGTTCGCTAAAAGACTTAACAGTGTCATGAAACTCCTGTCAGACCAACCGTTGCTTGCCTTCAATTTCATCAGTTCAAGCACGGCTGACAACCTTGTGTACTTTGACTTGCAGCACATGAACAAAGGTTTTTTTGAATCCTCCATCAAGCTCCAGATTTTAACATACTCTCTCTCTCTTCACAGTTCCCTTCTACATTGCGAAGCATCTGATCCAGATTGTCATCATGCAGCCTATTCGAATTGAAACCACAATCGACATGATCATCTGGTGGCATATCATTGATTTCATTGGCGATGTCATTATTACTACCTTCCTGTGTAATCTGCTCTTTACCATAACTGGTCCAATGTTCATATTCCTTTTTGAAACCCCTTCGAATCATATGCACTTTAATCTACTATTGGTTCTTAAACATCTTTAGATTCTCGCAGTCAATACATGGACAGTATATATATTCCACCCTCTTATTCAACATATCCTCTTCGGCAGCTCTTGTAAAAGCAGAAACGCTAGCTAAACCATACTAGATGTAAATAATTTTCTTTACATTAAGCTAGCTAGATCTAAACCATCTTCAATTCTCCTCTCACCAAAAGCTAGATCTAAATTATAATGTAATTAGGAACAAATTACTAACCATAGCTAGCCAATAACTTAGTAGATCCACAATTACTCTTGTCAAATATTCTCCTTCCACCCAATGGTCTCAAAACCCTGCCTCAAGCTCAAAGCAGAACCATATAGATTTGGAATTTAAGACAGAAGGTTGACGGATCTTTGCGCAATTAATATAGTGGAATTATCACAGATGGTTTTTAATAGGAACATAGACGGTTTAAACTAAAAACCGTCTGTGATACTTCATAAAGTATCACGGACGGTTCTTATTAATAACCATCTATAATACTTTAACAGGTGGTTTTAACCACGAACCGTCTATGATAGTTCACTTTCACAGACGGTTTTTTAGCACTGGCAGTAACACAGACAATTTCTAAACTAAAATCGTCTGTGATTATATTTAATACAGACGGTTTTGGGTAACTATCTGTAATGTGGCATTTAGTATTAGGCTTTGTGTAGTAGTGCTCAACTTCTCATTAATTAATTTGCTATATTTTTTTCTGATTTGTGCTACTATTGTGCTTCAATTTTAGAAAAAGTTTAATCTAGCATTCAAGCATTGGGGTTCTGTGACCCTATGACTTATTGCTGATTCCAATACAATTCTCTTTAGAGATAACACATGACTTATACAAACCTACAATAACACTATTATGCTCACAAGAGTGACCTCAGTGATATTTTTCCCTTGATCCGCGTTTGAAGCCAGCATACGAAGAACGCTTTGTCTGTGCAGAAAGAAGATCAAAATGAACAACTAACGCGCGTGCCATGCACATCAAGTTGGCAGGCAGGCATGCAAAATAATGCATGTACCTAGGTCTGACATGCATGGTGATCGACCCGATTCAGTAGCCCCGAAAACGAAACATGAGATCCTCCCAACTGCGAGCCAGTGCTCCTTTTCCAGGTACCATGATACCATATCGCCAAGATTCCTAGCAAGTTCGCTGTATTCCTCAGAATATTCTCGCCTGCCGTGCCATGGTCGCGCTCTGATCGTCCTGGGCGTCGCAACATTCGGTGGCCAGCGTTCGGCCTGCATGGCTACTTGGCGAGCTCGGTCGAAAAGGCGAATCAAGGAGGAGTCCCACAGCCGCTGGATTCTCCTTGGCCGTTGGTGTGCATGCTGGGGCGAGCGAGCCAGGCATAATTGGGCGCACAAATGAAGCACTTTCCTGACGATAGAACGCATGCATCTAGTGGTACCGGGCGAGTAAGTGACGGTGCATGTGCATGTACTAGGCCTTATCCTGCTCGAAATTGTGTACTTAAGATTCGTTTGGCGTTGCGGTAGTTTTCTGAAACAACTTTTGTTTTGTTAGTTTTTGATACACAATACTGATTGACTGTGTCTGTTTTAGTGCTAAAACAGAATTATGTTGCTAGAACTGGTAAAGGTTCTCTTAACTAACTATATTTTGTGCGTGTTATAACACACTTACTTCTATATAACTAGCTGAATGCCCGTGCGTTGCTACGGATTTTTAAAATTTATCATATTACATGTTTTAAAACTTACGGGTGGTAAAAATTTTTACAATATGCATACAAAAATATTCTAAAAGTTTTTAAATCTGTCAAGTAAGTCGAAAACCGTCGATCACACCTCGTGGTCATAAGTCAGAAAACATCGACCACACCTCATGGTCATAGGTCGGGAACCCTCGAGCACACCTCGTCGTTGTAAGTTGGAAGTCGTCGACTATCGCACGAGATCGTAGGTTGGAAGCGATCGACCATCACTGGTGGTCGTAAGTTGGCAGTGGTCGACGATCGATCGTGGTCCTAAATCGGGAGCCTTCGACAATGGCTCATGGTCATACATGGGAAACCGATGACCATCGTTCGTGGTCGTAAGTCGGAAGCCATCGAGGATATCTCGTGGTCGTAAGTCGGAACACATCGACCAGCGCTCATAGTCATAAGTTGAAAGACATCGACCACACCTCGTGGTCGTAAGTTGAAACACATCGACCAGTGCTCATGGTCGTAAATTAGAAGCCGTCAATCACACCTCGTGGTCATAAGTTAGAAGCCATCGACCATCGCGCGTGATCATAGGTCGGGAGCGGTCGATCATCACTGGTGGTCGTACGTTGGCAGGCCTCTGGTGCGCTTGTACCGTGTCGCCTAACTACCAGCGCCAGCCTGCTCATCCTCGACTTTGACCATAGCTTGGACTTCGGCCATGACCCTTCGACTTCAATTACGGCCCTTTGACTTCTACCGCGGACTGACTTCATCCACGGCCCTTCGATTTCGAGCACTGTCCCTTTCGACCACGATTTGGACTTCGACCATGACCCTTCGATTTCGACCATGGCTTGACTTCAACCATAACCTTTTGACTTCGACTGTGGACCGACTTCGTTCACAGCCCTTCGATTCGACGACTGCTCCATTCGACCACGGCTTGGACTTTGACCATGGTCCTTCGACTTCGATAACGACTTCGACTTTGACCACGAATCTTTGACTTTAGCCATAGCCCCCTTTAACCACGGCTTTGACTTCGACCATGGCCCATCGACTTCGGCCATGGCCCCTCGACCACGGCCCTATTCGACCACGGCACCAACTTCGATGACCAGCTTGGGAGACCAAAATCGTCAGACAGCGCGACAGGCTCCGAGCGAAGAGCAGGAGGAGGTAGAGAGGCTCACCGGGCGAGCGACCGTTGGGCGGCGGCGGCGGGGGAGAGCCCTGTGGGCGAGCGTAGTAAGAAGAAGCCACCGCCATCACCGAGTGCCCTTCTCTTTGATCCATCGGCTGCTGTTGCCGAGCGTCATTCTCTCCGATCCAACGGCCATTGTCACCGAGCATCGTGCCGCTGGTTGGAGGGGTGATAGGAGATGGAATTGGTTGTGGGGCCCTGGGGAAAGTTGGGGGGACTGCGACCAGATGCTGCCACGCGGGGAAGGAATTGGTGGCGGCGCCGAGGAAGAGGAGGAGGAGTAGGCACAACACGAGGGTTCAGAGGAGAAGGCGGTGGTAGTTGCGAGAGGTGAAGGCGGGGAGGCGGCAGCGGGCAGATGGGGAGAGGAGGCGGTGGGCAAATGCGTTGGGGAGACGGCGACGAGGGGATGTGATGCTGCTGGGGGAAGTTGGGGGACTACGACCAGACGCTGCCGTATGGGGATGGAATTGGTGGCGGCGCTGAGGAGGAGGAGGAGGCGTGACACGAGGGTTCAGGGGAGAGAAGGAGGCGGCGGTTGCGAGAGGTGGAGTGGTTGCAGGAGGCGGAGGATACGGGGAAAGATAAGAGGAGGAGCGCGGCCTACACGTCGGTCCGACCTTTTCTATGAGGAGTGGAAGAACTACCTACATGCGGATCTGGACGGCTGATTTTTGATCGAACAGCTGAGAAAAGAGAATGGAGAATGGACCGACGACCACCAACTCATATTTATATAATAGTAAAGATATTTTACAAAACCACACTTTTAAGTAATATTGCCATATGCAACGAGTCTGATATCCCGAACCTACTTGTCAAGCTAACGAGGCCATCCCGTTTTTGTTTGCTGATGTGAAGGTAATTATCACAGTGGATAACAGCTGACCTTGTCAGCATAATTGTCACGGTGGGGTTGACCAAAGGGCTTGGACAGTTGGGCTCTTTCTCCCAGAAGCCATCGACTGAGTCTAGGAGACACACGCAGGGAGAGAGATAGGAAGTTGGGCATTGGCATAAAGCGGGATGCAGTGCATAGAAGTGGCACGAGACAAGATGGCCTTATTAGTATGACGAGTGGGCCGAAATATTAGGCCCATTGCATATGACAACCTTGTTTTAATGTGCTATTTTGTAGAATGTTATACAGAATTAAGTGTGCGGTTTTGTAGAATATTACACAGAATTAAGTGTGGTCTGTGGACATGTTTAAAAGTATGATTTTATGATGGTTTTGTAGGTAATGTGGTTTTTGCGAAATCTACTCTCTTTTTTCTTGCTAATAGCTTCTCTCAGTTTGCAGCTAGTACTATTCAATTATTCATCGGCGTGCTTTTAAAGGAAAACAAAAGGTCTACTCCGGTGAACGGCGGAACGCAAACATAGGCGAAAAATGGAATAGAAAAGGAGAAGGCCAAAGCGAAAAAGTTCCACGACCTTGGCAAATGCCCCTGATGGCCCTGATCATCTCTAATGGTGAAGTTGAAGAACTTACCCAGCGAGCTTAAAAGATCCTTTTCGCTTGTTAAAAAAAATAATTAGTTTCTTATCTGAAACTGGCGAGCTGCTTAGGCTAAAGACCGAAGTTTCTAAAAACTCAAGTAGACTTAGACCTGGTAGCCTAAATTAAGACTGAAACCATATAATAGTTAAAGCACAAACAACATTTTCCTTTAAGGAACCTTCCCTCCTGGTGGTGGTGGAGTTGTAAGTGTATAACTCCATCTAGTAGGGTTTAAATCTTGATGTTCACATTTACGCATACGCAAGTGCACTTCAACAGAAATTTTGTGAGGTCAATAGATTTATCCTTAGCCTCCATTTGTTTAGGCCTGTGTTAAGGAGACTCACTCATGTGTGTGTAATGTCCATATGTGATGATGTGTGCGTATGTGTCTTCTTTGTAATCAAAAAAACATTATTTTCTTTAGCCAAACCACTTTACTATATTCTTAGTTCTAATCACCCTAGATTCTTCCACCAATGTTCAAATGAAACTTTGGCAACATTCGTGGTCAGTGTTTATGATTTCATAGTATCGCCGTCGTTTGTTTTCTGGTTAACAAATGGACACCTGGAACGGACAAAATTTTAAGGAGAGGACTGCAGAGCTGTAGATGCTTAGCCGTAAGCCCAGCTGAAGCAGTGCTTTTTTGTCATGTTATTCCTAAGAGCTATGTTTGGTCTATACAATGATCATGCATTGAGCTGTAATATATTCTTTCTTTGGAGCGACTAGCGGCTGGACGTCTGATCTAGACGCTTGCTCCTTACATTGTGTTTTACCATTGGATTTGCCCGCGAGTAACTTTCACTATTCGATTCCTCCCAGTAAAACACACCACCTCCACCCCCTGCTTTCTTCCTCGCACTCACTAGTGAGGCATTGTTGCGTGGCTAGTGGCGATGACATGACTCACGAGCTCGAAGGAGGAAGCAACGGTGGCTAATCTCTGGTGTCTACATGTCGGTAGGAGGGACAGATTTGGTGGGGTAAAGCCGATCGGGTACACTTCCTACGACCACCGCCATGATGCTCTCTCGTCGTGACCGTCGAAGAGGAATAAATAGAGCAGCAAGAGGATGGTTGATGGTGGCCGTGGAGCTCGACGCTGCCGCTATGGGCCTACTCCATACGTAAATAATTTAAAAAACAACAAATCTATCTCAAAAAAAGTTACATCCTTGCAACAATTTGAATATGTGTATGCAACAGTTGAAAATACCTTCCGTAACATCACAAATAACTTGTTGCAACAATCCATTTTAACAAAAATATGAAACAAAATAATTACCCCATTGCAACAAAAAATATTGTTGTGCAACAAATTGCCCTAACTGCAAGAAAATTATATTTGCTACTAGATCTGAGAAAAAGACATTGTGACAAAAAATTAATTCATGCAACAATGGAGGAAGTGAGCTGCAACAATTCGAAAAAAAATACATACAACAACCCTACCAAAGAAGGAAGGGCATGGACAGTGGCGAGTGGCAGAGGTCACTAAAGGAGGTTGTAATGGCACCTGCAAGGATCCTATGGTAACAGAGCTCTGCTCGCTATGGCAAGGCTCACGGGCAGAAGGCTATTGCTTGTGCACTAGGTTCATGAGGGAGAAAGATCCGTGATGTTGGTGATAGTGATGTCTGGTGAGAGACCTATGAGGGAGAGAGTAATAGAGAGGAGAAGGGCATAGAGTTGGATGCATGTGTGAGACAGGTCAGAACGAGTGATTTGTGTTTGGCAGGTGATGTGGATGGATAAGGTATGGTGGGGGTAGCTATAGGAGTAAAGTGTCTGACACATTGGACACTCGGACGATAGTAAATCACCCCCCCCCCCAAAGAGCAAAATTTCTAAATTTTTATTGTAACAATCAAAACAGATAGCTGCAAATATCTTGAAATATCTATTGCAACAATGTGAATGATCTAATGTAACACACTGGAGACTAGCCTTTTCTTCTCCATCAACCAAAAGCAGCAACATTTACAGATGCTACGCTCGACGATAAGGGCACTCGTCTGGCACGAGGGAGCTCACGTAGGACATGACCGTCATCAGCTAAGCTTGGTTTAGCCTGGCAATGGCGGAGCTTGCAGAGGTGGGTGCAGAGCTCGTCTGGCCCTTTTGCCCTTGTGGAGTTCATGAAGGTTGCGCCTAGTGGTGGCTGAGCTTGGCTAACCCTGGTAGGGTAGCTCGTGGAGGATGAATCTAGAGGAAGCGTGGAGGGTAGAGGCATAGTACCGATTGGTGGACTGGTGTGCGGCGACTTGGCTAGAGCTCAACTTTGAGGCATGTATGGAGAGAGAGAGAAATGAATGACTTGTAGAGGGTGTGGTTGGATGAGGATAAGATTAGTGGAAGTCTCTATTGAGTGGATTGGTAGGCATACAGATGTTTATTAGATCATAGATGGAGACTAGATGGAAGCGTACGATGGGAGAAGTTAGGATCAAACGTCCTCACGGTATCAATTCCCATTCTTCTCCTAGTTCTCCTTTATGATCTAACCCAGCTTTTTTTGTTTGCATGGGAGATGGGGGCAGAAGAATGACAAGAACTGGAGTCTGATTCTAAATGTGTGGTTGAAACCTGAAATCTTGCAATTAGCGGACATTCTATGGTTGTCCACATCCATGTACTAGGATTGGTCCTACACGTCGCTGCAGAAGTTCTATTCTCCTTTTTAGTTACCTTTGGGGAAACATATATTGCATTATCATTGATTGAGTTAGACTAGTATAGCTAGATAACATTGGTGATTATAAACCATTCTAACACGAAAGAGTCAGAATAATCTCTAATCACTTCGTCACCATGGCAATTTTCTTTCTTTTTTATTGTGGGAATTTTTTGGTACTAAGCAATCGATCTAGGGCATTGGTATTTTATCATAGGGTAAAAATGGTCTAAATGGCAATTTTCTGGTACCAGAGGCGATGCTACGTGTGATCCGTAGGGCTGGTTGAGCTCGACATAGACATGGATCCAGTCAAAATCCGCGATGGACGGCTCCAAACTCCTCCACGACGCACCATCCGACAGCTTACGTGTCTCCATCGTCCACGGCCGCCTAGGTGCCCACCTCCTTGCCTAGAGATGGGAGATAGGCTATGTTTTCTGGGCCAACCCGAGGCCTAGCACGGCCCAAGCACAGCACGGACACACCATGTGACGGGTTGTGCCGGCATAGCATGAATGATGGGCTGGGCCGGGCCTAGAAAGCCAGCCCGTCAGGCGGCACGGCACATCCCGGTGAATCGTGCTGTGCTTGGGCCGGGTCAGCATGGGGAGTACAGTGGGCACGTGAGGCACGGTGGGCACGTCGGTGCCAGTGGAAACCTCGGCCTCGGTTTCCCGCCTCCCGTCACCATCCCATGGATTCTCCAATCCCCACAAGACATCACAAAGTAGAGAGAGAGGGAGCAGATAGAAAGGAGTATACCGTGCCAACAGGAGGAGGTGTCGGCCATTGGTCCCGTGTCCCACCTCACTGTCTCGTCGCCTCCCGCCTTGGAGTCGCGCCGCCTCCTGCATCGGCGCCGCTCTGTCTCCCGCCGCCCATGCTACTCGCCCTGCTGTGCTGCCCCACCTCGGCGCCGCCTCCCGCCGTAAAATTTTTGCTTTTTAGCCCAAAATTTGAAAGTTTTTTACATATGGACTCCTGGAGAAAAGATTTGCAAAAATGGACCATTCTCTCGGCGCCAAAGCATATGGCGCCCAGGGTACATGTCACGGCGCCATATGCTTTAGCGCCGTGCATTGACACGTCGGAGCCAGGGTGGCATAGCACGACGCCAAGGCCCATGGCGCCGTGATATGCACGTACGGCGCTAAAGGCCGTGGCGCCGCGTACTAACTTAGCCAGTCAAACGTGGTCATCGTGCCTTGCCTATCTCGGCGCCAAACATGCGAGCGCCGCACATAGCTTACACGGCGCCATACCCTTTGGCGCCGAGATGTGTATATACGGCGCCAGACTATTTGGAGCCTCTTTTGGTGCCAAACAGTCTGGCGCCGTATATACACATCTCGGCGCCAAAGGGTATGGCGCCGTGTAAGCTACACATGACAAAAAACAGCAAAACAGCAAACTTTTCTGTAAAACATATGCACATACAGACATACACATACATTGACACATGAAACATCTGAAAACCTAAATAACAACATCGTATAACTATCAATAAGTCTCAAAATACCACATAACTATACAAAAGTCTCAAAATATCACATAAGTCCGAAAATATCACATGTCTATAAAAAAGTCTCAAAACATCACTGCCTCTTGGCATTCCCCTTGCCCTTGGCTAGAGCATCACTCCCTGGAGTATACGTGCTCGGGGGATGAGCCGAACGACGAGGCCGCTGCGAAGCCTGAGTAGACGGTGCGTCAGGCATTTGCGACATCCCAATCTCGTCGTGGGTAGATGCCTCCTCATCCTCGTGCTCCTCCTCGACGTCGTCACCCTGCTCCTCCTCGACGTCGTCACCCTGCTCCGCCTCGTCGTCGTCTTCGTCGTCATCGCCCTGACTAAAAGTCGGAGTGCGTGACGAGCTCCTCGTGGACTGGCGCCTGCCGACGTGTGATGACGACGCTGCATCGGCTGAGCGCTGGGAGGCCGGTGGTACGATCACGTCTGAGCGTGCGCGGCAACCATATCGACCTGCCGCCCGACTGAGGCGACGTCGAAGTCTCTGCAAGTAATGATATGTCATAATTGCATACATGCTGAATCGATCTAACCTAACGAATTATCTTCGTACCTGCAGGAAGTCCCTCAGGGGGTGGCTCTCGCTGTCCAGGTGGCCGAGAACCTCGTCGATCTCACGCACCGAGGTTTGGAGAGAAGTCCCCTAAAGAAATAAGTAAACATAAGTGCGAGATAAACGTATGGAACCAAAGTATTGCAAATATCATGCTTTCCGTACCACTCGATCGAGAATTGGAGCGGCCTCAACCACTGTGCCCTCCCTCGCACGCCTGTCGTACGCAGTGTCCTCGTCCTCGGACAAAGCGAGGTCCGCGTAGTCGACATCGGTCCACTGCTGCCTCAACCTGTAGCGTGTGGCAGTGTGGTACCAGGACAAGTAATCCCGGAAGCTGGAGTTACTGTGGGGGGTACTGTCCGGCTCGCAGTTGTCCTCCATCTTCCTCCACCACTGCACGTACTGTCGGTGGTGATCAGCGAAGTCCGTCACCTTTCGTTGGCGGACCCTGTCGAACCTGTACATATAGCAGATGTCAACAATAGTTGTTAGTACGAACCAAAAGAATTTTAAATTGTTACTTACTTGTGCAACTCAACAGAAGTCGACATCCCCTCTGGGGGGAAGAACTGCACGAGGCCGAACTGCCGCGCAACTCTGTGGGGGAGGTGAATCTCCACGGCATAGAAGCAGATCAGCGGACACCTCATCCTCCAAATATGGGAGTCCCTGCGGCACATGGTGCTGAGCGGTAGCGCTAGAACCTGTGGCTCGGAGTAAGGCTCCCAGGACACCTAGTAAGCGAACACACGATTAGCCATGTACAAAAACCAAGAACTGTAGAATAAATAAATGCAGTACCAATTTCTTACCATCGTGGGAGACAAAGTGTCAAACTCGTTGCTGAAATCCACGTACGCCCGCTGAGTAGTCGCGAACGGGACTGACACTGTATCCCACAGGTACGCAACAGTGGGGCCGAGGTCATCCACACCCAGTGGATGCCAAGGCTGCGCCTGGAACACTCGAGGGCACCCCACTGGAATGCGTGTCCACATCCACACCTAGCAAGCGAACATACGGGCAGACACACGATTAGCCATGCACAAAAACAAAGAACTGTAGGAAAAACAAATGCATTACCACACCTGCAGAAGGAAGACGCAGCCACCGAGCGTTGACGTGGGTGCCTTGCGTCTGCAGGCCTCGCAAAGCTGGCGGTAGAGGAACGCGAGGACCGCCGAGCCCCAGCTGAACTGTCCAGCGTCCCCCCAGTCCTGGAGGCAGTGGATGTACATCCACGAAGCGGCATCCCCCGTGGCGTCCGGGAACAGCACTGCCCCGAACATGTGCAGGACCCAGGCGCGGCAGTGGTAGGTCACCGTTGCGTCGTCCGCGGCATCAGGGCATTCGCCAAAGGTATTCCGCAACCATCTAAGGTGGACCCCCGAGACGCGGCCTCGCCTGGCATTATCTGGGGCAGGAGGCAATGGCGTGCCCAGGAAGGCCTCCACACGTGCCCTCCAGCCCTCAGACACCGCCGGGCCGACCACCGGCTGTCCCTTGATGGGAAGTCCAAGTATCATCGCCACGTCCTGCAGCGTGACGGTCATCTCCCCATAGGGAAGGTGGAACGTGTGTGTCTCTGGCCTCCACCTGTTAGTAGTACAAGGAGAAAAGAATTAGTGACGTACGTAAGAATATAGAAGCGAAAACAAATAGACCCGATAGAGAAAATGCACCTATCGACAAGTACGGTCAAAGCTGCGGGGTTGAAGACTAGCATGCCCCGCCGTAATAGGTTAGCGACCGTGTGAAGCCCAGCACGGCGCAGCAGTGGGGTATAGCGGTCGTCGTAGCGCATCAACTGGAACCCATCATGGGTTCGAGGACGAAGTATGGGTATCTCCTGAAAATTGCTATAAAAGTTAGCTGCGTGACCATCAAGTTGAACACATGTACATTTCGACCACACACGTACCCGGCCGTCCTCCGTGAGCCTGCCGCGGTGCTCCCTCTCGTAGGACTCGTCTAGCAGCCGGTATCTCGCCATCTTGTGATAAATTTTAGAATTCAATGGTTAAGAAATATTCAAATGAGAAATTTATAAAACATGATTTATAAATAAAAATAATAATCAAATTGAATTATGAAATTGGAATCAACATGAATAATAATTGGAATCAAATTGATTTACCCTTGGTTAAATACATGTCAACAAAGATTAGTAAGTTAATTATGGTATAAGAATAATTAGTGTAAGAATAAACCTTATTATAATAATAAATATTATTTACATATCTCAAAATCCATGGGGCCCCTTTTCAAATAGTGATTATATGATTAAGGTAAATAATTTAAGTATTAGGTCACTAATATTAACTGTAAATACCGAGATATATTTATCAAAGACATTATTGATATGTTGACTAAGGGTTAGGTGGACATACAATCTTGCCCATGTTGACATGAAATCATCCTATTTGGTATATGAAACCCTAAAAACCTAAAACCGAACACAACCATGTATAAATAATAATCAAACCCTAAAACCTATCCAAATACACAGTACTTCTCTTACATTACGCATATCCATTGCAAACGTAACCTAAAATCGCTCATAATTGAACTAATTTCATCTAGTGATTCAAATCTTGCCCTACGAAATGTACCTCAAATAATCCATATCTATTGCAAAAAATCAAGGGAGGGGGGAGAGTTTACCTTGCTTGCCCGATTTGGAAGCAAAATCGCGAGATTAATCGGTGGATTTGAGAGGATTTGGAGGGGGAATAGAGGGGGGCGGCGGCGGTTTACTGTTAGAACAGAGGAGCAGTGAGGGGGAGCTGGGGGCCGGGGGACGCGCTCGGGCTTAAGTCCCGACGCACGGCGCCACGGCCTTTAGCGCCGTACGTGCATATCACGGCGCCGTGGGCCTTGGCATCGTGCTATGCCACCCTGGCTCCGACGTGTCAATGCACGACACTAAAGCATATGGTGCCGTGACATGTACCCTGGGCGCCATATGCTTTGGCACCGAGAGAAGGGTCCATTTTTGCAAATCTTTTCTCCAGGGGTCCATATGTAAAAAAACTTTCAAATTTTGGGCTAAAAAACAAAAATTTTACCCTCCCGCCTCAGCCTCGTCGCCTCCCGCGTGCATGCCTCGGCCTCGTCGCCTCCAGTGCGCCAGCCCGCCTCACCTCTCGTGGCCCGCGTGGTCGTCAGCCTTGGCCTCGCCGGTGTTGCTCATGGAGATTATGGCAGGGGAGGAAGAAATGAACCAGGCTCCTCCAGTCGGCAGCGAAGGGATTATAGGGAATAGGGATTTGTATTTTTGCGATTTAGCCCTCTAAGTATTCTAAAATCTACAAATAGGTCCTTGTCTATTTTTGATTTCTTCTGTTCTAATCCTCACAAACTCTGATTTCATTGTGGAAATATCTTACACATCCGTTGTGACATATACATGTGTACGGAGCAATCCCTAGAATACCAAATTTGAAGATTGAGTTAGATTTTGGTGTAAATGTATGATGTATATAATGAGATGAGGAGAAAGATGAGGATGATTGGATCTTAATCCAATGGCTAAAAAAGTGATTGAAATATGCTATGATTTAGGTCGAGTTCATTTTTGCATTTGTGATGTGAGGTGTCTTTTGTTGTTCTTCATTTTTGCATTTGTGATATAAGGTGTCTTTTGTTGTTCTTTCTTAAGAAACATCATCATACAAAAATAATGAGTATTTTCAACGTTGCTCCTCCTTAAGTCACCACCATCAAACCCTAGGTCGCCTAGCATATATTCTAGCATATAATGAGTAGGGCTGGACTGCTAGAGAAGAAGATCAAAACAAATCAATATATTCTAGCATATATTTATAATTTTTACAGCATAGCTCACCCCATTGTGATTTTATTTTATATAAGCAAATTACTACTACATATGCTTCTAATTATAACATAGGTCCCTTCACCGACTGTCTTTTTAATTCTAGCATTTGATGAGATAACCACCCCATGCATGTTGCAATTAACCATTATGTAAATAGAGACAGTCTGTTATTAATGTGTCTATTCCAAGTAGTTACTAAACGTTTGAGAAACTATTTTAAAATTGATTTCTTAACTACAGTAAACTACATTTATGATTCTGCTTGAGCTTTTCTATATAACCAGTTAGATAGCCCTATGCTGGGCGATGGGCATACACCACAGTCTGATTTGTACCCAGATATACATGCCGTTGGACTAGATGGTCAAGTTCGGAGATGAAATGACATGAAACAATAGTATGTGATTTTAACTAGTTTTTAACAAGACGAGTATGAGAGAAATAAAGATGGCGATCGCCACCATCATCGTCTCCGCCGCTTTTATCGTGTATAGTTACTTTGGGCGGGGCTTAGGCTGGCACGGCACGACGGAGTGATCGAGCCGAGCCGAAACGGCATGATGCGGCCCAAAGCACGGTGGGCCTAGGCCGCCTAATGCATTACCACAAACACCTCTCCGGCGAGCGGCGGCTGTGCAGGCCACGACTGTGGCAAATGGCAGAAGGCGACGTGCAGAAGCCTCAGCAGCCGGTGGCGCAGTGGGTAGCGGTGTTGTTCGCGCCGCCGGAGGCCGCGGCAATGTGATGCCACATCAGGTGGTGCCCCTGCCCCGCTTAGTGACGTTCCACGCGGTGGCGCCGCCGCCTCCGCGGGCGAACCGTGCGGCGGCTGGCTCTCCCGCGGCACCATGCGGCCATGAGGAGAACAAGACGATCTGGGTCGGCGACCTGCATTACTGGATGGACGATAGCTGCCTGCCTGCCTCCACAGCTGCTTCGGTCACACTGGCGAGGTGAGCAGCGGCACCCAGCACCCTCGTCCAAAGCGCACATGTTGGCCATGGACACGCCGTGTCCGCGACGATGCAGGCTATGTCCATGGTGTCATGCTGTCTCTCAGGTCTCAAATGATGTGTTGCTCCCGTTCATTGTATTAGATCATAAGAATGTCAATGTCGGTGCAGAGGTCTGAACTCTGTACTGATGATTCGGTTACTGTGCGGGGAAGGAAATTATATCCTAATGAAACTCAGCCATCTTGTGAGGTTGATGGAGAAGAAATCTCGATACATTTGGTTGCAAAATATAGTTGATCGTTGAGATTAGATTAGAATGAAACAACTGGTGGTCTCGGAGATAATCTCATGACAAAATTATTATGAGTAACTGATGATGAATTTTGTCAAGTGAACGAGTCAATACAAGTTTCTTTTCCCTGGTTGTAGAGGCTTAGTGAGATAAACATTATAATAGTTTTTGAAGCTTACAACTACTTTTCATATTTAGAACTTCATTGATGCAGTTTTATGTATTTTTCAGTCCTTAGCTGTACTTGCCTTAATATTTTGTTAACTGATAGTGCAAGCGAAATGCCGACCTGTTCAATAGAGAGAGACTTGTAATTGTCTGTGGTCGAGTTCTGCAATGCATAACAGAGATGCTTATCAATTGGGGAAGGAATTGTGTTTCTTGCTTGGCAGCTTATCACTGCTAGTTACTTTGTATTAGGTGCTGAGCCTGCTACTCTGTAGGTTTTCTTATATTACCAAGCAAATGGACTAACTCTGGGTGTCTTGACGTTTTGTAAATAATCTGTCCTCCCATTCTCGTTCTGTTTTCTTAATAAAATTCTTAACTGAGGTTCTGTCGCTAAAAAATACTTGCTTTTCTCACTGGTTTAACTAGTTAATATAATTACTTAGATTCTCCAAAAAAAAAACTTGTAATGGCATTCACTGGTTTGTTACTGCAAATAATTCTTTTCTTTAAATATTTTTGTTGCAAACTATTCTTGATGGTTCAACAAGTGTATTGATGCACTTTAGATGCCTTCTTGTTTATTTTCAAGTTTCAAGTCCATAGCTCTATTTTATTAATATATCTGAACATTTTGCAGGTTGTAGCAACTAAAGTTATTCGCAATAAACAATCTGGACATCCATAAGGATACGGTTTTGTAGAGTTCCACATCCGTGCTGCAGCTGAAAAAGTACTTCAAGATTTTGTTGGTCATGTAATGCCAAATACTGACCAATCTTTTAGGTTAAATTTAGCATCATTTAGCATGGGAGACAGGCATTCAGATTCTGCCTTAGACCACTCCATAATTCTAGGTGATCTTGCTTCTGATGTCGATGATGCCACATGACTACAGACTTTCTCCACTAGATACTCGTCTGTTGAAGGTGCAAGAGTTGTTATTGATGCAAATACTGGCAGATCAAAAGGGCATGGTTTTGCCGCTAAAACAAGTATGGTTTTGTGAGATTTGGAGATGATAATGAGAGGGAGCATGCCATGTATTGCTCCAGTAGAGCCATGAGTATCGGCCCAGCAAACTCCCAGAAAGTCTTCAAGTTCATTTGAAAATTCTTTTATATATTATAATATCAAGATGTACTCCCCTGCCTCTTTACATTTGTTCTGGGTAGTTCCTTATATCTGTTCACTGTCTGATTCCATTCAGCTCTCTTTTGTTCTCAAATGATTCGAAAAAATATATGTTAAACATATCTCTGTAGCTCTAGTCTCCATCCTGTCATACTATTTTTTGCAGGGGCATTGTTATACTAATCATTTCAGTAGTCTATCGAACATACTATCGTTTCAAGTCCAAGATGAAGCAAACTATCATTTCAAGCCCCCTTGAATGTTTAACTTTATTTCATTGATTTTGTTCGACACTTAGGAGCTTTATCAGAAGCGTTAAGGGTCATACCAACTGATGATCTATATTATTTAACTCTATTGTGAATCTAGCTGTTACTCTACTCTGTAGTGAAAGCTATATGACAATGTATGTACTCATAAACAATTCAGTGCTAAATACTGTTTTGGCCATCTCTTTTATCTTTTCCGTTCAAAATGTTCACTGATAATATTATCCACACATCTGAATACATGTTCAATTCATCATTTTCTTTTATCTGAACAATTACATATTCAGTTCTTCTAGTGAACATTTTGAATAGATGCTTCTGGTATTAATGGTTCATCTTCTCAATCAGATGGAGATTTGACAAACACAATGGCGAGTACATCTTCATTCCTGCAACATATATAGTTTACATATGCACTCCTTTTGTCATCGTTTATGGACTGTCACAGGTGTTTGTGGGTGGGTTTGACCCAAATGTTAGTGAAGATGACCTTAGGCAAAGCTTCTGTCAATATGGTGAGATCTCCTGTAAAAAATCCAGTTGGGAAGCAATGTGGTTTCGTGCAGTTTGTACAGAGTATGCTGTATTAATTTCATAATTTTCATATTCACACGTGCACCCTTCTGAGAATATGGTAAACAGATACTGTTTTTGTGAATTTTCTATTGTCAGAAAGAATGCAGAAGAAGCATTGCAGGAACTAAATGGAAGTACAATTGGAAAATAGACGGTCCACCTTTCATGGGGGCGTAACCGGGCGAATAAAAAGGTATTGCTTACTATGTTGTAAGTTGTTGTGAACAGAACTCTGTAATAACGAAATTAATAACATGCATTTATTAGTTCTAAGATGTATTGTAAGTTCTAACTTGTGTTGATGATCGTACAAAAATTTACATTCACTTACCGAATACACAGTTAACTTTATGTTCTAATGTGTTCATTGGGTGTTGCTCTTCAGAATCAGTTGGTATTTCTGTCAAAAGAATTATCTGATCTTTTGGACACTGCTAACCTTTAGGCATAATAGTTTACCCAGTAGCTGTTCAACATTACCTTTTTATGCCTCGTTCGAATGCATGGTCCATTGGTCCTCTTGGCAGAATATGAAAACTTAATAAAAATATGCCCAAAGGAGCATTTACTTTCAGTTTGTTTCTACTCTAAAATGCAGTCATTCTTGTTCACAGCTGAGGGGTGACACCGGTCGTCAGTGGAACGACGGGATGTACTATGCCAAACAATTTTACTACGGCATGATTATCCTGCACAATTCCCTGGTCCAGGCATGTAACTGCTGCTTATGGTGGCTATTCATTCTATGGGGACGAACAACAAGTAAGCTAAAGATTCATTGCTCATTCAAGCTCAGGCAAGTCTAGGAAAAATAGTTGTAGCACTTGCTACAAAAGGTAGGTGCTTTCTTACCTTAGCTAGATATAGTGACTGGTAAAGTACTTACATCGTTCCAGGAGCTAGCACGACTGGGGAAGCTCTTAACTCACCATGTCCTGTTAAATTCTTTGGAATTTTTTGACCGGGACCTTGACCTTAAATCTGCTTCTATTGTCTGTGTCATTTATTTTGACATTCGGGTTTTGCACTGCACGATGAATGTGGTTACTAGAAACCCCAGCACAATAGCACATTATATTGGCAATTTGGCACCAAATTTAAAACGGCAATATGGTAGCTTCTTGTTTGCATTTGAATTGTCGAAATTTTAGGCATAATTCTTTACATATATTATGATTTATGTTTCCATGAAAAGTAATGGTGGAATCCTGTAGTGTTCCCTCGAAATCCACCTGGTGGATTTTGATCGTTGGAGCTTGGTAGGTTGCATGCTGTTGAACAGTGGAATGCATCTTATATGTTCATCTTAGCATTAGGGAAAATCTATCTGATTTTATAACCTTGGTAAATACAGATGGATTTTATAACCTTGGTAAATACTGCAATGTTTACCAGCTTTCTCTTATAGTTTCATCCAAAGGAAAATTTGTAAAAAATGTCAAATCAGTGTTAAGATACAACAGCAGTTCTTCTATCTTCATTTTGCCTGGAGAGTTAGGAATTGCATTGCTTCTGTTACATATTTTCATCAGCTAAATGAGGTTACAGAATGGCCTTGTGGCAGAGTATGCTACATAAGCAGTGTAAATGTGCAGGCAATCACACGTACTGAGAGATCATATGAAGGTTTAGAATATGTTTGTGATGAATAATTGACACTTTGACTAAGTTGAATATGAATTTTATTAAAGTTTCAAAAAATTCTGATTTCAGATTGTGCTACTAGGGTCAAGACGGTCTGATCGACTGATGGCTGGCAGTCTAACCACCGTGGGGCGAGCGGTCAGACTGGCCAGACTTTTGGAAAATTAAATACCAAACACATGTGTAGGCCTGTTTGGGGATGAGTTTGCAATATGTACCACTGGAATTGAAAATTGGTGTTGAAACTAGATAAAATTTAACCGAAATCTCAGAGAGAGTGTTTTCTGATAGTCTTAAGTGGTTAAATCGACAAGTGTTCGGCAGTCTGACTGGTGCGGTCTGACTACCATGGGGAGTGCGGTCAGACCGGTGGCTATGACCAGAGATCAGTGAAAATGATTTTTGAGTTGGATGAATGTGTGCACGACATAGGTACCGTTGGTTGGTTGTGTTGCATGAACACCCCTCCTATGGTCAAAGACAGGAGCGCCATCTATTGTTGGACCAGCCATGTTAAAGGAGGCTAAAGTGCAAGTTCGACTAGTTCAAAAGAACCTTAAGGCAACCCAACCGAGACAAAAGAGGTATGCAGACCATCGTTGACAGGAGTTAAGTTTTGAAATTGGAGTTTTGTTCTATATCAAGGTTTCACCTTTGAAAGGTATGAAGCGATTCCAGGTTCATGGAAAATTGGCACCATGATACATTGGACCCTTTCAGATCATTGCTAAGCAAGGAAAAGTCGCTTACCAACTAGAAATGCCACCAGAAATGGCCGACATCCACAACGTTTTCCATGTGTAACAATCGAAGAAATGTCTTCGAGTCCCAAAGGAGCTAATCCCACTAGAGACCATCAACCTCGATATAGATCTCACCTATAGGGAGTATCTCGTACAAGTTCTTGATGTGGCAGAACTTCAGATGAGAAGACGAGTAACTCATTTTTTGCAAAGTTCTACGGAACAACCATATAGAAGAAGAAGCTACTTGGGAGCCCGAAGGAACTCTCAAGGCGGAAATCCCCTACCCCTTTGCTAACTAGCCCGAATCTCGGGGACGAGATACCTTTTAAGGGGGTAGGGTTTGTAACAGCCCAATTTTACCTGTGTTAGTGGGGTTGACGGGTTTCCCCAGTGTCTTAATAGGTTGGACCCATTAGTGCTATTGCTGGTTATCAAAGGGGATTAGAGAAGGTGTTAGATCCAAGGATCCTAGGGATTAGGTTTTTATTCTACCACATTGTCTCCTCCTATGGTTGCGAGAGAAAACTTGAGAGAGGAAATGGTGCTTTGACTGCACCTTATAATCATCCATGAGTATGTAAACTTTATCCTCTACTGAAAATAGATCAAAGTTTGGTCTCAATCATGTTCTTGTTTGCATTCTTACTTGAATTTGCTTGTTCTTGAGGAAGATTTTTATTTCATATTTGCGAGAGTTCTAGCCTGAACTCTTGTTTAAATTATATTGCTAGTGTATGTGAGAATTGTAGCAGACCAATTTTACCTTCCAAATAAACATGCATGATTTTCCATGAATTTTAAAATTTTTCCTAAAGTATGGATGGAGTTTAAGATTTTTCAAATAAAATTTCGTGCCTCAAAAATAGTGAATTCAAAATTTCTAAAAGTTAATAGGATGCTGAGGAATTTTTCCTAAAAATCTTATGTGCAAATATCTCTAGAAATTTAAACTCAAATTGAAGTATGGAATTAAGTTTAAATCCTCTTTTTCTCTCCTTCCCTTTTCAGGCTAAATACAATTTGACACCTTAGCCCACTTGCCATTTTCTTTTTCCCACATGGCCCACGCTTATGCTGCGGCTCGCTCCACGGTCGCCAGCTTAGCTCACTGCCCTCACTCTCTCACACATCACTGATAATTGGGCCCCATGGTCCTACTGTTAGCCAGCTACTGCTCTTCTTCCTCCTCTCCTCCCTCGCAGGAGCGCCCAAGCTCATCTCTTCACATGTGTTCGCGTGCAAGCAAGCATTAAAGACCTTTACGCCTCGAGCCATGTGTGTTGCGACCTCGTCTCATCGCCGTGAGCTTGTCTCGTCACTAGCTCTCTCTCGCTCTCTCGCGCTCCCTCTCACTTGGAGCCCGAAGCCATTTAGGGTGCTCAAGTCCTCTCTCCCTCCTCACCACTATATAAGCCCAGCCTTGTGCATCAAAAGCTTCGTGCTCACTCACTCAAACTTTACCCCAAGCTCATACAACACCAGTGCCTTTGGAGAGGAAGGATTTCCCCCTCTTCTCCAATCTGGCTGCGAGCTCCACCGTTCAATTCCTTGCCATCCGGTGAGTCTCCGATGATGCCATCGTGCGCGTTGAGTTCACCTCATCCTTCTCTACCTTGTGCTCACCTTTCCTTGTCCATTTTCCTTCATGAAACCCAAAGCAGACGTCCTCACCGCCGAGTCCTGTGCCATCGTCGACCTCACCGCATGTACTCTTCGCTCGGGTGAGCCTCGATCGTTGCCATCATGTCATTCTTGCTCGCCTTGACTCCTTTATGCTAACACACCCCTTCAATTGCCTTGATGTGCCTAGAGCCGTCGGGACCCGTCCTTCTTCCCTAATGTTGACCAAGCTCTTCACTGCCGTTGTTCTTGCACCTCGCTTAGAATCCTGGAAAGCCCTTTCATCCCTTTGCAATTCAGTGTAAAAGCTGACCTTATAGGCTAGCGATTGGATCTTAGAATTGGCCGTAGCCCTCCGGCCACGTTCACCTATTTTTACCGCTATCGGCTGCCGTGGATAGCATGACACACTATGCAATAAGTGACGAGCAATGCTCCGTTAGCTTCACCCTAGCTTGTATATCATGAAGCCGCCCTCAATTTGAGGAAGTTAGGTAGGAAATCCAAGTTTCATTGTCACCGACCATGTCACCAACGCCAACCTTTCTCCAATGACCCTAGGTCCCTAAGCCACACCCAGAACGCTCTTGGCAAATCACTGAACCCAATGCGTGCATGATTTTGGCTTGAGCATAGTTTTATGCCCTTACTGTCGCACCGTCGCTCACCACTGGCTAACAGCCGTTGCAATGCTCCTCGCTAAGTGCCATCAGTGCCAAAAGCTTGCCCTTGACACAAGCAATCCATTTTGGCCCATGGTAGTGCTGTTAAGTATATTGTTAACTGTTAAGTATACCCTTAACCTTAATTTGACATGTGGTCTTCCCAAGATTAGGAATATTAATTAAACTAGGATGTAGACCCATAAATCACTAACATGTGGACCCCACACCATTTAACCCATCGCGTAAGCCAAGTCTATGGACCACTATCATTGACATGTGGGTCCCACTCTCTAGAAGCAGCAGTATGGACTAAGTCCATGTGAACCACGACCCCATTTGTCAGCCTCTCTTGTTTTACTAAGTAAAGATAATTGGAAAAGAAATAAAACACCCCTGGACCCCACCTGTCAGCCACTAGATGATGCCTTTAAGAAAAATAAATAGAAAAGAAAAGAAATAACCCCAGTCGACCCCATTTGTTAGCCACTGAATATTTTCTTAAGAAAAATAATTCAAAAAGAAAAAGAAATTCCAGCTGGCCCCACCTGTCAGAAATTTCTGAATTTCATTTTGGTTCAAACCTTGAAAGGCCATATTTTCTTCATTTTAAATCCAAATCCAGTTTTTTCCTAAATTCATCTAAATTCAAAACCTTTCCAACAATACTAAAATCATAATTTTTGAAGTTTATTTGAATGTAGACAGCTTTGTGCATATATACATTGATGCTTCGGATGCCACATCGCTGACAAACAAGATCCCACACTAGCCACATTTGATCCAGGCAAGTTCCTATAATTGGTCATGTTGAATCTAGTTTTTAAATGACAATATTTTACTACATACATGCATGTTTATTATGAATACTTGTTAAAATATTATGTTAAAGCTTGATTGTCTAGTTATTCCATGCACTTGACACCTAATATTACCATTCTTTGATTGTTGATATTCACTTACCATGTTACCCTAGGATGCTTACAAATAATGATAGCTCCACCATTGTTAAACTCTAGTAGATTATGGTTATACTTAGAAATGTCTTAGTGGTAAAACAATGTACGTACAACCATTACCCGTTGAACTTGAAAACATGATAATAAATGGTAACATGTGTTACCACTGGAATCATGGAAATAGTATTGAGTGAGCTTATTCAATGGCTTAAAGTCAACCACAAAGAGTATGCGGCGACTAGAGCTGGCCAATGGGCCGTGCCAGGCCGGCACGGCACGGGCTTGGGCTCGGCACGGCCCGTTTAGGCACGGCCCGTTAAGGCCCGTGTATTAAATGGGCCGTGCCGGCCCGCGGGCCGCGGTGGGAGCCCAGGCACGGCCCGAGGCCGTGCCGGCCCGGGCACAATTTCGGCTAAACGGGCCGTGCCGGCCCGCTAGTCCGTTTAGTCGGGGAAAAAAGAAAAATTAAGAAAAATTGTAGAAAATTCAGAAAAAATTCAGACAAATATAGAAAATTGTAGACATTGTTAATCACAAAAATAAATATTTCTAATGACATAATGAGCTTTATTAACTTATTAAATTACATGGGATGGCTGTCTCATTAAAAACTTTACCAAGTAAAAACTCAATTTGAGAAAACCTTGGTAAAGAAAAAAGAGTATAGCCTATAAAGCTCATTAGTGACCACATGTGAAGAAAATATTGAAAATCCTATTCATTGCTATCTAAATACAAATTCTCAAAAAATTCTTCAAAATCTTTATTATCTGCAGTATGTTGGAGTCTTGATTCAGCTTGTTCCCAGTCTTTGACGGTCATAAGTACTTCGACCATCTCGTTGGAGAGACGTGTTCGTCGCTCCTCAATTATTCTTCCGGGAAGACTGAATGCTGACTCCGAGGAGACTGTAGAGACAGGAACAGTCAACACATCCCGCGCTAATATGGATAGCACTAGATATGATACCTTCTGGGTTTGCCACCATGAGAGGATGTTCAACTCCTGCTCGAAGCTGACGCTATCACTGTTGAGATAGCTTGATAGGTCTCCAGTGCTTTGTCGTCTTTCTCCTCCTAACTGCTGTGTACCTGCACCTGCACGAGAACTAGACGAAGAACAAAAAATCTTGCCCCATTGCATAGCCCCCCTAGAGGTGCTAGGGACTACCGGGGGTCTTTCCAAACGCACAGATCCAAACTTATTTTCATATTTATTATATACCTCATATAATTTATCCTTAACTAATGTAAAGTATGAACAATAGTCTAAATCCGTAGTCTCACTTAAAACTTGTAAAACATTTATAAATCCTTGGAGTTTGGCCCTAGGATCCAAAATAAAAGCAAATGCATATAAAATAGGAATTTCTCTCCAGTATTTTAAAAACTTAGATTTCATGGCAACTACAGCATCCCGTAGTATAGGATCATTTTCAAAAGCCTTTAGGTGAGTGGCAATTTCAACAATATTATGAACAATCATAGGAGATGTAGGGTAGTATACTCCAGAAAGACAAACTGTTGCTTTATGGAAAATTTCTAGAAAGGAAAATATTTTTTCACCAACAACCCAATCGTCCTCAGTAAGTTCAGGGTCTCTAACTTGGGTTCTACTAGAGGAGCTACGAGATTGATGACTTGGGTGTGAAGGAAAACAGATAAAGTGCTCTTATATGGCAATATATGTTTAAGCATAAGGTAAGTAGAGTTCCATCTAACAGGCATGTCTAAACCAAATTTTCTAGGACGAACATTCATTGCTACGCAAAAACTCTTATATGCGGCTATTCGTTGGTTAGAACAATTAATAAATGAAATTGCATCTCTAAAAGAATCAATACAAGCATTTAATCTTTTTAAACCGGATTTAACAATAAGATTAATAATATGACAAGCACAACGTTGATGCAATAAGAAAGACTGTGCATAAGTATTAAACAAAGGAGTAAGAATTTCCATAGCTTTAGTATTTGCAGCTGCATTATCTAAAGTTATAGAAAAAATCTTATCCGTGAGACCAAAATCTTCTACAACTTTAATAATGCTTTCTGCAATATTTTCAGCATTATGTGAAACATTAATTAATTTAAATCCTATAATTCTTTTTTCCATTATCCAGTCATCAATAACATAATGAGCAACAACACTAATATAATCCTCTCTAGCCCTACCACTCCATATGTCGGATGTCAAAGCAATAGAGAATGTACATGTATGAGACATTTCTTTCAATTTATCACGACAATTGTTATAATATTTAATTAAATCTCTAGTTGTTGTTTGCCTAGATACAGTACTAAATCGAGGGTTATGAGCAGTTCTAATATATTTTTGGAAAGCATCAGATGCACCAAAATTTAAAGGTAAATCTTGATAAGCAATTAATCTACAAAGAGATTCCCGAGCTACCTCTGGGTCGTACTCCCACGTACGTACCGAGCCGTCGGGGTTATATTGCAGCTGTGTCTGGCGCATTTGTATTCCTTGCCTTTTCTTGCAGCTTGCAGCATGTCGTTGTAGATGACCCGTCCCACATGAAGATTTTGCACTCAATTCATTACCACAAATTTTACAAACAGCATACCTCGCTTCAGTTCCATCATTGTCGGTCTTGATCTTCTTGTCGAAATCATTCCAAACTGTTGATGTACTAGCTCTTGTTCTTTTTGCACCCGTGCTTTGGGTCGTGGATGCACTTGTTGAGCCAGCAGAAGATGGATCGATTGGACCCTGCGCCACCGGGGCCGTCGTTTCTTCGGCATCTCCAGTTTGTACATGTGGACCTTCCGTGGATGGATATGCTTGTTGAAACGATTGCATATCCTCTGCCGAGAGCCCGAATTCGGAGAGTTGAAAATCGTAGTTCTCCATTAATCAAGTAATCAACTGCAAATTGAAATAGCAAAAACGATTAACTTACTATTAAACCTACAAATAATAGCAAAAAAATAATCCAACAAATAATACCAAAAAATTAAAATAAGACAGCATTATTACCTCCTTTGCAGCTCTCACAAAAAAATTTGAAGATTTTTGAATTTTCGGAATTTTGCCCGAATTTTGACCAAATTTGCGCTAACACTTTCAGATGTTTCACAGCTAAACCGAGAGAGAAGAATGAGATTTGAGGTGTGGAAGAAGGAGGCCGGATGCCCCCCTATTTATAGGAAAAATTTCAGATTTTTTTCCGAATTTTTTGCTATTTTTTCCGAATTTTTTACCCCCCAATGGTCACAAAAAACGGCTATTTTTCAAATTAATCGGGCCGGCACGGCCCGTTTAGTGCCGTTGGGCGGGCCGTGCCGTGCCGCGCCTCGGCCCAGGCATGGCCCGATCCGCCGTGCCGTGCCTTCGTGGGCCGGGTCTACAGTGTCGGGCTGCGGTGCGGCCCGTCACGGCCCGGCCCATTTGGACACCTCTAGCGGCGACAAAGGGATGAATCCGGAGCAATCCAACTTTGGATTCTGATATCATTGTCCTGGATTATGGTTCTATTGTCATGCCAACCAAGCCCGAAGTCACAATGAATGAGCAGCAGAGAATCAGAGATAAGAGTTGGAGAGACAATGTAAGCTTTAATGTACAAAATTTCACCAGCACCTCGAAAATGTCAGGCAGGTAAAGGAAAGCAGCAAGGTGCTAACTTTTGGAACATGACTGACTGACTGCATCCATTTCTCTAGTTTTTGCTCAGCTGGGGTGGCCATTGGCGCTATACCTTCTGTGGGCCGCCTGTGCCAAATATATGGTAGTTATTTTCTGCCATGGAAGCAGGCAGGGGCAGGCACAGGTAAAAAGGCATCCAGTGGACCATGGCCTAAGAACAATCTTGGATGGGTTCGCATTTTGGCATGTGTTGGACAAGCTAGGCTCCTTGGTCAGTCTCCATGTCCTTGTGGTTCTAATGTGTCTGCAACGCATTGCGTTCACCTCATTGCTCTCACTGTATAATTTTTCTGGAAACCAGCTGATCAAAAAAAAAAAAACTAACTCCCTGGATCGATGATCACACTGAAACAATATTGGGGCGTATTTGATTGAGATGCTTGTAAACTGTGACACGAGTAACTGAAGTTTTGGCCAGTTTTCTGTCGTTGTAGTCTTCAGTTTCCTACGGAGACAGAGGGTTGACAGGTGAAGAAGAGCAATCATACTTGTCTCACGCATTGTACACTTCTGAACTAACATTTTCTGACAGTGTCAAACCTTAAAAATAACTGTCCTTCGATTTAGACAACGGCCAAACGAAGGCTATGGTACAGATTGATCTTTCCTTCGAGTTTGAAACTCTTTTGGCTGGAAGTATAGCGATAGAAGCCGGTGTTCTTTCTCCAAATTGAAATCATTGAGAACTCTCTTGCGTGCAATGATGGGCATACAATGTTGTGAACCCACCTAAGTTCGAATCTCACTTCTACTTTAAATTAAAGTGTGAGAGAATAAGTCTTATCCCATTACATCTAAAAAAGTTTACTGAAGGAGCTCGAACTTCCCTTTGTGGATACCAGATTGTATTTGTCATTCCAAATCCTAATATGAACAGCACAATTGATTCTTTCTTCCAACAAGAAAGATTCGTACTCCACACACCTTCAGTGGCAAGCTGTCCACATGCACACCGTTCTTGCATAGGGTCAGGTAAGCAGTCTAAATCTCATTGAATAAATTCTAGGGCGACAAATTCTTAAGATAAGTATAAGCAAACTGACATGACTAGGCCACAAGTACTCTATATTTTATACTAATTGCAAAAGAAGACATTCTTCTTTTACAAAGAAATTTGAACCATTCACATTAGTTAACATGTTATGGACACTAACAAACTATTACTACAAGTGAAAGCCACCGCCGTTACATTCAAATCTCATCTATTTATTGCTCTACAAAAAACATATCATCTGGACATCAACACGGTTCCTAAAACACATCTTTGACCATTAGTTACTATCACAATATGTTTATAAAACCAATACTCCCTTCGTTCTTTTCTACTTGACTTTTTTTTGACCTTTCACAGTCTCCAACATGTGACTTTGATTGTTACTTTTTATAACTTCACATTAATGTGCATTAATAAAATTATAATATTATAAAAAATATTTTTAATGATGAATCTGATGATATAATTTTTATACAGGTAATTTAGATAGTTTTAAACCTAGTGGCAGTCAACTTTAGAAAGTCTAATAGCACGGATTCTAGGACGTAAAGTAAAAAAGAATGAATGGAGTATTATGAAAGTATTTTTTTGAGACAAGTCTATAAGTAGGATTTTTATGTGTCCAATCTAAATATTTTAAAAAATATTGATGGCCAGAATTTCAAAAGTTTTACTACATGTATCCCAAAACGATATGTTTTTGTGACTAGAGGGAGTAATAAATTATGATGAGATTGGATGCACTACCACAGATGGGGTCATCATAGATGGTTTGTAACCCTAATCAAATATAGTTTTTGAACCGTGTGATTTATTGTATCTGTGATAATAGGTGGTTATCACAGACGGCTTCCAAACCGTCTGTGATAAGTTACAACATAGACGATTTTTAAAAAGAACCGTATGTGTTTTTGTCAGATACCATAGATGGTTTTAACAAATAACCTTCTGTGTTGTTAATTATCATAAACGGTTAATACAAAAAACCGTCTGTGATGATTCTTTGTATAGCTAAATTTTTTTGATTTTCGACAAGGCTTAGGAAATGCTAGTCATGCCCTCTGAAAACAAATAAGTAGATCACAGATAATTGCAGATCTTATAACACACAACAATCATTACACAGATCTCATGAATGAATTACAACTGAATAAGTTACAATTGAATGAAGTATAATTGAATCAAATATTTGAACATCTATTAATTGTTGCCACTGGAGTTGAACTCTCCCTTCGGGTCAATGACCTCCGTCATTAAGAAGGTGTAGAGCCGTCGTCGAACATCGGACAGATCATTAATATCGAATATACTTGAGCTGATTGTCACGCCTGGTCGGTAAGAGGAGTAAAGTCATAAACTAGACAACATAAAGTCACAACTCACAACTTGTTCTTGATTTAGATGGATGATACTCCATATTTCATGGTAACATTAACATAGTCTTGCACACCTCACAATTTAAATGAGCTAGAGATAAAGTCAGATCTCATATCACACGTAACAGCTAAAACTATATCAGTTAGAGTAGTAGTTATTTTAAAAACATCCTTCCAATGAGATCTTATAGCAATAATATATGCTAAGATGACAAAAAAGAGAACCAATTGTATACATATTCTTCTGAAAAGTAGTTGGGCTACTCATATTGATATTTCTCAATAACTACAAGAGCAACATTAAAGCATTGTATACTTGGTCTTCAAAGAGTATGAAGCAAATCACACACTTCAGTGTGTCAGGTTTTATGAAGTAGGTCATGGCTGCTGTCTCTTCCTCTTCATCAGGCTGCATGTTAAACTTGGTTGCTGTCTTAGGCGTACTCGCCGTCTTCTTCAGGACTATCCATTGGCTTCTTCACACTTCTTTTCTTCATCTCTAGTCCTAAGAAGCCAGTGGATAATCGTGAAGAAGGCGGTGAAGTATGCTTAAGACAACAACCAAGTCCAACATATAGTATGATGAGGAGGAAGTGACATCATTTATGACCTACTTTACAGAACCTGACATACTGAGGTGTGTAATTTACTTCATGCCTTTTGAAGCCCAAGTGTACAGTGTTTTAATATTCCTTTTGTAGTTGTTGAGAAATACTAACACAAGCAGCCCGACTACTTTCTAGAAGAATTTGTCGACAATTGTTTCTCCTTTTCTCATTTTTTCATATATTATTGCTACAAGATCTCATTGGAAGGGTATTTTAAAATAATTACTACTTTGACTGACATAGTTTTACCTGTCAAATGTGATATGTGATCTGATTTTGTCTCTATCTCATTTAAATTGTGGGGTGTGTAAGACTATGTTAGTGTTACCATAAAATATTTGAGCATCATCCATATAAATCAAGAATAAATTATGAGTTGTGACTTTATGTTGTGTAGTTTACTATCTCAGTGTCAAAAGAGAAGTCATTCTTCGATCTCGAAGGACCTCCACGATGGTCATTGGATGCATTCGGCGAAGACTGTGTGGACGCCATCTCTAGTGTCGGTTGCACTCTATTTTCAACGAACATCATTTTTCTTAGAAACTATAACGCATACATGCAAGTATGCACATACATTTGCATTAACTAAAACATGACACTAATACTACAATATGAGCATAGCAAATCGAATCACGCTTGTATGCTTTTATACTTAGAATTGATTAATCAATCATGTAAAATTTCATAACTTCAAGGACATGCTTAACATAAAGAAAACCCTATTCATACTAATGTTTGGGCTAATTCTATGATTCCAGTTTAGGAACAGTAGTAATATTCATATAAAATTTTATTTTTTCAAGTTATATTCTCTATGCATGTCAAATATTCTATTTTTACTTGAATTTTATTAGCAAAGGATCCCAAATAAATTACCACATGGCAGTTTATTAAATTGGATAACATATGAAAATGTAGCATCACACTCATGCACGTATCAACCATTCATATATGTCATGGCACTCACATAAGTATGAAAATACACACCTTGAGCGATGGCGATGGGCAGCTGAAAGGAGGAGCTGCGTGACGAGGAACCAATAAGGACGTGACGGCGATGGGGAGCCAGGAGGAGGAGTCGCACGACGGGGGAGACGAGGAGGACGCGATGGCGATGGGGAACCGAGGAGGACGCAATGGCAATGGGGAGCTAGGAGGAGGAGCCGTGCGACGGGGAGCCGAGGAGGAGGGTATTGGGAGCTGAGGAGGATGCGGTGGCGCAGGAGGTGGAGAAGGGGGATATGAGAAAGCTCGCGAGTTGTTGGAAAATATAAGTGTGCGCAGGAGTACAGTGAGTTAGGTTTTCACCCATGTATATGTATTAGATTAATATCACAAATGGTTTTTAAAATAACCATAAGTGATATGTATGATATCACATATTGTTTTTATTATAAACCGTCTGTTATGTATTATAGATGGTTTTTATTAAAAACTGTCTATGATAATTATGTATCACAGATGATTCTAACCATCACTAGTAACAAGGATGATCATGCTTGTAAAATCATCTATGAAAATTACAACTCTGACGGATTTTGGGGAACCGTCTATGATGAAGCGTCCAATATAGCATTTTCTGTAGTAGTGATGTACCATGCACATTTAATTTAGCTCCAAAGAAACATTTAAGAAATTCTCAAATTAATTATAAAAAGCAAAATCATAAAATTCCCACATTAAGAGCAAATATATTATATGTTGATCTTCTATGGGACCCGATTATAACAGGTAGATTAATTGCATAAAATCTAGAACTCCACATTAGACGGTAGTATAATTTAGTGGTAAACCAATTATTACTCAAGTCGACAGGTCTTATCCATGCAACGTATTTTTTTTTGCGAACTACAATGCATAATAATGAATTCAAACCCTGGATGTAGCTCTACATATAGCATTATAATCAGACAACAAAGTCTAAAGCATGCTCACAGTTGATGTTAGCTATGGAACTGCATAGTCCACTCTGCTAGTTAATACTGAATCCGTTAGTTTCTTAAGAAGAAAAAAAGCTGAATTTGCGCCCAACCATGCACTTCATTTTTTTTTTTCTCTTTCGGTGTCTAATGTCTTTTTCCTACAGGTGGAAAGCTACTATAATATATAGAATCCAATGTTATCTATTTGCAAAGAGAAACAACGCAAAGCAACTATACTTCCTCAGTTATGAGCCTATCACATAGGCAGCCATAATCTATTTCTACCATTGTCACCTCCTTTTTGATGAACAGTTTGAGTTCTATAACAACAGTACAAATTTGCACATGGAAACAGGTCTTCAAATTAAAGTACTCACTCTGTCCTGCAATATAAATCTAAAGCTAACTATACACATAAATTAAGGAGACAATAAATCTAAGAAAAAATTAGTGTTATTGGATCATACATATCTCTATTAAATGATATACTACAGCTACTCATCCACTTCATCGGCATTAAAGGATATGTATATGATGGAAATATTGCAATAACTATATATTTCATCTCCATAATGGACTGATATTTTGGTACAACGTTTTCAAAAGTAGTGATTTATTACGGGATGAAGTAATTTGTTGAGCATGAAACATCCTAGGCTTTACCAAACAGTCACTTTGTTCCCCTCGAATGAAATCACTAGCTATGGCTGCAATTGTGGGTTTGCAGGAAAAGCCACAAGCTTTTCTCCAAAAGTATTAGTATGATTTTGCCAGGGTGTTACACTGGGGTATAATTATTATTATTATTATTGAACAGTCATCTCTTCTAAGCTAATACCAGTAGTTTATACTAATCCACAGCTTTTGTTTGTAAATTTAGAATATAAAGCACGACATTTCCTTCCAGTTCACTGACGACTCACTATAACACTAGCTGGTAGTAGTTTATGCTCGAGGTCACATGAGAACAACCAGGCGGTTTGAAAAATGCGCGCTCTGTGCCGTCCAATCAGTGGACATATACACGTTTAGAAATGGCATTGGGCACGACAAGCAGCGAAGCACTTACGGCTCTCTTCCCACACTTCTGAACAAGATTAACTAAAGAAAGGCTTTATGAGTAGTACTAAAATACTCCTTCGATGCATCTTTCCATCATGTTTTGGGAAATGACAGCAAGCTGAGGGCATACTGATTACTCCACTAAGTTAATGCATTCATGTGGGTGTCTTACTCTAATTAAGTAGCTGTAGGTCCAGTGTCACTATGAGCTGAGTGGAGGTTTGCACTGGCTGATGTTTTTGAGCTTTGGATTCCAGGGGTTAGGAGAAGGACTGTTGTCTGGTTCCAAGCCTCTGAATCTCTGATTCACTGGCAAACCACCCTTGGACGGTCTCAAGTTTGAATATGCTTAGACAAGTGGTCAAGAGCTTCAGTAGACGACGAGCAGCAACCATGTATTCAATCACACATGAGCAAGAACGATGCACATTGGAGTAGGACATGGAATCATGGATCCTCTGACCTTTCGATAGAAGAGGAGGTTGGCCGTTCATGAGACTCTGCAGCATTCACTACAGCACTTGAGATTGCATTACCATGCAAATCGTCACAGTAAATTTCGGGGACGTGCTTCAATGCTCTCCGCAAAGTGATTTGCACAACTTTTAAAACAGAATTGAATGGTAGATAGTGATTACTTATCTCTTCGTATACTTTAAAATTAGTGTCATTCTTATTAGAGTGGAAAGTATAGAACCGCTATACATTTCGATCCAACGGCGCATCTAAGAGTAATGCTCCTACATATGTACCAATGCATTGTACAGAGGACAGGAAACAGAAATCTTTTGTGATGAGTATCAATTTTAGCACCTAAGATTGTAATCCTTAACCTATAACTGTCTCCACATCCCCTGCCCTCCATGTCGCCTGCTGGAGGTGGCTAGGGTTAGGGTTGGGCGCCGCCCGTCGCCGTCGCCGGCTGCCGCCCTTCACGTCCCCAGCCCTGCACGCCGCCACCGGAAGAAGACCAGTCGCGCCTTTTCTATGCCATTGGGGAGGCTATGCCATTTTCCTTAAGTTCTTGTTGTATTTTTCTCGATGTAATGAATTGAATCTGAATGTTTCTCTGTTCCTGTTTGAATGAAAAAAAATGCTCCTGATACTAGTTCCTTGGATGAGTTTTTGCTTGCATCAGGTCCTGTGGGATGGGTTTTTGCAGGACAGGACAGACAACAGAGGTGGGTGAATGGTGTCTAAAAATTTTTCCCCCAAATATTCACAAATCCTTTACTCCGATAGTTACAAAACTATGAAGATTAGGATATGAGGTCTACTTAAAATAACAGAGGGATACAGAATTGACCACGGCCAGATCAGAGCATCTCATGGTTGGATTACGACCACTAGACAGAAATCAACGTGGTCGATTACGACTGTTGGTCGGAAAACACCGGAGAGCCAAACTAAACACAATCAGTCAACAAAGAAAAACAACGTGGTCAAAAGACAAACAACGTGGTCGAAGCCACCGTGGTCGAAACCGACATGGTCGAAACCAACGTGGTCAAAACTAATGTGGTCGAAATCAACGTAGTCATAACCGACGTGATCGAAACCAACGTGGTTGAAACCAATGTGGTTATAACTAACGTGGTCGAAACCACCGTGGTCAAAACCAACGTTGTCGATGTCCAGTGTGCAGTCAAAAGCCAGTGTGTGGTCGTAGCAATTCAAAATGTGACCAGAGTGATGTACGACCATTGAGTGATCGAAACCAAGGTGATCAAACTAAGCTGAATTTCGAGCAGTGAGGTCGACGACCAGGAAACGGTCGAAACCACAGTAGTTGGAGAATAGGAACTGCAGTACTGCCGCTACGAGGCTTGCAGTACTACTGTTTCTAAAGGAAGAATAGGGGAACAGGGTTTTTCATCCTGACCGTAAAATTCAAAATTCATACAACTTTTGATTGAAAGATCCAAAAGCTGTGAAGCCAGTGCATGCATGTTTCTTAAGGTCTCAGGAAGCTATCCATTCTTGGATCGAGAAATCCATAACAAATTTGAGACCTTTTGCAAATTAAAGCAACGTACACAACCGAGATCTAAAAACGATGAACAAATCTTGCTCATGGGTAGAGAATATCCAAGAAGGCTTTGAGCACGATCCCACATGTCATAGCAAGAAAGAACATCGAAGAAATCAAATCAAAACTCTTGGATCAAGAAAAGATTGAGAGAGAAAAGAACGAACTCAAAACAGAGTAGTAGTATGACATGGTCGAAGACTATCGAGCGCTCGTACCCGACTATGGTCGAAAGCAACTCGATTAGCAATGGAGGCGCACGACCACACTATTCTATGACCATTGAACGATCAGAAACAGGGGTGGTCATAAATGACTAGAAGTAGCAGAGAAGGCGCATGACCACCAAATCTAAAATCATCGAGCGGTCGAAATTAGATGTGATGTGATATGAAACTTGACCGTGGTCGAAAATGATTCGGACGAATAGAGCAACATGACCGCAAGATCTAAAAACATCAAATCTTTTGATTAAGAGATCAAATGGCTGTGTAACTTTGTACACAAATTGGTTAAGGTCTCAAGAGGCTGCTCCAATCTTGAATCGAAAAATCCAAGACTAAGATGAGACATTTTTGTGATTTGAGAAAGCGCGCACAAAATCGAAACCTTGAGATCGAAAAGATAACCAGACCATGTTCATGGGAATAGATGGCTTTGAGTATGATCCCACAACATCCAGCAAGTCAAATTATTAACAAGATCAAATAAGAACAACTCTCAGATCAAGAAAGGAAAGGAACAACCGAAGAACACAGAGCTGAAAGGAACAAAGGAAGAACCAAACCCAAAACAAAGCAAACTCAATCAGACAAAAGATACACAAACGGTAGATCAAAGGTTGATGTATTTCTCACTTGAGATGATTGGTTTTTACAACTATTCCCCTCGAGAGGACAAAGTTCTAAACCTAGAGTCCACACCCACTCTCTAACCTAATTCTCATGGGAGGAAGGAGGAGCTAGCCACCACAAGGCCTAGCCATCCATCTCAAACCTTAGCTCTTGCCTATTCTCCCCTTTTGTAGGCTCACCAATGAACCCAAGACCTAATGGATCCTCCCATTAGGCCAAACTAGGAATAACCCGTTAACCCCACCTAACACCGGGTTTTACTCACGCACGCTTCTCAAAGCAACTTACACCATTAACCCATTAGTGAACCAACCTTGATCCACTTTACATTTTTAGTGCATACAAGACCTAAACCACTTAGGCTAATGTCGTGGTTTCACACACCGCCACTTTTCCTGGTATTAGGTAATTTACCAACATGCCCCTCTATCGCCTTCCTTGAAGCTTCCCGCTTCCTTTGCCACGAAGTTTCGCCCATGCTTCGCCATCTTTCATGTGGCCCTAATGACTTGTCTTCAAGCCTCTCACGCGTTCAGATCCCACCGAACTGTCCTCGCTTGCAAACGACCCAAGTTACTTGGTGCACCACGTGCTTCTCCTTAAGCATGACGACACCTGACTTTCTCAACCATCTGAACCTCGACTCCTCCCTGAGCCTAGTCCCGGTCCACCTCGCCGTTGCCCGTCATGTACACCACCGGTAGCTTCCGCTCTGATTCCTCGTCGTCTTGGCTTGCAACTGACCCCATAAGCCTCAGTCATCTTTGGCATCTCCTTGACCATTTTGGACCTCAACACCTCCCTATGCTTAGTCCCAGTCCTTCCACGCGCTCACCATGACCTAACTCCAAAGTCCTGCAACCAACACCAACAAACAAACTATCACGTAGCACCACACGATACATAAAGATCATCAATTTACACAATTAAAATGTATGTACCCAAATTACTGATTCTAATCCTAAAACCAAGCAATAAACTCATATACACATTAGCAACAAACACCTTGGTCAACCGTGATCAGAACACCAATATTCTATTGAACAACCTCAGCTCACCGACCAGTCTGATACAACTTACGAGTACTCGGATGCTTAGGGGATAAGGTACTCAAAGCCCATGAGTTCCTACCAGAAGCCTACAACCATCAAACAGACTGCTACGACCATCGAGGACACAAGCTACGACTACCGCACAGATTGCTATGACCACTGCTCACGAAGGCTATGACTACCTCACAGATCGCTACGACTATTGATCACACAGGTAACAACCGATTGCTACGACCACCGATCACACAGGCTACGACTTACCACAACAGATCGCTATGACTTATGACTACCGATCACATCCATGTAGAAGCTATGACCATCGATTATAGGCTACAACTATCAATGACACATGGTCGTTCAGGCACTGATACTTTCGACCACCGCTTGGTCGTTCTGCCGACCGGACCGTCCGACCACACAGTCATAAACATTGAACACATCCGATTGAACCGACTAACCAAAAAATCGATAGACCAAAAAGTGATCTTTTGCAAAACTCCTCAAAACCATACTCAACCTTCACATATACTCTAATCCAAAAGTCAATTACTCATTACAACTATGAGATAACCTCCATATGGTCTCACAGTTTTCTCGTGGGATTTTCTAGAAAATGGTATAAGTGGGATAAAATTCTCACCCGTCTTTTTGATACAAGCCGCAGGAGCTACACCCAACCATTCTTATTGTCTTTCACACCTTTAACACCTAATTATTCTTCAACACTAGATATGTTCAAATTACTCATGCTTTCGAAACGATTGTGTTGATTGTGTGCTATGGGCAATAGCATAGTTGTAGCCTATCTTGTACTGGTAGCATATATTTAATATTTAGTGGATTTTGTGATGTTTGCAATGGTATTTACAAAACTAGCCATATGCATAGTGTATTTGTAAAAATGGCGTTTTTACCATTCGGTGAGCGAGCAGCAGCGCGGGGAGACGATGCGTGGGCACCTGCTGCCCTATGAGCAGATGGCAGGCGCCTACCACCTGCCCATGGGACGACAGGTGCTTAAGCCGGCTTAATCACTGCCTAAATTCGTAATTTTATATTATATTTATTTGAATTTTAAATATAGTAAATGAGGTCAAAAAATTACAAAATTTTGTGCATAGACTCCTAACACAACGTACTCTAATATATATATATATATATATATATATATATATATATATATATATATATATATATATATATATATATATATATATATATTAATTATAATTTTATCCCTTCTGAATATTGCTCAAAAATTTATACACTTTTGATATTTTTAGGAATTGTTACATATAGCAAACAAGCTCTAAAAATTATAAAATTTTATGTGGAGCCTCCCAACACAGTCAACCTAATTGTATATGTTTTTTGAGAATTTTATATGCTCTGAATTTACCATATTAATTTATGATAATTTAATCATAATTAGCCATATGCGAGGAGGGATGTCCCCCCTTAGTGCTGCCCCCTTGCCCGCAGAAATGCCACTCTATCCATACTATACCCCCTTGCCCGCTCCCTCCTTCAGACATGTGTTAGCTTGACATACTGCCCCCCTCGCGCGCTCCCTCGCTTGCACAAATATTAGTTTGGCCATGTCGCCCCGCCTCGCCCACTCCCTCGTGCGCACATATGTAACTTTTACCATGTTGTCCCCTGTCGCTCGTGGTGGTGCATGTCGACAACATGTCCATAATTTCCAGTGGCAATGTATTAGATTCTCTTTTCTGTCGCTTCAAATACAGAGCTCTCGCAGTCGCTCATCTAAACTGTGTTTCGCTTCTTGTAGAAAGAAGAACCTTCTGTGTCATACAGTAACATAGCATGGCAGACACCAAGGGACCAGTCGGAGCAGGGTCACCAAAGGAAGACCTTTCCCTAGAAAGGAGATAGGACTTCGGCCCTAACTACCGCTTGATGACAAACAGGTGGGCTCAACCGGTATGGCCAAAATGCAGACACAGAGAGGACGCGGTCGTGCAGGTCGTCAAAGGCCATTTTGATGGTGGGCGATGTTTCTTGCGATGCCCACACTTTAGGGTACAATTAGCCAATAGTTTATTTTCTCTTACTGCTAATAGAGCTTTCATATTAACCCTCCTTTCCAACAAATGGCGAAATGCGACTTCGTCCGCTAGATCGATCCTCCCCATGAACACTATGTTGTGAGGTATGTGGATACACTGTGGGAGTGAATCTTAGAGATGGAGGCGCGAATTGACAGTCTCAATGAGGAGAACAGTGACCTCCGACAACAGATGCAGCGCGAGAGGGGCAACGAGGAGGTCGTCAATATAGGAAGTTCGTATGATCCCACATGATGTTGCACAAACCCTAGTTGCATATGTGCGTGCCACTACAGTGACGACCAGCCACGTCCGAGGCGCCCCCACTACAACACTCTATGTGGGTACCACGAGGCACATTCTCCCAATAGGCACACATAGCGAATCTTGTAGCATGTAGTTCGTGGTTATGTTTAATCTCGTAAAGCATGTAACTGAATGGTGTACGCGTCATTGCGGTTGCTATTTTTTGAGTGGACTGTTCAAATGCTATGTCACAACATTAAGCTAGAGGGGTCGATATGCGTTGAACAAACGTACATCATACAAAGGAATACAAATAAAAACACAACAGTATTACAGACATCACGTGTGATAATAGATTATGGAGTAAATCATTTAGGTAATCAATTGATTAATTACCAGTTACATCTCAAATGGGATGCAAATATGAATTAATGTGATACACTAAAAGATACATTAGATTATGACACTGAGTGGCGACCGGACGAGCTTGGTCTATTGGGGAAATCCTTCAATGAGTGCTTGAAGGTCTTACATATTCTGCATTTCACTGTGCGGATAATGCTGGTACGTTGGCTCACATCCATGTTGTTTTGGATGCGCCGTGTCTGTTGATGTCCCTTCACAGTTATCTTCAACTCCTTGTTGTGGGCCCATTGCAGCATGTCCGGCCAAAGAACCCTGTAGTTCATGTCCAAGCTGTAGGAGTGAAACTCTGCACTCCATGTACTGAAAAGGTGTTGCATGTCATAGTAATCTGAGATGTACACCTCGATCATCTGCCTCATTTGCGCACATGCCTTGTACACATGCGAGCATAGCTTGTGCATGAGCTTTAGCTTGTTGCAGGTGCATGTTACCATATCACCCAGGATACATGCCTGTTTTATTTCACCCCTGGCATGACTGTTCACATATTTTTGCCGAAACCTAATCTCGTACTTCCTTCGGAGGCCATCGATTACCCAGATGTCGTGCATTCGGGTTTTCTCCATCTTCAGTTCCATATGCCTCTATATGTTTTCGGACCATTTCTTGCCTTTGTCTATTTGACGCCTGGTATGGCAGCTCTATTGACAAAATAACCGACAGTGCAAGTCCATGTCTCCTCCACCATCGCGGTGATAGGGAGGCACTACACGCCTTTCAGAACGATGTTGTACACTTCAAACATGTTGGTTGTTGTAATCACATACCTCGCACCATCCGTGTCATAGAGAAGGGACCATTTCTCTAATTTAGGAGTGTGCCGACAAATCCACTCCGAGAAACTTATGGCGCCGCGGGGTTGCTCTCTCTCCGTATTTCGCCTTTCTAGCTTTGTCCAGATGGATTCAAACTTCTGCCTTTGGTTTTGCAGAAACAATGCCTTGAACATCTTCAGAACTTCCTGGCTGCAGAACCGTGTGAACAAGTTAGATGCAAGATGTCTTATGCACTGCCAGGTTCACACGTCGTTCCACTATTGAGGGGGTTCAATCCCATGTTGCATGGTGTTCAGCATAGCCATCAACCCAGTACTGCGATTTGTGATGACACAAACGTTGGGTCGGTCGCCAACCACCGCTTGCTTCACGTTCGCTAGGAACCAGAGCCAACTAGACATGTTCTCACTTTCCACAATAGCAAATGCCACTAGGAGAAGCTGGTCATTCGTATCGGCCGGCACCGCGGTAAGAATGGTTCCCTTGTAACTCTCTATGAAGAAAGTACATCCATCGTGAGCACGGAACGACAAAACTTGAAGCCCTCAATGGCTTGGGCGAAAGCCCAGAATAGCTGGTCCAGTATGAATTAGTTTGGCCCTCTGTCAGTATCTGGATGTGCAAACTTGTTTATATACGTGCCAGTGTTTGATTCAACTATCTAGTGAAGCAATCTCGGCACAAGGTCATACACCTCTTCGTACGTCCCGTACATAGACTTGATGATCTTTTGCTTACCTTGTCAGACTTTACTGTAGTTGGCTGTATAGCCAATCACATTGGCAACTTCTAATATGAGTATCTTTAGGGAGACAGAAATATTCACCGCAACTAGGTGGCTGATGATGCTTACCACATATGCGAAAGTCATGTTCTGATGATGGCGTAGGGGCTCACTGAGCACACAAGTGAAGTTGATCATTACCTTGATCGAGAAGACCGAGTCAAAAATCTTAGCTTGTTAAGCGTTGACCTTTGCAGAGCATCCTACCACTACGCACTTCACAGCGTAATTGGCTGGGTTGGACCGGTGCACTCGGTATACATGGTTGATAGACAAGGCGTACCATGCAATAGCTTGTTCCACAGCTGCCTTACTAGGGAAGCACTACCCAACTAGGATGGTGTCAGGTTGAAACCCCTCACTGGGACCCTTCTTCTTGCGGCAGTACGAGGGAACGTACTGCAACATCATTGAGTCTAGAGGACACATAGGGCATCTCCGATGACATAATTCCCCCGAGTGGACCAGTCGTTTGCTGTGCGTTGTCCTTGGTATCATCGGAGCCTAGGTCTGTGTCCTCGTCGGACTCCAACCCGAGCGGCTGGTTCTGTAGATACTTGTGGCAGTCAATTCGAGCTAACCACCACATGCCCACCCTGTCATTCCGCATGAAATCAGGGGCGAGTCTTCCCTCCGATACAACACATTCAGTGGTATCATCTTGAAACTCCGCTTGTGGTTACCCGGGTGTCGAGGGGCCGGGCTCATCAATGTTTTCCGACTCTCAGCGCATGAAACTTAGGTACACCATCGGCCTCTCGTAAATGGCCGCCTCGGGCTGGGAGGCAATTTGCATGTACTACCTCTATGTTGTAGTGCCATTAACCTTCATGAGCTCCCACACGCCATTGGTGTAGGTGATCCCCTCGATGGCAAGTTTCATCGCCATTGCCTTCATGGTGAACTCCCTTTAGATGCAGTTTCGTAGCTTATGAATATTCATGACGCTGAGTCTCTCGACCCGGAGCACCTTGTATTGGCATGTTGATAGGTCCAACCTATTGGGTCCAGTCCGTATAAGACCATCGTTGTAGAACATTGTCAAGTGTTCCATATCTACGACTACTTGAAGCCAAAACAATCAGATCCATAATAAGTGTTACAACAAAAATGATTATATATGTGTAACTACATACAAATAGTTTATTAATTATAAACAATTTGATTATCCATCCGAAAAAATTACCTATCTTTTGAGAGAATCAATCAGCACTAGCGACGACCACGAGAATGAGCTTCTGCGATGAGCAACTGAGATGACCGATGACCAACTACGAGAGGTTCGTATTTATGGCTGAGCACAAAGGGAACCTGGTGCACTCACTCTGCAAATTAAGGACTACTTGTTGATGAGCAGCACTTTGGGCGAGAGGGCGGCTTGGTAATACTGACAAATGTGGAGACGAAGGAGCGGACGAGGGTGGACAGCACGGACATAAACGACATCAGTGCGGACGAGGGAGCACGCGAGGGAGGACGACACGGGTAGAGTAACAATTGTGTGAAGGACACAGTGAAAAAGAAAAGATAGCAGCAATAGATCGACATATGTGTGAAGGACAGATGTCACGTACTTCAAAAGATACCTGAGCATCGCATATCGCTAATTATGATTAAATTATCACGAATTAACATGGCAAATTCAGAACACATAAAATTCCCAAAAATAACAATAAAGTCAACTGTGTTGGGAGGCTCCACATAAAATTTTATGATTTCTAAAGCTCGTTTGCTATATGTAACAATTTCTACAAATATCAAAATCGTATGAATTTTTGAGCAATATTCAGAGGGGATAAAATTGTAAAAAATTACACAATGAAGTACGTTATGTCAGGAGTCTATGCATAAAATTTCGTACTTTTTCGACCTCAATTGCTATATTTAAAATTTTAAACAAATATAATATAAAATTATGAATTTAGGCAGTGATTAAGCCAACTTATTCACCCGCCGTCCCGTGGGCGGGAGGCAGGCGCATGTCGTCCGGTGGGCGAGCGGTAGGCGCTTGTCGTCCGGTGGGCAGGGGGCAGGCGCCTGCCATATGCTCATGAGGTGGCAGGTGCCCACGTGTTATTTCGTCGGTGTTGCCGTCCACCCATCAGACAGTAAAAATGTCATTCCTGTAAATACCTTATATATAGCTAATTTTATAAATACCATCATAAACATTATCAAATCTGCTAAAAATTCGATGTTCCGCTGTCCGTGTGGACCACGTCACATGGACAATGTCAGGAGGTAACGAAATTTTGTCGAGACAAACCGGCCATCAAATCGAGAAACGGGTTAGCTGCCAGCTCCGCGACCCTCGTGTGCCCCGCCCGCGAAAGCTCTACATCATCATCTCTTACTCCGAGCTCCCTCTAATACGCTTTAGAAACCAATCAAGGCAACTACTAACAAGAAATCGTACAAGGTACGACCAACTTTAAACCATTTGCTAGCCACTGAATTCGAACTTACCGCGTACATTTTCTTATCCTGCACGCAGGCAAATATTCTTGGGAAAATTTGTTTAGTACCACTGAAAGGTGACCGTTTTCGGAAAATACCACTAAAAATTTGGGGTTCCAAAAATTACCACCGAAAGATACATTTTGCTTCGGGATTTAGCACTTTGGACAAAAATACCCCTCCTCCCTCACCTTCCTCTCCCTCCTGCCGCCGCCCCGTCCGCGCCTCTCTCTTCCCCCACGGCTCTGCCGCCGGCCTCCCCGCCTCTCCCTCCTCACGCCGCTCGCCTCCTCCCTCTCCGCGCGCCCCATCCCCGCCGCCGTTGCCTACCTCCGCCCCCACCTCCCTGCGCCTCCTCCTCCTCCTTTCCCCGCTCCCCCGCGTCCGGCCGAACCCCGCCGCCGCCAGCGCCACCTCTTCCTCAGGCGATCTCCCCTCGATTCCTTGCGCGGAGAGCATCACCTCGACGGCCCGAAGCTCCCCCAACCTTCGCCCAGAGCTGCCTTTCGCCCCAGGCCGCCGGCGCCACGGACCTCCTCGCGCCGCCCTTGGTCCCTGCCGTCGGCCCACCTCGGCACACCTCCGGCCCGGCCAGCTGCACGGTGAGAATCCTAGTATCTTCCACCAGCTCGTGCTTCCCTACTTTCCTTCCTCCTCCACGCCGGCGGCCTGAGGAAGAGGTGGCGCTGGCGGCGGCGGGGTTCGGCCGGACGCGGGGGAGCGGGGAAAGGAGGAGGAGGAGGCGCAGGGAGGTGGGGGCGGAGGTAGGCAACGGCGGCGGGGATGGGGCGCGCGGAGAGGGAGGAGGCGAGCGGCGTGAGGAGGGAGAGGCGGGGAGACCGGCGGCAGAGCCGTGGGGGAAGAGAGAGGCGCGGACGGGGCGGCGGCAGGAGGGAGAGGAAGGTGAGGGAGGAGGGTTATTTTTGTCCAAAGTGCTAAATCCCGAAGCAAAATGTATCTTTCGGTTGTAATTTTCGGAACCCCAAATTTTTAGTGGTATTTTCCGAAAACGGTCACCTTTCAGTGGTACTGAACAAATTTTCCCAATATTCTTCATTGATTCGTTCCTTTCTTTCCCTTTCTCTTCAGAGGTCGATACGGATCAAAATTCCCCTGCAAAATCCAACACTTTTTAACCCACCTCCTTGGCCCTGCTCGCTTGTAATCTTTCAGGGAGACGTGGTGCACACTTCACCATGGCCCCGTCTTTTTTGTAAAGGCTCTGCACGGTGCAGTGGCTCGCTCAATGTGTCCATCGCATGAACAGAACCGCAAAAAAAGTTGCACTTCTCACGTGGCCACGAGGCTACCCTGCCGCTTGCTGCATGCAGCCGGCCGGACCGCCGGAGACAGACGCGTCTTTATTTCACATGCACCGATCGATCGGCATCGGCTCGGTGCCACTATCTGGTACGCATGGTAGGCCAAAGTGGCTGCTTGAATGGCAAGCTTTCCTTCAATTTTTTTTTGCTTTCAAGTTGCTAATTAATTCTCCCAACTGGGTGATTCCGCATGTTTTAATTCCCGCGCAGGCTAAACTGTTGGATCCATCGATGCACTTGGGCATATCTAGTTGGATCAGGAACAGGACAAAGTTTGTGTTTGGAAGGGTTTCTTCTCTTCGGTTACCGTTTCAGGGCATGTTCTTTTTGGCTGTGGCTTATAGCTTTTGACTGAAATTTTCGAATTTTGGTTGTTTACGATACAGATTGCGAAAAGACAGATACTCATTTATGATTTTGGCTGGTACAGATGTTGGATTTTAACATGTAGATTGTTTAACTTGTAGACCCTGTCTTAAAAAAATACTCCGTTTGAAAGTTAGGTACTGTAGCAAAAGCCAAAAGCCGCTAACTTTTAACTTAAAAGAACAGACCCTATCCTTTGCTTTATAAATATTCGATATCCTTCTTCTATAAGCTCAGATAGGATAGAGATTAGAACACGGAATTGTTATTTTGCTGGAAATTTTCCATTGACCCTACCAAAGAAGAGCATAGAAGAACTACTCGTGTCTAATCCTTCCTTTTCTCTCTCTTGGCCCCTTGCTGGTTTAGGATAAACTAACATAGAAATTCTGGAGTCTTTTCCTGGCAAAACTAGGCTTTTCCTCTGATCAATGTTAGCAGTCTCCAACGACCAAAATTAGGGGACAAAATGAGTGCTACTGCGATTTTTGCTGTGACATTTTCTAACACCGATTGAAACAGGGACCAGACGCACGAATGGATTCCGCCAATCCACATGTTCAGTGTACAGTTTGTAGCATTGCTCCCTAAGGGCCTGTTTGGGAGAGCTCCACCAGCTCCAGATTCACAAAAAACAGATTCAGATCCACTTTTCTAAGCCAAACACCTCCAGCTCCAGCAGCTCCACCGTGGATCTGCTCCACCAAAATCATGGATCTGGCTCCAGATCCACCAAATCCATGGAGCACCTCAAGGGGTGCTCCACCAAATTCAAGTTGGTGGAGTTGGGGAAAATTACCCACCATGCCACTCATTACACAGAAAAAAACAGTTCGATCTTATTTCCCTCTTCCCGTCGCCCGTCCTCTCCACCGCGCGTCTCCACCCCTTCCACCGCCCAGCCGCGCGCCTCCTTCCCGTCCTCTCGGCGACGCCGCCTCCCCCGCGTCCGCCTCCCCCCGCGCCGGCGCCGCCTCCCCCGCCTCCTCCCGCGCCAGCGCCGCCTCCCCCGCCTCCTCCCGGGCCGGCGCCGCCTCCCCCGCGTCCGCCTCCCCCCGCGCCGGCGCCGCCTCCTCCGCCTTCCTCCTCCACCGCCGCCTCCTCCGCCTTCTCCCTCCACCGCCGCGGTCTCCTCCCGGGCCTCCGCCTCCTCCCTCCACCGTCGCGCCTCCCCCGCCTCCTCCCGCGCCGGCGCCGCCTCCCCCGCCTCCTCCCGGGCCGGCGCCGCCTCCCGCGTCTCCTCCCGGGCCGGCGCCGCCTCCCCCGCCTCCTCCCGGGCCTCAGCCGCCTCCCCCGCGTCCGCCTCCCCCTCGTCCGCCTGCGCCGACCGGGGCCGCGCCTGCGCCGCCTCCTCCTCTTCTCCGCCTCGCCTGCGGCTGCGCCCGCCGGCCGTTGCCGCGCCTGCGCCCGCCGGGGCCGCGCCCGCCGGGAATTTTTTTTTCATTTTGCTTGCTGACGCGTGGGGCCCAGGTGGAAGTGAGATAGAGAGCGAGGTGGAGCTCTCCCAAACACTTTGACGAATCTCAGATCCACCATGGAGCTGCTCCACGGTGAATCCAGCTCCAGATCCACGTTTTTCGTGAATCTGGAGTTGGTGGAGCTCTCCCAAACAGGCCCTAAGCATGCAGAGCTTTTCCCAAAGAGAGAGCAGTAAGCACTCCAGTTTTCACAGCGTGGGAACAGTCAAATCGAACAGCGACTGGACTAGACTACACAAACGGTGGGGGAAAAGCGAATTGCTACGGTGAGGATGTACCATACGAATGTTCATATCGGACGGCTCGGTCCTATACGGCTACACGGTGATATTCTGCCTAGAGCCAATTGTCTAATCTTATCCACGGCAATTGTTATTGTAAAATTTACGATATAAGCATATTTTTAATTTTAATTCTAGCAATAATAATGAACATCCAAACATGATAGACATGGTATAGAAATGACTTAACCAGCATATTAACATATGAATCATTTAACTATTTAAGTCATTGCAAAAGAAATACATGTTGAACATAAATGTCATATAAGAGTTCAAGATTAACCTAACCACATGTACACAAGTGCATAGAAATGCTAATCTTAACCCCAAACATAATGTATATGACCAGATTCAGCATATATTCAACAAATTGAAATTTCTTTAGTGCTCTCATGAGGCTAGTTGCGCAAGATTTATTCTTGGCCCTCTCCGCCATGACAAAACCTAATCTTAATTATATATGACAGTTGTAGATTAGATCTTGAGCTAAAAAAATGAATCTTGCTACTGCCAAATATTAAAAAAATCAAGAAATCAACCTGCTGAACAGTGCCGAAATCTACTTAAAATCAATCTTTCAATCCTCCACAGAGAATACTATTGATTTAACAGGATAACAGCAATCGACACAGACCAGAACTGAAGACAAACGCATCATTGCCCAGAACTGAACAAGGATCAACACTGCCCAGTACTATCAGAGATCAACATAGCATATACAGCAAGCAGATTTAATGACCAGAGAAGGAAAATATAGCAGATTCTATTGAATGCTCAAGATCAATCTACCCTCACATCCATATACAATCTCATCAATTTGTCATTTTCATCACAGAGCAATTACTCACAGGAATATCTTTGCAATCTTGTGCTAAAGAGGCTCTCTGATATATGAAATGTATCACCAAATTACAAACAAACTGGAACCAGAATACTCACAACGGTAATGATACTCAAAATCACCGTGAAGAAATAAAAAACGGGCAAGGCACGCACACGGCGCTGTCCCAGAAAACCTAGCACCCCCTGGTGCAGCTTGCAAAAGAGGAGTGTGGCCGACGGAGATACAATGCCCCCTCCAGCCACGGGAAGCCGACGCCGGAGTCGAGGGTTAGGGTTGACGCTGCACAAGACCACCGAGTGCTCCAGCCGAGAGCACATGAGAACAACCAGAACAGGTCACAAATCTCTCACAAACTCAGTACAATCCCGAGCCAAATCAATCTCTAGGGTTATCCCAACCTTTCCTCTCGGCCAAATCAAAGAAAGGCTCAAGGAAACCGCACGGGGAAAAACCCTAGAACACCGATTTGAGCTCCTCAGCCGACGGTCACCAGAGAAAACCCCACCGGCGGCTCTCGGGACTCAGAATCAAAGAACCACGGTAAGAGATTTCAGATCGGAAAGGGGAAGACTTACTCTTGCATTCAGTCACCAAAGAGAGGAGAGGCGATATAAATAGGGGAGCGGGGCGGAGGCCGGCAGGCTGCTGCAATGGCTGGCGCCGAAGCGCCCGAGCTGGTGGCGCCTCCTACGCGCGCCGCCGCCGCTGCTCAACTCGGTCGCCAGGGAGAAGCGGTCGACACCACGCCGAACGTGAGGAGACGAAGCAAGGTGAATGCGAACCGTCACGCGAGCCAAGCCACGAGAGAGACTTCATCTCCTCCCCTTATCGTCTCCGGTGGCCCACTGATAGGTGGGCCCCACCTGTCAGTCTCTCTCTTTTTTTCCTTTTTTCCTTTTTTCCTTTTTCAATTGGGAAATTACCGAAATGCCCTCGCAGTTACAACAATTGTATATCTAATTCCCATCTATATAGGCACGTCTGCATCTCGTTCTCTACCCAGGTGGTGGCCAAGTTGCTAATATCGAGTTTGTTATGGGGGTGGCCCAACCCCCCGTGACTGGGCCGTGCAACTAGTCCAACATGTAATAGGCCCAATAGTGTAGAGGAATATACCTGTGTAAATATACCAATGTACCCTTATCATGTGTAAGTGCTAAGGGGTAGAATGGGGATTTCCCATTCTACCCCACTCATGTATATAAACCCCCAGGAGGGGTAGGAGGAGGGACATCCTCTCATTCTCACCAACTTTCCCACAGATCTAGCTCTCCTCTTCTCCTACTAATAGTCCCCTTCCTTACTGTTTGGCCTGTAGCCACGACAGAGTTCTTTGGCGAGAGGTTAATTGAATCCCTTGGGCAAGCTCATGACCTCCCTCCCCTTCTCTCTCTACGCAACTTGCGCTCGAGGAAAGACATGCGCTAGGGTTTGAGCTCCCATGGAGATGGAGGTTTCCATTTCCGTGTAGAGGCCAGAGTTCACTAGGCTTGTCACCATCGAGGCCAAATCTGGGAGGGTCAAGGCTAGAGAAGATGGGGCTATGGATGGTGAGCAAAAGATGATGTGGTTGGGGCGAGGCGTGAGAAGGTGCTAGTGCTGAGAATGAGGCCTCAACCACTGCGAGAGGCTGATCAGATCTGGTTTGTTACACTCATTTTGTTCACTTGATGCAACCTCTTTTCTCAATTATTGTAAGAAATATTTGATTTTTGTTACATTGTGTTCTATCAAAATGTTATAATAAGTTTGTGTTTGTTGCAGTCGAGGTCTTGATTTGTTATACCCGAATCATTTTTTGTTGCATTTGTTTTGTGGTTTTGTTGCTATGAGTTGTTTGCAAGTGGATTTTTTTTGTTGCAAGCTTTATTAATTCTTGTTGTAATTGAATATTTTTGTTGCAAGTTTTATTAATTCATGTTGCAACTAAATAATTTTGGTTGCAAGTTTTATTAGTCCTTGTTGCAACTAGTTTTTTTAGAATATGATTGGATAAATCGGATAAACGATTCGCAGCAGAGCTTTCCATGGCATGGGTTTCTTTATTTTTCTTTTAAATTGGATGATTCATCACAATGTGATTGTTGCAAACAAGTGAATTCCGAGAGACATGATTGTTGCAAGGATAGGGTGTTGCAATGGCCGGCGGCCATAGGAGCAAGATGGCGTAGGGCCTGTTCTTTAATATCTTTCAAAAAATGGTTTTTGGTTCTTACTGTAGTACCTAACTTTCAAACGGAGTATTTTCTTAAGATAGGGTCTACAAGTTAATTGTAGTGCACGTTAAAAGCCCAACATCTGTATCAATTAAAATTGTAAGCAAATATATTTCTTTTCATAATCTCTATCACAAATAGTTAAATTCAAAAATTTCAGCTAAAATACATAAGCTGCAACTATATCAAACAAATCCGTATTCCGTAACCTTCTTTCGGTGCCACCCTCGTTGAATGGAGGAGAGTGATTTGACGGTTGAAAAATAGGCTCTAGATGAGCTCAAACAATAAAAGAGCATATGATGAGAACTCCTATAATACATCCGAAAACTAGCTAAGCTCGAGGAAAAAAATATACCGCGAAGCAGGCAGTGGGCGATCCCTGGTAGCTGGAAAGCGAGGTAACCACGACAGCACGCTGAGCTCATGATTAGCCGCGTGGCCCGGACCCATGGCTCCATCACACCACCGCGCGGGCGCGAGGTGCGACGCCGCGGTCCACCTCGCAGCGACACGGGCAAATGCTCGCGCGGCGCGCCCAGCAACCGCGCCCGCCGCCCCACCTCGTCGCGTCGCTCCGGCCGTGCGCGGAGCAAGTCGGCACGGTAAAAAAACCCGCACTTCCCGCCACGCATCATCACACATAATAACGAGAGAAATACTACCGAGTGGTCGAGTACGAACCAGTAAACCACCACCACGTGCAAACCAGACGAATCACCCGGCCCCGGCTCCACCGTCGCCATCGCGACACGGCGGCCCGCCTCCCGCCGCAACCCCGCGCGAGCTTCCCGACCCGACCCAACCCACCACACTTAGGGCATCTGTAGTGTATGAAAAGAGGAGGTCTTAAGCCACCTTAAGGTCAACCTTATACATTACAGGGGTGACCTTAAGCAGACCCTAAGCAAAAAAACCTTAAGGCTGGTCCTCAAGCTAAAGACCTGGCCATAAACATTAAAATACAATTTTTCTTTATCTGTCATGTGGGACCGTCTTAAGGCCCCTTGAGTTATATACACTATGGAGTTGGTCTTAAGGTTTAGATGTGACCCACCTTAAGACCCTTTGGGTTATATACACCGCCAAGTTTCTGGTGCCTGCGGCCTTGTCCTGCTCCAGGCACCGCGCTAGAAGCCGCCCAGGGCTCCTCCGGGGTCTAGCCATTAATGGCATTCAAGGCACCTCCCGCCCTCTAGGCCTCTGCCTCTGCCCGCGGCTCGGCGCGGCATCGTTGCTCGTGCCCCGCGCGCCTTGCGTTCTGTTGATACAGAGATACTAGTACAGGCCTACGTGCGCAGATGCACACGGCGCTGGAGATGAATGGCAGGGCGCGGAGGCCGGCGGTGGTGCACGGCACGAAGGGCGCCGCTCCGAGGAACGAAAGAGTAAGTGGCCTTGCATTCCCTCTCTTTCTTGGGCTTTGGCATCGGAAAGTTTGAGCCTTTCGTTGAGTTGAGTGCCCAAGCGATGATGACATTCTTTGCGTTTCGGTGGTTTCCGAGATGTTTTTTTTCGGGGGGTTTTTCTTTGCGTTCTGCGTGCTCCTGGCGGAAAGGTGACGCCTTTCGCGTCCCATGGAGATGGGCGTTTGAATTCTTTGCGCTTTTAGTCTTTTAATCTTGGCCTTTTTGTGGCCTTCGAGATACGAGTTCTGCACTCTCTTTTTGTTCTTGGAGGTAGTGAAGACTGGCTGTTACGATTTCAAGTTTTCTGCGAGTAAGGTTTGCTTAATACGATTGTGTACACCGCATTCTGTTCTTCGATGCTTTCGTTAGCCAATTCGATGGTTTTGTTCTACTGAGAGTTTGAAATGGGCTCCATGGGATCCGTCGCATTAGGGAGCGATTCAAAATTGGTTATCTTCTGATTGCTCCCCACGCCTGCAGTCCTGCGCGCTCTTTAATTTGCTGTCCTTTGCATCTTTGAAGTTTCTGTCCCATTCCTGTCTAAAAGAGTCAATTTTTTGTTCCTTCTGTTGTTGTCCTTGATCAAAGGTGATGGAGAAGGGTCAGAAGAGGCCCAACTCGAGGACGCCGGCCATGAAGGCTTCCTCCAATCCAGCTCCCCAAGGCATCACGCGCAGAAGCCAATCGAGGAGAGAGAGGAAAATTGCACTGCAGCAAGACGTATAGTATCTCATCTCCCCTTGTCATTGATCCAAGAACTCAATTACAGTACTTCTTAGTATGATTCAGTGTTTTGCATTTTGAGTTGCAGGTGGATAAGCTGAGGAAGAAGCTGCGGCACGAGGAGAACGTCCACCGAGCACTGGAGCGGGCGTTCACGAGGCCACTGGGTGCTCTCCCTCGCCTCCCCCCTTACCTGCCTTCTCAAGTAAGCGCCACGCTCGCATTTCAAGCAATCCATGATCAACTGCAGTCTGTAAAGGATTCCATCCTGACATTTGCTTCTTCTGAATCGTGCCAAGACGCTGGAGCTTCTTGCCGAAATCGCGGTCTTGGAGGAGGAGGTCGTCAGGCTCGAGGAGCAGGTCGTCAATGTCCGGCAAGGCCTCTACCAGGAGGCTATCATCATCTCCTTGGCGAAGAGCGCATACCTTCCGGACAGTGAGCGTTGCACGCCGACACAACTGAAGCCGTTGGTCCAAATGATGAATTCAGATATTGCACCGTCGGCGTGTCAAGGTCCCGATCAAGATGCTAATTGGCCATCCTTGAAACGAGTCACCAATGTCAAGCACACGCCAAGAAAGCCTGGTCCTTCCCTGAGCCAAGGTGATCGTCCTGGGAAGGAGAACCAATCGTGCACCACTAACTCATGTAGAGATTCTAGCCGGTTGCCTTTGAATAATGTGCCAAAATGCAGTGTATCATCAGTGGAGAAATGCGCGGGCGTTCAGGTATAAAACGTGCTCAATTTAGAGGTAAAACTGTTACTGCTTAATTCAGCATGCTAATGTTCTTGCATGCATCTTCCATTTCAGACAGTTAGTACAGTGAAAGACACCAATGTCATCGATTCAGAAACGGTCTCAACCGCAGCGAACAAGGTGTCGGAGGAGCTATTGACATGCCTACTAACCATCTTCTCACAGATGAGCATGAGCTCCTCCGGTGGCCAAGATGAGGAGCGAGCATCGCCTCAGTCGGTTTCAAGCTCCTGCGGAAGCTCGGACGGTGCGTGCGCTGGAGATGACCCTTACGGTATCCTAGAATTTGGAAGAAGAGACATTGGCCCGTACAAGCAATTCCGAGCAGTTGATGCCACCTCATTCCACCAGAACATTTCTGCCAGCAACACCCTTCCTGGCCGGAGATTGAAGTGAGTTCCCAATGATCTGGCTAACTACTACTAATCTATTAGCGCAAACTTTTTTTGTTGGAACTTAATCTGTTAGTGCAAACTAGATTTTGTTGTGTGGTTCGTTGGTGGCTGTTTGACTTAGCATGCTGATCATGGGATGATCCTTGTCTAGGTCCTTGCTACGAAAGCTCTCGTCGGTTGACCAAGTGGGCCTCTCCCATCAGCAGAAGTTGGCGTTCTGGATCAACACCTACAATTCCTGCATGATGAATGTAAGCTGTCCCTCATAATTGAGGCCTCCTTTTGCTCCTCCCCTCAGCATGATTCGTAGTAGCTTCAGGCCTCTTTTTCGTTGATGTGAAATTCACATTGGTAGGAAGCTTGTTTCTTGGGACCATCTGAAACTTCATAGGTTTGCCCATGCTATACACCGAGATATATACTTCTAATGGTGTATAGTTTTTGTGTATTTTTTTATATATGTTGAAATAGAAAGCATACAGGGCATGTCTGTGCACTGCATGTTGTCTGTTTTTTGAAATTCAGTATCGAAATGCTTCCTGTCTCCTTAATCATCAGCAGAGCCACAAATAATTCACGATCTTGGCTTCATTAGCCTTTGACCCACAGCACGTCTTCAGTAGTAGTACAGCCTAACAGAATACATTAATAAGATGAAGTGGCATGTCCTGATCTAACACACTAGCTCTTGTTTATTCTGCAACTCCAGGCATTTCTTGAGCAAGGAGCACCTACCACCCCCCATATGCTGGTGGCAATGATGCCCAAGGTTCCACGTTTACTCCTCCTTCGAGATGCATAACGTTCAGCATTTGCATTGTGAGCAGACGAAGATACGAAAAAAGATATCTGACTAGAGTGATTCGGCGTTTTTCTTCCCCTGCAGGCGACAATAAACGTGGGTGGGCGCGTGCTGAGCGCCATGACGATCGAGCATTTCATTCTAAGGCTGCCCTACAATGCGAAGCATGTAAGGCATTAATGGGTCAGTTTGTTTTTTTGTTGCGGTTTATAGTTTTAAGTTGAAAATTTTGAATTCTGTCTATTCGCGAGAAAAAGTACGGAAAAAAAGATATTCACGTGTGATTTTAACCGACACATCTAAAATCAGTATAATATCTATTGTAATTAACTTATAGTTCTCGTCCGTTTGAAAAATAGTTACTATAAATAAATTATAAGCTATAAGCTAGAAGGCCAAAAGAAGGATATTATCGTGTGCTTGAAACTTCTCAGGCCGAATTTTTACGCTACGATTGTGAATTTGTGATAATGGAAACCTGTGTACGGCTCGTGGACAGGTGAACAACCCGAATGGAGTGAAGGCCGGAGACGACGTGGCGGCACGAGGCGTGTTTGGGCTGGAGTGGCCGGAGCCACTGGTGACGTTTGCGCTCTCCTGCGGGAGCTGGTCCTCGCCGGCGGTAAGTTCCTGGCTCCACTGGCATACGTGCCGGCAAACTGCTCTGCTCCCAATGTGCAGTCTGTACTACTCCAGAATCGAAGAAAAGGGCCCAAAAGCCCCTGGCTTCTCTTAGAACATTTTTTTATTTAACTTATTTTTATTATTAATCCTCGCTAACTTTATTTTTAAATCTGACTTTTTTAGTCATACCACCACTCGTGACTTGACAAGATACACTGTCACGCTATAATGTAATTCTTGTTACATAGCACTTCTTGTGGCCAAACAACACTGACACTCCACTTGTGATGGAGTAGCAGGATTTGGCCACACCATGATGTTTGACATAGTAATATTGTCATGCAACGACATGAGTGATGGTGTGACTAAAAGAATCAGAATTAGAAATAAAGTTAACAATAGATTATTAATAAAATATTTTAAAACACATCGAATAAAGTTGCTTCGAGTATCTTTTCAACTGTTACAGCGTGAATTTGCCGGGAAAACTCTGTTTGTATAGATCATCACATATGCTATGCTAGCTAGCTCGCGATCACGGCATGTGCTAGAGACTAAAGTTGAACAAGTCACATTATAGTACTGCACAATGTGAAGTACAACCGGTACTGTTTAGGGGGTATCAAGCTAGTTGCTGTTTAGCGGGAAGGAAATTCTATGAAAATGGACCCTAAACCCCCTCTTTAAAAGTCTTGTCTTAGATTTTGACACCTAGCCAACATCAATCTCAAATCAATCTATCTCTTCTCTTCTCCATCCTCATGTCTTATCTATTTGTCTCTCTTCCCCGGCCCAGCCTGCCGGAGCCTCGTTGCAGCACGCAACCCTATCGTCCACCGCGTTGTGCCCCGTCAGCCTCGAGCCTCGCCGGGTGGCCTCGCGCCACCGCGAGCCTCGCCGGCTCATGCCATCGCCGCCACGTGCTTGTCGGACTCCACTGCTGCCACACACTCGTTGGTGTGTGCTCGCTAGACTCCGCTGCATCCTCGCGCTCGTCGGCATGTGCTCAGCGGGTAGCCAGCCAGGCGATGCGAGGCAAGGCACAGCCGTGGCGGGGCGCGGCACGCCGTGGCGGGCGTAGGCTCGGCGGGGGGCACATGGCGTGGCGAGCGCAGGACACGATGAGGCTCGTGGTGGCGGGAGGCCACGCGGCAAGGCACATAGGGGATGGAGTAGAAGATGAGAATGGAGAAGATAAGAGAGAGATTATTTTGAGATTGGTGTTGGATTGCTTTGAGATTGGTGTTGGCTAGATGTCAAGATCTAAGATAGTGCCTTTAAAGAGGGGGTTTAGGGTCTAATCCCATATAATTTCCTTCCTGTTTAGATGTAGTGATTTACTGAACAACTACTTGCTTCATCTCCTTCCTGCACTTTGTTGAAGTGCGAGAATTCAGGCATAACGTAGGCAATCAGGCAGTAAAAAAGCAGACCATAATTTTGGGCATCCTGCAGGCGTAACCACAGCACGCACAACCACAGCCACAGTGAGACTGATCGAGCACATGTCGGCGACCATAATTCATTCTACTGAGTACTGACAATGTTGCTGCACATTTTGTCTTTTATGAAGGTGAGGGTCTACACGGCCACCCATGTCGAGGAGGAACTGAAGGCGGCCAAGAGGGACTACTTGCAGGCCTCCGTCGGCGTCTCGACGCCGAGCAGGCTGGCTATCCCGAAGCTTCTCCATTGGTACCTCCTGGACTTTGCCAAGGACGTGAGCTCCCTCATGGACTGGGTGTGCCTGCAGCTGCCCAGTGAGCTGCAGCGTGACGCCGTTGAGGTTGTCGAGGCCGGTCGCCGGTGTCCGGCGTCGACGGTGCCTGTTCAGGTTTTGCCGTACGAGTTTAGGTTCAGGTATCTGTTAGCCTGATAGAACAGCCACCATATATACAGAAGGGAAGAATGTTGTTGTACACAGGTTCGCAGTGATTAAGGTTAGATTAATTGGTTGTTCGTGACTTGTCTGGTTCCATCCAATTGGCTCAGTGCCTGAAGGGGACACATGAACTTGCTAATTAAGCATGCACTGGCCACTGATGGAATTCGGCATTTGTAGAGGGAAATACATAAACATCTCAAAGAATGAGATCACATTGTTGTTGCTTGGTAGAAAACACACCTGCAATTCGTGTAAGGTGTGTGTCAGATCTTGTCCCAAATGTACAGATGTCTTTTCCAAAAGACACCTTTTCATTTCACCTTTTCACCATCTATAAATAATCATTGTAAAGATTCAGAATGTGATTAAGAAAAACTCGACCTGCGGGGGGAAGAAACCCCCCGGGCATTTATGCTTAAGAAGAAGATCCTCTCACACAGATCGAGAAAATCCCCGAACCCTTGCCCCACCCTGACACAGCGGCAGAATGTGATTAAGAAGCAATAGTTTTCTCTCAAACACTTGTCTCAACTCATGCAATACGTTATCAGCACGCAGATATTCACACAAGTGCAAACAAAGAAGGAAAAAAGGTAATGTCACTATGTGAGAATCATCAAAAAGCATTTCTGGAGATTCTTGCTTTGGTGGATTCCCTGCACGAAACTCTGCACGCTCTTCTTGCTCCTCTCCATGAGAAGCCTCCACCACCACCACGTCCGGCGGCCACCAGCGTCATCGCCACCGACCATGGCTCTAGGCCGGTTCGTCGTCGTCCATGGGAGGCGCACGGCGTCTTCTCACCAGCGTGGGCTCCGCGCTATGGTCCTTACCGGCGACTGGCGCACGCCTCAGCGGCGGCAAACCGCCGTCCCGGCCTCCGGATCCGCACCCCTCCACCGGCCTCCTCCGCAGAGGACGCCTTCTCCTCTACGTAGACCGGGAAAGAGGGGCGGGGAGGTGGCCGGCGACAAGACGCGGCCGGCGCGGCCCGGTGCGGCGCGCGGCCGGCGAGACGCGGCGCGGCTGGCGCGGCCCAACCCGGCACGGTGGCGCGGCCAGTGGAGGCGCGCGACGCCCGAGGAGGCCCGACAGCGGCGGGCGTGGTGGGACCCGGTCGGCGCGACCGGTGCGGTTGGTGCGGCCGGCGCACGGCGCCTGAGTCGGAGACCCCCGCGGATGGCTGGCGCGGCGGCGCCCGTGGTTGGCGAGGTGCGGCGGCCCGTAGCGGCGCCCGTGGCCGGTGGGGCGCGGCGACCCGGCGTGGCGCGGCGGCGCCCGGGCGGTGGAGGCGACCGGCGGTGGATGCGGCCGGCGACGGCTTGCCCGGCGGCCGGCGGCAGCGTGCCCGGCGGCGGGGAGGAGGCGGCCCGAGGCCGGCGGAGGAGGCGCCAGTGGCCGGCGGCGGCTCCAAATGGGTGGTTAGGGTTTGGGGGGGGGGAAACCCTAATCCCCCCCCCCCTCATCATATATATATATATACTGCCTAAATAAATGGGCTTTTGGCCCAACAAGCCCCACCTCCCCACTTGGGCCTAAAGGTCGAATGGGCTTCAGCCTAAGTTTTCGGAAAGTTGCATTTCCCCCCCTCTAGTTCATGGAAAATGCAGAATTTTTTCTTTTAAATAAATTTCTATTGTAGTATTTGCAGTATAGTCCTTGTGCTTGTTTATAATTGTACTCGTCAATTTGTACTGTTATAAATTAGCATTTCAGTCCCTACAGGACCTAAAAATTATGTAAATATTTAAATAAATGTGCAACCATATTTATATAATTTTTACATATGTAGGATTACTACTTTATTGCAATTTACTTACAATATAAATTGCGACCATATTTAAATTTGCTATCGTTAGCAAATTTAAAATTAAAATTCCCATTTAGTGAGTACCATTGTACTTAATAAATTGGAATTTTTGCAAAATATTATACCTACAATAAATATCATAATTACAATTTATGACACTTTGCTGCATTTATTTGTACGCTATGCCATACAATAAATTGGTGTTCACCACCAATATTGTGATTACACGGTATTATAAATATAACCACATGTTATATTTAATTTGGGTATATATATTCATTCGGATTACAATACTCATATTGTTTTCCACGTATTTTGCATTTTATTACAACATTACCATACACATTAATTTACCTCATGTAAATTAATCATTTATAGTGCACTTTTCATGTAGGTTTTAAATGGCTACCAAAGATTTTGAGCCCCTCGCTCTCGATGGTACCAACTACCCTACATGGGCTATGGACCTCAAAATCAACCTAACCACACGTGGGTTGCAAAGGGTGATATTTGATCCTCCAGATGATCAAATTCCTTCGGATATTGTGAAATATTCCGTTTTGAGCATAATACGGAATCACATATATCCGGATTTGAAGGCTGAATATCTGTTTGAGGAGAATCCACTTACATTATGGTTAGCCCTCAAAAATAGATATGAACAGCAGCGAGCTGTTATCTTACCTGAGGCTAATCATGAATGGACACATCTTAGACTCCAAGATTTCAAATCTGTTGGAGAATATAACCATGCCCTTCATACTATTTGCTCCAAATTGCGGTTTTGTGAAAAGGAACCAACGGATGCGGACAAAATAGAGAAGACTCTCTCGACTATGCTCCCATCTGACAGGGTCTTACAGCAGCAATGGCGTGCTGCAAATTACCAAACTTATTTTGATCTTATGCATACTATGCTTCAGGCAAAGAAGCATGCTGAACTTTTTTTAAAGAACAATCAGCAACGTCCCATTGGGGTTGCTCCACTTCCTGAAGTTCATGCTAATCAAAATAACAACAAGTTCAGTGGTTCAAAAGACTACTCAAAGAACTTTAAAGGTAAACACAAACACAACAAGAAGCAAAAACCAAGTGGATTCAAGAAAGGTAAGGCAATTCTGGTAAAAGAGTTGACAAAACTGAAATTTGTCAAAAATGTGGTTGCTACAACCACCCTACCAAGAAATGCTGCACCCCGAAGCATTTTGTGAACCTCTACCTCCAGTCTTTGGCTCATGGCAAGAATGCTCAAGAGAAGAGATTTGAAGCACACTTCAATCTCACATCCAACAATGATGAAGCCGGATGCTCTCAAAAGTTCCTTCAAGAACTCAAAGACACATGTGCTTCTACAAAGAAGGATGATCTCATGTGCACCGAGGACACACTTGAAGAATTTCATTCTCAAGACATGTTTGGAGATCTAAGTTAGACTCCTAGTCTCATAGCTACTAAGTACTATAGTGTTGTAATATAAATAATGTTGTCATCTATATTGTAAGCTTGTATGCTACAATTATATATCGAACATATTCGGTATTGTAAAATAAAGTTTGTATGTATTCTATATATACTACTATAAGAATTTCATTAAATTCTTCTTTTGTGTATATAGATTTTTGAAGTCAATCAAATGGAGGAGGAATTATGCCTTGTGGATAGTGGTACCACAAACTCTATATTTAGGGACACAAAATATTTTCTAACTCTTACTAGGAGGAAAGAAAATGTTTTAACCATCGCTGGACGCGATGCAACGATAGTAGGCTCTGGTCGCGCCTCTATCACTCTCCTTATGGGTACACAATTGGAAATTAAGGATGCACTCTTGTATCCCGATTCAACACGTACCCTACTTAGTTATAGAGATATCCGTCAGAATGGTTTCCATGTTGAAACCCAAAATGAAAACAAAGAGGAATATCTCATCTTAACCAAACACAACGGATATGGCAAATAAGTAATAGAAAAAAATTCCATCTTTAAACTCCGGATTGTACTATACATACATCAAACCCGTTCAACATATTGCGTACAAAGTAATTTTCCAAAACACTAACACATTCCAAACATGGCATGATCGCCTTGGCCACCCAGGCATTGGAATGATGAGAAAAATTATTAGCAATTCAATCGGTCATACATACCTCAAAACAAAATTTTCGGAATCCTCAGATTTTGTGTGCACTTCCTGTGCCACCGGAAAATTGATTTTAAGACCCTCTTATCTTAAAATCAGAGCTGAACCACTTAAATTCCTTGAGCGCATTCAAGGAGATATATGTGGTCCTATACAACCATTGTGTGGACCGTTCAGATATTTCATGGGTCTCATTGACGCATATACTAGATGGTCACATGTGTGTCTTTTATCTACACGAAACCATGCATTTGCTAAGTTAATTGGTCAAATTATCCAATTACGAGCAAATTATCCTGAATATCGAATTCAATCAATTCGAATGGACAATGCTGCTGAATTTTCATCCCATGCCTTCAATGACTATTGTATGGCTCTTGGGATACAAGTTCAACACTCTGTTCCATATGTCCATACACAAAATGGTTTAGCCGAATCTCTTATCAAAAGAATCAAGCTCATTGCAAGACCATTACTACATAATTGCAACTTACCAACATCATGTTGGGGTCATGCAGTTTTACACGCTGCTGACTTAATCCAATTGCGTCCAACTGCATATCATAGCACTTCCCCGCTACAATTAGTACGTGAAAATCCACCAGATATTTCCCATCTGCGAAAGTTCGGGTGCGCTACATACGTACCGATCTCACCACCGCAGCGTAGCTCAATGGGACCGCACAGGAAACTTGGAATCTATGTTGGGTATAAATCTCCATCAATTATAAAATACCTCGAGCCTCTAACAGGGGACCTGTTTACGGCCCGGTACGCTGATTGCATATTCAATGAGGAACATTTCCTGGCATTAGGGGAGACAACAAGTACCAAACTAAATGCCAGAAAATTGATTGGAATGTACAAGGCATTCCTGCCTCAGACCCACATACCAGAGAGATTGAACTTCAAGTTCAGAAAATCATTCATTTGCAAAACATTGCAAATAATCTGCCAGATGCATTTACTAATTATAAGGGTGTCACAAAATCCTATAATCCTGCCAAAAATGTGCCTGAAAGAGTGGAGGTACCGCAAATACCACTCAACTCCCAGTTCAAAATAAGAGGGGGAGAAGTACGGTACAAATGGCGGATACAGCTTCTAACAAGCGACAAAGGAAACAAAAGAATATAAATGCAGATCAACCTCAAGTTGATAGACACCAAAGGATCCTTGAACCCAAATCAACAGTGCACTCAAATTCTGATCCTGGGACATCGGAATACCCGACTCAAATGTTTTGGGAAATAACATTGAATCACCAGGGGTCCAAGAAATTTCCACTAACTATACTGATTCTGGAGAATCATATGATCGTAAGACTACACTTGTCGACATTTATTTCTCCACAACAATTGCAAATAACATTCAAAATGATCCAGGTCCTAAGACCATGGCAGAGTGCAAACAGCGCTCGGACTGGAATCAATGGAAGGATGCAATTCAAGCGGAGTTAGCCTCGCTCAAGAAAAGAAATGTATTCACCAATGTGATACATACACCTCCCAAAGTATCCCTGTCGGTTTCAAATGGGTTTTCGTCCACAAACGGAATGAAAACAATGAGGTGGTGAGATACAAAGCAAGGCTTGTAGCACAAGGGTTCACGCAGAGACCCGGCATTGATTACAATGAAACTTATTCTCCAGTAATGAGTGGAATAACATGATGGATGTAGTGACTGCATATCTTTATGAGTCACTTGATTCGGAAATATACATGAAAGTTTCCGATGGAATTTCAATTCCGAATCCAAACGCAAATCGCAATATGTATTGTGTAAAATTGAACAAATATTTATACGGCTTGAAACAGTCGGGTAGAATGTGGTACAACCGACTAAGTGAGTTCCTAACCAAAAAGAGATACTCCAACAGTGGTGTTGCCCATGCGTATTCATCAAAAGATCCTCAACAGGATTTTGTATTATATCTGTGTGTGTTGATGATCTTAATATCATTGGTAACACACATGATATAGATGAAGCACATAATCATCTTATGACGGAATTTGAAATGAAGGATTGGGTAAAACCAAATTTTGCTTAGGTATACAACTTGAGCACCTTCATATAGGCATCCTAGTGCATCAATCAGCCTATGTCCAGAAAACTTTAGAGAAATTCAATATGGACAAAGCATATCCATCGAAAACCCCCATGGTTGTTCGATCTCTAGACAGGGATAAATATCCATTTAGACCCCGAGATGACAATGAAGAGCTATTGAGACCCGAGATTCCATATCTCAGTGCCATCGGAGCGCTTATGTACCTTGCAAATTGCACTCAGCCAGATATTGCATTTGCAGTAAATCTACTTGCTAGATATAGCGCTGCTCCAACCGAAAGACATTGGATAGAAGTGAAGAATATCTTTAGATATCTTCAAGGCACTAAAGATCTCGGTCTATTTTTCCAGAAAAATAAAAATGTGGATTTAATAGAATATACAGATGCTGGCTATTTATCAGATCCCCATAATGCCAGATCTCAAACATGCTTTGTATTTTTACACGGTGGAACAGCCATCTCTTGGAAGTCTTCGAAACAGATTCTAGTGGCTACATCCAGTAATCATTCTGAAATAATTTCATTATACGAAGCATCACGTGAATGTGTATGGCTTCGCAGAATGATTAACCACATACAACAATCATGTGGTATATGTGCTATTGCATCACCTACCATTATCTACGAAGATAATGCTGCTTGTGTTGTTCAAATGCAAACGGGTTACATAAAGAGCAATATCACAAAACATATTGCACCTAAACTATTTTACCCGCATGAATTGCAAGAGAGTGGGGAAATAAATATTATGCAAACTAAGTCTTGTGATAATCTAGCAGACTTATTCACCAAGTCGTTACCAACTTCCACATTCCAAAAATATGTTCATGGAATTGGTATGCGAAGACTACGTGATTTGCATATATCAGGGGGAGAAATCTCCTAAGATTTAACCCGTTCAAATATAAATATTGTACTCTTTTTCCCTTTATGAGTTTTCCCTATAAGATTTCTCATCAAGGTTTTTAATGAGGCAATATAACCACGTAATCATAAATATATCTCTATTGTCCCACAGGTGTTTTTAAAGAGATATAATCGAATATATGCCATATCATTTTCTCCTTAAATTTTACCAATGGGTTTTAAAGGAGTTTTTCATGCCATATCTATTATATCGGTTCTCCTCATATTTTTCCCTACAGGGTTTTGGAGGAGTTTTTACAAGATGATGAATCAAGGTGATCATATGAAGAATTGAAGACACATTGGTCAAGGGGGAGTGTTACAAACCAGTTACAATCAAAACTGCCCAATATTCAGTTAACCAAAATGTACAGATGTCTTTTCCAAAAGACACTTTTTCATTTCACCTTTTCACCATCTATAAATAATCATTGTACAGATTCAGAATGTGATTAAGAAGCAATAATTTTCTCTCAAATACTTGTCTCAACTCTTGCAATACTCAGTAGTCAAGCTGGTCAGTTGGCCGCCAGAGCTGGTGTGGAGCCATGCATGTCAAGGGCATTTTTGGCTGTCCATCGATGCGCCGTCTCAAGTCTCAACAAGTGCTGTTCATTTGACGAGCGAGCTACCGTCGCTTGACAAGCTTTACCGTTGTCTAAGTTATCCACCAGCGTTTGATTCCTGGGTTTGATACTAATGCTATTTTTCTCTAGGCTGAAGTCTTGGACAAATATATATAAACGTTGCGAATCTCGAAGCAAATAAACGGGTATTGATATTGGTGCCTTATGTAATTTTCCTATATATATATATATATATATATATATATATATATATATATATATATATATATATATATATATATGTGTGTGTGTGTGTGTGTGTATATGTATATATGTGTATATATATATATATGTATATATATATGTATGTATATATATATATATATGTATATATATATGTGTGTGTATATATATATATAGGGAACGTATCTAGTGCTAACAGACTTTTCAGTACTAACATGCTAATACCGTCCAGGATCGTTAGATCTGCCTCCAACGGCCCAGATTCTTAAGGGTGGAAGTGCCAAACCATTTATACAATTTTGCGAAAACCCCCTGCCTCCTAATCTTTTTTCTTCTCACCGCCTCAGCTCTGTCTTCCGCGCGACGCCTGGGCTCCCCGCGCGTGCATGCCGACATTTGAACTCTCCGGCTTCTTGACGCCGTACGCCGCGTCGTCCCACGCGCCGGCGCCGGCGGCCTCTGCGAGCATCTGAACTCCCCGCGCCGCGCAGCAGCACTATCTCAGCTCTGTCTTTCCCGTGCCGTTTGAGCTCCCGCGCGGCGCGGCAGCGAGACGGCGTGGCCGGCGCAGCCGACTGGGACGACGTCGGCAGCGGCGCAGGACGGTGTAGTAAGTAGCAGTTGGCCATGTGTCTTGGGTGCTGATTCGAGAGGGATAACTCGGCGAGCATCTGGCTACCCATCGTACCAAGCAATCGGCTCAAGGGAGTGCCTGGATCATTTTTTTTTTTGAATTTATCAGGATTTACACTATTGTTTTAGAAGAAACAAGTATGCAAGATAACTGTCATTTGGAGTTAGACATATTCTGCATGAGATTTGGACTTGGGAGCAAGAACAATAAAATAACCACTTCTGTTATTTTTATAGCTGAGGACTTACCAGATGCCGTTACTTGCTATAACAAGGAACTCAGTATCATCAAAAAAAATCATTTCCCATCAGATCACATCCCGCAATCCAAACTGATACTCCCATAACACAACGTAGTTACCATGCAAATGTCAGGACTACATGTCACCATTTGTTCTGTAGCCAGATGCTCGCTGAGTTATCCCTCCTCGAATCAGCACCCAAGACACACGGCCAACTGCTACTTACTACACCATCCTGCGCCGCTGCCGATGTCGTCCCAGTCGGCTGCGCCGGCCACACCATCTCGCTGCTGCGCCGCGCGGGAGCTCAAACGGCGCGGGGAAGACAGAGCTGAGACAGTGCTGCTGCGCCGCGCGGGGAGTTCAGATGCTCGCAGAGGCCGCCGGCGCGTGGGACGACGCGGCGTACGACGTCAAGAAGCCGGAGAGTTCAAACGTCGGCCTGCACGCGCGAGGAGCTCAGGCGTCGCGCGGAAGACAGAGCTGAGGCGGTGAGAAGAAAAAAGATTGGGAGGCAGGGGGTTTTCGTATAAGTGGTTTGGTACTCCCATCTTTAAGAATCTGAGCCATTGAAGACAGATCTAACGATCCTGGACAGTATTAGCATGTTAGCACTGGATACGTTCCCATATATATATATATATATATATATATATATATATATATATATATATATATATATATATATATATATATATATATATATATATATATATATAGGACGAGTGTTTCATGCACCATGGTGCCTAGGCACCAATATCAATACCCGTTGATTTGCTTCGAGATTCGCAACGTTTGATGTGGGTATCTTCATATACCCATAAAAAAGTATATTTGAGATGTCAAACTCTGAAAAAATTTAAATTCAACTTCAGTTTAATTAGTTTGAACTATTTTTATGGTATATACTCACTGTAGTTGCATTGAACTCAAAAGTAGTTCAAACTAATTTGAACTGAGTTCAAAACTTACTTACCATAAATATATCAAGAGTATAAAACATTTTCATACCCAAACTCAAAAAAAATATCAATCATACACGTGTATCGGATGTTGGTGCCTAGGCACCATGGTGCCTTATGTAATTTTCCTATATATATATATACTACATACATACATACATACATACATACATATATATATATATATGTATGTATGTATGTATGTAGTATATATATATGTAGTATATGTATATATATGTGTGTATATATGTATGTATGTATGTATGTGTGTATATATATAGGCAAAATAACAGGTGCACCATGGTGTCCAAGCTCCATAATTAAAACTTTCCATCTATGATTAATACTTTCCATCCATAATTGATTCCTTTCCAAATTGATGTCTTTTTAAATTAATGAATTTTAATAGGTTTACCTAATATATTGTACCTGCACACATCTAAAAGCAATCTAACGACAGAGAGACTTGATGTCCGGGCACCATGTTGTTCCATTTGTGTCCGTGTTTTGTGAGATTCTGACTTTGCCCTAGATTAGTCGTTTAAGGACAAACTCACGTATGCATATGTGGACATGCGTGTAGGATGCGTGAGTGTGTGTTCACGTCCTTACTATCGAAAAAACAAGTGTTGTTCATTTAAACTTTTCCTTTTTTTTTTTGGAAAAGTGGACCTTAGGTCTGAACAGGGGAGTTTTTCTGCTTCAGATACATGCTCATGCTCTCTCTCTCTCTCTCTCTCTAAAAAAATGCTCATGCTCCAACATTATTTGGAAGAAGACAGAAAAAAGGACACTACGCACTACACAGTACACACTACATGGCAGTATAACTAGCGAATGGTTTTCAAAAATAGAAGAAGAAAAAATCGAGTGGATGGGGTCAAGCCGTCAAGGCCATTAACGTGGTTGGCACTGCTAGTGTGCAAGTGGCGTTGCAGGCCCACTAGCCACTGGAGAACACCAATGCACCATTTTGGGACGTAGCAGAAGATAGTCAGATACTGAAGCTAAGTACTAGAGATAGCCATGAGGACCTGCAAATGTTTCCTACGCCTTGGTCCGAGCAAAACCGGTAGACACAGCTCCTTTTCTGTTGTTCCATGAGGCTAAGTACAGAAATGCAATGGATGCACACATGCAGAGACGAGCAAGCATTTCAGAACTCACACGGTCCAATTACGCCACAAAAACGAGCATGCGTGCATAACGAATAAGCTGTAGTATTCCAAGAACGTAGGTAGCCAATCAACCAGTTCTTTGCAGCCTGGTGGCTTGGTGAGCTTAGTGTAGCGCCCTAATATTTTCTAGAAGGGGCACTAAACCCTAATTAGTACTAATCTGGGTTTAGGACTCAATAAAAGAGGTAAACCTTTTTCGCTGTGCAGCCGCCATCACCATGTTTTTCACAGGTTGCCTCTCTCTCTATCCTCTCTCTTTCCAATCTCTCTCTCCTATTGAGGGGCTGTCAGGTGGGCGGCACGCGCGTGGCAGCGGCCATGAGACGCGGAGGAGGCAGTGGCCGTGGTGGTGGCGGCACCAACACGGGCAGCACGGTGTGGTGGCTCACGCGGCATGCGTGCATGGCACAGGTGGAGGCGGTCATGGCGGCACGACGGCGACGATGGCCAGTGGCGGCGCGGCGTAGGTGACGACCGACGGCGGCAGGGGCGGAGGTGGTCGGTCATTATGCGGAGCGGTTGTGGTGCGGCTAGCCAAGGGCACGGCCAAGTCATGTATTCGCGCAAGTTTTTGGCTAGCCGTTCAGCAGAACACCGTTCGTGTGACCGACGAGCGTTCGGTCAGCCAAACGGCGATTCGCACAGCAAAGGCTTAGCGAACGCGAATTTTTTCCAACCGAATGCACTTCCGTCCGTCCTTCCACAAGGTTGTCTTAACCTTGATCTAATTTGTTTCTGTTCTACCTTGTAGGTTCACACGTGGCTACGGAGGGGGTGTTCGGGCAGTTACACACCCTTGATCCTTCGAGTAGCATGTCCACCGAGCGTGCTCAAGGCAAGTACCTCGCGGTCGTAACCTCTCCATTCCACATTTCACATCTTCCTTGATTCTTTGTTTCCATTGCCATTGAGTACAATTATCATACCACTAAAGTTACCTAGCTATTATCATATTACTAAAATTACATAGCAATTATCATATCACTAAAGTTACCTGGCTATTATCATATCACTAAAGCTGGCTATTATCATATCTCTAAAGTTACCTAACTATTATCATATCACTAAAGTTATCTGGTTATTATCGTATTACTAATGCTTGCTTGGTTATTATCATATTATTGATCATGGTCTGGTTATAAACTTCTAATATTGTATTCAAAACATGATGTTCTAGGTTATCTTGTTTCACATGCATTGATGTTTATTAGAATATTCAATTATTAGTGTTTAGAAATCATGCTTAAATCATTAATAGGGGTAGCGATGATCATGTTGTAGACTTAGGTTTAAACCACTAGCAATTTTTTAATATCAACGCTTCTTTGTTTTATCTTTCTGATATTATGACGTATTGCTAGTCTGATTTTTTATGTGAGTCATGACCGATATATATATATAATAATTGTTAAATTGACCAATAACCACTTATCACATAATAAAACTTAGTTGGTTGCCATTCCTTGCGTGAGCTATGTTATAATACTCTTTTTAGATTAATTCCTGCATCTCTACCACCTTATTATCATTTCTTACCACCCTTACTAGGAGCTATGCTTTCCGTTCCCAGCCTCAGCAAATCCTTTCATTTATCATAGCCTTATATTCGCCATCCTCTAGTTTCTTTAAATTCATATTATATAATCTGTCTATACTATAACAGTTACCTTATCATCATATTATCATTTCACATCGCCCCTATCGGGTATTAGGCCCTTTCATTTTCAATCTTGGCAAATTCTTTCACTTCCCATAACCTTATCTTATCCTTTCCTTAGTTTCCTTAAATTCATATCATATAACTTGTTAACAATATAACAGTTACCTGGTCTGGGTTACCCACATATAGGGAGATTTCCACCGATCTAGTAACGTACGAGGGGTCGTGCACTTTCATTACTCAGAATATTATACCCCGTCTGTGATTATACAGTCGAGGACAGTATTGTGTCTGACTACTCTCGTATAATCAGGTATGTAGGAAGGAATCATCGGTGCCATTGCCATAACTTGTTACATAACAAATATCCTTATTTTCACTGTTTCTGTTACCTCTATCTCCATTCGGTATCAGTGTTTCCAATAATCTAGTTTCATTACAATTAACATGTGTCAATTACTTGCTTGCATTACTTTTTCTTTACTCACCGTGTTGCGACCGTTGTTGGATACTTATTGAGATTTTCAAATCTCACACTTGCTCTTTCCATTCTCAGGTAAAAGGCTAGTGGAATGATTGCAACATGCATAGGTGGGCACACTCGAGTTTTCAGCACTGTGCACTGTGGTTTATCACTGTTTATGTTATCTTATTTACTATTTATTTGGTTAGAAGTGGACTGGTCCCATGTTTCAAACATTTATTTCAGCTTCCACTGGTTCTTTAATAAAGTACTTTTAAAATTTTAATTTCCTCATGATTTCTATTGTTGCTTTTTTATTTATTCTTTATTTTGGCAATCACATTCCATAGTAATATCTCATATTGATATGTGAGGTACTACAATTGGTATCAGAACTCAGGCTATAGTTTCTGGAAAAAATTTACACGTACACGGGGCTTCAGATTAATTCATTCATATATGCATATCCAGTCACTGCATATTATCATGATTTCATATCTAATTATCGTTTCTTTATTCCATTGATATCATGTGATTGTTGAACTCCTGAGGGCAAATTGATAATTTCCCAATTTGATAAAGGAAAAAAAGAAAGGAAAAGGAGGAGGGTCCCACCTGTCGATGGGACGAGAGAGGAGATAAGGCCAAAGCCTTCGGATGCGCCATTCGAGGGAGTGTCTGGAGACAGCATCTCCTACCTGATTGAATCTGGTGGCAACGACGACAGAGGTGCTACTGGCGTGGGCGCTTCGGCGCCAGCCATGGCTGCAGTTCATTGGCCTCCGCCCGACTTCCCCTTTAAAAGGTAGCCTCTTCTTTTCCTTTTCAACTGCAGCAGTGAGTTCACTTTCTTCTCCCATCTATCTTCGATCTCTCTCGGCAGTTCTCCGATCTTGAGTCTTGAGAGCTGCCGGCTAGGGTTCTTCCCCGTGTGGTTTCCTTGTACCTTTTCCTTGGATCTGGCCGCGAGGAAAGGTTTGGGGATTTACCTCTAGAGGTTGATTTGGCTCGGACTTGTGCTGAGTGTTTGAAAGAGATTTTATGACTTGTTCTTGGTGTTCACGAGTGCTCTCAGCCGGAGCTCTCATCGATCTTGTGCGGCGTCCACCGGACCCTCGGCTCCTACATCGGTTTCTCGAGGTGGGAGTGTAGCATTGTATCTCCGATTGCCATCATCTCCTTGGTTAGCGCAACGGGGTGCTTGGTTTTCTAGGACAGCGCATCCTGCATGCCTTGCCTTCTTTGGTTTCTTCACAGTGATTTTGAGTATCATCGCTGGTGTGAGTATACTAGCTACTAGTTCTTTGCAATTTTTGTGATCTACTTCACATATCTGTGGGTCATCACTAGCTGGGAAAAATTGCAAAGGCATTCTGTGGGATAAATGTTCGATGAGGAATTAATATTGACACTATATATAGTATAAATAAAAGGGGTACCATGGTGCCCAGGCTCCATGATTGAGATTTTCTATCCATGATTGAGACTTTACATCCATGATTAAGACTTTCCATCCTGATATATTACATATCATTGCACTTGCACGCATCTAAAAGCAATCCAAAGGCAGAGAGGCTTGGTGCCATATATATATATATATATATATATATATATATATATATATATATATATATATATATATATATATATATATATATATATATATATATATATATATATATATATATATATATATATATATGAGACTCTGAGTTTAAACTGATCTTGAGCTGTTAAATTACTTGCAAATTTCATTCTCTGAACACTTGAACCATCTTGTGATACTTGTTGTCATCTGTAGCATTTACTTTCGGTTAACTATGGTTAGTCTTCAGTCTCTGTATTTGATTACTGATTCAGATATATAGCTTCAATCTGTGAGTTGTTTCAGTTGGCTAATAGATTGATGATTATGCTGCCTTAGTGACATCTATGGCAATATGAGCTTGATGATTTAGTGTCTGTTTAAGATAGCAAGTCTTTGTTGAACTCAAGATCTGATGTAATATTGTCATATATATTTGATTTCGTAAGAAAATCAGTGCGGAGACGCCCAAGATTAAAGTCTTGTGTAACTAGCATTCTGAGAGCAATATTCATAATCTTGATAACATGCTCAATTTGGTTATACATGTTATGTTAGTATCAGCATTCAACTGGAATAATATACATTGTTTATATGTGGATATGCTGCTTTTTTACTCTTACATGATATATATGTTGGGCATATGTTTCCATTTCAATGACTTAAAAGGTGTATATGTTAATTAAATCATTTATATGTTGTTTATATCATGCCTGTGTCTTTATTGAATTTGCTGGAATTAAATCTAAATATATGCTTATACCATAATTTTTACAACAGTGATATTGTTCCAATCCTATGCTTCCCTAAATTCTAATTACATCCTTCCACCTGGGCTGCTCCAGAAGTGCAAGGCCCCTGCTGGCACTGCAAATTAGTTTGATTTTTTACCTTCACCTACTAGCAATCAGAACGTGGCTCTAGTTCCTACTTCAATTGCTATCGTACCAAAGGGTACTGATGCGCGTCTCTACGCATTGTTGACTCAGGAGTGGTGTAGTTGGTTATCACGCTTTACTCCCTATTGTCACACATCTCACCACTTACTTTTTCTTACTCCTTGACCTTTTAGGTATGGTTACACTGAACTCTTGTCCTGCTCTTTCATTGTTTGACTCAAGGGGGCTAGCTTCTCCTTCTTACTTTATTCAGTAGCACTATGTACCAATTAGTATCCTGGCATCCCCAGTGATGGTGTCTATCACCAATGGACCTCTTACTGCTACACTTAGTGAGAGAATTAGAGTTCCTCTCCTATCTAGCCTGCGAGGCTTCAACAAATTATTTGCTAGATCTTGCGATCAAATCGTAGGAGAACCAGCCCAGTCGGAATCATGTCCCTGGGCAACATGGTCCTGGCTTTTTAAAGGTGTCGTCATCATTGTGTTCGCTTAAAAAAAACCCTGCACGAAATCTCCTAACGGTACACACTAACCACGCCTCTGACTACTGTCAGCGGGCAAGATCTGCTGATCAGGTCGCCAAAACAAAGCGGTTAGACCATTTAACCTGAAGATTCCAGTAGACAGCCCAACCAAAATGCAGTCTTTTGCAAAACCCTTGAAAACCAAACTCAACCTCCACAAATTCTTTAATCCAAAGGGCAATTACTCATCATAATCATGAGGTGACCTTCATATAGTCTCACACATCTATGGGTATGAAAAAGGCCTTTTTTTCTTGAAATCCAATTGAGTTATATACATGACTCTAATCAGTGTCGATATCAAATTCAACGACAGGATTTATCGATATTGAATTCAACGACAAGGGTTTGAAGATGAAAATTACTTCGAGGGTAATCCTATAGTAAATATGGAGCGTGTATATTCATGGTCTTTATCATCAACTACGCACTTTATTAGTACTAATGTGAGTTTGATTTTTGATAGCTCTACTTGCGAGCGAAGATCGATAGGGTTTTATATATGCTATGCATATTCAAAACTGAATGGCTGTAAAGGTGTAAAGGGTTCGATGGGCTTTCCGAACGATTTGTCAAAAGTTAATGGACGATGGAATCCACACAGGGGAAGTAAGCTGGGGATGTAAAAGAGATTAAGAGCTCTAACTCTATAAAAAAAATCCATGTATCCTTTCATGTTGATCTTTTTTCTACAACTCTAATTTTTGCCCTCTAAACTAGCCTGGTGTATTGAAAACTGTATCACTGTCTAACACAAGTAAAAACCGGAGGTTGTACATTGCTGTGTCTCTCATACTCTAAATTTGCATTCAACATGTCATGGGTCAAGTAATTAAGCTGCTCAAGCCTTCCATCTCATACCTACACTACTATAAAACAAGCTATACTAGACGCCTCACCACAGATGATTCATGTGGAGCCGTTTATGTTTTGATTATTACAGACGGTTCATAGCTAAAACCGTCTCTGAAACTATCACAGTCGGTTAGGTTTAAAAGCCATCTGTGATATACGTATTATCACAGATGGTTTTTAATTAGAACCATCTATGAAATTATCACAGACGGTTTTTATTTACAACTGTCTGTGTTTTGTCCTTTATCGTATGAACTACAGAAGCTACTGAGACGAGAGACAAATTCAAAGCAAATTTATTACAAAAGTCCCAAAAAAAGAGATTCCTAGATCTTAGTCTTCTGGGCTTCATATGTTTCTTCTTCGACTTTTGGAATTGGAAGATCAACCGCTGAGTTCTCGAATGCTATGAAGATTGTCCTTGCCCTCTCCACTTTCTCCTCTAGCCTGCGCAAATTGTTAGTGACACATAATCTCAAAGAGGATGCCATGATAAACTTCCTCAGAATCGGCCATTTCTGCTTGATCGGTAATGTTATCCATGTGTCTCTCCACTGCTGCAAGAGCTTCTTCCGCTTTGTGCATATTGCAGAGAAGAATGAGGCTGAGGGCGGTTTCCCTTTCCTGAGCGGCAATGAGACACCTCCGTTGACGGTGGACAATGAGGTCCAGCTGATGGTAGGGGTGCAAACGGAGCAGATATGGACGGATATTGCTCATCCCGTATCCTTTTCTATATTTTTTGTCGGAGTCAGATTTGGACACAGATAGTGCTGGATACGAATACAAATGCGGATATTCTCGGTCACGAATACGGAGCGAATACATGCCGCTCCGAATACGGTTAGTTTCGATCATAAATATTTAATCCGATAATGCGCGAAAGCAAATTTCACATGGTGATAGAGACAAATTAAGCAAACTGAGATCTAATACGAGTGTACCAACGTTGCAATAGCCACCGAAACAAGCAATCTTATATAAATAAATGATGCTACATTTCAAGAAGAGTTGGAGATCCCACCTAACCGGCGGAGAGGCTAGGTATCCGACTCCGTTCCGTATCTGGTAACTATCCAGGTAACTATCTGATAACTATCTGAGTAACTATCCGGTAACTATCCGGAAAAATATTCGGATAGTTCCGTATCTATCTGATAATGCTTTTTTCGAATATTTTTCCGTATCCGACAAAAAATATCCGAATCTATTTTCTTATCCGACAAAACCTTCGGATATCCAAAAATTTGCTTTGAATTGTATCCGAATTAAAACGGACGGACGGACGGTCGGGAAATATCCGCTCCATTTGCACCCCTATTTGACGGATGGAAGCGAGTTAAGGAAGGAGAGCAGGCCATGAGCAGAGGAGCTGCTCCAGACGTAAATTATTGGCTGCTTATGTAAGGTTACGTCTGAACAACTCATGATGGATAGATGAGAGGAAGAGATCAAAAGAATATTAGATGCCATTGTTGAGAAATCTGGTGAAGAAGATGAGGAAGAGGATAGTTTAGAAGAGCTGGATTAGAGCACACATATTTAAGCATTATCACAGACGGTTCGTATACCAACCGTCTCTGATATGTGCCTTATCACAGACAGTTCGTATAACAAACCGTCTCTGATATATGCATTATCACATATGGTTCGTATAACAAACCGTCTCTAATAATGACACGTCACCAATCCATGGCGTATCCCCAGGATTTCGATCTCACCCGTCTATTCTCTCCACATCGAATGGCAGACACCGGTTCTTCCCACCGCTCGGTCCTTATTAATTACTCCCCATCTACCTTTCCACAGGTAGTCACGCGAGAGTTTATCCACTATATAGCTTCATGCATCCTCCCCTCGACGATTCCGACTACCACCGTGGGCTAGCGCCTCCGTTGTGACACCACGGTCGACTGCACAACTCACTCTTGTCGTAAGTGTCATAAAAGTGTTTTCTGTAGTCTCACCGTCATGCCACAAAGGTGGCGTTACCGCCACAAAGCTTGTTCCTAGACGACACCGACTACCGCCGTGAGCTAGCCCCTCTATTGTGACACCACGGTCGACTGCACAACACACTCTTGTCATAAGTGTCGTAAGAGTGTCTTGTGTAGTCTCACCGTCGTGCCACAAAGGTGGCGCTACCGCCACCTCTCCATTGTCGGTGATATCCAGCCGCCATCCGATGCATCCAGCTTCTACTATCTGTTAGGATCTCTGTTTCTTATATATTTTTATCGTGTTAAAGAGTTGGGTTCGTTATCTTGTTATGCTGTAATGGTGGATTCTAATCTTAATGGAAATAGAATGTATTGTTGTGTTTGCACTGTATTTGCTTGTTTTCAAAGGGCATAGGTATCATTATTTCTTGAGGCTAGCCAAAAAACAGAAAAAAAATTAGGTATAGAATGAACTATCACAGATGGTTTGTGCTAGAAACCGTCTATAAAGGATTATCATAAATGGTTCTATATACCAACCGTTTATGATACTCACCAATCACAGACGGTTGGTAACTAAAATCGTCTGTGATGTGTGAGTATCACATACGGTTTTTTGTTCAAGTTGTCTGTAATAGTTTTCTTCACAGACGGTTCTAGTTACAAACCATCTGTGTTATCTTTATCACAGACGGCTCACAAACCGTCTATGATAACATTCGATTATCACTGACACATAAATACAGGCGGTTCAAAAAACCATCTGTGATGACAGTTCTGAATCGTCATGATGACCATTTTTGTAGTAACGCTATTAACTTGCGTTTCTGGACATTAGAGGTACTATAGATGCTATTACAGCCGGAAACATCTAACTTTTGTTTTTGAAACATAGAAACATCTTACGGATTGTCTGGGTGCACAGGAAAAACCAGCAACTTCTTTTTCAATCTACCATTAGAAGATGAGTTCATGCTAGGTAAAGGTTCGGTGAGGCAATTGCTTTAGCTAGCAAGGGAATAAAAAAAATCTAACGCATGGTTAGCAAGGCCGCACAGCTGCATTGGAGCGGTACCATGATATTAGAGATATTATTCAGGTTTGTACAAATTTTTATCAAAAATAAGAAAAGAACAAAATGTAACGCTTAGTAGAAAAGGGACAGCTAGCCGTACAATTGCACGGACCAATATGCTAGTTATATAAATTCAATGTTCAACAAAATTGACTTAGCCACGAGAAAATATCAGACAAGTTACAAATAGCAAAAACGAAGGTTTAATTATTCATCTGTGTGTTCCTTGTAGGTTATAAAAACATTGCCGATCGATTAAGCACTTTGTGTGTTGGGATGGTTTTCGGTGGTGGAAAGGTGGGGCGATGCTCCTAACCTAGATTTGATCATCCCTGGGAAAAAGGATGAAATATCTTTGTTAAAAGGAAAAAACCAAGCTAGGGTAACTATACAATAAACCAGACAGCCCGAGAAATCAAAACTACCACTACTTAGCCTGGGCTGATACGCAAAATTGTACTAAATGTCAACCGTCCTTTTTTAGACAAAAACATGTCATATCGTCATCAGATAGGTTGTGTTTCGATCAACATTGACTTAGCTTATGTATAAGTTTATGGGTCTGTAAGTGCAATTTTCACCTTTTAATGGGTGATGAAGTTGTAGATGTATGGCTATTCTGGTGTTTATCTTTATGTATATGTGAATACGTTTTCAGTAAAAACTTTATAAGGTCATAAATTTATCAGGTAATACACATGTTCAATGGGGTATATCCGTATATTGCCTAAAGAAGAAAAGCCCACGAGACCACGCGGGAAAATTGTATCTCCACTGCTAGAATTTAGTCTGCTGCAAACTGTCAACTAAAGTTTAGGAACTGTTGGTTTTTAAAAGCAGTTTTTTTAGGGTAAATAATTTTTCTATAGTATCTAACTTTTAAACAGAGTATTTTTTTTAAAGAGTCTATTAATCGATTGTAGAAAACACATAGTAATTTTATTTATATCGATCAAAATTACACACGAGCGTCTCTTTTTGCAAATTTCACTATAGGCTGTTACTATTAATTAAGTAAAAGCTAATATAAAGGGCCCTCCCATAAATAATGCCTGGCAAGACGATCCAGCATCCATGCGTCCTGTCATTTTGAGCTGTACTACTAGAGTTTTGGACAAAAATGATACTGTGAATCACCAGAATACCAGATCTAGCACCCTAACAGCAGTAATTTCATTTGTGGCCTCGTGACAGTGAAATCGTGCGGTCCCCGACCGCACAACCACTGTTCATGTACTAGTCGTGCGGTCGGGGACCGCACGACTACACTGTTCATCCGTACTTTCCCGTTTAATGTTTGTTTGAATTTTTAAATATATCAAATGAGCTCTAATTCCCAAAAAAAATTACATAATAACTATTACTGCATTGGGAGACTTCACATAAAATTTCGTAATTTTTGGAGCTCGTTTGTTATATGTAAAAACTTGTAAAATTATCAAAATTGTACGAATTTTTGAGCGAGATTTTCCATGGATAAAATTCCCCAAAAATTACACCGCGAGGAAAGTTATGTCGGGAGACTGTACATAAATTTTTGTAATTTTTGAAGCTTATTTGATATATTTAAAAATTCAAACAAATACTAAATGGGAAAGTACGGATGAACAGTGTGGTCGTGCGGTCCTTGCCCACACGACTAGTACATGAACAGTGGTCATGCGGTCGAGGACCGCACGATTTCACTGTTACGAGGCCACAAATGGAATTACTGCTATTAGGGGGTTAGATCTAGTATTCTGATGATCCGCAGTGTCATTTTTGCCTAAAATTCGAACTACTAAGAGCAAGTTTAATAAGGCTGACTGCACTAGCTATAAGGGAATCCATGTCAGCATAGTCCTATGTGGAGGGGAGAGAAAAGGAGAGAGAGAGCCAAGCCGACTCCCATGCAAGAGTCAGGCTATAGCACAGGAAAAGAGGCATTATCCATGCATGTACCCATAGAACTAATTGCTATACACATGCATGTATTAAATTATCAATACACATGTATGTATTAAATGATTGAGAGCTCTTGTGGAGACAACTTAGAGCAAGTACAACAATGGTCTTATAGCCAAGCTAGTCAGCATTTTTGCTGATGTGGAGGAGAGAAGAGAGGAGAGAGAGGAGTGCTTGGCTCTCATGCAAGCAACAAGCTGCACACGGGAGCCTATGCAGTGGTGGGTCCAGATAATAAATGTATGTGAGGAGGAGTAGGAAAGAGAATGTGAGACATGGTACCACATAATAATAAAAAAATCTTTTGTAGACAAATAGAAGACAGATTATTGTATAACTTGGCTCTTATAACTTGGCTTATAGCCAAACACTTGGCTCTATTATTGGACTTGCTCTTATAGCCAGCTTATTGTATGAGTTGACTGCATCATTATCTTTTGATGACATGGAAATGTATTGGAGGTAGCAGCTATCTGTACTATTAAACTTGCTCAAAGGTTGCAAGGAGAAAAGTTACGTTGCACTCTCGCTGTATGATGTACAGGGGATTTATTCATCATATACCCTCCTTATAGACGGAAATTCAGGATTTACCCTCCTGGCCCACGTGTCAGTGACTTATGATGACCCCACATGTCATTGAGGTGGGAGGGTAAATCCTGAAATCCCCAATTCAAGAGAGGGTATATGATGAAGATCCCGGATGTACAGGCCATGGGAATGGCTGGTTCTGCCCAACACGCGTAGACACCGTTCGTCTGGATTGGTGCTTCGGCCGGGTTGTTAAAACCAACGGAGAAACCAAGGCGACGGCTGTTTCCTGGCCATACTTGCAGTTCAAAACTGGACACAGCAACTGCGTGCTGTCTCGCCAAGTAGCAAGCAGATCGCCTAGTAGTTGCCCTCTATTTTTCTCTCCATATGTTGAGGTCGGTGTCCGGCTCGACCTCCTCAAGGGGCATCGCCGCCGTGGTCGGCGTCGGCCCCAGGCTCGGCTCGGCGGTGGCCCGCAAGTTCGCCTCCGAGGGCTACACCGTCGCCATCCTCTCGCGCGACCTCGGCACGCTCTCTCTCTCCCTTATGCACACCCCTGTCTTCGCCGACCTTTTGATCCATATTCTTTATCCCGCCGTTCTTGCATGACGATCGATCTTGTCTTGGCGCGTCGTGTGCAGAGAAGCTGTCGCAGCTGGCGGAGGAGATCGCGCAGGAGGCCAAGGCGCAAGTGTTCGCGCTCCGTGTTGACTGCGCCGACGCGCGCTCCGTGCGCGAGGCCTTCGAGGGCGTGCTTTCCCTCGGCCACGTCGAGGTGCTCGTCTACAACGCCTGCGAGCCGCCCGCCGACAGCGACGGCGACGCCGCAGCCCACCCAACGCCCTTCGTCGCCATCTCCCCGGAAGCCTTCCACCGCGCGCTCGCCGTTAACGCCGCCGGGGCCTTCCACTGCGCGCAGCAAGTGCGTACACCAACCTCTCCTTAATTCATGTCCCCTTCGATCTTGACCTCAGCTTCAATCACGCGCGCGCGCGACATCTCTGCATGCCACTGATCATCTCAGGTCGTCCCGGGGATGGTCGAGAGGGGCAGGGGCACCATCATCTTCACAGGCTCGTCGGCGTCGGTCGCCGGCTTCGCCGGCTACTCTGATCTAAGTAAGTCGTGCGCGCTCGATCGCGCGTAGAAAACCATATTTGAACAGAGGTTCTTGCATCTGTCGCTAAGCAAATTCTTGAAGCTGATGTGTGCGCGCGTAAAACGCATGCAGGCTGCGGCAAGTTTGCTCTGAGGGGGTTGTCTCAGTCCCTGGCCAAGGAATTCCAGCCGGCCGGCGTACACATTGCCCACGTGATCATCGACGGCGTCATCGGCGAGCGGGGGTCAGTGAAAACTCCTCACTCTAATTCATTAGTTAATTACTCGATTAGCTAGCTGATCGGTACATATATACATGGTTCGTTCTTGGTCTTCTCTCTTAAGATTATGACTTTGCTCGCCCTAATGCATCTATATACGTGCATATGCGTCCGTATTACTGTTAGTTTGCCAAAGTCTGAGTAATATAATTTGGCTCGAGAGAGGCCAAGTAGGCGTGGAATATTGTCCCTAGTGAGCTATGACAAGTAGAAAGATATACCAAAGTTTTAGGAGCTCTGAATTCTCGTCACTCCCTCGAGAAAAGTGGTCCTCTGGTATCCCAACGTGTAGATCTGATCCACCCATAGGCCATTTTCAGAAAGGACAACAAAAAATAATTTGCAAGAATCCATTCCCTAATGATGGCACAGAGATATACGACTTTCGTATTGGCCTCTACAAACATGTGCGGCTGTGAGCTCCTCCTTTTGGCATCCTGTCGATGAACCCTAGAAAGAGACATTTCAGGTGGTCATTATGGGGATTGCCACCCAATATTCTTTAACAAATCAATCAGTCTTCATGACCGTTGGATCAAACACACTTATATCCCTCTCCCTGTATATTTCCACTCCTCCCTACCCCTACCCCTAACCTCTCCCAGCATAGCCGTCGCTGCCGCCACCGCCTCCCCGGTGTCCTCACTCCGCCATATAGCTACATCAATTCACAGCCCTCCTTTCAGTTAGTGGGGTAGTGTCTCGTCACATTGTCGCCACCTCTGTCCACCAAAATATATATGTTTAAGGTCTGTCTAGGGTACATGAATTTCACTGTTTCAATTCTTCTAAGAGTCGAGAAAAATTTTCGTGTTCCAAAAAAGACCTCAGAGCCTTGTGAACACCAAACACTAACTGATTGTAAACATCGTTGGCTCGTTCGCAGAGGAAGCCACCGGTGCTGGAGCACGAATCCCGTTATGCATCCAAACATTAGAAAATCTGACCTTTTTTTTTTTGGAATGGTAAGCTATATGCAGACTACCCTAGCACCTTTGAACTTACCAATGCCCCGGCTATATTAGTTGCACAAATGTAGTAATTTTCCCATGTCATGAAAAAAGAGTTCCCATTTAGCCACGTGAGGAACATTACTCTTTTACGCTACTATAGCACAGTAGTGTGTATAGCCAGTAGCTCTCTGCTAGTGCCGAAATGCTTCATTCTGGTAAATTTCCGATTCTTTTGCACCCGAGCTAGCCTTTTGCTCCGACGTCGGCCCGTTCCCTCGAGTCGACACTCACGCACGGCACCAAGCACCCTACGCCTCCCTCCCCCTCCGCCCAAAACCCTTATTCGGTTTTACTATATTTGTCTAGAATTTATCATACTATACTGTACAAGGATTTTTTTTTGAGCCATGACTTATAGTTTTTGGCTTATACCTTTTGAATTCTGGTTGTTCATGAGAGATTACGGAGAGTGAGACAATCGTATACTATTTTAGCTGATACAGCTGAAGTCGGTACAATATCTACTATAATCGATTTATAGCTCCGCCTTGAAAATATGCACTGTTTAAAAGTTAGTTACTGTAGCAAAGTGCAAAAGCCAAAATGAATTAGCCCTGGCGAACCCAGCCATATCGGATGTTGGTGCCTAGGCACCATGGTGCATTACGTAATTTTCCTATATAGGACGAGTGTTTCATGCACCATGGTGCCTAGGCACCAATATCAATACCCGTTGATTTGCTTCGAGATTCGCAACGTTTGATGTGGGTATCTTCATATACCCATAAAAAAAGTATATTTGAGATATCAAACTCCGAAAAAATTTAAATTCAACTTCGGTTTAATTAGTTTGAACTATTTTTATGGTATATACTCACTGTAGTTGCATTGAACTCAAAAGTAGTTCAAACTAGTTTGAACTGAGTTCAAAATTAACTTACCATAAATATATCAAGGGTATAAAACATTTTCAATAAATATATATATATATATATATATATATATATATATATATATATATATATATATATATATATATATATATATATATATATATATATATATGAAAAATATTTTTTACTCCCGGGTGTAATTACACCCACCTCTAATATACTATCTAAACAAACTTGAAATACTCCTTTATCACTTTAGGTATACTCATATACTAATTATAAGATACTCCAATGTGAACCACACGAAAAAATTGCAAGAGTGTCCATAGTTTTTAGCTTATTTTATAAATACCTTTATATACGGACATAAAAAGGAGTATGTCGAAAAAATATGCATACCACCTCTGAAAAATTGTTCATATATATATATACTAGGAGTATGTACTCCCTTCTCTAGCCATCGTCCGATCAGATCTAGACTAGATTAGATCAGAGCAGTGTCACGGGTTCTACTTCCTCCTTCCAACCCAATCCAAACCATATCCTCACTAGATGGGATTCCACCGAAACAAATAGTAGCATTTTCGGCCACCATCCATATCCAAGAGAAGGGCACTCGACGATGGCGGCTATGGATCCAAGAGGCATGCTCAGTGACAGCAGCCGATGGATCTAGAAGGCAACGATCAATGACGACCGGTGGATCTGAGAGATGGGCACTCGTAGATAGCGGCCATTGGATCCGATGGGCACCCCCCTACTCCCTCCTTGCCCCGCCCCCGTGGCGCTGCATCGCCATGGTTCTCCTCACCCTGCCGCACCTGCCCCTGCTGCTGCCGTTGCCGCCGCCTAGCAGTCACTCACCTGATGAACCTCTCTACCTCTTCCTGCTCTTCGCTCGGAGCTCATCGCACTATCTGGCGATTTTGGTTTATGCGCCACAGGGACGGATGGCAGCCATGCTGGGGATCAAGCAGGTCAGGACAAGGAAGACGACCGCGACGAAGTCTATGTTACCAATGAGGCCCTTTGCGCCACCATCCGTAAAAGCAAAGAGGTGCTGGAGATGCACAGGAAGCTACTCAAGCAAGTATCCTTTCCATATTTTGTTGCTGGAATCTAATGCCTTTCTCAATACATATTGTTTTTAATGTTGCATTTCTCTATGAATTGGCGGGTTGCTTTGGTACAACAATTAGTCGAACTAAAAAGTTGTAATAACTGGTAAATTTTATTAATCAAGTCTATTACACTGTTACATGGCCCGTGGCATTCCTTCATAGCTCATATATAGAAGTCTTTTGGGGTACACAGATACATACTTGAATTATTTAAAAAATGTTAATATGAATTTCCTAAAACTATGATTTACTTTGTCATTGGATCACTATGAAGCTCCTCATTTATACAGAAGAATGCTAGACATCCAAGTTAGTCAAGAGTGTCAGAATCTTGTTCTCCTTGCATCTTCTATTAGGTCTCCCAAATTTGAACTAACAACCTTTTTGAGATTGAATTCCGAACTCTACATTAAACCACATGGACACCAAGTAAGGTTTTACTCGCAATTGGGATGGTTACAATTCGGAGTAACAAGGTGATGGTGGTGGTAATGGGGCCTCTATCACCAATGAGTCACTTTGCGGCACCATCTGCAGAAAGAAATATTAATTGCTGATGCACAGAATCTACTGTAAAAGGTGTGTTTGATATGTCCTTGCTGGAATCTAACATGTTTCTTAATGCACGTATGGTTATATCTTAATACAGATTGGTATTATAACTGGTAAATTTTATCAATCAAGTCTATTGCACTGTTACATGGCATGTGGCCTTCCTTCATAGTTCATATATAGAAGTCTTTTAGGTACACAGATATATACTTGAATTGTTTAAAAAATATAAATACTTTGAGCATTGCATTTGGAGGCGAATTTAGGGATGAATCATTGAGCTTGCCCTGGATTCATACTAAATTTTGGGATCATTTCATTGTTGAAGGCTTATGTACCGTGGTCGTAGCATCGAGATGATACACTATGGTCGAAGCAGCAGTCGAAAGTTTGAGAACCCGGTCGATGCTCGAACGTGGTCGTGGTAATGTGATCATAAGGTAGCCGTGGTCGAAGCAACCATGGTTGTAAAGCATCCGTGGTCGTAAGGTAGCCATGGTCATAAGGTACTATGGTCGTAAAGCAGTCGTGATCGTAGTACACCATGGTCGTAAGTCGTAGAAGCTGTAGTGGTCGTAGTCGATACTCGAAAGAACACTGTAGCAGTCGGAGCATCTGAGTACGACGAAAGTCTGTATGGTGGTTGTAGCATCGAGATGATGCGCCATGGTCAAAGCAGTAGTCAGAAGTTTAAGAACCTGGTCAGTGCTCGGACGTGGTTGTGGCAACATAGTCGTAAAGCAACCGTGGTCGAAGCAGCCATGATTGTAAGACAGTCGTGGTTATAAGGCACTATGGTCATAAGGCAGCCTTGTCCGTAGGACAGCATGGTCGTAAGTCGTAGAAGCTGCAGTGGTCATAGTTAGTACTCGAAAGAATACTGTAGCAGTTGAAGCATCCGGGTATGAGGGAAGTCGAAAAACATGGGTGGTCATGTGAAGTGATCATAACTGTGTGAAGTGGTCATAGCCGTGAGAAGCGGTCTCGTGCGGATCGTGGAGTGATTCCAGGAGGCATGAGAATAGGCCTAAGTTAGTGGAGTTAGTGGGTGCATGGAGGTTGTGTGTGTGCGTATGAGGCCTATGTATCGTGGTCGTAGCATCGAGATGATGCGCCATGGTCGAAGCAGCAGTCGAAAGTTTGAGAACTCGGTCGGTGCTCGGACGTGGTCGTGAGGCAGCCGTGGTCGAAGCAACTATGGTTGTAAGACATCCATGGTCGTAAGACTCTGGTTGTAAGGCAGCTGTGGTCGTAGGACACTATGGTCGTAAGTCGTAGACGCTGTAGTGGTCGTAGTCGGTACTCAAAGAACACTGTAGCAGTCGGAGCATGCGGGTACAAGGGAAGTCTGTACCGTGGTCATAGCATCGAGATGATGCGCAATGGTCGAAGCAGCAGTCGGAAGTTTGAGAACTCGGTCGGTGCACAGATGTGGTTGTGTCAACGTGATCGTGAGGCAGCCGTGGTCGAAGCAACCATGGTCATAAGGCATCCGTGGTCGTAGAGCTCTTTGGTCGTAAGGCAGCCGTGGTCGTAAGACATTACGGTCATAAGGCAGCCGTGGTTGTAGGACACCATGGTCGTGCGTTGTAGAAGCTGCAGTGGTCGTAGTAGCTGTAGTGGTCGTAGTCAGTACTCGGCAGAACACTGTAGTAGTCGGAGCATCCGGGTACGAGGGAATTCGGAAGATATGGATGGTCGCGTGAAGCGATCATATCCATGTGAAGCGGTCGTTAGTGGGTGTGTGAAGGTCGTGTGTGTGCATGTGGCTTATGTATCGTGGTCGTATCATCGAGATGATGCGCCATGGTCGAAGCAGCAATCGGAAGTTTGAGAACCCGATCAGTGCTCAGACATGGTTGTGGCAACATGGTCGTAAGGCATTTGTGGTTGTAAGGCTCTATGGTTGTAAGGCGGCCGTGGTCATAAGGTAGCTGTGGTCGTAGGACACCATGGTTGTAAGTCATAAAAACTGCAGTGGTCGTGGTCGGTACTCAGAAGAACACTGTAGCAATCGGAGCATTCGGGTACGAGGGAAGTCGGAAGACGTGGGTGGTCGTGTGAAGCGGTTATAGCCGTGAGAAGCATGTGGATCGTGGAGTGATTCTAGGAGGCATGATAATAGGCCAAGTTAGTGGAGCTACCAAGTTAGTGGAGCTAGTGGGTGTGTAGAGGTTGTGTGTGTGCGCATAAGGTTTATTTTTAGCTGTGTAATTCCTGTTAAGTGGTAAGAGTTGGAGAAAGAAAGAAGATCGTGTCATTCAATCCCAACACTTTTAGTCACAGGTGGTAAAAAATTTTGGCATGTTACGAATTCTAGAAGAGTAGTTATCCTACTATTACTTATCATTATTGTTCCAGCGGATCAATGAATTCTGGTATGTTAAGAATTCTAGAAGAGTAGTTATCCTACTGTTACTTATCATTATTGTTATTACTAGCTAAATGCATGTACGTTATTATGTATTTTTAAAATTTATCATACTTCATATTCACTCACGGTGGTAAAATTTTTTAGAATATGTATATACAAATATGTTCTAAAAGTTTTTAAATCCATAGCAACGCGCGAGCATTTAGCTAGTATATTATAACGATTCAACTTTTTTTTAAATATTTAAGTAGAAATATAAAATAAAAAATCGTAATTCCTGCGCCCTATCTTCCATGGACAAATATATTCATGCTCGGGGCGGAGAGAGTAGATTTTTGTCGCGCGTGGTGCCTTGCCGAGCGCCGACGGAAACCGACGGCTTCGTGGCTTCCGCCGCCTGCTGCCGCGTGCACGCGCCGCTCTGGAGCGAAAAGTCTCCGACTGAGACCGTGCTACGGGAGGTGCCATCGCGGGGCGCGCGGTGTTGCGCCACACGTCGGCGCGCGCTCTCGGCTGGGGCGGTCCAATTTTTTGTCCCGCCCGATCGAGCGAGCGACCAGCCAAGCACCAAGGCACCAAAGTTGATCAATATGCCTAGGTTTTAGCACATGCTTTCCACGCGAACCGTTGTCGCGACCTGCGCATGGACATGTCTCGGTCCACGTAATCGGAAGAGGAAAGGATCAATGTTAGACGAACGAACGAGCCTATGCATATCGAGATGCCTGATGGCTGATGCCTCCGAGTGGAAACAGATCTTGGCAACGTGACCAATTCACCGTCACATCGCAGTTCACACCGTAAATTAACCTGCACATTCTCCGTGATACGCTGCACATTTGACAGCGTGCGCAATCGAAACTGACGGAAGCATACTCTCGTCTTGTCATGGTTAGGTCACCGAGGGGCAAGGCCGGCGCAGGGGACACGGCGGGGGCGGACCCGGACGCGGTGGCGCAGAGCTACTGGCACGTCCACGCCCAGGACAAGAGCGCGTGGACGCAGGAGATGGACATCCGGTCACCGACGTTCATGTAGCACGCAGCGGCAGCGTGCAGCCAGGGAAGGGGAGGGAGAAGCGGCGGTGTGACCGCTCGGTTCGGTGTTATGGAAGCGTGAAATCTCTAATATCTTCCTCGTCCAAGTTTATAGAATGTGTTTTTTTAATAGTTTTATCTATAAATATAGAATGTATTTCATGTTACAATATAAAATTTATGTGATATTTCTTTATATTTCTAATAAATATGTAGTTTTATTTGCTATTCTCTATATACATACATTGAATATAGTATTTAGAGATAATAATTAGGGGTAATCTAACTATTTTTATTGTTTTTTAGTCTGTGTTAAAAAAAATATGTCTTACAAATTTGGACGGATGCATTATTTCCAAGCAGGAAAGATTCATTTCGGTCGTGTGTGCGCGGCTGTGGATCGGGAATCGTGTACCCGCTCCGCGTCGCATGTTTGTGCCCTTTGGCTTTGCGCGCTACAATGCGATGCCCGCAGCTGGTTCATCCATTTGGTGCCCAGGAAGGCAGGAATTGCTGCCGAAAGCAACGCTACAGCTTTCGTTTCTTTCCCTCTGTCCTGTCGTCGCCGACGATGGCGACCTGCAAAATTCATGCGATTTGTACAACTTCTATGGTTCATTTTATGCATATGTATATGGTTGGTGCTTGCTACTGGAATGACCGAATGAATAATCGGACTACATAAAACAAACGTACATACGCAAGGAGTGCTAGGAGGATTTGGACGAACTAGTAGCGTAGAGTAATCGAACGCCCTTTTATGTGAAAGAGGGTGGCCCCGGCCTGGGCGGCAGTTGTGCGAACAGTGATGGCATGCATTTCTAGTGGCTAGCCATTGCAGAGCGATCATGCACCCTTTATATGAAAGAGGTTGATCGGTCCGTCACCTGTCTTCATTTTAGTAGCTTGAAATGATTGCAGTGTCCCAGGCTCGCAGCAAACGTCCACCTGGGAAGACCCGTAAGTATATCTGCCGCCACCATTCTTTTGGTTATACGGATCCAAACGGCACGACTTGTTAAACGTATTTGGGATCGTTCGCTAGCATCTTAAAAACACATGAACAAAAGGTACATTGTCAAAAACTATGTAGTCTAAAAGAAGAGAGCAGCATGTGTGGTGGTCAGCTCCGCATCCGGTGCAACTACACGGATAAGTTCCCATGTGATGAGATACAAGCACTGGGCTCGAATAGTAATTGGATAGGGTAAGGAGAGAGAAGCTAGACAAACATAGCTCGTTTCTGGTCCATACAAGCGAAACGATGGAACTATAGAAGAGTAAGGATAAATATGAGGTGGATAGTTTTGGTTTATTTCCACTGCTGTTAGTAATAGTCTAACAGATCAGTTCCATTCCAGCTAAAAGATGACGACAAGAATGTGTACTCTTTAGACATTAAAGAGCTGCAAGTACGATGCTCCTCGAGCTGAAATTACGCAGAGGTCTTATCTCCACCGAAGGCATTTTCCAGAACACCGGTTTCCTGAAGGTGACTGATGTCTCCCCACATCTTGACAATGCACCGGCCGGTTGCGCCAGACACAAGGATAACACTTACTGACGTGTTGTGTATCTTACCATGAAGCGGCTTCATTGGACTGGCATGCCTGTAGAGTTCTCTGATGGTTCCTCCATGAGAGACTAGGATAACTCGCTCCCCTGTCAATAGAGTAACGTAAGTTCAGAATGCTCAGAAGCTCATAGTCATAGGCAAGTAAGAAACTAACATGCAGGTGTGAATGAATTAAAAACTGTTGTTTTTTAACTAAATTATCGTCATCCAGACATAAACGCAGTATCTCCACCTTAGACCACAAGACACAAGGGATGCCGATAAGCCAACCTCCTTTTTGAATTAAATTCCTTTGAATAGGTACTGAGTGCGGACACAATTCATGTCATCGTGTCTATAAAAATCTCCAAAACTCGCAATTACAAGATAAAAGCCCCATATACCGAGTAATAGTACAAGAATGAAGCTATCAGTTTACCTTGATGTTTCTCGACTATATTATACAAGCAAGAAACACATCGCTCTGATAGTTGATCAAGACTCTCTCCACCACCCTGAAGAACAAGCCCAAAAAAATTCAGAAAACATTTCTTTTAAGAGAAGCTACGTACTGCATGCGGGTATGTATCACAAGCAAAAAAAAACCCTGCAAATATTCACACTTCAGCACTGATACAGCAGCTATAAAGCTACTTAGAGAAAAGCTGTATGGGCATCATGTCTAATAATCCCCTAGAACCAAACCACTTTTCTTTACAGGCACAACCCAACTTACAGAAAACAGCTTCCACCTAGTAGAATTTTCTAATTTATATTGCTTGCTTAACGAGAAAAATGTTATGTTAGTTTTGTAAATAGTCTAGTGTGTAGGGGGCTATTTGCATATCTCCTGTACATTTGTATTGGCCTTGGACCTCTTTGGAATACAAACCCCTGCCCACCTCATCCTGCACCGCCTATCCAGCCCGCTCTCCCTGCTAATGCGGATCAGACAGCTCAGGACGAGGCCAATGCTGCATTGGAGGAGGCTCTGGAGCTTTACCACTCTGAGCTGCACGCCTACGAGCGATGGCAGGATGCCGAGGCTCGTGCCACCACCATCCTGGTGGGTAGCACGACAGTGGCTATCTCCATGGATATGGCGGAGCTGCCGACGACACAGCTTATGTGGGAGCGCCTCCGAGCTCACTACCAGCCGACGAGTGATGCTATATATCTCTCAGTTGTGCACCGGACGCATTCCCTTTAGCAGCTTGATGCCACCGTCTATGACATCTACCAGCAGATATTTGAGGTGTGGCGTCAGCTTGACTCTGAGGCCAGATGTTTGCTGGACCAGTCCCTGTTGTGTGCGACTTCGCGCTCACCAGGAGACCCACCGTCTCTACGACTTCCTGACGCATCTCCGGCCTGAGTTCGAGACTGTGCAGGCTCAGCTCCTGACTTGCCACCCACACCCGAGCTTAGTGGCGGTTCTCACGGGTGTGCATGCTGAGGAGACCCATCACCGTGGTGCTGTTCAGCTGCAGGCTGTCTTGTCTGCTTTGGCTCCTGCCACCTTGTCTGTTCCTTCAGCACCGGCCGTGATCTCTCCTTCAACTTCCAGCGCACCAGTGGTTGGTGCTTCTACTGTGGGTCTTCACTGCACCTATTGCCAGTGTGACGACAACAATTATCAAGATTGCTACAAGTGGAGGGACCAAGGTCGTCATGGTGGACGTCCCCCGAAGGGCTCTGATGGTTCCTCCCATTCAGGAGCTGGTGTCTCTCACTAGGGCTCCTCTGGTGATGCCGCAGAGCAGCTCCTCCCACTCCTCCAACGCCTTGGTGTTGGCTCGTCCTCAAACTCCTTGGGATCGGCTCGTCTGGCTCTTGCTTCTCAGTAGTCTTCCACGCCTCCGCCTCCTCCCTCATCAGGTATCCTATCTCCGTGGATCTTGGACTCTGGTGCTTCTTTTCACATGACACCAGATTCTACCCACCTCACCTCGCTACATCCCACCATAGTTTTCTCTTCCACTGTTTAGACTGCAGATGGTACCTCTTTTCCTGTGGCAGGTTGAGGCACCCTGTCTACTTCCTCTTTTCATGTTCCTGCAGTCTCTAATGTACCTCAGCTTACTATGCAACTAATGTCTGCTGGTCAGATTATTGATTATAATTGTCGTGTTGTTCTTGAATCTGACTCTTGTTCTGTTCAGGACCGCCGCACGGTGACTTTGCTTGGTGCTGGCCCTCGGCGCCGTGATTCGCAGCATCTTTGGGAGCTCGACTGGCTCCATCTGCCTTCTGCTGTCCCCACCAGCCAGTCAGCCCCAGCCACTACCTCTACCCTTGCCGTGTCCTCCACTACCTCCTTCGCTCGGTGGCATCATCGTCTTGGTCATATTTGCGGATCGCGTCTATCGTCTCTAGTCAGTCGTGGTGTTCATGGGTCTGTATCCGGGGACATCTTTACATTGTATGGGTTGAAAGCTTGGCAAGCAGTTGTAGCTCCCCTATCCCTCTAGTGATTCTATTTCTACACGTCCTTTTGATCTTGTACACTTTGATGTTTGGGGCCTGGCTCCCTTCGTTTCAAAAGGTCATTGATATTATATGATCTTTATTGATGATTATTCTCGTCATGCTTGGATCTACTTCATGTCCTCTCGCAATCAGGTTCTCTCTATTTACCAGATGTTTGCCACCATGGTTCGCACTCAGTTCGATTTGCCCATTCGTGTGTTTCGTGTCGACTCTGCTGGTGAATATCTTTCTACTGCTTTACATCATTTTCTCGCTAGGCAGAGTACTCTTCCCCAGTATTCTTGTTCGGATGCTCACGCTCATAATGGTGTCTCTGAGCGTAAGCATCATCACTTACTTGAGACCGCTCGTGCTCTCATGCTTGCCTCTTCTGTTCCTCCTCACTTCTAGGCTGAGGCTATTTCCATTGCTGTTTTTCTCATCAACATGCAGCCTTCCACTGCCCTTCAAGGTTCTATTCCTGTCAAGCGTCTGTATGGTCGAGCCCTAGAGTACAGTCAACTTCGTTGTTTTGGTTGTCTGTTTCGTTCTTCTTCCACCTCGTGAGCGCACCAAGCTGACTGCTTAGTTAGTTGAGTGTGTTTTCCTTGGCTACAATCTTGAGCATAAGGGTTATCGCTACTATGACCCTGTTGCTCGCAGGATGAACATATCTCAGGATGTCACTTTCGACGAGTCCCAACCTTATTATCCTCGTTCCCCCACAGTTCATCCCGATTCTCTTGTTGAGTCGCTCTCCTTTTTTGACTTTTCCTGACGCTTTGTCTTCCGCTATTGTTTCGCTTCATCCTCCACCTTCTTCGTCTTCCTCTCCTCTGGCTACACCTCTTACACCTCTGTCGGAGTTTCCTTCCCACTCTTTTGTTGAGATTCCATCCTTTCCTCTGCACTATTCTCATCGTCCTTGGCCTACTCCTTCCCCAGTTGAGCATCCGTCCATGTTGGGCCCTGTTCCTACGTCTTCTTCTCCATCTTTGCTAGGTCCCGCTCCGCCTTCTTCTCCTAGATACAATCTTCATGATCGTCACAGTCAATTCGCCTGAGCGCTACGGCTTCGCAGCCGCTGCTTCTTTTCAGCCTATGACCTACCATGAGGCTGCTGCTCACCCTGAGTGGCAGCTTGCGATGTCTGAGGACATTACTGCTTTGGAGCATACTGGCACTTGGGATCTTGTACCCCTACCTGCGCGTCACTCCCATCATGTGTAAGTTGGTGTACAAGATCAAGACCCGCTCGGATGGTTCCCTTGAGCATTACAAGGTTCGTCTTATGGCACGTGGTTTTCAGCAAGTGCATGGCCATGACTACGATGAGACCTTTGCTCCTGTCACTCACATGACCACCGTTCGCACTCTTCTTGTTGTGGCCTCTGTTCGACAGTAGCATATCTCTCAGTTGGACATCAATAATGCCTTTCTCAATGGCGAGCTGCGTGAGGAGGTCTACATGCAGCCGCCCCCTGGGTATTCTATCCCTGATGGTATGGTCTGTCGCCTTCGTCGCTCTCTCTATGAGTTAAAACAAGCCCCTCGTGCTTGGTTCGCCCGGTTCTCCTCTGTTGTCATTGCAGTCGGCTTCTCTACCAGTGATCACGACCCTGCCCTCTTTGTTCACACCTCTCCTCGAGGTCGGACGCTTCTCCTTCTATATATCAATGATATGATCATTACTGCTGATGACTCTCAGTACATTGCCTTTGTGAAGGAGCGCCTCCATGAGCAGTTCCTGATATCTGATTTGGGTCGTCTTCATTATTTTCTTGAAATTGAGATCATTTCTATGCCCAGAGGCTACTATCTCTCTCAGGAGCGTTACATTCAGGATATCCTTACTCGCACTTGTCTCACTGATCAGCGTGTGATGGATACTCCTATGTAGCTTGGTCCTCACCTTCGGCCTACCGATGGCAAGCCTCTTAAGGACCCCACTCGCTACTGCTATCTTGTTGGGAATCTTGTCTACCTAGGTATCACTCGCCCTGACATCTCTCACCTAGTTCACCTCCTGAGTCAGTTCGTCTCTGCTCCTACTCAGCTCCACTACAGTTACCTTCTTCGTATTCTGTGATATCTTCATGGGACTATCACTCGTCGTCTTTTCTTTCCTTGCTCCAGTTCTTTGTAGCTTTAGGCGTACTCTGATGCAACCTTGGCTAGCGATCCCTCTGATCGTCGGTCTCTTTCTGCCTATTGTGTTTTCCTTGGCTACTCCTTGATTGTCTGAAAGACCAAAAAGCAGACTGATATTTCCCGTTCGAGTGCTGAGGCTGAGTTGAGAGCCATGGCGTCGTTGACAGCTGAGATCACCTAGCTTCGATGGTTACTTGAGGATCTTGGTGTTTCCACTACTGCACTGACTCCTCTATTTTTAGACAGTACTAGTGCGATCAGCATTGTTCGAGATCCCGTGAAGCATGAGCTCACTAAGCATATTGGGGTGGATGCTTCGTACATGTGATCGCTGGTACAAGACCAAGTTATTGCTCTTCAGTATGTACCTTCAGAATTTCAGTTAGTAGATTTCTTCACCAAAACACAGACTATAGCTCAGCATAGCTTCTGCCTCTCCAAACTCAGTGTTGTTGATCCACTATGAGTTTGAGGGGGTGTTAGCCTTGTAAATAGTCTAGTGTGTAGGGGGCTATTTGCATATCTCACCTGTACATTTGTATTGGCCTTGGGCCTCTTTGGGAATACAAGTCTCATTGCAACAATGTGCAAGTGCATAACTAAGGAATGATTTGATTTGACAGAGATTTTGACAATCCAAGTTGTCCTTAGTAGCAGCGATATGCTCATGATTGGGTAAAAGAAGGTTGTATTAATACCCCCATTCAATGAGTAGCACATTAAATTAAGGGCCTGTTTGGACGCAGGAATTTCACAAGAAATAGTTCAAATCCCACAAGAATCGGGAAAAATTCCCACGTTAAGTATATTTTACAATTGGAAGACTGGTCCATATTTGACATGTCAAAACCTATGTATTTAATGGAGTTTCTATGCATATCTGCTTGCGAAAAATCCTTCAGGTAGATATAATACTGGTAATGAATCGATATCAACATTTTCTCAAAAAGGACTAAGATATGAATGCTTACAGGAATTTGTTGGTTTCTCTTGTGGGACATAAAAGCTTTGTAAGCCTCTGGCCTTTCTGTGGCAGCATCTTCAAACTTCAAGCCCTGCAGATCTCCAATGTGCCTTTCTCGCAGTGCTGCATCGAACACAACCTACAGTGCAGGTTGCTCATTCATTAATAACCTACGAACAATTATCTTGTACACAACATACATTGCTAGACAGGGAAGCAAGTGGAGCATTAGCCTGATATATTCAAACAACATAAAAGGCACAAGTTGAATGAACATACATTTGGTAAATTGCAAGTTTTTGCTATTGTTCGTGCAGTCTCTGCCGCTCGCTTCAGATCAGATGAGTATATGGCAGCTGGCTTGGCTTCTTTAGACAACCGATGAGCAACCTTGGCATTGAAGTCAGACAAGTTCCACATAAGAAATGCTACTCAAAATGACATGATAATCTGAGTAACTCGTACCATACCGCAACAGCTTGCCGCCTCCCAATCTCATTCAGTTCTGCATCCAAGTGCCCCTAATACAGGATTTGGATAATATATCAGTTCAAAGGAACTATTAGAATGACAGACAAATTGATGAAAAATACATGGTTAAGCAATGTGCAAATATGCAGAACAAGTTGATGATCATATCAGTAAATGTCTTGCTCCTACTTTTGCCCCCAGATTATACAATCAGATAGAGTCAGTTAAATGTGGTTTTATAGCTATCTGATGATCTACCATAAGGAGCCATATAACATCATTTTTCACATTTTCCTCACTTAGGAAACAAGTACGATGCATAGGTGAGAAATTGCAGCCATACAACATACTGTCTATCATCTCTTGCTTTTGCATTGGATGACTCCTATTGTTAGAGCACCTGAGCACTCCAAAGGCAGAAGCAAGAGAAAATTCCCCTATGGTCTCAGCAAACAACCAAACGTTCAGATCATGTAATGAAGCGAACACGTGCAGATATTATAAATTTCTATAAATAGCACGAGGAAACAAACATGCATTACCTGACACAAGTTTCAATTCAATGAATTCATTATATGACGAATTGAGGATGAATATTTATAAATTTCTATACATAGCATGTGGAAACATGTAGTATTGCCTGATACAAGTTTCAATTCAATTTATGAGGATGAATGCTATTAGGTGAAAAGTGTATTCCTCTTACTATATCAGAGTGAAGAAACAGTCACTTGAATACTGGGCATTGCCACATTTATACTGAAAACAAAAAACTTAAGGGGAAGAATGGATGCCAGTCTGCTCCCAACAACCCTATAAGCGATAAAGCAGGGCTTGAAAGTTCTCTATATCTAATGGAATCAGGCAATCAATCAACGTCCCTTTAGCAAATTGAAAAACACTCCCTAAGTTGCTTCCTAAATTTCTACACCACATGCAAACATCAAAGTCTACGTACCATCACATACATATAATCTATTAAATCGACCACTTCAAGACACGTTCTCCCATAAATTCGGTTCCTTTCCTGAACTTGAGATGAAAACTGCCAACTAGTCCCTAGTGCATCACTAATCTAAGCATTAAAAAAGAGTCTACCACAGGATCGTCTTTGGTCCTTTTCGATTTCCCCATCACAGGTTTTTCCAATTTAAGCAAGAAGTAAAGACCAAGCTCCACTGTCGAGAAAGAGATGGGGCTGGGAAGGAAATCAAGCGTCGTCACCTGAATGATGCGCGAGGCGTTCCAGGAGGTCTCTCCGTGGCGCACCACCACGACCTCGGTGAACTCGCCAGCCTCGCCCTCGGCCATGGAGGCGGACGACATCCCTAGAGCTGCTCCAGGTACGTCGTTCAAGGGGATCTGCTGTGCGAGGGCGTAGCTGCGAGGGAGGGAGCGACGACGGCTGAGGGTGGCGACGTGAGGAAGGCGGCGGCGAGGGGAGAGAGACGCGCGACGGAGGTGGCGGCCGGGGCGTGACGGTGAGATGGGTCCCGGACATACGCCGATACGCGGCTCCGCCAAGTGCCGGCCGATTGCGTAGTAAAATGGTACACGGGCACGACTACGGGGCTACGGTCTACGGGGCACCCGGTGAAGGCCTAAATAATATACGGGCCATCAGCCTGTGCACCAATGCCATGCCCAGTCCAACTGGGCCATCAAGCATGGATTCTTGCCCAACCTGCCCCTACACTTGGGCTTGGTGGGCCATCAGTCTGGATTTCCTTATACCTATGCTTGAAAAAAAAATCATAAATTGCTTATTCTGAACAACATACAGACCCAACTCATGCCTACAGCCCACGAAATAAAAAAAAGACCGAACATATAAGTAAACCATGACCTCATGTCGTGTGGTTAAACACTAAAACAGTCTGAGTAGGCAGTGTTATCAGATCCGGACCGACCATCGACCTGGCCAAGGTCTTGGGTCACTGATCTAGTGGTCAGACTATTGGGTTACCGGTCAAACTGCATGTTTTAAAATTACATTTTCAAAACTATATATATATATATATATATATATATATATATATATATATATATATATATATATATATATATATATATATATATATATATATATATATATATATATATATATATATATATATATATATATATATGTGTGTGTGTGTGTGTGTACATATGTATGTATATATATAATCATGTTATGAAAGAGGGCTATTCTGATCAGTTGAACAGTGGAGAGTGATGAGAAGTTTAGAATGAAGCGGTTGGAAGAGAAGGGACGTACGACCACCAACTCGTTCTTTTATAATAGTAATGATTATTAGATATATAGAGCATTATGTTATGAAAGAGGGATATTCTGATTAGTTGAAAAGTGGAGAGTAATGAGAAGTTTAGAATAAGGCGGTTGGAAGAAAAGGAACGTACGACCACCAACTTGTTCTTTTATAATAATAATAATAATAATAATAATAATAATAATAATAATAATAATAATAATAATAATAATATGTATGTATGTATATGTATATATGTATATATATAGAGAGAGAGAGAGAGAAAATCAACAATACAATAACAACAATACTAATTAAAGATAGTGAATGAAAAATAATAAATAACCATTGATGCTCATAGAAACAGACCTTATGACCATAAGCGATAAAATCATGTATAAGTCAATAAGATAAAATCATACAAGAACGTAGTGAAATTACAGCAACCTAAAATCTTGTATACATTGCTCTAGCTAACAAATTTATAGGCAAATAATAACTAAAACCTAGTAGCTCTCAAAAGACAAGTATCACCGTCATTTTTCTTTTCAAAAGTTCTTTAATTTAAGGGTAATTTTGTTTTTTTTTACCTCAAGACAAAATCTGGCCGGGTTGATGCAAACCGGCCAGGTCAACCGGTCCTGTGAGCGTGATCAGCCCGGTGTAATTTCTGGATCTGGGTTTTTTCGGTCCAGCTGATAGGCCGTTCCAGTTCTGATAACAGTGCGAGTAGGCGAGTACTACGTATACGGGTACAATAATTGTTTGGCTTAAGGAGCCGCAAACCTTACTGAACTAACACAAGCGCTACTGCATGCACCACCAAACACTGCATGTGCACACCGCTGGGCAGTGAGCTCCTCCCAACAATGACTTCCGTGGTACAGAGTAAACGCCCCCCGCGACTTGATGCGCAATGCTAGCCATCTGCAAGGCAAGCCGAGAAAGTTCGTCCGCTCCCTGTGCATATGAAGCATTGAGCACTTTCATTGCCACTGAACATGGAGGGCGATGGCCACCTTAGCCAAACTAGCAATTAGGCAGCACGGAATTGGTGAACAGAAGCATTGAACAAACTTCTCAAGTACAGAGCAGAGAGAGACCATTACGGTGAAACCTTTACGCGATGTGGATGCATACACAAACGCACATTATTGTTAGAGAGTATCTATACAACATTCGACTATTTTTTAGAATAAAATTAGTCAGATTTTGAGCCGTTAGATGGAGATCCAACGTTCCAAATCATTTAATTTTTTTTGGAGGGGGTATTATTTTTTTGGAGGGGGGGCTTGTATGGGTGGATCCGTTGGATCTCCATCTAACGCTCCAGATCAATCTGACTAATTTTGTTCTCAAAAATAGTCGAATGTTGTACAGACATTCCTTTATTGTTATAGCTACATTCCATTTGTTAGCAATCCATTTCAAGCACCATATTCACGGATTAGCCCTAAAATTCTTGAAGGTACCTGACCTATGTTTAATCTTCATGTAACCAAGCTTACTTCAAACAAAAATCTTCATGCAACAATGAAAAAAGCGAAACAATATGAAAAGGATTAAATAATCGATTAAATATGGCTTTACTATGTAATGAAGGCTCTAAGTTATTGTGATCATAGATCACTTGAAGCAATACTGTCCGAGTACCCCTAGTTGGAGGATTCTACCGGAGTACCCCTGGTCAGAGGATTGTTATCCGACCAGCCACTACTCGGAGATCCTGTGATCTGATAACCAGGCTTAACTTCAATCAGTCTCCCGTGTGATGAAATAGGGCACGTGCACTCTTAACACCAATAACTGCATGACGATCTTCTCCCATTGCCAAGTAACCAATCGACGGTTATTTGTCAAATCTCTCTCGTAAACAGCAACTACTTGCTCGACTAGACATGAGGAATCGACAAGGCACCTATTCCAAAATGACAACCAACACCTCTTCGGCGCTATTTAAACCTTACAAGAGAAGATAAATAAATTAAGATAATCAAGAGAAAAAGAGACACAAGATCAAGCACTAGACAACGGTGGCAAAATATAGCAAAGTTAGGGCTAGCAACATCCCCTTTGTAATCACTTTATGAGAGCATGCTGTAATCCAGATATAACAATAAATATAGTTCCATTTCTCCTTATCAATCCTTCTATGAGGCTTGACTATTCCTTACAATTCATAAAATCGATGATTTGATCGTCGACAGCTGGTGACGTCCGTGGGGAAATAGCACCGAGTCCCTCAAGATTCTCATCAAATTCTCCTATGTTTCTATCAACATCGCCTATGCGATCATGGCAGGAATCCAGGATGAGGAGAATTAGTTCAATTTGGCTGATAACACTGACTTTGACATGGACGCATGTATCCGCGCCATGGAACACGATGCCTCCTTGTAATCGTCCTCCAACCCAGAGTCACCAGTCCTTGTGCCCAGCAAGGTTGACCGGATGGAAGAAGACACGCCGCTACTATTATCAACACTTCCTAGGGAGTCAAGTGTTCCAACCTTGTCAGAATGCCTAGGCACCATGACAAGTCTAGCACATTTGACTGAAAAACATGGCTTCAAGTATACAATGCTACGATCCGAGGATCATAGTACTCTCAATTCGATTTTGGGTGATCTCTATTCACCAACAGCTCTATGCATTACAGGAGCCGGTCAACACCTAATCATGATGTGAAACAAAACCAAATCTTGAAAATTTTCAAAACTTGAATTTGATCTCAATTTCTCGTTTTTGCCTTGCTCTCTCAATTCCTTAATCCTAATTTCCACAAATCTCAGAGTACATCTGCCTTTGATCTCTGCCGTCACAATTGGAATGGGGGAGAGAGATGTATGCACTGTACATGTCTGAAAACCACCGCCTCCCCAAAGTTCCGCCGCTGCTCACGCTCATGTCGTGAACTCCCCTCACCTGCGCCTCTCCCGCCAATCCCGCTCGGTGGGACGGCCACCTCACCCGCGCCCGCCCCGTGGCACGCCACGCCAACCCGTCGCAGCGCCGTGCCCCAGCCTTTGCCGCCGCCGTGCTCCCTGCTTTTCCGCCGCCCAACTCCTCTGATTGCGCCACCCCAACCCCCGCGCCGCTTGATCTCGCCATCTCCCCGCGCGGACAAGCTCTCTTTACACCTCTCCTCTGCCGCCTTGACGCTCCTGCGCCGGCCAAAGATCGTGGCGTTGCCGCCGGTCGACACGCGCCACTGCTGCCAGGGATAAGCCCTGGGCTAAACCGCCTTGGCCGCGCTATTTAAGTGACCAAGCTTCCCAAGCCGCGGACACCACCCTCCACCACCCGCCTGACGCCCCCAAAGCGTCCCCATCCACCTCCATTGCCGGTAATTCCAAGAAATCCCCAAACTCAAGCCCTAGAGCAATGTCCCAACTCCGGCCCTCCATTCTCCAATTCAACCCGCCTATAGCATCCCCGGTACCCTAGAAGCATGCCCCAACCGCCGCCCTAGCTCCCCACTCACCCATCTTCCCCGGCACCGTGAGCACCCCACCGCCGCATCCACCCCACCGTGGCTAGCTTTGCACGGCCCTCCCCGGCCCAAATCAACTTGCCCACTAGCTTCCCCTACTCCCTCTAATGCTCAAACGCCAAAAACCCAGCCCTCAAAACCCTAGAAATCCTCTTTGGCCGTTAAAATCCATACCGAGTTCACCGGCTCACCGCCGGCGAACGCCGCCTCCGCCGGCCCGGCCACCGCCAAAAATGGGGTCCCCATACCGTCCCGAGTCCGTCCATGCCCTCCTCCACCGTCGCAGCTCACCCTACCGCCGCCGCCAACCACCGCCTCTTTCCTCTGTTCGGCTGCGCGCGGGTAGTCGGGAGGTTGAAGACGACCGTACCGCCCGCACCCGACTGCGCCAGCTGATCGCACCAGACCGCGTCGCCCCGCGCCCAACGCACCCGAGCCCGACCGCGCCCGCCCGAGCCAGCCGCGTCGCCCGCACCCGTTCGGCCGAGTCCGAACCGCCCGACCGAGCCGCTTTTGCTCGGTTGAGTCCAGCCCACTCGCCGGAGCCCGTTGCACCCGATGAATAGTAACCGACCGAGCCCAATGAACAGTAAACCGACCCAAAGCCCAAAATACAAGTTTATACTCCCCGGATTCGTCTCGAGCTCGCCCACCCAAATCCAAAGCCCATTTTCACATATGACCTTCCTATAAGCCCAAAACCTTGTTTATTTGAATTTTATCGGATTTTCTTTCTTTATTTCATTTTTTTTATTCCTAGCTCAACTTTTCGAGTATGGAATTAATGTTATTTTTATTGCTTTTGCGTTAGCCTCCGACACCGGATTATCTCAGGAGCAGGAGGGAGAAGACCCAGTTCAAGCCCCGTCTTCTGAAGAATTTGAGCTCGTAGAAATCTTTGACTCGCAAGGCAAGTTGCACATACCTCGATCATATTGAGCCTATCTTGTCTTGATGTATTTATTTAGTAGTATTTTCATTATGATAATTTAAGCCATTATTTTATGTTTAAATACTGTTTAGAATGACATGAATGATTAGATATGACCTACCACCTGAAAAGGCCCCGTTTAAATTGATGACCATGTTCCTGTTGACAAACATAGTATTATTATATACTAGTGATATAAACATGGTAGTTAGGAATTCATCAAAGATTTCTACTATTAAGGCTTTTGGTATTTGTTTAGAGCTTTTAAAAATATGGATCTAGGGTAAGTAAGGATCACAGATGGGGATCCGAAGACCTTATCCTAGGGTGGAGGCTTGGTTGAGGAATGGTGGCAGTACGGGAAGGTACTGAATATGGGTTTGTGCGTGGATAATGCCTCGGAGAAAAATATAAGGACTAGACCCTTATGCTGAGTAAAGAACATAATATCCGCCCAACCACAAGCGTTGATTTTGTCAAACCTGGTTTAATAACTGCTCAAGTTCAATTGAACCTCTGCAACTGGCGGGGGGAGTCCGAGGGTGAGTTCGTATGGGAGGTGGTTAACCATACAACAGTAGGTTTGCTATGAGTCGGATGAGATCCGTGGGGTCATCCGAGCTCATGGGGAATTAGGGCCTACTGGGTGGAGGCTATATAAAGAATTGAGCAGTGAACAACCTTGTTCTTTTAACTCTGTCGCGGGAGTTGAAAGATCTTGTGGGTAAAGCAGGGCAACTCTGCAGAGTGAAATAAATGGTATTCGAATACGCCGTGCTTCCGGTTAATGAAGCTGTGTTTATTGGGTGATTCCAGCAGCAAAGCATAAGTAGAGTTATGAATGGTTTTGAGATGTGGAATACTGATAATTACGCTTGAAAACCCCCTTTACTTAATGGAGTTGCTTTTCAAGTTTTATAAAATAAAACTGCATCTACCCAATTAAAGAACTTGTTATCCCTTCACTTGATATTCCAAGCATATAGTTAATGTTAAGCTCCGTGTAACTTGCTGAGTACGGAAGTTGTACTCATTCTTGCTTAAAAACATAAACAGAAACTGTTAACTTTGAGGAGCCCGGTGAAGACGAAGAGGTGGTGTATTACGAAATGGAAGAAGCCTGGGATTAGGGTCGTTCTTCGCTCGAGCAATGCCTGTGGTGTTTCTTTTTGTGTAATATATCTGAAGGCCTTTGGCCCTACTGTTAAACTTGGCTTTAAGCCCTTTTATTGTAATAAAGTCGACTTTTGTATTTGAGCTTGCGTTGGCAATGTTATTCACTCGATGGATGTAACTCGCAATTGAACTGTCCTGGGCAATTGCGAGGAATTTATAATGCTCCCAAAAATGGGGGTGTTACAGAGTGGTATCAGAGCACGCTTGCTTGACCGTAGGATGACCCTAGGTGTGTTAGGGAAATGTTTAAAAAAAACTATTTTGGTTATAAAATAAGCTACTCAAAATTCCGGTAATATTCTTATAATCTTCCTTTTCTTGTCCGTAATATTCTTGTATTAATTAAGTTGATTTCTAAAAATATTTATGTCAATTCTTGTCTAACCTCAAAATTTACCGATTTGAGCAGACGATGAGGATGCGAAATGACTATGTTGATCCAGTGCTTCTGTCCGGATGGGCGTCGCGATTATGGAAGATGCAGAGGTATCTGCACGCGACTTTGGAGCATCGCCCAGCATTTCATACGAGAGCACTGATGATTCATGGGAGGATCCGTCAGTGGAAGGCATGGGTGTATCTGGAACCATTGCCTTGGAGACCAGATGCTCGGAAGAAATTTACGGGATATCGCCGCAGAGAGTCTGATGCCATCCAAGATGCGGCCAGAAAGGCAGTGGAGTACCTCCGCAGATACTACCAAGCAGAATTTGATGAATCTCCACATCACCTCACTCCACAGATTGATGAAGGAGGACGTAGCTACTCACTCCCACCGCTGGATCCAGAAGAGGACCCCAGAGTCAAAGAAGCTGCTTTTCTGATCCTCACCCAGGAAACCCAATACCACAGAATGACGGAAGAAAACAGGCAGATGCGACAACAACTTATCACAGTTCAGCAGGAGAATTGGCTTCTGAAGCAGCAACTACTACACTACCAACAGAAGGAGCAAGTGGAAGCATCGAAGCGTGATGAATTTTCCGAAAGTTCCAACAGGCAGAGAAGAATGACGGCGCCACAGTATCGTTCACTCTTTGAGCCAGCACCGCCTGCCCAGGAGAGGCCTACAACAGAAGATGTTGAGACTAAGGGTAAGGAACCAATGATCGAGGATGACGAAGAGGAGGATCCGGAAGACAAGGAGTGGTGCTCTGATGACAACGCAGATAAGGAGGAGATCAAGGAGAAGGAACCGATGATCGATGATGACGAGGAGGAAGAACCGGAGGAGGAGTGGCTTTCTTCTGGAGCTTCTACGTCAGATCAGTGGTTTTAGTGTTGAGTTTAGTGGCGATAAGATAGTTTGTGTCCCTTTTTGGTAGTAGCCGTTTTTGTAATGTAAGATAAGTTGTGGTATGAACTTTTGTAAGATAGTGTGTACCCAACTTATAATATGCATGAATAAAAGCTACTTTGTTTTTTTTGTAATTGATAATTTGTTTGATTAGCAATATCTTTAATCTACCTCTTCAAATTCTAACTCTCTTATTTCACTCTGGAATCTTTACCTAATTCATTCTGATCTTACCTTAATTCTAAATTCTTACTTATCTGTCTAATTTCATAAAAACTCGCTGCAGATCTGTACTCCTAACCTCATTAAGACAGTCAAGATGTCAGGAAGTGGAGAAGGATCTCAAGGACAAGACAGTCCTCAGCAAAAGGAAGCGCCACAACTCAACTTAGCTGACATTTTGGCCAAGATGGAAGAGAATAGATTCCAAGCAGAATTGAATCAATCCCGTATGATGGAACAACATGCCAGACTGTTAGAACAGATTGCTATGAGAAGCGGAGGGAATAATCAACAAGGAATGCCTGGACAGTCAAAGTGGGCAGATTTTCAAAAGACTCGACCTCCAGTGTTTTCTTCCTCACCAGATCCAATGGTAGCTGAGGATTGGCTCAAAGATGTAGAAAGAAAGTTGAATACCATACAATGCAATGATAAAGAAAAAGTATTATATGCCTCTCATCAGCTGCAGGGCCCAGCTGCAGCATGGTGGGTCAATTACCAAACTATGAATGAGGATCGAGAGATCACCTGGAAAGAATTTGAAGATTCGTTCCGCCAGGCTCATGTGCCCACAGGAGTCATTGAAGCCAAGCGTCGGAAATTTCTTGCACTAAAACAAGGAGGGCGAACTATCATAGAATATCTTCACCAGTTCAATGCATTGGCCAGATATGCCCCCGATGAAGCAAAAACTGAAGAGAAAAAGATGGAGCGATTCAAAGAAGGGTTACAGAAATCCTTGAAATATCATATTTCAATGGTGGACTATAAAGACCTACCCACAATGGTAAATAAACTCATCGTGTCTGAAGAGGCAAGAAATGAATTAGAGGACACTCGGAAAAGGAAGATAATACAGAGAACATCATCGTCAGAAGGATCTCGAAAGCAAATGATGCTAGCACCTCAGTTTAGAGGACAACAGGGAAGGAAATTTGTATACATGCCTAAATCACAGCTTAAGACTAGCCAAAGTTCTATGACATCTCAGCAGAATGTTAGGCAGATTTCTATGCTGAAGTGCTATAACTGCGGAGGGAATCACTTACAGAGGCAATGCCCGCAGTTACATACTGTCTGTTATCACTGTGGCCAAGCGGGCCATTACAAGAATCAGTGCCCACGAGGAGGAATACCTTCAGAAGTAGCAAAAGCTCAAGTCAGGGCACAGTCATCTACGCCACGTCAATTCATTGCAGTGCCAAAGCAAGAAGAAGGAGGACAGACTAGACAGTTTGCATTGAAGCCAGCAGGAACTCAGACGACAAACTTGATGTCAGCAGCAGACAAAGGAAAAGGGATACTGAAACCAGTCCAAGGAAGGATAAACCATATTTCCGCAGAAGAAGCAGCGGGAGCCAACGACGTCATCGTTGGTACGTACCTTGTTAACTCAAAGCCTTCTGTGGTTTTGTTTGATCCCGGAGCAACACATTCATTCCTCTCCTTGGCTTTTGCTGTGAAAAATCAATTGTCGTTTTCTCCTTTGCAAAAGTCTTATTCCTTTCAAACTGCTGGGAATAAAGTGGAATCTCGCTTTGGATGCAAAGGCTTAGATTTAGAAATCCAAGGAGTCAAATTTAAGACAGACTTGCTATTATTGGAGATGAAGGGATTGGATGTTATATTAGGAATGGATTGGTTAACTAAGTATAAAGCCAATGTGAGTTGTGAAAAGAAGCTAGTAACTCTGGTAAGCCCAGAAGGACAAAAGATATTAGTAAAAACAGATTCAGTGCTAATGGAGAAAATGAAGACGAGTACTCAGAGTATAATGGTAGAAGAAGGGGTAGCCCAAATACCAATAATTCGGGAATATCCAGATGTTTTTCCAAGGGAGCTACCTGGAAAGCCGCCAGATAGACCCATAGAACTTGCTATTGAGTTGATACCAGGGACTAAACCCATCACAAAGCGTCAGTACCGGATGTCAGCCCAAGAGCTAAAGGAACTTAAGAAGCAGATGGATGAATTAATGGAGAAAGAATTTATACAACCTAGCATTTCTCCTTGGTCAGCCCCCGTACTGTTCGCGAAGAAAAAGGATGGTAGTCTGAGAATGTGTGTGGATTATCGAGGATTGAACGCAGTGACTATCAAAAATAAATATCCTCTGCCAAGAATAGATGACTTATTTGATCAGCTCAAAGGAGCCAAGGTGTTCTCAAAAATTGATTTAAGATCTGGATATCACCAGCTTAAGATCCGAGAGCAAGATCGTGAGAAGACTGCCTTCACCACAAGATACGGATTATTTGAGTTCACAGTGGTACCATTTGGCTTGACAAATGCACCTGCATATTTTATGAACCTGATGAATATGGTATATATGGAGCAGTTAGACCATTTTGTGATAGTATTCATCGATGACATATTAATATATTCCAAGACAGAGGAAGAACATCGTCAACATCTGCATATCGCCTTGAGTAAGCTGAGAGAACATCGATTATATGCTAAGTTCTCTAAATGTGAGTTCTGGATGAAAGAAGTATCTTTTCTCGGACACATTATCACCGAAGAGGGAGTAAAGGTAGACCCTGAGAAAGTGAAAGCAGTAATGGAATGGAAACAGCCAACCACAGTAACAGAAGTCCGAAGTTTCCTAGGTTTGGCCGGATATTATCGCCGTTTTATCGAAGGATTCTCGAAGATAACAAGACCCCTCACCCAGCTTCTTAAGAAGGATAGCCCCTATAAGTGGACGGATAAATGTGAAGAGAGTTTTCAGGAGTTGAAGACGAGATTAACCTCAGCCCCAGTACTTATACTCCCTAACCCTGAGAAAGATTTTCAAATCTATTGCGATGCCTCAAAACAAGGATTAGGCTGTGTATTAATGCAAGAAGGGAAAGTAGTGGCGTATGCTTCAAGACAGCTACGGCCACACGAGATAAACTATCCAACGCATGACTTGGAATTGGCAGCGGTAGTGCATGCGTTAAAGATTTGGAGACATTACCTATTGGGAAATCGTTGTGAGGTCTTTTCTGACCACAAGAGTCTGAAATATATATTTACTCAGCCAGATTTAAACCTTCGACAACGAAGATGGTTGGAGTTAATCAAGGATTATGATCTGGATCTCCAGTATCATCCCGGGAAGGCAAATGTAGTCGCAGATGCACTAAGTCGAAAGAAGTACCCCAACATAGCCTTAATTCTGGAATGCTCTAGTTCGTTACATGAAGAAATTCAGCATTTGAACCTGTGTGTTGTTGAAAAAGGTCAGATAGCAGCTTTGGAAATTCAGCAGACTTTAACGGATCGAATCAAATCAGCACAAGAAAAAGATGAAGAAATACAACAGCTCATAAAAAGAAGTCAAGAAGCAAACTCAACTGAATTTGTTAAAGATGATCAGGGAATCTTGAAATTTAGAGATCGTTACTGTATACCTGATGACAAGGACCTAAAAGATTTGATATTGCGAGAGGCTCACTCATCTCAACTCTCTATTCACCCAGGAGGTACGAAGATGTATCAAGATTTGAAAAAGAGGTATTGGTGGAGTAAGATGAAGAGAGAAATAGCAGAATATATTGCACGTTGTGATACCTGCCAGAAGATAAAAATAGACCATCGGAAACCATCAGGATTGCTAAACCCTTTACCCATCCCAGAATGGAAATGGGACGATATTGGTATGGATTTTATTACAGGGTTCCCAAAAAGTCGAGACGGCTACGATGCTATTTGGGTAATCGTAGACCGATTAACCAAAGTAGCACACTTCATACCGATCAAACAAACCTATGGCAAAAATAAACTAGCAGAGCTGTACTTAACAAAAATAGTGGTATTGCATGGAGTCCCAAAAAGAATAGTGTCTGATAGAGGAGCACAATTCACGTCTACATTTTGGGAGAAATTGCATGAGGCCATGGGAACAGATTTAGCATTCAGTACAGCATACCATCCACAGACCGGAGGACAGACAGAGCGAGTGAATCAAATTTTAGAAGATATGCTTCGAGCATGTGCATTGGTCTACGGAGCAGCTTGGGATACGTGTTTACCGTTTGCGGAATTCTCTTATAATAACAGTTACCAAGCCAGTATTAAAATGGCACCGTTTGAAGCTCTGTATGGCAGAGAGTGTAGAACACCGTTGAATTGGACTGAGACTGGAGAACGGCAGTTCTTAGGACCACAAATAGTCCAAGATGCAGAGGCCCATGTCAAGATTGTCCGAGACAAAATGAGAATAGCCCAGAGTCGACAAAAGAGTTATGCTGATAACCGTAGAAAGGACTTAAGCTTTGAAATCGGAGATTGGGTATATCTCAAGGTCACGCCGTTCAAATCAGTAAAAAGATTTCAGGTTAAAGGGAAGTTAGCCCCGAGATATATTGGCCCATTCAAGATTCTCGAGAGAATAGGAGAAGTGGCCTATAAATTGCAGTTAACCCCAAATTTGGCCAGAGTGCATAATGTATTTCATGTATCTCAGTTACGCAAATGTCTACGCCACCCAACAGAGCAGATACCAGTTGACGATATAGATCTACAAGATGATTTGTCATACGAAGAAGAACCGATTCAAACCCTGGAAACTACAGAGAGGCAGTTAAGAAGCAAAAATATCAGATTTCATAAAGTTCAATGGCGAAATCATACAGCAGATGAGGCAACATGGGAAAAGGAGTCAGACTTACAGCGAGAATTTCCCAACCTATTCCTTGGCCCGAGTTGATCTCGAGGTCGAGATCCTTTTTAAGGGGGGTAGGTTGAAACAAAACCAAATCTTGAAAATTTTCAAAACTTGAATTTGATCTCAATTTCTCGTTTTTGCCTTGCTCTCTCAATTCCTTAATCCTAATTTCCACAAATCTCAGAGTACATCTGCCTTTGATCTCTGCCGTCACAATTGGAATGGGGGAGAGAGATGTATGCACTGTACATGTCTGAAAACCACCGCCTCCCCAAAGTTCCGCCGCTGCTCACGCTCATGTCGTGAACTCCCCTCACCTGCGCCTCTCCCGCCAATCCCGCTCGGTGGGACGGCCACCTCACCCGCGCCCGCCCCGTGGCACGCCACGCCAACCCGTCGCAGCGCCGTGCCCCAGCCTTTGCCGCCGCCGTGCTCCCTGCTTTTCCGCCGCCCAACTCCTCTGATTGCGCCACCCCAACCCCCGCGCCGCTTGATCTCGCCATCTCCCCGCGCGGACAAGCTCTCTTTACACCTCTCCTCTGCCGCCCTGACGCTCCTGCGCCGGCCAAAGATCGTGGCGTTGCCGCCGGTCGACACGCGCCACTGCCGCCAGGGATAAGCCCTGGGCTAAACCGCCTTGGCCGCGCTATTTAAGTGACCAAGCTTCCCAAGCCGCGGACACCACCCTCCACCACCCGCCCGACGCCCCAAAGCGTCCCCATCCACCTCCATTGCCGGTAATTCCAAGAAATCCCCAAACTCAAGCCCTAGAGCAATGTCCCAACTCCGGCCCTCCATTCTCCAATTCAACCCGCCTATAGCATCCCCGGTACCCTAGAAGCATGCCCCAACCGCCGCCCTAGCTCCCCACTCACCCATCTTCCCCGGCACCGTGAGCACCCCACCGCCGCATCCACCCCACCGTGGCTAGCTTTGCACGGCCCTCCCCGGCCCAAATCAACTTGCCCACTAGCTTCCCCTACTCCCTCTAATGCTCAAACGCCAAAAACCCAGCCCTCAAAACCCTAGAAATCCTCTTTGGCCGTTAAAATCCATACCGAGTTCACCGGCTCACCGCCGGCGAACGCCGCCTCCGCCGGCCCGGCCACCGCCAAAAATGGGGTCCCCATACCGTCCCGAGTCCGTCCATGCCCTCCTCCACCGTCGCAGCTCACCCTACCGCCGCCGCCAACCACCGCCTCTTTCCTCTGTTCGGCTGCGCGCGGGTAGTCGGGAGGTTGAAGACGACCGTACCGCCCGCACCCGACTGCGCCAGCTGATCGCACCAGACCGCGTCGCCCCGCGCCCAACGCACCCGAGCCCGACCGCGCCCGCCCGAGCCAGCCGCGTCGCCCGCACCCGTTCGGCCGAGTCCGAACCGCCCGACCGAGCCGCTTTTGCTCGGTTGAGTCCAGCCCACTCGCCCGAGCCCGTTGCACCCGATGAATAGTAACCGACCGAGCCCAATGAACAGTAAACCGACCCAAAGCCCAAAATACAAGTTTATACTCCCCGGATTCGTCTCGAGCTCGCCAACCCAAATCCAAAGCCCATTTTCACATATGACCTTCCTATAAGCCCAAAACCTTGTTTATTTGAATTTTATCGGATTTTCTTTCTTTATTTCATTTTTTTATTCCTAGCTCAACTTTTCGAGTATGGAATTAATGTTATTTTTATTGCTTTTGCGTTAGCCTCCGACACCGGATTATCTCAGGAGCAGGAGGGAGAAGACCCAGTTCAAGCCCCGTCTTCTGAAGAATTTGAGCTCGTAGAAATCTTTGACTCGCAAGGCAAGTTGCACATACCTCGATCATATTGAGCCTATCTTGTCTTGATGTATTTATTTAGTAGTATTTTCATTATGATAATTTAAGCCATTATTTTATGTTTAAATACTGTTTAGAATGACATGAATGATTAGATATGACCTACCACCTGAAAAGGCCCCGTTTAAATTGATGACCATGTTCCTGTTGACAAACATAGTATTATTATATACTAGTGATATAAACATGGTAGTTAGGAATTCATCAAAGATTTCTACTATTAAGGCTTTTGGTATTTGTTTAGAGCTTTTAAAAATATGGATCTAGGGTAAGTAAGGATCACAGATGGGGATCCGAAGACCTTATCCTAGGGTGGAGGCTTGGTTGAGGAATGGTGGCAGTACGGGAAGGTACTGAATATGGGTTTGTGCGTGGATAATGCCTCGGAGAAAAATATAAGGACTAGACCCTTATGCTGAGTAAAGAACATAGTATCCGCCCAACCACAAGCGTTGATTTTGTCAAACCTGGTTTAATAACTGCTCAAGTTCAATTGAACCTCTGCAACTGGCGGGGGGAGTCCGAGGGTGAGTTCGTATGGGAGGTGGTTAACCATACAACAGTAGGTTTGCTATGAGTCGGATGAGATCCGTGGGGTCATCCGAGCTCATGGGGAATTAGGGCCTACTGGGTGGAGGCTATATAAAGAATTGAGCAGTGAACAACCTTGTTCTTTTAACTCTGTCGCGGGAGTTGAAAGATCTTGTGGGTAAAGCAGGGCAACTCTGCAGAGTGAAATAAATGGTATTCGAATACGCCGTGCTTCCGGTTAATGAAGCTGTGTTTATTGGGTGATTCCAGCAGCAAAGCATAAGTAGAGTTATGAATGGTTTTGAGATGTGGAATACTGATAATTACGCTTGAAAACCCCCTTTACTTAATGGAGTTGCTTTTCAAGTTTTATAAAATAAAACTGCATCTACCCAATTAAAGAACTTGTTATCCCTTCACTTGATATTCCAAGCATATAGTTAATGTTAAGCTCCGTGTAACTTGCTGAGTACGGAAGTTGTACTCATTCTTGCTTAAAAACATAAACAGAAACTGTTAACTTTGAGGAGCCCGGTGAAGACGAAGAGGTGGTGTATTACGAAATGGAAGAAGCCTGGGATTAGGGTCGTTCTTCGCTCGAGCAATGCCTGTGGTGTTTCTTTTTGTGTAATATATCTGAAGGCCTTTGGCCCTACTGTTAAACTTGGCTTTAAGCCCTTTTATTGTAATAAAGTCGACTTTTGTATTTGAGCTTGCGTTGGCAATGTTATTCACTCGATGGATGTAACTCGCAATTGAACTGTCCTGGGCAATTGCGAGGAATTTATAACGCTCCCAAAAATGGGGGTGTTACATGATGTCTATGAAATTACCTCCAGGCTCGACACGACTTGCCATATAGGATGGGTGTATTTTTTTCCAGATTCTTGAAACATTGATTAATTGTGTAAGTTCTATGTATAGTCTTTCTATTTGTATTAAATAAAGTTCTTTTTAAATTTTGTCAATTTTCTCTTATAAGTATTTCTATTGGTAATTTCCTATCCTATTTCTGGTCTTACACTATCAACATTGTCTAAATTCTCGGAGAATACCCACACTTCTCTCAAACCCCTTCTTAGGGATATGTTCACTTTATGGCATATTAGCTTTGACATCGTCATTAAACGTTATGCAGATTTTTCTTGTGACCTTGACAGCCAAGGCCTTCACAATAATCTGTCCGTTTCCTCAAAAGGAAACAAGTGAAAAATAGACAACCGATATAAGTCATTAATAGCTTGGGGCCTAAAAAGCTTTATTTCTTACTTGTTTATTCCGTTCTTCTCTTGTTTACTCTAGTCGAGACATGAAAAACTTGCTAGTCGAAATATCTCCTCTTTGCATATGGTCACATCCACTGGAAGAAATTTTCTAGTGATGGCTTTTTCCTACGATCTTTGCTACTAGTAGAAACCAGGGGATACAATACGTTTTGAGAAGTTTTATTCATGCCTTATGTCCCCGGCTATTCTACGACCAGGTTGGACAAGACTACGAATAGAAATGCTTATCTTATTTTTTATGCATGTTGTTGTGTAGTTCTTATTATAAATAAATGCAACAACTTTTTTTTTTGCAACATTTGTCTTATAACCATTAGATGATTATGTTATGTCACAGTTATGGCCAAAGGTATCTATGACTAGTCAAAATCTTTCACTCTAGCTTTGCCCCATCATGAGAATTTTCTAGTACTACCCGATCCTTTGTAGACTTATTACCAAAGGTGTTGATATATCTAAGTCTACTAGTCAGAGACAATAATAATACGTCTTCCTCTTCTACTGCTTACTTAGTACATTTTTCTACTAAGAAATCAGTTGGGGACTAGGGGAGATAAGATCACTATTATTCTCAATCAAGGAAGAATAATAAGTAAAATTAACCTGATTGCAATCAAAGGTAAGTATTTACATTTAAATATTTACAAAAGTTTACATTTAATTAAAGCTTAAATATACTACTCATTAGAAGTTCCCGATTGGCTGCTGACCGATGGAGATCCGACCTTCATCTCATTAGCAATCTTGTTCCCGAAGTGTCTTACCTCTTTAAAGAACTTTACTGCTTCTTCCTACGAACAGTCAAACTTAGCTTTGAGCGGAGGTGGATTGAGAGAAGGATTTGATGCATTGAGTTTTGCCAAGGCAAATCTGACTCCATCAGCTAAAACATTTCACATAGTATGTTTGTGGTTACTCCTAGAAGTAGTCAATAGACCTTGAAGGTTCTCAACCTGCTGCCCTATGCAATGCACCTTCTCGACCGGATCCTCGGAGGAGGAGGTAAGTGCTCCTACGCCCATCTCGACGAGCATGACATTGAGAAAAGGATTTTATCTTGTAAGTTTTCTTGCACTACATTCTTCCTCCCCTCCTCGACCCCAAGAGCTTTCTCAAGTTCTTGAAGTTTCAAAGCTCGCTCTGCACAAGTAAAATAAAATTAACCAAGATGAGTATGAACGACTAAGAAACTGGTCGGATGTAAGATCGGTTGCCTTGGTTAAACTTCTCGTGTGCTTTGATATCTTCTTTGTGCTTAAGAGCATTGTCATTGAACTTTCTTGCCCAGTCTGTGATTGATTGGTCCTTCGTTTTGCATGCCTCTAGTTTTTGGATGACGACACTCTTAGCTTTTGCCTCTGCTTAAAGGTTCTCCAATCCTATCGACCATGATAACAAAAGTAGATAAGAAGAATGCAAAATAGAGAAACAAACAAAGTAAAATTGGAAAGGGACTTACTTTTCAGTTGATGGTTCTTCTGCTCGAGAGATTTGAGGAGTTGTTCACTCTCGGTCAATGTAAACCTGGACATTTCTCTCTCCTTCTTAAGGGCCTCCTCGAGCACTTTCATAATGTCGAAAATGGTAAGATTTGTTTTAAGTACTTACCAAGTCCATCTTATTAGTAAACGTGAAATAAAGCTCCTCAGGTCTAGTTTGAACTCAAGGTCTGGTACTTTCCTCCACCAAAGATCTTTAGGTCTCTAGTTGTTGAAAATATAGCCCCAATCAAGGATATCCTTTGGATAAGGAGATCTCCTGATTGTTGAAGAACTCTCAACCATTGGGCCTCCAAAGAAAGATGGACGGATTTCAACTTCTTCCTCCTCAACCACAGCTTTCTCAGCAAATGCAGGGATCAGCTGAGTCTTGTCCTCCACCTCCATAATCACATCCCTTGATGTATTCGGAACCAACAAAGGATTTCCTATCAAAATGGCTTTCGTTCCTCTGGTCGATGTTGCTGTCAACTAAGGAGAAGAAATAACCACTTCCTCCCTCGATACTTCTTTGGTAGAAGCACTTAGGAGGCATGTGCCTGAGGTGGTAGGTCCACGTAACGACACCTTCCTCCCTCAGTACTTCTTTGGTAGAAGCACTCAGGAGGCCTATGCATGAGGTGGCAGGCGCACTTCAAAACCGAAAAAGAAGAAGGAAATAAGAAATCGAAGATATTATGAAATTGGGAAGTATAAATTTTTTGACAACTATTTCATACCTAATTTTCTTTGTCTTGAATTTAAATTTTCCTATAGCATAGTCTAGGCATTTGCCTTCCTTTTATTTTCAACTAATTTCGCCAGTTCAAAATTGATAGGGCTGGTTAGACCCTTAGCACCCTCTGACTGGACACTCCTACTTAGAGTAACATCCTTAGTTGGTTCCCTCTCAGGGCAGTTAGAATTGTCTCTCTGACCACCAAAACCTCCTTAGAGGGACAGGCTTCCTCAATCACCAGAATACTTACCTCTGATGGTACTAAGGAGGGATTGGGAGGTGGTTGTCAGCTTCTAAACTTGTTCAATCTCGACCACTTTAGAGCTCATGACTAGTGGATTAGATTCCACCATCAGTCATGTGGCCTTAGCCCCTCTGACCAGTAGCTCTGGTTCCTGTAACATCCCAAAATTTCGTTCTCTGAAAAATTTAATTTCAAATTAATTAATTTAAAGTATTTGAACTTTATTTGGATTTATCTAAATTTTATTTCAAAATCTAAATCAAATTTAATCCTCAACCTCTTTACTCGGCCATCACGTGTCGTTCCTTGATTCAATCCATCCTCACCCCGGTTTAATCTCAGCCACCTGCCTTCACTTACCCCTTCGTTTTAATCCGGTGGCCCTGATTTCTCTTTCACCTCGTGGCATTCGTCCGACCGTCCACTTCTTCCTCCTTTCTCTTCCCTCTCGCCGACAGCCAAATCCCACCTGTCAGTGAATAAAACCCTTTTCCTGTTGAAAAATAATTTGGCCAGAAAATCAAAACCTCTGCTGACGTCACCCTAACATCATAAATTCCTTTTTCCATAGAAAAATTATTCCTCTGAAAGTCATTTCCCTTGATGATGTCATTTCAGTTCAAAAATAATTTCAGAGAATCAGTTTATTCTTTTTCTCTCCTTTTAAAGTTCCAAAAGATCGTATTTCTTCATTTTAACTCCGAATGAGCCCATTCAAATTTCTAAACTCATCAAAAATTCCAATCTATCCATTTCTATCCTCTTTTCAAATTTTTGGAATTTTCGAATTTATTTGAATTAAATTAAAGCTTAGAAAGTAAAAATATTTTAAATGGCTAAAATATACTTCAATTAAATCCAAAATTATTTTATTTGGTATTTTCGGCTTCCAAGGATTTTGGTGAAATTTTTCTGAATTTTTTTCGAATTTGTTTCTTTTTTTCAGAAAAACAAATATTTTTTTCTCTCTCCTGTCACTATTCATCCTCAACCTTCGTAACGTTCCTCTCCAGAGAGCAGCACGCGTGAGCGCCATTGTCGTCGTCTTCAAGCTTGAAGAACTTTTAATTTTCTCAACGGTTTTTCGCGAAATAAATTGCATTCAACTCCTCTCATCAAACTCTTTTCATTTCCCTACCGTTTTTCCCTCATTCATGAGCCGTTTTGCGAGAAATTAACCCATGCCATTGATGGACATGGTCTCTTGATCTCCCGTCTCGGACCTCCCCCGCCCCTATAAAAGAAAGCACCGTGAGCCCCTCCTCATCCTCACTCAACCCCGAAAATATCAAGTCCCCACTCCTCTTCTCTTGGGCGCAATCGGAGTTTTTCTTTTGTGTTCCAAGCGGCGTTCTTCGGCTTATTGCGCCTCGTCCGGTGGAGCCCCGCCACTTTTGAGCACATCCCCGGATTCGCCTCGTCGCGTTCTACACGGTGCTCACCTCGCCTTTGCCGGAACTTCGCCGGAGCACCGTCGCCACCGTGGGCCATAGCGCGTCGTCGTTCCTCGCATCGCCACCGGCCGTCCGTGGATGCCCGACCAAAACCAAGGTGAGCATCACGTTCCCCACGCTCTACTCTTCGTTTCGCCGCAAACCCCACATGCTAACTCCTCTCCGTTTACCCGGAACGCCGATGTCAACCCGACGGTCGCAAAATGTCTTCTCCACCGTGTTCCGCCACCATCCGATGTCCTTTGGCCGAGCCGTTTGCACCGTTGAGTTTGCCTCGACACGTTCTACGTCGTGCTTCCATCGCCATCACCTGAAGATCCCCCGAGTCCTTGTCGACCTTGTCAGGCCCTGACACTAAAACTGTACTTCGCGCGTACACCCCTTTTTGGTAAGCGCTTCAATTTTTGGTCGCGTCATATTGTGTCCTAGACTCTAAGAAATTTTTCTACCATTTTGTTTAATTTTTCGTGGAGCCAATTGTCAGGAATTGAGCTTTCCGCGAAAATGGCCGTTTTTGACTCCTGGCGTCGATTCGTCGTCTCTGTTGAGCTTTAGGCCATGCCATAATTTTTCTTAGACTTGCCTCTCTGCGTTCTACACCATGCTCCCTTCCTTTTCCCCAAAAAGCGTCCACAAATTTTCGCCTCCGATACCTCGCCATGGCCGCCAATGGCATCTCGTGTCCCCATCTATCCGTTGGTGTTTTTCCCCAATCCGTTCGCGTCATATCGTGCCAAACCATCCCAGGTAGTTACCTTTCAAATGGTTTTGGATTCGCTCCACCGAGCACTAAGATATCAAGTTTTTCCTGTTTCTCCACTGTCGTCATTCAAACGTCAAATTGTATCGTCTCCGATTAATTTTCAGCTTAGCCAATAATTTTCCTAACTTCACCATGCCATGTACTACCCCACGCTCACCTTACATCTCCATGTTCCATACCCGGTCTCCGACCTGCCGTTGTCGCTACCACGCCGTCACTGCCATTTTTCCCTCACCGCCGGTGATTGCCGCCGTTACTCGCCGCCATACCTGTGTCACCACCTTCACCTCATTGCCAGCATTCCATTTTGCCCATTCGCCAGCCATTTTGTAGCCAACCGACACCGTACTGTTCAAAAAGTAATTCTCGGATGTTGTTATCATTTCATGTGATGTCCAAACTTTCAGATATTCGTTCTCCCTCATACAAAATCCGAATCCATTGATTCTTCCTCCTAAATTCATCTAAAATCATAATCTATCCCTTAGTATATATTTTATAATTTTTAGATTTTATTTGGATTTTATTTGAGTTTATTTTGTTTGTTCAGTCTTTTCGCGCGTAGAACCCGTCGTTGCCGAAGACTTTCCCGACCCGCAGCAAGAAGGTCCAGACAGCGTGCAAGAAGGCAAGTCTCCTTTGATCATCTTGAACCTATGATTTCGAAATGTTTTAATTATTTTAAATTATGTGCATTGCTATTTATATAAAATATTAGTTCAAATCTTAAGGGTTAGTTAAACCAACCTTGTTATATCCTCCATTGAAATTGAATGCCATGTACCTTTGTCACCCTAGAGTTTCATTTGTCTCAATAATGAGATTATTACTGAATCTTTGTGAATAGTGGAATGGTAGTATAATGCTTAGTCTCGCTATTTAATATCTCACAAATCTTGCAAATGGGAAATTATGAATTATTGTAATAATCTTGTGTTTGCAAACTTAGTGGCAATTGGAGTTGCCACTGTTCTTTTAAAATAAACTAAAATGTGAAAATTGGTTTAGATTAGGGTGGATGGTTGGTTTGGATTGGTGCAGGAAGCACGAGATCTTGTAAAGTGTATGTTCCACCCTAGTCAATTAAGGACCGACGCTTGTGTTTGTCCAGACTGAGCATTAACCGTACAACCACAAGTCTATATGGGTACGACCTAGCTGACTAACTTACGATAGTCTAGTTTAGGTGCCACCAGTGGAAAGTGGATGCCAGGGATGGACTGGTTATTCACAGTGAGGGACAGGGATTTACTGTACTCATATGGCGCAAGAGGGGGCTTCGGTTCGGGCAGTTAGCCTACCTGCGGTGAAACCTCAGCGGGTGGTATCTAGCTAGATTAGAGTAAGGTAAAGGCTTTGTGATATTTTATCTGGGTCTCATGCCAAAGGAAGCGTGTTGACTTTTAGGATAAATTATCTCTTGTGGGTAAAGTTGTACAACCTCTGCAGAGTGTAAAACTATTCGAATAGCCGTGCCCACGGTCAGGGGCGGGCAAGGAATGCATTCACATGGTAGATTTCTGGTTTTGTTTTAAAATCAAAAGTTTTGTATTCCGAGAGTGGAGGGAACTCTCGGAAGGGTATCCTGGCAGTTGGAGCCAGAGAGGGTGGATGTAACCCGCAATATTAAACTTGTTCAAGTTGTTTAAGCTAGTGTTGGTAGATGGAACCTTCACTAGAGAATTATTGATAGTTTCTGCTAAAATATTTACTTTATTAAATTGATGCCTTCGAAAATAATTAGTAGTAATTGAATTTTAAAATATTGCTTTGTGCAAAAGAACCGTATGGCCTTCCTTTGTTAAGCCTTGCATCTATGCATTTTTCCCAAGACTTGCGGAGTACTTTATGTACTCACATGCTACACTTAAAAATAAATCTCAGAGGAACTTGAAGCTCAAGAAGGTGCCTACGACTACTTCGCTTGTGGATTCGACGAAGGATTTCCGGAGTACTAGGTCGCGCTTCCCCAGTCAATTGCCTGTGGCGTATTGATGGGTCTTCGCCGGATTTATCTTTTGCTTCCGCTGTGTTTCGTGTGTGCGAGGTCTTGAAACCTCAATTGTAATAATAAGACTTTTCGGTCTGTACTCTTTAATATTGTAATAAAGCGTTGCTGGTTATGTATTCATTTCTGTTTAACTGTGTGCACTAGCTTTGATCTGGGACTAGTGCAGTAATACACAGAGGGTCCGGGTTTGGAAACCCGGGGTCCCGACAGTTCCACTCCCGTGGCCTCACCACCAGCGGTAATAAGTTCAGCGGCAAAAACCTTCACCCAAGAAATATATTCTCGATGGTGTAATTTGTCTGTTCTTCTTACAAGAGCAAGGGTGGGTTTACGAGAAAAGCTCTCAGGGTCATAATAGAACCTACCTCTAAGGGAATTTTCGCCTTCTCCCCAACGCTTAAATGATTGGAGGGGCACGAGAAGATCTTGACTCCCTATATGACTTCTTTACAAGTTGTCATTTCCTGGGGTTGGTACAATTTCTTCTACACCCTTCTTCGGCTTAGAGTCATCTACTATGATGATTTATATATACCAAGAACATTAGAACACAACAATTAGAAGATAGTTCTGAGTTACAAGTATCATAAATTACCTAAGCCTCTCAATCCTATCCTCTGGAGAGGTAACTATCAGGATCAAAGGAACTCCTTTCTGTTTGGGTTCTCCTTTGTAGATTGCTTTCACCTTTTCTTTTATCTAGGAAAAGGATTGCCGGTGTTTTAATACTAATCTTACGTATGATTTATTTGGATTCGAGGATTTTCTTAGAAGACTAAGCTATGGTCTTACGAAACAGGGACACTAAAATTTTTTATCCAGGTTCAAGCCTTCTCCTGTGAGAATAATAACCCTATATCCTATGTGATTACTAATCAAAGAAAAATGATTACAAGAGTCTAATGCGGAAAAAAGTCTGCACTATCTCTAATTTGGCTTGGCCTCCCTTCTTTCCCTGACATTAACCTTTAAATAGCTGACGAAGCGATGACCATTGTCCCATGCTAAAAGATGCCTTAACGCTTCATGTGATAACTGTCTTGCGGAAGTTATTGTCAGAGAGGTATAGTGATCCATTCGCCATGCAGCAGTTATTGTCATAGAGAGATTGTGTGCGGTTATTAGATAAACACACGCTCTAACTGCCTTATCAGACGCCCCCCACAATGTAGTAAGACGTCTTTTGACAAGTCAATTGGGGATATAGAAACCACAGAATAGTCTACGATCATAAGGTGGCCGTAGGACTGCTTACGACTATGTGGTTGTAAAAGAGCTTACAACTTGATGGTCGTAGAAGGGCTTAGATCACGGAGTATTCATAGAAAGACTTACGACTTCATAGTCGTAGAAGAGCTTAAGACCACAGAGTATTCGTAGAAGGACTTACGAGTTTGTGGTCGTAGAAGAGCTTACGACCACAGAGTAGTCGTAGAAGGACTTATGACTTCATTGTCGTTGAGGAGCTTGCGACCATGGAGTAGCCGAAGAAGGGCTTACGACTACTTCGTGAACATTTTACCTTATCCATAAAGGGTATATCCCGTAGATATAATGATGTAATAATTTGAGGATTATTCTATCCTCGTCAAGTATCCATAAAGGGCATTGACCAATCGTTGTATCCTTCCTTCCTTCTTAGGAGAGCATCTCCACTTTGGGCTCTCCACAATAACCCTTCTCGTAAACAATAGGTTGTCTTTCTTGCTCACCGTCATATAAAACCAAAGTTTGTTTCATAATGACCAAGAAAACTTCGAGTACATTAGAATGTACTCTTTCACCTTTCTGTCATGAAGGCAGGAGTAATTCCTGGGTGACAATCTCACCTTTTCAGCTCTTCCGATCATCCGACAGTAGTATCTGAAGAGCTCCAAGTTTGCCTGAATTCTCATATATGCCTCACACATATACACGAAGATACTGAGTATGGCAATTGAATTGGGTGCCAGATTCATCAATTTGATCCCATAGAACTCAAATACCTCTGATAAGAAGGGGTGCGCTAGGGTTTTGTACCCGCATTCTACGTACACCCAAACACAGTTATCTCACCATCTTCACCATTCAGAAAGTTATCTCCCATAGTCGATTTCCATGGGATCAAGACCGGGTTGGGGATTAATCTTGTATCTTCCAGGGCCTTTAATCTCTTCAATCCTAATTCAGACCTTGGCCAATCGGTGATGAATCCAGACATTTTCATTGCGGATGGCCTGGATCTAGTTGAGACCAAGGGAATTTGGGAAAGAAAAGAACCTAGTACGAAGAGTGATAGGGTGGAGAAAAATACAGGAAAGTTGAGGAATTCGAAAGGTTTTATGAAAAGCAAGAAAGTCAACTAGTACCTCTTTGGTTTATAAAGGCTTTTCCCACAACTAAAGTTAATGGTTATGGGAACAATACCTAACAGATATAAACTCTTCAGTTCCATTCCCCTTCTAGCTGGTTCTTCAAGTGAAAAAAATACTCTTATCTTTCTTGACTATCGTAAAAAAGACCTTCCAACTTGTATTCCAATAGAAAGATTTTAAGTTATGAATTCACTTAAAGTTCGAGAGCTAGCTGATGAGGATTGAATAATTTATTAAATACGGCTTTAATATCTAATTAAGACTCTAAACTATTGTGATTGTAGATCACTTGAAGCAATACTGCGTGAGTGCCCCTAGATGGAGGATTACTGCATGAGTACCTCTAGTTCGAGAATTACTACCTGACCAACCACTACTCGGAGATTCTATGATCTGATAACTAGGCTTAACTTCAGGCAGTCTCCCATGTAGTGAAATAGGGCACGTGCGCCCCTAACCCTAATAACCACATGACGATTCAGCCATTTGCCTCCAACAATAACAGTCTCATGGTTGTTGCTATGATCCCCCACTGACAAGTAACCAATCGGCAATTATTTGTCAGATCTCTCTTGTTAACAACAATCGCTTGCTCAACCAGGTTTGAGGAATCGACAAGGCACTTGTTGCAGAAGAATAGCCAACACCTCTTCGAGGCTAATTAAACCTTACTGGTGAAGATAAATGAACAATGAGAATCAAGAGATAAAGACAAAAAGAAACACAAGATCGGGCACTAGATGATGGAGGCAAAATATAGCAAAGTTTGGGCTAGCAATATCCTCTTTGCAATCGCTCTACGAGAGCATATTGTAATCCAGATATAATAATAAAGATAGTCTTATTTCTCTTTTTTTAATCCTTAATAAGGTTTGGCTTTTCTTAATAATTCGTAAGATCAACGTTTCGATGATTGAAACAATTGTACTAGAATGGTTAGCAGATAAAATGTAACTGTGCGACGTACGTTCAAGTCCTGCCGCCTAGTTCGTACAACATAATCATGCAACTGAGTGATGATCAGTTGGGCTTAAAAGCTCATGGCTTATGGCTGAAAACACTATAGCTGACTGAAAAAAACACTTTAGCTGACAGATGCTTATTTAGCATAATTAAATTTAAAAAATTTAAAAATATAAAAAATATGTTAGCCCATTACGTATTATACAAACAAATACGGGAAAAAAAGAACCAGCAAAAAAGCTCAACAAAAAGCCAAAAGTTTAGAAAAAGACGAAATTTATGAATAGTGAAAAATAAGCTAGAAGCCAAAAGCTTAAGCCCAACCGATCACTGCCATTTATCTAATGAGCATTTGATGATTTGATCCAATTGTTATTAGATTCCAAAGCACATAAATCGAACGACCTCCCAACCTCTCCTTCTACCTCTTTAAATAAAGTCGTAGGCCTCTCCACTTCCTCTTGGGGCTCGATCCGAGCAAAATCGCAGCTATCAGCTGCACCAATTCCGCGTAGTTTCTCAACATCACTCTGCAATGCCATCTCTAATCGACGGCCCTGCCTCTCTGAGGTCGCTGCTCCGGCCGGCCACCGATGAGCGCCGGACGAAGCTCTCCGGTGGCGGCGGCGGCGGCGTGGGGATCTTCAAGATGTTCAAGCTCCTGCCGATGCTCACCACCGGCTGCAAGATGGCCGCGCTGCTCGGGCGGCACAACAAGGCCCTCCTGGCCGACCACGCGCCGACGGTGACGCTGTTCGGGCACCGGCGCGGGCGGCTGAGCCTGGCCATCCACGAGGACACGCGCGCGCCGCCGGTGTTCGTCATCGAACTGCCCATGCTGGCGACCGCGCTGCACAAGGAGATGGCCACAGGGACCGTGAAGCTGGCGCTGGAGAGCGACACGCGCAGCGCGCGCCGGCGGCTCCTGGAGGAGTACGTCTGGGCCGTCTACTGCAACGGCCGCAAAGCCGGGCACGCCATCCGGCGGAAGGACGTGTCCGACGACGAGCGGCACGTCCTGCGCCTGCTGCGCGGCGTGTCCATGGGCGCCGGGGTGCTGCCGCCGCCCCCCGCTGAGAGGAAGGGCGCCACGCCGTCCGCCGGGCCCGACGGCGAGCTCACATACATGCGCGCCCGCGTCGAGCGCGTCGTTGGGTCCAAGGACTCCGAGGCGTTCTACATGATCAACCCGGACGACGGCAGCGACAACGGCGGCGACAGCGCGCCGGAGCTGAGCATTTTCCTAGTGAGGAAGAAGTGAGAAAAAAATGCTAGTACATACGTAGTACATGTATACTGTTCTCCTGTATTGTGTGTGTGAAGAGAGGCATATACATACACGCGCTATTAATCTGCGTGTGTAATGGTGATCAATCAATTCAATCATCTCGCCTGAGAAAATGATATACACAACTGGACCACTTCAGTTACTTGACTCAAATTTTACCAACGGCGCATAGCATCCTGAAAGAAGAACTAGCATTTGTGTTTCTGATCACATGGATTTTCACGTATGCGCACTTAGGTGTTAAGATGCGCCCAAGTAGCTAGCATTTTCTGCATTGCAAAGCTGTTCCACAAGCGAACTACTACATAGCATGACATAAATCGTCATGGGACATGTACGTACCCGCCTAATTATTCTCTCTTTAGTCGATGCGCATGTGGGAGCAGATGTTGACACAAGGGCCGTAGTTTTGCAGCACTTTGTTCCTCATCTACCCATCTTGATCACCAGTTAAGTCATGACTGTTGCCTGTTGGGCATATCCGGGCCCTCTCGGCATAATACCAAAAATAGCCTCTGAGCGGCGAAATTCCTGTTTTGGCCCCTGGCGTGTATAGCGACCACGCCAGGAGGATGGCACCCATGGTGGCCGCGCGAAGTCTAGGTGGCGCGCTCGGGCGAAGCACCAGCAAGTTGGCGCGCCCGGACGCCGCGCCAGGAGTGCAGTCCAATTTTTTTAAAAAAAAATATTTGCAGTGCAGTAATTTTTTGTAAAAAAATATTTTTTATTTATTTGTTTTTCAAATTAGTAAATATAAGAAATAGAAAAATATAAAATTGTTAGGTATAGAAAATAAGATGAAAAAATGAAATTGATATCATGGAGCGCCGCAGCACGTTTTTTTGAAGTCATATATTTTACTTCGAAATTACAGCAATATAATTTTGTTCAATCGATGGGTGACACCGATTCAAAAAAAATAATAGTACTATTTTTGTATTGGATTGATCCGATGGAAATAATCACGGAGAATAAAGAGCAAATTTTGTATGTAATACATGTATGAAATCTTGTTAGTAGGTTTAATGCTTTTTGGAAATACAGGGTTGACAAGGTAGGTTGGTCCGTTTGTGATTTTCGTATATTCTGAAGGGCCTCTTTGGTCTTGTCACTGTATAAAGTTGCCCCCTTTGGCTTTATCACTGTAAAAAGCTGTCCCTTAGGTCTTATCACTGGATAAAACATCCCCCTTCACCTGCTCCCTCATGTGCACATTTATTACTCAGTCCATGGCGTCCCCTCGCCTGCTCCCTCGTGCACACACTTATTACTCTGTTCATGGCGTCCCCCTCACCTGCTCTCTTATGTGCACACTTGTCACTCTATCCGTGCCATCTCCCTCACTCGCTCCATCATGTGCACAATTATATCATCACGGACAATCCAAAGTAATAAGGAGAAAAGATAAAACATAAAAAAGCCTCAAAAAACAAAAAAAAAGACAAAAAGGACAAAATTAAGGTAGAAATTAGGAGCAGAAGCTCGTTGGAGCAGAGCCTTAATTCTCACACCCCAACATGGTAAGCACAATAAAGGCATGTACAACAGTCCACCATTAACTGTCTGTAGCCTCTATCATATAGGATTTTTAGCTCATGTGGATGAAAGAGAATAAAAAAGAGAAATAGGTCATATGTAGGGCTATAAACGAGCTAAGCTAGAGCGAGCTTAGCCTTCTAGGCTTGAGCTCGGTAGAAACTTGAGCCGAGCTCGAGTTGGGGTCCGAGCTTGGACCTGGGCTCGAGCTTGGCTCGGCCTAAACTCGAATAGGCTCGAGCTCGGCTCGTTGAAGCTCTATAACAATTAAAATAATTTATTATGCGCTATTTTTCAATAATAAGAAAATTTTGAGTTTGAACTCGGCTCTAATAAGCTCGATAATATTCAAAATAATTTAAACATACACTAATTTTCAACAATAAGAAAAGCTCGAGCTCGAGGTCGGTTCGAGTAAGCTCGGTAAAAGTTAATATATATTACTATTTAAGCTCGAATTGAGCCTCGCGAACTATTTGAGCTCGGATCAGTGAAGTTCGCGAGCTTGAGATCAAGCTCAAGTTCGGCTCATTTAAAGTTCGAGCCGAGCTTGAATCGAAACTAGAACGAGTCAAACTCGAGTAGCTCACGAGCTTCGAGCTTTTCTTACAGCCTTAGTCGTATGTCATGTAGCAGCCAATTCTGTCATGAGAAATAAGAAGCTATGGACGGTTCCTGGTGCCATTATATCGAAGCTGTCGATAGAGCTATCTGCTTCGACGCGTTTTGTGGGCCTTCTCAATCTAGTGCGTGTGCCCCCCCCCCCCTCTTTTCTCCTTCTCTATCCAGCGTGTGAAGATTTTTTCCTCACCTTACGCGTGAAAGGGGAAAATCTTGCCTCCTTTTTTTCTCCATGGCACATCCAAATCCCTAATACACTTGCTCGCCCGCTCGAATCCATCCCCATCCCCCCTCCAAACCCTTTCCTACTGCTGCTGGTTGTGCCTCACCGGCATTGCTGCTGTTGGGTGGAATCGAGGATGCCTCACGGGCAAAAGTGTGTTGTTTCACCACCACTGCCGCTTAGGGGTGCAAACGGAGCGGATACGGACGGATATTGCTCATCCCGTATCCTTTTCCATATTTTCTTGTCGGAGTCGGACACGGATAGTGCCGGATACGAATACGAATGCGGACATTCTCGGTCACGAATACGGAGCGAATACATGCCGCTCCGAATACGGTTAGTTTCGGTCACGAATATTTAATCGGATACTACGCGAAAGCAAATTTCACATGGTGACAGAGACAAATTAAGCAAACTGAGATCTAATACGAGCGTGCCGACGTTGCAACAGCCACCGAAACAAGCAATCTTATATAAATAAATGATGCTATATTTCAAGAAGAGTCGGAGATCCCACCTGGCCGGTGGTGAGGCCAGGTATCCGACTCTATTTCCGTATCCGGTAACTATCCAGGTATCTATCCGATAACTATCCGGAAAAATATTCGAATAGTTCCGTATCTGTCGGATAATGCTTGTTCCGAATCTGTTTCCGTATCCGACAAAAAATATCTGAATCCGTTTCTGTATCCGACAAAACCTTCGGATATCCGAAAATTTGCTCCGAATTGTATCCGAATTAAAACGGACGGACGGTCAGTCGGGAAATATCCGCTCCATTTGCACCCCTACTGCCGCTGCCTCTATTATTGCAGCTGAACACCTCTATGAAGCACGTGAGCGCTAGTGCAGGAGTTTGGTGGGATGGTGCATTCATCGATAGCCCCACAACCTACTCACCTCATGTGGTCCACACGGACAAGCGTCGGATCATGTCGCGGCGGCTGAGTCCTCATCCCCGACCTCAGATCCGTGAAACTGGTATGATGTGCTCTTCCTAATTCCCATTATCTACATTAGCAAGAGATATGTTGTTGAGGTAATTAGTTCTTTAAGCTATTGTGACAGTAGTTGCATGAGTTGTGCAACTTGATTGAATTTGTGATTCATTTTTACTGATATGAATGTCAGCTGTGCTGCCCTGCGGTGCCAGCAAAAGCTTCTCGGCTTCATTTCTAGGTTGAATTGTGCTCCTTTCAGAGTTCAGTAGTGCTTTGTAAGTGTCTAGTGGTAGCTTTTAGGCTTTGTTTCTAGGTTGATCATATTCATTTGTATTAATCATGTATGTAAATTAAACTAAAAAAATAAAGCGACACAAACTATCCACAAAGATAAAAAATAGAGTCGATCACCACATTTCTTAGGTGCATGCGAGCATTAAAAGATTATGTGGCCTATAAAGACAAGTAAAAAGACAATCCATTGTACGAGTGATAAGGATTAAATAAACCCCTAAACATAGATTTAATATTTAATTAAGGCCAAAAGACCATGTGGTCGTAAACTTCTAAGGGTTGCTCCCTGAGTATCCTAGTCGGAGATACATTGTGTGCGTTGCCCGACCTGATGACTGCTCAGAGATTCTGTGAATTGGTACCTAGACCTGATTCAGGATATTCCTTCTATACGATAGATAGAACACGTGCCTTATCCACTCTAAATAACATGATGTTTTCGACTCTGAGTCTTTGATAATAACAGCCATGCGGTTGTTGCCCACGTTCGTCTCACGCTAGCAACAACCAATGATCAAGTGTTCTCTCTCTGACAATAACTGCCCCCCTACCAAATGCGCTGGTTCCATAAGACGTTTTCTCCAACAGATAATTGATGTCTCTTCGTTGGTATTTAAGGTTGGACAATACAGACAGTTCATATATTCTAATTGAATTCAGTGTAATTAGGACAACTCTTATGCCTTGTTAAAGGCACCATGTAACTAGTTCATAGTAATAAAGACCATCCATATTCTCTCCTAAGAATTTTAATCACCTTTCTTATTTTATTTCATAAGATCGACGACTCAATCGTCGATAACGAGCTATCTTTAATGCTTTCTATAAGGCTGTAACTGATATTGAGGAGTACTATGGCAGCATTCGGGACGGCTTTGCTTTGGTTTTGGCTTATGTTTGTTATAATAACTAGCTTTTGAACAGTGCGTTTTTTAAGACGAGATCACAGGTAAATTGTAGTAAACATTATACCAAATTTAGCTACATCGATTAAAATCACATACAACTATTTTTCTATATATTATCAATTACGAACATCTAATATTCAAAATTCACAACTAAAGACTAAAACCACAGCCCAAAACACTTACCTTATATACAGCCACCATTGCACGTAGCTTAAGGGCGTCATCGCCGTACCTTGCGCATACATGGATAATCATCTCGGTCCCCATCACGCGTGGGACCAAAGATCCCACTGGAAGCTGGCTCGAGGGTATGTGCACCAACTTCTTGTTCCCTGGCCCATGCATCTATCAAATCGTAAGGTATCAAATCGTAGGCCAATGATGAGCACACGTCCTTGTTTAGCTAAGCTAGCTAGGTAGGTCCAGCGAAAGGACGACTTCGAAGCCAATGTGGATGCTAATTAACGTAGCTCTCATCTTTCACTCTGTATATATCACCAGAACCTATATTAGCGGGGGGATTCCGGCCCCCTCGCTCGGCCATGTCCCCCGCCCGCGCGTCCGGCCGGCGCGTGGCGGAGGTTTTCCCGTACGGTCGGGGGAGGCACTTTCCTCCGGTTTTGCGGAAATTACGTATAGGTCTTTTTTTCTCGCGAAAAGGTCCCTGTAAGTTTTTTCTTTGCAAAAAATTTTTGGATAGCGCCCGGCGGGTTCCGAAATTACGTATAGGTCCTTATTTACTGACGTATAGGTCCTTACAAGTCCTCGATTTTTTACGAAAAAGACCTTTGCTTTTCCCGAAATTACGTATTTGGCCTTGATTTTTTTTATGAAACTCCCTGCGAATTATCGTCTCCTTTATTTTGGTTTACACGGTAGCTAGCGCGGCGTGCGCCGCGCTTATATGCAGCTAGTATATATAGAGAGGAAGTTAAAATGGGACATTATGGTGTCCGGGCACCAAGGCCCTGATCGGTTCAGCTTGAGTTTCTGGCTTATTTTTCACTATTCATAAATTTCGTCTTTTTTGAACTTTTGGCTTTTTGTTGAGCTTTTTTGCCGATTCTTTTTTCCTGTATTCGTTTGTATTATACATATTGGGCTAACATATTTTTTTTATATTTTTAAATTTAATTATGCTAAATAAGCCTCTGTCAGCTACAGTGTTTTCAGCCAACTACAGTGTTTTCAGTCATAAGCCATGAGCTTTTAAGCCCAACTGATCACTGCCCAAGTCTCCCTGTCTTTAGATTGCTTTTAGATGCGTGTAAGTGCAATGATATATAATATTATGATGGAAAGTCTCAATCATGAATGGAAAGTCTCGATCATGGATGGAAAGAGCCTGGGCACCATGATGCCCCTGTTATTTATACCATATATATATAGGGTGGGTGGATTCCTTAAATTTATGACTTATATTTTAAATATTTAAATTTTAATTGTTTACGAGAGATAGTATATATAGAAAAATAGTCATATGTGATTTTTATCGGTACAGATAAACTTAGTATATTTTTTCACTATAATCTTACTGTTGACCTCGCTTAAAAACTGCACCATTTAAAAACTAGTTATTGTAGTCCGTACAAATATAAGATGGCTGAAAGTGGGGAAAAAAACCTAGCCATATACATACATGCACCCAACACAACAGCTTCACACGTGCATACATATCATATTTGCTAATTCCATTCTAAAGGTCATCTCTATTTACCTTTTGGTATGAAATATATCGATACCAGTATATACCGGCATACCGTTTTAGATTTTAACATAATAATAAATATATATTTATAAACATATATGTAATTATATGCACACATAATTCACACAATCATATGATAAAAATGACATATAGGGTGGGTTTGAATCCACTTATGACTTTTGGCTTATGTACGGCGCTATAGTAACTCGTTTTAAAACGGTGTATTTTTCGAGGCAGGGTCTACTAGTCGATTGTAGTACACATTGTACCGACTTCATCTGTACCGCCTAAAATTGCATGCGATTTTCTCCCTCTTCATAATCTCTCTCATGAATAGCCAGAATTTAAAAGGCATAAGCCAAAATCCATAAGCAACAGCCCAAAGAACCCACCCAAATCTATAAGCAACAGCCCAAAGAACCCACCCATAGTTCAATCCATGCAATTATCAGAGCGTTACAACATAGTAAGCTAGAAGCGACACTTCAAATTTCTCACTATATTTAAAGTACATAACCTGATCTATTGCATCCAGAGATCGTGGTGAGGTAGTGGCTGATGCTCTGAACTCTGAAGACACTGTGGGAAGGCAAGTAGAAGGACATCCTAAGAGTAGCTACTTTCATTAAACGACTGGCAACATTTGCTCTGTTTCAGCCTATCTAGAGTAGCAGGATAAATATGAAGATCAGGTAGTTACCATGTTACATGCAATTTTGGAACCGTGCAGGAACAGAGTCAGAAACTGACACTTCCAAAGTTCAAAGTTCAAATACATAACCATAGGATAAATATGAAGACTTCATAAGTACTTCATAGTTCATAAGCTGATAAGCATACTAGACTACTAGTCCGCCACATCTTGGACATACTCAAAGGTATCTTAGCCTGTTGGAGGGTCAAATATATGAACATCTTTTGTTTCTTGCCCTGTTGGTTGCATTATTAGTGTTAGTGCAACATTAGGATCAGCTACACTAGCCAATTCTTCCTCTTCTGAAGTAGACATGGTAGCAAATGATGCATTGATGACGCTTTCCCAATTGAAGTCATCCCCATCAAGAAGAGCAGGTTCTTCACTAACCCATTCTCCTAGTAAATCAATGTTATCAAGGCTAATAGGATCTAATGCAGCTCTAGATTTCCTCAAGATCCTAAGTAAGAATAATGGCAAAATAACTATCAATTATGGCAGCAAAGAAATTAAATCACAAGACTACACATAGCATAAATAACTATCAATTATGGCAGCAAAGAAATTAAATCACAAGACTACACATAGCATAAATAACTATCAGTTATGGGCTTATGGCTGCAAAGAAATGAATTCCCAAGAGCATGTAATGCCAATATGCAGTAATCAGCCATGTTGAGCGTACAGTAATCAACCATGTTGAGCAGAGCCCTATTGAGTATGCAGTAATCATACCTTTCTCGAAACTTAAGGTTGTAATGAACAAAAACTAATCCTTTAGCCTTGAGTGTTCAAACATGCTTCTTTTTTTGGAGTAGTAAAGTACCAGGGAAGAGATTTGTGATATATGTGTTTTGTGAGAAGAAAAAAAGTTTGCAAACTGTAAAGACAGCAAGGCGAAACTAATAATGGCTTAAAGTAGTAAAGTAGTAGGGAAGGGATTAGTGGTTACATTGTGGATCTCTAAGATCGAATTCTGTCAAAAGAAAAATGTACTTTGGAGATCAACACAAAGAACTCTGGCCGGAGCCGATGGCCATGAGCGCGTGCTCGATCTGCACCAACTTCTCTGAAGGTTTGCAACGAAACCTGCGGAAAAGGTCAAGACTCAAGACTAGCGAATCACATCGCTGCACCAAAACCACACCAAATTGTGCTGCCGCCGACCTCGAGCGAGTAGAGGAGAGAAGGGGAGGGCACACCGGCATATACCTAAAGATGGCGAGGGAGAAGAACTAAGGTCCCAACCAGCCATTGGAGGGATCCGTCGTGGAATGCCCGTCGTCACAGCTAGGGTTCTCCAGGCAAAATGCGGCTAGCATCCACCGTCTCAAACTCTCAGACTTGTAGGGTCATTTTGGGTTACTCACTTACTTGGATTGGCTGGGCCTTCAATCCTTCACGCGCGCAAATTACCCCAGTACCAGAAATAATAAAATGGGCAATTCCACTCCGAATGCCCGAAATTAGCCAAAATGGCTGGTATTGACCGGTATTGAGACTTTTGTGTGTCACTTTAGGTGCCGGTATGGCACATTCTAGCCATTTCGGCTGGTACCTGCACAGAATTGATAAGTATGATACATGTACTCTTCTACCCTGTGCAATCAAGTAGCTTATTAATAATTCATTCGGTCACAAAAAATATTGTTTTAGGATACACACAATTAAATTTTTGAAACTTAGGCTGCTTATATCTTTTAAATATTTAGATTTATACATTAAAATCATATACATAGATTTGTCTAAAATTATAATATTATAATCTTATTAGGTTTTATAAATATATCTATAAACAACTGGTGATATTCAAGGTACCTAATTTGTTTTAGAGGGCTAGAAAATCTTACAATAATGGTTAAATAAAAAATAAATTTTCTAGAAATTCTCTCATTGATCAAGAGGAAAAGAGAAGATCTACGTGCTTATTTTGGTGGGCTAGATTATAATGTTGTAGATTAATCATATATAGATATTCGCATTGATTATAGTTGTATAACAAATACAACTATATATTTTTGAACGAATTAGATATATATAACAGATACAATATATTGTAATATCTAGCTGCACAACTGCCTGGGAAGTCCCGCTAGGCGCTAGCTACAATAAAAAATTAGAGGTTAAAGTTGTGCTTTAGAGCATCTCCAATAGTGACTTATGAGCTAGCTCTAAGCATATTATTTCATATTTTAATAGAAGAGAGAGAAAAGCTATCTCTTGATCAAGAGCTAGTCTCATACACACATTCCAAGATTATGTGAGAGTGTCATGTGAGGCTATTTATGTTATGAGCTATGTGCTAAAAGTTAGTACTATTGGAGAAGTTGTCTTAGAGCTAGTACTTTTGTCACACAATATATATAAGCCCAAAGTCAACTATGTGCACAGACCCAGAGACATTAAATTTAAGAAAAGTTAATACCATTATTCCATGCATACCTTTATTAAATGGTATATTACAATTATTCATGAGCATACCATGTTGATGTCCCTTTTTTATGATTGAATGGAGTACTCTCTTTGTCACACAATATATATAAGAGCACTCCCAATGCAGAAACTAGGGATGGTTTCTATGGTATTAAATAAGGTGCCAAGTAAGCAAAATGCTGATGTGTCATTGGAGTTAGAGCAAGTCTTATAATACAACCTTCAGCTGACTGTATGGATACTTACAGCCCACTTATCAGCCTACTCATATAGTAGTTACAGCCAGCTGAAGGCTGTATGATCTACCCCTTCCTCTCACAAAGTTTCTTGGTTCTTGTGCTTCAGCTGGCTGTAAGCTTATAGCCCACCTCTCTTCTCTCTCCTCCACCTCAGCATACAGCCAGCTTACAGCCTCTTATAATACTTGCTCTTAAGGAGGAGAGATAAGGAAATGATTTCTTATATAGAAACCATGTCTACACAAGAACCAAGATAGAAAGAGCTGTGATAGGTAGATGATAGGAGAGAGAAGATAGATGATTGGATGAAAATTTTATTTGTAGAAACTATCCATTGGGAGTATAGTTTCCATGGGTAGTGTCTACATTAATTGGCAAGTATAGAAACTACTTCATAGTTTCTGCATTAGGAGTGCTCTAAGAGCAAGTTTAATAGTACAGATAGCTGCTACCTCCAATACATTTCCATGTCATCAAAAGATAATGATGCAGTCAACTCATACAATAAGCTGGCTATAAGTTGTCTCCACAAGAGCTCTCAATCATTTAATACATACATAGATATTGATAATTTAATACATGCATGGGTATATCAATTAGTTCTATAGGTACATGCATGGATAATGCCTCTTTTCCTGTGCTATAGCCTGACTCTTACATGGGAGTCGGCTTGGCTCTCTCTCTCCTTTTCTCTCCCCTCCACATAGGACTATGCTGACATGGATTCCTTTATAGCTAGCACAATCAGCCTTATTAAACTTGCTCTAAGCCCAAAGTCAACTATGTGCACAGACCCAAGAGACATTAAATTTAAGAAAAGTTAATACCATTAGGCCATGCATACCCTTATTAAATGGTATATTACAATTAATCATTTATTCTTTTAACATTGCATTAAATGTATATGGTGAAAATATTGTAATAACTACACCTTTTATCTTCATAATGAACTTTTATTAGGGGACGATACTTCCTAAGAATAAAGTTTATATTGCGGGATGGAGGGAGTATGTTTTAGCTCGAGAGCACTAAAAATAAAATACAAAGCCTGAAAGCCGTGATTAATCTTAAACGGCCAACTACTAGAGTTTAAATTCCACGTGCGACCGGCCGCGCATGGGTTGCATGTTACGGCGGATTGGAACATGCATGTACCGCACGTAGGCTAGCTCGTAGCTGCCCGTGCATGTGCCGACTAGCATGCCAATGCGAAGGCGATTGCTTAATGTAACACGCCGGCCGGCGGTGCATCATTCATATGCATGCCACAGCTTGCTTGCTTACCTGATGCAATTAAGGAATGTAGCTAGGCAGCACGCGCAGGTGCTCCATGGCTGTCGAGATCGCTAGCTAGCAAGATGCATATGATATCAACATCAGAGGGAGAATCCTGCAATGTGGCGGATACAGCTCACTTAGGCCGGATTAGGTCCTGGAAGATCAATCACCTTAGGTGGGGTTGTTCCATCTATCGATCGATCGACATATATCGTCCTTGCATGTAGGGCGCACCATGGCCCATGCATGCAAAATGATAGAACGGAGTTAACATCAGACTAGCTTTGCTAGACTTTTCCTGAAAGGAAACGTCCACTGTTATCTCCTAACTGTGCACGATAAGGACGCCAAAATTAAATCTCTTCTGAGCTTGTTTGTAGCGTTACACTCAGGGGCAGAGTCATACCCTGAACAGGGTAGGCTTCAGTCTGGGATGCGAAAAAATATCTAATGTACAGTCCAGATAAATTCAGTCTAGTCTGGGTAATATTTGCATGATTCAGTCCAGATAGCTTAGATCATTCTATTCTATGACTACACTTAGTTTTTTTTTCTTTTTGAGTAGCTGCATGCATGCATCTTTCGTAGTCGTGGTCTCGTGGACCATCTGCTTCCTGCAAATATGCCGTAGCTCGTGAACAGTGTTCGCTAGCTGCCGGTTAGCCTTCGCGTAGTTTGTTCACACCCAATTAACGACCGCAGCATCACGCTCCTGCCGACTGCCAATTAACTGGAACCGTATCCTCCGCGTTTTGCGCAACAAAGGCAGAGATGCACATCAAAAAACCGAGAGAGGAATAACAAAACACCGCAGTAGTCCAGTTTACTGTACCGAGAAATCACTACGGCGAGAAACTGTTTCTACTGTAGCAGTATATCTGCGCCGGTCGCACTAGATCCAATTGCTGAGATTCACCAAAAAAGCAGGGGTACTAACTCCTGACCAAAAGAATGGAGGAGCGGGCGGAGGGTTTTTTTGGACATGACTACAGAGTGCATCTCCGTCTCTACACCCTCCTTCGTCTCCCGCTCCAGTGCCCCCCTCCATCGTTGCCCCCATCCCGTTGTTGCTTTTGGTGCCTTTGCTGCACGCCGCACCTCCCTTGCTACCACCAGCAATGCCTCCTACGGCCAGCGGCCTCTCGCCACCGCCATCCACTGCCATCCTCCGAACCCATGGTCGATGGTGCCACTGTTGCCTCGCCACTACCGTCACCTCCCTCCTCTTCCTCTATACCTAGGGTCCCGGTGAACTCTCACGCTAACCCGGTGAACCCTAACTCCTGGCCGTGGGTCGCCACCTTCTTGCCCGAGAAGAACGCAACAGTGGGTGGAGTCGAGGTGGTCGCACGAGGCCTCGCTCGTTTAGACTTCAGCTTCTGGCTTTTGGTTTCTAGTTCATTATTTCTTAATTTTATCTTTTTCTAGTTTTTGGTTTTTATTTGAGCTTTTTTGCCCTTTCTTTTTTCTGTATCCGTTTATATTGTATGTGATGGACTAACCTGTTTTTTCTATTTTAAAATTTTTAAATTTAATTATACTAAAAGCCACCCGCAATTATAATATAAAATAAATCAACTATAATATTAAATAGTAAAAAGTAAGTTCAAATGAGTAGCACTAAAAGTCCGTGCGCACTAAACAGATTTTGCTTTTTTTTTGGGAAATGGAACGCGAGTTAGTGCGGGCCACTAGGCTAGGATGGGCTTTGTTTCCACCCAGCTTCGTATGAGCCAAAAGGCTATTAAGGCCTTATTTTTTTAGCTTTTAATTTTTGTTTTTGATTTTTTTTATAGTAATTATCTTTTAAAGGGAATATCTTTTTAAGATGAGGTCTACTAGTTAATTATAGTATATACTGTACCGCCTTTATTTATATCAGTAAAAATCACACGTAAGTTTCTGTTACTCTATAATCTCTCGTACGAACAGCCCAAAAATCACAAATCGCAACCAAAAGTCATAAACCTCAGCTAAAAAGAACAGACCCTAAACCTCCTAACTTTAGCTTCTTTGTTTAGACTTTTTCTTTAACTTAGATATAAAAAAGCTAAAGTCTAAACAAAGGGTGGCTTTTCTACCAGGCTTTTGAAAAAAAAACCTAATCTCCCATATAATACAAGCCAAAAGGCAATTGAGGGGGTGCTTTTTGACTTTTGCGGAATAAAAATAGCCCTTTGTCACTAAAAGTCCCTGAAATAGCCCACCAAATGCCATCGTGTATAGACTCCAAATCCCTCCCGCTCACCTTATTTCTCCTCCTCCTCCCTCCCTATCTCTCCCTGTGCGACATGTGTAGGCACCACCACCGGCCTCCTCCCTCTTGCTGGACTCGTGTGGGTGCCACCATTGGCCTCCTCTCTCTATCTTGGCGATCGATGAGGCTGCGGCGGTTGATCACCCTCCTCCACCGAGCCCATCTCTCTCATCCCTCTCTCACCTGACCAGCAAAGCACAGAGGACGTCGACTGGGGAGGTGAGGCCACATCCAGGTGGAGGAGGACCTCATTGTAGCCGGCGTGCAGTGGGAGATGACCGAATCTGACGTGGGCGTGTTGGGAGGTGGCTGGATCCAACGGTGGTGCAGCAGGGGATAGTCGAATCGAGTCTTATTCGATGTCGGTGTGGTGGGAGGTGGCTGGATCTGACAGTGTCATGTGGCGAGGTACGGCTGGATCCGGTGTCTTCATCACTTCCGGACATGCATATGAATGATTTTTACCTCTTTTCTTATCCGATTTTGTTCTTGTGTTCCAGAATTTTTGGTTCTAGCTAGTGTTGTGGCTCGGCCAAGCTAGGGGAGATGAGCAATTGTCATTTTTTTTGTGCAATTTGTGATGAGCAGGTGTGAAAAAATTCACTAGACTGTACCAAATTCTTCATGTAATTTGCTCAGTTTTCTATTTTTTTTCTTGTCGATGATTGAACAAAATGTCATTAGACCATACGTATTTCAGACAACTCAACAATAAAGCATAGCTCAGAAAGCCAAAAAATATCGGAGTACCAAACACCTGGCTTGGCTTAAAAGCAAGGTGCTTTCAGCCAAAAAGATAGTCTCCTAGAGTTTCTTTACTTTTTGGGGATAGAGATTCAATTATTTTTCTTCGGCCCATAGCTTGACATATTGGGCCGAACGGACCGTAATTAACCATGTATCGGCTTGTCGATCCATCTCCTATAGCCTGCCATGAACAGATGCTCCATCCATGAATTGTCCAGCGTGTATATATATGCATCGCTGGCTTCTTTTCCACCTTTACTTAGGCTTTGATTTTTTCCCGTACATACCTTTTAAATGATACATTTTTTAAGATAGAATCTATAAAAAAATTATAGTAGACACTATACTGAATTTAGATATATCAACCAAAATCACATACGACTATTTCTCTCTACGTATTATCTCTCGTGAATAGCCAGAATTCAAAAACCATAAATCAAAAGCCAAAACCACAGGCTAAAAAAACCAGCTTATACATAGCATGACGTGCATATCTATAGGCTCTGTCCATGATCCATTGGACTATTAATTTGCGCACGCCCGATAGGGAGTGTTCTAACATAGGTCAAAAATGACTACCTCACCAGCCGCACGCTGCCGCCATCCTTCTTCCCAAAATTAAAAAAAATGAAAACTTTGAATTTTGGACTATTTTGGCCCCCTGTGCTGCTAGAATGTCGGATATGGAACCCTGCGTGCCATTTTTTCGTATCTGGCCCCCTGGCGCGGCGAGGCACCGCGCGACCCGCTTGTCGCACTCCCCCTCCGTGCAAAGCAACGTGGTGCGTCGCCCAGCTGCGCCAGTTTGCTGGCACATCTTGGCCTGGCCCCACTCCCCCGCGTGCGTCGAACATGCACCTCCTGCCCGGCCGGCCCCCTCCCCTCACCGGTTGCATGATAAAAAGGGTGGATTCGTTCGTTGGAATGCACAGCAATACCATTTCATTTTACTCTAGCCAAGAGCAAGAAACTAATAGAGGAAGAAGGCCATGAAAGCACCCGATTTTTAAGTGGTTTTGAAGTTGAATTTTAAGTTTGCACATTTGGAAAAGTTGTAGATCGGCTTTGGAGCATCCAAAAGAGGTAATTTTAATCGACATGCTGCATTTGGAAAATGTTAGTATGCATTTTGTTTACTGTATGCAGAATCTGTTAGACATGCATTTTCTTGGTAAAATTGTTGTGCTTTGTGCAGATTTTTGTACATTACCGTTATGTTAAAAATCAAATATCATTGTGGTTGTCCGCTTACAAATATAATGCACTACCGGCAGTAGTAATTTTTGAATTGTAGGGTGGTACATGTGTGATATGCTTAGTTTAGCAGTGGTAAAAATATTGAAAAAAGCTATAACTTAACGTTACACAATCTGAAAATTTTTGTAGGTACGCCGTGTCGAGCATTCAGGATCTATTCATGTTCCATAGGAATGGTATCGTACGTGACGGACCATATGGGGTGGACGTATCAAATTATGACCGGACCATGATCTGGGCACTCGGTCTGAAGGACATGGGCCTCTCAAAGCTCAGGAGATGCATCCGTTCCACATTCGTTCACGCCATTGCAAGGAGAAAACTACGCATTGAAGTGTTGTACGTCTCCATGGTGGGTGGTGAAAGGGAGACCTCATGGCAACTTATGAAGGTGATAAGCGACGAGTCATGGGCCAATTACATGGAGTTTATGTGCAACCGTGCTGATGTAATATATGGCAGACCAACGGTGTATGTTCAGTTCATGGAGCAGATAGAATCATTCGCCATGCCTAGTTCTGGTGCAGGCGCTGCTAATGTAATGCATGGGTTGGTCTCCAATGATGATGTAGATGGGGCTGCTGGTGGAGATGCGGGCGTGGCAGTGGGTGATCGAGACCTGAGGAGGCATGCCAAAAATTTGAGCCCAATGAAGGTGTACAGGGATGGTAGGCAGCACATATTGACTACCACAAGTATCTGGTAGAAGAAGGGGAGAGTGAGGAGGAGGACGTGGAAACATCTAGTTCTAGAGACGAGGGAGATGGAGAAGTTGCTGCGGGAGGTATAGTCAGTGGTGTTGTTACCACCGATTTACTTATGTCAGCTATAGGTTGGACGACATCGCAACGGCATCACTGGTTCTGCCGTAGCCAGAGGAGGCACATTGGGCCTTCAATGAAGACACCCTACTCTTAGGGCAGCACTTTTCTAACAAGAGCGCTACCCAACAGGCCATTGCCAGATATGCTGTGACCATCAGCCGAACGTATCGGGTGCGTAGGTTAAACCCTAACACCTATATCGTGAAGGTTGTGCATAGCGATCAAGGGGTGGGGTTATGGACTTTTGGATCACGGTGTTGATGGATCACACATGCAAGCTTGCTGAGTCACTTTAAAGGCACCGCAACTTGACATCATCATATGTTGTCAGCCTGATCAGCCACCTGGTCATCGCAGATGTTTCCATTTCATTGAAACTTCTGCAGGTAGATGTTGTCAACATGGTGAACACGCACACGGCTAACCTGGAGAAGTGGTCTCTACTGCATGACACTGGCAGTGCAAGGTACAGAATCATGATGACAAATATGTCCGAGGTGTATAACGGTGTCCTAAATGGTGTGTGCTCCCTACCGATCACCGCGATCATCGAGGAGAGCTAGACCTGCACCATCGGATACTTCGTGAACATAGCCATAATGGCCAAGAAGCATATAGAGGAAGGCAAGTAATTCTCCAAAGTTATGCAAGCGCAGATGGATATGAAGATGACGAAGGCTCATTCGAACATTGCCAGACCTTTGGATGATATTATGAAGAAGTTTGAGATCCATCTTAGGGAGAAGTACATCATGGGTCATGCCAAAGGAGATCGCAAACAAGTCTACACGATCGATGATGAAGCGTCATGCATGTGCAACAAGCCGCAACTCCTTCACAAGCCTTGCTCTCATGTGTACATGACTTGCGTAGCATGGTGGCAGACCTCCGCGCCGTACATCTCATAGTACTATGACATGCACCATCTGTATGGCACTTGGAGTGCAGAGTTCAACTCATACGGGCTGGATGTGTACTACAGGGACATTTGGCCATATGAGGTGCGGTGGGTGCCAAATGACGCGTTGAAGCATGCCAGCCATGGAAGGCGACAGTCCCACTGCATCCATAATGATATGGATGAAAGACAACGTGGTGAACGGGTTAGGCGGCCAAGATATAAACTATGCAAGACGGTTGGGCACACCCTCAACAACTGCCCAAACAGGGCTAGCTCAAGCAACACACCGTAGCGATGAAGATATCATTCCCCTGTAGTGATGTTGCTTGTTTTTTCATGCATTTGGTTGCACTGCCTTAAATTGAAGCGAAGGAAAAATGAGTTACTTCGATGCGAATACATTGAAGCGGTAATAACATGCAACTGTCTACTACGGTATAGGCATGAATTTGCATTACACATACATATATCATACAAAGCACTACAAGTACCAACACAAATGAAAACAACACTCCAAGCCCTACATGTTGAAGTTAACATTGAACACAGGAAAAAGAATAGAACACAACATTAAGTTAATCTTTCACTCCAGCCCATCAAAATGATGCCGCATCTCCACCATTCTGCTACCCCCACACAACTCTCTCCTGTGGAACAATGCCGAGCCTAGTGCCCATTTCATTCTCCCACACTCAGAATCAGTAACCGCCTGGGCCATCATTCAATTTCATGAGAAGAAGAATTTGTAACATCTGCTGAATGATTGGAAGCAACCCAAAACAAGCTGTCTCACCGAGTGAAAGGGGCACTTGTAGTACTGTTGTCCATGATTCGTGGCTGTTTGTGAGGTCTTACGTCTGACAAGTGTGTTGCACTTTGGGCAAATCATTGTGGGTGCCTACAAAGAGGCACTAACTTGACTCATTTTGACGTTCGGGGGAGGGAGAAGCAAGCAAGGGAGAGAGAATGGGAAGAAATACTTTAGGAGGTGAAGGAGAACAATGTAGTGGGAGTGGCTAAGGAATGGCTCCCTTTCATAGCTTGAAGTGTGAGGGCAAAATGGTATTTTCACATCCCTAATGGAAGACAAATAATGATCAGTATGAGTGACTGTAGATAGTAGAAGTTTGTGTCAGCCTTATGTACTGACAAGACCAAACGAGACGGCCTTATGCACTGACAACAGCAAATGGGTATGTTATTGTAGGACATAGAAGGTTGCTCCTCCTATGGTTGGCAGGGTCGCGTTCTCTTACTTTTAGGGGGTCGGCGTGCATTATGTAGCCTGTGGGGGGAGGCAGCGTGCTTTCTAACAAAGCAAGTCATGTGTTAGCTTTATGCAGCTTTACGCAGTGACAAGACCAAAGGAGGCAGCAGTGTGCAGTAACAAGACCAAAAGAGGTAGTCTTGACCAGTGACAAGACCAAACGGGTCAGCTTTGTATAGTGATATGATCAAACGGGGGTAGCTTTACGCAGTGACTAGACCAAAGGGGGTGGCTTTATGCAGTGATAAGACTAGGCTTTGTGTAGCTTTACGCAGTGACAAGACCAAATGGAGGTAGCTTTGTGCAGTGACAAGACCAAAGGAGACAGCCTTGACCAGTGACAAGACCAAACGAGTCAGCTTTGTACGGTGACAAGATCAAACATGAGCAACTTTACATAGTGACTAGACCAAAGGGGGTGGCTTGTATAATGAAACGACCATAGGAGACAGCCTTGACTAGTGATGAGACCAAATGGGATAGTTTTACGTAGTGACACGACCAAATGGGGGCAGCTTTACGCAGTGACTAAACTAAAGGGGTGGCTTTGTGCGGTGACAAGATTAAAGGAGACAACCTTGACCAGTGATAAGACCAAAGGTTCAGCTATGCACAGTGACAACACCAAACCAGGTAGCTTTACGCAGTGACAAGACCAAAGGGGGCAGCTTTATGCAGCGATGTGATGCTATGCTGGTCCATGAATTGTCCAGTGTGCCACTGCCTTGCGGACACGAATTTGCCCAAATTGAAATGGACTCGCAAAGCGTACGCCGCATTGGCTAACCCTATAAGTACTACCCCTTCTATAATGTATTTTCCTTCACCACAACTACAAGACTACATCACTAGTATGGAGAAGCAATGGGAGGAGATCACCAACTCGCAAGGGCTACTGCAGCCCAGGAAGAACAAGCGGAGTGTGCTAGGAGGCCACCTCCTCAAAATAAAGCCACCAGTGCCACCAACCCCAACACATACCTCAACATTCCCACCGAGCGTTTGCTGCAAGACCCTCCCATGGGGGAGACGCCCCCCTCCGCTGGTGCAGGGACGCTTGCAAGTTCTTCAAGTCCAAAGAGTGGTTGAGCTTGGGCATGCATAACAGGGGTTGTTGTAACTACGCCTAGGAGTATCCCAACCGGTGTTGGGACACAGCCTGCTATCGGCAGCTGGTAAGAATGTGTTACAATACATTTTCTTACTAGTTCTCTTCTATGGCATGCACTAATAAGCTCTCCCCTCTTCCCGTTATCTCTAGATCTATTATGCACCTACCACAAATGGATCAACTAGGAGATCCACCCACACGACCAGTGGACTCTAGACTACGTGAGAGGATGGAGGAGTGGCATCACAATGAAGAACAAAGCGAGCATATCTGGCAGGAGACACAAACTCACCTGAAGCATGCAGGCGCAGGGATCAGGAGGCTCGTGAGGAGGAATGTGAGAGATAGCATGAACTGGCAGCGAAGGCCATAGCTGACGATGAGGACTACAACACCAAGCTAGGCCCCAAGGGCAAATGACCACGTTCCACGCAATAGTTCGACACTCTTCGTCCATATGTCCCATGTGTTTTTATTTCCCTAAGGCATGCGTGTACTATCCTTGGTTTGTTAGCCTACGTGTCATGTCATGTTATTATCGTTGCACCATTTATCCAAAGTTCTCCATGTATGAATTCCATGTTATAGTACAATACCACTTACCTTCGTACTTATGAGTCATTGTCGCCTCAATCGTACCCACAAAATTCTTTAGAAATTTATCACACTACACCAACATACGATTATCACAAAATGTTATTATGAGTCTAACAGATTTCGTACCTAATGAGGACATCCCGAAGACACCAACTAGACTGCTCGCAAGACCTTCAGAATGTTCGGACCAGTCCGAATGATTTCGACTGTCTAAACTGTCCGATTAGCATTGGATGCTCAGATGCCTTGGAAATGTTCAGGCCACTCCAAATAAGTCGTACCGTCCAATCTTCAATAGACCACCCAATCGCCTTGGAGACGTTTGGACTGCTCTGAACATTCATTCATTCCACAATGTTCGATCGGTTTTGGATGGTCGATAGCGATGGTGACATTCGGACTACTCCAACATTCGCCCTTCTGCGTTGTTCGATCAACTTTGGATGGTCGATATTGATGGTAACGTTTGGACCAGGCCGAATGATCCCATCGTTGGATTGGCTGGAGACACTTGTAGTCGTTCGATTGACTTGAAGGTATTCGAAACATTATGACCATATCTCTGACCGTATACCTGGCATATAAAGACAATAACTTTCACATATGAGGTCCAATTAAGGTGCTTTTCAATTCGTTTGAAAGTTTATTTTAAGGGCTATGTAATGGAGGAGGATTTATCTTCAAAAGCATCATGACCAGTTGATCCTTGAATCAAAAGTTATTTGGAATTTGGATCATGCGGTTGTGCGCCTCTCTGTTCTTCCTCTTTTTCTTCTTTGAAGCTTTCGACCACGTTCATTTCTTCGACCACGTTGGTTGTTTGACCACTTGTTGGCTTACAACCACGTAGGTTCGACCTTGATCTTGGCGGGTTACAATAATAGTGATTGTTCAACCACTTGTTGGTATTCGATCACATTGTCTGCTTCCGACCACGTAGTCGGGTCTACGACTGCAATGTATGCTCTCGACCGTGTTGCTGAGTTCAACGACATTGTTGAGACTTACGACCACATTGTAAGTCTCGACCACGTTGACAGATCTCGACTGTCTTGCTCTATTCGGTCTGTTGTCTCGGTTTTCTAGTGAGCTTTCAACTCTAGTCTTCATAGCTCAATAGCTATTGGAGAAAGGAGTTGAGTGTATATTGGGGAGAATTTGAAGGCAACATTCACCCCCCTCTGTTGCCTGTCCGGTCCTACAAGTGGTATCAGAGTCTGGCTAGCTCTTTTCAAGTAGATGTTAACCGGTCTTTGGAGCCATGGCAACATACAAGTGTTCCACCAAACCTCCTATCTTCGATGGGGTCGACTATCCCTTTTAGAAGAGTAGGATGGAGTCTTACATTCAGGCTCAAGCTATACAATTTGGAGAAAAGTTAAGACTCGATTTGTTGTTCCTACCGATGAGAACATCACCGCGATGAATATGCCAAATGTGGAGGCAAATACTAAGGCAAGGAATATTATCATTCAAGGTCTAACCGAAAATGAGTTTGATCGAATTTCTCATCTTTTGTCGACATATGACATTTGGGTGAACCTCGATACATACCATGAGGGCACCACCCAAATCAAAACTGTCCGATAGGACCAATACAAGCGAGAGTACAACAAGTTTGAGGTGCTCACTGGTGAGTCCCTGGATGAGTGCTTTGCCAGATTTCACAAGATTTTGAGCAACCTCCGAGCTGTTGGTCTTACATACCCAGACTCAGACAATGCTTGCCAAATGCTTTCTGCTTTGGACCTGAGAGTGTGGGAGATGAAAGTGACCACCATCAAGGACACGACTGACCTATCAACTTTGACTCTTGATGCATTGTACTCACGCCTCAAGACTCACGAGATTGACATTGTCTCTTGCAAGTCGAAATCACAGTTGATGGCTTTGGTCACCGATTCCAGTTCTGGAGCATCTTCTGATGGTGCTTTTGGTTTCTCTTTGGCTGCTTTGTGTGAGATAAGTGATGATCAATTTGAGCAGTTTCCAGAGAGTGAGCTAGCCCTTTTAGCCAAAAATTCTCACATGCTTACAAGAGGGTTAGAGAGAGAAAGAGAGGAGGTCTAGTGATCTGCTTCGAGTGTGGTGGCCCCAACCACATTCGAGCAAATTGCCCCAAGCTAGAGAAGGGCAAGAACGACTATGGCAGTGTGAGCAAGAACGACTACATCAACAAGAACCACAACAAGAAGCCTCAAACTCATGGCAAAGAGAAGAAATGCTGCAACCTTGGCAAGCCAAGAAGCTATTCCACCGCGCCCTCACTGCCTTCGACAACCTTGACTTCAGCTACATGGAAGGCTGGAGCAACAACGATGGCAAGGATGAACCAGACAAGGATACCAAAGACGGTGATGACTTTATCAGCATGTGCTTCATGGCTGACGAGAACGGCATCAGCGATGACGATATCTACAGCGACTCCGATGAGATAGGCCCTTCCTATGACCAGCTTAATGATGCTTTTCTCAAGTTAGCAAAATTTTATGATAGATCTAGAGCTAGGTGTAATGAGTTAGAGAAAGAAGTAGAGAGCTTGTCACGGGAGTTTACTTCACTTAAATCTATTTCCTCCCATGATGATTGTGATGTATGTACTTCTTTACTAGGAGATATAAAGAAGTTAAGGACTTCTCATGATAGTGTGATCTCTAAGCTTGATTTGCTTAAGGTGGAAAATGTTAGTCTGTTAGCTAAGCTAGAGATGACTATGGTAGCTTCTCTTTCATTTGATACTGTTGAGACTACATTTTGTACCTCATGTGAGGATAAAGAAATACTTTTAGAGGTCTTTATACCATGCTTCTTGATCTACCTGAAACTTGTGAAAGTTGCAGTAACCTGAAGATTAACCTAAAGAAGGCAGATCACAAAAATGCTGAAATGTAAACTGCTTTGCTTGAACCTGTTGCTTCTTGTGTCAACTATCCTAAACTAACTGCTGAATTTGAATCTGTTTCAAAATAATTTCAAGAAATGGTTGATCACAACAAGAAAATGGCTCAGTATGCTTCTAAGGCTCTTGTTATCTCACCATGCAATAATTGTGAAAAACTAAAATCTGAATTGATTGCTTTGGATGACAAGTGTGTGAAGCTAACTAAGGACTTAGTAGAGAAGCTACAATCTGCTTGCTCTTTCTATGCTGAAGCGGGGGGGGATTTAAGGAAATTCTAGAGACCTTTAGAAAGAGTCACAAGAACTTGACGGCTAGGATTAGGACTGCCCCCCCCCTGTGCGTCTTGCGAAACCCTTAAGATTGAGGTGGCCGTGCACAAGGAGAGATATGCACGTGCTATTCGATCTTCTACTTCTGGTTCTTCTTCCTCTCCTTCTGGTTCTTCATCTTCTCCTCTTCCCTGCTCTTCATGCGTCTCTCTTTTTCAAGAGTGTTAGTACCTCATGAACACTCTTGAAAAATTTGTTGAAGGCAAGAAAAAGCTTAATCTTATCCTAGAAAAATCCAAATTTTGCAAGTTCAATCAAGGTCTAGGGTATGACTTTTTAGAGGATATCAGGAAACATCCACCTACTATTGTCAAACCTATAGCAGCAGGTGTGATCGAAGTTGCGCCTGAATCCAAGAAAATTGAATTTAAATCTGCGGGTTTTGTCTAAGAGATTTCTGACAGTAAGGGTGTACCACTTGTTGCTTCAACCTCTCAGAAGGTGAAGACTCATCTTGTTGCTTTGACCTCCCAGACGGTGAAGTATCATTGTACCTTCTGTTAGAATGATGGACATGGTATTGAGAGGTGTTTTAAGCGTGCCAAGATCACGCGAAGAGACTGTATTCGTACTCTTAGGCGTATTCAGGGTCAGCCCTAGACTCGGAGTACCCTTAAGACCAACACGAGGTCTAGAGTCGTAGCAAACTCTTCTGATGCAGAGTCGTCAGCACCAGGAAGCTCAACAAATAGCCTACTAAATAAACCCCGAAAATGATTGAAGGTCTCATCCTTCGAAGCTAAGAAAAATACCAAAGAAAACCTCGAGAAGTCATCAACCACGACAAGAACATACCACTTCCCACCCGTCGACTGCACTCTAGCTGGACCAACAGTGTCCATGTGGAGAAGCTGTCCTGGTGCATCGGTCATTGTCACTGTGACTGGGGGCTGAGAAGCAGCAGCCATCTTGCCATGTCAGCATAGAGCACAAACTAAGTTTTTGACCATCTTGAGTTTGGGCAGATCACGTATGAGACCGTGGCCGCTAACTCGAGTCAAATGATCAAAGCCAATGTGACCAAGTCTCCTATGCCAGAAAGAGAGGTCACGGGATTCTGAAGCAACTAAACACCTGAGAGAATCACCAGAAGACTTGACAAAATCAGCTCGAAAGATCTTCCCAAATCTAGAAATCCCGCAAACAAGACTCCCCAAATAATCAAGAATTTTACAAGCATTTTTCTTAAAACTTACCTCAAAATTGTTATCGGTAAGCTAAGAAACAGAAAGCAAATTATTACGTGGCTTACTCACTAAGGCAATATCCTTAAGAAAGAAAGAGTCATTAATGTGCACAGTACCTTTAGCGATGACTCGACCAAAAGAGGCATCTCCAAAGGTAATCGTCTCATCACTTGTGGCTCGGACTAGGGAAGAGAACCAACAAAAATCTCCGGTCATGTGGTGAGAACAGCCAGAGTTAACAAGCCAAACCTCTCTCTTCCCAGCCCGACGAACCTGAGTCAACAAGAGAACAACATCTGTGGCTCAATACTGGGGTAAATAAGAATGGACTTAGGAACCCAACACTGAGTCACACGATGGGTAGAAGAAGTAGCCACAGATACTGACAATTGACCTCTAACTACCCTACACTCTCTGCCTCTCACAAACTCAGACGGTCTGAGAGCAGACCTAAAGCAGCCCAAAAATTGTGGGTAGGCATGGGCAGTGCTCAGCCATGGGTAGGGGCTAGAGGATTCACAGGCACGCGCATGGTTTGGCCTCACATGCGAGGGAATCCCATGGGTAATTACACAACATGATGCAACATGATGTTAGATTCTCATTTTATTCATGTGTTAATTGTGTTGTCTTCTCATGCGCGCATATAAAATGTGAACCACAGCCGATTTGCTACCGAGTGAGAATGTAGTGAGGGATAGGAAGGAAAGTGTTGTAGCTACGGGCTAAACAGGAAGAGAGAGGGATCGGTAGAAGAGGAAGAGAGCTAGATCTAGAGAGGTAGTGATAATGAGAGGATGTCCCCCCTTTGCCCCTCCTGGGGGTTTATATATATGAGTGGGGTGGAATGGGAAATCCCCATTCTACCTCTTAGTATTTACAAAGGATGAGGGTACATTGGTATATTTACACTGGTATATTCCTCTACACTATTGGGCCTATTACATGTTGGACTAGTTGCACGGCCCAGTCACGGGGGGTTGGGCCACCCCTACAACAGAAAGAAAAGAGAGATCTTCTAACGAGCGAGAGCGTAGCTATAATCCTTTGCAGTTAGAAGCATTATGGAGCGGGTGAATACCTTCAGAAAAAGGTATACTTCATTCGCAAGCGAGCAATGCGCTTAATATATCGTTAGTGTTTTATTAGTGTAATTGTGGTTTTGTAATGTGAAATGCGTTAGGTTGCCATGTTTAGTTAACGGATGCGTTTCTGTAAGTAGCAATGTTTACTTATTGTAAATAGCTGGAGAAACATGGGCTGGAAAAATAGCTAAAATAATTTTATGTATTTCTTAATGTATATATTTATTGGTCAAGTGCGATTATAGAAAGTTGTAGAAAATGATGGGTTTGTACACACTGTGCATGACTAATTAGCGCTAATTGCATTTAATTAGTGCTAATCATATTTGATTAGTATTAATCACAATTAATTAGTACTAATCATAATAGTGTGCATTTAATCATAGTAGCTTGCTAGCGCAAGAACAAAAATGCAATTTAGGAAATATATACATACATATACAGCGTGATTATTCTCGATTGTGTTTAGATGTATTTAGCACCGTTTGACACCGACATATTATTTTATGTACCACAGAGAATGGTTGCTAGTTGCGGTATTGGGGGTGGCACATTGCAAGATCCATCCTGGGATGGCCAGTATCGTTGTTGGGTGTGGTCGAGTGGTGATGGACCCGGCCATGGTCGAGTGGTGATGGACCGGCCCCTTTGTTCTCCGAGGACTGGCCTTTCGACAATTGGTACGTTCTAGTTTTGTGGTTGGCCTGGTTGCTACCCATGGTGAGGATGATAGACATTGGGCAGTCATTCACACTGGACTCACCGCTTCTGTTAGCACTTGTTGACTAGTGGAGGCTGAAGACTCATATGTTTCACTTTCGGTTGGGGCAAGATGACCATCACCCTACAAGATGTTGCGTACCTCACTGGTCTGCCAATGCGGGGTCGTCCCATGATTACACCTGCTAGATCACCTGACTGAAAGACATGTATGTTGCGCCTGTTTAGTCGCCCCATTCCAGATAAGTTTTCTAGAGTGCCATAATCATGGCTACAGCCGTATAGGCAATACCGAGCAGACGCTCCTGCACATGTCGTGAGGTCCCACCTAGTGGCTTGCATGCTATTCATGTTTAGGGAGGGTCATGTTTCCTATGACTTAGGGAGATTGGGTGTACCACAGCTATATCCATATCACTGAGTCCCTAGTTGACACCAAGCCTTAGGAGGTCCTGATATATAGCTAGGGCTTGACTGTTCTATACGTGACCTACAGGGCTTTGTATGATGGTTCGCAGTGTCACTGGTGTGCCAAACCTTGCTGGTTGCTACATCTTATTGTAGCTATGGTAATGGAAGTACTTTCCTATTAGTTGATCGTACTTTCGAGTTGGGGTGCACCCGTACCAGTTGGAGGCGCGCTTCTATGGTGCCGACGATGGAGATGATTTAGTGGACGGACCGACCATGGATAATCGTTGGATTGCCAGCGAGCTAGAATGGTCCAGGGAGATACCACGATGAGTGTACTAGGATTTCCACAACACGTTCGAGACATGGATGAGGGCGGCATCATGTGGACGGTGTGGACCATAGAGTTCATCTCTGAGATGGCTCCTTTCGAACTATCATAGCAGTATGAGTAGGACAAGTAGTACTAGCTCACGACCTACCACATCATCTTCTCCCATATGGCGAAGCCGTGTGCCCCTAACAAATCATGAGACAGTTCGAGCTTCACCAACAGGTGCCACCAACATCGTGTTGACCACTATCCGGCCATGTTCACTTGTAAGTAAATTTTTTTGTTACCTCTTTGCATACGGTTCGTTGCGTGCCATCCATGTCTGCTTTATTTTTCCACTAAAGTAACTATTGAGTAACCCTTTTTTCACAGGCAATCGAAGAAGGGACAAAAGAGTGATGAGTGTAGGGAGACACAGGCCCCATGGACACATGTCTAGGAGTAGTCGACGAGGACAAAGGTCGAGCAGGAGCAATGGCCATATGACCCAGACACGTACTACTTGTACTTAGAGTGGTACGTGCTGCGAACTCATTGTAGACTTACGCATCTCCCTATGTAACCCCCACGCAGGCCATGCACGTCGATAGGCTGGCACTCAACCTGGACCGACACCATGCGGCATGGCAAGACGAAGTGGTAAAAGACTTAAAGTTTGTATTTGTATCCTACTATTCAATCGTACACATCTAACATGTTTCATTTGTTGTTGCAGGTCGGTCGGCTACACCGCATCATATCCGAGAGTGGAGCCATACTGTGCCACAGACGGTCGAGCTTGATCGAACAACTACTGGGGTCCATCTGCAACATGCACAAGGATGCCAAATACGCACTGGGGGCCATTAGCTACAGCCATGCTAGCGACATGTTTATCCTGGGGGCCGACGTGCCACTGCATCGTCCGTCGGTAGCTTCGTCCGCACATCATAGCTCGTCGGTGCACCCCTAGCCTCGGCCGTTCCCAATCTGTGTAGTGGGCTGCTCAGGTTTGATGATTTTATATTTTTTTACAATCCGCAAGATACCTTTCTCTCGTTGTTCTTCATACATATCATCCTCGTACAGGATGTTCGTGCCAACACTACTCTACTCCTATCTTTGTCGCGAAGGCAGTCTGACTCCAAACCATCCTCGTTGGGGAGGATGAAGACAAGGGAGCACTCTACGTCCATCGTCATCATGTATACAACCCAACCCCAGGCACTAACATCGACTCCCTTGTCCAAGAGTGAGAGGTGTAGTAAGACACGTACGCACCTGCGGACTACCCGCATCTCCAGCAACATGACGAGTGGTACAATTAGACATACGACAGCAACATGGTCCACTAGTATAGCACGGACAACACAGTATCAGGCTTCACTATAGCTGACTACCATGGATCAGAGTACCCGAGAGGTTCGTCGTCCACGCAACACGTGCCATCAGTGCTTACAATTACGAATTTCATTGCAGTTCTACCTTATGTCGGCCTAATGAAACGTGTTTTCCTCCACAGGACACCAGCAATTACGTAGAAAACTGGGTTCAGCAGATGTCCAACATGCATGAGATTGGACCTAGTCAATTGTATTACGCACCCATTCCTACTAGGGTATCATCGCAATATGACTTACGCGATGTACAACGCTCTCCAGATAGGCTAACCTTCCCTCAGGACTAGATTCACTGCCAGAGGAAGTGGGCAGTAGGCAACACTTGATTCAGTACTGTGTTCGGTGCCCGCTCTTTAGTCCTAGTGGGTTGCATTTAATTACGTACTCATTAATGCTTTATACACATTATAGTAGTCCTAAATGGAACTTGTTAGTACAAAAAGCACACATTTTTAGCAATCTTAAACTAAAGCACACAATTTTTTACTAGTTTCCATGGGAATTCACCTAGTTACAAACACCCGTGTTTTTTACTAGCCTTCCTTGACCCCCTGCCTACACGGGTCTGCTCCGTCGCTGCCCGGGCTGCTGTCGAGCTGTCGGTGCTCAGTAGCTACCTACCGAGCAGGGGTGGCTCGACAGGCTGCTGCCGAGTAGTGCTGGCTCGACAGCGCACTGGGCCCACGCGTAGCCGTGCCTACCAGTTGTCCTCCCACGCGCCACTCGGCCCGCCGAGCAAGGAGGGTGTGGCAGGTGCCACTGCCACGTCTTCTGAGATTGGGAGATGGCCATTTTTGCACAAAGGTTTTTGGGGGCCAAAATTGAAAAAAGAAGAAGTTGATACAGGGCCAAATACGTGAACAGTTCCTATTAGTCTGTAGTCCATCATGCGAACAGATAAAAACACTAAATTTAATAAATGCTTAATGGGAAATAACCATACATACATTTCTTAAATGCATACTGTAACCACCAAATATTTTTCAAAACATTTAAGTAAAGATAGAGAGAAAATTACAATAACTACACTCAAAATTAGTTTGATAGACAAATATATTGACATAAATACTCACAACGTCATGAACATATACAGTGAAACGGAGCGAGTAATAAAACTGGCAAGGAGCGATGAGTGTACTAATACTCAATTGTGCAAAGGTGTTAGTCGATCGGATTGCAAGCACGTCTAGCGGGCGTTCACAAATTGCGCACTCCCTTCTTGAATCCGTCAAGCCCATGTTCGACAGCTACTATTTCCTTGGATGCGCAAGTCTGATAACTCTTGCCCGCGCGCCTAATAGAGGATCACCGGAAAATTGTCAATGTGGGTGGGCTAACAATTGACACGTGGAGACCTCATTATTGGCTCACGTGCGTGTGCTGTGTTTCAAGAGGAGCAATCATCCCCATATTACACCCCGCGCGGTTCCCGGCCGGAGACCGCAGCCACGTCGCCCCAGCACTCCCTCGGCCGGCGCGTGGCGGCAATATTCGCGTACGGTCGGGGGAGCAGTTTTGCGAAAAAGTCCCTGTGTTTTTCCGAAATTATGTAAATGTTCTTTTTCATCGCGAAAAGGTCTCTGCTAGTTTTTTTAGCCCCTCCACTTTGCAGGATAGCCCCCCGCGGTTTTCTAAATTACGTATGGGTCCTCGTTTACTTATGTACAGGTCCTCGCTTTTTTGCGAAAAAGGCTTTTGACTTTTTCAAAAATACACATGTGCCCCCCGTTTTTTACGAAAAACCCTTTAACTTTTCCGAAAATACACATGCGCCCTCGGTTTTTTTAGAAAGCCCCTCACGAATTATCACCTCTTTTACTTCGGTACACACGGTGGCTGACGCGGCGTGACGCCGCGCCTATGAAGCTAGTATTCTATATATGTTGCCACACGGACACTTCTCAAAGTTGATAAAACGAATCTGCAAGTATACCATAACATAGGAAATTAAACCTTGTATACTTGTGTACTGGATAAATAATAGCTTAGTTTTGTGACATACAATTTATTTGGTACTAGTTGAATGCCCGTGTGTTGCTACGAATTTTAAAATTTTATCATACTACATATTCTAAAACTAACGGGTGGTAAAATTTGTTAGAACGTGCATACAAATATGTTCTAATTTTTTTTTAAATCCGTAGTAACGCACGGGCATTCAGCTAGTTTAGTATAATAATTAGGAGTTCTGAAAACACTGGTTTCATTTAGGAAGTTTACATGTAGCCCCCCAGTTAAAATGTAACATAAAGAAGAAGGGGTTTGTGTGAGACAAATATTATCATCATCTCTAGTTCTCTATATTATCAGTATTGTTTGTTCCATGATATATATATATATATATATCAACTGCTTAGTGTTGTCCTTATGGATCGCCTAAAGCTTGTGCTAACAAACTGACTATAAGTTACCTTGCAAACAGAAAGAAAAGGAAAAGGAAAGCCACAGGTGGCAAGTTCCTTCTGAAAATTTACTTCTATACAACTTTATAGCTAGATCAATTGAACAATTTAGAACAATGTTGGTTGAATTTTACAAGACCTAATGCAAAAGAGTTGCTACGAGAATTTTAATCGATTGGATAAAGCAGCGAACAAAATATCTCAAAAGTATGTTTAATGGATGGGCCCGCTTATAAAAAATTGAAACAGAAGAAGGGTATACCACACAGTAAGACTATCGTAAATGCTAAGACACTGTAACAAACTAAGAGTCTTATGTAATTGCAACCTTACAATAGTCAGAACATTTGTTTGTGAAAACAATTTGTCAGCTTTCACTGAAAGGCAAACCTTCTCCCTCTCCTGACGTGATAGGTGCACATTGTGAGAGCTCATGGCAAGACCATCAGCTTCTCGCACTATTTCTGATCCTACTATCTCTATGGCAAAGTCAAGATCACGAACCTGAAAACAGCATGAGCATATCTCATAACAGAAGCAAGTCACTCTCAGCTAATAGAATTACTATTGAAGAATGTAAAAGCATCAAAACAGGAAACAAACAAGTCATCCATCAGAGCATCAATTCAAAATGCCTTTTTTAAGTGGAACAACAGCTACTCCCTAGATGAACATTATGTATCAGGTTATAAAGTAATAAGGGCATAAACTGAAGCAAAAACTACTTTCTGAAAAAATTACTTAAAAGAAGCCTTCCAAAACAATGTTAAACAACTTAGCGACCACGGAAGAACACGGGCCTGCTGCTCCCGCACAACCCCTTCTCCAGCCGCTCCACCCGAATCCATGTCTCGTGCCCATCCCCAGCCGCCTCCAAGCAGGAGACCGTGCCCCTAGAGGTGTCGGCGCGGCGGCCGGTGGTAGTGGCGCCGCGGATGTAGAGGTCCTAGGGGAAGAAGACGGCGGCGATGGCGCCGGTCGAGGCAAGCTTGCGGAGGTCGCCGGCGAGGTCGAAGGGGTACGCAGTGAGGTCCTCGCTGGGCGCAAACTGGCTCGGGTTGACGTAGATCGAGACGACCATAGCAACAGGATCGGTGGAGGCCGCAGCCGCCGCGGAGACTAGTGAGAGGTGGCCCTCATGGAGAAAGCCCATGGTGGGGACGAGGGCGACGGTCTTGCCCTCCGTGCGGCGGCGGCGCGACCATGCCCGCATCACTGCCTTGTCCCGGATCACCTCCGACTCGTTCACCGTCGCCATGGAAGGAAAAGGTGGGGATGGAAGGGGACTGATGACTTGATGAGCTGCGGTTAGAGGATGCTGGATACAGGAATGGGAGGGGAGGGGGACGCAGATGGGGAGGTGAAGATGAAGAGGGGTGGGAGATCGTAACTGATGCTAGAAGTGGAGGGGAGGGGCAGTTGATCGCTAAAGAGAGAGAGGGGAGGGGTGCGAGACAGACAATAAAGATGTTCAGATCAGACGGCTATAAAGAGAGAAAAGAGAATGAACCTACCATCAACTCAAACTTTTAAGGGAGTGTCTATACAACAGGTGACTGTTTTTGAGGACAAAAATAGTCAGATTTTGAGCCGTTAGATGAAGATCCAATGCCCTAGATCATTTTTTTGGAGGGGGTCATTTTTTTGGAGGGGGGCTTGTATGGGTGGATCCGTTGGATGGCGATCTAACGCCCCAGATCAATCTGATTGTTTTGTCCTAAAAAACAGTCACATGTTGTATAGCAATACTCAACTTTTAATTATTTGGTACATATACACCAGAAATAATTAAGGCATATAAAAACAAACGAATACAAGCTGTTTGGCTGGCATTTACTACACAAATGAGTACTTGGCAAGTTGGCATACATTTCCCATCCATGCTTACTGTTTGTTGCCCTCCTTCTGGATCCTGGCCTTGCGGCTTGCGCTCCTCCGACAGCATCTTGGCGAAATGGAGTAGCTCCTCCTCATTGGTGCCCCTTTTCATGTCGAGCTCGCTCTTGCCGGTCTCGACGTTCACCTTGCACACCTGCCTCTTCAGGAGCGCCTTGCCGGCGTCGACGAGCCGATTCAGGTTGTCCGGCGTGGACACGTCGACGGAGGCCGTGTCACCCTTAAGCTCATCGTCCTGGATGCGGAGGTAGCGCTTCTCGGAGTGCAGCGCCTGGAAGAGCACGGAGGCGTGGATGTCGACGAGGTCGGCGCTGCCCTGACTGAAGCTGTCGATCAGCGGCGTGGCGCCCTTGTTGTAGAACCACCCGAGTATGCCCCACTTGCTGCTCTCGACGACGTCGTACTTCTCCTCGATCTTGGCCGAGCCGGTGCCGAGCGATAGGATCATGAACTTGCCATAGTCAGCCGGCTTGATCGGGAAGAAGTCCTGACTGCCCAGGAGGATCTGCTTGCTTACGTGGGTCATTGCCAGCAGCGTCTGCATGTGTCGAGTTGTCAGATAGGGCACAGTACGTGAGTGTCACAAAAGGTCAATTCTGTGTGATGCGTAAGGCAAGTGTATATTAACAAGTCCAACAAGCTGATTGATGTGACTACTTTTGTTTTGTTTGACAAGTAAATTCAGTCAAGATCTCCGAGTGTTGCTGACTATACGCTTACCGGATTGTTAGCGGCGACGCCTCCGTCGATGAGGTTGAAGGCCCGGAGCTTGCCGTCCTTGTCCTTGGTCTCGAAGTGGTGGCCAGGGAGGTAGGTCGGCGCGGCGGACGTGCTGATGCACACGTCCGACAGGAGAGCGTTCTTGGAGACATCATTACGGGCCTGTACAAATTTCACGGATATAAGTAATGCATGCAACACGTAGCAGTAAGTTATATATAGATGTATTTTCTTCTTCACATACGTCGTAAGTTGAGAAGATTGTGGGCTGGAGGAGCTTGATGTCGAAGGTAGGGATGACGATGTTTTTGAGCGTCTGATCGACCCGCGTGTCGCCGAGCAGCTCCTTCACGATCGAGTGGAGGTACTTGCCGTCGTACTTCGGCCCCATCATGCTCTTGAGCAAGCCTATAAACCCTTTGCTGCACAACACACAATATTATACATAGTCGATCATGATAACTTATACATACTTTAGTCGATCATGATAACTTTCGTTGAGCTGACGCTGACATGATAAAATCTCTGGAGTTTGATTTTAATTTGTACGTGCAAGTTTTGTAGTCCTTACCGGACGGGAGGGAAGATCTTTGGGCAGTGCTCGAGGTAGAAATTGTTGATGTCCTTGGCGGCGAAGAGCGGGCGGCCCTTGTCGTTGGGCGCGGTGAGCATCGCGGTCACGAGTCCTCCGGTGCTCGTCCCGGCGATCACGTCGAAGTAGTCCGCCAGCCTCATCTCCTGCCCATCAAGCTCCTACAAGTACAAAGACAGTGAGACAAACAACCTATTAGAATTTATTAACAAATGCATAGAAGAATGCTGCAGGAAACTCGATCACCTGGAGCTTTTCTTCGAGGAAGGCGAGGATGGTGCCGGGGATGATGCCGCGGACGCCGCCGCCGTCGATGCTGAGCACGGTGACGATGCTCCCGTAGGACGGCGGCGGGGATTTGGGCGTCGACAGCGACGACGCGCCGCGGCCTAGCGCCCGGTGCACCGGGTTCACGGTCAGGGAGCCGTTGCTCTGCTCCGGTACTTGCATGGGCGCCATGGCCTACAGCTGGAGCTGCCAAACAAATACTAGGGAGAGATTCTTTCGCTATACAAAAAGAGGCTTGTTTTGTTTGCCTTTCCTTGGCTGTCTGCTTCGCTATCGCACTGGAACTCTGTGATGTGGCTCGATGTGCACCATATTTATACGCGGGGATTCCATCGATCATTAGGAAAATGTCGTGCTCCCCCGGAGCATCGGAAGCATCGTGTGGGTGGTTTATGCGAGTCAAGAGTTGAATCAGTGGCGGAGGACCCGATAGGGTAAGGCCTGGCGTGCGCCAGACCTTGATGCGGGCAGCGGGAGGCGGGCGGGAGGCGGGAGGCGGGCGGGCGGCCGGCGGCCGGCGGGACTCGGGAGGCGGGAGGCGGGCGGCCGGCGGTAGGCGGGCGGCGGGAGGCGGGAGGGCGGGGGGAGGCGGGCGTCGGGAGGCGGGCGGGCGGCGGGAGGCAGGAGGTGGGCGGGCGGGAGGCGGGCGGCCGGCGGCCGGCGGCCGGCGGCCGGCGGCCGGCGGGAGGCGGGCGATCCGCCGCACCTCATTTTTTTCCCGTCCTCCGCCACTGAGTTGAATTGAAGCAGACAAACGCGCGGGCGTGCACCGTGCAACTTTACTTGATCCAGTCGTCGTCGCGGATGCACGCTCGGAGATAGTAAAATTGTTGTATAATCCGGTCCGGTTCCGTTTGGACCTGGCCTGTGAACTTACTAATTCTACTTTGGTTTACTTTGGCCGTAGAACCTGCGTGGCGAGTGCCGGATAAGTACGTACGCACTTTCGTTTTCTTGGCCGGTAGACGTCGGTATAGATGGGCGTATGCACGTACGTATGAATGGTTTGAGCGGTGAGAGATTTCACTTCCACGAAAACGTATGGAAAGCTTGTGTGCTCGTCGCCGAGGAAGAAATTTGCTTCTTTTTTGTGAGAATGGAGACGAAATAGTACTAGTGGTTCCAGGTGCCCGTGTTTCCAACCGTTTTTTTTTTCACAAAAACTCCATAGACTAGTTCAAACTTGGTCGACGCATTTTGATCTGTTCGATTTTCTTGATTTGCAAGAGATAGCTTTGACTTTTGACTGCTGATTTTTATCATAACTAGCTGGTAGCTTGTCTTGGCGTATAGTCCTACCAGGGTTTCACTTGTGATGCTAGGATGATAAATGCCTAAACAGAAAATTTCAAATTTCTCTTTGTGCACTGCAATACGTTCCATAGCAGTGTAGCACATGCATCAGCTTCTTGCTAGCGGCTAGACTTTTATTTTTCATCAAACCACGGGTTGGAAGGTTTAGTTGTGTGGATTTTTCACTATGCTTTTCTAAGATTTTTCACTAACATGTGGATTGTGCTACATGGTGGTGATCATTTGGGCTTATTTTTTGTGGCTTATGGCTGAAAAACACTGTAGCTGATAGAGGCTTATTTAGCATAATTAAATTTAAAAAAATTAAAAAATATAAAAAATATGTTATCCCATTACGTATAATACAAACAAATACGGGAAAAAAGAACCGGCAAAAAAGCTCAACAATAAGCCAAAAGTTCAGAAAAAGACGAAATTTATGAATAGTGAAAAATAAGCCGAAAGCTAAAAGCTGAAACCAAAACAATCAAAGCAAACATGCTGGCCAATGTTCTCACTAAAAAAATCTAGACAATATATGATAGTCAGACATGTGCTTCCATCGGTTGTATTACAAATACAACATTTAAAAATTTTAGTGGTACGTATTAGAGTTGTATGACAAATCTATAATTAATCATATTCTCAAATCTAAGCATATACATTGTATGTAGCCGCGCGATTGCAGCAACAATTTAGTTAGCTAATACAATACGGATGATATGGCCCTTAACCATATAATATATCTAATACAGTATAAGAAAATTAGGCATTGTCCTTAACCATTCACCTTTTGTGTTGTTTAATTTAACAGCGTTAGTTGTGCTCGATTTAATTATGGGTGGCTCAGCGCAGCCTTGTCTTTTGCTTTAATTTTTCTACTGATACATGCAGTTCGGAGATCGTATCAACTTGTCTACCGCGATTCACCACGTTAATGTAGTCAAACAGTGTGTATCATTCGCTAGGTCTAATACTTTTGCCATGTGCCTCATATTAGGCATTGTGCTCAACCATTCACATTTTATATTGTTTAATTTAGCAGCGGTAGTTGTCCTCGATTTAATTATGGGTGGCTTACATTACTACAAAAGAGGCTATATTGAACGGCTACATCACAGACGGTTCAAAGGAAACCGTCTATGCTTAAACTATCATAGACGATTTATACTAACAACCGTCTGTAATATTTCCACAGACGGTTATTAACACGAACCGTCTATGATAATTGAGACATCATAGACGGTTCGTGTTAATAACCGTCTGTGAAAATTGCGGACATCACAGATGGTTCGTATAAAAAATCGTCTCTAATATTGTGGACATCACAGACGGTTCTTATAACAAACCGTCTGTGATATTGTGGACATAACAGATGGTTTGTATAAATAACCGTCTATAAATTATCACAGACGGTTATTTATACGAAATGTCTGTGATAATGTCATATCACATACGGTTTGTGGTTGGAACCTTCTGGGATAATCTGCGCTATTAAATAGCAAGCGTATGTGGTCTCGACACAAATTTGCCTTCATTGCGCTGCATCGGTGGAGCAATGTGGCTGGCTTTAGGGAGTTTGGTGAAAACATATCGCTTGTAGATCTATATACGTCTTCTTGGTGATCAGAGATTAGTACTCAATTGCTTCTAATAACTCATATGCCTTGTAATAGAAAGAGATGATAGCTAGGTTTTTATTTAGATCTAGCTAGCTGGTTAGGTTTAGAAAGATAATGGTACTTTGCTCAATTTCAGAATGGGTAAGTCTCCTAGTTTACTTCAATATATTCTTACTTAATATTATTGTTTCATGAATATGTGGCTAGCTAGCTATCTAATATAGATATGTGTAATTGAGTAGCTAGTCTGGTTTGCTATAGTAGCGCTAATAATCCAATTTGACACCTATTTGTTACATGTGTAGCGTAGATAGACCGAAACTGGATGTACGTTGAGAACCATGTGAGTGAACAGTACATTAATGGCGTGTCTGCTTTTAGAAGAGCGGCCGAGCTAGATATGTTGAAGAAGGGGATGGAATATATGTACTGTCCATGCATTGATTGTGATAATCTAAAGATTTTTAGCAACTCAACGTAGATCGAAACTCACTTGATTCGAAGGGGTTTCAGAAAGGGCTACAAATGTTGGACCAGTCATGATGAAGAGAAGATTACACAAGAAGGTAGTTATGACATCGTTGAGGGAGACAACGATATACCGGTTATGGACTGTGCTTTCGATGAGGATAGGTCGCAGAATGAAAATTTGGATCAGATGCTACGTGATACAGAAGGGAACTATAGTGAGAAAGAGTTTGGTAAATTTGAGGGCTTGATGAAGGACTCAGATAAACTTTTGTTCCTGAGCTGCAAGCCACAATACACAAAGTTGTCATCCGTTCTAGAACTACTGAAATTAAAGGCAAGCAATGGTTGGTTCGACAAGAGTTTCATGGCATTGTTATGTTTCCTAGTGGACATGCTTCCAAAAAGAAATGTGTTGCCGAGAACCACCTACCAAGCCAAGAAGATTATTTGTCCATTAGGAATGAAAGTAGAAAGAATACATGCATGTCTGAATAATTGTATCCTCCACCATGAAGAGTATGCTAGCTTACATGTTTGTTTGGTGTGCAAAGTATCCCAATACAAGCATAAAAATGACTCCGATGATGGGAAGGGTATCGAGGTGAAGCAATGACCTCCTGCTAAGGTGTTGTGGTATCTTCCTGTAATTCCCTGTTTAAAGCATTTATTTACAAACCGAAAGGATGCAAGATTGGTGCGTCGACACTCGGAGCAGCGTAAGAAAGACGCAATGATAAGACACACTATTGATTCTGCCCAATGGAGGAACATCGATAGGATGTTTGTAGACTTCAGTGTAGAACTGAGAAATATAAGGTTTTGGTTGAGTATAGATGGAATGAATCCTTTTGGTAACATAAGCAGCCAACATAGCACCTGGCCCCTGACTCTGTGCATGTACAATCTTCCTCCTTGGCTGTGTATGAAGCGAAAGTATATTTTGATGTCACAACTTATCTAAGGGCTGAAGCAACCTGGGAACGATTTTGATGTGTACCTAGCACCATTGGTGGAAGATCTTATGATACTGTGGAACGAAGGGGTACATGTATGGGATGCGGACAAACGAGAGAACTTCACTCTGCGCCATGTTGCTCTGCACCATTAATGATTTTTTTACCCTTGATAATCTATCAGGGTTGACTACAAAAGGAGCCAAAGCTTATCTGCACTACTTAGATTATACCGAGAGTGTGTGGTTGAACAACTCGCACAAAACTATATACATGTGTCACCGCAATTTCCTTCCAAACTATCACCCATACCGCAAGATGAAAAAACAATTTGAAGAAAAAAAGAGGATGACTCAGTACCAAGGCCTTTTAGCAAGAAAAAGGTCTATGATATGGTCAATGATATCGATGTTGTGCTTGGAAAGGGACGTAAATTGAAGACCTATCGGAAGAACATGTGGAAGAAGAGGTCAATATTTTGGCACTTGCCTTATTGGGAGCACTTAGAAGTTCGCCATTGTATCGATGTTATGCACGTAGAGAAGAATGTATGTGACAGTTTGATTAGTCTCTTACTGAACATTTCTGACAAAACAAAGGATGGTGTCAACATAAGTCATGACTTAGTCGCTACAAACATCAAGACCGAGTTAGCACCGATAGAGATCGATAAAGGCTGAACGTACCTTCCCCCCACTTGCTACACTCTGTCTAAGTCTAAGAGAACTCAACTGTGTCAGTGCTTGCATGGTGTGAAAGTTCCTTCTGGTCACTCCGCCAGCAAGAAGAAACTTGTTTCCATGGAACATTTGAAATTAATTGCCATCAAGTCTTATAACTGTCATGTGCTAATAACATAAATGATACCTATTGCAATTGGAAGTATTTTGTTGAACAAGGCTCGAGTGAAAATCATAAGGCTATGTTATTTCTTTAACACAATTGCTCAGAAGGTCATCGATCCCGATGGACTAGATGCTCTGTACACCGAGGTGGCGACGACTCTATGTCATCTAGAGACGTATTTCCCTCCATCTTTTTTTGATATTAATTTGAAATTAATTGCCATCAAGTCTTATAACTATCATGTGCTAATAACACAAATGATACCTATTGCAATTAGAAGTATTTTGCTGAACAAGGCTCGAGTGACAATCATAAGGCTATGTTATTTCTTTAACACAATTGCTCAGAAGGTCATCGATCCCGATGGACTAGATGCTTTGTAGACCGAGGTGGCGACGACTCTATGTCATCTAGAGATGTATTTTCCTCCATCTTTTTTTGATATCATGGTCCATCTCATTGTCTACCTTGTGAAAGAGATAAAGATATGCGGCCTAGTGTTTCTACGTCATATGTTCCTGTTCGAAAGGTACATGGAAATTCTCAAGTCCTATGTATGCAATCAATCTCGACCGGAGGGTAGCATCATTGAAGGTTATACAACCGAAGAGGTCATTAAATTCTACATCGGTTACATAGCTCGGGTCGAACTGATAGGTGTACCTATATCTCGTCACGAGGGGAGGCTAGAGGGTATTGGGACTATCGGAAGGAAAGCAATAACTCCAAATAGAGATACGAATGCTCAAGCCCATTTTATGATTTTACAACACATGACTGAAGTGACCTCGTATATTGAAGAGCACAAGGACATGCTACGCCAAGAGAATGCAGGCTAGTCAGAGGTTTGGATCGCGAGACAACACAACCGTCAGTTCAACGAATGGTTGATGGTACAATTGACTGGGAGGTCATCAAGTGAAACACTACAATGATTGGCAGAAGGGCCAATTTACAATTGTGACATGGCAACGATATGACATTAATGGCTACACATTTTATACAACAGATCAGGATAGAAAGAGTATAGTGCAGAACTCAGGTGTCCGCATAGATGCCTTTGATGCGTATGTAAGTACCACTAGCCCAAGCTCGTACTACGAGCTTTTAGAGGAGATTTGAGAGATTGACTATGTAATTTTCAAGATTCCTCTATTTCGATGCTGTTGGGTCCAACTCCCACGGGGTATAAAGGTCGACAAGTACGATGTCACTATAGTGGACCTCGAATGTGTAGGATACGAAGACGAACCATTCGTACTCACGAGGCAAGTTGTTCAAGTATTTTATGTAACCAACCCGGCAAATAAGAAGCGTCATGTAGTTCTTCATAGAAAAAGAAGAATTGTCAGAGTTGAAAATGTCGTGGATGAGGAAGAGTACAATCAATTTGCTGAGTTACCTCCATTCGGAGACGGCATCAGGTTGAGGAAGAACAAGGCGATGAAATAAGCTATACGCATGTCGATCATCGTGAAGGGCTTTATTTAAAAGGAAATAGCCAAGTGTAATTAATGATCCCACACAACGAGCACCTATATGAAAATTATTGCAATGTAATCATAATTAGGAAACTCAACATGTAATTATGAAACTATATACCATTGTAATTGTAATTGATTTAGTAACTAAGAAATAGTTATATTTATGATTATGCTTACGTTTTTCATATTGCATGGCTAGCATGTATTTCTTGTGGTTAGATGAAGAATAGGGAACTATCACAGGAGGTTTATTAGAACAAACCGTTTGTGATAATACTATCACAGATGGTTCTTTTATAGAACCGTTTGTGATAATACTATCGCAACGGGTCCCCATCACCACAGCAAACTGGAGAGATTTGGTAGAGGATCAAAACAATCAGCTGTGGATGAAAATAACAAATTCATTCGAGATCCCAGCAGAAGTACAGGGACTCGTGCAACGGCAGGCACTCCTCGCGATGGGAAAAGCTTGGAAGAACTTTAAGAGCACTCTTGTCACGTAGTACGTGGCTAAGGATCTCACGCCCTTCACGAGATATCTTTTCGTGCCGCTAAAAACACGGGAGACCTTTGTGCGGATGAAGACAACAATCGAATTTGAACAACAAAGTATGGTGCACAAGGCTCTCCAGTCACAAAATACTCACTGTCACAGACTCAGCACTGCTGGGTGCGCGGGTAAAATCCCGCAGTGGAGGATGCAGGACAAGGTCGCAATTTGATCATAGGCCTTCCTACCATTTGCCAGGATCGCAAACGAGCACGCTTGAAACTGGTTAAGAGCGAGGTCATCAACTATATCTTCGGGTGTCTCCTCCTTCAAAAACCCCATAAATGAGCAAGTGTTCCAATGCCTGGAAAATATGTTAAACTACATAGTTGTTAATACCTCTTGAACTTCATGGGTTCGAAAATAACATGATTGCCTCTTACAACAATCATTGACTACCGAATCTTCCTAAGGCTCCTTTAAAGAAGACAGGGAGAGAGATAAACTATCATAGGCCCTAGGAAACAAGGAGCACCCAGGTCGCACACGAGGCCTAGGGGTTTACATATCTTGGAGGCACGGATATTCAAATGACTCCGAGACATATAGGAGTAGGAAGAGATCCAAGGCCTATCGTGATGAACAAATAAAATAGGAGCTTCATGCATAACTTGAGGAACAGCTATTTGCCTCACTTCAAGAGAAGACTGCCTCACTTCGAGGAGAGATAGATTCATTAAGAGAAGAATTGAGATAAGTCCACAACCAATCGCAACTCACCTCCGTTAATGCGGTACCTAGTCTCTCTCTATGTTGGAGTAGCTGCGCGTCCATGCTAATTACTCAACACAGTGACGGCCACATACCTATCGACAACATCTAGGTAATGTACCTCTTTAGAATGCTACATAGATAGATCTATCTGGTGGACACCTTAACTCATCATGTATCGTTATGTAGGAGCCCACGCCTTACATCCTCAGAGTCAGGCTTGTTGGCTCCATTTCCATTAACACTGGGTAGGGATGGCGTATCCATGGCTGTCAAGGACATTGGTGCACGGTGCCCAACTAGAGATCGATTTTGTGAAGATTCAGGTGGACATGATTAATGATGTTTTTAATCGTCCCTCTTGAGAAGCCCCCAAACAAAGAGATTATGATATTAGGGGATGCTGTCCACACATTCTCTAGTGGCCCAAGAGGGACATCACCCTCAACTCGTCCGTGTCGCAATCTCCACATCCAGTGGCCCAAGAGGGACATCGCCCTGGACCTATCACATTGGCTCCTGTGGCTCCACCTTCAGCTCCATTTTTGAAGCCTATTGCATTGGCTTCCGTGGAGACGACATCGAAAATGTATCGTAAGCGAGGCGCTAAGTCCCAACCGCAGAAGATTAAGGTGCCTCCTAGGCAATGGAAGTTCATTCTTGAAGTGTCGTTAGTTCCCAAGTCACAATTATCTAGCCTTGGACTAGTTTGCAATACATTGATACCTGGTACATGCAGATGTCCAACATGAAGCCAAACCGGCACAGTAGATTCACTGTGAGATACACGAAGGCGTATTTCCTACACGACTCAAGCTACTTCATCGTGACCTTCGAAGACTTATTCTTACTATTCAACCTCGACGAACTCAACGTCTCACTTCTACAATGTTGGACACTATAAGTGTATTGTACAATCATGTTCTACATTCACGTCATACTGATAAATGTCATTACTCTTTACTTATGTATAGATACATGATCCAACAAATCCGGTGACAGCGACAACCAATGAGTTTCCTCGACCCACACTTGATCTTTGAGCAATCCATCAACGATAATGCATTCTTTGTCCAAGATTACATAACGAGCGGATTAATTGCTCACAATGACAAGGAGTACACATGGTACCCTTCAACCAAGGGTAAGTGCTTCACTAGTTGCCACATAAGTTTCATTTGTACTTTATACGCAACATGAACTTCAGATTAATCACTATGGAGACATACATGACTAGGTCTCACTAGATTCTGATTGTGATTGTACCAAAGTGGAGCAAAGTAATATACCTTGATTCCCTACTTAGGAACAACCACAACTTCACTCGTGTGCAATAAGCAATTGACAGGTAAACTCATTTCCACTATACATAGCTATATTGTAATCTTTCCTTCGTTTGCAATGGCTAAGGCCTAACTTTTTTGGAATCACGTAGGTTGTTTAGCACTTATGTTTTCTCGGAAGGGAGACACAAGGAATCCAGCGACACACTGCGACATAGGATGCGATTTTCGATACCCTCTACAACACAATAATTCTGTATCACACTTCATTATAATGCCTCTAGAATTGACAATACCTATATATGTAATTCTATTTTTGTAATACCACAAGTAGCTACAGGGCAACGTATGTAGATTTTACATTTGCCGTCATATAAAGGAAATCATGGACGCTAAGACGAATGATCCAGAGGTTTGTCAACCTTCTAATAATTATTATTTTCTGATTATATATATATATGTATATATATACACAAACATGCTAATGACTTAACATTACTCCTAGTGACAGCGTATGGACTTCGACGAAAGTGCAATTGATCTTAACAAACTCGTCAAAATTTGAGGAAACCTCTCCCAATTCTTGCTAGCAGAGGTCATAAACAAGACTGGAGAGTTCCACCCTGGCAATGGTGATTAGATGTTGAAACATTGGATTCAATTTTAATCACTTAATTATACTTAATCAAATAATTCATTCAATTTAATTCATTTGTGATATCTGTGTAATGATTATCATGATATATATGTGATCTGCTTGTGTTGTTTAATTTATCTGTGAGATTTATGTAATGATTGTCATGTGTTATATATACGTGATCTTGCTTATTTTCAGATGGCATGATTAGCATATCCTAAGGCTAGCCCAAAAAAGCAATTAACATCGCTGTTGAAATAGCTATCATAGATGGTTCGGTGTTCCAAACCGTCTGTGATATATATATCGCAGACTATCACAGATGGTTTGAAATACTGAACCGTTTGTGATATGCACGATATCACACAATTTGCAGACGGTTTTTTATTAACCGTCTGTGATAGAGGAATACCACAGACAATTTTTTTAGAAAAACTGTCTGTGTTGTAAGTTATTATAGACAGTGTGGTAGCCGTCTGTGATAACAGCTATTATGACTAACACATAAATGCGAACGGTTCAGAAACTGTCTGTGATGACGGTTTTGAACCGTTGGTGATAACACCGTCTGTAGTAGTGTTAGCAGCCTTATGGGCCAGTGAAATTGTTTATGCAAGAAATATTTGTCTTTTGCCTTAATTTTTCTACTGATACATGTAGTTCGGAGAACGTATAAACTTGTCTACCGAAATTCACCATGTTAATGTCGTCAAATGGCGCGTATCATCTGCTAGGTCCAATACCTTTGCCTCTGATGAGCCTCATTTCGATAAATCATTGGATGTGTATGAATAAAATAGGCTAACGAAGGTGGAAAGGAGAGATGAGTACATACATACTAGTGCTCACAAAGGCGCAGTATTAATTCAATTACACAAACGTGTTACACCCTAATTAGCATTGTGATAGATCTTGACTATCTCGTTGGTCGAGCGGCTTTTAGATATTTGGAGTGTCGGGCTAACTGCTTTCTTGTAATCAAGTTGCGAATTAAACGGATATATTATTGTGTTCTGTAACATCTGAGATGAAATGTGAGAGGTCCGATAATTACTAAATAACAAAAATAATTAATTTAACTTTAGTCTGATTTACCAAAAAGATTACGAAGGATCAATTCAGAAGGTCTAGGTTTTGTTATGATGAACTGTTGCAAAATTAGAGTAGCTGAAATTTGGATTTTGTAAATTTATAGTTTTTAGAACAATTTACAGATCTGGCAGTTTGACCGCTAGAGAAGGTGGTCCAATTGGCCACCGGTCAAACCTATCGATGCTAGCGGTCTGATCAACAACCGTCAGCGGTTAGACCAGTCGGTGTCAGCGACCTAACCGATCAATTGTGTTGCTTCGGTTAAAAATTGAGATTTTGGGGATTTCTGAGTCATGGTTGATTTGGTATGACTTAAGTCAGTGTATATATATTGCATAATGCATGTTTCGGCTAACGTGGGTCAAGTTGTGAAGAACTTGTACTCGAAAATGATTTCTTAGTCTTTAGATGTGCAGGAAGACTTAGAGTCAACTATGATCAATGACAAGAATCGGGGCTATGCTCATAGAGGAACTAAGGCCCATAGCAATCAAGGATAGTAGGTAAGATGGCTAAGCTCAAGTATAGCACAAAGAGGCGGAAAATATTGAAGGAAAGTTCGAGCGACGGGTTAGATCATATGGCTTGGTCGGTCCAAGTTAAGCGAAGTTCAGTGGAACCAGAGTGATAGAGAGTTGCCAACGCATGGCAAGTGGGTGATGCATCTACACGTAGCAAGCATTACGATTAATTGCACGGGAAGATAAAGACTGGGTCAAAAAAGAGTATTTTGGTAAGTCAACCAATATAACAAAAACTACATTGGATCAAAACTATGGCACTTAGGAAAGTGTTTTAAGTCAAGGAGAAGCTGATTCGGGCTCATGTGCTTTTAAAAGCGTGCATGAGTGTAGTGTGTGAGTAAAATCCATGTTGTGTGTGGTTAACGAGTTTTCCTTATATGTGCTATTGGATAGTATCCATTAGAGTTAAATGTGGGTAGGTAGTCTCATCTATTTAATGAGTTGGAATGGAGACTTGCTAGTTAACCATTCAACATTTCCTCATTGAAGCCAAGTGTTCTAGGGTTAGGTTTTAGAAGTCTGATTGCCGTGGTAAGCTCTTTTGTCATCCAGGCAGAGTAGCTGTAAAATCTTCATCCTGAAGTAGCAAAACATTAACTTTGTTCATCTATCATGGATTCCTCATTTTTGGTTGATTTACTCTTGATCTTGTCAGTTTTGATACTCTCTCCCTTTCTTAATCTTGCTGGATGCCAAAGGTGCATAAGTGATGTACATGTCTCATGGTAATCACTTCCCAACCATCTAGGCATCAAGTTTTGCAAGTTCTTGAAGTTACCTAGTTGGATTTGACCTTCTCGAGAGATTTCTTGATTAGTGTGTTTTTGTCTCAAATCTTTGGAAGTTCATACTTGCTATGACATGTAAAAATATATCTAGAGCCATCTTGGCCTTCCTTTACTCACGAGCAAGTCATATTCTTCGTTTTCAGTTTTGCTGGTTTTGGTTCAACCCTGCTTATGCTTGAAAATGGTCTGAACTTTGACTAGGATTCTTGTGATTCTGGGATGGAATAGGTTCCTAAGACCTCAAGTAAGATATGTGCAAAATCTCATCTCAAGGGCACCATTTGAATCGGCTAAAATTTTCAGTTCTAAAATAGGGGAGCGGTCAGACTGCTAGAGGACAGTCAGACTAGCATGTAGCCGATGGTCAGACTGCTAGGCTCCGATCAGACCACCCCATGGTAGCCAGTCTAACTGCTAGAGCTATGAGTTCTTTGGCTTTCAGTTTCTTTAGTTGCTTGCATTGGTGTTGGCTTCCAATACTGATCTTCGTAGATCAGTAGTTATTGCAGTGAAGGATTGGTGAATGCTTAGGGATAATTTTTGAGGCACCACTCACCCTCTCTGTTGCATACCGGTTCTACATGTGGTATCAGATTCTGGTTAGCTCTTCTATTAGATCATAACCAGTCTTAGGAGCCATGACATCAGACAAGTGTTTAACCATGCCACCCATTTTTGATGGAATCGATTTCTCTTATTGAAAGGCGTGTATGTTGTCCTACATTGAGGCTCAAGGAACTCAATTTGGATCAAAATTAAGAATCCATATGTTGTGTCGGTCGATGATCGATGAATACATCAGGCGTAGAGGCAAATAGCAAAGCTCACAATTTTTTAATTCAAGGGTTTAGTCGATCTGAGTTTAAGTTGCTCACTTAGGGTATGTTCATGAGATCTGAAAGACCCTCGCTTACTACCTTGAGGGCTCTACCATGATCAAGTAAGTGAGACAAAACCAATAGAAGAAAGAATACTCAAAGATCAAGCAAACGTCCGGCGAATTCTTGGATGAGTGTGTAGAAGGTTTACTAAGTTATTCATGATCTATATGCTACTGGTTTGACCTTTTCTGATTCTGAGAATGCACGCCACCAGTTGGGTGCACTTAATGTGAAGGTTTGGGGAATGAAGATCACTTCTATCAATGATAACACTGTCATGAGTGAGTTTACCATGGATAACCTCTACTCGAGATTGAAGACGCATGGGATTAACTTCATCTCGTGTCTCTCCCAAGATAGAGTCGATGGTATTTGTTATTTACCCTGCTCAGAGTAGCTCTTCTAGTTTCTTGGAATTTGGTTCTTCTGGATTTTCAGAGTTGACTTTGCATTCTTTAAGCAATGAGCAGCTAGAGAAACTTCTTAAGGATGACTTAGTCCTCCTATCTATAAAATTCACGAATGCGTACAATAAGGTGAGAAATAACATGAGTGGCCCTATCACTTGCTTTGAGTGTGGTGAGCTAAACTACATTCAGGCCAAGTGCCCTAAGTTGAAAGGCAAGGAGGAGAAATACTTCTGAAGGTGTCCTCAAGCACATGACCCGAAGTCCAACAAGCCCAACTACAGTAAGATTATCAACTGAGTCCTTGCCGCTCATGAGAACGTTGATATGAGCGATGTGGACTCCGGGATGGAGAATGACGAGGATGACTTCAGGAGCAAGAAGAAAGCCCAGAACTTCATCGGCATGTGCTTCATGACCAAGGGCAGTACCGATATTGACGACTCCTCCAACGGGCATTCTGCAAGCAGGATTGAACTTTAATTCAACAGGTCAGACATCTCAAAAGGTCAAGCATCATTGCACATTCTGCAAGAAGGATGGTCACATTATTGAGTTCTACTTCCATAGATTCAAGGTTAAGAGAAAAGAGAGTATGCATGCTTTGAGGTCCATTAGAGGAGTTTCTTCACTTATGAATGTCTCTAGAGCTAGGTCTTGTGTCTTTCCTTCTAGATATATGCCTATATTTGTAGATAACTTCTTTGACTCCTTTGGTTGTTCTAGACAACAATTTGGGTTAGGATGTTGTGAGGGTATACCACGGGTAGCGTATAGACAGGGGGAGTACTGGCCTTTTGGAAGGCCGATTCGAAAGGGTCTAGGTAGTTCTCATGTGCATCCTAATGATGTTAATGCTAACCATTTTATTCCTACTTCTATTGATGTTCCTAGACATCGTGTGACTTAGTACAAGATTCTCAAGTCTTTCATTACTAATCCCAATACTGAGGCACAAATGTTTTCTGCTTATGTCATGTAGGTTTGTCGATTGAGCAAGGAGGCATGTGTCTTGTTGACTCTGGGTGTTCTTAACACATGGCCGAAGATTCTTGATAGTTCTCCTCTCTCATTCATGCATCCGGTAATGAGTTTGCTTCTCCTAGGTTTTTGCGGTTCAGGTTGCAGCATGGGAAAGCAGTTTAGGTCAAAAACAACCTGAGAAGATCAAGTTGGATCAAAGGCTAAGGACTTAGTGGATTGCTTTGAAAAGCGTGCATGAGTAGTGTGTGAGTAAAACCCGTGTTGTATAGGGTTTCAGTTCTAGTAAGGTGTGAGTAAAATCCAATTATGATTATTGGATGGGATATGTTCCTAAGACCACAAGTAAGGTGTGTGCAAAATCTCATCTCATTTGAACTTAGATTTTTAGAGTTCATCGTCTCGAGCTGAATTTTTTAGTTCTAGAACAGGGGTGGTTACCCACCAGAGGCCAGTCAGACCGACGTGTAGTCGATAGTTAGACTGGCAAGCTCTGGTTAGACTGTCCCTCGTAGCTGGTCTGACCGCTAGAGCTCTGAGTTCTTATGTTTTCGGTTTCTTGAATTGCTTGTGTTGTGGTTACAGACCAAACAGAGAGAGAGAGAGTATGGTAGTGGAGAGTTGAGTAAGTGAAATGGCTTCCGGGCTCTCCCCATGGCCTATGGCCTACATATATACATCCATCTGGGGAGTGCTTTTACAGTCACACCCTTACACATGAGTACTTCCCTCAGGGGTACTTTTGTCACTATACATGTCCCATTCTGGGCCTTACATTCTCTTAACAGGCCTGCTGGGCTTAGGTGGGGGCCACCCCTACAACAGGAGCCTCTCATGGTGAAGGGCTTCACGGGCCGAAGTCATGTTGCCGAGCCCTTTGGCCCCCTCCATCCCTGCGGCCTGTGAGCTTTTTCAGCGCTCGAAATGTAGTGTCCGCCTTGTTGCGAAGGTATGGCGCCGGGCGGCTAGGCGAAGGCTTCGTCACCCACAGGCTCCGTCGTGGGGTCGGGGTTGTCGTCCGGAGCAGAGATCGAAGCCGAGGTGGACCGGGGTTGTTGGTGGAGTCATATGCATCGGCATAGGGGGCGGAGCGGGTCGTAAGTCGTTGCGCGCGCGCGCGTCTTCGGCTCCGAGCGCCCTTGACGATAAGCGGCTGCCAGCCTACCCAGCGGGGCTTGATTGACGCGGCGCGAGACTTGAGGGGGCGCGGTGATACGATGCTGCGACGTTCTTCTCCTGGCGCGGGTCTTGGAGCATCGCGGTGGTATGATGCTATGACGCTCCCCCGCCGGTTGGACTCCTGCCAGTTGGACTTTCGCCGGTTGGGCTTCCGCCAGCTGGACTTCTGCCGGTTGGCTTCCTGCGGGTTGGACTTTTGCCGATTGGGCTTCCGTCAGCTGGACTTCCGCCGGTTGGCTTCCCCACTGATGGGGTATATATAGCGTGCTGGTGTAAAATTGTACCTTTATCATACGCTCGGATAGGTGCTGCTCCCCTAAAATGGGCCCCTTTAGTGCATCCATATTCCATGGCGACACTACGCAGCTCGGGGGAATGTTGATGTACTGATGGAGGCCTATTTTTCTCGGGAGCATGGTTAGCATGTATTAACGGCAATTGCTCGCACCTGCTGCGCTCGCTCCGTATTTCTGCATGTGACGGCAAGATTTGCCCTGTTCTCTTAGGCAGGCTCACCTTCAGTCGGGGCTTCTGATCAAGCCCGTCTTTCAAAAGAACATTGATGTACTGAAGGTGGTCTGTTTATGAGAACAAGCCAAAACTTGGCGTGACATAGCCTGCGCCGGTGCAATGTGTGGGGAATGCCGTCGGGCCTGCCGTCCCACCGAGGCGGTGCCTACAAGGCGAGCAACGGGGTGATGATCCGAAGCCGCTGGTCTCCTGTCCTGGAGGATAGCAGCCGCGGAGAGCAGGCATCTGCGGGGTAGCCCGGGCGTGCTGCGCGCGTGGGGGTAAGCGCGCGGGCGATTCGTCCCCTGATCTCCGAAGCGGTGGCGACGGAGCTGGCGCCTAGTCGAAGTAGATGCGCGAGCGCTCCGTCCCCTACCCTTCAAAGTGGTGGCAGCGGAGTTGGTGCCTAGTCGAAGTAGACGCACGAGCGCTCCGTCCCCTACCCTTCGAAGTGGTGGCAGCGGAGCTGGCGCCTAGTCGAAGTAGACGCGCGAGCGCTCCGTCCTCTACCCTTCGAAGTGGTGGCAGCGGAGCTGGCGCCTAGTCGAAGTAGACGCGCGAGCGCTCCGTTCCCTACCCTTCGAAGTGGTGGCAGCGGAGCTGGCGCCTAGTCGAAGTAGACGCGCGAGCGCTCTGTCCCCTACCCTTCGAAGTGGTGGCAGCGGAGCTGGCGCCTAGTCGAAGTAGACGCGCGAGCGCTCCGTCCCCTACCCTTCGAAGTGGTGGCAGCGGAGCTCCCTGGGGTGAGCGCGACCCTGTGGTAGTGCGCCTTAATGGCCCCGGAAATTGCGCCGACCCCTGGGCTGACACGAGCGGGCTGCTGTATCTGTATGCACTTGTCCATTCGAGATGAACACGCGGCGGGCCATGACTGGCGTGTCGACGGGTCGTCTGCGGTCAAGCCCCTTCCCCAGAGGGGCGGGGCACGTGGCGCAGCGCTGTAGGCGTGCCGCCCACTGGTTGCTCTCCTTCCAACGCACGTCACCGGCTGCTAGCGGTTGCGCTTCTTGCCGATCCTCGGTTACCCATGCCGCGCAGACTTGCAGTTGTCCCTTCGGACAGGTGCGGCCAGGGTCGGGGGGTCAGTGACCCCGTTTGGGCTATCGCGGTATAGGGTCCAAAGAGCCGCGCCGGCGCGCGCCGAAGGCTATGCCGGGTCACGCGACCTGCGTTTATTCCTTGCGCTGACCGACACGCGGCGGGACGCTAGCGACGCGTCGTGTGGTGACAGGACTCTGTACGACCACGGTCGCGTGCTGGCTACGTGTACCGCCGTGACGCTTCGGCTTCACGCGTGGGGAGGTGAGCGGTTGTCGCTCGCCGTTTGTGCTTACCCACGGTGGGAGGCGGGGGGGGCCTTTAAGTACCCCCCCCCCCCGTGGCGTTGTGCCTACGCCTCCTTGCGCTTTCTGGTTGTTCACGTTGCTCTTCGCATTCGCTCGCCCTGTTCCTGCGCTCCTTTTTCGCCGCCGAGTTCCCCGTGGATGCTGATGGCAACTTGCGATGAGCGTACTCAGGTGAGCGGCTACGCCATCCACAGGCGGTCCTCACCGCTCGAGGTGAAATACACGCTGGAGGAGCGCGATCCGGCGGCAGGCAAGTGGTGGACGGCGAAGAAGAGTCAGGGTCCATACTCCGGTGAGTTGGGCCGCACGCTCGTGACAGAAGACACGATTCAGTCACTGCTGCGAGAGGGGAAGCTATCAGACCGCCACACGGTGCGGTTGCCCGCCGATGACGAGACGGAGCCGCGCCCTAAGAAGTCGGAGGCGACCGTCTTCGTCGCCTACTTCGAAGCCAGACTTCGCATCCCGTCCGCGGCAATTGTTGGGGCTGTGCTGCAGACCTTCAAGTTGGAGTTGTCACAATTGACTCCGAACGTGGTGGCTCGCCTCGCCGTGTACAGCTGGGCCCTGCGCTCGGAGGGGTGTTGGCCCAGCGCCTCCCTGTTCGCGTATTTGCATGAGGCCCAGTGCCAGCCGAAGGAGCGGAAGGACGGTACGCTGTCGAAATTTGGCAGCGTCAACTTCGTCCTGCGGGCGTCATGTGGGAAGCTTTTCCCCGCGAACGCGACCCGAGGGAAGTGGGAGGTCCACTGGGCGAGGCGGTGGTTCTACTATCGTGTGACGAGTGGCAGCGGCCTCGAGTGCGCAGGCGGGCCGATTACATTCAAGACCACCCCCGGCTTAACGCTTGACCAGAAAGATAGGCTGAGGGCGCGAAGACTTGTGGAGGTCGCCGCCCGCTTCAATATGCGCGACCTCGCCGAGGAGTACATGATGCTCGGTGCGACGCCGCTTTCCCACGGTTGGCGCTTCACAGCCAGTGAATGTCGGGATGATAACGTTCGCCCGTCTGTTTGCTCGCTGCCCGTGCCGACTGGCCTTCGTAAATCTCGACCATGCCTTCCTCTTCGTTCGTACGTATCGCATTGTGTAAATGTGCTGTCTGGGGCAGGGACTGGCCTTGAGGATGCGGAGCGCGCCGCGCGCGTGTTCCTTGGGCCATACACCGGCAGAGAGCACGGGCAGCGCGCAGCCGCGACTGCGGAGGCCGGACTGGGGCGAATAAACCGCATGTGTGAGGCCTTAGGGCTTCCTGTGCCGGATCGGCCCCCTCCGGACCAGCAGCATGAGAATGACGGTGTCGTGAAGACGAAGGCGCCATCCCGCAAGACGACCCGGGGCACTACGACCACGCCCCGTACAGCGGTTGCCGCTGTTCCTGTCGGCGCGGCGATCCCGGAGTCGAGTTCGGTGAAGTATGCCGAGTCAGATTTAGAGGGCGCGGGTACTGAGTGCGAAGGCGCCGGCGGCGGAGGGTGCGCCGCGGAGGTCTCACTGCCCGCGACCGTCGCCGAGGTGGTGGTGCCGGCTGGCGGCACTGGTGCGGAGTCCTCGTCTCCGGCCATGACTGTGGTGGGGCTGCCCTTCGCGGGAGTGTGTGGAGCACAGCCTTTGCTAACAGCGGCGGCAGGGGCTGAAGTGCCCCCCGCGGAGGTGGTGGTGTCTCCCGCAGAGGTCATGGGGGCGAAGCCCCCGACCGCTGTCGTTGTAGCTGTGGAGACCCCTTCGGCGAGTGTTGTTGCCGCCGCGGCTCCTTCTGCGGCGGGTACCGCGGTGGTATCTTCCGCTCAAGTGAAGCGGCCACGCCTGCAGTCCCCCCTTCCGCAGACTTCGCGAGGGTTCGTTGTGGCGACCGGTGTTGGGAGCCTTTGGGACTCCGCTTCGAGCACCGAGGTCCCTCCACCCCGCGCCCTCCCGGCCCCTTGGGCCACGGTGACCGTGGCGCAGGATCGGTTGGCGCTAGGTCCCGACTCGGAGGTCCCCAGGCCTTGCGAGACAACGCCGTCCGTTGGGGCCGAAGTAGAAGCTGTCCCGCCCGCGGCTTGGGAGACGTCTTCGCAAAGTCCCCCATCCGCCACCGAAGGTAGGTTACGACGGCACTCCTTCGAATTTTTTTTGCATGCCTCATGACAAGCGTGTAATTCCTCCTTGCAGCGGCACTTATCTCGGAGGAGGAGCCGTTCCTTGAGCGCGGGGGTCCTAGTGCTGGCGACACTGGTGTCGCGCGCCCAAGCCCGGCGGACTTCGTCCCTCCGTCGGACGCTCTGAGAGCATGGCGCGGGATTGCGGAGGACGTGGCCGCCAGCATCGGTGAACAGGCGTTGCAGACCTACGGGTCGGGGTGCCTTGGAGATGCATTGGAGGTGTCGGGAGTGAGGGTAAGCGTCCGTCTTTTAGATCACTTGCCGCCGCTTAGCGTTTGCTAACTCCTGCGCCGCGCAGACACTCGTGCTGGCCCAGGCCCTACGAGGTGCCCACGTTCGCGAGGGAGCAACGCTACGGAGCAGGCTGTAGGCCGCCGAAGAGGAGCTGCAGGAGGGCGCTCCGCCCAGGATGCTCGCATACACCGCATGGAGTTAGAGTGCACGGAGATGAAGACGCGCACCGATGGGCTCGTTGCCGCAGCGCGAGCGTCGACAGCGGAGGCGGTGCGGCAAGAAGCTGCTGCAGAGCGGGACAGCCTTCTGCAACAGATCGCTGCTCTAGAGGGGAAGAACAGCGAGTTTGCTGCTTCTCTCGTGGAGCGCGATCGAGCCTTGGGCGACGCTTCGGTAGCCGCTTGGGACGCCATGCTGGCCCTGGAAGATACCCTCAAGGGGCTTGTTGCCGAAGTGTCAGCGCGCTCCTTCGGGCCCGAGGACCTATCGCGGTCACTCCAGTGGATTGGGGAAGCGGCCGGCGTTGCACGTGGCGCCGCGGCGATCTTCGGCAATCACTGCGCCTACGTGGCATTGTGTCTGACGTGCGCACTCCAGCGACACCGCGGTTGTGAACACATTGCGGGGCTAGTCGATCCCCGACTAGAGATGCCTGCCGGGGGCGGGGTAATGTCCGGCGCCGTGCGAGCCGTACGCCGCGCCGTGAAGTTCTTCCATGAGCGGATATGGGAATACTGCGGCGAGGCCGCAGCCATAGTCGAGCTGCGGAACAACTTGCACGGCGAGGGAAATCTTGGCCAGTTTCTGGACGAGGTTCCCCGGCGTGACGAGGATGGCGCCGTGGCCCCGGAGGACCCCGCGAACCCACAGGTGTGACGGGAGGTTGTCGCGTGTTGGTGTGCGTTGTAACTGGAGCCCGGGTTGCCTTCTCTTTTTTTTCTTTGCTGGTAAAGTACGGAGTTGTTTCCCGCTGTTCTGATTCCTGCCCCCTTGTCCCGAGTAGCTACACAGCCGGGGCCGGCTGCTAATCTCCGACCTTGCAACCCGACGGCGTCTTCGGTACGGACGCATGTTAAAGATGAGCCTGCCGAGTAGCGGCCTGGTGCGCCGGAGGTGTTTGTGCGCCTTTGTAAGCGTCCTTAGCGAATGCAAAGAACAGTCTTGATTAGATCATGCGAAGTGCATCGCCACCCTCCGGCTACGCTGTCCCATGGTGGACTCGGAGGGTTACTACGCGCGCCCGTATGCAATGATTTGCGCCTTGCGGGGGTGGTGTGATCGAGGTAGACGCGTAGTTGCAATAACCGCATACACGCTCAGTCCGATATCCCTTCGAAGCGGCGGCAGCGGAGCTGGCACCTAGTCGAGGTAGGCGCGCAAGCGCTCCTTCCCCCCATCCTGCGGAGTGGTGGCAGCGGAGTTGGCGCCTAGCCGAAGTAGACGCGTAAGCGCTCCGTACCCTACCCTTCGAAGTGGTGGCAGCGGAGCTGGCGTCTAGTCGAACTAGACGCGCGAGCACTCCATCCCCTACCCTTCGAAATGGTGGCAACGGAGCTGGCGCCTAGTCGAAGTAGACGCGCGAGCGCTCCGTTCCCTACCCTTCGAAATGGTGGCAGCGGAGCTGGCGCCTAGTCTAAGTAGACGCGCGAGCGCTCCATTCCCTACCCTTCGAAGTGGTTGCAGCGGAGCTGGCGCCTAGTCGAAGTAGACGCGTGAGCGTTCCGTGCCCTACCCATCGAAGTGGTGGCAGCGACCTAGTCGAAGTAGACGCGCGAGCGCTCCGTCCCCTACCCTTCGAAGTGGTGGCAGTGGAGCTGGTGCCTAGTCGAAGTAGACGCGCGAGCGCTCTGTTCCCTACCCTTCGAAGTGGTGGCAGCGGAGCTGGCGCCTAGTCGAAGTAGACGCGCAAGCGCTCCGTCCCCTACCATTCGAAGTGGTGGCAGCGGAGCTGGTGCCTAGTCGAAGTAGACGCGCGAGCGCTCCGTTCCCTACCCTTCGAAGTGGTGGCAGCGGAGCTGGCGCCTAGTCGAAGTAGACGCGCAAGCGCTCCGTCCCACGCCTCTGGTCGAGATAGACGTGCGAGTGCTCCTTCCCAAGATTATGCCAGAACAGCCTCTGGTGTTTCTCGCTCGCGGGTGCGCGCGCTGGGGCTAGCGTCTGGTACGTTGCCTTGGTACTTCGCGGGCTGTGCGTGGGGGTAGGCCCCCGTGGCACCCTTTGCACTCCGTAGAATTAAGCGGGGTACGCTGTCCCCTAAGCACGTGGGGCCAATATCCCTGTCTTGTTTATACTCCGTAGGGTGCGCAGGGATAGCATCCATGTCTAATTTATACTCCGAGGAGTACTCTCTGGGGCGACGCCCATGCGTGCGTGGGGTTCGCGTCTTTTTTATACTCCGGAGAGTGCGTGAGATCGACATCCACGCCTTATTTATACTCCGAGGAGTGCGCGCGGAGGCGGACCTTGACGCTACGTCTTATTTATACTCCGTAGAGTGCGTGCGGAGGCGGACCTCGACGCTACGTCTTATTTAGAGCCCGTGGACTGCGCGCGGGGGCAAGCCTCCACGCGTTGCGGGCGGTGAGGTGCGTGCGGAGGCGGACCTCGACGCTACGCCTTATTTATACTCCGTAGAGTGCGTGCGGAGGCGGACTCGACGCTACGCCTTATTTATACTCCGTAGAGTGCGTGCGGAGGCGGACCTCAACGCTACGCCTTATTTATACTTCGTAGAGTGCGTGCGAAGGCGGACCTCGACGCTACGCCTTATTTATACTCCGTAGAGTGCGTGCGGAGGCGGACCTCGAAGAGCTTCCCGACCGTCTTAATGGGCTTGCGCGCGTTGTATTCGGCCATTGGTCCCGGTCGGAGACCTTGTATTGCTGCGTTGATAACGGTTGTTTCGTTGACGTCCTTGACCTGGCAGCGCACTTTCGCGAAGCGCTTGAAGTAATCCCAGAGCCTTTCCTTGGGTTTTTGCTTGACTGCGAAGAGCTGGTCCGCATCGACACGCTCGACGTAGTTTTCCTGAAAGTTGTTGTAGAGCCGGTCGCGGATCTGTTCCCACGCGTAGATGGACTGTGGTTCAATGGTGAAGAACCAGGACAGCGCCACCCCTTGTAGCGCGAGAGGGAGTCCTTTTGCTTTCGTGGTGTCGTCTCCGCCAGCGGCTTCGATAGCAGTCTCGTACACGCGCACGAACTCCCGCGGGTCGGAGTCGCCTTTGTAGGCCTCGATGACGCTCGGGAACTTGAAATCTTCAGGCCATACCGCCTGCTGTAGGCCCGCAGAGAGCGGGGACTCTGGGTCTACGCGCCGTAGTGGGACGCGACTAGATGTAGGGGCGTCGCGGCTATCCGCCCTCTCCGGAGCGGGTTCGGATGCCACCGCCGGGGGGCATGTTGGCTCCGAGCCTCTTGCATGTCCCGCACAGCTCCGCGGAGGTCTGTTAGCTCCCGCTGAAACGCGCTGAGGGCCGCCAGCAGGGCGGTCTCCACCGCGGGCGTGGCTGGGGCCGTCGGTGCGCTTGGCGGTGCTATCGGCACGGTGGCGACCACGGCCTGCGCGCCCAGGGTGCCCGCCGCGTTGTCCTGGAGGACCCTGGAGCCGGTGACGAGGTTCGCGTCGCCGCTGGGGCCGTTCGCCGCTTCTGCGCTGGGTGGAAAAACGGATGCGCCTGCGTTACCATCGCTGGGGTTGGTCGTCGGGGCAGTGCTGGTGGGGTCGGGCGTTGCGTCTGTGACGGGGTTGGTCGTCGCGTCGGTGGCGGGGTTGGTCGTCACGTCGATGGCGGGGTTCCCAGTCACACTTGCACCACCGCTCGTACCTGCGGCTGCTAAAGCCGAAGCCCTGGTGCTGACACGAGACTTCGCCGCTTCCACCCTCTTCTTCGTCGCCGACGGTGAAGCTTTCCTTGGTGCCATCCTCCTTCAGACCTGGAGGCTTGTTCTTGTCCTCCCCACAGACGGCGCCAACTGTTGTGGTTACAGACCAAACAGAGAGAGAGTATGGTAGTGGAGAGTTGAGTAAGTGAAATGGCTTTTGGGCTCTCCCCATGGCCTATGGCCTACATATATACATCCACCTGGGGAGTGCTTTTACAGTCACACCCTTACACATGAGTACTTCCCTCAGGGGTACTTTTGTCACTATACATGTCCCATTCTGGGCCTTACATTCTCTTAACAGGCCTGGTGGGCTTAGGTGGGGGCCACCCCTACAACAGCTTGCTTTGGTGTTTGTAGCGTATGCAGGGCAGAGCTGAGCATTCACAGCATACCTAGGGTTGGACACTTTGGTGGGCAGAGCTTCTCCGGCTTCACTGCCACGTCTACGATCAAGACGAGAGCTCCTTCGCACCATGAAGGGGATTTCTAGAGTCCTTCGTTCACGACATTATTGCGGGCAGCTCGCAGTTCAGCATATCTCAGCTAGAGGATTTCGACTCTTACTGAACCCAGCCTACTGTACCTGAGCCTACTGGACCACCACGGGCTACTGAGCAAACAAAATGCTCTCCATACCTCCTCCGACCTGAGACGCAACCTCCGGGCCGACTAATGTACCCCACTAGAGTTGGGACTTGGGCCATGCCGGCACAGCCCGGGCCCATCATGCTTTGTGCTGCTTCGTGCCGTGCCGGCTTGGCCTAGTCATCTCATCGTGTTGTGCCGTGCCGGCCCACGTCATCTCCGGCCAGGCCCAAGCACGGCCCAAAGCCCACCGCGCCAGCGTTCGTGCCGTGCCAGCCCAAGCCCAGCCTGAAATTACTATACGTGAAGGCGGTGGCGACGGTCGTCATCTTCCTTTCTCTCGTACCCGCCTCGTTTAAAACTAGTTGTAATTGAATTAATTGCATAAAAACATGGGCACGCAGCAACATAAATATTTTGGGAAAAAGTGGAATTTCTTTGATATTTTAGAAATACAATGTTAGTGCCTCTTTAAAAACCTTACGCCCTAGAGTGGGGTTTCCCAAGTAAGGAAAAGAGTACAGTAACAATATATGTATATACAAAATATTACAACATGCGTAGATAATATCTACTCGGCAATGTCTAAGTCAGCATACGCCTGTAAGATTTCGGGATGCTCCAGTTGATGTTGTTCCCGCTCTTTGGCTAATTCCCAAACTTTGGCACATGTGATTGCCTCCACCATCCTAGGCGTAAGGGATGATCTTCTCTCTTCTATTATTCTCCCTACCGTACTGAACGTCGCTTCTGAAGAGACAGTGGACACTGGCACCAGGAGAACACCCCGTGCGAAATGTGACATCACAGGAAAGATCCGCTTGTTGTTCTTCCACCACTCGAGCAAGTCTATCTTGCTTCCATCAGTAAGATCAGGATCAATGTTTGCAAAATCATACTCCAAATAGTGGTTCAACTCCGAGACAGAATTCCACTTGGAGGCTGCCTGAGACTGAGAGGACGAAAAAGTAGACTTGCCCTTTAGTTTTTTCCACAAGTGTGATCCCAAGCTTGTCTTCCCATGTTGCGTCTGCTGTGAGGTCTCCGATTTTTCGCTGCTGCCAAACTTATCATGATACAAATAAAAAACACAAAAAATCTCCTTTTTGACATGTTCAAAAGCTTCTCAATAATCTAAGCCAAGACATTCACCTATCCCCTCCATACCTACCTGTAAACCTGCCAACTTTTTGTAGGATAAAAAATAATAGCAAAATAATACAAGTGTGAAAGAGAACCAAAATATTTAACAAATTTTTCTTTCATTGCTACGACGGCATGGCCTAAAAGAGCATCATCCCTAAATTTAGCAATTTTATCTGCAATTAACCAAATAAACTCTATAACTAAGCAAGAGGTAGGATAATAAATACCAGATAAAACCTTTGTTGCTTCATAAAAAGGTTTAAAAAATTCTCAAAATGACTAGCAATCTGCCAATCTGAATTAGTAACTAGCAATTCATTATTTTGACAGTTGGCATTGACAAAAACGGATATAATATTTTTGTAACCTTGTATCTTTTTTACCATAATATATGTTGAGTTCCACCTCATCTTCATGTCAAGGCCAAATTTTCTTGGTCTTTCCCATTAGCTGCACAGTACTCCGCGAACCTAACTACCACTTGTGGAGAACTTGCAAGGTAACGAATAGCATCACGGATACTGTTCAGATATGGACCAATTACTTGTATACCATCTTGAACAACAAGATTCAAGCTGTGGCATACACATCTCTGGTGTAGGACATAACCACCAATATATGTTTGTAATTTTGGGGTGAGGATGTTCATAGCCGTTGTGTTTGCCGATGCGTTATCAAGAGTTATAGAAGCAATTTTATTATCTATCTCAAAATCATCAAGTACATATAGTATACGCTCGGCAATTGCCTCTCCCGTGTGCGATTTATTTACTAGTTTAAATCCTATGACTCTTTTGTTTAGTTTATAATTATCATCTAAATAATGAGTTACTATACTAAGGTATGCACTTCTTTGGTGGGATGATGTCCAAATATCGGAGGTTATGGCAAAATAATACTGAACTTTTTGAAATATTTCTTTTAACTATACCAGTTCTTTTTGATACATTCGTAAAATATCGGATGTAGTAGTCCTCCTACTAACATGTTGGTACTGTGGGCAAAAGCCGCGTTGGATCATTCTTTCTAACATGCGACTTTCACCCATCCTAATCGGCTGATCTTCTGAAACAATATATCTAGCAATTTCCTCACGGGCATTAAGCGGGTTGTATACCCAAGTACTTACAGAGCCATTGGCCTCGAAGTTTAGCTGTGTTTGTACCCCTCCTCCCCCTTGGCCCTGCGCTGCCATCTTGCGTAAGCATGCTTTGTAGTGACGGTTCAAGTGTCCTATCCCTACAGCTGTACGAGCACTTAATTTAGCATTACAATAATTACAAGTTGTGATATCTACCGTTTCACCGTCTCGGATTTCCTGGTTCCAGGTCATGTACTTCCAGCAATTCGCCCTTCGTGCAGACCCGCCAATGTTGGCGTCCGTGGACGGGAGAGAGAATTCTGTTGGCTTTGGACCGCCCTGGTACTCCTCATAGCCCTCTGTACCGTCCATATGACGGTCATCCATGCTATAGTCTCCCATGCTTGGCGAGAGCCGACGAGCATCAATGGGGGTTGGAGGAGGACTAGGGGAGTGGCGAGAGCTTACACTAAGTCGTCTCGCTGTCCTTTTCGAGTTTCGATTCCTCTGCATACTGCTTGATTGCTCCCTGGTACTGTGGCTTCTTGGTAACATGGTGATTAGTTAATAAATAAGAAGTATAAATACAATAAATGTGCTTGTGAAATTAGAAGTAATAAATAAATAAACAGTACAAATGCAAAAGATATAGGAAATAAACTTGTGAAATGAGAAGAAATAAATAAGAAGCTCGGTGAAGAAATGTGAAGCGGAGTGAAGAAATGAAGCTCTGTGAATCTGTGATGCTGGGAAGAAACTGCAGAGCGGAGGGAGTGAAGAAATGAAGCTATGTGATTATGTGAATCTGTGATTTTGGGAAGGAACTACAGAGCGGAGGGAGTGAATTTATAAGCATAAAATCCGAACATTATCTGCTAAACGTTATATGAACGTTGTCTGCCATACGTTACAAACATAGATTCCGAACGTTCAACTTCTGCAGCTTCCCTCCCTCCATCCGGGCCTCCCCCACCGCGCCCTCCCTCCCTCCCTCCCTCCGGGCCTCCCCCACCGTGCCCGGCTCCCCCGCCGCCCCCTCCCGGCCTCCCCCATTGCCCCTCCCCCGCCGCCCCCTTCCCTAGCGCCTCCGCCCCCTCCCCGCCACTCCTCCCCCTCCCCCGGTGCCCCCTCCTGGCCTCCCCCACCGCGCCCGGCTCCCCCCACCGCCCCCTCCCGGCCTCCCTCCCACGCGGCCGCGCCCGCCGCCCGGCTCCTTCGGCCTTCCCCGACCTCCCCCGGCGGCCCGGCCGCCTCCGTCCTCACCTGGCGCCTCCCTCCTCCCCGAGCGACGGCGGCACAGCAAGATCCCGTCCAGTCGAGCTGTGTGTCAGTGTGTATGCTTGCATGTGTGTTAATGTCAGTGTGTATGCTTGCTTATGTTAGTTGTTGTGTGATTGTGTCATTCTGCGCCTTCATCTTCTCCAATCGAGCTGCCGACCCGCCCGTGCCCGTCGTGCCGCCCATGCCCGCCGTGCCGTGCCAGCCCGAGCACGGCATGATCTGCCGTGCCGCCCACCGTGCCGATTTTTCAGGCCTGGCCCACCGTTCGTGCCGGGCCATGCTTGGGCCGTGTCGTGCCGGCCGTGCTTCAGGCTGGCCCAAAAAGCCCGGCCCAAGTCCCAGCTCTATACCCCACGATACGGAAGATAAGGCCACGTACGGGGAGATAGACGCGACGAGGAGGTAGCAGTGGCTCAGATGAGTGAGCTATATCGCATCCAGTGTGATGCATTTTTTGCACTACTATAATTACTTTTACTTGTATAAGTATTCGAAATGTATAAAATTCCTAAAAAATTACACAATGACTATGATTGTGTCGGGAGGCTTCATATAAAATTTCATATTTTTTGAAGCTCGTTTGCTATATGTAAAAACTCGTACAAATATCAAAATTGTATGAATTTTTGAACAACATTCACAATGGATAAAATTACCCAAACATTACACTATGAGGTAAGTTGTATCGGGAGGTTGTATATAAATCTCGTAATTTTTTAAACTTATTTGATATATTAAAAAAATTTAAAAATACTAAATGAAAAAAATTTGGACAGGTAATTAAGCCGGCTTAATCACCTGATGCCTCCTCACCAAACGGCAGGCCTGCCTGCCGTCCCCCACCGGGCAGCAGGCTATCTGCTGGCGGGGCGGCAGGTGCTTGCCGCCGGTGGTCTTGCCACATGTCGCCTCGCTGGCGCTGCCACTCGCCCACCGGACGGCAGAAGTGCCATTTTTGCAAATACGGTTTGCATACGGCTAGTATTGTAAATACCGTGTGTAACAGTGCCAAATCCGGCTTTGTCTCCAAATATATGTGCCGGTTTATCTGTATAGCACTGACAGAAAAATATGGCTAGTTGAAATTGTATTATAGCGATGATTAGTTTTCTTAGTGTCATTTAATTAAAAATTTAAAAAATAAAAAATCATTATATTATCATGAACAATATAAAAGAATAAGAAAAGATAAAAAAACCAACAAAAGCCTAATAGCTTAAAATAAATTAAAATTAGAAATTAATGTGTTTTAAATGATTTTTAATTTAAATAAGTTGTAAGATCTAAAAAAAAGACAGCCTAATCCGTTTGGGGTATGGAGAGCAGCCTACGTGCCGCGTAATAAAAATACGGCACATACGAAAATTTCAGCGGGAAACTGAGATATTGTCGCGCGGTGGACGTGAGGACCCCAAAACTGAACACAATAAGTCACCCAAACGTCCAAAAGCCAAGCACTCCCCCCACTGATCTCTCTCTCTCTCCCCCCTCCCAAATCGCCATCTCCTTTCACCCAAAATTCCCAAGATTTGTGAGACAAAATTCTCAAATCGCTCAACATGTGAAGCCGATCACTTGGAGCAGCAAGTTGGGTGGCAAATTCCTGGTGAGGAAGCTCTTTCCCCAGTCTCTCGTTTGCTCCAAATTCCCCAAATCCACATCTCTTCTTCCCTAAAATTTCCAATCTTTTTGAGGCAAAAAAATCCCAAATCGCTCACCATGTAAAGCTGGTCACTTGAGCAGGAAGTTGGGGGCAGATTCCTGGTGAGGGGAGCAGCAGCAGAAGGCAATCGAAGCTAGAACCAAGGGGCTGGTTTGACGGTGTACTCCAGTGGGGTGCGAGCAAATAATCGGAGGGCACAGCGCCAAGATAGCAGCGTGCCATTTTGGTGAGTGACGAGTATATTTTGTCCCATTGTAGTTGTGGCTTTTGGACCGATGCATGTAGAGGCTGTAGGTTTGTTGTTTGCAGGACTGCAACAATATAGCTAGTGGGGTGAAGTTGTGGGCTTGATGTTGCTTTGTATGGAATCTTTGGGTACTGCTACAATGGAAGTGTTTATTTAGATTTTTTTCGAGTAGCATATGTTATATCTTTTCATCTTCGAACCTCTAATACATGTATAAACTACAGCTAGCTACTTACTGCGGGGCTCCAGAAACTTAGCTTACATTTATGTGTGAACTCTGAAAGTACGAACAAACCTGCCTCTTGTTTGGGCCTAGTAGCTGGAGGCACCTTTTCCTTTAATTTCTTTTTGGTACAAGTAATGGATACTTTAAAGAAATGATAACATTTTTAAATTTAACTACTAGGTAAAACTATCTCACACTTATAACCATATAAGGGATGGTAGGAGGATAATTGTACGGCAGGTATCTATAATCTATACTATATTACAATTGTACCTAGATTAATTGGCAGCATAAGCATGGACAAGGAGTGGATGCATTTACCTAGGCACATAGATGGGTACCAAAGTGGATTGAAGGAATTTATAATGTTTGCATTTGCCAAGTCTGCAAGGGGTGACACAATTCGTTGCCCCTGTGACAAATGTGCAAATTTATGTTAGTTAGAGGAAACCATAGTCTATGATCACTTGATCTATAATGGATTCATGTTAGGATATACTAGATGGATATTCCATGGTGAGGGTTGTTGTTCTGAAGATGTTGTTGGCACAAATCCACAAGTACAAAATGATGAGGGTGATGAAATAGATAATATGCTAAAGGAAGGACTTGGGTTTTTGACAATGGAGCTGGAGATGTAAATTGTAGTGATGATGGGAGTGAGCAGGCTGTAGATGGCAAAACCTACTACAGATTGGCAACTGAAGCTAGTGAAGGGTTTTACCTAGGTTGTCAAACATTCTCAAAGTTACAATTTCTTGTAAGGCTAGTTAACATAAAGAATATATGGGGAGCCAGTAATGCGTGCTTTGAGCAACTTCTACATCTTCTAAGGGAAGCTCCTCCTGAAGGTGAAAAGTTACCCAATAGCTACCATGAGGCAAAAAAATTGTTAAGGATGTTGGACTTGGATATGAAAACATCGATGCATGTATAAATGAATGTATCTTATATAGGAAGGAGTATGCCAATGCCAATTTATGTCCTGTTTGTAAGGTTTCTAGGAGGAAATCAGAGAAAGTAGGTCTTAATGGAAAGCGTGTGCATAAGGTTCCTGTTAAGGTTGCTTGTCATTTTCTACTTAAAAGAAGGTTGCAGAGAAGATTCATCTCTTCAAAGACAGCTCCATACATAAGGTGGCACAACGAAGGTCTTGTGAAGGACGGCTTACTATGGCATCTGGCAGACTCCACTGCATGGAGAGACTTTGACTTTAGGCATCCACAGTTTGGTTCTGAATGTTTTAATGTTAGACTTGCCTTGGCAACTGATGGGTTCAGTCCATTTAGAACCTGTAATGTTGCCCATAGCACATGGCCTGTTGTGTTGATCCCATACAATGTTCCTCCATGGATGTGCATGAAGCAATCATTCCTTGTTGATTCCTGGCCTGAAAGCACCTGGAAATAGTATTGATGTGTATTTACAACTCTTACTGTTGATGCAGCTCGCTGAGAAGCAAGCTAGTGGAGATGAGCTTTAACTTAGTACAAAGGGGGTTTCAGCTTCTGTAAGAAGCTGGAGAAACCGCACCCCACCCCATTTGAGGGAGCTTAAGCTTCTGGTGGTTTCAGGGTAAACCTGAAGGTCTGCAAATAGGAAGTGAGACCAAGTCTAATTCACTAGTTGGACATGTGTGACATGGCCACGATGGTGTTTATTGAACTACATTTTTTGTAGTATCGTTGGTGTTGATGATGTGACATCCTGCTAAGAGAACTGCTTGAGATGAATTTTTTGTTCTAGATTGTTGTTTGCATGATTGAATGCGAGATATAACTAAAAACTGCTGAGGAATACATTCATTTAGCACTAAGCTCTTCTGAATTTGGCCTTGTATGTCAAGCATTACTAGTTGAAGTATAGCCTTGTAGGGACAATTGGTTTTAGCATCAGTTGGGTGTTGCAGCTGCCCTGCTCTTTCCTTACAGATAATTGAGGTTGATCTTTTGCTAGAATAGCATGTTCCCATCAAGCTGGCCAGCAGTCACAGTGGACAATTTATGTACCGATTGTTTGTTGTTCCGTGCTAATGCAGGTTTGAACTGATCATTATGGTGAAGGAAAATGCTGTGAAAGATGATGGTACAGGTGAATGCCCATTGACTTCTGAACCTTCAGAAAATAAGCTAAGGCACAATTTCCGATTAGGAGATATAACATGGGTTAAGCATAGTGGCTCCTCATGGTGGCCAGCACAGGTATGACACATACACCTTCTAAGCACATAATATTTCAATGCACATGTTATGAATAGCGCATGTATTCATATGAGGCCAATGGGCCAGAATATATACACAAAGTACAAGTGGTAAATATGCAAAGAACCCCTCATAACAATGGGGAATAACAAACTATACATATCTCTAACACCCCCCCTCAAACTCATGGTGGATCAACAACACTGAGTTTGGAGAGGTAGAAGCTATGCTGTGCTCGAGTCTGGGCCTTCGTGAAGAAATCCGCTATCTGAAGCTCCGAAGGCACATACTGAAGAGTAATCACCTGATCATGCACACAAGACCTCATGAAAGAAGCATCAACACCAATATGCTTGGTGAGCTCATGCTTCACAGGATCACGCGCAATACTGATAGCACCTGTACTGTCTGACAAGAGAGAAGTCGGTGTAGTAACAGAAACACCAAAATCCTCAAGTAACCACCGTAGCCAAGTAATCTCCGCTGTCAAGAGAGCCATAGCTCGCAACTCAGCCTCTGCACTCGAACGGGACACTGCAGTCTGTTTCTTCGTCTTCCAGGCAATAAGAGAACCACCAAGAAAAACACAGTAAGCAGAGATAGACCGGCGATCAGAGGGATCGCTGGCCCAAGTAGCATCCGAAAAGGCCTGAAGCTGTAACGAGCTGGAACGTGGAAAGAAGAGACGGCGAGAGATAGTCCCGCGAAGGTATCGCAGAACTCGAAGAAGGTGACTGTAGTGGACCTGAGTGGGAGCGGAAACAAACTGACTCAGAATATGAACTGGATAAGTGATATCCGGACGAGTAACAGCAAGGTAGACAAGACTCCCAACAAGATGACGATAGCGAGTCGGATCAGAAAGAGGCTCGCCATCAGAGAGTCGGAGGTGAACATTGAGCTCCATGGGAGTCTCAACAGTACGCTGATCAGTGAGAGAGGCGCGATCAAGAAGATCCTGAATATATTTCGCTTGGGACATAAAGAAACCATCTGGAGTGGAAGTAACCTCAATCCCAAGGAAGTAACGAAGAGGACCAAGATCCGACATAAGGAACTGCTCACTAAGACGAGCCTTGACAAAGGCAATGTACTCAGAATCATCTCCCGTAATGATCATATCATCAACATACAGGAGAAGAAGAGTCCGACCATGAGACGAAGTGTGGACAAAGAGCGCAGGATCATGATCACTAGCTGAAAAACCAGCAGCAGTGACCACAGAGGAGAAGCGCTCAAACCAAGCACGAGGAGCTTGCTTAAGGCCATAGAGAGAGCGACGAAGGCGACAGACCATGCCCTCAGGAACAGAATACCCAGGTGGCGGATACATGTAGACCTCCTCACGCAACTCGCCATTAAGAAAGGCATTCTTGACATCAAGCTGAGAAACAGACCAGTGGCGAACAGACGCCACTGAAATAAGAGTCCGAACAGTGGTCATGTGGGCTACAGGAGCAAAAGTCTCATCGTAGTCAACACCATGCTCCTGCTGGAAACCACGAGCAACAAGACGCGCCTTATAGCGCTCAAGAGAGCCATCAGAGCGAGTCTTAATCTTATAGACCCACTTACAAGTGATGGGATGAGAATGAGATGGACAAGGAACAAGATCCCAAGTACCAGTACGCTCAAGGGCAGCAATCTCCTCGGCCATGGCAAGCTGCCACTCAGGGTGAGTAACAGCATCCCGGTAGGAGACAGGCTCACGAGTAGCCGCGCCAGCAAAGGCAAAACGGGCAGGAGGCCGAATCAACTGGCGATCGCGGAGAGCGTACCGAGGAGAAGATGGCCCATCAGGAGAAGATGGCCCATCAGGGGAAGATGGAGCATCAGAAGAAGAGGGCTCAGCTGGAAGATCCTCAAAACGAGGTCGACGAGTGTAGAAGATAAGAGGAGGAGGTACGGTAGTAGGAGCCTGGGGAGTCGTAGGAGACGACACAGGCGGCGACAACGGCGGAGAGGCCACAGGAGGAATATGTGGAGACTCAGTGGGACAGGTGGACGAGGGCAAAACAGAGATAGGTGTATCTGGAAAGGTCAAGAAAGACAGAGACTCCACAGAGGAAGCCGAAGGAGAGGCAGGACGTGGGTAGAATGGACGAGACTCGTCAAAAGTCACATCCCGAGAAACCCGCATCCGACGACCAACAGGATCCCAACACCGATAGCCCTTGTGCTCGGCACTGTATCCCAGAAAGACACACTCAACAGACTGAGCGGTCAGTTTGGTGCGTTCTCGAGGGGCGAGGAGAACGTAGCAAACGCAGCCAAACAGATGAAGGGCAGAGTAGTCAGGAAGAAGACCACAGAGACGCTCAACAGGGATCGCACCCTTAAGAGCAGAAGAGGGCTGGATGTTGACAAGATAGGTGGCAGTGGAAACAGCCTCGGCCCAAAAGTGAGGTGGAATAGAGGCGGCGATCATCAGAGCACGAGCCGTCTCAAGGAGGTGTCGATGCTTGCGCTCAGCGACACCATTCTGAGCATGAGCACCAGGACAAGAGAACTGAGCAAGGGTGCCCTGCTTAGCAAGGAAGCTGCGCAGGTGACGAGAGAGGTACTCGCCAGCAGAGTCAGCACGAAGGACACGAATAGGAGTGGAGAACTGTGTGTGTATCATAGTGGCAAATTGTTTATAGATAGGCAAGGCCTCACTACGAGAAGACATGAAATATATCCAAGTGTGGCGAGAGAAATCATCTATAAAAATAATATAATAACGATGACCCCCTTTCGAAACAAAGGGAGCCGGACCCCAAACGTCTGAATGAACAAGATCAAAAGGACGCTGAGACACAGACTCACTATGAGGATAAGGAAGCTGAATCTGTTTACCTAACTTACAGCCCTGACAATCTAAAGATACGTTTCCTGAGACAGACCCCAGAAGACCACGACGAACTAGGGACGACAGACGGGATCCACACAGATGGCCAAGACGGTGATGCCACTGCTGGAAAGAGCCGGTAGACGAAGTGGCAGAAGCGGAGAGACTGGCGGCGGTGGTGGCAGCGGAAGGAAGGTGAAGCCAGTCAAGTTCCCAGAGACGCTGTGAGTCACGGCGCCGAGGGCCAGAACCAACCAGAACTCCCGTGTGGCGATCCTGAACACAACAAGAGTCAGAGTCGAGAATGACCCGATAACCAAGGTCAGTAATCTGCCCAGCAGAAAGAAGCTGTAAGGTAAGGCGAGGAACATGAGCAACAGAAGGAACATGAAAGGATGAGTTGCTAAGAGATCCTCGACCAGAGACAGAAAGAGATGTACCATCAGCAGTAAGAACACTGACAGGAGAATCAAGAGGTGTAATAGAAGACAGAGTGGAAGGATCAGGAGTCATGTGAAAAGATGCTCCAGAATCAAGAATCCACGGGGAAGTGCCTGACTGTGTAGGAGGTGGTCTCTCAGTGCCCGAAGAGTCAGTAGCAGAACCTGCAGAACCTGTCGAGGGAGAACCTGAAGCGGCAAGTAGGCGTCGAAGTCTGGCTATCTCCTGCTCGGTGAGAGAACCTGCTGAAGAAGTCGAGGCAGACGTCGTCGTAGAGGCACTAGTGCCAGTGGAAGAACGGCATGAAAGATGCCGCTTCTTCTTGTAGCACTGGGACGCAGTGTGACCATCCTTGTCGCAGTAGGAACAGTGAGGACGGCCACCACCAGACGGAGGACGGCCACCACCACCTGTGGTAGCCGCTGGAGGAGGCAGTGTAGCAGGCGGACGAGCGGCGAGCACAGAGGGGAGTGGCATCAGACCAGCACCACTCAAACGAGTCTCCTCTGCGCGTAACTCGTAGCGCTGACGAAGATGAGTCCACATCTGGAAAGCCGAAGGGAGTCCCACCACCTCAGAAGAGAACTGAGGCTGGACACTGGCGATGAAGACAGCAGCAGCCCGAGCGTCGTCATCGTACCACTGAGTGTAGACGGTCAGACGATCCTTGTAGAATTCCAGATCCTCCTGGTAGGCAGAGGCAGCTTCATTATTAGCTTCATCATCAGCAGCAGGCTTATCGGCTGTCGGAGGCAATGCAACAGGCGTAGGCTCCGTCGGAGGAATAGGGCAAGGCGGGCAGGTGACATCGCCAGAGAGAACGCCCCAGAGACGAAGACCACGCATGTGAATGCGCATGTGAGACACGAAGTCGGTGTAATTAACACCATCAAAGATCACCGGGCAGCGAGGGAGGGAAACGGTGCCCATTGGTAGGCGGCGCTGGACGGCGCGGCGACCAAGGCAACGAAGTCTAACAGGCGGCGCTGGACGGCGCGGCGGTTAGAGCGACGTTTTTTTTTTTTTGCTTTTTTTTTCCGATTCGGTTAGAAAACCGACCGAGACGGTCTGGAGACCGAACCCCCGACCGAGCCGCGTTCTAGGGCAAAACCCTAGAACAGGAGGCGGCGGCCGGCGCGGGCGACGGCGGCGGCGGCCCGGCGTGGGCGACGGCGGCGGCGGCCCGGCGCGGGAGGCGGGCGGCGTCGGCCACCAGCGGGAGTCGGCGACGGCGACGGAGGGCGGGCGCCGGCGGCGGGCGATGATGGCGACGGCGGCCTCGGGCGCAAGGTGGCTGGGGAGCGGAGGAGCGGCGGCTCCGGAGCGGCGGCTTCGGAGGAGAGGCGGCTCCAGACGGGAGAGGCGGCCTCGGGTGGCGGTGGCCGGGGAGCGGAGGAGCGGCGGCTCCGGAGCGGCGGCTTCGGAGGAGAGGCGGCTCCAGACGGGAGAGGCGGCCTCGGGCGAAGGAGCGGTGGGCGGAGGACAGCGCGGGGAGGCGCAGGGAGGCCGGCGGCGGCGCGGGAGGCCGGCGACGGCGCGGGAGGCCGGCGGCGGCGCGGGGAGGCCGACGACGGCGCGCGGACCCAGGTAAGCCAAAACTAGGGTTTTGGCTCTGATACCATGTTATGAATAGCGCATGTATTCATATGAGGCCAATGGGCCAGAATATATACACAAAGTACAAGTGGTAAATATGCAAAGAACCCCTCATAACAATGGGGAATAACAAACTATACATATCTCTAACAGCACAGACTATGGTTCTTTTATAAGATTGTAGATTGCCAGTGAATGTCATTGTTACTTTGCACATCGGCATAAAATTGACTGCTGGACAGATGTTTGACATTTGTAGTAGAACAGTTATATTGATCAACAATGAGTAAGATGAACAATTTGTAGAGCTCAGGTGCCAATGCCACCATCCTTGTACTTGCATGATGCGAAGCCAAGACAAAGTAGACTTTTCTTGACTGTTATTTATTCTCGATCCTAGCTTCCCCGTGCATATATTTTCACCCAATTCCTGTTTCTGAATTCAAGGTCATTGATGAAGCATGCGTCAGTGGCCTTCCTAAGAGGAAGGCGAAACATGATGCCCTAGTTCGACTGTATGGCACATGTCAATAGTAAGGGATCCTATTAACATGGTCTGTCTTTTTCTTTCTGTGATGATATTGCTTATGACAAAAAATTAATTGTTTTCATCATTTTACTTTCAGCTTGTATGTAGACCCTTGGAAGTCTACCGCGGAATTCGAAATGGTATGCACAATCTTCTATCTCATAAGGATGCTGATATTAGTGTCATTATTTTTGTGCTGCTAGAAATAGGTTTCTAAATGGTTCTGCTGCTTGTATAAACTGATTTTGGTTTTCTAACATTCAAGGAAATTGGTGGTTTTTGTCTTTTATCTCAAAGTAATATCAATGATATGCCTGTTCTTTTTCAAATTCAAATATTTCTAATATGAACTCATTGTACGCAGATGCTGAAGCAAGAAAATAAGAGTGCCATGGAAGCATTCCATGAGGTGCTTGAGAAGGTAGGGCAGTCTCCCTTGCATTAAACAAGTTATGAGTCAGAATTCGGCACAGGTTGTTGACAGCCAAGTTTAATCCCACAATACAGGAGCTGTCTCATGTTAAGTCACCTAGTGATTATGACAAGGAAGCCGTTAACTCAAAAGGTGAATATCTGTTTTTTGCCTGAAGAATCTAATATATAGAAGTTCTCTATACTCAACATGGTGGTCCTTGTGGACAATGATATGAATTTGATGATTCATTTCATCCCTCTTTGTGAAATTCTTCATAATGATGCTAATTGAGAACACGTTCTGTGGAGAAGTGTTTGATGCAAAGGCAATTCATCTTAATGGTCTTCAAATGTCAATACTTTATGAGCAATATTGCTAAAGTGATATCAGAAACATAACATGCAAATTTATTCACTTGTGCTGTATTTTTTGTGAATTATGTTCTATTTATACTTGTCATCAATAAAACAAAATTTATTTTGCCTCAGTTGCTTTATATCTAAACTTATTTTGTGTGACCAAAATGGCCACAGGCAAGACCTCTTCCAGGAAAGTCAGAAAACGAGAAGACTCAAAGAGGTCTGATCGTAGGGGTGTAAAAGAATCAGCAACTGCTGAAGGTCTGGGAGATAAAACAGAACAGCGATATGGTTCAGAGCAGGACCTAGAAGTTGGGAGCGCTGCAACAACTGGAGTTGCTGTTCTGAAAGGAAGAGAGCGAGAAGGTGTGAGACAATCAAGTCCTACTCATGGTAAAGAGCAGGCCATCGATAAAGCTTCTAGTGAAAATTCAGCTGAAGGCTTAAGAGATAAGACACAAAAGCATATTTCTTTTGTGCAAGATAAAGAGGGTAACAAGATGGCAACAGAAGGAACTTTACTTGTAAGAAGGGAAGGATTGAGAAGATCAGCTCGTATCAATACAAAGGAATATTTAGATGCAGGCGAGGACAGCACATCCCAACTGAGTGATACAAGTGCGAGTGAAGATGGAACTGAAGTAGGGAATAGAACATCAGAGAGTCAAAATCAGCACAAAGGTGATGCAATGGTAGACGGAACTTGGGCCCCTGATGCAGAAATAAGAACTATGGTTAGGGATACACTGTTCAGTGACATTATTGCCAGGCAGAATGCTGCTGAAATGGCATATGTAGATGATGTGATAAATGGAATTTGTGATGCTACTAAGGAAAACATGACTGGTGGTGCTACTGCTGCTACAAAGGGTGGACGAGGCATCAAGCGAAGTGGTAGTAGAGCAGAGGCTGAGTCATGTAATGTTACACAGAGACTGAGGAAAGTGGATAAAGTGACTAGGAGTCACGAAGCAAATGAAGACCCCATGCAAGTGACAAATCCGGAGACCATGAATTACCACATCACGAAGAATAACAATTCAAAGGGCAACGATTCCGACTCTTTGGAAGGGATTATTGATACTACTCCTGTAAGTAGATTCCCTAGTCCATACTCCATACTTAACTCCCCTTATGACCTTGAATTTCATACACTAATTGGGCAAAGTTCCACCAGAGCAGGGATGCAGCCACAGCGGAACTGGGGCAAATTAGTGCACGGCAAATCAGGATTATGCAGAGTCTTGCTCTAATTGCTCCATCAGGATCTCCATTTGGCAGAAATGGATTGGTTGCAGCCACCCATCGATAATTCTATGTTGTTTGCTAGGACCTAGGCGCGCTTAAAATGTTCGCTGGACTATGGCTAACATTTTGCAGTCCTCAATTCCATGCATTAGTGTTGGAAAAAGTCAAAGCCTCTTATATGCATCAGCTCTTGTTCGCCTTGAGGTTTTCAGAATCACCTATTTATGATATCCGATCTACTTTATTACATGGGTGTGTTTAAGCATCATCTGAATATTTTCTTTCTAACAATCATCCAAATTGCTATTCTTCACAGAAGAATTGACTGAATTTGACTGCTATGTAAGCACACCATTGGTTCTGTAACAGCACAAAATGGGTCAATATGGTGTCAACTGAATTCATATAGCCCCACTGCTAAGGTCCTGTTTGTTCCAGCTTCTGGCTTATTTTTCACTATTCATAAATTGTCTTTTTATGATTTTTCACTTTTTTGAGCTTTTTTGCTGGTTCTTTTTTTCGTATTGCGTTGTCTGAGATGAGCTAACATATTTTTTCTATTTTTAAATTTTTTAAATTTAATTACGCCAAATAAGACATCTTTAGCTATAGTTAAATTTTAACCAGTTACAATATATTTTCACTCATAAGTCGCAGCTTTTCAGCTCAACCGAGCAGGGCATAAGTTAGCCTTTGCTTTCAGAATGCACTATCTACATGGTAGTAAATTTAGTAAATTTGAAGCCCACAAGTTTAACCGTTGGAGTTGAAACGGTGGCATCAATGGCTCAACAAAGCATGGCATACCGGTAAAGGTAGACACTGCTTGTAAGAGGAGAGTTCAGTACAGAGGCGTTGCCATGCATTGCGTTCCCATTGTTGCTTCTTGCCATTGCAGGTGCGAGTCAGAACTGATGACAACCTATTACGCCTACTTGGTTCTTGGGCAGTGTGGACGTTATCAGCCGTCCGGTTGCCGGATATGTCGCCGTGGCATGGCACCCCTCCACTTTACCATTGCTATCATGAAGCCATAAAACGCAGCCCCGTGATGAGGTGGGAGACAGCATGACCCAGCCCGACGACGAGGGAGGAGGCGGCACGGCGGTGAAGCGCCGCAAGATCTAGGCGTGTTGATGTCGCTGAAGAATCTAGTTCATTTATTATGAGTTAATCACGAGTTTTAATAATTAATGGCAATCGATTTATGTCTAATACTTTTCTCTAACTTGGTAAAATTTACTTGGTCACATGATGAAGATGACTTGGCAAAGTGTCATGAGTTGATCATTATAAGTCAAGGTTCAAAATAAAAGATGGTATCATATGTTGATGATTATCAAGTTGAGATCCTGAAGTGGTGGATGGCTTCATGCATCATGTGTTGATACACAATAAGACTGACTAGATTTGAAGCGAAGATATCTGTCATCAAGCTTTAAAAGGATACATAAGCCAAACGTATAATTAGCATAGGCTAAATATGTGTTTCTAATCTTTTACCGGTCTCGGTGTTTAGATGAGAGACCGGATTGCTAGTGCAGATTATCGTACTATTAAGATGGGTCTTATCTATTAGTTTAGCTCTTATCATGTGTTGATAGCTCAATTCCGCTTGCCTTAGCTCTCTATGGTATGATGCTATTATTTATGAATGTGTTTTGCAAATAGTTGTGACTCATACATCTCTCCTAGTAGTATGTGACTATACTTTGCAAATATGTTTTGCAAATGATTAAAATATATGTATCTACTTCTTGTAGCACAATCTAAATTTGTAAATGTGTTTTGAAAATTATTGGAGTTCATGCGTTTTCCCTTGGAATGGTTTAAGATTGCTTATTGTTATTTTCTTGGATTTAGACTATAATAGTGACTCTTTGAAGTTCTTATGCTTTCTGCATTGATCTAGTGTGTTTGAGATTATGCAAACACGTGGGTTATGTAGCCATCTAAATAGAGTTAAAGATCACTCTATTCTGACATCGGAATCAAAAGTTATTATTGCTTTTCCGAGTGTCGTTTGTGCTAAATTTCAGGGTCAGTACTACAACCCTTTTACCTACGATATGATGGCATAGGCCGGTACTACTGCCCATTAGTTGGCGGTACTACCGTCTGGTATGACCAGCTGGTTCGATCATGTCTTCAGTATGATTAGATTTTGTATGGCGGTTCTTTTAGAGAACATGATTTTGAGCTCTTCTTATCACTTTAGGCTAGTATGACCGCACTTTGTGTGGCGTTGCTATCGCACCTTTTCGTAACGACTAGTTTTGATCGTTTAATGCTAAAGTTTATAGTCGTTGGCACTGTAGTATGGTACTACCACCATGTAAACCGCGGTACTACTGCTCCTGCTGATTTCATCTGCAACGGCTAGTTTTTGTAATGGGGGTTATAAATACTTCCTTGATTGATTGTGAGACAATCTTTTGGTACTCTATTTCATTCTTTTGAGCTAGGGTGACCTTCTCCTCTTAATTGTGTATATATTGCACCTTGTGAGCAAGGAGAGAATTCTCTAGTTGCATGTATTGTATCTAGAGGTAGATTGAGTATCCACTTGAGCTTGTGCATGTGTTATACTTGGTGAGAGTTAAGCAAAGGGCTTGACTTATTACTCTTGGTGGTTGTCAACTCATAGAAGATCTTTTGAAAAAAGTTTGTGAGAAGGCCCAGTGTGTTATAAAAGTTGGAGCTTACCTATCTAGAGCTGGAAAGAGCTACTAGTAGTGGAAGTGAGGTGTTTGGCTTAATTCATGGAGCCAGTCCAATTCATTTAGGCATATCTCAATGTGGATTAGGAATTCAAATACCACAGTAAAAATAGATCATGTTAATTATTATTTGCTTTCTTATGCTCGAATTATATTCTTGCAATTTACATTCTTATAATTGAATTGCTCGCTTGTCACTTTAGAATTGCAAATCTTGACATAGACTTAGGTTATTGGTATACTTAGTGAGACTAGTTGATTTAGACCTTAATTGTGCAAAAAACCATTTTGATTTACTCTTCCATATATAAACTTGGTTTTAGCCAAAAAAAAATTTAGAAGCGTCCATTCAGCCCCCTCTAGTCGGTCTCCTCAACCTTACAATTGCGTAGATGTCACCTCCCTCCTCCCATTCCCATTTGTTCAACACCTCCTCTCTCGGATCTCTCCTACCTCCAATGACCATGACCACGACAGCGATGACCGTCGTGTAGACGCCTCCCCATGGGCCCTACACCCACCATGGCATCTCCCACGGTGCCACTTTGTGGTGTGTCCTTGTCAGGCTGACGCTGGACTGCATCATAAAAAAACACGGTGTGGCGGAAGCACTCGATGCTTATCACAACAACTAAGTCAGCACTTGAAATCCTTTCCTCATCGGTCCACCCGTCACCCAACTCCACCTTGCCACACCCCTCGTCGCTCCTCAGCTTGCCTACTGCCACCGTTGAAGCCTCCCTCACACACTGATCCAAACCCCCAAGTCTACATCCCCAAGTCGTTGACCCACCCTCAATTGCGTCGCTAAACTGCCTTGCCACTACCTCCTCCCTGGCGACCTCGGTGCTGCCAACGATGACTCCCTCGCCTTCAAGCTCCTCACCACCATCCTCTCCTGTGGCTCGTTCGCTAACGATGCCATGAAGCTTGCTACCCTCAGTGGTGGGTGCGATTTGAGCACCTATCGCGCTCCTCCTCATCGACGCCCTCCCAAGTTAACGACTGCATCTAGGTGGTTAACGAATTATGTGCAGATTCGACGAGACATATCTCCTCCCTGGACACGTAGTACCCCTCATCGTGATCCTACCTGTACACCACATCTCGGTGAACGGCGACCAATGCAAGGGTGTCGCGAGCGAGCCCCTTTGCGGAAAGAATGTAGATATACATCATAATCCTCGTGGATCACCATTGGAGCTTATTTGTTGTTGATTTAACTAATGAGACTGTTGATATTTATGATTCTCTGAGGACCCCATACGCATGCAGAGCTGCATACAAAGTATTGTGGCACAATGTGATGAGTAGTTTGTTCCAATCATGTACAGAGTGTTTTCTTTTCACATCAATTTGTCATTGGTTGCATCACACAAATTTTTTTCTTGGGTATCAATCTACAACATGTATTGACAAAGCTGCAAGGTGAACAAGTTGGGGTTTATGATCTGTTCAAAGTCATGTACCCTTAGACTATTGTAAAACAACATGTTGTTACATCACCACTTTTTTATTCATCACAATTGTTCATCATTGATGCTTTTATTGCATTAACTTTTTTATATGTTTTTTCATTAGTAAATAATAGGCATACCTATGGGTTTTGTGTAATAAAGATGCTTGAATATCACATCGACAGGAGTTTGATTGGTTACAACACGGTACTGAACAAATATTACATTTTTACTCCTTTTCCCTTCTTGTTGAAGCTTGATGCTTTTTACATTCGACATTTTCTGTGATGCAGTCTGACATGGAAGATTACAAGAAGGAGCTTGCTCACAGGATCATATACCATTGCTTCAATGACCTGAACCCTCATCGAACCTTTGACTGATTGGCCTATGATAATCTCCCCTTTTCCCCATGTTTTTTGTACTATACAAATTTCTAGATGAAGCTACTCTATGTAAGCCAGTGAATTTGTAAGTGCTTATCACTATACTCCATTTTGATACAATTTGACATAATATATGTAAATCCCATATGTAAGCCAATGATGGTACCACCGCTTTAATATTGGTATATCTGTTATACGTCACATTTAGTTTGAAAATACAGCATACTTCTAAATCATGGTTAGTTGTCCTATTCTACACTATGCAAATGATGGGGTCTTGTTTCTTCTCTGAATTGTGGTTCCATGTTCCTAGAGTTAACATTGTTTTATAAAATGAATTTATGTGTTTTGTTCTGTGCTTAACACTCTCGCTAAGAACTGTCTCTCACCCTGGGCACAAAAAACCGAAAACCGAGTACCGAACCGAATTTACCGAGAACCGAACCGAAAGTACCGAAACCGAAAATTTCGGTTCCAGGTTCGGTTCCAGGTTCTCAGGAACCGAATTTACCGAGGAAATTCGGTTCGGTGCCTCGGTTTACCGAAATACCGAACTACCGAAATATTATGTATTTGTGGCTTTTTCTCTGTATGATTTGGCACTTATTCTATATGAAATCATGTTACATTTATGTCAAAATTGGCTATTGAACTTGATGTTACATGCTGTTGTACCCTGTTCGGTAATTTCGGTAAATACCGGAACCGAACCGAAAGAACCGATACCGAATTTCTTCGGTACCGAGTTTTTTCAGGAACCGAACGGTACCGAGATTCGTAGGAACCGAATTTGTATGGGTACCGAGGAACCGAACCGATCGGTTTGGTAGTACCGAACGCCCAGGGCTAACTGTCTCAATACTTTATTCTATAAACTGTTTAAGATTCATGAGGTTTCATGAGGTCACGACTTGTTTCATGAGGTTTCATGACTAAGTTTCATATCGTTACATAAAGTTTTCAAGAGGTTTCATGACCAAGTTTTATGATATTTTATAATGTTTCAAGACTGACTTTCATGAAGTTTTTGTAGCAGCTCCACGAAGTTGAACTCCAAGTTTCATGAGGTTTCATAAAATCTTAGGAGGTTTTATTACTATGTTTCATGAGGTTTCACGACTAAATCTCAATATTTTATTTTGTAGACTGCTCAAGTTTTATAGGGTTTCATGAGGTCTCAACTTGTTTCATGAGGTTTCACGACTAGGTTTCGTGAAGATTACTGAGGTTTCATGTCTAAGTTTCATCAAATTTCAAAATATTTCATGACTAAGTTTCAGAACTGTTAACACATCTGGTACTGTAGCCACTTTTTTTTCGAATTTGGCCCAAACGTCCATTTTTGCAAACATAGTCCCATCTATGAGCTTGGTAACCATAGTAGGCGACACTTATCGCCTGCACGCTACAGTAGACTGGTAGGCCCTACCGAGCCATCAGAAATCAACATGCAATAAATGCATGTAATTAATTAACATTAATTAATCATTATTAGTATTAATTAGCATTAATTAATCATGATTATAACTAATTAAGCATCGTATTACATAATTAGCACTCATTGTGCGGCGTCTGGCGCACCTGCCAAGCTCGGTAAGTCCACGGAGGGGGCTAGATTTACAAAAATGGATGTCTAGGGGCCAGATTTGAAGATAAAGGGCTACAATGCCATTTATGTGAACAGTTCTAGGTTTCAAGACTAACTTGAAGTTTCATGAAGTTTTTTTATAGCGAATTCACGAAGTTGAATTTCAAGTTTCATGAGATTTCATGAAATTTCAGGATGTTTCATGACTAAGTTTTAGTAGTTTTTATAATTAAGTTTCATGAATAAGTTTCATGGTGCTTAATTAGATTTTATACTTAAGTTGACTAAGTTTTATAAGGTTTTATGTTTAAATTTTATGGTGTTTCATGAGATTTCATACCTAAGTTGAGTAAGTTTTATGAGCTTCTATGACTAAGTTTCATGATATTTTTAAGCGATTCCATGATAAGGTTTCATGTAGTTTTATGACAGTTTCATGACATTTTAAAGAAGTTCCATGACTTGGTTTTATGATGTTTTTATGCGGTTTTCATGTAGTCCTATGTTTAAGTCTTATGATTAAGGCTCACGAATTTTCATAAAGTTCCGTCAATTTTCATGAGATTTGATGGCCAAGTTTCATCAGGTTTTATGAGTTTTCATGAATTTTCATGAGGTCTCATGTTTTGGTCTCATGAGGTCCCATGACTAAGTTTCATGAGGCCTCATGTAGGTTTTACAAGATGCCATGACTAAGTTCCACAGTGTTTCATGAGATTTCTGGAAAAGGTTTCACGGGGGTCCATGAGGTTGCATTAAGTTTCATGACGTTTTCACAAGTTTTCAGGAGGGGTTCAATGGGGATGATTATGCTCCAGCTCAACTATGTTGACCACTCACTTTCTCTTCCCTCTTAACAATCATCATCCTTTGCAATTGGTATTGCACAATTTGTTGCTCGAGTCATTGCTGCCACTTGCTCTGTTGGATCGTAAGGGCATTCTCACCCAAAAGCTAGCCAATGAGGTAAGGGACCCCCACTTTTAAGTTAGGTCCTTTACCCTTTCACAACCAATGTGTGACTATTCTAACAATCTCCCCCTTCACACATTTGTGTCCCTCAGCCCTTCACCACCCCTTCACCGTACACCGACGGTCACTCAGGGTCCCTTCACCGTACACTGACGGTCCCTTAGGGTCACAGTCCATTAGGCGTTCACACACTAGTGTCCATTGTGCCAGAGATGTTAGAACCGAGCTTTGATGCCACTTGTTGAATCGTAAGAACCTTCTCACTCCAGAAGCTAGCTAATGAGGTGAGGGACCCCTCTACTTTTAAGTTAGGTCTCTTGCCCTTCCACAACTAATGTGGGACTATTCCAACATGCTCCATCACCCTTTTTGTGTAGTGTTCAGAGTGGCAGATGAACTCATACCTGTTGTAGTCTCCTGTAACTTGCTCTTGGTATTGCTTAAAACCTTTATTCCAAAGCCAGCAGTAAATGCATAATCATTGCAATACTTTTGTGCTTCCTCTATTGTGAAGAACTCCATGCCAACATGGGGTTTCGCAGGTTGCAAAATGACACAATCTGCATCTTTATCTTGTCGATTCATTTCTTCATTGTCTATATCCTCATCCCTTTGATTTCTTGTGGCCAATAAAGCTTCTGCAAAGGTATCTTTTGATTCATTATCTTGTGTAGTGCTAATCTTATCCAATGTTATACCAACACATTCGACCATGGGTGAAACTGCTTGCACATACACCAAACGGATAAATTTTTAGCACAGAAACCAAGTGAAACACCACATGAAACATGCATCTGAAAGAATTTTAAATAGAATTAAGCTAGGCATTTCATCGAACACAATGCAAGCAAAGCAGACATGAGGAGAAAAGCACGAATCTTGCTTGAGACATAGCGGACTAATAGATAAGTGGAGATTACGGACAATGTTTTAAACGCTCTTGAGGAGTTTGAAACAGGTGACTGAAGCCAACGATGAGAGGATTCGAAGCGGAGAAGAACAGGAGGCACGGGGTTTCATCAGGACTGCGAGGTTTCCCCTGCGTGTGAAACCGAGAAAGAGAGCACCGCTCGAGCTCCGCACGCGCAATAGTAGAGAACGGCGCGGCGGCGTGGGGACGAGACATGACAGTGACCGGATGGAGAGGACGGCATCGACGGTAAGCTCCCTATCTACCCTACTCTATAATACACCAAAATTTTCTTTACTAAATCCACCCCCTCAACCACCCCCACAGTCATGCCTAATCTAAGTCCACCCAGATTTGTGTACCAAAGTAATCCAACTTTATACAAATGAATGGCCTGGATCTCTCCTCAAGCCTTCTTCTCTTACTCATTGAAGATCCTAAGGCTAAAATCATCCGGATTATGCACATCATTAAACCCACAAAAAAAAGAAGGAAAAATTTTCCCCAAACAAACTTCCCCACCCGACTCGACTCGACTCGCCAAAGCCAAGCCGCCTCTCCCTCTCTCGCAAACCCTAACTGTCCCATGCCTCTCGCACCCTAGCTCGCCGCCCACCATGCGCGCCTCCGCCGCCCCATGGAGACCTCCTCCTCCGCCCGCAGATCCGCCGCCCCGGACCCCGGCTCCAAGAAGCCGCGCCTCGCGCAGCCGCTGCCGCCCGCCGCGCGGGATCCCAGATCTTACGCCAGCTCCGTCGCTGCCACCAATGGCAGCGCCGCCTCAAGCGTCGAGCAGGCGCAGGTGGATGAGCTGGTCGCGCAGTACCGGACCGCGCTCGGGGAGCTCACCTTCAACTCCAAGCCCATCATCACCAACCTCACCATCATCGCCGGCGAGAACATCCACGCCGCCAAGGCCATCGCATCCCTCATCTGCGCCAAATCTGATTTCAGCTAGGCTCGTTTTGTTCTCATCTCTTGTATTCTAAAAGAAAAATAGCAACTCCCATTCCAAAGCCGGGCAGGTTTTGGGGGTTGTGGTGGCCTGGTGGGTGGCGCCGTGCCGTGTCGTCCGCCGCGTTGCAGCGAGACCGTGTGGTGTGGGAGGAAGGGGGAGGAGAGGAAGCGCGCGGCGAGGGGGGAGGATGGCGAGCCGGTTCTGGAGGTGGTACGCGGACCGGCAGTTCCACAGGTGGGAGAAGACGGTGCTGTGGGACATGGTGGAGCCCTACCGCCCGCCGCGATCCTTCGGGCCGCTCGTCGGCACCTACGTCGCCGCCTTCTACACCGGCGTCGTTGGCACCGCCGTCACGGAGCAGCTCTACAAGGTCAGGCACTCGGGCTCAAAACCATGACTTCTCCCCCCACGCAGTTGGCGGCGCTCTCGGTGGTACGGCAGCGCTCTTACGCGCGAGGAAGGTGCTCGATGGAATGCCCACTCGAGACAGTTTTTGTTAGCACTGATTCTACTTTCATCAGCATTTGTACTATTATCTGCGACATTGGTTCTGTAAATAGACGGATGTTATGTCTTTGCATTTTCCAGTGCAGTGATTATCTTGGATTGAGTCTTGAACTGGGCTCATTTCTTGCTGGCGTTATGATATCCACCACAGATTTTGCTCATCATACCTTGGAGCAGGTGCTATTCTGCAGACCTTGGTACTTATATGCAACGATTCGACTTTAATGGGCATCAACTTTTCTGTTTTTCTTTTCTTTTCTCGATTTAAAGAGTTTAGACCACTTTGGATGGACTGGACTTGCCAGTATGCATACCTCATTCTTACATAGTGTTGTTTTTTTAATAATTGAAGCTTGACATCATATCATTCCACTTGAACTCTCTCTCTCTCTCTAACATGTAATTTCTTTGTTTGGATTTAAGGTGGAAGCGATCCGTAACTTATTTGCAGCACTCTTCCTTGCAAGCATCGGCATGCTAATACATGTTAAGTTCTTGTGGAATCGTGTTGACATATTACTTGTAGCTGCTATACTGGTTATAATAGTTAAGAGTATAGTCATAACAGTTGTCGTAAAAGCATTTGGATACAGCATCAGAACAGCTTTTGTTGTGAGTGTCTCTCCCTTGGTGGTTTTCCATCAGTATTTCTGCAATAATGAAATATGTTCTCACTCTTATTTTTTTCTTCTCTTACCAAGGTTGGGCTATCATTAGCTCAGATCGGAGAGTTTGCTTTTGTGCTTTTGAGTCGTGCTTCACATCTTCATCTTGTTGGAGTAAATTATTCTCATTTAATCATTTTATTCATGAGTTTTCTTTCCAACATATTTTTCATACTTAGGATTTAGCCACTCTAGGTTGCCATACATGCATGATGCAAAGTTCTTGCCAAAATTTTGTTTTGCAGGGGAAAATGTATCTGTTATTACTGGGAACAACTGCTCTTAGCTTGGTAAGTTCCTTTTGTCAGATGATGGGGCTTAGCTGTTCGACACACACTCACTTTTTTGTTTCTCGCTGCAGGTAACAACTCCTCTCATTTTCAAACTAATTCCTGTGGTAATGCACCTTGGCATCCTTATGCGTTGGTTTCCCTCAGAAAGCAGTATGCAGAATGAGGTATGCATTCTTAACTTCTTTGCTGATGGTGACAACTATTAAATATATTATTGTTTCCCAATTATTGCATCACCTTTGCTGACTCACACTATGCCTCTGTTAATGATGGTTTTCTATATGTTGTTATATATAAATAATACTGGGTACCGTTATCTAGGGTAAACTTGTCATGACCTCATATCCAAACACATTTTTGCTCCACAGATTCTTGGCAAAATTGACATGATATGGGTTGTAGTGGCCAGAGCATGTTTTCCATTTCATGATCAAGATAGTTTAGGATTTGAAGAAACCACAAAAGCAAATTACGAGATGAAACTAAGAAACCACAAAAACAAATTACGAGATGAAACTAAGTAATGTTAAGCTTCACGTTTTTATTTATTCTTTTCTGCATGAATTAAAGTTTGCCCACCTTGTAAGATGGCCAAATCCTTCCTTTTCTAGCTTATGAAGTCCGGGTTGTTTAAATGCCTGTTCTTTCTATCAAAACTCAAAAGATTGTAATCATTAGTAGTAGTGCCAAACGCTCAGCTCAGTTAGTCTCATATTCTTTCTAATTCCATATCTGATCATGTTTCAGCTGCCTTTCTAGGATAAAGCAACCATGCTTGAAACTTACAACAGAGTTGACTGACAATGATTTATTTGTGCATTGACTCCTTGCACATGCCGTGGAACATTGGACAAACAATTCTATCATTTATTTTTACGGCAATACAGGGATATGAAGCAATGACTAAAGATAACAGTCTGACCGGATGGGGATCTATTCGTATAGCATTTAAATTCAAAAATTGAGTTGTACATGCTGTACATGCTGTCAAGGTAGCATATTCTTTGCACAGTAAGGCCGTGGGCCTTGGTTTTGTATCATTCTTGCCAGCTCAATCTAGGGAGTTAGAGAGGGATTTTGGTATGTTGCGCTCAGATGTACCGAACGAGTGATGTGTACCCCATCAGAAGATGGTGGGAAAGTTGTATGTCCTCTATATATTGCCTTATGATCTGTTACTGTTCTTGCCGTATCGACGTTCATTTTGTCAGAACATTATCTGTGATTAGTGGGCTCGGGGTTGGCGGGTGGCTTGGCCCAGAGCTGCTCAAGTTCCACTCGTTGAAAGAGCTGTGAGCTTCTTGTTACAAAATTTGTGAAATCTGTTGACTGGTCATGATTGTGCCATTCTTGATTCAATGTTTGGTTTCTGCTCCTTTTTCTGCATGATGATGGTAGGGATGTTAGCTTTAACAACATTGCTGGTGAAATCCCTCGCACTTTGCCCCCAAGTGTGGAATACTTGTACATTCTCTTTTCCCTTTTTGGCTATCCCCTTTGAATTGGGTTAAATACTTAACTATGAACTATGAATGATGTGACCATGGTATGGTGTTCTCTTGCAGAAATTTAGCAGCCAACAAGTTCGAGGGGAGTATACCACCGTCATTGCCATGGTTGCACTCCCTGAAATATCTGTGAGTGCATTTTTGTCTATTGGAACACCTCCTACTAAAAATTTTGGTTGCAGAATCAACTGATTGATCTGAAATCTTTGTTGCAGGAACTTCAGCTGTAATAGATTCTCTGGAATAATCGGTGATGTTTTCATTAACATGGAAAGCTTAATAGCAATGTAAGTTTCCCACATCTTGATTACTTGATTGCTTTTCAAAGCTATCCGGCTCTGCGAAATAAATGAGTTATTTTATTGCATGTTGAGCTGCAACTATATGCCATGTGCAGCATGACACGCAAATTTTTGCAACCCAGAACATCTGCATTTAGTATATGCATCTACAATAGAAGCTTCACCTGTACATGAGTACATATCTATTTATGCTCCCTAGCTTGTATCCCTCTACTAATTTGTGGATATGGGCCATTGCAGGTTACTTGTGCATTTGTGCCCATCCATGTTTTCTTGCAGTCACATGCATCAAATGGATCATCTGATGTAGTTTGCGGCCATCATGTGGAAAATGTTCTGCGTGTGCGTGCAGTTTGTTTGTTTTTTATTTTATGAAACAATTTGTTCTACATTTCCTCAACAAAAATCTTCCAGCTTATTTTGTTTGTTAATACAAGCACACATTTTGATGCTAGAGCAGTTCCTTTGCAACCTTCTTGCCGTTCTCGTATAAATTTTCAAAATTAATTTTAGTCATAGATCTTTCAGTATTCTGATCTTTTGCTCACTTTGTCTCATGTATGTTCCCCCGCTGCTTTCAGGGACTTATCATTCAATTTCTTTCAGTGGTGACCTACCAAGATCGTTTAGTTCATTAAAGAACCTTCACTATCTGTAAGAATGATGTGCCTTCTGAGCTATTTCATGCACATAGATGCAGGAAATGGTCGATTAAAAGTTTCCTTGCCTTTTCTTTTTGCAGTTATTTACAGCATAATGAGTTCACGGGATCTGTGATTTTGTTAGCAGACCTCCCATTGTCAGTCCTGTAAGAAATTTGACTGGACTGTATCCATCTTTAATTTGCCATTCTTATCTCTTAACACTGATGACCATTGACTGCTTGCAGCAACATTGAAAACAATTACTTCAGTGATTATGTGCCTGTAACTTTTGAGTCCATTCCTGAGTTGAGGTATTGAATCCTGTTATACTTTCTCCCCAGTCCTTCCTGAGGATGTTGTGCATATCTTTATGACAATGCGGCGATCTATCAAGCTGTTCCCGATTCAATGATGCGTCAATTGATCGGGAAGGAGACCGCTCGAGATGTTTGTTTTCTTTGTAGCCTTAAGTTTAAACAATGTGGGGATGGAGAAAGTCGTCGGTGGGTGAGTCCAATGATGTTATTGCCTCCTCAAATGATCAGTCGTTATGTGACATTCATTATGTGACAAAAATATTTGGTTATACAATATATGAGACGTGAATCTTAATGAATCTGATTGTTCATTTTATTTTTTACAAATTTTATCTTGTTTTGTATTTTACCGTAGTGTTAACACGGATATACTACTAGTAAAGATAAGCGCGTGTAGAAGGACGGAGAGGGTTATCATTTGTTTTATTTATGCACCTGATCGCTTTCTCAGAATAGACATTGAATGCTATATTGTTCGAATTTTTTTTGAAGATGCACCATATTACAGTAGTCCTCTTTCCGATAACCCAAGAGGCCAACAATAATAACCCAGCAAGGACAACACCACCCACCCATCCCTTTCCCCTTCCTCCTCGGTAGGCGAGCACGCAGGGCCTCCTCGGGCGACGCATCTCGCTACCAACGAAGCAGAAGCCCATACCACCCAGCCGCCCGCCCTCCTCGCCCCGTCGTCAAAGCCACAGCAAGCCCGGCCCCGGCCCGAAGCGAGCGAAGCCCTACTCAGAAAGCTCACGCCCCTGCCGCGCCGCGACCCACCGGGTGCTCGCTCTCCCGGCGACGGCTGCGGCGGAAGCGCGCGAGGCGACTCCAGTAGGCTAAGTATTCCGTTCCCCATTCGCTTCCTTTTGCGTCCGATCAGCGATCGTCGTCGCATTTTGGTCATGATGTGTGCGGATTTTTGCGTGGTTGGTAGAGATGGTGGGTTCTGTGACCTAACTTGATGTGGGTGTGAAATTTTAGTCCCAGTTATGATGGTACACTGGAAGATGAGGTGCGATCTTGCGATCGTAGTTTCTACAGTAATTTGCTGCATTTTAGATCCATCTGCCAGTTCAGCCGTTAGTAGTCATCAGGGCCACTATCCCTGCAACTTCGAGCTGTGAAGGCAGTGGTAAGATCAATGTGGTCCTTCCACGAATTTGCTTCCCTTCGTCAACTCCAATTTTTAAACTAGTTGCTGGTGTCCTATGAATCGTATGCTTTTCAGGGGACTATGCCCATTGCCCAGCTTCCCTAGAATGCGGCTCGCTGAGAAGCAAGCTAGTGGAGATGGGCTTTACCTTAGTACAAAGGGGGTTTGAGCTTCCGTAAGAAGCTGGAGAAGCCGCACCCCACCCCACCCCATTTGAGGGAGCTTAAGCTTCCGGTGGCTTTAGGGTAAAGCTGAAGGTCCGCAAATAGGGAGTGAGACCAAGTATAATTCACTAGTTGGACATGTGCGACATGGCCATGATGGTGTTTATTGAACTACATTTTTTTGTAGTATCGGTGGCGTTGATGATGTGACATCCTGCTGAGAGAACTGCTTGAGATGAATTTTATTGTAGATTGTTGTTTGCACGATTGAATGTGAGATATAACTAAAAACTGCAGAGGACTACATTCATTTAGCTCTAAGCTCTTCCGAATTTGGCCTTGTATGTCAAGCATTACTAGATGAAGTGTAGCCTTGTAGGAACAATTGGTTTTAGCATCAATTGGGTGTTGCAGCTGCCCTCCTCTTTCCTTACAGATGATTGAAGTTGATTCTTTGCTAGAATAGCATGTTCCCATCAAGCCGACCAGCAGTCACAGTGGACAATTTATGTACCAATTGTTGCTTGTTCCATGCTAATGCAGGTTTGAACTGAACATTATGGCGAAGGAAAATGCAGTAAAAGATGATGGTATAGGTGAATGCCCATTGACTTCTGAACTTTCAGAAAATAAGCTAAGGCACAATTTCCGATTAGGAGATATAACATGGGTTAAGCATAGTGGCTCCTCATGGTGGCCAGCACAGGTATTACACATGCATCTTCTAAGCACTTTATATTTCAATGCACAGACTATGGTTCGTTTATAAGATTGTAGATTGCCAGCGAATGTCATTGCTACTTGCACATCAGCATAAAATTGAACGCTGGACAGATGTTTGACATTTATAATAGAACAGTTATATTGATCAACAATGAGTAAGATGAACAGTTTGTAGAGTTTAGGTGCCAATGCCACAGTGGCGGACTCAGGAATTTCAAAATGGGTATTCAAAGTTGCAAAATATTGTTCAATTGAAAACATAAAGGTCCACAGTAGCGAAAATTAAAGTACAATTGTTTATATTAGAGACAACATCCTAAATAATATAAAGAAATTCTAAAGTAATAAAAAATTAATTGGAAATGGGATATAATGTCATGCAGACAAGCACACAAAAAAGAAGCAACTTCAGCAATGAGTGAAAAACAGAACTTAAAGACTAATAGTTTTAACCATGATGATTGGAATTAGAGATGAACTGTTTCCATGGAACTACTAATCTGAGTCAAAGTTCAAATCGAAATAATTCTACAATAGAGTTGTACAATCACAACGAGATGCTTTAATCAAGTTAAAAGACAATTCTCTTTGTTAGATTTTTGTATTCCCAAGCGGAAGTTCAAAAGTGCTTTTATCGTGATCATACTTTGTTGAACGGTTTCTAACTAAGCAACTTAAGTATTATGCTAAACCAAATATGGATCAGACAGCTAGACATCAAAGGAGATCAAATCATCCAAGTGTCCAACACGTCAAGCTACATGACAAACTTGATAATACTTGCATATTTTCGAAATAATTGATATATAAGTCATCAGAATATAATCAACTACTATGCAAAAACTTTAGAATCATTATAGATACCTCACTTCTTTAAGCAAAATACAACTCACGTCTTTATTTAGACACATAATTTTGCTTCAAATAAGAGATTGCTAGGGGAGAAAGAGACAGAGGGATTACCGGATTAGTGATATGGGGCCATGACGCCATGGGGGTCACTAGGTCAAGGAGGGTGAACCTGTGGGGCTGCACCGCATTGGCAAGCGACAATGGCAAGGTGACTTGTGTTGCGAAACGGCTACTCCAGTGCTCCTATAAGACCAAAAGCTCCTACGCCACCAAATGGAGAGAGACAGAGATGAGAGACTTGAGTGAGAGAAGAGACTGAGTGAGAGTTTTTACCATGTGTCATGCGAATCACTATAGTGGCCTAGTGGGCCTAGGCCAGTGTTTGGCGCCAATATGGGCTTGGGAGAGGGAAATAGGCCAAAAGGATCTAGCGATAATTTAGGCTGATTGTGTATGCATGGTTATTAAGGCGGTAAGGCGAGGTCATGGTTGTCACGGCGGAATCGGCGACCACGGCGAGTGAGGTGCGCCTGGACGCTTAGGCGACGCCGCGACGACGTCTAGGCGATGCCAGGCGAGCGCCATATCTCCCCTGTAACGTCACATACTCCTCACATACCCTCCGTCTCGTATATAAAAACGTCCTCTCCGCTCAGTTCTCTCGACCTCTCCGCTCCCGTCTCTCTTTCCCGTCTCTCTGCCTCTCCCGACCTCTCCGCGCTTCCCGTCTCCCCGCCGCTGCCCGACCTCTCCGCGCTTCCCGTCTCCCCGCCGCTGCCCGACCTCTCCGCCTCTCCCGTCTCCCCGCCGCCGCCTCCCGCGTCCGCCTCCTCTCCCCGCCGTCGCCTCCCGGGTACGCCTCCTCTCCCCGCCGCCGCCTCCCGCGTCCGCCTCCTCTCCCCGCCGCCTTCAGCTCCCCGCGCCCGACTCCTAACCCTAGCCGGCGTCAAGGGCGGGATCAGGCGAGGCGAGCAGCCACGGCGTCCTCCTCCGGCCGCCAGGACGCCTAGGCGACGCCGTGACAACCATGGGCGAGGTAAGGCGACCGACCCCCCTCACACCTTTTAAGCGGTAAGGCGTAAGGCGAGGCGACGCCTTACACACTTCATAAAGCGAAGAAAACGGGGTTCTGGAGGACTAAATCAGAAGAAATCTAAGATGATAAAGGACCTAGAAGGACCTAATTATAATTTCGTAAAACTCTAAAGACTAAATTGTAATAATACCAAAATACACCCCATCCATTTAATCTTAGCCGGCCGCCCCAGATCTGATTTAACCCTAGCCAGGCGCCCTATCTCACAGCCGCTCCTCTCTCCCCTCACTGCTCCCGACTTTCATCGCCGCCTCCCGTGCTCTCCCTCCGAAGAGACGCTGCCGCCGCCGCTTCTCTCCCCTCTTCCCCTGCCTGCTCCCCCAACCGTCGCCGCCGCCTCCCCTGCTCTCCCTCCCAAGAGACGCCGCCGCCTCCTCTCTCCCCTCCCTGCTCCCCCAACTATCACCGCCGCCTCCCCTGCTCTCCCTCCCAAGAGACGCCCTGCTCCTGCCTCCCCTGCTCCCCAAGAGGATGATTCGTCGGCGAGGCCTACAGATCTAGTGGTTGTCCCGGTGGATTTAGCCCTAGGGTTCCAGGCGCTGCCGCCTAGACGGGAGCGACGAGATGGAGACGCCGCCATCTAGGGTTCTAGGTGAGTCTTCGCCCCTTCTCTCTGGTTTAGCCACCGCCTTAGTCACGTTTCGCAAGGCGAGGCGACGCCTTGCCACCTCGGGAGTGCCTTACCGCTTAGGCGACGTTTTAAGCGTCGCCTAGGCGACGCCTTAATAACCATGTGTGTATGAACAAGACGAATTTGGCCTAACTACTAATATACATATGTATTATGCCTTTTATATAGTAGATTTTTTGGCAAAAAATTTGGGTATTTAACTGAATACACTTGAATTAAGCTAGGACCGTCCCTGTAATGCCACCATATTTGTACTTGCATGGTGCGAAGCCAAGACAAAGTAGACTTTTGTTGACTGCCCATGCATATATTTTCACCCAATTCCTGTTTCTGAATTCAAGGTCATTGATGAAGCATGTGTCAGTGGCAAGCCTAAGAGGAAGGCGAAACATGATGCCCTAGTTCGACTGTATGGCACATGTCAATAGTAAGGGATCCTATTAACATGGCCTGTCTTTTTCTCTGTGATGATATTCCTCATGACAAAAAGTTAATTGTTTTCATCATTTTACCTTCAGCTTGTATGTAGACCCTTGGAAGTCTAACACGGAATTCAAAATGGTATGCACAATCTTCTATCTCATAAGGATGCTGATACAGTGTCATTATTTTCATGCTGCTAGAAATAGGTTTCTAAATGGTTCTGCTGCTTGTATAAACTGATTTTGGTTTTTTAACATTCAAGGAAATTGGTGGTTTTTGTCTCTCTCAAAGTAATATCAATGATATGCCTGTCTTTTTTCAATTTCGAATTTTCTAATATGAACTCATTGTATGCAGATGCTGAAGCAAGAAAATAAGAGTGCCATGGAAGCATTCCATGAGGTGCTTGAGAAGGTAGGGCAGTCTCCATTGCATTAAACATGTTATGTGTCAGAATTCGGCACAGGTTGTTGACAGCCATGTTTAATCCCACAAATACAGGAGCTGTCTCATGTTAAGTCGCCCAGTGATTATGACGAGGAAACTGTTAACTCAAAAGGTGAATCTGTTTTTTGCCTGAGGAATCTAATATGTACAAGTTCTGTATACTCAACATGGTGGTCCTTGTGGACAATGATTTGATCATTCATTTGATCCCGCTTTATTAGTATGATTGTTGTCAACAGTGATATTTTTGTTTTGTTTTGTGAAATTCTTCATAATGATGCTAATTGAGAACACGTTCTATGGAGAAGTGTTGATGCAAAGGCAATTCGTCTTAATGGTCTTCAAAAGTCAGACTTTTTGAGCAATATTGCTAAATTGAATATCAGAAACATAATATGCAAATTTATTCACTTGTGCTGTCATTTTTGCGAATTAAGTTCTATTTATACTTGTCATCAATAAAACAAATTTATTTTGCTTCAGTTGCTTTATATCTAAATATATTTTGTGTGACCAAATTGGCCACAGGCAAGACCTCTTCCAGGAAAGTCAGAAAGCGAGAAGGCTTAAAGGGGTCTGGTTGTAGGGGTGTAAAACAATCAGCAACTACTGAAGGTCTGGGAGACAAAATGGAACAGCGATATGGTGCAGAGCAGGACCAAGAAGTTAGGAACACTGCAACAACTGGAGTTGCTGTTCTGAAAGGAAGAAAGCGAGAAGGTGTGAGACAATCAAGTCCTACTCATGGTAAAGAACAAGCCATTGATAAAGCTTCTAGTGAAAATTCAGCTGAAGGCTTAAGAGGTAAGACACAAAAGCTTATTTCTTTTGTGCAAGATAAAGAGGCTAACAAGATGGCAACAGAAGGAACTTTAATTATAAGAAGGGAAGGATTGAGACGATCAGCTCGTATCAATACGAAGGAATATTTAGTTGCAGCTGAGGACAGCACATCCCAACTGAGTGATACAAGTGCGAGTGAAGATGGAACTGAAGTAGGGAATAGAACATCAGGGAGTCAAAATCAGCACAAAGATGATGCAATGGTAGATGGAACTTGGGCCCCTGATGCAGAAATAAGAACTATGTTTAGGGATACACTGTTCAGTGACATTAATGCCAAGCAGCATGCTGCGGAAATGGCATACGTAGATGATGTGATAAATGGAATTTGTGGTGCTACTGAGGAAAACATGACTGGTGGTGCTACTGCTGCTAAAAACGGGGGACGAGGCATCAAGCGAAGTGGTAGTAGAGCGGAGGCTGAGTCATGTAATGTTACACAAAGACTGAGGAAAGTGGATAAAGTGACTAGGGGTCGAAACGAAGCAACTGAGACCACGAATTACCTCATCACGAAGAATAACAATTCAAAGGGCAACGATTCCGACTCTTTGGAAGGGATTATTGATACTACTCCTGTAAGTAGATTCCCATGCCCATACTCCGTACTTCTGAACTCCCTTGTGACCTCAAATTTCATACACTAATTGGACAAAATTCCACCAGAGCAGGGGTGCAGCCACAGCGGAACTGGGGCAACTTAGTGCGCGGCAAATCAGGATTATGCAGAGTCTTGCTCTGATTGCTCCATCAGGATCTCCATTTGGCAAAAGTGGATTGGTTGCAGCCACCCGTCGGTAATTCTAAGTTGCTTGCTAGGACCTTCCAGCACGCTTAAAATGTTCAGTGGACTATGGCTAACATTTTGCAGTCCTCAATTCCATGCATTGGAGTGTTGGGGAAAAAAATATCAAAGCCCCTCTTATATATATCAGCTCTTGTTCGCCTTGAGCTTTTCAGAATCACCTATGTATGGTGCCCGATCTACTTTATTGCACTCCAATTGCTGAATTTGACTGCTATGTAAGCACACCATTGGTTCTGTAACAGCACAAAATGGGTCAATATGGTGCCAACTGAATTCATATGCCCAAGGTAGTTAAAAGCATGATTCTAGTCATAGAATTGTATCATTCTATGATCCCACGAAACTAAGTTAATTTAAATCGTATCTTAAGTCAATCACGATCTTAATCATAGAATCATGTAGAATTGCAGTAGAATCGTGGTCGAATCATAATAGAATCGTGGAGAATCACGCATCATCCAAGATTATGAAAGGCTTAGATGTTTAGTTGTGTTCTATATCTCATTAAAGTTATATATTAAGTACTAAGTAGTTAATAGTTTAGACATTAAGATTTGGATGTTTGAAATAATATAAATTAATTTGATTATCTATTTATTTTACTTTCTATGTAAAATTATCAGATTATTGCAATATTAATAACATCACTCTTCTAGTCGTAGCTCTTAATGATATAGAATTTAAAGCATAATTCTAGTCGTATATAAGATACATTTATTAATTAAATTAGATGCTAAATGACCAAATAAACACTCATGTCACTCTTGGAATATACGATAAATCGAAAAAAATATGTTTTTGGTAGAATTTTAGATTCTATGATTCGACACTAATACGATTCTATCATAGTGTTTTTGGTCTGATTTAGGATCATGATTCTGATAACCTTGCATATACCCCCACTACTAAGTTATTAAGTTAGCCCTCGCTTTCAGAATGCACTACTTACATGTTAGTAAATCTGAAGCCCACAAGTTTAACCGTTGGAGTTGAAACGGTGGCGTCAATGGCTCAACAACGCCTGGCATTCTGGTATAGGTAAACAGTGCTTTTTTGAGAAGAGTTTACGGAGGCGCTGCCATGCGTTGCATACCCAGTGTTGCTTGTTAGCCATCGCACGTACGAGTCAGAGCTGATGACAGCCTATTACGCCTACTTGTTTCTTGAGCAGCGCAGGACTGATGGATGCATCAAATCTTTCTCCTGCTTGGAAGTTTCCAGTGACGGTGAGACCGTCAGAGAGACTGTTGAGAGAGCAAGCAACACGGTACGCATCGAGAGAGCCTGTCGGTATGCATGACATGATGTCACGTCTACGTAGAATTCCTGCACTCCATTCAAGGGCTGTTCGGAACAGAGGAATTTCACAGAAATTTTGCAGAAAACAGTTCAATTCCTGCAGGAATCGGGAAAAATTCCCGCATTCCAAAGGTAGAAGGATCAAGATCATACGTACCCTGTTTGCTGCATGGCAATGTCAGCTCAGGACGGAGCAAAAGGGATTTAGGTGCTGCTCGGTTATGCTGAAAAAAATAGTTTATAACTAAAATTTTATTGTTATTGGTTGAAATTATACTTTAGCTAATGGTGCTTATTTAGTCTAACTAAATTTTAAAAAATATATAAATAAAAAAACAGGTTAACCCATCACAAATAATGTAAACGAATATAGGAAAAAAGAATCAGCAAAAAAACTAAAAAAACGAAATTTATAAATAGTAAAAAATAAATCATAAATTAAAAGTTCAAATTAAAATGAGCATACCCTTAATCACCGGACACATGTTCCCTCACAATGGTTACCATTTTCCTTCGACTTGGCCATTGGATCGAAATTTCCAAGCATAAATTAACTCCTAGTACAGTAAAAAACCGCTATCCTAATCAAAATTGCTGCAATAGAGTGACATCATGGTGGGAATATTACAATGCAATCAATGGTAGAGGATGCGAATCCAGTTTTGCTGAGGCCTTTGCAACATGGACAAGGGGAGAGAATTAAAAATGGGTCTTGACCAAGTGACTAGAATATGCAAGTTTGTCCAGAAGGCCTAGGTCCATTCCGGACATGTCTGGGATCAAGTGGGTAAAGCAATAGCTGAGGGACCCACGGCTTTGCAGGGAGATGTTCAAAATAGAAAGGTTAGTGTTTCATGTCCTACATGACACTTTAGTGTAAAACTATGGTCTTCGGTCCACTTCACAAACGAGCTCGAAGGAGGCATTAGGAATGTTCCTGTGGGTTTGTGGTGTGCCACAATTGAACAAACAAGCTGTGATCCGCTTTTCTTGTTTCAGTAGAACCATCGGTACAATGTTTTCAGATGTTCTGGAGTGCGTTGACAAGATGGGGAGGGACAACATAACGCCCACAGACCCATGCTTTGCTTTTGTCCATCTGAGAGTGATGGAGGCAAGGTTTCATCCATATTTTATAAACCACATTGGTGCAATTGATGACACACATATCCATGTCACCATGCAAAAGCACTTGCAGCAGATGCACCGTAACCACTATGGCTACACAAGTCAAAATGTTCTTGCAGTATGAGATTTTGACATGAGGTTTACCTTTGTGTACGTTGGGTGGTTTGGGTACGCGCACAACACATGCATACTGTGTGACATGGTGGTGACATCCATACAAAAATTCCTGCACCCACAGCAAGGTACACAAATTTGATAAGTTACATTAGAAACTTGCAAGTTATGGCGTGCTAACTGCTTGTGATGCAGGGAATTACTACCTGGTGGACTCTGGATATCCCAACCAGGAAGGTTACCTAGCTCCATACAAGAACCAAAGATAGCATGTACCAGAGTTCGATCTTGGCCGTCGACCAATTGGATTGAAGGAGACATTCAATTATCACCACTTGTCTCTACGAAATGCCACCGAACGCGTATTCGGTGTTTGGAAGAATAAATGGTGTATCCTACTAAATTTCCTAGCTATGAAAATTATCACAGTTACGATGGCTCTGCACCATTTCATCATCAACAGTCGATTGCTAGACCGTGATTTTGAGAGCTTCCAGGCCGATGACAACTATGTCAATGGTAAGGCCAGCGACAACGCTCCAGTGCTCAGTCTTGGCAGGTCCGACAGAGGTATGAACAAACTCCGAGATGCTACTACACTAGAGCTGCTGGCTTGATGTGTATTCACAAGTCAATGATGTACAATGGCTTGTAATGTGCTGTTAGAAAATGTACCAGCAAACGTTGTAATACAATATGTGACACTACCATGTTGTAATGTATGATGGCTTGTAATGTAGTGTTAGAAAATATCGTAGGAAACATGTACCATGTTGTAATTCAATTGATGATATATGATAGACAATAGTGCAATGTGTGTTGTGCGATAGCTTGTACCGTAGTGTTTAGAAATGTGCTTGCAAACATGTATCATATTGTAATGCAATGCATTAGGAAGGATTGGCGAAAAAACCAAGTGCACTACAAACAAAACAACCCATCGTTTGTCTTATATCAGTTCAGACAGGGATACAAAATCAGCTCAACAAAGCCATCAACTCTAGCCGATTTGAACACCCTAACTTTAAAAACCACTTCTTTCAGTCATTATTATTCCTTTTTAGCCAAAAGCCATAACCTCCAACGAAAACCCATCAGCTCTAACAGATTTGAACACCCTGTGTCAAGAATCGATGACTATCCCATAGTATTCTCGTAGAAGCTCACGTTTATTGCTTCGTATACCCACCCATAACGTGTTCACATTGTCTACAAGTCGGGTTGTAAAAAGTTGAGAACAACAAATACAACAACTTTGCCACCCATCAATTCAACTCTTCAGCCATGCCTAACTCCCTAATCTACATCTCCGAAGTACATTGGGTGGTGAACAATCAGGACCAGGGGGACTTCAGAAGCCAGCAATGGTTAGCTACCAATAAGGCCATTACCCTTGATCCATTAATCACATCTTGCTATAAATAGCCCCAGCATCAAGTCTTAGCGTCACAGATATCATCACATAGCCATATAAACACATTAGCCTCCCTAGCACACATACACAGTGGCGAATCTACCATGGGTGCTCGACCACCCCCTCCTCCCACCGTGGTTGAAGAAGACCTAGTCGGTCTGGAGGTTGAAGAACCGGAGGTTGGAGGATGAAGAAGAGCCGGACTGCCAGAGTGAGTCGGAGTTGAAGAAAGCATGAGGTGGCAGCACTGAGGCCCAGTCGGTGTCTTAAAGCCCAGCGCCCTAGCCAGCCCAATTCAATGGCAAATACTGGCCCAAAACCACAAGACAGTAGAATAGTAGGTTAGGTCACAAGGAAGATGAACAGGCACAACACAATGTGACGCACCGACGCTGAACAGTAGATAAGGTCATGGTCTCACCTCTCACGGCGATGGCTTCACGAGTCGCGAAGCCGGTAGCCTGGCACGGCGGAGGGGAAGCTGGGGGGGGAGGCGGTCGTCGGTCGGCGACTTGACGCAGAGCCACGGAGGGGGAGGCCGGGGGCGGTCGGCGGCCCAGCACGGAGGGCGGCTCGACGCGGAGATGGACTGGTGAAGGGCAGAGTGGAGAGGCCAAGGGGAGGCGGTCGGCCACTCGGTGGCAGCCAGGCGCGGCCGCGTGGGCGAGGCCGAGCGGCGGAGTGGGGCTAGCGAGGCCGAGTGGGATCGAAAGAGCGGAGCAACGATCGGCGGACGAGGCGACGACACCGACGAGACGACGAAGCTATTCTCCATTCACCTGGGTGCTCGGCTATTCCCCATTCGCCGAATGAAGTGGTGACTCTGTGACTGGTGAGCTTATGAGCTGTGTGCCTATGTGACCTGTGAGCACTGAGTAGGTTTGCAGACTGTAGCCAGGCGAGGCACTGAGGCCGTGAGCTGCCCGTCGTCTGCCCGAGTGGGGAGCTGCACTGAGTAAGTAAGTACTACCTGAGACACCGAGTTATTGTTCAACTGATGCAAATTATTGTTTAATCGATACTCGACAGTAGCCATTAGACATTAGCTGATTAGCCAATTTGTTTAATCAGTTGTTGATTGGTTGTTTAATTATTCTTAGATTTACAAAAATGGGGAAGCAAACTTTGCACAAATATTTCTCAAACAATGCAACTAGCAGTAACTCTCCAACCATAGAAAGCAGAACTGAAGCAAAAAATGTTCGGCATGAATTTAATCCAGATGATATTATTGCCAATCCAGCATGTCGCAGACCCATTGAAGATTATCCTGATGAGATTAGAGATCAAGTTAGGAGAGCATATTTTGTTGAAGAGTCCAACTCAACCAATTGGTTATGATTTTCCAAAGAAAATGCAAGGTTCAATTTCAAGATCCTTTGAAGAATCATGGTATAAGAAGTTCGACTGGTTGGAATATAGTGTGGAAAAGGATGCCACATTTTGTTTCTATTGTTTTCTTTTTCAGAAGCCGTCATACCCACTCATTTTAGGAGGGATGTCTTTACAAAAGTTGGGTATGTGAATTGGAGAAGTGCTATGGAATCTTTCAATCAATATGTTGGTGGACCTACTAGTGCCCACAACACTGCAAAGCTAGATTGTGAAGATTTTCAGAATCAAAGAGCAAGTGTAGATCTTAAATTAAATACTTATAGCAATGAGTCCGAAATTGCATACAAGATTCGTTTGACTGCTTCTTTAGATTATGCAAGATATCTCATTCAGCAAGGTGAAGTTTTTCGTGGACATGCCGAATCATCTACTTCCATGAATAAGGGCAATTTTAGAGAGTTAGTAGATTGGTACATTGATAAAAAAGGCAGATGTCCGTGATTGTGAGGTTAGTTGTATATATAATATTTTTTACTCGTGTCATTTATAATTTGTGCATTGTGGTTTTATTTTAACTTTGTAAATTCATACTATGTAGATTTGTAAATAAAGAAGGGAAGATCATGGAAAGGTTTAGTGGTTGTCACTGTCGTACGTTGTAGTGGTGCTATTGTTGATTTCTTCAACCATGTTCTTTTAATAGTGACCACTGTGGGTGCATCTTACAAAAGAAAGGATGTTTTGATGGAAAAGCATCAGGAAGTCTTATTGGAGAAATTGGAGAATGGTGTACTTTCAACAGGAACAGGCTTGAATCAGGCAACTGGCCTAGCTAGACCTGGAGATACTAGATGGGGCTCACATCTTAAAACATTACTTTGTATATACCAAATGTGGGAATCAGTGCTTACGAGATGATATGTAAAGATGCAGCATATCCTTCAGGTCATAGTAGAGCAGCAGATTTGATACAAAAGATGGAGAGTTTTGAATTTGTGTTTATCATGCATTTATTGACAGACTTGTTGAGCATTACACATGAGTTATCACTTTCTTTGCAAAGAAGAGATCAAGATATTATTGAAGTTATAGGTTTGATTGTGGATGTGAAAATACGCTTGCAAGACATGAGGGACAATGGGTGGGAGCCATTGTTCAATACAGTAAAAAGCTTTTGTGAGTCAAATGGGATTGATGTGCCAAGTATGGATAATTACATTGGAGTAAAGGGTAAATCTGCACATCGGAAGCATAAAGTTAGTCTCCTTCACTATTATCGAATTAATATTTTCAATGTTACTCTTGATGCCATTATGGCAGAGATGGATCATCATTTCAATGAAGTTTCTTTAGAATTCTTGGTATGCATGTCTTGTCTTGATCCAAGCAACTCCTTCTCTAAGTTTGATGTGCAAAAGCTAGTTCGCCTTACTGAGATTTATACAGACTGTTTGTTGTTAAGAAATCAACTTCAAACATTCATTCTCAATGTTAGAAGTGTTGAATTTCATAAATGCCGTGATCTTGCAAAGGTTGCTCAAAAGATGGTTGAAACTCGAAAAAAATAACTTTTCTATTGGTGTATTGCCTCATCGAGCTCACATTGATCTTTCCAGTGGCAACATCATCAGTTGAAAGAATTTTCTCAGCAATGAAGATTATTAAAACAGACTTGCGCAATAAGGTATTAGATGAATGGCTCAATGACATGATAGTGTGCTACACTGGGCGAGAGATATTTAAAAGCCTTGATAACAAAATAATCATTCAGCGCTTTCAAGACATGAAAGCTCGTAGAGTGAAATTGTGTCGTAATTAGATTTAGTGACTTAGTGGTATGTTTTCATTTCATTTTTAACGTTTATAGACATTCACAATTTAATATTGTATCACTACATTTGATATATCTTATCTATAGATCGGTACTCACATATTTATGAACATTTGGGGCATATTATCCATTAGCAAGGTACAAAATTTATTGTATTGTACATTTTCAATTTGTTCTCTTCCTATTTATATATGAATTTGATATTCCAATGGCAAAAGACTAGTAGATGTAGCTTTGGTATATTTATGTTGTGCTATAGCTTTAACAGTAGAGCTCACACTCTATTTTCATTCTGCATTCGCCACTGCACATACAGTCACTTACCATGGCTTCTATTGTCTGTCATCTTCTTGTCCTGCTACTAGCCTTCACAGCCTTCAATGGCAGCTACGCAGCTCGTCATCTTTTGGACACAGCAGCCGCACCAGAGGCCACACCAGCTCAGCCTTCCATACCAACAGTTCCAACCACACTGCCTCTAATGCCTTCCATTCCGGCAGTTCCAAAGCTGACAGTGCCACCAGTACCATCCATTCCTATCCCAAAGGTCGCCATGCCACCAGCAGCCGCTGGCACAGTTCCATCTCTTCCAAATCCGGCGATTCCAACCACCATACCGACCATTCCTACTTTGCCTGCTACCATGCCACCGATGTCCTCAATCCTAACTACTACTCCATCCATTCCAACCACAATCCCAACGACAATCCCTACAATTCCTGGGCTCCAGATGCCACCTATTCCATTCATGTCCCCACCACAAACCACCAGCCCGTGAAGGCCGTCATAGCGTGAGACTGCTATTTATGACTGCTAGTCAGGGATTTGATTCGCCATACGTAGTCATTATCAGTGTGTTTGTCATGTTTATTACTTTGTTCTGTTATTTGGGTGTTATTGGCATGCATTTTTTGTGAATGTAAATGCAGCCAGGTGCTTGTACTATCCTGTTTGTTAATAAATCATTGCTTGGTTTGCATAGGTTGCTGCACAGGATAAGCTTTCTATAATTCACTCATAAATGATAACACGATATTAATAGCAAAGAATGATAACACCTACAAGGCTACTCTTATTTGACAGAAAAGAATGATAGCATCATATTAACATAACAAATATCAACAAGTAGACACAAAGGTGCAAATTTCCGAAGCATATTATACTTATATGGCAAAAGCTTAGCTACATGTAAACTTAATGTATCTGAATTAATCCTCTGGCAAGTCTTGAAATCATATGAGAAAATGATAAGCACACAACACATCTATCAGTGTAACAAGATATTCCTAGAACATGACAATGGAAAAAGGAAAGAAAAAACAAGGCATGAAGCCATAAATTGCAAGCAACGATATTATCCAACAAACTGACACAGCTGTACCAAAAGATCAACCAATTTTATGTCAATGTGATCATAACGCAATTATCATCATAAAATTTCATAGGGTAACTCAGCAAAACCGCAAAAAGGAGAATACTAAGACTTCATTAATGGTAACCTGCGATAGATATGGTATACAGCATGTGAGGCTAATATATCCATACTGTTGGGGATAAACAATCACCTCCACAGAGCAGGATTGTACGGTTTACGCTGGGGCAGTTCAGTACGGAGTTGCAGTTAAGCTCAAACCAGGGACTGAATATTTCTGGTGCCTACATGTCGGATGAATAATAAGCCACATAGATCTCAGAACAAAATAGCCATAGAAAAGGATGTCAAAGCAGAATTAAATAGCCATAGAAAACAAGTCTGCAGAAGTCCTCTTATTCAAGCAGAAAGGAATTACGCACAAAACATGATCTTTGCAAGACAATCGACGACCCTCGGAAATGATGAGGTTCAATACAGCCGATTTAGTTTGAATTTCAACATGCCCCACACAGTCGATTCAGCTGGAATTTCAAAAGGCCCCATCGACATGTCATGGGAATCACCAAGGAAAGGGAAACGGGGGTAATTCTCGCTTCAATATCCCCAGTAGTCGTTACGAATTTCATCGTCAAACTTCTGCTTGAGTTCAGGATGCTTCTCAAAGTATTCATCAGCTGTCATTGTGCTGATCTTTTTCTGTGCACAAAAACAAGATGTTAGAACGAATGGAAATATGCTCTAAAAATGAATGGGATGTGATCGTTTCCAGATAAATGGACTTAATCACTTAAGTTTGTGTAAAGACTGTCCTCACCTTCATCTCCTTGAGTTCAGCAATCTCCTTCTCTATTCTTTCTGACTCCTTCAGAGAAGCTTTTTCTGCTTCTTTTAGTTCAACCACCTATACATAACATAAATAAAGGGATAAAAGGTACATAAATATCTAAAATGGGTAATGAGTACTTACAGAAGAAAGAATGTCCTGTTGTAGCAAAATGGGAGTATCAACAATACGAAACAGATTGAACATAAACAGAATATCAACTTGGAAAGACCAAACATAACAAGAGTGATAGTTCCTCACTAGAGCGTCAAACTTTGGCTTGTACTGCGGAGTCACAGTGTCAACATACTTGGGGATCTCGATGCCTGCAATTATTTGACGCTTAGTATCTCAACAAGTAGAGAGAACAAACTTCACGATTTCTGGTCTATTTTGAGTGTGATTACATCATTTTAAGAATATTCCATACAACATATTTTCAGTGGCCGACTCTAAAATAGAACAGGTGAAATAAATATAGCACCTTCTATCAAATTAATACATTAGCCTAACAGGCATGTATCCTATAGCCAACAAATAGGTACATATTACAATGCAATATAAAATATTAATAGTTCAGACCCGCTATTATAATTATAGCCAACTGAATCATTGTCATGGCAGGGAATACGCACTTGTGAGCAACACAGAAGATATTGAATTAATTAACCTCAGAAGAAGATGAAAAGAAAATAAACACAATGTGGGTTTGATTTGAGAGCTTCAAATGTCTATATGGGGTGTCAAGAGTGAGTATCCTTGTCCAACAACTAGAAGAAGCACAACAAAGTGATTGACCAGAAAAATGCCCACATGCCAAGCCAGATAATAAACCCACATAATCATGAATTGAGAATATCAACTAGAAAGAAGCATCACATATGCCACTTGCCACGCTTTATAATACCTTGAATTAGGCCCATATCATTTTTAAACCAATAATAGAGTAGAAGGAAATCATTCGGAAGTATGGACTAAAGCACAGCAAGACAATCAATGTTCCCAATCAATCAGCATTCGCAACATTGCTTGAGACATATTCCTTTCCACGGAGAATCAAGACAGAAAGGCAAAAATATCCAAATATCCTCAATGATACACAAAAAGTCGTGTTTCAGATTTAATAGCACTTGTTTATAGAAACGTAAATTAGGTTTGAAACATAAGGATGCTTACTTTCATAAGCCTCCTTGTACATATCCACCACTTTAGATCCAATTCCTTTTCTGTAGTACTCCCAGTCAATCGGTTGGGGTTCCTGCAATAACAAAACGAATACAATTTTATAGACAACACATTGATCTACCCTAAAATTTACAACGTGAGGACACATGACTGCAAGTCGGGTGAATGCATGTCTCCAAGGCTATCCTAATACTTCTGCACATTTTCAAGATAGAAGCAGCAAAGAAGCATGACTACAACTGTACAAGCATTCAACATGACAGAAAGCGGCGCTTAATCCACCCCATACCAATCCTGTTTCCCATGAAGCTTGTTGCCTACCGAGACACATACGTTTGCACTATGAATAACAAACTTCACGAGGCTCCATAATTTTTTTTAAAAAAACAGACAATGCTTGGGTTGCATCCGAAGCCAAAAACACCATATCGTTTTCTGTCTTCAACAGATAAACATTCTGAAAGCAATTCTTAAAGGACAACGCAAATCCATCAGCTAATGAATGCACTCTTCTGGCTACAAGACGGGTACATCTAAAAAACAGCCTATCTGCGAGCTATTCAACAAATCAAATCTAATCGAATTGCATCAGTACGCTCACAAAATTATTAGAAAGCACACGCATTACAGAGTTCCCGACAAATTGGAATGGTTCCACAAACACCTCATCATGAAATCTCTATACCCAATAATATCAAAAGGATCGGATCCGGCAGTAGGAGGACGAGAAGGCCCCGGAAAGAGGGGTGCCTGATCTGGAAACCCTATGTAAGATCGGGCGGGATGCGAAAGCGCCGGGCGTGATACCTGCGAGAACTTGGTCTGGAGCTGGTGGTTGACGTCCTCGAAGGCGCGGCGGAGGGTGAAGAACTCCTTGCGCGCCTCCTCGGAGACGAGCATCTTGGCCATGCCGTCCCAGTCGATCGCCTTCCCGGCCTTCGCGGCTACCTCAGCAACCTTCTTCACGCCGTTCCCGCTCATCTTCTCCGGCCTCTCGCCTCCCTCCTCACGCCGTTGAGCCTTCTACCTGGGGTTCGTGTGAGCAGCGAGTTTGACTGGGCCTGGTGACAAATTTTGTCGGCGATTGGGTTAGGCCATGGGCTAAGTTTGAGCCCAAGTATCGGCCCACTACGCTGTTACACCTTACACTGCCCATCATCGTGTCTCTTAAATAGAGTGCTCCTATTTGTATGTACATGAGTACAGTACATCTTTACCGGATGATACAAGTTTCTTCCAGAAATTGCAAACCATCTCGCAGATATTATTTTTTATGGATTAAGGCCTCATTTGAAACGTAAGAACTTCACAGGCTTAATTTTTATAGGAATTGAGACAAATTTCCGGTTTCAAAAGCGGGTCTAAGAGCATCTCCAACAAATCTTCTATAATAGTCATATCCCCTATATTTTAGAAGAAGAGGTAAAAAAAGAACTCCAACAACTCTTCTAAATGATCCCCAAAAATATAGAAGATGTCATCCCTGATTTTTCGTTCCTCAAATATGGAGGACCGCACGCGATCCCCAAAATCCTTCGACGGTTTTGTCCCGCGCAACGGAGATGCCCAACCCCGCCGCCTCGGCTTCTCCGTCCGGCTCCCTCGCGCCCGCTCCGTCCGCCTCCCTCGCGCCTGCACTCGCGCCCGCTCCGTCCGCCTCCCTCGCGCCCGCGCCGTCCGCCGCTCGAGGATACCCGCACCCCGCCGCCTCGGCTTCTCCGTCCGGCTCCCTCGCGCCTGCCCTCGCGCTCGCTCCGTCCGCCTCCCTCGCGCCCGCGCCGTCCGCCGCCCGAGCGCCCGCGCCGTCCGCCGCCCGAGGCTATCCGCACCCCGCCGCCTCGGCTTCTCCGTCCGGCTCCCTCGCGCCCGCACCGTCCGCCACCCGAGCGCCGGCTCTCCTGTTCACACCGCCGCCTCGATTCGCATATCCTCCACTGCCGCCGCCTTCCCGAGCGTACGCCGCGATGCCACGACAGCCTCCACCGCCGCCGCCACCCCGAGCATCCTCTGCGGCGTCCCGGTCCCCATTGCCGCCGGTACCTCGAGCCGCCGCTCCTGTTGGCCGCGTCGGCCCTGCAAGAGTGGGTCTTCCACCGCCACGGGCTGTCCAAGCTCCTGCCTCCGGATGCGCACAAGGGTTGCCACACGCCATCGCCCCCGAGCTGCTGCCACACTCACAGCCGACGACCCGCGAAGACGGCCACACTCCAGCTCCTGGGCACTCTGGCGGCGAAGAATCGACCACGGAGTTAGCTGCAAATCAGGAGGAGTTCCTCCATCAGTACACCTTTTTTGGTGAAGGTAAATTTATATATGTATGTTCTGTTAATCAAGTGATAAATGCTGATGTTTTATACCAGTTCATGTTGGTTGATTTTCCTGCTGATGTTTTTATCTACCTGGTAGAAAGGTTCGGTTCTCCTTGTTCCTGTGAAATATCTCAGTATGATCTCCTTGTTTTAAGTGTTGCTGTTTAATTAGTTAGCTTTGATTGCTACCGCCCTTAATTTGCATAAAGGAGAAACTCCAATTTGATCTCGTCATGATTGTATTTTCCTTTCCTTCATTAGATAATACTGATCAAACTGCCAGTGTCATCTGTTGATCTTTCATATATGTTTGTATATATACATTTCAATCTTATGCGTCTGCCTGTATGGTTTTTCTGCCTGTGTGATAATGTATTAGTCGTGTCATTAAATACATATAAAAATTGAAAGAACTGCATGTATCACTAGTTATAGCTCCTGGCATTTTAGCTTTCTTTCCATTTTATATGCACATTTGTATCGAATTAATAGAGATAATTCAACTTGATATACCACGGTGTTGCATAAATATGTATGATGTTACATGTTTTGCTGCACATAGCAGAAAAGGATGCTGATAGCTGGCAAACAATTGAGTGCATGTAGAACAATGATTAGTGGTCACTAATAATATAGTTTAGGGTCCTGGTGAATTTTGTTTACTTATTGCCTGACAAGAGAGTATATGCACTTAGTCAATATATATTATGTTCTTGCCGTGCATGTAGATGCCTGGCCTCACATCCGAGGAGGCAATTCGCTGGTGCAAGGGTCATTTCTTGTTCTTGCATGTGTAGGTGGCTTAATGAGCCCATGTAGGAAAGTGACCAGCTAATTTTGTTCAATGTACAGGTAGTATGGATGGAACGAGATATTTCACAGACATGATAACCGGAGGTTCCAATTCTCAAGACGAAGAGTTTGCAACTGTCGATGATAGTACATCGCAAAGGTCAAACCAAAAAAGGACCAAGAATTTCAGTTCAGAGGAGGACAGTCTTTTGGTGTCGGCGTGGTTAAATGTTAGTTTGGATGCAATTCAAGGGACAGATCAAGCTCGTACTGCATATTGGGATCGAATTTATGAATATTTCCATACAAACAGGCTTTTTGATTCAGATCGCTCTCATAAGTCCCTCAACAAACGTTGGACTGTCATTCAAGAATCTGTCAATAGGTTTTGTGGTTGTCTAAGTCGGATAGAGAATAGAAATCAAAGTGGTATGACCATTGAAGACAAGGTTAGATGTAGTTACAAATCATCTATGTTTGTTGTAATATTTTCGAGCTTATTTGTAATGCTCTATATTTGTTTTCTTTTCGTAGATAGTGCAGGCTGGCGAGTTGTATAAGAGTGAAGATAAGCAAAAGAAGGATTTCACGCTTATACAATGTTGGAATCTTTTGAAGAATCAACCAAAGTGGATTGAAAGGCGTATTCAGATGCAAGCTCCAAAAATATCCAATAAAAAGCAGAAAACCACGGCCTTTTCAAGCCCTGCAGCATCCACGCCTGCATCTACTCCTCTGCCACATGAAGATGAGAGCGGGGATGCAAATCCGGATTATGCCAGAACTTCACTTGAAAGACCTTTAGGAAGAAAGAAAGAGAAAGAAAAGCTTCGTCAAAAAGGTGAAGGTTTTTTATATGCTTCCTTAGATCATCTATGGGCTAAAAAGAGAGAGGATGATGCAGAGAAGGAACTGAAGAAAGAAGAGAGGTTCAAACAAGCGTTCGCGTTGGAAGAAGAGAGAATTGAGCTTGAGAAAAAGAAGTTCGAGTTTAAAAAGATGATGGAAGAAGAGAGAATTATGAGGATTTGTTGGAGATGCTCTAACGTTGCAACCGCGCGCAGCAAGCAAAAAGGATAACTGGAGTAGTGAAATGTAAAAAGCGGGTCCAAATTTCACAGGCCATTTGGACGGAACTGGTGCCCGAAAAGCAGAGAAAGCATTTCTTCAAGAAAAGCAGAGAAAGTATGCATGGGACTACTTGCTACCGCGGCAAGTACTGCGAAGAACTGCAGTAGCGACTTACGACAGGACATCGGTCATGGGTATCGACCGTGATCTTGTCTCGTGGAAGACTTTCCTGAGTCCTGCCTGTCCTGACAGCCCACACACTCGACACTGACACCACGTATCTCAGTACGTCCAGCTGCGTAAGTCATGGTCCAAAAGTCGGTGCTCCTGAAGCTTCGTCTTTCTTTGGCGCGACCCCTCCCCGCGCTGTCGAAAGCCGCTTCCCACTCTGCGCGCACTGCAGCGTCGGAGGCCTGACGCGCCCGGCGCGCACGCCGGTGTGCTCTAGTACGAGCGCGGCACGCCGAAGAGGCCGGAAAAGAAAACAGGAGATGAGCAGGAAGAGAAATGCAGTAGTCGATCGGAGAAGGTATCAGCATGGGGTGGGCATATGGCATCTCTGTGCTGCAGATTGTGTGCTGAATAAAGCGCTGCCTTCCTTCAAAGAAACGGAGGTGCTGTGTGTAATTTGTCTGCATCATCTACTGTCCGACTGTGTCAGTTGATATTATATTGTCTTACGACGCCGGCCGCGGTTCTGAAATTCTGGTGAACTGAAAGACAGTTTGAGCAACAGCACGGAGGTTGATTAGTTCCCCCTTAGCAGATAGCAATGGCTCGGGGAAAATGCCATGCGCTAGGTTTTCATGTGTCTAGCAAAAGTCTGCAGGATGCGGCGATGTGAAAATGCGGACTCTACATGCATAAGAACTGGGAGTAAGAACTGCTATGTGAAACCACATGATCCATCCAACATGAGCGAGTGCCGGAGAGGGAGTCGGGGGTAATCAGAAATCTCAAATCTCGGTGACCCCGTTTTTTTCCTCGATGGGATCGCATGCAGCCAGATCCCTTTGGTCATTACATGAGAATTATCTAACGTGTGAAGAGCATCCTCACAAGATGACAATACAATTGAAGCCGTGCCCGTGCATGGCTCAACCATGCCGGCCGGGCCTTCCCTGTTTTTTCGACGAAGCTGCCGGAGCGAACTAAACCCATGGTACGTACGCGGTACGAGTGATCTGTGATCGCTGCTAAAGTCCTAAGTGCCTGAATGACGTGCTACATCTCAGGAAATGAGGCTGCAGCCTGCAGGCAACTCGTGCATACACCCTGCAAATACTCAATTGTACTACTTCGCCAACTTGCAACTTGCAAGGTCATCTTCCGAGGCTCGGCAAGTGACCGACGATTAACCAACGGTATCTTCGAAATGGGCACTTAAGTGGATACACGGAGTTAGCTACTAGGTCTCGATCAGTCTCCCGATTGATCACCTACTGCATGTCCGAGCCTGCCAGGTTGCACCCAATAAGTAACACGGCCTGTAGCACTGTCATACGATGCTGTCTGTCGCCATATCTGCAAGCATAGTGAGGCAAGTTCTTTTCCACTTATAATTCACTACAATAAAATAATCTCATGGAGACGCTTTTTTAGTATCTGTACATTAATAATCACATAGCATATAAAGATGCTTCTTAAGATGTTTTTTAGTGTTTTGAGTGTCTTTCACTACCAATACGTTTTTACGGTCTTTGACACGGTCTATGAAGAGATGCTCCTAGGATACTTTACAAAATAACTCAACGGATCCTGTTGAATCATTTTGTAAAGCGTCCTAGGAGCGTCTCCCCCATAGACCATGTCAAAGACCGTAGTGACTTATTGGTAGTGAATAACACCTAAAAACACTCAAAAAAAAACTCAAGAAGTGTCTTTATATGCTACATGAAAACACTCCAAAAGGTATCTAAATAAAAACATCTCTATAAGATCATTTTGTTGTAGTGATTTATGGTTTATCTCAAACAAACAAATAGGACTGCTTCTTCACCACCATTTCAAAGTGGTTTATCGGGATAGTTTTTTGAAGCGGCTTATAGGCATTCGATTCATTCACACAAGCATTTACGCTAGTGCCAAAAATTATAAGCCATAATAATCCGTAGCTGAAAATAACCCGCTCAAAGATGGCAGGAAGGCACGTCAAACCTATGCCTGTCGCGTATATCCATACAATATAGACTCTTTTTTTAATTACAATGGAGGACAATGTGCACTCACGCACACCACACATCACTTGCAAGTGTATATTCTATTGAAACATACGCTAAGATTTAAACAGAAATGTTAGATAAATTCTAAATTTATTCAATATCTCACAAGAGTATAGACATATATTTTTTTAGTGAACATACGTCTGTATACGGTGAGGCATCTGGACGGACAGTTCGCACGATGATAGAGCTTGTCAAGCGAGCGTACGCTCCTCTACGGTATAGACTCCGGAAACCAGACAGAAACGCTTTACATAACAACAGCATCAATTTTGTTAGAAAAAAAGGAACAGAATCAACAGCCTCTCCACCAGATAAGAACACTCGAAATCTCAATTTTCAAACCAAAGAGAGAACCATAACGATATGTTTAGTGAATGAGTTCTAAAAAAGGTTAGTGAATTACAATCTTTTTTTTCTTTCGAGATGCCAGTGACTGACATTTGTTTTGAGAACTGCGTATACATAAAATCCAATGGTTAAAGACTAACATCCGTGCCTCCATTGTCCAAGCAACTAAAAATAATTAAATATGTAGCAGATATATTGGCATGCTTCTCAGTTTTCACCATTGTCCATTGACACCGGAGCCCGGAGGTATAACTGGCTCCGGAGGTATTAAACTAATGTAGTGATCTGGCAAACAGAAATGCTAAACCCTAATTAACAACTGCGTATAGCTAGCAACAATGTAGCAATCGCACACAAGTAATAAGGAGTACCTAGTTAAGGAGCGCCATGCCGTCAGGAAAGCGTTCTCCGAGCTATTGATACGGCGGCCGCGGGAGTGGTGTGCTTGCCGCCGGCGCCCATACCTCATGGGGCTGGCACGCGTATAAGGACAGAGGCTGAGTAGCCGACGCCATGGCGTGCGGCTGCAACCGGGTAACGTGATGCTGCTCCTGCGGCTCCGGTTGGTGCCCACGGTGTTCGTCGGCTTCGCCGCTGCCGGAGACGGACGCTGACGCGTGGACGTCGTCCGCGGGGAGGCGGTGGAAGGTGGGGTTTGTGAACGCGGCGGCCACGACCACGACGGTGGTGGCGGCCACGAGCGGGCCGGCCACGGCGCCTCCGACGATCTGGCCGTGGGGGCCGGCGAGTGATATCGAGAGGCCCCTTAGGGAGCGGGGCACCGCCGTGGACATTGAAGGGGGAAGGAAGATGGCCGATAGGGAGAGGATCTCGTAGCGGCCGTGGAAGACGATCGCAGCGGCCGCGGCGCCGCCTTCAGAGTTAGGGGAGGGGTGGCAGAGCGAGACGTTGGCGACCGCGCCTGTCCCGGCGAGCACGCAGATCCCGAGGCCACGTCGGCGCGCGAAACCCGCCAGCGCGTCGGCGACATTGCCACCGCCGGGGATCTCCAGGACGTGAGGCCGCATCGCTGCCGCGGGCTCCGCCTCCCGCGTGACCACTACTGGCTGCTTCGGCTTGTTCTTGGACCCCGGCGGCCGTCCCCGCCTCCGCTTCCCCGTCCCAATGCTCCTCCCGGAGGCCGCCGGTGTACCACTCTTATCCTTCGTCTCCTCCGCGCCGTCACGGCTGTCCACCTCGTCAGAGAAGCACTCCAGCTGCTGCTGCCCGTGGCCACCGTGCTGCGGCCGCGGGAAATCTAAGACGACCTTGTCGACCTCGCGGTCTTGGTAAAGCCTCTTCTCCATGCGTCCGTCGCCAAATCTTGCGCGAACTAATGGCGGCAGTAGCACTGCAGAATGGAATGGCCACGGAAACAAAAGAAACTATCCCTAGCAGCAGCAGCCAGCTAGCTTGGGGTGTAAGAGTAAGGTTGGTGGCTGCGTAGTAGTAATAATGGTAGGAGGGGTCCTCCGTTGAATCAATCTAGACCGGGAGATTGGATCATATACCCTCCCTTTAGTTGGGAAATTGAGGATTTACCCTCCACATCTCAATGACACGTGGGGTCATCATAAGTCACTGACACGTGGGCCAGGAGGGTAAATCCTCAATTTCCATCTAAATGGAGGGTATATGATCAATTTTTTCATCTAGACCTGGGTACCCTGTCAGGTCTAATCGAACTTCTTGATTCTCATATCTTATACTGACTAGTCCCATGGGTAGAGACTCCCTCACACTTATAAGTTTTGCCTTTTCGTTTTCCACAAGCAATGTGGGACTATTCCCAACAGTGGATTCCATGCACATGTGGTGCGCATGGAGAGCAAGTCAGACAAATAGGAGGTGCGCAGATGCTCAGAAGGTTTCGACTATGCAGGGCGCAGAAGGCGTCTCAAGCTGTTCCATGCGTCTAGAGAAGATACAAGTACCAGAGGAGTTTCGAGTAACTAGAAGTTTTTGAGTGCAAAGTCAGAAGTGTATGGTCGAACTTCAAATTTGAGTGCGCAGTCGAAAGCTCCGAGCGGTGCAGTCGAAGGATCAGAGTACGCAGCGATCAGAGGTTCTGGAGCACGGAGTGCTCGGAGATTACGTGGTCGAAGCCAGCAGTGGTATCGGCACACATCATGGGGACCAACAAGTCTCACCGAAGGAAAAGGATGACGCATCCCTGTGGGAGACAGAGCAAAATAAAATTTTCGAGCAAGGAAAAATTTCGCTGAATGTGACGTGGAATGCAGCAGTTCAGACGGGCCCCACATGTGTGTGTCAGGCACAATAAGCAGTGGCTCAGGAGCATTTGCATGTGCACATGTTCATGCGCGTGTAACTGGGTCAAATCGCAATGGCTCGGGATGACCAGGTGACGAGTTCCACAAACACGCAGAAGATAGAGGAAGGTCTCACAAGCATGCAGCAGTCCCATGCTCGAGAGAAAGATGTCACTCACAACGCCAGTGGAGGAAGAGCGGGTAGGTGTGGATGCTAGTGCGGCAATAGTGGAAGACGAAGAGAGCGGAAGGCTTGAGATAGCTATGGGAGCAGGTGCTCCAGCCTAGGCAAGCGTGCCAAGGAGGACGAGTTCAGTCTAGATGCGAGACACTGCAAGCGTTGGTTTGTGCAAGACTTAGGATGGAGCAAGCACATGCTGTAGGATGGTGTCGACGCAGGAAGGAATGACGCATGGGAATGCAAGAAAAGAATGGGAGATGAGAGAAGATCAACATAATCAAGTTCCAGAAGATAAAATAGAAGATCAGTGTGATCAAGGTGCAGAAACAAGATTAAGGGGGTGATTGTTGGAAATAATCTTGTTTCCATTGTTGCTAGTAGTATTCAAGTCGGTTTAATGTGTATGAGTTGTGTCCGTATACAAATATACGAGTAGAGGATAGAGTAACAAACTGAGTCGGTGGTAGAGCCTGTTTTGTAGTCAATATATTGAGTATAAGTAGCAGAGCAATGTAAACAAGAAATAAGTGAACAAGAACAATCGGTTGTGATCGAGAAATTGAGGGAAAGAAAAAAAGAAGAGAAGCGGAAGTGCTTTGGCTCCTAGGAAAACATACTGTGTTTGCATGCTTTATCGAGTGCTCGAAATCATCGAGAACCAAGGGTGCTCGAAGGTAACGAGTATAGGAGTACTCGAAGAGACAGAAAAGTTGTAGTGGTCGAAGGCACTGGTGTTTACAATCGAAGTATCAAGTACTCATAACTCAGTTATGAGTACGTGCAAAGCACAGTGGGAGCGTGGTCGTAAATCTTATTAAGAAAAAGCTATGAGCACGTATGCAACACAGAAGGCATGGTCGTTACGAGGACGTGCTGGTCATAACAAGGCTACAAGTACGAGCCAATTGGAAAGACACAGTCATAAGCCGGAGTAGTCGTTACTCAGTTACGAGTGCGTGCACTGCAGTAAGGTGTGGTCGTAACCAGCTGAGTGGTCATAAACCACAACGTGGTCATAAACCAGCTATGACTACTAAAATCAAAGCTTCAATGTGGTCATAAACATCAACTAGGCCAACATCCACGTCCTTAACCCGAGCCGCTGGCTTCCGTGCTTAGTGCAGTTATCCCTTGGGACTCGTCATGCTGATCACCCTCTCGAGCTTGCTCTTTGCTGCTGCCTAGCTCCTTTAAGCTGCTCTTCAGACAAGCTGATTTATAAGTTTTCAAGGAAATCTTGTATAACCAGTTCATATATCTTTTCACTTTCATCTACAGATCATTGTTCTTTGGATAGACACGCAAGAACTCATCCTACAACACCACCCTGCATCCTTCTTCTATCATCTACCCAAGACTGAGTATATTATTGCATAGTCTAGGTATAAAATAAATTTCATATACCAATTTCTGATTGTCGTTCTTGCCTTGCAACAATATCGATCATTTGCCCTTTATCTCAACCGTGGAGCCATCGCCAAACATAACTTTGCCTGAAATCTTCTCATCGAGCTCATGGAACATGGAGCAAACTCCCGTCATGTGATTGCGGGCTCCATTATCTAGGTACCACCAATCAGTGTGATCGTTGTATCCTTCCTCCATGTGTAGTTTAGGAACTATATTCTTCTCATTCAAGATCATCAAGCTCGGTGTCTTTTCGACACATAAGGAAAGAAGTAGTGCCGGCTCATCATCCTTCTCCACTTTGGTGAGGTTTACCTCCTCGTCCTTCTTGCTTCGGTAGTCTGAAGTGTAGTACTTGTCACAATTGAAACACTTTATGTGGTTGTGGTACTCTGACGCGTAGTTCCCATATTTATCACATTCAAAGCACTTGATATGTGACTTGTCTTGGGATCTTTCACCACCACCTTATCCACGGTCACGTCCTCGTCCATTCTCGTGACATCCTCCTCTCTCAATGCTGCTAGAGCCCTCCTTCTTTGTCTTCGAGTTCCTACCTTTCCACTTGGTTTAGGTAAGGAGTAGCTTCTCTCCTTCGTCCTTCGAGTGCCGTCAACCCTTGAGTCCTTCCTCGAAGGTTCTGAGATGGCCAATCGCCTCCGTGAGTAACATTGCTACGACATCACCGAACTATTTGATCGTTTCAGTAATCTGGAGGAATCTATCTGGGACTAAAGTGAACAGTTTTTCGACAACGTCGCTCTCTTCTAGCTTTGCACCGAACGAATAGATCTCACCCACCAGAGTGGTGAGTTTCATGGAGTACTCGGTGATTGTCTCCGAGTCTTCCATCTGCAACTTGCTCAGTTGCCGTTTGAGCACTTAAGCGCATGCATTCTTAATGCGATCTTCACCTGCCCACATCTCCCTGAGTGCGATCCAAGCTTCTTTCATCATCTCCTTCTCGACGATCGACATCATCACATCGTCTGGCAGCGCTTGCGATATGGCCACCATCGCGCCTTGATCCTTGTCACCATCGTCATCTCCATCTTCAACCGCTAACCATACCCCTAGCGAATGCAAGATTAAGTTCATCTTGACAACCCATATGCCGTAATTTGTTTCGCTCAACATTGGGTATTGAATCGGGATCATGGTGCTTCTTGTCGTCGGCTTGACGAGCATGCCTGTTCTTTGATGGATTGAGTTCGATGCCCGTGACCTTGATGACCACTCTTGACTTCAATAGATCACCAACGTTGCTGGCCATTGCTTCGTCCCCTTAGGCTCTGATACCAATTATTAGCCAAGTTGATGTTTACGACCACGTTGAAGTTTCTATCTTAGTAGTTGTAGCTCATTTACGACCACATTGTGGTTAACGACTACTCAGCTGGTTGCGACCACTCCTTGCTGCTGTGCACGTATTCATAACCGAGTAACGACCACTCTGACTTACGACTGTGTCTTCCCGATCGGCTCGTACTCGTAGCCTTATTACGACCAGCACGTCCTCGTAACGACCATGCCTTCTATGCTATGTGCGTGCTCGTAGCTTTTTCTTGATAAGATTTACAACCACGCTCCCGCTGTGCTTTGCGTGTACTCATAACCGAGTTACGAGTACTTGATACTTCGACCGCAAACACCAGCGCCTTGACTACAACCACTTTGCCACTTCTTCGAGTACTCATGTACTCATTACCTTCGAACACTCGATAAAGCACGCGAACACAGTCTGTTTTCTTAGGAGCCAAAGCACTTCCGCTTCTCTTCTTTTTCTTTCCCTCAACTTCTCGATCACAACTAATCGCTCTTGTTCACTTTTTTCTCATTTACATTGCTCTGCTACTTATACTCAATATATTGACTTCAAAACGGACTCTACCACCAACTTGGTTTCTTACTATATCCTCTACTCGTATACTTGTATACGGACACAACTCGTACATGTCAAACCGACTCGGATACTATTAGCTACAAAGGAGACAAGATTATTTCCAACATCCTCAACTCCTTTTCCATGGCATGCGCAGCTAGAGCTAGGTAGCGTGATAGCTTTGAGGAAGAAGATAGCAAGGGATAGGTGAGGAACAGGAGGACAGGATTGGCCACCGGATCCGAGACGAAAGGGACTGCGACGAGAGACCATGGCCTCGTTTATCAATGTGTTAACTTCTTAATTTTAATTGTTTAATTTTTTTATCTTTTTTATTGTTTGTAATGATATAACAATTTTTTTATTTTTTAATTAAATGTTTTATAAAAAAATAACATAATTTCAATCAAAAATCAATACGCTAAAAAAGATGGATTGAACAGGGGCATCTTTTACCTTGTGTCCTTTCACGACTGACCTCCTTTTGCCCTAGCTACGCGATATTGACGAGACCAGAAAGACAGAACGGTGGCCAGTGTGTCATGTGTACATGTGTACACGTTGGTATGTGCTAGTGCCAGTGTACGTGTATCGATCGGTGAAGTTGGTGTTGCTTGTATGAAAACTGAACAAAAGCAGCGCGCGGCGCCATCGATTCCAGCTACCCAGCCCGCCCGCCCACCGGCCGCGCGCGGCGGCACCCTTTGACTCCACGAGGCCACGCTAAGGGCACGCACGGCCACCGCGCTTGTTGTTCTTGCATGTGCCGGCCGACGCAGACCGCGCGCTCTGCATGCATGGTGCAGGCCACCGTGGTGTGCTGCGTGCTGCACATCAGGTTTGGCGCCGCGGGAGGGGGGTGCTGTAGTGATCGATGGAGATGGCCGCTCCAGTACTGGTCGTAATGAAGCGTTTGCGTAGCAAATTGACTGGTGGTGCAATGACTCCCCATGTGAACTTGCATGAAATATCCAACGGCAACGCGACTAGGTTTACACGATATTTTCAAAAAAAATAGTGAAATTAATCGGTTTGCATGGATTCGAGTAGCGATGGCAAGGGAGATATTCCCCGTCGAGGAGGCATGGTGGAATATCTTCAACTATGTTCACGACCCCGAGGTGATAGTGGCATCGGAAGTGGATTCCTCCCGTCCAGCCCCGGCACCCAAAGGGCATTGGATACCCCGAGAGGGGACGAGGACGCGCTGACTGACGGAGGTTGGAGAGAAGGCTTTGATTGTAATGTCGATCTGCAACGGGATACATCCACCAACTTACCGGGACATCCTCTTTTTCCGGTAAGTTGGTGGATGTGTTTTACTTTTTAGATTACAACATAGGACTTATACTCACAAACACAAGATGTATATATACGTATGTAAGATGAGACACTCGGGGCCGACCTAGGGATCGAACCTAGACAGGTAGCTCGCACAACAGTAGAGCATGCCAGGCAAGCTACACTCACTTCTCAGTGGATGTGTCCCGTTGACAATGGGATGAGAAGAATCACTACTTAGTTAGGCAACAATAATCTATAAGGGACGATGACTGATGACTGGCAGCAACAGGAGATGATGCACCGACGGCAACCTTCAACGGCAGGAGGAAACTGAAGCGTTACAGGTAGGCTATGCAAGCACAATTCAAAAATTCTACCATGTAAACAAGAAACCACCACTAGTAATAGATCACAGGATTACCACTAGACGCATAGACTTGTAGCGGAAGTAGAGTCGATATAGCATGTTGATGTGGTCGTAGCCATACCAGCCGCACGTCTCCTCCTTCAGATCCTTGTGATCGTCATAAGTTGCGGATCGTCCTAATGCTGAAGCTTCATATCAACACCTCCAAGGTATCCACACATACGGGGTAAAAACACTATACCACCGTGCCCCTCTATTTATAGGCATCCATAATAGTCTTCGAACTTGAGGCCCATTAGAAACTCGTGGCCTATATGAACTCAGATCAACACCGAATTATATCCCAGCCCTTTAAGTATGCGACCCTATAGATTCACGTACACTTCAACATGGCCCGAGTACTTCTACGCGTCCACTAATCGGCAGCGCCCCTAGTAGGACATGCCGACTCCTAAGTATAGGTAAATATCATATCAAACGAACCTTAACAAAGTTCATATGCATTTTCCTTTGCCTCATGATATCGATCAAGCTCAAGACGAGTATGTGCCATCCTTGTTGGTTAGCTCGACCACTCTTTCTCGGTTAGATGACTTGAATTCCCCAGACTACGATTAATTCTTTAACCGTGAGTAGCATGGCCATGCATTTTTCTATCCTGTTGCATAGAGGGGCAAATCCTATCTTGATCAACCATGTCTCGATGCATACATCATGACAAACCCAAAAGCTACATTTATAACTACCTAGTTATGAAGTAGCATTTGGCAACCCCTAAGTTAGCCATTATGCATCACGAGTGTGTGCGACGACCTTAAGTCTAAGGACATAGCATATACATTGTAAATGAGACCAACTGATGACATGTAAGAATGCACCGTTCTCGCAGTGTCTCATGGTGGGGTCGATCCAACTTCATGTTCTCTAACATGTGTCCATATCATTGGTTTGATATCTCCATATCTATGATCTGTGAAACATGGTCATTAGCCAATGCATATGCTAGTATATTTATATGTGTCCACATATGTTTTCCACTAGAGATCATTTAAGAATAATCATCGTAGTAATATAGAGTTTTACAATCAAGTCACATACTCGATAATAAATATTAATGATATTATTCAAGGAACAAGATAACATATTAACCAATAGATCATAAACATAATGGAATAACATGGTCAAGCCAACGTGGTCGAAACAATATGGTCAAACCAATATGGTCGAACCAACATAATTATCTCTATGATTGCCTCTAGGGCATATTTCCAACAGTATCCTACTTGCACTAGAGTCAATCATTTAGGTATTGAATACCAATAGCTCTTGTATGTGCCTTATGCTTTGGCTGTGTGAGAGGTTTTGTCAACAGATAGCAACATTCAAATCCATGTGTATTTTGCACATCTTTATATCTCCTCTATCCATAATATCGTGAATAAGGTGATAGCGTCGAGTATATGTTTGGATTTCTGATGGGATCTACGCTCCTTAGCCTGCGTAATGGCTCAATTATTATTACAATAGATATCCATTGGGCTCGAGTCACTCGGGACCATGCCCAACTCAGCAATGAAATTCCTTATCCAAACACCTTCCTTCGCAGCATCAGAAGCCGCAATGTACTCAACCTCCGTCGTAGAATTAGGACTCGTTTCTTGCTTGAAACTTTTCCAGCTCACTGCTCCTCCATTCAAAATAAATACAAAACCAGATTGTGAATGATAATCATCTTTGTCGGTTTGAAAGATTGTATCGGTGTAACCATTTACAACAAGCTCTTCATCACCGCCATAAACTAGGAACACATCCTTAGTCCTTCTTAAGTAATTAAGAATATTTTTCACAGCTGTCCAGTGACCTTCACCAGGATTAGCTTGGTATCTGCTTGTAACACTCAGAGCATATAATACATTTGGTCAAGTACATATCATAGCATACATGATAGATCCAAGAGCTGAAGCATATGGAATACCATTCATACGGTCTCGCTCTTCAGTCGTCGAAGCACACTGACTCTTGCTAAGACTTATGCAATGTGACATAGGTAAGAACCCCTTCTTGGCATTCTGCATGTTGAACTGTTTCAACACCTTATCAATACAAGTTCTTTAGCTTAATCCAATTAGCCTTCTTGATCTATCTCTATAGATCTTTATCCTTAAGATATATGTTGCCTCTCCTAGGTCCTTCATAGAAAAAGTATTTTTCAATGAGGCCTTAACGGATTCCAGCATAAGAATGTCATTCTCAATCAATAGTATGTCATCTACATATAAGATTAGGATTACAAGTATGCTCCCACTAGCCTTCATGTAAACACAAAATTTTTCTTTGTTCTTGATGAAACCAAACATTTTGATCTTATCATCAAAATGTATATTTCAACTCTGAGATGTTTGCTTTAACCCATATATGGATCTTTGAAACTTGCATATCTTTCTAGTATTTTGGGGGGGTCAACAAAACCTTCAGGTCGTGTCATGTACACATCCTCACTTATATTTCTATTTAGGAAAGCCGTTTTAACATCCATTTGCCATATCTCGTAATCAAAATATGCAGCAATAGCTAGAATGATCTGGACAGATTTGAGCATAGCGACGGGCAAAAAGGTTTCATCATAATCAACACCTTGAATTTGTTTAAAAACTCTTTTTTACCAATCGTACCTTATGGATACAAACATTTTCATCCATGTTTGTCCTTTTTTTGAAAACCCACTTACACTCAATAGTTTTTACACCATTAGGTGGATCAACCAAGTTCCAACTTGATTATCATACATAGATTGAATTTCGGATCTCATGGCTCCAAGCTATTTTTCAGAGTCTGGGCCCATCACCGCTTTCTCATAAGTTTTAGGCTCATCATTATCTAACAATAATATATCATATCGATACCTTATCAGCAATTGGCGTGGCCTTTCAGATTACGTGGGGCTGGTGCCTCTTCCACAAGTTCTACAACATCTTGTACACATTGTAGAGGTTCAGTAGGAGCCAAAATATTTTTTGATGTCTCTCGAATTTCTTCGAGTCTCACCGTGCTTCCACTAACTTCTTTGGACAGAAACTCTTTCTCCAAAAAGACACCATTTTGGGCACAAACACTTTGTTTTCATCCCTTTTTATAAAAAGTAATATCTTTTAGTTTTCTTAGGATACCCCACAAAGAAGCATTTATAAGATTTAGGTGTGAACTTGTCAGATGTCAAACGTTTTACATATACTTCGCATCCCCATATTTTGAGAAAAGACAAACCAGGACTCTCTCAGTCCACATCTCATATGGTGTCTTATTCACTGATTTAGATGGTACCCTATTTAAAGTGAAAGCGGTAATTTCTAGAGCGTAACCCCAAAAGGACAATGGTAGATCAGATTGGCTCATTATGGACCGAACCATGTCTAACAAGGTTTGATGTCGTCGTTCAGACACCCCATTCCATTGAGGCATTCCTAGCGGAGTTAGCTATGGAATAATTCCACATCGCTTTAGATGATCGCCAAACTCATAGCTCAAATATTCACCTACATGATCTGATCGTAGGGCTTTAATTGTCTTACCAATTTGATTTTGTAGCTCATTCTACAATTCCTTGAACTTTGCAAAGGATTCAGAGATATGACTCATTAGATATATGTAACCATATCTACTAAAGTCATCGATAAAAGTTATGAAGTATTGAAAATTATCTCTAACTGTTGAGCCCATTGTTCCATATACATCCGAATGTATTAAGGCCAACAAGTCATTTGCTCTCTCACCTAGATCAGTGAAAGGTATCTTAGTCATTTTGCTAAGTAAACAGGACTCACATGTTTCAAATGATTCAAAATCAAATAAGTTCAAAATCCCATCTTTATGGAGCTTTACCATTCGCTTCTCATTTATGTGACCCAAATGACAATGCCATATATAAATGAGATTCAAATCATTGGGCTGAAGCCTCTTAGTATTAATATTATAGACAGGCACATCCTCAAGATTTAAAACATATAATTCATTCACCAATGGAGCATGACCATAAAGCATATCATTCAAATAAAAATAAACAACAGTTGTTCTTTATTCTGAACCCATAACCTTATGCTCCCAAACATGAAGCAGAAATAATATTTTTACTTAAGGCGGGAACATAACAATAATTGTTTAATTTCAAAACTAATCCCGAAGGTAAAGATAATGGTAAAGTGCCAACAACCAACGCAGTAACTCTTGCTCCACTACCCACATGAAGATCAACCTCGCCTCTTGCTAAGCTCCTACTCTTTATCAATCCCTGCATCGAATTGCAAATATGAGCAAGTGATCCGGTATCAAATACCTAAGAACCAATGTAAAAAGTAGCAAGATTTATTTCTATACCATTTATACCTGAAATATAAGTCTTACTTCCCTTCTTCTTTTTCAGTTCTGTCAAGTACTTCTTGCAGTTCCTCTTCCAATGTCTGGTGCCTTCGCAATAGTAGCAAATAGTATCAAGTGCAGTGCCAATCTAACTGAAGCTTAGATTTGATACTCGAGATCTCATCTTGAGTTTTTCCCGTGCCCTTTCTTTTGCCCAAAATCTTAGGCTTCTTTTTAAAGTTGATATTTTTTTGCACCATCATCACATGACCGTTGCTTTTCTTAATGCTATCCTCTACAATCTTGAGCATTATATGTAGCTCGGTGATATTCTTGTCTAAGCCATTCATATGGAAGTTTAGAATGAATTGCCCATAACTCGTAGGAAGTGAAGCAAGAATCAAGTCAGTAGCCAACTCTTGGTTAAGGGGAAAACCAAATTTTTCCAAGCTCTGTATGTAACCAACCATCTTGATCACATGAGGGCTCACCGGACTACCCTCAACTAGCTTACACCCAAACAATTTTTTTTGAGATCTCATATCTCTCAGTTATTGCTTGTGTCTCAAACATGCCTTTGAGCGCCACGATCATATCGTAAGCCTCTATGTTCTCAAACTGCTTTTGAAGGTCTGAGTCCATGGCAGCAAGCATGAGACAGCAAACATCAAGAAACTCATCACATGCCTTTCTATAGGCGTTTTTAAAAGTAGTAGTAGCATTTTCATCAGACACTTTTGGAATTGGTTCCTCTAGAACATGTTCCTTTTTATCTTGCCTAAGAACAATTCTTAGGTTGCAGGACCAGTCCACAAAACTCATTCAATTTAGTTTTTCTTTATCAAGTATCAAACGTAAGGCAAAACTGGAAGTAGGTATAGTAGATCGTAAAATGAAACTAGAAGCATTTGATGCCATGATCTACAACACAAAATATGCAAAACTAAGATATATGTTCAAGAAAAGTAACTTCTATCAAACAATTTAATAGAGGTACTCCCGCTAAATATCATATCCTCTTATGATATTGAGTAATTCAAGATCCACAATCAACTATCTGCTAGTGAGCTTTGGCATCACTGCTAGAAGATTAGTAAATTTGGCAAGCAACAATTTCCTAATTATATCTCTATATAACTCTCGTTATTGGACAACATCTCTATGCTCCGGCACCCAGCCTCATGCCCCAAGGTCAATAACCGTTATGATGACCTTGTCAAGTTAAACCAATTCTTTCCATGTGAGTGTCCAACACAAACCCATCTAGTCAAGGATAATTAATGGCGCTGTGCTTTAGCATGACCTACTATTAAAATACATGGCTTTAGATGGTGCAACTAATTGGAAGGGCATCAATTTAGCAGCGAATTTTATTTCTACCATGTTAAAAGCATTTGGAGCAATAAAATAACATGCATAGAAATAAATGAACAGAAGTATAAAGCCATTCACAGACAATCACATTGCATCGTGATATAGGATGGCCTTTCACATGGTGATCTCTATCACCACGCTTCCTGTTTGCCATGTCTCCAAGTGGCCAAAACCTCCGAGTACTCCCACTAAGCTATTACTCCATAGCACGTACTAGTAAAGGTTACAAGGAGTGAAGAAGCAACACAAGTAGACATGCAGGTTGTTGTACAAATACAGACAGCCTTGGGCTGCAATAAACATGACACATAGGCCATGAGTATTACATACATATATGCATCTCATACATCATTCACATTAATAATGGGTCATACTATTCACAATAATCCTGCAAAACAAATATGCATAGAATCGTATTCTATCTAACGTACCAAGTTATTGTTCTAGTCACAAAGGTCCTGTTCGGCGTTTTTGCTCACCAGTGAGCGGAGCGGGGTCTAAGGGGTGGTAGCCCCTCTCGAGTTCACAGGGGTGAAAGTTCATGTTATGAAAGTTTTGGACTACGTAGATCCAATCTACTGATTCGTCCATGCAAATCGCATTGGATTAATCATATTAACCCTTTTCGATCACAACTCCGATTTGATCAACCAAAATTGATCTTCGTGTGCTCTATGAATTTACGCCTTCACTGTCTATCCGGATGACAGAAAACCGACCGATAGAGGCAAGTCGTGATTCAACCATGAAAACAAGATCACGAAATAGTGATCGTGAACCCATCTATCGACCTCCGCGCGTGGACGATCATATTGACCACCGCCAAAACCAATCCACCATATAGAATGACCACATAAATAGTAATTGATCACATCTAATACTCCCACATATCACCATATGCATAAAATCCGAATCTAAAACTAGACGGGATGGCTCTGATACCACTGAAGTGCTACGAGTAGGCTATGCAAGCACAATTTAAAAAATTATACCACGTAAATAAGGAACCTCTGCTAGTAATAGATCACGAGATTACCATTACATGCATAGACTCATAGTGAAAATAGAGTAAATGTAGCGTGTTGATGCGGTCGTAGTCATACCAGCCGCACGTCTCCTCCTTCAGATCATTATGATCGTCATAGGTTGTGGATCGTCTTAGTGCTGAAGCTTCGCATCAACACCTCCAAGGTATTCACATGTACGGGGCAGGAACACCGCGTGCCAGAGTGTTAGCGTCGGCAGTGTGGTATTAGATGAGAAAGGTGTGGTGTCTAGGGTTTCAGGAATTTTGAATTCTCTCTGTGTCACAAACCCTATACCACCGCGCCTCTCTATTTATAGGCATCCATAATAGTCCTCGAACTTAAGACCCATTAGGAACTTGAGACCCAATTACGGAGTAGCATTTGGCAACCCCTAAGTTAGCCATTATGCATCACGAGTGCGTGTGACAACCTTAAGTCTAAGGACATAGCATACACATTGTAAATGAGACCAACTGATGACGTGTAAGAATGCAACGTTATCGCAGTGTCTCATGGTAGGTCGATCCAATCCCATGTTCCCTAACATATGTATATCATTGGTTTATCTATGACCCGTGAAACATGGTCATCGGTCAATGCATATGCTACTCTATTCCTATGTGTCCTCATATGTTTTCGACTAGGGGTCGTTTAAGAATAATCATCGCAGAAATATAGAGTTTTACAATCAAGTCACATACTCGATAATAAATAGTAATGATACTATTCAAGGAACAAGATAACATATTATCCAATAGATCATGAACATAACGGAACAACATGGTCTAACCTACATGGTTAAAATAATATGGTCAAACCAACATAATCATTTCTAAGATTGTCTTTAGGGCATACTTCCAATAGAAACAGTGGTGAAGCCTTTTGAGGTAGATCCGTAGAGGTGAGAGTGCAATGACCACCCGGATCTTATCTAGTTGTTGATCAGTTTGAGGAATGGTAATAGGATAGATCTAGAGTTCTCTACTTGTCAATTTTCTTAGGACCCATTGGAGGACATGGACAAGGGGGCGAGGGAACGTTCAGCCGATAGGGAGAGTTTCCCACCACCTAACATCCTCATGGGAGAAGAAATTGTATCCATTTCCCCTTATGGCTGGAATGAGGCCCTTTTTTGTGAACAGGACATTCAAACGATGCTCCATTCCCAAAATTTTATATGAAATTGAGCAATAATTTTGCTTCCGAAACGAGGCCATAGCCATCCCTAGGCTCAAGCATTCAGCTTAGAGTCTTTAATTAAATATGTGCTGGACTTCAAACAGCGTAATTCCTGTCTACAAGAACAGTGGTTTGTTTGATTCTATTTGCCAGGCCATCCAAGCTCTTCACTGATACTAACGACCTGCGCGATCAATAAGCACGTGATACATCTGGCCAACCAATTATCTGATCACCTAATCCAATCTTGGTCCAGGCCATGACTTTGGCCCATGCAATTAAATCCCTACAGAACAAAGAATCCAAAGCCTTCACACTGTCCATTCCACCCATATCCTTGGAAGGAGAAGGCATGTGTACATGTCAAGGTTGTACGTACTTGCAGCCAGTCTTGCATGATGGCATGTTATCGGTCGATCTGTACGTAGACAGATAGTGCAATTAAAATCATACGTCGTTCATTTGTATCCTGAAAAAAAACGTACAAGTTTTGTTGTCAAGTAGTAGTAAGGTTTTGCCTTAAATATCAAAGGAGAGAGAAAAAAGGTTTTTTCCTTAGCTTAGTGCACTTAGCCATGAGTCAAATAATTCTATGGGACAAATCTCCGAACCAAATGGGGTTCTGTAAAGACGCAATGGCATGTGTTTTTTCGTCAGCACATTAATATGGCTTGTGCGTGTCGTTGGAAAGCTACTAACTAGGTTGAAATTGCAAGAGGTTGCTTCCTCTCTTCTTCGATCACATCTAGCTAGGGTAGAATTGTGTGATGACTTGCTCGATCGAGCAGTTGAATATGTTGGCGCATGGAGAAAATATTGGCCATCAATCTACCCTGTTGACCAGGCTCGACTGGTTCTGTTAGGGATCATGCATTTAGGCTAACACATTCCAATTTTTCCATGATAATCTACACAAAACTAGGCCGTGTGTTGCAAATTGCAGCACGTGTGCATGCACAATTGCATATGGACGATGGACCAAACCCAAGTTGGGTTTAAGTGCTCCTCTCAAAAAAGGTTGGGTTGAGTGGTCGACACTCACACAGTGCTCGACCTCTACTGGGTTGTTTCCAGACACAAAGCATAAGGCATCGAATTTTTTAAATAATCTTTTTTATTTCAAATTACACTAATATATTTGCATTTTTTATTTTATAGTAATGCCCATCTGTCACGTCACCGTTGAGTGACTTAGGTTGATCGCACGACGGTCGAGTGACACATGGATAAGTTGCTCGACCGTTGAACGACTTGGTCTCTAGTCGCCAAACCATTAGGTGACTAGTACTAGTCGCTCAACGGTGGAGCGACTACTTGCTGTTAGCTCATCTATTTCTCTTTGACCTGACCCCCTCACGGTCTCTCTCACCATTTCTCTTAGAAGAGAACGAGAGGAGCTTGAGAGATGATAAAAAAGAGGGAGAGGAGAGGGGAAGTGAAGTGGGGGAAAAGATCACGAGAGGAGGAGAAGCAGAGGAGCTCGGGAGAGGGAGAGAAGGAGAGGGGAAGTGAAAAGGGGGAGAATGTTGCGAGAGGGGGGAAGTAGAGGAGCTTGGGAGAGGGAGCAAAGGAGAGGAGCTTGGGAGAGGGAGAGAAGGAGAGGAGCTCATGAGGTAAGAGAGAAAAACAAAGAGAGCTCGTTGATAAGGAGAAAAGGTCTTCGCATCAAGGTAATAATTTTATCCAATTTATTCTCATCCGAATGTACGCAGCATGTCGCTTCTTATTAGTTTAGCACATATTTAGTAAATGTATGTTGAGAAATGGTAATATTTGAGTGAAAAATTAGTCATGTCCGAACCCATAAGATTAAAAGTGCATTACGGCATTGGTACAATTCGTGAAGGTCCACACAGCGTTGACTTGAGCAGCTTCCCGTAAATCAGTTTAGTACACCCAGATGTGGAGAATACTCTAATCAAATATGTTCTAACTAGCTCACATACAAATTCTTCTTGGACCCCGAGGTGTGCAGTGTTATCATACATGAGCTTTGGAGTCGATCTGCCATACACATTCAACAGGAGTTGATGAGACTGATGCGCACTGTTGCATGGAAGGGCTTTGTAGAAGGCTACCTATGGCATGAATATGAGTGCATGCTACTCGTGCAAGCATATTCGAAGGGAGACGCAGGAGGCCTTATCGATGGCTATCGTCTGGTTGGTGTCGAGCAGCTCGGGCGCGCAACACGTGGTTCATGAAGAGGACGCGATGGCCAATGTTGCGGAGGCAGAACTAGAATATTGCACACTGCACGCTGAGCCCACAGGACAGGCGGATGCAGATGTTGCTGAGGCAAATTAGCAAGATCACACAACATATGCTAAGCCCACTAGACAGGTGGACGCATGGGAGTATGTTGACAGCATAGTGTGTCAGATAGAGATCGATGACTGAACGGCCTACGTCGAGGAGAAAGTTTTAGAAGAGGATGGCAATGACTCTTTCGATGAGGCTGAAGGTCCCATGCCACAGGGATGGAATAGGGTGGATGTTGAGGGTCTTTCTGTGCACGACGAGTATGAATCACCGTAGGAGTACCATGGTACGGAGGTTTGACTTCATGCAATGTTTGCTGACAAGGGATCACAACAGGATGCCATTAAGTTGTGGGCATTGTCCATGCAGCAAACATTTTGGGTCCTAAAATCCAACCAGGAGCAGTACAGTGCAACCCGAACGCTTTGCACCATTGCCGGAGCTTGACCCTCCCCGTGTGATATGGAGGACCTCGAGGAACATCAAGTGCTTCTCCCATTAGATTGAGATTGAGCCATTGAAGAAGTAGTCCTTGTTGCACGACACGGACGATGTGAGGTACGACATAATGACCACTAATCTTGCGGAGGTGTACAACTGGGTTCGTAGGGACTATCCCGACCGGCGTTGGGACACGGCCCGCTACCGGCAGCCGGTAAGGATTAATTATAGTACATTTCCCTAACAATTCTCTTATATGGCACGCACTAACAAGCTCTCCCCTCTTTCGTAGTCTCTGAATCTGCTATGCGTGTATCGTAAGTGAATCGACCGAGAGATCCACCTGCATGACTAGTGGCGTCTAGACTGCGAGGAGTGGGATGCCAAGATGGCACGCGAGAGGAGGGAGGAACGACGGCACAGCGAAGATCGAAGTGAGGGTATTTAGCGGGAGACGCAAGCTGAGTGCAAATAACTACATTCCACACAGTAGTTCAACCCTCTTCGTTCATATGTCTCATGTATTTCTAATTCTCTAAAGGTATACATGTACTGTGCTTGGTTTGTTAGCCTGAGTGCTATGTAACCTCTTTGTCGGATCAGTTGTTGTGTTGTTATTGTTACGTCATTTATCTAAAGTTCTATTCCGTGTATGAATTCTCTATTGCATCGCAATATCACTTACCTCCTACTTACAAATTATTGCTAGCTCAACTGTCCTCACAAAATTCTTCAGAAATTTATCATACTACAACAACATACGATGAACACAAAATGTTATTATAAATGTAACAGATTTCGTACCTTAAGAGTTTACGAAAATCACAAACGGACCAACCTACATTGTCTGCCTTTTTATTTCAAAAAAAATAACAACCTACAAATAAGATTTGCTAAATATATTACCTACAAAAATTATCATTTACTCATTCACAGTCATTTCCATTGGATTAATAAAACAATATTATTATTATTTTAAATCACATAATCGTTGGGCTACTTGTTGAGTTGTCGCTTCACGATTGAGCAACTAAGTCCAAGTCACTCAACGGTCGAGTGACTTGTCCATATATCACTAAATCGTTGGGCAACTAATTTAAGTTGGTCAACGATGAAGCGATAGATAGATATTATACTACTGTAATTTAGAATAAAAATAAATTACTAAAAAAATCGATGCCTCCGCAGATACTCCACGACGAAAACAGGCTACGTACTGCGGAACTGATGCATGCACAAAACACCGAACTTTATGATCCTTAGTCGTGATCAATGTTGTCGGTCGTTGCTAGCCGCCTACCAGGCTACCAGCAAATACCAGATTTATCCACCTGCCCAATTGAAGGCACCGGATCAATTTAACTATTGATCAGGCTGTACGTCCATGTCCCACCGGGAACCGGCCACCGGCCTATGACACCGACCTTTCCCCTGCAGCAAGTAGCACTCCCGTGCGGCAAGAAATTTCCACTAGGGTAATTTTATGGATGGTCAAGTGTAAACTGCGACACAACCTCAAGTGGCGATTTATGAATGGTCAAACTTAAGCGCAAGCAACTAAGCACCAATCCACAGTGAAATATCCGCTGACGCATGCCAAAGTCGTGCAGCTCCCCTGGTAATTATCCAAAGTAAAAAATAATAATAAAGGCATGCACTGACTGAAATTTCTTCCATTTTTACTAACCGCCCCACTTTTCTTTTTTCCATTGCAACGAGATAATAATACATACTACATTATTATTTCTCAATAAAATGTTTGGGAGGTCCTTTCCCTAGCCGTTCTCCTCAATAAAACACTGCCCCTGGCTTCTCCAGTATCATGTTCAGTCCCATCTAACTGCCTATATTGCTCTGTTAACTTACTACTACTCGTGTGTTGTTTACTTCGGTCAGTACATAAGGACGACGACCTTTCATCCTCCTCAACCCAACCCCCTCCGGTACCCTGATACCTGTGCTCAACAAGCCTCTCAACACCTCCTAACTGATCCACCTCCCGACAAGATGAGCTGGTTCCCAAGCTAGACCTCGACCGGGAATAGGTCATACAGTCGTTCTCGTGTGCTGCCATAGGGCCTCCCGGGTACATTTGATCTGAGGCCCCAAATAAGTATTGTTCGTAATCATCAGTGCTGGTCGAATTCCTTGTGCTTTCGCTGCTATCTGTGCTCACAGTGCTGTACGACCCGGCATCGGAGTTGCTAAACAGCGATGAACTCTCACTTGGACTTGGAGATTCTGCCAGTGGATACGGTGAATCTCCAAATCTGTCAAATGTCCGGGTGAGGTCATCTGCTATGTGATCTGTATGCAACTGGCCACCTTGGTGTCTGGTCAAGGAACCTCCTTGCAATGGTGTCCGTCCCGAGTTTAGCTTCTGCTTGGCCTTCTTTCCACGTGCTGGGTCTAGAGCCATCATCGCTTGTCTCACAGAGCTAGGAGCCCTTGGTGAACACCTGATATAGTTGATGGATGATTTAGAATGTCCTGATACAAATCCTGACAGGAACACACAGGATAACTGCTACTATCGGTTCAAATAAGAGAGATCTGGTAAATCACCTTGCATAGAGCAGCATGTATGCACACTTTGACATGACATTTTCCAGAGATACAGGTTTGACCTGCACACAGCAAAGAAGCTATTTAGAATAGAAGATTACTACAACTGATTCATATTGATGATACCCCAGGGCAGGTAGCTTTCATGCCTGAGGAACACCAATGCAGTGATAATTAAAGTCATATAATCTGTTTACTATTCTGTTATAGACATATATATTATGCGCACTATTCCAATAAGATGCATAGTCTAATCACTGTTCAAATTTCCCACAAGGTCTATAGTCCATTTTTAATATTGCTAAAATACTAAATATCGAAACAGGGTTACCCAAAAGATCCAGGTATTAACATATAACCAGCTTTCCGAAAGATGACTTTTTAACACACAATGGCCAGGCCTAGGCACCTTGAGATGTCCAGAAAAAGTATACCTGACTGTCATCTGTCTTGTACCACTTCCTATATGTATCCTTCACATAACATACATAATGACCAGAAAAGGCAGCATTCATAACATCATGATGGACAACCACTGCATATAGGCTGTAAACAGGAGAATTGTCATCAGTTGTGCTCATGTAGGAAGACAAGTTCAGGGTCTCTGGGAATCTGATGGCTTTGCTGATCTTCCCAAACTTGCCAGACTGCACAAATAAAAAGGGAGGAATGATTACTGGATTTCTACACAAAATTTCAAGGCTTATTGAACTTAATCCAAATTAAGACACATAAAAGTATGACCTCCAGAAAAAGTTAACGACACTGATGTCAGCGTTTTTCATCACACAAGAGGGCTAGACAAGTGCCCTCAGCATGTAGCTTCTTTTGTTATGACAGAGTCCATAGGGAAAGTAAATAGTACTCTGGATGGTACCTGATATCTTTTCAATGCAATAGTCAGGACATTTGGTGCTTCTGATATTGTCAACCTCTTTTTAGCACGCTCATAGGATTTGCATCTGACGTTACAGAATACAAAGCAGAGTTAGGAGTCATCTTAGGTAGTCATAGTAGTAGAAAACAGCATAGAACAAGAAATAAAATCACCCATCCATCTTTTTCTCGCAGAAAACATTAATAACATGCCTACAGTACAAATTAAAACTGGTATTCTCATGCCGCTTGATAATCTTACAATTAAAATTTGTTTCTTTGCATCTACTTTTGGCCAGTTTTCACAAGAATTGAAACATACCTATCATGTTTTCCATTCATTCCATTTTATTTTGGTGAATTCAGAATGTAAGGTAATGTTTTCATTTCCCCTTAAAAATCCTGATTAAATGATATGGTGAAAATATTATCAGGCCTCAATTCTCAGCAAGTGAAGGTAACCTAAGAGATGTGGATGCCTATAATCCCTTTTAAAATTATATGACAATACTATAATTGAAGTCCTTAGTTTACTAAAATTTGCAGTGACAGCTCAAGGACTGTGGTCTGGGGATAAAACACGAGCAATGTAATGAACACTTAAGGGAACAGCATAAGCAGGTTCAGAAAGCTAAAGATCAACAAAGTAATACAACCTGCTGCACTGATATCTATTATCACCATCCAAGATTTCTGTAGATGTAAACCGCTGAAGTGCTTGTTCGAGCGAACTGATGTCGCCGTCTATTTCAACAGTAAGATCCAACATTTGCTCATATTGCTCAGAACTAACATGACACCTCGTGCATTTTATCTAGCAAAGAAAGAGGAGGAAAGTGAAACAATTAATAGGAATGTTAAAAGGCTAGTTCATTAGATAACTGGTCTCTGGTAACTGAATATATAGAAATAACAGGGCTTTAAGCTGTTCTGTGAAGAGAACCTTAGATCGCAGATAGCCCCCAAATATTAATTGCACAAGTGTTGTTTCTTCAGCTAAACAATGAGCACCACTTTTTCTGGCTTCCTTCATGCATACAGATTGCATAGCATCAATGGCATACCTGTAAACATATCAGTAGTGTGGTCCCATGAAACATTACTCTTGGAAAAAATTGAGTTGACTAAAATTAATTAAGCTTTTCACTTAAGATATGGTCATTTGCAACATCAATACATACCCAAATAAATCATCGCTAGGTAATTGCTCTATCAGGTTTTCTATTTAATATTCACTATTCAGAGTCTTCGAAAAAATACGCTATTCAGAAAACGTCGTACTGGTAAGAATGGCAATCAGCAACCAGTAGGGACAATGAATTCAAACAACTATACTGAGTGATGCCTTCAACTAACCTTCAGTTTAACAGGAAAATAAAATTCAAATTAAAAAGTGTAGTACAGTAGTAGTTGACTAGTTGTACTGTTGAACATAATTTGGACACACTAATCAGATAATGCTGCACTGTTGTGTTACAAATTCAGCCCTAATAGAAGGACATCTATATAATCAATGATTGCAAAAGAGCTCATCCACCACTAAAAAAGGCAAGTGTTAAGCAGAGACCAGGATGGACCAGGAGAGCACTTTTTCCTTCCACCCACACATCATAATTGACCACTTAAAAGGTATGACATCAGGAAAATTCAAATTAAGGGCTAAATCAATGTGAAAACCTCTATATTCAATGTTTTGACACTTAAGTATTCATAGCTTCTGTCAGTTGTGTAAACTCATGCTTAAGCTTCTTAAAGGGTCAACTGACAATAACCAATAAAAATATAAATAATGAATGTTGTCTTACCTAAGGAATTCGTGAGCATCTTCTTGTTTACCAGGACCAAAGCTACTTCCAATGTCGTGCAAATGAGAGAGTATCCCAGTTGGTGACAAAGCAGTCCTGCCCTGTTTGCCCTCCACAATGAGTTTTTCAAATTCACACATGAAGCACCATTCCTTTTTGGAACCTAGAAAAAGTGAGATCTTAAATAATTACTCAAAGAAGTGCATTGTAGAGAAAAAAAATGTTGTAACACAGTATTGGAAAGTTACAGTTTTTTGAATGAAGTCCTTCTAAAAGATATGTTGTAAGAGGTCGAGTAAACATCAAGCACTGCAGGACAGCATTTGCATAGCAACTGCAAAAGAACAAAAAAACATGTCAGACAGGGCAAACACAGAACAATGAATTCAAATATCTCAATTCCTGCCAAAACATCTCACTTATCATAAAGTGCTATGTAACGGTAAGTCATCAACAAATTGGACAGCAGAAAAAAAATATGCAGAGCAACACAATAATTTTGTCATACAACACTAGGAAGTCCAATCATTGTGAAACAACAGTAGGAACGAGAGCAAAAAGACAATCGGAATCAGATTGCACGGAGAAATGGAAAATGGTACAGTATGCCCATTTAGGTCTGCATGTTGTGCATACAATGAGCACAAATTGGGTGCATGAATTAAAGTGGAGCCATCAACTTTGAATATTTCAGGGCACACCAGACCAATCAAGCTGACACACGTTTTCTTTTCTTCATCTATATTTGTGAGAAGGAAACCAGTCCACCTTGAGTAACAGGTTATTTGGTTGTGTTGTGTCAACAAATCAATGGCTAACCCTATTAGGGGCAAAGTAAGATCTACTCATATGCCAACCAGACTCCAATGGAAGTAGGATGCAAACAGATTAGAATGTTAGAAATGCCCAAACAAAAAAGAATGGGATAAACTTAACAGAAATACATATATCCATTCCGGTTAACCTTCCAATGTGTTACTTTTCAGAAATAATTCAGTGCTTTACCTATTGCCAAGGTTATGAAGACCAAAAGGGCGCAATTCAACCTTGTCATAGAGCTTGATGAAAAGTTCATACGGAAAAAGTGTCTGAAAAATAAAGAAATATTAGCAAATAGAAGTGATAAAATAAACTAACTAAACAAAGCTATTCAGTTTTATTTACCAATTCTGATGGATAATGCCTCACAACTTTTGGTGCTGTTTGCTGCCTGACAATTTTCTTCAGAGATGTTGCAAGGCCATTTGCTGTTGAACCTGCTGTGTCTGATGGTTTTGCATTCTTTTCAGAAAGATCATCAGCCCTTTTTGATGGATTAGATATTACAAAACGGCCACCACGAATGGCAGAAACTCTATCAACAGTTAAGACGGATGGCACAAATTTTGAGCTTTCGATGTTGTCTGTACCAGTAGCTGTTGTTTTGGACTGTTCAACATCCACATGAAGAGAAGTCCTAGAACTTTTGGGTTCCTGGACAACAGTTGCAGCAGCTTGAGAATTGTTCTCATCTGCAGATTTTCTATTATGACTAATCTGAGAGCAATCCTCACTAACATCAGCATCCTGAGCTTTATGAAGTTCCTTCAAATGAACTAATGGTTCTTCATTGATAAAACTGCTATGGCCACTTATCTTCAGTGCAGAAGCTTTAGATTTACACACCAGCACCTCATCTAAGTCCTTTGTGTAAGAACCATTTTCAACAGAATTTGTAGGTTTGATATTTGATTCTGTCTTTCTACTGTCAAAAGATGCTACTTGCGGAGTATTTTGAGGAAGCTTGACCTCACAGTTGGAATGGCCACATTCAGGAACCTCTGTGGTAGCAGATACCTCTTCCAAAGGCATATCTTTGCTTTTATCATTTAAACTCTTCACAATATGGTTTGCGCCTGAAGCTTCTGACCTAAGAGCAACTGGCATGATGATTTCAACCACCGGTTCTACACCAGCCACTGCATTTTCTTCATAAGTTCTTCCCTGTTCAACTTTTCCTTCCTTTGCAACATCAGCTCCATTATCTGGCCTAACATTAGAACTTGGTGGATGGCATTCATCTTTATGACCTTGTCTCCAGTGGGCTATCTGGCATTTGAAAGAACTGCAACAAGAAAGGTGTCATTGAAGATTTGAAGTTGAACAAGTAACATAGTAAGAATCTTATGTATCATGCATAATGTTACAATATTGTTTAGGATTTCTGACATGTAACATGTATTGAAGGCTGAAGCTAATAACTCAAGAACTGCAAAGGCATCACACCTCATCCAGCGAGACAAGTCCCCAATTATTAATATTATTTAACTTAGAATTTATAGTTCTCGTTCTCCTATTCTGGCGATGGTTCTCATTTGATACTTCCCTAATCCCTACTAATGATAACCAGTAACAGTTTAACACAGTGTGCCAGAACTAGTGGTAATCAGATCAGGATATACAAGTGTCAGTTATTGTCTGTATTACATATTGTCTTACATTTATAGTTTCGAAGAAACTTTGTAGGATGCCTCTCCTATAGCACCCAAACTATAGGGATAAGCAACTTAAAGCTCACAAAAAAGACAAATATGTATAAGAAAGTTCAGAATTGAATGAAACTATACTCAACACTATTACTTCAAATAATGACAGTACCATCAGAAAAAGAAATGGAAATGCCTAAATTCAGCCAATAGTAATTGTATTTGGACCACCTAAGTTCTCAGGTTTACGAAAGTGACCCAAAATTGCACAGTAGTGTGCATAAGTATGTACTGATGCAAACCATCATACATCATTACGTTCCCAACGGAAGTGCCTTGGTAATTCGGCCACAAATCAAGCCATAAAAGCTGGCCTTTGCATAGATGATGAGGGTCAATGCATGCCAGTTTTTAGCTAATATTTGACAGCTGTACTGCTTCCCAAAAAACATTAAGTGCAAAGATATTATTGTAGCACCACGGGTTAGCTGGTGCATTCACTCACCATCAAACAAGCATATCACACATGGAGGCACTGGCAATTTTTTACAAGTAATCCATAATACTAGAGTACCCCCACAATCAATTCAGCACACAGGGGTACTTTTTAACAAAAAAACAGGTTTTCTGTCAATGCAAATTACTTAGCCAGAAGGAATTAATTAGGACATAGGTTTATGCAAATGTGAGTATGCACATAAAATAAATATTGTGTATTCTCGTCACTGGTAACCACATTTCAGAGACACAATTTTCTTGCACATGGCTTAATAACACATCTACAGATGCTGCCCATAGAAGTTGTCACCAATTAGAACATTTGTGCTTTGTGATAGGATACATCTTGCGACAGATCAATGCCAGTAATGTCCATGACAACAGGTTACACATTGTGCCATGAAAATGACACCGTGCTCATCCAGAAAACATGTGATTCGCTATGTGATGGTGTAAGATGGCTAATAGCCTAACGCAGGTTGTGGCCTATGTCAGTTGATAAAAAAACAACAAACTAATATAGGTGTTTGGAACCCGATAGGCAGACAACTTGAAGTCAGGGTCAGGGATCCAAAACAAATGTTAAATTTAGGAGGCAACGTACCATTAACGAAAATAACAGAATTGAGCCACTAGGGATCCTAGTTGGTTTCAGATTTCTACAATAGCTGACCAATTCACAAGCAAAGTTCTATCAATCCGTGTTTCTATTAGAGATGCTGTACATCCACGGATCCACCTAAGATTCTCCAAAATTGAAATTACAAATAGAAACAAATAAAAAGACTAAATGGAGGGTTAACAATAGACCTAACCCACACGGCAAGCAGTCATGTTCGCAGCACCCAAAAAATTGGGGGCAAAACCCAAATATTGCCGAACTACTAGCCAATTACATGTTACCAACGCCCAAATTTCTTCAAAATACAGCGCATCCCCACTCCCAAGTCCCAATTGTGTAAATCGCAGACTATCTTCCCCCCAATTTCCCAATCACCCACTGAAATTTAACGAATTGAAAAGGGATTAGGAACAGGATTTCAGCCCACTCACCAGTACTTGACGGCCTTGCACTGCTTGCACCTAAACGTCGTCGGTCTGAAGCACACCGCGCAGACCCCCTTGGCCCCCGCCGGCGGCTGCGGCGCCTCCGCCAGCTCCTCCTCCCGCGCCGGAAGCACCGCGGGGGGCGCCCACATCGGCGCCTCGGGCACCTCCATCGCGTGCACCACGCCCGGGAACAGCTCCGAGTAGCACGCGAGCACCGACTCCCGCTCCGCCAGCTCGGACTCCTCCGCCGCGAGCCGCGCGAGGCGCCGCACCTCCTCCCTCCGCGCCGCGGCGCGCCGCCACCTCCGCCGCACCAGCAGCGCCAGCGCCGGGGCAGCAACAAACATCACCAGCGCCAACACCGCAGCGGCCGCAGACGACGACCCCGCCGCCGCCTCCGCCATTGCCCCTCCCGCCGCTCCCCCTCAGCCCACTCCCCTCCCCCCTCCTCCTCCCCCGCGCATAGATCTCGCCCCCGCACGCCCCAACCACCGGATTCGCACGCCAATTCCGCCCTCGCCGGAGCAAATCCGCCGAAATTTAGCGCCCCGAGGCTCCCAATTTTTCCCCCCTTACCTCCTGTCCTGGTTTTCTTTGGTCTTTGGAAGTGACGGAGAGGTCGCAGGCAGCAAGGAAGGAAGAAACCGGCGGTATCCGTTTCCGGAATCGGCACTCGAGGAATAGGAACTCGTGGAGGGGGCGATGTGAAAAAAGCGCGCGACAGGACGGCGTCGGTTTAAGTAACGGGAGCGGAGGCGGCGGTAGTAGTTCGAGGGGAAGGAATACAAGAAAGGAATGGGATCCCACGAGGTGCCGTGCGTGTGACCGGTAACCCCCCGCGATCGCGCGCGTCCGGCCGTCCGATGGGTTGGGTTGCGGCCGTTGATGGGATGCTGCCGTGGGGTAGTTGCCCTGTGCGGGAGGCGAATCGCGGGAAACTATTTTTAGCAGGTTTCTTTCCGGGTTATTCCCCGCCGGGTTCCCGCACACTGACGAGTAGATTCCACGCGAGCTCACGTCATGAGCGAAGGAGGTTGCACAATTTTCACACAAAAAAAAAGGCATATATATCTACCGTTTGGAAAGTATTCTGGCCTGATACGAATACTTACCGAGTCATCAACTAGTGCGTTTCGAAGGTAATTAATGGTTTTGTTGCGTAAAGATCGGATTTTTCGTGTTAATTACCTTGCATAATCTTCATGAAGTTTTCCAGGAAGATATCTTCGGATATGATCCTTTCAGAGTTTTTCCCTCCTGCTACTTGGATCTTTCTGTTCTGAAGGCAATGGTTACCAAATTTCGGTTATGGTCTAATGGAGACCAATTCAACGTGTGACAATTTAGCAGGAAAATGAGTTAGATTATGGCAACAAATCAAATGCGTGCATAATTTAGTTTCTTTTAAAAAATGCCAAATTCAGTTAAACCGTCAAAATTTAAACCCAGACAAAACCCTACATTTTGGTCGACAAATTTTATGGTGTTGAAGGGATTTGGAAAACTTTTGGTTTGGTACCAAAATTTAGATTCTAGCAAGTTCATTTTCTTTACTTGGCCCTAACTCATAAGCAACCGGAATTCGGAAACACTGGTAAGGCCAAATTTGGCACCACCAAATAGTCATATCATCCTCTCAGCTAAAATAATACCTATATTACAGCCGGGGAATTCCCCGGCTCTCACCGTGTCCACGTCAGCTTTTTTACGAAAAAGTCCCTGTGTTTTTCGAATTACGTAAAGGTCCTCCGTTCTCGCAAAAAAGTCCCTGACAGGTTTTTTCCAAAAGAACCCTCCACTTCACCGAAATTGCGTATCCTTTGTTGGATAGCGCCTCGTGGTTTTCTAAAATTACGTATAGGTCCTTTTTAGTTACATATAGGTCCTTACAGGTCCTCAGTTTTTTTACGAAAAAGACCTTTGGTTTTTTCGAAATTACACATGCATCCTTGATTTTTTTAAGAAACTCCCCATGAATTATCGTCTCTTTTGCTTCAGTCCACACGGTAGCTAGCGCGGCGTATCGCCGCGCTTACGCAGCTAGTGTATATGAATGCGTTGCGGTTAGAGCAGTTCCCAGGGCGATCCAACAGTGGAGAAAAATGCTTTAGGCAAAAGAAAAACAGTCGGGTTCACGTTTTTCACTTTTCCCACCTCGCGCTCCTATGGAGTGCAAGCAAATCAGATAGTACTCAAATCATATTTATATCTATATTTTTTCTTAAATTTAAATACAAATCATACAAACGCTGGATACGAATACTGACTGGACAAATATCAAATACGAATTTGGATCAGATTGTACTCAAAACCGGATCAAATTAGACTATTTTTGGATTTCAATAATTATTCGTGGCATCTCCTATTTAAAACGTGGCATCGTATTATTTTAATATTTTAAATTGATAAATAGCTAATTCTAACATGTAAATGTACATTAAATGTTGATAGAGGCAAATGAATCATTTATCTCACATATTTGTATAATACAACTTCTGAGAACAGCTTCATATCCTATGGCACAATGAAGTTTAGCAAATTAATACCTGTTTTATAGTAATATTTATGCTCCTTTTTTTTAGTTTATCATGTAATCATTAATCATTGATGTTATTTTGCCACTAATCCTAACTTATTCTAGATATACTGTAAATAAATCGGTTATAAACATATCAATTTTGGCTAACAAGATCATGCAAAAAAGTTTTATTAGGGGATATACCAAAATAAAAAACATAAAAATACCAAATTAGAATCCATCATGACGACATGCTTATCGAGATGATCGAAATACATATATAATATGCCTAATTTGAAGATCAAATGCAAAAGATACGTATTAGCTAATTGTTTCTATTATATCTGCTAAATCCAGATCTTATCCAGATATCAAGATCCACACCAACCAATACTAAATTTGTATTCGTATCCGGGTTCTTTTTACCATTTCACCATCTGTATTTAAATTCATTTTGTATTTAGATTCGAATATTAGATATCTAGATTCAATGCATCTAAATTCCATGGTCGAATATTCTTATAACTTCCAGATTCCTTTTCATCCCTCTACATCCTCGATCGCAAAATTTCTTCACCAGCGGCAGAGAAGTCAGGTGCCTGAGGTCATTTGTCATGGCATTGTGGTAGTACGGAAAAAGTGACAGGAAATAACATGCACAGGTGCACGGGGGACACAGACGTGCCGTGCCGAACAAGCGACACCTTCCTTTTGGTTCGCCTAGACCGAAGTAGCCATGCCCACGCGACGGCGCGGTTTTTTCAGCACGGCTTTCCTCGGCACACGCGAGCCAACACCGAGGCGCACAGATACGGATGCGATAAGTGACGCCCACTTACTAGGTAGATACCCCCCACACGTCGCGCATCCCAGGCGCACATGGTGCGTGGCGCGCCAGCCATCGACGTCACGGGAGAACTAGAAATGGTCGGAGGCTCGGAGCCATGCCGCGGGTCAGACCTGGCCGGGCCAATGTGCCGTGTCGATTTAACACGTGATATTATTGACTTAGTTCAGATATTGTATGATGTAAATAGTAAACATGTTATAATGATTTATGTTGTATAGTAAACATGTTATAATGATTTATGTTGTATTTGGATTAATACGGTGGGCCGACCTAGCCCGACACGTAAAGTACTGTGTCGGGACACGATATGACATATCATTTATCCATAACCCTTTTAAGAAGTCATGTATATTTAGAAGAGTATAATAACCCTTATGTAGTAGTGCAATAAAATTATTGCAGAAAGTAGTAAAATTACATATATTAGGATTACTGTACTTTTATGAGCACGGACGGATGATTTGGCAGGAAAATTACTTATTACTAGCAGTAAAATTACTTATGACTGTAAAATTATTTGTGAATGGCAATAAAATTACTTATAATTGATGATAAACTTATTTACAACTGACAGTAAACTTATTTGTTGTAGGTGTGAAAAACCAAATACGTATGAGGGAGAGAATGTCGGTTGTGTTATGGGTCGGCGTTCCACAAAAGTGAGAGCGACATAAAAATTTATATAGGTTCGGAGTTTTGAAAGGACCACACTACTCCTATCGGTGGCCTACGGGGAGTTTCGATGGTTCCTCCTGGAGGCGCATCAGTTTGAATGGTTCTTTGTATTCTTTATGAGTTTGAGTTATAGATAAGAGATATATGGAGTATTTATAGGTTCTTGAATCTATTTAAATGATCGAAATACCTGTTGAGGATAGCTACCATATGGCGACGTCGTGCGTCGGTGGAGCGACGCGGCACCACGTCGGCGCTGGGTTGGGAAGGAAGCAAAAGCAGAGGCGCTTCCCCGACGTAGCCACGCGGCTCCCTCGCGCCGACCTCACCTACACCTGTTGACACTGTGTGCCTTGCGTCTCGATCGATGGTACCAGAAACAGTCGGTGAGAGCTCTGCGTGTTTTTATATTAATGATGGAGCAGATAAGAATCAAGATAGTACTAATTACACAATACTCAATCGATTCTATAATCTGGATTCTGATATTCCCGTTCCTTTTACCTGACTTCATAGATTATATATCATCAAAATTTTCAAAGTTTAACCATCAATAATTTAAAACTATCTAGATTAACTATAAAAAAATTATATCATTAGATTTATCATTAAAATAGTTTCATAATATTACAATTTTATTAGTATATCTTAGTATAAATATATAAAAAGTAGTGATCAAAGTCACATCTTAAAGACCATAAAAAATTAAAAACATCAAGTAAAAAACAAAGAGAAATTATATTATTAAATTATCGTTAAAAATAGTTTCATAATATTATAATTTTATTAGTATACCTAGTATAAATATATAAAAAGTAGTGATCACAATCGCATCTTAAAAACCACAAAAAATTAAAAACATCTAATAAAAAAACAAAGAGTGTATTACAGTGCGTGTGTGTGTATATATATATATATCTATATCTATATATATATAATACATTTTACTCTCGGGTGTAATTACACTCACCTCCAATATACCACCTAATAAACTTGAAATACTATTTTATCACTTTAGGTATACTCATATATTGATTATAAGATACTACAATGTGAACCATATAAAAAATTACAAGGAAGTTCATAGTTTTTAGCGTATTTTGTTAATACCTTTATGTACGCACATAAAAAGAAGTATATCAAAAAAATGTACATACCATATCTGAAAAATTATTTATACCACCTAGATGTCTTAAATACTCATATACTATATGTACATATACTCCATTACACGAAATACTTCCTATGTTATGAGATACGATATAGGGTGTAATTACACTCGAAGTAGAAAAGATGCTACCTGTGTGTGTGTGAGATATATAAGAGAGAGAGGGGGGGGGGGAAGGTATATTGGTTCAAACAACCAATCGTTCGTTATGGTTGAAGCCTTTTTTGTTGCTCATGTAGTGATGCGAGCTGTTAGAAAAACACTAATAGCCCTCGGAACAACTAGTTGCGCTATATGGGCTTTCATAAAGTATACTGATATCGTGCTTATTCTTTGTTATGATCCGTCCGGATGAATGGGATTGGAATAGGATGTAACATACATAACGTAGTTTAATTGTATCAAAGTGAAAGTTTAATTACATGTCAAGATGCGGTGGTTTTACTTTGTTCATTGCAGGAATCTGTTTGGAAATGGAAAATTTCACACGGGAATTGAGTTTTTCTTTGAAATTCTTGCGTTCCGAAACAGGGACTCTCAAGTTCGTATCACTAAAAGTATTTTTCTATCCTTCCAAAAGGATTTCTCTATCAAAGGCCATACGTATCCAACAGCAAGTGGTTGGGGGTGGGGGTGGTTAAGTTTTAACTTCAACTAGTTGAAGCATTTGGCAAAATGCTTCTAAGTCTGCTCTTTTGATTTATGATTTATAATTTTTGGTTGTAATTTATTAGTTTAATAAATAGTTGCTGAAAAAAGTCAAAAACAAAATATAGCTAAAAATATAGAAAGAACGAGGCCTTTATAATGCGTGAAACCTTTCCTAGGAAAGGTAGTGTAGTGAACGTATGTACTAGTTCATAAATTTTACAACCAATTCTGGACTTTCCACGGTTGTGGTGTGGTCACTAGATTAGATGCAACCGACGAGACCAGGAGGCCAAGTAGGCCCCGTTAGTTTCTGTAACTAATTGGCGACCAGTCAACAGAGTTTGCATCAGCTTTTATTTTCCAGACCAGGTGGGTAACAAATGAATATTCGAATTTATAAAATCAACCTCTTCGGGTGTTTGTAATAAGGGAATTTCACGGTAGAAAGCTCGTTACCTTTAGGAATTAAACACAATCTTGTGTTTTAAACATGATCTTTATTTTAAAAATTACACTAGGGAAAATAGGACCTCTCTATTATTTGGCTTCTCCAGAGTCAGAAGACAAGTAGAAGCTATTGAAATTTGATGAACTGTTTCGACTTATGTCTTATGGCTTATAGTTTTTCTGAACGAACAAACAAACAGTACGATTTTTTCATCCTCTTTTTGAAATAATTTATCGTAATAGATTTTTCATAATGATTTATCAGTATTTGTTTATTTCCACGAGCGCTCACGCTAAACCTAAAAGCCATTGATTACAATCATAAACCATAAGTGGTAGTAAAAAAACCATCCACTTGATTCTTTATTTTCGCAGAACCAGGAGGTGATGATGCTATCTAGAAGAAAAAAAAGTTATAGCGTCTAGAGAAAAGAAAACAGTGCTAGTACATAGCACCAAACAACGCCCAAAGCAGCGACGCATGGTTTGGATGCATGACATCAACATTTGCAGAAAGATGACTCCTTTTCCCACTTTTTGCTAAATTTTCTAATTTTGTTCTCTCGCCATTTTGGAACTGATATGGCTATGTACTAGTTGTGTGCGCTTGTGGTCCTCTGTGAAGTCCGAGAGTGCATTCGTCGGGCTAATCACCTGAACCTTTATTACTAGTTCTAAAGCTAATAACCTGAACCTTTATTACTAGTCCTAAAGAATTCCATCACTTGCGAAAGTTAGGTGAAGGTGACGTTTCGTTTATGCTGATTGTATTTGAAGTTAGTTGATTATTTCATTCTTTGTTGAATGGACAAGATAGAAGAATTTGTTGCGGCTGGGTTTGAAATTGTGGGCCAAACTAAAGATAGAAAATAGACGAACTAATTGGTTCTTTCATTCTTTTGTACCGTTCGTGGAGTAGGCTAATGCAGAAGAAACAAAAATAGTACTAAGTGCCTGTTTTTTGGGCTGCAGCTTGTAGTTTTTGGTTGAAATTTTTAAATTTTGGTTGTTTACGGTACAGATTACGGAGAAACAGATACTTATTTGTGATTTTGGCTAGTATAGATATTGGGCTTTTAACGTGTAGATCACTTAACTTGTAGACCACGTCTTAAGAAAATACTCCGTTTGAAAGTTAGGTACTGTAGCAAAAGCTAAAAGCCGCCAGCTTTTGACTTAAAGAACAGACCCTAAAACAGATGCACAATGTACGTTTGTCCCAGCCTAGAGATTAGCAAAATTGCATTTTATGGGAAAAATAAAAGGTAGATGCAAATTTTTAATAAAAATACTAGTTAGCTGAAAGTTACCGCTAGTTATATTACGTCTCATCTTGTTGTTTTGCGGGGAAGGCGTGGTGATGCCTAGTCTTTGAAGTTTAAACACACCTTAGAGCATCTCCAAGAGTGCTCCTATAATTGATCCCCTGTAGTCTTAAATAGGAGCTACCCTAAACTCCAACTCTCCCTAAAATCTATGAATTTTACAGCAGTTCTCCTATATCTCCATCTCCTAAAATTTTAAACTTGCCATGTCATCAATTTGGCCCACTTGCAGATAACAGAATTCTTGTTGGTATCACAAGTCAAAAGTCATAGAAACTGTGTCTCTACGGCATCGGTGACTCGCAACGAATCCTGGAATCTAGAGTTGAGTAACCCTTTCTGATCTTGCTTCCATTATCTACATTAGCTTCGATCACAAACACGTTGCAAACTGGCCTGTGATCTGAGAGCTTCGACTCGCCTCGGATGTACTGCAGCTGCTCTATCCCCTGGCCGTGCCACAGTATTCGGCCACACCTACATTCACATGGAACCATATAAATTTCAGTTTCCTTCTCTAGAACTGTCAGGATTGGCATGTCTGAATTCTTCAGCGTTCAGATCAGTGCTTGTTCTTTTGTACCATGCAGGTGTTCTCCGTTTCTTCTTCGATTTGGTCTCCCCTGCGTACGTGTCAGAGTTCTGCATGTATTTGTACGTCGGTGCAAAATAGATCTTGCCCTCCTACCACCCTTTGAACACTCTTCCTGCTTGTCTCTCAATAATCAACTATTCAGGAATACCATCTTGTCAGCACATTTTGCCAAACCAGGTTGGCACTAACATGAGAACATGTTTTCACTGTACTGCCATTGTAGCATATATGAAAATGCTCAGTTCATACCTGATCTTTCGCAAGTAAAGTATACCTGATTTTTCCCAAGTAAAGTATCCAATCATTCTCCTCTAGCCTAAGAGTGAATATGTAAATGTAAGAAATGAGAACAATTGCATAGCTGACATCAGACAACTCTCAACAATTCATCACAAGTGCAATGGTTTCTCACAAATTGACGATTCATCAAATGTGGAGTTGACAAGCAAGATGTGTAGCAGTTCATACTGACAAGCAAGATACTTTGAGCATAGAGACAAGTTCAGGATTTTAATGCAAACTAAGAAGAATGAAAAAAATAAATTAAGCAACTAATTTGTACTACGTCTAGTGATAATCTCATCCCGAAGGAGCCTATAGTACTGCTGCTGTTGGACATCCATGCCGCTAATATCCACTGTCATAATCCGCTCTTCCTCTAGTGTTCTCTTGAAGTTGAACTCTTGTTTCTTAAGCGCAAACAATTCTTATTCTAGTGCATGTGCTTGTGCATATCTCTCCTCTTTCTTGCGCTCTTTCTCATCATCAGCGTCTTTCTTCTTGGACCACAAATATTCTAACGCCTCGCTGTACACATGACCTCCTCCTTGACGTGCTGCTTCTTTTGCCCTCTTCCTTCCCATTGGCCTCTTTAGGACATGGCATGTTGGACTTCTAGAATCGCTGTCATCAGGATTAGTAGGAGTACAATCTGTGGGACTTGAATCAATGGTAGCCTTCTGCTTTTTATGAGAGTGATTTTGAGCTGACAATTGTTTTTGCTTTGCAATCCACTTTGGCTGATGTTCCAACATATTCCAACAATGCAGGAATTGAAAATTTCTATGTTTAGGATCTTGGGCCTTGAACAAAACTTTTGCCTGCACAATCTGTACAATTCACCAGATGAAAAAATGTGTTTGTACAACCAGATAAAAAAACGAGAGCATATAGGTGTTAGCGTTACCTTGTCTTGGGCTGTCACACCGCTTTGCCTTCTACCCTCAATCCTACACATCCAGTAAACTTATTAACATTTTCTTGAATGACACCCCAACGATGCGTGAGAGAATTTGCGTTGCGATCTGAGGAGAAGTCCTTGTTCGAGTGGAAGTACTCGTGTATTCGATTCCAATATGTCGATCTATTTTGATTGTTGCCTTGAATAGGATCCATACTCACATTGAGCCATGCTGACACCAATAGTTCATCTTCCTTCATGCTGAAATTCTGTGTTCTTTTTTTGGCTAGTTGTCACACTGGGAGTAACTTCCACAATTTGCTCTTCAGGACTGCTACCCAGTCCATCCCAAAGCAATGGATTGCTCCCATCATTCAACAAATTAGTAAAATATCCATCTCCTTCCATATGCCCTGTAAGAGATTAGTATAGTCCATTATCTCAAAAGAGATCAGTACAGTGCAATGCTATGAATAAAAGAACAGTGCTATTATAACTCAATTCTGAATTTTCTACACTGTACAATGTTGTTAATACAACTATAAGTTGTTTTTCATCAAATCAGTGTAATGTTTTGCCATGTATCACCATGTGGTCCATTGCCTAGTCTTGAGTAGTGGCTGTATTGCAGAGATTGCTGCTTTTGGTAAACAAATTACACCTAATTAAAACTTCATTTGCTACCATACAGAAATGGTTTTTTCGTTCTTATCAACTGAACCCTCAATAGTGAAACTGATATCTATATACAACACCATGACAGTGGAATACATGTATATCTCATGCCGTGACATGGTATGAGAAGGACTGGTGAGCAAGGTGATTCATTGATAATGCGATAGAGGAGTTGGAGCTCCCTGGAAAAAGAACGCATGCTACCTGTTATATTTGTACAGGACGACGGGGGCGGCGCGGGCGATGTGGGAGGACTCGGACGACGGGAGCGGCGTCGGAGGACGGGGGAGGCGCGAGCGATGTGGAAGGACGAGGACGACGGGGGCGGTGTCGGACGACGGGAGCGGCGCCGGAGGACGGGGGCGGCGCGGGCGATGTGGGAGGATGAGGACGACGGGAGCGGCGCTGGAGGACGGGGGCGGCGCGGGCGATGTGGGAGGATGAGGACGACGGGAGCGGCGCCGGAGGACGGGGGAGGCCCGGGCGATGTGGGAGGATGAGGACGACGGGAGCGGCGCCGGAGGACGGGGGAGGCCCGGGCGATGTGGGAGGACGAGGACAACGGGAGTGGCGTCGGAGGACGGGGGAGGCGCGGGCGATGTGGCAGGACGAGGATGACGGGGGCGGCGTCGGACGACGGGAGCGGCGCCGGAGGACGGGGGAGGCGCGGGCGATGTGGGAGGACGAGGACGACGGGAGCGGCACCGGAGGACGGGGGCGGCGCCAGATGATGGGGCTGGGGCATCACTATTTTGGAGGGGGAATGGAGGAGGAACGAAGAAAAAGCTATCTCTTCGCAGGATAGCGGGAGAAAGGGAAGAGTGCGCGCGTAGCAGAAAAAATTACGCGCGAAGAAATTTAGGGGTGGTGGGAGTGCTCCTACTTTTGAGAGTTTTGAAGGATGATTTAGGGGCTCATTTAGGATAAGAGTTTATTTAGGGGTATTGTTGGAGGACTATTTTTCTTGTAAATACCTAAATTTAAATTTAGGAGGCTGGTTAGGAGCACTCTTGGAGATGCTCTTACCCCAACACTAAAGGCGACAATCTATAAAGTCACGGCAGGTTTTAGGGGTGATTTGAGATGACGAATGGGGGAGCCATGGAGCGGCGAGGCGGCAGGGACCTGCTAGCCATGGAAACCAAGTTTAGATTGTCTAGTGGGGAGCGATAGGAAGAAAATGGAAGGCACCTAGATTTCACACCTGATATGGAAAATCTTAGATCAAGCTCAAAACAGTTCTTGGCTTCCACAACCCGAAAGCTGTTTTTGAACAAGATGACTTCTTAGTGTGCCTTTTGTATTTTTTTCTCCTTTTTATTGTCCGTGAGCTATAATATTTTTTATTTTTCTTTTAATTGAATGTCTAGGTTAAAAATTAACAACCGCTATGATGACTATTTCAATCAAATATCGCTAACCGTAACTGAAATCTATCAGCGAAAGCCGTTTCGATCTTTGATTGGCCTTAAGCTAGACACTAACCCTAATTTTGATGGGCATTGTCCTAACCCGAGTACTAAATCGAGTGCGGCCCACCCTTAAGAACTAAAACACCAAATATCGACATGGGATAGGAGCCCACCGTGCTCTCGTTTCCCTCCAGTTCTCCTATAACGCCCCTATTTTTGGGAACAGAACTGTTGTACATCTCACAACAGCCTAGTAGTTCAGTTGCGGACAGAAAGAGTATCATGCCTGCTCATAAACATTTAAAAATAGTTAATTTGATTAAAATAAGATATAATGGTCAATTTTAACAATTATAAGGGCGTCCAAGCTCAAAACTTAACTTATAATCAGAAGAACCGAAGAAAATTCCACAGGAACGTTTAAGTGCGGTCGTAACTCTAACACGAAAACTTGTAACATTCTTTCTTTTCTTGATCTCTGTATTGATGTAAAATAAAGTAAGATTGAGTACAACCAACCGTACTAAACAAGTCACATGAGGAAATGCTACATAACTACTTGCCAGGATTTCCAAGCGACGGGGATATAGTGGTTTTATTAAAGTATTTGTGGATGCAATTTTATTTGTAAACTTATTTAAATACAAAAGAATAATAACTTTTTAAGGAATTGGGGTTTCAAAACTTGATTACCAGACTTCAACATTTCTAAATCAATTCCAAATCTACTTATACTTCGCTATTGAAATCACCCATTAAACATAACTTCATTTACCGGAAGCATGACGTATTCGAAATACCATTGTGATTACTCTGTAGAGTTGCCCAACTTTACCCACAAGATTTCGTAACCCTCATGACTGAGTTAATAAAATAAGATTGTTTCACCACTCATCTCTTTATATAGGCTCTACCCGGTAGATTACCAAACAGACTCGGGTAACCCCCTTCTTGAGATGAACCTACCATTGTTTAGTATGCTTTTACCCCCTTCCATACCAAACTCTCCCTCTTTTACTCCTGTAAAGGTTCAATTGATTTGAGCAACTACTAGACCAGGTTTGACGAGTCAACTTGTGGTTGAGCAATCATTATATTCTATGCTTAGCATAAGGTTATCCTTACATTCTCCGAGATTTGTCTTTACACTACTCTGAAATATTTTTTATCTCCAAAACCATAACCCGATGCTCAGCGGCAGTACTACCCAACCATAACATGGTTTCCCATTTTTATCCTTTTCCTAGAATCACTTTTACAGGATTACTGGCAAAGTGTTCTGTTGTTCAGTAGTATAAAACAGTTGAGTTTCTGGTCTACGATGATCATTTAGGTAGTATTCATAATAATACTAAGTTTTGTCAAGGTGAATATGACTATCAAATTAAACTAGGCCTTTTCGGTGGTGGGATATAACTAGATATCATATCATTCTAAATATTTATTGTACATAAAATACAGTGCATAAATAAAGATAATGAAAGTACAATTAAATAAATAATTAACGAAATGTAGGTTCAACATAATCAAAGTATTCTACAATTTGTATTCTTCTGCTTCCTGTGCTTGAACTTGAGCTTCTCCTTTCTGTGTTGGCTGTTTTATGACGTCGTGTGCTATCGCAAAGCAAAAAAAAAAAAACAAATCAATTTTATGCTCAAAGTACTGAACTAGGAATAAAAGAAATAAAATAAAGAAATAAAATCCAGAAAAATCAAATAAAATAGGTTAGGGGAATATATGAGTCTGGTATGGAGGAATGGAGCTGAGGAATGGGTCGACGGGCTTGAAACGATCGAAATAGATATATATATGCATTTTGGGGTTTCATGAACAGTAATAGGCTTGGTACTGTTCATTGCGGATTTTACTGTTCATAGAGGGTTTGGTCCTTATTAAATTGTCATGACGTACTCGCAGAACAAAGTTTTGAGTACTTAGCTAGTTTTTGTTGGCACAAATCTTGCTTACGAGCGGAGGTGTTTGTGGAGCTACAAGACATGGTCGTAATCCAGGTACTACTACATGGACTGAGCATTCAGTGTGGTTGTAAACCACAGCACGGTTGTAAGTCACCGTCAGCTACAATGTTTTTTCAGTCAACTACAATGTTTTTCAATTATAAGACACTCAAAATAAGCCCTTTTGAACAGGGCTTCGGCAAGGATTTAAAATTCGGTTTGTTTCATCTCCACTCCACCGTCCCACCACTACGAGCACCGCCACCGCTCTCCGCACCCGGCCGCCGTTTCTGCCACCGCCGGCGGTGACAAATCGGGTGCTTGCCGAGCCTCAGTCCCGATCCATCCGCTCCAACGCTGCCCGATCGCAACGTAAGATTGTCGAATCCCTTCTGCTCCCATCTGGATCGACCTAGGCAGACTAGTTTTAGACTCCTCCATACCTCATCTTCTCTTCCTCTGTTGCGAGTCAAACAATTATATATTGGATTAATCAACTCCTATGAACCATCTCAACCCAATTGTTTATCCCCGGATCCACCGGCTTGCTAAATATAGGCACATCGATCCCTTTTCGCGCGCACGCTGGGCCGTGTGTGTAAGGGCCACCGAGGCATCAGATGTTCTTAAAAACTCGGCGGCGCAAGTGGAAGATGACAAGGGAGGTTGTTCTGGGTGAGAAAATTGCAAATTTAGGACTCCAAACGTTCGGCTTCGCAGATTTGGGACTCCAAACATCGACTTCGTAAAAATAACCCTCCAAACGTTGGCCTCTTGATTTCCTTGACATTTTGTGTATTTTCTCTCTTTTCTCATCTTTATACATGTATTTAGGACCTAAAAGGTCATCTCTAACCTTTTGTGTTTTTTGCCTTCTGTTCCGGTACGCACGTACGTGAGATTTCCGGCTCCTGGACAAGAAAACAATGGCAACTAACAAGATCGGCCGGTGGGGCTTCAACATCCATGGCCGCGGCCTGGCCAGAGGGCGCCGCGGCCTGGCCAGAGGCCGGCGCGCCAGGGCAGAGGGTGGCGCGGCCAGGCCACACAGCGTCGAGCCTAGGGCAGGGGGCGCCGCGACCTCCACGGCCTGGCCAGAGGACGCCGGGCCTAAGGCAGTGGCCGCGGCCTCCGCAATCATGCCAAACGCCATCGGATGTAGGGCACAGGGCGGCGGCGCTTCAGGATCCGGCGTCGGCGACGAGTTCTCTTCCATGGCGATGAACCGATAGGGAAAGCGGCGGCAGAATACGATGCGACGCAGAAGAAAAAGAAACGTACGTGCGTAGCCAATCGATACACAGAAGACCAAAAAGAAACGTACGTACGACGCAGAAGAATACGATGGCGATGTACCTCCATGCAAACCAATCTATACACAGAAGGGCAAAAGGGTCCTTCTAGGTTTCCAAATACTTGTATTTAGTTTAAAAGAAATCTCAAATACTCATAATGTCAAGGAAATCAAGAGGCCAACGTTTGGAGGGTTATTTTTACGAAGTCGATGTTTGGAGTCTCAAATCTGCGAAGCGGATGTTTGGAGTCCTAAATTTGCAATTTTCTCTTCTTGGGTGGGGTTCGGGGGGTGCACTCGAGGTGTTGGATGTAATGCGGCAGTAAAGTAGTAGAGGTTCGCGATCCTGGAGATCGTGTGTCAGCGTCAGGGAGGGGGTAGACAGTTCGTGCGGAGCTGAGTTGTGCGTTTGTTAATTGGGGCGCGTGCGTAGGTGTTGTTTAGGCGGGACGTGCCTTTCGTAGATTCGGTGTCTCCGTAGGAAGAATTCATGGTGGTGGTTTAGTTGAAGTTTGGGGTCGCCATTCCTCTCTTTAGGAGGGTTATCACTTGTCACACGCAGATAAAAAATGTAAGTTGGATCGAAGGCTTAGTGGAGCTTTTGACTAGATTAAAGATTAGCCTGGTTTGGAATGCCCTTGATGGAAGCAGGATGTCGGTGATTAAAAGTTTGTTTCCTTCTTTAGTAATCTCCACACTGGTAGCTTTTTGATTATTTTTGTTCTGAGAAAAGGTTGTCGAAAATGGATAGAGCAGCTGTTCTTTTCCAGCGGTCCTTCCGTGCAATGCAGATGTGTCATTCTAAAGTTACACAAGATTGAGAATTCAGTTTTGACCTGGATGATAAGAGCCCTTTTTGGAAGTCACAAGAGCTTTTTGATTGTTTATTAAGAAGTTAGAGCTTTGACAGAGTAGTTATTAGATTAAATATATTCAGTTTGCACTTGAGCAAAATCTCATTGGTCCTTTTGGAAGTATGCCTAGCCTTTTTAGCAATGAGATAGATTTCCAATTTTCCATACAGACACGTCAGTTCACTTGTTTTCTTCAAGGTATTCTTATGTATGTGCACATACTTATCTTTTGATGATACCCTTTTTGAACATGGCTGCAAGGATTTACCTGAGTCATCTAATACATTCAAGATTGATCTGGTTAAAATCTTGTTCTGTAAGAACAATTAAGTCCGTGTCAGGTTATAAACTTGGTTTGTGCTAAGATTAAAGCTTTAGGTTATAAACTTGGTTTGTGCTAAGATTAAAGCTTTCTTTGTTCTGTACAAGCATCAGCTGCTTTCCAGTTAGGTATTACCAAGAATCCAAGATATGGTTGTTGTGCAATAGCGCACTTCTTTTTTTAATGTGACATACTACTTAAATTTCTCCCTTTGAATAGTAACCATCAGTGTTAATTTGCTTCGATAGTCTGATATATTTGCAAGTTGCAACCACCTTTTCGTTTTTCAAAAACTCTTGGCTAATCTAAATAAAGTTTGATAGGGAAAAAAATCAAATTTCCTTGGGTTAAAAGTTTCTGAATAGTTAGGAAAAGTGTGTCCTACCCATATGTGATACCAAGCTAAGGCTGCCAGAAAAGTACATAATTTTGTTTAAGGAGGTTTCCCTCCATAGCACTGCAAAGGTCTGCATTTTAGCAAAATACCACTGATGGTTACTAGGGCGAGATTAAGGTGGGATAGGAGCTGGTCGCCCTCATCGTGCAAGGAACTGGCTTTCCTGTGTGCAGGGAGGTTCTGACCGAGCTGAACTTTAGGGAAGATAACTTCTTTATTGCCTTTTCAATCAAAGCCGGCTGAAGATAACTTCTTTATTGCCTTTTCAATCAAAGCCAGCTCCTTTATATAAGAGGTGCCTTCCTAACATTGGAAACTAGAATCAATATCATACTATTACTAGAGATAGTTTACGAATACTAGAGATAACTTCCAAATCTGACTCTTACCTTTCCATATCTGCACTTTCCTATCTTCTGAAGGTTCCTATTCAGATACTTCTAAAGCAGCAGCTGCCGTCTCCTCTTCTCCTTCGGAGTCCCTCATATGCGCCGCTGCTCTTCCAATAGCCGGCTGTGCAGCTGTTGTTCCAGTTGCCGCTCCTGACCCTGTAGCATATCCAGCAATACGCCTTCAGGATAGAATTCATAAGAGCTTGAAAGGTTGCAGGGGCGTTAGTTAACCCAAAGAGCATAACCAAGAACTCGTAATGACCGCGGTGCGGAAAGCTGTCTTCTCAATATCATCCGGATGGACATAGACTTGATGGTGTCCACTCCGGAGGGTGAGCTTGGTGAAGAATCGTGCGCCATTGAGCTCATCAAGACGTTGATCAACCACTAGTATTGGAAACTTATCCTTGACTGTCTTCTCATTAAGAGCACGGTAATCCACGCAAAAGCGCCACGAATTATCGTGCTTCTTAACCAATATCACTGGTGAGGAGAAAGCCGAGGTACTTTCCCGAATGAGGCCTTGGTGTAACATCTCCTCACATTGACATTCAATTCCGTCTTTGAGCAATTAGAGATAGCGATAGGGACGAACTGCCACTGGGGCCGCCACTGGAATGAGATGAACGCGGTGATCACACCCTCTTGCCGGAGGCAGACCGCATGGTTCGGTGAAAACATCTTCAAATTCTTCCAAGAGGGCCTCCATCAAGTCATTGCCTTTGGAAATCAGCAGCTGCGGGGAACGTGGTCCCTGATGCACACCAACCCATGTCACTTGGTGATTCATCCACCAAAAAGACATGGTGAGCCTCTTTATTTGCAGTTTGCACTCATAGCACAAGTATAAATAGATTATCATGTATGGACTGGCCTTTAGACGAAAATTTGAAATGAAATTAACCTCTGTTCCTCTGCTTCTTAAGACCTTTATCTAACTTCATGATATTAACCTTTTGTAGCTCTTGGAAAAAGTGGTAGCTTACCTACCAAGCGAAAGTTGTAGCTTATGTAAATTTATTGCAACATCCCTTAAAGTTAGAATAGTTGTTAAATAATAGGCTGGAGTAACATGGGAGATGGGACAAGGCGACAAGCTGATCTGTTGCCTGGACCATGACCATCTCCAGGCAACCTGTTACCTGTCCTGATGGCAAACTGAGAAACAGTTAAGTGGGCCAAGTTCAATAGGGTAACAAATTGTATAAGTCAATTCAGCCCACCAGGTGACCCTAGAAGTGTCTGCCAACTTTAGATTTCTGGTGCACTTCAAGCCTGAGGATAGTGCCAACCACTAGGCAACTTTTGGTGTTCTCATTATATCATATATATTCATATAATGCCTTCTGATAATCCATTAGCAATTCTTTTCCATGCTCTTCTTCGCTTTTCCCATGTATTCCCATAGAAGGTATATGATTAAAACATCACACTTCTTTTCTGCATGGTAAACTTTGATGTCTACAGTGTTCTACTTGTTAAATCCTGTGGTTGTACATACTGTATGTCAAGTCTGTCAATCTTGTTATGAATATTGTGCATATATTGAAGAGGCCCAATGGGCAATATATATAGGGAGTACAAAGGGATATTACAGGGGAATATGCCGATTCCTATTCTATCTCTAATACCCTTAACAAATCTGAGGAATGTCCCACCCTTCTGAACAGTAACTCCACTCAATGATCAACAATATGGAGGTTGAATCGTGATGATAAAATGCCCATTCTGAACTGTACCATGATCAACTGGATCCATGCAGCTACGCAAGCAAGGTTGCTTGCTAAGAATCTGGGTGCATTGGACAATGAAAACTTCATGAGATGATTTCTTTGTTACCATGCCTACTTGGTTTGATAACTGATAACAGATCTTGAGAAAGATCTCAACATTTTTTTATCTTGTGATCTTACTTATAAGAGAACTCTGGATTGTTTTGTACTGTTAGACTGCACAATATCAATAACTACAGTTGTGTCATGCAACTCTACACTTTTGGTTTAGGAAGGATACTGAGTGTTGGCAAGTCTAGTGTTAGCCATGTTTCCTGTAGATGTAGGAATTGTGTTGAGGTCATCCTTCTACTAAGGTTGGACTTTGGAAGTGTGGGTGATGCAATTTCTTGAATCTAAAATTATGTCTATTTATTGTGTGAAATTGCTATGTTATGGTACCCATGTCTTGAAGAATCACCTCTATGCATATTGCATAACATTGCATTGGCCCAGCCTTAGAATTTCCAATTTCTGGAAGCCTAGAATTTTCCTGTTAGAATGATCCAATTGATAAATTGATTGGACTCACTACTAATAGAAGATGTGTGACATAGCATTCGTGAAAAAACCTTTACGGTAATTTCAACAGTGAGTGTTTCTGGCGAAAATTATTCTCAACCTAAAGGTTTTAGAAGAAACAATATTAATGACACGATAGGCTGGATCAGCTGATTCTCTAAATAAAAGAAGCTGGCTTTTCGCTTTCTCTTGAGATTCTTTTCCTGTGTCTGGTGATTTTGTGTAGCATGGTGGGTTCAACTACTACGGGAAGGTTCTTTACCACTCTACTTCACTTTACTCCTTTGTATTTGTCTATATGGCAGACCATTTAGACAGCCTTGAAGTAACCTAAAATGAGAACGAAACTTGTATGATCCATGTTTTGTAAGGCGTGTGGGATATTGAAGAAAAGTAAACTTATAAACTAACGTAACTGCCAGTGTCAGCATTTACTTATATTCTGCCAAATCTACCATTTTAACTTGTATTGAGTAATTTGCATTTCTCATTTTAGTTTGCTTCTTCGTAGCCCATATTTGTGCATTTTGTTTTCTATAGTAGAAACATTATAGGAGGGATGCACTGATTTCTCTGTTGTATTGTGAAAACCTATACTATTAGGCCCTTTTCGGTCTTTCCGCAAACATACAAGTTGTGAACCTTACTGTGGTGTTTTCACCTTCTTACCAGTCTGAGCATCATTTTTTTTTATTGTGGGATGGAAGCTGGAGCTACTTGATATGATCAGCTCACAACAACTTGTTGGAATTTGCTTGGGGGAAGCCATCCAGCAATCGTTCAGGTATGCATCTCCTATCCTATATCAAAATGGTGACTGAACATGTTGTGTGAACTCTATTTTTTTGCCCGTGTGGATTGGAGTAAATACATCATATAGCCAACCTTTTTGTAATTGGATATATTTATTGAGTCATATAGGAGATATCTTGTTAATTAACACCTTTTTTTTTTGCTACGTCCTGTCCACATCAAATTGGCATCAATGGAACAAATTCCTTTTCTAGGCTGGTAATAGGAAGTTGTCGCGGTAAGATTACTACGATATTTCAGGTCCAATCATGTTGCGGCCTGCTGCACTCCCTTTTTCAGACATATAGGCTAAACTTAACCTCTTGGGCATCAACTTAGCATATCACTAGTTGCAGATATCATTACTATTATAAAAGAACGAGTTGATGGTTGTATTTCTATTCTCTTCCAACCGCTCTATTCTCTTAACTTCTTACCATTCTCCACTTTTCAATCGATCAAAGCAATTCTCTTCTATAGTATGATTCTCTATACATTCAATGAGTTCCGTTGCATCGCATGGGTATGTAACTATCATTACTATTATAAAAGAACGAGTTGGTGATTGTATGTCTATTCTCCTCCAACCGTTCTATTCTCTTAATTTCTCACCATTCTCCATTTTTCAATCGATCAGAGCAACTCTCTTCTATAGCACGATTCTTTATACATTCAATGAGTTCCGTTGCAACGCACGGGTCTTTTCCTCCAGCTGCCCTATTTTTAACTTCTCATCACTCTTCGCTTTTCAACTGATCAGAGTAACCCTTTTTCACAACATGATTATCTATATATTCAATAAATTTCGTTACAACGCACGAGCAGGTGACTAGTCCCAGATAAATATGCCTAAACTGAACTTGATTCATATCAATTTGACATAGCACCAGTTGCAGATTCCTAGTCATCACCATTTTATTGATTTCACGTGATCTACAACATCTGCCTTATTCTTCTATACTTGAGATGAGAGAGCTCACGCCCTAAACATTGGACCTCATGCACTAAAACAATACAAATATCTCTTTCTAATAAGCATCATTTTCACATTTTTCATGAAATTGCCTTTGACTACCTGCCAACTTGAGAGCTGATTGGAGCTTGATAAATGAATTTTTCCAGTACAACTTGGCCATAACATGTCATGAAATACTGTCATGTGCTGAATAACATGTCACTTATATTTGCTACAGAAGCTGTTTTTCAAGTTGACACTGTCATTATTGCATTTCAGTTTAACGTACTAGAAGAATACCTCACGCGTTGCAGCGGGAATTTGTAGAAATCAATTTGTTGGTTTTAATGTTTGAACAAATCAAGGTAAAACAAAGTAGAGCCTAAAAATCGGAAGACAATGCAAAAAAGGTACATCTATGACGCTCAATTTTCATCTAAAGGTTGTGAACAATGGAGGTAATGTAGCTGCATAAGGAAAGAGAGAAATAAAATTGATTGTAGTTAGTAGGGATTACTTGTTTACTATATATAGATTTGCTAATGTTGACTAATGGGCCTGGCTAACTCTAGTGGGAGGTCTATGGTGATTCAATAATTTGAACGCATATGTTTGATAATATGCTTCTCAGTTCACACCGATACTATTAGTGCCTCGTAAATCATACGTGAGACCAAGATAGAAAATGAGATGTTGCATTTCTTCTCCTTTTATAAATAAGCAAGACAAGGGGAAAAAAATCAAAATTTAAACAGTCTTGATGGTTCTCTCTCCAGGTTTTGATCTAATCGTCACTAAAATGTTGTGGTCAATCAAAACACTACTACTAAGCGCTTGTTGAATGTTGAAAAACTGTAACGTGTTCCAAACTGCTTTCCTGGTCTATTCGGAGTGAGGTCAGCAGCTGTCAGCTGATTTTGTTTCTTTCTTTCCTACAATTGGTCAATACAAATTCACAGACAAATTCTCTTTCTTGTTATATTCTGAGAACTGAGTAGTACCAAATACAAGCAGGATTTCCTTTGCGTCGAAATCCATGGCATCTGTTTCGTGTTCTTCAGCATTATTCTTGGCGTGTCTACTCCAGTGGTGGAGCTAGAAATCTTTCAATAGGAGTGTAAACTTCACGTGTACAGTTCCATAGTCTTCTATAGCCTTGTAGTGATTGAGCGCCGGTCGACAACGGCCTTATTTACGTGCGACGCCATGGTCTTGGCTTCCCGGTTGTATGGGCAGAATAGCCTAAGTGCCCACACCGGCTTGCCGAGCACTGCTGTAGCACACAATGAACTGGGCTTCGAAGTCTAAGAAGGTGTTCAGCACCACACCCTTAGCTGTGCGCATGGCTGCTATGGTCTCGTTGTGCAGCGCCTCGCACCCTGGTGTGTTAAAGATGCTGGGGGTTGTGGCCTTTGTCACATTTATAGGCACTGACATTCTTGGCACGACGTTGGGGTGCTGCTCGTCACTTGTGGTTATCTGCTCGTGAAGCCCATGCATGACAGTGTTGATGTCACAGAGTGAGAAGAAATATGACGACTCATGGAAGAACAGCTGCGGGATGCTGAGGCTCCTAGCAATGCCGATGGCCTACGGGTTATGCTAGTCAAAGATGATGCAGCCTGGGCGCAGCTCCAAAACGGGCCAATGAGCTCATGTAGGGTGTTGAAGAAGGGGAAGAACTGGGAACTGGGTGTTGTTGGTCATCTTGTCGGTATTCTAGTAGTCCGTGGGCAGAGTTGGCCAACGAGAGCCTTGACTTACTGTGGCTGTGTGTCGGTGCCTACTCCCACCGCACCACTTGCTACTCGCCAACTCCCGTGTAGCGTTGCACCGCCCACTGCCTGCTGCTCCCGCATCGGCGCTGTGCCACTGCTCTCTTGCTGTGGCCCCACTCTTGTATCGTGCCCCCGCCACTCCTCTCTACGTTGCGTCGGCGGTCGACGAGCAGCCAACCCAGCTACCAACCAGTGCCCAGTCGAGTGGGAGAGGAGAGGTTTAGGGTTGGGGAATTGGGGGAGGAATTGGAATAGTTGAGATGGAGATTGAGGTGGGATGGATCAATTGGTGAGTGGTGAGGTGGTTTTGGGCTGGTGAGGAACATGAGCGGATTGTTTATTATAGGCCAGGCTTCAAAGAGGGTGTACATCAAAGAAGTGCTATGAATATTGCCCAAATGATTGTAACATCCCAAAAATTTAAAATTTGAAAATCTAAATTTCTTCAATTATTTTTGCAATATACTCTATTGGAATTTGGATTTCATGGAGTTTTCCTGGATTTGATTGAGGTTCTAAAAATTGAAGAAATTCATAAAAGACAAAGACAAACATTAGTAATACCAAAAAGTGAATATGCAAATAATAGAAAATTAAAATCTTAAATACTAATCTGAAAAGATGATCCAGTATAAGGAGAAGGAAACCTGAGTTAATAAAATATAAACTTTCATTTTGAGAATGATAGTACAAGGGCAACAAAAATAAATAAATAAAATATATGCAATTATATACAAAAGGACTAGTATGGTATACAAAAGCATAAAAAATGTATATATATATACCAAAATAATGGTATAAAGATATATATATACTTGTACACATGTATAAACAAAAAAATGAATAGCAATGAAATAATTAAAAAAAGGAAGAGATGCAGCCGGCCGGCCACCACCCCCGGCTTGGCCCAATTCTCCGACCCCCTTCCTTCCCGCACAGACCAGCGCCCCCGGCATTTCACTGCGCCGCGGGCCCGCGCCCCTGCCCCTCCTTTCTTCTCTCCTTACTCTCTCGTGCGCCCGCGCCAGCGCCACTTTTCTTCTTTCCTCTGCGGAGCTCAGCTCCTGACCTCCCCGTGGCATCCATGCGATCTCGCCGCCCACGGTTTTTCCCCCGTCGTCCACGGTTTCTCCGCAACGCTCCGTGACCATAAGAAGCCCTCCGCGCCATTCTCCCTCCTCTTCTCCCATTTTGCCGGTTTCGCCCGAGCGCACCCGCCGCCGCTTACGCCTCCGCGCCGTCCCGGCCGCTCCGGCGATCTCCGGCCAAGTGCACCACGCCATATCGCGTCCCCACCTCTCCTCTCCTTCCCCTTCCACCCAATTGGATTTTCGTGCGCCGAGCTCGTTGGAATCGCTTTCCTCCTCACCGCCGGCCGCCGACACCTCCATCTCCGCCGCTGCTCCTCCAGGGCATCACGGCTCGATTCCTCTCTTCAGAAGCATCATCATGCCGCCACGGAGCTTCTCCGAACACCGCCCCGCTCCTTTGTGCACCGTAGCGCGCCGGCGACGTGAACCTCCTCTGCGCCGCCCATGGCCATCGCCACCGACCATCCGCTGCCCCGAGCCTCCTCTGTTTCTGGACGCTGAAGCCTCGGCTCATCTACAATCTTCTCCCTGGTAAGTCAAGAAACACCGCGTGCTCGACTGGCTACCAGAGCGCACGCTCAGGGCAGTGACCCGAGTTCGATTCCAGCCGGCCGCACCTCTCTTCCCTATTTTTGTTTTAATTTTTGTAACCCAATTTAATTAATAAAAATTAAGAATAATTAGAGAATAATTCAGAGAATCTAATAAAAAGTAATTAGGATGTGAATGGGATTATTTAATATTTAAATATGGGTTAGTTCATATATGATTAATTAATATGGTTTGAGCAATAATCTAAAAGACTAAATATTAGTTAAGGGCATGGATAAAGAAAAACACTTTGGTTAAATGTTCAAATTATAATTAACATATATGCTCTAGCATGTCATCATTAAAACAAACTCCCTTAATAGATTTAATTAAGTAGCTACACTAATATATAACCCTGTACGACAAGCTTTGCTAGATAAATAAAAATTAAAAATAAAGCTAAGCTTAATAATAACAAAGGTGCAAATAAAATGATAATGGTACCACTAATTAAATCTTGACACTAGCTTTAGTACATAATAGTATTAAGCATAATTATATATATATAACAAGTTAGGACCCATATGAGTGGATCCTAATTCAACTTAAATTTAGCCTAGCTATGAATGAAGATACATAAAATATGATAATGGGATTATTAGAGATTTAAATTCTAATTAATTACCATATAAAGAATAAATATTGAACCCTTGCTATTTATCTTAACCTAATTAATAAGTAAAAGCCTATATCAGAGATTGTTCTAAAAACTTAATAAAGATATCCAAATGTTATAATACCTTCGACTAAAAGATTTATAGAATAAGTACAAATCTCATCCATCAGTCCAGTTTGCCTTTACCATAACCTGAGTTGCAAGGAATGCATACCCAAAAGATAAAATTTGGACACTAAACTCCTGCACTAGTCTATAGGTCTAACCCGACTCATGGAACTTCCTTGAAAAATGCGAATCTAATAATAGAAGTTAGTAATAAAAAGATCGTACCTCGCCTTTCTCCAATCGGCTACGTTTGGCCACTTCTTTTCCAAAATAAATAATTCATGTAGATACTTCCTCACTTTTGATCTCTTATTATCCTAAAATTTTCACTCACGGTAAAGCTATTCAGATAACTCGTTCTCTCACTCAAGTCCAGCTACCACTGTGTTTGCAACACACTAAACTGAATCATCCTTCTATTCTCAAATCATAATAAATGGATAAATTAAATTAAATCGGCCATTTGAATTAATCGGATTTATTTGGATCTTTTGAGTTATTTGCCTTTATTTGTATTTAGTCATTTAGCACGTAATTAGATATAGGAATCCTGAAGAATCAAAGGATCAGGCGTGATCAAGAGCGAATCGAAGATAAAGACCAGAAACCCAAGAGAAAGCATTGTGTGAACTCAAGATCGCGGTAAACCGCGCCAGGCGAGTTAACACCTTGATCATATTGAACCCAGTATTTCAAAGCTATTTCCTTTTAAACTAGCAACTTGCATGCTATTATTTCATGAAATATGTTATGTCTGATTTCAGCAAGTTAGATATACCTTGTTATTGCTATTGTGTTTATTATTCTCCTTGCCAAACTTGAAAATGCGAACCTTGTCGCCATAGTAAGAATTAGCATATGATATCACAAATTAAGTCCTTATTTATATGGCACGCTTAGAGATGGCAACGGGTAAATACCCATCGGGTATTGCCATTCCATACCCGTACCCGCTAGGTGTAAATTTACCCGTCGGGTTACCCATATCCGCACGCGGGTAGGAAAATTTACCCATACCCGTACCCGCGCGGGTATTACTACCCGACGGGTAACCCGTACCCGCAAGCATACCCGGTTCAACACATAAGAATATCATCAATTTAGACATTCATTAATCATACATGCCAAACACAAAAGCGTCTAATGATCAAAATTAGTACATCACATAAACATACTTGATATGACCATATCAACACATGACAAACAAATAAACAATCAACAACAAGTAGATAATAAAATTAACATTTGAGTGGGATATCTAGTTGTCTAATGCGGGTATTCATTACCCGCGGGTAGGCGGGTATGGGTAGTATATACCCACACCCGCACCCGCCTACCCGGCGGGTAGAGGATTTCGCCCAATAACGTACCCATGGGTACATAAAATTTTCCATACTCGTCTCTTTATCGGGTAAAACCCGTCGGGTATTCGGGTATCGGGTACCCATTGCCATCTCTAGGCACGCTTAGGAATGCTAGACACTTGGGGTGACACTAATGCCCCAAGGAATATTCTTCAAACTATTATGAACACAATGGGTAACTTATGGTGTGATGCCGTAAGCAACATATGGTGCGATGCCATATGTAATGTTGGTGCGATGCCGACAAATAGCGTATGGTGCGATGTCATACGCAACCCTTGGTGTGATGCCAAGGGGTAACTTATGGTGCGATGCCATAAGGATAGTTGGTGCGATGCCGACAATGAGCGTATGGTGCGATGTCATACGCAACCCTCGGTGTGATGCCAAGGGGTAACTTATGGTGCGATACCATAAGGTTAGTTGATGTGATGCCAACAATAAGCATATGGTGTGATGTCATATGCAACACTTGGTGCGATGCCAAGAATGGATGTGGTGTGATGCCATAAATATGGAAAACAATGATTATATTGATTATTACAACAAATGGTTTAAAAATGTGATTTCAAACCTGCTAGGTCATAGGGAATTTTAAGTAATTGTATTCAAAAGCACTCTTCGGCAAAACAAAATTACCCTATGCCTTTCCTTTGTCGAGCCATGCATGTTATATATATTTGCATTCTGTGTGTTGGCTTGCGAGCACGGGGTTGGAGTGCTCACACTCGCTTTTGCGACAAAATTCAGAATCAAGAATCAAATCACCTCGCCTCAGCAACAAGATTGGACAAGCTGGCAGAGAAGATAAAAGATGTCAAGGGCTAGGTCGCGAATCTCCAGTTGGTTGCCTGTGGGCATGTCCTGAAGGTCTCATCTGTGTGCTTCGTTCTTCCGCTGCTGCAATTTATTGATTTCGGCCTAATCGGCCCATAAGTAAGTCTACTATTTTATTTACGCTTCCGCATGATATTTACTTTGATATTCAGAACTGTAATCTGTGAGCACTATCTACTGATCCAGGGAATAGTGCAGTAAAATCACAGTGGATTTGGATTGAGAAATTCGGGCCCAACAATGATGAAGTGATCCCCTGATTTTTTATTTATTCTTGGATATGCCCGGATATACATCACCTCTGCTGCCTCCACCCCTAGTCGACTTGTAGGATGTGGGAGAACCAAAGCAAGCGGATGCAGAATCCGTTTATATTGGCTTTTGGTTTTTGTTTATAAATAGTAACAGTTTGTAGAGAGACACTCGAGTGTAATTTTAATTGATATAAATTTTTGTCACTGCAGTGTATACTATAATCGACTAGTAGATTTTATCTTAAAAAGATAATTCATTTAAAAGTTAGATACTATAGAAAAACTATTTACTACATAAAAATAGTTTTTAGAAGATTATATAAACAAGACTGTGAGTATGAAAAGATGTACTCAAAAAGGACAACCGTGACTTCTCAAAGAGTCTGCCGGTTTCTGCTCAAACTTGATACGGTGAATAACTAAACTTCTGTTACATCATTTTCTCAATAAATAATAATATGGATATTTTATTTTTTAAAATCTTAAGTAGTGCTAAACTCAGCTGAAATCGATGGAACACTCATTATTTGTTTTCTGACTAGAAAAGCTCTGTTTTTTTTATGTGCCTCGACTCTTGACTGGTGAGCCTGCCTGAGTGCCTGACCATGTCGTTGCCTTGGAAATTCCTGCGCTTGTTCCGCTGCTGGTGCGACCAAGTTGGCGCAGTCATGAGAATCAGTAGGTATGTTTTTTTTTATCAAATAGTTATGATTTATGATTTATGGTTTTAGTGTGAATGCTTAAATGAATAAATTAAAACATGATAAGTTGTTTTAAAATACAGACAAAAGTTATTCTATTTATTTATTAAAAAAATATAAACTGATAGACCCAACGGTGAATCATGCCCCAATGCTCATGCCGGTAATTGACAGCGAAATGCCACGCTGCATCACTGCCACTGTCAGAGCTACACTTACCACCATCATTATTGGCCTGTGATCTCGTCGTGGACACCCCATTTGCATCGGTATCATGCACTGTCAATAATGGAGAGAGAGAACATTTTGTTTTGCGTGGGAACAGGCACACTTTTGTGCTGATTAGATCCAGTTGAGAATTCTACCCAGGTCCCAGCATCCCATTGTCAGGTCACATGCATGGTGCTGCCGTGCCGACACCAGCAGTACTGGCTCGACGGACACGTTGCTTGTTGCAGCCCACTTAGCGGAATTCAGGTACACGGGATACTATGATGTGCCCAGCTAGCAGCATGGAGCAGGTTGGAACCGGGGACGGTTCATGGATATCAAATTTTAATTGCGTTTCAGTATATTAGTAGTACTACTACTATTCAATTTATTACCCAAATAGTCTATTGCGTTTCGCCACGTTCAAGTTCCAACATCCGTGGAGGCTACTGATGAAGTACCACCACAAGTTATAACAGAGGATTTTAAAAATTGGAATTCCATTGAAATATGATCGAATCCATCGAAATAGACTCGAGTGCAGGAACAGGGAGAAACAAGGCTGACACGGGAGGAGGCAAGAAGGGGGTATGATCTCCGAGCCGGCACGAGGCTCTAGTAGTTATTCGTAGCAATAGCAGCTGTAATAAGGTTCTTGTCGTCGTCATCATCGTGGCCGTGGCCGTGGTCTTAGAACTCGACGTCCTTGAAGACTTTGCGGACCTGCTCGAGCGTGACGAAGAGCACGACGGTGAATGGCCCCTGGCGCGACACCGTGGGGATGAACCCCTTGTACAGCGCCATCACGCCCTCCGACCGCACCGTCTTGAGCGCGCAGTCCATGGCGCCGGCGTACGGCGGGGGCGCACCGGGCGCCACCTTCATGTTCATCACCCTCGTCTTCACCACGTCCACGGGGTTGGACGCCGCCGCGGCCACGAGCCCCGCCGTGAAGCTGGCCGCCACGTGCGTGGCCAGCCCGTCGGCGCCCGGGCCGCGGTGCGCCAGGATGGCCTCCTTGGCCTGGTCGTACGTCGCCAGCTGCGACGCCGTGACGATCATGGCGCGGTTCACCGTCAGCGCCGATCCGCGCCACAGGCTGCGCACGCCCTCGTCGCGCGCCATCCGGCCGATGGCGTCCCCGACGCTGCGGTAGTTCCGGCGCTCGGCCAGGGGGAGCCTCCCGTCCGCCTGCATCCGCACCATGGCCACGTCGGCCGGGTTACCAACGGCCGCGCCGATGCCACCGGCGATGAGCCCGGCGGCGATCTTGCGGTGCAGCGGCAGCACGCCGCCGTTCTCCTGGGTCCACCTCTTCTTGAGGATGTCGTACAGCCCCATCCGCGTGGTGGAGTAGAGCGTCTGCCGCAGGACGGTGGCCGACACCCCGGAGAAGAGCCCGGCGGCGCCCTCGGCGCGCAGGATCTGCGCGCCGACGGCTATCGGCCCGGGCTTCCTCGCCGTCGCGATGTCGGGGTGCGGGAGCGCCACGCTGTGCGCCCCCGCGTGGAACGCGAGCGCCGGGCGCAGCGCGGGCTGCGGCACGGGCGCCGCCGCCTCCCCCTGCAGCTGCATGCGGACCTTAATGAGGTCCAGCGGGTGGGTCGAGCACCCGGCCACGACGGACGCGATGCCGCCCTCGACGAATCCCTTCAGCCCCATTTGCTTAGGTTGCTTGCTCCTCCTTTCTCCTTCTTCCCCAACGACGGATGTTTTCGAGACCAAAGACCAAGAAACGGAAAGCCAAAAATTTTAAGAAAGCTTAATAGAAACGGAAAAGGAAGCAGGATTTGGGTGGCTATTGCCAATAGGAGCTGGGGCACATCTCACTGGAGACCAGGAGATGGGAATGGATGGCGAAGGCTATGCAGGAGGAGTGTGGGACGCTGGCCCTCTGTGACATATGCTGCTCGTGCTTCCTCTTCTCTCGTGGTTGGGGTGTGTGGGAGGAGGCGAGGAAGAGGAGGCGCTATTATAGGTGGGTTGGGGACGGCCGGAAGGAAAGGGCGAGGAAGGAAAGGTAGACGGTGAGAGTTGGCTTCGGACTGGGCTCTGGCTCGTAAAATTTTTGCCCTAAAATTTTAAAGTTTTTTACATATGAATCCCTGAAGAAAAGATTTGCAAAAATAGACCCCTAGCACGGCGCCAACTCACATGACCCCCAGGATACACGTCACGGCGCCATATGCTTTGGCGCCGTACGTGGACATGTAGGATCCACGGTGGCACATCACGGCGCCAAAGCACATGGCGCTGTGCCATCCATACACGGCGCTAACGGTCGTGGCGCCGTTTCCTGGGACTTAAAACTGAGCGCAGCCCCGGCCCCCTCACTCCACTCCTCTGTTTGAACAGACTGACACAGAGAACAGCCGCCGCCGCCCCTACCTCTCCCCCCTCAAAATCCATCCCAATCCATCGATTTTTTTCGCGATTTTGCTTCCAAACCGAGCTAGCAAGGTGAGCTCCCTCTCCTCCTTTGATTTTTTGTAGTAGATATGGATTATTTGAGGTACATTTCGTATGGCAAAATTTGAAACTCTAGATGAAATTAGTTGGATTTGGCTCGGTTTTAGGTTCGATTCGCAATAGATATGCGTAATGTATTAGTAATAATGTGTATAGATCCGTTTTAGGTTGAAATTAGTTGGATTAGGGTTTGATTTGGGTAACTAGCTAACCTAGGGTTAGAAACGAGAAAAATTATAAATCTTATTCATTTCGCATTTTAGGTTGTCATGGGCTTCACTCGTTTGCCACCTCCATCCGGTGTTCCCGTGCCGATGTGTTATTGCGGCGATCCTTGCAAAGTGGAAAGGTCGGATGATCCGGATACATATAGGCAGAGGTACTGGATGTGCGCCAACTGGGCGTTTGATCCGCCACGTGCCGCCGTTGTCATCAGCAAGTGGTATGTTGTATTGTCGATTCATCGAATTGATATTAATTCTGTTGGTTTAACGAATGCGTACATTTGCAAGAGCCTCCACCGCTTTGTGATTTTGAGCAGTGGATCGACACTGCGATCGCTGAGGATGACAAAAAATATCTTGACGCCAATAAGAAGTGGGATGAAGAACGAAAGGAGAGGTAGGAAAGGGAGAAGAAATAGGAGGAGGCCGCGAGGGAACACCGTGAGGAGGAGCGTAGGAGGGTCGCGGCAAAGCGCAAGGGAGAAAGGCAGAAGAAGCTAGAGAGAGCGCGGCGTGCCAAGGCAGCCCTTGAGTAGTACCCTGATGCTCAGAGGAAGGGGAAGTGGCCTCGATGCACTCAGTAGGTTATTTTAATGTTTGATGTATGCGGACGTATGTATTTTCTGAAAATTTATAAACTATGTATGTGGACTATGTATGTATGTAGACTATGTATGTATGTGAACGTATGCACTCAGTATGTTATTTTGGGTTGTGCTTATTCATTTGGTGAATGTCAATTAGTATTGTTTGTGCGGATGGAACGAAAACAACTAGGGCGAGCTTGCACTTTTAAAGCAAGTGCAATACTAACGGCGCCAAACACCCTGGCGCCGTATAAAAGTAGCACGGCGCCAAACAATATGGCGCCGAGATATTGAAATACGGCGCACAAAACTTTGGTGCCACACTCTGGCGCCAAAGGTCCGGGCGCCGTTTTTCAGTACCTTGACGCTAGAGTGTTTGGCGCCGTTCTACGCAAACCTACAGAAAAAACAGCAAAGAGCTGTCTGTTTCTGCATATACAAAACACATGCACACATATACATACATTCACATATAAAACACATACGCATAACTCTCAATAAAGTCTAGATGCATACATTTTACATATATATATCTCAAATCATACATACATACATATATGCACACATACACATACATATATGCACACATACATCGTCATGCACACATATAAAATACACATACACATACACACAACTCTCATCATCATGGGTTGGAGGACGCAGTATGGGAATCATCGTGAGCTTGCCGCGGTGCTCTCTATCGTAGAACTCGTCCACCAGCCGGTACCTCGCCATCCTGTGCATTCAAAATTACGTTAGTGATAAAAATAACAAAATATCTAAAAATTATGCTGCAGGCGGAGGTGCCGAGGCGCGTGGGGGAGAGGCGCGGGGGTGGGGAGTGGGGACTGGGGGTCTGGGCCCTAGGGCTAGGGGTGGGGGCGCTGGGATTTTGAGAGGAGAGGCGGGAGGAAGGCCGGAGGGGGTGTGGGGAAATGGAGAAGGGTGAAAAAATCTTAAGCTCGCGAGCTATTCGAGTTCGGCTCGTTAAAACTCGCGAGCTTAAGATGAAGCTCGAATTCGGCTCGTTTGGAGCTCGAGTCAAGCTCGAATCGAGTCTAGAGCGAGCCAAGCTCGAGCAGTTCGCGAGCCTCGAGCTTTTTTTACAGCCCTTGACCATTTGTGCACATCCCTCATTAAACCCCTTATCCAATCACGACCCTCGGCATTAGTTTTCGTTTTCAACTCCTCTAACTTCTCATCGAACAGTTTTATCTCCCTCTGGCGACATACCTCCTCGAAAAGTGAAAAGTTGGCCTTCACCCCATCTTTTTTGAACAAGTTCTCTGCAAGGTGCCTTGTGCACCAACGATGATGCACAGGTAAATGTCCTGGTATCACTTCCTTAACGGCGCTCAAGATCCCAGCGTGCCTGTCAGACAACACACATACCTCCCTCCCCGGGCCAACCACATGGATCCGTACAAGCCGTAGAAACCAAGCCCAGCTAGATTTGTCCTCCTTCTCCACCAAAGCAAAAGCCAACGGCACAAGCGAGTTGTCCGCATCACAGCCAATAGAAATCAACAACGTTCCCTCATACTTGCCCAACAGGAACGTTCCATCAATTGACAGAACATGCCTACAATGTTTGAAAGCCTCGACACACTGACCAAAGCACCAGAATGCTCGAAAAAAATCTGTCTTCCATTAACCCATACATCGGGCTTAGGCACGTACTCATACTGCATTCCTGCATTGGCCGCTTTCATTGCGTTCAACATGGCCGGCAAACGCTCATACGCCTCCTCCTAATTACCATAAATCAACTTCAAAGCACGTTGTTGCGCCCTTCATGCTTTCCCATACTTGATTGTGTAGTGCCACTTCAGTTTAACGGCCTCTATCACTGCTGCCACGCGCATCGTCGGCATGTGCTTTATCATGGGGTACAAGCGGGTTGCAATGAACCGAGAAGTCAACTGACGATGTTTCTGGCTGGGCTCGGAAGACTCACAGCTGTGCGGTCCATCCACAGTTGTAATCTTAAACCTCTCAGTACCCTTCACCTTCCTGGCACAGACTTTCCATGCACACCCTGTGCTCTCACATTTGATGGTGTACCGACGTTTGGCGTATGAGTTCTTAACCCGGTATGGACGGTTGTGCACGATCGAGTACTCTTTCAACCACATCTTCAATGCCGACATATCCTCAAAGACATGACCCTTCTAAATTATGATACTAGCCCCAGACCTAGGTACGCCCCTCTGCATTTGCCCTCCATCCGCGACAGCCCTATGTGTGTTGCTTAGGTCATTATAATCGGACACTAGTGGATCACGGCTAGGAAACATTCTTCTCAACATCTCAATTTCGCTAGACGTCAAACCTGTGACTGGTCTGTCATCATCTGAGTCCACAGCCCTCGCATCCTCATAAGCAGCCTCGCCTCTTGCAAGCTGTACATCCACCCTGTTAGATGCTACACAAACCATGGGTTCCTCAAACACTGTCTCCTTGTCGAATCCACCAACAAAGCGGTCATCGACATTCTCAGAGTCAGCTTCTACCTGAGTCAATTGAACCTCGCATACTTGAGCCGAGGATACAACTTACACCTCGACCTCTTCATGATCCGGTGACCCAACCAACGGTGAGTCATTGGGATCCAATGCAGCCCTAGGAGGTGATTGATCTCTCACCACCCTCTGCACAAACAAGTCAGGTGCTCTGACCTCTGAGTCCAAAACAATGGCCACATAGTTATCCCATTCACCGTCGCTGCCAATCGAAACCAATCTCTTTATACGCGGCCCCTTTGACGACCCAACATCAATCAATCCTTACATAACGACATCACCATACTCATCTGTCCATCCCAACCTCTCTTTCAAGCGACAAATGACCTCACCATACGACGGACGTGAACTAAATAGCAATGTGGCCTCTTCCATGCCCTCCAAATCAACACCCCCATTGTCATTTCTCTTCACAGTACCACCATGGTGCAAAGTCACAACCTTATCCATCTATAGCACAACAAACAAACATATCTCAGTCATTACGTACAATAATCAAACCCTAGAAACGGATCTATACACATTATTACTAATACATTACGCATATCTATTGCGAATCGAACCTAAAACCGAGCCAAATCCAACTAATTTCATCTAGAGTTTCAAATTTTGCCCTACGAAATGTATCTCAAATAATTCATATCTACTTCAACAAATCAAAGGAGGAGAGGGAGATCACCTTGCTTGCTTGGTTTGGAAGCAAAATCGCAAGAAAATTCGATGGATTGGGATGGATTTGGGGAGGGGAGAGACGGGCGGCGGCGGAGGCTGCTCTCTGCTCGGTCTGTTCGAACAGAGCACTGAGGGGGTGGTAGGGGGCCGGGGGCTGCGCTCGGTTTTAAGTTCCAGGAAACGGCGCCACGACCGTTAGCGCCGTGTATGGATGGCACAACGCCATGTGCTTGGCGCCGTGATGTGCCACCGTGGATCCTACGTGTCCACGCACGGCGCCAAAGCATATGACGCCGTGACGTGTATTCTGGGCGCCATGTGAGTTGGCGCCGTGCTAGGGGTCTATTTTCGCAAATCTTTTCTCCAGAGGTTCATATGTAAATTTTTTTTAAATTTTGGGCTAAAAAGCAAAAATTTTACCTCTGGCTCTCGCGGTCGGACGGGGCAAGGCAGATTCGCGGGCGGACGAGGCTTGCCGCCCGCGAGAGCTTTCTGGGGTCGCGCTGGTCGCTTGGCCTTGACGCGGAGGGATGGAGAGGCGGACGGCTGTGGCCGCGTCGGTGGTGGGTGTCTGTGCCTGTGGCCGCGCACGTTTGGCGTCGTATTACTCCGCTCCACGGCCACGGCGGCGGGAGGGTTTCGCATCCGCGTTGCGCATCTGGCCCGTGCGATGGTGTCGGGATGGGCGGGATTGGGGATTTGGGATGGACGGCTGGACGGACGGCTTGGGAACGCCAATTTCCAGCTTCACGTAGGGAGGGTGGGCTGAGGGGTGTTGGAATCTGGAAAGTGTTATTTTGCGGCGGAGGGGTGCGGGGTGAGCGTGCGCCTCGTGCGAAGGGTAGGGCAAAAAGAATAGGAACATAATGTTCTTGTGCCCTTTTTGTCCGGTGGCTTTTCTAAAAAGTTAAGATAAATACGATATTTTAAAGTGGATTTTTAAACGATTTTTATAATTTAAAATTGTGTGTGCTGTTGATGTTAATGTCTTTGTCTTCTACTATTATTTTAAAAAACACAATCTAAAGCTATGGACCACTGTCCAAAAAGACAGCCTATTTGTTGTGCAAACGGTGGCCGTGATTTGGCAAGGGTCCTGAGCTAATACTGCCCATTGCACATTGGGTTTGTACGTACACGTACAGGACTGTAGAGAGGATTAGTGGGAGGTGGAGTATCCGTCATTGACTAACACGATGGTGCATGTTTACGGGTGGATTTTTTTGACTGTGGTTTATGGTCTATAGCTTAAAATTTTAAAATTCTGACTGTTTGTAAGAGGCAGTACACAGAGGAAAATAGTTACAGATGATTTTGGCCGGTACAACTGAACTTAATACACTTTTTACTACAATTTTTCTGTTAACTCCACTTTAAAATACATCATTTAAAAAATAACTATTGTAGCACGTACAGACCAAAGCTAAGTCTCTCTCAGTCTGCATCTCGGAAGAAGTGCTTCATATGCTAAATTTCGATGGTATACATACTATATATGAGAAATTTTTGTAAATAATCTAATTTTTAATTGAAATATCAGAAATATACCCGCATAAAAAATTCTACAGGAATGAAATCCAGTCGCCAAACCGTTGGGTGACTGAAACCTGTCACCCAACGGCTGTGCAACACAGAGGCTATTCGTGGGCCGTTGGGACAGCCTCTGTGTCGTGCGGTTGTTGGGCGACAGATTTTAGTCGCTCAACGGTTCGACGACTGGAGGTCATTCCTGTAAAAAAAATTTACGCGGATATATTCCTGTAATTTTGATTAAAAATATATTATTTACAAAAAAAATTCCTATATATGACACGCTTGTTATGTACCTAGAACCGTTGTGTTAGTCATCAGGTCATTTGCGGCTTGCTTGAAGCCGTGGTGGATTTAACCACCACAACCTTTCCTCTTGCTTGAAGCCACTCGATGCCCCATGGAGCATCATCATATACCATACCGGTTACGTTATTTCCATCGTATTCGTAATTTCATGACTACCTTTGCCGGCTCAAACTTGGATTACTTCTCTGGAACTACTAGTAAGCAAAATTAGGATGCAATTTTCTACAAAAGCGTACGTGTGGCGCCTTTAGCCACCACGGTTTCCTTATTAAACGCGTTCCCATGTCCAGGACTAGCCGACTAGGTATAACCCATAATTATTACCTATCGAGTGGCCTATTCTAAAATCGTCCTCGCAAGGCAACCAACTCCTCCCACTGAATTGTCAACCACAGCATGCCCGTTTTCATACGAGACATCGCTCCATTTATGAGTCGCCATTTCCTGTTTCAATTTACTCGGCCCTCACATTTCCCGTCGTTTTTTTCCTGCACAAATCTTTTTGTGCGATTCATACATTTCCCGTCGTTTTTTCCTGCACAAATCTTTTTCTGCGATTCATATCGCTGATTGCAACGCGCTCTGTACTCCTATCCTCGCGGACACGCAGCATCGTGAATTACCTCTGTACTGTTAGGGTGTGTTTGATTGCTGGGATGGAGTGGGATGGGATGGGATGGGGATGGGATGAGATGGTTCCACAAAAAAAGTGGAACCACATGGTCTAGCATCTAAGAAGAATATTCTCTAAATTTGCACAGGCTCATCCCACTTTGGACCATTCCATCCCACCCCATCCCTCAAACCAAACACATGAATAGGCTTGGTCAAAGGAACCATCCCATTCCATCCCACCTCATCCCAGCAACCAAACACACCCTTAAATGACCAGTTCACGCACAGCCTCAAATCTGGCGCCCCAGTTGTTTGTTGTTATCTCGCGTGGTGCACCACTCGGTCGGCGCCTGGCCTGGCCATACATAGGCCGGGTTTTTTTTAAAAAAGTTGATTTACATTTATACTATTTACATTAACTAGTTTTTAAATGGTGTATTTTTTTAATATATGATCAATAAAAAATTATAGTAAAAAGTGTACTGAGTTCAGCTGTACCGGTCAAAATCACATGTGACTATTTTCCTCTGCGTACCGCCTCTCGCGAACAGCCAGAATTCAAATATTTAAGCATTACCCATCAATCCAAAAGAATCCACCCATAGGCCCTGCTCACGTGTCTTTGGCTTTTGACTTCTAGTTTTGAGAAGTTGGAAATCACTTGGAACACGTCGTCTTCTATTTTTGATTTTTTTTAGCTTTTTTGTTTTTTTAGTTTTTTGCTTTTGCTTTTTTCCTTTTTTCTTTATATTGTCTATAGAGATATAACGATGTTTTTTTTATTTTTCTTTAATTGCATGACTTAAAAAAATTGACAGCCACCGCTACAGTGTAATTTGAATCAACGATTAGAAGCCGCAGCTATAAGCTGCTTGGAGCAGCCCCATAGTTCTGTCTGCTTCATTCCTCTCGTCCATTGGAGACCAGTTTCGTTCGGTTGATCGAACGTGCTGTGTGGCTGACCGCGACATCGGCCCGTGTCTCACACCGTCCTCATGTTGCACGTCACAGCATCTGCTGCCCGCCCCCACCAAAGCGTGCCCTCACGGCCATTTGGGAAGTGTCTAGGTGCCCCGTGCAGAGACGGAGGGAGGGGTGCTAAGAGCATCCACAATGGTAATAGTCAATCACTCTCTATAACAAGCTCCATGTCATCTATAGATTGTAACTATAGTAAACCATCTTAATGGTGTGTCTACACAGCTGTCTATAGCTATTTTTAATGCTTGAATGTACATCTGAATGACCATGATCCATCATGAACATCATTACTGTAACCATACATGTGGCTGTAGGAAAATAAACACATGAAACAAGACTTCACCACTTTAAAATAATAAACTTAGAAATAGATAACAGTAGCATCACAATATGAGGGCAAGAAGAGATAACAGTAGCATCACAATACTCTGGAATAAAAGCATGATTCTACTTCTTCCATCCATCTCAGTCAACAAGTACATAAGAGTATACATGCAGAAAAGAAAAGCCGCATGCAGAAAAGAAAAGGCTAGGTCTTTCTACCAAACTTACAAAATAAGATCGAGATCAATTGTCCATATGGACCATATCAGTCAGCCAACACAAAATAGTAATACTCCTTGCAGAGGCATGATAGCACACAAGCACCCATTAGAGGCATGTAGATGAATTGTTCTATTTCTATGTATTGCCAACCATGACACATTTCTTGATAGCCCAATTGCGATCTTCAGTATGGTTTGCTTTTGTTTTAGGATGGAGTCACTTTGCACAGTTCTACAAATGGATTCAACTCATCCAATAATTAAACCGGATATCCTTTACCACAACTAGTGCTGTCGCACTAATTAAATTGACTATGTCCACCTGCAAAATTACAACAGCATTCTGAAAACTATGTCCAAAACCAAAAGGTACAGAAGTAAAATTCTTCACTCTAACGAAAGGGATGCATAGAACTAGAAAGTCATAGCAACAGCTAATCATATCATATTATGAAAGTGACTGCATATGTTACTTGAATCAAGCAAAATCAAGAATATAGCTGCGAAGTGACTGGAGCCTTACATGTAACACATAATCAAACTAATCATGTCACATGTACATATCTGATTGCTCTTCATTACATCTTCTTTCTAGCAGTATGCATGAACAATACTTACTAAAGATCCACTCAATTGTTTGATTGCTAGTTCATAATCATTGCTTGAAGCTTCCAGTCTCTCATGTCATGAGCCAAGAAAATTATATATCTCCCCTTAACCAAATACAAAAAAGAAAGAGCATAAATATGAAATTAATCAAGATAACAAGGCTATTGACGATGGCACCTCAAGTCTTCAACCAAGAATATTTGACAACTTGTACCGATTCTCATGTCATTCATTAGCACAATTGGAGATAAATAGATATCTTTAACATGAAATCACTTGACTGACAAAGAAGCACTCCAATCACTACCCAACATTCTACAGCTGCATCATTTAAGGTTATAAACTACTCGCCAGTAGTTAGAATTCATAACTTAAAAACAAAATAAACTACCTGTAGAAAAAACTAGAAAAAAATGATTGTTCTAGTTGTAATTTTGCCGAGATGAATGATATATACTGTTATTTTGCCCAGATAGTGGTTGACCATCATCTATTAAACAGGATATTTTTCAGAAGCAGAAATCACTCATCTTGATTGGAGAGAGATTGGTTCTTAAAACTATTCGATTTGATTTCAACATTCAGCATCCTTATAGACCACTTCTGTATGCTATGAAAAATCTTGGGATCACTCAGAAGGAAGTGAAACAAGTAGCATGGAACTTTGTGAATGATTGGTATGTGAAACAAGGCAGGTCATATCTAGAGAATGGAAAAATTACTAGTTACATAACCACTTTTGCAATGGAAAAATTACTAGTTGATCACTGGTGTTACCTGGAGGCGGAACCATGGCTTCACTAGGCGATGGGAAGGGAAGGTTAGGCCTCATCGCAACGGCCCACCGCGCCGGGGGGAGGAGAGGCGCCGGCGGTGGAGGAGAGGAGGGGCGGCGGCGGGGGAGAGGAAGGGGACGGGGGGAGGAGGGGTGGCGGGGGGAAGGGGCGAGGAGGGGGACAGGGGGGAGGCGAAGAGGGGAACGGGGGGAGCGGAGGGGCGCCGGCGGGGGAGAGGAAGGGGACGGGGAGCGGGAGAGGGGGGCGGCGGCGGGGGGAGGCGAGGAGGCGAACGGGGGGAGAGGAGGGGGGACGGTGGGGCGGCGGGGGAGGAAGTGGACGGGGGGAGGAGGGGCGGCGGCGGGGTAGGAGATTTGGCGCGCGGGAGGGGCGGGAGCTAGGGATTTGGCGCGCCGGACGGGGGAGAAGCTGTGGAGCCACGCGGGAGGAACAGCAGATCCTAACGACAGCTGCGTCGATTGCACGTCGATTGCGCGGCGATAGTACCTCTTTTTTTTTGCTATCGACTATCACTAGGGCTGTAGAGAGCTGTGTTCTCTGTCTTCATTTAATATCTTCCACGTAGGATAGCTGATGACATGGACTCTCTTATAGAGAGCTGCTATAGACCTGTTGCGGGTGCTCTAACTATGGTAGAGCTTCCTTATGGTTAGATAAATTTGTATTATAACTACCTATATTGTAAAAAATTTAGCTGTCATTAGTACTATTTAAGTCCCTCATTGAATGCAATTGTATTATATAGGTTATATTTCAACGCCGCCGTCGCGCTCATAGCGCTATGACTTTTGCCCCCTCGCGCGCGCGCCGGGAGAGGTCGCTTCGCACGTCGCGGCATGTGGACTCCGCGTGTTGCGTTTGGACTGGACTCGGTCATGTGGACTCCGCTCAGTGGTGAGACTAGTAGAAGCGCGTGGCGCAGCGCGGTCGCCGGCACGGGTGGTGCTGGTTCAACAGTTCCAGAAAAGCTGGCGAGGTCGCAGCTGGTGCGGGGTGGAACAGAGTAACTCTCGACTCTTACCTAACGCGACACGGCCTGTGAGTATACTCTCCCAGCTGTACATTAAATCTGGGCTTTATTTTCCACTGATTTGGGTTAAAGTTGGGTACGCTCTGTTGTTTTTCTGCTTGCTTTTGGAGTTGTGCAGTAGCAGTGCTACTTTAGTCTGAGCTGTAAGCTTGTCCTTCTTGGGCTAATGGAAGATTAAAGAACGAAAAGGCGGATTGAGCCGTTGCTTTTTAGGACACCCAATCCGATCTCCAAGGCTAGTGGAGAACGACGAAGAACACAGGCAGCATGGACCTGGCCCTGATCAACTCGACTTCGACTTCTAGCTTTTGGTTTATTTTTTACTATTCATAAGTTTCGTCTTTTTTTTGAACTTTTGGCTTTTTGTTGGGCTTTTTTGCCGGTTCTTTTTTTCCCGTATTTGTTTGTATTATACGTAATGGGCTAACATATTTTTTATATTTTTAAATTTTTTAAATTTAATTATGCTAAATAAGTCTCTGTCAACTACAGTGCTTTTTTCAGCCAGCTACAGTGTTTTCAGCCATAAGCTATGAGCTTTTCAGCCGAACCGATCACCACCCTACACTAACGCTTCAGAAACCAGGATGTTTCGTCTTTGCCCTGCTCCATTGCTTCTACTTCGGATTTACAGATTATGGTTTTTTGTTTTTTCTAGCTTTTTATTTTTTTTCCTTTTTTGATTTATTTCTTTGCATTGTTCACGCTAATATAATGTTTTTTATTTTTATATTTAGTTATACAAAATAAATCATCAACCGTTATATTATAAAATAAGCTATAAGTTGTGGCTTATAAACCACTTGGCATGATATTGTCGTATGAACGCACCACATCGTGACGTGACGTGAGACGTCGTGAGTATGAACGCACGACTGAATTATTCTATTCTTAAAAACGGTGTTGAGTACTCTTCCACAATTTCTAGCGAGCTGATCGAAACCCAACACAGCACACAGCGAAATTATACTGTTTCAACTTTGAAAATTCAAAGACAGAAGTGCTTACAAAGCGATTTAGCCTGGTGATCCGGTGCCTGGTAGCCTGACTCCCGCAAGGGACTCGCGCAACTCAGGAAAAGTGCGAACCCTAGACCTCAAATCGGGGGTTTCGCTCCGGTTTTTCTTCCACAAATCTTCACCAAATTTCTTCCTCCGGCTACCTCTTCAGCCGGCGGTGCCTCATTCCTCCTCTGAGGGCGAGGCGCGGTGGTTCTCCGTGGGGCTGTAGCTGGAGCTTGTGGAGGCGGGAGGAAGATGAGCAAGGCGAGGAGTGGCGGCGGGGAGGACCTCGACGGGCTGCTCCGGGGCTTAAAGCTGACAGAGCGAGAGAAGAAGGGGGTGCGCGGCGCCTGGAGATCGGAGGCGGTGGAGTCGGGGAACATCCCACAGGCGGTGGGGAAATTGTTTTCGCCAAGACCAGGGTTTGCAGAGGGCTTAGTGCAGACGGTGGGCAAGATATGGTGTCCCCAGAAAGGGATCAGCTGCAAGGAAATGTGCAACAACCTCTTCTTCTTCTCCTTCCTGCAGCCAGGAGGTAAGCGTAGGGCTATTATGGAGGGGCCTTGGGATTTTGGGGGTGACCTGCTGGTGGTGGTAGATTTTGATGATTCAAAAAGACTGAGGGATTTGGAGTTTATTCATATCCCGGTTTGGATACGTGTGTTTGATTTGCCGTTGGGGTTGATGAATGCTGAGACGGGCCGCCGAATTGGTAATGCAGTGGGTAAGTTTTTGGATGTAGACAAAGATGAAAATGATCTTGCAGTGGGGGCTTTCCTTAGAATAAAGGTTCTGATCGACATCAGAAAACCGCTGGATCGGGGGATCACAATGGAGAAGGGGGATGGTGAGGGGGATTGCTGGTGTAGCTTCAAGTATGAATTCCTACCAAATTTTTGCTATTCGTGTGGTCTCTTAGGTCATGTGGAAAAGGACTGCGATGGTGGTTCTTGGCGACAGGAGGAGAGGCAATTTGGGGACTGGCTGCGGGTAAACCCTTCAAGAAAGAGGGAGGGTAGAGGGAGATGGTCGGAAGGGGGAAATTCAGCAGGGAGCCAACAGAACCGAAAGGAACCGAGTTGGGGGAAGAAGCGAGGGACTAAAATGGATGCTAGCAGTGATGGCTCCCGGAAAATCACTGGTGAAAATGAGGGGGAGCTGAAGGATGATGGTGAAAGTCCACTCAAAATCATGGCAAATGTGGAGAGGGGTGGTATGCAAAGGAGGTTGGAATTTGAGGATCAAGCGCTAATGGAGAAGAAAGCGGGAAGGGACCCACTGCCAGTCCCCGGTGGCAGTGCCAAAACTATTTCAACGTATGAGGTAGAGGAATTTCCTGTCGGGGTGGAGGAGCAGCCGGCCCTTGTGTGTACTCATAGAGCTGATCAAGGGGAGCTAAAGGGGGGGAGGATCGGTTAGACTACCGGGCAATTGTGGGGGAGAAAGGGGAAGGCAAATCTGGTATGGAGGTGGATGGTGCTGAGGGTACAAAGGGGGAAGGGGAAGAGGTAGCTGATGAAAGTAGTGTAGAAGCAAAAAAGGTGGCGCTGCAGGAGGGTTCGGGAGTGGGGAGTTGGGGGATTTCGGATGGTCTGTCGAGTGTGCTAAAAAAGGCGACTTTCAAGCGGCGCCCCTGGACTGCCTCAGGAAAGGGGAGACCCGACTTTGCTATGGGAGATGAGCAAAAGAAGAGGCCAGCACAGGAGGCTTGTGAGGAGGGTGTGGATAGGAAGAAAAAGCTATGCTTGGGGGCTAGTATAAGTAAAGGGGAGGAGGAGCAGCACAACATTGTGGAGGCGGGATTGCTTGGGCAGTCCCGCCAGTCCCAATGAGGATAATAGCTTGGAACTGCCGGGGATTGGGGAGTGGCCCGGCAGTTCGCGGTCTTCTGGATGTCCAGAAGAAGGAGGCCCCGGATGTGCTATTTCTGTCAGAAACAAAACATAATAGCACATGGTTGGAGAGTTTTCGGTGGAGGTTAAATATGCCGAATATGTGTGTCAAGGACAGTGTGGGCGCAAGCGGAGGTTTGGCGTTGTTCTGGAGAAAAGGAGTCGACCTAACGGTGGAGAGCATGTCTAGGTATCACATTGAGGCAACTGTAAAGGAAGAGGACGGCTTTCAATGGCGATTCTCCGGCATCTATGGTGAATCAAGGAGTGAGGAGAAGGACAAAACATGGAAGTTAATGAGAATTTTAAAAAACAGAAGCAACCTCCCATGGCTGTGCAGTGGTGACTTCAATGAAATCATGTTCAATTGTGAAAAGGAGGGCGGCCCCCCGAGATCAGAGAGGTGCATGCATAGCTTCCGCGAAGCTCTTGTGGATTGCGACCTGCACGATCTTGGGTTTGTTGGGGATGTCTTTACTTGGAGAAACCTTCACCACAGAACGGAGAGTTTTGTGAAGGAAAGACTAGACAGGGCGGTGGCAAATAGCTCGTGGAGAGCCAAATTTCCCCTAGTTCGAGTTGTGAATGGTGATCCAAGACATTCTGACCATAGGCCTGTCATCGTGGACACGGGAGGGAGGGAGAAAAAGGGCTGGAACAAACCAATGGAAATAATGAAAAAATTTGAAGCAAGATGGATGGAGGAAGAAGAGTGTGTGGATAGGGTAGGAGAAGCTTGGCGTAATGCCCTTGAGGTGGGGGATGCAAGCCTGATGGAAATTCAAAAACATTTACTGGTTGAGCTATGGGAGTGGGACCGGAGTGTCCTGGGAGAGCTCGAGAAGCGGATTAAAATAGCCAAGACTAATCTTGAGCGATGTCGAAGGGAGAGGATCAGCCAGGACCAAGTAAATAAAGAGCACGGGCTGCGATACAAACTGGAGAGGTTGTTGGATCAACAACATGTGTATTGGAAACAACGCACCCATTCCTCCTGGCTGATACAGGGGGACCGCAATACAAAGTTCTTTCATGCCCAAGCTTCGGAGCGAAGACGTAAAAATCATGTGGGGAAGTTGGTGGATGATGGTGGCGCTGTGGTGGCGGGGAAGGACCTAAAAATGTTTATCGCTAACCAGTATCAACAGCTTTTTATGTCAATTGCAGGAAATCATGTGGAGGAGGTAATCGAGCATGTGCAAAGGCGGGTCTCTCATGCCATGAATGAGGGTCTGCTTGTGCCTTTCTCGGAAGCGGAGGTGTGGAAGGCCTTGCAAAGCATGGGGGACCTGAAAGCTCCTGGTGCTGATGGAATTCCAGCAATTTTCTATAAGAAGTTCTGGTCGTTGGTGGGTGACAAAGTGAAGACGGAGGTCCTGGAAATTCTGAATGGGGGTACAATGCCAACAGGCTGGAACGATACTGTGATTGTGTTGATACCCAAGACTAGCAAACCGGAGAAACTGAAGGATCTAAGACCCATAAGTCTTTGCAACGTGGCGTACAAGCTCATTTCAAAAGTACTTGCAAATCGGCTGAAAGGTATCCTTCCGGAGATCATCTCACCGTCACAAAGTGCTTTTGTTCCCAGCCGCCTGATCACGGACAATGTACTGCTGGCCTACGAATTCACTCACTACTTACACCAGCGCAAGAGTGGAAGAAGGGGAGTTGCAGCCATAAAACTTGATATGAGTAAGGCATATGATCGGGTGGAATGGGGCTTCCTGAAACGAGTGATGCAGAAGATGGGATTCCATGAAAGATGGGTAGAGCGCATCATGCTTTGTGTCACCACGGTGTCTTACCGAATCAAAGTAAATGACCAGTACACGAACAGAGTGATTCCTCAGAGGGGACTACGACAAGGTGATCCTTTGAGCCCCTACCTATTTATTCTTTGCGCTGAGGCGTTGTCGGCCATGCTTCAAAGAGCTGAGGAGGAGGGTAAGATTGAGGGGATCAGAGTCTGTAGGGAGGCGCCACGCATAAACCACCTGTTTTTTGCTGATGATTCCCTCATTTTGATGCGTGCACAGAAAGAGGATGCTAGAGAACTACAAAGGATCCTAGATGTGTATGAGAGAGCATCAGGTCAAGTGATAAATAGAGATAAGTCTTCTGTTCTGTTCAGTCCTAACACAAGCCAAGAAGACAAACATCAAATCCGGACCGAACTCCGCATCTCACAGGAAGCAAAAAATGAGAAGTATCTTGGGCTCCCTGTGTCTATCGGCAAATCACGCAAAGCAGCCTTTGGGTACATCAAAAGGAAGGTCTGGGGGCGGATACAGGGGTGGCAAGAGAAGCTCCTATCAAAGGCAGGCAAGGAGGTCCTAATCAAGGCGGTGGCCCAAGCAATCCCAACATATGCCATGTCGTGCTTCGATCTGACGAAAGGTCTTTGTGATGAGCTAAACTCCGTGATAGGAAGGTGGTGGTGGAACCAGAATGACAAAGAAAACAAAATACACTGGCTGAGCTGGGACAAGCTGACTTTACCAAAGAAAGAGGGAGGCCTGGGGTTCCGTGATCTTCACCTTTTTAACCTAGCCATGCTTGCCCGCCAGGCGTGGAGAATCCTAACAAACCCGGAATCCCTGTGCAGTCGAGTTCTAAAGGCCAAATACTTCCCAAACTGTAACATTTTGCAATGTAGTGCAAGAGAGGGCATCTCTTATACTTGGAGAAGTATTCTGCAGGGAGCCAATCTGCTTAAAGAGGGAGTGGTTTGGCGGGTAGGTAATGGTGACTCGCTTCAGATTTGGTCTGACCCTTGGATCCCTACTGGAATGACCCGCAAAACAGTGACCCCCAGAGGAATCTCTGTTTTGACACGAGTGTCCGAACTCATGAACCCGGCCACTGGCTCTTGGGATGAGGCTTTGGTGAATGACATATTCTGGGAGTCGGATGCAAAAACCATCCTAGCTCTTCAAACGGATGCTGAAAGTGAGGATTGGCCAGCTTGGCAGTTTGATCCAAAAGGGGTTTTCTCGGTCAAGTCAGCTTATAAGGTGGCAGTGAGGAAGAGGGAACATGAAAAAGCAAGAGATGCCTCTGGATCTGGGCTGAATAAGGAAGATGACGCTAGTTTTGACTGGAAGAGGATTTGGCGGCTCGAAGTGCCAAATAAAGTCAGGATGTTTGTGTGGCGTTTTGCACACAACAGCTTGCCAGTCGGGAGGAACATAGCACGGAGGGGACTTAAACGTGAAACTTTATGCCCGATGTGCACTAGAGCTGATGAGGATGGTGGCCACCTGTTTCTGAAGTGCAAAGGAGCAAAAGAATGCTGGCGTTTGATGAATTTGGAGCAGGTACGTTCCAGGCTTGTTAGCTGTAGAACGGCAAAGGAAACAGTGAGAGCGATCTGGAGCCTTGAAGCAGGGACTCAGATGCGGGTTTGGGTTTTGCTCTGGCGTTGGTGGTCAGCTAGAAATAAGGTGAATGCTGGAGAAAGAAGAGCCTCGGGCCCAGAAATTGTCTCACTAGTCGGCTTTTATGTCAATGATTTTGACAAACTCAAAAAAACAAAGGGCCAGAAGGGAGCAAAGAGTATGTTGAAATGGGAACCCCCACCTGATGACATGTACAAGATCAACGTGGATGCATCTTTCAGGGCTAGCACACAAGCAGGTGGTTGGGGTTTTGTTGCTCGTAACAAGGAGGGGGAGTTTCTGGAGGGGGGTTGTGGGAAGCTGGAGAGAGTGGCGAGTCCTTTGCAGGCTGAAGCCATGGCAGCGTTGATGAGCCTTCGTCGAGCTGCAGAGTTGGGAATGGGCCGAATAATTCTTGAGACAGATGCAACAAGTCTGCAGAAAGGACTGACTTCAACAGAGATGGACAGGAGTGTCGATGGGTGTCTTTTCCGCCAGATCAGAAAGTTTATCAATGAGGCATTTGTGCAGTGTATGGTCCGGGCCTGTCCGAGATCATGCAACAAAGTGGCTGATCGCCTAGCTTCGTATGGGGCGAGCGCTGTCTGCTCGGGTTCAGCGGTGTTTATGAACCAAGTCCCCGAATTTGTCACTACCCTGGTCTCTGGCGATTCGCCTAGAGCCTTTGGTTAATGGAAAACAAGGTTTTCCCTTTCAAAAAAAAAAAAGCGATTTAGCCCAGGAAAGTTACCCCTAGGCCCTAGCTACTCGTTTCCTTGACCGTTTTTGGGGAACGAAACACGCCTGGCAAAGCGACGCGCAAAAGTGCTGCTCACTAGCCATGTTGAAAAAATCGCTTCCTTTTAAAAGGCTTCTGCGAAATGTCAGCGTTGGGAGTTGGGACTTCCTTCCTTTCTTCTTCTTTGTTGAGGAAGTCAACTTGGGAGCGCACCTTTGTCCAGCAACCGTGTTAGGAACCAAAACGTTTTCACTCACGTGCCATGTGCTTCAAGATTAGGACAGGTTCTATAACACACGGGGTAAAATCGCGCCACTAGCCTACGTACCGGCGCCGCTCGTGGCCGTGTTGCGCTGCGCCCGTGCAGACCATCGTAGAGTCGACTTGCCGTGGTTCCTGTGCACGTTGCGTTCCGCTCATGCGCACTGTCGGCACCGTTCCCCCGCTGGGCTCCTACCCCGGTAGTACGAAAGCGGCACGACGGCCGGCGCGGCGAACGGTTCGTTGGCTCGTTGCGTAAGGAGGTGGCTCTGTTTGGGCCTTTCTGATGTTACGGGACAGAAAGCGACCCCTAAGATATGGTTTTTTTGGGCAAATAGAAGTTTGGAGGTGCAGATAAACGACTTTAGTCTATGAAACAGATAGGGTTCATGCGTGTAGTGATAGAAAGAGCTGACATTGGAAGCAGCCATGCTTGGCTTTTGGTCCAAATGGACACGTCCATGCCTTTAGCTGAACCAAAGGGACGTATTGATCTGTTCAGCCGTCAAGCTAGTTAGTTCCCCGAACCTGATGGGAGTCAAATCATTAACCATCGACTCATCGTTCATTGAACCAACAATTCATCAATCCTGATCGCTATCAGTGACCGGACGCGCTCCCATCATTACGCAGTCGACACGTTGCTTACGTGCCTAATTCATGGTACCTTCACTGATTTTTGTTTGCCGTCCTTCCGAACATGTCACGCACATGCGATTAACCATGTCCATGTTGGAATCAACTCCTCTGACGTAACTTTCCTCTGACATTGGGTCACTACGCGTGGACCCCCTCGCCGTGTGGCCCCACGCGTCAGTGACGGGGAGTTACGTCAGAGGATCTCATTTGGTACATGTTAGTCTCTGTTCCCTCTTTCTGCTAAATTTCCCTTGCAACTGATAGAAATATAAGAAATTGAGAAACCCTCCATCATGGCAGTTTCGACGAACCATGAAAAATCCCGAGTCAACTATACAAATATAAGACGAACATATTCAAAATTGTAAGCAAATCTCAGATAAAAAAAGAGAGCAACTAGTCAACGATATACCGTTGGAATCACTTCCAACATTATAAGGTGGTTGGAAGAAGAGGAGTACCTTGTCACTTGCCGCCGTCGCAACACCGCCTTGAGCAGCTACGCGCGCCTCCTCCACCACCACCCGTAGCCGGCGGTGCCGTCGCCACCTCGCAGCGCAGCCCCGACCCTTCCCCGCCGTGCCGTTCCGCCCAACCTAACTCCCACAACCTCCGCTACCACCGCTCTTTAGCTCCGCCCACCATTCTCCTACCCCGCCCATCGCCCCCGCCGCTGCTCACCGCCAGACCGCCACTCCTCCCGACCTCCTTTTATGCCCGTGCGTAGGAGCTGAAGTAATAAGTGCTTTGAGATTCGTGTGTTGGGTCCAACGGCTATCGAGCATCCTGTTGGAACAGTACAGGGTGCCTTAGTTTTTCTCGATAAAAAATGGGGTATGCAATTTTTATGGAAGTTTTTTTTTAAATAAATGTATGTCTGACACTCTTGACTGCCCATGCTAGCTAAATACAGAGGTTGCTTTAATCTTGCTATGACAAATGGGGTAGAAACTGTGAACAAAAGAGAGAAACTATAGCATTTGAATGCATGTATTAGCCATTGGCATCCAACCATTTTATTCAAAAAGGCCACACAAGTTCACAAAAAAAAACAAAGGAAAAATCTTAAGAAGTCATATCATCGTCCACATTGCATTCTCCAAGGTAAACCTTGATGCTTCGAGGCGACCCGCAGTTGCCTTCTGCAATAAGCGCTCTATCATTTGCGGCCATGTGCTGAACTATTTTGTACATCATTTCGATCTAATGGAACAGAAAGAATGAGAGTTAGTGAATCGTTCTGTTGTTGTTTTGCCAACGGGACGTTAAAAAAATAGCATGACCCCTCCAGAGAAGCAAACTTTAAGGATTACAGATTCTCTCCTCAGGACAGCGGCAGCGGTCTGCAATTTCATCCAGTGTCAATGGCTCAACAGGGTCCTTGCAGCTGGAAAACAGCAAAATCTACGATAAGCAGGGAATCCCAAGATTTTCTAGGACAACATTATTACACAACAAACTGGAGACTAATTAAAGAGCACTGAGACTAATTAAAGAGCACTAGACGTACTCCATATATAATGTACAATGGCGCTAGTAGCTCCAAATGGTTTTATCAGAAACAGATGCTTATAAGGTCCTTTTTTTCTTTGGGAGGATAAGAGATTAATTTAGGTTGTTGACCACAAAATTGTTAAATATATTATAACCTGTGTATTTACTTTGTTGTATAAAAGATTATCTGCATATATGTAATCTGTACTTGTATATATATTGGTCCATTGACCTCATAATGAATACAAGTGCTATTTATAACAAAAATCATGCTAGAATTTGGGTGCTTTTATGAGAAAGAGATGCATATATGTTTCCCTTTTTTCATTGGAGGAATAAGATATGCTTATACAAGCTATAAACCATGATTTCTTTACTACAACTTGGATTTTGGACTTGCAGAGGACTATCATACTGTTCAAATTTTACTCTCATTGTCACTGGTGACTTTTCTACTAAGATCAGCCATAACAGTTTACATATAATTTCTCAGGTTCTAAATCTAATTTCAAATGTTTGCCGTTGTATCTAACCTTTAAAGTAGCACTGTTAATAGCATACTAAAAGCCAAGATACTCAAAAAATGTCCAGAGCAATATGCATGCATTTTATGTTCAAAAAAACAATAAAAAAATCATCATACTAGTTTATTCCAAAAGGATGTGCATACACTTCAAGTAATGTAGGGTCAACACATCTGGGGTGTCTTTTTCAAGTTCTTTGAGCTATATCCGTACCTCAAATACTATATGCAGTTAACATGCTTCACGAAAGAAATCAGTAAAAGAAAAAGAAACAATTATATTCCATACCTGGCCTCGTTCAGAACAGTTAGGATCCTTTTTTGAAGTGCAAGCACCTCTCCTGCTGTTTTTTTCCTGCCTCAACACCTGTACACAGCATAATGTATATAAATCATAAGAACAAATTTAATTACAAATCTTGAGAAACATTAACATATTGTGAGAAGCAAACCAGGCTGATGATAGGCATTGATGTTGATTAAATAAGCATATAATCCAACAGCACATTCATAGAGTGCAACAAGTGCTCCAACGGCTCTAGGATTTACTTCTTGGACAGTGACCGTAATAGATTCACGGTCATTTGCATAAAGAGCTGAACGGTTCCCCTTCAAGAAATTATTTTATTTTCCTCATCAATTAAATAGATATATTATTGTGCTAAATCTCATTTCATATATAAATACCAAATCTGGAAAGTTACCTGCAGCATCCCAAACAAGTAGTCCCCACATGGCCACATGTAACTCCAGGTTCAAGCTCCCAGTCATGGCCAGCTGCTGCTGAATGTAGCCATAACCAGAAATAAATCATGAACCCTGCTTTTTCTAATTTATAGGTAAGTACTTGACACAGAAGACCATAAATTTACGTGTGCTGATCTGTGCTTCCTTTGTTACTATATACCGTCTAACCTGCAATGAATGCTCACTACATGTTGAACAATGCTCCTGTGAATTTTCATAATTTTTGGAGGTTGTTTGCTATTTAAATAAATCAGGTCTTCGGTCTTTTGGAGGGGCATTTTGGTCTTTTTTCAGAAGATAACGGCCTCCCCTAACGGTCAACTAACGGCAATGGCATATAATTAATTTTGGTGCAATTCAGTGGCATATAATGGAGAGAGTATTTTTTTCAATGGCGTTCTGTAGAAACGGACACTATTCAATGGCATATAATTAATTATCTCTTACTTTTTTTTCTTGTGGGGTTTTAGGTTATGAGACCACATGAAAAAAGATTGGATTTTAAAGGGGTTTTCAGGTTCTGGGATTTCTCGCTTAGTCCGATCTTAAGGAAAGATGAGATTTTTAGTAGATTTTTGAGAGATCCATGGCTCTCTTGCATATATAGTTAGATTTAAGAGAAAGATTGTATTTTACCATGTGTTTGGTTGCAAGGACTAAGTGGGACGGGATGGGATGGACCCGTTTTTGTAGGTGTTTGGATGGGAGACAAGCAGAGTCAAGGACATCCCACTAGGAATATTCCTTATAGATCCGGGACTAGTCAATCCTCTTTTTTTCATGGGACGGAGTCATCCCACATGGGATAGTTGTGGGATGAGTCATCCCACCTCTTTGTTTTTTAAGTACTGTTTTATTTAAATTTTTTTTTAAAAAAAACTCAAAGGCTTATGTGTAGAAACATATCAACAATAGCCTTCAATTTTTTTAAAAAAAACTCAAATGCCACACATGTCCCACCTTCATCCTTCCATCCAAACAAAGGATGGGACCATTCCATCCCACTTTATCCTTCCAACCAAACAAAAAACATGGATGACTCTATCCCCCCAACCAAACAAAAAATAGGATCATCCCATCCTAAAACCAGGGACAGGACCATCACATCCCACCTTGTCCCTAAACCAAACACAACCTTAGAGAACACCGTGTCTGCAATCTAGATATGTAATAGGAGTAATGGTTGTGGATTGTGCTCTGCAAGGAAATTATTTAGCCAAGAACTAATCCTGCTTCTTTGGAATATGCACTTGTACTGACCGCCCTGCATTTTCCTTTTCTGAAGGCTTTTGCTATGGGCAATGGCAAGGGAAAGAGGAAGGAGCTGTCCCCACAGGATGCTACTTTGCTGATCCAGTTGACCTACAGGGCTCACCTTGCTCACCGCTCACAAGTGTTTCGTTGCCTGTGTGATCTGGCTGTGGCAAAGGCCAAGCTGAAGGAAATCAGGTCCTTGTTCTATAACATATCTTACAAGCATAGCATTGCGCATGACCATGAAGAGCGCCAAAGGTTCTGAGAGAAAATCATTGTCCTGCTCCTAACTGTTGATGCACTTGAGGTGAACTCCATCATGACCTATTTATCATTGCCATGACTGCATTCTGAATTTGAAGTTCAGTTATTGCATTGTTGGTTTGGGGGTGATCTATTAGGAGTCTTTGTATAAGCATGAGTTTCCAATGGTGCGTTAGAATCTGACATTATTGCTTATTGATATCATTAGGGTTTAGGGAAATCAAAGCACGCTAGAAACAAGCTATTGAGCATATGTTGTTCTTGTATGAATGTCTGTCTATACATGTCTGGTCTCTTGAGTGAACCAAGTGTATATTTTCTTTTAGCATATAGTGCGATGAACTAGGATCAATTTAGATGAAGATGCTAGAATGTATGCACAGGACTCCTCAGGCATATAAATACAATTTGATTTGCTTTTGGTGATGTTTGCTCTCACTTCTCAATAGTGTCCTCAGTGATTCATTAGGTTCAAATGCTATATTGAGCGAGACATGTTTGCAACTATTAGAGATAATAGCATTTTGCGGTGTTTTCAAAGTATGAAGTCACGTTGGAACAAATTAACCATTGGTAGAACTTAGCGGTATGTTTTGTATTTTAATTTACCATTCATAGCATCTTTTGTTTTATTTCGCTTTGACTTTTTGTTTAATCTGATTATATTCATATGTTCTCTATGGCAGGACAATGAATTAGCATTAATTCCTAGTGTCTCATTGCCTTCCAATGCAGTATTCCTGGACTTCAAAAGGCGTTTTGGTCCTTCTGATAAGTTGAGGTAATCTTATTGTGGTTGTAATAGACCATTAATATTTAAGAGGGTTCAATTGCCTAAGTGCAATGGATTAATGTTTGCCATGCCATCATGTGAACTGTTTTGCAATACATTGATTTGCTATGATGTAGTTTACTTGCAACCTAGTGATATTTCTATTCTGTTATAACTTAGCCCCCCTGCTTCATTTCTGGGTTCGCCATTGGAAAACACAAAAGAAAATAAAAAGAACCTTAGGTCAAACCTGTTTCGAGAATTCCAGCCCAGCATCTCAGAATGCCTTTTGTACTTCAAATAGACCATTTCGCAATACAAAACATTGTAAAAAGAGCTCACTTTGCTTATGGAAAATAATGACCACAGGCAAGGAAGCTACTATATAGTTTCAAGCTCCCCATAAAGGATTGAGTTTAAACTTTGTTCAGATAAGAGTGTCAGCTTTAAAGGCAAGAGTAATGTTACCCTAAAAAAATTACCTAACTCAATGAAATAGCCTGTATAGTAGATAGATATGAAGGCCAGGTAAGAAAGAACTGGATCAAATTTTGTTGTTGTAAAACACCATTACTAGAAGAATTCATACGCTCATATGTAAATCTCTTGATGTCACGGGCATGAATCAGCGAACGGAGGTGATAGTCGTGGAAAACTGGAGGGCGAGGACCTGGCCTCTTGCGGCAGCCGGGAGGTCCCATGTTGACAACAACAGTGAGATAGAGGTTTTAGCGCAGGAGGGTGCTGAAAATAGGATAGGGTACAGAGAAAAACGGGGTAAAGATGATTGATCTATTCTTACTCAAAACCATGATGTCCTCCTCTTTAAATAGAGGGTGGACTTACATATTCATAATTTAACTTACTTATTATAGAGTTCTTATTCTAATCTTACTCAACTAGGAAATTTCTATCTTTAGAAGCTAATGCGTTTAGGACTCTGCCACCTTATCACAATCCTGATCGACTGTTGAGCTCTTGCCGGCTGGAAGCTCCTTTGATCTGTGTCTGGAATAAGTCTTGCCCCACATGACACCAGAGTAGCTGAAATCTCTTTAAGAGCCATGAATACTCTCCAATTTTACTCAATCCAAGCTAAGCATTCTCGCAACTGAGACTGAATAAATAAGAACACAATAAATGGCAGATGATACAGGTTACAGGGATTGGAAGATACCTTCAATGGAGGGTTATCTGGAGCAAGTGCCTCGGCAACAAATTGAGGCCCCAAAGATGAACCACCAATTCCTATGGAAAGAATTTGACTAAATCGTCAATCAGGAGATGACGGAGGTTTGATCTGCATTTACACCACAGGTAAATCAGCAGAAAAGTAGCATGAGCAGTTGACAGGACATAAAATGTACATATAAAAGCTGAATTAAGTTTATGATATAGTATGGTCTATATAAAGATGTTTTAAAATTCTTAAGTACAAGTTACACACTAAGTGAACTAATTTACCCTTGTCATCCCAAGAAATATATATCTATTCAATTCTTACTAAGTTAACAACTTTGAAACCAGCTCTCAAGACCAATAAGCCAACATAATGAAAATACGTCTACTGTTCAGTGATCATTCACCAAAAGTTATTCTTTGATATGGTGAAGGATCAACAAAATTTCGGGCTGCCTTATCATTCCAGAATTTAACATCACTAAGCATGATCGCAATTGACAATAATAATAGGTCAAATTAATACATAAAGAATCTCCAAGATGCAGAGCAAGCTTGGTCATATCCACAATGCATACACGTGCATTCTAGGCATCCCTCTTGATTCTTGAATCTTGATGCAACGAATTCGTACAGTTCAAAAGTAGCGCAACTTCAACAAATCCCCTAAATGCTTTCAACATACTGTCCTACACGGTTACTTCATATCCCCTGAATGCTTTCCACATACAACCCTAAAGAGCTAATTCAAATTGGAGTGTCTCTTAGAGGAAATTTTGCAGAGGACCTTGGCGGAGATGATATCGCTGGCGAAGGCGAGGATGCGTTCGAGGGTGGTCTCGATCTTGGAGCGGGGGAATGAGTTGGGGGCGAGGCCGGGGCAGCGCAGCCAGTAGTGGCCGACCATGCGGCCCTCGTCGGGGTTGGCGATGGCGCCCTTCCCCAGCTCCCGCATCGCCGCGAAGGCGCGCTGCATGGGCGGCTCCATCCGCTCCAGTAACTCCTCCGTGAATCCTATCCGGATCACGTCCACGAACAGGGCCAGCTGCTTGTGCTGGTACAGCCAATCCACGTAGCGGCTCCACAGCCTGATGGGGTCCTTCTCCACTGCGCCGTGGGCGTGGCCCGACTGCTTCGAGGTAAGCGAGTGGGGAGAGGAGGAGCGGCAGACGTCGGCAGTGGAGTTGGGACGGGCGAGGCGGAGGTGGGAGGAGCGGGGCAGGAGGCGGCGGCACGCCCCGGAGGAGATGGAAGCCATCGCCGGAGTTGGGAGTCCCCGAGGCAAGGCAAGGGCAAGGCCTTGCGAGATGAAAAGAACGTTGGTGGGGTCCACCTGTCAGTGAGTGACGGAGTGCCTAACGGGGAGCATGGAGCCGGCGAGGTTGGAGACGGGCGACCTAGCAGTGAACAAGGGGCCCAAAGCCTTTTCCCGCCCAGTCACTGACCAGTGTCCACCTCGCTCGCGGCACGCCATCCGTAAGGCCCAGAAGCCGACGCTTGCCATGTCCAAAATTCCTCAGCATAGTAGGCCTCAGTCGTCCATCCATCCCCCAGCCCACATGTCCGATCCGTTCCCCGCCCACTAACCCGGACCCTCAACGGCCCAAATTCTCAGTGGGCCTTACAGGGTTCTGTGATTCTGCACAAGGTACGGCGCAAGGGTACAGGGGTTTCATGTCTCCAACAATATCCTCTAAATCTCATCCTCTAAATCACTTTTTAGAGGACACAATCTAGAATATAGAAGACTACAATATGTAACCTCCAACAAGTCTCCTAAATATGGTCCCCTAAATTAAAATCTGGGTCCAAAAAAACTACCAACCAATCTTCTCATCTCCTCCCTGTCCCTTCCTCCCGAAAAAAAAATCGAAAAAACCGAATGGCCTTTCCCGGAGAGCAGCGGCGAGGACGAAAATGTAGCCATCAGAGACATGTAGCGGCGAGCATGGCGGAGAGGAGATTTTATCTAGCCGCCCGGAGAGCAGCGGCGAGGATGAGATGTTATCTAGTCATCACGTTTCGTTTTCTTTACGGAGTCCGTAACAAGCATGGCGGTCGAAAACCACATCAAAGTCAGTCACCTTGGCCTTTATTTTGTTGGCTGTACACATGCAAACGGACAGACCATAAACGGATGACCTGCTCAAGCGCCGCGGGAAGTGGCGGTGGAGGAGGAATCGGGCATAATATAAGGTTAGTTCAACTGTTCAAGCTTTCTGAGCAACATGGTGTGAGAATACTTAAACACAATTATGGTTGCTAGCTAATTCAAGACTATATTTGCAATTGGTTTGCCGTATATACTGTATATAACGAACTAACCGAATGCACAGTCCTAGCGCTGCTTGCTGATTGCTCTGATGCGTGTTCGGCATGTTCACTTATTAATGATTGCTTGAAGATGTATTGAGCACTTTGTGTGTGTGTGTGTTTAATCTTTCACTTTTTAATTAAAAATTTATACTTTCGCAGAGATGAATCGCCGTAGAAATCTCGTTAAATTTGTGTTGGATGAAGATTCTTCGGACGATGATGAGGAATTTATTTTTACGGCGGCTCAATTAATTCACCAACAATACATGAATGATCAGAGCGTATGAGGCGATGGGGTCCCGATTTTCCGATAGGATGATAACTTCGATTTTGGTGGAGGTGACCCTTGCGATCCAACTACAACCGAACGACGTCGCTTGCGCCTTAGCAATCGCTGAACCAACCCCAAGGTGTTATCAACCGTGCCAAGAACGCGGTTGACCTGACCACGAAGGTCTATTCCTGCATGCAATCGAAGAACACGCAAGAACAAGATAACGAGCAATCTAAAATTGCAAATATATAAATTGAGATCAAAAGGTGGGATTCCGGAGGCTGTCTTGACAGGTGGTCATCCGACACAACTGAAGAACAGAAGTTTGCATAATAGCTAAACCTAAACTCAACGAAATCCAAGTCTTAGCAACGGAGGCGGCGGCTCCTTTATAGGGAGAACAACCAGGAGGGGCGTCCAAAGTGCATGCTCTAGGGTTACAAGGCCCATGGGCCCAATTGGTGGTGGCGCAGCACCCTTTTGACTCGGACTCAAAAACCAACGTGGATTGTTTTTATGATTGCAGCCGGCTCGTATGGAATTTGAAGATGAGGTTGGATCCGTTGGAAAGTAGACTTCATAAGCTTTCCATGAAGTACAAGAACGTCCCAAACGGAGTCCGTATGAGAAAGTTACGTTCGTTTCAACTTGCACCATTGCAGGAGTCCGAATCTGATTCCAGTACGTGACCAACACGGACTCTTTTGATGATTGCGGCTGTCTCGGATAGAATTTGAAGATGGGGTTGAATCCTTTAGAAAGTAGACTTGATAAGCTTTCCATGAAGTCCAAGAACGTCCCAAACGGAGTCCGTATGAGAAAGTTACGTCCGTTTAAACTTGCACCATTGCAGCAGTCCGAGTCTGATTCCAAAACGTGTCCAACTCGAATTCGTGCTTGACTTGGTCCCAAAGTGACGTGATGACCTCCATTATTCCTTCCATGCATGTCCAGGACTCCATGTCCCTTTCCTTCATCCTTTCCCAAATTCCTAAGCACAATTAAATCACTTGCATTAGGTAGCGGTCTATTCTCAGTAACATATGAAGGCTGAAGAAACGAATTCACCTTTAGTTCAATCTTGATATTGGGCGCGATTGTCGTATGTGTTTGTGGCGTGGTCACATCATCCTCCCCTTCTTGATAGAAAACCGTCCTCGGTTTTAGCATATGTGTAGCCTCACGTATTGCATGATCTTCATCATAAATCTCGGTACATAATAACAAACGCAACAAACTCTCATTATGTAATATCATATGTTCTTTATCACGCAAAGTAAAACCTTTTTGAAACAAGCTCACCTTATAATTTAAGTGATGCGTAGGAGCTCTTGTAATTGGAACAACAAGCATAGCAAATATGGTTGTATCCATAGGGGTCGTGTCCTCATCATCCTCCCCTTCTTGAAAACAAAGCCGTCCTCGGCTTTTGATAAACTGAAAGTATGGTAACAAAGAAGCCAAGGTGTATGCATGGTATATGTATATGTCATCCGTTTTAACAGTTATTCGTTGTTGCACAATTAATGTTATAACACAGCAGCAATCATAAAAGCTCATTGTATTATTAACCCAAAAGTAATCATATATGTTAATGAACAAATCAAAATTTCTCACACAGTAATTATCGCAACTTGTTTTGCAAATGTAAGTGAAGCATTTATGCAATTCAAATCTTTGAAGTTGTAAACTTGTTGTGGTGGCACATATAGGCAAAGCTACAACTTTTGGAATCAAACAAAGTTTATCCATATAATCAGATTTCAATTGAGCAATAGCAAATTCATCTAGTAAGGGTGAAAATATTTGCAAGTTCTTCCATACATCAATTTCATTATTCAGATTGCCAATGTTAGATGGTTCAATAAGAGAAGAACACATAGGCATTGAATGATCACTAAAATTTATTTTTCTTTCATAATGAACAAGATTGAGCATACAAGAGTTGTTGTTCAAAACAACAAGCTGCAATTCATCCATGTGGTCACAAGTTATGCATATTCGATATACAAGAAATTGATTTCCTACACCATAATCTCCAATCAAATTAAACTTATACCCAGGGGTGTAGGCACTAAACAAGAATTTTGAACATGTAAGTTCAGCAACTTTCTCCAAAGCATGTGACAATTTCATAGGAAGATCCAACATGATGTAACACAATGAATTGGCAGGAGAAATTCTAGTTAAAACTTCTTTATGTCTAACCAAAGCCACATGATCATTGTATGTGATTAATTCATCACATGAATCACTCAAAACAGCAGGCAATTCAATTATTTTTTGACAAGGTGCACTAAACTCATTCTCAATACTCAAATCAATGCAGTGTAAATTCTCTACTTGAAATATGGGCGTGTCAGAATTGTTTTCCACTAAGTTTTGCTCTAAAATAGCATGAACAGTACATAATTGTTGTTCTTCACAAGCATACTCACCGTGAGTGATGATAGCACCATGATCTTTATCTTTTTGGCTCCCCTCAGATGATGTAGGTACATCCATCTCCTCATCTTCCTTCTCAAGTAATGGAGTTGGTAGCTCAAGTAACTCATTCTTCTCTTCAGCATGGTTTTCAACTTGCTGCAAATTGTTAGTTACAGAAAAAGGCACAACCACAGGTTTGCTCTCATGTGTCATATTATCAACTATTCTCAATTCTTTCTCAATTTGACTTTCAACCTTACAAGCAAGTATAAACAAATCATAGAGAGAATTATATTCTTTGTGGACGAGAATGTTCTTAATTTCTTGATTAAGCCCACCTAAGAATCTATTCTCTATACCTTCTACATGTTCCTCTAAATCACAACGCAACAAAAGAGCTTTCAATTCTTCATAGTATTCACTTACAGTTTTCCTACCTTGTTCTAAACGTTGCAATCTTTTTAACAAGTCACGTGAATAATATGAAGGAACAAATGTAGATCTCATGATTCGTTTCAAAGCATTCCAAGTTTTAGGTACATGTGGTAGTCTACATTGTTTCCTCCACCAAAATAATGCGAAATCAGTGAATTCACTAGTAGCAGCCCTAACTCTTTTATCATCAGGAAAATCATAGCACAGAAAATTTTGATCTAATTGTATTTCCCATTCAAGATAAGCTTCAGGGTCATATCTACCAGCAAATGGAGGAATTGTAAACTTGGCATCATCATCACATACCTCTCTTGTTAACCTACCTGTACCTTGTCGATTATGTCGAAGTCGACAACGGTCGCGATCATTGGAGCCCTCAATTCTGTTGTTGATGGTGGTGAGGGTCTTATTAATACGATCCAACAAGTTGTTGGTCTCACAAAAATTGCTACAATGTGATCTTGAACCTGTCATGGTTAGTAGAAAACAAGGAAATACACAAGAATTATGTAAGTCCCTATAAACTACTAGGAGGTGGAGCTTCACAAGTCACACATCTCTCAAACTCTTACCAAGCTCTTACAAGTTCTTACCAATGCAAAACAGGTGGTGTAACCGGTGGCTGGTTCGTGATAACTTGACTCAAGTGATGTGTATAGCGATTGCAAGGGTCGGTTCGACGTGATCTGCTCGGTTAGTAAAAGGTGTAGCTTGGAAGGCTAGATATGTAGCAATGGAGAACAATCAATTAATTTCAGAAATTGCACAGAATTGAATTATAGTTCGTATCTAGCACTTAGCCTATGTTGCTGATCAAACAAGGATAGGAGAAGGCCAAAACAAGTGTGTAACAATGTATAGGAGTGATGAGCACAAGATAACTCAATAGAATGCAATCTGGAATTGAAAAGCACAAGGATTGACCCAATTCTGAGAAAGCAGATTTCTGCCCACTGGACAGCACGTCGGTATTTTGGCCGTAACTTTTTGTCAGTTGACTTTTTTTCAATTATTCTTTTTTTCTGTGTTTCCTGACGGATTTTGCTACAACTTTTGTTTTGGGGCCATATTCTAGAAACCGACAGATAAAATCGCACAAAAATCACAAGCGCAGACTGTTACAGATTCAGTCCGGAAATTTGGGACAACTTGCACCGCAGATATCTTTTAACTGCCTTAATGGAATGAAGCGAAATTTTAGGAGCAGTTATATAAGGAAGCTGTAGGTCTAGTGGCGGTGGTTTCACTCAAAAAAGATATCGGAAACAAAAGATATGGCGTTTTTGGTGGCGGCTGCAGAGAAAGGACAGATCAGCCGAAATTGGAAATTAGGGTTTGGGGTGGGGATTTTTTTTGTTGGGATTTTTTTATGGAATCAAGGATATGACCAGCAACTAGACAAAGCTAAAACGGACACAAATTCAATTTAGCAAACTAAAACTAACAGATTGAAAGGCACAACGGGGTTTGGACAGCGGAAATTAACTCTTTTTGTGGGGCAATTTTTCTGGACTATGGAAATAAAAATCAATCTACTAACTAGGGATACAAAAAATTCCTACCGGTCAACTGAAGCTCTGATACCAACTGATGAGGCGATGGGGTCCCGATTTTCCGATAGGATGATAACTTCGATTTTGGTGGAGGTGACCCTTGCGATCCGACTACAACCGAACGACGTCGCTTGCGCCTTAGCAATCGCTGAACCAACCCCAAGGTGTTATCAACCGTGCCAAGAACGCGGTTGACCTGACCACGAAGGTCTATTCCTGCATGCAATCGAAGAACACGCAAGAACAAGATAACGAGCAATCTAAAATTGCAAATATATAAATTGAGATCAAAAGGTGGGATTCCGGAGGCTGTCTTGACAGGTGGTCATCCGACACAACTGAAGAACAGAAGTTTGCATAATAGCTAAACCTAAACTCAACGAAATCCAAGTCTTAGCAACGGAGGCGGCGGCTCCTTTATAGGGAGAACAACCAGGAGGGGCGTCCAAAGTGCATGCTCTAGGGTTACAAGGCCCATGGGCCCAATTGGTGGTGGCGCAGCACCCTTTTGACTCGGACTCAAAAACCAACGTGGATTGTTTTTATGATTGCAGCCGGCTCGTATGGAATTTGAAGATGAGGTTGGATCCGTTGGAAAGTAGACTTCATAAGCTTTCCATGAAGTACAAGAACGTCCCAAACGGTCTCCGTATGAGAAAGTTACGTTCGTTTCAACTTGCACCATTGCAGGAGTCCGAATCTGATTCCAGTACGTGACCAACACGGACTCTTTTGATGATTGCGGCTGTCTCGGATAGAATTTGAAGATGGGGTTGAATCCTTTAGAAAGTAGACTTGATAAGCTTTCCATGAAGTCCAAGAACGTCCCAAACGGAGTCCGTATGAGAAAGTTACGTCCGTTTAAACTTGCACCATTGCAGCAGTCCGAGTCTGATTCCAAAACGTGTCCAACTCGAATTCGTGCTTGACTTGGTCCCAAAGTGACGTGATGACCTCCATTATTCCTTCCATGCATGTCCAGGACTCCATGTCCCTTTCCTTCATCCTTTCCCAAATTCCTAAGCACAATTAAATCACTTGCATTAGGTAGCGGTCTATTCTCAGTAACATATGAAGGCTGAAGAAACGAATTCACCTTTAGTTCAATCTTGATATTGGGCGCGATTGTCGTATGTGTTTGTGGCGTGGTCACATCATCCTCCCCTTCTTGATAGAAAACCGTCCTCGGTTTTAGCATATGTGTAGCCTCACGTATTGCATGATCTTCATCATAAATCTCGGTACATAATAACAAACGCAACAAACTCTCATTATGTAATATCATATGTTCTTTATCACGCAAAGTAAAACCTTTTTGAAACAAGCTCACCTTATAATTTAAGTGATGCGTAGGAGCTCTTGTAATTGGAACAACAAGCATAGCAAATATGGTTGTATCCATAGGGGTCGTGTCCTCATCAAAAAGCATGGAGGTTCTGTATTTGAGCACCAAGTAGTTGATCGGAATAGACTGGCGGGTCATCACAGACTATACAATGACTATTTCTCAGAAGAACCTACATATGGTCCTATTTATTTTAGGCGCAGGTTTGTATTATTTTTCTCTAATTTTCCAATTTTATTGCAAATAGTGTTACATGTATGATATATTTTTTAATGTGTTGAAGGTTTAGAATGAGACGGCCTCTATTTTTACGCATAATGCACGCTGTGGAGGCGCATGATGATTATTTTGTGCAAAAAAGAAATGCAGCCGGTACCCTCGGGTTGTCATGCTTGCAGAAGGTTACTGCAGCATTCCGTATGTTAACTTACGGTGTAGCAGCAGATGCAATAGATGACTATGTTCGTATTGGAGAAAGTACTGCTATAGAGAGTTTAAAAAGGATGGTCAAAGCAATATGTGAAGTTTTTGGAGACGAGTATTTGAGGACACCAAATGAGAATGATACCGCTAAATTACTCGTAGCAGGGGAAGAAAGAGTGATGAGGACATTTCTATTACACATTCTTCATCCACTCCAAGTGTGCATGACAAAGCTAGTGATGAGGCTCCAAAAGGTCCTATGACAAGAGCAAGAGCTAAGCTACTTCAACAACAGGTGCTTTTATTTCTTAGAGAGTCTTCCATTACGTTAGATGAGAATAGCATACTACCTAATGCAAATATATTATGTGTTCTCAGATTTGAAGCAACAGAAGATCAAGTGGAGAAGGACCAATTGGCCATGAGTCATGATAGGAAAGAAGCTCATGCAATGGGAGAGCAAAAGGGAGGAGCCCAAGGACTTAAACCACAAGTTTTGGATAAGATTTTCAAGCCAAATTCAGACTTCCCACGTGCTCAACCCAATTCAAACTCGGATTCAACTCAGGATTCAACTCGGATTCGGTTCGGGACAGCCTGATAGGCAGTTACTAAAAAGGTCATAACTTTCACAAACGGAGTCCGATTCAGGTGTTCTTGTACTCGTTGGAAAGATAATTTCAAGGGCTACGCAATGGATCTGGTCCCACCTTAAAATTCGTCACGGATAAAAAGTTATGATCGAAACAATATGACGGATGAAAACTATAGTTTCCTTTTTGTGAGAGTTCGTATCTAAAACCATGTAGGGTTGAGTTGTAATTGGTTTGGGGACCATATGGACGTCCCAAGGGGCTATATAAGCCATGTAATGGCAGCCTTTAGGGGTTAGACCACGTTTGAGAAAAATCAATCTACTAAAGTTTGTTTGAGTTTAGCATTGCTGCCGAAGTTCCATAGGGAATTAGGAGCGTTCTCTTCAATCAAGATCCTTCAGCCTTTCCGTTGGGAATTGGGTGCACGATTGATCTTCGCTTGGTGGTCGGCGAAATCAACACGAGTGTGTTTTGGCGGATTAAAGAGTGTTCGTCCCTTGCATTGGCATTGGAGGATCATTACGATTCATCAAGACTCCCGTGAGTATCCATCCTACGTCGAGAAGATCGGGCGACCCCGTATCATCTTGGTATCAGAGCGCGGTTTACTCGGTAGGATCTTTTCCCTTTAAATTTCAGTTATTACTTGCTGTCCTATAGTCCACAAACCAAAAACACAAAAAAAATCCAAACCCTAGTTTTGCATCTGCTATTTTCGTGAGTTTTATTAAGTCTTGATCCATTAGAAATTTTGTTTACGTGCTGATCTTTGTGTTCCTTCGCGTAACTTGATCTTGTGTCCCCATAAAACAAAAAAAGGTAGATTCAATTTACTCTTGAAGTTGAGTCCGTATCCATAACTCCTCTCAGATCAATCTGAGTACAACTCTTGAATCCAAGTCAGTTTTGGCTAGCTGTCCACTTCCGAATCCGTTTGGAAGTTGCCATCCGAAACCAACTCTAAGGAGGTGTTAGTGTTCACGTTTGCTTCCTTGAACACCATACGGCCGAACACCACACATACGAGCTTCACTTATATCCTTTGAATACTTGAGACTAGTCATTGATATTGCATTGAGGGCTGCTCCTGAATACTTATAGCTGAATTTTGGGCTTGTGCATCACCACTCCAGCCGATAAAAAAAATTCAAAGTTTAGAGAAAGAGATATCCCTACCTTCCACAAAAGTTTGTGACCCATATACCTTAATAGACCCAGAACAGTGAGTTGAACATATTTGGGTGATTGGCAAGGTAGCAAAAAAAGAAAAAGAAAAAAAAAGGTGAGCAAAAAAAAAGAGAGAAAAAAAAGAGAGGAGGCTGATTGGGTGAGTGGTTCTAGCTCCTATTTGGGTGAGTGATTTGAGCAATCTTGTGCCCTCTATTCTTGTTATTGCAATTGGCTAGCGTCTCTCCTAGTACTTGATGCAAACGAGCTATTGTTCCTATTTGTTCTCATCTAGCTCATTTCTTTGTTGCATTGAGTCACATTGATCTTTGCGTGTGCGTTCATACACTTTACTTATATCTTTTGGATCAGCACATAGGCAATATTTTCTAGCTTGGATTATTACTTAATTTTACAACACCGTGAAATTCAGATCGTGTAGGATAAATACTTCCTAACCAAGCTCCACAAAATATCCTTTGCCGTGCAATTGTGAGTCACTTTTAAATCCGCTTGATCATCACTTGTTATTGTAGCCACCACCAAGTGTAAGTTTCCTTTGGCCTCAATTCACTTCGGAAAGGTAAGGACTTTACTTGGTTGAGAAAAAGTGAGACTGAGTGACTCCACATATTACCCATATATTTGTGGTTTTTGTGTCTTCTTGCTACTAACCATGTCAGGTGGAGACGACAACATGGGAGAGGAGCATGGTGTGAATTCCCCGGTGACTCGTTTTCAATTCCAAGCTTTGAGGGGAACTTTGCGCAACGAGTTCGCCGCTACTACTTCTGCCTTGGAGGAGCAACTCAAAGCTGAGATCAACAACTCCACACAAGACATCCGCATTGAGATGAACCAACAAATGAATGTGCTACGTACCAACATCGTCAACGACGTGGTGCGCGCACTTCGAGCACAACAAGAGGAAGGCAGTGTTCATCGTGGGGGTGGCATACCTCCGCGAGATGAGGAAGCAAGTGTTGCTCGAGGTGGCCAAGATGCACAACAACGGCAAGACCACATGGTGGCAAACGCCATCCGTCCACCCCCGCCTGGGAGAGGTGTAGGGGGCGGCTTCCATGGTCCGGGGAGGGGCCATGGACATGGAGGCCGTGGTGGGGGAGCACTTCACGTTGACGACGATGACGATGGCTACCACCGTCGTAATCGTAACGGCGAAGAACGACCACACGAGGAGAAATTTGGTAAGCTCAAATTTACAATGCCTTCATTTTCAGGTACACATGAGCCCGAAGAATACCTCACTTGGGAGCTCAAGGTGGACAAGGTGTTCCGCTTGCACAACTATTCTGAAGAAAAGAAAATCCATATGGCGGGACTAGAATTCAATGATTATGCCTTGGTTTGGTGGGAACAAGTGCAAAACCAAAGGATGGAGAACAATGAGCCACCCATCACTACATCGGAAGAGATGAAGTACCATATGAGGGCAAGGTTTGTTCCTAAACATTACAAACGTGACCTTTTTGATAAATTGCAGAATTCGAAGCAAGGAAGTTTCACGATTGAGGAGTACTACAAAGAGATGAAAATGGCTATGATAAGGGCTAATGTTTATGAACAAGAAGAGCAAACTATGGCCCGTTTCCTTGCGGGTTTGCATCCCTCCATCAAGCGAATTGTGGAATTTCAACCCTACAACAACATGGTGGAGTTGGTGCATCAAGCCACTAAGGCTGAGAGGCAAGTACAACAGGACATGAGGATTTCAAAATCATCTTCCTACACTCCCCGTACAGCACCTACAGGAGGTAAAACTACATCTCGTTTCAATTCGTTTAAAACTAATCCATCTACTGGAAGTTTTGCTCCTAGTGCACGTGCTGCCCCGAGTACCAAGAATGCCACTCCTTCCTTCTCAAAGAAAGGACCAGCCCCTTCTTCATCATCTTCGGTTGGTTCTACGGCCAAGAGTAGCTCCATCCAATGCTTCAAGTGTCTTGGTCGCGGGCATATGCAAAAGGATTGCCCAAATAGCAAGGTAATGTTGGTAACTGAGAATGGAGAATATGACTCTGCTGAAGAAGATGGAGAACACCTTGCTGATTTTGAGGCGTTTGAGGATGGCCATGAGGAAGAAAGAGAAGAACAAACACATAGGGATGGGTATTGTGACCCGGAGTCCGGTCCTATCCTTGTGTGCACCCCTTCGGTATTGAGCGTTCAAGCAAAACCCAACCATGAACAGCGCTGCAATCTTTTCCAAACAAAAGCTCAGGTTAGTAAAGATGGTAAGTGTTGCAAAGTTATTATTGATGGAGGTAGTTGTCATAACCTAGCTAGCAAAGAACTTTGCACTAAACTTGGATTGAAATACAAGAAACACCCACATCCATATCAAATTCAGTGGTTGAATAATAATGGTTCCATGAATGTTGGGTACACTGTTGATGTTAGCTTTCAGATTGGGTCTTATCGTGATACTGTAGAATGCGATGTTGTGTCCATGGAAGTATGTCACTTGTTATTAGGTAGGCCATGGCAATATGATCGTTCTGTTATTCATGATGGTAGAACTAATCAGTACAAATTCATGTGGAACAATAAGGAAATAACACTACTGCCATTAACTCCTTCTCAAATCATACATGATAACATGCAAAAAGTTGAGGTGAATGTGGAGAGTGAGAAGGGGAAGGAGCAAAAGAAAGTGATTCCACAAAAGGTGAGAGAGAGAGCCACAAGCTAAAATTGAGTGGAAAAAGAAAGGATGAGGGAGAGAAAAAGTTGGTCATGATAGCCACCAAATCTGATCTGAGAGAAATGAGAGATGATTCCACTTTGGAGCATTTGGTATTGTTGTATAAAGATGTTTTGCTTTCTACTAATGACTTAACCTCTCTTCCTAGCGTGGTTTCTCAAGTGTTACAGGCTTATGAAGATGTTTTTCCAGAGGAGGTACCCGCTGGTTTACCCCCCATTCGAGGCATCGAACATCAAATTGACTTGGTACCGGGAGCTCCACTTCCCAACCGGCCGCCGTACCGCACAAACCCGGAGGAGACAAAAGAAATTCAGCGGCAAGTCCAAGCGCTCATGGAAAAAGGGTACGTACGCGAAAGTCTTAGTCCTTGTGCCGTTCCTGTCATTCTTGTTCCTAAGAAAGATGGTACATGGAGAATGTGCATAGACTGTAGAGTTATCAACAATATTACCATTCGATATCGTCATCCTATTCCTAGGTTAGATGATATGCTTGATGAATTGAGTGGCTCTACTATCTTTTCTAAGATTGATTTGCGTAGCAGATATCATCAAATTAGAATGAAACATGGTGATGAGTGGAAGACAGCTTTTAAAACAAAATTTGGATTGTATGAATGGTTAGTGATGCCTTTTGGTTTATCTAATGCACCTAGTACATTCATGCGATTAATGAACCATGTTTTGAGACACTTCATTGGAAAATTTGTGGTAGTCTATTTTGATGACATTCTGATATATAGCCGCTCATTGGAAGAACATGTTGAACACATTAGACAAGTGCTAGAAGTGCTAAGAGCTGAAAAATTGTATGCTAATCTTGAGAAGTGTACCTTTTGCACAAACAAAGTGGTGTTCTTAGGCTATGTTGTTTCAGCTCATGGAATTCAAGTTGATGAATCTAAAATTGAAGCTATTCGCAATTGGCCTACTCCTGTGAATGTTAGTCAAATTCGTAGCTTCCATGGCCTTGCTAGTTTTTATAGGCGATTTGTGAAAGACTTTAGCACCATTGCTGCCCCACTAAATGAATTAACTAAAAAGGGAATCACTTTTGAGTGGGGAGAAAAACAAGACAAAGCTTTTGCTGAATTGAAGAAATGTTTGACGGAAGCACCATTGCTTGTTTTACCTGATTTCACTAGAACTTTTGAGATTGAATGTGATGCTAGTGGAATAGGTATTGGTGGTGTTTTGATGCAAGGCAGAAAACCTGTTGCATATTTTAGTGAGAAACTTCATGGTGCACAATTGAATTATCCTGTTTATGACAAAGAATTGTATGCTCTTGTGCGCGTATTAGAGACTTGGCAACATTATCTTTGGCCTAAAGAATTTGTCATTTATTCTGATCATGAAGCTTTGAAATATTTGAAAGGTCAAGCTAAACTGAACCGTAGACATGCCAAGTGGGTTGAATTCATTGAGACTTTTCCATACATTGTTAAATACAAGAAAGGCAAGGAAAATGTGGTAGCTGATGCATTGTCTAGAAAACATGTGCTTTTCACTCAATTGGAAGTTAAGGTTCCAGGGCTAGAAAGTTTGAAAGATTTATATGCTTCTGATCATGACTTTTCAACACCATATTTTAATTGCAAGGATGGGAAAGGGTGGGATAAGTTTCATGTTCATGATGGTTTTCTCTTTCGTATGAACAAACTATGTGTTCCAGATTCTTCTGTGCGTTTGCTACTATTGCAGGAGTCTCATGCAGGAGGATTGATGGGTCACTTTGGAAGAGAGAAGACATACATGATGTTGGCCGATCACTTCTATTGGCCAAAGATGAGGCGCGACGTCGAGAGATTTGTTCAAAGATGCATCACATGCCATAAAGCAAAGGCAAAACTCAATCCACATGGTTTGTACACTCCACTTGCAGCTCCTAGTGTTCCTTGGGAAGATCTTAGCATGGATTTTGTGTTGGGATTACCTAGGACCAAGAGGGGGAGGGATTCAGTCTTTGTTGTTGTGGATCGGTTTTCTAAAATGGCACATTTTATTCCCTGTCATAAGAGCGACGATGCGTCGCATGTAGCTGACTTGTTTTTCAGGGAGATTGTGAGGTTGCATGGAATGCCAAGAACTATTGTTTCCGATCGTGACGTCAAGTTCATGAGCTACTTTTGGAAAACTTTGTGGGCCAAGCTTGGGACAAAGTTGTTGTTTTCAACAACTTGTCACCCACAAACAGATGGACAGACGGAGGTGGTGAACCGTACACTCTCAATGCTGCTGCGGACGATGATCAAAAAGAATTTGAAAGAGTGGGAAGATTGCCTACCGCATGTTGAATTTGCATATAATCGGGCGGTGCATTCTACAACTCAAGTGTGTCCATTTGAGGTGGTGTATGGTTTCAAACCAATCACGCCACTTGACTTGATGCCACTTCCATTACAAGAACGTACAAATATGGAGGCTTCTAAGCGTGCTGATTTTGTGAAAAAGCTCCATGAAAAGACTAAAGAGGTAATTGAAAAGAAGGTACGTGCTTATGCTTCTAAAGCTAACAAGGCTAGAAAGAAAATGCTATTTGAACCAGGTGACTTAGTATGGGTGCATCTTCGCAAAGAACGCTTTCCGGAGAAGCGTAAATCAAAATTGATGCCCCGTGGTGATGGTCCTTTTAAAGTACTTGCCAAGATCAATGACAACGCATACAAGATAGAGCTTCCGGGAGACGATTATGGGGTGAGTACTACTTTTAATGTTGCTGATTTATCACCATTCTTTGGACAAGATGGCACAGAGTCGAGGACGACTCCTTTTCAAGAGGGGGAGGATGATGAGGACATTTCTATTACACATTCTTCATCCACTCCAAGTGTGCATGACAAAGCTAGTGATGAGGCTCCAAAAGGTCCTATGACAAGAGCAAGAGCTAAGCTACTTCAACAACAGGTGCTTTTATTTCTTAGAGAGTCTTCCATTACGTTAGATGAGAATAGCATACTACCTAATGCAAATATATTATGTGTTCTCAGATTTGAAGCAACAGAAGATCAAGTGGAGAAGGACCAATTGGCCATGAGTCATGATAGGAAAGAAGCCCATGCAATGGGAGAGCAAAAGGGAGGAGCCCAAGGACTTAAACCACAAGTTTTGGATAAGATTTTCAAGCCAAATTCAGACTTCCCACGTGCTCAACCCAATTCAAACTCGGATTCAACTCAGGATTCAACTCGGATTCGGTTCGGGACAGCCTGATAGGCAGTTACTAAAAAGGTCATAACTTTCACAAACGGAGTCCGATTCAGGTGTTCTTGTACTCGTTGGAAAGATAATTTCAAGGGCTACGCAATGGATCTGGTCCCACCTTAAAATTCGTCACGGATAAAAAGTTATGATTGAAACAATATGACAGGTGAAAACTATAGTTTCCTTTTTGTGAGAGTTCGTATCTAAAACCATGTAGGGTTGAGTTGTAATTGGTTTGGGGACCATATGGACGTCCCAAGGGGCTATATAAGCCATGTAATGGCAGCCTTTAGGGGTTAGACCACGTTTGAGAAAAATCAATCTACTAAAGTTTGTTTGAGTTTAGCATTGCTGCCGAAGTTCCATAGGGAATTAGGAGCGTTCTCTTCAATCAAGATCGTTCAGCCTTTCCGTTGGGAATTGGGTGCACGATTGATCTTCGCTTGGTGGCCGGCGAAATCAACACGAGTGTGTTTTGGCGGATTAAAGAGTGTTCGTCCCTTGCATTGGCATTGGAGGATCATTACGATTCATCAAGACTCCCGTGAGTATCCATCCTACGTTGAGAAGATCGGGCGACCCCGTATCAAAGAGGTTTTCCAGGAATGTTGGGGTCAATTGACTGTATGCACTGGAGGTGGAAGAATTGTCCTGCTGCATGGCAAGGTATGTATAGTGGGCATGTGTGAGAGCCCACTATGATTCTAGAAGCTATTGCATCACATGACTTATGGATTTGGCATGCTGTTTTTGGTTTACCTGGATCTCACAATGATATCAATGTTCTTCAACGATCGCCGTTGTTTGCTAAGCTTGCCGAAGGTCAGGCTCCCAAAGTTAATTATATTATCAACGGGCACAACTATAATATGGGGTATTACCTTGCAGACGATATTTATCCTTCATGGGCCACATTTGTGAAGACCATACAAATGCCACAAGGCAACAAAAAGAAGTATTTTGCCAAAGCACAAGAAGCCGTTAGGAAGGATGTTGAACGAGCATATCGCTTTGCCATTGTTCGTGGGCTAGCTCGTTTTTGGGATGCAGATACTCTACGTGAAATAATGAGGGCATGTGTAATCATGCATAATATGATTGTAGAAGACGAGCGTGACGATGAGAATGATTTGACTTTTGATGGTGTAGGAGATCCTGTCGATGTTTCACATGAACATACGCCTGATCTTCATGAGTTCATTGAGAATTATAGGAAAATTAAAGACAAGGGTATTCACAGTCAGCTTCAAGCAGACCTCGTAGAACACTTGTGGCAACGTCATGGAGACCAACATAAGATGCTGGGATGAGACCGATTAATGTAGCAGTGAAGACAACCAAAACGCCACCTTTAATCACTCCAAAAAGAGCTCCAGCAAGTAATGATGCACAGGGACAAGTATATGCATGAGAATTTATAGAAGTATGTACCATACAAAAAAGAAATATCACCATCAAAAGAATTATCTCGCACTGGTAATGCCTTCAGAAAGAATTACATGGAGTATAATACTGCTTATGAACCAAATGAGTATAATATTGTTTATCAACTAGTATATATATTGCAATTTCTCAATAATTTTCCTTTAGAAAGAAGTATATACTAATCTTGGTAGTATGGAATATATGAAACAGGTAATGTATCAAAACTTGGGGTAAAAATTTGTTCATGACATTTTAATATGTAGTTTAGACTTAATAATGATCTTTTGCTCAAATAAAAATACCCACTAAATATCCTTCCCACATCTTTCATCAAGAAATTTACCTTCACCAAAGAAGGTGTACTGATGGAGGAACTCCTCCTGACTTGCAGCTAACTCCGTGGTCGATTCTTCGCCGCCAGAGTGCCTAGGAGCTGGAGTGTGGGCGTCTTCGCGGGTCGTCGGCTGTGAGTGTCGCAGCGGCTCGGGGGCGATGGCGTGTGGCGACCCTTGTGCGCATCCGGAGGCAGGAGCTTAGACAACCCGTGGCGGTGGAAGACCCACTCTAGCAGGGCCGACGCGGCCAACAGGAGCGGCGGCTCGGGGTACCGGCGGCAATGGGGACCGGGACGCCGCAGAGGATGCTCGGGGTGGTGGCGGCGGTGGAGGCTGCTGTGGCATCGCGGCATATGCTCGGGAAGGTGGCGGCAGTGGAGGATATGCGAATCGAGGCGGCGGTGTGAACAGGGGAGCCGGCGCTCGGGCGGCGGAAGGCGCGGGCGCTCGGGAGGCGAACGACGCGGGCGCGAGGGCAGGTGCGAGGGAGCAGGACGGAGAAGCCGAGGCGGCGGGGTGCGGATAGCCTCGGGTGGCGGCAGTAGTGTTCGGCATCTCCGATGTAGCGCGGGACAAAACCGTTGAAGGCTTTTGGGGATGGTGTGCGTCCTCCATATTTGGGGGACGAAAAATCAGGGATGGAGTCCTTTATATTTTTGGGTATCATTTAGAAGAGCTGTTGGAGCTTTTTTTTTACCTCTTCTTCTAAAATATAGGGGATAGGAGCATTATAGAAGATTTGTTGGAGATGCTCTAAGTGAGGGAGACTTCCTCTAAAAAAAAAGGAAAAGTGAAGGTCCTTCAAGGTAACAACTTTCTGCCAAAGAAAATTCCAACTTTTAACTCGAATTTGAATTTTCCAGCACAAAATTCTGAGCTCTAAGATTTTGCAACTTTACCTTTCAACTAAAAATTTAAACTTTTAGACCGAAGAAGGGGGATAGAACTTCTCTGGGGTCAGACCCCATTTCGTCTCCATGGTGTCAGCCTCGGATGGGCTGCACGTGGCGCACACGCACGAATCTCAGCGCAAGGCCCTCTCCCACCTCCTTTTCTCCCCCAAATCCGAGCGCGGCCAGGAATGTCCCTCCTCTTTTCCCCACTGATGGCATGCCCGCCCCATCGGCCGCAAACCGCGTCGTCAACATGCCGGTCACCGCACAAGGATTCCCTCCATCGGCGCCAGCACCTCCACATCGCCTCCCCGAGAATCCTTAGTCAACACTCAAGGATTCCCTCCGTCGCCACCGGCACCTCCGTGTTGCCTCTCCTAGAATCCTGCCCCGAGAATCAGCACCAGCACCAGTCGGGTTCGGCTCCCCCACCTACCTCCTTAGCTCAGTCGCCGCCCTGCGCATTGGTCGAAGTGGTGTGGTCATGGCGCTGTGGTCATGGGCCACTTCGACTATGGCACCACGACCACGGCCACTTTGGCCAAAGGGCGGGGATTCCCAGGGAAGCGGCGCGGAGGTATCGGTGGCGGTAGAGGGAATCCTTGTGGGGAGTCTGACAGGTCGACGCCGCGGTCTACGACTGACGGGGGCGGGGGAGAATAGGAGGTGGGAGAGGGCCTTGCGCGGATATTCGTGTGCGTGCGCCACGTGCAGCCTATCCGAGGCTGACCCATGGAGACGAAATGGGGTCTGACCCTAGAGAAGTTTCTTCCGAAGAAGGGGAATATTTTGGAACATTCAGGTCCTATTTTTTTTGGGTTATAGTTGATGGCTTCTGTTTGTGTTTTTTGAAACAACAATAGATAGTGCAGACGGTGACGCAGCAGCGTACACAGTTTTAGGCTCGGAGAGCCATTTGGATAATCTATTTCAAGAAGCCGTTCTGTTTATTTCAGCTTTGAGAAAAGTTAAAAGCCATTTCAAATGCTCAAAAGGATGGCCTCCAACTTTCAACAAAGAAAAATGCAACTCACCTAGCTGCACTTCAAGCTTTCCTTGGACATTGCGGCATCATTAAGGCGTCGGGCACGGCACACGCACGGCTGCAACACTAGCAAGGTGTTTAGGCACAGCGTGAGCAGCAACAGTGTCGATTACTAGGGTTTTGGTGCGAGAAATCTGGCGGCCTCGGAGCGGAAGGGAGGGGGCGACAAGGAACGGCAAGAGGCAGCGCGTCGGTGTGCGGAAAATCGACAGAAAAAGAGAAAATGATGCGACATACACATACAAAGTGGCAGGTAGTCGACGCCTCAGAAAAATAGAAAAAGGATACTCAATTTTCCATAGTGGTGTTCTCAGGAGTCAGGATAGAAAAGCCATGGGCGTCCGCGTTTTAGCATTCTTGTTCTTAGATTACGGTTTTGTTATTGCATAGTCGACTAAATTTTTTTTATCTTTCAATCATCTAAAGTTGCACTCTAAGTAACTTAAAGTTTTAACATACTAATTTCTTCTCACCTGAAGTTGTACTTTATATCACCTAAAATTACAGTATAAAAAAATAACTGAAGATAAAAAGAAAAAACAGTGTCTATATAATAGTCACTCCCCTTAGATTATTACTCGGATATATTGGATGTTAGATCCAATTGACATGGAAGTTAATGCTTTCAGATCGCTAGTTATTATAACCAGAAGCTAGCTAGTCTCCTAGATCATTCGATACGTCGTAGTAAAATACTGGAGGGACCTCTTGGATGGTACTGTTACTGTAGTAGTACTATGTCAGAGAACACTGCATGATTACGTTTACGAGCTTATAGCCACGGGGGAAACAGCTACATCTCCTCAACAGTTCCTGTATATTTTTACTATTAATTGTTTTTGGCGACAAATCTGACAAATTAAACTATCAGCATTTTGTGTGTCTGTGGTAGCTTCTCTGGCCCCTTCACAATTTCCTAGTAATTTGTAGCCACGTGGTGAAGACGTAGAAATACGACGGCAATCTACTAGTGTTTAACCTGTTGTGACCTCTTTCGCCTTGGGGTTCTAGATCTGAGAGAGAGAGGAGAGGGAGTGGTGTACTGACCGTCGGGCGTAGCGGAGGAGGATCCGGCCATCGTCGGTGAAGCGGTCGGGGAGGAGGAAGCAGGGCTCCTCGGCGGCGTGTTCCGGGCGGCGGTGAACGGCGATGTGCTTCCCGTCGCTGACTGCGCCCCCTCTCTGATCGGTTAGGGTTTTTCGGGTGAGGTTGTACGGCTCAGGCGAATCTCGTAGTCCGAGCCGCCGGCCCCCACCCCTGTATTTATTGCGCAGCGCGACGGGGGCCCATCAGCCAGTTGTTGGGCTGAGCGCCCCCGATCAGGGCGCGTGATCAGGGTCCAGATTAGCCGTTGGGCTAATCTGGGAGAGATCAATCTAACATTCTCCCCCTTGATCTCCTTTATGCTTTAACTTTAATTACTTTTGACTTTACACATTCCATCACAGATTAGTGCATAGAACATGTCTCATCGTCACGGTCAATCGCCGATAGATTCAACAGCTACAATACACCTCTCTGTTCTGAAATAGTTACTCTAATCTTTTGGGTCATCTTTTAGTCCAGGAATCATAGGCTTTCCCTTAAACCCATGCCGGCTACATGTTCTCTGAACACGTTGGGTGGTAAGCCTTTAGTAAGCGGATCCGCTAACATCTTTGCGGTACTTATATGCTCTAAACTTATAATTTGATCCCGAACTTTATCTTTCACAACATAGTACTTTATGTCAATGTGTTTGGCAGCACCACTTGACTTATTGTTGTGGGCATACGTTACTGCGGGTTCATTATCGCAGTACAACTTAAGTGGTCTATTGATGTCGTCAACCACTTTTAAACCGGGTATGAACTTCTTTAGCCAGTTCACCTGCCCCGTAGCCTCATAACATGCTACAAACTCGGCATACATTGTGGACGATGTAGTGACGGTTTGCTTTGAGCTTTTCCACGATATAGCTCCTCCAGCGAGAGTGAATACATATCCGGATGTAGACTTTCTATCATTTCCCGCAAAATCAGAATCTGTATACCCCACTATATGGAGTAAATCTGATCTTCTGTATGTTATCATGAGGCCTTTTGTTCCTTGCAAATAACGCAAGACTTTCTTTATCAATTTCCAATGTTCTATTCCAGGATTGCTCTGGAATCTGCCAAGTAACCCGGTAACAAATGCTAAGTCAGGGCGTGTGCACACTTGAGTATATTGTAAGCTTCCGACAGCTGAAGCATATGGAACCGCTTTCATTTGATCGATCTCATACTGGTTCCTGGGGCATTGAAAATCCCCATATCTGTCGCCCTTGACTATAGGTGCAGGTGAAGGACTACATTTATGCATACCAAATTTCTTTAAGACTTTCTCTATGTATGCCTTTTGTGACAGTCCCAATATCCCCTTGTTTCTATCCCGGTGAATTTCGATCCCTAGAACGAACGAAGCTTCACCAAGATCTTTCATATCAAAGTTTGAGGACAAAAACTTCTTTGTCTCCAGTAGCAGACTGACATCACTACTAGCCAGTAGGATATCATCCACATACAGGATTAGGAAGATAAACTTCCCATCTTTAAACTTTGCATAAACACAGTTGTCCTCTACATTCTCTTTAAACCCAAATTTTCTTATTGTACTGTCAAACTTCAAGTACCACTGTCTTGAAGCTTGCTTTAACCCATAAATCGATTTCTTTAGGCGGCATCCCATTTTTTCATTTCCTTCCACGACAAAACCTTTTGGTTGTGCCATGTAAACATTTTCCTCCAAATCCCCATTAAGAAATGCCGTCTTTACATCCATCTGATGTAACTCTAAATCATAATGTGCTACTAATGTCATTATGATTCTGAAGGAATCTTTACATGAGACTGGAGAAAATGTCTCATTGTAATCAATCCCTTCTCTTTGCGTAAATCCTTTTGCCACAAGTCGCGCTTTGTATCTTTCTACATTCCCTTGGGAGTCATGCTTTGTCTTGTAGACCCATTTACAACCTACTGTTTTGGCTCCTTTAGGAATAATTTCCAAGTCCCAGACTTTATTAGTCTTCATGGACCTCATCTCCTCTTCCATGGCCTCAAGCCATTTTGAGGAATTTTCGCTTCTCATGGCTTCTTCAAATGAGGTGGGATCATCCTCCATTTGAAATTCCTCTGTATGATAAATCTGATAATCATCAGAAATAGCTGATCTTCTTACTCTTTGAGACCTCCTCGGGGCCTCCTCATTTGGTACATCTACTGTTTGAGGCTGCTGTTGCTCCCCCCATCTGTGGCAATAGGTTCTATATGATCCTGAAGAACATGTTCTTCATTCTCATTCATTGTTGCCACGGGAGAAACAATAACAGGTGCTGGCACCACAGTGTCTTGCACCGTCGGTGCAGCGACAGCAGGTAGTGTGAAAAATGGCTCTTGAATCATCGGAGTGGGCGCATACACCCGCTTCTCTTCAAGGTCAATCTCTCGAGCTACCATGCTCCCCCTCATCATGTCATCCTCTAAGAAGACAGCGTGTCTTGTTTCTACAAACTTTGTATATCTGTCTGGACAGTAGAAACGATAACCTTTTGACTTTTCAGGGTAGCCAATGAAATGGCAACTTACTGTTTTGGGATCAAGTTTCCCAAGGTTTGGGTTAAATACTTTAGCCTCAGCAGGACTCCCCCACACACGTAAGTGGTTTAGTGAGGGAACTCTTCTTGTCCACAACTCGTACGGTGTTTTGGGCACCGACTTACTAGGCACTCTGTTGAGAATATGAATGGCGGTTTTCAACGCCTCCATCCACAAACTCAATGGCAGTGTAGAATAGCTCATCATGCTTCGCACCATATCCATCAGGGTACGGTTGCGTCTTTCAGCTACTCCATTTTGCTGAGGTTCGCCCGGCATAGAATACTGGGCCACTATGCCATTTTCCTGTAAAAACCTTGCAAAAGGTCCAGGAACTTGTCCATATGGGGTATGTCGACCGTAGTACTCCCCCCCACGGTCAGATCGGACTATCTTAATCTTTAAATCGTGTTGGTTTTCAACTTCAGCCTTAAATATCTTGAATTTATCCAAGGCTTCATTTCTTTCTTTGATTGGATAAATATATCCATAACGGGAGTAATCATCCGTGAATGTTACGAACGAGTCATAACCATCCACACTTGTCACAGGAAAAGGACCACAAATGTCTGTGTGAACAATTTGTAGAACTCCTGTGCTTCTTTTAGCGTCTTTTTTAATTTTCTTTACATATTTTCCTTTAATGCATTCTCTGCATTGCTCCAAGTCTGAGAACTCTAATGGAGGAAGAATATCATTCTTAACTAGTCTTTCTATTCTCCCCCTCGAAATATGGCCTAAACGACAGTGCCATAATTTCGACGACTCATCTAGAGTTCTCTTTCGTTTTCTGTTTACATTCGAAGACGAGGATTCAATCACTTTCTCGCACGCAACGTTCTCATTATCGCATACGACATTCACATCATCACATAACGATAACAAATAAAGCTCATTCTGTAATATGGCAATACCAACACATTTTTTATTAAACATTATTTCGCACTTGCCATTTCCAAAATTGCAATCATAGCCATCTTTGTCCAAATTTGACACACTAATCAAATTCCTCTGTAAAGAGGGTACAAAAAGGACATCTCTAAGTAAAAGAGTGGAGCCATTAGCTAATTCTAATGAAAGATCGCCAACGGCTTCAACTTCAGCTTCGACTCCATTTGCGACTTTAACGCATCTTTCTTTTCTTTGCGTAGTCCTCGTCGAACGGAATCCCTGTAAGGAATTAGCAACATGAACAGTTGCTCCTGAGTCAATCCACCAAGTGGATTTTGAATATTTCACATACAGGCATTCATTTACAAAGGTAATAATGTTCTCACCTTTCTTTGCCATTATCATCTTTAAGTAATCGGGACAGTCCTTCTTGTAGTGTCCCGTCTTCTTGCAGTGAAGACACTGATCTTTGTCTACAGCAAATTTATTCTGTTGGGGCTGATGGACAGAGGCTTTTCCCTTGTTCTTTGAGAAGGAGGTACTGTTAAAGTTCTTTTTCTTGTTATCCTTCACATAGTTGATGGATCCACCATGTGAGGATTTAATTCTTTCCTCCTCTTGCACACACATAGCTATGCATTTCTCCAAGTCCCATTTCTCGGGCTGCATATTGTAGTTGACAACAAAAGTGTCAAACTCTTTTGGTAAGGAGGCAAAAACCAAATGAATAAGGAACTCATCCTTGAGAGCCAAATCAATTGGTTTAAGCTTGGATGCAATATTGCTCATCCTTAGTATGTGCTCTCTTATGCCACTGCCACCTCCAGAGTACCTCTCTGTCACAAGCTGCTTAATCAGCTGTGTAGCATAAGTCTTTGAAGAGCCAGTAAACTGACTCTTTATTCTCTCAAGGTACTCTGTGACAGTGTCACACTCTGCGATTGAGCCCACAATAGCAGGCTCAATCGTGTTCTTTATCACAGCCAAACATTTCTTGTTGGCAGTGACCCACTTTTTATGATCAAGATCATATGACATCTTTATGGGAGCAAAGTCCCTCTGTCTGGTCTGCCAAGCAGCATCAGCCTCATTTTCGTCCCTCACCGGTGCCACAGGCTCTGTGGGACACGGTGTGGTGACTACCCAGTCCACCTCAGCCAAGATGAAGGCCAGGTCAATCTTTTTCTTCCATTCACCGTAGTTGTCTCCTTTGAGAACCGGGATATCCCTGATGTAGCCCATCAAAGAATATCCTCCTGAAACCACAATCCATATACGGTGAGAACATTTAAACATTAATAACAGCAAAATTATATGCCTTATTTCTAACGTTGGTCAAAAATACGACATACAACTTTATTTATACATTAAATCTACATCACCGTTGGGCAGAAATAGAAATAATGCATAAAATCATCAATTAAAAATTATAGCATTGTTATTATCAACGTTGGCCAGAAAATAACAACATCATAATTATCTGGGATTTATCACTATTTTTCCAAAATTAAATTCTCCCGTTGGTTCGAATTTAATAATGAAAATCAATCAACATTAACTTTTGCAGCGGAAACTGTAATTATTCAAAAATAATTCATTATTCAGAAGCATTATAACTGTACTCTTTTAATCTCTGAAAAATTAACACGTTGGTGCAAAAATTTACAGAGATTTGATCAAATTTCAATGAAATTCATTCATAAATGCTTCTGAAAAACAATTAAAATTCTTTTCGGGATTTACTGTTCAAAAAAGACCATTTCGGCCTGTTCCACGCGGTCGCGGCCCACGGCGGCCCGCTCAGCCCAGCCGAGCGCGCGCGCAGCCACGGCCCAACAGGCCCCCTTTCCTCTTGGCCGTTGATCTCCATCGGACGACCAGGAGTAAAATCCGCCCGAACAAAACCGGGCGCCGTCCGCTGGCTCCCCTAACCCTAACTTCATTTTTGTGCCGGCCAGATCCTAAAAACCCGGATCTGAGGGAAGGCAACAAGGGGAAAAGGAGCGGCGGCGCATGGGCGCCCGCGAGGGCCGGCGGCGACCCCGACGGCGGCCCCGAGCAAGGCGGAGCGGCGGCGCAAGGGTGCCTGCATGGGCCGGCGGCGACCCCGACGGCGGCCCCGAGCAAGGGCGGCGGCGGCGAGCGCGCGGCGCCTGCGAGGCGGCGAGACGGCCAGCGGCGCGGCCATGGCGTCGGCGGTGGCTCCCGCTCCCGCGCGCAAAAGGCGACGGCGGGCGGAGCGGCGGCCCCGAGCGCGGAGCGCCCGACTGGCGGCGCTGAGGGGCGGCAACGGCGGCCGGAGCACGGCGCGACGGCCGGAGCGCGGCGCGACGCACAGCGATGGAATCCCGGCGAAAACCGTAAGCCCCCAATCCCCTTTGCCCGCTCTGATACCATTGTTGTGACCTCTTTCGCCTTGGGGTTCTAGATCTGAGAGAGAGAGGAGAGGGAGTGGTGTACTGACCGTCGGGCGTAGCGGAGGAGGATCCGGCCATCGTCGGTGAAGCGGTCGGGGAGGAGGAAGCAGGGCTCCTCGGCGGCGTGTTCCGGGCGGCGGTGAACGGCGATGTGCTTCCCGTCGCTGACTGCGCCCCCTCTCTGATCGGTTAGGGTTTTTCGGGTGAGGTTGTACGGCTCAGGCGAATCTCGTAGTCCGAGCCGCCGGCCCCCACCCCTGTATTTATTGCGCAGCGCGACGGGGGCCCATCAGCCAGTTGTTGGGCTGAGCGCCCCCGATCAGGGCGCGTGATCAGGGTCCAGATTAGCCGTTGGGCTAATCTGGGAGAGATCAATCTAACATAACCATGGTTCCCTACCTTATACCCACGCCAGTGCATTTTAATGGGAAAACACGTGCAACGATGCAAGTGCCGATGCTCTACGCCCTTGCTAATGCTACCTAGTGGGCGATACACATGAATTGATCAAGTCGCAAATAGAGTCGGACATTCTCAACAATAGATATCTCAAACTATGTCTATGACTATACTTCTCTGTATCATCAAAAAAATCATTGTAGGCATTTAGGTGATATCTATACGTGAACTTAAGCAATAAATCTAACTATTTCTTATTCTCCTCTCTCCTCCTCCTCTAACTCTCTTAAAAGTTGACATAGACACTGTTGTTCTCTCTCATGCAAGATTTTGGTGGTTTCTTGCTGTTTAGATTTTATGCTCATACAATATCTTATATAAGGGTATCTCCAATAATATCATCTTAACTGTCTCTTATCCATATTAAATGAGTAAAATCTTATGTAGAAAAAAGAGAAGGTGAAAAGAGATAATATATTGTCTCTTATGCAAGAGATAATTTGAACCTGCAAACCAACATAAATAGTGAGAGGGTGTGAGGCAAAAAGTTATGATAAAAATAGTATAAAATAGTTAGAGAAATAATTTACTATTAGAGAGGTTGTCTCTAATTCTATCTTTTGGTGGTGTGAAAGCCTTAGACAAACTATTATATGTGTCCTAAGACATTGCTTCTCTCTCTTTTTTATTAATTTCTCTCTACCTTACTCTAAATTCTGCGTGGCACTGTATGGACATTGCTCGCTGAAGAGTGCCGTAAAGGCCACCATGGCGGGTGAATGAAGGACCGATCTAGGTAGGGGGCTTTGTATAAGGCGATGTGAGCATGCACGGGGACACGGTGGTTCAGCGCGGACGGCGGCGTCACGCAAGCTATGGCGGATGTTCTGGATGGTTATTTATGCCGTAGCATCGATCACCAGCACTGCAACTCTGCAAGTGCCCATGTGTATGGGCTTCCTCAACCAAAACAACTGTGTTTAGCTATGTGCAAACCAAAAACAATCTCGTGCTAATGCTGAAAGTCGGACACTTCAATTTCTTTCAAGCCCGGGATGCTTGCTGCGAAAGTTCATTCAAAATGTTATAGTAGTACCTTTTTTTTTGCGAGCAGTTATTGTAGCACTTCAGTTGAAATGCTGTTGGTGTGCTAATTTGAAAAGACCGCAGGAAGTTTATACAGTGCAATAGTTCTAATTACACCGAAATCTGTATGAACTAAATTAAGGGCCTGTTCTTTTTAGCTGCGGTTTATAACTTTTGGCTACGGCTTGTGGCTTTTGGGCTGTTTGTATAAGAGATTACAGAGTAACAGAAACTTACGTGCGGTTTTTGACGATATAAATGAAGTCAGTAAAGTATGTACTACAATTAACTAGTAGACCCTATCTTGAAAAAATATTTCATTTAAAAGCTAGTTACTGTAGAAAAGCCAAAAAACAGCTTTTAGAAGTTGACAAGAACAAGACCTTAATAATCCGATGGTAGATGTCTGCAATTTCCTCTATTTTCTCTCCACTAAGGTCCACCTCGAACACAAGAATGTTAAATGGAAAACATGCATGAAAATGTAAACACTGCAACCATCATCCTTTCCTCAAGTTTATACGTAGTTTCTACATTTCGACCAGAACCTCTATTTTGACAGTTGTTGGGGAAGAGTCCCTATGCTACATCGAGCCGACGATAATTTCAGCATGACGTCACGCATTGGGGATCAATGCCGGACAAGGTCCGAAGTCTATCTCGGACGAGTTCCGGGGTCCAACCCCGAATGAGGTTCACAGACCTACCCTTGACGAGATCTGCGGACCAACGTTGGACAAGGTCCAGGGGCTAATGTCAGCGTGCCGTCACACATCAAGGGATCTGCCCCTGGACGAGGTCCTAGCTAGCCACGTGTTGAGGTCTCATCGACGGTCGCATAGAAGGAAGGCCGATGACATCGCGAATCTCATGGCAAGACCCACTTGACACGATGGATGAAAGTACCCCTCGGTGCGAGCTAGGATCTGAGAGCAAAAATGTAACTTCGGGTGTTTTTCTCCCCCTTTATAAATAGAACCCCTTGTAAATAGGAAGGAGGAGGCCAATTATAATATGGACACCCATATGTAATACATTCGTACGGTCTTTTGTGTGATTCTCGTTGAATCTACCCTTTGCATTCTTGCTGATCCTCAAATCCACTTGGGGTGCCTACAAGTTTATTGTTCGATCTCATATCGACAATAGTTAGCGCTGACTTGGGGAAGAGACGAGAAACCATGAGGCTCAACTGACTTGCACATTTTACTCTGATACGATGACTTCGTGCACAACATGGCTACTTCGTCTATCATCTCTGTGGTGTATGCCATGACCCCAGACCTTGTCCGGGTTATGTATGACATTGGACCCAGTCCGCATTGCCTCAGTGTGGCCTCACTCCAAGCCCATGTCATCGTGCGTGCTCCCAACCTGAGTCTGTGCCGTGGCCCCAAATGTGGGTCAATGATTCGGGTGACCACTCGACGTACGCCTAGGCCAGCGCATCAATCCAAGGGAAGGGTCGCTGAGCCACCCTGGGCCTCTGAGACCTAAGTCCTCCTGAAACAAGACACTCACCTTGGTTAAGTGACTCACCTTCACCACCACTGTGCCCTGTATTTCAAGACACATTCCTCATAACATGCATTCCAAGAGCTCCCAGTAGCACGCATCCCAACGCCTTTTCCTAAGGACATGAAACTTGAGACCAGCCCGAGTTGCATATGAGTTGTTGTGCTTTGCTGCAACTCAAACTGGTGCATGAAATTTCCATTGGGGAGCCGGTACACCTGGTATATCGTGGGCCACCCTTGGCCTTTAAACACCCTCCCACCTATCGGTCAACACAGAGTCCAAATCCTCTCTTCCTTAATTCCCATTCTTTCTTGCCTCCACTTTGTTCGGTGCGCAATCAGCCCATTCCTTCTTGTCTGGGTTGCCGCCCTAGGCCCGCGCTACCCGTTCAATCGCGCCGAGTCAACATTGCCCCATGCTACTCCAGGACGCCTGTTCGCCACACTGGGCCCACTCTGCTTTGTTGGGTGTGGTCGTGAGCATGAGGCCTCGTGACCACTATGCCCCGATCGGGGCACCATGCCGGGTCTACGCTGCCTACTTGGTCACGTTGGGCCATCGTTGCCCTTTGCTGCTACCGGCCGCCTGTCCACCCCTCGAACTTGCTCTACTCCACACGTCCACCGCACTGAGTTTACTCTACCGCGTTGGCCCCGCTCTGCTCCACTACTTCCATGTGCTCGAGCTCAAACTATGGCGCTCTGCATGCCACGTTGGGTCCGCTCATGAGCACGAGGCCTTGTGACCCCCACACCCCGTTTGGGGCACCACGCTGGGTCCGTGTTGCCCGCTTAGTTGTGTCAGGCCATTGTCTCTCTTTCCTGGTTTGGGATGCCCATTCGCTGCCTTGGACTTGCTCCGCTCCGCACGTCTGCCGGGCTGATATGCATCATATTTGTAATAATTTTCTTATATCATTATCCTGTTAGTAGGAATTCAAACTGCCAAAAATTCATGAATTACATAAATTTTATCTTCTTTGAGGACTATTTACATGGGTGTATACTTTGCTTGTAGGCCGGCGCGAACTAGGCGCAAAAATCCACAGAAGATCAGATTGGGAAGGAACTAGGGATGCAAAACAGCAAAAGCGAAAGGACTAAAATGTAAAACTGCAGCAAACCCTAACCAGCCACACTCCACTGGAAACCCTAAAACCGCCGCACTATATATAGCCGCCAGCTGCTTCTTCCAGAGAGGGGAGCCGGTCACCAGACTCAAAACCCTAGCCGCAATATACTAAACCGAACTCATCCACCTGCTATTTGGCTTCTTCTCCACCGCCTCCCTACCAGAGCTCATCCATCTCCAACACCTAGCCGACCCTAACTCCGATTGACATCCCCATTTGCCCGTCTCCCCTCTCCGAACGCCACCACCGAGACCGCATCTCCACCACCCCATCCATTCGCCTGCCATCTCCCATTCGCCTCGCCCGGAGCACCATCTTCCCTCATCTCCATCTCTCCATAGTGGCCAAACACTTCACCATGCAGCCGCCCTAGCCCACTCCACTGAGTCCCCTTGCTGCCGACCAGATCTACACCCGCAACCTCTCTCTACGGCTGGATCTGCAGCCATTTCTCCTCTCTTTGGGGGGGGGGGATCTGCTTCGTGTACGAAGGATCTGCTACTCCATCACCGGGGCTGCTACTTCTACACGGATACTTGCGTCGCCTCTTCATCCACGGCCGGATCTGCTTCCCAGGCGCTTGGATCTGCTTCCCCTAAGGCGACTGCGCACTGATCTGCTACGTCGTCAACCTCTTCGAGTAGATCTGCTACCTCTACGGCCCTCAGCGACATTTCTTCTTCAAACACTCTGATCTGCGTCCTCCCCTGCCGGCTTCCACTACTGATATTCTTCATCGGCTTTTATTCTGGGTTGTACCCATTCCGATATTCAACTCTAGTACTGTGAATGCATTTCTGAGATGCTTATGTGATGGATCTGTTTATGTGCAGGTGTGTTTTTTGTGGATCTGGATGTTAAGAGATGCTATTCATGTTCTAGCTAATCTGAAATGTTTATGTGGATGCTGTTTTCTGGATTATTTTTGATGAATATCACTTGATGCTAGGGTAGATTTACATAAGTTTGCTCCTCTACTAGTAGGTTTGATATTTTGCCTTGATGATGTTAATGTCTGTCGTTTTAAATTCAATATCTATGTTAGATTTAGTATTGTGCATGCAGTTCTGATAGTTTCTGTTAGTAAGAAAAAAAAGTAAAAAAGGTATATGTTTAATGTCATGCTGTTTTTTTATGTCATTTAAGTTAGGGTTTATTTCCTTGTTTACTGCAGTAGAAAAGCTTGCATGGTGATTGTTTGTCTTGATTATTATCTGGTAGTTGTTTGTCTGATTGCTAGATGCGAAGGGTAGGGAAGGTAGGCTTTAGCATTTGTCTTATTCTCAATATTTCCCAGCGCATTCTTTCCTTCCTCAGTTCCTTTCCCTCTTTCTCTTTAGCTCAATCTCTGCGTTTAGCCAGCCATTCCCTCTTAGCGCATCTCAATCTTTCTAACGGTAGAATTAGTTCTCTGTTCCCCTCATCCCAACTCCCTCTCATCCTGTCTGATACTTAGTCTACTTGCTCTTCTGTAGATCTTTCTTTGCTCTTATCTCTTCTCTAGTTTCTTTCTCACCTCGTGCCTATTTCTGTCAGTTAGTCTCTTCTCTAGTCAGTTAGTCTCCTGCTTTCTCTTCTTATCTCTGTTAGTCTTCTGCTCTATCTCTCTTCTTATCTCTGTCTACTTTCTTTACCTTTCCCAACCTGCAGCAAGTCTAGCCGACTTCTAGCCTTATTCTTTCTTCTCTCTCTCATTCTCATTTTCCTTAGATCTTCCTCTCTTATCTCTAGCTAATCTTTCTTCTGCCTCACTCTCCCTTAGTAAAGTCTGTTCCTAGGGTTTCTCTTTTATTTTCTCCTTCCAGTCCAATATTTTTTCATTCGCAGATCCTCCATCTTTTACTTTCTCTCTTGGCCCTTCAGCGGTAGTTAGTTTAGTTCTTCTTTTTATCCCTTTTATTATTTGTTCGTGCGATTTTAGCTTTGGTTAAGGGTAGAGTTACCAGTAATTTAGTCCCTGTGGAGAACACGACTTTCGCTGCTATCTTAGCGGCAGCCCGTACACTTGCGGGTGTGCAGTTTTGCACGATCAAGAAATTGGCGCCGTTGCCGGGGACTAGATATTGGTGATTCGCACTAGACCATAGACTAAGTCATTTCTTTAGTTTCCTTCCTCCCTTTTTGGCCCGACTTCTCAGCTTATTCGCAGGAGTGGAGACCATTCCTTGGCTCCTTTTGACCCTGAGATTGAGCGAACATTTCATAAGCTAAAGAACAAAAATCAACTCTTCATTCAAGAAGAAATGGGTGATCAAAACCCCCAGCCTCTTCTTCGTGACCTATGGATCCCTAGAGACCAAAGTATAGCCCCTGGGATTATTCAACCTGTTATTCAGGCCAACAATTTTGAGCTAAAATCTGCACTCATTACTATGGTCCAGCAAACCAGATTTGGAGGTTCTTCCACTGAAGACCCCAATGAACACATTCGCACCTTCCTAGAATATTGCAACACCTTGAAGTATAATGGAGTGTCAACAGATGCCATTAGACTTTCATTATTCCCTTTCTCTCTTAGAGATGGTGCAAAGACCTGGTTACACTCCCTCCCCATGCACCTTAAGGACACTTGGGAACACCTATTACAGGCCTTTCTTGAGAGGTATTTTCCACCCTCAAAGTCAGCTGAAGTTCGTGACCAGATCACTAGGTTTTCTCAGTTTGAGGGTGAGAGTTTGTATGATGCCTGGCAGAGGTATCAAACCCTGCTTAGGATGTGCCCTCACCATGGTCTTGAAAGGTGGCTGGTGCTGCAGATTTTTTACAAAGGACTTACCCACAACACTAGAGCCTTTGTAGATTCTGCAGCAGGAGGAGGCATAATGAACAAAACTCTTGATGAAGCTTTCAGCTTGATTGAGAGTATGTCCTCCCACCACTTTCAATGGTCCAGTGATAGAGCTTCTGCTCCTCCACGTCCTGGTATCTATGAGGTGAGCTCTCATGATGCTTTATCTGCATAGGTTCAGGTTCTCACACGTCAAATGGCTCAACTCATGCCCTCATCTGCAGCCCATATAGCCACTGGATGTTAGATTTGTGGATCTCAGGGGCATACTCCAGCTGAGTGCCCTCTAACTTCCACAGCTGAATCATCTGAAGTCAACTATGCTCAGTCAAATGGACCATACTCTCAAGCTTATAACCCAGGTTGGCGTCATCCAAACTTGTCTTACAAGAACACTAATCCTAGTGTTTCCTCATTTCCTGTGGGTACTTCAGCTCAAGGGTTTAGGCAGCAGCAAGCCCCTTCTCATGCCTCATTCCAGCAGCCAATGATGCATGTTCCTAACCCTCCACCTACTACTTCTCAATCAGATCAGTTGACCAGAATTGAACAGCTCCTTGCATCACATGTAGCTAAGATGGAAGCTCAATACAATGATGCAAAGACTCAATTGACTGATTTGGCTAGTCGTGTGGAGAGTTTACAAGCATCTCACACTTCAACCAGCACATCTGGGAGGCTTCTTGCACAGCCTGAGGTCAATCCTCGTGGCCATTGTGGAGCAATCACTACTACGAGTGGTAAAACCACATCAGACCCACTTCTTCCTACACCACCCTTGTATGTGCCCCTGTCTTTAGGTCTGTCCAGCAAGCAAATCCTGACTCACAGCAGCAGAATTTGCACCAACCCAGCTCCACGACACCAGCCAAAACACATGATATTCACTCATCATTCACTACAGTAGCTGTCCCTTCCACAAAACCCAAATTACCATTCCCTGAGTGGTTAGAAAAGTCAAATGAGGACAAGCAGTTTGCTAAGTTCCTAGAGATGATGAAGGATGTTCAGATCACCATTCCTATACTAGATGCTGTCCTACATGTTCCAATGTATGCTAAATTCTTCAAGGAGCTGCTTACCAAGAAAAGGAGTATGGATGAGCTAGAGGTGGTCACTCTAACTAAGGAGTGTAGTGCAATCATTCAGAATAAGCTACCTCCTAAGTTAGAGGACCCTGGTAGCTTCTGCATTCCATGCATTTTAGGCCCCAAGAACTTTAGAGCTCTTTGTGACTTAGGCTCTAGTGTCAGTGTCCTTCCTCTCTCTGTGTGTGATGCGCTTCCTTTGGGCGATCTGTAGCCAACAGCCATGACACTGCAGTTGGCTGATCGCACATATCGTCACCCAGCTAGAATTTTAGTGGACGTCCCTGTGGTTATTGGCACTTTTGCCTTCCCTGTAGACTTTGTTGTCCTAGGGATGGAGGATAGAAGTGAACTTGTCATTCTTGGGAGACCATTCCTTGCTACTGCAGGTGCTGTTATAGATGTGAAGAATGCCAAGCTTACTCTCCAATTTGGTCAAGAGAAGCTAGCATTCGATATGAGGCACCCTACTCACCTTCCTCACTGTCCAGATCAGTGTTTCTCACTTGATTTGGTTGACAAATGTGTTGTTGAGACATATGAAAATGTTGAGGAGGTGGCATCAATTGAGGATGAGTGCACTGCTGCAGATTCTCATCATGTGGCACTCATTGATGCTCCTGTAGAGCCTTCCCAAATCCCAGACCTTAGACAGCCCATAGCCCAAAAGGTAGAGCTGAAACCACTTCCTAAACATCTTAGATATGAATTTCTGGGACCAGATCAGACCTTTCCTGTTATTGTGAGTGATCATTTGACACCTCAAGAGGCTGATCAACTCCTTGAGATCCTTCGTAAATATCGAGCTGTCATTGGATACTCGATAGATGATATGAAGGGCATTGATCCAGCTACCTGCATGCATCGCATTCACCTTGAGGATGATGCTAAGCCAACACGTGAGCACCAGCGTAGGCTTAATCCTCATCTGCAGGAGGTTGTCAAGAAAGAAATTCTTAAACTTCTTGGTGCTAACATCATCTACCCCATTTCAGATAGTCAGTGGGTCAGCCCCATTTATGTTGTGCCTAAGAAAGGAGGCATGACAGTGGTTGCCAATGAAAAAGGTGATTTAATTCCCACAAGAACAACCACGGGCTGGCGCATGTGTACTAACTATAGAAAGCTCAACAAGGCCACACGCAAGGACCATTTCCCTTTGCCTTTCATTGATCAAATGCTAGAGAGACTGGCCCGTCATTCTTATTTCTGTTATCTTGATGGATATTCGGGTTTTTTGTAGATTCCTATACATCCATCAGATCAGGAAAAGACCACTTTCACTTGCCCCTATGGGACTTTTGCTTACCGTAGGCTGCCATTTGGGCTTTGTAATGCCACAGGGACCTTCCAGCGATGTGTTATGTCCATCTTCACTGATCTTATTGAGAAAATCATGGAGGTTTTCATGGATGATTTCACTGTCTATGGGCAGACCTTTGAGAGCTGTTTGGCCAATCTTGAAACTGTCCTCCAGCGCTGTCTTGAGGCAAATCTGGTTCTTAATTGGGAAAATGTCATTTTCTAGTTAGAGAGGGGATAGTCCTTGGTCATTTAGTGTCTTCTAGAGGGATTGAGGTGGATAGAGCAAAAGTTGAGGTGATTGAGCGCCTACCCCCTCCTGTTAATGTGAAGGGTGTTCGCAGTTTTTTGGGGCATGCAGGCTTTTACCGCAGATTCATTAAGGACTTTTCTAAGATTGCTCGTCCTCTCACTCATCTTTTGGGCTGCGATGTTCCTTTTGTTTTTGATGAGGCTTGCATGGATGCATTTAGTAAGATCAAGGCTGCTCTCACTTCTGCACCCATTGTGCAGCCTTCTGATTGGGATTTGCCCTTTGAGCTTATGTGTGATGCAAGTGATTTTGCTATGGGGGCTGTTTTGGGGCAGCGGCATGAAAAGGCCCTGCATGTCATATACTATGCTAGCAGAACATTAGATGACACTCAAATTAATTACACTACAACTGAAAAAGAACTGCTAGCTGTAGTATTTGCCTTTGACAAATTCAGATCCTATCTAGTTGGCTCAAAATGCATAGTGTACACAGATCATGCAGCCATTAGGTATTTGTTGTAGGGGTGGCCCCCACCTAAACCCAGCAGGCCCGGTAGGAGATTATGAGGCCCAGGATAGGCTATGTGTAATGACATAAGTGCCCCAGAGGGGATAACCAGATGTAAGGGTATAACTGTAAAAGCACTCTTCAGGTGTGTATATATATATGAGTACAGGTCATGGGGGGAGAAGACTCACCTTCATCACTCTCCACTACCATCTCTCTCTCTGTTTGGCCCGTAGCCACAACAGTTGGCGCCGTCCGTGGGGAGGACGAGGACAAGCCTGAAGACCGAAGAAGAAGGATGGCACCGCAAAAAGCTTCTTCGGCGGCGGCGAAAGGAAAGAAGACGGCTGGGTCGGAGCGGCGCGTGAACACCAGGGCTTCGGCATCGACCGCCGAAGAAGCTGGCGGCGGCGTAGGCGCCGTGATCGCGGGCGTCGACGCTCGCGCTACAACGACCGACCCCGCCACCGCCGCTACAACGACATCCAACCCCGTCGCTGGCGCTACAACGACCGACCCCGCCACCGCCGCTACAACGACATCCAACCCCGTCGCTGGCACTGCAACGACAGCCCCCGCCACCCTCGCCGGCAGCGCGGATCAGGCGGCCGGGGGTAGCCGCAATGAAGCATCCGGCTGATCTGGAGATCGTGAGGCGGTGGTCCCTGCACCGACCCGTCCGCTGTGTGTTCCGGCGGCCCCGACAGCACCTACGGTGGAAGGCGCCATACTAGCAGCCCTCAACGCATTCCAGCGGGAGCTAGGGGACCTTCGCGGAGCCGTCCGAGATATGCAAGAGGCTCGGAGCCATCAGGTTGCGCCAGTAATCGCGTCCGAGCCCACGCCGGAGAGGGCGGACAGTCGCGAAGCCCCCACGTCCAGCCGCGTGCCGCTGCGGCACGTAGATCCAGAGTCCCCGCTTTCGGCGGGGCTGCAGCAGACGGCATGGCCCGAAGACTTCAAGTTTCCTAGCGCCATCGACCCGTACAAAGGCGACACAGACCCCCGCGAGTTCGTGCGTGTGTACAACACCGCGATCGAAGCCGCGGCAGAGACGACACCACGAAGGCGAAGGGACTCCCCCTCGCGCTGCAAGGAGTGGCGCTCTCTTGGTTCTTTACCATAGAGCCGGGCTCCATCTACGCATGGGAGCAGCTCCGCGACCGCCTTCACAATAACTTCCAAGGAAATTATGTCGAGCGAGTCGACGCGGACCAACTCTTCGCTGTGAAGCAAAAACCCTCGGAGAAGCTCCGGGACTACTTCAAACGCTTCGCCAAGATTCGATGCCATGTGAAGGACGTTAATGAAACCACCATCGTTAATGCAGCCATACAGGGCCTTCGTCCGGGCCCGATGGCCGAGTACAATGCACGAAAGCCGATCAAGACGGTGGCGAAGCTCTTCGACAAAATGGAGGAATACGCCAGGGCGGAAGAGGACACACGGCGAAGGCAAGGTGACGACTCCGACACCAACCAGGCCGGAGCCTCGGCAAAAGTCGAAGATCCGCCGAAGGATGGTTCTTCGAAGGGAAAACGTAAGCAGGAGTCGTCCAGGGATACGCCCGACCGCAGGGACGCCTCGCACAAGGAGTCGTCCAATCGGCCCAAGCGCGGCCAGCAGAGGTCGAGGCGAAACCGGTACGTCCTCGACATTGAAGGCGGTTCCGACGAGGGCGCTCCCGCGGGCCGAGGCGGTCGGGGGCGCCGTGGCCGGGGGCGCGGCCGTGGCCGGGGCCGCGACGATAAAAGTCGTGGAGATTACAACGACCAGCACCAGGGACTGTGGTGCGTAGTCCACGGCCGCGGCAACCACGATACCCGCGCCTGCACCTCCATCGCGGCGCTCCGCGATAGCGTCGCTAGGGACAGGAACCCCGAGACGCGTCCGCCTGCGGTGGCCCACGTCCAATTCCCGTACGAGGCCCCCATGCAGGTACAGGCGCAAGGGATGCAACCCCAGGAGGGCCCCTTACGGATCCAAGCTCACGTACAGCAGCCTCGGGAGGGCCTCCTGTCGCTGCAGGCCCCAGGGGCAACCCACCGCAGGGTCATTAACGTCATATCCGGAGGCTCTGCGCTGGAATTCGCCTCAGCACGGCAGCAGAATGCCTATGCGCGAAGACTACATCACGTGGCGGCATACCCAGCGCAAGCACCGCCGGATTGGGCGCAGCACGAAGTTACATTCACACCCGACGACGCCCAGGGTGTGGACTTCCCTCATCAGGACCCCCTGGTCATCCGAGTCACTATCGCGGGATGCGAGGGCGCGCCTTTGTGGACGGCGGTAGCTCCGCGAACGTATTGTTTGCGGCGGCCTTCGACCAGATGGGGATCCCTCGAAGCCGCCTAGGACCCTCAGGAATCCCACTGCAGGGCTTCGGGGGACAGCCCCTGCGGGCGCTGGGCCAAATAGGTCTTCAAGTCTCCTTCGGCCAAGATGACAATGTGCGGGCTGAAGATGCCACCTTCGACGTGGTCGACCTTCTGTACCCCTACAATGCCATATTAGGGCGCCCAATCCTCAACTCCTTCGGCGCGGTACCACATCACGGCTATCTATGCATGAAGATCCCGGGTCCCCGGACCATCATCACCGTCCGAGGCGACCATTATATGGCCCGGCGCATCGATCCAGGTGCCAGATACCCGCGTCGCGAAGCCCAACGGTGCTCTTAGAGATGGCGTCACAACGCGGGGGTCTGCGGGGCCACTCAGAGGCGCCTTCGCGGGCCCAGCGGACGTCTAGCGACTAGAGGCTTCGGCCGCGCCAAGGACAAACGGTTAGTATATCCACCCCCTGTAACTGCTTACCCGCGCAAACGGGGATGTAATGAAGATCGCCGTTTGCCACCAATCTTTCTTCATCACACGCAAATACGCGGTGGAGGCGCGTGCAGGCTTGGCCAGCGCGCGCGTCCCCGCAGTACAAACAAAGACGCACGTTCGCGTGTGCACTCGTCGTAGCCAGGGGTACGGGACTGAGTATAAATCGAAGTCGCACGTCCGCGTGTGCACTCGCCGTAGCCAAAGGTGACGAGCCTGAGTATAAACAAAGACGCACGTTCGCGTGTGCACTCGCCGTAGCCAAAGGTGACGGGCCTGAGTATAAACAAAGACGCACGTTCGCGTGTGCACTCGCCGTAGCCAGGGGTACGGGACTGAGTATAAATCGAAGTCGCACGTCCGCGTGTGCACTCGCCGTAGCCAACGATGACGGGCCTGAGTATAAACAAAGACGCACGTTCGCGTGTGCACTCGCCGTAGCCAAAGGTGACGGGCCTGAGTATAAACAAAGACGCACGTTCGCGTGTGCACTCGCCGTAGCCAGGGGTACGGGACTGAGTATAAATCGAAGTCGCACGTCCGCGTGTGCACTCGCCGTAGCCAAAGGTGACGGGCCTGAGTATAAACAAAGACACACGTTCGCGTGTGCACTCGCCGTAGCCAGGGGTACGGGACTGAGTATAAATCGAAGTCGCACGTCCGCGTGTGCACTCGCCGTAGCCAAAGGTGACGGGCCTGAGTATAAACAAATGACGCAATGGGGGGACGCCCTCGCGCGCACCAGTCTACGGACTTTAAATAAGACGTAGCGTCGAGGTCCGCCTCCGCACGCACCAGTCTACGGACTTTAAATAAGACGTAGCGTCGAGGTCCGCCTCCGCACGCACCAGTCTACGGACTTTAAATAAGACGTAGCGTCGAGGTCCGCCTCCGCACGCACCAGTCTACGGACTTTAAATAAGACGTAGCGTCGAGGTCCGCCTCCGCACGCACCAGTCTACGGACTTTAAATAAGACGTAGCGTCGAGGTCCGCCTCCGCACGCACTAGTCTATGGACTCTAAATAAGACGTAGCGTCGAGGTCTGCCTCCGCACGCGCGAGTCTCCGGACTATAAAGGAAGACGTAGCGTCGAGGTCCTCCTCCGCACGCACTAGTCCACGGACTCTAAATAAGACGTAGCGTCGAGGTCTGCCTCCGCACGCGCGAGTCTCCGGACTATAAAGGAAGACGTAGCGTCGAGGTCCGCCTCCGCACGCACTAGTCCACGGACTCTAAATAAGACGTAGCGTCGAGGTCTGCCTCCGCACGCGCGAGTCTCCGGACTATAAAGGAAGACGTGGCGTCGAGGTCTGCCTCCGCACACGCCAGTCTACGGACTATAAAAAGGCGAAGCGTCGAGGTCCGCCTCCGCACGCACCAGTCTACGGACTTTAAAAAAGACGTAGCGTCGAGGTCCGCCTCCGCACGCACCAGTCTACGGACTTTAAATAAGACGTAGCGTCGAGGTCCGCCTCCGCACGCACCAGTCTACGGACTCTAAATAAGACGTAGCGTCGAGGTCCGCCTCCGCACGCGCGAGTCACCGGACTATAAAGGAAGACGTAGCGTCGAGGTCCTCCTCCGCACGCACTAGTCCACGGACTCTAAATAAGACGTAGCGTCGAGGTCTGCCTCCGCACGCGCGAGTCTCCGGACTATAAAGGAAGACGTAGCGTCGAGGTCCACCTCCGCACGCACTAGTCCACGGACTCTAAATAAGACGTAGCGTCGAGGTCTGCCTCCGCACGCACGAGTCTCCGGACTATAAAGGAAGACGTGGCGTCGAGGTCTGCCTCCGCACACGCCAGTCTACGGACTATAAAAAGGCGAAGCGTCGAGGTTCGCCTCCGCACACGCCAGTCTATGGACTATAAAAAGGCGAAGTGTCGAGGTCCGCCTCCGCACCCGCCAGTCTACGGACTATAAAAAGGCGAAGCGTCGAGGTTCGCCTCCGCACACGCCAGTCTACGGACTATAAAAAGGCGAAGCGTCGAGGTTCACCTCCGCACACGCCAGTCTACGAACTATAAAAAGGTGAAGTATCGAGGTCCGCCTCCGCACCCGCCCGTCTATGGACTGTAAAAAGGAGAGGCGCCAAGGGCTGCCCCCGCAAGTGCCGTTCTAAGGAAGCCTTGCGCGACTACTTCGCCAACGGCGCGCGTCGAGCGTGGAGATCCCGTCCCCGCGCAGCATGTGGCGTACCGGTGAATCCGAAGCGACATCAACACACAGCGCATATCTTAAGATGACAGAAAATCTGCATATCAGAAAAATCACACAAGTACAAAGGTCCGGCAGCATCCTTGCCGTTCTAAGCCGCTACCCCGCGGGCTCGTCCTTAACACGCGCTAAAGCTGGGGCCTCGCTCGAAGAAGGTCGACCCGCCCAAAAGTTCAGCGACTCTTCGGCCCTTCGCCAGCGTCGAAGGTGTCGCCGGGTTGAAAGGTCGGCCGCAAGTAGCCGGCCCCTGCAAGGAAGCTGCCCGGGACATAGGCGAAAGTCAGCATGCATGCAGCAAGTGTGTACTCCATTCGCAAAAAGAGGGAGCAGTACAACACACGCCTACACCTAGGCACCACGGCGTCAGACCTGCGGGTTCCCGGCGCCTTCGGAGGACCCAGCGCCGCCCTCGTCGCGTCGAGGGACCCCGTCCAGGAATTGGCCGAGGCTCCCCGTCCCGTAGAGCGACTTCCGGAGCTCGACCCGTGCAGCATCCGCCCCGACGTAAGCCCAGATCCGATCGAAGAAAGGCCCGAGGGCACGGCGAGCGGAGCGGACGGCGCCGGACATTACTCCGGCCCCGCCAGGCATCTCCAGCCGGGGGTCATCTAGCCCGGCGACGTGCGTACAACCGCGGAGCTGCAGGAGCGCGCACACCAAGCATGCCGACGTGTACGCGCAGTGGGTGCCAAAGGTCGTAGCGGCGTCGCGCGCGACATTGGCGGCATCCCCGACCCAGCGGAGGGTCCGAGATAGCTCCTCCGGGCCAAAGGCGCGGTCCGGCACCTCAGTTACCAGCCCTTGAAGATGGCTCTCCAGCGCTTGCATGGCGTCCCACGCAACCACCGAGGCGTCGCCAAGCGTCTGGTTACGCTCCGGTAGAGTCAGGGCAAGCTCGCCTTTTTCCTTCTCTAGCGAGGCGATCTGTTCCAGGAGCCCGTCCCGCTCCGCCGCAAACCTCTGTTCAGCAGTTGCCGCGGCCGACTCCCGCGCCGACGCAACAAGTCCCTCGGCGTATGCCCCCGCTTCGGCGCATTCCGCTTCCAGCTGGCGGATGCGGGCGTCCTGGGTAGAGCGGGCTCCAGAGGCTTCGCGCAGCTCCTCCTCGGCGGCCCGCAGCCTATCCTTGAGCGCCTTTCGGCCACGAGAATAGGCCGTTTGCAGGGCCTGCCCCAGCACAAGTGTCTGCAGAAGGGAAAGACTTAGCAAGCTCAGCTAGCCCAGGCATTGTCGCATGAGTACTTACCCTCACCCCAGACACCTCGAAGGCGTCCTCGAGGCGCCCTGCCCCGTAGGCCTGCAGCACTTGCGGGTCGACGCTGGTGGCCGCGTCATTCACAATCCCGCGCCATACCCTCAGCGTCTCCGGAGGCGGCACGAAGTCCGCGGGGCTTACGCGCGCGGAGGCCCCGTGTTCCGCCAAGTGCTCCCCCTCCGAAATAAGCAACGCTGCAAACCGGGACACAGGTGAGCACCCCAAGGCATAAAAGCATACACCAGAGTAAGCTAAGCCACCGTACCCTCGGTAGCAGAAGGAATGGTCTCGCCGCGGGCAAAAGCCTCCGCGTTCGGGGAGGGCGACGGCTGTCCCTGCGCGACGGGCGGCGTGGCCAGGGGGCCGAAGGCGCGTATGCCACAGGGTCTCCGGCGCTTGCGCTGGAGTCCCACAAGCTTCTTATGCCCGTGGCCACGACGAATCCTCGCGGTGTCAGGTGGAGCTCCGGCCGCACACACGGCCGTTTAGCCAGGGCAGCCAGCAGCGACACCGCCCCCGCAGCCGCGGTTAGGGAAGACCCCACGGCTGCCGCGCCCGGAGGCGAAGGTTCCGTGGTGGCAGTTGTCGCAGGGAGCACCTCGGTTTCTGTTGCTGTCGGTAAAGGCAGCACGGCTCCCTGCGCCCCCGCGGAGGGCGCCTCCGGCACCACAGCGGCCGCGGTCGAAAGCTCCACCTCGGCACCGCCGGTCCGTACGGGTTCCGCCTCGGTGACTTCGGCGGGCGGTGAGACTTCCCCCCTCCGGCTGCCCGCGGCAAACCCGCCGTCCGGGACGCTCGTCGAAGATACCTTGCCTTCGGCGTCTGCGCCACCCAAGCCTGAATCGGCATACCTCGCCGAGTCCGACTCCGCGTCCGTCGCGCCCTCGGAAACACTAGCAGCAGCAGTAGCAGCTGCCGCGCCAAGCGCGGCAGGCGCCCCGCTGCGGCCCCTCTTCCGAGACGGTTCCTTCTTCTTCTTCTTCGCTGCACCGTCGTCTGGAGCGACACGGTCCGGCACGGCAAGGCCCAGGACCTCGCACACGCGGTTTATTCGCCCCAGCCCCGCCTCGGCGATAGCAGACGTGCGCTACTCGTGCTCCCTGCCGGTGTACGGCCCCAGGAATACGCGCGCGGCTTGCTCCGCCTCCTCCAAGGAAATCCCTGAAGCAAAGGAGAATAGCATCAGCATATAACGCATTTCGCGTGAACAAAGGAGGGACGCGATCGGGGCGTACGAAGCCCGGGGGGCGCCGGCAGCGAGCAGACCCATGGCGAAACATTGTCGCCTCGACGCTTCTCGGCGGCAAGACGCCAGTCGCGGGCAAGCGGTGCCACACCGTACATCACGTACTCTTCGGCGAAGTCGCGTATGTTGAGGCGGGCGGCCACGCCTACGAGCCGCTGGACCCTCCGCTTGTCCTCGTCATCGAGCGTTCGGCCGGGCGAGGGCTTGAACGCGATCGGTCGGCCTGTGCACTCAAGGCCGCTCCCGCTCTCCACACGGTGGTAGAACCACCGCTTCATCCAGCAAGACTCCCACTTCCCGCGAGTTGTGTTCGCGGGGAAGAGCTTCTTGCACGACGGACGGAGAATAAAAGTGATGCTACCGAAGCTCGACAGCGTCCCGTTCTTCCGGTCCTTGGGCTGGCATCGTGCCTCGTGAAGATAGGCGAACAACGAGGCGCTGGGCCAACACGCCCCCGAGCGCAGGGCCCAGCTGTACACCGCGAGCCGGGCCGCGGCGTTCGGAGTCAGTTGCGCCAGCTCCAGCCTGAAGGTCCGCAGCACGTCGCCCACCATAGCCGCTGCTGGGATGCGGAGCCCCGCGTCGAAAAAGGCAACGAACACGACCGCCTCCGACCTCTCAGGATGCGGTTCCGTCTCGTCGGCGGCGGGCAATCGTACCTCCTGGCGCTCCGACAACTTCCCCGCGCGCAGGAGCCCTTGGATCGTCTTCTCGGTCACGAGCGAGGGGCCTAGCTCGCCGGAGAACGTGCCCTCCTCCTCCGCCACTAGCCGCTCCTTGTCTGCCGCCGCTGGGTCGCGCTCTTGGAGCGCGTATTTCACCTTCAACAGCGAGGACCGCCGGCGAATGTCAGGGCCACCAACCGCCTGGCCGCGCTTGCTACTGGAGGCCATCGCTTCCCACGGAGAGATTGAGGCGGTGAAGATAGCGCGAAAGTGTAGAGGGCGGAGCAGAAAGGAAAGAGGGCGTAAAGGTGCGGGGGCGCTGTTACGAGGGGGCTATTTCAAGCCACCTCGCCCATACCGCCGCTACCGAAGCGTCGCAACGATCCGCATGTCGGATGCAACCACACCGGTGTAAAGGTCCGCCCCGCACGATTCCCCGTAACTGAAAGCAAAGTGTCTCGATGGTCCGCGTACGAGACGCGACCGCACTCGTACAAGCGCCCGTCCAGCGCAATGAGCCATACCCAAAGCTGGAAGGCCACGACCACAAGCGCCAAGGGCCGTCACAGCACGACGCTACCTACCCGCTATTAAAGGCGCACTAATGGGCCAGGGGATCACAACAGCTTCGGCGCGGCGCCATTCATCGCCCGCCCCGTGTCCCCCTTGCCTAGGGAAGAGGCGAGCGGCCGCAAGCACGCAACCGCCCACATCCCGCCGCGCACCAGTCATAGGCCGCCGCGTGTCCTGTGCACGTCGAGGCGGGTCGCACGGTACGGGAACCTAACCCTGGCAGACCGGGGGCTGGCGTGATTCCAGGAACCTTTACAGCACAGGGCCGCATCGCGAGATCCCAAGTCACCGCACGCATGGCTGTGTTCGCGAGGCGAGGGCGCCAGCTCCGCTGCCACCCGTTCGAAGGGTAGGGGACAGAGCGTGTGCGTCTACTTCGGCTAGGCGCCAGCTCCGCTGCCACCCGTTCGAAGGGTAGGGGACGAAGCGCACGCGTCTACTTCGGCGGGGCGCCAGCTCCACTGCCACCCGTTCGAAGGGTAGGGGACGGAGCGCGCGCGTCTACTTCGGCTGGGCGCCAGCTCCGCTGCCACCCGTTCGAAGGGTAGGGGACGGAGCGCGCGCGCCTACTTCGGCTAGGCGCCAGCTCCGCTGCCACCCGTTCGAAGGGTAGGGGACGGAGCGCGCGCGTCTACTCCGGCGGGGCGCCAGCTCCGCTGCCACCCGTTCGAAGGGTAGGGGACGGAGCGCGCGCGTCTACTTCGGTGGGGCGCCAGCTCCGCTACCACCCGTTCGAAGGGTAGGGGACGGAGCGCGCGCGTCTACTTCGGCTAGGCGCCAGCTCCGCTGCCACCCGTTCGAAGGGTATGGGACGGAGCGCGCGCGTCTACTTCGGCGGGGCGCCAGCTCCGCTGCCACCCGTTCGAAGGGTAGGGGATGGAGCGCGCGCGTCTACTTCGGCTAGGCGTCAGCTCCGCTGCCACCCGTTCGAAGGGTAGGGGACGGAGCGCGCGCGTCTACTTCGGCGGGGTGCCAGCTCCGCTGCCACCCGTTCGAAGGGTAGGGGACGGAGCGCGCGCGTCTACTTCGGCTGGGCGCCAGCTCCGCTGCCACCCGTTCGAGGGGTAGGGGACGGAGCGCGCGCGTCTACTTCGGCTGGGCGCCGCAAAGGCGGGGGTCTTGTCCCGCAAAGTATGCCTTGTTTTCCTTAATAGACCACCTACAGTGCATCAACATAAAAGGTGATGCCGGCGGGCTCCATCAGGAACGCCGACTGTAGATAGGCCTGTTAAGAAAAACAGGGCAGACCTTGCTGTCGCCTGCGGAAGCGCGGTGCGATGGCAGGAAGAGCGGCTGGCTGTCGATAACCGGCGCTGATCAAGCTCCCAAGAAAAATGGACCTCCTTCTGTGCATCAACATTCCCCAAGCCGTTCAGCGTCACCCAGGAATGTTGATGCACGGCAGGAGCCCATTTTAGGGGAGCTGCTTCTATCGCAATATGCGCAGGAGCAACGCCGCACCAGCGTCATATATATACCCCATCAGCAGGGGAGCCAACCGGCGGAAGGCCAATCGGCAGAAGTCCAACTGCCGGGAGTCCGCCGCCATATTAATGGTCACGACGCCTCAAACGCCCGCACCGCGCCAAGCACGCTTCACCACGTGGACGGCCGGCAGACCGAGGGTCGCGGCACGTCCCTTATCGCCTAAGGCTCATGTGACGGATCAGGGGCCCGCTACGCTGTCCTGTGCCGGTGCAACGCCCCCGGCGCGCGTCTACTTCGGCTGCAGCCCAGCCCCGGGTCAAGTTTGGAAAAGTTCACAGGCCGTGGGGACGGAGGGGGCCAAAGGACTCGGCAACATGACTTCGGCCCCGTGAAGCCCTTTACCATGAGAGGCTCCTGTTGTAGGGGTGGCCCCCACCTAAACCCAGCAGGCCCGGTAGGAGATTATGAGGCCCAGGATAGGCTATGTGTAATGACATAAGTGCCCTCAGAGGGGATAACCAGATGTAAGGGTATAACTGTAAAAGCACTCCTCAGGTGTATATATATATGAGTACAGGTCATGGGGGGAGAAGACTCACCTTCATCACTCTCCACTACCATCTCTCTCTGTTTGGCCCGTAGCCACGACAGTATCTTTTGAGTAAAAAGGATGCTAAACCTCGCCTCATTCGTTGGATTCTTTTGCTGCAAGAGTTTGATGTGGAAATTAGAGATAAAAAAGGGGCTGAGAATTTAGTGGCTGACCATCTTTCTAGATTGCCTCACTCTGATTCAGTTTCTACTCTTCCTATTGAAGATTCTCTTCCTGGAGACCAACTTTTAGAAGTTTCACTTGTTTAGTCTCAAACCCCTTGGTATGCAGATATAGTAAACTACTTGGTCTGCAATGCTTTACCCCCTGGACTCTCCTACCAGCAGCGTAGGAAGTTTACTCATGAGGCACGAAAATTCTTTTGGGATGACCCATATCTGTATAGACATTGTGCAGATGGGGTTATTCGACGTTGCCTTCCTCATGAGGAGGTTCAAAATGTGATTTTTCACTGTCATTCTGCTCCTTTTGGTGGTCATGCAGGAACTGCTAAGACCCAAGCTAAGGTGCTCCAAGCTGGATTTTATTGGCCTACCATGTTTAAGGATATTCATGCATACATTCAGTCTTGTGATCCCTGTCAGCGTGCAGGGAACATGTCAAGACGACATGAAATGCCTCAGCATGGTATCCTTGAGGTGGAAATTTTTGATGTTTGGGGAATAGACTACATAGGACCTTTACCCTCTTCTCAAGGGTACAAGCACATTTTGGTTGCAGTGGATTATGTGTCCAAATGGGTTGAGGCTATACCCACTGTTCATGCTGATTCAAAATCTGTGTGCCGGTTGTTTAGGCAAGTCATCTTTCCTAGGTTTGGAATTCCTAGAGTTGTGATTAGTGATGGAGGGTCTCACTTTAATCACAGCCAATTTGAAGCCCTCTTAGCCAAATATGGAGTCCATAATCATAGAGTCACCACTCCTTATCATCCTCAAGCTAATGGGCAAGTTGAAGTTTCCAATAGAGAAATAAAGCAAATCCTTGAAAAAGTTGTGGCCAAATCCAGGACTGATTGGTCCCTTAAACTTTATGATGCATTGTGGGCTTATAGGACAGCATTCAAAACACCTATTGGCATGTCCCCCTTTAGGTTGGTTTATGGAAAAGCTTGTCATCTTCTTGTTGAGCTTGAGCATAGAGCACATTGAGCAATTAGAAAGCTCAACATGGACATGGGTCTAGCAGGAAAACATAGGAAGCTGCAGCTGTGTGAACTTGATGAATTGAGACTTGATGCTTATGAAAGCTCAAGGATTTACAAAGAGAGAGCTAAAAAGATTCATGGCCGTCACATTTTGAGGCGTGAGTTCCACCCTGGAGAGCTTGTCTTAATCTTTGACTCAAGATTTCATTTGTTCCCTGGAAAGTTTAAGTCTGGATGGTTTGGTCCTTGTGTTGTTAAGAAAGTGCTTAGTAGTGGAGCTTTTGAGGTTGAGAGTCAATCTGGGGGCATTTTCAAGGTTAATGGGCAAAGACTGAAACATTATTTTGTTGGGGAACCTTTTCCTGAAATTAATGACGAAGATAATGCAGGAGATCAAGTCAGTCCTGACTGTGATTCTCCCATTTCTTTTGAGCCTACTTGATTATCATTTGTTGGTCAAGCTAAAGACCTAAAACAAGCGCTTCTCAGGAGGCAACCTGGGCATGTTACTGTTTTACTTTAGTTTTTCCTTCTTTATTTTACCTTATTGTCGGTTTATCCTTTCCTTTTATTTTGCCATTTTCAGGTACATGCACTCCTTCAAGCATGGCAGGCAGAGGGATGATGAGATACTGTTCTGATTCTTCTTTTGCACCCGGTGAGCTGTTTCCAATCATTAAAACGTTTATTCTGGAGTTAATGTTTGATTCAAGCTTGGGGGAGGGATCTGTCTATTGATGAGGAATGCTTTAGCATGATTCTTTTGTTATACTCTTGGGCACTGAAGTTGATGATGTGTAGTTGATGATTTATGGCCAGTACAAATCTCATGCTAGATTACTGTTGAAATATGTGACTGTCCTGATAATTATTGTGTGCTGTTATAATTCTGCTGATTGAAATCTGTTTGAAATATGTGGCTGTCTTGGTATAATCAGAGTTATCACATTGACAATTGTTTAAGTGAACTGGAGTGAATAGCAATTCTGTGTGATATCCAGTTATTGAGATCTTCATGGCTTAGAAATCTTGTGATCCTTTAGTTCTTGATTCATTGCAAGTTACACATGTATCTTTACCTTTTGCGGACTGAATTGATTCTAGTTATCACTTCTAGAATGGTTATATCCTAGAATCCATGCTTAGGCATAATACTTGATTTTAGACATTGATACTTTTGCTTGAATGAAAGGGTTGTGAAAGTGGTAGCCCTATCTTGAGCCATTAACATGGTTGATTTATCAGGGTATCCATGTCTCGGGACACGTGGTACTTTGAATTAAAGAAAACCGGTTAATGATGCTAAATCTAAAAAAAATCTATATTTTTGTTTTGGGTTGCAAAGTGTGAGTTGAATAAGTGACTTTGTCACATTGAAAAAAAAGATGGTGTTGAATAAGTGGCAGTTTTTGCCCAGATGAAGTTTTAAATGTTTGAATAAGTGGCAAACTTGCCCAAGGAATGGAATAAGTGGCACCTGAGCCCATGTTGTGTTTGAAACTTGTTAAAAATCAGCAAAAGTAAAGTATCATGGCTCAAGTGTGGGCTTTTTCATAAATTTCACGCAAGCATTAGTCTCTTCATCTAGAATGGTAAATGCCTAAGTATGACTCTAGGATATGCTTATTCTTGACTGTGATATCTAGTCTTGATTACTTTTCAATTCTGGTGGGATCCATGCAAACAATTAGTGCAATTTGGCACTTTTGGGTAACTTGATCTGGTCAAAAACTCTAGTATCACTTTGATATCTTTGCTGGAATACTGGTTCTAAATCCGAACAGCCTGTAAAAATCAAGTCAGACAGTCTAATTGGAATTATTGAGTGCAATTTGACTAGCTGCAACCATTCACTTATATCCTTTCATGTTTTTCTGGCTTCCCTGGGTTCGATATCATCATATCATTTGCTTGAGGACAATCAAAAGTTTAAGCTTGGGGGTATATGATATGCATCATATTTGTAATAATTTTCTCATATCATTATCCTGTTAGTAGGAATTCAAACTGCCAAAAATTCATGAATTACATAAAAGCTTGGGGGCACCACGTTTTGAAATCTGGTCGAGGGTGTCGCACTGAGCGCCTCAACAACCGTTAATTTGGGACCCTTTATTGTCGCCCCCGTGAGCTTCTCCACTACCTATATCTAGGTCGAGCTGTGCCAAAGCCTTATGGCCACAAATTCGGTCGGGGCTGCCACTGTCGCCCAACAGTATTCCTAGTCTGCGTCACGCCTCTAGTTTCTGGCTCACACGCATGTTCCCGGACTGGCATCGCCGTGCTCGTGTGGTTCAACTTGGCCTGGATAGTTTTTTCTCGGATGAACTTTGTTTTGCCTCGATGGTGTATTCTCGACTAGGGGCTCCTTCTAGCTCAATGGATTCACCTCAGCGACCCCCCAATGCATCTCGATGGCTTTGCCTCGGTGTAGTTCAACTTGGCCTTGACGGCTTTGCCTTGGCCAAATTTCACCTCACCTTGATAGTGTCTCCTCGACTAGTGGCTCCCCCTAACTCGATGGATTCATCACGGTGTCCCCCAATACACACTGATGGCTTTGTCTCAGTGTGGTTCAACTTGATCTTGATGGCATTGCCTCAATTGAACTTCGCTTCGCCTTGATAGCGTCTTCTCGACTAGAGCTCCCCATAGCTCAATGGATTCATATTGGTAATCCCCAACACACCTCGATGTGCTTCAACTCAGTCTCAACGGCTTTGCCTCGGTCGAGCTTCGCTTCGTCTCAATGGTGCCTCCCCTACTAGGGGCTCCCCCTAGCACTTCTGGTTTACCTCGTCGTGTCAAGTTAGTGCTCTAGTGCATGCCTTCCCACCTGAAGGCCATGCCTTCGTGGTTCGATCACTCCTCGCTCCGTGAGCCACGCCTTCTGAGGTTGAGCGGACACATCCTCGCCCTTAGGGTTGAGCGAGAGCATACTCACCCTCCGGGGTTGAGTGAACAGATACCAATACTCCGAGCTTGAGTGAACAGATACCTCTAAGGCCGAGTGAATGGATACTCACTCTTTGGAGCCGAGTGAATACATACCCTCTAGGGCTGTGCGCTAAGCTTTTTAGATGGGAGACAGCAAAGTTTTGGTCTCTTCCCAACCATGAAGCAATCTTAAGCCTTGTCTCGAGCGCTAAGTTTTTTTTATGGGAGATGGTGGTGTTTCGATCTCACCCCATTCACAATGCACTCGTGAGACTCGTCTCGAGTGCTAAGTTTTTTTATGGGAGATGGTGAAGTTTTGACCTCCCTGCAACCATGAAGTGCTCTCGAGCCTTATCTTAAGCGCTATGTTTTTTTGATAGTGTTGCACGCTACTATCCAGCCTCAGATCGACTCCACTGCTGCCACTACTATTTGGGCTTGACTCGGTGGAGTCCACCTGCGATGGTCTTGGGCGCCTCCTCCTCTTCAACCCTACCATGCATCGAATGCGAGTCCAAGCTAGGGACAACAGAGCGATGGTGTCGTCACTTTCCTTGTTCTCTAAGGCTAGGGACCATGCATTAGGTCCATGCCATGTCCTAGACCAGGTTTGCCTCACCCCCAGACGAGGTCCACCCTGCGCCCCAAATGAGGCCACGCTATCTATAGATCGGGTCCTGCACTGTGCATCAGACAAGACCCATGCTGCACCCAGACTAGGTCCATGTTGTGCCAAAGACAAGATCTGCATCACTATCGAGAAGGTTCACTACGTCTGCTGCCTTGGCCCTATCAACGCATCGACAAAGCTTTTTGAGTGTCTTTTAGAAGGATGGCATGACCTCAGGCATGGTTTAATGGGTCTTAATGTCTTTGCCTCGGTCAAACTTTGTTTGCCTCAATGGTGTTTCCTTGAGTAAGGGCTCTTCTTAGTTTGACAGGTTCACCTTGGTGAGCTCCAACACACCTCGGTGGCTTGGTGAGCTCCAACATACCTTGGTGGCTTGACATTAACATGGTTCAATTAGGCCTTCATGGCTTTGCCTTGGCCGAACTTTCGCTGCCTTGATGGTGTTTCCTCGACTAAGGGCTCCGTCTAACTTGACAAATTCACCTTAATGAGCTCCAATGCACCTTGATGGCTCGACCTCGGCGTGGTTCAATTTGGCCTTGATAGCTTTGCCTTGGCTAAACTTGACTCTGCCTTGGCGGTGTTCCCTCAAACTAGGGGCTCTCTCTAGCTCAACAAATTCACCTTGCTACATCAAGTTTAGCAGTCTAGCTTTGGCACCATAGATGCATTGAGCATTGCGTGCTTTGGCGTCACATCCCACTATACGTCTTATCGCATTGTCGACCATGCATAAATGAGTCGAGTACTACATGTTCTAGCACACTCATCGCACCAAGTTGAGGACCTCATACTTTGATGTATGCCTCCTTGCATTGTGGGCCACACCTCACCAAGTCAAGCACTCCTCCCATTGTAGGCCATACCTCAACGAGACAAGTACTCCTCGCTCCTTAGGCCACGCCTTGGCGAGTCGATCACCATGTGTTCGGGCGCATATCTCCTGACTTCGTAAGGCATGCCTCTGTGTGCTAAGCACATGGCATTCCCCAGTGCATGCCTCCTCACCTCGCATGCCATGCCTCGTTGAACCAAGCATATAACACCCTAGCGCATATCCCCTCACCTTGAGGGCCAAGCCTCGTTAGGTTGGCCCTAGGCACATGCCGATCTTGCACTCCTTGGCTCATTGGCATACATTGACTGACTCGGTGTCATCTAACTCAATGTCACCCATCAAGCTCATATAGATTGATGCGTGCACGTCTATCGACCTGCCACGCGTTAAAGCTCCATCACACCTCAAACAAGCAGTCCATCCATGCCCATCTTGACACGTTTGCTCACAAAGGCCTGTTCATCTGAGGGCTCCCCACACCTCAAACTAACAAGTCTACCACACTCATCGCAATGCGTCCATGTGATTCAACCTTGCACACCATGACATTCTGTCACTCCTCGAGGGCTAAGCCTTGGCCATACCTAGGCGAGTCGAGCTTGGCACTCCAACTCTTACATTTCATATCTTAAAGGCCATGAGTCAAGAACTCCTCACTTCACGAGGCACTCCTTTTTTTCTAGGTCCAAGCTCTGCACCTTCGTGTAACTTCGATATCTAGGCGGTCGATGCATGGATCCATAGTTTTTCATGACCCCACATTCTTTTCATGCAACAGTGAACCCCTGACATGACCCGAAATTGTCCTAGTGTAGTAGCGGCCCTTTGATGATCATCAAGGGAACCTACCTCGAGGGTGCATCCACAACTCGTCAACTAGGATTCACATGAGGACTAAGGTAAATTAACATGTTGTCAGAGTGTGCCGCAGGTTACCAGAAGAATTGTCAACCCAAGGCCACGCAGCGACCCATTTTACAAGTCGGTGCGCCAACCCGGACAGGCTATTGACAACCACCCAGATCAGCGAGGGGCTACTATTGGGGATTAGTCCCCACACTACCTCGAGCCGACGATAACTTCGGCGTGGTGTCACACATGGGGGGGTCAATGCTGGACAAGGTCTGGAGTCTAACGCCGAACGAGGTGCGCTAACCAACCTCCGACGAGATCCATGGACCAACTCTAATGAGTTTTGGAGTCCATCTCGGACGAGGTTCGTGGACCAACCTTGGACAAGGTTCAACGGCCAACATCGACGTAGTGTCACATATCAAGGAATCTGCCCTGGACGAGGTCTTGCTAGCCATGCGTCAAGGCCTTATCGGCAGCCGCGTAGAAGAAAGATCGATGACATTGTGAATCTCACACATTTGAGAGAAAAATGTAACTTCGTGCACTTCCCCTCTCTCTATAAATAGGATCCATTGTAAATGGGGAGGGGAGACCACTTGTAATACGAACACCCATATGCAATACATTCGCATGGTCGCTTATGTATGATTTTCGTTGAGTTCTGCTTTGCATCATTGGCGGTCCGCGAATCCGATTGAATGTGCCTATAAATTTACTATCCAATTCCGTATCAATGATAAACCGTACTAAAATTTTGTAGTCTATTTGGAATTTCACATATAAAGATGGCTGATTTGATTTGGATATAGCGTTCGTCGTGTCATAGAAGAGCCCAAATGCATCCGCCAAGACTAAAAGCGTCGGTTATTAAACCTCTAGGATTAGATGGTACTTTTGTCCAAGCCATTCCTCAACCTCATCTTGACATTTTACTCAGGAAGACCACGTACCAAGGATCCCATTTGGGCCAACCAGCATGCATTTAACCTCCGTTTGTGTGTCTTTAAGGCCCCGTTTGGCACAACTCTAGCTCCGAGATCTATGCTGGATCTGTAGTTTGTTGACAAATTAAAGTGATTTAAATATTTTTATTTAATATATAATATAAATGAAATGAGTCATGTAAATGCACTTAACATGCCTGCAACTCTAGATCCAGGATTTCCTAAAGCTACAGATGACCAGCTCTAGGAAATCTACAGATTTCCTAGAGCTAGAGCTCTGCCAAACGGGCCTTAAGTCAGAGCTAGCACTAGAGCAGGCAGAGCAATAGATCACAAAAGGAGTAAAACTGAGTACTAATAGTAATCGCTCCGTTTAAATTTAAATTTATAAGATCTATTTCTTTTTAATATATAGACTAAGAAGATAATGAAACTGACTAAATTACCTCTAATTATTATCTCTGACTACTATATTCAATACATATATATAGAAAATAGTAAATAAAACTGTATATTTATTATGGGTATAAAGGGAACATCTAACTAATTTTGTATTAGAATATAAAATACGTTTTATGTTTATAAACAAGATAATTTAAAAATATGTTTTATAAATTTAGATGAAAGAAGTAGTACTTAGAGAGCACTTACTACACTTACGTACACAGCCAAGTCCATCATTTTATTTGTTTTACATGGTTGTAGTGACCTTCTCTTTTGACCCGAGCGTTGATCCAGATCCAAGACCTAATGCATGTCTAGAGCATCTTTTTGAGGATCGATGCACTGGAACATGCCCAGTTGGGTCAGAATTAGAGTCTTTAGATTGATATCAGTAATTAGAAGGGTAAATTATTTCTGAAATTTTTCTCTCATAATATATTTAAAATCTTCACTCAAATAATTATAATAGTATCCGATTCAGATTACAATAACTAGACTAAGAAAAACAAAGCTAGAGACAAGAATCAATAAAATCAGCAGTAGCACATGCCCAGTTAGACCGCCATTGAGGGGGCGGTCTAACCGCTGGCCAGTCTGACCAGCTCTCTATTTCTAGACTTGAAAACCTCTCAAGTCAAAAGCTCAAATCTAAACACTTGCCCGATTCGTATCCAAACACTTTCAAGTTTTGTACGAGACATGTTCAAGGTAATAGGAACCTAAATCAATAAAAAATCACGAGGTGTTGAGCTCAAGTTGATTTAAATTGAAGAGAATCGAATCTAATTCATAAGAATATAAAAATCCTAAAACTCAAATTACTTCTTACTCGTGTAAAAATAAGGCATAAGGTCTTCCAGATCTATTCACATATATCCTAGTAAGATAATTTAAGCAAGAAATTTGGTTAGAACTTTGACGAACTTGAAATCACAAATCTGGCTCAAGAACAGGCAAAACAAAAGCAAAAATGTAGATAAAAATATGATTGAGACAAATCTTTGATCCTTATGGATGATGAAATTTATATACTCAGATGGTTATAAGGTGCAGCCAAGACACCACCCTTTCATCTCTCAAGTTATCTCTCTCACAACCATAAAAGGAGACAAGGTGCTAGAGCAAAAAAAATAAAACCTAAAAGTTTTGAATCTACCACATCCGCTCATTTCCTTTAAATAACCAGCACCAACCCTAATAGGTCTAACATATTAAGCTTATCTAAAAAAACACATCAACCACACTAATACGGATTTACACACTCATACACGCTTCTCAAAGCATTTACAAGACTCAACCTACTAACTCTTTATCGATTGATCTACTTATCAATTACAACTCTCTTTGATCTAAATCACTTCTCTTTTACACCTCTCTGCATGGCAGTTTTGATCAAGATACCAGCCCAGTATTTTGCCAACTATCAAAATACCCTTGATAAATCTTCCAAATACCTTCCATTGACTCCGTCTTTCTCTTCATCTCAAAGCATCTCCATATGCTTTTGCACGCAGCTCGTAGTGCCCAATGACTAGCCGCCATGTATTCGCACATTTGGACTCTCTCGAACCATCTCTATGTATATTGGCCTTGTCACTTGGTGCACCACATGCACCAACTTGTCTCTTCACAATCATTGTCTTCCTTGTACTTTTCGCTTGAGCCACGTAATCTCACCCAGACTCAATAACTACTCGGATCTCGGCTCCCCCGTCTAGTCTCGGTCCATTGCCATTGACCACTAATGTTTTTCAAGTTACTTGCACATCCAAAGACTAAGCAACCGTCTCGAGCACAAGTTCTATACACTTGACTCACGTTAGACAAAAACATGCATCATGCAATGCAACACAAACTCTCATATCTCCCAAGCCATGAACTGATCTCAAACCAACTCAGCTCAACTCAACCTGATCTCTAGCCATAGCCACCGGTTTAACCGCTCTTCCCACGTTAGTCGGACCACCCTGGTTGGACCATCAACCACTGGCCAGTCTGACCGGCCACCAGGTGTGACCGCTAACCATGGCTGCTCTGACCGAATGTGACCAATACCAAAGTACTCCCTGAGAAAAGCTTATCGTCAACTAAAAATCGGTCACATCGGATCATCGGTCAGGCTATCGTTCACATACTGGTTTGACCGCTTCATCTCACTATCTGATTGGTTCTACCGGAACACTAGTAGTAACTCTGAAATTTGAATTTTCTAAAACTATTATAAAATTTAAATTTATCTAAATCAAAATATCAATTATTTAATATAAATATATATATATATATATATATTAGATATTGTACATGATCTCTCACTAAGCCAAACACGAAGCAACCAATTAGTGACTTAGTAGTCGTATTCTTCCCTGCGATTCTAGTGAATGGGGCTTCCCTATCCCCTTTTCCCTATCCCCCTCCCTATCCCCTCAATCCAAACCACTCATATCTCATCCAATGGCTAGGCTTTTTTTATATTTTCAACATTTTCCCATCCATCATGAATAATACAAAAATGCAGGAAAAAATAAAATTTATTTTTTATTATAATTTTTTAAGAAAAAAATAAAATTATAATTTCTGTAAAAAATTATAATAAAAATAAAATTTGTTTTTTTCTGTATTTTTGTATTATTTATGATGGATATGCAAATAGTGAAAATATAAAAAAAATAACTAGCCATTGGATGAAATATGAGTGGTTTAGATTGAGGGGATAGGGAGGGGGATAAGGAAAAGGGGATAGGGAAGCCCCATTCGATTCTAGTAGTAGCAAGAGAATGGACAACGGGACAAGAACCTTAATGACCAGATCGATCGAATTGCATATTTGCATTCGCTCGAACAAATTTACAGGATCGCCTTAATTGCCTGTCTTACTAATACTATAAACAAATGACATTAATTTGTCGCTGATGTCAGGCAGCACTAGGCAAATAATTTTAGTTCTGCCTCTTATGTTCCAGGAATCTGTACCATTAATAGGTTTAAAATTATCTAAATAACTATATAAAAATTATATTATTAACTTTATTATTAAAAATATGTTTATATTATCATAATTTTATTAGTATATCTTAATGTAAAGTTATAAAAATTAATAATTAAAATTACATCACGATAAAAGTTAAAAATATAAATAAAAAAAGAATAGAGGGAGCATTATTTGAGTCCTTACCTTTTTATAAGAGTATCCTTACACTGCCGCGCTTTTACTACGAGGAACCAATCCAACTCTGCGCTGGCATGGTATTATTTGTATTAGCTTCTGTTAAAAAAAATTATAAGTTAATATAAATATTTGGTTTTTTAAAACGGATTTTTTACTCTTCTCTTTTCTATCTCGCTCCGGAGATAAGACATAGAGTTACGGGAGTATCACACACCCTACTTCTTTAACTCTTATTTTGCACATATATCTCACCTTCACTTTCTCTACTATTTATGTCCACTGTAAAGTTATTTTCAGCCAAACAAACACCAGCATAATCAGTACGAACGTTCTGTACTCCCCTAGACAGTCATGTGTCCAAAACTGAAACAATAGTGATGGGACTCTGCTCCGCTGCTCGTGCCTGTGTGCATGCTCAGGTGCTCACCAGCTCGACCAAACAGAGTAATGTAACGCCTACTATCTAGAATTTTGGACACATATAGCCCCCTAAACCCCCGAAATTCCAAATCTGACCCCTATAGCAAAAAATTTCCATATCTACACCCTTGCCTGAGCGCGCGATCACATGGGGGCGACACGTGTCCGGTCGTGCGGTGTGGTACCGCACGACCACACTGTAGCTGGGTCGTGCGGTACCACACCGCACGACTCCGCTGTTCACCGGCCCCAGCGCGCGATTCCTCTCTGGTAACCGCATGACCGACGTCCCGACCGCGAGATTCTCTGCATTTCAGCAGTGAACAGTAGCGCACGACCCAGCTACAGTGCGGTCGTGCGGTACCACACCGCACGACCGGACACGTGTCGCCCCCACGTGATCACGCGCTCGGGCAAGGGGCCAGATATGGAAATCTTTTGCTACAGAGGCCAGATTTGAAATTTCAGAGGTTTAAAGGGCTATATGTGTCCAAAATTCTACTAGCTGCGCACTTCCCAACCACAGATCTCTACTCCTAAAAGGATGAGTTTAAGGTGATGGTCAATTCTACACATATAGCCCATCCCACCCGAAACCCGTTCGCTGCCCCCCACCCCCCATTCCCGTGCGGCTGCCTCCCCCGCACACCTCGTTTCTTCCGCCCTGAGGTCCTCCCCTCCCTCCTCCGCCGTCGCACCGACCTCCCCTCCCTCCGTCGCCGCGCCGCCCTCGCCTCCTCCGCCACCGCGCCGCCCGCGCCTCCTCCGCTCCCTCCTCCGCCACCGCGCCGCCCTCGCCTCCTCCGCTCCCTCCTCCGCGAGGAGTGACGGCGCCGGAACAGGAGAAGAAGGGGGAAGGGTGGCCGTGGCCGGCGGGGTAGTGAGGCGGCGAGGTATGGGGAGGCGCTGGGAAATGGAGGAGGGAGTAGAGGAGGCGCAGTAGGAGGCGAGGAGACGCGTCGGTGCGGGTGGAGAAGAGGGCGGCGCCGAGATGGGAGAGGGGCTAAGAGGGCGGCGGGCGCACCGGATGGAGGGAGGCGCGGAGAGGTAGGGGCGGAGAGGTAGGGGCGGCGGTAGAGAAAGAAGAGCGGCCGGAGAAGGGAGAGAGGCGGCCGAGTAGGAAGGATGCGGCGGCAGAGAGAGATGGAGAAGGAGATGGCGTAGGTGGGAGAGGCGGTGGAGAGAGTGGCTGCGCAAGGGATAGGCGGAGGCGGTAACAGGGGTGGCCGCCGGCGAGTTTGGCGCGGCCCTCGCCGGCGTCGGAGAAGAGAACGGGGGAGGAGAGCAATGGGGGAGGTGAGGAAAAGAAGAAGTGGCCGGCTCCAAGAAATCCAGGCGGCGGCGCAGGAGGTTTTGAGGAGATGGGGATTTTCCATTTTGCAAATTAGCCCTCAAAATTTCTAGGGTTTGCAAACAAGTCCCTTCTGAATGTAATTTCTTCTGTTTTGGCCCCTCCGGAGCTCCGTTTTCAGCGCGGTTTGATCCTACGCATTCGTGACAACGCGTACATCTGTACGGAGCAATCCAGATTTGCCGTTTGTGCGCCTTGATCGCGCCGGCCTGCGGAAAAAGCACAAAAAATGTAAAATGATCCAAATTAAGCAATTAATTATAGAAAAACGTGTAAATGATGATAAATGATCTCGAAATACGAAGAATATGAGGGTAAAATGACAGATAATTATATATAAATATGACGCATGTCAGTGTCGTCAGACTCGGTGGAGAAGAAGCAGGCGGCGGGGTGGTCGGCGACCGGAGGTGTTGAAGTACGGCGGCGCCGAGATGGAGGAGGTGATGTGGTGGGTGGTCGTCAGCGTCGGAGCAAAGGATAGGGGAGAAGAGCAAGAAGGCGGTGGCCGAACTGAGGAGAGGAGGGGCGGCGCTCGCCGGTGGTGACCGAAGAGTGGCGGCGCCGAGGTGGGGCACTGAGGAGAAGCGGCGGCGCTCTGTGGTGGAGTGGAGGAGTAGCAGAGGAGGGAGTTAGTGGCGTGGAGCGGCGGATCTGGTGGAGGAGAGGAAGAGGAAGGCGGGGAAGTGAGGAGGTGGTGGCGCTTGGAGGGGACGGCCGGAGATGGAGAAAGATGTGAGAGAGGAGAGAAGAAGCAAAGGGGGCACAGGGGAAGTGATGGAGGAGCGGCCGGGCTAATGGAGATGGGGGGATGGCGGACGCCGGTGGAGATGGTGGCGCGGTGGCGAGCTGGCCTGGCCTCGCCGCCGGCCGGAGCTAGAGAAAGGAGGGAAGCAAACGGGGTTGGGGAAGAAAGATGTGCCAGGCTCAATTTTGGATCTGGGTGGCGGCTAGGGTTTTGTGGGATTGGGGTTTTCGACCTTTTGTGATTTGGCCCTCCAGATTTTCAGAAATTACAGTCCAGTCCTTCCCCAATGGAACTTCTTCTGTTCTAGCCCTCCGGGAGTCCAATTTTAGCGCGGTTTGATCCTACGCATCCGTGACAACACGCACATCGATACGTAGACATATTCTTATTTCCCCAATGCCATTTTTATTGCCTGAAGTTGCCGGCGGGGGGGGGGGGTAGATTTGGATCAAAAAGGAATATGCTTTGCATACAAACATTTTTTCCAATGCCTTAGGAAGGATTGTCAAAACTGACATGGCCCCATGAATTGCCCATGATGGTTTATGGTTGGGCCTACTTGTCATGCACAGTTTGTAAGGACTTTGTAAATCAAATTGTCCACAACTCCACATGTATAGCTCTTTCGTTACAAATTCATGGTTGGCCATTTGCCATTTTTATTTTTGCTAATCAGATGAACATCACATGTTTGCCAAGAACAACAGTTGACACTGATTCACTTCCTTGCAAACTCACAAATGCATAGATGATCAAACCAACACATCAAGTAGGTAACAATAGAACAACTGAACAAGATCTGGCGCCTCTCTGTTCTTGTAACGAGCAAAACACGGAACCTAATTAGCTCGTTACTTATTGCACCATACTAGACATCATGCACACTGCACACAAATCTACTAACAGTTAGCTTGCGGCCACTTCCGTGAGTCCTGAAGAACCTCTGGTCAGAGGATGATGAACACTGGTAGGGTTGATGACCCTGCAGTTGCGCCTGATCTCGCCCTGCGTCCCCGACAGCTCGATGATCTGCCCCATCTTGAGCATGGACCTGACGAACTTTCTCTTCCACATCGCCTCGCTGCGCACGAAGGAATCGACCAGCGCCTTCATCGTCGAGTTGGCCAGCAAGGCATTGTCCGACTGAAACAGCCCCAGGTTGTTGTCAGGCCGACGTAGTACTTGTTGTCGAACTTCGTCGGCGTGATGATGTCCATGAACGTCGTCGTGTTCGGGAAGGTCTGGTTGGTGATCGGCAGCGGCGGGCAGATTTTATGGAGCAAGAACGCATACGCCTTGCTCAATTTCGGATCAATCTGTTGGTTCATCACAAGACAGGTTAAGAATTACACTTCCTTTCTCTCTCTCTCTCTGAAAATAATTTATGCGCCATTGCTTACTCCGTCAGTTGTGTTGGTGAAGTTGTAGAGCCGTTCGGCGAAGCCGATGCAGTGGGACACGCCGATAGTGTGTGCGCCGGAGAGGACGACTATGTCCTCGATGGTGAGGTTCTTGGCTGAGAAGATGGTGACCGGGTCCTCGGGTAAGGGGGAAGTCGGCGCGGGCAGGTTGTTAGGCACTTCCTGGGCAATGGATATCCGGCCATCCCGGCGCCCAGCAGGCACCTGGTAGCTGAGGCCGCCAGCCAGCGCAACGCTGTCCTGCGCCGCGAATGCGAGGATATCAGCGCAGGAGACAACCCCGGGGCACTGCGCCTCGACGGCCGCCTTGGCGGCGTCTATCACTTCGAAGAAGCGGAGACTCGGGAAGTTGGGGCTCGCGTCTTTCTAAGCCGTGTTGTTCGCCGTCGAGTCGATCAAGACCGAACCATCGCAGCCCTGCATGCGAACATGTAGAGTGTCATGCGCAAGCGTGCAAGAACTCGTGTGTGATATACACTGTCCGTCACTGTACTCATACTTACTCTGACGAAGCAGTCATGGAAGTGCAGGCGGATCAAGGCCAGAGCGACGCCGGAGTTGTTATTGAATGCGGCGGCCACGGTCTGCAGCACCAGGGTTTCCACGGTCGGGCACGTCCTGTCGTAGAAGCCGACGTCCACGCAGGCGCCCACGTTGGCGGCGGAGAGAAGCGCGATCAGGATGACGATGAGCGCCAAGGTGAAGCAGAAGCAGCCCTTCATGGCTACAGAGGTAACAGAGCTCATGCTACTGGAAGCATGTTGAGTGATTGGGAATGCCTAGAAACAGTACTTTTTTATGAAGAATGTTGTTGGTAGAAATGCCATCTGTTATACTCTAGCTTAATATTTCTCCTGGGACCATGAGGGTATTCATTTTGTAATTTTTGGGAGGGTTTCCAATTGGTACTGAACTGTGGTGTCTTGTAAACCAGAATTGCAATATTGATGAAAATATGTGGAGTTGCTATCTAATTGAGCTGTGAACAACATCGAAGCTTTACTACTAAACTCAGTTCTATACTTTGAACTTTGATGCACCGTATGACTACGAGGTGTGATCGACGGCTTCCGACTTACTTGACGGATTTAAAAACTTTTAGAACTAAAATTTTTTACCATCTGTAAGTTTTAAAACATATAATGTGTTAAATTTTAAAAATCCGTAGCAACGCACGGGCATTCAGCTAGTATAACAAACGTACTTGCGGAGCGAGCTTGGCTCGGCTGGTGGGCGTGCGTGGCGTGCACCCCACCCGCGCGGGATCCCATGGCGGCATGGCCTCGTATTTTCGGAAGTGAACCGGTCCTGTTTAGGTAAATAGTGTATATATATACACACACACACGTAATCAAAGTATATGCCCGTGTTATGTAAGATTTATACCTTGGCGCTTTGCCTCTAACGTGCTTAGGATACACCCATGCACGCGTGCTTCCGGGTTTACTTTAAAAAAATATAACAAATGTTACTTAAGTTAGAGAGATAGACCGTTGCACACATGTGACGGATGAGTTAAAGCCAGTTTTAGCATTATTTCGTATTGTGTTTATAAAAATAGCCGTATGCGAACCGTATTGATAAAAATATCGTTTATGATGTTCGGTGAACGGGCTGCAGCGCGGAGGAGACAACGCGTGCCATCTGCCGCCCCGTAAGCTAACGGCAGGCGCCTGCCGCCCACTCACAGGACAACAGGTGATTAAGCCGGCTTAATTACCTGCTTAAATTCATAATTTATAGTTTTTTAGATTTGTAAATATAGCAAATGAGCTCAAAAAATTATGACATTTTTGGTGGAGCTTCTTGAGGTATCGTGGTATGCTGTGTAATTGTTTTACAATTTTTTGAGGCCATTTCCTACCTTTAAAATTTTTTGGTACAACGCATAATTAACCAGACGATTAAAAGTTATACGTCGCTCTAAGAATTTTTAGAGGTATCAAATGATTGTGAAAACTTATGAAATATTTTTTGGAGCTTCCTTATATAGTGTGTTACATTGTGTAATTTTTACGTAATTTTGCACAACTTTGCTACCTTTAAAAATTATTTAAGCAACACATAATTAAATAGGTAATTAAGAACTAATGGTTGGAGCTAATGACCTAGTGCCGCTAGACGGTAGGTCATTAGGCCCAGCTATTAATGCTTAATCATCCGCTTTAATTACATGCCACTTAAATAATTTTTAGATGTAGTAAAGTGCGGTAAACAATTATGTAAAAATTATACAATATAGCACATTGTATTAGGAAGTTCCACAAAAAAAATTTATAGTTTTTCATAACATTTGCTACTTCTAAAAATTCTTAGAGCGGCGCATAACTACTTAATGCCTAGTTAATTATGCATCATTCCAAGAATTTTTAGAGGTAACAAATGGCCTAAAAAATTGCAAACAAATTGCACAACATACCATGATGCCTCAGAAAACTCCACCAAAAGTATCATAATTTTTTGAGCTCATTTGCTATATTTACAAAATTATAAATTACGAATTTAGGCAGGTAATTAAGTCAGCTCACCTGCCATTAGGGGTGCAATCAGGTCGGATTCGGACGGATATTGCTCATACCATATCCTAACCCATATTTTTTCTCGGATTCGGGGTTGGATACGGTAAAACTGGATACGAATATGAATTCGGAGTATTCGGAATTTCGAATACGGTGCCACCGGAACGGATACTTGACAGTTTCAGATCGAAAACGGATAATGTAGACGGATAGTACGTGCATACAGAAAGGAACATATGCTAAACCATACCACCATCACTTCAAGCCTTAAACTGTTAGACATAAGTATATAATAGTGATTATAATTCATCAACCGAAGATGGTGTGGCGTTTCCCCCAAAATTGCCCATTGAGGTGTGGCGTTTCAAGATGAATCTTGATTCTTGACGGACATCATTTTCTTTTTCTAGGCTAAAGAAATTTTACTCAATTAAAGTAGAGACAGTAGACAATTGGGGATAATAGATTTTTGACAAATTTACCTGTTCATTTACTGAAGCATGCCAAAGTTCATCGTTTAATAATACTCTGATTACATGCTTTTCATTCCATTACCTAGGAAGAGTGATCTTAATGAGTAAATTTAGGATTCCAATTGCACAAGCAGCTGAATTAGAAATAAAATACTATTTTAGTATTTGTATATTTATAGTTGCCACAACTGAATCCTTTTAGAGAACTTAAGCTTGCACGATCCAGGAAAACTTTCTATACACTGCACACCTCAACCAACCAACAGGACAAAAAAACAAATACTAGCAAAATAAAAGGTGAATTCTTAGCTCTTATCAGATATTCGACCGGATAATTATCCGGTATCTGAATACCGATACTATTCGGTCGGATAACAACTCTCCCAAATCCGAATCCAACATGAATTATCCGAATCCAAATCTGAATCCGATCGGATACCAAATTCCCTTGCCGAATCCGGTACCGACCGGATTCGATACTGGATCGGTCGGGATTAACCCAACCCATTTGCACCCCTACCTGCCATCCTGTGGGCAGGCGGCAAGCGCGTACCGTCTGCTCACGGGATGGTAGGTGCCACGCCCACGCGTCGTCTCCTCCGCGCTGTCACCTGCCCACCGAACGGCATGAATGATAATTTTACCATACAATATATATATAGTTATTTTATAAATACGATACGAAATAGTACAAAAATGTCTTTTAACTTGTGACAAATTTACGTACGCGTGCATCGTACGTAGATGATAGCGCATGGACCACGGCTACGTACGTACGTACCTCTCCACGCGCGGCCCACGTCTGCGACTAGGCTACGTAAAACTACCAGCCTAAGTACTAGCTCCGGCAAAAAGTGAGGATCCGGCCGGCCCGGCCGTGGTGCTCGTACGCAAGGCCCGGTGAAAACCGCATAGTAAACTAGATGAGAGAGCGAGAGAGAGAACGAGAGAGCGCGCGGTGGAGTACGTGGACGCGGCCGGAACAGGCACACCGCGCTGCACACTCGATGGCACGTCACGGCGTGAGAGTTCGTTCGAGGACGGCGGGCGTGTGAGCAAGAGCTCGGGCAGATCCGAGCGCGCGCCGAACGGGTTAAAGCTACTGCTTATTTCAGCTTAAACTTCTACCTTTTAATTGAGTTTTTACTATTTATAAATTTCATATTTTTCTGATTTTTTAGTTTTTTTAGCTTTTTGCCCTTTTTTCCGTATTCGTTTGCATTGTCTGTGATATGTTAACCTATTTTTTCTATTTTTTAAATTTTTTAAAATTTAGTTAGGTTAATTAAGCCAACATCAGCTACAGTGTAATTTCAATCAGCTATGGTAAAATTTCAACTATAATTTATTTTTTTAGCTTAACCGAGCGGCAAAAGCCGTCGGTCGCAGTGCTGCATGCGCTCGCATCGCATAGCACGCATGCAAATCCGCCGAGATCGATCCACCGAGCGAAAAGGCGCCGTGTTTGCAGTGCAGGGCATGGAACGAAACCGGAGTGCCGTCCGCGCAGCGAGCGCGCACGTTCGGTTGAGAAACGAGAGCCTTGGCACTGTGCTCACTGCTCAGATGGTAAAGAGGCTAGTTTGCTCGTAAAGCGGCAACCGCGCGATCGATCGTCATCCGGGTAATGCTCTTGATAAGAACTGCACAATGCACGTGCTCAGGATGCAATCAAGTGACACCACACCCACAATTATATCCGCGACAGAGCAATGAATCCAATCCACTCTAGCTAGTCTCTCACACAGTTACTCGTACTGCTAGAACGGGCGCCAAGCAAATTAATGTACGCTCGATCGTGTTTCCGGTACCTGCAAACAACCTGGCCCCCAAAGCGCCTTGAGAGTTATATATACATGGCCGTGCGTTAACTCCGGCGACACCCGGAGTTAAGAACTGTCAATTCGTATCAGCGTCCTTGTCAACAAAATCTGTGAATGCCCGGTACAAATCCTTTACGCTCCGTCCAGCGGTGATAATTATCTGCAGACTAGTAATCTGCTCGTACGTTGCAACGAAATTTATTAGATATATAGAGAATTATATTATGAAAGATGTCTACTCTGATCAATTAAAAAGTAGAAAGTGATAAGAAGTTGAGAATAAGACGGTTGGAGAGAATGGACGTACGACCACCAACTCGTTCTTTTATAATAGTAATCTGTTTGTGCGTTGCAACGAAATTTATTGGATATATAGAGAATCATGTTATCAAAGAGGGCTACTCTGATCAATTGAAAAGTGAAGAGTGATGAGAAGTTGAGAATAAAGCGGTTAGAGGAGAATGGACATACGACCACTAACTCGTTATTTTATAATAGAAATGAAATTGTACTATAGGTGTTATTTTCATAAATCATGATCTACAGTTACTGCGGCCAAACTAGTACTACGGTACTTACTACCTAATAACTTCGCAGCTCCACAATTAATGCTTATCCATCTCTGAAGATAGAGACGATTTTATTTTACTGAAGTACTAAAGGGACGCCTCCGTCCATCTCAAACAATCCAATGGTTCAGATTAACCGGGATAACTTTAGCAAAATGATTAATAACGGTCAGGGAAACCAATTAATTAGTATCAAAAAATCAGCTGGAAATACTCAAGACGCTGACCAGGCCATTGCTCAACATAATAACAAAATACTAATTTTATATCTTAATCTATTCTTAGTTATCCTTTTTTTCCCAAATCCAATGTGCATCTAAGAGATCTACTGATTTTTTTTTTTGCTTCTCTTATGTATCGTACGAAACAGTGGCGGAGACAAGGGGGTGGAGGGGCCCGGCACCCCCAACCTTTTACTAATCCTCCATTATGCAGTTAATTACATGTGTTTAATTAGTGGTTTGGTCCCTCCCAATTTAGCCCAAATGTAAAGTATATTTAAAATCCAGTCATATGCAGCACAAATGCTCTTTGTCTTGTTTCTTGTTTTAACTTTGTATTTATTGATCTTTGTAAATGCGGGTTACAAGGTGATGCGTACCGTGATCTGTAGGATATGTATGTTTGTGTTCTTAATCTTAGGATGATTAATGCAGGCTGGTGAGTTGACTAGAAGCTGTTGTAGCTAGTCATAGGTGTGATTGAAGATCACTCAAGCACTACTAGCTGGTGGAGTATATAACGCTAGGAACCTTTAATTAAAAGCCAAGAAAATGTTTTGGCCGAATTTCTACGGCAATACAATGGACATGTTCTCGTGGATTTGTTTTTTGATTTCTTCGAAAATCAAAATAAATAGAGTGTTTTTTAAAGTAGTTTTTTTAAATGACTTCTCGAGTCTAAAAATATGAGCTATCCACGTCAATATCTTTACCGTTCACTGTGGTATCAAAAAATGTAAACAAAAACTATAAGCACACACTTCAGTAGTTGCTCTCACATCACATCTAGAGACCCTGTTTTAATCGGCTTAGACCCAATTTTAGTCGTAGAGCTAAGTTTAAGTTAATAGAAATGTAATTTTATTTGCATTATAATTTGCGAAACATATTACTCTGATATGTGACTATTGGATCGGTAAATCCGGCATGGTTCATTGATTCTACTCTACTTGTCCATATTGCCTCCCTATATCTAATTCCTGGCTCCACCCCTGGTACGAAACATGGGAATTTTTCCCCTACTCACAACAGATAAATGAATAGATCTCACCGTGGCAGCATCCAGCATCCAAAGACGTGACCATGATGTTGGGAACAATTGCTAATTGGAGTCAGGAATTAATCGAGATAACAAACTGAGATGAATGATGCAGAAGAAGAGAGGACCGAACATTGTTTCCAAGGACCTGCCGAGACGTCGAGCCTGCAGAATCGTGATGGGGGCGCGGTCGTGGCGGACATCGACAGGATGTGACCTTGCCGGCGGCGACACCTTCCTCGTCAGTATACATCGGTTGTGGATTAGCCAACGGATGCGGCTGTGAGACCCCCACATAGCTCCAAGGTCCTAGTGCAAAGTTGATCTGGCTTTATGGGCGAAGGCGCGAAGCTGCAAGATCGAAGCCGCAGCACGGCAGAACACCCCAAACTTTGTCTACATCATCTTGGTCTCTGGTCTTTGGTACAGTTGATTTCACGCCGGAGAGTGCATCATTGATCAACTTATGGTCTTGATTTGCAAAGCAAGAGGACGTGGAGCCGTAGTATACGTTCCACTCATTTCAGTTTAAACTTCTGACTTATTTTTATTATTTATAAATTTTATCTTTTTTTAAAAATTTTGGTTTTTTGAGCTTTTTGCCGGTTCTTTTTCCCGTATTCGTTTGCGTTGTCTATGATGAGCTAACATATTTTTTCTATTTTTAAATTTTTTTAAATTTAATTACGCCAAATAAGTCATCTTCAGCTACAGTGTAATTTCAGCCATAAACCACTATTTTTCGGCCCAACCAAGCGGGGCCTATAGTATGTTGCTTTTATCTCCTTTTTCTTGCGTCAGGGAATCACGTGAACTACAAGAGTAGAGAAGTTATACACTATTTAGTAGCTGCGCGTAGAATAAATGTGTAACCTTGACCGATCTAATCAGCCAACGCCCAATCATCTCACCTCGCAGAATGATTACTAATGTTTATTAATTATGGTAAAGTTACTATTATATACACATTAAATTATTATCTGTAATTCATAAAGTTATTTACAGTTCTTATGCGCGTTAGACCCACACGCCCTCTCCCCTTTCGCAAGAGGTACCATGTGCCCTTTTTTGGGGATTTAATGGTGTTATTAATTATGAAAATGTTATTATCTCTTGAACATAAAGTTATCATCTATAATTTATCAAGTTACTTATATTTGGCAAAGTTACTATCTCATACACAAAAAGTTATCATCTATAATTTACGAATTTACTTATAGTTATCACGCGATAACTTTCACATTGCAATGTTACAGAAAGTTATTATCTCCTAAATATAAAGTTATCATCGATAATTCATCAAGTTACTTACATTTGCAAAGTTACTATGTCATGTAAAAAGTTAGCATCTATAATTCATAAAGTTACATACCAAACGGCACCAGAAATGCAGCCAGCGATCTGCGTGTAGCGTGTGTGCATAAGCTCATTACTGCAACTATGTGTATATATACACACATATATACACACATATGTGTATGCACATATGTATAGGTAATTTACATAAGGCACACAGGTGCCTAGGCACCTAGGTCAAGAACTGTCTGATACACATGTATGATTGATAGTGTGTGTATGTGTTTGTATGTATGTGTCTATATATATGTATGAGTAAATTACACTTTGCACCAGAAAAATTGTCACTTGTTTCACTTTGCACCAGGTTTTACACATATTTTTAGTTTGTACCAGGGTGGAGCAAATGTTGTTTCACTTTGCACCAGGGTCTCGACTTCGACAACGGACCCGACTTCGACCACAGCCCCGACTTCAACCACGGCCCCCCTTGACCACGACTTCGACTAAGACCACGGTGTTGACTTCGACCACGGCCCCTCGACCAGTGCTTTGACGTCGACAACAGCTTTGACCACGGCCTTGGCTTCGACCACAGCTTCGACTTCCACCCAGGTGTAAAGTGAAACAACATTTGCTCCACCCTGTTGTAAAGTGAAAGTATGTGTAAACTCTGGTGTAAAGTGAAAAAGTGACAATTTACCTGATGCCAAGTGTAATTTACTCTATATGTATATGTGTGTGTATATGTATGTATGTAATACAAAAATCAAACCAAGGGATTATTTATTTAAAATTCATCGTGGATAGTCTCCGAATTTTTTGTATGGATAATCCATTTTTTATTCGAAATTACATAAATATACCCGCGGGAAAATTTTTTACAAAAATAGGCTCCAGTCGCCTAATGGTTGGGCGACTGGAGCCGTTCGCCCAACCACACGGCGACATTTAATGAATCTACCAACCGTTGGGCGATTAATTGCAGTCGCCCCACGGTTGGGCGACTTCCATCCAGTCGCCCAACCGTTAGGCGACTGCATTTCAGTCGCTCAACGGTTCGGCGACTTCTAGTGAGATATATACCGCGCTCGGCCAAGCGGTCACTGTGTCGTTCGGCCGCCGTCGCAGAGAAGAGAGGGAGAGGAGGAGAAGAGGAGGGGAAGAGAAGGAGAGGGAGAGGAGGAGAAGGGGAGGAGGGGAAGAGAAGGAGAGGGAGAGGAGGAGAAGGGGAGGAGGAGAAGAGGAGGGGGAGTGCGCGATTTTCAGGTAATTTTTCGTGTTATATTTTTTGTTAGTGTAGAAAATTAGTTTAGAAAATGTAGTGTAGAAAATTAGTTTAGAAAATTAGTTTAGAAAATTAGTTTAGAAAATTAGTTTAGAAAATGTAGTGTAGAAAATTAGTTTAGAAATTTAGTTTAGAAAATTAGTTTAGAAAATGTAGTGTAGAAAATTAGTTTAGAAATATAGTTTAGAAAATTAGTTTAGAAAATTTAGTGTAGAAAATTAGTTTAGAAATATAGTTTAGAAAATGTAGTGTAGAAAATTAGTTTACAAATTTAGTTTAGAAAATTAGTTTAGAAAATGTAGTGTAGAAAATTAGTTTACAAATTTAGTTTAGAAAATGTAGTTTCAAAATTTAGTTTAGAAATTAAATATAGAAATATAATTTAGACATTTAATTTTCAAATTTTGTGTACTAAATGTAGTTTAGAAATAAAGTTTAGAAAATTTAGTTTATAAATTTTGTGTACCATTTATTGTACAAATTTAGATGTAGAAAGTATAATGTACAAGTTTAGATGTAGAAATTTAGATGTACCAAGTTTAATGTACAGTCTTAGATGTATAAAATTTAGTGTTGAAATTATTGTACAAATTTAGATGCAGAAAATTTAATGTTGAAAGTATTGTACAAATTTTGCAGGTATGACTCGTGCTGGACGTGACTCGGAGTGGCGGTTCGCGCTGTTGGACGAGCACGTGGACCGCTCTCATCGCGCTTCCCATCTAGTGCCGCCACCGGGGAGCACGGACGAGCCGCCTCAGCTGGGAGTGGTCCGGACACGGACACCTCGCGTGGCCTGGGGACTCGACCCTCGTTGGACTGCCAGGTGAGCACTATTCCAGCGTTTAGTGCGACCGTTAGTTCGTTCCGTGCTGACCTTCACTTTGTTTGCAGGCTGCGGGATGCCGGGCTACTCCCTCTTGCCCGGATGGTGCAGGCCACAGAGGAGGATGGAGCCGCTGGCGGGGACGAGGGCGGGGACGAGGCGGGCGGGGATCGATCACGACGATTTCCGTTCGACCGTTCCCTGCTGACGGCTTTGGTGGACCGTTGGCGGCCCGAGACGCACACTTTCCACCTCCCATTCGGGGAGATGACGCCGACCTTGCAGGATGTGTCCCTGCTTCTTGGGCTTCCGATCGCGGGAGACGCTGCCTTCCTACCGGAGGCCCCGGCCGACTGGCGCGCTGACCTGCTCGGCAGATTCGAGGGTGTCGTTCCACCGGCCGCTGACCACCACGTGTTCGGAGAGGCGCAGACCCATGGGCCGACACTGAGGTGGCTCAGACAGTACCGGGTACGTGGTATATAAAATCGATCGTATCTTCGAAGCTCTTATTTGTGGTATTACGTACTAATAACAACTTTTTTGCATTCAGGTGGAGCGCATGGTTCCACAGGCAGACGATCAGCAGGTCTCGCGGCACCTGGAGGCGTACGTGCTGTGGCTGTTTGGTTGGGTGCTTTTCACCACCAGCCACGGCAACTCGGTGGATGCGCGCCTTATCGCTTATGCGAGGGCGATCGCTGACGGCGAGCCCCACCAGGTCAGCTGGGGATCGGCCGTACTTGCCGCGACGTACCGCGCGCTGTGCGATGCGTGCACGAGGGTCAAGCCGAACTCGATCCTCACGGGTTGTCCCCTGCTACTACAGTTGTGGTCGTTCGAGCGCTTAAGCGTCGGACGACCTGTGCTAGACGACGTGGGTCCGTACGGGCCCGAGATGTATCCGGGGGGAGAAGTCGACCGGCCGACGATGGGTTCTATGTGGTGCCGTCGCCGAGTAAGTTTTATCACAGTTAACTATTTCTTTCTTATTGACGATCGTCATTGTAAACAACTTGTCTTTCTTGCAGGTACAGTTCGCGCACGTGCAGGTCACGTGGGCGTACCGGGTCTTTGTGGAGCAGCTCGACCGCATCACAGCCGACGACGTGCGCTGGGAGCCGTACGCTGATACGGCAGTGCAGGCCCGTGCTCCTGGCGGTCTGTCTTCACTTTGCTGGCGTGACCGGGCTTTCTGGCTCACCCGCCGGAAGCTCGTGTACCTCATCTACGTGGAGGACTACGCACCCCAGCGGGTGATGCGGCAGTTCGGGCTATGGCAGCCGGTTCCTGTACCAGTCGGACCATCGCTTCCGCCGCACGTGCACGGGTGAGTGTACGTTTCTGCTAAATATGTACATACTTACTACTGTGTTCGCAAGTATCTCACATTACGTAATGGTTTTATACGCAGGCACAGCGGGAAGGGAGTGAAAAGAGGCACGGACTGGTCGGTGAGAATGCAGCCCTGGGTCGAGCAGTGGCAGGATGCGCTCGACGACCGCGTGGACGAGGACCGACCGTACGACAGCAGGGAGTACGCGGAGTACCTGCGCTGGTACCAGCCGCAGACCCGTATCAGGCTCGTATATGTGGTAGACCCGCCTGCCACACACGTCGCCGCTCCGACGGACACGTACCCCGCGCACTTCGCGCACGACGCTCACCTCGCGGTACGTTACATGTCATTTCAAAGATTCCCAAATGGTAATGTCGTTTCCATAATCGACCATTTTATGTCTTTGTGTCCAGGCTGACATCGGTTCTGACCTATACGCCGAGTCCGGCACAGTATTGGAGAGGCTCGCCAGTGGTGCGCAGCTGACCCATGAGGAGGGCCTCAGCTTTGCGCGTCGAGTGCACGAGGGGTGTAGACGTATCGTTAGCCTACTGTCCTGCACGAGGCTACCGGCGGTCTCCACGCCCCCCGCTACGACTGCTCGTCCACCAGTGCCACCTCCACCAGCGTGGCACTACTATGGTGCACCTACGTGGACACGTCCTCCACCACCTCACCCGGAGCAGCCAGGGGGTTCAGCCTGGGCAGGGCCTCCTACACCGGTTCACTTCACGCCTCCTACGCAGACCCCTGTCTTCCCCACGCAGGGGGTGTACGCCTCCTCCATGGCGCCAGCTACGGGTACGCATAGGGTCTTATACCGTGTTTATCCGAAGACGACATGCAACGCACTAACGATATTAATATTGCAGGTACTTACCAGCACGGCGTCTCCCCAGGCCAGGAGGATGTGGACCAGTTTTTCGCGCCGTCGCCCGACGTCGCACCGCAGGTTCTTTCTGCCAGTGCCCTCCCCGGTGCACCGGAGATTACACAGCCAGAGGTGCAGCTGACTCCACCAGCGCAGGGGCGGGATAGACACCCTCCTCCTCGTTTTACCTTTTCGGATCGTCCTAATCCGTTGCACCGGAGGAGGGCCAAGCGAGGCCGTATGGGAGGACGCGGGCGCGGTGACGGGGCACAGCAGGGTGACCAATGAGGCGTGCTGCAGATGCTATATATGTTATGCATGTAATGAAAATACATGCGCCATGTTACTCACAGTTATATTATGAAGTTTATTTATATTTACATAAGTCTATCATCTCTTTCCGCATATAAACTATCTCACTTAACAGTGTATGTATCGATCGTTCTCTACTCAATCTTTCAAAAAAAAATTTAAAAACTTTTTACACACCTACAATATACAATGAACATAAACTTTTATTACAACTTCACCGTATTTTTTACCGGTTCAACGTTACAAAATTCACAAATTCTAAAACAATCACGGGGGCTACCTGCAGTCGCCTAACGGGATGGCGACTGCATGCCAGTCGCCTAACGGTATGGCGACTGCATGCCAGTCGCCATACGGAAGAGCGATTTAATGCAGTCGCTCTACTGTGCAGCGAGATATATTGTGTCGCTGTGTGGTTGGGCGAAAGGCTCCAGTCGCCCAACCATTAGGCGACTGGAGCCTATTTTTGTAAAAAATTTTCCCGCGGGTATATTTATGTAATTTCGAATAAAAAATGGATTATCCGTACAAAAAAATTCGATAGTCTCCCGTCCAAAGCGAGATCCGTCTCTCATGCGCACTTCTAGGGAAAAAAATCAATGGATATGCTTTGCTAATCATAATAAGAGTCCGCCAAATAAAAGTCGTATGCTTTTTTTTGAATTTCTAGTATATATTTTTCAGCTAACATCCATCAGTTATGATTTACTAAACATAATTAGAATACATCAAATCAAGTGATTTTTTTGTGAGAATTTATAGCATATTTCTTTTTTCAGCTAGTACCAATCTTTTATGATTTGGATCTAACAAATTAAGGGCCGAATGTTTTTTTCCCTGAGAACTTCTTGAATTTCTATCTTTTTTTTAGAGCTTTTGGCATGCACCATGTGTTTTTATTATATAATAGATAATTAATTTATTCAGCCTGGAGCTAAGTACTTAATTAACTAATACAGCCCATAATGCTTCTAGGACGGCAATATGCATGCATGATGTTCCTTCTGGCCATGTGTACACATTACACACCATGCATGTACGTACTAGTGTACTACCAGTGATCACGGTGTCTGTGATGAATGATAGGGTCTTTGTTATTTCTTCATGAGAACTAGAATATATACCTGTATATGTACAAGTACTCAAACTGAAACACTTGTATTAAATGATGCACCTCCTTGGAGGTGGCCATTTGTTAACATGTGTACAAGTACTCAAACTGGAACACTTGTATTAATGATGCACCTCCTTGGAGGTGGCCATTTGTTAACTACATGTTGTTGCCTTAGGTTCTCAATGATCTCTGAGTGACGCTCTCATCGGGTGGTCTATCCCGAGCAAGGTTCACAAGCTAAGTTCACGAGCCAACCTCGGTAAGCAGTGGCGGACGCAGGAATTTTGGAATGGGTGTTCGAAGTTGTAAAAATATTTTGCAGTACAAAACATAAAGATCTACAGTAGTAATAGTTAACATACAATTGTTCATACTAGGGATAATATGTCAAATAATATAGAAAAATTACAAAACAATTACAAAAGTTCACAAATTAACTCGGCGATGCTTCATGCCTTGGAAGCGTGATATTATGTCATCATCCTTAACTTGCAGAAAAAATTCTCGCTCAAGAAATGTAACCAAGCAGTCATTCAAGTATTGTTCTCCCATTCTATTTCGTAGCTTATTCTTCACATAATTCATTGAAGAAAATAATCTCTCCACACTAGCAGTTGCAACGGGAAGAATGAGCACCAAAGATCTACAAAATCATAAAATACAAGTCAACAAGTGTTACAATATGTGATCATCAATTGGACATTTGGACGGCGAACAATATGTGATCATTGATGAGTAATATGATGCACATACCCACATTCACAGAATTACATACAAGTATACAACTATACAAGCATTGCTCATTCTCACTTTCATTTTTTAACACATAACCATTATTGAGACATCTAAAGACTAAAGTCAATATTTCTGATTCTGAAATTCAACAATCACCAATCACTACACTGCTCATTGCTCATTGTTCAACAATTCAACATTGCTCAACAATTCAACAATTCAGTCAATCAGTCATCATCATGCTCATTGCTCAACAATTCAACATTTCAATTTTCAACAATTCAACTCAACATCAATACACAATACTGCAATACTTCATGCTCATTTGCTCAAGCTCAAGTACTCACTGCTCACTGGCCGAGTCCGACTGGGCAACTGGCGGAGGCGGCGACGCCGGCGAGAAGCGGTCGCGCGGAGAGGAGGCCGGTCAGCTGGAGGCCTGGAGCGACGGAGCGAAGACGCCGGAGAGTCGAGGTGCCGGCGGAGCGGGCGAGTGGCGGCGCTGAGGGCCGGACGGCCAGATCTGGAATTCGGCGCCCGGCGGAGCGGAGAGCTGGAGCGCCGGAGCGGAGGGGCGCAGCGCCGGAGCCCGGAGCGGACCGGCGGTCGGCGGAGACTGGAGGGGCGGAGCGGGCGAGTGGCGGCGCTGAGGGCCGGACGGCCAGATCTGGAATCCGGCGCCGGCGGTGCGGAGAGCTGGAGCGGCGGAGCGGCGAAGCGGAGGGGCGGAGCGCCGGAGGCCCGGAGCCCGGAGCGGAGCGGCGGAGACTGGAGGAGCGGAGCGGGCGAGCGGCGCCGCGGAGAGCTGGAGCCGTTAGGGTTCGGGGAATCGGGGGTTCGGGGGCCGGGCGATTGGGGAAATGGCGATGAGGGCCGGGGGTCGGGGGACGGGGGAGCAGGCCGTAGGCGCGGGCGCGCGGATTCGCTCGGGCTGGGAGCGTGGGCTGTGGGCTGGCTTTCCCCCGGATGCGCGCGCGCGAGCAGGCCGCAGGCACGCGGAGCGGTCGCCGGTCGGGCTGGGCAGCAGCAGCAAATACGTAAATATGCCCAGACGCCCAGTTATATGTATATACATGTAATATACCCTACATATACTAAATTTTTTGTCAAAAATTTTGGGTGTTCAGCTGAACACCCTTGACCCACTGTAGATCCGCCCCTGTCGGTAAGGTCCTCAAGCCAACCCCAGCGAGGTCCACAAGCCAACTCCGGCAAGGACCACGGACCATGGACCAACCTTAGCAAAGTCAGCGAGCTAACCCTAGAGGGGGCCTAGAGCCAACTACAGACAAGGTTCGAGGTTAGCCACGAACTGACCCCCGGAGTCTCTCGGACGTGGTGGGACCCGTGTGGGACAAAGGACAAAGATACCCTTAGAAGTAAGTTAGGCCTTAAGGGTAAACTTATAACTTCACTTGCCTCTTTTCCCTATATAAATAGGACTTCTTATAAGGGGAGAGGGGGCATTTATAACTCTAGATACTTATATTGAATACACTTGGTCGTTCGTGTGCTTCTCATTGAGTCCCATCACGTCCTCAATGGTCTCCAAATCTGACCAGGTGTGCTTATAAATTTATTGTCTAGTCCCGTATTGACGACAGTTGGCGCCGTCCATGGGTACTCGAGCAAGAAGTCATGCTGCCTAAGAAGGGGAAGGCACGGAAGGCCGCAAATTTTGCTTTATATACTACGAGCAGATTTGAAGTTGCCGGCACAATGCCAGTCGGTAGATTACATGAAATAGTAGATATTCATTGCACGATAGATTGAAAAAATGAAGCCGGCCCCGCACAGTCGCGCCGCGCCGCTGGCCCTGTACGGCCACACCGTTGAGGCACTGTGTCGCTGGCCTTATACGGTCGCGCCTCATTGAGCCACCACGACGCCGTTAGCACATGACTGCCGAGCCACGCCGTCCGCACACGGCTGCGCTGTCGCCCGCCTCCCGCATGAGACACGGGCCGCCGTTGCTGGTCCCATAGGCGCCACCATCAGCCTTGAAGCGCCACCACCTCACGGACTCGGGCGAAGCACTACTGCCGCTACTCGGCCCTAAGCGACGCACCACCCCCGATGGAAACGAAGGCGCTACCATTCGCCTCCCTGAGCAGTGCCGCCGCACCGGTTGGCCCCGCATGGCCACCATCGCATTGCATGTGCCACTGTGCCACGTGCTGATGCTGGCCAATCTCTGCGCCACTGCTGCTCGGCCTAGAGTCGCGCAACTGCCACTCGGTCCCATCTGCGCCGCCGCTACTCGGCCCAAGCCCCACCACCATCACTCAGCTCGAACGGCGCGCCGCTTGCCCCACACGGCCTTCGCGCCATGGCCTTCGGTCTTTTTGGCCCACACGTGCTACAACAAAAGTGAACAGAGGTAGGGGATACCCTACCCCATCCCTTTGAATCAGTCGATTGGGCCGGTTAGGCTCGAGAAATGGGCCCGACCTAAGAAGAAAGAAAAAAATGGGAGGACCAGTGCCTAGACTTTTGCAAATAGGCCCTCAAAAAATTTAAAAAAAATACGCAGAAAATTTTCTCAGAATTGAAAATTAGTATATAAGCACTCAGAAATTGTAGAATTCAATGAAAATTCATAATCCAGTATAAAAGGGCCTCGAAATTTCAAATTTTGGATCATTTTTAACATTTGAAACATGTTTAGCACTGTTATTATTACTTTCTATATTTTTTATATTTATTTACTATTTTGATTTATCATAATTATTTAAATTGCCTTTAATCGCAGAAATTAACTGTAAAACTGTAGAAAATGCATAGAAAATTCTAGAACATTACAAGAACCCTTTTGTACCTTTATCCAATTTATTTCATGCATATTTACCTGCAATAAATTTAATAATTCCTTTAATGCACATGTAGATGACAGGCATCACGAACCGGGAGTTCGAGGAGTTGGTCCAGCATGGGCAAAATTACTTGACTTGGGTTTCCGACGTTGAGATTGTGTTTGGTGCATCGAAACATGCCAAATCCACACGTGAGGAAAATGATCAAGCACTTCACTTCCTCAGGCACTACCTTTGTTTCACTCTCAAGAATGAGTACATGACAGAGAAAAGCGTGCTAGCCTTATGGACTGCACTAAAAAAGCGGTTCAAGAAGCTAAAGTACACTATTCTTCCTCAGGTAGAGTACAATGTATTCGACTCAGATTTGCTGACTTCAAGACGGTTGGGGAATACAATTATGCTCTACATAGAATTTGTACCAATCTTCAACTCTGTGGCAAGCAGGTCATAAATGAGCAGAAGATTGAGAAGACCATATCCACCGTCCACCCCAATATAGTGCAGTCTGTGCCAATTATCGTCAAGACAGCCACAAGAAGTATGTTGAATTGATTGATATTATGCAAGTTGCAGAGGCTCAGGATGAAGTTCTCTGCAAGAACTTTGTCGCACAGCCACCTGGGAGCCAACGCTGGGAGTTACAATGTGCAGAAGCCTATAATAAAGAAAAGAGGAATGAAGGGCAAAGCTGCAGCCCAGAAAGGCAAGTCCAATGCTCCATAGGAGTAAGGCCAACAAACCAAAGTGGGACGATAAGCCCTATGGTCAGCAAGACCAAACCAGCTATAAGTGTGGCAAGTGGGAGGGCACTAGTCGCGGATCTGTAAAAAGTCACAACACGTCGTCAATGCCTTCCAGGCCAAAAATAAGAATTGCAACAAAGGGCAGCATGAAACCCCACTTTGTCTTTGTTGAGGGGGAGAGTTCTCAGTAGTAGACTGCACCAATGGAGATTTACTCCACTTCTGCAGTAACACCCCCTCATGACATTACAGCTGTCATCACCATGATTTCCCAGGAAGAGCATCTCACCCCTGAGAAGATAGCAGCTGAAGTATTTGGTTTCTTAGCAGATTCAGTCTAATGCACAGAATGTATTTAGACTTTAGTTGCCATTTGTTTCATGTGTGGAAGGAATAAGTTAGATTTTGTATTGATGGTACTCAAACAATTTTTTGTGATGGTTGAATGATATTAATTAAATCATTCTCAGTTAATAATGACATGATACGTTCTGATATTTGAAGTATTTTATTTATGTGCTGATTGTCTCCTACTACATATTAATAAAGTATTTTATATTAGAACGTGTGTGGCACCCTATGGAGAAAGTATGCTTAGCTGATAGCGGCACAACAAATACCATTTTGAGAGAGATAAAATTCTTTCAGTCAATTAGCAAGAATGCTGACAGGCTTACAACAATCACCTATAGTGATGCTTATATAATAGGCTCCGAAAGAGCCACAATTATACTCCTAATGGGCATAACTTTGGTCATTCAAGAAACCTTATTGTATCCCTAATCGACTAGAACTCTTCTAAGTTTTAAGTATATTCGTGCTATCGGTTTCCATATTGAAACTAAAAAAGAGTATGGTAAGGAATATCTGCTCATTACAAAGCGTGAAACAAATGGAAAAAGGGTATTAGAAAGACTTTCTTCATTTGAGACTAGACTATACTACACTAATATTAAGACACCTGTAGTCTATACTGCCCTGAAAATAATATTTAGAAGTTCTGAACTAATCTGTCTCTGGCATAATATATTAGGCCATCTAGGTATTAGTATGATGAGAAATATAATTAACAATTCACAGGGACATAATAATGATGTAAAGAATTTCCCGAATCAATAATATTTTGTATGCCCCATACGTACCACCGGAAAATTAATTACTAGACCTTCTGCTTTGAAAGTGAAGGATGAAGTCGCTGCATTCCTAGGCATCCAAGGAGACATTTGCGGTCCTATACAGCCGCTGTTAGGGTCATTTAAATATTTTATGGTGCTCATCGATGCTTCCTCAAAATGCTCATACATATGTTTGTTATCTACGAGAAACCATGCTTTTGCAAAACTGATCTCGCAGATAATTCAAATTAAAAATAATTTCAATGATCATCATATAAAGTCCATCAGAATGAACAACATTGGAGAATTTATTTCAAAGGCATTTGATGATTATTAAATGGCAATAGGAATTGAAGTTGTGCATTCTATACCGTATGTTCACACGTAGAATGGACTAATGGAAGCATTAATAGAGAATGAAATTTATTACATGGCTACTTTTGTGGAATTGTAATTTACCAACTACATGTTGGGGACACGCAGTCCTGCATACAACAACTCTCATCAACTTTAAACAATTGGCATATAACATCTATTCACCTATACAACTAGCGCAAGGGCCAGTACCGAAAATTTCTCATCTTCATAGGTTTGTTTGCAAGCTTTATATACATATACCCCCTCCACAACTTACTGCAATGGGTCTCTCCAAAAGTCTGGGATATACGTTGGCTATGAGATAGCATCCATAATCAGGTATTTAGACCCCATGACAGGAAATTTGCACCTCCCGTTTCACTGATAGTATATTTGATGAGGATAGTTTCCCAACATTATGGGAGGAAATCAACACCTTGATAAAAAAATATTGAAAATTTACATGGCAAGCCACAGGAATCCATGCACATGACCCGTGCACTAGTGAAGTAAATAGAGAAGTCCAGAAGATCATTAACATACAAGCATTAGCAAATCAATTGCCTGACCACTTTAGTGATTTAAAGAGTGTGTCCAAGTAGCATGTGTCTGCATGTAATGCACCAGAGAGGGTTAAAATACTGAAAAAATTGAAGGTATCCCTAATCCCGTCCAAAGGCCTCAGAATAAAAGGATGAGAACTCCGACCCCTCGAATCCCATGTAACCGAGGATGCCTAGTGAAAAAGCATTAGAAAGATTTGATACAGCTAATCACTGAAGTTCCCTAGAACCAGAACGGGAGCCAGTTAAGACCTGGCACCAGTATGACACCTTCGAGGAAAGGCATACCGGATTTGAACATTCCCATAGAGGGGGAAATCAATATGGATGTATATGCATGTATCGGAGCTGAAAAACTAAAGGGACTTGCCGCCACAACTGGAAGGAGCGGTGAGCAAGTAGAAGCACAAGAATAATCAACCCATGATGAAATAGTTATAAACTATGTGGACATGAGAGAATCCATGAATAGGACAATAGCCAATGTTGATATTTATTTTGCAAAGAAAATTGCAACAATCATCGATCTTGATCCAAAGCCTACATCGCTCGCCGAATGTAAAAAAAGATCAGAATGAGACTATGAGAGGATTAGAAGAAGGCAATAGAAACTAAATTATTATCTTTGAATAAAAGAGATGTGTTTGGGCTTGTAAGCCGCACGCCTCCCCATGTGCACCCCATAGGACATAAGTAGATATTTGTTCGAAAGAGAAATGAGAAAAATGAAGTTGTAATATATAAAGTAAGGCTTGTTGCACAATGTTTAACTCAACATCCAGGAGTTGATTTTGAAGAAACATATTTTTTGGTCATGGGCGGTATTACCATTAGATACTTAATCTTAATTGCAGTAAACCTGAATTTAGAAATGAAATTGATGAATGTGGTAACCGTATACCTTTATTGAAACTTGTATTTGGACATTTATATGAAGGTGCCTGAAGGTATGCTTGTTCTGAAACAAAACACAACAAACATGAATCTTTACTGTGTGAAACTCAGGATACAAACTTAAGCAACCAAGCAGGATGTGGTATAATCGCTTAAATGACTTTGTATGCAAGAAAGGCTACACAAACAATAAGAATTGTCCCCATGTATTTATACGACGATCTTAGAATGAATTTTTTTATAATCTCAGTATATATAGATGATCTGAATATCATCGGAACCTTGGAAGATATAAAGGAGGCCAGTTCTTACCTAGAGTCAGAATTTGAAATAAAAGATTTGGGTAAAACCAAATATTGACTAGGCTTATAGCTTGAGCATGTCTCTGAAGGAATATTAATACATCAGTCCCCCTCCACTCAAAAGGTGTTAGAAAGGTTCGGCTTTGAAAAGGCATACCCATTGAAAGTACCGATGATCGGGAGATCATTACAGCAATGAAAAGATCTGTACAGACCTAGAGAAGAGGGGGAGGAAGTCTTGGGACTAGAATTCCTATACTTAAGTGCAATAGAAGCGCTTATGTATTTAGCAAACTACTAGATTGGATATCGCATCTGTCGTAAACTTATTAGCAAGTTATAGTGTAGAACCTATCAAAAGACAATGGCAGGGAATAAAGGACATCTTCCGATACCTTCAAGGAAGCAAAGACTATGGACTGTTCTACAGAAAGAACCAAGATCTGAATATGACTAGCTATGTAGATGCAAAATACTTGTCAGACCGACATACAGTTAGGTCACAAGCAGGCTATATATTCCTGTGTGGTGGAACTGCAATTTCATGGAAATCATCTAAGTAAAGTCTTGTGTCGACTTTAATGAACCACTCGAAAATTATAGCGTTGTACGAAGCTGTATGAGAATGTGCTTGGCTTTGACGAATGATTCACCACATCTATTAGTCATGTGGATTAAATATCGTGTAAACCCTCACAGTTATCTATGAAATAATGTAGTTTATATTGCATAAGTGCAGACGGATTACATGAAGAGTCATCTTACAAAGCATATCAACCCCAAGTTTTTCTATGCCATGAATTGCAAAAGATGGATGAAATAAGATACTGCATACTAAGTTATGTGAAAATCTTGCTGATTTGTTAATTATGTCACTTCCAACATCTAACTTTAAAATGTGTACACGTGGAATTGGAATGATGAGACTTTGGGAAGTGTAGAACTCAGGGGAAGATTCTTCTCGAGCTCACTATTAAAACATGATCACGAAGATCGAGTACCCAAATAATAAATCATGTAGATTAAATGAAATTGGGTGGATTGTACTCTTTTTCTCTTGACGAGTTTTCCGGAAGTTTCTCAGCCAAGTTTTTTAATGAGGTAATTCGTGCAACACAACATAACATGTATTATGTAGTTTTTTCTAACTTTTTTCTACTAGTTTTTTATGGAGTTTTAATGAGGCATCAATGTGTCGGATGAGTGCTTAAGGGAAAGTGTTGGGAAGTCTAGGTCTGAGCCTACAAACCTAGCTCATTGGTGGGTACCCTATAATTTAGTCTATAAATAGGGGTTCTAATTATTATTATAAAGTGTACTTATGGAAAAGAAATCAATAAAGAAGGAGGAATTCTGTTATCTTTTTCTATGTTAAATATTGTATGTTCTTATATTATTCTGTGATTAATCTATCTTTTTTTTTCCTAAAAAATCGCTTGGATCAGACTTACCAGCGACCATTGCTTGACACGCCGACCTTTATGCATCCTTTCGCCAAAAAGTTGCAAGGGTTGTCGATTGCCGAATCTTCTGGCCGAGACAGCCGCCCGGCTCCAATCACGACCGCCCATCCACCATCGGACGGCTCCAGTCGCTCCCGCCTCTTCCCAAACGGCGGATCCACCCATCATGCCGTAATAATATCCTTTTTCTGCAATCTGCTGCGACCATCCGGCTCCTCCGTTCCCGCTCCGGCCGTCTCAATTTTGGCGTACCGTCGCGTGCGCTTTCCCGAAATACTCCGTCCTCTTCCCTCCCCAACACAAAGCGCGAGGGCAGAAGCAGCAGCAGCACAGGCACGACAAACTGCACCGCACAGCGCAAAGCGCCTCTTCCTCCTTGTCCTTGACCACCACTCGCACTACTAGGCGCTGCTCCTCGCCACCCATGCACTAGTCGCCACCCAAACCAACCAAAGAACGCAGAGTACGGAGCAGGAGGAGAGGGAGAGGAGGCCAAGAAAAGCCAAGGCTTTGCTGGTGGTGGGATAGGGTAGCGAGGAATGGCTCCGAGCTGCTACGACGTGGCCGCGTCCATGCTCCTCTGCACCGAGGACAACAGAAGCATCCTGGGCTTGGAGGACGAGGAGGCGGTGGTGGTGGAGGAGGAGGTGGCGGGGAAGAGGAGAAGCCGGTCGCTGGACGCGGATTTTGGCGTGGATTTGTTCCCGCCGCAGTCGGAGGAATGCGTGGCCGGTTTGGTGGAGAGGGAGCCGGAGCACATGCCGAGGGCGGACTACGGCGAGAGGCTCCGCTGCGGCGGCGTGAATCTCTGCGTCCGGAGGGAGGCCATTGATTGGATTTGGAAGGTGGGTTCTTGATTGATCTGATGCTGGCCGGCCGGGGAAAGAAAAAAGAAAGATTTTTGCGTCATTATTTCGGTGTTTCTAAGAAACGCAGTCCATTTCCCTGATTAGCTCTGATCATTTAGAAAGATGTATCTTTTCTTCGTTTTTGGATCCAAACACATGCTGCAACTTCTTTTCTTGGTCAGTTCTTTTACGGGCGTAATGTGTGGATGCGTAGTGGCCGTGTAGCAGAGTAATATGTGCCAATATTTCACTGCACTTCGAGCAATAATAATTTGTGGTAGCGATGTAAATTTTGGGGCCATCTTGGCCAAAGTGGCCCTTTCATCAGTTTCTTGGTTCACGAGATATCGAGATGCATTGTCTGATTCTAGTTCATGTTATTCCCGGGTAAAAAAGGAATCCTTTTTTATTAAATCTTTTTTGGTAAAAACGCAAAAGATAATTGACATAAGTTTTTACCTGCTAAGTGCTAAAGTTTTGCTATTTTCCCATGTGATTGCTTAACTTGTTTCGTTGTGATTTCTCCACAGGTTTACAATTACTACAACTTTGGCCCTCTTACTGCCTATTTGGCTGTGAACTACCTGGACCGTTTCCTCTCACAGTACGAGCTGCCGGTAAGAATCCTGAGGTCATATTTGTAGTTATCTCAAGAAGTCGCCAATGCTGTCCATTTCAGTACGAGATGAGCTAAACATTTGGCGCCCTTGCCTGTAAATGCAGGAAGGCAAAGCTTGGATGACGCAGTTGCTCTCGGTGGCGTGCCTGTCTTTGGCTGCCAAGATGGAGGAGACTGCTGTCCCGCAATATCTGGACCTTCAGGTGGGCAGCATGCTGTGTCAGGCATTGCAATGCACCGGCTTGCACATTTAGTTCGTTTGATCTTTGTCTTGTTCTAAGCATTGCTGGATCGTGTCGATCAGGTCGGCGAAACGCGGTATGTTTTCGAGGCGAAGACGATCCAGAGAATGGAGCTTCTTGTTCTGAGCACCCTCAATTGGAGGATGCAAGCCGTGACTCCTTTCTCCTACGTTGACTACTTCTTACACAAGCTCAACGGCGGCAATGCGACGCCAAGAAGCTGGCTCTATCAATCGGCGGAGCTTATCTTGTGCATAGCTAGAGGTACGTATGCATGTAGAAAAACTATGCGCATGGTTCTATTAGTGAAATTTGTGTTGATCAAACCATTCTGTATTCTTGGATCGATCTGATATATGTGGATGCGCGGTAGGAACTGGATGCCTAGGGTTCAGACCCTCGGAGATCGCCGCCGCAGTTGCAGCCGCCGTGGTTGGAGAAGTGGACGTTGTAGGCATTGCAAAGGCTTGCACCCATGTAGATAAGGTACATTGGTCAAGTCTCATGTAAACTCATCCTCGTAGATTGTTATGAGCTTATGAGAAACGTAACGGTATTATTTGGATCCACACATTGCATCGCGACCGTACTTTCGTAATCACAGTTCTGGTACAAATGCGTGAAACGCATTTATAGCCGTGTGAGCAAACGCATTTAATGTGTTGCTTGCCTTTTGCTGCTGTGGCTGCAGGAGAGGGTGTTGCAATGCCAGGAGGCGGTTCAGTCGGCCATGGCCTCCATTAACACTGTGCCACTTAAATCTGCAAGCACCAGCAGAGGCTCAGCCTCCTCTGCGCCACAGAGCCCTATCGGGGTGCTGGACGCTGGCTGCCTGAGCTACAAAAGTGATGATACAAAAACTATTGCCTCACATGGAAGTTGTAGCTATGATAGCTCCCCGGTTACTAGCAAGAGGAGGAAGATTAGCAGGTGACCAACCAGTCAAAGTGCCCAATGATAGGTTACTCCTCTGTACACCACTCATCTCAGCAAAGGAAAAGTCCAATGTCCTCGATTGCAACTACTGTGGGCACGAGCTACGGTGCCGTATAAAAAGAACATTGAAAGGCGGGGGGACGCAAAAAGGAGGGATTTTTGACATGACAAGAGGGCAAGAAGTTGATGAATAAAGAGGCGAGGTAGACAACACCTGATTGCTGAGCTTTTGGATGAGTAGCCAGCAGCAGTGGTGTGCCCCCAAAGAGCAGAGCAAAGCTTTGTAGCAACACAAAGCTAGATGAGATGAGATGATCAAAATAAATGAAGTGTTGAGGGGACAGTAGGCAAGAAGTCCAAGAACTAGGCATCTGACCTGCCTGTGTAGGAGTATCTGCTTGCTTTGCATTAGTTCTAATTGTTTTTTCCATTTCATTTGTGAAGAGAGAGTTAGGAGAGGAAGAATGCATTTTGTCACCAAGAATGATCATCCAAATTAATAAAATAACAGGGTAACGAAAAAATGAACAAAACCCAGAAAAAAGGGAATGAGTTTCCTTAAGCTGTAATCAACATTTTTTTTATCATTTCCTCTTTTTTTCCCTGTGTACTTTGGCCTGCTTGCCTATATTGTATGACTGCTTGCCTGCTTTAAGACCATGAACATTGCTTTCCCAAGGGGACCTTGTCAGGAGAAACCTTGAGAACACAAACTTACAATAATATGAGGATGCAGTGTTGAGCATCTGTCTCTTTGTTCTAATTAGTAGGTCCTCCTGTTTTATACTCCATAGTTTAAAGACTAAATGCTCCCCATCCTCTAAAAACAGTTACAGGAGGGCTATAAAGAATATGAATAATCCCATACCGAGTTGGATTGGATCCTATTCAGACGATGTACTTAGTTTCGCTAATTGATCCTATTCAGCAGGAAATGCTGTATAATGCTAGGATTTATATTTGAAATGCTGTACAGTGCTGGATGGTCCTACCCTATGCATCGTATTGGAGAGTTCACTACTAATCCAAACTTGGAGTGGGATTAAATTACACAGCATTTCCTACTAATTGATCCTAATAAAAACTTTCACTGTGTAAACTGAGTTTGTATTTGAAATGCTGTATGATCCTGCTCCCTGCATTCTCAAATTGGGAGCACCGGGTAATTGGAGGTAATATTAGATATTGGCTTCTACATCACTGGCGACTAGTCCATGTATGTGGTCAATAGTATTGTCAATCTCTTGAGCTATTTCAGGTGTCACTTGAAATTAGGAAAACCTCATCGTATGAAAGTCCGTACTAGGGAGTCGGGATTGTTTCTAATCATGCCATTTCTCCGGCAGCACTCCAAGGAAAGATCGATCCCATTCTACTCTTGGCCGAGATTTACGCTCTTTGTATTATTGTATATATATGCAAACCCTATTATGATTTATGAGTAGCCGATGTAGGGGCATTGGACCACAGGGTTTAGGTGTCTAGGAGATTAATCTAAGCGAGACTCACCATGATCTACTTCACGTAAGGCTGTCGCGTGCACATATATATTTACAGCTTTCAACTTTCATGGGCGTTGTATATGGTCTTGATCTCTGCACAACACCTAACATTTTTGTACAATTTTGCTCAACGATGCATACGACGCCGAGTACATACGTAACCACTACAGCTCTTGGCACGCGGAAAGGTTAAGAGTCATGCATAAAGACGAGCCCCTTTCTTAAGTACATTTGCCACACACCGTTAAATAAACTTCGACCGATGGGCTCGTCTTTCTTTGCTCTTTCTGGCAAGATTAACACGCGAAATCTTTAACCTCTTCTCCTCTCGAACGACGAATCGGCAACCCAACAAGAACAAGGCATGTACATACAAAGCAAAGCCTAGTAGCTCCCCAGCTTGGCGTGCAAAAGCAGGAAGGAGTTCAAGACGTGTAAAGACCCAATTGCCGGCTAAATTTTCCCCGGAGCCAGGGAAGAAACGCATCTTCTAACTGGTATTTTTCACCGACGCCGTGCGCTGCGCTGCTCCAACCGTAACTAATTCCTTCCTGCCCGCAGCGGTGGTGGTATAGTTAAGCACATCCGGCTAGATCGCTCGGTGATCAACAGCGGGCCGAGATGGAATCGCGCGTCGAGACAAGGGCAGGGCTCGGGCGCATGCGTCCCCGGCACGGTGCTGACCAGTGAGGCGGCGAGCTCCGATGCGGTCGCCTGCGTGGTCAAACAAGTATGGGGGCCTACCCCTTGATAAAAGTGAGATACAGTCATACACAGCCATGCCGTGCTTAGGCCCTGATCGGGACACACGGGTTCTGCGAAAAAAGAATTGGTGGAGCTGATGTATTTCTTGAAAAATCATGTGAAACTGCTATGTTTTAAGAAAAGTGCTATAAAACATTCGACTATTTTTAAGAATAAAATTAGTCAGATTTTAAAGCGTTGGATTGAGATCCAACGGATCCCCATACAACCCCTTAAAAAAATGATATGAGGTGTTGGATCTCCATTCAACGGATCCACGCATGTAAGCCCCTATCCAAAAAAAATGATTTAGGGTGTTGGATCTCTATTTAACGGATCCACTCATACAAAACCCCCCTAAAAAAAGATCTAGAGAGTTGGATGGGCGTTGGATCATCATCCAACGCTCTAAAATCTGACTAATTTTACTTTGAAAAATAGTCGAATGTTGTATAGACACTTCCATGTTTCAAATAGATCTAAAACTATGGGTATACCTAAGGTATCGTCTTTGAGGCCTGTTCTGAAAATGTGGGAATTTCGCAAGAATTTTCTAGGGACATCGAGGGTAATGATATAGTTGATAAAAAAAAATCCTACCAATGGCATATATTCTAAAGAGGGTCTTGATGTTCAAATAATGATAGGCACAAATCTGTGATTACATTGTTTAGTACGAACTCAAATGGAATTACCACATAATATAGGCTATACAAGTGCCTGGACCAAAGCTGCAGTGGAGCTTATCGAGTGTTCAGCTCTGCTAATCTGCTCCGGTCCGGCCAATCAAAGGAATTGCTCGCACCATCATGGCACGAGGCCTGCAAAAGGAAGAAAGAAAGAAAAGGCAATTTGGCACGGGGACCGGCTCCACAGCGCATCAAAAATCGCAAGGCTTTGAGGAGGCTAAGGCCGATGAAGCGATTGGTCCTTTTCGCCGGGACATGCACTGCGGTCTGCGGGAGCTGACGAACACGGCAAAGCGGTGCCGTGTAATGATCATCTCGCCATGGACGGAATTATTGTCGAGATCATTTCGCCCGGTGGACCAGATCTTTATACCCATCCTACCCAAAAAGAATGGGTGTGGAGCTAGTGCCTGAAAGATTCGTGCACGCTTGCGGACTCTTTCATGCATCGATCAATGGATGCATGTGTAGAACGGCATTGGATGCTTGATTTGTTCGCCGGGGAGGGCAAGCGAACTGCGTAGGGATGTATAATTACACCAGAGCAAGATGCACGATGGGAAGTACAGTAGGCTACTACTAGAGCTAGGAGTGGGACGAGCTAGGCAGAATGGCATATTTTCACTGGAAAGTGCAGGTCTCGCCAAAGCAAACCGTACATGTCTGTGACTGTGCTTCTCATCATTTTTCAGAAGAGAACTACACAACACTACTCCACTTGGTTGTGCACTTGTGCTCCTCCGCTACTCTGTTACAGACCACAAGGTCTTAACAAGCATTGGTACCATGCTCTGCGGAGGTGCACGCTGCGGTGCAGAGAAAAGGTTGTCTTTGTGCCCGGCTGCCCGCTAACGACCTAGCAAGCAAGCCTGCAAAGCTGGACCTGGCTGCAAGCTGCAAACCACTCGCCACACGTCGCAGCATGCTCCACTGAGAAGCACGCACGCACGCATGCACCGATGGGAATATACATCAGGGGAGGAGAAACAAAAAAAGCCAGTGACGCGCACTGCGCACTGCGCTGCAGCAGCAGGCGGTAGAGACGAGACGAAAAGACGGCGTGGCGAGAGACATTCCGGTTTGCCGGCTGCCGAGCGGCGTGCGTGCGAGGCTGCGCCTACATATATGGGCCAGACGAGGACGCAAGGTGGGCTTGCGCTACCTGCGGCCTGCGCCCAACGAGCGCTCGGGGAAAAAAGCCTGCGCGGAGTGGTGCGCGGCCACAAAAGACACGTTTCCCTTTCGCTGCATGCAGATTGCGTAATGATGCTACGCCGAGTGCGACCTAGCTTTAGCTAGGTCCATATGGGCCACATAGGAAACCACTCGTAAATAAACCAGTTTGTGCGGTTTGTGCATCAGTGTGGCCACTTCATCGTTGTGATCCGGACGTATACAGTCGCAAAAAAGGGTCATCCGGACGTATGTATAATTTTTATCTTCATTCTTCAGGGAAGTACACGTACCATTTCCTGCATGTATGATTGTATCCTTTTAGGAATTAGGAGGATGTATGACTGTATTAGTGTGGACATGTATATGCATGCAGGCAACCTTCTTCAAATGATACATCTTCAGTTATTCAATCTTCGAGAGCAACTCAAGTGGGCAAGGCATTATAACGAGATCGACTTCGTCGATCTAAAAACTGTTCGACAAGTGCACTACAGAGCGGAGAGCCGGAGATGTCGCTCACCACATAGGGGCTGTTTAGTTATCTGCATCGGGGTGGCTCGCACCAGCGCTTGCAGAGAGATGGTGTTTGGTTGTCTGCATCGGGGTGAGAGCCTGTACGAGCGGATGCAAAAAATCAACTGGAGCCAGGCTGAGGAGAAACGCGGCTGAGGACCTTCTCTACTCAGCCTGGCCACGCTCATGCAGCTGCATCAGCTCATGCAGGCAACCAAACAGCCCCATAGTGTTCCTGATGTTACAGTAGAATGCTATTTGCTCAGCTGTATTGCACTTCTAGATGCAATTCCACATGAATACTCTTCATCCATTCAATTCCATAGTATTTGGAGGCTCTGTTCTTAGGAGCTGCTGATGATGTCTTTTGGTTATGTTTTTTTTATAATGACGGACGACAGAGACACCGATATAGTACATGGTTTTAAACTCGAGAAACTGCTTCAAAAACCTGTCTAGTTTATTTCGACTTTAAAAAAACCAAAATTAAAAGGCACAAAAAACAAAAAAGAACAAGGCCAAAAACCACAGTTTTCAATGCCCCACCCATAAGATACTACAATTTATGAATACCACAGTGTTTTGCATTTTGAGAAAAACCAAGGTGCTTTTGGATGTTGTAGTATATAATCCAGTATTTCTTTAGAAGTATAATGAGAGTTTTTCAATTTAATGTTAAATTCAGATCAAACTTTCAAATTTCAAGGATAATTTAACAACTTGATTGGTTCAAATTATATTTTGATTTCTAAAAGAAATTCAAATGAGTACTTAAAAAACTGAAATATATACATTCTTATTTCAAATTACTAATTTCGAATTTGAGATTTGGCACCAACGTTCCAAAATCATACAACACTCGTGGTGATGCTTATTCGTTGTTTTCAAATTTCATTGGCTCGGCATAAAAGAAAACGAAAGAATGTACTCACGTAGTACAATGTGTGTGTGTATAGCATACGTGCATACCAGGGGAAAGGTCACATATATGAGACGATGCTTGGAAACGTGCTGCAGACGACGTCCATAGATGCACATGCGAGGGGTCGGTTGATCTCGGTTTGTAAAAAAAGTGGTTGTGAGTTGATTTTTAAAACTCAAAAAATACCATGGTATTTAATATACTACATTTACAACGTTTGTTATATCCGAACACCTCAAAATTTTAATACCATGGCATTTTTGAATAACCATGGTACTATCTAAAAACTCAAAAAATACCGCATATTCAAACAGGCCCTTACCAATCTACATATTGCTCGTTAGGATGTTCGGAAGTAGGATTTCGAAACCTCCAAAAGTCAGACTTAAGTAAAACGTAGGCATGAATGCAGTTTAGCACAAGAATCTCCCAATAGGTCATTGGGAATTTGCACAAAACTTAGGGTCTATTCTTTGTGCTATTTAAAAGTAATTTTTTAGTTTTTGCTATAATACCTAACTTTCAAACAGAGTATTTTTTTTAACACGGACTCTACAAATTAGGGCCTGTTTGGCAGAGCTCCACCAGCTCCAGATTCACAAAAAACAGATTCAGATTCAATTTTCCCAGCCAAACACTTCTAGCTCCAGCAGCTCCACCATGGATCTGCTCCACGAAAACAGTGGATCTACCCCCAGATTCATGGATTTGGTGGAGCACCTTAAGGGGTGCTCCACCAACTCAAGTTTGGTGGAGTTGGGGAAAATTACCCACCACTGCCACTGGTTACACAAAAAAACGGTTCGTTCCTTTCTTTTCTCGCGACCGAGCTTCACTTTTCCCCGCCTCCTCCCGGGCCTCCGCCTCCCCCGCCTCCGACCGAGCTTCACTTTTCCAGCGCCGCCTCCCCCGCCTCCTCCCGGGCCGGCGCCGCTTCCCCCGCATCCGCCTCCCCCCGGGCCGGCGCCGCCTCCCCCGCGTTCGCCTGCACCGCCTCCCCCGCCTCCGCCTCCCGCCGGGCCAGCACCACCTCCACCGCCTCGGGAGCTCGTCGGGAGGAGGCCACGCGCCCACGCCCGGCCGTGGCCATGGCTGCCGCCGTGCGCCTGGCCTGGCCCGGCCGTGCGCCTCGCCTGCGCCGCCCGGGGATTCTTTTTTTCATTTTGCCCCCTGACGCGTGGGGCCCAGGTGGAAGTGAGATAGAGAGGAAATTGGAGCTGTACCAAACACTTTGACGAATCCCAGATCCACGATGGAGCTGCTCCACGGTGAATCTAGGTGAATCTGGTGGATCTAGGTGGATCTGGAGCTGGTGGAGCTCTCCCAAACAGGCCCTTAATTGCAGTACATGTTAAAAATCTAATATCTGTACCAGCTAAAATCATAAGCGCGTATCTCTCTCCAAAATCTCTATCACGAACAACTTAAATTTTAAAAAGTTCAGTCAAAAACATAGCCATAAAACAAAAAAAAAAGGCCCTTAACTATAAGCAAGTGTCATGGCCCAACATTTGACGTAGGTGTAACCCTTTGGTTGGGTCGTAGGACTACTCACCACCACAGACGTCATCTTTCGTGATGGTTACAAACCCGTCAGAAAATGGAGAATACCGCCTGGAATTATTTTCTTGGCGGTGAACCGTCGGAAAATAATCTTGAGGAGTTTTGACCATGTGGAAATTCTATTTGCCTGACTGTTAATCGAAAGGGCAATAATTCTCGACGGCCACCCACAGGAAAATGTCTCTCACTCCAGGTTTTGGAGACCCAATCCCTATCAGATAGCTGTCAGGAAAATTTGTCTTATCAACAAAAAAAGAAAATCTAAATACACAATTTTGCTCACATAATCTATCCATTTTCTTCCATATTCAAACCCACATACACACTTTTCACCAGTAGCTTTTCAATCTTTTATAATTAAGTCAGGAAAACAGTACATAAGAGTCCATTATCCTGCTTATTGAGACCCACATGACATTTATCTTAATGCTTTGGGCGTTAATAACTTACATCAATAGAAGGCATATATTTGATTGTCTACCAAATATTAAACATTCTCACAGCAGCAAGGGCAATACAACCATCTAACCATGCCTATGTCTTAGTGCAGGCCAGCGAGACTTGGTAACAACTAAAAACATAGCTAATATCTTACATAAAGTTGTAGCATGCACAATAGAAGGTACATATACCAGCTCCTGTGAGCGGTGATAACTTTGAAATATTACACACGCCATGCATGGCCTGTAAGAGAGGAAGTAGCATAGACGAATTTATCACATTATACCTCTACTTTCTTGATATATATGGTTTCAGCATTGACTTTCTATAAAGTGATATCCAATTATCCATCAAATTAACAGTAAGGCTATATCGATCAAGACATACAGTAAATGACTGGTCATCCACTTAAGACATACAGTAAATGATTAATTCGTCCTAAAACAGAAAAATATGTGCTGTCCAAATTTAGTTTTTCAGATAAATAGTGATCAAAACAGCACCAACTTGAGAACTGGTAGTCGTAATATAACATTGACCCCCTAACTGAGTTGAGAATAAAAAAGTCATTTCACTACTCTTTTCGTTCTAGCTTCTACCTAATAGGCACGAAACCATTCAGTTGTGAAGATTGGCAAGTGGCATAACAAACCCAACTTGCATCTCACGCTCTTTTCCCTACGGGCTATCCAGACAATCCTAGAATAACTATCACACTACAGATGTTTGATCGAATCGAGCAGTGTACTAAACCAGATTGACAAGTCAAGCTTGTAGTTTAGTGATTTCTATGTTATTTACTTGGCACAAAGGCCTAGTCCTTATTTGTCACAGATGAAACCATCATTTACATACCATGTGCACACCAACACTACGCCACCATATCCAAACCAGAGCCTCAATTTTCGAGCGAGATCGAGGTCCCCAACCATCTAATGGTTGCATATTAAGAATCCTCAATATTTAGCTTTGTTTCAAAGTCTATCGGTGCTGAACTGAATAATCCTTAATAGTGTTTATAAAGCATTTTATATTTTCTAATATACCTACTAATTACCAACAGGGTGATTTCACATTATAATAATATTTATGATTCTCAAAGGGAATATGGTTTACAAGAGTATGACTAGGCTTTTCAGTGATTGGATCTAACTATTCATTATGTCATTCTAAACCATTACTTTATGTAAATAACATTGCTCAAATAACATAAATAATAATAATTAAATAATATAGAATCCACATGATCAAAGACATGTGACTTACCTTCTTATCCAGGGTCTTCGATCACTTCTTCATAGGCTTCAGGTTTGACACCATGTACTTTAGTTACTCTAGTAGTTTCTTCATTGGTCAACTAATTGAATTCAAATGCTAGCACAAAAGAATGAATACAAATAAGTCCCTGCTTTACTGATGCAAATTGGAAACAAATGCAATAAAATATTCAAAAAAGATATAAAAGGTGGGTTGGGTGAATAGGGTTAAAACTAAGCTTGGCTAGGTTGAACAGGGTTGAAAATAGATTAGATGGGCTCAGAACAGTTGAAATGAGTATAAATAGGCTTAATAGATTTTAGTTGAATAGTATAGGTCAGGTGAACAGTACTAGGTTACCTCTATTCCTAGTGGATCAAGTTTGGTGAACAGTGTTACGCCTATTTAATGTGCCCCTGGTTGGTTTGAACAGTGTTTGTGTAAGGTTGGATGAATAGTATTGGGCCGATTGGGTGTTATTCGGCTGCACGGTACTAGGCTTAGCCCAATTTCGCTAGCTGGACCGAAAGCTTGCTCGGGCTGGTTTTGCCAGCCCACCTCGGTGGCCCATGGAGCTCATAGACGAGCTCACTCTAGAGCAAGCTGGAGAGAGCTCCAACTCGCTCCCATGGTGGCCTAGTGTTGACACAAGATTTACACATATTTTCCCCCAAAATCTGGCAAAAGGCATAATAAAATAATGACTTAAACCTTGATCATGCCTATGTATGTCATTATTTCCTTATATGTTGCACGCCAATGCATTTTGCAGGAAAATGCATAAAAAGAGGAAAACACCAAAAATCACTAAAAAGAGCATTGCACCCCACTAATGCGCCGACCAGCCCAACCCTAGGTCGGCCAGCCAACTGGCCGGCACCACGATGCCATGCCCCAAGAGGGCCTACTGGCCGGCCAACCAAACCGACCAGGGTAGCCAGCCTACACATCAAACCGCCTTTGGCCCTAACTGCCAATCACCTTAACTGTGTCAAGGAGACTTGGCCGTCCAGCCAAGTCGGCTTCCCTGGATGGTGCACGTGCGTGGACTTGGCTTCACGCCAAAACTGGGAGATCCAGGTCATCCACTCCTGGCTGGCCGATCCATCAACACTCCCCCGTTGGTCATGCGTGAAGGGAGGCGACCGGAGGGGACACAACGTCAGATCTATGTGAGAAGTATCCTAGAGCGGGAGGCGACGCTTGTTCTCCATAAGGAAATAAGTGGAGGGGTAGACGGTGCTGAATCTGTGTAGGGAGGTAGCTGGAGTGGGAAGGTGACGTCGGATCTACACGGGGATGCAACCAGGCTGGGAGGCGGTGCTGTATTCATGCAGAGAAGCAGCTAGGGAAGGAGGCGACGCTGATCTATGCGGTTGCAGCGGGGGTAGTCCGAGATGAGATGGAGGTGGTCACAGATCGGGTGGAAGCGTCGGATTTGAATATTTGAGGATGGACCAGTGGATGGTGTTTTGGGGAGAAAAAGAATGCATGTCTAGGGTTAGAAATTTGGGGTGTGTTGGGCAAGCGTACATTAGTAAGAAGTCTCCTGACAGTTAAAAAAGCCAACATGGTAATCTTTTTTATAGGTATTTCCATTACCGTCAGTAAAATTGATGATTTTTCTAGTGGCATTATTTTCCGTCAGTAAAATATGTTTTTCTAACGGTTCAACATGAATCTGTCAGGAAAATAGATAAGCGTCATGCTTGCTATGAAGTTTGGTACGGACTAACTGAAATTTTTGTACGGATAACTCATTTTTTATTCGAAAATACAGAAATATACCCGCGACAAAATTTTTTACACAAATAGGCTCCAGTCGCCCAACCATTGGGCGACTAGAGTTTATCGCCCAACCAAAAAGCGACTTATGAAGAATCTGGTAACCGTTGGGCGATTAAATGCGATCGCCTCCCCGTTGGGTGATATAGATTGAGTCGCCCAACGGGGGGGCGACTTCATGTGAATACAGCCCGACGGCCAGGGCATCTTTTCTTCCCCACGCCTGCTCGCCAATCTACTTTCGGCCGCGCGAGGAAGAGAGAAGCAGAAGAGAGGAAGGAAGAGGAGGACGAGAGGGGAAGAAGAGAAGGAGAGGGGGAGGAGAGGGAAGAAGAGAAGGAGAGGGGGAGGAGAGGGAAGAAGAGAAGGAGAGAGAGAGAGAAGAAGAAGCCGCGGGATTTGCAGGTATTTTTCTAATTTTAAAAAATTTGTTTAGATAAATTTAGTTTACAAAATTTAGTGTAGATATTTAGTTTACAAATTTAGTTTAGATATTTAGTTGAGATATTTAGTTTAGAAAATTTAGTTTAGAAATTTAGTTTAGATATTTAGTTTAGAAAATTAGTTTAGATATTTAGTTTAGAAAATTTAGTTTAGAACATTAAATTTAGAAATGTAGATGCAGTCTACAAATTTAGATGTACAAATTTAAATGTAGAAAAATATAGTTTACAAATCTAGATGTACAAATTTAAATTTAGAAAATTGTTGTGTCGAAATTTTGTATACTATTTTTCATGTATTATTGTAGAAAATGTAGTGTACAAATTTACATTTAGATAATTTTGCAGTTATGACGGGTGACTGGCGGTACCCGCTGTTGGACGAGCACTTGGACCGCGTGCACCGCGCTTCCCGTCGTGCGCCGCCATCGGGGAGCACGGACGAGTCGACTGAGCTGGGAGTGGTCCGGACATGCACACCTCGTGTGGCCTGGGGACTCGACCTCGGTTGGACTGCCAGGTTTGCACTACGCCAACGTTTTAGTATTACCATAAGAACATTTCATGCTGACATTCACTTTATTTGCAGGCTGCGGGATGCCGGACTTCTCCCTCTTGCCCGGATGGTGCAGGCCACGGATGAGGACGGAGGTGCCTTGGCCGGGGAGGGGGACGAGGCGGGCGTGGAGCGATCACGACGCTTCCCGTTCGACCGTTCCCTGCTGACGGCTTTGGTGGACCGTTGGCGGCCCGAGACGCACACTTTCCACCTACCAGTCGGGGAGATGGCGCCGACCCTGCAGGACGTGTCCCTACTCCTTGGCCTTCCGGTCGCGGGAGATGCTGCCTTCCTACCGGAGGCTCCCGCCGAGTGGCGCGATGACCTGCTCGGCAGATTCCAGGGGGTCCTTCCACCGGCCGGTCACCACCACATCTTCGACGAGAGGCAGAAGCATGGACCGACGCTGAGGTGGCTGGCACAGTACCGGGTACGTGGTGCTTCAAGTCGATCGCGTCTTCGAAACTCTTATTTGTGCAATTACATACTAATAAGAACTTTTCGCATTCAGGTTGAGCGCATGGTTGCAGATGCTGACGATTACCAGGTCGCGCGCCACCTGGAGGTTTACGTGCTGTGGCTGTTTGGTTGGGTGCTCTTCACCACCAGCCACGGCAACACCGTTGACGCGCGCCTTATCGCTTATGCGAGGGCGATTGCCGACGGCGAGGCCGACCAGATCAGCTGGGGATCGGCCACACTTGCCGCGACGTACCGCGGCCTGTGCGATGCGTGCACGAGGATTAAGGCGAACTCGATCCTCACGAGATGTCCCCTGCTGCTGCAGTTATGGTCGTTCGAGCGCTTCAGTCTCGGACGACCTGTACTAGACGACATGAGTCCCTACGGGGCCGAGATGTACCCGGGGGGAGACATCGACCGGCCGACAATGAGTTCTATTTGGTGTCGTCGACGAGTGAGTTTAATTTTATCATAGTCAACTTATTAACGATTGTCGTACTAAACAATTTGCCTTTTTGCAGGTACAGTTCGCGCACGTGCAGGTCACGCGGGCGTACCACCCCTTCGTGGAGCAATTCGACCGCCTCGCAGACTCTGACGTGCGCTGGGAGCCTTACGCAGAGGAGGCAGTGCAGGCCCGTGCTCCTGACGGGCTGTCTGCACTGTGCTGGCATGACCAGGCTTTCTGCACTGTACGGGTACACATCGTTCGATCTTGTTTTTATCCTAAGACGACATGCAACGAACTAACGATATTACTATTGCAGGTCCTTACTAACAGCAGGGACGCTTCTCCCCGGGCCACATCGAGGTGGACCAGTTTTTTGCGGACTGGCCTGGGCCATCCTCCGACGCAACACCGAAGGTTCTCTCCGACAGTGGCCTCCCCGATGCACCGGAGGCCACACAGCCAGAGGTGCAGCTGACTCCACCGGCGCAGCCGCGGGTGCGAAACCCACCTGATCGTTTTACTTTTTCGGACCCTCGTCACCCGCCTCGTAATCCGTTGCACCGGAGGACGGCCAAGCGGGGCCATATGGCAGGACGCGGGCGTGGTGACGGAGCACCTTAGGGTGGGGAGTGAGGGGTGTATGTCATGCATGTAATGGATAAATATGCGGCATGTTACTGCGTTATATTATAAAGTTCATTTAAATTCAAACAATGCTATTATCTCTTCTTTTCGTATAGAAAATTATTTCTGCGGCCGAGAGTAGATTGGCGAGCAGGCGTGGGGAAGAAAAGAGGCCCTGGCCGTCGGGCTGTATTCACATGAAGTCGCCCCCCCCCCCCCCCCCCCGCGCGTTGGGCGACTCAATCTATGTCGCCCAACGGGGGGCGATTTCATTTAATCGCCCAACGGGGAGGCGATCGCATTTAATCGCCCAACGGTTACGAGATTCTTCATAAGTCGCTTTTTGGTTGGTCGATAAACTCTAGTCACCCAATGGTGGGGCGACTGGAGCCTATTTGTGTAAAAAAATTTGTCACGGGTATATTTCTGTATTTTCGAATAAAAAATGGGTTATCCGTACAAAAAATTCCGGACTAACTTCTACTAATAAGTACATAATGGCACTCGACTTATGGCTTATGGTTTCACTCGAATAAATAAATAGGACGATTTGTCGGTCATTATTTCGGGACAGTCTTTTTGAAATTGTTTATCGACATTCGATTCGTTCATATAAACGCTTACTCTAGGAGCAAAAATTATCAGTCGTAGCCGAAAAGAACAGATCCAAAAGCTAGTTACATGGCCGCAAACGGAAATATCGCTAGCCATCTAGGAAGCTACATACTGCTGATAGCCGGTGATGGGATCGGCATGTTTGGAATACAAAAATTTCGCATAACTGTTTTTTGTGAAATAGTCTAAATCTCGCAGGATTTAGGAAAATTTCTCGAGTTCCAAATGGATCTATGACTGCCAAAAAATTGGACCAAAATACTCTCTAATAATACCACAAGCACGAACAATAAAGTATTAGGTGGAGGATGATGGATAACGTTAATAGTGGTGTTTTGAAAATATTTCACGTCAAAATTTGGAATGTACCAAGTATAAGTATTTAAGGTAGAAAATTTTGATCGCAAGTGTAAGTATTCGGGAACGGGAGTAGACCAGAGCGAAAGGCTCCCGCGTGGGGCATCATCCTTCAAAAGAAAATGTTAATGGACAATAACACAAAAGACCCAAAAGGGCAACCCCGCCAGGCCATGCCATGCACCAAGCCAATCGAGCTAGCACAGTAGCATTGTTCATCACACCGTTCCATATTTTGAGGCCAATCACTTCGGTCGGTCAACAAACCCGGAGCCACCCAGAACATGGAGCTAACTGTAACGCAACAGTTCTTACAGTTCGGCAAAGAGAGAACCACGTACGTGACGCAACGTATCTTGATATCTTCCCCTTTAAACACAGCCCGACGAGGCACTGTGCCTGCGACCTTTCAGAAGCGAACGGAGCAGCGTGTGCTACTCACTATGTACAGCCACAACATTTGCTGCGCTTTGGCATCCGTGCCATCAACAGCCTCGTTCCATGCACGCAACAAAACACTGCTCCTGCGGTCCTGCCTGCCCATGTTTTAATTTGGATATAGGTACAGAAACCCTAATTTGGCAGGCAGGCTAGCTGTGACACAGATCCGATACGGCATCATATCTAACATCTCATTACTAGACAGCCCTGACACTGGCACAGCACGGCGCATCTCGCAAGCAAAGCGGGCCGGCGCACAGTGGCGCAGGCTCGCAGCAGCGGCGTTGGGCGGCACGTCGCCTGGGTGGCGCCGAGCCTTCCTCCGCACAGGTCCACGGGAGGAAAGAGGGCAGCAGCAGCTCGGCGCGCGCATCGTTTTGTCCCTTTCACGCGTACCTTTCCCCTGCCCCGATACGTCCAAGTTGGCCTGGAGGAAGACGAGCCCCTGCGTACGTACGTAGCAGCAGTACCACGCAGCTTGGCAATGGTGGCCCCCCTGTCGATCTTTGGTCTGTTTTATCGATCGATTCTGCGATCTTTTGCCGCTAATATTTGACTACAGGTTCTGTCTCCATCAGGTGTCCACCGAGTAAAGGGGCCTAGCAGGTAGCGTAATAGACAGGATAGGATACCATGCATGTCCACCGAGTAAAGGGTCGCCACCCTGCAGTTGCAGCCGCATATGACCACCGGCACGCCATGCACCCCCCCCCCCCCCCCCCCGGTTGATGAGTGCCAAGGTAGGTAGCCGAGGTAGGTAAAGGCGGTGCATGATTCCTTCAGCAAAAAACGATCACAGGCAGCTGAGAGGTGAGTTGGGCTTTTGGAACCTTACTGCTGGCTGCTGCGGCCAGCCCATGGAATTGACGTCGTGGAGTCTCTTTAGGACTTTAGGCGCCAACCACCAACGCCTTTCAGGCTTTCTCCCTTTGCTCGCTTTCCAGAAGATGGGAGTCGAGGCATGGGTGTGCAATGCAAGCTAGCAGCTGGGCGAGAACATGGGCGCCCCAACGCCGTGTCGACTGCCAAGGGAAGGGAGAAAGAGAGAAAGGAAGCCTCTGCGGTGCCGGTCGATCGCTGCTGCTGCTGCTGCTGCTTTCCTAGCTCCGGCCCCGGCCTTGTTTCAGCCCAAAAAAACAACACGGGCCCACGCTCTTTTGCCACTGACAAAAGGGCCGGCTCAGCATTTTGTCGCGTCCAAGCAAAGGGATTCCCGAGAACTACGTGCCTCGGTTCGGTTCGCTTCAGAGTTCAGACTTGTGCTTGCGCCTGCATGCTTTAATACGTAGCAAAATTCAGCTTCTCACAGCTTTCGGAGTGACAAAAGTTTATCAGATGTTAGCTTGAAAGCAGTATGTGTGCTATGGAATTACGGATCGTTCAACTTGTGTTGGAGCTCCATTTGGGGGAGGAATATATGCCCGAAAATGACCTCGGGTGAATAACTGTCAATTATTTGGATCGTTTCAATCTTAACCTCCCATTCTTTGAGCGAATATCACGAGCTAGGCATCTCAATCAGCTTCAATCGAACGGTGCTTGAGCAGGGTGTCTCCTGCATGCACTGAACTGCGCACCGCTGTAGCAAATATCTCCCGGAATGTTTGGACCAGCGAGCACGCAACCGCGACGTTGCACATCGAGGATCACATCTCGCGGTCACAGTAAATAAAAGTCACGAGGTGACCGAAAGGACCGAGGGGTCAACGTGTTCCAGCCTTACGGCAGACGGTGCAAGGACATGTCTGTATAATCTTGTTTTCTTTGTTGTTTAGACGACTCGAGTGTGTACGAGTCCGTGTGGTTATATGAGATAAGTTTATCACTGTATTTTAGTTATCTCCGTATCTTAGTCAATGTACTGAGTATATAAGTAAAAGGAGATAGACTTGTAAAGAAGTCGAGAAGAAAAAGCCAAGGAGAGAGATCAGAAGAGATCAAGATAGAACGATTATATGTGATCTAGAGGAGAGAAGAAATACAGAAAAGCGGAGTGCTTTGGTGCTCCGAAATTTCGACTTGTGCTCTCGACTTGTTTTTCGTATTGTCACTGAGTGGTCGTGGTCGAAGGAACTGATATTTGCAGTCAAAGGGAATGAGCGGAGGTGTTTGTTGTCGAAGTCTACGAGCACATACGTAGCAGTGAAGGTGTGGTCGTTACGAGAACGTGCTAGTCATAACACCAAGGAGTTGTTGTAACTCACAACGTGGCCGAACCGTGCAGATCGGAAAGATGTGGTCGTAAGCAACATACGAGTGAAGCGGTCGTAAACGATTTATGAATACTGAGTTCGAGTACTTAGTGGTCGCAAACATTAACTGGGACAACAATTGGTATCAGAGCCTAAGGGGGCGAAGCGATGGCCGACAAAGAGGTTGATCCATCGAAGACTAGAGCGCTCGTCAAGACTACGGGCAATGAGATTGATCCATCAAAGATAGGCTCAGTCGTCAAGCCAACAGCAAGAAGCGTCTCGATCCCGATCCAATACCCGATGTTGAGCGGAAATGAATTACGACATATGGGTTGTCAAGATGAAGATAATCTTGCGTTCACTTGGGGTATAGGCAGCGATCGAAGGTGGAGATGAAGACGGTGACAAGGATCAAGGCGTAATGGTGGCTATCTTGCACGCGGTGCCAAATGACGTGATGATGTCGATCGCTAAGAAGGGGACAACGAAAGAGGCCTAGAACGCACTCAGAAAGACGCGAGTAGGCGAGGATCGCATCAAGAAGTCACGTGCTTAAACTCACCGAATACTCGGAGATGATCACCGAATACTCCATAAAACTCACCGCGCTGGTGGGTGAGATCCGTTCGCCCAGTGCAAAGCTAGAAGAGCGATGTTGTCGAAAAACTATTTAGTTTCGTCCCAGATCGATTTCTCCAGATTATCAGAACGATCGAACAGTTCGGTGACACTCACGGAGGCGATCGGTCATCTTAGAACCTTCAAGGAAGGACTCAAAGGTCGATGACACTCGAAGGACGGGTGAGAGAAGCTGCTCTTTCCCCAAACCAAGTAGGAAGCGAGGAACTCGAAGACAAAGAAGGAGGGCTCTAGCAGCACCGAGAGAGGACATCACGAGAATGGCCGGGGATGCAACCGCAGATAAGGCAGTGGTAAAAGATCTCGTGATAACTCACATATCAAGTGCTTTGAATGTGATGAATATGGACACTACACGTCGAAGTGCCGTAGCCACATGAAGTGTTTCAACTACGACAAGTATAGTCACTACACTTTGGACTGCCGTAGTAAGAAGGACGAGGAGGTAAACTTCACAAAAGTGGAGAAGGACGATGAGCCGTTACTACTTTTTTCCTTATGTGTCAAAGCGACACTGGGCATGGTGATCTTGAACGAGAAAAACATAGTTCCTAAACTATGCATGGAGGAAAGCAACAATGATCACACTGATTGGTGGTACCTGAAAAATGGAGCCTGCAATCACATGACGGAAGATCGCTTTATGTTCCATGAGCTCGATGAGAACATTTCGGGCAGATAAAGGGCAAAGGATCGATGTTGTTGCAATGCAAAACAACGATCAGAACTTGGTGTCTGAAATTTATTTTACACTGAGACTGTGCAACAATACACTCAGTCTTGGGCATATGACAGAAGAAGGATGCAGGTTGGTGCTGTAGGATGAGCTCATGTGTGTCTATGACAAGAACAAAGAGTTGTTCATGAAGGTGAAAAGATGCCCAAATCGGTTGTACAAAATTTCCTTAAAAACTTGTAAATCGGTTGGTCTGAAGAGCAGCTTGGAGGAGCTAAGCGGCAACAAAGAGCAAGCTCGAGAGGGTGGTCAGCATTATGAGTCCCAAAGGATAACTGCACCAAGCATGGAAGCCAGTAGCTCGGGTCAAGGCCGTGGATTCCATGCATAGGGGGTGCGCATGGAGAACAGGTCGAACACAGGGGTGCACAGATGCTCAAAAGGTTTTGACCATGCAGGGCGCAGGAGGCGTCCCAAGCTGTCCCGGGCGTCTAGTGAAGATACGAGTATTAGAGGAGTTTCGAGTAACCAGAAGCTTTCGAGTGCAAAGTCAGAAGCGTACGGTCAAACTTCGAGTTGGAGTGCGCAGTCATAAGCGTTCGAGTGCTACCGATCGAAAGCTCCGAGCAGTGCGGTCGAAGGATCAGAGTACGCAGTAGTTGGAGGTTCTGGAGCACGGAGCGATCGAAGGTTGTGTGGTCAAAGTCAACAGTGGTATCAACACATATCACGGGGTCCAGTAGGTCTCATCGAAGGAAAAGGACGACACATCCCTGCAGGAGACAGAGCAAAAGAAAATTTTCGTGCAAGGAAAAAATTTGCTGCATGTGGCATGGAAAGCAGTGGTCCAGGCAGGTCCCACATGTATGTGTCATGCACAATAAGCAACGGCTTGGGAGCACTTGCAGGAGCGCATGTTCACGCGCGTGCAGCTGTCGTAAATCGAAATAGCTCAGGACGACCAAGCGATGAGTCCCACATGCATGTAGAAACAAAGGTCTCATAAGCATGCGGCAGTCCCACGCTCTAGAGGAAGATGTCACCTACAACGCCAGTGGAGGAAGAGTGGGCAGGTGTGGATGCCAGTGCGGCAACGGTTGAAGACAAAAGGAGCGAAAGGCTCAGGAAACGGCAAAGCCAAAACGGCTATAGGAGTAGGTGTTCTAGCCCAGGTAACCGTGCAAAAGAGGACAAATTCAGTCTAGGTACGAGACGCGGTAAGCGTTGGTTTGTGCAAGGCTCAGGATAGAGCAAGCGCACGCTGTAGGACATTATCGACCCAAACGACGCACAGGAGTGCAAAAAAAGGATGTGAGATGAGAGTAGATTGGCATGATCATGTTTCGGAAGATAAAAGAGAAGATCGACATGATCAAGGTGAAAAAATAAAATTAAGGAGGTGATTGTTAGAAATAATCTTATTTTCTTTGTCGCTACCATCTCGCTCTGAGAATAAAGTAGGAGGTCATAGATGTATCACACAAATTACTCCTTTCGCTTCCGTCACACGCACGCATTTCTCCATCACTTTTTTCACCGCTCACCCTCACCTTCTAAAAATCACTACTATTTATTTTCAGCCAAGTACCAATATGAACATCCCCTAAGAGCAAGTTTAATAAGGCTGACTGTGCTAACTATAAGGGAATCCATATCAGCATAGTCCTATGTGGAGGGGAGAGAATAGGAGAGAGAGAGCCAAGCCAGCTCCCATGCAAGAGTCAAGCTATAGCACAAGAAAAAAGGTGTTATCCATGCATGTACCAATAGGACTAACTGCTATACTCATGCATGTATTAAATGATCACTCTATTAAATGATTGAGAGCTCTTGTGGAGATAACTTATAGCCAACTTATTGTATGAGTTGACTGCATCATTATCTATTGATGACATGGAAATGTATTGGAGGTAGCAGCTATCTATACTATTAAATTTGCTCTAAACGGCATGTTGAGGGGTACACAACAATGGAAATTCTACGTTGATGCATTAATTGTTGTACGCTCTATGTTTCCGAGAAGGGAAGGATTCCACTTACTGTACTGTTCATCTACACCACTGATCTCTTGCACATGCCTACACACAACTATTCCTCCGATTCTCACCAAGACTAGGCCCCAGCATGCCAGAAAAGATCGGATCACAATGCAGCTTTGCCATTGCACCTATACCCCGGGTGTGAAGCCAGGAAGTGTCATTTTAGATATTGCTACAGTGCTGCAAAAACAAATTTCACCATTTGTTTCGGTTTTAATATATTTTTCAAATAAAATAAAGTTAACATTATATAAGTATTTGTTAATTTGGAGACAGATCTTGTATTATCTTCATACAGCTAACCTGAATTACCACTAAGATGTCACTGACCCAATTTTGAGTCATTTGACTGTATACATCCCACGGTGATCGACAATATATCCTCCAAACGTGTGCCATCGGAATGGTTATACAACCACCTCAAAATGAACTGACTCTAGCGATGAAAGACTGTTGCAAGCTATCGTAAATACTAAAAAACAACACTAATACGTTTATCTGCTCATTTGTGTGCAGATGAGCAAATCGAGCCTATGTAATTATCAAGCTTACGACTTGATTGTAAACCTCTCATATCAATAATAAAGAGTAAATTCCTGTTGCCACCAAAAAGAAAAAAAAACTAACACTAATAATACAGGATACAAGCTAGTTAAGCTTTTGACTTCGCATCAATTACCAGTAGGTAACCAAACTGATACATATAGAGGAAACACTTGTGCAACGTAAACAAACTGAAGTTAGAAACTCCTAAGAATAACTGCTGCAACTTTTTTTATATGAAAATAACTATTCAAACTTGAAACACTTTCTTCTCAGAAAATATGGGGTAGATAGATTATATATATAAACCATTAAAGAACCAAATGGAGGTTTGGACTTGTAGATAAAACACTAAGTGAAATTGAAAATTCTAAAATCTTCCAATTCGATTCACATTGTGTCATTGTGATCCAATCATCCAATCGCTCACACAGCACATCACCAGAACCAAAGCTAACTTTCTTTCGCAAAATACTTCGATACTTTTAAGTGGCCAAAAAAGTAAAGAAAATCAATACTCTGAAATACACGCAGACAAATCGTATTGATTTTGACCGAAGATATTGTCTAAGGTATGGAGTTTGGATGTATGAAAGATGATGTGAGTAATTTATCATAAAAAAATACTTACATAATATTACACTCTATATCTAACTTTGAATATAAGATAAACAAAATTTAGTTGTCAAAACAGAACCTTATCGACATTTAAAAGTAAAAGAAGTCGGTTTTTTCTTATGAATGATTCACATTGCCAATGACATGCTTTTCCTTCCCGTTCCACGATACCATGATCAATATGACAAAGCTAATTAAATCCCCCCCACCATCAAATTCAAACCAAACTTTTCTTAGCGCCACGGCAGTTCTACACGCACGCTAATACCACTGGTCAGTACTAGTACTACTACATGCATGCATGCTAACACACAACCGTTCTGCAATGTCGCTCATCTGCCTGTAAAACCGACCCACATCGAAGGTTCTTATAATCATGCACACTAAAACTAAACACAGAGACCACGGATGCATGCATGATCGATCTCCAAAAACACCTCCTTCAACCCTGCTGCGTGATCGGCGGCAAGACAGCAGCGGCGTTCGACAGCAAGCTTCCAACCCCAGCTCACATCCAAACCCACCCAAAATTGGAGCGCCGCCCACCAAACTGTTCCCAATTGAAGTCCGCCCGCCTGCTCGCGCCGAGCCTCAGCGCGTCCGCGACCGCGCCGCGCCATGGACCACGGACGATGTTGGATTCCATTCATACTGCAACAACGCAGCATATTCTGCTCGATCGGGGACGGCCCCCACCGGCGCGGCCTCGGCAGCAGGCGTCCTCTGTACATGGTGGCATCACCGCGCCTGCCTAGGTAGCTACACCCACCCTCCGTGACGCGCCGCACGCGGGCCCCCGCGCCGCGCACGGCACGACGCCGTGGTCCACGCCGATCTTTCCAGCCCGCTAGCCCGGCCAGGCCGTGTGTACAGCAGACTGGGAGTGGCCATTAAGGAGGGGCTTCAATAATGGCGGGACGAGCAAAAGTACAACACGGGGAGGCGACGGGAAAGGGAAACATCACTGGCGCTGCACTTTCCCCCTGCGACGCTGCACTGCACAACAGCTAAGGCAGCCGACCTCTCCCAGAAAGTTTTACTTCCAGGATATCACGCGGCAGGCGCGCGCACCAGCCTTTCCCACGCCGCGCCACCGCCGCCGCCGACAACGAAGACGAAGGCAGTGGCATTGGCAGGCAGGTAGCAAGGCAAGCGCCGCCGGGACAAAGCCACTCAACAAGGGGAGTGAGCCTGTGAGCGTTCGAATGCAACACTAGAAACAAGAAAGGTACGAGGCCTCGCGGAAAAAGACCACAAGAAATCACCGGAATTTTTATTTTTCTTTCCTTCTTTCTCCTCAGTCCTCCCAGCCTTTCTTCCAAAAGCAAAGGAGGAAGCTTGCAAGCCGCGCCATTGCAGATGCGAATGCATCCTCCAGCTCGCGTAGCTAGCACATCGTATGGTGAGTCATAAATGTGCATGCTAGCTAAGAGCAGGTACAATAAGGCTTAGTCAGCAGGCTATAGCAAATATAATATCAACCAAATCTTACGTGGCACAGAGAGAAAGGAAGAGAGAGAAGGAAGCTGGCTACTAAATTACAGCTAGCTATAGCACGTAAAAATATGCATTTCACTCTCTTACACGTGGGGCCAAATAGTTATTGTAATAGCTACCTTATTGTATGAAATATTTTTTTGAAGGCTATAGATGAAATGGACAAGTGTTATAGCCACTAATTGGCTATACTATTGTACTTGCTCTAAGCTTGGAGTTGGAGCTCGTCGTGGGCAATGGCGGATCGAGCGCAATGAATGCAACATCCTCGCCTAATAAAAGCAGAAAGGTCCATGATGCCCCAAGTAAATGGCATGAACACAATGGGAGGAAACTAGCAGTAGGAGTAGTAAGAGAACGGACGACGCTTCATTGAATTCACATAGCTGCTGGCCTGCTGCTAGCACACATGAGCATTACTACCACTGGAGTACTTGCAAAATGTGGAGGATGCATAAATGCTGCGGATTCAGTGAGATCACAACTGACGTAGAGTAATCACAAAGAAAAAACAGGAAAAAATGGAGTAAGAATGAAGATGTAGTGGATAGATCATGAAAAGTTAGGCGGAGTATGGAAGCAAGGGAGAAGGGAATGCAACAGTGCTGCAGCTAGCTGGCAAGGTTTGTTGAGCTCACCGGTTGCTGTGGTAAGGGAACCGACATTTCTGAATCCCATCTGCCCTAGCTGTAGCCAAGCCTAGAGGAATGGCCGGACCCATGAGGCGAGTTAGTAAAATTATCCCGCTTCTCATGTCCCAAGCACAAGAAATATAGGGAAAATGATGAAACAATACAGGCAACCCAAATCCCCAGGCAGGAAATTTCAATTGCAACACAAAAGTACATTCCCAAGATCCAAATCGGCGAATGGCCATGCCCTCCTCCTTCCCAACAACACCAACGTCATCATCATCACATCTAGGAAACAACAACGGCAACACAAGCCCTACGAACCACAATGAAGTAAAATCAAGGAAAAGAAAGATAGAGAAGAGAGAGAGAGAGAGAGAAACAACAGCTAGCCACCACCTCCTCCTTCCTAAAACCAACAAGATGAGCTGCTGCTCGCTAGGAACCTACCACTCGACTAAAAGAAGGCAAAGAAAAGGCTAAGCCGCTAAGGAGATGATGCGAGTACCTAGCACCGGGAGCTACCGCGCGCGCGTCAAGGCTTCTTGCCGAAGGTGTGCTTGTTGTTGTGCATCCAGACCTTGAGCACGTGGCGCTTCACGCAGACCTCCTCGCAGAACTGCTGCACGGCGGCCTCGTCGTGCTTCTGGATGCGCCACCCCAGCCGCTCCGCGAAGGCCAGCATCTTGTCCTTCTGCTCCTGCGTGAACTTGGTGCGGAAGCGCTTCTTGCCGGAACCGGAGCCGGAGCCGGACGGGCCGGCCGAGCCCAGGGACATGCCGACCAGGGGGCCCATCACCATGGGACCGACCATCCCGGACATGTCGTCGCCCTCGTCCCGGCCCGAGTGGGAGGTGGAGGGGAGCGCGAGCGGGCGCTGAGTGTGTCCGGCGGCTGCGGCGGCGGCTGCAGCAGCCGCCGCGGCCATCTGGTGCTGCTGGTGGTGGAGGTACCCGGCCGGAGTGCGGTAATAGGGGGAGAACTGGTGGTGCGGCGCGGCGCCGTAGGCGGTGATGGCGGCGGGGGAGACAACGGCGCCGGGCTCGGCCACGCCGGCGCCGGTGGGGGAGTCTGACTCCTTGCGGTGGAAGTTGCGGTGGCAGCCGCAGGCGGCGCAGCGGAGCGCGTCGATGGAACCCTCCTCGCCCGCCGCCATGAACTCGCCGCAGCCGTCAACGGCATGCCCGCCGATGCCGACCGCGTGGTTCTTGAGGCACTCCCGGTACCTCGCGCCACCTGCTCCGCCGCCGCCACCTCCTGGCGTCCTGAAGCGCCCTCCAGAGTCCCCAGGCTTGGGTCCCCCACCGCCTCCCAGCCCCGGCTGCGGCGGCGCCTCGTAGCTCGAGCTCACAGGCATCGGCGCCATCTCCTCGTCGCCGTCGCCGTCATCGTGCTCGTCGAAGTCCATGCTTGTCGGCTCACGCGGTCGGAAGCTCCCCTTCACTTCCTTTTGGATTTCTTGGGAGTTCTTGGCAAGGTTAAGTAGGGCTTAGGGAGTAATCGGGGGGGAGAGGTGGATAAGAGAAAGACATATAGGTGTGTGAAGTGTGGACACTCCCTGCTAATTTTGACGCACCGCTGCGCCAGAAGCAGCGGTGCCAGCTGCAGGCAGGCAAGCTGCTGTTGTGCCCTTGGGTGACGACGTAAGATTTTTTTTAAAATTAATCTTTTTTATTTAGAAATATAAAATTATACCAACAATTTTATTTTTTATAAAAATAAACTGATTTTGCTCGACCATTGAGCAACTGAACTGTCGCCTAATGACCGAGCGCTACGTAGACAGTCGCCCAACTGTTGGGTCACATGAATGCATTCGCCTAACGGTTGGACGACAGGTGTTGTCACTCAACAATTGGACGATAGGTACTGTCGTCCAAAAGTTCGATGATAACACCTGTCGTCCAACAGTTCGACGGCAACACCTCATGTCGTTTAACCGTTTGGCGACTAAATGCTTTTATAACTTGGGAACCCGAGCAAGTTCACGGCCAATGCCGAGCCTAAGAAGAGGAGAGAAGAGGAAAGAAAGAAAAAAAGAAGAGAGAAGAAGAGGAGAGGGGGAAGGAGAAGGAGAAGATGAGGTTCATTTGTAAGGTAATTTTTTAATGTTTTAGTCTATATATTTTTAGTAAGTAAATAGTTTATTTAGTACAAAAAAATAGAATAGCTAGCATTCGTAGAAAATTATAGTTAGAGAAAAAAATAGTACAACTTCGGTTAGATAACTGGAAACAAAAGCAAGAGAGAAGAAAGAAAATAAAAGGAGAAGAAGCACACGTATAATTAATTTATTTCGTTGAGAATATTTAAGTGTGAGTATTCCGTGGCATGTTAGAGTACTGTGAAAAATTTTGATAGTCACGTTAAAATGCAAAACATTAGTAGACAACATTTATGATTGATTAGGAATGTTGTAAGTACATTGAAAATTCACCGTGAATACTGGTATATTGTAAATCATTGTACATTGTAATCTATACTTCGTGAGTCGCTATATTTGATGTACGTAATGTCGTAGCACATGTATCATATGTTGCATGTATTGTTTATGTAACTGTTGTGGTATTATCTCATTTTCATTAATGTTCGAACTAGTGTCCTGTTAGCATAGTAATGTTTTGTTTGTTTCTTTACAAGTTAAATTTATTGTTGCTTTACATTCGATATTTTTTGTGTGTATATGCTCAATTGAAGTCGTTTTACAGGTATGGCTCGTGACCCTCGTGGATCTGACTAGCCGTTTGGCCTGCTAGATGAGCGTGTCGACCGGTTACATCGCGCGTCGCATCAGCATCGTGTCCCGTATCCTGCGGGCGCAGGCGACATGACTTACTTGAGGGTGATCCACACCTGGACACCTCGAGTGGCCTGGAGGCTAGATCCACGTTGGACAGACAGGTTCGTATCTCGACGGCATTGTCTTCTCACCATACCTAGTTTTCTTACTAACCTTTTTTTTGCTTTGCAGGCTCAGCGCTGCCGATCTTCTACCTCTCGCTCGGATGGTGCTGGCCATAGAAGAAGATAATGTGGCACCAGTTGTGGTAGGGGACGATGGAGCCGTCCAGGTCAAGCTGGAGCGGTCACGACGCTTCCCGTTTGACTGCTCTCTACTAACAACCCTGGTGGATTGGTGGCGGTCGGAGACGCACACTTTCCACTTCCCATTTGGGGAGATGGCCCCTACTCTTCAGGACGTCTCATTGCTGCTTGGCCTCCCTATCGCAGGAGGTGTTGCCTTCCCGTTGAAGGCCCTGACAGACTGACGCGATGACTTGCTGGCTAGGTTTCACAGAGTCCTTTTGCCTGGGGCAGCGAAGGGTACTACATCTTCCCACTGGCACGGACGCATGGCCCACCCTTGCGATGGCTCTCGCAGTTTCGGTTGGACGTGTACAATGCCCTTCCTGTTTTGAGCGTTGCGCTTTCCTTTTCGTAATATGATCTTACTAAATTTTTGCTTATACTCAGGTCGAGCGGATGGACTCGACCGCCGACGAGCACCAGGTGTCGCGGCACCTCGAGGCCTACTTGTTGTGGATGTTTGGTTGGGTTGACTTTTTATATGGTATATGATTTATATGATCTAGGGAGCTCTACTAAAAACATGGCTCGTTTACATTCTTAAATCAATACAAAGTAACTTGGATAATCTAAAAACTTCTAGATGTTTACTCTCATTACTCATTTTTAGAATTATTCTCTCTCTAGAGTTCTTGATGATTTTATTACCAAAGAGGGAGTGTTTGGAGAGATTGGGGAGAAAAATAGGAATTTGCTTTGCTGCTAAGCTGCTTCTCTTGTAATAAGGGAGAGTTTTCTAAGCTTTCTGCTGTGGTCTGCAACATTATTTTTTTTCTTTTCACAAAGTTTCTCATTCAAGGGTTTTTGAGGCATTGTCAGTGTATTCATCAAAAGGGAGATTGTTAGACCATGTGGTGGTCGTACATTTCGTGATGATGAATAATTGACATTTGGATTTATTGTAATTTGCGTTTGTGAAAATTATGGTCGATGTGCTTTTGTTGCTAGAGTATTCAAGTTAGCAGGTCTGGTCGACAGATGACCAGGTAGGTTGGCAATGGCAATCGATCACTCTAGATGACCATGGTAGGTTGGCAATGACAGTCAACAACGATAGATGACCACGGTAGGTTGGCAATGGCAATTGACCGCGGCAGACGACCAAGGTAGGATGACCACGGCAAATCGACCATAGCAGGTCGAGCAAGGCAAAACGACCACAGGTGAACGACCGCATCTGGAATGACCTCGGTCTGGAGTTTTAGGAGAGTCGAAGACTCCGGAGTTGAAGAGTCGTCGTAGAGGTCGAAGACCCCGGAGTCGGAGGCTTCGGAGAAACCAGTCGTAGCTACAGTGAGTTGGTCGTATGCTATGGGGAACTCATTGTACTGAACAGTGAATCAGTCGTATGACATAGTGAACTGGTCACAAGATACAATGAACTACGGTCAGCAGTCGGAAGGCTTGGACTAGGATGGTTGGGTTCGTGAGCTTTAGTGGACCAGTCGGAAGTGACAGTAACCAGTCGGTTGTTGTCGCTTTAGTACCATGTAGGTACTTGGTGGTTGTTGCTATAGTACTCGGTTGGTACTCAGTACTTAGTGGTCGGTGCTACAGTACTTGTTGATGGTAATCTGCGCTACAGAACCTAGTCGGTACTTGGTAGCCGTTGGTACAGTGTCTGGTTGATGGTTGGTAGTCATAAACTGGGAGTGCTACGATGCTTATGATTTACGAGTGTACTAAGTGGTGACAATTCCCGAGTACTTGTGGTTTACAGGTGCTCATCGAGCCAGCGATCTAACCGGCCTGTGCATGGCGGTCATAGCGATCATAATGGGTTGTCTAAGGCCGATTTCTGGAAAGCGGTAGATTTTGTGGTCGTGGCTGACCTGGTTGATGATAATGGATGAATAGGGGTGTGGTTTGTGTGTGTACTGATGTCGGTCAAATTGGGAAGAACTTATGCCGGGGAATATATTCTTTGGTCTTTGCATGTGTAAGTAGGTGTGGAGACCATCATGGTCGGTGAAGAGAAGAACCGGGACTAGGATGGGAAAATCTGAGGTCTAGACGGTCGAGGATGTCATGAGGTGGTAGAGCCCATGTTGGAACACATGAAGATCAAAGGTAGCGATGCATGAAGAAGCTAAAAGAGGTGCGGTCCTCGAGGCTTCAACACGTGGGGATGGTGTGTTGAGAAGACACAGGAGGTGTGGTCTTAGAGGCTTCAACATATGAGGATGATGTGTGGAGAAGCTATAGGAGGTACGATCCTGGAGACTTCAACACGTGATGAGATTGAAAGAGTTATGGAAGGATCCATCACTTGTAAGACTTAGAGATTACAGAAAACCCAAGTTTAGAAGGGTTTCGGGTCCCTTGATTTTCAAAACGGATAGAGTCCGTAACTTGGAATGTTTAGAGATATTAGAAAAACTCGTGTTTGGAGGGGTTTCAGGTCCCTTGATTTGCGGAATCAGATAGGATTCATGTCTCGGTTGATGAGGATACGGTTTAGGGCTCAAGCATATAAAAGTAGGAGAGATTAGGAGATAACCTATGGTTTTCGCAGGGCTTTGGAGAGAAAGATTTTGTACTAGAGTTTGAGGGGTGCTGTGAGGGCACTTTATAGCCACAGAATCTGTTTCATAAATAAAATATCAGATCTATTCCAAAGAAGTTAGCCGGCGTTGGCGGCATGTTTTCTGAGCATCGTCTTTTAACTCATTGTCATTGCGAGTATTGCATGGCGAGATTGCTTTTCTCCGTTGACTTGATTGCTCGCCAAGTTGTCCACTCGATCACCATCGAAGGCACATGTGATCGAGAGGATTTGCTCCCTATGTCGAAGGTTACGACTACGTACAAAGGGGACAAACGAGTGGTCGAACACCAAGCGCTTGAGCAAGCGGTCAAAACGTTCATTGTGCACGTGCACAGGGGTTTAGCGACCAGTCGAGCGAGTGGTCGAGTGTCTTGTAGTCGAAATCTACATCTTGTGTTTAGATTATTTTTTTTTCTGGTTTGAGTTTTGGTTTCAGATTCCAAAAAGCGCCGACAATCATTAAACCAGAAGTTAGAAGCTACTTGAAATACGTCGATATCTTAATTTTGGTCTTTTATCTTTCCCCCTTTATTCCTTTGTATTGTCTGTGACGATATAACGGTTTATTTTTTCTTATTTTTTAATTCTAAAAAAATTTAATAACCACTATAGTATATTTGTAGTCAACCGCTAAAGCCAGAAACCGGGGGTTTTAAGCCGGTTGGAGCGGGATTTTGGCTCCAACTCGTTTTAAAATGGGTTCAGATTTCTTGATTTGATTGTGACAGCGGCTCTTTTGGAGTTCTCTATTTCTTCTCGCATAGTGTTCAAATCAAAGAAAGTCAATTACTGTAAGGCTTGCTTGGCAAAGCATCTGTTATTTTTGGAGTATCCATTCATGCGGTACAACTACTACTGCAGTACACTAGCCGAGAATGTCAAAAAACAAACGGAGGATAACTTCATTTGCCTGCGAAACTTTGTGATCCTCTACCGTTACGCGTATAAATGACCCTCCAATTAGTCGTGTCCTATGCCCCAGGCAACCTCATACGTACAACAATGCTGGTGTGTAAAACAGAACAAGCTGTATTATTGACCTCTTGTCAATCTACACCAATCTTTTTGTGATGACGATGAACCCCTACGAGTACTGGCCAGTGTGTTTTTGAGCGATTTAACATTTGGTTCGTCGATGTCACTAATTTTCGGAAGGACAGGTTTCAAGGCCTAACTGATTATACAATCTCCTATATGACTACGGGCATACAAATTTTCAAGAGAAGGTTACTGTTAAAACATCACATATTACACATATATAGGGGGTGTCTAGCCAAAAATTGAGTGAAATTTTGTCTAAGAGTACTCCAATTTTAAGCATTTAGATCCAGATCCAATAGACCTCATCCTCCCCCTCAATTATATAAACTCCCTCACCTCACTCCACCCCAAACCCTACCCTATCTACCCCGCCGTTGCTGCCCTACTCACCGCCTCACCATCGCCTGGCCGGCATCACTTCCAACGCCAGTGAGCCCCACCGGCATCCATCTTCTCCGTCGTTCTATCCCTAGCCACTAGCATTCCCTCCTCAATCCACACCCCCACCCCCACCGATGTGTCGCCATACCTTCGCCATGGCGTCGCCATCCCTGACGCCAGCGCGGCCCGCTGGCAAGCCCTAGCCACCACTGCTTCTGCCTCTTGACATGGCTGTCACCACCGAGGGCTTCATCGACGCGCCCACTGCCTCTTCTGTCGCCGTACATCTCGGCCCAACCTAACTCGACTCCACGCCTGAGCGTCGTTCCACCCACTGCCTGCCACCCTCCTCAGACTCGTGGCATCGACGGTGCCACTATCGCCTCGCTGCCCACCACCGGTCTACCATCGTCCCAAGCCTCTCTCTCTAAATCTAGGGGTTCTGGTGAACCTAACTCGAACCCGAACTCGCTAGAGCCGCCACCGAAGCTCTCAATGGAGCTGGAGAAAGAGGTAGAACATGAATCTTGAGACAAAATCATACAGTGAGAAATTAGAGTGCTCAATCTTTTAAAAAAACTTTTGAGTTCTAGTTAGCAATCCCCGTGTGTGTGTGTGTGTATTAGCGCAGGCGTAAAATAAGCGCGCGCTCCTAACTGACCCAACCAGCCAACCGTTCTACCATCCCACCCCATGCTCAATTACTAGTGCTTGTTAATTATGGTAAAGTTACTATCAAATGTACATCAAATTATCACCTGTAATGCATAAAGTTACTTACAGTTATCACTATAAAATTGGTGGTAACTTCACTCATACACGATACTAACTTTATATGACATGATTTTTGCAGCGTTTAAATATTTTCAACATGTATCTTGTTTTATTAAGTTTGTATTTTCGAATGCAATGGTGACAATGGATTGCATATTGGATTTTTGGTGAAATAGTTATTGTATTTTTAGCTTGTAAATAAGATAAAAAAACCACAAGTCAAGTGCATTTATTCTGTTCTCTCTACTGCTGTATGCATGCATGCAACTCAAGTTACTACCCGCTGTGAGCAAAGTTACGACCTGTTGTGAGAAAAATTACCACCAGCTGTGTACTGTAAGCGTTCGGTAGTAACTTCACTCGCTACCCATGGTAACTTAATTCACAAACGTCAGTAACTTTCCGGCACTGTGAAGGTTTGGCAATAACTTCATTCAGAAACACGCTGGTTATCATCAATTCGTGTGTGCAGTCAACGAACCACGCGTACCGTGCATGTAGGCGTTGAATAGCGCTATCGTGTATGTGTGTGTGTGTGTGAATATATGTATACACACACACATATACATATATATACATACATACATGCATACATACATACATACATCTATAAAAAGAGTACATACACAAATTATGCTATAAAAAGTGGATCTTATAATCATTATTAGAGTATGCTAAAATAGATAAAGAGATATAACAACACCATTAAAGGGGTATATTAAAAGAGAAAGTACGTACTCCTAAGAATATAGAATCATTTTCCTATATACATATATACATACACATATACGCACATATACATACATACACATATACATACATACATATATACATACATACACATATACATATATATATATATACACATATATTTACATACACACACACATATATATATATATATATACATATATACATAGATGTACTATATATGCATACATATATACATACATGTATATTATTACTACAAAATAAGCTATACTAGACGTCTCATCATAGACGGTTCATGGGGAACCGCCAGTGTTGTTATTATTACAGACAGTTTTACAGGAGTGACCGTTTGCCATCCGTGATGAACCACTATCACAGATGGTTCGTATTAATAACTGTTTGTAATAGTTTACAAATAGTTATTAACATGAACCGTCTGTGATAGTTCACAGACGGTTATTAACACAAACCATCTGTGATAGTTGTAGACACAAGATGATGAGGATTTCGTGTTATTGCTATAAGATATATTTGGAATGGCATGTTACTATTCCAAAGAGACCTTTTAGCACTATTGAAATTCAAAGGGTATGAACCAAATTACACACTTTTGCGTGTTAAGTAAAAAAGGGTTTGCACTATTGAAATTCTTATGAAATCAATGTAAAGATGAAAGCTTTAAGGGAAGATAAAACCAATTTAAACTGATACTAATATCACAGACGGTTCTTCTAAAGAAAGATGTTGTCGTCGCATTGATGTCACCGATTGGGTCTGACACTCAGAAGACTGGGTAACTAAGCATGAAAGAGATCATCACAGAGATCTCTTTGGATGGAGTCCCTATGCAACCGAAGAAGGTAGCTACAACATTTCAGACTACCTACGGGATAATTGGAAGGGAACGGGTCCTTATCACTATAGCAAATTGGAAAGGTTTGACAAAAGACGAGAGAAATGTGCTGGGGACGGAAATTTCAAGCTCGTTCGAGATCCCAGCAGAAATTAAGGAACACATGCAATAGCATGCGCTCCTAACGATAGGAAAAGTGTGGAAGACCTTCAAGAGCTCGCTTGTCACGTAGTACATGACCAAGGATTGCACACCCTTCACGAGGTATCCTTTTATGTAACCAAAAACATGGGAGACCTTTGTGCGATGAAAATGACGACCGAATTTCAAAAGAAAAGTACGGCGCGTAAGGCTATCTAGGCACAAAACACTCACATCTACAGACTTAGCACAACTGCGTACGCGGGTAAAATCCTACAATGGATGATGGAGGATGAAGTCACAATCCGATCGGAGGCCTCCCCACCATTCACCAAGATCACAGATGAGCACACCCAAAATTCGTTAAGAGAGAGGTCATCAACCATGTCTTCGAGCGTCGCCCCTTTCAAAACCCCACAGACGATGAAGTGTCCCAACGCTTGGCAAGATATGTTAAACTACGTAGATGTTAATTGGTCTATAACTTCATGGGGTCTAAAATAACATGATTGCTTCTTGCAGAAAACATTAACTACTGAATCTTTCGAAGGCTCCTTCCAAGTTGTCAAGGAGAGGGACATACTGTCCATAGACCTGGGAAACAGGGAGCATCCAGGTTGCATGCGAGGCCTAGAGGTTTACGTATCTTAGAGGTACGGATTTTCTAAATGACTCCGAGGCATATAGGAGTAGGAAGAGATCTAAGGCCAAGCACGAGAAAAGTATGAAACAGGACTTCAATGCAAAACTTCAGGACATAACTACCCCACTTTGAGGAGAGATAGATACATTGAGGAATGAACTGAGAGAAGTCCACAACCAGTTGCAAGCTACCCCCGTTATTACGGTACTCAGTCCACCTCAACGTCGGAGTAGCTGCGCGTCCACGCCACTTTTTGAACATAGCGACGTCCACTTATCTATCGACGACATGGAGGTAATGCACATCTCTTAAATGCTACATAGATAGACATTATGGATGTCTTAGCTCATCGTGTATCGTTATGTAGGAGGCCACGCCGTGCATCCTCAGAATCAGGGTTGTTGGCTCCATTCCCGTTGACATTAGGCGGGGGTTGGCATATCCATGCCTGCTGGGGACATTGGTGCACGGTGCCCAGCTAGGGACCAGTTTTATAAAGGTTCAGGTGAACATGATTAATAACGTTTTCAGGACTGTCCCGTTGGAGAGACCCCCAAACAGAGAAATCATGACACTAGGGGATGCCGTCCACACATTTATCCAGTAGCCCAAGAGGGACATCACCCTGGATCCTTTTGTGCCGCTATCTCCACACGACCATGCCAATCAAACAGAACGCTCTATGACCCCACCTTAAGCTCCCCTTTAGAAGGCCAACATATCGACTCCCGTGAAGGCGATACCAAAAATGTATCGCAAGTGAGGCGCTATGGCCCAATCGAAAAAGATTAATGCGCCTCCTAGGGAATGAAAGTTCATGCTCAAAGTGTCGTTGATCCCCGAGTCACAATTACCTAGGCTTAGACTGGTTTGCAATACTTTGCATACCTGGTACATGCAGAGGTCCAACATAAAGCCAAACCGGCAAAGTGGATTCGCCGTGAGATACACAGAGGCGCATTTCCTCCACGACTCGAGCTACTTTATCGTGACTTTCGAAGACTTATTCTTACTATTCAACCACAACGAACTCGACGCCTTATTTCTACGATGCTTGACACTGTAATTGTAATGTACAATCAAGTTATACATTCAAGTAATACCAATGAATGTCATAACTCATTTCTTATGTATAGATCCATGGTCCAACAAGTCCAGCGACAGCGAGAACCGGTGGGTTTCCTCGACCCATATTTGGTCTCTGAGCAATCCATCATCGATAATGGACCCTTCGTCCAAGACTACATAACGAGAAAATTGCTTGCTCACAATAAGAAGGACTACATCATGGTACCCTTCAATCAGGGATAAGTGCTTCACTAGTTGTCATACAAGTTTTATTTATACTTTATACGCAACATGAACTTATAATTAATCACTATGACAACATACATGACTAGTGATCACTGGATTTTGATTGTGATTGTACCAAAGTGGAGTAAGGTTATATACCTTAATTCTCTATTTAGGAGCAACCATGACTTCTCCCGTGTGCAACAAACGTTTGACAGGTAAACTCATTTCCTCTTTATCCATACATAACTTTATTGTACTCTTCCCTTCGTTTGAAATGGCCAAGGTTAACGTTTTGAAATCACGTAGGTCATTCAGCACTTACATTGCCCAGGAAGGGAGACACAAGGAATCCAGTGCCACACTGCGACACAGGACGCAATTTTCAGTACCCGCTATAACACAACAATCCTATATCATACTTCGTAATTATGCTTAATCAAACAATTCATTGAAATGTACTTTATTTAGTTGTTTAATTCATTTGTAAAATATGTATAATAATTATCGTGTGCTATATATGTAATATATTTGCTTGTTTTCAGATAGTATGGCTAGCATTTTCTGAGGCTAGCCGAAAAGCAGGAAATAATATAGATATTCAAATAGTTATCACAGACGGTTTGTAGCTGTCGTAGGGGTTACCCCCACCTAAGCCCAGCAGGCCTGTTAGAGGTATGTAAGGCCCAGAATGGGACATGTGTAATGACATAAGTGCCCCTGAGGGGGATACTTGGATGTAAGGGTATAATTGTAAAAGTACTCCCCCATGTGGATACATATACAACACAGGCCACGGGGGAAACTCTAAGCCATTGCTCACCTAACTCTCCACTACCATACTCTCTCTCTGTTTGGTCTGTAACCACGACAGTAGCAATAAACCGTCAATGCTATATGAATATTACACACGGTTTTTGGTATTAGTCGTCTGTGATATGTAAGATATCATAGACGGCTATATTTGAGAACCGTCTGTGATATATGACATATCACAAACAGTTTTTAGTATTAACCGTCTGTAATAATTAGCATATCACAGATGGCTATATTTAATAACCGTCTGTTATACCTGATATATCACAGACGGTTTTTTGAAAAACCGTCTGTGTTGTATTTATCACAGATGGTTTGAAAGTCATCTGTGATAACCAACTATTATCACAGACACATAAATTCAGATGGTTTGATAACCGTTTGTGATGACAGTTGCGAACTGTTTGTCATGACCCTTTCTGTCGTAGTATATATACATACATATATATTTATTGTATGTATGTATGTGTGTGTGTATGTATGTGTATGTGTATGTGTATGTGTATGTGTATGTGTATGTGTATGTGTATGTGTATGTGTGTCTGTATGCATATGTGTGTGTATGCATGCATGCATGCGTGTGTGTATGTATGTGAATATGTGTGTGTATAATTTATCCTTTTTTTGAGAAGCTGTATCGCGAGGCCAAACAATCTCTAAGAACAAAGAGGCCACAATATAGTCAAAACCCAACTGCAAACAAATGACCCAAAATTTTCCAAAGTAGAATTTGTTCGCACATCTTATTTGATCGTTGCAAGCTAGGAAGCATTAAGCTAGTGAACGACCAATTTGTCTTGAGTGATGTACTGTACGCAACACTAGGCTCTTTCTACATCACGGTTTTTTCGAGTTTCGTGGCCAATTCTTCTTCTCTTTTTTTTTCGAGATTTCAAAGGCTAATTGCTGACAAGTGCACTACTCACCGACTTATCCCATGACTGCTTGCAAAGAAAACCCAGCTGTGTTAATTCAGCGCTGGGAAGGTTTCTTTTTTGATGAAGGCCAAGGTTCAAATTACCCATATTCAATATAAGCTATCCATTGTTTCGATCCAACGTATTATATCATAGTTAATTAGTTGTACTTCCCTCTTAGTATTAGTAATAGAATTCCGATAAGATTAAAATTGTAATTGTGCGGTGGTGCAATGTAGAAGACGGGAACTAGGTTCTAAAAAAAAGATGGGGATTAGTATTAGGATTACGAAAAGTTAATAATATTGTAGGGGAAAAAATCTAAGATCCATATAAAAAGTATATAATACCTTTAAGAAATCAATGACTAAATTTTATTTATACTAAGTACAAGGTACTATACCGTCAGAGCCTACTCATTTTGGCTTCTAGTTCTTAATTTCGTATTTTTCTACTTTTCTAGCTTTTTCTGGCTTTTTCCCTTTTTCTTTTTTCCTATTCCTTTGTATTTTCTATGATGAGCTAACCTGTTTTATTTTTAAATTTAATTACATAAAAATGCCACCAATAAGTATAGTTTACAATGCAGTGCTAAATTGTAAAAAAAAGTTATAAGCTAATAAAAGAAAAGCTCAAATGAAATGAGCAGCCCATTGGACTTGCGAAACTTACGCGGGAGTTACTTCGAGGACGTATGGTGCCTGGTTTTTGAGGATCTGACTAGACGGTACATGGAGTACTCGGCGCCGTGCCGTGCAAATCCCCAACAATCCCGATTCGAGCCCTACAGAGACCGACGCCCTCACTCCCACCCACGTTCCTGCGCGTGGTCCGGTCCGAGGAAACAGTGGAAAATCCCGTGCCGCGTCGCGTCAGCCATGAAACGCGAACCGGCCGGCCAATCCGGCGAAATGAGAGAGAGAGAGAGAGAGAAGCCCCGTTTGGCCATTTCCCTCCGCCTGGCTTATCGAGGAACGCAGCCATCAAAGGCTACCTCCGTATCGTCGACCAGCTAAGCGACCGGCCGGCCGGCCGGCCGGTGAGGTCAGGTCCAGTTCGCCAAACGACGTACGTACAGCTCCCGGAATTTATCCTCCTCCGGGCAGCGTACTAGTACGCGGTACTGCAAATTTGTCGCTGACTAGAGATCGATCACACGCAGCGTATATGCACAATGGAAGATCTATACGGCCACTTTTTGTGATACGCGTTTTAACTCCACAGGCATGGACTTGCGTACGCGTTCGGCGGCATTTGCTACCCACAAGGAATCTCCTAGACTGAGAAACGATCGGGGTGTATCACCGTCATCAGCCTCTGGACCCAGATTTGCACTATGTAACCTATGTGTTGTCATTGTACTATTTTTTAAATCAATAACTAGTACAATACAGAGAACCAAAAGCGGAAGCAGAAAGCATAGGTGAGGCCTACATCATGCCTAAGGCACTGAGGGTAAAACATGTACAGCATGCTACCACCCAAGGCGTGGATAATAGATGAGCACACAATCATAATCAAAATCTACCTAGTAGAGGTAAGGATTAGAGACTACTAGAAAACAACCTAGACTCCACAATCTTCTTCTCTGTCTGGTCCAGACACGGTGTAATAGACATAGGGATTTTGATCCGAAGGTTCTGAATTATTTTAGCGAGCGAAAGTGAGCATAAACAACCGTGCTCCACTAGCCAACACACATAATACAATATTATAAATATAAAGCTTAACAAAAGAAGGCTCAAGTTATTTTATTTGCGAAATGCCATAGTTGAATTATAGTAAATATAAATCTTGTGACCTACCATTTTAACTAAACTATATTTATAAAAAATGTGAAAGTATACAGTAATAATAGTAGTCCATGTTTTATCCATCTGATATATGGTTCTATCCACTATATGCTATTTTGTTATCAGAGTTCTATCCACCCATTATACTCACTCGGCTCTATCCACCCAGGGAAAATCAAACCAAAGTTCTATCCACCCAGGGAAAATCAAACCAAAGTTCTATCCACCCATCGATTTCCTTTTCTTCCAACATATGAATGGTTTTTATAAAATAGACACTAACTTGAGTAAGTTCTCATGTCTGCCTATGATCGTGGACATGACTGTTCAAATAATTTTCACTCTACAGAGGTCACACACTTTACCCATAAGAAATGTTCAACTTGTTGCATTCCACATGCTTCCTTAGACATATAGATCAAGAATATCATCACAAGGCCTTTACAATGCACCTTCCTAACGTGGCTACATTCGCTAAAGTTCCCATCGCCCTAGGATACTATCCACCCGCTCCGGAAGCCCCATCTTGCAACACACGTCAGGGACTCTATCCAACACTCTTGCCTGTGTTTCACCGGATTGTGTAACCAGCGCTACATTGATGCAAATTAATTGGACAGGCGACACACATTATAGCTTGTGGCTACGCTGTTTTATCTCAGGATGTCACCACAAGATTTAGTCCTTAAGACTATCTAGACGGTTCCACCACATACCAAACTCTCGTGCTTTATATGCACCCACCTGACTTACCATCCGCCCAAGTACGAAGCAGATTTAGAGTTTTGGATTACAAAATACCTTTTCTAGTTCAACATATTAGCCATTTCCATTTGATGGCTGCCCAAACTAAGTTTTTATGTTTGAAATAATGTCGGGGCAAATTATTGCCCACATGTATCTAAGTAAGGCTAAGCATAGCACTTAGATACAAACTTATCAACCAGTATTACTCCCTTTGTTCTTTAATGTTGGTCATTTTAGATATGGGCACAAGAATTAAGGCATAGTGTGAAATAACCACCATACCTTTCTCTTGTTCTAATATCTCTCCAGTTAATCAAGACAGACAACTTCTCTCAACAATTAATCACAGTAGGCACAAAGTTCACAGTAGCATGCAACTCCAATTAATTGTTCTACTCACTGCACTAGCAAAAAAAATATGGAGCCAAGTAAATCAATTCAGAGTCCTTGAGCGCCATTAGCAATGCCTCTTCAAAAAAAAAGAGTTTGGAGCCTAAAAGAATAGCTGAAAACTGAAACTCAATTTAGTTTTAGAGCCAAAACTTCCATTAGTTGGTGTATGAGGAGTGGAGTATATAAAGTGTTCACCTAAGCATACTCACGGCTTCTACTGCCACTAGTACCATGGCTTCTAGCAGACCATATTTTCACCTTAATCTTAGTCCTACTAGTAGCATTGAGGAAAGATTGCCATTTGATACTCAAGGCATTGACGATGACAACTCAACAGCAAGTAATGCTACGATGTCTGATATGAACATGGATCTAGTGGTTGGAAAAGTCTAAACGTATTTAATCTTTACATATAATTAGGAGGTTAGGTTTGTTGGGAAGGAGTAGCATTGGGAATGACTCATTTATTCATGATAGTAATGGTCTAATGGTATAATAGGAAAAGTAGAGGAAAAAGTGCATAGAAAACTATAAAACGACCTACATTTAGAGATAAAATTAAAAGGCTAAAACAACCTATATTTTTGAACAGAGGGATGTAGGATCAAGGATACCGACTAGAGGGGGGGTGAATAGGAGGTTTTTAAAATTTTCTTATTTACTAGATTAATTCTTCACAATTTTAAGAGACAAAGATGAAAAGCAATTAATCCAATACAATTCTAGTTAACAACTTAGCTCTAAACAAATAAACGATCACAATGAAGCAAATGAACAAGAGCTAAAGAGACAAGAGACACGACCGATGTTTTTACCGTGGTAATCGGAAACTTGCCGGTTTCCCCTAGTCCACGTTGAGGTAAGCCCGGACGTATCGGACCGGCTTCACGAATTGAGCCAAGCACCTCGATCACTAGTGTAGCTCTTCCCCTCTCCGGGTAGGCGAGCTCCAATCTTCACAATTTGCCGGGTCTTCTCACAATCTCCTTGAGAAGATCACCGAGCCAACTTCCACCGGATCGTCCAAGTGCCGGCAAGCACTAAGAGTAATAGATCCCGGTGTTCACTTGAATGCAAACCTAGTGCCAAATGGATTTGCAATTTAAATCTAGCACTAAATGCTCAACCACCTCACTTTGATGTGCAAAGAAAGAATTGAGGTGAAGTGAATGCTCTAGGGCTTAAGAAATGTGCAATGAGTCACTAACTATTGTCCTTGTGCAGTGGTGGAGGTATTTATAGCCTCCACCAACCAAACTAGCCGTTTGGCACAATTTTCCCGCAAAAATCAGGATGAGCGGTACTACCGCCCTGCTGGGGCCGGTACTACCGCTCCCAAATCTTGCGTCAGAACGGCTCTGTCAGACGAGCACAGTGACCGTTGGATTTGGCGGCGCGGTACTACCGCCGTTGAAATTTGCGGTACTACCGCTCTCCGGTAGTTCCGCAACGTCGGCGCGGTACTACCGCTATGGCCAAACTCCGAAGGGTCCTCAGATAATGCCGCTCTCTGGAAAAATCATTCCGCTTGGGCTCCGGATCAACCGGACTCCGGAAGTACCGCTGCCTGCGGTAGTACCGACGTTGGAGAAGCCGGTACTTCCGGTCTGGTTAAAATCCGAGACCAACCGGAGATGCTCTCTGGAGAAAACATACCGCTCGATCCTCCGGTTCTTCCGGACTCCGGAAGTACCGCTTCAGTATGCGGTACTACCGCTCTCAGCGGTAGTACCGACGTTGAAAAGGTCGGTACTTCCGTTCCGTGAAGATTCAACCGAGTTCGAGGAGTGCTCTCTGGAAAAATGGTTCCGCTCTAGAAGCGGAGCTACCGCTTTGCGGTACTACCGCATTTGAGCGCGGTACTACCGCTCTCCGGTAGTACCGACGTTGAAAACCGCGGTACTACCGCTCTTCCAGACAGAGCACAAACTTAACTTTTAAATAGAGCTTTCATGGATGCACGATTTAAAGGTGATCCAGATGGCACTAGATATATGCTATCAAATTATTAACCAAGATCCCTCTTGATGGTACGATCATTTAACCTAAAATCCGGTCTTCCACCATTCACCTAAGACCGGTAAAATTAAAAAGAGATCCTATTCTAAGAATACCTTTGAGCCAATTTGATCTTCACACGTGTCCTCTGGCTTGCATCTTGTCGCTCATGTGTGGACTAACCCTTCTTATGCTCATAAAACACGTTAGTCCCATATTCGCATAATTTCATTAATTACCAAAATCATTTTTTAGGGGCCTAAATGCTTTCAAGGGAGTATACCAATAATTCTAGGGGCGACAATGATTCATGTCCAAAGACAAAGGATAGGGTGTAATAAAGCAATTAGCATTAGAGAATTAACTACAAGCTAATATGAATATAATTTGCATAATAAAATAAAGCATGGAATTTAATAATTTAAAGCAATATAATTTGATTTCAAAAAGTAAGTGCAAAATAATCAAAGTATTGACTCGCTTTGCTCATAGTCATGTTGGTCTTGGTCTGGCTTGAACTACTGCTCTTCTGGGTCTTCAAAATCTATTCAAGTGATCGCATCAAAATTCAAATAAATACACAAGAATGCAATTAAATCCAAATGGACTTCAATATTCATGATTTTGCTTTTGCTAGAAAGATCTTGAATTTAGAAAAGTTTCATTCGGTTTGATTTAAAATGAGTGAAAATAGGTCTTCCAAAGTTTAAATTAGGGAAATCCCTAAAATAAATAGAGGAGAGAGAGTTTGTCTCTCTAACAGCTGGGCACGTGGATTTTAACTTCTTTTCTAATTTATTTTTTATTAGAAAATACATCAGAGCTAGCAGGTGGGGCCTACTGGGTTTTTAGTTTTTGAATTATTTTACTTAAGGAAATGCTATAAGTGACTGACAGGTGGGGCCACGATCTTTAAATTTATTTTTGATTTATTTTCTTTAAAAAAAGTCATGAGTGAATGACAGGTGGGCGGGAGCACAGTAAAGGTGGCCCAAGTGTTAGTGACTAAAAACGTAATTCTAGTTTAATTAGATTTCCTAATGATCTAGGCCCATATGTTAGTGGCCCATTAATTTAAACTAATCAGTGTCATTAACCTAACTTAATGACATTGCTATAGTCTCCTCCTCTACTCACAAAGGAGGTGCTCAAGCTGAGCTCGCTGGCGGCGAGCTCCGGCAATACCCAAAATGGGTTGCTGGGACCTTGGCGATCTTATGCGTGGTGACGACAAAATGCAGTGGCAGTGAAGGCTTGGCCACCATGACAACCAGGCACTTGGCGACGTACAGGAAAAGGTTAGGCACAAAGAGCATCTACAGGGCACGAGGAACTCAGCAAAGAGGACGGCGAGGACAGAGAGGCACTGTGGTGTGCTGGCGACGGTGACCTGAGGCGATGCGGTGGTATTCAACGGTGACAGCGAGCTGGAGATGACGGTGACCTAAATCGGTAGTGGGGGAAGTGAGAGGGAGACAAGGAGGTGCTCGGGTCAAAAGGAATCAAGTAGGGGCTCATCGGAGAGGGAATGGCGGCAATAAAGGCGGTTTCAGCAAGAGAGGAAGAAGACAACGATGGTCGGCAAGTTTCTGCGATCGAAAATCCAATCAGGTGAGGGAAGGCAACAGGGGCTCAGGAACGCGTCATGATGTGGCAGGAAAGGGAAGGGGATCACCAGAGTGGAGGTGGCACATGACAACGAGGGTGAGCTCGGTGTGGTCAATTGCGGGGTGTAGGAGGGATGCAAGAGGGGTGAGGAGATGAAGGGAAGCTTCAACGGCTTAGATAGCCAAGCAAAAGTGGCAATGTGATGTGCGTGCACAAGGCATGGTGCGGTGGTAACGCACCTTGCAGCATGTGCGCACGCGCCACAGAGCGTGGCATGGTGGCGAGGGCGTGCATGATGCACAAAGGGAGTTCGCACCCACATTTGCTCGGGGCGTGGGTGCATCGCGCCAGTAGTGCTGTGGTGAGGACGGAGATGATGATTGGTGGCGGCATGGCCACAGGTGTGAGCACGCGTGGTATGGGTGTGGACACGCGCGACGAGCGCAGCAAGCACGACGGTTGAGGGCGGGGATTGCTCGGCGTGGGCGCGGCATAGCCACAAGACTTAAGGGCATGTGAGCGCAGTGGCAATGACACATGCAGGCAGCAAAGCAAGTGTTGGCACGAGAACAGCGTGATGCGAACTAGCTGACTCAGCCGAGAGAAAGAGAGAGAGGGAAGGAGAGGGAAGTGGGTTGGCCGAATGGCGCTGGGCCTGGAGGAAAAAGAGAAGAGGGAACGGGCTGAAATTTGTGGCCCGAGGAAAGGAAAGGAAGGGAGAAAGGAAAAGGGCCGACCCAAAACGGAATTCTATTTTGTATTTGTATTTTCTTTTTTATTTGTGTTTGAATTTTGGTTTTGGTTTTGGTTTTGAATTTCAATTGAAATTTAATTTTATTTTGCCAAAAATTGAATTGTGCTTTGTTAATTTTTCAACCCCCCCCCCGCGGGGCGAAAATGGGGTGTTAGAGCAACTCCAGCAGTAGCTCTCAAAACAGGGCCTCTACTTTTTATTTGATGGCTCTCTCTACTTTTGAGGGCTCTGTTTTTTAGTCTACACTCCAGCAGAAGTCCTCAAAATAGGACCCTTAAATTCATTCTTAGAGGGGATGACACATAGGACCCACCCTCATCCTCATCCTACTTTTGAGGGCCGAGCGGCAAAAAACTCACTCCAGCAGGGCCCTACTTGAGCCCTCAAAAGTAGGGGCTCCCTCCAGACCCCCCAGGAATGAGGCTCGAGGGGGAGATTTGAGGGCCCCCTACTTTTGAGGGCTCAAGTAGGGGCCCTGCTGGAGTGAGTTTTTTTGCCCCTCGGCCCTCAAAAGTAGGATAAGGGCTCAAGTAGGGGCCCTGCTAGACTTGCTCTTAGAGCATCTCCAGCAGGGCCCCTATTTGAGCCCCCAAAACCAAATTTAGGGCTTGAGACAAAAATAGAACTCCAGCAGGGCCCCTACTAGAGCCCTCAAATTTGAGGGGCCCCTCAAATCCCCCCCTCAGCCCTCATTCCTGGGGGCTCTAGACCAAGCCCCCAAATCACAGTTGGAGCAGTTTTCCCTCCCGCCTCTGCCTCTTTCCCCGCCCGTCCGCCCGAATCCCTCGCTCCGCCGCCCGCCTCTTCCCCTCCCGTCCGCCGAATCCCCGCCTCCGCCGCCCGCTCGCCCGAATCCCTCGCTCCGCTGCCCGCCTCTTCCCCTCCCGTCCGCCGAATCCCCGCCTCCGCCGCCCGCTCGCCCCCCCGCCTCGCCCGAATCCCCCGCCTCCGCCGCTCGCTCCTGTCTCTCCGCCGGGATAATCCGGCCGCCGCGTCCCCGGTCATGCCGTCCGGCGAGGAGGCTGACCTCGACGCGTTCCAGCGCCACGTGGCCGCGTACCTTGCGGACTTGCGAGAGGGGAAGGGGTTCTTCTCCATCGCGTGGATCCGGCGGCTCCTCGAGGTGTTCCTCCTGTGCCAGGAGGAGTTCCGGCTGGCGGTGGCCCAGGCGCGCCGCCGCGGGGCGCTCCCAGCGCCGGCGGAGAGGCTGGTGGGGGAGTTCCACGAGCGCGCGGTGAAGGCGCTCGACGTCTGCAACGTCGCCCGCGACGGCGTCGACCAGGTGCGCCGCTGGGAGCGCCTCGCCGGCATCGCGGCATCCGTGCTGCTCGCGCCCGGGGAGATCCACGAGGGCCAGCTCCGCCGCGCGCGGAAGGCACTCTCGGACCTCTCGGTCCTCATCGACGACGCCGCGGCCGCAGGGGGAGGAGCCGGCGTTGCCTCCTTCCTCGCCTCCCATCGCAACCGCTCCTTCGCCCGACTCCTCCGCTTGCGGGTCCCATGTGTCAGTGTGTAGTGTAATGGATTTGAGGGGTGTTGTTGGAGTAGATGCAAAAAAATTGGGCCCTCAAAAGTAGAGGGAGCCCTCAAATGAAAAGTAGGGGCCCTGTTTTAAGGGCTACTGCTGGAGATGCTCTTACAGTATCAGAGATGTACGTACGTACCGGCCGTATCGAGTTTCACTGTTGCCGCATGTTGCGAGTTATGGCTGTACTTCTTTCGTTATTGCGTGGACTGTTAATCTGTAATCCCGTTACACGACAAGTCGACAATGGAAAGATGACCCAGTACAACTTGAGTAGAGCCCCGGCCATCATCCATTTACGCATCGACAGGATGGCACCATCCAGTACCTACGAACGTATGGTGTGATTCAACCCGTAGGTCTGGCATATATACCGAAGCTGTAACTCCAGTACGCCAAGAATTGGACTTTGGACGTCAGCAAGAGAAAAATGGGGTAAAAACCCAAAAGCCTTTTACCGCGCATTAGTTCACGGTAAAACACACACACGCTATCCTTCTTTTTTTTAGGAAATTTGGAAAACCATGAAAGCATCGTAAATTTGTAATACCGACACTGCTGTTGCATAATTTTTATTTTGCCTTCATTTGCCCACGCACCTTAAGACAAATTAGTTGATTAGGACGCACTATTTTCGGGCACTTTTGTCCTATTTGGCACAATGAATTTATATCAAACAATGCTAGCTACTCCTATATCAACTTGGATTTAGCCAATCCAAAATCTTCTATGAAATCACTGTATTATTATCTGGATTAGTAGATAGATACATCCATGAATCATTTCATACATGACGTAAACCATACCATTAATTAATAATACAAATCAGAATTTAAATAGACCACATCGGATCAAGTTTACGATAAGACCGACCAGGTCAAATGGATATATTATATAAAGCAGAAGCAAAAGCAAAAGGGGAAGTCACATCTCATCACAAGCAAACAAATGGGGAAGACACATCCCAAGAGCCTGGATAATATTGGTGCACGCAAACACTAACTTAGTCAGCATGACTAGGGTAAGACCTAAATTACTGGAGACTATCCTAATATCCTTTTTCTCCTCCATTAGCTCCTGGGGCATCATACTACGTGTAGTGTCCTTGGTCCACAGGCTCTGGGGATTTGATAAGCAAGGATGAGTACAAACAACCATGCTCCATAAACCAACACATAGAATACAGTACTATACATGCAAGGTTTAGCCAGGTTCTTTTATTTGCTAAACGTATTAATTGAAATTACCATAAGTAGAAATTCCTACTACTTAACATTTTCATTAAACCATATTTTTGTTAAAGAGAGTAAACATGCAATATTTATAACAATGCAGGTTCCATCCATCTGTTACATGGTTCCAACCAGCATATGCTAGTTTTTATTACTAGAGTTACATCCATCCATATCATCATTGGGTTATATCAACTCTGGGCAAACCAAAATCAGGGTACTCTCTCACTAACAGGTGGGGTCCATCGGAATTAATTTAATTTTTGAATTTTTAGTTGAAAAATCTTACAGATACTAACAGGTGGGACCCTCGGGTTTTAAAATTGATTTTGAAATATTTTCTTAAAGGGCAAAAATAAAAAGCCATGGTCGAACTGCACCTAGGGGCGAGGCAGCGGGGCTCAATTTGACAAATGCAGTGGCTGATAGGGAGCTAGGTAGTGGCTATGACCGGAGGCATGGCAACACGACAAACTGTGGCACCAAAAGCCAATTAAAACCTAGGGAAGCTTCACGGGATAGAGGGGAACTTACCCGAGATGAAGACGGAGCTCGGGGAAGGAAGGAGCATGATGGCATCAAGGAGTCAAGGCGACATAGAGAAGGTCAACGCGAATGACTCATTGGAGAGGACGAAGAAGGGCGGCGAGGGTCAGGGTGTCTTCAAGACTCCAAGGCAATGCTCCAAGCATGGTGAATCGGACAAAGGCGCGGCAAAGTGGGATTGGCATCGGCGGCGGGGCAGATGGCCGAAGCCAAAGAAGACGGGTGGAGAGCACTCGGAGGCGATTGGAGGAGTGGAGACGCAATTGGGGGGGGAAGGTGGAGGAGATTTGAATGCTTTATAGATGAGGGGGAGAAGAGCTAGCCACTGGTGTCGTTAAGGGGGAAGAGCTAGCCATTGGTGGTGTTAAGGCATTGCAGAGGCCAAGGGCAGAGGAGCTCGACACACGGCATAGGCACAGGGCCAGGAGGTGGAGCCAGCGCGAGGGGCGGGCACATGTGAAGAGAGTTAAGGCGAGGGGAGGAGGTGCAACGACTAGACACGCGAAGACCTGCCACATGCGCGACGTGGTGCAGAGAGGAAGAAGAGGAGGGGGTCCGGGCATGGTGAGATCAGCGCGTGGTGTGCATTGCTACAACATAGGAGGAGGTAACATTAGTGTGTGTGATAGACGTGGGCTAGGGCGTGCATGGCGCAGACGCGACACACGTGGGACGAGCACAGCGAGAGGACTGGTATGGGCTAGCCTGGGCCACATGGGTCAGGTCGAAGGCCAGGTGGGCCAAGGGTAAGAACAGGCTAGGCCATGCTCAACGGAGGTTTTGGGTTTTGAAATTTTTGAAATAGGCTTTGAAATTGAGTTTAACTTTTGATTTGAATTCACTTTTTGAATTTTCACTCAAGCACAGGGAATTCCTAAAAATGGGATGCTACATCTTAGAACATAAGTACATATTACGCACATTGATTTTAATGTAGACTACTTGTAGAGAGTAAAGTGGTGCACTACTGAGCTTACATGTATAAAGATTTATCTTCTATTTTTAGAAAAAACAAAGATAAGTACTTCTGTTGCTCCTTGTACTACATTATATGCAATAAAACCACGTAGTTGGGTGTGCGGTGCAACCACCTAGCTGGCATCACAACACGTAAAAGAGTTGACCTTTATTGTCAGCATACTGATCAATGTTGACCACTTAGATCCACATTTCAATCAGCGGATACATGTCACCGTAGTGTAGTGCTTATTTGAGTTTATAAGTTCAGGATCTGATTTTTTATTGTAGTGACTAAAAATACACTATAACTACTATTAATTTTTTATAATTAAATTTAAAAATAAAAAAATAAAAAAATTTGCATCATCACGGATAGTGCAAAGGAATAGGCGGGAAAAGACAAAAAAAGCCCAAAAGGCCAAAACCAAAAAAGATAAAATTAAGAAGCTAAAAGCAGAATCTTGTTGGTTGCATGCCGCAGGCGATATTCACGCTAAACTCCTCCTAATCTTGTGCCACAAGCTCCGCCACTGCATACACGTGTGTTAAGCCTGTGAACTCCCTAGCTAGGTATTACATCATGGAACTATACTGGGGTGGACTTGTCGGGGGTAGGGCTGTAAACGAGCCGAGTTTGAGCGAGCTTGGCCTTCCAGGCTCGAGCTCGGTAGAAGCTCAAGCCGAGCTCGAGATAGGGTCCGAGCTTGGACCTGAGCTCGAGCTCGGCTCGGCCTAAGCTCGAGTAGGCTCGTTGAAGCTCGATAACAATTAAAATAATATATTATGCACTATTTTTCAATAATAAAAAATTTTAAGTTCGAGTTCGGCTCTAGTAAGCTCGATAACAATCAAAATAATTCAAATACACACTAATTTTTAATAATAAGAAAAGCTCGAGCTCGAGAGAGCTCGGTAAGAATTAATATATATTACTATTTAAGCTCGAATCAGGGCTCACGAACTATTCGAGCTCGACTCGGTGAAGTTCGCGAGCTCGAGATCAAGCTCGAGTTCGGCTCTTTTAAAGTTCGAACCGAGCTCGAATCGAGCCTAAAACGAGCCGAACTCGAGTAGCTCGCGAGCTTCGAGCTTTTTTTACAGCCCTAGTCGGGGGTCAGCCAAGGCCGGCGCCTCCTACGACCGACCGGCCCGTGGTACCCCCAACCGTTGTGCCTGCCAGCCAACCCATGGGTACCCCGAGTTGTGCACCAGCATGGTGGGGAAGCAGGCAGCGCACGTTGTCGGCTCTCTCCACGACTCTGCCGATGGAGACTCCTACCAGCTCACAGCATTGTCCAAACCCCCTATCGCTACCTCTCTGCTCTCTCTCTCCACTACGGTTACGTTCGCCGCGTGCCATCAGCGTTGCACTGGGGAGGCGATTGGGTGGCCACGACGGCAAAGAAGTCTAGCAAGGGAGAAGACTATGGTAATCAATCTATAGTTTGTAAGAACGATCATGACTGCTGATGAGGCACTGCTACTGGAGCCTCTTGTTCAGGAGGTTCTCCCTTTCATCGAGAAATTGAGGCACTTCCCACTGAAGAGTCTGGAGGTTGACGTCGGCGCTAGCATGTTTAATAAATATGGCAAGCTTGGTGAACATACTCCTTGTGTAAATGAGGCAGTTGATGCTAAGAGTGAGCTTCCATTTGAGTTTCAGGTTTTGGATCTTGCACTAGAATATTAGCGGACCCAGGATCAAAATTTATGCTATCGTAGGCCAACAACTTAACATTCAGCAAACCTATCAGTAAGTCGCATTAGTCCCCCCTAAATTTTGATTCTGGGTTTGCCACTAAAGCTATGTGCAAGTAAGGAAAGTGGTTATGACTGAATTAAATTGCCATGTGTGTGTGTGTGTGCGCGCGTACTTATCTAGGGCTAGGCTAGGCCTGGGCGTTCGGGTTACCCGATTTTTTCGGGTCGGGTAGTTCGGGTAATTCGAAATTCGGGTAATAAAAACTGCTACCCGATATTAGTCCCAAAAAAACACTACCCGCAATTTCGGGTACCCGATAATTCGGGTTCGGGTATGCCCGATATACCCGAATTTACAGAAAACCAGCAAACTGCACAGAATTTGCACATAATTTCAGCAAGAATTTGCATAGAATAATATATCACAGGCAGTTGTTCAAACAGAGAGAATCATATACTAATAAAGTGATAAGTTCAAGTGTTCAACCGACAACACATCACAAACACAAAGACAATTCGGGTAATTCGGGTACCGGAGGATATTACCCGAACTACCCAAACTAATTTCGGGTAATCAGAATCGCTATCCGAATTTGGGATCGGGTACCTCGGGTTCGGGTACCTCGGGTTCGGGTCCGGGTAATTCGGGTACGGGTAACGGGTAGCGGGTATTTTGCCCAGGCCTAGGCTAGGCCATAAATGTGGGACACTCAGGATATGCCCATAGGCAACTAACTGGGGTTCGCGACTTAATTCTTGTCACCATCATCATTTTTCAGTACTGCGGACTCTTTTAGATGATCGTAGGGATTTTTTCTTCTAACTTACCGAATAATATTAATTGAGCAACAATGAGTATAAAGGTATTCAGCAAGCCGCCACACATAATACAAATACAGAGAGAGGAGGAAAGAAGACCGATTGGGTGGATTGGGCCGGAAGGAAAAAGGGAGAAAGAAAAGGGAAAGAAGATGGGCTGGTCCAATTGAGGGATTTCGATGTTTTCCTTTTTACACAAATTTTAGTTTTGGTTTGGAATTTGAATTTCAATTTGAATTCCTCTTGCCCAAATTTTGAAGTGTGCATCATTTTCATTCCTTAATTTTGTTTTCTTTTCAAATTTAGATTTTAGTTCAAAATTTCCGTCTTTCAATTTTTACTTTAATTCAGGCTTTGTTTCAACAGTTTAAGTTTGAATTGAAGTTTTTAGATTTTGAATTCACATTTCATTCTTTTAATTTTCTGTTCTTTTATTATTATGATTGTTGTTTGCACCTAGGTATTATTCCCTGTATTGTTTTCATAGCATAGAATTCTGAAAGGCACAAATAAATTTAGGAAGAAATTCGAATGTCATTCGAGATGCATTAAAAAATTTTAAATTTTTTTACATTTTTTAGCATCCGATTTTTTGGACGTTACAATTTAGCGGTATGGAATCCGCGGCCCACCGGGCACGCGACGGAGTGTAGGAAAAGTTCTTGCGTCCCACTCGTTTTCTTTGTGCGAAACGTACTGCAGGCTGAATCCGATCGTGTTGAGGGCAGGAGGGCCCTTCGCTTCGCCAAATTGTACTCCTATATACTGTGATGTCTGATTTGTCTTCTCGTGTTACAAAAGTCTAGTCCACAACAGTATGAAGGTCCTCTGCAGTTTTAATTACTATGTGCATTGATGGTAAACTGATGTCTAGTCTCTTCGGCACGTTTGGAAAATGGTCGATCTCACGTTCTTGCCGCACGTTTGGCTGGAACAGGCCTTAGCATCCGTTTGCTCCGTAAACAAATTTTATGCCATCTCATGGTAAAACCTTCGGCCTTGTAATTACGGCACGTGAACCAACATGCATATGGCCCGTGCAGCGTTTCGAGAGAGATCATCCAATTTAAAGAATACCAGTGGACGTGTAGATTAGCCTCTAGCACTTTTGGACCAATTGCAAGCTGAAAATCACGGGCTAGATCATTCTCGTGGCAACCAGTCAACCACCTACAATGGACTGTGCATAGATCCACTGCCGACGTAGCGATGATGTGTAATCCTCCATGTACACGCATGGGACTGATGGCTCTGATCCATGGACCACACAGGTTCTGCGCACCAACCCCTTTCCCTGCCGAGATCGATGGGGCGCACGCCCAAGCATACGACTCCGCGTGTGACCTCAGATAACGAACGACCCCGCGCCCTGCCCACATGCATGTAACCAAAGCAGTAGCACGCACCACCACCCGGCAAAGCTCCAGCCGCATGATTGTGTGCGATCCCTTTTGCGACGCGAGGGAGATCTCCTCTCTCTTCTCTATCTCTCTCTCTCTCTCTCTGTTCCGCGCACTTTGTGGTCTTTGTGTGCATGCAGCACGTCTCGGTAGGTGGCGCGTGCATGCGGCATGCCTAGCTCCTTCCGTCGTCGCGTCCATCCAAACGAAAGAGATAACAAAAAGAGGACGGGAAAAAGCGCATGCAGCAGCAGCAGCTAGCCGCTTGCTACTGGGACGCGTCCGAGCGGCTGAAAAGATGGATCAGAGGCGTTACGTCTTGGGACTCGGTGCCCGCGAAGCGGTGGGCGACAAAACCAGCGAGTCTCCGGTCCAGACGATCCATGAGCGCTCCTAAGCTATTACTCCTTCCTAATTAGCAAGCTGAGCTATTGCTACAGTGTGAGACAACGACGTCAGAGACGAGAACAAAACCATACACAATACGCATTTTTCTCTATGTATTATTCCTCATGAAATATTAAAAATTAAAAATTATAAACCAGGGGTCATAAAATGCACCTAATTTACTACTGCGACATCGCAGATGGGGAACAGCAGGCCATTATATTAAGGCCGAATCAGACCCAGGGATGGTGCATGGTGGGGGTCGCGATGGGGAGGCCGGCCTGCCGGGAGGAGTTAAAGCCTGACTTGGACGGTTGCGTGCATGTGTTCAAGGTGTGTGTGTTTGTGTGTAAACGTTGAGTGCTCGCGCTGCGCCAACGTCTGCCTCCCGCAGAGGCAGGCAGTGCCCCCGTCAGTTGCTCACATGATCCACCTGCAGGAGGCCATACCGCCTCGGCCAAAGTTTCAGGGTGGTGGTTGCATGCGACTTGCGAGTTAATCAGTAGTGTACATATGACTTGCCTGAGAGTGATCGAGAGAGCTAGTCTAGCTAGCTCGGCATGCAATGCTATAACATGCACCCTGCTTTTGCACTTTCGGAAGTTTGGTTTTTGCGTGCCCGGTGGTTACGGTGGTACGTGGACGCACACGCTATCATTGTTTTGAGACAGAGATTGGGCGTATGGTAGTCCGGAGTCGCCCACCAGGAAGCAATGAACGGCGATTATTTCTGCAAGTTACTGATGCGAGCTCGTCGTACAGCAGCCTATCACTATCCGGAGGTAGTAGTCCACATTGCACGGTTCGCTTGTGCGCCAGACGCAGACAGGCAGCCTACGTGGCATCCAGCGCCCCTGTCACTGGGCCCCTAGCGTCCCAAACAAGTGAACAGGGCACAGCCCTGGAATAGCCACTCATCCCGGTCCAGACTCTAGAGAGACGGGCAGAGACCGAGCCGATCCATGTGGTCACTCACAGGCAGCGGGCCAGGCCAAGCCAGCATGCATGACCCGGCCGGTGACCTGACTGGTCAGACCGGACAGACCTAGGCCCCAGTTTGTCCGTGCTGCGCTGACACGGCCATGCACCACGGCGCCACTGCACCCCCCGGTCCCAGGCCGCCGTACCACTGCCGAATCACGCACCAGCCGGCCGGCCCCGGACCCCGGCACGAGCTCGCTGCATCGTCCGCGCCATGCTTTCCGAACGAAAACTCACCGGCCGCGCCGAGACGATCGATCGAGTTAATGAAGAGGCCGCGCCGCGCAGGCAGGCAGGTCGTTCGGCGCAGGGGGCGCTACTGTGCACGCGCCATGCGCTCCGTCGCGCGCGGCAGGGCGCACTGGCCGGTTTGGAAGGAGGAGGAGGAGGCGCGCAGGGCGCATCGCGCGCGCGGCCGCCGATCATTCGCGCGCACAGCAGGCACGAGACCTGGAAAGCGCGCGGGGAGATGGTAGTGAATAATTGCTAACGTTGGCTACAGCTCCGTCCGGGCCGTGGCATGCATGGCAGCATGGGCGTTTGCCGATCGCTACAGGGTTATTCTGGGCTTCGGCTGTGCGTGCACTGTTCATGGTGGTATCTATGCTACTGTGCCTGTCCTTGGTCCTTACTGGTTGCAACCAAAGTGATTAAATTTCAAACTGGCCTGTCCCCTTGAGAGATGAGGAGCGAGAGAGGGTTTTCTGCTGGAAAAGGAGTGGGTAGATAGTGACAAGACGAGAAAAAGGGGGTCTACCGTGATTTCTATTTCTATTCCTGCCAGGCATTTTGCTTTTTAGACCTTTTTTCTTTTAAAGATTCCAGAGTTTTGCACGGAAGACATAACTATTTGCGTCATGTTTTGTAGAGTAGAGAGTACGAGAGTATCCGAAGGGGAGGCTGAGGACACGTATGAGACCAGCGTTAGGCAATTAGTCTACTTCGGTCAAATTTTCTTTACGTCGGGCCAAGGTGAGGACGTTCCACTCGTGTATTTCGTAGGAAAATGCATAATTGAGTCAGGATGCACATGCAAATGCAGAATAAGTTTCCCGCTCTCCTATAGTCTTATATGAGCCATACGTGTAATATTTCATACTCCTATGTAAGGACTGATGAGGAGCTCAATATAGTGAGCATGAACAAATGGATAGTACAGAACGCGCCCTAGACCAAGCCAGCTGATGATCGATCAGACCAGCCGGTGGGCCAGGGCATAATACATGCACTTCTGGTTTGTGAATTCTGATAGCATCAGGCAGAGTCGTCAGAAATTTAAATTAGACTGCTGGTTGAAATTAGACAAGTCATCAGATTTCAGAAAACCGCAAAAAAAAACTACCTAGGGTAAGTCGGTAAAGATAGTGCCTGGTGGGGCCGCTCGCTACGGCTAATTTCCTGACGGCCTGAATCATGGCTAACTGCGATGCTTTCAGCGAAAGTTGCGCGCAGGCCAGCGCTTCGCGTGACAGCGGTTTCAAATTTCACCACGGTAATTTCGGAAAGCAGAGCGCAAGTACGCGGGAGCAGCAATTATTTACTCATGCACGAACAGTGCGAAGCAGATTTGGGCGCCCCCACTAAAGCCTATTTCTCCATGGAGCCAGCGAGCTGCAGCTGCAACAGCATTACAGCAACCCCGCACAAGACATATTCCATTGTTGTCTCTATTCTCTCCTCATGATTGCCATAATTTCCTCTTGCCTCTCCTCCTCCCTTTGCTACCTACTGGCTGCTGCTGCTGCTGCTCCTACCTCGCCTCTCCAATAGAACGAATAAATGCCACCCTCCCCACGACAGCATCAGACCGCTCCTCTTTTACAAATGCTCCATTGCAGTTATGCCTGCATGAACAAGAGCCGCATGCAAAAGCATGGCGAAGAGAGGAACCAGATGTGTGAGGCATGAACATGCACCGGTGACCGGCCCAATGGCTCATGATGCATTTCATGCATGCATGCATGCCTTCGTGTGTTATGACTAAATAAAACGAAAAGATTAGTGGTTAGACAAAGAAAGGTTGTACGTACATCCTAGCTAGCTGCAACATGAGTGTACGTGGATAATGGAAGGAGGGGGGGGGGGGGGGGGGGAGAGAGAGAGAGAGGCAAGCTAGGGCAAGGTGAGCAGTGGATGGGAGGGCGACATGTCCATGGGCGTCGCTGTGCGTTCCCGGGGCTCATGATTAGTCACTTGCATGTTTCAGTTTGGCGTCGTCCCACCCACACGGCTTGTCACTCTTGCCGTCCCACCAACACACAGCCGGAGTCACAGGTGTGCTGCTGTCCCCATGTTCCTTCCTCCCGACTCGTGCCTCCGTTTGAGCAATCATGCTCTCGCCAAAAGGAACCAACTCCAGCGAGCGGGAAAGTGATATTTCTGACTAGGTAGGCCTACACTGATCATGAATTGTCCGTCCGTCAAAATCGACATCTCTGGTCTCTTAAGAATACATATCACCGCACTGTACATGCATGCATACGGTAAAAGTGCGCCTAACCATTCGTTTTGCCATCTATTTGATTTCCTAAACTGAAGACAAAAGGACATTTTAGATTTGTTTCATTTTCGTGCTACATTGTTTTACAAAAAAAAAAAGACACTAGTAGTTCACAAAGTATGGAACACAATGCTTAATGATGAACTTTTGTCTGCCTTAAGTTTGAGCATTAATCCTGATCAGCGTGATAGACTCTTGTGCTTATACCACAGAGGCAAAGCAATTTTCTTTCCCGAACTGACCTAATACCGCTATACCAAATGCTCCACGGAGAACATCTTAAACAGTGCGAAGACTAGCTGCCTCGCAACATAGGAACAGCACGGCATGCACCCCCTTTTCTTCGGTCACGGATCAGGTTGCAACTTTGGCAGTGACCAAACGGCTATGGCAGCGAGGACTTGCATGGTTTCATCGGTGCTGAACAAAGAAGACTTGCATCAGGTTAGAACGCGCGGAAGCGCTGGGGACGGACGAGTGGGCGACGGCCGCGCTGCTCTCTCGCGGCGCCTTGGCTCGCGCGCCGAATGCGCCCACGAAGCAGCCGAGCCCCTCGAAAGTCCGCGTGCAGTTGCCGGACACGGCGACCCCGCCGGCGACGTAGAACACGCCGCCAGTCCCGGCCCCGGTGCACCCGTACCTCCGCCGAAGCGCCTCGGCCACCACGTAACACGCGTCGGTTGCCGGGTCGTACTCCTCGACGGCTGCGATGCGTGCTGACGTCGGTTGCCGCGATGCGATGCGATCTGGCCGTTCACAGCGGCGGCGGCGAACTTCTTCCTCGGAACAGTCGGTGCGCACGCAGGGGCACCGTGGCGACCTCGAGCTTGGGCCTGGACGCTTGGAACTAGAGCAGCGCGTGGGCGAATGTGCCGTAGTCGGAGATGACGAGTAAGGAGGGGTGGAGCTGGCCATGACTGCGACAGAGATGAGGAAGGTGTGGCATCTGAGGGAGGCGCGGGTTGAGGCCGTTTGATTTCTTTTGGACGGCTGGAATCAGGCAATTGCCAAAGTTGCAGTCGCTACAGCGGCTGTAGCTGATCAGTTCGTCCCTTTTCCTCACCACCCATCATCATTCACAAGGTGCGTGCTGATAGCTAGCCCGGACACAGGAGGCATTCGATTGCTAGGGTGAAAACAATGTTTGATGAAGACAACACAAGGGGAAGGCAGCACTTTCGGTCCAGTCTAATCCAATCCAAACATCCAATCCATCGGTTCCAAAAAGCCACCTCAAGGTAGTACATCTCATCTCTCACTCTGCCCAGCCAGCTAGCCAGCCTTTTCCTTTTCTTTCTTTCTTTCTTCTCGCCTCATCGATCTTTCACGCACGGCACCGCGACACATCTGAGTGCGAGCCTACGGGCTAGAACTTAAAGAAACCCCCCCCCAAGTTGGCAGATCCGATGCTGCCTGCCTCCGGCCCGGGAGAACGGGCAAAGTTCGGTCCGTGTGTGCAGGTCGCTGTGCGCGCGCGCGCGTGGGCTTCCAACCGGGAGCAAGAGGCACGGTTAAGCTCGCTCGTCTTTCCTCTCTCTCTCTCTCTCTCTCTCTCTCTCTCTCAAAAAAAAAAAGTTCGCTCTTGTATTTCTCGAGTTGTGTCCTACATACTTATGTTGACGTTGACTGTTGTTGCTCCATCTATCATTTGTATACGTATACGGGCACCTTGTTTGGACGAACTAAGTTTGTTCAGAGAGCTTAGTGGTTTGACCGGTCCGACGATAACTTAATAGTGTTATATTGGTTTAAGAATGAATGAACCAAATAACATTTCCTGCAGTCATGTGAAGGTAGCAACTTACTGTATCATGCTGATTGAAGCTAGCAACTTCGTTCATTGTATCTATATCATGTGAAGTTAGCAACTTCCTATGATTAAGTAGCTCTCCATGACCATGCTGATTTTGATGTGCAGCTAACGGTGCTAGCCTCATTAGTTGCGATTTTTCTTTGGTGCAGCTAATGGTGAATTTTGATCTCCATGACCATGCTGATTTTGATGTGCAGCTAATGGTGCTAGCCTCATTAGCTGCGATTTTTTTTTTGGTGTTGTAGCAACTACTCCCCTGCGCCCACACTGGGAGGGATCAACTTTAGAACCAGTTTCAACTTACATCACATGCTAGTTCAGGAGATAATGGCATAATGCTAGTTCCCTGGTCAACCCGGTACCATGCAGCAAGCGTCGGTTCTCCTATAGTCGCCGACGCCGTACTGCAATTCTGCGAACGACGCGTCAGCATGGCCGGCGCTGCACAAATCAAGCGATTCTACTCCTCGGCAAAGGGCCGACCCCACCCGCCGATATCCCACGGGCGCTTTGCTCGCGACCGTGCCGGCACTGCAGACGACGTACGTGTCGCTTGCCCTCCCTGTTGCCTACCTCCCTCTTTACTTACGGCTCGGCCGCAGCCTGGCCGCCGTGCAATGCGAGACGAACGTACGTCTTCGATCCGCCCTCTCCTTGCTTCCACGGCTCCACCTCCCGAACACCAACGCGGCAACACCTCCTGCGTCCTAACCAGCTGCATTGAGACCGCTTCACGAGGCTGGTTCTCCGGCCAAGGAAATTTCCCGCGGCCCACGGGCCTACTCGCCGTCCGCATTCAGCCTGCTTTACGTCCTCGCACGTCCCACATATCCAATCCAACGAGGGCAGCGCCGAGACCCCGCGCGCCACGAGTTTCTGCCGTCGACGCAGCACGCGCCGGCGGCCACGGTGCGGACGAGAATCATCGCACCTGCTAGGTGACATGTTTGAAATGTTGAAATGACACCACATGGCAACGATGCTCACGAGCTCATCCATCATTTACATTGCCTTCTCCACTTCGAGTAATAGGCAGACACTTTCCTACACTGTTCTGCTCTCAATTTTTTTTACAAAAACCATGCAGCATTGTGTTCCTGCCGACAGAAGTGATGCTATATTTACAAAATTTACAGCATCAGCAAGCCTGTAAGATCTAGTATATGAGCGAGCACTCATCTGAAGGAGCTATAACACGAAGAAGATCAACCTTGGTTAAGAAATTCACAATATTCAAATCCGAGGCTATACATACATGAGGTCAAGTCAGAACTCAGAATGCCGTGCATGGATTTCTCTTCAAGTTAGAAGAGCATTCCTGCTGGGTAGGAATTGTTGGGGTGCAGACCCGACTCCTTTTGGGCTCTGATATCCTTCCTTGCGTTATTGCTGCCGTCAGTGCATCAACCATACCACATTCGTCCTGCTCATCAGAGTGGTTACTTGAAGGGCTCTGATATCCTTACTTGCGTTATTGCTGCCGTCAGTGCATCAACCATACCACATTCGTCCTGCTCATCAGAGTGGTTACTTGAAGATTCTGGTGATGAACAGTGACAATCTGACCTAATTCTTTCCCTACGAATCCTGGGTGCTGTAGTTGTAGTTTTGTTACTATGCCACATATTTGAAAATTCAGCCTTCAAAGGGGTTTCGGTGTAGAACAGAATCCAAGGATGCCCTGTATTACACAGCATTGAAAAGTCAGAATCGTAACAAAAGAACATAAGTTCTGTTAAGGAAGATGTTTACACTTACTAAGTACTCCATCAGCATCTAATCTTGAGGAGACATCTCGATCAAGCATTCGGCTAATAAGATCACGAGCAGGAACAGATACTGATTCCCATTGACCACTGTGAAAATCAAGCTCAACTGTTTTTATAGCCTCAAAGACTGCTTGTACAGAGCCCCCTTGAAATGGAAGACTGGCCATCAGTAACAAATGCAGAAGCACCCCAGCAGCCCATATATCTACTTTTTCTGAGTAATTCCCTAGCAGAACCTCAGGTGCCAGATATGCTGGGCTCCCTGCGACACCAGACAGTTTCTGACCTGCTCAATGCGGACTCAAAACACATTAGCTAGCATAGAGCAAGATGTCAGCAAATAATCTAATTTAAGCCACCATACATTTTGTGCATGTTATTATGATGGTTTCAAAATCATAGTTGCTAGCTACCAGATGAACAACCTGTATTTCAACATCACATCAAGACAGATGAAAACATACACCTCAGTGCGCTGAGATCAACTAATATAATACTTCCGAAAATAAACTCCATAGTAAACAAGCATGCATTGTTTATCGATTACCTAAAACAGCATCACAGTAAACCTACTCTTACTTGTCAGAAAGATGTTAGACATTTTGCCACTTCCTGACAAAGCAATGATTTCTGGACTGAAAATGATTGATACGCTCAAGAGCAGACCATTGGCCACAGACTGGCTACACATAGGCTTTTCAAGGGCAGGCTGACGCTTTAAGAGTTAAGACCACATGTGGATCTAGCGATAACCATGAACTGATTATCTCACCATTATGCTGTCATTCTATGACAATTGTCAGCATCCAGAATTCCATGGCTATAACAACTAGCTTCTGATGCTCCCCAAACAAAAACTCGACTGCAAATATCAAATAGCACCACGCTTCAACTCTCTTGACAGACCTAACAAAACAACATGACATAGTCAATGAACTCATGCTACTGAGTCATGACTTAGAAACACAACTTGCATTCTTCAAATCCCTGCTTACATGATGCAAAATGCTAGCGACCATTGTAAAATGTAGACGTGGTTATTTTATAAGAGAATTCAATCTTCTGCAGAAATTTCTCCCATAAACCTATTATGTCGATCCCTCCATGTATAAAGCCAAGAACAGAAACAGCCGTTATGACAAAATAATTCTTTCCAGCTGCAATTTCAAGATGATGACACAGCATGGAATTTGTAGACATAACGAAACCTTCCATCACTCAATGCCTTACAGAGCACATCAATCTTGAGTACAAATACTCTCGAAACTCCAAAGACACAACACGCTTAAGCAATTACTGCTGTTTGGATTCGCATGTTAATTTTACTTGGATAAGATTAGTTCTTGAGTACAAATACTCGCCAAACTCCAAAGACACAACGCCCTTAAGCAATTACTCCTGTTTGGATTCTCATGTTAATTTTACTTGGATAAGATTAGTTCTTGAGTACAAATACTCGTCAAACTCCAAAGACACAACGCCCTTAAGCAATTACTCCTGTTTGCATTCTCATATTAATTTTACTTGGAAAAGATTCGTTCTTTCATGCCTCCCTCAAATCAGTAATCCTGTTTTCCCACCAATTTGATCTTACATTGCATTTTGAAAGCACTAAATTGCCAAATCCAATTTGATTCGTGACCCCAACATAGAGGATTGGACTAAAAACCATCTTATCATCTATCTAAAGATCTCTGCATGTTAATTCTTCTACACTTCCAAACTAGAAATTAGTAACTTTGATGGTCATTAGTCATTACCATTAGTGACCCGCACGGCCAGCCCAAAATCTGCAAGCTTCAACCTCCCGGCCTTGGTGAGCAAAACATTCTCCGGCTTAATGTCCCTGTGCACAACGCCCATTTCGTGGCAGCACTTCACCACGGCCATGAGCTCCCTGATCACATTGGCGGCGCGCCACTCGGAGAGCCTCCCCTCCCTGACCACCTCGTCGAGGAGCCGGCCGCCGCGGCAGAGCTCCATGACGAGGTAAAACCTGTCAGCGTCCTCGAAGACGGCCCTGAGCGTGACGACGCCCGGGTGGCTGGAGAGGTGCTGCATGATCTCCACCTCTCGGTGGGCCGTCTCCCCGCCGTTCTTGAGCAGCGCCTTGCACGCGAACTCCTCGCCCCCGCCGTACTTGGCGCGGCAGAGCCGGACGGACCCAAATTTGCCATGCCCGATCTCCTCGCCAAGATCGTACTCGCTCTCCAGCCGCTTCCGCCGCCCCATCCGCGTGGCCGCCTCGATGCACCCCACCTTCCGCTTCAGCCCGCGCACCGCGCTCCCCGCCGCCGCCCCGCCGCTCACCGCAGGCGCCGTCATCACCACGCCGCCGGACGAGCCGACCGCGCCGGCGCAGGGCTTCGGCTCTGACTCGCGGCAGGCGCGCTAGCGGGACGCCGCATCTTGGAAGGACCTGGCAGCGGAGCACGCGGGGGGCGCGCCCTTGCGCTTCCGCGGCACTGACTCCATCCGGTGGTAGCAGAGGATCCGGAGCTCCTACTCCTAGGTCGCGTTCTTGCAACGCCTGCGGTCGCGGGGCATGGCGCGGCGGCGGCGCCGCGAGGGGGGCGGATCGGGAGGAGGGTGGTGAGCCGTGGGGGCGTGCGTGCGGTGGTGTGGTGGGCCTGGTGCGCGGTGGAGATGTGGCTTCGAGACGAAGGAAACGACAAGGCTTTTGCGGGCGGCGGCGCGGGGTTGGTGTTGTACGGCGTAACCGACACGGACGGCGGTGAACGTGTCGCGTCACGCGGGTAGTTACGCGGACGAATTTTAGGCACTGATCGAATTGACTTTGCCTTTGGACTTCTGTCTGAGAAATCAAAGCCAACATAAATATATTAGATTTTATAAATTATTCCTATTAACTGCTATTATATATCAGCTTTACGCTTTTATATGCTGTAACACACTGTATTTTATTATATCATAATTTTGTAAGTCGTATGATGGTCTGAATATTATAGTACCTTACGTTAAACCGTTGTTTGATCTCTTTCTTATATAATACACTTAGCAGAAAGCTATAAGGCAATGTGAACGCCCTAACTTTTATAAGCCACTTCTATCAGCCTCTATTATTCATCAGCTATTACTATTTATCAGGCGTAGTCAAAATCCATCAGTAAAAGCCAATACAAATATGCCCCTATGGTTAGGTTGCTTGCTTTTTATGGTCCTAGGCCATGCGGCCCATGTGAGGCTGAAGTTCGACATCCTTGTAGGGGAACAAGCCGCTGGCGCTTTGTCGCTATGTTGCGCAGCTGCGCCTGGGTTTATTTTATGGTTCTCCAGCGGTTGCTTGCTGGTTAGGGGAAAAATCAAGGATAATTTACGATATAACATGCGAAAGAACTGCGTAACCCGAAATATTATTTTAAAAAATAACTTCCACCATATACTATTTTAAATAAGTTTAGACTCAACATACACTAATTTCTCTATTTTATTGCAAATTAAAAACTTTCCCCTTTTAGCCATGGGAAAGGACTATTTCGCCTATATGTGTCATATTTTCATCTCTAAGAAATATCACTCCTCTCTTTTAGTCCTATTTTGCCCATGTGTGTGCCATATCCATTGGATTGACATGAAGTTCTGTATATTGCATTAAGTCATACCTGTTTGTTTCTAAAAAAACGAAATGAACTATCTTTATATTTTTTAGTGAGTTAATAGTACATCAAAAAAGGGACAACAAACAATAGCTAGCTGAAACTTAATTAACATTCATGGATATTAGAGCAACTACTCGAGGATAAGCTCAAATTTAGGGCAGTAGGCTTATTGTAACATAAAAAAAAATTTTGAACAAAAGATTGAGATGATCCACAGCAGAACGCAATCTAGCTCTATAACAAAAGCAATTATATAGAAAGCACAATCTGATAACTACATATGGCAGAGAACAGAAAATAGCATTGTTTGCTCTATGCTTTTAGCCAATTCAGCACATATGCCTATACGCATGTGTGGCCAAAGTGATATTTTCTGGAATCATGAAAATATAGCACATATGGGAAAATAGTTCTTTTCCATGACCAAAAAGGGGAGAGGCTTTAATTCGCAACAAAATAGAGGAAATGGTATGTACTGAATCTAAATTTCTTTAAAGTTGTGTGTAGTAAAAGTCATTTTTTGAAATGGTATTTTGGGCTACACTATTTTTGCGGTGGTATATCATGAATTATCAAAAAAAGCCTGAGGAAACTCTGCTGCTTGCTAGTCAGTTCCTGGCTGGCAGTGTACACCAATTTTGACTTTTGAGGTGCCCATATGTGAATTTGCATCGATCAACCGACATCAGAACATGGCTCTAATGATTTCCGAATTTCCATGACTGTTGCAGCAAAACAGTTCCTGGGAGTAGCAGTGGTAGAAATAGTGTATGATGTACTGGCAACTAGGAACTTGAAGCAGTGAAGTAGTGGTGAGAAGTTGCCAAGTAGGCGAAAAGAGAGACCTCTCTCGCATAAAAACAGGCATATGGGCCTGAATGCTTACTGTGTTGCTTGTTTTAAACAATGCATACTGGCCTGAGGGTCTAATGGGCTGGGTGTTACATGCTCCCTTCATAAATTTCCAAATGATATGCCGCCTCTATGAAAGTATGAAGTGCATATATGGGAGTGTCGTAGATGTACACGTCTTTTTCCCTTGACAATACATTCTTCCAGTTCTGGTGAACAAATATCCGAGTCTCCTATATTTCAGTTTTGTGCGGCAACTGAATCCATTCCTTCAAATGGCTGTTTGCATCCTCTAGGGATTAAGCAAAAGTGGCATACATATGTGACAGGTAACAGAAGGTGAAAACGTGGTCGATAAACTACACGGCATTGTATTCTTTCGAAACCAATCTCACCGTGTCACATGCCACTTCAACCGAAATCCATTGGAGGATTTGTTCAAAATTACTCAACCTAAGAGAGGTTCGAATGGACACAAAGACCAGATTGGCGAAACTCACACATGCATCAGTGAAAATCAAAGCACAATGTCATGTCTCAAAAGAAAACAAAGTATAATGATCAATAAAGTTCGCCCTGGAAATTGGGCCACACGATTTCCATTGATGATGTTCGGTCGGGTTGGAACTCGAACAGACAGCTGCTATTGACTTTCCAGCGGTGCGCAGACTAAGGACAATGTGAGAAGTTTGGAATAACGCTGTGATAACTATTGCCGAATTTTACAGTAAATGTTTGAATTTTGTAATTTTATCAATTTTGTTGTCAGGCTGATCGGTCTGATTGCTAGCTTAACATGGCTTAATGCCTAACTGTATGAGCATTGCCGGTCAGACCGCTGAGTAGTAATACCGTGAGTTGCCGGATGCAATTTTCTAGAGAATGTGTTTTGCGCTGAGTGTACTTAGTTTGATCAGCCTGTAGTTAGCAGTCAGACCGGCCTCAAAAATGGATTTTACAATTTTGAGAATTTGATCACGAGTTGATTTGAGATATGTTTGGTCAGTGTATAAATATTGTATGATGTATATTTTAGCTAACGTAGGTCCAATTGTGAAGATTTATGTCTGAAAATAATTTCTTTGTCTTTGGATGTACGAGATCAACGGTGAGGATTGGGGCTACGCTCAGGAGGAGTCGAGGCCCAGAATGATCAAAGTTGTTGTGTGAGATGGTTAAGCTCAAATATGACACAAAAACGATGAAAATTTTTGAAGAGAATGTTTGAGCAACAGGTTGAATCAAGTGGCTTAGTCGGTCCAAATAAGGCATGGTTCGATGGAACTGGAATGGGAGACTTGCTGACGTATGGCAAGTCAATGGTGCACCTACACGTGATAAGCATGATGATTGCTCGCAAGAAAGATGAAAACCAAGTCAATGAAGGGTATTTTGATAAGACAGGCAAATATCGAAAATTACCTTAATCAAAGCTACATTACTAGAACGGTGCTTGGGAGAGTGGTTTAGGACAAGGAGAAGCTGAGAAGATTAAGTTGGCTCAAAGGCTAAAGCCTTAGCATATTTGGACTCATATGTTTTGAAAAAGCATGCATGAGTAAGTGTGTGAGTAAAACCCGTATTGTGTGGGGTTAACGGGTTTTCCCATATATACTAATGGATAATATCCATAAGGGTTAGATGTGGACTATTACTTCATCTATTTAATGGGTTGGGATGGAGACTTGTAAGTTAATCATTTAATCATCCATCATTCTAGCCAAGTGTTCTAGGGTTAGGGTTTGAGAAGTGCGGGTGTTGTGGTGTGCTCTCTTGTCCTCCAAGTAGAGTGGCTTTAAAACATTCATCCTCAAGTAGCAATAGATCAATTTTATTCTTCACTCACAGAGTCTCATTGATTTGGTTAATTTGCTCTTCTTCTTGTCAATTTTGATCTCTACTCTGCTCTTCTTGATCTTGCTGTGTGCTAAGAATGTGTAAGTGATGGAAAAGACTCATGGCGATCAATCTCTATTCATCTAGTCATTAGGTCTTGCAAGTTTTTGAAGTTGCCCAGTTTTGCTTCGATTTGACCTCATCGTGAGTTCTCTTGATCCAAACGATTTTGCCTCAAATCTTTGTGAGTTCTTGCTTACTGTGACACGTGGGAATACATACAGGGCCATCTTAGCATTCCTCCACCCACGAACAAGTCATATTCTGAGTTTTTAGTTTTTGCCTGGTTTTGGTTCAAACTTGTTTATTCTTGAGAAAAGATTTGAACTCTTGTTAGATCGAGGAGGCCAAGCAAGGGGGGGGATAGGCGGTCTAAAAAATCTTCTCTAATTAATTATCATTTTCTATTTGGCTAAATCAAGCAAATAATGCGGAAGTTTAATTCAAAAGGTTTAGCACAAATAACACCTAAAACAACCGGGTTCACCTAAGTGCGCCAACAAGATAAGTCTATGTCAATGTTTGCAATCCTAGGATAACAAGTAATTAATTTAATTTTATGAATATAAATTGTTTGAATGTAAATTGAGCATTAGAAAACAAACCACAAATAACATAGTTGCTTTTTACCATGATGATCAGAGACTTACCGGTCTCCCCTAGTCTACACCGAGGTTAGCCTAAATGAATTGGACCGGCTCCACGAATTAAGCCAAAACACTTCAATCCACTAGTGGTAGCTCTTTTCCGCTCCGGGTAGGCGAGCTCCAACCTTCACAATTTTACCAGGTCTTCTCACAACATTCTTTGAGAAGATCACTGCGCACGACGTCTCCAATATCGTTTAGGAGTCGGCAAACTCCAAGAGTAATAAGTCAAGCCCCTCGCTTGACTATCACCACATGCAACGAATGCACACCGCTCAAGTGGATACACAATCCAGCTCTAAATACAACACATGCAATCTAGAGCCTTCCTCCTTGCTCACAAGGTGCAACATATGCACAATTGAGAGGAGGACCTCACAGTAGCTCAAAAGAGTGAAATCGAGTGAAGCATTCTTATCTCCAACCAACCACAAGGGGTATATATACCCCACACCTTGAAACTAGCCGTTGGGAGAGAGAAATAGGATTTTCGGAAGTACCGCAGCTAAACGACCGGTACTTCCACTCCCCTCTGCAATGGTCAGAAAACTAGTCGTTGTAGGCAAATCCAGTAATTTTGATGTGCAAAGTCCGGTACTACCAATCATCGGAAATACCACAGCACTCGTGCTGAGCTACCAATTACCTCGGAGACGAGAAGACTCCACACAGGTGTCTCTCTATAAAAATGTACTGCTACACAAGCAGATCATTCTACAAATCGGAAGTAACGCTCACACATAGCCGGTAGTAGCACTCGCTGATCGGACAGCTCACTTAGATCTAGTCGAAAGTACCGATCGTCGACTACACTAATCCCTGACCACGTCGGATTAGGTGAGATGAACAAACAAAGTCCCCTTTTATATTATTAGAGATGAGGAATGAAATCTAAAGGTAGCGGATAATTAGGAAATCAAAGCTAAAGATAGTGAAAGGGGGATAGATATAGGGAGCTTCGGATCTTGTTTTTGTGTCCTCTTCCCCATAATACCAAGAGTCGATCCATGGAGAATGTATGCTACAATACTTTGGACACTCCCATTGTTGTGATCTCTACCCCTAAAATCCACCAGTTCATTTCTTTCCTACGACCACCCCAAATTGTGCCCCCAGCAGTCATGAGTTTTCCTGCGTCCACACCAATTCGTGTCCCCAGCAAAACCAACCAGTGAAATCAACGATCAAGGATCAATTCCCACCTTTCTCTCTCCTTACCCACTCATATCCAACGATCCAAATCCAAATTCAAAGGCGACGCCCACCTCCCCCGCGCGACTCGTGATCCCAAGCAGACCCACCGCGCGCGATTGGGTCACAGCCGCCGTCCCAGGCGTCGCCGACTCGCCTCCTTGACTCCGCGAAGCCTCGCGCGACTCTTGGGGACGCCGCGCCGCCACGAACACGAAGCTGCCGGCCTCGCGCGACTCCTGGGGACGCCGCGCCGCCACGAACACGAGAGGGCCTCGCGCAACTCGGAGAGGGCCATCGCCGCCGGCGAGTTCGCCGGCATCGCGCACGTCCGGATAATAAAGGTGGGTCTCGATGGCATGGGGGTGGAATTGGAAAACGGTGGTTTTGATCTGGTTGGTTGGTGCCACAGGCGGAGATAGGGTTCAAGGACAAGTTCTTCACGTGCCTCTCGCTGGGGGAGCACACATACCGCACCGAGACGTCCGACAAGTTGCGTCCGAGACTACCAGGGGATTGGTAGACGCGGACGACCGGTCCTGGCACGGCACCGCGGCGACCAGCGCCCACACGGCGAACACAAGAACCGAGCTCATGGTGTACAGGGCCAGCCCGAGTCCGCACCTGGCGGCCGTGGATGCTGCCGCAGGCGCCTGCGGCGGTGGAGAGAGGTGCGCCGCCATGGCATGCACGTGGCGCCCCGTGGGCCAGTTCTTGGACACGTTGAAGGACAGCGCGCGCGGTGCGGGAGGAAGGGGACGGCACGTCGACCTTGGCGGCGTCCGGGAATAGCCTCGAGATGGCCCGGCGCGCGCGGGTGAAGTGGGCGCGGTGCAGGGGCGGACCGAGGAGGCAGGAGGCGGCGGTGAGCGCCGCGCGGTGCGAGCCCTGGAGCGAGGCGAGCGTGAGGGAGACCGCGTTAAGGACATCAAGGGTCTTGACAGCGCGGTCGACGAGGTCGGCGGCGAGGCGGTCGAATTTTATCTTGTTTTGTATTTTACCGTAGCGTTAGCACGGGCACACTACTAGTATTAGCAGTTCCTATAACATTTATCTAGGACTGATGCCAAGGTGGAGATAGAATTAAAGAAGGGGAAGGAAGAAGTTGTGTCTCATGCAAGACACAACTTGGACATGTAGACCAACAAGCGAGAAACAACAAAAACTTGTATTGGGGAGGGTTGTATCTAACTACACTATTTGTGGGGCACCCAACATTAAACCTTGCCACCATGCCCCTCATTGTCGCCCATTGCCCAACATCATCCACCAATCACCACCGCACCGACTTGAGCTGCGGCCCTATCTCTTGTGGTCATCCACCAGTTGCCACCGTGCTAGCCCGAGGCTGTGGTCGCATCGCCCACCATCACTGTCGAGCTCCCCACACTGGCAAAGCTTCGCTCGTTGTCATCGTCACCCACCTCTATGTTGCTCCGTCATCGCCGCTATGGCTTCCACGTGTCGCCATGTGGCACCCGCCATCTAGATCTAGCCTCGTTGGCTTGGGCACCTCGGCCTCCTCGACCACCACACACTAGCCTCTGGCTCAAATCTGACTGGCTTGCTCACAAGTGGCTTGGGGATGGCAGAGGATGGGGATGCGACACTCGTAGGCAGTGTTGGGCGACAGTGAGAAAGAGAGAACGTGGGGAAGGGAAGGGAGCCAGAGGAGGGCACGTGGTGGCTCAAGAACGGCAGAGGATGGGGAGGCAACACTCGTAGGCAGGGAAGGCGACGCGGTTCGATGGCATTGGCCGGCGGTGAGAAAGAGAGAACGTGGGGGAGAGAAGGGGAGGATAGAGAGCGTGGGGAGGGAAGAGGAGAAACACTGTAGCTGACAGAGATTTATTTAGCATAATTAAATTTAAAAAAAACTAAAAATAGAAAAAACATGTTAGCCCATCATGTATAATACAAACAAATATGAGAAAAAAGAACCGGCAAAAAAAGCTCAAAAAGCCAAAAGTATAGAAAAAACGAATTTATGAATAGTATAAAATAAGCCAGAAACTCAAGCCGAAACGAACGGGGCCTAATAGAAAATTACAATATTGATTAGATGTGTCTGGCAATAGGTTCAATATATTAGAGGGGTTATATCTAATCTTTGTATCTATATGAGATGATAATTTATAGAAATAGGTATACGGGTGTGCACTAGAAATGTGATATTAAGAGATCTTGAGCATTAAGTGGTTGACTGTCATAACTTTCCACATAGGCAAAACTGGTTTTTAACCACAATCTCTGGCTCATCAGCATTGTTGTGCCTGGCGTGCTACTTTTTTTCTGCCTTATGACTCAGCAGTTATATTAGGCTCACGCTCTTGACAAAATTTACCATAAACAAACCAACCACCACATAAAGTGTGGCGCACTAGACTTTGCTATAATTTTTACGACAAAGTGTGGAGTAACGAGCAACCAAACAGCCCGACGGTTTCCAATAACGCCATGCTCTTTTTTACGACAAAGTGCAGCACTAACGCCATGCTCTTTTTAGTTTTGCCTATAGAGAAGAACGCAGCTTGCTGCCGCTGCTACAAGAGTCTAGCCTCTAGGTCCGGCCGGGGCATCTTCGTAACGAGCTAGTGATGTACTACTTGGAATCTCGGATGGACCACCGCGATACCTCCATTGCTCGGCGTTCGGCATTAGAGCAAGGCTAATAATACAGCCTTCAGCTGGTTGTATGGACACTTACAGCCCACTTATCAGCCTATTTATATAGTAGTTTACAACCAGCTGAAGGCTGTATGACCCACCCCTTTCTCTCACAAAGTTTCTTGGTTCTTGTGCTTCAACTGGCTGTAAACTTACAATCCACCTCTCTTCTCTCTCCTCCTCTCTCTCCTCCACCTCAGTATACAGTCTACTAACAGCCTCTTATTATACTTGCTCTTAGGTGCCAAGACCAAATCGGCTTCGCTTTTCGTCTTCCCCAGTGGTCGACGAATTGACTGGTAGGGTAAATGTTGTGCTCCGCTCACTGACAGCATTAACTAATGCCCGGCTGATCAAAGGACGTATTCTTTTTTTTTGTTGTTCTAATTGATGATTCATAGTTATAGCTAATGATTTATAGTTTTAACACTAGTGTTTGTATCAACGAATCAAATGTTGATAGATTGTTTTAAAAATATAATAAAAAATATATTTTTTATTTGTTTGAAAGAAGTTGTAAGTTATAAACTGAAAAGAATAAAAACTAAAGTAGGTTAACAACGGGGAGAGGTTGTCTGGCTCAATCTGGGCAATCTAATCTAACCTGCTGTCCTTTACCTGTTGTCAATCACGACGTGATCGACTACCAAATCTTGTGAAAAGGCACCGGAGCTTAGTTGCGAGAGAGAGAGAGAGAGCGAGCGAGCGAGAGAGAGATAGAGAACAAGTCGTTACCACAATTGATCTCGTGGCAGCATGAGAGAGATAGAGAACAAGTCGTTACCACAATTGATCTCGTGGTAGCATCCAGCTAGCTAGATTCGTTCCAGATGTACAACAACGACAAAGATTAATTCGTCCGACCCGACCAGTTGATCATGCACTGGCTAGCATCACATGCTAATCCCTTGTTCCCTATTGGACAATTCGGAGCAGAAATTTGTAAATTCGATGATTCTTTTGTTGGTCTCTCTTATTAATTTTCACCTATATATATGCCCTGGCCGGATGGCACCCAAAGGTTAGTTGGCCCTGCGGATAGCTGCTAGCTAGCGCGCCGTGCGCCGGGGACTGATCGTCACAAAATTCAAATCATTTCGCCCCGTTGAAATCCTGCCGATTTCGTTGTACCAATCGTCGTCCAGAGTCAACTAAATCCACATTTCTTTGAGTCATAGCTTTCTTTCACTATCTTGAACATTTTCCCTCAACCAATTTCGGTGTTTAAGCCCAGGAGCACCATCGTTATCATCTTCTTCCTCAGAGCCAACCATCATGCTGCCGCATTAATTGTTCTTCACAACGGTAAGGCCTCGGACCAATTCCTTGCGTGCAGAGCACCACCTCTACTTTCTCATCCAAACAATCAACTCAATTTAGCCGGACAAACGCCGGTTGGCCGCCACCACGGTCACCCACCATGGCCGCCGTCGGTTCCTGTTGCCGGCCAGCACTGGTACGTATCTTACCACAAATCCATCACCACTAGCCTCCACATGCATAGGATTCTATTTTTCTGGTCACTGCTCCCACTCGATGATTCTGTTCAAATTTCTTCGTATTTGATTGAAATTCACCCAAAATCCAAATGCACATTTGAACGAAATTTTGATTGAAGTACCAAAATTTCGATCATTTCACCACCCAACGGAAGAAATTTCAAAACAAAATAGTTTTCTCTGGTGCGAACTAGTAGTACACTTTACACCGTAAAGTACAATGTCAACACTACCACCAAAATACAAGTTAACCGTATGTTTTTAGTATTAAGTCTAGTATTATTTTTGATACGGACGGTTGACTAGCTAGTAGTACCACCCACCACTCGATCAGTTATCTTCTTCCTTACGCACGCGCACGGAGCATTTATGATGCGAGCACAAAACCGTGTTTATTTCTGAAAAATTGTCCCAAAAGATATGATTTATTCATTAATTGTTACAGTGCCTGCATCAGCAGTAGTAGCTTTCAGCAGTTAATTTTGTACGGTGGAGTGTACCTCATGCATGATTTTCTTTTAGGAGAAAGTAGGAGGCTTGCGGCCTGCTCGCTTCAGCTGAAAAAATAGTTTATGATTAAAATTGCACTGTAACTGACTAAAATTACACTATAGCTAATGTAACTTATTTGGTGTAATTAAATTCAAAAAATTTAAAAATAGAAAAAATAGGTTAGCCAATCATAGACAATGCAAACAAATATGGGAAAACAGAACCAAAAAACTCAAAAAAGCCAAAAAGTAAAAAAAAGATGAAATTTAAAAATAGTGATAAATAAGTCAGAAGACAGAAACTCGAGCTAAAATAAATGGAGCCTTGCATAATTGTACCTTTGGTGTTGCGTTTTATGTGGACGGTAGCTGTCTGCAGCGGCCGGTGAAGAGATGTCTAGAATTTTTTTTCGTGCTAGCTGCGGTTCAGGAAAGAAACCGACATGGAGAGAGTGGCACTAATTGACGCCATAACAGCCAATCGGAAGAGCCATTATCCTCTTTTTATAAGCCAGAAGAACCGTGTCCTGATTGAGCACATGCATACAAGCACGTCCACTGATCGGTGCTCGCTCGATCGCTGTCATCTTCTGCAGTACTTTTTGTTCCTACTCCACTCATGCTTGTCCCCGTTAGTGCATCTGTAGCGTATATAATCCAAAGGGTCTTAAGGTGGATCCCATCTAAACCTTAAGACCAACTCCATAGTGTATATAACCCAAGGGGTCTTAAGATGGTCCCATATGGCAGATAAAGAAAATTTGTATTTTAATGCTTATGGCCAGGTCTTTAACTTGAGGACCAGCCTTAAGTTTTTTTTGCTTAGGGTCTGCTTAAGGTCACCCCTGTAATGTATAAGGTTGACCTTAAAGTGGCTTAAGACCTCCTCTTTTCATACACTACAGATGCCCTTACGCCCCGCCGCTGACGCCGTCACGCACAGCACCTGCAACCAATCTAGGATCACCGACGCACGCACCTCGCAGAAGCTACCCTAGAGTGTGGTCACGTCGTCACGACCTGCGATTATTCCGCCCGTTCGTCATGGCTCACGACACAGCTACGAGTTAACGAGTGGAACATTTCATCGCGGTTGATGTTACAGACTACTAGCTAGTAAAACGTATGTGTTAGAATTAGTAATTTTGTTTTTTTAGTTTAGTGGTCGTGGCTGTGTATGAATTGATGGTTGTAGTCGGTTTATGTCCTAGTCGTAGTCGATTTTGTCATGGTCGTGTACAAGTACGACTCTGTTAATCGGAGGTCGTGTCGTAGTCGGAGTTGTAATCGAGTCCGTTTCTTAGTTGTAGAATTTGGGTATAAAAAGGGCAGAGCAATGTAACGAGAGAAAACGAGGGAGCGATCAGGGTAATCGTAGCAATCAGTGTGATCGAACGAGAGAAAGAAATAAAGAAGAGAAGCAAGAGCGGTTTGGCTCTGGAAAATTATCAAGTATCGAGTTCATCGTGATCACAGACATGATTGTAAATGACTTACGACTATGGCGAGCGGAGGTGTCCGCAGGAGCAACAGATGTGGTCGTAAACGGGTTACGACCACAGTCACAGAACAGAAGATGTGGTTATAAGCATTACAACCAAGCGAGAAGACGTGGTCGTAAGCGACCACAACGGGAAGATGTGGTCGTAAAATGTTACAACCACGACAGTCGACAGATCCTTCAACGTGGTCGTAATCGATATACGACTACGGTGAACGACCGTGGTCGAAGGAGCGGTTACAAGGGGCGCAGAGCAGCGTCAATATGGTCGTAACTTTCTCAGCAGAAGTTAACGAGTACACAGTCGGAGCTGGGAAGCGTGGTTGAAGCAGCTGCAACGTGGTCGTAGCCGATAGCAGAGCGCGGTCGCAACGGCTGCCTGAGTGGTCGTAGCTGCAACAAGGTGGTCGTAGACTGCAACAAGTGGTATCAGAGCGTGTTAAAGATCATGGGCGACAAGGCGAAGGCTCAAGGTGGGCTAATCTCCCTCCAGTACTCTCTCTTGATGACCAACAATTACCTAGTGTAGGCAATGAAGATAAAGGCGAACATACGCGCCTAGGGAGTCTGGGGTGCAGTCGATCTGAAGGGGAAGGACAAGGAGGTGGTTGACAAGGTGGATCAGGCGGCTTTGACCCTCATCTACCAGGCGGTGCCAGATGCGATGATGCATCAGCTCATCGGCAAGGAGATGGCACGGGAAGCGTGGGAGATGCTTTAGACAATACACAAGGGAGTTAATCGTGTTAAGGAGGTGCGGCTCCAGAATTTGTGGAGCGAGTTCGAGAATCTGAAGATGGGAAAGACCCAGTCGGTGAACGAGTTCACCGGCAAGTTGACTTCATTATACAATCAGATTAACTCTCTTAGAGACAAGATGGAGGAATATGTGGTGATAAAAAAGTACCTGCACATACTTCTGGAAAAAGTACATGCCTGTTGTCACCGCACTTATGTACTCCTCTGATCTGGACAAGAAAAGGATAGATGAGATCACTAACACTCTCAAGGCATATGAGGAGTTACTGAAGGGGTTTCAGTCACGTAACGAGCAGATATCTCAGACTCATAACGATCATGTGTTGCTAGTAAATGGAGGTCCGAGAAACGGTCGTGGCTCATCAAATAACTGCGGGAGGTGGCGCGGTTGAGGCGGCTAGAGTGGCCGAGGCGGTAGAGGTAGCTGTGGAGACAAGGCTGGGCAAGACGGTGGAGACATATCCCATGATAAGTCACATGTCAAGTGCTTTGAATATGACGAATATGGGCACTACGCATTAGGATGTCGCAAACATATAAAGTGTTTCAATTGTAACGAGTACGGGCACTATGATTCGGATTGCAGAATCGAGAGGAAGGATAGGGAGGTGAACCTCGCCAAAGACGAAGAAGAAGAAAACAAATCGCTAGTACTTCTCTCCTCATATGTTGAAAAGGCGCTGGTCATGGTGACACTGAATGAGGAGAACGTAATTCTAAAACTATGCACGAAGAAAGGTAGCCATGATCACACGGATCAGTGGTACTTGGACAATGGAGCAAGCAACCATATGACGGGAGATCGCTCCATGTTTCATAAGCTCGATGAGAAGGTTTGGGGCAAGGTCAAGTTTGGCGACGACTCCACAGTGGAGATAAAAGGCAAAGGGACGATGATGTTGCAATGCAATAACAGATATAAGAAATTGTTGACGGGGATTTACTATATACCAAGTCTATGTAACAACATACTTAGTCTCGGCAGATGATAAAAACAGGGTGCAAGGTGGTGCTGCAGGATGAGTTCTTGTGTGCGTACGATAAGAACAGAGATTTGTTGATGAAGGTAAAAAGATCTCCAAATCGGTTGTACAAGATTTTTTTGAAAACTTGTAAATCGATTTGTGTAAAGAGCGGTCTGGAGGAGCCAGAAGACGGTGGAATTCACAAACGCGCAGCAAGTGGTGGCTCAGGCGCGCAAGACAGTGAGGCTCACAGACATGCAGTTGGGGCAGGAGGTGTACGTACATTAGACCGCAAGTAGATGGTACAGGAAAAAGGATGGGTGCAGTCGGTAGGCAGGCATGAAAAGAAGAAGCGGAAGCAAGACAGAAGATCGATGTGATCAAGATGGAAAAACAAGATTAAGGAGGTGATTGTTAGAATTAGTAATCTTGTTTTCAGTTTGGTGGTTGTGGTCGTATACGAGTTGGTGGTGGTCGTCGTGTACGAGTTGGTCGTCGTGGTCGTGTACGAGTTGGTGGTTGTAGTCGGTTTTGTCATGATCGTGTATGAGTACGACTCTATTAGTCGGAGCTCATAGTCGTAGTCGTAATCGAGTCCGTTTCTTAGTCGTAGAATTTGGGTATAAAAGGGCAGAGCAATGTAACGAGAGAGCGAGGGAGCGATCGGGGTGATCATAGCGATCGGGGTGATCATAGCGATCGGTGTGATCGAACGAGAGAAAGAAATAAAGAAGAAAAGAAACAGCGGTTTGGTTCTGGGAAATTATCGAGTATCGAGTTCATCATGATCATAGATGTGGTCATAAACGACTTACGACTACGGGGAGCGGAGGTGTCTGCAGGAGCAGCAGATGTGGTCGTAAGCGAGTTACGACCACAGTCACAAAGCAGAAGATGTAGTCGTAAGCGTTACGACTACAGCGAGAAGACGTGATCGTAAGCTACCACAGCAGGAAGACATGGTCGTAAAGCATAACGACCACGGCAGTCAACAGAGTCTTCAACGTGGTCGTAAGTCACAACGTGATCATAATCAAGTTACGATTACGGTGATCAATCGTGGTCGAAGGAGCGGTTACGAGGGGCGCAGAGCAGCGTCAACGTGGTCGTAACTTTCTCAGCAGAAGTTACGAGTACGCAGTCGAATCTAGGAGGCGTGGTAGGATCAGCTACAATGTGGTCGTAGCCGACAGCAGAGCGGTCATAACGGCTGCCTGAGTGGTCGTAGCTGCAACAAGATGGTCGTAGCCTGCAACATTATGTGTGATCACGGTAATAATCGGTGGTGCTGTGAATTTTTGATGGGGTAGCTAGTCATGGCGAGTACGCTGGAGACGCTATGCGGGCAGGCGTACGGCGCCAAGAAGTACCACATGCTGAGCGTGTACCTGCAACGCTCGTGGCCCGTGCTCCTCTTCGCCGCGGCGCTGACGTCGACGTACTTGCTCATGGAGGACCTGCTGCTGCTGATCGAGCAGTCCCCCGACCTCGCCCGCCTCACCGGCCAGATGAGCATCCGGCTGCTCCCGCAACACTTCGCCGTGGTGATGCTGCTCCCACTCACCCTGTTCCTGCAGAGCCAGCTCAAGAACTGGGTGACCACGGTCACCGCGGGCGTCACGCTCGCCATCCATGTCGTAATCACCTGTAAGAAAATAAACTCACGCCTACACAAGGAAGAGGAACACACAAAGCCTTGCGGCACAACACACAGCAACAGTGCCTTTTTCTCTTTGTTTCTCTTACCCAAACTGAGTACATGAACTGGTATTTAAAACACACGCACACATGCTAGCTAGTCTCCCTCGCAGTTCTGAGACGTGGTCAACTAGCCGCAAGAACCGGATAAGAAGCTAGCTAATCCCTACACTAATGCATCTACATGCAAGCATCCTGATACCAACTAACACACGTCCATCCATTTTACTCAGTCCATCACCAAACCATGCATCCATGCAGAGCTACACTAAACCGTTTTTTCTCCAGGATGTGCGCCACGACTCGGCGCCACAAACTCATACTTTGGCTAGTTCTAGTAACCCATACGTGCACTCATCTCCTGGTTGCCGATCAATTCACTATGCACTATCGATCTGGCCGTTTTGCCATGCTACACACTTCAACAAATTTGAACTAAGCCTACTACTCTGACTCGGCAACATGCCATGCAATTGAATTAGACATGAAAGACACTAGGATAACAAGATTAATCTAACAATCACCCCCTTAATCTTGTTGTCATTATTGGAACACTTATTCATCGGGCTTCAAAGTAGCGTCGGCTCGTCGGCGTCCACCATGGTAAGAAGAGCCTTTTTCTTTGGATCAACATATTTCTTTCCCCAAGAGTAATGCCCATACTCTTGGCAGTTGTAGCAGCGCACCTTGCCCTTGTCGAAAGTGCCCTTCTTCTTCTTACTCTTCATGCGTTCCTTCCACTGCTCTTCCGTGAGCAACAAGCAGCCACTTAATTCAGTTTCATTGTTATCAATTTCATACCTCTCTTCCACGGATTTGAGACAACCGGTGAGCTCCTCAATGGACAACGTCTTCAAATCGATTAGCTGATCGATGGAGATAGCCACCTGGGTGTACTTGGAGGGAACCACACAAAGAAACTTCTTGACCACCGTCTCTTCCATTATGCCACCCAAGGTATGAATGTTGTTGGCGAGGTCTGTCAGCTGCATGGAGAAGTCATCCACGGACTCGCCTTCCTTCATGCGGATCAACTCGAACTCCTTGCGTAGGGATTGCACCTTTGCCTCGCGCACGCGCTCAACGCCCATGCGCATTGTGCGCACAGTCTCCCATGCCTCCTTCACGGACTCCTTCGTCGCCAACGCCACCAGCATCTCCGGCGGCACCGCTTAGAGGATGGCTGACAACACCATCCTATCGATCCGGTACTCCGCGCCGCCGGGATCGACAACATTCCAAACGCCTTGAGCCTGCATGTTTATCTTCATCAAGAGTGACCACTCGAAGTAGTTGCTGTTCGTGAGCACGGGGTAACGCACAGTCACCCCTGCCTCCTTCACGTGTTGCACCACCAGCTCGCGGCTGCCACTATTGCCATCAACGCCATCGCCGCGAATCCTGGCAACTGGTGGTGATCTTGATCCCTCACTCTGAGACATCGCCACAAGATTGACGCAACACGGCTCTGATACCAAATGTAAGAAAACAAACTCACGCCTACACAAGGAAGAGGAACACAGAGAGCCTTGCGGCACAACACACAGCAACAGTGCCTTTTTCTCTTTGTTTCTCTTACCCAAACTAAGTACATAAACTAGTATTTAAAACACTCGCACACATGCTAGCTAGTCTCCCTCGCAGTTCTGAGACGTGCTCAACTAGCCGCAGGAACCGGACAAGAAGCTAGCTAATCCCTACACTAATGCATCTACATGCAAGCATCCTGATACCAACTAACACACGTCCATCCATTTTACTCAGTCCATCACCAAACCATGCATCCATGCAGAGCTACACTAGACCCTTTTTTTCTCCAGGACATGCGCCACGACTCGGCACCACAAACTCATGCTTTGGCTAGTTCTAGTAACCCATACATGCACTCACTTCCTGGCTGCCGATTAATTCACTATGCACTATCAATCTGGCCGTTTTGCCATACTACACGCTTCAACAAATTTGAATTAAGCCTACTATTCTGACTTGGCAACATACCATGCAATTGAATTAGACATGAAAGACATTAGGACAACAAAATTAATCTAACATCACCTACCTGCTCGTGCAGCATTTTCAGCTCGGGTTCGTCGGGGCGGTCATCGCCGTCGACGTGTCGTGCTGGGCCAGCTGTTCTACGTCGGCGGCGGCGGGTGCCCGCTGTCGTGGAATGGGTTCTCGATGGATGCGTTCGGTTCGCCGACTTCTGGGAGTTCATCAAGCTCTCCTCTGCCTCTGGAGTGATGCTTTGGTGCGTCCATTTGCGTTTTTACCTTTAATAGTAGTGTACTAGAGTACAGCAACATTTGTACATTCTTCTGGGCTATCTCATTAACATCTTTGGCTCTTTGCTAATCTGCAGTTTGGAGAGCTGGCACTACAGGGTGGGTGCTGGTGTTGCTTACAGGGTACCTGAAGAGCGCTGAAATCGCTGTGGATGCGCTCTCCATATGGTAACTAGCAGATAAACAAATATGCCCTTCAATTCCAAAATAATCTTCATTTCTAACTGCAATGCATTGGTTCTTGAGCCAAATGTAGCCTGACAATAAACGGATGGGAGATAATGACTCCTTTGGGCTTCTTGGCTGCAACTGGGTACGTACTACATAACATTGATCAGTACACGACTTACTTAAAAGAGACATGTTCAGTGTTGACTATTTATAAATGGTACACTAAGTAGTACTAAGTAAGTACTAGCAAGTGGCTTTAATGAATCAATTGGCAGCGTTCGGGTGGCAAACGAGCTCGGTGCAGGGAGTGGCAAAGGCGCGCGCTTCGCCATCATCGTGTCCATGACGACCTCCGTGGTGATCGGCCTCGTCCTTCTGGTGCCTGATCCTTGCCTACAACGACCAGATCGCGCTCCTCTTCACGTCGAGCAAGGTCGTGCTCGACGCCATCCACAATCTGTCCCTGCTGCTCGCGTTAACTGTCCTCCTCAACAGCGTGCAACCCGTTCTTTCAGGTAAAGCTGAACCTTGTACTTTTGTCTTGTTCACCTGTTGATAGCTCCACACGGAAATCGAAGTTAGATCATTGGTGGCAATTTAGTTGTCAGCTGTAGTGACAAGACGTAGACAAAGTTGGGGAAGAAAGGTGGCAGTGGGTGCGGGGTGGTACAGAAAGAGTGGTAGTGGGTGTGAAGTAGTACGAAAAGAGGGTAGCGAAGTTGCGGTATGAGAGCGTGCTTGGCTTGTGGATGATGGTATGGACGGACGCACGACTGTCGCAATGTAGTGACGCGGTTGGCGAGTGCGTTGACGGTGGGAGAGGCGTCGCCTCTCACCGGCATGAGCGCGCAAGGTGGTGTGGTGAGCAACAGTGATTGCAAAGTGTTGAGTGGCTGGAGCGTTGATTTGTGATGACACGAATCGACGGTGGATGGCACGACGCAGGGTCAACAACGATGTTAAGGTTGGGCACGGGCGGTTGGCGAGGCGTCACGGTGCACGCTAATGAGAGTAGGGCGATGGCGTAGCGGCTTAAGTGCATCCTTTCATTTGGAAAGTGTAAATCCAAAAAGGGAAAGCGGCTTGGCTTTGGAACAATCTAGATTTGGCAAAAACCTCAAATTTAAGCAAATTCTTTTTTTTGTGAAAATTTAGGATTGTTTTAGGAACTGTGGGTGGATATGTACGACCTTGAGCCCAAACTACATTAGGCAGCAGATGGCCAGTTTCTGATGATACTCGCTTATTAAGAAAACTCGAGTGTTGTCAAAGGAGTGCAAATTATTTTCACAGAATGATATCTGTGATTGTGTTTGTTTGTAACCTTGTGACCTGCATTTTGTAATAAGGTTGCAGCATCTACTTGCTAAGTGACATATACAAAAAGCTTGCTTACAGAGCAGCCATTCGCCCATGAATATAATTATTTGCTTCCTCGTATCCTCCATTTGTCGATCAAAATTTGTGCATATATACCGTAGGACAAATAGTGGAGATCAGAGGGGGTGAATGACCATTGCATCTTTATCTACTTCAACAAAATCAACCATATGTGAATAAAAAAGCTTCTTTACTTCAATAGCTAGAGAGAGCTAAGAAGATCAGATGCATAACAGAAACAACCCTCAAACAAAAACTAAATAGCCAAGAGAACAATCAAAGTACAAAATGATCCAAGTCGTCACTAGGCCGGTCTGACCAGGCTCGGGCGGTTTGACCACTGGGACAATGTTGGTCAGACCGATCCATAGGTCCAACGCAAGTCTGATTGGTCCCCTGTTTCCACACTTAAAAACCTCTCGGGTTAAAATTTAAATCTCAAAAACTTGCTCAAATCTCATCCAAACATCTATAAATTTTGCATAAGACTTATTCAAGGCATTAGAGACCTAAATCCATCAAGAATCACAAGGTTTTTGTACTTATGCCCACTAATTTAAAGAAAATCAAATATAGGTCTCAAGAACACCTAAAACCCTAAAATACAAATTAGTTCTTACTCACATAGTTTCTAATTAAAAGAATGATCCAGATCTACTCCTACATGTCATAGCAAACTAATCTAGACATGGTTTAGAGATAAAACTATCTTGATCACGAAAACCTAAATTTGAGCCAAGAATAAGCAAAATGGGCTTGATCTCGAATCTTGTTATACGAGTGATCTAGATTGTTAAAGATTAAACAATAGATTCATTCTCTACCTCTTACTCATCATGGATCATAGCAAGATCAAGAGGGGAGAAGGAAACACCAAAAACTAAACACAATTAAGATTATTTCAACACTTGACAAAGAGGAGAAAGACTAGGACGAATTTTGATATCTATTGATACTTGAGATAAATGTTTACAGGTACTCCCTAGCTACTCACAAAGCCTAAGGATGGCAAAAAGCTTAAGACAAAGAGTCACAACTCATCTCTCAAAAGTTTTGTCCAAAAACCCTAACTCATTTCCACTTGACTTCCTAGAGAGTAAACTCTAACTCTCCCAACTCACCATGCTTATATAGTGGAGGCTTACAAAAAAACCCTATCCAGTACATCTAGTTGGGTTTCATCCTCTATTACATGGGCTAACCCGTTAACTCAACAACATAATCCCCATCTGTGCTACTGCAAGCTTCCACTTAGGGGGTGAAAACAGAGCACATACGGAGCGGACAGTATGAATTGGATAAATGTCAAATACGAATATGTATCTATATTTTTTTCTCAGATTCAAATATGAATTGGATAAATGTCAAATACGAATATGGATTGGAAAAATGTTGGATACAAATTCGGATCGATTATACTAAAACACAAATCAGATACGAATTTTTTTTGTATTCCAAAAAATTTTCGTGGCCTCTTCTATTTAAAACAAGGCACCGAATTGTTTTGATATTTTGAATTGATAAATAGCTCGCTATAACATGTAATTGCACATTAAATATTGACAGCAACAAATGAATTATTCATCTCACATATTGTATGATGCAGCTAAATAAAAGAACATATGGTGGATGGAAACTTTACTTAAATAGCCTGAGTGGTCTTTGGTGTTTACTAACCTCAGTGATGGAAACCTAAAAAATAAAATATTCATATGGTTGTTTAAATAGCGGCACTCACTAATAATATCATAAAAGGCTCATCACTAAGATTCTATTGCATAACCAAGTCATCCAAACATTATCCATATGTCCATTGTACAAGTCACTCAAACATTTAAGTGATGTAAACATATCAAACACCTTTTTTTCTCTTCTTTAAAAATGTTCATGATCTTTTTTCTAACTATGATACGGGACTTGATAGGAAATGTAGGGCACAAAAACATAATAAAGTCATTAGTGTACTCATGCTCTCAGAAATTGGAAGGGTACTCATGTATGATGATTGCTAGATGGTATTTGTAGAGACTAATTTCCTCATTGTATCATCTCCTATTTTTTTTTGTAAAATTAAGAACAATTTGATCCTTAGATTTAGCATGATGTGATTTGTAGTGATTCCTTTGATGTGTTGTGCCAATTTTACTATCACCAGAAAACATTACCTTGCAATAGTTGCACTTTGCCATCTTCATAACCACAACCTTGCCATACACATGTCTTTCAACTTTAACTACAGTAAAGTGTTTCCAAACATCTAAGGTTAGCTTGTTTGATTTTTGGCTTCTTGTTTTGTTAGCATCTGCTATCCCTACATCAGTTGTTGCCATAATGCTCTCAAACAATGTTGTCGACATTAGCACTTGCTATTGCTGAGGCAGTGGCACTGTCACTTCCAAATGATTTCTTTACACTTCCACATCCTTAGTTAAATACATGGATAAGAAAACACTTGTATGAAAAATTACATATTTGTTTACACTTCCAAATTGTTAGATCCTAAAGTTATCACAATTCACAATTACCTATTTGGACTTCCCATTAGTACTTTTCGTGCTTCTGGTTCTAGATTCCACATAAAGCTACATGAACAGTACGATTCTAGATTCCACATAAAGCTGCATGAACATCAAGTATAGAATGATATAAAAACTTAAATTAGCTAGACCAATTATTGAACATAAATTCGTAAAAGATATCTACCTCTTTTTCTTTGTTAGAGGCCATACTTAAATGTAAGTTTCAAGCTTTCTCTTATCTACTAGTGACCCAGTCTATTAACATGCAAGCAAAGGCATATAACAAGCAGCCAAGGACATGCATGATGACATTGAAGAAATGAATCACATTGGCATACCGCCTACCAAATACATACAGTTAGCATGTAATGCAAGAATTGAATCAATTGATAATGATGGATCCCACAACGGGGGGCTAGCAAGCCAAGCCACAAAAGAGTGAGCATTTTTCTTCATATGAAGCAAGCATTCAAATATTATGCTATTAGCCTAGTACAGGATCCCAGGACGGCGGAGAATTAGGAAGAAGAGACAGAAATAATCCAACGTAAAGGAGGAAGCAAGGAAGGTCCGTGGTAGAGGTATTTGGAAACTAAGAATCTGCAAGTAACCTTACTTAGTGCTATGATGCCAATGACGATCGATGGAAGGAGCAATTTAGCTTCTGGTTGCCCTACTGCCTGCATCCATTGGTAGCCCGCAGGCCACCATAAAACTTGGACTTAGTGCCGTGCCCCTGCCCTACGTCCCTACCGTTGCTACCGAGCTTGATGGAGATGCGGATGTGAAGGTGAGGCTCAAGGTCTGGGCATAGGTGGTGGCACTGGCATTGGCTCTTGATACTGGAGTAGAGGATAGTAGACAAGAGGTCAGACCGAAGGAAGGATGGAGAACCAGGAGAAGTGAGCAGGCGGCTGTCGGCTGGAGCCTGGACAGGATTTGGGGCGATTGGGGAACTAGGGTTATATGGGGGTGGGCCAGGTGGGGTTAGGAGGTTAGCCCGTTACTTAGTTATGTTGCATGTCACATGGGGTAGAGATTCGGATATTATTTGGATATCCAAATCCATTTCACATCATACCGAATTCACATTCAGAATCCGCAACTTTGCTAAGCAAATATCCGAATCCAGCTCTAGTTGTCTATTCGGATTCGAATATTTACTATCCGAATATGAAAAATTCAGATTCGGTACCCGAATTATCCGACCGAATTCGGATTCGTTTTCACCCCTACTTTCACTAGTATCCGATGAGAATTGGTTTGAATCGTAACTCACCTACAAATCAGTGCTAAAATCAGCAAGGATATACTATTCTGCCACATTCATCCATTAATCTATCTATTATTATCTTAACCTATATAAATAAGTGGAGTGAATGAGGAAACTTTTGTTCGCCACTCACACTTGCATCGTCATTATTCATGTCCTCCCAACAGCAAACAGTACAGTAGATCATCGATGGACTAGTGATCTTTTTAGAAGCAGAATTAGTATCGACCCAAACTGGGGATTTACCTGAATCTGCCGTGGTATGAACTGGTTCCTTTGCCCACTAAGACACAAACATTCAGCAGATCAACTTGTACGATTGTAACCTGCAGAAGCAGCCTGAAGTTGAACTGTTCAGTGCGGTGCGACCTCAGATGTCAATACGTCAGGCTGCACGCGAACAATGTTCAGAGCTGCTTTCTCGTTGAGCGTGCTGCTCTGCTGATGCTCCATGTAGTCTCTGTGCTCTATGCCCCGGAACTCCAGGCCCCGCCGTCCCGTGCCCGCTCCGGGACAGGCTCGACGACGGCGTCCAGACCCGGCCCCATCAAGCTCACGATAGACATTCTCGTCTGCTCGCCGCCGACCAGCGGGCAGTCTGCATGCACACGTACACGTATGTGAGTTCACGAACCGAACTGAATTTCGCACAACTTGTTGACTTTTAAAGAGCACAGTTAGTTGGTCAGTTACCTCCAACTGATCGCCGGTGAAGACGAAGAGCGAACCGGGAAGGGGCTTCGCGAGGAGCCACTGGCCATTGTGCTTGACCTGGAGGCCATCGACGCCATTCTGGAAGAGCAGAGTGAGAAGGCCGTGGTCAGAGTGAGCCGGAATTCCTACAGCCCCACCGAGCGGGCCAGCGTACGGTGGGTGTTATGACAAAAATAGATAATCCAAAGAATAAAATATATAAATTTAACATAGAAAATTTTTACGAAAAAATCATAAATATATCAATATGGAATTCACTATATGAGAAAATATTACGGTTATGATATTTTGTAATTTACCTCATTTTTAGGGGAAAAAAGAAAATTGCCCGTAGAGCCTACTTGTAAGAGAGGGAGAGAAAAGGATATAGAGGAGGCAAGCCGTTCGGACGAACCATTTGGACCGTCCGAATGGATCCAGATCTGATCGATGCCTCTTCTTATCCCCTCCTCCTCCTTTGGGCAGACGCTTCGGCGTCTTCCTTGCGTGGGCGCCATCAAATCCGGATCAGAAGTTCAGCCTCTCTGACTTTATATCCGAGATGGGAGAGCTGAGTTTAGGGGGAGAAGAATAAGAGCTTACCATTGAGATCCAAAACTCCATCGGCTGTTCGGTCTTGGGGATTTGGGTAGAGCTTGGCGGTGGCTATACTTGCGCGGTCGTCGGACTGTGGCGTTCTTACTTCTAGCTCACAGATCTTGCTCTCCGGACCGTGTGCTCGCTCTCGGTGTTCCTCTGGTTCTTTGACTCAGCTTTGGCCGGGTGAAGTGCGATAAGATTTCATTTTCTTGTTGGCTTTGTGCGGCATCAACTTGTACCTCGACTCCACGAATTGGTGAGTATTGATTTGTGGAGTAGGGTTTTGTATCTCCGATTGCCTCTCCGGTGATTCTCTGGTATTTGCCGGTGATTGGTTTTCTAGGACATCGTCTCCGACGAGCCTAGTCCCTTTCGGCTGTCATGGTGGCTTAGAGTGCCACCACTCTGTGAGCTTGCTCTCTACTCCTTTTATTTTTATTGTGCATTTGTCAGTCATGCTAGTTTATATTTGTTTACATCTGAAACTTATGGGAAGTTCTAGCGCAAGGAGGACTTATGCATGATAATCTGTAGGCTTGTGAATGCTAGATGAGGATATCTTTGTCAAATTGAAACCACAGTGATAATTTACATCTGTTCTGCTAGTGTGATTTGTTCATATACTTGTTTATCTCTGTTGTGTAGTTGCTAGCTCTGTCAATTGTATTGGCGCAGTTCCTATTCAGTCTTGATTACTATTGTTTTAGATATTGCCAAACTATATGATGTTTCAGCAGTAGCATTGCTCTGTTACTAGTCTCTGTTTTCAGTCAGAATCTATTATCTTTGTATGCTCTTGACACTAATACTACACTAAGGCAATATTTGCTTGATCAAACTAGCAGAAGTTTAAAGAATTGTTACTATGTTTGTTAAAAACTAACAAGAGTGGTCGAAGATCAGATCTCTTTTGAACTTGTGTAATTCCTCCCTAAGAGCAATAACTTCAAATGTTAAGGCCCTGTTTGGAATGCGGGAATTTTTCCCGATTCCTACGGGAATTGAACTGTTTCCTGCAAAATTCCTGCAAAATTCCTGTGAAATTCCTCTGTTCCAAACAGACCCTAAATGGTTTCCGGTGAGCTTCTGGAAGCCGTACTAAGGTTTAGGGCTTCAGAAATGCGACTGCCATCGAGACCTAGGCTCCCAGAGATTGCCTTCGCGGGCTCGAGCGAGAAGTCTCTCGTGCAAGTCGAGTACTCCATAGCAGTCTCTAGGACAATGATAGCCTGACACGAATAATATTTTGCACCATTTGGTGATGTCAAACGCTGTGTTAGTAGTTTGTACTACGTACCTCAACTTTGCAGGGCAGTAGAACTCACGTAGTCCCTCCAGTACTTGGCACCGTGCACGACTTTCTACCTGTCCCGATACGTATAGGGCCTGTTTGGTTGCCTGGGTGACTCGCATCAGCGCATACAGGGAGATGGTGTTTGGTTGGCTGAGGAGAGGAGAGAGCCTGCACGAGCGGATGCAAAAAAACAACTGGAGCCAGGCTGAGGAGGAACGCGGCTGAGGAGCTTCCCTCCTCAGCCTGCATCAGTGTAGAGACCCGAATATACAAATCCGGACTCTCCTGTGTATTCTGCACTAGTCCAGGATCACGCTAGTGCACACAGTGTGAACAAAGATAAATATCATCCATATCACGATATTCTAAGGAAAAACCAAATTATATTGATAATCATCAGAGTACGACCTTATGGTCAAGCTTACAATAGACTAGCCCGAAGGGCTTAACAAAAACTAGCAGCGGAAATCCAAAAGAAAGCGCAGCAGCCAATCGACATGCCCACAGGCTATCGAGTGGAGAACGAAGCCTAATCCGCGAAGACGTCGAAGTACTCTCCTTCTGGAACCTCCTGCTGGTGATACTCCTCCTCCTCAACTGAGCAACAGGGGCATAAAGCCGTGAGTACATTGGTACTCAGCAAGCCGTTTGTAACAAATGAATGCAATATAATATGCAAGGCTTACCAATGGAAGGCTAAAAGGGTTAATTTGCATAAACAGCATTTGGAAATATCATAAATAGATTAAAGGCGAATTGTAAATAAAACAATAATGAATAATCAAAGGAATTTAAGGTAAACCACTTATGGACCTCCCATCCACAAACCAAACCAACAGTGAATTAACCATCCACTGACCAGCTACAAGTTTTCCAAGAGTAACTATACCTCGTGTGAAATCACCGAGCATTGTCCATGACCGAGGACACGGCTATTCGAATAGTTTTACACTCTGCAGAGGTTGCACAACTGTACCCACACGATGTGATTAGCCTCGCGCTAAGGAAATCACAACAAGGCCTTTACAATGTTCAATTCCAACCCAATCCCGCCCGCTAGGGTTTCGCATCACACCCCCCCCCCTTGCGCCTCATGGAAATCAGCAACCATGTTCATCCCAGCGAGATTGAAATTGAAACATCCCAAATTAATCAGCCAGGTCTGTCCCATACCAGACATGTGGTTTGCACGGTAAGACTCAGATCAATGGCGCACAAAGTTAAGTCCTTAAGTGTTCTCGGGCGAGACTACCACATCCCACGAAGTGCTCCAACACTTCCCCCTTTACTGCACGATCACTCGCCCGAGTGAAAACCAATTTTGTATAACCACTACCGATGACGCACCAACGTCACGGCACAAAATTTTATAACGGTGGCACCAACCACGATTCATTATGGCACCAACCACAATTCAATATCTCATTAAGTCAAATTAATTAATCACATGTGATGATGAACCCAAACGATAATAAAAGCATGGCTAAGCACACTAATCGTACCAACCCAATGTGATCGTAACATAGCATCACTACTAAGTTTCCCAACCTATGGTGTCAATGGCATCAAGGTATTCCAAAATATCAAGGAGGGAAATAACCAATTGGGACGATAACTACCAATACAAGGGTTTGAATAAAAATAGCGATGCAAGATAATTTAAAACAAAATATTTAAATAATAGATTGCAAACTGGGTTCAACATGATCAAAGGAACACGACTTGCCTTGGCCTTGCTCAGTTGACGGCTCTTGATCTTCAAATCTGACGGCGGCTCCCTCGAACGCGTGATCTAACGAGAGAGAAAACGAAACAAAGAGACAAAATAAATTCAAATGAACTCCCAAAAACTTTCAAACCTGAACCAAAAGGTAGAGCTCAATTTTAGATGAATTTAGAAAAAAGAACGGGGTCAATCGGAGCTAGGACGAGGGAGAACGGGCTCTTGGAAAATTAAATCTACAGAAAATCGGGAAAATTAGAAAAGTGCACTGTGCTGTGGACCGGGCGCACGGGAGAACAGGTTCACGGTGAACTCGGCGCACGGAACAGTGCGGCTGACTGTGCGGCTTGCGCAAGCGGCTGGCTGACGTGGCGACCACGTGGCAGGACACGTGTGCGGTTAGGGCTGACGTGGCAGCTGGCGTGGCGGCTGACGTGGTGGCTGACGTGGCACCTGAGGGTCCTCGGGTGCTGACGTGGCATCCACGTGGCGCTGACGTGGCATGACACGTCGGCCTAGGGCTGGCGTGGCTCGGCTGACTCGGCTGCTGACGTGGCCAGATCGGCTCACGGGTCCACGGACCACGACTGACCGGTGGGCCCGGCTTGTTAGTGGCACGGCTCACGGTGGACTCGATCCACGGGAAGGCGAGGAGACGCGCGGGCGCGGGCGAGCTGACGGCGGGCGGCGCGAGGCGCGGGTGTCCGAGGCGGCGGCGGCTGGCCGGCGACCGAGGAGGCGCGGTGCGGCGGCGGCGGCTGACCGGCGGCGACGACGACGACGACGGCGGCCGAGAAGACGGCGGAACCGAGGGCGCAGCGGGCTCACCGGCGACGACGACGACGGCGGCGGATGGCAGCGGATCTGTCCGACAGCGGCGCACGGCGAAGGCGGCGGCGCGGGCGACGGCGGCGACGGCGAAGGCGGCGGCGCGGGCGGGGCACGCGAACCGAGGCGGGCGGCGCAATAAATACCCGGGCGGCGAGGGCTGACGTGGCACGGACGCCGAGTCCCCGCCGGACTCGGTCTCTGACAGGTGGGCCCCACCTGTCAGTGGAACCGGGCGAGCGGGCGGCAGCGATGGTGCGCGGGCGAGGGGAGGCGCTCGGATGGGCGACGCGTGTCGTCCATCCAACGGAGGGAGGCGGGTGCGGGCGCGCGCGGATGCGCGCCGCGTGGCACGGCGGGGTGCGGGCTGGGCCGGCGGTCGGACCGGGCCGGTTCGTTGGGTTTCGGCCCACCGGCCGGTTTAGGGTTTTCTTTTTTCTTTTCTTTTTCCAGAGATTCAAATAATTCTTTTTGAGCTCTAGAAAATAGCAAATAAATCCAGAAAAATCCAGAAAAATCCTTGAGACACAAGGAACTCAAATAAAATACTTTTGGCAAATGTTAATGTTTGACTTAAGCATATTAAATCCTTTTAATTCATAAAAATTCCATTTAAGCTTTAATTAATTCCAGAAAAATTCAAATGGTGAATTTTATTTTAAAAGCTTCAAAAAGGCTCTGAAAATCAGGATGTTACAAACCTTACCCCCTTAAACGGGATCTCGACCCCGAGATCCGGGCTCACTACTATAATAGGTTCGGAAACTCTGCCTTGAGATCCTCTTCGCGCTCCCAGGTGGCTTCCTCCTCAGAGTGGTTGCTCCACTGAACTTTGCAAAAGTGAACAACTTTATTCCGGGTGGCTCGCTCTGACACGTCCAAGATCTTGACAGGACGCTCTTTGTAGGACAGATCCTCCTGAAGATCAATGGCCTCAACTGGCACAGCCTCCTCTGGCACTCTCAAGCACTTCTTCAGCTGTGACACATGGAAGACATCATGTACCCCACTGAAAGACGCAGGTAGCTCCAATTGATAAGCAACCTCTCCCCTGCGCTTCAAAATCTTGAATGGCCCCACATACCTTGGTGCTAGCTTTCCCTTCATTTGAAATCGCTTAACTCCTTTGAAAGGTGTGATCCTGAGGTACACAAAATCATCTGGCTCAAAACTCAGCTCTCGGCGTCTGGTATCCGCATAGCTCTTTTGCCTGGCCTGGGCAGTCCTCAATCTCTCCTGGATCAAACGGACCTTGTCCTCTGCCTCTTTTAAACAATCTGGACCAAACACCTGACCTTCCCCCGTCTCTTTCCAATTGAGAGGGGTCCTGCATTTCCTGCCATAGAGTGCTTCAAATGGTGACATCTGCAAACTTGCCTGATAACTATTGTTGTAGGAAAACTCTGCAAAAGGCAAACAACTGTCCCACTTAGGACCATGATCTAGCACACATGCTCTCAACATATCCTCAAGAATCTGATTGACTCGCTCTGTCTGACCATCTGTCTGGGGATGATATGCGGTACTGAAATTCAGGTGCGTTCCCATAGCCTCATGGAAACTACCCCAAAACCGAGAAGTGAACTGGGCTCCTCGATCTGACACTATTTTCTTGGGCACTCCATGCAAACTGACGATCCTTGACATATACAATTCTGCCAATCTGTCACCGGTGTAGGTTGTCTTTACTGGAATAAAGTGAGCAACCTTGGTCAATCGGTCCACGATGACCCAAATCGAATCATAGCCTTCTTTGGTCTTAGGCAGACCAACTATGAAGTCCATACCAATCTCTTCCCATTTCCACTCAGGGATTTTCAACGGCTGGAGCAAACCTGCTGGCCTCTGATGCTCTGCCTTAACCCTCTGACAGACATCACAAAGTGCCACATACTCAGCGATCTCACGCTTCATGCTAGGCCACCAATATTTTTCTTTAATGTCCTGGTACATCTTGGTACTGCCAGGGTGTATCGAATACAACGACTCATGAGCTTCTTTTAGCAACAGATCCTTTAGCTCCTTCTTATTGGGCACACACAAACGTCGCTTGAACCACAGAGTTCCTTGGGCATCCTCTGAAAATCCCGACTCTTTTCCTTCACTCATATTCTTTCTGATACGCTGAAACATCTCATCATCCGTCTGAGCCTGACGAATCTGACCGTCCAAAGTGGGCTGCAACTCTATTGCTGCCAAAAATCCTTCCTCAACCAATTCCAAACTGAGCTTTTGGAATTCCTCATGCAAAGCTGGCTGACTCTCCTGAACCATTACTGAATTACAATAAACCTTTCTGCTCAGAGCATCTGCGACCACATTGGCCTTCCCTGGGTGATAATGGATTCCGACATCGTAATCCTTTATCAACTCCAACCACCTCCTCTGCCTGAGGTTAAGCTCGGACTGGGTGAAAATGTATTTCAAACTCTTGTGATCTGTGTAAATCTCACATCTATTACCCAAGAGATAGTGCCTCCAAATTTTTAAAGCATGCACTACAGCTGCTAGCTCCAAGTCGTGGGTAGGGTAATTCTCCTCATGCGGTCTCAACTGGCGCGAGGCGTACGCTACCACTCTCTTTTCCTGCATCAGCACACAACCCAAACCCTTGCGTGAGGCATCGCAATAAATCTCAAAATCCTTGTTTAAATCTGGCAACACTAGCACTGGGGCTGTGGTCAAACTCTCCTTCAACTTCTGAAAGCTTTTCTCGCACTCGGGCGTCCAAACAAATTTCTTCTCCTTTTTGAGCAATTGGGTAAGTGGCTTGGCTACACTGGAAAATCCCTCGATGAAACGACGGTAGTAACCGGCCATACCTAGAAAACTCCTGACCTGGGTCACCGAAGAAGGTGACTGCCAGTCCAAAACATCCTTGACCTTTTCGGGATCAACAGCAACTCCCTCTGCGGACATCACATGGCCTAGGAAGGCGACTTCCTTCATCCAAAACTCACATTTGCTAAACTTGGCATACAACTGGTGGTCCCTTAATTTCTGCAATACCATCCTCAGGTGTTCCTCATGCTCTTTCTCATCCCTAGAGTAGATTAGAATGTCGTCAATAAACACAACGACAAACTTATCCAAATACTCCATGAACACCTTATTCATCAGGTACATAAAATAGGCTGGAGCATTGGTCAAACCAAAAGACATCACTGTGAACTCGTACAAACCGAAACGAGTCGAAAATGTTGTCTTAGGTATGTCCTCCTGTCGAATCCTCATCTGATGGTAACCTGACCTCAAGTCAATCTTGGAGAAAACTCCTGCTCCCTTGAGCTGATCAAACAAATCATCGATCCTGGGTAACGGGTACTTGTTCTTGATAGTGACCTCATTAAGTGCTCGGTAGTCCACGCACATGCGCTGACTGCCATCCTTCTTTTTCACAAACAAGACTGGCGCTCCCCACGGGGATGAACTGGGCCTGACATAACCTTTGTCCAAAAGCTCTTGAATCTGCTTCTTGAGTTCCGCTAATTCATTTGCTGGCATCCGGTAGGGTCTTTTGGAAATCGGAGCGGTACCGGGTACCAACTCGATGAGAAACTCAACTTCTCGCTCTGGTGGCATCCCTGGAAGATCATCTGGAAACACATCGGGGTACTCCCTGGCAATTGGCACATCCTCCAACTGAATCCCCTTGATCTGGCAAACCATTACTTGCTCTGGCTGATTCATGCTAGCTGAAAACTGCACTTTCTTCCCGTCGGAGCTGGTCAAAGTCACTGCTCTGCTCCCACAATATAAAACTGCTTGGTGCTTCTTGAGCCAATCCATACCCAAGATCACGTCTAGGGACTGGATATCCAAGACAATCAAGTCCGCTCTGAACTCAACTCCCTGGATGTCTATCTGAACTCCGGGACAGCCTAGGTTGGTGCTCAACTCCGCACCGGGGGATTGGATCAAATGAATAGATCCCAGAGTAACAATTTTCAACTGATGCTTTAAAGCAAAACTCCGAGAAACAAACGAATGGGAAGCTCCAGAATCAAACAAAACTGTGGCAGGTGCTGTATGGACTAAGAACTTACCGATCACGACATCTGGTGCTGCCTGGGCCTCCTCTGCAGTGACGTGGTTCACCTGACCTCTCACCACCTGCGGAGTCCTGCTGCCCTGACCTGGCGCCTGGGGTGTTCCACGCCCTGCTCCTGGAGTAGGCGTCCGTCCTGGTGTGGCTCCCAAGTCGAAGCGAACTGGAGTGGGGCCCTGCCTCTGGGGGCACTTGCTAGCATAGTGTCCTGGCTCATGACACTTGTAGCAAGTAACAGACGCTGCTGGATTGGCGTTCCTTTGCTGCTGACCACCAGATCCACCAGGTCTCTGCGCTGACTGCTGGGGACGTGGCGCTGGGGCTGGTGTCCTGAAGACTGACTGCTGCTGCTGCTGCTGAGGCACTCGAGCGGGCTGGTAAGTGCTGAAACGCTGCCTCTGAGCCTGGTGAGACTGTAATCCCTGCTGAGCCATCCTCCTCTTGCGAGACTCCTCGAGCTCGCGGCGACTGTCCTCAATTAGGATGACCTTATCCACCATCTGCTGAAAGCTGGCATAGTCGTTGCCCACGACCTGCACCTTCAAACCTGGGTTCAAGCCTTTCCGGAACCTCTTCTGACGAGCCTCATCTGTGGCTACATCCTCAGGCGCATAGCGAGCTAGCTGAGTGAATTTATTGAGGTATTCACTCACTGACATGTTCTTCTGCTACAACTCACGGAACTCCTCCTTCTTCATGTCCATCACCCCATCTAGGACATGGGCGTGACGGAAAGCGGTGTAGAACTCATCCCAAGAAATGTTGTTCTGGTCCTCGTGGGCGTCACAGTAGTTCTCCCACCACTCTGCTGCAGGTCCCTCTAGCTGGTGTGCTGCATACAACACTCTCTCCCTGTCTGTGCACTGGGCCAAGTTCAGCTTTTTCCCTACTGAACGGATCCAGTCGTCTGCCTCCAAAGGTTCTGAAGAACTGGAGTAAGTAGGCGGCCTCGTCCTCATAAACTCTGCAAAGCGGGACTGCTGGTGGGCGGCCTGGGGTGCTGCTGCCCCTGGGTGCTGACGCTGAGCCATATTGTTCATATTCTGCATCATTGCTTGCATCATCTGGGTCTGGGCCATCAGGAACTGACTGAGAGCGGGGTCCAGGGTCGGCGGAACTGCCTGGGGTGGCTGAGTGGAACTGCTCCCTGGGTTCTGGTTTGTCTGCTCACGACCTGCGGAGTTCCTGGTTTCAACCATCTTGCTGCTGCTCTGAAAAGAAAGACCATTTGCTGAGAACTGACATTCTGAGGCTCAGTAGATAAGAGGGAAAAGCAGAGGTAAGCGGTGAACTCGTCTAAGGGGAATAGCTAATGGCAACCTGAACTAAGCAAACACTTAGCCCGAAAGGCTAACAACGAGACTGGCAAAGAATAACTCCATTAAAAGATGGACATGATTGCAACATAATGCTTTAAAAGCAAGATTTACAGCTCACATCCCAAACAACTGCAAATAAAAATTCCAACGCTCTACTCGTAATACTAATCTAGTGGCTCCCACTCTGAGCCTGACAGATAGGGTTCGCTATCCTCATCCTCCTCATCACTATAGAAGACCCACGAGTTGCGGACTGGCGGCGACTCTGGTGGCGTCTGCTCTCTGACGGGGGCGGGGGGTGAAGCGTCGAAGGTACGCTTGACGATCTCCGGTGATGCGTCGTCCCACCTCCGGGCTCGGCGGTGTAGGCGTCGGTAGAGGTACTGGCGACTGCGGTTGAGGCTCCTCCCTGACTGGCTCTGGCAAACTGAGGGTGACTTCACCTTGCTTCTTGAACCTCCGAACGAGTCTAGCCATGTTGATCTTGTATAATTTGCAAAGCTGTCGGATGGCTTTGTGTGCGGCTGCTTGTGCGGAACATCCTTCGTGAGATCCGGTGCCCTTGAAACTATGATGTAGAACCTGCTTGCCGACTCTCGTGGTGAAGTACAACCTGGTGATGCTTCCAATACGTTGCCCTTTATCTTGCTCATCCTTGGTGAGGTAGACGGGCAATCTCCTCAACCCGAGGCTTCGCAGCAGAACATGGAGAAGGGCTCTCCAACCTCCCGCCTGGTTGAATGAAGCTTGAGACCTCTAATGCATTTTACAAGGGAAGATTAGCATAAAACTTACGAAAATAAATCATGAGAGAACGGGGCAAGGAACAGAATTTCTATAGAGAAGATAAGAAAGTATAGATATTACTACTCTTCAAATTTAGTTGGTTTGATTTAGAAAATAGGTTTTGAAATTTGTTCTAATTCGACCACTCTAACTAGGGCTTCGTCCTGCAGTCGATTTGGCTCTGATACCATCTCTGTAGAGACCCGAATATACAAATCCGGACTCTCCTGTGTATTCTGCACTAGTCCAGGATCACGCTAGTGCACACAGTGTGAACAAAGATAAATATCATCCATATCACGATATTCTAAGGAAAAACCAAATTATATTGATAATCATCAGAGTACGACCTTATGGTCAAGCTTACAATAGACTAGCCCGAAGGGCTTAACAAAAACTAGCAGCGGAAATCCAAAAGAAAGCGCAGCAGCCAATCGACACGCCCACAGGCTATCGAGTGGAGAACGAAGCCTAATCCGCGAAGACGTCGAAGTACTCTCCTTCTGGAACCTCCTGCTGGTGATACTTCTCCTCCTCAACTGAGCAACAGGGGCATAAAGCCGTGAGTACATTGGTACTCAGCAAGCCGTTTGTAACAAATGAATGCAATATAATATGCAAGGCTTACCAATGGAAGGCTAAAAGGGTTAATTTGCATAAACAGCATTTGGAAATATCATAAATAGATTAAAGGCGAATTGTAAATAAAACAATAATGAATAATCAAAGGAATTTAAGGTAAACCACTTATGGACCTCCCATCCACAAACCAAACCAACAGTGAATTAACCATCCACTGACCAGCTACAAGTTTTCCAAGAGTAACTATACCTCGTGTGAAATCACCGAGCATTGTCCACGACCGAGGACACGGCTATTCGAATAGTTTTACACTCTGCAGAGGTTGCACAACTGTACCCACACGATGTGATTAGCCTCGCGCTAAGGAAATCACAACAAGGCCTTTACAATGTTCAATTCCAACCCAATCCCGCCCGCTAGGGTTTCGCATCACACCCCCCCTTGCGCCTCATGGAAATCAGCAACCATGTTCATCCCAGCGAGATTGAAATTGAAACATCCCAAATTAATCAGCCAGGTCTGTCCCATACCAGACATGTGGTTTGCACGGTAATACTCAGATCAATGGCGCACAAAGTTAAGTCCTTAAGTGTTCTCGGGCGAGACTACCACATCCCACGAAGTGCTCCAACACTTCCCCCTTTACTGCACGATCACTCGCCCGAGTGAAAACCAATTTTGTATAACCACTGCCGATGACGCACCAACGTCACGGCACAAAATTTTATAACGGTGGCACCAACCACGATTCATTATGGCACCAACCACAATTCAATATCTCATTAAGTCAAATTAATTAATCACATGTGATGATGAACCCAAACGATAATAAAAGCATAGCTAAGCACACTAATCGTACCAACCCAATGTGATCGTAACATAGCATCACTACTAAGTTTCCCAACCTATGGTGTCAATGGCATCAAGGTATTCCAAAATATCAAGGAGGGAAATAACCAATTGGGACGATAACTACCAATACAAGGGTTTGAATAAAAATAGCGATGCAAGATAATTTAAAACAAAATATTTAAATAATAGATTGCAAACTGGGTTCAACATGATCAAAGGAACACGACTTGCCTTGGCCTTGCTCAGTTGACGGCTCTTGAACTTCAAATCTGACGGCGGCTCCCTCGAACGCGTGATCTAACGAGAGAGAAAACGAAACAAAGAGACAAAATAAATTCAAATAAATTCAAATGAACTCCCAAAAACTTTCAAACCTGAACCAAAAGGTAGAGCTCAATTTTAGATGAATTTAGAAAAAAGAACGGGGTCAATCGGAGCTAGGACGAGGGAGAACGGGCTCTTGGAAAATTAAATCTACAGAAAATCGGGAAAATTAGAAAAGTGCACTGTGCTGTGGACCGGGCGCACGGGAGAACAGGTTCACGGTGAACTCGGCGCACGGAACAGTGCGGCTGACTGTGCGGCTTGCGCAAGCGGCTGGCTGACGTGGCGACCACGTGGCAGGACACGTGTGCGGTTAGGGCTGACGTGGCAGCTGGCGTGGCGGCTGACGTGGCGGCTGACGTGGCACCTGAGGGTCCTCGGGTGCTGACGTGGCATCCACGTGGCGCTGACGTGGCATGACACGTCGGCCTAGGGCTGGCGTGGCTCGGCTGACTCGGCTGCTGACGTGGCCAGATCGGCTCACGGGTCCACGGACCACGACTGACCGGTGGGCCCGGCTTGTCAGTGGCACGGCTCACGGTGGACTCGATCCACGGGAAGGCGAGGAGACGCGCGGGCGCGGGCGCGGGCGGGCTGACGGCGGGCGGCGCGAGGCGCGGGTGTCCGAGGCGGCGGCGGCTGGCCGGCGACCGAGGAGGCGCGGGGCGGCGGCGGCGGCTGACCGGCGGCGACGACGACGACGACGGCGACGGCGGCCGAGAAGACGGCGGAACCGAGGGCGCAGCGGGCTCACCGGCGACGACGACGACGGCGGCGGATGGTGGCGGATCTGGCCGACAGCGGCGCACGGCGAAGGCGGCGGCGCGGGCGACGGCGGCGCGGGCGGGGCACGCGAACCGAGGCGGGCGGCACAATAAATACCCGGGCGGCGAGGGCTGACGTGGCACGGACGCCGAGTCCCCGCCGGACTCGGTCTCTGACAGGTGGGCCCCACCTGTCAGTGGAACCGGGCGAGCGGGCGGCAACGATGGCGCGCGGGCGAGGGGAGGCGCTCGGATGGGCGACGCGTGTCGTCCATCCAACGGAGGGAGGCGGGTGCGGGCGCGCGCGGATGCGCGCCGCGTGGCACGGCGGGGTGCGGGCTGGGCCGGCGGTCGGACCGGGCCGGTTCGTTGGGTTTCGGCCCACCGGCCGGTTTAGGGTTTTCTTTTTTCTTTTCTTTTTCCAGAGATTCAAATAATTCTTTTTGAGCTCTAGAAAATAGCAAATAAATCCAGAATAATCCCAGAAAAATCCAGAAAAATCCCAGAAAAATCCTTGAGACACAAGGAACTCAAATAAAATACTTTTGGCAAATGTTAATGTTTGACTTAAGCATATTAAATCCTTTTAATTCATAAAAATTTCATTTAAGTTTTAATTAATTCCAGAAAAATTCAAATGGTGAATTTTATTTTAAAAGCTTCAAAAAGGCTCTGAAAATCAGGATGTTACAATCAGCTCATGCAGGCAACCTAACAAGCCCATAGGATCCATTGGCGCATCATTCATGTACCCTGCCTCCTCCTCTGTTGGTAAACTGAACAGTTCTTTGCATGCATCCATCACTGCTTCTCGGAGATTCTCGGGCACCAGGGCACAGCCACATCTTAAACAGAGTAGGCTTTAGCCTAGGATATAAAAAAAATATCTAGTGTACAGTCTGGATAAATTTAGTCCAGGCTAGGTAACATTTTTATGGTTTAAACCAGATAGTCTAGATCATTTCACCACTGAGTCTGAGACATAACCAAATTCTGACTCCACCACTATCGGGCACCCCATGGTTAATCACCTTCATGCCAGATTTAGACAGCTTATTAATCGTGCCATTGACGAATTGCTACGTACGTACCATGAAGAGAGCTCTTGTAGGGGGGGTATAGGTTTTTGTTTATGACTTTAACTGTGTCTTATAGATTTTGGTTAAAAAATAAATAGTAATGAATAAAAAAAGTAACTTTTAGAAGAACGAGACGAGCAATAAAAATAAGAGAGAGAGATATACGCGTGATAATAGCGAGAGGAGTGGGATGCACGATATACCTGTGACCTCCTACCTTATCCTCAGAATAAAACCGTAGTAAGAAGAGTGAAGTGTCCGTTTCGAAAAGTTAGATATTTATATTAACTTTCAATTTTTTAAATAAAAATTAGAAGCAAAAGATAACACAAACAGAAACTCCAGAGTACCATGACGCCCCCGTCCTAGGATGCCTGGCCGAGGTCTGGGATAGCCCGCACCGTTGATCGGCCACGCCGTTGACGAGGACGTCGAGGTCGACGAATGGGACGCCGTCCACACCGCATGCTCCGGTACAGTCACCGTGTTCTCCGTCAGCGCGGTCAGGGGAACGATGCGGAGACGGTGCTGCCATGATTGTGCAGTGGAGGGAGATGGTTTCAGAGGGAGCGGAGTTGTGTGAGCCGAGGCATAATCGTTGCGTGGCTTACTGGTGTTCCCTGCATGACCAAGACAACCGTACACGTTGCAGCGTTGGACATGATGAGACCAGGACACATGGCTCAGCTGATGTTGGGCACGAAAATGCAACAGTTCTTTCCTTGTTCCATATACATAAGAGCTAAAACTACAAATAATTCAAACTAGAGGTAATATAAACAGATGACATGGTCTGCATGAGACTACAATGGAATTATACACCTCCCTAATTAAGCACCTGGTACAGTCGGTAGTAGCGTGAAGTGTCAAAATAGTCTTGGATGTAGCGGTAGGAAGTTTAAGGCACCTGGAGAGTAGGTGCAAGTGTTGAAACAGCCTGTCAGCCTCCATTTTTGAACGTTTTTCTCCAATCGAATGGCATGTGACTACACGTGTGGTTGGTTTGGGACTTTTTAGCGTATATATATATATATATATATATATATATATATATATATATATATATATATATATATATATATATATATATATATATATATATATATATATATATATATATATATATAAGAAGGAGTTGGTGCGGCCTCTCCCACCACCACCCTTTCTAACAACAAAAGATAATCTGACGTATGGCCCACCCGCCCCACCAACCGCCCGTACGCCTCCTTCCCCATTAACCCGTGCGCCTCAACCGCCCGTGCGCCTCCCCCACCCTCCCCCGAACCGGTGCGCCTCCTCCCCCTGATTTCTCCCTCGTCTCCTCCCCCGCCCTCCGCTCCGCCGCCTCCTCCCTCGCCCTCCGCTCCGCCGCCGCCTCCTCCTCCTCCCCACCTCGCGCCACCGCCTCCTTCCCTCCCTCCCACCTATCCGAGTCGGCGGCGCAGCAGCAGCTGGAGTGGCGGTTCGCGCAGGTCTTCAGCGAGCGCGCGGCCGGCGAGGAGGTGCAGGAAGGTAAGCCGGCCGCTGGGCCTCGGGCTTCTGCTACTCGTGTTGCTCGCCTCGCGAGATCTGCTCGGTTCGGCGGGCGGGGGTTTGACGCGTCGCGGCCCCCCGAGAGCCCGCGCATTTAGCCGCTGGGAAGTGGGGGATTCGGGGGCGGCGCCCTCGGCGAATCAAGGAGATATGCGCGGAGGTTTTGGGTTGATTTGGTTTTTGGACCGTCTGGTTCGTTGCGTTCGAGGGAGTGTTCTGCTTGCAGCGTGTTTCAAAGCGATTTAGAACGTTCTTCACTGGCTAAATGGCGAACACCTCTTTACGTACGGGTTGGATGCTTAGCAGCTATCTGTGTCAGGTGCGGGAATCACTTCATGCTGTAGGCTTTGCTGATTAGATGCACTCGTACGAGCTATTTGTTGTCGCAGAGAGGTTTTGGATCTGGTGCTTGGTAATGTTGTTGAACTGTAATACGTCCATGCTGCGGGAGTTGCATTGACAATAGGAAACCGGGAATGTGGGATATATTTGCAATACGGTATGCCAGTGGAGTGTTCAAAGTTTGAACTTTTGTACGATGATGTGCGGGGATTGTGGATTTCCGTAAGGTTTGTAATATTCACCGTTTGAATTTTCTAGAGACTATTGAAAATGATTTGTATGGTTGCAGTTGATATGCATTTTTTGATGCTTTGGGACAGCAAAGTAGTTCATAGTTCTTTACAAATCAAGTTGGTTGATTTCTTGGCTGCCGGGCTGTTGATAATTGGTTCCTGCAGTTTTTCAGGTGGAGGCTTCCGTGAATCAGGTTGCTAGCAACAACATGCGCCTCTACAATCTGCCCTCCAATAACACACAGCCGACCAATTGGGTTTTATGTATATGACCATCATTCTGTCGTGCAGTTCTTGTTGAGGTATGCGTTCCTTAGTTAAATTTAGTACTGTTTGTTTCTATGCCGTACCAATTTATAATTATATATTTGATTTGTCAAAAGGTGGTTCACTTGTAATATTTATGCGTTCCATCTCCTGTGCTTAACAAATCAACTGGTCATGCATATGTGCTTTCATTAACTGCTAAGTATTGTATACCCAAAAGCATTAATGTAGACTGTACATCTATGCTCTACTATGTTTTCAAAGAAACACATAAATGTATGACTGCACAATGATGTGTTTTAATACAAATGCTTATTACCAGTTTTCTATGTAACTCAAAAATACTTTTTGGTGAAACTAATTACCCGCCAGGATTATTTGAGGAAGGAACTTGAATTGGATCCTGAGCTGACTGCAGTGTTGCTGATGGGAGGTGGAGAGGGCATGGGCCCTGTCAAGAAGACTGCAAAAGCCCTTGGATAGTCATTGTTTGACAAAGAAGTTGGGAAACCAATTGGGCAGCTTATTGTCATTTGTGGTCGGAACAAAACACTGAGCTCCTCATTGCAGGCTCTTGAATGGAAAATACCAGTCAAGGTATAAATCAAAATTTATGCTTTCAGTTCTTGTAAAGATTCACATTGTTTCTTCCATAGTCCAGACCACAAGAATATTCTTTATTCACCGTGTTTTATTTTTAACAAAAGGTTGGGGGATTTGAGACCCAAATGGAGAAGTGGATGGGGGCGTGTGATTGCATTATAACAAAGGTATATCCTTGACCATTCTTGATAGTTAGCATGATGCTTCCTTTCAAGGTTTTTGCGGTATTCTTAATTTTCTTTTTCTGTTTTTGTTGTTCTGTTCAATAGGCTGGAACAGGTACCATTGCTGAAGCCTTGATTAGGGGCCTTCATATCATCCTTAATGACTTCATACATGGATAGGTTTGTGCTCACTAACTTTGGGCGTTTGTATATTGTTATAATAAGCATTCAAAGTATGTATTTGCAATGCTATAGTGAATTTAAATTTGAAATACCTCATAGTTGAGAGATCAAAACAATTTTCTACATTTGAAGTCCTTAAAAGAACCTCAGCTATGTAAGCTTGTTTGGGTCAATATTAGTATAAGCTGGCATGGGTGCACTGCCATGTCTGTTTGTGGTTATTGTCTTGTGAACTTTTTTCCCATACGCCATCTTTACAGATTTGAAGAAAGTGGAAATCTCATGAACTTTATTCTGATAATTGGAGCTGGTTTTATATGCTAATAGAATATGTAGATTGTTAATAGAATTTATTCCTATCGTTGTTGAGACTAATACTATACAGTTCACAAAGTGGTTGAATTTTGATTATGTGCAATCTACAGTATGCAAGAGTTGTATGCTTCTCTCAGGTTAACTGGTAGTCGACATAAGACATCATCTAACATAAGTTTGTATTGTGCGTGACAGGAAGTTGGCAATGTCCCTTATGTCGTGCACAATGGTGCCAGCGTGTTCTCCAAAAGTCCTAAGGAAACTGCTAAACTTGTTGCCCGTTGGTTCGGTCCAGACTTAGAGGAACTGAAGAGAATGTCAGAAAATGCATTAAAATTGTCCCAGCCAGAAGCTGTATTTGACATTGTCAGAGATATCCATGAGCTCTCTCAGGAGCACGGGTGATGTCACAGATCTCCAGTTCCTTGATATCATCCTTTTTCATACTGTCGCCCGAAACCACCCCTATCCAACTTATGTGAAAACCTCAAACTGTGTATAACTTTGCAGTTTCATGCATTTACTATAACGTTTTTTTCAAATCCTCTTCCTATAGATGGTTAAATATGAATTTTGGGTTTGATTAAACACCTATCTTACCATTATCCCTTATAAGGTGTTTGGAAGATGCTCCTTATGCAAAGATGCAAAGTTATGTTTCGCTTTGATACGTGTGAAACAAAATTTATATTTATTGTAAATTTTAGAATCATACTGATATCATATGTCATCTTTTTTGAGAATCCGTTGCAACGCACGGGCATTGTACTCTCTCTCTCTCTCTCTCTCTCTCTCTCTCTCTATATATATATATATATATATATATATATATATATATATATATATATATATATATATATATATATATATATATATATAGCGTGTTTTGCACCTATATTTAAAAAATAGCTATATACGTACGGAAATAGTAAAAATAACACTTCTGCCACTCGGTGACCAGACGACAGTGGTCTACAGGCAACACGTTGCGTCCTGGGCGCCTGTCGCCTAGCCATCGAACAGCCACACACCTTCCGCCTAGGCACCGGCCTGTAGGTGGCCTGCCGCCCAACCATAATACAAAATTAGCAAGCTTAATTACATGTCTAAATATTATTTTCTATATCATATTTGTTTAAATTTTAAATATAGCAAATAAGCTCAAAAAATTCCAAAATTTTATGTACAACTTTCTGACACAACGTACTTCATTGTGTAATTTTTTGACAATTTTATACACTCTAAATATTGCTCAAAAATTTGTAATATTTAGATATTTACAGGACTTGTTACATATAGCAAGTGAACTCTAAAAATTACGAAATTTTATGTGAATTCTACCAACACAGTCCACCTAATTATGTAATTTTATGGAAATTTTATATACTTCAAATTTATCATGATAATTTATGTTAATTTAATCACAATTAATGATATGCGATGCATCTGTTGCAGTGCACGATCTCTGTCCTTCGTACATATGTCAGCCCACTACTGCTATGTTTCCTTTCTCACTGCGTCCTTCGCACAATTGTCACTCTTCCGTGTCGTCCCCCCTCGCGTACTCTCTCGTCCGTGGCACGGCACAACATAATGACATCAGTGTGGACGAGGGAGCGCGCGAGGGGGGACGGCACGGACAGAGTGACAATTATGTAAAGGACACAGCGGGAAAGGAAACATAGCAGCAATGGGCTGACATATGTGCAAAGGACAGAGGTCACGCACTGTAAAAGATGCATCGCATATCGTTAATTATGATTAAATTAACATGGTAAATTTAGAGCATATAAAATTCTCATAAAATTATACAATTTGGTGGACTATGTCGAAAGGCTTTATATAAAATTTTGTAATTTTTTGAGCTTGTTTGCTATATGTAACAACTCCTGCAAATATCTCAATAGTACAAATTTTTTAGCAATATTCAGAGTGGATAAAATTGTCAAAAAAATTATACAATGAACTAAGTTGTGTCATAAAGTTGCACCTAAAATGTTGGAATTTTTCGAGCTCATTTGGTATATTTAAAAATTCAAATAAATATGGCACATAAAATAATATTTAGGTAGGGCAGCAGACCACCTGCTGTCTGGTGGCCAGGCGGCAGGCGCACGGCCGTTCGGTGGCCGAGAAGCATGCGCTCGGGACGTCACGTGTCTCCTGTAGGGCGCTGTCGCCTGGTAATCGGACGGTAGGCGCTTGGGACGCCACTTGTCGCCTGTAAGCCATTTTTGTTATTTTGTACGTATACGGCTATTTTTGTAAATACGGGTGCAAAACACAATATATATGCCAAAAAGTCTTGGTTTGGTGCATATCACAATGTTAAAGAATTTGACATGCATTTGGTATACTACCAAAATTTTGAAAAGATTCCTTCTTTTGTTTCTTAGCTCATTTTCTTGCAAATTTTTGCCAATCCATATGCAATCTAATCCATGACCAAATTTTGGCATACTTGGAATTGCACTATGTTAAAATTTTAGCTGGGAATTTTGGCATCGGTTAGAAGACTCTCTACTGGTTGAATCACTCGTCAGGTTTCATGCGATTTGATCCAGAATTTTTAGTCACGTCGTATCAAAACGTTGGATTTTCTAACACCATTATTATGCGGCGTTTGATGGGGATAACTGAAAGTGAAATGCACGGCTATTTTTAAAGGATAGGTGAACTGTGTGTGTGATAAACTGTACTTGCTCCTTACTTGCATTTATTCAGTTTGTTAACCTGCTCGGATGGAAAAGCGTATGGTTGTCTAAAGTCAATACTGCTATAATTTCGTCATCTTCACATACGAAGATAGGGTCCATTTGATATGATTGTAGATTATGGGTTTTGACTAAATTTTTTGAATTTTGCTGTTTGTGACAGAGATTACGGAGAGAGATACCCGCTTGTGATTTTAGTTCATACAGATATTGAACTTTTAATGTGTACTGCAATTAACTTGTTGGTCCTGTCTTGAGAAAATATTATATTTAAAAGTTAGATACTATACCAAAAACTAAAAACTGTTTTTAGAAACCGTTAAAGAACAGACCATAATCTTAAGCCGACAAGCCACTTGAAGCGTAGTACTTCGAAAGGGACATCCCTTACTCATTTCACACAGTGTCTCTCAATTACGAGCTATGAACAAATGAAAATTCAGAAATATAGATGCCAAAGCTTGTCCAGAAAAATTATATACCTCCCTAATTATAAAAGAACCAAATAAATGGAGAATCTATTTTTAACCAACCATTAAGTCTATGTACACGCACCCTAAATTTGCCGCCGAAAAGAGGATTAACGGGGACGACCAGGACACGTTCCTAACTTCCGTGGAGTACGTTCTGCTGGTCAAAAAGCGACGTCAAACACGGCCTCCAAGTGGAAGTGGGCACGCCCCGCCGTCGCACTGCTGCTCCGCGGCCTTGCCGTCGCCGGCGACCTTCGCGCCCTTGGCCGGCGCGTCGGACTCTCCACGCCGCACCGATCCCCACACCGGCAGCCTCACGGAGAGCGACAAGAACGACATGTTTGGCCAGCGGCCTGACTGACCGAGGCGAACGCTCCTCGCGGAGCTGGAGCCGCCGAAGCCTCGGCGCGTGCTTCCGTCACCGCCCGTCCGGAACGCTTGGAGGCTCGTTGTGCGCCGCAGCTTGCCCGCCGCGACGACCTCCCGGAGGACGTGCTCGGGCAGCCTCAGCGTGAACCTCTCGGCGCTCTCGCCGGCCGCGGCGAGCGAGTGCCCCGTGGTGTGCGATCGCGGGAACTGCGCGGGACGCCGGCCCGACTTGCTACGCAGCGCACGCTTCACGCTGCCGATGCGCCTCAGCTCGGCCTCCTCCTCTCTCCTAATCCTCTCTTCCTCCGTCTCCTCGGCATCAACGACAACCACGGTCACTTGCTCTGGTGCCGCAGCAGCTTCTTGCGCCGGCTGCTCCAGTGCAGGGACATCTTGCTGGGTGGTCGTCGACACAGCAGTACTGACCGCCGTCGGGGCCTCCGCGTTGAGGGCAAGGTTTGCGCGGCAGACGGGGCAGGTGACGTGCAACGCGAGCCACGCGTCGATGCAGTCGGTATGGAACGCGTGGGAGCACTTGGGCAGGAGGCGGAGCGTCTCGTCGTCGTCGAACTCGCTGAGGCACACGGCGCACTCGAGCGCCCCCTTGCCAGCCTTGTGCGCCTTGACGTCGGCGTAGGCCATGGTCGGAAACGCCTCCAGCACGGCCGGGTCCAGCCCCCTCATCCTCCTCGATCGAACGGCACCCGTGGCGAACGTGATCCCGCCCGCCCGGCCAGCGCCGGGGTACTCTCCTGGCCCGCCGAGCGGGGCCCTCATGCACCACCGGATGTAAATCGAGAAGAACCCGAGGAAGAAGAAGGCGGTGACGAGCACGACGATCACGATCGCCATGGACGAGTTGAAGTTCTTGGGGTCGAAGTAGTTCGGGCCCGGGCCCGACGGCGAGCCCTGCTGCGCCGCCGCGAAGTCGGCCGCACCAGCGACGAGTACGATGACGAGGAGAAGGAAGCGGCAGCCATTGCCGCGGCAGCGCGTCAGGCCCATGAGGGTGGAGGGGGGGTGGTCAGTGGAGGGTGGTGGCTTTCTCTGCTTCTCCTTTCGGGTGGGAGTATTGATGGTGGCGGGGGGAGTGGAGTAGGGAGTATGTTCACACGTGGGAGGGAAGGGATAAAAAGGGCGCGCGGGCGCCGTGCGTGTGAAGTTACGGTGATGAGTTTTAATCCACCGCAAAAAAAAACACTTTTCTGCGTGCCTCTAGCCTACCAAAAAATGCAGAATTTTTTAGCCACTAGTTGGTGAAAATTAAGCATTCATTTGGTTTGCGTATATAAGCATGAACAAATGCTGCCGCAGCCCAGAGTCCAGAGTGGGCGGAGAATCTGGTGATTATTGATTTCTTTCGCCAAAGCCGCGGCTTAGTTTGATCTTTGATGCGATCAACGAAGGGTTGGGCTCCACCGGCACGTGGATCTCACCAGCTGCAGGAGGCAAGGCGTGCGAATTATGCGTCGTGCCCTACTGCACCAACATCTTTCCCTTTCTTTAAGCTTTAGTTTTAACGATGTGCTTCTCTTTAATATATCGCGGCAGGCAGCAGAGCAGAATTGAATCAACGACCAGGCGAGTGATGACCGATGGCTAGTGAGCCGGTCCTTACCAAACGACCTTTGCGTGGTGGGTAAAGAACGGCGACGTTTCATGCTAGTACTGCACTTGCGGGGTCCAATCCATGCGGCCGCGCGCGTCGGGGGTTCAAAGCCAACGGCGATGGTTATGCGCTGTCGCCGTCCGCCGCCGTCGGAAGCTGATCGTGCGAGTCTGGCGAGAGACGGACGGTTAATGGTACTTGCCGGCGGCATGAATGGGGAGGGCCGGGGGTGTGGAAAAGACTGGAAATGCACGGTCCAAACGCACGAAAACCTGCCATGCACGTACCTGGCTAAACCGCGGTGGCAATAATAATAATACGAGTGTAATAATAACTAGAGCGGTCGGCGCGTTTTGCCGCGCCACACGGCGTGGTCTATAACTGTATTTGTTTTTTTGTGTTACGACAGCATAGGAGTAAGGGAGGAATATTGGTGGGTTCTTTTGCACTGTGTTTTTTTATTTTTAATTTGAATTTTTGAATTCTGACTGTTTACAAAAAAGAGCATAGAGAGAGATACTTGCATGTGATTTTGCTCGATATAGATGAAGTTGAGACTGTCTACTACAATCGACCTATATATCTCACTTTAAAAACACACGTCTTTTGAACACTAGTTAATGTAGAAAATCAAACTATAAACCTAAGGTGGTGATCGGTTCGGCTGAAAGCCTCATGGCTTATGGCTGAAAACACTGTAGCTGGCTGAAAAAACCACTGTAGCTGACAGAGGCTTATTTACCATAATTAAATTTAAAAAATTTAAAAATAGAAAAAACATATTAGCCCATCACGTATAATGTAAACAAATACGAGGGAAAAAACCGGTAAAAAAACTCAAAAAAGCCAAAAGTTCAGAAAAAGACGAAATTTATGAATAGTGCAAAAATAAGCTGAAGCCAGAAGCTGAAGCCATATTGATCAGGGCCTAAATGAACCCACTGTTAGCAGAAGCTGTATTTTTTTTTGCGTGTGGCTACTTTTTAATATGGACTAGGAATGGACTGTGCAGGTGATAAAAGTGTATATGCTGACAAAGCTCTATAGCATGCGAGATTGTTACGAGCACATGATGCTTATAGGATGATATATGTTAGACCATATGGTAGTCGTGCAATGAGTGATAGTGAATAATTGATATTTAGATTTTATTAGAATTTGTGTTTGTGAAAGTTCTGGTCGATGCGGTATTGTTGCTGAAGTTTTCAAGATAACAGGTCTGGTTGGTAGGCGTCGATCACGGTAGATCGACCATGGCAGTCGACCACGGCAGGTCGACCACAGCAGATGACCAAACCAGGTCAACCATGGTATTTCGATCACGGCAGAACGACCTCGATCTGGAGTTTTTAGAGGAGTCAAAGATCCTGGAGTCGAAGAGCAGTCGAAGACCCTGGAATCGGAGACTCCAGATAAACCGGTCGTAACTAAGTAAACCGATCGTAGCTACAGTGAACCAGTCGATGGTCATAAGCTAAGAGGAATTGGTCGTATGATATAATGCAACCGGTCATAGCTGTAGTGAATCAGTCGTATGCTATGAGGGAACTAGTCATACCGAAAAGTGAACCGATCATATGACATAATAAACAAGATACAATGGACTACGGTCGGTAGTCGGCAAGCTTTGACTAGGATGGTTGGGGTCTTAAGCTTTAGTGGACCGGTCAGAAGTGACAGTAACCGGTCGGTGGTCATTGCTACAGTACCAGGTAGGTACTCGGTAGTCGTTGCTACAATACCATATAGGTACCCGGTGTTTGATGTTACAGTATTATGTAGGTACCCAGTGGTTGTTGCTACAGTGACTGGTTGATGGTCGGTATTCGTGGACTAAGAGCGTTGTGATGCTTATGATTTGCAAGTATTCTGAGTGGTGGTAATGCTCGAGTACTTATGATTTTCAAGTATTCGTTGAGATAGCGATCTGACTAGCATATGCTTGGCAATCATATTATTCGTACTAAGTGGTCAGAAGTTGATTTTCTAGAGAGCATGAAAATTATGGTCATGTATGACATGGTTGGTGTTGATGGATGGTTAAGAGTGTGGTTTACGTGTGTGGACTAATGTCGGTCAAGTCGGGAAGAACTTGTGCTAGGAAAAACGTTTTTTGGTCTTTGCATGTGCAGTTTGGACATGGAGACAGTCATGGTCGGTAATGAGGAGGACCGAAACTAGGATAAAAAAATTTGAGGTTTAGGTGGTCGAGGATGTCACGAGGTGGTCAGACTCACACTGGAGCACGTGGAGATCAAAGCTGAATGATGCGTGGAGAAGCTACAGGAGGTGCGGTCCTAGAGGCATCAAAACATGAGGATGGTGCGTGGAGAAGCTACAGGAGGTGCGATCCTAGAGGCTTTATCACATGATGAGATTAGAGAAGTTATAGAAGGAGTCCATAACTTGGAAGGTTTAGAGATATTGGAAAACCCATGTTTGGAAGGGGTTTTGGTCCCTTGATTTTCGGAACGGATAGAGTTTGGTTTAGAAATATTGGAAAATCCGTGTTTGGATGGGTTTCGGGTCTCTTGATTTTCAGAAGAGATAGGATTCATGTTCGTGTTTGATGATGACACGTTTGGGGCGTTAGCCTATAAAAGCAGGGAGATGCTAAGGGTTAATGTCAGGCTTTCGGAAGATTTTTAGCGAAAAGATTGGAGAAGAGGCTTTAGTTTTTAGCTTGCATTTTTAGGGGTGCTTGTGAGTGCAGTTTATAAATTCATGAAAAACCAGCAATAAAAATCATCTTGAATCAATCTGGTTCATGAATTGCTTGAAGAGCACTGGTGATTGTAGGTGGATTGGATTTTACGACAATGGCAAAGGTGAGTGAGCGGTTGAACAGAACAATCGATCAAGTGGTTGTGCACTGAGCGATCGATCAGAAGGTTGAGCATCGGGTGGCCGAAATGTTCACCGACCGCCAGGAGACCCCCTCTAATTGTAGTATTTGATCCTACAAGTGGTATCAAAACCTGGTTCTAGCATCTCTGGCCTAATACGGTGAAGGGACCCTGAGAGACCGTCGGTGTACAGTGAAGGGGCAGTGAACAGCCGAGGGACGCCAATATGTGAAAGGAGAGATTGTTGGAATAGTACCACATTAATTGTGGAAGTCAAGGAACATAACTTAAAAGTGAGGGAGTCCTTCACTTTATTAGCTAGCTTTTGGAATGAGAAGGTCCTTATGATCCAACAATATATTACAGATAACCTGATATAGGTGCATATACAGAGGTCTGCTAAGTATTTACAGAGGATGTGCATAACTAAAGGTTCATCGGTAGCAGCCCAATCATGGTGTTTGCTTGCTAAATTCGTCTCGTGCATCGGAAAAAGCTTCATTATTATGGATTAGGCATATCATCACATCGTCGTTAGACTACTGGGACAATATATAGATAGGCAAAATATCATCAGCATGAGACTGGTTGTGGCACTTGTTTGCTTAGTTCTGCAAACCACCAAACATGTGTCCTATATGGAAGATGTCATATTAGAACACTGACATTGTTCCAACAAAAAACTGGGCAGAACAGAAAGTACGACCTATCATATACAATGAATAACAAAAATACATGTACTATTGAAAGGTGCATACAAAATATACATAAGTAAATTAAGTAAATAGGAAATCCAGAACTAAAGGCAAATCTAAAATACTACGAGCAAGCATGGCACAATCCTCTCTCGTGTTTTGCGCACTTTTTTTCCTTATAGGCTTGAAGCACAGCTTGGCAAAAGTCCTAAGCGAGGGTATCAATTCATTAGTTTTGGTTTAGGAAAGTTAATATACAATAAATTTGTACTCTTAGCATCAAGAATGCAAGTTATTCCTTAATAGAGCAACAAAACCGTACAAACATTCTAATATGCTTCTGCAGGTTGGGCCATTCTTGTCGATTGAGAAACAAAACATTTGCCCTTGGAATAACACGAAGGGAAATCACATCTTAATGACTTCCTGTAATAGTGATACCATCCTGTTATCGGACAGTGAGAAAATACTAGGACAAAAAAACATACGAACGCCAACAGTTGTCCTCTTTCAACAGATTGCCTGCAACAACAAAAGGGACAATGGTGTGATTATTTTAACCTAGAGAGAAATACCTAGCAGTGCTGCCATAAGAAAGTTCCAGACCCATACAAAAATCATGCAACAAACCAATAAAATCGTTCTCAATATTTTCTTATCTGATGAGCCACAGTGTGCATCACAATGCATTATCTTTTTTTTTGTCCTCTCTGCAATGCTTGCAAACCAAAAGAGAAGACAAAGCTCAATGTACTATTCCTAAATATACATATTACTGTCGAACTACAGTAAGAAATTAAGAATAGCATTCCAGGAAAAACACTTATTCTGTAATTTGAGTTAATGGCTAATTTATTCATTTATTGCTTGGCGGACTAAAATAGAACTGGGTAAGACTGTTTACTAATACAACTAAATAATGTCAATGGCTTATGCATATAGCAAAGAAAAGTTCCAACCATTTTGGTAAAATTACCTCTAATTTGTCTTAATGGCTAATTTATTCATTTAGTGCTTGGTGGACTAAAATAGAGCTAGGTAAGACTGTTTACCAGTACAACTAAATAATTTCAATGGCTCACTACATACAACAGAGAGAAATTCAGAAAGAAGTTCCAACTATTTCGGTAAAATTACCGAATTGAACACATAGAAAACCATGATAGAGCCAAAGAAGCGACATCATGATTAATTTGAGGCAGTATTGTCAAATTTTTAACCCAAATAGACTACATACAGATAGGCCTAGAAACAAGCCAAGCCGCAGCTTGCATAATCTACATCTCGGTCGTCTTACCCGTTCACCACGCTGGCTTTCGTCCATGTCATTACGAATGCAGTGGGACTGTCGTCTTCTACGGCCACATGCTTCAGCGCGTCGTACGGCACCCACCACACCTCCCCTGGCCAAACATCCCTGTAGTGCACATGCAGCCCGTATGAGTTGAACTGCGCACTCCAAGTGCTATACAAGTGGTGCATGTCATATTACTCCAAGATGTACAGCTCTGAGGCCTACCGCCTTGCCACGCAGTCCACGTATACATGGGAGCAAGGCTTGTGAAAAGGATGTGGCTTGTTGCACATGCATGACGCTTCATCATCGATCGTGCACACTTGTTTGCGCTCCCTTTGGCATGACCTATAATGTACTTTTCCCTCAAATAGATCTCAAACTTCTTCCTTATACCATCCAAGGGTCTGGCAGTGTGTGAACAAGCCTTCATCATCTTCATTTCCATGTGCGCCTATATAACTTTGGAGAATTGCTTGCCCTCTATATGCTTCTTAGCCATCAGGGCTCTATTTATGAGGTATCCGACTGTGCGGTTCCAGCTCTCATCGATGATTGTGGTGATTAGTAGGGAGCGCACACCCTTCAGGACACCATTATATACTTCGGACATATTTGTTGTCATGATTCGGTACCTTGCACTGCTGGTGTCATGCAACAGAGACCATTTCTCTGAATCAAATGTGTATGTGTTCACCCACTGCGTGAACTCCCCGACCCTCACAGAACTGCCCACCGCTGCCCCAGGTTCGCCATCCTGTGAGTGCACGACATACTTGCTGGTGTCCTCATCAAGCTATCTCCACACGACATCAAACTTCCGTCTCTGGTTCTGCATGCGGAGCTTCTTGAAGGTCTTCATCTCCTTGCTTCAGAATCTTCTATGGAAGTTCACCGCGAGATGCCCCATAGACTAACGGTTCCTCAAGTCATTCCACATGAACGGGGGCTACGTCTTGTTTTGCATCATGCTTATTATGGACAGCAACCAATGTTACGGTCCGAGATGACACACACATCCACGCGGTCCTGAACCACCGTCTGCTTCACATTGGCCAGGAACCACAGCCAGCTCTCCGTGTTCTCACTCTCCACAGTTGTGAATGCCACGTGGAGTAACTGGTCATTGGCATCAGCTGCAACCGTAGTCAAGATGGAGCCTTGTACTTTCTGGATAGGAAGGTGCCATCCATCGTCAGCACGGGATGGCAAAACTTGAACCCGTTGATCGCCTGACCAAAGGCACAAAACGCTCTATCAAGAATGAAGCAATTTGGCCAATTTGTGGGATGCAGTCACTCCACCTTGTTTATGTATGTCTCAGGATTTGACTCTGCTATTTTGTGGAGCAATCTTGGGACTAGGTCGTACGACTTTTCATATGTGCCGTACATACAATCCAAGATCTTCTTTTTTGCCCGCTAGACCTTCTTGTAGCTAACCTCGAAGTCCACCATGTTGACAACATCTGCCTGGAGAAGCTTCGGTGAAATGAAAACATCTGCTGTGACCAAATGGCTGACCAAGCTAGCACCATACGAGGATTTCAAGTTGCATTGCCTTCGGAGTGGCTCAACAAGCTCGCATGTATGATCCATTAGCATCGAGATCCGAAAGTTCGTGACCTTACCCCTTGACCACTGGGCACAAACCTTTCCAAGGCAGGATTCATCCACACACTTCACGATATAGGTGTCAGGGTTCGACCTGCGCACCCTATATATCCGGTTGATGGCCACATCATATCTGGCAATGGCCTGTTGGACAGCCCTCTTGTTAGGGAAGCGCTACCCTAAGAGTAGAGTATCTTCATTGAAGCCCCAGTGTGCCTCCTCTACTTGCGGCAGAACCAGCGATGTCGTCCAACCTACAGCTGACATAAGTGCCATCAGTGGTAACACCACCACCAACTACATCTCCCAAAGAAGCTCCTCCATCTCCCTCATTTTTAGAACTAGATGTTTTCACGTCCTCCTCCTCACTCTCCATTTCTTCCACCTGGTCGGCCAGGTACTCATGGCAGTCAATATAGGCTGCCCACCATCTCAGCACGCCTTTGTTGGGCTCAAAATTTTTGGCACACCTCCTCAGGTCTTCATCACCCACCGCTTTGCTCGCATCTCCACAAGTAACCCCACCTACATCATCGCCAGAGACCAACCCAGGCACTACATCATCAGCGCCTACGCAGGAACAGGCATGGCGGATGACTCTAACCGCTCCACAAACTAAACATACACTGTCGGTCTGCCATATATTGCAGCAGCAAGGTTGCACATAGCCTACATGTAACTGGCCCATTACTCGTCACTTGTCACCTTCAAAAGTTGCCATGAGGTCTCCCCTTGATCACCCAACAAGGAGACGTACAACGCTTCAATGCGCAGCTTGTTCCTTGCAATGCCGCAATCGAACACGGAACAAATGCACCTCCTAAGCTCCAAGAGACCCATGTCCTTCAGACCAAGCACCCAGATTACAGTCCGGTCATAGTTTGACAGGTCCACCCCGTACGGTCCATCACGTGTGATACCGTTCCCATGGTACACGAACAGATCCTGAATGCTCGCCATGGTAACTGTAATGTACAAAAATCTGCACAAAACACAACAATGTAACCAAAAAAAATACATGCCTAACAGTTTCTACATGCTAACTTTGTGCAAATACTATAACGCTGCTCTAATACCAATTATAAGAATAAACTTTAATTTTGCAAAACTTTGCAGCACTTATATGATTCAACAAAATATCATTGCTTCTATTAAAATGCACAAACTGATCATGTTCGGTGTTCAGAATATGCATGATGTCTTTTTTTCTTCTGTCTACCTTTCACTTCAATGTTCTCAAGATGGACAGAGAAAAATCATCTATCTATTTTGTGTGATATGCAACAACCCTTTGATAGTATACGTAGAGATGTCAGTTGCATTGTCAGACGTCGCTTACAACAGTCGTGCTCGCTGCGAACAAACGTCCGCGTCGCTGCGTGCAAATTGCAATGCGAACAGCCTGCATGCAACTAATCAAGCAGCTAGCCGCCCATGCAGCTTGCTGGCCCATGCATGTAACTTATCTAGCAGCCAACCGTGCAATTAACACACATGTATACAGTTATTTAGCTAAGGGAGAGAGGATGGATTAAAACTCTTGATTATCATCTTTAAATTTAGTAACCATCATACTAGAATTTTTAATGCTAGAATCAATCTAATAAAATTACATAGGCCATAAAAGATTAAATTAATCTTACAACACGAACAATCCTGATCAGAACGCAGATTAAATTACTCTTACAACACGAACAATCCTGATTAGAACGCAGGAGAAAGCACCGGCAAGCGATGCGGCAAAAAACTCACGAACCACAGGAGAAATCACTAAGCAAAACGGAGATGGATCATGGAAGAGGCGGGCAAGGCGTAGCAAAGAAGAACAACTAATGGGAAGGGAAGACGATCGATCACACATCCATATACAAAAACCCCTCTCCACGCACCCTCCGCTTGTACGGCTGAAAGACCCGGACGTCGGTGAGCCAAGGGGAACGCCGCCGTACCAGGATGAACAGGGTAGGATGAAAATGGGTCGGATAGCTTTCGATCGATCCGGATAAAAACGAATACAGATTATTTCAGATCGGATTTTTTCGGATAATTCTCGGATCGGAACTACAGATTTTTTAATCGGAAACGAATACGAATACAGTAGACCTGATATCCGGCAAATACGAATACGGATTATCCGGATAATACAGATCTAGATATCCAAGATTTCAACCTAACATTGCGCAGCCCAAGCCAACCTCTCTCATCTCCCCTATCACTAGCTCACTAGCAAATATTTATGTTTATTAAAAATAAATTTAGTATTGTCGGTAGATAAAAAATTTATACTGATTAAATTGATGTGCTGCTGTTTAAATCATTCTGATGCAAATTTAAATTCTTAATTAATTTATTAGTCACATGTAAATGGTAGAAATCTATTAATAATTATTTAGAAATTTAGAAAAAATTAACTGCCATTTGAAGATTTAAAATCTGTACAATGGTATGACTATTGTGGATAAAAATACTTATGTTTGTTTAGATTTCATTAATATTTTGACAAGATAAATTATTTATGTGTTTTCATTGATTTTGGATGTATAGTTTAAGGGGTTTTCATATTCCGATAAATATTCGTGACCGTATTTGTTTTGATTCGTATTCGCTCTATAACTGTATTCGATATTATTCGCATTTGTATCTGTATTTAAAAAATATAAAAATAAATATAATAGTAATATTATTCATCCATATATGATCGGTTTGCATACCCAGAACAGGGCGACGAACCCCACCATACCGGCGAGCGAGACAGGCCAAGGCGAACCAACAACGGCATGGATCACGTAAACGAGCGATAGCGAAGGAAGAGATCCAGGAACCGGCCCATGGAGCAGAGCCGACCGGCTGTGCAACGCGGAAGCGACAGGCCCAGTAGCCCAACCAACCGGGAAGCCGACGCCGGAGAAACACCACCGCAGAAGGAACCATCCACCGGATGCGTGGCGCCACACAAAGTGGACGACTAAACGTACGGCGCTGTCCTGACCTCGCCTTCTCCACGCGCCTTGGGATTAGGCAAGATTCGCCAAAAAAAAAATGAGTGTAAATTTGTTGACTAGTACTATTTTTTTAGGACCACTGCCGCAGAAAAATGAGTACTTTTTTTACTTGCTTCAATCCTATCAAGTTATCAACAGTGTAAAAATTATCTCTTGGATATGGTAGTGAAGTTAAGATATATATATCTCTATCAACCAGGGTTCAAATACTAGTGATCATTTTTGCGTTTATAAGAGTAGAAATTTTATAATATTTATGAATTTATTTTAGATCTCCGTCTAATTAGATATATGCTAAAAAAACGTGTACTCACATGCGTATGATATGTACGTGTGGTGGTGTATGTTCGAAAAACAGCAGTGCGTTATATTATGAGTTACGAGAACTTGGACAGCTAGTCAGCCAGCTGTTTTTCTTAATTCAGGAGGCCGGCGCTTGAGCACTCGAGCTCAACAGAAATCTGATGAAAACATTTGTTTTTGTTGCACTAACTTGTGTTAGGTTAGCATGCACAAAACTCCCTTCTAGAGATATAGCAAGGCAGATGTCAGGATTCATTCCGGGTCCTGACAGCAGATCGATCGCATTAGCAGGTCGCAGGAACGAATAAACAACAGCCTTGTGCCGTACGTAACAATTGGCAAACGACCGGCTTCCGATTAACAGACGAAAAAAAATAGCTCGTAGGGTTCATTCCCCATTTCCCCTTTAGCACTGTGATGGTGGAATCTCACTGTCATTGTCAACAATTTTCATCATCTTCATCGGCAAGTTGCATGGTTTCCTTTAAAATTCAGGAGGGAGAATTCAGAGTCAAAGGTTCAGCGAAGGCTGCACTGCATTTTCTCAATTTTCCTGTAGTTAAAAGGATTGACGAAAGAATGAACAGTACTGGTAAGATTGAGGGGAAAAGAATGAACCGTATGTTTGGGATCTCTTTGCATCAACTTTTGTGAATGAATAAAAATGCCTAAAAATTAGAGAGACTCTATCAGATTATCGAGAGACTATCAGACTATCTTCTTATTTTCCTAAACGGGCATTAGACTATTTTCAGGTGGTGAGTGTACTGTTCATGTTAATATAGACAAAAGGTACATGAGGAATCCTGCCACAAGCAACATGTAATTTGGGCTCTCCAACAGTGAACCACCTGCAGAGAAAAGGGCCATGTTAACGCTTAACAGGGGACATGGACAATACGAATCAAACTGCAAAAGGAAATACTTGCTGCATTAAGCAGATGAGTGTCTATAATAATAGCAGACGATGCTACAGCTCATCTAGACACTAGCAGAATCACTCTAACCCATAAGCCATTTGTCATGGGGTGAGCACTTAGACAACGATCGTCAGGACAATTGATATGATAACCAATTTTAATGTAATATAATAGCATATGCCTACATTAATAAATGGGTTATATAGTGACTTAGACCCTGTTTGGAACGCAGGAATTTCACAAATATTTTGCAGGAATTCCTGTAGGAACTAGGAAAAATTCCATGTTCCAAACTGAGCCTAAGATGTTGCCAAGCAAAACCATTAGTTATGTAACTCCATTGTATACGGTGATAGTAAAATTTTGTTTAGAGTGATTGAATATTGAAAGCAGAAGTGGAGAAGTGGTGAATGATGAACTGCTTACCAATAAGATACCTGTTCCTTATGTTCCATTCATAATCCCAGTGCACACTGTTGCACTTGACTGTCCAATAAGACCAGCCAAAGGAGGCTTCCCCGTAGACCTCTAATTGGGCTTTTCCAAATAATTGGTATTGACTTTGGGAAGCGTCAGTCACATTCCATTCATTTACCCACTCTCCTGAATAATGTAATAGCAGGGAGGAAAGAAATTAGTATAGAGCGTACCAATGAAATGGAGTACAAGAGGAGAATGACTGATATCTGGTATATAAAAGTCTTTGTAAAGAGTTGGATGAATTGAGAAACCCCTATCATTAAATGGTAGACAAAAATTCAAATGACAAATGACATTTTTTGACGAAGTTCAATGCAGAGATAGTATTACATGCAAAAAAAATTGTTAAAATTGAGTTTGCAGGACCTACCAATGAAAACAAGAGGTCCATTTGCGCCATTCAAGGCCTGAACTTGAGGCAGTCTGTTGTTATAAATGAACTGTATGTTCTCTGTTGTATTAAGTTTCTCAAAATAAGGATCAAAGAGATTGTAGTAATGCAAGTCTACGACGGTGTTAGTTGCACCCAGGTCAGCCTGATAAAGCTCCATTGGGTCTGCATTCCCTATCCTCTGGCAGAATATAACATAAGCTGTGTCCGAATAACTTCGTACAATTTGGTAGCCTGTTTTGTAATATGACACTAGAGTATCTAGTGGGACTGCACCTGCAGAAGGCTCATTCAAAAGCTCAATACCTAGGAGAGAGGGGTTGTTTGCATACCTGCAGATAAAGACACAGTACATCTAGTTAGTACTGAGGAAATTGTGATATGTAGATTCTTCCTGTTCATGTTATTGCACGGATTGTCCCTTGTCAGTGGATCCAAAACATGGCTACTTGCTTTCGTTTATTTTCTGGTTAGCGAACAGATTTAACATTGTTAACATATCTTCTAAAGTTGTCTCAAATTATTTTAGTAACCAAGAGCCTATATTGTTGAAAAAGAGAGTAACTTCAGGATATGTCAATGTAGTGCGTATTACTGCTCACTGTCCACTGCCTTGTGTTTGTAAGATCTGTGAAGGATGAAAATGAGATATTCAAAGCCATTTTCCAACTTACTGGTGCATTTATCTACCCTCATGTTACCAATGGCATGATAAAGAAACCTTTCTTCCACATAAAGCAAAATTTTCTTCCTATAACAAACTAGAAAATGCAGTGAAAGAATGCATGTTATTGTTACCTTTGAGCAAGAAAATTAATGACATCCAATGTTTTCTCAATGTTAGTTGCCGAAGGCCAATCTACTGAACCATCCCTGCTAGCGCTGTGCTCTATACCGTTTTGAGATCCAGGAGCCGCATGAAGATCAATGATGCATTTCAAGCCATAAATCCTGATGTCAAAATCAGAACCTCCATACCATGCAGTCTGAAAACTTCAAAAGGAAAAAATTGTGGATGTAACAATCGAGAACAGTTTAGAGGCTAGACCTACTGTGCCCAGTAGAATGCTCTATCGAGGGCATCCAGGGAACCACCAATAAATGGAGCGGGTGGATCAGGATCATATGCAATCCACCATCCAACTGGAATCCTAACTGCATTTATACCGTTTTGTGTGAGGAAATAGAAATCTTTTCCAGTAACAAAGCTCTTTTGGTGTTCCTGCGAATTGTGTAAAACAACAAATGAACAACAGAACATACCAAGGATTGTATGGGAGAAAAACTCTGCACTACAAACAGGGAGGAAATGACACAGCTCTGAAATTATGGAACTTACTGTCAAGACTGCTTTTGCCTGCTCAGGTCCATACCCATTGGCAAGCTGGTAATCTCCATGCAAGTTGTTGGCAACAATTGCCATCTCAAATGTTGCCATATCATCATCCCATCCTGGTTGGGAAGGATAATTTGAAGTAAGCTGATTATTGTTTGTGACCTGAATAATGGAGCATAAGTCAACTTTCCTGATGGCACTGCTGAAACTTAAGTTGTTTAGTTTCATTTCTATCAGAAGGAATCTAAACAATACCTGCAAATAGCTCCCATTTAAAAGCTTGATATGAAGCATTGTATTGTTCCTTTCGATGTAAAATGTTTCAGAGTCTCCTGGTGAATCTACAGTTGCTGAGATCACGTCCCCATTACTTGCTGTTAAGAACTGACCTTTGAAGCACCGGAATTGAAATTCATTATAAGAAATTCTCCACAGCTGAAAAGAGCGGAAAGAATAATGCAATTAGTATCAAACTCACATATGATTACCTTTAGTCTATTAAAAATTTTACATTATAATATATTATTTTCTTCAAGTATGTTTCTCTTGTTAAGTAACTCAGGCATGTTCACAGTTTATTTTCCAGTTAGTTTACTAGTCGTTTGCTAGTTAACCATTTGCTAGTTTTTTTGGTGTTTTTTCTGAACCTGAACAATTGGTTTGGGAGTTAAGTTGTTTACCGAGTCTTATGGCCTGATCTGGCACATCCTGCCATTGTGGATCGTGGAGCACAATAAGCGGCCTGTTCTGTTCTTGTATTTACAGCTATTTATATCCTCATTCGACTTAATGAAAAGTAGCGCTTGCTACACAAAAACATCTGGTGTTCAATTGTCTCTGTTTTTCCCATCTCCCAGTTCAGAAATCTTTCACCAGTTCAGATCCTGCGCTAACAGAGTTTGTTCAGTTACTGTAGCTAGTATTGACAACAGACTTGTGTTTCAGCTGGTTACTCTGACATCTCTTCCCTCAAGTATGGTAAGCTTATCTATCGACTGTCAAGACCCAAGAAAAAGGACAACGAATGAAGAAGAAAAAAACAATGGTTAACTTGTGTCATTTTCTAAAATTTGACCTTCTGCCACTGGGAATCACACATTGACATATATATGATAATTCTATCATCCGCACATTGTGAAGCAATGTATATTTTTAACCTGTAAAAAACTAAACAGTTCGGTTTTCCCCTTCGTCTCTCAGGTACTATACTGGTCCTTCAACTTTGTGGCAAGTCTAAAGAAACTACTCAAGCTTTCTGAGCTGCGTCGGTGACTTAAAGACCTAATGGACTTAAAGTCCAAAGTTCAGGGATCAAAATAACTACCCTTGAGAAAAAGATTAGGCCTAAATTGAAGAAAATGTTACTTTGCTGTGCAGTTTTATCTCAAATCTCCAAAACAGAACCATTAAATTCCCAAGTAGGCACCAAAGACGTGTACTATCAATTCAGTTTCCTTTGACAGTTCTAGCAATATGACAGCACAGGCTACGCACCTTGAAGGTTTCCCATGACGAAGCAACATCCTGATCCACCGTCACATTCCCGCCACCGCCACCACCCACACTCACGTACTTCTGGAGCCCCACAGACTTCAGTTGCACCTGCGTGCCATCCTAAAGCAAAAAAAAAATAAAAAACGACAGTCACATGATAAGAAAGCAAAATGCAGATCATTACGCACAACATGAGTTCCAATAACCAGAGAACAGACAAGCATGTCCCCGTTTGTGATGCCATCGAACAAGGAAGGATTGATCCAACCCTCCACCACAAGCCAACCTCCCAAGTTCACCCCTCTAACCTTGGTGAAGTCATTATCTGCAAAGACAAGCACACAAATAAAGCTTTTTTTTGTTTGAAATAGAACAAATAAAGCATTAAGACGGGAAGGAACAATCGCATAGAAGCAGGATAGACTGAGCCACGAGAAGAATTTCCACCTGACGACGAATGTGACGATTGGAACACACACAGAAACCCAAAGATCAAGAAACAAGTGTAAGGGAGCCTCATGTGGGCAATGCATCGAACAGACGGTGTGCGGGAGAACTGACTGGGGCAGGGAGAGGGGCACCGCACTCCGCACTTGTAGACAAGGAAAAGGACAGGAGATTCCAAGTCTGTCCGGGGCAAAAAACAGAGGGATGTGGCATGGTTGGGGAGGCAGGGAATATCGCCTTTTTGCAATGCTATGCTATACCTTCCTTATCGCAAAGTTCATCCCAAAGAAGGATGGAGACGCAAACGAACGGCACCACCAGCAGCTCGCTTTCTTTTCATCGGCTGCTTTTCTTGCTCTCCCGGTGGTGGTGGCGGCGCGGCGCTGCCTGTGGGTCTTCTCCGGTCATCCGACTCCGTGATTCCGTCCAGTGGTTCGACTTCGGACGGACTTCACTTGCTCGTTGGGACTTACGGGGTGCTTGGCTGCGAGAAAATTGATGATTTGCCATCTTCAAAAATGGGCTTCGCGTTTTTGCCACTCTCAATGTTGGATTCGCAAAAATGTCATGTAGTACATTAATCCCTTGATTAGTATGTCATTTCATCCCTTTAATTCATTTTCTTTTTCTTTTTCTAATTTTAGGGACTGGAAAAGACCCTTCTACCCCTGGTTATCCCTTCTTTTTCTCCGACGCCGGCGACGTGCGACCGCGACCTCCACCTCCGAACTCTCGTCGGCCGCTTCTTCCTCTTGCGCCGTTTCCCTCGCTGTGAACTAGGTGAGGGCCCGACCCCTTGCTCTTTTAGTGTCTACACGGTTTTCCGAATGGAGTGACACTGTCCTCGTTTTGGGCTAGATATGAATAGGGCGGCGCTGTGGGAGGAGCCGCAGGATGTCTCTTCCGACGATTCCCTGAGCTCGGATTCCGACGATGAGGCCGGGAAGGGGAAAGGAGACAACGCCTTTGGGCTGCCCAACTCGTTTAAACCCGCTGCGGCAGCAGAAGGTGAGAGCTACTCCGTTAATTGGCTACCTCACGACTCTCTGTGCATGGTTCACTTGCTGTTAGGATCTAAATTTGGTAATTTTGTGTAATTTTTGAAGTGTGTACGTTGTCCATGAGCTCTAAGATGAACTGCTTATCACGAGTATGTAGGCTTTATTTCCTTGTAAATTTGGCATGCAGAACTGATCAATTTAGGCTACTAATCTTAGTGTTCAGGGACTCTCTCCTTTTCACCTTCTGGAAGAAGCAAACAACATTGTTTTATATTCACGAACAATCTACAGAGATATTTTTCCCCAACCATCTTTCAAACTTGTTGGAAGATGGTTTGGAATTGATCGTATCTTGTTATTGTTGTTTGTGTTAGTGGAAGAATACAGCAAGATGTTGAAGGAACTTGCTTAGATGTTAGTTTGTCTAGTATAAGTTGTTTTGCCGTAAAGAGGAATTAGCCAGGGGTAGAAGGGTCTTTTCCAGTCCCTGAAATTAGAAAAAGAAAAAGAATTAAAGGGATGAAATGACATACTAATCAAGGAATTAATGTACTACATGGCATTTTTGCGAAGCCAACGTTAAAAATGGCAAAGATGCGAAGCCCATTCTTGAAGATGGCAAATCATCAATTTTCTCGCTTGGCTGCCTACCTCACGGCCGTGCGTGCACAGCCCAATCTGACAACAGCGGTTTGGCCCGGCTTGCAAGTCGGCTGCAATCACGTCCTGTTCAATTTGACGGCTTTTAGGTTCCGTCCGTTTCGACTTGAGCTTCTAATTTTTAGTTTATTTTATACTATTTATAAATTTTGTTTTGTTTTTATATTTTTGACTTTTTTGAGCTTTTTGCTGGCTCTTTTTTCTCGTATTTGTTTGCATTATACGTGATGGGTTAACATGTTTTTTCTATTTTTAAATTTTTTAAATTTAATTATGCTAAATAAGCATCCGTTAGCTACAGTATTTTTCAGTCAGCTACAATGTTTTTCAGCCATAAGCCGCTTAAAAAAAGCTCTTTTGAGCAGGACCTTACTTATGACCCATGATTTTAAAAGTAAAAGTGGATGGTGTACGTAATTTTAAGTTTAAAAGGTCATTTAAGAATTTGTTATGAAAAATTATCTTATTTATTTTAATTTTAGGAAAAGGCCAAAACCAAAACCGAAATTACAGGGTATGGATAGCTTCACGATTCCTGCCCAGTGCGTACGCACACTAGTTTTTGGGCCGAGCTCTCGACACGGCCGGGCCGCTCGCTTCTCTGGAGCGGGGCAGGCCCATCACGCTCGCTGCTTAATTACACGGTCACACGCAGTCCGCGCTGCTACTCCCCCGCACGGCCACACCGCACCACCCCGCTAGCTTGGTAGAAACGAGTCTAATCATTTGAAATCTGTCGGTTGAGTGCTGGCATGACGGCATCATGGGGGAAAAAAAGGGTTCGCCGGAACGTGGCACCCTGCCACGCTACAAAGCGCCCGGCCCGCAGCCGGCCGCGGTGGTCGTCCGTGGCCTTCCGCCGCGGCTCAGCTCGGTCGTTGTCTCGCACTTGGGCCACGGACTCGCGGTCGTCGCCCGCCGCGATACGCTTCCCTTGTCCAGCCTCGACGCGTGCACGGCCATGGCCGTCTACTCGTTTTGCCCCTACCACGTTTATCGGTTGCTGTATCCTTGGCCGCCGCCGGCCGGCCGGGGCCAGCTCTATCTGCCACGCAGGCCGCAGCCAGCTGGGCTAGCCCTGACTCTTTTGTCGGAATATAATTAGGTAGGCTGTCACTGACTTTTTGTCTCTAGCTAGCTAGCCGAGATCAGCACTGTACGGATGACGCACCATTCCATCGGTGTACAATACTCTATGTAGTTACCTAGATTTGAGCATTAAGTGTAGTTACCTAGATTCGAGCATTAAGTATTGCTTAACCATTGACAAGACAAACTATATGTCGTCGTGGCAGCGTGACTAACGTGCTAATTGTCGGGTTTAGATTCCCCTACATGAGCTAACAATGACGGGGAGATCGAATATTATTGGCAAGTCAAAAAAAAAAGACTCATTGGCTGACGACGGCATGTGTGTCTCTTTTTTTTCAGTTTTTAAAAGTTATTTTTTTAATTTTTATATAATAGCTAGCTTTTTAGTTTTTATATAATAGCTAGCTTTTAAACAAAATGTCATTTTAAGACGGAGTCTATAAATTAATTATAATCACACTATAGTAACTTTATTTATATAGGCAAAAACCACACATGAGCTTCTATTACTTCATATTCTTTCTCACAAATAACTTAAAAATCATAAGCCATAATCTAAAGCTATAAGTTGAGTTACACTTCTGTTGTAAATACAATTTGTTTCATTAATCACGGCACACGAAAAGCGACTGCTGAACCTTTTCGCTTGTTGCTTAGAGCTTAGTGGTTCTAGCATAAGTTTAGTGTGGAGTAGCTAGACTAATAATGTTCACTAAATACAACACAATTGTACTATTTAGCCTTGGGTAAAAATTTTACAGTTGTTCATATATGTGTATACCAGTTTCTACAGAAATATAGACCACAATGTACAGTAGATCATGTATACACTTTTCAAGGTTCTGCTGCTCGGTAGCACAACATCCCAACGGACAGCAAACACAACAGGAACGCTGCTTTCGCGAATTGGCAAATCATGCATCCACGCACGCAACGTATACGCAAGAACACGAAAAGAAACAAGTGTCACAGCATGCATATGCACGCATGCAAAAGACCAAAACGTAGCAGCTAGCGAATTTTGGACACTGTTGGATCCCTGTGCACACAAAATTCCTGTTTTAACCCCCGAACGAAAAAATTTCCGGTTTTGGACCCCTTCTGAGCGCGGGATTACGAGCTGCCGCCACGTCGCCCGGTCCACCGCGCGTCCCCGCCGTCCACCGCGCGAACGCCGCCCCCGCCGCGCGATCTACCGCGCGAGCGCGCGATCGCGCGCCGACCGTGCGACCCCGTTCCCCGCCGCGCGATCGGCCGCCCGACCGCGGCTTCCCCGCCCGATTTGGATCAATCCATTAACTAGCATAGCCATTTGGATCATGCATGGAACTCGGTCGCTATGCTCATTAATTAGCAATTCAATCAATCCATTAACTAGCGCGTTACAGTTGGTCCAGATGGCAATTAACCGCCCGAATCCCCCGCCCGAATTAATGAGCATAGCGAACTAGTAAATAACTCGGTCGCGCGGTCAGAATTTGGAGTCGCGCGCTCCGCGGACGAAACGCGCGCTCGGGCGGGGGGAGCCGCGGTCGGGCGGCCGATCGCGCGGCGGGGAACGGGGGTCGCGCGGTCGGCGCGCGATCGCGCGCTCGCGCGGTAGATGGCGCGGCGGGGGCGGCGTTCGCGCGGTGGACGGCGGGGTCGTGCGGTGGACCGGGGCGACGTGGCGACAGCTCGTAATCCCGCGCTCAGAAGTGGTCCAAAACCGGAAATTTTTTCGTTCGGGGGCTAAAACAGGAATTTTGTGTGCACAGGGGTCCAACAGTGTCCAAAATCCGCGGCTAGCTAGCACAGCCTAATTAATCTCGTTCCAGTGGATATACCGGTTCGCTCTTGAAATGATACATTATGGTATCGAATCATATCGGTCATACTGATGTACTATTTTAGATTTTAATATAATAATATATATTTATAAGTATATATACATATGTTTACTTATATATACACCGAATTTTAGTTATAATATTACTCTAAATACATAGTAGTAGGATCAAATATAACATATAGTTCAATAAATTCAATAAATTGTATTATCAATTTCACCAGTGTGGCTGGTATTGTCCAGTATTAGAGCAGATATGGCTGGTATTGATCGGTATGGAAGGCGGTACAGAGCACAGGGCTACTTTGTGCTACTTGAGGTGGTGAAATGATATATACGACCGACCATACTAACCGGTGCCGGCACGATAAATTTGCTAATAATCAAGAGAAAGACAAGCCCAGGCTAGCACGCAAGAAGATTTGTGCGGCCACGGTTCTCACTATTTTTCTTTGGGGCACGCATATGCATTTTGCCCCAAGAGGCAGAGGTAGAACTAGAATGAAAATGACCGGAATTAACTATTTTACCACATTATAACAATATATATATATATATATATAATTTTAAGCAATATTATGCTAAATAGTAATGTATCCGATAATTTTTAGCATCAATACTTTAACATAACCGATGGTAGTGTATAATGATAAAAGAAGTAGTCGAAATGCTTACCAAAATAAAGAAACTTGGTAATAATATTGGTTAGCTGCAGCAAACTACAGTAACTAAGGATGAAATCACAGACTTCAATGGCCTATTAAAAGAGAACAAAATGACGTAGAGTTTTGAAGTAAAAAAGTAGAATGATCAAATGTAATTGATGCATTAACTTTTAGTATTTATGTTCTTTCTAGTTCAGAAAACGACGAACCACAACATCATTAGTAATCTTCATCAATCCTTGTTTTCCCACATGGCTAATAAGTATATCATTCATGAAATCATCATCAATTAATTAAAAAGATCAATTAGATATTTATATGTTCAATAGTTTAAGAACAATATAACATAAAAAAATATGCACAGTAGCTTACTTACTTGATATTGTGGTCAAATACTATAATTTTATCTCCGATTTGCAATGAGCTAAGGCGGTATTCTAAAAATCAAAATTAAAACCCTAAGTCTTAACCCTATCATTCGATAAAAATTAATCAACAATCATCGCATTGAAACTCCAACTCACAAAATTAACCCCCCGTTCTTGAAAAAAAAATAAGAAAAAATTTAAAATAAAGTACATAATGATCGGGTAAACCATAGATTCCTTCGATCGGCGAGGGCACGAGGCAGCAGGGACTAGGTGGCATCGTGGCAAGATGGCAAGTGAGGGCTGCCGGTGGTGCTGATTTCTCCCGTTCCTCGGTGACCGGTCGCTGCCTGGATAGGCGTGGCTGTGCGGTGGATATGGTGCACATCTTCTTATTGACCGTGCAAGACGAAGAGACATTGAAGGTTGCTGAAATGTGATATGCTTTGGGATCATCAAATGGACCTTGTGACCTGTTGTGGTTCTCCCTTTTAGTCTAGCTCAAGGGTTAACTCGGTCTACTTTAGTTACCTCATGGGCTAAGGGATGCGGAGTCTTCTTGTGGATTGCTGTTAGCTATTGGGAATTTAAGCCATTAATGCTTCCTTTGTTAGGCTTCAAAAAAAAAGAACCAGTATATTGAGTTTAAACTGAGAGATTCATATATTGACTAGAGATATTGATTTCTACTTAAAAAAATGGACCCGGTGTCCCGTAACACCGGGCCAATAACTTAACTCAGCCCGTGCCGAGAGGTTGGTATATACGTACAAGAATATTTGGATGTCCTGCCACGCCGTGCCCTTACAGCCGCGGCCCGCGGGCGAAACAGTTTTGCTGCGCCCTGCCGCCGCACGCACGCTAGTTTGCAAAGATTTCCCTTGTGCGATTGAGGAGCGCTCTCTTCTCTCTCAACAAGACGCACCAATGCCAAACGAACACACCTTTAAGGCATTTAGATTGCGTTTCGCAACGAACATAAAAAAGTTACGCAAGCAATCTGCATATACAGTGTAGATCTTCGTCGGCCGGGCAGGCAGATGGGCACAGAATTGGAGTCCGATTTCTGGGAGGGGGAAGGGAAAGCCTTTTTCCTCGTAGTGGAATGCAGAAGGTGCATGGGCTGCTGCTGAGTAGACCATGCGACAAGCTACGTCTGCGTCGAATATAACCAGGCAATTTCCCGTGCCCCTAGGGTTGATAATGACAAATCGTTGCCAGGTCACGAACTCGTAGCCTTTTGTCAATCATCTTTATAGTACTTTCCCTGCGTCGACGTAGCATTGTAGGTGTAGCCTCCTGCTGCATGCCCTTCTCCGAAGCAGGCATGGTAACAACAACGTTAGTCATGGCTTTTCAGAATATCACATACTTGCACTAAATGTTAAATATGGCAAGAGATAGACGAGATCAGATACTTTAAAATCAGCTACTTTTTTCAAAGTGCCGGTTCAGTCTGACGTCGATTTCCCTTTCCTCGGATTCCCAAACCTTCAGGTATTATAAGCAGGTTCTGAGTTAAACAATGATATAACGAGTAGAGTACGTACAGTAGCGTCAAAAATGGCATTTTCAGTTAAAATATACAGCAGACAAAACTTGGAATCATGAACTAATTAAAAATATTAAAGAAAGGAGGACGATGGAGTAAACAGGTGAGGAAGGACAAGCCCTAATCAACGTTGGGACTCTTCACGCACTTCTCTATTCATCACATCATAACTTTCTGTCTTTCTTAGCTCCATCGATGGGAACCGGATCCTCTGCCTTTGCATAGCAAAGGCAAATATTTACAGTGCAAACCATAATAGAGTAAAGCAAAATACTGTAGCTGCTCCAAAATTACTGTAGCAAAACGTATTTGATGCTGCTCCCACTATGGCAAAAATGTATTTTATCCTACCCACTGTACTGTAGCAGATGATCTAAGCTATCTATTTGAGATCCAAGGGCTAAGATATGCCCTAAGGCATGCAACTATTCACCTGTGCTTTTGCCCATGCAAAGGCGGAGGATATTTGCCCCATCGGGTACCGGATCGTCTGCCTTTGTAGGCAAAGGCAGACACCTATAGTATAAACCGTGAGAGAGCAAGGCAAAATACTGTAACATCCTGACATCAGAAAGATAAAAAGAAAGAAAGCACAGTGTACAGTACAAGTGTACGTAATACCATACTCTTCAAATTAACTTTGCGATCATTCATGCACAATTGCTAATCCTAAGTAAATTCAGAAGCCAATTAATTCACCTCATCTATAAATTAAAAGAGGCCGGAGGGAGTACACAAGTAAATTTAGGAGCCAGTTCACTCGATCAATCTTTTCACATATTTGTCGTTGTCAATCTTACGCTCTTAGTAATAAGCATGTACATCTATATCATAATTTTAAAGCTATGTTGTTTACGGACCATAAAGCCAGTGTGTGCTCATTCATCAATGTTTTTTACCCCTGGTCAGGGGCGCACCCACCGGGGATCAGGTGAGGCTAGCGCCTCCCTACCGTCCGGCGGCCCCCCTCCCCCGCGCTGGATACTGTGCTCGGCGTAGTGCGAGGCACGGCGCTGCCGGCAGGGCACTCTGTGAGGGTGTCAATGGCGTTGTTGCTGCCGAATTCCTACCACAATCGTGAGGTCAGCGTGTTCTAGGTACACATGGTTATGAACTTCATTCCTAATCCAAATTTCTTGGAACTAACCAATTTCTTTACTAACTCGCCTATCTTTTTAAAACTCACTTTTTTGTAGATTAAAGCAGAGGCGATCGCTCCAAAGTGGGATCACCATAGCATCAGCTGCTCAGCCCTATATGCTAAGGTACAAAGTTCTCCAGTTCGGCTTGCGCAAACCACGCTGATGTGCGTGCCACTCACCATGGGCATACGCAGCGAGAGCCGGACTGAAACACTCAAGCCGTTGCACTACAGGGAAGGTCATGGCCATCACAAGAAAACAGGACCCATCAGAGTTCTGCTGCAGCCAAGAGCTATGACAGTGCATTTGCTCCAAGTGTACAAGGCGGGAATCATTGTGCAGACAAGTCTTCCATGGACAAAAGAGCTAGTGCGCAGCTTGAAATGGACAATGTGTGTATGGGTGTCTGTCCCTGTCTATGTTGCCCCACTTGTTCTTGCTGTTTGTTGGGCCCACCCTGTCGCATTATCTGTGTGTGACAGGAGATTATCTGATCATCAGGTCAATGGGAAGACAATTTCTACTCTGGGTAGAAGAGATTTAGGTGAGAACTCAAAATAAGGAATTGTCTGGAGGTGCTGTAGTGAAGTGGAGGGAGAGGAGAAGCAAGAGCAAAGGCACAGCTTGGGACGCTACATGGAGGCAGGGTGGAGCTCAAGTTCGCCGAGGATTCATCTTCTAGTGCTGCCGTGGTGGAGACTGGTGAGGTCATTGGGGATCCCAGAGAGTTCGTTTTTGCTCAATCATCGGCGTCTGAGTTCAATTAATTCAGTCAAAGAAGGCACTGCCTCGGCGTGCACTCGCAGAAGTAGGAAGGCCTCACCTACGTGGCTACATCAGTCTGCATGTACCTGTGGGTCAGGTGAAGACCGTGGACATGTTTGAGATTACCCATCTCACCGTTAACTCATCTAAATTTTGATCCTGGTCTACCACTGCCTCTGGTCTTCCGAGATGCATGAGAAGGTTAGAGAATATGTGAAGGCATGTACGTGACCGGAGCGTGGGCCGAGATCCACACATACGCGCTAGGGCAAATGCACAGTTGTCGTACCAGTCTCCATGCATAGCAGACCATATCATACGTAAAGGGCAAGCTCCCGTGCTTGGCAACGTAGTACCGGCTCTAGCATGCATGATTTGACTGCCTCACGTATACTTAATCAGATGGCTCTCGTGACCGCCAAATGATTCCTCTCACAGTGCAAGGGACCAATGGATATGATCTGCATATGATGCATGCGAATTCCCTGTAGCTAGCTAGATAGCATCGGAGTGCGGCTAAGCTGGAGCTGTACTGTACCGTGCTGGCGACGCATGCAGCAGCCAGAGCCAGCAGTGATCGATGACGACGAGATGCGCTCGAAAAGTTACCGCACGGCAACATTCTGTTACCATTTTACTGCGTGTATGTGCCGGAGCTAGCTCCTCTGGTTGGCGCTATTGGAATGGGATGCATATGTCATGTATGCATGCATGACAGGCCGTGCATTTTCTGGGCGTGTTGTTTTTATCCGTGCATTTTCTGGGCGCGTTGTTTTTAGCAACGCGCTAGTGTTGCATTTCCCAATGGCTTTGCATGCCGTCGCGTCGTCTGTGCCATGCCACGGCGTGCCATCCGACCAAATCATGCCTTAATCACACCAAAAACCACGTAACTCCGAGCCTTTCCAAGCCCATCGATGGATCGCTGTATGGAGTATAAATTATTCGTCGCCTCCGAAAGGCTCCTCTGCCTTTCTCCCTCCTTTGCTCCATGTTACATGTTGCCTTCTCGCCTCCTTCCCCTCCCTCCACGTCTCTCGCTCCAATCTGGTGACAAGTAATCGCAACAACCACGCGGCACCAGAGACTAAGGACACCTCATCGCTCGATCGATCTGGCCATGAAGGAGAGTTAGCTACAGGTAGTCCGTCTCTTTCGTGTGCGGCTTTGTTTCTTGGGGGGTTTCTTGATCAAGGCATGGCATTGGAGGCCGTGGTGTTCTCGGAAGGATTCTTTGGATGTCACGCCATGGCGGCGGAAGGAGGAGGAGGAGCTTGGAGCAGGAGCAGCCATGGGTACGGTGGCATGGACGGGATGATGGAGTTGGACGGGAGCAACGCCTACTGTGTCGACGCGGTTGCAAGGTCCTCCGCGATGACCCAGGGGCTTGAGGAGCCGGACAGCGGTTCCTCCGTGGCAGTGCTGCCGCCGGGGCACGGCGGTGGCTGTGGAAACGCGGACGGTGCTCTTGTTGGACAGGAGGGCGCTGCGGCGGCGGCGGTGACGCAGGCTGCGGGGAGGAGGAAGCGGCGCAGGGCCAGGAGGGTGAAGAACAGGGAGGAGGTGGAGAGCCAGCGGATGAGCCACATCGCCGTCGAGCGCAACCGCCGCAAGCAGATGAACGAATACCTCGCCGTGCTCCGGTCCCTCATGCCGGCCTCCTACGTGCAAAGGGTACGCCTAGCTAGCTAGGGCTTGATTAATACGCCTCAGCTCTTGATCCACATTGTTAATCTTCTTAGGAGGTAGGAGTGCTTCTACTGTAATTTGCCTACTTGATTGATTAGGTTTTGTATACTTTTCTTTCGGAAATAAAAGCACAACATATATAGTAAAACTGAAACAGCTAGCCTAGCACATGACAGATCATCGAGTTGTGTGTATTGTTGATAGGGCGACCAGGCGTCCATAATTGGCGGCGCAATCAACTACGTCAAGGAGCTGGAGCAGCTGCTCCAATCCCTGGAGGCGCAGAGACACGTACGCCAGGAATGCCCCCTCGCCCCCGGCGACGCCTCCGCCGCGGTGCCCTTCGCGGGCGTCTTCACCTTCCCGCAGTACTCGATGAGCGCCGGCCGCTCCCCAACTACCGCAAACACGGCCTCTAAGGTCGACGACGGCAGTGACGTCGGCGGCAACGCCGACACCGGCGCCGAGGATTCGGCCTCGAAGCAGTCGGCCGTGGCGGACATCGAGGTGACCATGGTGGAGAGCCACGCCAACCTGAAGGTTCTGTCGCGGCGGCGGTCGAGGCAGCTGCTGAGGATGGTGGCCGGGCTGCAGGGGCACCGGCTCGCCGTGTTGCACCTCAACGTGGCCAGCGCCAGCCACATGGCCCTCTACTCTCTCAGCCTCAAGGTACATACGCATTCCCCAGCCTGCGTCTTTCGAAAATACTCCCTCCAGTTCAATTATAATGTTATTGAATTTTATAAACATATTATAATAATTAGTGATTAAAATTACATTTGAAGGATCATATCAATGCCTAAAACTTTTTTTTGAACGGGAGGAGTGCCACTTCTGTTCTTATCTGAGACCACGGTGAAACAAATTAGCAGCTAGCTAGCCTCGCCTGCCGTGCATTGTCTGGGAGGACTCCTCGAATCCCTTCCCTCTCTGCGTGTTTTTAATGAAGTTGCATTGATTGGCATGCAGTTTTACATGGAGTACCGAGAACGTAGTAGAAACAGCAGCTACTCCATTTTTGTTATCCAAATTAATGCATGGATATATATGAACTCCTCTGTCCCGCTGATGGCTGCTGCAGGTGGAAGACGACTGCCAACTCTCGTCGGTGGACGACATCGCGACGGCGGTCCACCGCATCGTCGAGACAATCGAGCAAGAGGGGCAGCAGGGCTGTGGCTAGCTTAACTAGATCAGGAAAATTAGCAATGCCATTACATATGCATGTAACGAGCTAGTACTACATACTAGCTTCTAGGCAGCTAGCTAGCAATTGCTCTATGTAACTCTATGTACTCCACCGTTCTATGAATCTATGTGTCTTTTAATGATCTTTTGGTTTTTGACTATTTATGAAAGAAAATATAGAAACAGAGATTTACATGTGATTTTAACTAATATAAATAAAATCACTACAATGTGTACTACAATCGATTTATAAACCTATCTTAAAAGACACTCCGTTTAAAAACTATATACATGTATATATATGTGTATATGTATATATACATGTGTGTATTTTTCAACGTACGTGTGTTGTGCGTGCATGGCCACTGCGATGTTTCATGGATGATGACCCACGCGAACGTTCTGAGTCTTTTTGGGCGTCGTACAATCGTACGTAGACACGACGTTCACCGTAGGCACCGGCGTGTTTCGACCCGTAGGAGATCCAACACGATCGACAGGCACAAATAGCAGAGTTTTCAGGGCCATGTTCGCCTCGTGAAGCATCGCTCCCTATCAAACAGGACAAAAGATTCCAAGGTTTTGCCCCGCCTTGCCTGTGGCCGTCCACACCCACTCAGTGGCAAGTTCGGTGGGTTCGGCAGCCGCCAGGCGGCCCACTGTACAGTGACTGGCCGGTCACATAGGTTTATTCTTTTTGGCTGTGGCTTGTAATTTTTGGGTTGTTCGTGTGAGAGATTACAGAGTAACTGAAACACACGTGTGGTTTTTACCGATATAAATGAAGTCGGTATAGTATATACTACAATTAACTAATAAATCCTATATTGAAAAGATACTTTATTTAAAAGTTAAGTATCGTAGAAAAGTCAAAAGCTGAAACAAAAACTGAAAAAGAACAAGCTTCACGGAATTGGCGGCCCATTGAATAGTGGCCGAGATGGTACGACCTGTATCGAAAGCGCACCGGGGTCGGCAGCAGTAGCTACTGCGACTGCACGTTAAACGACTGTACGCGATTTTGTTCGTCCATTTCCACCGATGAACGGCTCAGATTTTCGCTACAGTGCCTCCGACGCAGTACTCCTCTGCAGCGATCACTGTTGGCACAGTACCTGAACAGTACTTGGGCGAACCTAGCCCTTGGATTCGGACCTGACAGCCGGTGGCGCGAGTGCTCAAGCTGCAGTCACACTACCGATTACACAGGAACCAAGTCCATCGAAATCGGAATGGCCCGACATAATTTAAGATTGTAATATTCCAGGGCACTGCCCGCAATCTTGACAACCAACAAAACACCCATGGGTACTTGCTTGCTTTGGCTTCCTAAAGTAGGCCACGCTCAGCGCATAGCTACATTTCAATACATCTATATATATACCATGGCAAATTCTTTGCCTAAGATTGTAGAAGTGAACGAGGCATTAACCAGAGTTGGATCTGCGTCGACCAGGAAGGGTTGACGAGCCATTTCTCTGAAAGAAGAGCATGAGGAGCTTTTGGGGAAAGAGCATGGGCCGGCGAGAGGGAGAGATGCTACTGAACGCTGGAAAGTAAGGTGATGGCGGTCTTGTTCTTTTAGATTTTTCAGGTGATTTTTGGTTTTTAGAAATCAAATTATGTTTAAATCAAAAATTATGTACATCACCGTTGATGAAAAAAATAACTATCAGCCGTAATCTAAACCTAAGAGAACATGGACGGCCAAGCTGGAAATGATAGGAAAAGACGCGAGCTGGAAATGATAGGAAAAGACGTGCTGTGTTCGTGTCGTCCCACTGACCCATGGGAAAAGATTTAGCCCTTTTCCCTGACAGACCCTTTCGCCCTTTCTGCCTAAGCATGATTGATCCAACAGTTGAAAGGACCGCTGAAATGATCCGCCGCTCTCGAGATGTTTTATTATCTGGTGATTAGACCAATGTCACAAGACCGGTACACGTGGTGCGCGCTCCTCTCCACTGAAACTCGGTGGTGTTTCGTAAAAAAAGAAAAGAAAAACATAACCGATAAGACTTGGGTCAGCCCTTTTCCGACGATTTTTTATTTTAACTAGTAAACAGTAATGTTTGATAAATATTAGCGACGATAGAAGTTAGAAAGTTGGTATTAACTTTTTAGTGAGTCTATTATATAAACAAGGGATCAAATTATAGTGTAACATAAGATATTATAATATTTGGATCATCTTACAACTTACGAAATTATAGCATAGTATAAAATACATAATATGTTAGAATGTGCAAAATGGTTAATGGATAGTAATAGATGATAGGAGCGGTTTGTAGAAACTAGGATGTTCTTATTAGCTTTGGTTTTTACAAGCAGAAATTAAAAATCAAAGTCAATATGAACAGATACTAGGTCTCTAGCAAGAAGAAACATAATCTTGTTTTGCTTTTGCTTTTGAAATAACCGATCCTTTTATTCTTCTAAAAATAAACGTCCTATAAAGTTTTTTTATAAGAATAATACTTTATTGCCACTTGAAATAACGAAATGCTAGACATTATCGACATTTCCTGTGGCATACCTTCTTGTCTGCCCCCTGATTTTAGCTTCCTATCGCTAATTGGTTTGGCCATATGGGCGATACATGCACATACACTAGTTCTTATAATGTAGGGCGAATTCTTTATTTGCTATACAAAGTTATCATTATTCCTAATATGCTATCGAAAAACCTGTGTTTCTTTCGGTGCCACTTGAAAAACTTTTCACATCCCATAGCTGTTAGGTCCTTTTATGCCATTTTTATTAGCTCTATTAGGTCCCTCAGCCGTTAGCACATAAAAACTTATCAGTTTTTTTTTTTTGAAATACCCATCTTGCTGCTCGTCTTCTCCCTTTGGTGGGCTTCCACTGTCGCATCCAGAAGCTCTTGAGCCTTGATAGCGTTTGCTCCCACATCCGATCTGGAGGTGGAGGACGACGCTGAGATGCTAGGGCTGGATCTAAAGGTGGAGGTACCACTGTGTTGTCAGGGGGGAGCTCTGCTCTCATGTGCATAGGCATGAAAGTCCTTTTGAAATATTTGTGAGCAGGCATGATACTCTTTCTGTTCGCAACTGAATTCCTAGACTGTTGCGGGATATATAAAGAACCTGTTTCCAAAAACAGGGTCTTACAAGGCCGGTGGAGGAGGGAAGGAGGACGGCGTCGGGAGGTGGGCGACGATGACTAGGAAAGAGAAGAGAGAGGGAGGTTGAAGAGAGGAAGAAGAAAAGGAAGAAAGGTCAAGGGGCATAATTGTTTTTTTGCACCTCTCATGGCGACAATGTCACGACGGGGTAGCGGAAGTGGCACGAGAGGGAGAGGGAATTTGATCCAATGGCACTTGAGGAAAAAGCAAAATTTCAGTGACATATCAAGGAAATTGGTAACATTTCATGACAAATAAGGAATTTTCTCTATAATGTACTAATCCCTCTTCAATTCTTTACAAAATTCATATGCACCTTCAACTCATAATTCAATTAAATTACTGGATTCCTCATGTCCATGCAAGTAGATCAACACCAGGGCCCCCTTGTTTGGATTTTAGCTGTTGGCTTCTATCTTCTAGTTTTTTAATTTCATATTTTTCTGAATTTTTAGCTTTGTTTGGTTTTTTTTAACTTTTTTTATTCTTTTGCATTGTTCACGATAAACTAAACTGTTTTTTCTATTTTTAATTTTTTAAATTTAATTACACCAAAAAAAGTACTAGCAACTACAACGCAAAACAAGCCAGCTACAGTGCTAAATAGTGAAAAATAAGTCGAAATGCGTATCACCTAAGTTTACATAGTCCCTCCAAATGCATCATCGCTAAACATATTGTATTAAGCAGTCATCACAAATGTCTATATATGGTTTATAGTGTCGATCTACTCAAATGGATATAAGGGCTCCAATGGTTCAACTGGATTATCAATTGGAGCTATGGATGAAACGTCATAAATTTTGAAAGATCAGCGAGCGATTAGTACAAGTAGGACTAGTGTATGTGCCTGTTGTAGAGGTGGTCCAACCTCGTGACTGGGCCTTGTAATTGATCCAATATGTAATAGACCCAATAATATAGAGGAATGCACCAATGTACCCTCACCTTTTGTAATTATCAAAGGGGTAGAATGTGAATTTTCCATCATACCTCATTCATGTATATAAACCCCTAAGAGGGGTATGAGAAGGGGGATCCACTCATTTTACACATGAGCTCTCTCTCCTGTCTCTAGTTCTCTCTAGTTCGTCGACACCAAGTCTGAATGGTAAGGGACGTACCGTGTGCGTTAGACATTTGTCCCGCCGCTGACTTCGTCGATGACAAGTCTGAAGGGTGCGGGACGGATTGCGCACGCCACAGCTTCGACCCACTGCCACCTTCGTCGAACCCAAGTTCGAAGGGTGCAGGATGGACCACGCGCGTCGCAGCTTATCTCGCCGCCGCCTTCATCGACCCCGTGTCCGAAGGGTGGGGGATGGATTGTGCGTGTCAGGTCTTCGTCTCGCTGTCGACATTATCGACGCCAAGTCCGAACGGTAGGGGACGGACCGCGCGCGTCAGAGATTCGTCCTACCACCAACTTCATCGATGATAAGTCCGAAGGGTGGAGAATGGACTACGCACGCAAGTTTTCGGTCTGTCGCCAACTTCGTGACTTGGACCATATGGCAGTCGTGACTTCGTCCAACCACATCGTGGTTGGGACTTCGTCAACCCGTCGACGCCTGTCAAAGGGTGGGTCCTGCTGCCGACTTTGTCCGACCGCCTCGTGGTTGGAGACGCTTCGTTTGACCCCCTCGTAGTCGGAATTTCTCATCCTATCCTATTCATGTATATAAACCCTCAAAATGGATATAAGGGGGATCCACTCATTTTACACACGAGCGCTCTCTCTCTCTCTTATCTCTAACTCTCTAGTTCTACCTCCTCCCATGATGATAGGGATACCCTGTACTCCCTGTTGTAGCAAGTGCCTTATGACCAAACAAACTGGCAATAGGAAAATGAAGGTATTACAATTTGAAATGGCGACAAGATCTATACCACGTCAGCCTGTCACCATTTCAAATGTAAAAACACTCATGTGACAACTGAGTATTATTCTTGTAAAAATTTTCACGGGAGGTTTATTTTTGAGATACGAATACAAAATGGGCTATTATTTTTATAGAAAAACCAGAGTCTTCTCCCTTGTAGTCAGCAGTCAATGGATAATTGTGTCAACCAAACTCAACATCTGAACATGAGAAGAACTAATCACTTCGTTGAAAAGTTTAGGAGAAATGCACCAATCAAATCTTTGGAAAGTAATGGCAAATTAGACAAGAAAGAACACAACTAAGAAGGCCAGGCCAGCACATTACCCATGATGACATAGCCTCCAAGGGTTGACTTCCAAAAGTATAGCCGTTAAAGGCTGAACACAGCAATAGCTTGGGCACTAAGTGCAGTCACATCTCCCGTCCTGTTTCTATCAAAAAAGGAAACAGAAACAAGCATTGAGCTGCGTAATGTTGGCCACGGTAAGTACTTGTGGCTGCACAGCCCATAATGTGCTGGCAACGCAGCCATATTTTTGATCGATGAAGTAAATTTGGGACAGCAAGACTGGTCAATAGTTAAGCACAGAGGTAAGTGCTATTCAGTATGTCAAAAAAGGGCGACACTGAGGTTTGGTCTAACTCGGTCTCATTCGGAGTTGAAAATTGTAACAAAATCAACATAGCACAGATAATGTCAGCATCAGCAATTCTACAGGGTAGCAGAAAAGCATTACATGCTTCGAAGCTACGTACTAGCCCATGTGGAACATTCAAACTCATATTAAAAATAACTCAAAGCTCAGACAACTAGATTTTTAGAGGTAGTATACTAACATGGCGAGACCTAATTTACAGAACTAACTCGATAGAACACGAGACTTTGGAGGAATTAGACATATTTCAACATATAAAGGAAAACAGACAAGTTGCCTGACAGCTTTCTCATTATATCATTGGATATTTCCAAACTCAGGCCAATAAGTTACATGTTTCAGTGGCCTACTTAATATTTGATATTTTTAGCTGCTGTCTGAAAAGAATCACTTGAAGTAGGACCAGAACATCCCTAATAAACACGGCAAGAATAACTTCATAAAAATGATTCCTATATCTACAATATGTCGGACGGAAGTATCCCTTAATTCTTTAAATCACAGGGGCATTAGTAAATCGTAGAAAACTGACAGGAACTTTTAGATCCACTGGTGAAGTCTTGCAGAGAAACAACTTCACTGGAGATAAAAGCTAAGGATGCACTAAAAAGATAGGGACAAAAAGGACCCCAACTCTTCCGCCATACTCCAACCATTGAACCCAAGTTAGCTCCAGGAAATTCGCTATGTTCAACTAATAATATGCCAGTTTCACCACATGCATGTCTAGATATCTACGTCATGTAGATTTTGCGCATATATCTCGTTCAGATTTTTTTTTATTTTTTCAACACAAGTTCATTCAGAATTTCAGTCAAGCAAAAAAGCAAAAAACATAAACATAAGCAAGAGACATTTTGTTTGGAGAAAGTAAGAAGCAAATCTACAAAGAAATATGCAAGCTAATTTTATTGTTTCATAGTATAATTTGCGGTATAATTGGCTTATTGCTCACCAACCTTTCATGCTACATGTGCACATTCAGAGAGTAAAGTTGATGCCCCCATCAAATAGCATAAAAGAAGCAGGCATCTTAACACATTTGCAGTTTTGTCTCTCTTGATTCCTAATCAAAACAAATTTACTTGATGAAAGAGATTTGGTACAAGTATAAAATACAGGAATAGGGAGACAGATAGTCAAGTGGCAAGAAGCTTCTTGTGAAGCTTGAGCATAACAACCACTCATAACAAGTTACATGCATCTACATCTTTTGATCCAAGCAAAGTTAATGGCCTCTCCTAAACAGGAAAGAAGGTAACTGCCTTACCAGATTCTTTTCACGTGAATTCATAAAATGTTGTTCATAACTATCCTCCATTTGAGTCCCGAACTCCTGATGTCCACCCGATAAGAACACGTGTTTGAATGAGATAAAAAAAATTGCGGATATGAGAATAACTATCCAACAGCTTCCCATGATAACCTTATTCTGATAAAAAGTCGAAAATAAAGAGTTTAATATAGTTTAAATAAATAAAACGGTTCATCAAATATGTATTTATGCACATCCTATCTCCTAAAATATGTGCTAGCAGGGGTGCAAGAACGCATATCAGGAAGTGTCCTCGAGGCAGAAATATGTCAAACGCTCAACTTGTTAGGCCAAAATTTGATACTTTCCACTTCTCATTTCCACATTATGAACATCTTGATCCATAAGCCCAAGATTACTAGCAACCAGAAGCAAATACAGCTAGCACATGAGCCTTCAGGCACTGGGTTCAAAATGATGGTATGGATCAGTCATCAGTGAGAAGATATGTCACCGAGATGCATGTAATACAACGATGTACACCACATAATTAAGCCATTTCATAAGATTGTCTATGAATTCAATATTTTCTATTCAAAAAAGTAGTAAGAGTAATTGTTCTATATGTAATGGTTAGTTATTGGCTCATTGCATCTGTATTCCACCTTTTATTGAGTCATGTATCAATTAGTTTGTTAATCCAACTCTTTTCAGCAGTTGGACTGGTTATACTTCAGAGAAAATGCCGATCGTAAACAGATGGATATAATCTCGAATGACTAAGTATCAAGATGTTGGATCTCAAAATATAATTAAAAAACAAGAAAGCCTGCTAGGTCAATTCATCACGTTATATGTTTGTAGTCTGAAGACTGTAGTATGATTAGAAGGAAATTCACTACACAAGATAGAATCAACTATGACGCTCTGAATGAAACCATTGATAAACAAAGAAAAAAGGGAAGTGAAGTGATGAAAGAATAGGGTATGGGCACTAACTAATGAAAAGAGAGTTGTCATGTCTAATACAAGATAATTGAGATAGTTCACAACTTAAAGAAACTCGAGAAAAATCAGATTGCATTTACATCCACAAAGTCAGTGTACATCCTACAGGATGAGGAGTTTATCGACGAAGCTGTCATGTGTTCGCACAAATCCTTATCCCAGTAGTATGAATCAACTATTAACATCAGTAAACAGGACAACAAAATATCACACAATGCATTTACTAAATCCATCTGAATGCAATTTAGAGGTTTTACCAAGAACGATGTCCTTCTCCACCAGTAAGAAACTCACCTCCCAGCGGCAACTGAGCACCTTGCCATTACTCTCCACATCACCATCCCGCGCTGCCGCGTGAAAATAGACGAGTAACAACGGCGAATTCACGGATTTTGATCGCGGTCGCGGCACGGTCTGCTCCACTGTTTTGCTGCCGTCTGCCGCGGCGGCCGCGGCTTCCTTCTCTCCCGGAGGATCCTGCTGGGCTCTCGATCGAGGCATTCCACGAACACCTGGTGCGCATAGGCTTTGGCGCTTTCCAGTCTTCGCTCGGAGGTCGCCGGGAGGCCGGAGGCACGGGTGGAGCGGCTCGGTGGTCGCGTCGGCGGTTGGGCGCCGGCGGGGAGATCTGATTAGGTTGGGCCGCCATTTGGATCGCGTCTCATCGGCGATCGCGGATGGACTACCAACGTACGCCGTTGGATTAGAACTGTACGTTCAGGATTGAAACTAGTAAAGAGATTTTTACCCAAATGTTCTATGTAAGTCCAATTTATTGGCGACTAGTAGAGTTCCCGTGCTAACGCCACGGCGGCATTTCAGGGATGCACATGAAAACAACCAAATGACGATATTTTTTTCATAGTTTAAGTTTCACGCAATTGTATATCATCATGTATATAATCTGGAAAACACTCATGTATATCACCAGCAAGTTTAGGTCATGAAATTACAAGCCTAGGCCAATTATAATGCATAACAAGGCAATAATTATAATGAACAAATACAAGCACATGTGGTAGTACAGTACTAAAATATCGCAAGAAAGCTCATATGGCCAGTACGCCTATTGGTATCCAGAGGTAAAACTCACTTGGTGAGATAATCAGCATTCAAACAATTACAATGGAAGCTGTTCCAGTTTGTTAAGCTCGCAATAGTAGTTGATGCCTTTGATGTCTTTCCATCATACATATTATTGTTTTAGATAAAATTCCATCATGCATATTATCATCTTAAAATTCCACCTATAGTATTTTTTTCTACTGGAATGAGCAATATTGAAATAAGAATTAAATAAAAGAACCCACAGGAAACTAACATTTCTGCCAATGATGCAAATATCGGCGAAGCCACTAACAACCCAACCATAATGCTGAGGAGTTTGATCTTTCTTGCACACAGTGACATACTGACATGTACCTCATGATGTGTATTTTCATGGTGTCACCAATCCAAGCAAGAAAAGGGTTTTCTTTCTAAAAAAACAGCAACTTCTTGAGTTATGCATTTCAGTCATATGCACACATGGTACTGCCTTGTGTAATTAAAAAAAATTGACTAAAAAACTGACCTGACTGTACTATGCAGAAGTACAAAATTGAGAGATGATATGAGCCTAGCGGTAAAATAAAAAACAAACAAACTGCATGCACACACAGAACATTTTCGACATGATGGCCGCAAACTACATCAGATCACAACTTTATACCATTAAGCGGTCTGTGTGAATCCCTAGAGTTAATTAAATATAACAGTTCTCTTTTTCTTTCTTTCTACACCAAAGCAGCATCAAACATGCTAATTTTCCAAGAATTCTAGAACGCCCCTAACGACTCTATGAGGCTATGACCATCTTTGATATCCTTCCCAAGGCTGTAGTAATGTACAAAGTTCCCATAGTATGACCCCATAACTAAAAACATCGCATCTGCCAACATGCACAACAATTTCAGCAAGCACAAAGTTATTTGAGATAAGCATACATCTAAACTAAGTTTTTAACCAGTAGACTAACTTCTCATCTGACGGTTCATTACGAAGTATTTCAGGTGCCATCCACTCAGCCTGCACATCAACATAAACGTTCAGTGGCAACTATGGTAGCACTTGAACCAGCTAGATACAAATAAATGATACCCATACATAACATAAACTTCTGTTTATCCTGATACAAGAGCAACAAAGTTCTAACACACTTAAGCCCGTTTGCCAGCTTAAACTCATCAGCAAACTACACTGTACTAAACAACTATCTATGTTTGGACTTTAAACTGAAATATCAGACAACAGAAAGAAGATGAAGGCAGTGGAGGGTTAAGATATTGCAGGGAAGTGTAAGTCCAAGATATACTTTGAACCTCCGCCATTCATCCAAACCCTGTAACTATCATCAATTCATCACCAATCTTCCTTTCGTACTATGATAGTTGAAGTTATACCTTCAAATCATTTCAACCCTTTTTACATGCAAGGACCACGATGGAGTAAGTTTATTAATACCTGATGCAATTGATATTAATATTAACTGTATATCAGAATAATGTATTGACTGGTATGTAAACTCTAAATATATAAGAGTTGAGCCAACAGACAAACGACAGACTCTTGCCGCTTGAGGTTTACAAAGATAGATGCACACACATGAGAACTACAAAGTTTACCATTTTTTTAACAAATGGAGAAGATAATTTACAGAACTGGAGAACTAAGTACACTACAAACAAATTTAATCATACAGAATGAAGTGCTTCTATACTTCCCCAGGTAGAAAATTGCACAAGTTTAACGCATTTGGTTACAGCTGGCAGATTAACTTACGCCTTGTATGAACTGCAAATGCTTTGGGATTTATGCAATTTCTTTTCAGAAGAGTACAGAAGCACTGCTCACATAAAAGTTATGCTAAAATTGTGGAAATCATGCAAGCTTACTGTTCCAGCTGTTGATCTTGATGACGGGAAGGTATTGTTCTTCATCCTTGATAAACCAAAATCGCAAACCTAATTGCAAAAATTATGTAGCTTGCCATGAAAACAATAATGGAACTTGTGTGTTACCTTCACAACCCAATTCTTGTCAACCAGTAGGTTTGGGGATTTCAAAATCGCAAACCTCGGGGGAGGCGGCGGCCGGGAGTCGCGGCGGAGGCGGCGGCCGGGAGTCGATTCGGCGGAGGCAGCGGCCTTCGGGGGAGGCGGCGGCCGGGAGTCGATTCGGCGGAGGCGGCGGCCTTCGGGGAGGCGGCGGAGGCGGCGGCCTTCGGGGGAGGCGGGGGAGGCGGCGGCCGATTCGGGGGAGGCGGGGGAGGCGGCAGCCTTCGGGGGAGGCGGGGGAGGCAGCGGCCTTCGGGGGAGGCGGGGGTCTGGAACCAGGAGACGATCGACCCGCATGCATGCAAGCCGCGAGCGTCAGGGACGTGGGAGGGGGTACTCTCGGCCGCGCGGGTGAAGCGGCGGCGGTGGGGAGAGGCGAGATGGGAGGATGGGGGAGGGGAGGCGTGGGGGAGGATGGGGGGAGGCGGAGGGAGGCGCGGGGGAGGCGGAGGGAGGGGAGGCGCGGGGGAGGAGGGGGAGGCGCGGGGGAGGCGGAGGGAGCGGAGGAAGCGCGGGGGAGGAGGGGGAGGCGCGGGGGAGGCGGAGGGAGCGGAGGAAGCGCGGGGGAGGAGGGGAGGCGCGGGGGAGGAGGGGGAGGCGGAGGGAGCGGAGGAGGCGCGGGGGAGGCGGAGGGAGGGGGCAGCGCAGGTCGAGCGGGGGCGCGGGGTGGAGGGGTACTGCAGATCCATTGAAGGATGACCGTCGGATATGGTTGAGTAAGGAGAGAGAATGGAGGAGAGTTAATCTGGTGCGCACGTTTTTATGATGGTGTATTTCTGGGTGCATATTGTGGTGTGGATGTAGTTAAGGTCATGACTGTGGAGCAGGTAATTGTTGGGTGGATGTAAAATAATTTGAACTGGTGGATTATTAGTTTAGATTAGACCCTATCTGTCCATCTGTGAGATTTCGTCCCGATAGATGAAAATATCTTGAAATTGGTAAATAGTACATTCGTCCCACCTCTCCGCTCCCGCTTGACACACTGATAAAAAAACGTGTTGCCAGGTCATGCGATTTTCTCGCTTTAGGCCCGTCCATTTTAGCTTGAGTTTCTGATTTATTTTTTTATCATTCCTAAGTTTCGCCTTTTCTAGTTTTTTGATTTTTTAGTTTTTACCGATTTTTTCATATTTGTTTGTATTGTTTGTGATGGACTAACATATTTTTTTTCTATTTTTATTTTTTTAAATTTAGTTATAACAAATAAGCCACCATCAGCTAGTTTTTTTTCATATTCGTTTGTATTGTTTGTGATAGACTAATATATTTTTTATTTTTAAATTTAGTTATAACAAATAAACCACTATCAGTTACAACATAATTTCAGCCAAGTACAATATAATTTTAACCATAAACCAACTTATTTCAATTTAACCGAGCTGCTAGGCTCTCCGCCCGGCTCCCCCGTTCCCTCGGGGAGTACTACCCCGTAGCACCTCAGGTCTGTTCTTTTGTGGCTGCGGTTTATGGCTTTTGTCTGTTTGTGTAAGAGATTACATAGTAAGTAAAATTCATGTGTGACTTTGTCGATATAAATAAAGTCAATATAATATATAAGGCCCTATCTAAAAAAATATTTTACTTAAAAATTAATTATTATAGAAAAACTAAAAGTTAAAGCTAAAAACCACAAAAAAAACATGCCCCGAGTTCCCATCTCCCCGTGGAACTCCCTTCTCCCTCCGCTCGATAAGAAAATTGCGTCGCCAGTCCTGCGACTTTCTCGCTTCCGCGGGCTCCCCGCCCGACTCCTTTCCCCCATGGAGCTCCGCCCCCATACAGGTCCCACCCCCCTTTCCAATCCAGGCGGCACGTGACCGACTCCTCCCCCCAGTGGAGCACCGCCCGCATCCAGCTCCTCCTTCACTACGGCCCACCACACCAGACGCCGTCGCACTCGCGGCTGCCCCCAGTGAGCTCCTCATCAGCTCCTCCTCCACTGCAGCCCACTACGCTTGACGCCACCGCCCCCAACCACCCCGTGCCTTCCTCGGGAGAGCGACAGCGGTGCTCGACGGCATCGATCCGCAGCCCCTTGCTACTCCACTGTCGACATCGAGCTCATGTCGAGGTTGAGTTGCATGAACTCGAGCTACGTCTGGCATCCACTTTTACACCACTGTCAAGCTCGAGTTCATGTCGAGCTTCAGTCACGTCACCCGCCCTATCGAGGACGACAACCAGCGAGGTGTTGCCCATGTCCTGGTGTGCCCGCCACCATGATGGGGCACCTCACAGCTGGACGCCCTCCAAGTGTTTGATGAATTTGCTAAGTGCATCACTTGGTTTGGAGCTAGAGCTGGACCAAGCAGCCACAGGCTCAGCGGTGCACACGAGCTGAGCGAAGAAACGTCGTGCTCAGGCGTAATCCCTGCGGCTCGTTGCCCCGCTGCAAACTTTCGAGCATCCCTTGGACCCAATAGAAAATGTGTTCTGTTCTGATAAGGTCAGGTTGCAGTTCAGTTTGGTATTAAAAACTGTTGTGTATATCTCAACTAACAGATTTGCTATTTTTTGTTACACGCGTGCACTGTTGCTATAGAATCAGAACCAGTACATCCAGGGTAACATTTGCATCCTTGCTCCACCTCGATGGTGAATTCTGCATATATGTGTGTGTTTGATTGGGTTTGAGAATCCTGTACATGTGATTCCGTTTCTTTGTTGTGCATCTTCTCATGTTTGTTTGTATTTCGTTTCTGTAGTTGCAAAGAGTGCATATTATCCAGAACTATGACCACAGGAGCCTCTTCATGTTCTGTTTAAAGGGCACACAGTATGTGTTTCTCATTACTCCTTTTGCCATCATTTACGACTGATTTTTAGAGAACTACAAATCCTTTATTAAACAACGTTCTGGATGCTACCAAATAGAAGGTGTTAATGTCTGGCTTTGTCTTGGATGCATATGATCCCCAACTCCATTCCTCTGACTATATTTGTGTTACGATTAATGTTTAAAGTTGAACATTGCGTTCTCGAGCTGATAGTGTGTTACCATTCCTAACCATTGTTTCATCCCGCAGGTGGAATTGGAATGTATGCCTTTCATTTTTTTATGTTAAATTATGCTCCATACAGTAGCTCTGTTTGTTCCCTCATGTTTTCTCGATTTAATCCCATGGATTAATTAACAATATTTTTCTGTCACTGCACAACATAATCTACGTATTTTTAAGGTCATATTTGTGCTAGTTGGAAAGAATGGAATGCACAATATGGCATTTTATACCATCTACCATTTATCATATATGGATATCCCATCTGGCATTGTAAACCAAGAGAGATGAATGGACTGTTATTTTGCATCTTGGCTTGGTTCTCCTGTTTTCTTTGTTTCCAAATTCATATTTGATGATGTTATCCATAGTCAGAAAGCTCCAATTACACATGATAAAGCTCAACCAACAATGCAGTCTCAAAAAGGAACTAGGAGGGAATAACATTTATTAGCTTTGTATCTGTGAAGAAATACATCACATCTGTTTGCCAAGTTTAACATTTACTTGTAGAGATGTAACATAGTCAGCTCTATTATGAAGGATCTTACGCATATGAATTAGATGGTAAGAACACGATCCACGTTGATTCGACAGTAGTAAGTAAACTCTCCATGGCAACCCTCTAAAGACAGTAGTACTCTTTGTTTGATGTATATGTCTTCATGCATCCATAGTCAATGCTCTTATGGTGGTGTGGAACTACGTCAATTTCGTCATCCAAATGAGGATTAACGCTATTGCTAATCCTCATTATCAAGGGTTGAATGAGTAGAAGGGCAAAGGGGGAAGCTTAAGACATTTATTCTTTATTTTAGAGCAGAGTAATAAGAGTAGTAATTAAGTGTTTGGGGAATTTATGGTTGAATCTTTGAACCAAATAAGGACAAGTTTAATGTTACCTCTCTCCTAGACACTACCAACAACGACAACAGAACATTGATCATTGTTTAGATTCCGTGTTATTTTGTTGTTACCTTCTCTGAATGAACTTTTCATTGTTCAGATTCGATGTTATTTTGCTGTGCTATTTGGATCTTTGACCTTTTGGTCGCAAGCAAAAAGGTTCATGGCGTAATAATATATGCGTGAATTTGGATCTTCTTCTTTTCTTTTGCAGGTTCATGGCCAAATGCATGCTACCCAAGGATTAAGGAGTTATTAGTTAATTTCTTGTTGCACATGGAGGTAATTCCCTAGATCCCTCTCCAAGAAACACATTTCATCTTCTGTAATCTTTGTTTATATGTTCAGGAGATGGATATACACCTGATGTTGTGTTTGAAAGAAATATGAAGGTGCACTTATAATTAGTCTTAGAACAGTTCTCATACTTATGTTAGTTTTAGGATGTTTTAACTAAAGTTTGTGTTGTACTGGATCATGCTGCTTTTCTTTTGGAGCAAGAACTAATAAACAATAGATTTTCGTTGTGGTTGTCATATTGTCAACCATGAGGTTAACTTTTGTGGTCTTGATTTCCCATTGGTAGCTACCGTGGATCTTAAACATTTTGATATTATTTGTTGAGCATGTGCTTTAGAGCACATATATCACAATCTAAGTCTATGAAAAAAAAATAGTGACAATGTAAAGGATAACGCACTTCTTAGCTACGAATGTTTACTCTCTCCGTCTAAGTTTATATGTCGTATTTTTGAATGACCTTATCCATAAATATAAAGCGTATTTCATATTCTAATGTAAAATTAGTGTGATATTCCCTTTATACCCTTAATAAATATGCAACTTTATTTGCTATTCTTTACATGCATGCATTGAATATACTGTTTAGAGATAATAATTGTGGGTAATCTAGCTATTTTCACTATCTCCTCGGTCTATATGTCAATAGGAAATATGCCTTATAAACTTGGACGAAGGGAGTATATCACAATCAACATAGTTTTGTAGTATCATGTTATTACTTGTGTTATCTGTATACTATTTTTTTTGTTGCAACACACAGGCACGTGCCTATATACAATTACGACTCAGTAGAAGCGAGCATTTACTCAAAAAAGCCCTATAATATCTCCATATTACTATTTAAGCCACCCTTGGTTGGGTCGTGAATAATCATTGTGATCTTGAACCATCAGATCAATTTTAAATGGTTTAGATTGGAGAGCAGTCAAGCACAGCGCCTTGGCGTATGGTCCACACAACCCTCTTCCAAATCATCTCATCTGTCGGTTTCTCCCAATCGATCCCCATTGCTCCATCCATGGCAACTCTCACCATGCAGCCGATTGACCACACCTCGGCCGCCCAAGAAAACTCAAGGCAAGTGATTTCTTGGTTCACTTGGGTATTTTCTTCACTAGCTTTCAACCCATGAATGAGATGAATTACTAGAACTTGATGTTTTCGTTGTGATTTTTGGTGCCTCGATCTTGGTGCAGGAGGGGGAAGAAGCTTGGAGAGGATGGTTCTGATTTGAGTGACATCGACTCGGGGTAAGTGTTTTTGTCCCTTATGATTGCAGTATCTTGCTTCGTTCTTTAGCTAATTAGCACATGGATTTTTTGATATGGTTGCAATTTTAGACAGCTGGGTCATTCTTGGAAAATTGGATATTGTCTTGGCGGATTTGGCCACCGCTGCATGTGGCGGCCGGCGCCTTCGCTCTTCTTCATTGATGCCTACCTGGTACAAGTTATGGACTTGGTAGCATTATATACATCAAGAAGTGTGTGATTATTTGTGTTGGACCCGATATGGTGATCAGAGGGGGGTGAATGATGTCTTCAAATTCAACCTCTTAAATGGTATTCCAAATTTTTTACTTCACTAGCTATTGCAAGTTAGGAAGATCAAATTTGTTCGCCAACAAAGGACTAGCTATTGCAGTGCTGTATGGTAAATTGTTAATACCAAAGATTGAAAATAGATATATGCAACTTCCTTTTGGAGAGCATAGAGCACTCCTATAGTCCTATGTCCTACTTTGTAATTTCTGACCATTTCGGTCATTTAGACTAGTGAGCTTTCGACTTTAAGTTAGTTGTTTCTTGTAAGAAACCAAGGCCAGTTCAATATTTCTGGCGTTACTCCACACTAAAAAATCTGATGACTAAAGGGTTTGAAGATTTTCTTAGTTGGTATTGCAAAAGGAGTACTATTATAGTTTCATTTCGAACTCATTATGATGACATTATCACAAATTTTGTAAAGCAGTTCTACTATGCCATACAGTTTGCCATAAATAGGTTGCTTTCGTCATTCCAAGAGGGATTAATGTTTAGCCTTCTTATGTCATTACATTTTATGGAAGATTGAGAAATAAGTTAACCAACTGAATTATAAAAAAGATGCCTACAGACCCATAAGGTCCCTTGTGTAATTCCTTCTCGTCATGAAAGCATCGAATGTCTATTCTTGTTTTAGAAGTATTGTGAAAGAAACCAAGGATGAAGGTATTAACTTTTTATGGTACTTTTTGCTAATACAGATCGACAAGTTCAGCGACAAGATTGATGCCGAAGTAGAGCCTGTCATCAAGGAGCTTGAAAAGGAAATCAAACAAAATCCAACATCCTATGGTGGAGTAAACGCACAGATATGATCACTGGCCATGTATAGGGGGGCAAGTGTTGCCATTGTATAAATTGTCTGGTCTTTTTCTCTTTTGAATGACTGCTTGTACATATGTGTGCCGTTCTGTGTGAGTTACACCATGACTATAGTATGGCATGGTGACGGCGTGCTGGGTGCTCGAAATCAAAGTTGAAGTACACAGATGGAGTAGTATTGGAATGTAAAACTTCATAGACCGTGGTCATGAAATGAACAAACACATTCTTGGCATGTGGATTTCAGCTGTGGAACTAGAAATCCCTGAGTTGTCACTTTCTTGCCAAGAACTCGTTGAACTATCTAATTGAGTTCATACTTGTTTCTCTGTATGTTGGTTACTGATAATGTAGGCTGTCCCTGTAATATGAAGTGCTACTAGCCCCATGAACTGTCAAATTAGCATACTTGTGATATGTGAAGGAAGAACGATACAACCATGCTGTGACGGTTAACCTGCAGTGCTATCTAGGCCCTTGAAGGCTTGAACTCTCAGGAGTCAGGATGAGCCCACGTCTAACAGAACCAAGCTCACTGCTCACCTGTCTGCCTCGCACGCAAGATCCAGGGCTGTCGCTGAGACGGACGGCGACTTGGCGAGACACCGGCCGCGAACGTTTTGCCGTCCGCTTGGGATATTAACCCAGCGAGCCTAGCCCCTGCTCGGGATATTTCGCCGCGCCGTGCGCTTCCTCGCGATGGCTCTCCCCCTCGCCCGCCTCCTCCTCCCCTCGCTTCCGGCGTGCCAACCGCCGCACTGCGTCCCCAAGCACTCCGCTCCACCTCACCACGGGCGCATCTCTTTCATTAACGCCACGACCGCCTACTCCGGTAGCCGCGCAGCCTTCGCCGCCTGCGCTGCTAGTGCCTCGGTGGCCCCGGCCCCCGCGCCACCGGCGCCGGAGGCGGAAGAGCCCGTGGGGCCGAGGACGCGGCTCATCGCGCAGAACATCCCGTGGGACTGCACGGCCGACGACATGCGCGCGCTCTTCGAGAAGCACGGCTCCGTCGTCGACGTGGAGGTAACCGTTCGTTTCCCTTGCCTCATCCGCTTGAAGAAAAAGAAATCAACTGCAAATTGCGAGGAGCAATAATCTGGTGAGACGGGGAATTTACACGAATTGAGCATTTGCCGTAGGAAGTAGCAGTACTCTATGGTTGCTTGAATCAGAAAGATGGTATTGGTTGACGAAAGAACCGAAATGCATTCGGTGTATCGACATGGACCTCATGGTCCATTTGCGTGCAAGAGTAGCGAGTTTAGACCAGTGATCATTTCAAACATGGCTCTGCTTAAGTAGTAGCGAGATTGTTGAAATGGTTCTACTGAAGTGGATGCATTATATCCTGCTTCCAAACAGTGAACTGAATTACTCAAGAAAAACACAGTACTGTACAGTGGCCTAAAGTTTCCGAATCCCTTTTACCGTTGTGGCACTGTACAAAAGGAAATATCCCGGCACAAATTTGGGATACAAACATGCGAACTAATTTTACTCGGGTGCAAACTAGTTTACATTTTACATACAACTTAACTTTTAGATGGGGACATCAGGAGGAGGTTGCCATGTAACACATTTCAAAACGGGTCGCTCGATTATTTATTTACGAAAATATGTACAGCAATGGCATCATTAGTGATTACTTTTCTTGGTTGATCTGCTAGCTTTCGATGTACAATTCCAGTAAAAACAGAGGATTGGCATTTGTAACCATGGGTTCAGAAGAGGAGGCTCTTTCAGCACTCAACAATCTCAATTCAACTGTAAGCTCTAGTTTGTTATGGAAAGAATGTCTTTCTCCCTCTCAGACATACCCTGCTTACTTAAATCGATCTTATTTATCTTTTTTCGAGAATACAGATCATTATTTATCTCCCTTTCTACTTATTTTCTTTTGCAGATTTTAAACGATAGAACAATTAAGGTGGACTTCGCAAGACCTAGAAAGAAGCAGCATGTTGTGCCGTCAGCTCCCATGCCAAAGCATAGTGTGTTTGTGGGAAATTTGACGTGGAGAGTGAGATCTCGTCATCTTCGGGAATTATTTGCCTCAGCCCCAGGTGTTCAATCAGCTGAAGTTGTCTTTCATACCACCAGTCCAAGGCGATCTGCTGGTTATGGTTTTGTTTCCTTTTCCTCGAGAGAGGAGGCAGAGACTGCCATATCCACCTTCAATGGCAAGGTGAATATTCTGAAATGTAGCATCTACAGCAGTACAGAGATGTGGTTTGTTTGCTGTTCAAATTCTAGCACATGCCAGTGTTTTGTTGATACATCTGACCTGTGGATTTTATCACAGAAATTGCTGGGACGATCCATTAACGTGATGTTCAAAGATGAAAATGCCAAAAAGAATAAATCTTCTGTTCCAAAGGAAGAGGAGCTGGAGGCAGATTCATCTGAGCAGAGTGATTGCTAAGCATTAATTGTTCTGAGAACCAAAAAAACTAGTTAAATGGATTGATCTAAATGAATTTATCTGCAGGCCTAAGCATTAATTGTTCTCAATCCTTTTCCTCGGTCAAATTTATTCTATGTGCATATTCAGTTATCAAAACAGGAAATTATACATCTTGTGAGAAATGAAACAGCATCCTTTCTTCTATTTGTCATTGCTAATAACATTTATATTTATTTATTTGAATGTTAAGCATTGTGTCTTCTACCATAATCAAGCAATAAAGCTTATGATACTGTATGCTGCTCTGGTTACCGAATAGATTTTCGTATATATTTTTTCGAGGCTACAGATTTTCATAAGATAACTAAACTGCCTTCATTTTGTATTTTTGCTATACTGTTCCTTCTGACTTCATGAGCTTTGAATCCTAGCAAGTGCTTGCGTCATTTTGACCGTTCAAGGTACTAGTACTCATACAGCATTATCATTATGATTGTTTATATGATTGAATGGCAGCATTATCTTAATTATGATTGTTTATACCTCCTGATCATACTGTGTGATTAGCCTGCTGGTTGGTTTCGCTCGTTCGGCAACTCTTGAATTTTGAAATACTGTGTTCTATATGAATGCAAGATGCTTATATATGTGTCGTAGGGGTGGCCCCCACCTAAACCCGGCAGGCCTGGTAGGAGGTTATAAGGCCCAGAATGAGCTATGTGTAATGACATAAGTACCCCCAGAGGGGATAACCAGATGTAAGGGTATAACTGTAAAAGCATGCATCATGTGTATATATATATATGAAGACATGCCATGGGGAGAGGGCAGGCCATTCTCACTCCTCCCCATCACTCTCCACTACCATCTCTCTCTCTGTTTGGCCCGTAGCCACAACAGTTGGCGCCGTCCGTGGGGAGGACAAGGACAAGCCTGAAGACCGAAGAAGAAGGATGACACCGAAAAAAGCTTCATCGGCGGCGGCGAAAGGAAAGAAGACGGCTGGGTCGGAGCGGCGCGTGAACACCAGGGCTTCGGCATCGACCGCCGAAGAAGCTGGCGGCGGCGTAGGCGCCGTGATCGCGGGCGTCGACGCTCGCGCTACGGCGACCTACCCCGCCGGTGCTGCTACAACGACCGACCCCGCCACCGCCGCTACAACGACATCCAACCCCGTCGCTGGCGCTACAACGACCGACCCCGCCAGCGCTGCTACAACGACCGACCCCGCCACCGCCGCTACAACGACATCCAACCCCGTCGCTGGCGCTACAACGACCGACCCCGCCAGCGCTGCTACAACGACCGACCCTGCCAGCGCTGCTACAACGACCGACCCCGCCAGTGCTGCTACAACGACCGACCCCGCCACCGCCGCTACAACGACATCCAACCCCGTCGCTGGCACTGCAACGACAGCCCCCGCCACCCTCGCCGGCAGCGCGGATCAGGCGGCCGGGGGTAGCTGCAATGAAGCATCCGGCGGATCTGGAGATCGTGAGGCGGTGGTCCATGCACCGACCCGTCCGCTGGGTGTTCCGGCGGCCCCGACAGCACCTACGGTGGAAGGCGTCATACTAGCAGCCCTCAACGCGTTCCAGCGGGAGCTAGGGGACCTTCGCGGAGCCGTCCGAGATATGCAAGAGGCTCGGAGCCAGCAGGCTGCGCCAGTAATCGCGTCCGAGCCCACGCCGGAGAGGGCGGACAGTCGCGAAGCTCCCACGTCCAGCCGCGTGTCGCTGCGGCGCGTAGATCCAGAGTCCCCACTTTCGGCGGGGCTGCAGCAGGCGGCATGGCCCGAAGACTTCAAGTTTCCTAGCGCCATTGACCCGTACAAAGGCGACACGGACCCCCGCGAGTTCGTGCGTGTGTACGACACCGCGATCGAAGCCGCGGGCGGAGACGACACCACGAAGGCGAAGGGACTCCCCCTCGCGCTGCAAGGAGTGACGCTCTCTTGGTTCTTTACCATAGAGCCGGGCTCCATCTACGCATGGGAGCAGCTCCGCGACCGCCTTCACAATAACTTCCAAGGAAATTATGTCGAGCGAGTCGACGCGGACCAACTCTTCGCTGTGAAGCAAAAACCCTCGGAGAAGCTCCGGGACTACTTCAAACGCTTCGCCAAGATTCGATGCCAAGTGAAGGACGTTAATGAAACCACCATCGTTAATGCAGCCATACAGGGCCTTCGTCCGGGCCCGATGGCCGAGTACAATGCACGAAAGCCAATCAAGACGGTGGCGAAGCTCTTCGACAAAATGGAGGAATACGCCAGAGCGGAAGAGGACGCACGGCGAAGGCAAGGTGACGACTCCGACACCAACCAGGCCGGAGCCTCGGCAAAAGCCGAAGATCCGCCGAAGGACGGTTCTTCGAAGGGAAAACGTAAGCAGGAGTCGTCCAGAGATACGCCTGACCGCAGGGACGCCTCGCACAAGGAGTCGTCCGATCGGCCCAAGCGCGGCCAACAGAGGTCGAGGCGGAACCGGTACGTCCTCGACATTGAAGGCGGTTCCGATGAGGGCGCTCCCGCGGGCCGAGGCGGTCGGGGGCGCCGTGGCCGGGGCCGCGACGATAAAAGTCGTGGAGATTACGACGACCAGCACCAGGGACTGTGGTGCGTAGTCCACGGCCGCGGCAACCACGATACCCGCGCCTGCATCTCCATCGCGGCGCTCCGCGATAGTGTCGCTAGGGACAGGAACCCCGAGACGCGTCCGCCTGCGGTGGCCCACGTCCAATTCCCGTACGAGGCCCCCATGTAGGTACAGGCGCAAGGGATGCAACCCCAGGAGGGCCCCTTACGGATCCAAGCTCACGTACAGCAGCCTCGGGAGGGCCTCCTGTCGCTGCAGGCCCTGGGGGCAACTCACCGCAGGGTCATTAACGTCATATCCGGAGGCTCTGCGCTGGAATTCGCCTCAGCACGGCAGCAGAAGGCCTATGCGCGAAGACTACATCACGTGGCGGCATACCCAGCGCAAGCACCGCCGGATTGGGCGCAGCACGAAGTTACATTCACACCCGACGACGCCCAGGGTGTGGACTTCCCTCATCAGGACCCCCTGGTCATCCGGGTCACTATCACGGGATGCGACGTGGGGCGCGCCTTGGTGGACGGCGGTAGCTCCGCGAACGTATTGTTTGCGGCGGCCTTCGACCAGATGGGGATCCCTCGAAGCCGCCTAGGACCCTTAGGAATCCCACTGCAGGGCTTCGGGGGATAGCCCCTGCGGGCGCTGGGCCAAATAGGTCTTCAAGTCTCCTTCGGCCAAGATGACAATGTGCGGGCCGAAGATGCCACCTTCGACGTGGTCGACCTTCCGTACCCCTACAATGCGATATTAGGGCGCCCAATCCTCAACTCCTTCGGCGTGGTACCACACCACGGCTATCTATGCATGAAGATCCCGGGTCCCCGGACCATCATCACCGTCCGAGGCGACCAGGATATGGCCCGGCGTATCAAGCCAGGTACCAGGTGCCCGCGTCGCGAAGCCCAACGGCGCTCCTAGAGCTGGCGTCACAGCGCGGAGGTCCGCGGGGCCATTCAGAGGCGCCTTGGCGGGCCCTGCAGATGTCTAGCGACTAGAGGCTTCGGCCGCGCTAAGGGCAAACGGTCAATATATCCACCCCTTGTAGTTGCTTACCCGCGCAAACGGGGATGTAATAAAGATCGCCGTTTGTCGCTAATCTCTCTTCATCACGCGCAAGTACGCGGCGAAGGCGCGCGCAGTCTTAGCCAACGCGCGCGTTCCCGCAGTATAAATCGAAGTCGCACGTTCGCGTGTGCACTCGCCGTAGCCAGGGGTATGGGACTGAGTATAAATCGAAGTCGCACGTTCGCGTGTGCACTCGCCGTAGCCAATGGTGACGGGCCTGAGTATAAACAAAGACGCACGTTCGCGTGTGCACTCGCCGTAGCCAGGGGTACGGGACTGAGTATAAATCGAAGTCGCACGTTCGTGTGTGCACTCGCCGTAGCCAATGGTGACGGGCCTGAGTATAAACAAAGACGCACGTTCGCGTGTGCACTCGCCGTAGCCAAAGGTGACGGGCCTGAGTATAAACAAAGACGCACGTTCGCGTGTGCACTCGCCGTAGACAGGGGTACGGGACTGAGTATAAATCGAAGTCGCACGTTCGCGTGTGCACTCGCCGTAGCCAAAGGTGACGGGCCTGAGTATAAACAAAGACGCACGTTCGCGTGTGCACTCGCCGTAGCCAGGGGTACGGGACTGAGTATAAATCAAAGTCGCACGTTCGCGTGTGCACTCGCCGTAGCCAAAGGTGACGGGCCTGAGTATAAACAAAGACGCACGTTCGCGTGTGCACTCGCCGTAGCCAGGGGTACGGGACTGAGTATAAATCGAAGTCGCATGTTTGCGTGTGCACTCGCCGTAGCCAAAGGTGACAGGCCTGAGTATAAACAAAAGACGCAATGGGGGGACACCCTCGCGCGCACCAGTCTCCGGACTATAAAGCAAGATGTAGCGTCGAGGTCCGCCTCCGCACGCACTAGTCTACGGACTTTAAATAAGACGTAGCGTCGAGGTCCGCCTCCGCACGCACCAGTCTCTGGACTATAAAGCAAGACGTAGCGTCGAGGTCCGCCTCCGCACGCACTAGTCTACGGACTTTAAATAAGACGTAGCGTCGAGGTCCGCCTCCGCACGCACCAGTCCACGGACTTTAAATAAGACGTAGCGTCGAGGTCTGCCTCCGCACGCGCGAGTCTCCGGACTATAAAGCAAGACGGAGCGTCGAGGTCCGCCTCCGCACGCACTAGTCTACGGACTTTAAATAAGACGTAGCGTCGAGGTCTACCTCCGCACGCGCGAGTCTCTGGACTATAAAGCAAGACGTAGCGTCGAGGTCTGCCTCCGCACGCACTAGTCCACGGACTCTAAATAAGACGTAGCGTCGAGGTCCGCCTCCGCACGCGCGAGTCTCCGGACTATAAAGGAAGTCGTAGCGTTGAGGTCCGCCTCCGCACGCACTAGTCCATGGACTATAAAAAAAGGCTAAGTGCCGAGGTCCGCCTCTGCCCACGCCAGTCTACGGACTATAAAAAGGCGAAGTGTCGAGGTCCGCCTCCACAAACGCCAGTCTACGGACTATAACAAGGCAAAGTGCGGGGGTCCGCCTCCGCACACGCCAGCCTACGGGCTGTAAAAAGGTGAGATGCCAAGGGACTGTCCCCGCAAGCGCCGTTCTAAGGAACCCTTGCGCAGCTACTTCGCCAACGGTGGCATCAACACACAGCGCATATCCTAAAATGCCAGGAAATCTGCATACCGGAAAAATCACAAGTACAAAGGTCCGGCAACATCCTTGCCGCTCTAAGCCGCTATCCCGCGGGTTCGTCCTTAACACGCGCTAAAGCTGGGGCCTCGCTCGAAGAAGGCCGGCCCGCCCAAAAGTCCAGCGACTCTTCGGCCCGTCGCCAGCGTCGAAGGCGTCGCCGGGTTGAAAGGTCGGCCGCAAGAAGCCGGCCCCAGCAAGGAAGCTGCCCGGGATATAGGCGAAAGTTAGAATGCATGCAGCAAGTGTGTACTTCATTCGCAAAAAGAGGGAGCAGTACAACACACGCCTACACCTAGGTATCGCGGCGTCAGACCTGCGGGTTCCCGGCGCCTTCGGAGGGCCAAGCGCCGCCCTCGTCGCGTCGAGGGACCCCGTCCAGAAATTGGCCGAGGCTCCCCGTCCCGTAGAGCGACTTCCGGAGCTCGATCCGCGCAGCATCCGGCTCGACGTAAGCCCAGATCCGGTCGAAGAAGGGCCCGAGGGCACAGCAAGCGGAGCGGACGGCGCCGGACATTACTCCGGCCCCGCCAGGCATCTCCAGCTGGGGGTCATCCAGCCCGGCGACGTGCGTGCAACCGCGGTGCTGCAGGAGTGTGCACACCAAGCATGCTGACGTGTACGCGCAGTGGGTGCCAAAGGACGTCGCCGCGCCGCGCGCGACGTTGGCGGCATCCCCGACCCAGCGGAGCGTCCGAGACAACTCCGGGCCGAAGGCGCGGTCCGGCACCTCAGTTACCAGCCCTTGAAGATGGCTCTCCAGCGCTTGCATGGCGTCCCACGCAACCACCGAGGCGTCGCCAAGCGTCTGGTTACGCTCCGCTAGAGTCAAGGCAAGTTCGCCTTTTTCCTTCTCTAGCGAGGCGACCTGTTCCAGGAGCCCGTCCAGCTCCGCCGCAAACTCCTGTTCAGCAGCTGCCGCGGCCGACTCCCGCGCCGACGCGACAAGTCCCTCGGCGTGTGCCCTCGCTTCGGCGCATTCCGCTTCCAGCTGGCGGATGCGGGCGTCCTGGGCAGAGCGGGCTCCAGAGGCTTCGCGTAGCTCCTCCTCGACGGCCCGCAGCCTATCCTCGAACGTCGTTCGGCCGCGAGCATAGGCCGTTTGCAAGGCCTGCCCCAGCACAAGTGTCTGCAGAAGGGAAAGACTTAGCAAGCTCAGCCAGCCCAGGCGTCGTCGTATGAAGTACTTACCCTCACCCCAGACACCTCGAAGGCGTCTTCGAGGTGCCCCGCCTCGTAGGCCTGCAACGCTTGCGGGTCAACACTGGTGGCCGCGTCATTCACAATCCCGCGTCACGCCCTCAGCGTCTTCGGGGGCGGCACGAAGTCCGCGGGGCTTATGCACGCGGAGGTCCCGTGTTCTGCCAAGCGCTCCCCCTCCGGAATGAGCAGCGCTGTAAACAGGGATACAGGTGAGCACCGCAAGGCATAAAAGCACGCACCAGAGTAAGCTACGCCACCCTACCTTCGGTAGCAGAAGGAATGGTCCCGCCGCGGGCAGAAGCCTCCGCGTTCGGGGAGGGTGACGGCCGTCCCTGCACGGCGGGAGGCGTGGCCAGAGGGGCAGAAGGCGCGTATGCCGCAGGGTCCCCGGCGCTTGCGCTGGAGTCCCACAAGCTTCTGATCCCCGTGGCCACGACGAATCCCTGCGGTGTCCGGTGGAGCTCCGGCCGCACACACGGCCGTTTAGCCGGGGCAGCCAGCAGCGAAACCGCCCCCGCAATCGCGGCTGGGGAAGCCCCCGCGGTCGCACCGCCCGGGGGCGAAGGTTCCGCGGTGGCAATTGTCGAAGGGGGCACCTCGGTTTCTGCCGCTGTCGTTAAAGGCAGCATGGCTCCGTGCGCCCCCGTGAAGGGCGCCTCCGGCACCACAGCGGCCACAGCCAAAGGATCCACCTCAGCATCGCCGGTCCGCACGGGTTCCGCCTCGACGACTTCGGTGGGCGGCGAGACTTCCCCCCTCCGGCTGCTTGTGGCAAACCCACCGTCCGGGGCGCTCGCCGAAGATACCTCGCCTTCGACGTCTGCGCCACCCAAGCCCGAATCGGCATACCTCGCCGAGTCTGACTCCGCGTCCGCCGCGCCCTCGGGAGCACTAGCAGCAGCAGTAGTAGCCGCCGCGCCAAGCGCGGCAGGCGCCCCGCTGCGGCCCCTCTTCCGAGAGGGTGCCTTCTTCTTCTTCGCTGCACCATCGTCTGGAGCGACACGGTCCGGCACGGCAAGGCCCAGGGCCTCGCACACGCGGTTTATTCGCCCCAGCCCTGCCTCGGCAATAGCAGCCGCGCGCTGCTCGTGTTCCCTGCCGGTGTACGGCCCCATGAATACGCGTGCGGCTTGCTCCGCCTCCTCCAAGCAAATCCCTGAAGCAAAGGAGAATAGCATCAGCATATAACGCGCTTCGCGCGAAAAAGGAGAGACGCGATCGAGGCTTACGAAGACCGGCGGGCGGCGGCAGCAAGCAGACCGATGGCGAAACATTGTCGTCTCGAAGCCTCTCGGCGGCAAGACGCCAGTCGCGTGCAAGCGGTGCCACGCCGTACATCACGTACTCTTCGGTGAGGTCGCGCATGTTGGAGCGGGCGGCCACGCCTACGAGCCGCTGGACCCTCCGCTGGTCCTCATCATCGAGCGTTCGGCCGGGCGAGGGCTTAAACGCGATCGGTCGGCCCGTGCACTCAAGGCCGCTCCCGCTCTCCACACGGTGGTAGAACCACCGCTTCATCAAGTGAGACTCCCACTTCCCGCGAGTTGAGTTCGCAGGGAAGAGCTTCTTGCACGGCAGACGAAGAATAAAGCTGATGCTACCGAAGCTCGACAGCGTTCCGTCTTTCCGGTCCTTGAGCTGGCATCGTGCCTCGTGAAGGTAGGCGAACAATGAGGCACCGGGCCACGGCGTTTGGAGTCAGTTGCGCTAGTTCCAGCCCGAAGGTCCGCAGCACGTCGCCCACGATAGCCGACGCTGGGATGCGGAGCCCCGCGTCGAAAAAGGCAACGAACACGACCGCCTCCGACCTCTCGGGATGCGGTTCCATCTCATTGGCGGCGGGCAATCGTACCTCCTGGCGCTCGGACAACTTCCCCGCGCGCAGAAGCCCTTGGATCGTCTTCTCGGTCACGAGCAAGGGGCCTAGCTCGCGGGAGAACGTGCCCTCCTCCTCCGCCACCAGCCACTCCCTGTCCGCCGCCGCCGGGTCGCGCTCTTGGAGCGCGTATTTCACCTCCAACAACGAGGACCGCCGGTGAATGTCAGAGCCACCAACCGTCTGGCCGCGCTTGCCACCAGAGGCCATCGCTTTCCACGGAGAGATTGAAGCGGTGAAGATATCACGAAAGTGTAAAGGGCGGAGCAGACAGGAAAGAGGGCGTAAGGGTGCGGGGACGCTGTCACGGGGGGACTATTTCAAGCCACCTCGCCCATACCGCCGCTACCGAAGCGTCGCAACGATCCGCGTGCCGAACGCGACCGCAGTCGTACAAGCGCCCGTCCAGCGCAATGCCCCATACCCAAAGCTGGAGAGCCACGTCCACAAGCGCCAAGGGCCGTCACAGCACAACGCTACCTAGCCGCTATTAAAGGCGCACTAACGGGCCAGGGGATCACAACAGCTTCGGCGCTGCGCCATTCATCGCCCGCCCCGTGTCCCCATTGCCTAGGGAAGAGGCGAGCGGCCGCGAGCACGCAACCGTCCACATCCCGCCGCGCACCAATCATAGGCCACCACGTGCCCTGTGCGCGTCCAGGCGGGTCGCACGATACGGGAGCCTAACCCTGGCAGGCCAGGGACCGACGTGATTCCAGGAACCTTTACAGCGCAAAGGCCGCTCCGCTGCCACCCGTTCGAAGGGTAGGGGACGGAGCGCGCGCGTCTGCTTCGGCTAGGCGCCAGCTCCGCTGCCACCCGTTCGAAGGGTAGGGGACGGAGCGCGCGCGTCTGCTTCGGCTAGGCGCCAGCTCCGCTGCCACCCGTTCGAAGGGTAGGGGACGGAGCGCGCGCGTCTGCATCGGCTAGGCGCCAGCTCCGCTGCCACCCGTTCGAAGGGTAGGGGACGGAGCGCGCGCGTCTACATCGGCTAGGCGCCAGCTCCGTTGCCACCCGTTCGAAGGGTAGGGGACGGAGCGCGCGCGTCTACCTCGGCTAGGCGCCAGCTCCGCTGCCACCCGTTCGAAGTGTAGGGGACGGAGCGCGCGCGTCTACCTCGGCTAGGCGCCAGCTCCGCTGCCACCCGTTCGAAGGGTAGGGGACGGAGCGCGCGCGTCTCCTTCGGCTAGGCGCCAGCTCCGCTGCCACCCGGTCGAAGGGTAGGGGACGGAGCGTGCGTCTACCCCGACTTGGCGCCATTCCCGCTCCGTCGATGTCGGCATCTTGCTCCCGGCGGGTCCTCGCTCTAGCTAAGATACTTGGCCGCCCGTCTCGGCCCCGCGCCGGGGAACAACGGCAAGCCGCAAAGTCTGCCTCGTTCTCCTTAACAGGCCACCTACAGTGCATCAGCATTTTTTCAAAAGCGATGCGGGCGGGCTCCATAAGGAACACCGGCTGTAGGTAGGTCTGCTAAGGAGAACAGGGCAAACCTTGCCACCTTCGTACGAGAGCGCGGCGCGCGCGCAGAAAGCCATCTTCTTGATCGCCACAACAGCTTGGTCGCGGCTTCGGCCGGGACCCTGCCTTCGAGAAACGGACCCGCGCGCGTGAGAGGCAAAAGCGAGGGTCACGTCCCGCAAAGTATGCCTCGTTCTCCTTAATAGGCCACCTACAGTGCATCACCATTTTTTCAGAGTGATGCGAGTGGGTTCCATAAGGAACACCGGCTGTAGGTAGGTCTGCTAAGGAGAACAGGGCAAACCTTGCCATCGCATGCGGGAACGCAGCGCGAAGGCAGCACGCGCGGCTGGCCGCCGATCACTGACGCTGACCAAGCTCCCAAGACAAATGGACCACCATCTGTACATCAACATTCCCCAAGCCGCTCAGCGGCGCTAGGGAATGCTGATGCATGAAAGGTGCCCATTTTAGGGGAGCAGTTTCTACCCAAATACATGCAGGAACAACGCCGCACCAGCGCCGTATATATACCCCATCAGCAGGCAGGCCAACCGGCGGAAGTCCAATCGGCAGAAGTCCAAATGCCGGGAGCCCGCCGTCACATTAATGGTCACGAAGCCTCGAGGCCCGCACCGCGCCAAGCATGCTTCACCACGTGGACGGCCGGAAGAGCGAGCGTTGCAGCATGCCCCTTATCGCTTAAGGCTCACGCGGCGGCTTAGGGACCCGCCACGCTTACCTGTGCCACCGCAACGCCCCTGGCGCGCGTCCACTTCGCCTAGGCGCCGGCTCCGCTGCCATCCGTTCGAGGGGTACGGGACGGAGCGCGCGCGTCTACTTCGGCTAGGCGCCAGCTCCGCTGCCATCCGTTCGATGGGTGAGGGCTGGAGCGGACGCGTCTGCTTCGGTTGCAGCGCAGCCCCGGGTCAAGTTTGGAAATGTTCACAGGCCGCGGGGACGGAGGGGGCCAAAGGACTCGGCGACATGGCTTCGGCCCTGTGAAGCCCTTCACCATGAGAGGCTCCTGTCGTAGGGGTGGCCCCCACCTAAACCCGGCAGGCCTGGTAGGAGGTTATAAGGCCCAGAATGGGCCATGTGTAATGACATAAGTACCCCTAGAGGGGATAACCAGATGTAAGGGTATAACTGTAAAAGCATGCCTCATGTGTATATATATATGAAGACAGGCCATGGCGAGAGGGCAGGCCATTCTCACTCCTCCCCATCACTCTCCACTACCATCTCTCTCTCTCTGTTTGGCCCGTAGCCACAACAATATGAATGCTTAAAGAGAGAATATAGCCACATCATCAAGCATCTATGCAAAAGTTATTTTCTCCAATGCAAGCATCTCTTCCGTGGGTGCTTAGATGCTATATTATCTATTAATAGATATAGTTATACACATAAGCACCTACTAAGCACCGATACTTATTTAAGCATCGATGCTTCAAAATAAGCACTTTATCTATTCTATGAGGTAAGAAAAATCAGTTTTTGATTGCTAAGCATCTCTCTAAGCGCCTGCATTGTACATGCTCTAAGTTCTCCACTCGATCTAGATGACATTTGGAGGTTAGCTTGATGCTAGGAATACAAAATATCTCTGAGCTTTTGTCGACATCTGAGTTAAGGAACTTAGACGCAAACTGCTGACAGACCAGACTATAATTTTTGTCTGTAATGAAATATTAGGTACTGTAACACTCGTTCGGGGTATTTTGTATGACTAAAAATTAGCACTTCCTATTATTTTTCAAGTACTGCCCCGCCAGTTTAATATGACCACCACACTTCCAAATTGCATATATTTAGTGCGTTAATCCTACTGAAGTTTTGCTCTCAGCCACTCAACATCAATCTTGTAGTCCATTAACCGTTGCAGATCTCGAAGGTTCGTCTGTAACCACGATTACAAGGTAGTAGGTGTAATTTGAACATGCCTGATGGATGAGCAATGGACCGCTTGGTAGAAATTCTTTTAGCATGCTGGATCATAATATTCTTCAGAATCTGGCAACTGTATTGATCATAAATGTGATGCAGATATTTTGGCTAATCTGACCTGTAATTTGAGGATACGATGAACCCTTCCTGATTTGGACCTAGCCCGGGATTGTTTACTTGCAAAGCATATCTACTGCGAGGAACAAATAATAAGACCTCCAAACTTGCAATGCATCATGCATCGCTTTATCCATATTTCGTTGCATTTAACTGCAACGCGCATGCTACTGGAACGGAAGTGCTACAGGCTTGAAGAAACCTGCACGAAGTGCGTGCGTCTCGTGCAAAGCCCTTCAGCGAATCACTGAATTTGTCCGCATGAGAGATTCCTCCGTCGCGTTTATTTCCCAGTGTGATTCCGTACTTATTTTTCCCGCACGAGTTTTTGGCGCTTTTGCCGTTTTTGGAGCGTATTTATAGCAATAGCGTCGATCGTGTACAATTAACAAAAATAGCGTTTCCACTCACAGCCACCGTGCGGCCGGGCGCTAGAGAACACGCAGGGGCACCGCACGGTAGCCATGCGGCCAAGGCATGCGCATAGCCACTGTGCGGTAGAGGTGGATGTCACATGACCACCGTGCGACAGAGGTGGATGTCACACGACCACCATGCGGCAGAGCCCAATGCCGCATGGCTAACGTGTGACAGGTGATTAGGGTTTACATTAATTGCTTTAATTAGCATAATTAGGGAATTTATTTACACGTACTCATGTAGAAAATTTTAGATATAGCAAATAAGCTAAAAAAACTTACAAAATTTTTGTGGCGATCCCCGATTCAGTGTACTATACTGTATAATTTATTCATAATTTTATCCATTCTGAATTTTACTTGAAAAATCATATAAGTAAACTATTTGTAGGAATTTTAAATGTAGCAAATGAGCACAAAAAATTAAGAACTTTCTTTTTGAAAGATCCTTATGTAGTGAACTTCATCGTGTAATTTTTATAGAATTTTCTATTGTCTAAAATTGTACAGATATAACAGTACAAAAATCACATAACATAGGATGCGATATAGCTCACTCATCTAAGCCACTACTCTCTCCTCACCGCGTCTGTGTTCTTAGGTGCGGCCTTGTCTTTCGTTGAGCATGTCCCGTGGGATACGACAGCCGGTTCGGAGCACATGTGTCGGATCGGAGGAGATATGGAGACCGTTCAGTCTGTTGAGTGGCCGACAATGCACCAGTAGGTTGTGTTAGAGCAGGCTGCATCTGGTAAGCGTCGATGCCATCCTTCTGAGACATGCCAAACTAGGGCCGCCAACGATGAAGTTCTGAACGAGAGACTCTAGAAATCCCGGTCATGCAAAGCAGCTTTAGCCTTCACCGTATGACGTGCCAACGAAGCCGGAGGAGCTTTGCCAAGCATATGCTCCAAAGCATGCATACACTCCAAACTCTGCATACAGTACGAACGCTAAGCTCTGCCCTGCGTACACTCCAAATCCTGGCACCGTGTACTGCACCCTGGAAGTAGCCACGAGGCACGTATCCTCATCGGTGGACATGGGTGGAACTAAGAAGTGGGACCCGGTGTCACAGGACACTGGGTCAAAAAAAATTTTAGCAGGAATTAGCACTTTTAGCCTATGGGTGAACCCCCAGGCTAAACTCAGTGCACCTGGTTCTTTCCTTGAAATCCAATGAAGAAAGTATTAGCAACCCAAATTTCCAGTAGTTAGCAGCAGTTCATGAGAAGCCTCCGCTTCCCTCAGTCCATGAAGCAATTACAACAGCCCAAGCTAGCCCTTGAGCCAGCGTAAGAAGGAGAACCGCAACAGGCCACGGTATCCATTTGATAATCCCATAACATGTCACCTTGCAGCAACCCTCAACACTTGTTTGTCTCACACGGTTGGCTAGAAGATATGCACCACGTTTGTCGCACAACCGCACCCAGCTAGGCAGCGACCGATCGTCGGAGAATGGGAAAAATTGGCGCCACTGACTACCCTCGCCTACCATCTCGTCGTGGCATCGCCTGGTCCCTATTGTTTCACACCCTCGCCTACCGAAGGAAGTTTAGGTCTACCCAATCAATATGTACTTTACTATAAATTTCTTTCAATTATTCCAATTTGTGAGTTAGAATTTCAATGTGATGATTGTTGATTAATTTTTAGAATACCAACTTATCTCGTTGCAAATTGGAGGCAAAATTATAGTATTTAACCGTAATGTCAAGTAAGTAAACCACTAGATGCATTTTTCTATTATATTATTTTTAAACTATTAAACATACAAATATCTAACTAACTTTTCAATTAATTGGTGATAATTTCATGAATGATATACTTATTTGCTATGTAAAGAAATAAGAATTGACGAAAATTACTAATGATGTTATGGTTCATCGCTTTATGAACGTAGAACGTAAATACCAAAAGATAATGTATTAACTTACATTTGATCATTCTACTGTTTTTTTACTTAAAAACTTTAAGTAATTTTGTTCTCTTTTAACAGGCCATTGAGCCCGAATGATGTATTTTAACAATGTCGATCAATTTTTGTCTGTGGTTTCGCCTTTAGTTTGCTGTAACTAATCAATATTATTATCATGTTTTTTATTTTGAAAAGTATTTCGATCACTATTTCTTTATCATCATACGCTGTCATCAGTTACATAGATGTATTGATGCTAAAACTTACCGAACGCATTACTATTTAACACAATATTGTTTGAAAACTATATATGATGTTATATATATGGTGAATTGGTGAACCCTGGTTATTTTTGCTTTAGTTATGCCCCTATCGGTGGACTGGCCGTCACCCCCACGTTGAATTGAAGGCTACAAGACGGAATGATGTTCGTCAAAATAAATATTCTGGACGTGGACTGCGAATCTCGTACCTCTTGGATGTGCAGCGAAGATGGTTGACGAGGAGCGATAATCTGTGTAGGGGGTGCGGAGGGTACAAGTGATGCATCCTGATGACAGACCTACGGTGGGTGAATGCCATGATGTTGGTGGAATGTAAGGCATAACAAGAAAACAAAACATAGATTTGTATGTAACTTATCTCCTCATCAATCTGGCCTGCGGATGGCCGAGGGTAATACTATGACGTGTTGACTGACTGGACTCGCTAGGTCATGATGACCTGGCGGGTGAGCACGGTGCCCCCACTGGGTGCCCGATGTGCACGGTTTGGTACAAACCGAACTGTCATATTACACATTGCGGTGCGTAAGTCTCCACCATGTGTGAGAACACTATATGGCAGGTCGTCACCCATAACTCGATGTCCTGGGTGTATTGCAAGGATAGCCTATGTGTCGCTACCGTCGTCACGAATTCTGGAGTCTATGGAGCCCAGATGATGTCATTGTCGTGCAATGACTTGAACTCGTTGTGCCACAATAAGTAGCATCTTGACGGTTTGTCCTTGGCCCAGCGCAGACGAGTAGAAGTCCATCAGAAGCCCATAATGGGCCCGTCTATCAAGTCCATGAACTGAGTGTACGGGTGCGCTGGCCTCTCGAAGGTCAGGCGCTCAATAGGGAAGTGCTCCCAGCTCCACAGCTGCAGGAGCACATAGCAAACAGCCATGTTAGGGGTAGCACTGGTGTTATGCCGTGAAGCATCACACAATCTTCGATATGTGGTGCATAGGATGGCTAATCCCTAGCTGTATTGAGGCATTGCCCCAACCTCCGTGTCAACCAAAGACTGGGAGATGTGGATGAAGTCGGGGTAGCAAAAATCACCCTATGTGGATGAAAACATGATTCAACCAAAGAGCTGAAGAAGGTAATTGATGAACTGTGTCCTGACGACCTCGTCTGGTGCATCCTTTGAGCACTGATTGAAATGCCTCGGCCAAATCCAGTGGATGCCACGAGCACCTTCTGGGACAGGCAAGCCGAACCGATACACCAACCTGGCCCTCCAGTTTGTTGGTGGAGGGGTTGGAACAAGTGCCTCACCTTGAAGAGGAAGACCGATCAAGAACGAGATGTGCGACAAAGTGACCATCATCTTACCTCATCGAACATGGAAGGTGTGCATCTCGAGCCTCCACCTGTGCACAAGTGTCGACAACAGACTGACGTCCAGGGTTAACTGGCTTTCGATAGAGACCAGCCTCGCAAAGAGCAACAAGCTCATGGCCCGGAGGATTGGGACGTAGTGATCGTCTAGCTCTCAATCATCCCTTCCTCCTCGGAGCTTTAGAGATGGATGGCCATCCGCGTCACTCGTGATCTACAACTTTCACTAGTGGTTCTCATCGTAGAAGTCATCCAGAAACTCCGGTGAAGACATACCTTGCAACAAATGTGATACATGAAATATTAGTGCGAAGATTGATAATGACAGTACAATACTGCAAATTAAAAATTATGATGAAATATGTATGTATATGTATGCACACACATATATATTACATAGGAGTTACCTGCTAATATGACTGCTAATGACAACACTAAGCAATATTTAATCGACTGCGAAGAATTACAAGAGTGCGAGAGCGACTGTGAGAGAGCTCATAATTTATAGCGCGAGCGAGAGCATAGCATGTGCTAACAACGCACCGATAATGATGGACGTGCGGGGACAGATGCAACGCCACCTCTCTTTCAATGGTTTGTCCCCTTGTCGTGCATGCCACCAGCCTTGATTTTGCATGCAAAAGCACAAGGAATTTGGAGTGTTGCATTTTTGCACACTAAATAAACCAACTAGGCCCCCACCTTCGTTTGGATCATTGCACCTCTTGCGCACTAAAAAAACCACCCTGGCCAACCTATACCGCACGACACCAACCTCTGCCGCATGGTGGCCGTGTGGCTCCTCATTATTTCTTACTAATAACGAGCTAATGATTATTTATGCTAATTAATGCAAACCCTAATCACCTGTCGTACGGTGGCTGTGCGGCACCCACCTCTGCCGTACGGTGGCCGTGCGGTAGGCCCTATGTGTTAGACTTTGACGCCCCCATCGCATGGTGACTGTGTGGCAAAAATATTATTTTTATCAATTTTATATGAGTGACATCCTTACTGTAAATATGCTCCAAAAACGACCAAAAGCGTCAACACCTGTGTCTCGCACACATAGTAGAGACTATGTTGGAAATACCGTGCCCGTCCCTGTAAAGTACCACCGCAAAAAACAGAGACCATAGGGATCTGACGAGGCCAGTGAGTTGTCCGTGCACGGAGAACGATCGGCCGAAAGAACACCAAGCTTCCAAACGCAGCGTGACGTCCGTCCGCCCCTCGGCACGCCACAGAGAATTGTCTCCCCGATCCTTGCGTGCAACGCCGAATAATCCCACACTGCCGAGCGGGCAAGCAACCCCATACAAAAAGGAAAAATTGCTCCCATGCCACACAGTTTAATGGCGTTTGTTAAAATGCCCCATGATGTCTCACTAACATGCGGGTCCAAGGCCCACATGTCAGTGAGACATCATGGAGCATTTTAACAAACGCCATTAAACTGTGTGGCATGGGAGCAAATTCCCCATACAAAAATGGTTCCTCCGCGGTTACCACCTGCCCGCCGTTTCTTCCTCACACAAGCCTCCGTTTCTTGCGCCACGCTTTCAAGCAACCGCTCCCCCCACCCCCACCAAACCAAACCACCGCGCCTTCCATGGAGGTGGAGACGGCGGACGAGAAGAAGCGCGTGAGCGGCGCGTCGCCCAGGAAGAAAGGCTCGTCTGGCGGCGGCGGCGGCCTCGAGTGGGAGCTGGAGCGGCAGTACGGCGCGTTCGAGCGGGAGATGCTGCTGATGGACGCCGCGCCGGGCGCCGAGCACCAGAAGCAGCGCCGTCGTCCGTTCGCCGCCGACCTGCTCCAGAACTGCGACCTGCCCCCTCCCGCCAAGCTCTTCGGCCCGGTCCCGACTCTGCAGAGGTGCGCGCCGTCTTACTCTTACAGACGTCTGTTGTGAGGAATTTGCGGGGGTGCATTGGCTTAGAAGCGTTGCGTTCGGTGCAAGGAAGGTTGGAGAACGCGGCGGGGACGGAGCAGAAGGCCGAAGGCGACGATTGCGGCGGCAACGACAGTTTGCTGCGGGCGCTGCGGCTGTCGCAGTCGCGGGCGCGGGAGGCGGAGGAGAAGCTGGCCGCGGCGGGCGCGAGCAACGGGGAGCTCGCGGCTCTGCTCGTGCGGGACTCCGTGGTGCTGTCCGCGCACCGCCGGTGGGTGATGATACTGGAGGCCGAGAACTCCGTGCTCAGGGGAGGAGGGGTCGGCTCGGCCGTGGAAGAGGAGGACGGCGCCGGGGACGCTCGGCACGGGGTGGCCGCGTGGTGGGTCGCGTTCGCGGTGTGCGTCGGCATTGCCGGCGTCGGCCTCGCGCTGGGCAATCTTCTGTTCTGAAACTAAACCGTTCTTCGGATTTTGTAAATGGAAAACTACGCATCAGACGTCTAATCCACCGGACGGTTCGCGCATACGAAAAATGTTCAAGAGGTTGTGTGGAAAAATTGGCACCTACAACATTTCGATGGTTAGGAATATAGTTGGCCAACCGGGCCGCCCGGCACGGCACTGGCACGGGCACGGCCAGGCACGGCACGGCCAGGCACGGCTTACATACCGTGCCGTGCCTGTTAGTGCCGCCGTGCCCAAGTACAGGCCCAGGCACGGCACTAAATCCCCTTTTCCGTGCCGTGCCGTGCCACTGGGCACGGCGGCACGACGGCACTGCAGTGCCAGCCCTGGCAGTTCCCAGATCACAGATCAACGCAGTTCAGAAAATTTTCACAAATTATATAAACAGTTCAGAAGAAGTTCAAAGATCACATAAGTTCAATATCTGGCAGTTCACAGAAACAGTTCACATATCAGGCAGTTCACAGATCAATGCAGTTCACAGAATGGTCACAAATCACAGAAACACAGGAAGAGATAACAAAAACTTTAGTGCACAGGTTACTGGGAGCTTTAGTGCAATGGCTGCCTCATTAAAAACCTGTCTAGGTAAAACTCACCCTTGTGAGAAACCCTAGACAGGAAAAAAGAGTACAGCCCAGCTCCATAGAAGTTCTAAGTCCACTGTCCAGTTCACAATATTACAGTCCATGTCCATTACATAAATGATGATCAAGTAGATAAACCAAGATCCTCAAATGCTTCTTCCAGCTCCTTGTCCTCCACCATGTGTTGCATCCTTGCTTCTGCAGCCTCCCAGTCTTTGATGCAAGTAAGCATCTCCACCATTTCAGGCCTCAGCCTCCTCCGCCGCTCCTCGATGATCCTGCCAGTCATACTAAAAGTGGATTCTGAAGATATGGTAGAAACAGGGACAGTCAAAATATCTTTAGCCATGATGGACAGCACTGGATAAGTGAGTTTGTGCTGATGCCACCAGTTAAGGATGTTAAAATCATCATCTAACTGGTTCACAGTGTCACAGTCCAAGTAAGAAATAAGTTCAGAAGCATTAGAAGCTGAAGAAGTTGCAGCCTGCAGCAGGGCAGTTGCAGAGGTATCTCTAGACATACTCAAAGTAGCAGCTAGAGGATGCATACCACCTGCAGATCTACCAGCACCATCATCATCATCATAAATTTCATCCCAGGCAGACCTTTTCTTACCAGATAGGTTAGGAGGGGCAGTCCTCCTCAACCTAACACTGCCATATTTGTCCTCATACTTGTTATAAACATCAGTAAGTCTAGCTCTAGTGCCAAGCTGGTAGGTAGTATAATCTGTACCAGTCAGGGAACCCAACCTCCTAAGCACTCTATTGAAACCTTTCATTTTAGCTCTAGGGTCCAGGATGAATGCAAAAGAATAAAGCAAAGGTATGTCCCTCCAGTATTTATTGTATTTGTCTATCATAGGTTGAACCACAGGTCTTATGTGACAGTCATTAGCATAGTTCTTTAGGTGTATAGCTATCTTAACCAGATAATGAATCATAAGTGGAGATGTAGGATAGTACACACCAGACAAAGCAACTGTAGCATCATAAAACAGTTCAAGAAACTTAAGCACTTTTTCACCCATAACCCAATGTTCATCAGTTAACAACAATTGACCACCTTCAGTTCTAGGATACTGAGCATGGATGAAAGTAGTGAATGGAACCTTGTGAGGAAACAAGTGCTTAAGCATTAAATATGTAGAATTCCACCTAACTTCCATGTCAAGCTGAAAGCATCTATTCTTAATACCAGTGGCAATGCAATAGCTTTTATATGCAGCAATTCTCTGGTTAGATGAGTTCAAGAAAGATATTGCAATTCTAAACGTTTCAATCAAAGGCTTCAGAGAAGTTAAGGCCTCCTTAACTATCAGATTAATGATATGACATGCACACCTCTGATGCAAGAACATAGAATTAGCTGCCCTAGATGGTTCATCAGTTGTTTCATCATTATCATTATCTTCAATACCAAGATATTTAGACAGGACAGGTCTAAGTCTTCTCATAGCAGAAACATTAGATGATGCATTGTCTAAAGTAATAGCAAAAACTTTTTCAGACAAACCATAATCTTCAAGCACAGATGCAATACGGTCAGCAATATTTTGGCCATTGTGGGACACATCAATGAGCCTAAGACCAAGCACTCTTTTCTCTAGTTGCCACTCAGTGTTTATGTAGTGGGCAACCACACTAAGGTAATCCTGTTTTGCATTACCAGACCAAATATCAGATGTCAAACACACACAATTAACAGCAGCAGAACTAGCAATCTCAACAAGCTTAGCCTTGCACTCAGTGAAATATTTCTCAATGTCTCTAGTGGTAGTTTGCCTAGAAACAGGAACAAATTTAGGGTTATGAGCAATTCTAATGTACTCTTCAAAGGCATCAGATTCACCCATAGAAATAGACACATCAAGCCTAGCAAGTAATCGAACAAGTTGAGTACGAGCAACCATAGGACAGTACTCCCAATTACGCATACTACCATCAGGATTAAAAGAGATCTGAGACTGAGACATGCGAGTTTTCTCACGCCTCCTAGGGCATTTATCCCTATGGCGGATGAGATGACCAGTGCCACCGGATGAGAGGCCAGAGTACTGCTTGGAGCAATGGATGCACTTAGCGCCATACCTGACTTTCTTACCATTCACCGTTTTGAAGAGCTTCTTGAAATCCAGCCACACTGCTGAGGTAGAGGGACGAGAGCGCTTGGCGCTATTCTCGTCCTCTTCCTCTTCGTTTGCTGCCCCGCCTTCTTGAACCCCGGCGAGGTCGATGGGAGCCTGAGTGCTACGGCCGAACAGCTCCTCGGCGTCCTCGCGCAGGTCCTCCTCATCGTCATCTCCGGCCAGCCCGCATAGCCGCCTCTCTTCGTTGCCGTCGACCTCAACAGTTTCGTCTCCGGAGCCCGGCATCGTCCCTCGCCGGCGTCCCGGTTCCTCGACGGCTACACAAAAACACGGCGGGAAACAGTCAGATCTAGGGTTAGGGACTTAGGTTAGCAAGTTAGGGTTAGGGTTAGGGTTAGGGTTACCTTTACCTTGGCAGCCAGAGCACCAGAATCGCCGGCGACGTCGACGACCCTGGTACCTCAACGGATTCGAATCCGGAGCACCAGAATCGCCGGCATCCGGTACTGGTGAGGTCGACGGAGAAGACGACGAGGATGACAGAGAGAGGACGAGGCTACATCGAGGATGCGGGATCAAGAAGAGGGGTGCTCTATGCCGTGCCGTGTGCCGGAAGGGGAGAAGAAGGAGCGGAGACAAGATCACAAGAGAGACGAGAGGGAGAGGCGGAGAGCCAGAGAGCCAGAGTCCAGAGACGAGCCGCGGCGGGGAGGGAGAGAAATGAATTAGGGTTAGGGATTGGGAGAGCAGCAGCGGCCGCGGCGCCTTTTATATCAGCCCCCCAACGGGCAAAATTAACGGCCTCGATGGAGGGGAGGGGGGCATCCAACGGTCGGGAGGGGGGATCGTGCCGCAGCCGGGCCGGCTGTTTATCCGTGCCGTGCCTGGGCCGGAACTGTGGGCCGAAATGGCGGCCCAGCACGGCACTATGGCCGGGCCGTGCCAGGCACGGGCACGGCGCGCTGCGGGCCAGGCCGTTCCTGGGCCGTGCTTTCACGGGCCGTGCTTGGGCCGGCCCATAGTGCTTGGGCCAAAAGAAAAACTATAGTTAGGAACCTCGTGTTCTTGTAGATAAACAGAGGAAATATTGTAGTACGAGCTGAAGAAATGAAAAGCTCAAGAAGGGAGAGCAGTTGATTAGTGGGTTGTGTAAATATGGATCATTTTAGGGGGAACTAGAGAGCATGTGAGATTGGACCGGAAGCTGCGGTATCCATCTCTGCACGCTATCGTGACCGTCACGTCGATGTAGGTTTGGATGCCTTCAAGTGAGCGCGATGCGGCGCATATTCGATAGGTTGTCAGCTTTTGTCCAGGCACAGCGATTGATGTGCGCTATGGCTTTTCTGTTTTCTCCAGTAGTTGTACGGTACCAGAGTACAGACGCAATGGTGGCGTAATGGTCTTATCGTTCTAGTAATTTATTTTTCTTTGGGAAATAGATTGTGCGCGATTTTCGGCATTGAGACCTAACAAGTCAGATTTAGCCCCGATAGGTTGGGCTTCAGCTTCTGACTTTCGGCTTATTTTTTACTATTCATAAATTTTGTCTTTTTTTTGAATTTTTGGCTTTTTGTTGAGCTTTTTTGCCGGTTCTTTTTTTCCTGTATGTGTTTGTATTATACGTAATGGGCTAACATATTTTTTATATTTTTTAATTTTTTATATTTAATTATGCTAAATAAGTCTCTGTCAGCTACAGTGTTTTTTCAGCCAGCTACAGTGTTTTCAGCCATAAGCCACCAAAAAAAGCCCAACTGATCACCAGTGCCATTCTTTTGGGCTGAAAAAATGCCAATTATTGTAATTTTATTATATCTGGTTAAAATTATACTGTAGTTGATGGTCATTTATTTGACGTACTTAAATTAACAAAATTGAAAATAGAAAAACAAATTAGCCCAACACGGATAATGCAAACAAATACTAAAAAAAGAACCGACAAAAAAGTTTAAAAAAAGACAAAAAGCCAGAAAAGACAAAATTTAGGAACCGTGAAAAATAAGCCAGAAGCTCAAACTGAAATGAACGGGGCTTAATAATTTCTATAACTCGCATGCTTTTGCTTGGCTTGCTTATCTACGTTTGCAAAATTGTAAAGATGGGCAGAATCTATTGTATAACATAATTTTCTACTTCATGCAAAAAATTGAGAACAAACGCGAAATGACCACTATATAGTTGCGCTCTTGCAGAGATGGCTTTTGTGTTCTACTGGAAATATAATTGAAGTACCTATATATCACAACAAATGAGGAAGTATGGGGTCTATACACATACGTTACGTCTGATCTGTAACTAAGAACTGTCTGTAAGATTTCGCAGCAAATGCGGAACTAATTATGGCGTTGATATGCATATACATACGCTGCTCTATGGGTAGGCTAAAAGTATCTTATAATCTGTGTAATTTTCTTTGTGATGTGTGGATCTTATAAGTTGATTGAGCTTGACTTAAGCTTGTTCTGGACAAGTAATGAACATCTTGCGAGAAATTATGGAGCTACACGCATGCAGGCCAGGTTCTCTCCAGTTTTTCTGTTGTTTTTGAGTCAAAATAGACCAGGTCAGCCGAATCAGTTTTTCAGCAGCCCGACTTGGCCAGCATCTGGAGTTTTTTCGGACTGATTTTTTTTCAACAATAACTATTTATTAAACTATGAATCGTAACCAAATGTTATAAGTCCCAGTCAAAAGAACACACTTTGGCTTCGTTTCAAACGGTTTCAGTTTCTAATTTCTTAATTTCGTCTCTTTTTAGCTTTTTTGTTTTTTCTTTTTATCACTTTGCATTGTTCGTGATGACATAATGTTTTTTAAATTTAATTAATCATAAAAAACTAACAGCTGATATAATATATTTTTAGTGTTATAGTTAAAAAAACCAAAATTACGACTTATAAGTCAAGTAGGTCCTTTGGCTCTACGCTGTCGACCCACTTCCTTTGACGTGCAACTTTATAAAACAGCGTGGTCTACCGCAGCTGTATGCCTGTATCATTGTATGGGACGACTATGGACGAGTCGGACCCCCACACTGTGCAAATTAATTAAGCGCTCTATATCTCTACTATTATATAAAGAGGAGTTGGTGGTTGTCGGTGTGTTCTCCACTCCCCTCTCTACAGCCATCCGATTTGATCTGAACCATTCGTCTGTCTCCTCTCTCCCTTAGGATACTCCCCCACTTTCCATATCTCCTCGTGCATTTTGGCCATCCTTTTCTTTTTGTCGTTTACTCTCCAATGTTTGATGTGTAAAGTTGGCTAGACAGTAAGTTCTATCTCATCATTTCTATGACTCCATTATAACACAGGTCTCTAAGGGCACTCCTAATGCAGAAACTATGAGATAGTTTCTATACTTACCAATTAATGTAGACACTACCAATAGAAACTATACTCCCAATGGATAGTTTTACAAATAAAATTTTCATCCAATCATCTATCTTCTCTCTCCTATCATCTACCTATCACAGCTCTTTCTATCTTGGTTCCTGTGTAGACATGGTGTCTATATAAGAAACCATTTCCTTATCTCTCCTCCTTAACTCCAATGACACATCAGCATTTGGCTTACTTGACATCTCCAACAGTATGAGCTAGTTACTAGCTCTAAGATAACTTCTCCAATAGTACTAACTTTTAGCACATAGCTCTAACATAAATAGCCTCACATGACACTCTCACATAATATTGGAATGTGTGTATGAGACTAGCTCTTGATCAAGAGATAGCTTTTCTCTCTCTTCTATTAAAATATGAAATAATATGCTTAGAGCTAACTCATAAGTCACTATTGGAGATGCTCTTAATGTCATAGAAACCATCCATAGTTTCTGCATTGGGAGTGCTCTAACTAGTATTAGAAAAAGCGAAGTATTGGATTCTGCGTCGCCCAGGCCTCTCTAAGGGCATCTCCAACAGTATGAGCTAGTTACTAGCTCTAAGACAACTTCTTCAATAGTACTAGCTTTAGCACATAGCTCATAATATAAATAGCCTCACATGACACTCTCACATAATCTTGGAATGTGTGTATGAGACTAGCTCTTGATCAAGAGATAGCTTTTCTCTCTCTTCTATTAAAATATGAAATAATATGCTTAGAGCTAGCTCATAAGTCACTGTTGGAGATGCTGAAGTATTGGATTCTGCGTCGCCCAGGCCTCTTTCTGCGCTTCCATCCAGACGAAAGCTCCTAGTTGCAGTCGTAAAGGGCAGGCAGGGTACGTGGCACCTGCTCCCCCTTGCCCGCTGCAGAGAACTTTAGCAATCAAGCGATGCCATTGCCAACAATCAAAGAACAACTCGAATCGAGCAGATGTTCTCTGAACTTTCTCTGTGTACTACGGCGTTCTGATATAAGGATTCGACCGCATGCGCTACAGTGGAGCTACGGTCAGGTAACGCGCGAGCCATTGGATGGGGAAAGAAAAGCCAATGCTCCCGATCGACTGCTTCGTTTCACCGCGTGGTGTTCTGAATCTGAAATGCACGGCCGGACGGCGTACGTCGTTGGAGCCGACTTTTGACGGTTCTGAGCGTGACAATACGTGAGACCACGTCGAGGTCATCTCAAGTTAACGGTGTCAATCTTATATGTGCTAAATATATATATATATATATATATATATATATATATATATATATATATATATATATATATATATATATATATATATATATATATATATATATATGGCTTGTTCCTTTGGGTTTTTTTGACTTCAGCTTTTGGCTTTCTACAGTAATTAACTTTTAAACGGAGTGTCTTTTCAAAATAGGATTTACTAGTTAATTGTAGTAAATACTGTGCCGACTTCATTTATATAGGCACACATGAATTTCAGTTACTCTATAATCTCTCACACGAACAGCCAAAAACCACAAGCCGCAGCCACAAAGAACATGCCCTGTGACCAAATGAACGCTAACTTAACTCTTATTTTAAATATCAATAACTTGGCCGTGCTTCCAATCTTTTCTCCTTTTATTAAACTTAGATGCATTGGCAAAGAAGGCGAGAAGTGTTAAGATGGGCCATTCTATTCTTGTGATTTCATTGTTCTCCAGCGAGTCCAGGCATCTGTGTGTGTCGAGTCTTCGTGGTCGTAACTTGTTTCAAGTACGTTCCTTCGTGGTCGAAACTCATTTCGAGTACGAGTTCTTTCGTGGTCGTAAGGGTAGTGTTCATCGAGTACTGTAGCATAGTACTGTTCATCTGAGCAGTTCTTTCGAGTACTCATGATCAAACGGTCGAAACTTTCAAGTACTCACGGGTAACAGTTGCACAAGCTGATCAATGTTGTACGAGAACTAAAGAGTCAGGCTCGAGTTCCACCCAAGAAAACCCTTCAACTACTCCAGAAAATTGTTTAGCTTCTATTTGCTTTCACACCTAAACTAGGAGGGGTGTTCCTAGTATAAATACCCATGTACTACATCCATTTAGCAACTTTTGATGATTATGAAAAACCAATATATGAAAGTGCAGCTAGCCTGCTTGAGTTTTACTCCCTTTGCTCTTGTGAGTTCTCTTGGATTTGCGAGAAGGATCCCCTTGGGATTCTCCTAGTTCGTTCTCTACGGTTCCAGCCATTTTGTGTGGATTAGTCTCGGCTTGTGGTTCTGCGATTGTTCGAACAGCGGGTCTGGGTTCTTGTAGCTTCGGATCGTCTTCCCTAACGCACGGGTCACAACCAATCTTGGTAGGTATAAAGCTAGGTATCTCCACTGTTCTTTAGCAATTTATCCTCAATATCTTACTTACGTCGTGAAGATCGGGCCACCGATAAAACCCTCCTTCCATCATATGGCATTAGAGCTTTCGTTGACACAGTAGGTTTTCGCCATCCACATATAAGCCTTTTCGTTCCATCGTGTGTTCTTGTTGTTTTGTTCCCTTCCTAGAGTCCACAAATTACCCATAATATACCTGGAGCCCTTGTTTGGTACTGCTAATCTTGTGGTTGCTCGTGTTCGTCTAGTTGCTAGTTACAATCATTATCTTGCACCGTGTTTATTTCCTTTCCGCACCCCCTTAGAATCAAGTGGTTGTTCTAAAAAAGAAAGAGAAAAAAGAAGAAAACTATAGCACAAAAAAGGGGAAAAGAAAGGGTTGTACTGCAGTTTAATTCAGATTCATTGATTTGACTTGTGGTACTTTGGACCTGCAAAATCCATTGTTATTAGCATGGTTTATGCCACTTGATTTCAGTACCATAACCCTCCTTGAGTAGCCCACCAAGCTCCACTCAAAACTGAGGCTAGTTCTTGTGATCCCTGTTGTTCAATCGCTGAATCACTTTCAGGTAAACTACCACATTGCACAATCACGATCCAATGAGAATACATAAGAGCATCGGTGAGTAGAAGGTGAGATTGTGTGCTTCCACAAATTTTACCTATACCACTATATATTGGTTCTAACTAACATGGTAGGATCTTAGTTAAGTGTGCATAGAGAAAATCATGGAGAAGTCGATGCCCCTGTAACATGTGCTAAGGTGCAGCAAATGCAGAATAATCGTCTTCAGGCCATGGAGAGGATGCTTAATGAATGTTTTCCAGCAACTGGTGGTATGGTTCAACAACCACCGAATCTTGTTGACCTACTGGTCGAAGTCTGCGATGAAAATTCACTGGGTGCTCAAGACGACCGAGAATGCAACAACCTCCATGGCGTAGGCGACCGGGCTGCGGCTAGTGTGCATGACCGAGGAGTGGCTGCACAAGCTATGCAGCAAGGAGGAGGTGCACGTGGGCGAGGCCAAGGCCCCCATGTGAGCTACAACGATGATCAAATGTCGGCTACTCATGATCAATATGACGAGTTTGATGATTATGGTGACAATGAGTTTATGAACAACTGCTACCACCACGCTGTGGTGTTTCCCATGGTGATAATAACCATTGCCTTGGCCAACGTGGTCGTGAAGACCCTAATAATGTTGCTCGAATCAAGTTGAGTGTTCCAAAATTCACAGGCAAAGAGGACCCTGATGCTTATTATGATTGGGAAGAACAATGTGATCAGATTTTTTGAGTGCACAATTTTTCAGATACAAAGAGAGTAAATCTAGCTTGTGTTGAGTTATCTAGCTATGCCTTGACCTGGTGGAACCAGCTGCAAGAAAACCAACTTCAATTGGGATGAGATCATATGAACACATGGGAAGAAATGAAGCACGTGATGCGGCGACGTTTTGTCCCATCTCAATATCAGCGAGAACTCCAGAATAGGCTGCAGCACCTTACTAAAGGATCACACATAGTGGATGAGTACTATAAGGAGATGGAAACCCTTTTGATTCATGCTAGAATCAGAGAAGATGAAGAGTCTAAGATGGCTAGATTTTTGCATGGTCTTAATGAAAAAATTTCAGATTTTGTTGAGATGTTCCCCTATAATACTCTACAGGAACTAGTGGACCAAGCAAGTGAACTTAGAGGAAAGTTAAGCACCATGGATATACTCGTCCTTCTTTGAGCCGCCCTTTTGTGGCACCTTGGCGACGTTCACAACAAGGCCAATCTCATGCTAGTTCCCGGTCTCAAAACACGGTGCAACGACCAACATTGCTTGCTGCTAGTGGAAGGCAATTGGCTTCATCAGCATCTTCCCCTGGTGCTCATAATGGTGATAGGCGTCCAGCTGCATCCACGGGAGCATCATCAGCAACGCCAACTCCTAAACACAGCCATGACATCGAGTGCTTCAAGTGCAAAGGAAGAGGTCACATTTCTTCTAAGTGTCATAGTAGAAGGACCATCCTCACTAACGAAAAGGGTGAATGAGAATCTGAAAATGACACTGACGAAATAGGGATACCTGATGAAGGATCGATTGATGGTGAAGAGAGATCTAATTGTGACATTCAAGCTGATGAGGGAGATAGTAATTGTTTTATTTCTCATCGTGTATTAAGTGTTAATGCAGCAAAAGAGGATAAGGGACAGCGACATAATATCTTCCATACACGTGGCACTATCAAAGGGAAGGTATGTCAGATCATTGTTGACAATAGAAGCTACAATAATATTGCTAGTTCAGATTTGGTGGAAAGATTGTGTTTGAAACAGCGGTGTCAACCTGATCCATATAAGATGCAATGACTCAATAATTGTGGTTCACTGCAGGTTAACAGTATTGTGAAATTCAATTTTCTATTGGAAAATTCAGTGATCAAGTGGAATGTGATGTGGTTCCAATGCAGGCATACCAATTACTTTTGGAACATCCTTGGTTATATGATCATGATGTTCAGATTAGTGGCCGAGCTAACAAGCTTACTTTCCAGTACCAAGTGGAGCGCATCTCTTTGGTTCCTTTAACACCAGAGGAGATAGCACTGGATGATCTAAAAAGAAAGGAGAGGGAGAGTGAGAAACACCTGTGTGAGAACCAGCAAAATAGTGAGCAGTGAATCGCATTAGGGTAGACTTACGAGTGAAGAGTTTTCGGCCAAAAAAAGAAAGAAAGAAAATGAGGGGGTTGCATGAGAACAGGTGATACATAACATCTCAGCTAGGTATACAATCCTCTTTCAAGATCTCTACCCTACAGACATTATCCAAGAGGAACTTGGGCATTCATCCTCTATCTTGAATGGGCACACAGCACCCTTGTATACTATGAACACAATCTACGAAAGTGCAACTTCTGGAAGGATCTTGCTTCAACGTACACCACACAATGCTTGGTTACTTCCAGTGTAACCTTTGTAGTTCCGTTTCCAGCAGCATGCCATTGAAAGAATATTTTATAAATGAAATGAAACTTGAAACCCCTCCTCTGTCCTGTTCGAAAACACAACAGAAAGGTTGAAAAAAATTATTCAGAAGATCGTTGCGACATAATTACAGGCCAAAAAGCTACAAAAGATGAGCTTCTGGAAGCGCCCAATTGAACATTTCTAGGTTTGAAGTGACCCAAGACAAGGACTGATTCAAGTATTTCTTTGTAAAATTCATATACTCGACTAAGTTGGGCAGTATAAAGGTAACATGAATGTAAGCAATTGTTGAAAACAAGGAAACAATGAAATGCAGAACCATGTGTACGGGTGAAATAGTCACTTACACTTTACAAGTAAAGACAATCAGAAATATACTCGTGTCCATCTGTACATGGTTAGCTTATTTCACTTGGTCACCTCCCGAACAACCTGCCTCTGCCATTTCTTCGCTGTTGCCTTCAGCAACTTCCATTTCCTTCACTTTGTCAAGCTGCCTGAGGAGGCCTAACCTCTCGGGGGCATACGTGGATGGGATCTACACAATATCAAATACAGAATGACACATATTGCAACAATGGGGAGTAATGAGGGGTCACAATGGGGAGTAATGAGGGGTCACAAAAAGTTACAAACCATGGAAGGCACATATCTCTGTATGAAAGCTAAAATAGCAGCATGCCCAACAGCAGTAACCTGGGAACAAAGGCACTTGTTCACAATACTATGATGATGGTGATATTTGCACTGAATAATAAGTTCACGAGCTAAGAAATATGATTGATTTTACTTTTGTAGCACAGAGCAAAATCCTCGACCATTGCACTTTGGATAGTAAATGAGAATGGGTTATCTTACAGTCAATGTGTAGACATAAAGAGATAACACCTCTTTTTTTTTCAGTTTATAGCTTATGGCTTATAACTTCCTTTGAACAAACAAATAGGACGGCTTCTCCGCCATCGTTTCGAGGCAGCTTATCGGGATAGTCTTTTAGAAGCGGTTTATCGACTTTCGGTTCGTTTGTACGAGCACTCGCATTTAGGCCAAAAGTTATAAACCGCAACCATAAGCCACAACTCGCCAGTATTATGCTACCCAAATTGAAACAAACAATAATGTAGACCTAGAGAGCCTTGTTCAGTAGGTGGAAATCCAAGTACAAGAAAGACTCACTGGCAGAAGCATCAGTATTCCTATAGGAACAACAGACGCCAAATCTGTCAGGGTTCTTTGAAGAGCCTGCTTTTCCTTCTGAGTTAGTTCATCCCCAATAAGAGCTCTTTTTATCAAGCCCATAGCAGCTCCTGTATCAATTGCTAAGAGTTGCGTCCCTTGCAACACAGTCTGTGCAGGAAAAACAGAAAAATGAAACAAGTTGTAGGCCTGCATTTTAACATTTTTTAATAATTTAATGGAAGCAATTAAATATTACGATCAGCCCTGGTGGCAAAGGGGCTTCTTACTAACTAGATTATTTAGGTCACCTACCCAAATAATTCACAATGATACTACTCAATCAATACTATTATGAAAATCTATCACCATAGAAATATTAACGTACTGTGAATGACTTCAAGCATTAGTATTGTGTCATGAACAGAATCAAAAGCTGGTAAAGGAATGGACATTTGTGATATTAACCTAAACATGCTTTTCTTACTGCAATGGGACCAATTAAATTCAAATGGACATACCGTCGTATTCTCCTTAACCTTCTCTACTGATTTGGTAATAACATTTTCTTTCTTGCTAGCCCGACCAGAATGTCCTGACACAAGAGGCGATGACACAGAAGTATCTTTTGTTTCATCTGGGACATCTGTCTCCTGGAAAGCAGGACATTACTGAATAACTATTTAAAACTGAAGAAACTTTTACAACAGTGAAGCCAGCCATTATGGTTTAAAAGCAATAGTCATAATATCCAACAGTGTTAAGAATAAAACATGAAGCAATTAATGCTCATAGTATTTCCAGCATTGCTGCTGAGTTCCAGGTCCAAGTGTTAACTCAAATACCAACGGCATTCTCATTTGCTATTTAAAACAAATGTTAAACAAGCATACCTCTTCCTTTTGAGCATCATCTGCACACTTCTGAACTCTTTTTCCTAACTCAATCAGCTCACGCCTCAACTGTTCAAAGCGGAGGATATCATTTGACTCCATGTCTTTGTCAACCACATTGGCAACGGAAGCCTTCCACAAGAAAAGGGGAGTGGCGGCCTGGATCTGGAGCAGAGGAGGCCGGATGACGAGGATCCGTGCGACGGCGACCAAGAAGAGATGAGCGGTGGCGTCGGCAGCTCTCGGGCGCCTCGGGCGGTCCACAGCGTCGGCGGCTCTCGGGCGGCCCATGGCGTCGGAGGCGTCGGCGGCTCTCGGGGGAGCGGCTGCCGGTGGAGCGACGGAGAGGCAGTCGACAGCCGAGCGGCAGCCCAGCAGTGACGCCGGCGACGACGGGTCAGGCGCGGCGGCGGAAGGAGCGGAAGGCGCCGGATCTGGCAGAGATGACTAGGGGTGGGCAAAATACCCGCTACCCATTACCCGTACCCGAATTACCCGAACCCGAACCCGAAATACCCGAACCCGAGGTACCCGATCCCAAATTCGGATAGCGATTCTGATTACCCGAAATTAGTTTGGGTAGTTCGGGTAATATCCCCCGGTACCCGAACTACCCGAACTACCCGAACTACCCGGTAATCATGTCACTTTATTAGTAATTTAGTATATGATTCTCTCTGTTTGAACAACTGCCTGTGATATATTATTCTATGCAAATTGCTGCTGAAATTCTATGCAAATTGCTGCTGAAATTATGTACAAATTCTGTGCAGTTTGCTGAAATTCGATGCAGTTTGCTGAAATTCGGGTATATCGGGTATACCCGAACCCGAACCCGAATTATCGGGTACCCGAAATTGCGGGTAGTATTTTTTTTGGGGCTAATATCGGGTAGCAGTTTTCATTACCCGAATTTCGAATTACCCGAATTACCCGACCCGAAAAAATCGGGTAACCCGAACGCCCACCCCTAGAGATGACCCGGGCGGCGCGGCAGATTGGAAAGGGCCGGATCTGGCAGAGATGACCCGGGTGCATGCACGACGGTTGGGAAAATGCCGCCCAACGAGATGGCCGCCCCCGGGAGATTGATCCTCCTGGGGGCAGCAGCAGCGGAAGTAGGACGGAGGCTAGATTAGGGTTTCAACCTAAGCTCTGATACCATGTTATGAATATATTGTGTGTATAGATATAAGACCCAAAGGGCCATATATATAGGAGAGTACAAGAGGATATGCCATATAGAGATAAGACATATATGAAATACAATACAACTCTATCTCCTTAACAATTTCTACAACATAGCACGCAAATAAATAGTATAACATAAACATTATTTACACAATTGACAAATAAAGCACATATCCACTAAGTGATATCAGATACATTGGAAGATCCTGCTTACTTTGTTGCATCAAGCTCCTTAATGCAGTCACTCAGCATGGCATGTCTATCAAAATTTGTTTACATAAGAAATGTTAGTTAGGTATTGATATCTGCAAAACAAAGAAAGAATCATCACCAGGACTGAATGTTGACGTACCCCTTGGATAGGAATCTTGCTGCCTTTATATTTGAAGGGTTCTCAAGCCATGAGCTATATTTTATAAAATTAGTCATCCAATAAGAGCACACATTTAGCACTCTTGATATTACTTCTCCCTTAAGCATATCTTCTCTACCTTCAGTATCAGTTGTTGCAGCTGGCACATCACCATAGTAAAATGGAAGCCACTCGAGCTCTTCACAGACTACCTGAAGGCGAGAAACTCACATAAACACTTAAAAAGCTGAGTACCATTAGATTTAGAAGCTCAGTGTATTGCCTGCATACTAACCTCCACATACAACTGATAAGAACTTATCGAAGACAACTGTGGATAATATAACACACTCCCACCAATAAGATACCTGGATGATTCTAAGCTCGTTAAGTTGGACCCTAGATCATATTTAGGCAATAAAGCAGGTATATTGAAGCTTATGTACTGAAACTTCATTTCAATGAGAAAATGAAATTCTAAATTCACACCAATCACACCTTAAAATACAATTGATTGAATCATCTAAATCGGTAAGACATTTGGAAGACAAATATGATTGTGTACTTCTGCCTAAAGCAATGAAAAAACCAAAGATCGCTAGATCCTTTTCCAAAACCTGCAATAAGGAATAAATAATTATTTTGGATAAGGAGGAATGAAAGAGGTTTTTAAGACTACAGGAAAAAATGTTGGGTTCCGACCTCAATACTTTCACTTGTTGTCAGTCTTGACCATATCTTTTCACGATCAAGCGCCTTTAGTAATTGTTTCTGAACCAGATCAATCCAAAATGATATCTCAGCTCCATGATCATTAATAAACTTAGGAATAGCAGCACGAGGACCAAAATTGCACAAGAATTCTCTCTGAAGACCAATATCTTTCGTCAAGGTATATGCTTTACTTAGAGGGACAAATTCAACAAGCATATCCATGAATCTGCCAATAGTATCAGGGACCGTGGAGGAGAACTGCTGACAAGAAACTTTTGCTGATCCAAGTTTTGTGATAGCAGCAAGACATATCAAACCTAGCATAAGAGAAAGGTCACTTTCACTAGTGTTCATTGACTTGCCTTCACCGCATCTGACAACAAACAAAAGAAACATATCCATGAGTCATATATTAGTTACTGATCATAAACATAACATAGTATTGTAAAAGAAAGTAAAACAACGTACATTACTGTTGCAGAGTTAAATCGTCGATCATTTTCAAAAGTGTTTACAAATGTCCTCACCACCAAAGGATTTTGATCGGATGAATACCATTGATATAATGTGGGTTCCCTTTTAGGCAACTCATTCTGGATAACACCCTCTAGAGGGCTGAGCAGGCGGGATAAACTGCAATCAAATTAAAGATCATTGAATAGGCGCCCAACTGCCCAAGATGAGCTCTATAACTTAGAAACTGAACTGTAATGTTACATATAACACAGACGATGAATCCAACGTCGATTCACCACGCCACAAGAAAAAATATCAATATGGAAGAAGATAGAGATTCATTTCCATTTATGCAATCACTGACCAAAATAAAAATGTATTCAGCAGAAAACACATTTTAGTGGGAATAGTCAGCATAATACATATACATAATGTATTATGCCTGGTGATTTCAACTTTGGAAAGACATTGCTTGTTGGTGTCAGCACATGCAAGCATCTGATAATTCTTTTGGTTAACTATGTGTACCAACAGGCCCAAGACCAAGGCACCATGTAGACCTTTTTTTTTTTTGAGGAAAGGCACCATGTAGACTTAATATTTGAATCATGTGAAAGCCATATTACTTCATACTAAGATCATTCCAACTACCTACGCCTTGCTATCCACTCCTATCATCAATACTTTGGTTATGTGAGTTTGACTATTGAATGCATTGTCAGGCTACTTCTGGACCAGCGAAACGCAAATACAGCCTAACACAGTAGGCCTCAGCAGTAGTAAGACAAGTTGATCGAAGATAAATTAGCCGTAGGAAGACTCATGACCACAAAATGGTTTCAGGATAACTTACAACTACGTGGTCAAATAAGAACTCACAACCATACAGTCGTAGGAGGACTCACGACCATACAGTTACGACCATGCGGTCGTAGGACTCACGACCATACAGTCGTAGGAGGACTTACAACCATCTTGAGAAATCTTTTTCCTTATTGATAAGGGGTATACTCAGAGAATGACGTAATAATTAGAGAATTATTATATCCTCGTCATAAATAATTCCATCATTAATGTTTTTTATGACATTTATAATGCATTACGGGTACCAAAATTTTTGGAATAAGAAGATAGGAAGACTGCGCAGATTCCTCACTTTCTTCGCACGATAGGAAGACTGTGCAGATTCCTCACTTTCTTCGCACGAAGCATAGGGCAAATGTACGTCTGAAGAATGTTCAGTTAGATACCTTGTAAGACAGTGATTTTATCCATGCATTGTTATCTACACCAAGCCATGTCTTTGGAAGCCAAGAGTTTTTTGATGATCTGCTTTGATCCATGAAAGCCAATTCAATAGATCTCGCAGCATCATGTATTAACTGGACAAGTCCAGTGCTTATATCTTCGCTTTGCAACGCTTTATCCAATTTCAACCTTATTTCCTCCATCTCGCTTGCCGAATCAACTTGTGGGACTCCATTAACAGATACACCACTGCCATCATCTTGAGAAGCCAAAGGAATGATATGGACTAACATTCTAGTTCTCTGAAAGGCTACCCTCTGTCTCCTAAATTCCAGCCATTTAGCACTGTGAACGATCTTCTCACATTTCGATGGTGAACTCCAAAAATAGCACTTTCTCTTAGAACTGCGTGGATGAATTTTTTGACTCCTTAGATCAACAACGCTTCTGCATACGAATCTCAATCCATATACTTTCTCCAGGGTATAAATCTTGGATGTGCTGCAAACACATTCCATTTGGTCCATTAATAGTCAGAAATAGTAAAGAAAAATGTAAAATGGACTTCATTACATCAGGAATAGATTTTTTTACTCAATATATCATCAGGAGATATTTGTACCCCATCAAACTAGTTCCGCCAATCAGAGCCAGGGGCAAGCAACTATTTAGGACAAGTACGAAGTATCCCTATTTGCTAGCGAAAGCTATAAAGAAAACACACACGGTGTCGATATCATATCGGCAATATCGTTCATCGAAAACCTCAACAGAACAGAAAGCGAAAACTAGTAGAGGAACCCAATTCCCAGGTCAGTTTCCAAGCCCAGGACGTGAGGCCGCAATGGTAATGCGGCCATCGCCATCACGGCAAGCTACCAAACCAACTAGGCAGAATTCTCCGGCGACACACATCCCCGAAGCACCAGCCCAATTAAGCGACCAATTCAACCAACCTGCCCCCACACCTACGCCTTCCAGTACTCCAATCCTAATCGGCACATTCCTGCGCAATCCACCCACCCACCCACCTACGAGCTAACGGGAACGAGCGAACCAACCGTGGAGCCGTACAAGGAGGGGGGGGGAGACAGAGGCCTAACCTGGCGGCGCACACGGCCGCCCCCGGCTCGCCGCCGGCGCCGAGGGGGAGGTGGCGCGGCTGCGACGCCACGGCGGTCGCCATCAGCTGCCGCTGCTGCTCTCTCTCGCCGGCGATGAGACCGGCGCGAGCGTCGTGACAAGCGAGGGGGGAGTGAGGCGGAGAGGGGTAGGGTTTATATTGAAGTAGCGGTGGGAAGGAGAGGGCGAGGGAGGAGGTGGTCGAGGGGAGGGGCCCGGAAACGATAGGCGTTGGCAACGGCCACCGGTGCCTTCACGGGGACCAGACCATTTCGGCTTCTCGGTTTTTCTTTTCCTCCTGCCCTTTACGTCGGCCCGTTTGGCACAGCTCCACCACCGACTTCTGAAGCTGTTTTGTGCCAAACGAGGTAAAATAAAATAGCTCCACCCAAGGAGTCTCTTAAAACATGCTGAGACAAAAGATATGTACAAGGTGGAGCTGAAAAAAGTACCTCCACCCGGCTCCATCCGCAGGCCCGCATGCCACTGCTCTTGTACTTTCGTGAATTTACGTGATCTGCCACCGGCTCTTCTATTCTCCCGTTCCCGTTCCTCTGTTTGGTCTTCTCGTCTTCGACCGTGAAGGGAGCGTCGCCGCCATTAAATATTGGTTGCTAATACTTTGTGTTATTTTAAATTTTTTTTTTGAATTCAAATTTACTCGGATGAAAAATCATGTAGAAACATACAGCTCTTGATGTTACTACAAGCCAAATAGACAGGGGTATATTGGACAATTGACATCTCTCAACCATGAATGATAAAACAGGTGGAGCTGTTTTGCCAAACAGTCTACCAAAACAGCTCTAGCTCCACCGGTGGAGCTGTTCGTGAAGCTGAAACCAAAAAAACAGCTCCACTTGTGAAGTGGAGCCGTGCCAAACGGGGCCTTCCTTTCCTCGACTAGACATTCCTCTCTCGGCCTCCCTGCCACTGCCAGTAAACGACGTCGAAACTTGGAAGTAGAGAAGACAACTTTTGCCTCACGCAGATTCAAACCTATGGCTCCCGTCTTTAAGTCTGCAGTTGATGTATTTTACTAGCCACGTAGGCGTGGCGCAACGCCACGCCAGCCACCGTGTAGACCGAAGTAAAAGAGACGAAAATTCGCAGAAAAAAGAAAGCGCAGGGTTTTTTGGGAAAAAATCAAGGGCCCTTTCGTAATAAAAGGAGAGTGCAGGGGTTTTTTGCAAAAAAAATAAGGGCCTCTTCGGAAGAAATAAGGGTCTGTTCGTAATTTTGGAAACCCGCAGGGCGCTATCAAAAAATTTTTTTAAAAAAACTTGCAGGGACCTTTTCGCGAGGAAAAAGGACCTTTACGTAATTTCCGGAAAATATGAGGAAATCACCTCTCCCGACCGTACGCCAAATTCCCCGCCACGCGCCGGCCGGGGAACGCGGGCGGGGTGACGTGGGCGAGCGGGGTGCGGGGCATTCCCCCTGCTTTAATCCCGGTAGGATTTACCTTCTCGCGACGAAGATGGCAGTAAATCGGTGAAGATGTTAATGTAAACAGTGCAGATGGTTTTGTATTCATGGAGCTATTTATAGAATTCTCTTCAAAAAATCATCTCATTTGTCTTGAATTTTAAAGAAGCCAAAAACTAAAAACCCAAAAGGAAAAAAAAGCAATAGCTTGCGGTGCAGCAAACATTCCTGTGGATGATAAACATGCGTAGCGTGTGTGGTCTTTTATCTACGAGTCTGCATACTGAGGTCAGGCGTGACTGCGTGAGGTGTGTTTTTGCCTGACAACGCGAGCATTCGTTGCTGAGTTAAGCAAACTAGCAGCATGAGCGCGGCGTTAGCTACCGTGTAGACCGAAGTGAAAGAGAGGACAATTCGCAGAAACGTTTTTTCAAAAAAAATCGAGGACATACGCGTAATTTCAAGACAATCAAAGGTCTTTTTCGTAAAAAAACGAGGACCTATAAGGGCCTATATATAACAAAAAAGGACATGTACGTAATTTTTAAAAAACCGCAGGGTGCTATCCTGCAAAGGATACAAAATTTCGGTGAAGTGGAGGGGTGTTTTTAGAAAAAAAACTGGCAGGGACCTTTTCGCGAGAACCGAGGACCTTTACGCGATTTCCAAAAACTTAGGGGGCTTTTCGCAAAAATGATGACATGGCGCGGGGAGGAGCCGGGAATCCCCCGGGCGTAATATATATAGTGTTGGCCGAGCTAATGCATCGTCTAATCACATTCTTTCATTCTGATGGCAAAATCCATCCCACATTTTTGTCCCAAAGGAAAAAAAGAAAGAAAACTCGTCCCATATTCTGATGGCAAACGCCTCAGTAAAAAATACGCAGATTGAAAAGCTCCAAAAATTCAAACAAAAAAAAATTCATTGTTTTTCCCTGAATTTTTGAGTGTTTTTGTCAACTTTCCCTTTTTGGAAAGTTTCCCAGGAATGCGCCTTCCTCTTTTGGCGATTACGTTTTCCCCTTCTCCTTGGCGCCCTGCCCCTTTTCCGTTTTCCTTCTCCTTCGGCGCCTCCCTCCGTTTCCCTCCCCGCTGGCGCCTTCACTCCTCCCCGCCTCCACCCTCGCACACGCGGCCGCACCGCCTCTTGCGCCCCCGGTTTCGTCACCGCCCACGTCAGTCGACGCCGCACGATCCGAAGCCAACAGTAGCTCCGCGCCACGCGTCGCCACCCATCTCTCCCCGACCCCACTTGTCAGCCGCCGCCTGTCCCCTCCACCGCGCGGGAGCTCGCGTTCGCCCATGCCGCTCCGGTCACCTGCTCCCCCTCCCGTCCATCGCCATTACTTCCCCTACAGAGCCGGTGTCACCTCCATCCCACGGAGAAGACTCCCCACCAGCTCCTGTTGACCCCGGCGTCGCGCCCGTTGCCTTCTCCTCCTCGGATCCCCTCCCCTCCACTCGGGTATAAAACCCTCATTCCTTCTTCTGCACGCTCCTTTGCTTCCCCAGCTCCTTCACTGCCCTCAACTGCTTCGCACCACTCCCAGGTTCCCCCTTGCGCAGCCGATTGGGGTTTCATCGCCTCCCTCGTCGTCGCCGTTCATCCCTGCGCTGGCAACCCCCAAAAGGCAAACTCCTCCCTTCCTTCTCCATTAACCAATTCATTTGTCCCCGAGCACCTCCATGGTTTGCTGACACCACTGGTGACCTTCTCTGACCAGGGGAGTCCCTGTGAAGCTCCATCACCGACGATCACCGCCAGCCGAAGCACCTTCTCGTGGCCAGCTCTCCCGGCGATGCCTCAGCTGAAACCTCCACCGCCAAAGTACGCACTGGACTCCACTGACCGTGAATCTGCCCCCAATTTGGGCAGATCGCCTGTCGGGACCCCGGATTTTCGAACCCTGACCCTCTGTGTATTACTACACTAGTCCCAGATCAAAGCTAGTGCACACAGTTAAACAGAAATGAATACATAACCAGCAACGCTTTATTACAATATTAAAGAGTACAGACCGAAAGGTCTCATTATTACAATTGAGGTTTCAAGACCTCGCACACACGAAACACAGCGGAAGCAAAAGATAAACTCGGTGAAGACCCATCAATACGCCACAGGCAATTGACTGGGGAAGCGCGACCTAGAACTCCTGGAATCCTTCGTCGAATCCACCCGCGAAGTAGTCGTAGTCTCCCTCTTGAGCTTCGTATTCCTCTTATTATTATTTTTGAGTGCAGCATGTGAGTACATAAAGTACTCCGCAAGTCTTGGGAAAAATGCAATAGATGCAAGGCTTGACCAAGGAAGGCTATATGGTTCTTTTGCACAAAGCAATGTTTTAATTTCAATTACTACTAATTAGTTTCGAAGGCATCAATTTAATAAAATAAATGTTTTAGCAGAAACTATCATTAACTTTCTAGTGAAGGTTCCATCTATCAACACTAGCCAACCAATTACAATTGGTCAAGTTTAAAGCTACGGGTTCCATCCACCCTCTCTGGCTCCAACTGCCAGGATATCCTTCCGAGAGTTCCCTCCACTCTCGGAATACAAAAACTTTGATTTTAAAACCAAAACCAAAAATCTACCATGTGAATGCATTCCTTGCCCACCCTTGACCGTAGGCACGGCTATTCGAATAGTTTTACACTCTGCAGAGGTTGTACAACTTTACCCACAAGAGATAAATTATCCTAGAAGTCAACACGCTTCCTTTGGCATGAGACCCAGATAAAATATCACAAAGCCTTTACCTTACTCTAATCTAGCTAGATACCACCCGCTGAGGTTTCACCGCAGGTAGGCTAACTGCCCGAACCGAAGCCCCCTCTTGCGTCATATGAGTACAGTAAATCCCTGTCCCTCACTGTGAATAACCAGTCCATCCCTGTCATCCACTTTCCACTGGTGGCACCTAAACTAGACTATCATAAGTTAGTCAGCTAGGTCGTACCCATATAGACTTGTGGTTGTACGGTTAATGCTCAGTCTGGACAAACACAAGCGTCGGTCCTTAATTGACTAGGGTGGAACATACACTTTACAAGATCTCGTGCTTCCTGCACCAGCCCAAACCAACCATCCACCCTAATCTAAACCAACTTTCACATTTTAGTTTATTTTAAAAGAACAGTGGTAACTCCAATTACCACTAAATTTTAGAAACACAAGTTATTACAACAAATCATAATTTCCCATTTTCAAGATTTCAAAAGTATTCAATAGCATGACTAAGCATTATACTACCATTCTATTATTCACAACTGATTATAATACTCTCATTAAAGAGCCAAAAGAAATCCTAAGGAGACAAGGGTACATGGCATTCAATTTCAACTGAGGGCATAACAAAATTGGGGTAACTAATACCTTAAGATTTGAATTAATCTTGTATATAAATAGCAATGCACATAATTTAAAATAATTAAAACATTTCAAAATCATAGGTTCGAGATGATCAAAGGAGACTTGCCTTCTTGTACGCTCTCGGGGTCTTCCTGCTGTGGAGTGGAGAGATCGTCGACAACGTTGGAATCTACGCGGGAAAAGACGAAGCAAACAAAACAAATAAATACAAATAAAATTCAAATAAAATCTAAAATTCAATTATAGGCCATATTTGGATAGATCATGATTTTAGATGAATTTAGAAATTTGAATGGTTGAATTTGGAGTTAAAATGAGAAAGTTAAAAATCTCAGTTTGAATAAATCCAGAAATTCGAAAATTTCTGACAGGTGGGGCCCATTGGAATATTAAATTTTAAATCTTTATTTTTAATCTGAGAGTATGACAGGTGGGGCCCACGGGTCAGTGAGTCCACTGAAATCGGCCTCTGACATGTGGGACCCACTGGACTCCGGGTCCACTTGTCAGTGACCAGCGCAGAGGGGTGGGGCCCAGACGACAGTGGTCCGCACGGACGGCTGCCGCTGACGTGTGGGGCCCGCTTGTCAGCGCGAGTAAATGAGGAAAAACTCAACCTCAGCGTGCGGAGCCGAGGGCTCGAACGCGCGCCGAGGGAGTCGGGGGAAGGGAGAGCGAGCGGTGATAGCCAAGTGAGCGGGGAGGCGTTGCCTACCCAATAAGGGTAGGTAATCCCCTTGAGGGTTACCTGCGGGGAGGTCCAGACAGCAGTGAACGGAGGCGGGGTTGCCGGCGGCGACAGGGTCGGAGGGGTGCTGGTGACTCCCGAAATGAGCTCCCGGGGTGAAGGCGGTGTTGTAGGAGGGGTCGGCGAAGAGCGGCGACGAGCGGGGACGGCCGGCGACGAGGGAACGGCGGAGGCGGCTCGGGTCTTCCGGTGCGACGGTGCTCCGGCGACGGAAAGAGGAGGCCAAGGTGTCGGGGAGGTTCGCCCGAGCGTGAGGAGGCTTGGGATGGCGACGACGGGCTCCGGGGATCACCGAGGCGGCAACGATTGCTCGCCGGAGTTCTCACCGGGCGCACATGGGGAAACTTACGATGCGGAGCGCTCGGGCTCGGGAAGCGAGAGAGGGAGAGCGGAGGAGGTGGTGCGGCGAGAGTGGGGGCCGATGGGGGTATTTATAGGGGTGGAGGAGGGGGCACGGCGCGGCAATTCCTCGCCGGTGTGTCGGCCGGAAAAAGGAAGGGTTCGAAGGAGAGAAGGCAAGAGGGGCGCGGAAGGAAGGGGAGCACAGAAGATCGGGGATTCGGTCGCGACGGCGTCTGGGGCTTCCAAAATCGCAGAGGGACGAGGAAGGAAAGGTCGGGATCGACCCGGATTCAGTCGGCCAGCGAGAAAAGGAAAGAGGAGGAGAGAAAGAAGGAAGGAGGCGACTCCGCGGGGACAACGACGGCCTGACAGGCGGGGCCAGGGTGGCAGCGGGAGCGGGATGCGGCGACTGACGGGCGGGCCCGCAGGTCAGAGAGGGAAGGGGAGCGGGGTGCGAGCGGCGCGGATCGAAGCCACGTGGTCCGAGGGCAGATCGGGCGGCGGTCGCGTTTAAGTGGGCGGGGACGGTGGGCCGGGCACAGGGACGCGACTTATCCAGGCCGTCCACGCGTCGGGCGAGGAGGAGGGGAAGGCGGGGCTGTTTGGGCCGGGCCCGCTTGGCAGCGAGGGGAAGGGGAGGAGCGGCCTGGATTGGCCGGGCGGCGACGTGGGCGGTCCTGGGCCGTCCACGCGTCGGCTGGAGGGAAGGAAGGGATTTTTATTTTTAGAATTTGATTTGGATTTTCAGAAAAGGCTAGAAAATTATTTAGGCCTCAGAAAAATATGAAAATACATAAAAAAATTCCAGAAAAATTCACAGAAGCTCCTGGACACATTTTGGACTAATAAAATTATCTCCAACTACTGTTGATATTTAATTTTCATATTTTAAATTACTTTTTAAATTTTAAAAATAGGTTTTAAATTCCAGAAAATCCAGAAAATCAAATAAAAGCCAAGTAAAATCCAATTACCTTAAAATAATTAATTTGAATTTAAATTTTTCAGAAAGCAAAATTTTGGGATGTTACATCGCCGCCGACGAGCTTTGGCACCGCTGTGAACCCGAGATCGTCCCCTTCTGTCTCCGACCCCAATTGTTGTCCCCCTCACCTCCCAATCCCCAAAAACGAGCTTCCCTTGTTAAGCACTACCGAATGGACCCCTCCCCGGCCGATGAAGACCCCCGAAGTTGCCCGAGAGCGGAGGCACTGCTCCTCTGCCCCTCGGTCGAATGCGCACGGTGGGAGGTTGAAGAAGCCCTTCCCCCGTGACGTGGTCACATCCCGGCCCTCTGCTCCAACCATTGCCGTCTCGCTTGAGCCGTCGGATGACAACTTCCCTCAGCCGTCCGATTTTCATAAACACCTCCCTCCCCAGCCACCCAATCAAAACCTCCATTCCGCCCGCCTTCACCATCCTGCTACCGTCCGATCTTCGCCCGCTTCATCCAGACCTTCGGTCCGCCCCGCATCCCCGCCGCCCGCGCGGGCCACGTGTTCGCCATCCCAATTGGGTGGGCGCCCGCGCAGTTGGGCCGCACCTCGGCTTGCTAGGCCGCGCCGCGCGCGCCGCGCATGGGCCTCGCCGGCCGCTCGGCCGCCCGTATCCGCGTAGTACTGGGCCGCACAGTAATCGGACCGGCCATTCACTGTTCACACCGATTTTTCAGCAATTTCCCAATTTTTAAAATCCCAGAAAATTTAAATAAATCCTAGAAAATCACAGAAAATCCCTAACATTCCCAAATTTCACCACTTTGCTCCATTCAATGTCTTGAACCCATTTTCGACCTCCATTCCTCCAGATTCATCCCAGAAAAATTCCTAAAATTCCAATTTGAGGATTTATGCATTTTACTCCTTTTAAATAGATTATTTTTCCTCGCTTGATTAGACTCAAGCCGGACTTATATTATTTTATGTGTTTGCGTTAGTTTCGGAGATCCCGGAAGTTCAGGTGCAATCCCAGGATCCAGGAGCTTCTACGTTCGAGCTAGCCGAGATCGTCTAGATTCATGGCAAGTCCGAAATCCTTTGATCATGTTGCAACCCATATTATGTAATTATGTTATTATGGTATTTGCATTAAGCTAGTTCTGAAATGTTAGTTCAAAGTAAAATAAAATGTTTAGAATGACATGATATGTAGTTAAATCTATCACCGACAAATGCCATGTTAAATTTGTAGCCATGCCTTTGTTAACCCTAGAAATAATTATTTGTTAATCTAGATAATTGTAGGTTATTATTATCATGCAAAGTCCTCACACTAATAAGGTTGTGGCTGCGGGCCAATAGAATTTGGAAAACCCGACTCTAGGGTAGGGTGGTATGGGACACCGTACCCTAGGGCAGAGAGTGCCGGCGTGCACAAGGTAGGGTAAGGGTTGGGGAAGGAACCGCGAGACGGTCTTCGCCCACCTCTTACCCTAGGATTGGAGTTGGGGTAAGAGTGTTGTGGGGCGCCGCGAGACGGCTTTCGCCCACCGCTTACCCTAGGGTGGAGGTTGCGGACCTCGGGAAAATGTAAGGACTAAACCCTTACGCTGAGCAAATGACATAGTGACCGCTCAACCACAGGTGTTGACTTGTCAACTCTGGTTTAGTACCTGCTCAACTTAAGTGAAACCCTGCATTGGGAGTCGGTGCGGATAGGTTCCTACAACTCGGGCCCGGCGTTTCGTGGTGGCCAGCGGATACTCGAGGATGTGCGGATTCCTCACCTATCGGGTGGAGTGTATACCAAGGGTTGAGCAGCGAAAAGACCCGGTTCCTTAACTCAGTCATGAGGGTTAAGGGTGCATGTGGGTAAAGTTGGGCAACTCTGCAGAGTCAAATAAATGGTATTCGAATACGCCGTGCTCCCGGTTAATGGAGCTGTGTCACTTGGGTGATTCCAGTCGCAAAGTTTAAGTAGTTTTGTACATGCTTTAACTTGATTAGTTGGTTAATTAACTTTTCATGAAAAACCCCTGAGATCTTAAGGAGTAGTTTTGGGTCCGTTTTATAAAATGTTTGCAAATAAAACTGCATCCACTCAAGTTAATAAACTCCGTATACACCCTTCCATTGTTAATCCGTACATGTAGTAAGTTAGAATCCCTTTGGGGCTTGCTGAGCTGGTTGTTTGGCTCACGGCTTGCTAAATCCCCTCTTTAGAGGATCAAGACGAAGGTGAATGTCTCCCCGTTGAGGAAGTCCCGGAGGATCTCTTCTTCGACGAGGACCCGTGGCTTTAGGTCTTCGCCGCGCTCAAGCGGATCTTGGAGCTTTTGTAATGTAAATATACTTTAGGCTTGCACGCCCGCTGTTGAAAACTGGATGTTATTCCGTATATGAAATATATGCTGGACTTTTGTTGTAAGCATGCAATGGTATATTCTTGCGCGACACTCCATAACTGTTCATGCGTGAATAGTTGCGGAATGCCGTGTCCGTACGCGCCCCTGGAAACGGTGGCGTTACACCATCCTTATAACGTTTGAATCCACTGGTGAAAGGCGAGCGATCTACCTTAAGTACAGTGTACACGATAAAAAGTTGAACAAAAAAAATCCTACAGAATATGGCGAATTTTGGACACATGTAGCCCTGTTGCTACCAAAAATTCCAGTTCTAGCCTCCTTCGCACGATAATTCCGTTCGTAGCCCCCCGATCCACCGCGCGACTCGTCGGCGCCGACACGTGTCCGGTCGTGCGGTCCCGGATCGCACGACCGCACTGTAGCTAGGTCGTGCGGTCCCAGACCTAGTAGGCATCAAACTTCGCTCTTAGGAGAGCGCCACGGTACACCACGCTCAATGAAATGTTCTTAGCCAAATCTGTAAATTATGCCCAAATAAAAAGCATCGAACTATCAAGGAAAGTATATCCACTGCCTTGCAAGGGAATTTATTGAGCATGGAACGTGTGCTCAAACCACAGCCTAAAGTGAATATCATTAGCAAACGACACGATGATAGATCTACATATGACCAAAACTGGAGTATAGGAGAAGTGCTTACAATCAAATCGTGGATTCTGTTTTTACTAACAGAAAAAACATAAAAAATGTCTAAGTTTCTGGAGCTTAATCTTGCTCACTGCCACTATCAATCCTGATCTTGCTCCTTTTTCAGACCACTGTCAACCAAGCCACTTGTGTTACCATCAGGACGGGATACATAAACATGCACATACCCTATTTTTAGAACCTGTTCATATTAACTTTTATTTTTAGTTTTAATTTATGAACAGCTTGTAGAGAGGTTTGGTTAGAAATAGACCACCTCATGTGAGCCACACCTGACGATCCCAATCTCCTTGCTCACTGCCACCGGGTCCTACGCCGATCCCCAGATAACAAAATTGTGTTTGTGAACAGCAAAGCACCGAACTGGATCCAGGAAATACACGCAAGAAATACCATCTACTGTTACACAGAGACGCTGACAAAGGGATCCACGAGGCGGTCACCGGAACTCTGGCCCTACCTGTCAGTAGAACCCTGACGGAGTACGCCTCTCCCTACAAAACAATCCAATCTTTCCTGTAGCTCTCGGAAGGCCGCAACCATCTCTACCCCATTACGCCGCGTCCGCCCGCTCGGCCGGTCGCCGCGCCGCCGCCCGCCGCCGGCCTCTAATGGAGCGCCTCCGCCTCGCCATATCCCACCGCCCGGGTCTCCCCCTCCCTACTCCCCACAACCACCTCCGCCGCCGCCATCTCCTCCTCCAACCCTCCCCCAATTCTCTCTCCCTTTCCCTCCCCATCTCCCCCCACCTCTCCCCGGCCCCTCGCCGTCACCTCCCTCCTCTCCTCGCCTCCGCATCCGCCGCCCAAGCCGCAAGCCCGAACCCTAAACCCGCATCGGCTCCAGCCCCCGCCGCGGCCGGCGCGAAGCCCCTCCCATTCCTCGCCTCCCTTGCGGTTGGCCTCGCCGTCCGCTTCCTCGCGCCGCGGCCCCCCGAGGTGACCCCGCAGGCGTGGCAGCTCCTCTCTATCTTCCTCTCCACCATCGCGGGGCTCGTCCTCGGCCCGCTCCCCGTCGGCGCGTGGGCATTCCTCGGCCTCACTGCCACCATCGCCACGCGCACGCTCCCCTTCACCGCGGCGTTCGGGGCGTTCACTAACGAGGTCATCTGGCTCATCGTCATCTCCTTCTTCTTCGCGCGGGGGTTCGTCAAGACCGGCCTCGGCGACCGTGTAGCCACCTACTTCGTTAAGTGGCTGGGGCGCAGCACGCTGGGCCTGTCCTACGGGCTCGCCATCAGCGAGGCATGCATCGCGCCGGCCATGCCCAGCACCACGGCGAGGGCCGGAGGGGTGTTCCTTCCCATTGTCAAGTCGCTGTCGCTATCGGCCGGCAGCAAACCGAATGACCCGTCTGCGAGGAAGCTAGGCTCCTATCTTGTGCAGTCTCAGCTGCAGGTAAACAACAAGTTGCTCGTTTGATGCAGTCATGCAAATGCCAAATGGCTATGCTTTTTTAATTGAGATATTGCAGATGAAATGTAGTGATATGGGAGATGCATTTTGCCCAAATGCTTATAAATTTTGCTCCAGATGTGCAAATTTATGAGATGCGCTTAGAGCTAGTAACGTGCCTTTTGTCTTATCCTAATGGAGTAAGGGAAATGCATTTGATCTCTTTGACATATTGCTTAAGTGGTGCTCAGAATGAGTTCTTTAGTTGTTGCAGATGCTATAGGTTGAAACTTAGTAATAAATATTCAACACCTGATATTATAATTTCGCGTGTAGGAATTTTCTGTCTAGCTATCACCACCGAATTAAGAGTTTCCTTCGCTTCATGAATGCATCCTGAAGTGTGCATTCTAGGTTATACTAGATTGATCATTGCTTTCTAATGGTACTCTACATGAAAATAACCTTTCCTCTGAAAGGAGTGGCAAATATGTGGCATTTGTATCAATTACAAGATATGGATTGCAATCCATTTTGCTAGGATGCTAGTGACAAGGTTTAAAAATACTTGTGGGGTCTATTCTTTTTAAATTTATTAATAAAGGGTTTTTGCATAAATTCTTGTGTATGTAGCCCACTGTTTGGGTCCGGCACTGAGCAATTGGTGGTCCAATGCTCACATTGGAGTATTATTTTGATATTTCAACCTAAAGTCCCTAACTAAGGGTGTGATTTTATCTTCTTTGGTGATTATACATAATATTTTGTTATAGAGCTCAACTCATCTGACTAGATGATATCATCAAATTGATAAATGGAGGTTAAAAAATCCTTGGGAGTTTTTAAAGGTGCGTCCTTGGTTGCTTTGGAAAAACCAAAAAAATGAAAAGCAGTGATCAATTAAGTGTGGTAGAAGAATGTGGTCTGCTGGAAATAATAGATGGTGGGAAGCCTTGAAGTGTGGTTTTTTAATGACCACCATTGTTTGCCTCGTCTAGAGCCAAATGAAATTCTCGCCTAGCTTATGCTTCTTGAAATGACCACTTTGGTGCATTCATAAGTCATAACCATATTAATCCATGCAGCACAATGAGATATGCATATACTAGTGTGGGACTGTTTTCTGGTAGTTGTGTGGGTACACTAGTACCTATGTGATTTGCTTGGGAAGTTGTCAAATCCTACTATGCATGGAAGGTAATATCAAACTCCTGGTGCTGTGTTTCTTTTGAAAAATCGTACTTGATAAAAACTTCCAATAATTTGCTTCTAGGCTTCTAGCATGTTAAGATATATATTTATGCTCTGTATTAATTATTTTTTATGTTTTGACTTAACCATTAAGATTGTATTAAAAATGTCTAATGGCATTATCGTGTTGATTTGTGCTGCTTGACAGGCATCTGGCAACTCCAGCGCTCTCTTCCTGACTGCTGCTGCACAAAATCTGTTGTGTCTGAAGTTAGCGGAGGAGGTTGGTGTCAAGATTGGAAACCCGTGGATATCATGGTTCAAGGTTGCTAGTTTGCCTGCCATCATTTCCCTCTTAGTGACACCTTATTTGTTATACAAAATATTTCCTCCTGAAATAAAGGACACTCCTGATGCCCCTGCATTAGCTGCACAAAAACTTGAGAACATGGGCCCAGTGACAAGAAATGAATGGGTCATGGTTGGTACAATGATTCTTGCAGTTTCACTATGGATTTTTGGGTAAGATTTTCTCCTTTTTTTACTGAAAGAATTCTTCCCGAGTTGACTTGCAGTCTATATAATATATACTTTGGTTTATGATTTATTTTGCTTCATTGCTTGTTGCATTTTTCATGAGCTGTACCTACTTGCTTCTCTTATTGTCTTACACTGTTTTATGACCAGAGGAGACACATAATATACACAGGACAAGTACTTTTATGGCTCGTGCCTGCTGACTTAGTAGTTGTAGTGAATACCATCTCTGCATCAAAAAAAATTGTTCCCTCTAGCATTTTTCTCTGAAGGCACCTTTACCGGTGTGAAATCAGTAAAGTGTTCTTTCCAATTACGACTATCGAGATGTTTCGCTTTTCTGTTGGCAAAAGGTTCAACATGATTTAAATAATTCATTTTTCTGAAATAGCATCTTATTCATCGCTTGCACCTTGTTGACATTTGCACATAAGCAAAGATTCAATCAAATAGTAACTAAAAAAAGAGATCTAGTAAGCTCTGTTTCTTATGACATCATTGTTCTAACTACTGTTATGTTTCTTTCTAATGTGTACTGATTTTGTGTTCGATTGCTTCCATAATCTTTATGCTTGGTTGTCACTTCCATATACTACAGAATACAGATTTTAGTACATGTTGTCTTAAGATGCAGTACGGTGACAAGATCAGAAGTAGGAAAGTAAAACATCAACAGAAGTGCTTCAGAGTGCTAAAAGTGCAACCTGAACTAGGAGTTATGCCTGCATTGTTAATAACATGTTTGCCTGCTTTGAGCAATAAACATAAATGTTTACTTCTTTGTGTGTTGGTGTAAATGCAGCCTCTGTATAATTTGTTGTACAATACGTTGTGCAGGGATGCTATCGGTGTGTCGAGTGTTGTTGCTGCAATGATTGGGCTCTCAATTCTTCTTCTGCTTGGGGTGCTGAACTGGGATGATTGCTTGAATGAAAAGTCTGCATGGGACACCTTAGCTTGGTTTGCTATTCTAGTTGGAATGGCGGGGCAACTTACTAATCTTGGGATTGTATCATGGATGTCAAATTGTGTTGCGAAGGTTCTGCAGTCTTTCTCATTGAGTTGGCCTGCAGCATTTGGTGTTCTTCAGGCCTCCTACTTCTTTATTCACTATCTATTTGCAAGCCAAACTGCACATGTTGGCGCTTTATACTCGGCATTCCTTGCCATGCATTTAGCTGCTGGTGTTCCTGCTGTACTGTCAGCACTTGCTTTGACATACAATGCAAATCTCTTTGGTGCACTAACACATTATAGTAGTGGGCAGTCTGCTGTATACTATGGAGGTAATTGTACTTGTCCACCTACTTAAATTCAATTTGTTCCCATGTTCACAAGCAATCCACAACGATTGTATCATACATTCCCTACTTGTTTCTTCTCCCAGCCTCCAAAGTAGATGCATAGGGCAGTTCATCGACTCAAGAGAGTTTTGTTTGGTATTGTAATGTTATTAAAAGCACACAAATTTTGACAAACCATTCTAATATTTCGCACTGTTTTTTGAATTTATTTATTTTTACAAAAAGTACTTCCTCCAATCACAAAAGGAAGTCATTTTGGGTTACATGCAGTCAAACATTATAAACTTTGGCTACTAATATCTGTTTGAATATTTAGATTTGACATGTGAAAATGATATGTGTAGATTTGTCTCGAAAATACTTTCGTAATACTATAATTTTATAAGATTTTATAAATATATTACAATATAAATGAGTGGTTAAAGTTGTATTTTGGGGACTATGTCAATGGCCAAAACGACCTCCTTTTGTGACAAGAGGGGGTACATAACCAATTTTTCACTAGGTATGGTGAGTGCGTTTGTTGACTACCTTATTTCATATCTTTGTGTTGAACAACATTGATATTCTGAACCTTATAATAAATAAAACCACAAGCCAATGCATATAAATGGACAATTGAAGAAAATCTTTTGGTTTATTTGACTATTAGGCTTGCCATATTGAGATTTTAAAGCCTTTTATAATATATCTTTTTACTAAGTACCTGTTTTCCTTGTGCAGCGGGGTATGTTGATCTTCCTGATGTATTCAAGCTAGGTTTTACAACAGCCGCCGTTAATGCTGTGGTCTGGGGAGTTGTTGGTGCATTTTGGTGGAAATTTTTGGGGCTTTATTGAGAGTTGCTGCAGCGTAAGTTGATGAAAGTTGTTCTGTACTACACCAGTAATTCATGGCTCACCGTTCAGGAGGGGGCTCATTTTTCTTCACAGGCGCTTGATGAATGCATAATAATAGAGCAATGCTCATCATTAGAAGTTTTGAATATGCTACATTTGTACAAAATGATCAACCCTTCTGGTTGTCATAGGGGTTGTTAAGACTCTTGTATCTCCATTTTGTAGAACTCCCATTTTCCCTATGTGCGAAATTCACTGCAGGGCATTTCTTCGTGTGGCAATTATGTTTCATATGTTCTCGAACCGTATCAGGATCATGTGGTTTCATCTGACAAGCCAGTGTCGCTCTGAAAAATCATGTCTGATCTGCCGATTTATAAGCAGACTACTAGGGATGCAACTGGGCCGGTTTGGCCCATTAGTCCACGTGACCCGCTCTAAACTTTGAGCATCAAAGGGTAATGGGCTGGTCCTAAAATCAACAGGTTTAATAGGGTTTAGTAGGGGCATCGACCCAATTGATCCTAGGGTTGACCCGAACCTTTCGCACGCGAGACGTCAACGCCCCCTCTCCGCCTCCATCGCCATTTCGCCTGTGTGCCTCCGCTCCTCGGCTTCCATCGCCGCTCCGCTTCCGTGCCTCCGCGCCTTTTAATCCTTATCGCCCACTGGTTGGCTCGCTGGTTGCTCACTACCAGTCGCGAGGGCGAGGCTCCTGGATGCTACTGCTACCTGCAGCCTGCAGGTGATTCCTGAGCTTTCTTTTCACCTGATTCAGTACAAGCCAACAACTCTTTGGTTCTTTTATGTTCTTGAGTTCTTTGGCTTCATACAGATAGTCCATTGGTTGTGTTAGGTGCATGTTCCTTTCAGACAGATAGGGCCGCGATTACTTGTGACAATCCTAGTTTCATTTCTTCAAATTGATGAGCAAATGGGAGGGATGACACAAGGGGGCACGCACTTGCGCACCGGCGGCGCCCTCACCTGGCAACGTGAGCCGTGAAAATGACACGCGACACGGACCACGCGAAATGTTCTCGCCGACCTCTCCTCTCCAAGGCCCGTCCTATCCATGTCCCTTTCCCTCCCCTACCAGCTCGGGCCAGGGGGCTATCCATTAGTTGCGCATGGGTAGGGCTCGAGCGCTCGACTGGGCTAGGCTCGGCTCTTGCGCAGCACATGTGGAAAGCGGTCGGCGGGACAGGACGGGGCGTTGGGGCCAGAGGCCCGCCTAGAGCGCGAGCCCACACACCGCACCGGCAACGATTCGATTGCTCTCCTAGCTTGCCACGGCAGGCGCGCGGGGGCAGGTGCGGACGTGTGATGCGTGCGTGCCAATCCTTCCTGGCCGTTTGCGTGCGTGCGTGCGTGCGTGCGTGCGTGTGGGAGGTGGGACTCCGCTACTTCTCCATTTGAAAAACGGCAGGAAGTGCCGCGCCGAGCGAGCACGATTGCTAAAGTCTTAAAATCGCATATGCGCGCTTGCGTACGTTCCAATGGTTGATTCGTGATAGCATAGTAGAATACGACTGAGACCGTCGGCATGTGGTGGGGGTTAGGGGGGAATCGATTGTCTGCTACCATACACTTTTGTTTGGACTCGGCGCCAGCTTGGAAAGCTTACAGTGGGCTACGCCATGCACTCTGGAGTCGATACCGGAGAACAGGGTGCAGGTCTATTAGAGCATGTCCAATGCAAGCACTTAGAGAGATGCTTAGTAATAAAAAAACTGATTTTTCTTGCCACATAGGATAGATAAGGTGCTTATTTTGAAGCATCGATGTTTAAATAAGCACCGGTGCTTATGTGTATAACTATATCTATTAATAGATAATATAGCATCTAAGCACATATGGAAGAGATGCTTGTATTGGAGGAAATAATTTTTACATGGATGCTTGATGATGTTGCTATTTTCTCTCTCTTTAAACACTCATATATAAGCATCTTGCATTGTACATGCCTTTAGTATGGCAAACCACTCATCCCGACAATACGGTTAGGCTATAGGAATATACTATTCCTGTAGAATGTAGACTACTGGAGCTCATGTGAAAGTAAATATTTCACTGATTTTTGCAATGTTCATTATGCACTTGTTGGGGAAAGGTTCCTCGCACTCCCTGAGTCCATGACTACATCAACAAGGAGTCGGCGTAGGTGCATGCTAACAACGCAACCAATGTCACGAGGTGCCACCTCAGTCTCGAACCTGGGCTTGGTTTTGAACCAAGGCATCGTCCTCGCTCCTGGTGGAGATGACATCATCATGTGGGTCTAGTATTGGTGGCCCCCATCTGACCGGAAAAGATGATGCTAACCTCAAGATTGTACTAGAACTAGGGGCAATTATGTAATTTTGCACTTCCTTCTCTCTTATTCTATAAATAGGGCTTATTGTAACAAAAAATTCTATTGTGTCACGGTGATACAATGCAATTTGTGTAAAGAACCAATTAGAGAGCGACACATGGCATGATGCACTGTAGCAAACACTATAGTAGCACTTTATCACAGCGGAAAATCACAGAAAACAAATTGGCTACAGTGTTTTCACATGCTACAGTATTGTTCACCACGTGTCACCCTCTAATTGGCTCATTCCACCTCGATTGTATCACCGTGACACAATCGGATTAGGTCATTGTAACCATTGTAACATGAGAGGGGGAGGCCACTTGTACTTCATTTGGCACTTAGCAATAAAATTCAGTGATTCTCTACCAACACCTAGCATAGCTTACACTTCGCTCCCCACCTACGCATTCCCAAAGGTTGGCGTAGCCAACCGGCAGTGGACGTAACTTTATTGTCTAGACATGTAACGACGACACCCCTTTGAATCACATGAATCATGTAAAAATTACTATTTTTGACACAATTTTTGCTTTTTTGAAAGTGTTGTGGCATAACTACAACAGTGGGTATAAGTTACCCATCTCCACAGGAGACATAGCACTAAGAGAGCTAGAGAGAAAGCTGGTGAGTAAGAATGAGTGGATCTGGTCCCTCATACCCCTCTTGGGGGCTTATATACATGAGTGGAGTAGGATAGGAAATTTCTATCCTACCCCCTTAATAATTATAAAAGGTAGGATTATATTGGTATATTTTTTTATACAGATGTCCCTATACTATTGGGCCTATTACATATTAGGCCAGTATAGCCTATCATCCTCAGACTGGAAGACAGACAGAAAGAACAAATCAGATTCTAGAGGATATGTTAAGAACTTGTGCACTTGTATATGTAGCAGCATGGAATACTTGCTTACCGTTTGCACATCTTTCTTACAATAACAGTTATCAAGGTAGTATTAAAATAGCACCATTTGAAGCACTATATGGAAGAGAATGTAGGACCCACTAAATTGGACATAGATTAGAAAACAATAATTTCTAGGTCCTTAGATTTCTCAAGATGCAGAAAACTCATGTGAAGACCATTAGAGACAAAATGAAGAGTGCACAAGACTGTCAGAAGAGTTACGCAGACACCTGTAGAAGGGACCTAAGCTTTGAAGTAGAAGATTTTGTATATCTCAAAGTCACTCGCTTCAAGATCGTCAAGAGATTTCAAATAAAATGAAAATTAGCTTCAAGATATGTTGGCCTGTTTAAGAATTACAAAGAGAGTGCGAGAAGTGGCATATGAGTTGTAGTTGACACCAGACATGGCTAGAACACATAATGTGTTTCATGTGTCATAGCTCAGGAAGTGTCTACGACAGCTTACAAAAAAATCCCAATAGAAGAGATCGATTAACAATATGATTTGACATATTCAGAAAAACCCCTATAAATACTTGGAACGACATAAAGGCAGCTCAGAAACAGAAACATCAGATTCTACAGAGTGCAATAGAGAAACCACACTACAGTCAAGTCAACTTGGGAAAAAGACTCAGATCTGCAGCGAGATTTTTCCAACCTGCTCCCTGGACCAAGTTAATCTCGAGGTCGTGATTCTTTTGGGGGGGGGGGGTAGGTTGAAACACCTTAAAATTCAAAGTTTGTAATTTTTTTAGAGTTTGATTGAATTCCCAAAATTCTTCTCAATTTAGCTATTCACCTTGATTTCTTTGCTTTTCCCCTTTTGCTTTTCCATCTCCCTCTCTTGCTGGTGCCCTCCTGAAAGCCGCCTCCCGCCACCGCCTCTCTATTCCACCCCGTCCACGTGGTCACTCGCCAGCACCCGTTTTTGTGGCTGCGCCACCCACGAGCGTTCACACTCACCTGCCAGCTCTTGGCGTCGCAGTCCTACCAACCAATCACCCGACCCTCTGCCCTCTCCCTCGCTTTACATGTAGTTTGACTCACGTTCACTCCCACCGCAGCTCGTCGTTCTCTTGGCCGACGCACATGCTTGCACTGTACCACCTTCGTCACTTCTCATCAACTCTTGTAGAGCCATAGTACTATACTTGGACACCTCACCTATAGCCTTCCATCGCCAAGCGCGCCACTCACCATCTCTTCTTTCCATGCGCCGGTGCTACCCGAGTAGAGCCACTGCTCCTACCGCCTTTCCCTGCACTTAAAGCTCGATTACATCCGCAGAGAGTGTCACACCACTCCCAATTGCATAACACTACCAACCATTTGAGCTCAACTGCACCACAACTCCACCGCTGTTCTCCCTTGAGCTCGGTGAGCCACTCACTCAATCTTCTTCTCCTGACCGCCATGTTTCAATTGCTCACTACTATAGCACCCTCTGAGCACTATAATCATATAGCCGAACTCAAATCCCTATGAGCATTTCCCTTGAGCTCCACCATCGAAAACCATCACTGGCCAGACCACCACTCCTATGGACAACTCACCTCAGAGTTTCTCAACTCAAACCACCACCACCACTGTGAAACATATACTCTATAGATGGACAAAACACTCCCCATTTCACCAAAAAAATTGTCGAAGAAGCCCTGAGCTGCCATGGAAGCCACCACCTTCTCTCCCACTGTCGTTCACCACCACCCACCCCCACTTCTCCCAAAGCCCAAAAATGGAACCACCTCTTTGTTTGGAACCTGTTCGTACCACCCTCTACCGTTGGAATCCTCCACTCGTGCCATTTCCCAGAGGCGACCGCTCCTTTGTTTTCGCCGAAGAGAGAAAGAGCTGGAGGTAGAAGAAGAAGCGGGAGGCAACGACGTGGTGTGATCTAGCCCGTGCGTTGTGCATCGTGCAGCCGTGCACGTGCGCAGCTGGGCTGCTTCAGTTGCGCATTGCTGGGCTGAATCGACCGACCCATCTAGCCGGTTTCAATTTAAAATCATCGGGTAGAATCACTGTGCAATCGAGCTGGCTTAGTACTGTTCACTACTGTAGCAGCATTGTTCATCGAACCCTAATTTCCAAAAATATCACTATTTTGATCGTTTCAACACCACGAATTCATTTTTGACCTCCATTCCACCAAATCAAGCTCTAGTAAAATCCAAACCAACTTCATTTGATTTTTATTGCATTTTGCTCCTTTTTGTTTTTATTTTATTTTCCTAGCTTGATTAATTTCAAGCACGGAGCTTATGTTATTTTATGTGTTGCGCTAGCTCCTGAGTTTTTTGAGGCGACAGTCTAAGGACCAAATCCAAGCATCGAAGTGTACGAGACAGTAGAGTTTGTTGATCTGCAAGGCAAGTTATAATTTTTTGATCATATTGAATCCCATGGAAATTAAATTATTTAAATACAGTATTTGCATTAATGTTATTTGCGCAATGTTATTTGATTAAAATAAATATTTAGAATGATTTGTGAATTAGTTATGTCCTACCACCAGAAAATGCCCTGTTTAATTTGAGACCATATTCATCTTGACAAGGTTAGTAATATTTAATTATTGTATAAATAATTACAGATTAGCTCACTCAAAATTTTCTACTACTAAGTGACTTGGCATTTAACCGTAGATTTTTTAAAAATAGTTTTAGGGTAAGGAGGTGTAAAGATTGTATCGTGAAAAGTCACTAGATTGTTGGAGTCCACGATATTACCCTAGGGAGGAGGCTTGAGCAGATGGATGGCAGTGTCGTCGAGCACTGGGGATCTAGGTTGTGGTTGGCAGGCTCAAGGTGAAAAGTAAGGATTGGAACCTTATGCTAAGTAAAAGACATAGTAATCGCTTAACCACAAGAATTGACTTGTCAATCCTGGTCTAGTAGCTGCTCAACTCGATTGAATCTGTATAGGAGGCAGGAGTATAGATGACGGGGAGTTAGTACGGAAGTGGTGTAACCATACTTAACAACAGTAAGTGTCACTCAGGATGAGCAAAAGTGTTTAGGCCTGGTGTGTAGATACCCGGATCTGAGTGTGATCTACCGGGTAGAGGCTATATAGAGAGATGAGCAGCGAAACAACCTTATTTTCTTAACTTAGTCATGAGGATTAATGAATCTTATGGGTAAAGTTGGGTAACTCTACAGAGTGCAACAAATGGTATTCGAATACACCGTACTTCCGGTTAATGGAGCTGTATTTAATGGGTGATTCCAGTAGCAAGCCATAACTAGATTTCTTCATGTTTTAATCTGAGTAAGCTGAGTAATCAAGTGTTGAAAACTCCCTAATCATAAGTTCTTCTTTTATAATTTCTTGTTTATAATTATTTATAAATAAAATTGCATCCACTTTCAATAATAAAATCAGTATATTCCCATCCATTATCAATCTTGATAAATAGTTAAATTAGGATTTATGCTTGTGACTTGCTGGGTACGGTTACACTCATTACTTGCTAAATAATAAACAGAAGATCAATGGAACAACGATGAACAAGCTGTTAATGAAGATCCATAATAGCCTTGTTTCATTGACAACCAGTGGTTTTAGATTTTAGCCGCGCTCAAGTACGACTGTGGGAGTTTCTTTTGTATTATAAGTTAATTTTGGGCTTGCACGCCCACCACGTCTAAAACTAGACTGTTAAACCTTATTTATGTAATAAAATTTGGTTTTTGTTTGCAAGTATGTGTTGAACTGATGCTCATTCGTATACAGTACTCTGTAACTGAACAGTACTGAGTAGTTACGGAGATTATCTGTGCCTCCAGAAATAGAGACGTTACATGTATGGTGATCCTTTATCCCAAGTAGCAATAAGCAAAACCGTGCCCAATCCCTGGGGCGTTACAAGAGGCAGGAGAAGTGGTGAACCACTCCGTTGGCTAGCTCCATGTTGAGGGCTTGAGGAGGGGACCCTGTACCTGTACACATCTGTTCCATTTCATGGTCCATGCATGTGTGCATGCACCTCTGCAGTTCAACCTTTAACGAAGCAACCGGTGAGCCCCCCATCGCTCGTCTTGTTCCGGGGATTTCTTGGTGATCCATCACCGTTCGGTCCCTGGTCCTTTCTGCAGCAAGGCTTTAACTGTGCACACAGTGCTGTGAGTGGCAGTATGCACTCGACACAGTAGTCCTATAGGAGTTGAAACTTCTCTCACAGTAAGGTGAATTCTTTCTATCGGTTTAATCGGACATTCCGCAGGTATCTACCGCCGTCAAAACACACAGTTCCTTCAGGCTAGTTCTACATCTGAACGAGCAGAATGAAAATGAAAGATGTCAATGTATTTAAAGAGTACTGTATCACATTCGTATGAGTTGGCTGAACAGAAGCGACCGAGAAAGGAGCGCAAGTTTAGTAAACTATCTTATTAATTTGTGTTCATGAAAAACTTTTTTTCTTAATTGTGCTGTTGCTTTAGCTCAAGGGTGGATCTGGGTATTAGTGAGAACTGGAAAAGTGATAAGGACATCTTCAATAGTGTCATTTCAGCTATCTCTTAATTATACCATGTCAATAAATTTCAATGTAAAGAAGAGAGGATGTGAGAAAAGAGAATACGCTATTTCTTATATAAAAGACAACCTAAACACACAAAACAATGCAAATGGTAATGAAGTGTGAGAAAGAAATATGATGAAAATAATATAAAATAGTTAGATAAATTAATTTTAGAGATAAACTGTTGAAGATATTATCTTTAATGCTATCTTTAGGTAATATATAAGTTTTAAAGATATCTATAAAAAAAACAGACTATTGTTTACGCTCTACGATACTAATATGCATTTGGAAGAAGAGAAAATAGTGCACGAGTTGCACCCACGACACAAATCTGGTATGCTACTTTTTCTCTTCTTTTTATTCCAGGGGACAAGTCCCGTCGCCTTTGCACACCTTTTGTCCTCTCTGGTGGTCTCGTTGTCTCAAGCCCCACAACACGTAACATCGCAAGTGTACATACGTCTTGTGATGCGAACTTGTTGCCAAATTGCTATTGTTCTCGAAAAGAGAAGAATGCGATGTATTGATACATCACAGAACTGTTTACTCTAGGACAACCAGTTTGGAACAGACGCCGATTTTAGGTTTTTTTTAGAGAAATTGTGTTGTTTCTTCTGATAGGAAATTTAAAGAAATCATATTATTTCTTGTTAATTCACGCGAAATTCCCACGTCCAAACATATTCATACGTACTAGAATTGAAGTGGTTCATTAGGCTGGGTTGGTAGGGAAAGACCGGTGTACTATAGAGCATACGTGGTATATATGTGTTTCTTCTATGGAAAATGCCGTACGTTCGACTGCGATATTTTTTTATCCATATTTTAACATTTCTTTGTCTATGTTTATAATATTTTTAGTCCAGGTTTTTGTTGTAATATTTCTTATTTCGTGTATGCAACATTTCGATTTCATATATGCAACATTGAGATTTGTATTTGCTTTCATGTGTGCAACATTGAGATTTTATGTATGCAATATTTTGATTTAATGTGTGCAATATTTTGATTTTATGTGTGCAACATTGAGATTTTTATTTGATTTTATATGTGCAACTTTTTTATTTCACATGTGCAGTATTTTGATTTCATGTATATAGCATTTCGATTTTATGTGTGTAATATTGAAATTTTATGTGTACAACATGAGATTTTTATCAATTGTTTTTGTTGCATACATGGTTAGAAAATATTGCAACCGAATATACAGAGTTAGCGTCCGAATTGAACGCCTGAACGTTAGCAAATCCCTTCTTATAAAGAAAGAATTTTTACACACTAAATAATTTTTTTGAGGGCAGAAATCTCACCTAAAACAGTTCAGTTTTGACATGAATAAAAAAAATTCGTGCGCAGTGGGCCTTAAACTCGTGTGGTTCTTTATAAGCCTACGTGTACAAGCAAATGCTACTGAAACGGTTGTTGCCCTTTTCCCTGTGTTAGCAAGGAAAAGGGAATCCACCACGGCCGGGCTTGCGACCTATTCTGCTGAGTTTCTGACCCGAGCTCTCTTTTGGCAGAGACAGGTCTCACCATCCGTGTTTTTGCCCCTGCCATTCTGAACCAACTTTTTCTGGTCTTCAAAACAACTCTCAATCTTTTCTTGTGGGGTATAATACATGGAGAAAATAGAAGTGATGCATGTAAGAGTCTATCGAAACACTTGTGTAGTTGGTGAGACATGTAAGTCTATGGAACCACTTGTGTAGTTGGTTACTGTAGGACACATCACTGGATCTGGGTATCAATCACCTGAACATGATTTCTTGCTGGAGGAAGCAGTACATCAGTTTTGGCCCATGGTCGGATAGTACGCAGAGGCAGCAGAAAGCTCACCGAAACCAACAGTTTACCCTTGAGTTCTTCACACCGGCTACCATAGTGCCACCATGCAGATGCGCTACTTCTTTGTAGTCGACCTGTAGTTTTGTGGACTGTAGAGTGACTTGAGTACACATGTTTCATGGCCAGGGGACGTTTGATTCAGACGTCCTATCAAACACCCGAGGTTAAAATGATTCCGTAGTGCAAACTTGTAGCACGCGAAATCTTTGTTTGAAACACGGAGATCGCGCATGAATTTTAAACGAAAGTTAACAAATAGTTTCAGCGCATTAAAATTTCCTACAAATTCTCTATAAAAAAATCATGCATTGCATATATATGATGCCTTTAGAAACCCTAGAGCCCTCTCCACTGGCCGCTGGGTTCATCTACTCGAAAGACCAACAACTCACAAAAAAAAAAACCATTAGAACATCGCCAACAACTCACAAAAAAACCATTAGAACATCCAAATAGCTCCATCTTTTGGGACGCCTTTTCCTTAATGCGTTCTTTCTCTAATCTCGCAGGATGCGTCGTTTTCATGGCCGCTTTCGATAATCCGATGGAGGGGGTTTAGAAAAACCGGACGCCTTTTGCGTCGAAGGGATTCGATTGGATTTAGTGAGACTAGATTATAAATCGGTGTCCTTCGTGGTGTGATTAAACAAGGATCGTCTCGAAAGCGGCGATTACTTTCTCCGTGACAGCGAATTAAGGAAAAGAAAGTGAAAGGGTTTGTGTCGCGATCCCACCCCTGCTTGGCTCGGCGCGGCTCCATCTGAGTCGACCCGTTTCGAATCTTCCAACGACGCCGATGAGGCACCGGTGCAAGGGAGCGTCTCACGAGCAAAATTGCAGAACGAACCCCACACTTGCTGTTTGCATCTGCTACAAAAAAAAAGTGTACATATCTAAGAAAGAAGGGATTTTGGGTCTGTTCTTTTTGCTGTGGCTTGTAACTTTTGGCTACGATTTATAGCTTTTAGACTGTTTGTACGAGAGATTATAGAGTAACAGAAACTCACATACGGTTTCTGCCGATATAAATAAAATCAGTAAAGTATGTACTACAATTAACTAGTAGATCTTATCTTGAAAAAATATTCCGTTTAAAAGTTAGTTACTGTAGAAAAACCGAAAAGCAGATTTTAGAAACTGAAAAGTACATTTCTCATTGTAAAACAACAATATGATGTGTACAAGATGTTAGTTCTTGCGCAAAACATTTCACGATAGATTCGGTGGGCATTGTACAAAAAATACGCGACAGGGATTAGCAAAGCTCATATCCGTTGGTAGCGGCAACGAGATATTATTTCAAAACCACACATGAACCACCTCCGATTGAACAAGCTTATGAACACAAATTTTCCATGAAACTTCACGATACTGAGTGTTTAGAAACAGGTTCAAACATTGGTGATACCTTGACTTATGGACACGCTATAGTCCACATGCTAGTAACTGTTGCAAAAACTCATTCAAGGAATCGAAGAAATCCAACCTCTCTAAATCCTGCCGGGCCTAGTAATAAGTAAGGCCCTGTTTGGAATGCGGGAATTTTTTCCGATTCCTGCGGGAATTGAACTGTTTCCTGCAAAATTCCTGCAAAATTCTTGTGAAATTCCTCTGTTCCAAACAGGCCCTAAAAATGTGGAGGAGTTACATGTACATGTGGAGCAGGTGGACCCCAGTTAAAGAGAGGTGGCGCCACCATTCCCGATAAAAGCTGTTCCCCTCCGTCCGTACGTATTGGCGTCTAGCGCTGCCCTGCCCCCGACCAATGGAAGCGCGTCACCTTTTGGGCTTTGCCCCACAGCTAAAAGCCCGTTCCCTTTTCTAGTGATATAGGCACTGGGCCCCACCGCACTACCAGAACAAAAGCCAAGCCAGCCCATGCCCCTATTCTATTCTGATCACGCTCCACCAGCCGCTGGGTTGGTCATACATACGTACATATGTACATACATAAATTATTTGGACCAATTATCGATATATATATATCGATAATTGATCTAAATAATTTATATTTATGTTTTTAATAAATTTTAGCTTATTCCCACACCTTTCCCTTTCTAATTCGTTTAAAAAACTACAACACAGTTGAAGGTTCAAGAAGACTGACTAGAGGGCGCGGGTGAATAGCTAGTTTAAAATTCTTTTTGACCAAAATCGAGTTTTATGTAGAATTTAAATTCAAGGTAGTAAGCGGGTGGCAACAAGCGCCAAGTGTGGCGTAGCCAGATTATCTATAGCCAAGGTCCTGGGCGGTTGGGTCATCAGAGCTAGCAAGCCAGGTCTTGCACGTTGACAACACACAAGTGCATCTCTATTTTTAGGTTCCAAATCCCATATTCTCAATTCAACAAATTGTTCTTAATTGTTTTGTATTTTTATAAATAATTTGAGATGTTGTCTCTATTGTGAACAATTTATACTTTGATTTTTGCTACTATCGACCTCTACTTTTTTATTAAACTATATTTTATATTAACTCCGAACACCTATCTTGAAAATCCTAGGTCCACCACTGCGACAAATGAACAATAAGCAAGACCAGACCAATTTTGGAATTTGTAGACACACATCGAGTGCAGTTGAAAGATTGTCTAATCGGAAAAATAGCAATCCAAACACAACCTAGATGAGAAATTGGTGTTGACCTTTGTTACAAAACTTAGCGAAACTATCGCTATGTTTCAATCTCATGTCCAAATATATCAACACATCTCTCCCGACCATGGTTCACAACTGCGGCAACATCTCTGGTGCACATGACACAATCTATGGACATATGCACAAATTGACTTGTTACAGTTGGATTGAATTTGGGCATTCGAGATGGGGGTGGACGGCTCCCCTTCCCCACTTCTTTTTTTTGTTTTACCCCCACACACTCCCTCATCATTATGCGAAAACACCCCTGTGCAGCCCGTCCTCTCCCACTCTTCGCCTCCTCTTCCTAATCCCCAAATGGTAGGAGGTTGAGCTAGGGTTAGGGCTTGACGCCACGCTGTCGCCACTCCGCTGACCCTGGCCATCACGCTATGCACCTCCCCCAAGACGCTACAAGCCAACACCGTATCCCCAACCTCGCACCTCCAATGGTATGACTCCTCCTCCATACACAACACCGCCCTAACCCATCCGCCTGCTGATTGTGCAAAAATAGCACACCCGCAAGTGCACGGGTTACCACTGAAATAGCGGTGAGTGTTGCATTCTCCACAGGGAGTGCTCAGCTAAAGCTAGGTCAATCTAAACAGGGAGAAAATGGAAAACTAATCCTAAACGACCACCGAATCGACCGAATGAACTAATATAAAAAACGATTGAACGAACCCTATTTCGTACAGACGAACTGACAAACTAACTAGATGAATGAACAAAAATGATAGAATGAATGACCATAGGAATTGATGTCACATGATTGAACGAACAACATAACGAGAGACTACATGGACAAACACGCACGAACGACAACAACAACGACTAATACATGAACAAACACGTATAACTACCGAACGAACACAACTGTCGACCGGCGACCTAACTAGCTACCAACCATGAGACAGAAGAAGGGAGTCGAGAAGCATTGAGAGAGTCTAGAAGCATATAGAGAGTCGAGAGAGAAAGAGGGAGAAAATGGTCGACGGCTAACCAGATGATAGCGGCACAGGACAACACAAACAAACAACTATAATGAATGATCGCATGACCTAACTATCGACAGACCACGAAAGGAGAAAAGTGGGAGTCAAGAAGCACTAGTGGGTCTAGAAGCAAGGAGGGAGTCAAGACAGCAAGGGGAAGGGAACATTTGCTAGCTAGCTAACTCGCACAACACAACACACAGACAACTAACACTGACTATAGCGCAAAATAGGAACTATCTAGAAACACCAATATGGAGAGAATGCACCTCGATCGTGTCGGCCTGTGGAAAAAATTACAAAAAAGTAAAATGGTCCAATTCGTGCATTTAATTATAGAAAAGTGTGTAAATGATGATAAATTCTCCCAAAATACGGAAAATATAAGGGTTAAATGACAAAAAAAATATATGAAAAAATGACGCATGTCATACCCCCAACTTAAACTTTTACTTGTCCTCACGTAAATGGTATGGTATTGTCGAACCTAGACAACAAGTGAATAAGGTAAAAGACTAGTTAAATGCATATAATAGGTCAAAAGGCATACAATATAAAATGCGATTATCTAACTTGAGGTTTGAGGATTATCCAAGATAACAATGAAACATTCAACAATGATCTTAAGTGATAATTACAACATTTGACCAAATCAAGCTACAATCCAAAGTGTCAAAAAACACTAAAGCGATCACATGGCATCCAAACTAGGTATAATATCAAGAATGAGCATATCAAAAGGTCATGCTAAGGCATTTGTTATTTGAGGCAAAGATACTAATATTTGCATGATACTTATGAAAAAGTCCACCCTTGAGCCATGATACCTATTTTTTTTTGTTAATTTTTAGCAAATTTAGAATATACATTGGGTACCTGTGCCACTTATCACACCCTTGGGCAAACTTTGTTGCTTATTTACACTTTGATTGGGCAAACATGGCCACTTATTCAACACATTTCCAAACCAATGTGACATAGACACTTATTCCACACACCCACACATTGCATCGCATTTTTTCTTTTCTATTTTTTCTTTTTAGTTTTGATTAAGTATTTATAACCCATTTTCATTAATGCTAAGTAACACATGTTTTGACATATGGATACCTAGATAAATCAACAAGTAATTGGTTCAAGTTAGGACTACCGCTTTCACAAAATTTTCATTCAAGTAAAGTATTAATATCTAATATAACATAGTATGCCAAAGTATGAATCTAAGATATAATCATTCAAGTGGTGATGATTAGAACCAATTCAATCCGTAAATGGTTAAAACACATGCGTAACTCACAATGAATCAAATGCTATAGGATCATAAGGTTTCTAAGCACATAAAGGATAATAAACAAACTCAAGTTCTATATTATGATACCAAGTGACTTAGGACATGCAAAAAACTAGTAACAATATAGTTCAATTAAGAAAATTTTGGCATGACCTTTCTAAATTAAACATGGCATGGGCTCACATGGCCAAGATACACAATCAAGCATAACATGAGAGCAAATAATAAAGTCCATATATCATCAATATAATCATAATATAAAGCATAAGAAAGGCCATATATCATCAACTACACAACAATAAGCTCAATGCTCACAAAATATGATACAAACATGCTAGAACATCATTCATACACTCACAAGTCCTCCCCCAAACTTAGATTAAGCAATGAATCAAGAATGTGCTTGAAAGGGTAAGAAACAACTCACCGGGCATATATGATGTAGTGGAAGTAGATGAATTATCCCGTTGTAGGATCAATGATAACTGACTAGAGGGGGATAAATAGAACGTTTTAAAAATTCTCGTTTCCTAAAAGAAATTTCTACAAATTAAGAACTAAGCAAAATTTCTATTGCAATTCAAGACCTACACAAGTTTAATTAAACTAGGGAACCACAAGCTAAGTCTCTACAAATATGTTTTGAGCTCAACAATGTAAGACAATTTTAATTGCTAGAAATATAAATGTGGAATAGTAGAGGCAAAGAAATAACCAAGTGGAGACACACGATGTTTCGACGTGATATCAAAGACTTGTCGGTCTTTGCTAGTCCTTGTTGAGGAAAACCCAAATGAATTGGACTGACTTCACGAATTAAACCTTACTCCTTGATTCCACTAGTGGTTATTCTTCTTCTGCTCTGGAGATGGTGAACACCTAGCCAATCACAATTGGCCCTGGGGCTCTTCACAATCTTCTTGAAGAGATCACCGTGTGAATCACCTTCAAGCCGTCTAGGTGCTGGTAAGCACCAAGAGTAATAAACCATGGGTTTTGTTTGAAGGCAATCAAGTGCCAATGATCAAACTAGGAATGAATGCACTTGAATTAGCTCAACTACCTCAAATGATGCAAATATAGTGAATGATGTGTTTGAGAAGAGAGTTATATCTGTCCTAGAGCTGGTGAGGGGGTATTTATACCCTCCACAAACCAAATTCGACAGTTTGGGACAAGATCATAAAAATCAGGGAAATTGGTAGTACCACTGTTGTATGGCCGATACTACCGCACTTCCTGTAACAGCTATAGCAAGCGTAATTAATTTTTCTGAACTAGGCGTTACTGTGTGGTGCGGTACTACCGCCGTTACAAGTGTGATAGTTCCGATCTTAGGTAGTATCATTTTCACGGAGCCGTACTACCATTTTTTCAGAGAGCAGAAAATGATCCTCTTTGGAAATAACGTAATGCCATACAAATTTTGGTACTACCAGAGTGTGGTAGTTCTAATTTTATGGTGTGGTACTACCATTTCCGGAATGGCAAAAATGCTCTAAAAAGTGTCTCTCTAAAATTTATGTACCGCTAACTAATCTCCAGTCATATCGGAGTGCAGTAGTTCTGATTTCAGAATGCAGTCATACCGCTGAGTGGTACTACCACCATTTACACACCGATACTACTGTTTTTCCTATCAATGCACAATTTGCTTTAGAGAGGTTAACTCAAATGCATGCATGATTCTTAGTTGATCCCAGATGCTCAAGAATTTGCTTTCAAGCTACTAGCCATGATTCCTCTTAATAGTACGGCATGTAACCTAAAATCTGGTCTTCTAACTTTTTTCTCCTAAAACCGGTAAAAGATAAAAGATCCTAGGCTATTGATACATTTGTTTTGGGCCATATTGATCCTCATGTTAATCCTTAGAATGCCTCTCCAAGTTGTCACATGTGTCACTGGGACTGAATCTTTCAAATACTTGATAAACATGTTAGTTCCATATGCATATATTGTCATTAATTACCAAAACAATTTTTAGGAGACTCGATGCTTTCATCCGTGACCTCTCACACGTATATGAATGAGAATCTAGCATGGGACTGGAAAAAAGATAGAAAAGCGGAGAAACCAACAAAAACTAACTAAAAATATGAAAAATAAAAAGATAAAGATAAAGAGATACTCATATGGGTGTAGTGGGAGGAGGGCCTAGGATGGGACATGGAAAAGGCACATGTCCGCTCTCCTCGCGAAGCAGTATACCTTGAAATCCTCCTAGATGCCAAGGAATATCAACTCAAGCCAAGTCCGCTCATAGTCCATGGTACACAAGTGTAACCCTGCAAACAAACTCAAAAACATAGTAAGTATATGCGATAGGGTTGATGCCCTTAAAGTTATCAATAAAATATCCAATCACACAAACATATTGATAAGGCATATCACAGGGACTACAAGTATCAACATAAGTGATACGAGCAACATCAATTAAAGAACATGCCTCACAAGACCATAGAAATCATAATTGAGATGGCTGGGGAAGAGTTTCAATACTACCTGAAGTGAAGGTGAAGTAGAATGTACGGTAGTAGAAACCTCCAGAGGGGTAATGTCGATGAAGGAAGAAGCCATTGGTGGATCAATATAAACGTGGTCCTCCTCGACATCAGAAACAACTCCGTCATAATCAATCATGAATATCTCCATCTTAGGCCCAAAGACACCGAACACTCCGGGGGGTGCTCTCTGGAAAAAAAGGTTCCGCTCAGATTTTTGGCGCTTCCGGGAGCCGGAGGTACCGCTCAGGACTGCGGAACTTCCACTCTACGGTAGTTTCGCCGTTAAAACTCCGTTACTTCCGGTTTTCCAGACAGAGCACATATTTGACTTTTAAACCAGATTTTCAATGAAGGCATGATCCTAATTTGATCCAAATGGCACAAGAATTATGCTATCAACCTACTGCCATGATCCCTCTTTATGGTACGACATTTAACCTATAATCCGGTCTTCCACTTTTTCTCCTAAGACCGGTAAAAATAAAAAGAGGATCCTAGTCTAAGTGAACTTTTGTCTTGAGCCATTTTTGATCTTCACATTGATCCTTAGCATGCTTCTTGTCATCCACTTAAGGATTTAATCTTTTAAACACTTATCAAACACATTAGTCCCATATTCACATAAATTCATTAATTACTAAAACCATTTTTAGGGGCATAGATGCTTTCAAAGGGTCAAAAGGCTATGTAAGCTCACTAAAACTCTCCCTTTCTAATTCTCACCCTCAAATGATGCATGCTAACAAGTAAAGCAGAAAAAAAGCAAAAGAAAAAGTATGCATGCATGAATAAAAATGCAAAATCTAAAAGTGTTTTGAAAGTTACTCAAAGTGAGATTCAAAGGATGCCACTTGAAGCCATAGAATACATACACAATTATCTAGATCATGATGAGGCATATATAACTAATCTAGGTAAGATAGCACAATGTAAAATATTCAAATTAATTTCAAGATAAGCAAGGCTTCAAAATTGACAAGTTTATCTAAAAGTATCCACATATAAGGTAAGCCATGTTAAAATGTTAAATAGAACCAAGAAGCTCAAATTGAATCAATTTAGAGTGCTACAAGTTCAATATTGAATCGTTTTATTCAAGCACTTTTGGTTTGACTTGCAACACTTTTTTGGCTTATTTTTGCTATTTTTCACATTTTGACTTTGCATTTAATCAATTTTGATTTACCTCAAACCATGTTGACCACCACAAGCCTTACACTTAAGAGTATGGTCTTGGTCATACAAAACTCTCTTAAGTTCATGCCTAGTACAATGGCAAGCTATCTCGTGAATGAGAATTATTGAGGTAAAAAATAAGGCATACAAGAGATCAATTGTTCAATTTATACACTAGTTCAAGAACAAGAAGCTACTCTTTAGTCCGAAAACAATACCCAACCATAGCCACAAAAGCTTAGGAAAAGTAAACTCATGCTTCAACAAAAAAACTAACATAATTCAATCTAAACCTCAATTTAGATTCAAGATTCAATAGAGCATTTTTGACATGGCATATATTATAAAAGGATCATTAGAGAGTAAACAAGTCAAAAGATCCATCATTGCAAATTAAAAGATACCAGCTGTAAAAATTGATATTACTTGTGAAACATGGTTCAAGTTTGCAAATTAAGCTAGCATGATAAAGATTTAATGATACATACAAAAGCATGACAAAACTAGCTAAGTAGGTATAATGTGGCAATGAGCAATATCAAGTTAGAGTTACATCACAAATGAGTAATAATTAAAACTCATACATAAATGCATATTTTACAATTTAATGCCATGTATGCATAATGCAAAAAGGAATTAAGAAAATAAAACTCTCTCTAACTACAAGATCCACTTGCAAAGGAAAAACAAGCTATGATATAAGGCGTTTGAACACCGCGTGGTCTCTAGGGCAAAGAAATCATACTACTAAGGAGTGAATCAACCACACTAGCTATCCCCACTACTAGACACTAGTGAAAATAGAAGCAAGCTCAACCTAGACAGGATAAGATATCCTAAGAGACCTAGTAGGGAAGAGGAGTGCCTAAGAAAGACAAAAGCAAAAGGTATGACTCAAAACACCCTAAACTCAACACTTCTACTCACAACCCCAAATGATGAGCAATATAGAATATGGGAATCAAGTGCATACGTAAAGCTCATTTTAACAAAAGATATTATATCAATTAAAGCAAATGAGCAAGTACATATGACAGGCCAAGAAGTCTTATCATAAACTAATCAATCTAGAATAGAACTCATATATATCCATAAATGAGCATAAGAGCAAATGGACATAAAATATATCATAACACAAAAGGAAAAGTCCCTTTGGACAAATAAGAAGAGTCATCACCACGTCTAGTGTTTGTGTCGGCACTAGGTGCACACATACCATGAGATGCGTGCTGTGTGTCCCTAAAATCTTGATGACGTACTTGACGCTCGTGTTTGATATGGCGGAAGCAAAGCTCAAAAGTGTCTATCTTTCTTGCAAAAGGTACAATAGTAATTCTTCCTTGAAGATATAGTACCATGTGAGGAAGAAGCACCCTTGTTATTAGAAGTCCTTTAGACAACACAAGAGGAGCCAAAAGAGTCACAAGACTTGGCGCACATATCATTGCACACTCTCTTTAAAGACTCAACTTCTTGTATCAAGGAATAAAAGATGTGCAAGATGATAATGATGCATTCTTAGTAAACTTGCAATTTTAATTTTTAAACTAGCACAATCCTTGCAATAGAGTAAATTACCCATAAGCAATTTTTTATTCTCTAACAACATGCTACAGGGGCTAACTCTAATCTCAACTATTTCAGCTCTAGTATTATCTAATTGCTCAAGATGAGTAGAAATGCTCAATTTTAATTTTTATTTTCAGTTCTAGAATTTTCTAATTGTTCTACACAAGTAGATTGAGCTAATTTGACATTTTTTATTTTTAGTAAGCATGCTTTTAGAAGAATCATATTCATTGCTAGCCAATGACCTAAGATTACCTATTTTTACTTTAGCGATATCAAGTTCATGATATAAGGCTATATGAGAGTCACATAGCATAGAAGCATTCAATTTCAATGACTCATTTTCAGATTTTGAGCATGCAAGAGAATTATTCAATTTATACATATCCCTAAGCAATGGCTCACATGACTCATAAGGCATAGAAAATTTCAACCTAGCAATTTCATGTGACAAATCACTATTATCCTTCTCTAGCATTCATATTTTCTCCTCAAGCTCAATCAATTTAGATGCTAGATACAATGAGCTCTCAATGAATTTCTCCTTACTCACCTTGCATAATTTGAGTATAGGATCATCCTTGAATAGCTCATCATGATCATCCTTGATCGTCACTTCACAAAGGTCATCGCTTTTCTTATCATCCTTAGACTCTAAAAGCTTCTTATCCTTGAAACTAAGATAATTGAAAGCAAAGATTCCACCAGAAGTGTTGCAATAAGTTTGTTTCCTAATTGCCAATATGCCCAGCTCAAGCCTCTTGTCACAATGGACATCATAGGCAAAGGAACTATGACAAGAAGCAAAGAAGCACTCACACATCCTCATACTAGCCGCCATGCTCAAGGATTGGTAAAGATCTCGAAAGAGCAAACCAAGCTTTGATACCACTTGTAAGACCGAAGGCAGTGACTAGAGGGGGTGAATAGGAGCTCACTATTTTTCAATATCAAATCAAACCCCCAGTTTGTCCACAACTTGAAAACACGTAGCGAAAGATCAAGCACATGAAGCCTACAAGCCAAACCTACAAAAACCGAGGCAAAACACTCCTCTGGCAGTTTGACCGCAAGGATGTAGCGGTCTGATCGCTTGGCTAGTATGACCACAGGTCAGCCTAACTAGTGCCTTGGGTCGATCTGATTGGAGCTAGGGAGGAGGCAAGAACAGCTCAGGTTCAAACCTCCAAAAGACTCAATTCAAAAACCACTACTCCAAATTTTTTGCGCAACAAAACGAGGACATCTCTAAAATAAATGTACTGCCAACTACAGGCTGGTACAACCGCTTCCCGGTTAGACATGTGCCAATAGCCAGTCAAACCGCTCCTCGTAAACACCTCTTGGGAAAAACACTATCGGCAACTAATCGTCGGTCTGACCGCACCCGCTGGTTAGACCGCTCCTCGACATCGATCAGACCATTAATCACCTGACAGCAAAATCAAAGAATGTAAATGACACAAAATCGAACTTAAATGTCAATAACGAAGCACAACAAAATCAAATACTCATCACGCAACATGGGGTGACCGCCACATGGTCTCACAAAAGCAAAAGGGATTGCTAATGCTTTGTCATGTATCCCTGTTCATTGTATAGATCTAAATTGAATAAAAACATGCAAACCTGTCATAACCTCTATTTAGTATCGACCAGATGGTGCTTTGCCTCTGCCATAAAGCCTCTGTTCTAGATTTTGTTCTTTCTTGAATGCTATGGCCATGATTTTGTTCATGAGATTTCAATGGCATACCATATCTATTCCCTACTTCTCTTGTCTAGAAGTGTGATTTTTAGAACTTACCTACATGTTACCATTCTATCGAATTTTTGGACAAAACATCAGTTTCAATGATACAAAAATGATTCAATCATACATAATTCCTCAGTTTCAATCATACAAAAATACCTGATTCAATCATACACCCTTGTACACTATGACAGTTCAGATTTAGAGTCAAATTTTATAATTCAGATATCAAACCGACACAACTATAGTCGATTGCAAAATTCTAGATTTATCAAATCAACACAATCCAAGGTTGCAATGGCTCAATGAAGAGTTGGACACCTAGGGGTCATCGCCGCGACCGCAACCACCAACTCCTCTAGGGCCTGCGACTCTATGTGGGCATCCTTCGACCGTGGCAATGACCAGCCCGCGAGGGAGTGGGAGGCGGCAGACCCTAAGAAGAGGAGGCGAGAGAGAGGGAGGTGGATGTGTAGGGGGAGGAGAGGAAGAGGGAGGCGACTATGAGGGGAATAGGGGCCGAATCCATGGCTGGAGGTGTTAATGGGGAAGCCGAGAAGAAGGTTGTTCATGGTGGAGGATGAGGAGCCGCGGGTCTATTTATGCATATGGTCACGATAGGTTCATGTGCACCAGATATATTACCCATAATTGCAATGAAACTATATCCCATCGTTATGGTCCCACATCTTCACCGTGAATAACTTAACCATGGTCATATTTTAACAACACCACAAACAGTCCATGTAACCCAGATCCAAATGGACCAAACCCCTCTCCGGCTCTCCCCTTCTCTGCTCCTTTATAGCGCACAGTGACAGTTCTTTAGAGGAAACCGAAAATAGAAAAGAGATAAAGGGAAGGAAAACCACCACTCCAGTCCAGTCCACTCTCCACACACACGAGCACGGATCATGAGGGCATCAAGAACCTCCCGAGCAGCTCTCGATTGTACTAGGAGGCGTTTGGATCGGAGCCAGAGTAGAAGACAACCATGGTGATGGTCCTGGATAGCGAGCGAGACGCCAAGAACCATCACCGGAGGCACACCACCCCCGCCTCTCCCCATTCCCCAAACCATCTCTGGTCCTCCAATCAACCTCTTTAGCTTTCGAACGGAACCCCTCTTTTCTTGGAAATCTTTGAGAATTTCGCGTAAACCCTGCAATCCGGCATGAAGAGACCGAGCGGCGGCGGCGTCGGCGATGGTCACGCCCTCCTCCCGATGGTTCCCAATGGTAAATTCTTGCTGCTCTTTCTTGGCGATTTGGTTGCGGTTTTACGGTGATCGAAGGTTTTGTCTGATGTTGTGTTTGTTTGTAAAGATGATGGTTTTGGTGGTATCGGGACGGAGGATGAGGTGGATGAGGACATGGTGATGTGCGGCGGCGGCGGCGGCATGGGGGAGAAGAAGCGGCGGCTGAGCGCGGAGCAGGTGCGCGCGCTGGAGCGGAGCTTCGAGACGGAGAACAAGCTGGAGCCGGAGCGGAAGGCGCGGCTGGCGCGCGACCTCGGCCTGCAGCCGCGCCAGGTCGCCGTCTGGTTCCAGAACCGCCGCGCTCGCTGGAAGACCAAGCAGCTCGAGCGCGACTACACCGCCCTCCGCCACTCCTTCGACGCGCTCCGCGCCGACCACGACGCCCTCCGCCGCGACAAGGACGCCCTCCTCGCCGAGGTAGCTAGACCAAATCGCTTCAGGAAACGCCTTACGCACACGCACGAATGCAAAATTGTGCAATGTTTGTGACACATGGTTGGTCTCTCGTCGTGGCAGATCAAGGAGCTGAAGGCGAAGCTCGGGGACGAGGACGCGGCGGCGAGCTTCTCGTCGGTGAAGGAGGAGCCGGCGGCGTCCGACGTCGAGCCCCCTACCGCGGCGGCGCAAGGCTCGTCCGAGAGCGACTCCAGCGCGGTGCTGAGCGACTCGGAGCTGCTACTAGACAAGGCCGCTCCCACGGCCGCCGAGGCGGAGGCGGTGGTGCCGGGTGCTGTGCTCCACGGGGAGGTGTTCTTCCACGGGCAGCAGCTGCTGAAGGTGGAGGACGACGAGGCGGCGTTCCTCGGCGACGACGACGCGGCGTGCGGGGGCTTCTTCGCCGACGAGCAGCCGCCGTCGCTGCCGTGGTGGACCGAGCCCACTGAGCACTGGACCTAGCAGGGACGTCCTCTGGGGGCGAGTGGGGAATAAAGAATTCGGTAGGGAGTTTTTCTGCAAATTTTGTAAAATGGAATTGTACCTAGTCCTTTCTTGTTAATTCTCCCGTACTGGTAGAACTATATTCCTCCTCCTGCGTGACCGGCTAGACTCGCTCCATGAAAGCCAGAAACGACCCTTGGCCATGAACGGCAAGAAGAAAGGAAGGCGAAGAGATTCGTAGCAATCTGAAGGGAAATTCTGCAAAATTAGCAAGGAGAAAAGAAGGGAGAGCGAGGGGGAGGGAAAGCGACAGTGGCGAGCGAGCAGTGTGGAGGAAGCAAGGAGGCGCAGCGCTGGAGGAACAGTGGCGCTGTCGGTGGGCCCGGCGCCACGTGAAAAGCAGACTTGTCACTGACGGCGATTCCCGGTGTCTACAGGGCTTGGTCCCTTCCCCTTTCTCCCGTGGCCACGGAACAATCTCTCCCCCACCGCCAATCTCCAAGCAGAATCAGGAAACAACTCGCTGTCAAATACGGAAAATTTAACTATTTGTCACCCTTATGACTCGAGTGACAACAGATTTGTCACCCGGATCCATTGTCAGTGACTCAGGTGATCCCACATGTAAGTGACAGAGTGAATTGGTCAATCTTAAGAGTGGCAAAAAATTGAATCTCCCGTCAAATACTCGCGGAATGTGAGCTCTTGGGGCTATAGACTAACAGTAAAAAGGAGAACTAAAAAAAAAGAGCTAACAGAGAGAGATGGTCTATGAGAAAAAAAAGTGAACCCCTCTCTCTATCACGTCTCTACTGGGGATTTATATATATAAAGGGTAAGATATGGAATTACCACCTTATTTCTTAATAATTACATAAGATAGAGATATATTGGGATATTCCTTTATACTATTGAGCCTATTATATATTGGGCCAGTTGCGAGACCTAATCACGGAGGGTTGGGCCACCCTTATGACTGAATTCTCTCGGTCATAGGGGTGGCCTAATCCTTCCGTGACTGGGTCTTGTAACTGGCCCAATATGTAATAGACCCAATAGTATAAAGGAATGTACCAATATATCTCTACCTTATGTAATTATCAAGGGGTAGAATGGTAATTTTTCATCTTACCCCACTCATGTATATAAACCCCCAAGAGGGGGCGTGAGGGAGAGGTCTACTTATTTTCCCACATACTGTCTCTCTCTCTCTATTGGCTCTCCTCTTCTAATCCCTCTCTTTACTGTTTGGTCTGTAGGCACAACAATTGGCGCCATCTGTGGAGATGCGTAAGAAGTTGTGCAAGAGAAGGCGTTGGAAAGCGACGGAAACTAAGCGAAAGAGAGGTGTTGTGGTAGCGACTGCCGAGCCCAGCATGCGGCGTCGGTGGTACCCCTTGGCAATGACCGCGCTGCACTAGTACGACCGTCGACTGTGATGCCCATGCTGGTATGACCGTCGACAGCGACACTCGCGCTGGTACGATCGTCGACCGTGACACCCGCACCGTCATCTCGACATCGAGGAGTCGGCCTCCGAACAACACCGACGAATGTCAAGTTTCTCCGGCGGGGATTCGGCATGGAGCGCGCGTGTTCCAGAGCTTTTGCCCCGCCACCAGTTGCGTCGACACCCACGACCACATCGCGGTCGTGACTTCGGTGACATCTCTGACCGCGCCGTGATCAAGTCTTCACTTATAGACACGACCACTCCGTGGTCGACATTTGGGGACGGAGCATCCGCCTCCGACTTCTCCGCCGAAGACTTCACATGTTCTTCGTTGAGGTCTGCGCACGATCTCCACGCGAAGACTGCGCACAACCTTTGCGGGACTTCACACCGACTCTACCAAGCCCCGCACGGATGTTGTCTCCGACGGATTTCATCTGACCTCCACTGGCCCCCGCAGGACTTCGCCTGGTCTTCGACGGATTTCGCGCGACCTCCGTCGGACTCCGTGCAGACCTCACCACCGCTAGACCTCGCGTGACCTCCGCGGGTCTCTGCTGGACCTCACGTTGTCTTCGCTAGACCTCGCGTGGCCTCCGCGGGTCTCTGCTGGACCTCACGTTGTCTTCGCTAGACCTCGTGTGGCCTCCGCGGGTCTCTGTTGGACCTCGCGTTGCCTCCACCAGACCTCGTATCTTCGTGGGACTTCGCGCGACCGACGGACGGCGCTTACTGTTGTGGCTATAGACCAAACAATGAAGATGGGGACCAACAGAGAGATGGTATGTGGGAAATGAGCGGATCTCTCTCCTTCACACCCCTCTTGGGCGTTTATATATATGAGTGGGGTAGGATGAAAAATTACCATCCTACCTTTTAATAATTATATAAGGTAGAAATACATTGATATATTTCTTTATACTGTTGGGTCTATTACATATTAAGCCAGTTACAAGGTTCAGTCACAGATGATTGAATCACCTCTACAACACGAGCATAACTGCATAAGATTAACAATTTACTGCAGAATTCTCCCGTAAAACAGTTCAATTATCGTAGAAATCGGAAAAAATTTCACGTTCGAACGCAAGAATTTCGCAAGCAGGCGCGGCACGGGAAGGTTGGAGTTTCTTGTATGGAATGCAGGCAATGGTCGTCATGCCAATGAGTGCTAGCAAAAAGCTGATGCATGCACGTATGATCATATCATACGGTGCGATGAATAGGATGCAGGAGGTTCTTCGGCGGGGGGGGGGGGGGGGTCGGGTCGGGGTATTCTGCGATATGGGGATTCATCCGACGACGCCATTATTGTTTTGAGTACTAACTAATACTCCCCCATTATAGCCGGGGGGATTCCGGCCCCCCAGCGCTCCACGTCACGCCCCCACGCTCGGCCGGCCGGCCGGCGCGTGGCGCAAGAATTTGCGTACGGCCGGCCGAGGCACTTTCCCTGAGTTTTTTAAAAATTACGTACAGGTCCTTTTTTCTTGCAAACAGGTCCTTTTTCATCGCGAAAAGGTCCCTGTCTGTTTTTTTGCGGTGCTTTTTCCTGAAAAAACCCCTCCACTTTGCAGGATAGCGCCCCGCGGTTTTGTAAATTGCGTACGGGTCCTCGTTTCGTTACATACGGGTCCTCGATTTTTTACAAAAAAACCCTTTAACTTTTTCGAAAATACACATGTGCCCTCGGTTTTTTTTAAAAGCCTCCTCGCGGATCATCGCCTCTTTTATTTCGGTACACACGGTGGCTGGCGCGGCATGGCGCCGCGCCTATGAGGCTAGTTACAGGACGGTCGGGGTAATTACCGGCACTAGGTTAAATAAGACCTGCAGCTTTTTCTCCCTTTAAATATTGATATCTTCAGAAAACAAAATGTATTACGAGTCTTTTTTTTCAGTTTTTAAAAGCTACTTTTAGCTTTTCTACAATAACCAGATTTCAAACAAAATATCTTTTTAAGTTGAGATCTACAAATTGAGTATATTACACAATATAGCGACTTCATATTTATCGGCCAAAATCACACATGAGTTTCTGTTACTCTATACTCTCTCTCACAAACAGTATAAAAGTCATAAGCCATAAATCAAAAAGATGTATACACTATCACTATCATCAAATGTACCTCGAGAACGATGCCTGTGTGCACAAGTGATTTTGCATTTTTCATCCTTTTTGCTCCTTGTGTTTTTTCGATGTGGAGTTCCATTCATGAGCTGCTGCTGATGGGGCTGGCTGGGGCTGGGAGTACGTTGATCCCTTCCATCAACTTTTGTTCGCTTTCCTTTGGTGAAATAAACATTTTTCATCACTTTAAATAAGCATCGAATTAGGTGCTAGTTAGAATTTGGAATATGGAAAACCTTTAGGGGCTCATGGGAATAGTTTCATTTCTGTTAAAAATTTGCGCGTTCTAAACATACTCATAGTTTTGTTCACATTGTTTGTAAGATTGTGATAACCATTCAGTTTTAAGCTTCTCATTGTTGTTTATTCATGTTAGAGAATACGTCGGACCTAGATTTTGTTAATCCATAATTCTCTGTGATTCCACTATACTATTCTTTAAATCAGTAAATAACACTCACAGATACATTACTGTACATTAAGTTCATATCATGTGAAAACATAAATAATATAATAATAAACTCACACATAGGCCGGTCAGACTGAATTCATTAGAAAGCAGCAGCGGAAACGAAATCTTCACATAGGTGGGACCCTCAGGACACACCCATAGGCAGCCAACTAGGATCCGTGACCTAGTTCTTGGCCTCATCGCCTTCCAGCTCTATCGATTCCTTTAGATAATAGCAGGGCTTGACTTTATCCTTCTTACTGATTGAATAATACTAATTGAGCAACGATGAGTACAAAGGTACTCAGCAAGCCACCACACATAATGTAATAATGATAGATGCAAAGCTATTAAGAGAGATTTGAAGTTCTTTTAGATGCGAGGCTCCCGGGTCACCTGTGCCCCTTACCTCTTTGCCGAAACCGCCACTTCTCAGATCGGGCCGTCGCCGCCTCTAGGATTTCAGATCGGAAGAGACAGGCACACGCAAGAGGAGACCTCGTCTCCTCCCCTTATCTCTTTATTTGGTTCACCGACAGGTGGGCCCTTTCTCCCCTTTTTTTCCTTTTCTCAATTGGAAAATTCCCGAAATGCCCCCAGAACACAACATTCTCTATATAGTATCCTCCGTTTTTTAGGGTCTTGTATCATTGTATGGACCGGAGGAGAGGTGCATGCGCTGCCCAGGAATTTAGCGCGCAAAAAGCATTCCCCATCGATAAACTCCCTCCTCCCTAATTATTTTTGGCTTTGCCTTTCTCCTCCTTCGTCTCAACTCACTCGCATCCTCTCGATTTCTCTTTTCCATCTCTATCTCTCTCTCTCGATCGCTTAATGCCGCATGCCGCCACCGATGCTGCCGCCGTCGTCCCCGGCCGACCCCGAGCCCCCGGGGGAGAGGGAGATGGACGACGAGGACCTCGTGGAGGAGCTCCTCGCCACCGTCAACTCGGCCCGCGCCTTCGCCGACTTCCGCCGCACGCAGCGCAAGGAGTGCCTCAACCTCCTGCGCTGGCTGCAGCTCGTCCTTCCGCTCCTCGAGGAGCTCCGCGACTCCGCGCCCCGCCTCACCGAGGACGCATACCGGCGCCTCGCCCTGCTCGGCCGGGCGTTCGCCGCCACACGGCGCCTCCTCCGCTCGTGCCACGATGGCAGCAAGATCTTCCTGGTTCGATCATGTCCTCTTAATTTGGCTTCCTCTTGCCCTGCTTAATTAACCTTAACTAATGGAGCTTCATTCCAGGCGCTGGAAAGCGAAGAGGTGTTGGGGAGATTCCGCAACGTGTACGAGAAGATGAATGCTGCATTGGATGGGATGTCCTACTCGGAGCTTGCCATCTCCGATGAAGTAATGGAGCAAGTAAGTGTGGTATCAACTGCTAGTTTGCTACTTCCTTGATGTCCTAAGGTGTGTATACGTATCATCCGGATGTTTTCTTCCTAACAATCATCCAAATTTCGGATCATTGGATTAGAGATCCAACGGTCTCTTTTTTGGAGGGGGGAGAATTTTTTTTGGAGCGGGGGTGAATTTTTTTTGGAGGGGGTGGGGAGAATTTGTGGCCCTTGGATCTCTAATCCAACGGTCACAAATCTGAATGATAGTTAGAAAGAAAACATCCGGATGATGTTTATCAATACCCATGTCCTATGCATATGTCAGACAGAATATGCACATGATATAATATAATATAATAATTATTATTTAAGGTTGAGCTGATGAACGCACAATTGATGAGATGCAAGAGGAGAACGGACACTCAGGACATAGAGCTGTCGATGGATCTAATGGTGATACTCCAGAACAAAGAGGACGACAGAAACGCAGACAGGGCGATATTGGAGAGGTTAGCAAAGAAACTGGAGCTGCAAACCCTAGCGGATTTAAGGGCGGAGACGATGGCCATAAAGAAACTGATCAACGAACGGAATGGGCAGCATGCAGACAGCACCAAGCAGATCGTGAAGCTCCTTAACATGTTCAAGGAGATCGCCGGCATCGATGAGAAGAACGTCCTGGGCGAGGTCTCCTTGCCGAAATCTCTGGACAAGTGCCCCTCCTTGATGATCCCCAATGACTTCCTCTGTCCGATAACGTTGGAGATCATGACGGATCCTGTCATTGTCACCAGTGGACAGGTAATTTACTTGGGCTCCGTTTGTCATTGCGGTGGCTTTTCAAAGCACTTGCTTGTTTTTCTGATGTCATGGTTGGTTGAAAGTATCTTTGTTGGAGTTGTAACGACAAAATCTTACCGGAATCAGTAAAAACTAGTAGATGGCCCGTGTATTTTTGTGATTGGATTTATTTCAAAGTTTATAGTACTAAATGATATGACTTAGATGCTTGAGAATATATTTATGTATCTTGTAGGCTACTTAGATTTTTAAGATATCATAAATATTATAAAATTGCAATAGAAACTTGAACGAAATTATAATTTGTGGAACGTAATTGAAGTATGAGTTTTGATATAAGAAGATCACTGAGCATGATAAGTTGTTGCGGTTCTTAGAAGCATAACCACTTTTCATCATGAATGGATCATGTAGATGCATACCATTACTCTTCCTCCATTAGTTACTCTCCTACAAATATATGCATGCATATGTAGCTCTATTTAATCTCAAGTAATATGTTGATTATGTGTGCGGTAAATTATCTTATTAGTTTATATGGTATCAAAGTACCTTACTCACGCATACACTGATAAACCATGGGCAACCTACCTAGAATCTATCTTTCCTCACATATCGGCTACTCCACCGAACTGTATGTCTTCTATCTCTTCTTGCTACTACAACTTTTTTACTTCAATCTCTAACAACCAGTCCAATTCTTGATCGATTCTTCTTAGCTGCTACCTATTCCAATACAATACTCTACCATATAGTTATCTACTTTTCTATAATTATTGCTTAATGCTGACCTTTGCGACATTAAAACGCATATACGTGCAACCATCATCAACCCCTGCCGGGACACCTATTAGCTCTCTCTGGTGTCCCAAAGCTTATTCCCTACTATTACATCATCTCTACTCTGAGCTATTTGCACCTCTATTTTTGTATGCCCATACTTCTATTCATATAGATGCATGCATGTATATGCACATGCACGATGTATACATGCTCAATTTAGTCGCTTTCTATGGAGAATCTTGTCACCATCACCGGTTGTCGCACCAGCAATGGCATCGCTTTCTATGGAGAATCCTGTCACCATTAGAGATGGCAACGGGTAAATACCCATCGGGTATTGCCATTCCATACCCGTACCCGCTAGGTGTAAATTTACCCGTCGGGTTACCTGTATCCGTACGCGGGTAGGAAAATTTACCCATACCCGTACCCGCGCGGGTATTACTACCCGACGGGTAACCCGTACCCGCAAGCATACCCGGTTCAACACATAAAAATATCATCAATTTAGACATTCATTAATCATACATGCCAAGCACAAAAGCGTCTAATGATCAAAATTAGTACATCACATAAACATACTTGACATGACCATATCAACATATGACAAACAAATAAACAATCAACAACAAGTAGATAATAAAATTAACATTTGAGTGGGATGTCTAGTTGTCTAATGCGGGTATTCATTACCCGCGGGTAGGCGGGTATGGGTAGTATATACCCACACCCGCACCCGCCTACCCGGCGGGTAGAGGATTTTGCCCAATAACGTACCCATGGGTACATAAAATTTTTCATACCCGTCTCTTTATCGGGTAAAACCCGTCGGGTATTCGGGTATCGGGTACCCATTGCCATCTCTAGTCACCATCTTCTCTCTATCAAGGCTTTCCCAACATCAAGGTTCTTTGGCCATTGATTTCTTCAACAACGCTAATGCTTACCATGTCATTGCAGCCCTTGGCTCCTTCGACTCGGGTTTTTCTCTTCGACGGCTCTAGTGAAGAGCATGATATTGTCCTTGTCGAATGGCTATGTTGAGCAGCACGATATTGTCGTCCTCTCCGATGTCGCTGCCTTGGCCGTTCACATCCCTATAGATCAATGTTTTCTTGTTGGTCAAATCGGCGCAAATTGCACTATTTCGTGCTCTCTTCCGACAACATTTGTGCTATTCAAAAATTTCAATTATTTTTATTAGAGTTTTATATGAATCAAATTGCTAATTTTATTTAATTTATTCAAAATTTTATATGTTTAGCTATTTTTCTTTGGAATTCATATAGAAATCAACTTGTAATTTTTTTTATTTTTTGTTCTGAATTTCAATGATTTTCTTGGAATTCATCTAAAAATCTAATTGTTAATTTTCCTTTAATTTTTCTTTTGAACTAGTTATTTAGGGATTAACTTTGGAATTCATATTGCAATCAAATTCATAAATATTTTGTAATTTTTATTCTAAAATTTACTTATTTTTTTGTCAAAACTCATATAGAAATCCAATTGCATGTTTTTGTTTAATTTTTTAATTCTGAATTGTAATTATTTAGGGATTTACATGACAATTTGTACAAAAATTATATTACTAATTTTATTTTTAATTACAAATTTTAGTTATTTTTACTGAAATTCGTATACAAATCAAAATGTTAACTTTTTAAAATTGTATTCTAAATTTAGGGATATTACACAGGAATTTGAAATCAAATTGGTAATTTTATTTTTTATTCCAAATTTTATTTTTGGCTGAAATTTGTATGCAAATTCAATTGCTTATTTTTGCTAAATTTTATATTGAATAATATTCATTTTGAGATTTTACTTATGATTTGTGTATAAATCAAATTGCTAATTTTTATTCTAAATTTTGGTTATTTTTATTTTACTTGATATGTATTTTTTATTTTAATATAAATCATTATAATTTAGACCCACCACGATCAATGTTATAGATCTCTTCTCTATCAGGACTTCATCATCGAGCTTCTTTGCCAACAGACTTCTTCAGCAATGCCAACGCTATCCACTCATCATCATGACCCTTTGTTCCTTCAACTCAGGCCTCCTCTTCAATGGGTCCGGTGAGCAGGACGGCCAAATGGTTAAGGCCATTAGCACAACACCGTTCTCATCTTCGTCGTTGCCTCAACACATCACTTTCCCGTAGCTCAATGTCTTATTGCAGAACATATCGATGTCATTGCACTCTTTTGTGGTCTCCTCCGACATCATTCTTGCTTTTGTTGTTATAAATTTTATTTTTTTTAAAATTTCAGTTACATTTTATTGGAGTTTGTATACAAATTAGATTTCTAATTTTATTTAAGTTATTCTAAATTTTAGTTATTTATGGATTTTACTGTGGAATTCGTATGGAAATAAAAGTGATTTTTGAATTCAAATTTCAGTTATTCGTATACAAATCCAATTACAAATTTTTATTCCAAATTTAGGGATTTACTTTAGAGTTCACATCGAAATCAGCTTTCTTAATTTTACTTTAATTTTTATTCTGAATTTTAGTTATTTTTTATTGGAATTCATATACAAATTCAATTGCTATTTTTTGTTTAATTTTTGCTCTAAATTGTCAATTATATTTTATTGTTTATTCTTAATTTCAGTTATTTTTTGTTCCTTTCGTGTACAAATGCAATTGCTAATTTTGTTTAATTTTTATTATGAATTATATTTATTTAGGTATTTTACTTAGGAATTCGTATGGAAATCAAACATCTAATTCTATTTTTTATTCCAAATTTGAATTGTTTTTAGATTGTACTTAACATATACTTTTTATTTTAATATAGACCATTATAATCTAGAGCTACTAAGATCAATGGTGTACATCTTTCTTGTTTCTTCCTATTAACGTAGGAATTTATAGCTCTTATGAAGGAATATTGTCGCTTCCTTTTCTTATGCTTTAATAAGATAATAAATTTTTATTCTAAATTATACTTATTTTAGAATTTTACTTAGGAATTCGTATGGAAATCAATTTGCAGATTTTATTTTATTCCGAATTTCCATTATTTTTGCAGGGATTCATATACAAACCTAATTGCTATTTTTTGTTTAAATTTTATGTTGAATTATGTTTATTTAGTTATTTTACTTAGAAATTTGTATGGTAATCAAATTGCTAATTCTATTTTATTTTTATTTTGAATTTCAGTTATTTTTGGATTATACTTGACAAAAACTTTTTCTTTCAATCTAGACCACCACGATCTACAATGTAGATCTCTCTTTTTTTCTGATTAACGTGAGAATTTCTAAAGTGAACAAGATAGCTTCTTTTTCTTCTACTTTAATAAGATAGTGTGTGTGTGTGTGTGTGTGTGTGTGTGTGTGTGTGTGTGTGTGTGTGTGTGTGTATATATATATATATATATATATATATTCCTCTAACTAACTAGATTTCACACATCGCAGCACAACACAACACATCAACTGCAAACCGACCCTTACTGGAACACATATCCTTTTATTTTGCTTTAATCGCACATGTTAAAAAAAATGAATGAATTGATTTTTTTTATGTATGTAACAATGAATTTGAAAGTAAATTCCTTAAATTTTGTAGACGTACGAGAGAAGAAGCATCCAAAAGTGGCTAGACAGTGGGGAGAGGACCTGCCCAAAGACACGGCAGCCATTGGCTCACCTGTCGCTGGCGCCAAACTACGCCCTGAAGAACTTGATCCTGCAGTGGTGCGACAAGAACAAAGTCGAGCTGCAGAAGAGGGAGCCGGAGCCCGTCGCCGAGCAGGACGAGCAGCGCAAGGAGGACATCCCGTCGCTGGTGGAAGGTCTGTCGTCCATTCACCCTGACGTGCAGCGGAAGGCGGCGAAGAAGATCCGGATGCTCTCCAAGGAGTGCCCCGAGAACAGGATGCTCATCGCCGACAGCGGCGGCATCCCCGCGCTGATCGGCCTGCTGGCCTACCCCGACAAGAAGGTGCAGGAGAACACGGTCACCTCGCTGCTGAACCTGTCGATCGACGAGAGCAACAAGCTGCTCATCACCAGAGGAGGAGCGATCCCGCTTATCATCGAGATCCTCCGGAACGGCAGTGTGGAGGCGCAGGAGAACTCCGCGGCGACGCTCTTCAGCCTGTCCATGCTCGGCGAGAACAAGGTGACGATCGGGCGCCTGGGAGGCATCGCCCCTCTGGTGGAGCTCCTGCGGAGCGGCACCGTCCGGGGGAAGAAGGACGCCGCCACGGCCATCTTCAACCTGATCCTCAACCAGCAGAACAAGGTGAGGGCCACCCAGGCGGGCGTCGTCGCGGCGCTGCTGAGGATCATCGACGACAGGGGCCTCAACATGGTCGACGAGGCGCTCTCCATCTTCCTGCTGCTGTCGTCCCACGCCGCCTGCTGCGGCGAGATCGGGACGACGCCGTTCGTCGAGAAGCTCGTTCAGCTCATCAAGGAAGGGACGCCCAAGAACAAGGAGTGCGCGCTGTCCGTGCTGCTCGAGCTGGGCTCCAAGAACCTGCCGCTGCTGGTGCACGCGCTCAGGTTTGGCCTCCACGAGCATCTCTCCCAGATCGCCAAGAACGGCACGAGTAGAGCGCAGAGGAAGGCCAACTCTCTCATTCAGCTGGCACGCAAGTGCTACTGATGAATATGAGTACCCATTGTGACTGTAATTCATCTTTTTTTAATAGATATTTTGTTGTATGTCCTGTTCTTGCTGAAAACATATGTGATTTCTTGCTAGGATGGGAAAAAAATTGGTAACTGTAGCTTTTTCGCCTTTAGAAAATACTACTAGTTGAAATTTTGGAGAAGAAATTGGGACACCAGGAAGCTTAGGCCCTATTTGTAATACCGGAGGCTTTTTTTCTAATTCCTATAAGATCCTGTAAAATATCTCCGAAATTCATATGTTATCAAGTACTATGCCAGAGAGTCAAGGATGCTGGAGGAGAGAGTTAAGGCTGTAAAGATCAAAGATGGATGCTGAGGCCAATGGGTTCTACGATAGCTTCACGGTCCAGAGAGGAAGAGAGTTTTTTCTTGTGTCAGGAGAGAAAAGAGTAAACAAGTGAATTTGCTCACGGGAGGATTCATATGCATGCAGGAGAGAAGAAATTTCGGGAAAGCGATGTTTCAGGTTGGACGATTAGAGTGAGGAAAAAACTTCTGCTATGGATTATAGTCATTCATCCTTCTCTAATTATTATTGACAATTCTACAAATGGTATCAGAGCATGTTGCAATGGTATCAGATCGAGACCATTTTTTTAAGTAAGCCACCGTTTTTCCAATGGATCAGATTATCTCTATTGAAAAATAGGCATGGAGATTTTTCTACAAGCACAAGGTCATACTATTTAGTAAAAAAGTTGAAAATTCATATATAGTGTATCATGTTGTTACTATTGAAAATACTGTTGACGTTGAAGCTAATGTTAAAGCTACAATATTTTGTTGCAAGGTCTAAGTAGAAATGAGTCTGTTAGAATTGCTCATATTAAATCTGTAAATAAATTTAGAATATTCCAGCTGATGATCTTGAGGTTCTAAGTCTATTAAATGTGTTCGTCAAAACCAATTCAAAAAGGAGTATTCAACTTTAAGATGAAACTAAGAGAATCAATAGATGCACTTTTTTATTACTTTAATAAAATTTGTGATTTGCAATATATTGATGTCACATATTCTGATTTTGACAATGCTTATCAAAATTTAAATGCTTTAGGTATGTCTGTTTGGAATATGTTAGTCACTACTACTAGTCATTCTATTAACATGAAAACACTCACATTGAATTATCTTTATTTCAAGATAAAAACACATGAGATTGATGTTTTGGCCAGGTTAAATAAGATTAATTCGTTGGGTTTAGTGACTAGCTAAACTGATAGTTCTTCTATTTCTTCTATTATTTCTTTGTTTGCATTGTGTTCTATTTTAGATGGACATTCAGAGGAGATTCCAAAAGAGCAGTTTGTACTCCTCTCCAACAAGGTGACCAAAGCAATTAATAACATCAGATCAAGGCGGAGAGAAGGTCCAATCAAATGCTATAAATGCGATGAGCCAAACCATGTCAAGATGAATTACCCTAAACTGAGGAGCAAGGAGGTCAAGGATAACAAGAGAAACTCAAAAAGTATAAAAAGAAAGTTAAAAATCATGAGTTTGTTTTTTGAGAGCTTAAATTTTGAAATCAATAGACTTAAAGATTCTATTTTTGATGATAAATCTTGTGAGTATTGTTAAGTTTTATATTCTAAGTTGGAGTCTGCTAGAACAATTATACATCAAACTTGTTTTATCTTAGTGATGTAATTGTTAAACTTGATAAATTATGATTGGTACATTATTCTTGTAATGAAAAGTTAAAACATGTGAATGATGAAATTGAAAAGTTCGAGTCTAGTTCTCTTACATCTGTAGAGTCAATATTTCAAATGCTATCTCTAAAGCTTGATCTAATTATGAATTGCTAAAAACTAGACTTAATTTATGTCAAAAAATAATTTAACGGATGCTTTATCATGAGATATCTTCTTTCTCTAACTATCCTAAACTTAACACAGAACTAAAAGTTTTGACTAGAAAACTTAATGATTTTACTAAAACAAAATATTGGCTCAGTCTAGTGCTTTTAAGAATCTTGTCGATGGCTCCCAATTTAGGATATGCTTTAGTAGATAAGCTATAATCACGTGTCAATAATAAAGTGCTATGTATTGAGTTATATAAATCTATGTTAAGCTTTGTGCTTTAGTTTGACACTTGTGGCTCACTTAGTTTTTTATTCTAGCATCTAGATTTAAATCTGTATTTTTATATGACTATCTTATTGAGTGAGATCTTTATGTCAACTGGTCATTTTTGTGAAGGTTTGCCATGTATATTAATTTGCTTAATCACATTATTAAGCTTTTTTGGCATGTTTTATTATATATGCATGCTTATGATCAGGCAAGTTTTACATGAGCATGAATTTATTCACATCAATTCAATTGGTTTAAATAATCTTTTATATTTTCATAGTGTGTTTTTCTTAAAACAAAATAAACAAAAAATTGGATCAATGTTTCTTGGTTGTGAGTACTCTCTTTGCTATTTTAATCTTTTTATGCCTCGATGCTTACATTGCCAAAAGGGGAGAGATTTGTGGCTTCGATATGCTTTGTGAGAGGTTTGGGAGATATTTGTGGCATATGACTTAAAATGCTTTTCCGGCTTCAATTCTTCACTTAGAATTGTTTGAAGTCATATTATTTTAAGGTGTTGTCAATATATTTATCAGGAGAAAGATTGTTAGACGATGTGGCTAGGTCTAGAATATTTGTGTGATGAATATTTGACAACATTGCTTACCGTTGTTATTTGAGGCGTGTGGCATGTGTGGACTCATGTCGGTCAAGTTGGAATGAACTTGTGCCAGAAAAGATGTTGCTTTGGTCTTTGCATGTGCAGGATAACTCAGAGGCAATCGAGGTCTACGGCAAGGACCAGGAGATAGCTTGGTGCAAAGTTATGGTTCAGAGGGTCAAGGATGATGGAGGAGATGGTTGTGCTCGAGTTGGGGTGCATGGAGATCAAAGATGGATGATGTGTTGTAGCTATGGAGGTGTGGTTCGGAGGCTACGACATGCGATAATTTTAAAGTATCTAAAATTGGGTAGTGTGAAAAACCTGTGTTACGTAACGATTTTAGGTCCCTTATTTGGAATTAGAAAAGAACTGATGGTCTTAGAGATAAGATCATGGTTTGGACTCTAAACTATAAATAGAGATGGTGTTAGGGACTAACCCCAAAGATAATAGATGCAATTTTTATACTAGGGTTTGAGGGGTGGAGAGAGGGCACTTTGTAGTAACAAACATGATGGAGAAATAAAATAGATCTATTCAAAGAAAAAAATTTCGACGCATTCGAGGTCCTCGTCAGCATTGCTTTGCCCTCGATCTCATGCACGATCGTTTGCCTTCCTCGATCTGTGTGCGATTTGAGCCGAGCAGTACGAGTCCCTAGCATCCTCATGCGTGGGTTTGATCGTTGTTTAGTCGGCGTGAGTTTTGTTTTGTCAACATGAAGCCATCACCGATCAGTGTGTCTCAAGAAGTCATCATGTCTAGCATCACATGAAAGAGCAGATGCGCTACATGTGCTCTCGCGTGTAGATGCTAGAGGCCAGTGGGTCCTACCATAGCTTCATAGTCCAGAGAGGAAGAGAAAGTTTTTTCTTGTGTCAAGGGATAAAAGAGTGAACAAGTGAATTTGCTCACAAGAGGATTCACATGCATGCAGGAGAAGAAATATCGTGAAAGCGATGTTTTAGGTTGGACGATTAGATTGAGGAAAAAGATTCCGTTGTGGATTACAGTCATTCACCTCCCTTTAGTTGCCATCGATGTCCTACAGAAAGTAATCTGAACTTGCCAATTAATAAGGCATTAGGATCATGATGCAATCATCATCAGATTAAAATTAGTTAGTTTATTTCCTTTGATAGGCTTTCTATGTTTAGTTGTTGGTTTGGTTAGCAAGTTGACTAGGTTATATAACTGGGAGGCATGTAATCTATTTTGTGAGAAAGAGAAGAGCAAGAAGATAAAGAAAAGCTCTGGCTAAGCAGTTGCAGTCGAGAAACACGTTCTTGCTCTCTTCCACTGTGAATTTGTATCTTGTGTGCACATTCTTGCTCTATTCCACTATGAATTTGCATGTGTGAGTTTTCTTCTGGGGCTGTGCCAACAAAGACACCTGCTATCCCAATGCACGCAGTGCGTGCTCCTGCCATCATCACCTCCTGCCTCCCCCTCCACGACAACCAGCGGATCACCATCCTCAGCCGCATTGATGACCTGGCTATCTCATGTCGGGTGTTTGATGCCATGCTGCTCTGCAATGTCATCTCCTAAAACACGCTCCTTACCACACTTTGGTGTGGCATCCATGACCTGCTCGCCACGTGTTGCCTCTTCGACACCATTCCCTCTTGTAACATCATCTCCTGGAACTCCATCGTCGCTACCCGTGTGTACGTGACACATGACCTTTTGTCATTGTGGGTGCACTTCCAATATGTGAGGCGACCACAAGAGGTGTTCTTCACATCATTGTGGGCCATGTGCTCTATACAATGACCGAGGAAGTGCTTCATCAAGTATTTGATCCTTTGGGAGTGGTGGAGAATGTGTACGTGTACAAGAGGACAGATCATATAGTGGCTCTCATCACCTATCGATCATGTTACGAAGCTACTCAAGCTCAGGAAGTGAGGCATGGTCGATGCATATATGATGGCTGATGTTGGCTATACATCCAGCTACTCATAGTCCCTAGTAGTAGCACCATGGTGATGCCTGCCAAGTGCTCAATGTTGCACCCTAGCCACGGCACCGGCATGCTGATTGTGGCATCCACCCCCGCTGTGGCCTTGGTCATGCCCTCAACCACCTTCGTGGCCATGACTACCTCCTTGCCAATGCAGCCCTAGGCATGACTGGTGTCAGTGTTGCCCCACTCAGCATCAAGGTTGTCGATGCCATTCCATCCATACAGTGCAAGGATGTGCGTCAAGGCATCATCAAGTGGGTGTCGTGGGTGATCATCACTCGTCGTTCGGTGTGCTAAGCTATGAAGAGCAAGAACAACAACTCTGGTCGTGGCTTCGAGGTTTCGAGCATCAAGGAAGATGAGGCTACGGATACGAATGTCCTCGACATCGAGCTCAAGCACTCCGTCAAGATCGAAAACAAGCAGCCCGCCAAGGTGTTCAATGAAGTGACTCCAAAGGCCGGAATGATGGAAGGCAAGACCGACGAGCCATTGCTGTGTGAGGAAGGAGATGACACCCATCACATGACAGTGATAGAGTCTAATCTTAAGGTCTGACCAGGTGGTGTTCATCGAAATTCCACAAGGCGACAAGTTGCAAGAGTGGACATCAATGGAGCATCTCAAGGCATGTCTCCAGCTAGGGGTCATTGTGACAAGTCTTTTGGCTGTGGGAGTCAAGCAGTGCACAACCCCCATGAGTGGGTGGTGCGTGTGCGGACCACCATGGCATATGTGGTTGTGTGGTGCGTATGTCATGGCCATGGGCAACATTGGGCGCACTTCCAATATGTGGGGCGACCAAGACACTCGCTGCATTGACGAGAATGAGTGGCTGGCTCAAAAGTGGGAGATTGGTGATCTATAGCTGATGTTCAATGAAATGCTATCATGGAGGTGAAATGCTTTTCACCCCATAAAATCTGGAATAGAAAGTGGCCATTTATGTGGGTCTGTTCTTTTTGGTTTCGGCTTATGACTTATGGCTGCGGCTTATGACTTTTAGATTGTTCATGAGCGAGAGTATAGAGTAACAGAAACTCGTGTGCGGTTTTAGCCGATATAAATAAAGTTGTTACAGTGTATACAATAATCAACTTATAGACTTCACCTTAAAAAGACACTCAATTTAAAAGCTAATTACTATAGAAAAACCAAAAGATAACTTTTAAAAGCTGAAAAGAAGATGCCATGCATTTGATATTGTACCACCATGGGGAAGAAATGGTTTTAGACTTTTAGTCATGGAGACGATGAGCAGCGGGCCTAAGCTACCAAAGAGAGCATACTATCCTACAAGGCAGTGGGATCTAGGTATCAAGAGGCTAATTCTTATGAATCTGACAGTCAAATTGGGTAGAACACGAAGCTTAAAATAATATGTTCAGAACTCGTTGGAGTTGCTGGTAGAAAATGGCAATAGCTCTGGTAATATGAAGAATCGACTTGGCCTCTTGACCGCATTGATCATACCTTTTATCTATGGAATTCATTTCCCTCATCAGATTGGTATTTCTGTTAAAGTCAGTATCCCAAATAGCAGTGCACACATGCTGATTGGGGTAACATCGCTTGAGGAACAAATAATTACTATTGACCAAGCATGTTGTGTGTCGGTGCATCACGGGTGCCAAGGGAAAAGGTTGAAGCATGCTAGAAGAGTTTTAACAATGGCAAAAGTACTAATCTGGGACATGGTTGGCATGGGAAAGAATGCTCAGTCAGTTATATTGGTTCTAATGCTGCTTGAGGCTTCACTCGTTTGCACCTTACATGAGCTTGATACAATACCATTGGAAAGTGGACTGAAGTTTGGGTTTCTTGAGCTTGAAAACTCTTGTCTTGGTTATTTCTCTGAGGCTAGAAACTAGCATTAAGTTTGCGCCAAGCATTGCTCCTGTTTTTGTGGTTCTCCATTGCTCATTACATGAGACATCACTCAGCTTGGTTATAATCATGCAGAGGATATATATGAGACGTCCTGTGATCAACTATCAGTCAACCAAGCCACCATCGTCAGTTAAAGTTCTGAATGTCGTTGCATTATGGGAGCTTATTGAGACGGAGTGGTGAAAAGGCTTTTTTTTTTGCAATCATGTGGTCAGCACAGAGGCTCCAGTTGAGTTGGACAGCATCAACAGTACATCTCTACTGATTTGCTTTTATGCATCGGCATTGATAAATTTTGAGCACAAGTTGGGAACAAATTGGAGTCCTGTTTACTAGTTCTTGAAGTCCATACAGTGGATGCTAGTACTGTTGTTTTCATATTGATCTATCAAGGAAACTTGGCTGCACTCTGGCCAAAAAAGGTTGTGAGATGTGATACCTCTCATCTTATTTCAATAATGTTCCAAGCTGTGCAGTTTCGATATTGCCATACCATTGGTCTCATTAGGCCATGGGATCCCGGTGTTCAAAGAAACATATGGAATGTTATATGTAGTAGAAGTTATGCTTAATAATTGCTGCTATTCTACTGTCAGCTTAAGGACAAACTGAGTTTTCAGAGGAAGGTAATAGCTTTATTCTTTTTAGATTTTTAGTGGTTTTTGACTTCTCTAAACAATCATTATTTATTATATTAATATGGCTCAGTTAAAAACCATAATTCACACCTGAAAAGAACAGGCCTAATGGCATACACTGTAATGCCTAGAGAAAGTATTAGATGCAGCCTGAGTGGACTTGATCCATGAGTGCTGGTTCCCACTGATCAGCATGAAGTGTGGGTATTTAAAAGAGAAGTCAATTATATCTATGGAAGAAATGAACTGTCTGTTATCCTCATGTTTTTCAGCTTTCCCTGTCCTCTTTTCTAGTTCTTCGGAATGTTTTGGTTTTGGCTTATGACTTTTATCTATGATTTATAACGTTTTGGTTGTTTGTGAGAGAGTACGGAGTAATAAAAACTCACATGTAGTTTTAGTCGATATACATAAAGTTACTATAATATGTACTATAATCAATTCATAGACTCAATTTTGAAAAGTTCCACAAATTACCACGAATTATGCTACTAAGTTGTGGGATTCGATCTCTCACGAGTTCGGGACATTACAACACGGCGACCTCGTTGCAGTCTCCGCCTACTTCACACGCGCCCTGCGGCACAGCGTTGCCTCGTGGAACGCCATGCTCGCCGGCAGAGGTGGAGCTGGGCCTCGGGTTCCGGGGCAACAGCCCAAGACCTAGCTGAGATATTTCTTTTAATTTACTGTAGCAATTAATAAGTAAAGGTCTTGAATTTTTTTTGTGGTGGGCTAGGCCCAAGGCTGGCTACGCCCCTGCTCACCGGCCTCGTCCGGCTCGGCTGCATGGACGACGCGCGGAGGGTGTTCGGCTAAATGCCCGAGAGGAACGTGGTGTCGTTACGACACCACCATGGTAGACGGGCTCGCGCGGCGCGGGGAGGTGGCGAGGGCGCGAGCGGTGGTTGACCCAATGCCAGAGAGGAACTCGGTGTCGTGGGCAGCGATGATTAGTGGGCACGTTGAGAACGGCATGTTCGACGAGGTAAGCAAATTGCTTGAAGCGATGCCGGAGAAGAACCTCGTGGCGTGCACCGCGATGATCACCGGGTATTGCAAGGAGGGGGATGTGGAGAGCGCCAGGAGGCTGTTTATTGGGATTCGTGTCAAGGATGTCATTTCCTGGAACGCCATGATTGCTGGTGCGTTGAGCAAGTTCCATTTCCTTTCTTATGGTGCCAACGGTCTCAGATTTAGATGATTGTTAGGAAGAAAATATTCGGATGATACTTAGGTACACCCTAGTACAATACCAGTGAAGGTCCATGGATTGTGACCTAGCTTAGATACCATCCATCAAATGGCGCATATTTACGTGCATGTCAAAGCCATGGTGGCTGTCTAGTGCCTACATTGTCAAGCTGGAGATGAGGCTGTGCATATGTATTCCTCATCTACTTGTGCCAGTGTATGCATTTGCATGTGCTAGCGATTGTGAATGATTTGTGTTATTTGTTGTTTTGAGTTGTTTCAAACAATTGGCAATAGCTGGTGGCAGTTTTATATCTCTAATGAACTTTTAAGGTGGTGATCATTTGTGCTTTTTTTGTGGCTTATGGTTGAAAAGCACTGTAGCTGGCTGAAAAACACTATAACTGACAGAGGTTTATTTAGCATAATTAAATTTAAAAAAAATTAAAAAATATAAAAAAATATGTTAGCCCATTACGTATAATACAAACACATACGGGAAAAAAGAACCGGCAAAAAAGCTCAACAAAAAGCCAAAAGTTCAGAAAAGACGAAATTTATGAATAGTGAAAAATAAGCCGGAAACCAGAAACTGAAGCCCAAATGATAGCAGCTAAATAAGATACAAATACAAGGAATTAAAGTTTCTTTCTTGCCATGAATTACAGAATGTACTAGCTGTAATACTCTGAACAAGCACTTCTCTTGGAAGTCTACAAAATGTATGCTTCCTTTGATTTATTTATTGTATAACTTTTTTACAATTTTGAAATTGTTAGGAACTCATGCCCCAAAATTTGGATTTTTATTTATTGTGTATGTACTTAATTTGCACACTACAGCAGGGTTTGGAAAACCTGCAAAAACCGGCTCCCTGTTTTCCAAGACCCAGTCTTCAAGGGGCCGGTTCACCCCCTGAGCCTCCTCATCTCAGATCAGCATCTATACCAAAATGCTTGTACTTTATATCCCTAACTTCGAATATACAAAAACTTCAAATTGAAACTTGCAAAAAAAGGGCCGGTTTTTGGTTCTGGAAACCAGGCAGTTTCCAGGCGAAAATCGGAACCACATCTGGTCTCAAAAACCCTGCTCTAGAGTACAAATTTCATGATGAGGTGGGAATATGGGATGGTTCTGTTCAACAGTTGAAGGCTAGAGGCATTGGACTTAGCATTTCAGGCTTTCCATTTGTCTGTAATTACCTATGCCGTTCATTCAGAGAATCCTTTTACTTCATCTTTTGTTTGAAAAGGGGGTTTGACAAACAGAATAGAAGATACAATATCTTGCGTCTAGCCTCTTTTTATTCTGCCACTGAGTCTGCATTGAAAAAATTCTCACAGTTCACTTATCCATATTTCTGTAGGGTATGTTCATGATGGACCCGGAAAAGTAGCTATGAAACTGCACATCATAATCCACAAAGAAGGTGTAAAACCAGATCATGCAACTCTTATTGCAATCCTGACAGCATGTTCTGCCCTTACATTGCTAAGACAAGGAAGATCAACGCATGCTGTTGCCATCGAAGCAATGTTAGAATCCAGCATATCTTTTTGTAATGCTTTGATGACAAGTGTGGCAACGTTGGCGAGTCCGAGTTAGTCTTCATGAATCTTATAAGGCAGGTATTGTCTCTTGGAACACAGTAATTGCTGCATATGCACACCATATCAGAAAGTTTTTTGCTGGGCCGGCCAAGGATGCCGACCAAATTTTATTAAGATCAAGAAAGCAAAATGAACCCGAGTACAAACATTGTCGACAAAAAGGCTGTCAACATAACCAAACAGGAGAACAACCGGATCCCCCGACACATGATCCAAACTACTGAACAACTTGGACACACCAATCTTGTAGGACCGAAATGGCGACAGAGGGGGGTGAATGTCGCTCTCTTGAAAATCGCCCCCGAGAATTCGTACACTGATTTTTCAAAAAGATGTAGAACAAAGCAACTCACAGAAAATTAATTTTGCTGAAATCTTAAACGCATGCGATACTAAAAAATTCAGCATAAATCAGAGATTAACCAGTAAAAATTTCAGCTGAAAATAACACCGTCTGGATCGCATGCAAAAAGGATGAAGATCAGCAAAAGAAAGAAAAGAAAGGGGACACTAGAAGAAGAGCTCACGTTTGAACAAAAGAGCTTGGAGTGCAGACTAAAAAGATGACTACCAAGACAAGAAACCAGAAAGAAATGAAACTCCAAAAGAGAACACTATCAAGAAGTAAGAACCATCCTGAAACCAACCGAATGAATTGCCGAGGAAATTGATTTAGGCCAAAAATGGATAGTAGCTTAAAGAACTAAAAATCGGGTGAACCAACTGCAGTGAGGTATTCCTCTACCGATAGCATGCAGAGAAAGTGGATCTTTGGAGAGGCAGCACAACCTGTAGTACGCGGACTGAAGAAATAGCTCTACCGATAGTGCACTTTGAAATTTCAGTATTTTGGGGCTAAGTTCAGATCTTGAAAAACACCAAGTAAAACCAATTTTCCCAATTCTTTCTGATCCAAAGCAGCACAACTATATTCTAAATAGAATGAAGGCTCTTGAGAACAAGGAAATCAACCCTAATCACAAGAATTTCAGATTTTAACTCTCAACTGAAAATTACTGAGAGTTGCCTCAAAAATCAAATACCCATCCAATCTTTGATCCTATGGCTCAGAAATTTTGAGGATACCTTCACAATAACCACAAGACCCTACAAGCCAATATTCAAGCCATCTCAAAGAGGAAAATGGGATTTGTCCCAAACCCTAGGGAAGCACTGAACTTCTTCAGAGAGAGAGAGAGAGTCAAAAACTCAAATTACTCCAAGGCCTCAAGTCCTTTGCTCATGAAATTTTGCAGGTATATTAGCAATCACAAAAGGACTCCTCAAACAAAAAATTAGCCCATCTCTCAAAGGGAATCAAAAACTATCATAAACCCTAGAACTTGCAAGAACTGAACAGGGGAGCTCAAAGTCCAAATCTGAGATTTAAACCAAGTTTGCTCTTCGGGAAATCGATCAAATGATCTTGTGGCACTAACCCATCATAGAGCAACCCATTTTGGGCAATCCCAGCAAGAAACGAGCAGAAAATCAAAATCTCAAAAATCTCACCTAGAAACCAACGAAGAACAGGAAACCAAAAAGAGACTCAAGCACTGAATCAAACTCAAATAACATCATCTTGGATTGATAATGAGGAAGAGAGATACATGATTGCATAGAGTATCAACTCATAACATCTCTACAACCCCATACTTGCTTGGATTACAAGAACTCCCTACATCCTCACTCAAGAACACACAGAGCTATCAGGAAACCATCGAAGGGGACACAGAAGGAACACAACTCTGCCTCCTCCAACAACTCACAACAACTAAAGCCTAAAGCCAAAGCAAACTCTAAAGCCTATTTTGACTAAAGGAAACCCTAAAATCTCTTGAAGTGTTCAAGTGGGCATGCAGCCCCTCCAACCTATTTATAGCCCACGGCTAATGGGTCTCCACCCCGTTACGCCCACTAAGTCCAACGAAGCCCGCTCCCGCTTGTGCAGCCTCGCGAAATTCCCGTTTCGCCCCTCCTGCACCTTCCGAGAAGCTTCCGCGCTCCTTGTCTCGCACACCTCGCAACCACCTCGAGTCCACGTCGTCTTCGACACATCCCGACCGTTCTGACCTCAGCGCCACCTGCGCCTAGTCTGGTCCACCGTGTCTCGCCACGACTCAGCCCGATGTCCTGCAGCCACACAGACAAAAAACACATCAAATAGCACCGTTCGATATATGAAAGCGTAAATGGTATAAACACACCATACTTACACACACTGAAGTCAAAACATGTCGAATTATCGGAATAAGTATCCTAATCTCATACGACAAAGTCTGACCAAGTCCGACCGAGCCCGTTGCACCATGCAACGTCAAGGTCCAAACCACCCAAACCAAACTCGACTTACCTAAAGCGATGTCAATTACTCATCATAAACACGGGATGACCTCCACATGGTCTCTCAAATCTAAAAAAACTAAGCAGCTAGACAGGCCTGTTCAGGATTGCATATTGGACTCCTCCCTGAAGGAACCTGAAGCTCACCAAGACCACAGTTCCTCCTTGATGCTCCACAACAGGTCTACTAACGACTTGCTCTTCGCTTAGAACACACCTGCATTCCGTTCTTTCCAATGAGCCAAAGGACGAGGATAGCCGGAGAGTCAAAAGACCGTCGGAACCTCTTGTTGAAGCATGACCGAGCTGTGCAGTGCACCACCAGAGTTCCAAATCATCTTCATCTGAGGATGGAACAGCAAAGGGGACATTTACCATTCTTGAAGAAGGGTCCATATGCGCCCGGTGCAGCTGTAGTGAGCAAACAAATGAATGCAGGTTTCCGGTTTCTGTAGAATAGAGGGTGCAACAAGGTTGATGAGGCCACCCTCGCTTCAGCAAGTTATCTGCGGCCGTCAAACACCGGCCTTTCACTGCTAACCACATGAAAAATTTGCAACGTGATGGAGCTCTCGCCTTCCAAATTAGCGAACCACAAGCTAACTTTGTTGTTGCAATGAAGAAGAGCTGATAGGTCGAGGAAGCAGAGTACTGACCCGACAGTGATGCGGGCCACCGGATGCGATACCTCGCAGCAGGGTCAAGAGAAATTTGTGAGACAGCATCCCAAAGGTTCAAATACTCCGCCATCGCCTGGAGGGATAAGGCATCTCTGATGTCTCTAAGCCTACGCTATTGATGCAGTCCCTCTGCAACTGAAAGCCACTGATTCTTAACATGGCTAAGAGTGCCGGCACAAAGGATGCAATTGGACCATCCGGCAACCAATTGGATTGCCAGAAGTCTGCACACGTGCCGTCCCCTAGCTCAATTTGTTTTACATTGAGTGGAAGAGACAGTCCACTTCTCTATCAGGGATAGGCCAACTTAGTCAATGGCCTATCCCTTGTGGTCCATCGAAACCAAGGCCAGCGGAGGTGTAACACAATGCCCAATCAGTTCAGTTCTTCCACACCGAGGCCACCATTGGGAATCGTCATGCACACCTTGTTCCATGCTACCAAACAATGGCCTCCACTTATGTCCTCCTGGCCCTTCCAAAGGAAACCCCTACATTTTTCGCTCGATTAACTTGATACTCCATCGTGGAAGTTGCAGGACGGCCATGAGATAGATGGGCAGTGCCATTAGCACTTCGTTCAGAAGGATTAACCTTCCACCCAGTGAGAGGAGCTGAGGATTCCACCCTGCTAACTTCTTGGAGTATCTATCCATGAGAGGTTGCAGCTCCATTTTCATAGGCTTCCTCTTCAAAGATAACGGCATCCCAAAATAAGTAATCGGGAGGTTTTGTACGGCACACTTTAGATGTTGTGAAAACCTCGGAACCTTCCTCGAAGCAGCAAATCAGGGTTAAAGCGCTCTTGTGGAAGTTGGTCTCCAGGCCAGACATCGTGCCATTGGTCTCCAGGCCAGACATCGTGCCAAATAATTACAGGAGTTGGCTCACTGCTCGAGCCTCACGGGCAGATGGCGCGAAGAAGACAACATCAGCATCAGCATATAAAGAGGTGTGAACATGAGCCTGACTGTTGTTGATGGTAGCGAGGATGCCATGCGTCGTCTGTTGGCCCAGCTCCTGGAGAAAACTCACACATTGTTTCCTCTCTAGAACACACACAAGAAGATGATTTGCTTTGTGCTGCCTATCTCGAACTGCAGCATTCTTCTTCTTTTTATAGAGCAGTACTTAGTGCAAGATTAACTCCAAACGGTTACATGCATGCCTAACTCCTAGCATTACATGCGTGATTAACTCCCAGCGTTACACATTGAAACGTATGCATGCATGGCATTCTAGTTGAAACGGATTAATAACTCAAAGTAAATACTAAATCAAGATTAATTTCTAACAATCTCCCCCGTAATCTTGATTTGCTAAACCTCACAAGATGAAGTCCGATATCCTGACGCATCTCTAAGGAGTTTTACCTTCTTATTGTTGACCATGCCGCCAGTGACACAACTTGCTGGCATCTCTCGCTTCTTCACCGTCAGTGACACACCTTACCGACGACTTTGACTTCTTCCTCAGCTCCAATTGTCTTTCGCCGATGACGCAACTTGATGGCAACGGAGACTCTCATCAGAGCATACCCACATGAGAACTTGGACACAACTACAAGAACTCACACACATTACATCATGCTCTGACACATCTACGTGCACAAATACGACACGACTATGCGCACGTATGTAACACACCTCCTATGTGCACGACCAAATCATAAATGGCACATGCAACACTCCTACTATGCCATCTCTCTCACTCACACACTTTGATGATACTGTCGCCGCTTTAGACATCACCGTGTTCACGACATCTTACACCAAGACACTGCTGATGGTGGAAGAACGTCGTTTTCCGCTGACACCGCTCCCGCCTTGCAGCCCACCTATGCCGCTCGTCGTTGCCACACCACAACGATCACGTCGTCACCCCCAGTGCGCACGTCACATGCGATTATGGCACACCGCCCTAACCTCGCCATGGCTGCACGAACCTTCGCCGCCGTGCTTTTGAGCGCACGGTGCTGCAGTCGACTCGTCGCCAGCACCTGTGCACCTCCACCTGACACGCGCCGCTGTGCACGCCATCACGCCGATCAGCGAGTCATCGCTAGGGAGCTTCTCCTCGCACCTTGCTCTGATACCAAATGTTGGCCCAGCTCCTGGAGAGAACTCGCACATTGTTTCCTTTCTAGAACACACACACAAGAAGATGAATACAGTGTGCTATGATACCATTTGTTACATTCTAGGCCACAGGTCTAAATGGGCCGAACACAACTAAACCCACAGAGCAACGAAGTAACAACCTTATAAGTGATATTGGGCCTTCTCCTCCCAAAAGACTAGTCCTATGAGTGGGGGCTCCCTCACACTTATAAGTTGTGCTTGCTCCTCTCCCACAATCCATGTGGGACTATTCCTAACAATCTCTCCCTCACACGTGGATTGGACACTTCTGCAACCACGAGGTCCAAGGAAATGTTAGGCACCTGGGCTCTGATACCAAATGTTGGCCCAGCTCCTGGCGAGAACTCACACATTGTTTCCTCTCTAGAACACACACAAGAAGATGATTTGCTTTGTGCTGCCTATCTCGAACTGCAGCATTCTTCTTCCTTTTATAGAGCAGTACTTAGTGCAAGATTAACTCCAAACGGTTACATGCATGCCTAACTCCTAGCATTACATGCGTGATTAACTTCTAGCGTTACACATTGAAACGTATGCATGCATGGCATTCTAGTTGAAACGGATTAATAACTCAAAGTAAATACTAAATCAAGATTAATTTCTAACATCGTCGCGTAGCAAAGATTGCATTGAAGGCTTCCATAACAAGGATGAAGAGTAGGGGGAAAGGGGGTTGGGTTGCCTTGACACAACCCCCTAGCAAGTTGAATGTGATTACATTCTGAGCCATTGACACACACTATCGTGGAGGCCGAGGACAAGACGAGCGAGATCCAATCCCACCAGCGCTGATGAAAACCTAGGTGTGATAGGTGTTGGACGAGGAACTCCCAGGACACTGTGTCAAACGCCTTTGCAATATCAACTTTGAGCAACATCAACGGTCTGAGGGATCGGTGGGACGTGTATGCCAAACCCCTAACAAACATAAAGTTTTCATGAATGCTGTAGCAAAATAAAATATCAGAAAGTTTTTGCTCTGTTCAATGAGATGGAAGCGCGTGGACTGATTCCAAATGACATCACCTTCCTTAGCATGTAATCAACATGTGGGCATGTTGGCAGGGTGGATGAAAGCTTGAAATTGTTTGATCTTATGTCATCCAAATACACGATATCTCCCAGAGCTGAACACTATGCTTGTATTGTGGATATATTAAGCTGAGGAGGACAATTGGAGAAAGCTTGTAGTTACATAAAAGAGATGCCATTTGAAGCTGAGAAGAATGTTTGGGACGCCTTGCTTGGAGTTTGTCAGAGACATGGTAATGTGCTGCAGTTGGATGAAGTTGCTGATAAGATGCTTGTCCTGTCAAACTCATCAGGGCCCTATGTGATGATTTCCAACTATCACGCAGATGTTTTCTTCCTAACTATCATCTAAATTTGTGACCGTTGAATTATAGATCCAACGGCTACGAATTCTCCCCCTCCCTCCAAAAAAATCCCCCCCTCAAAAAAGGGGCTGTTGGATCTCTAATCCAACGGTCCTAAATTTGGATAATTGTTAGGAAGAAAACATCCGGGTGATGCCTGGACACACCCTTCCAATATATATGCTGCTACGGGCATATGGGGTGAAGTCAATCGAAGAGCCCAAACGAAGGAAAAGGGTGTGAAGAAATAGCCTGGATACAGCTGGACTGAGATTGCTAATAAAGTTCATATGTTTGTGGGTGGTGATGCATCTCATCCAGAGATGAGCAAGATCGTATGTGAGCTGAGAAAAATCAGCTTTCATATGCAAATGATCACCGATGAAACTCCTATCATGGTAGAGCAGGCTCAAGAATGTGGTTAGTGCTTTTCATATCCTCCAAGCTCTCATGCCATTCGAAACATATGATCTGCTCGGAATCTCCAGTTGTGAGTTCAAGGATCAAATTTCTAGGGAGTATATTATTCATCTCAGGTACATGGATTTTCAGCATCGACTTTAATCAGACGAGTCCAATGGATGTTGCTATGGTGACAAAGATGGGTTTCTTTGCTACAAAGAAAGAAGGGCAAGAAACAAAGAATGGACCATATTCATTGGTAAAATGATGGTTGAAAAGAGAACCTAGATGAAGAGTTCTTGAAGGTAATAACCATTTTCATTTATGTTGATCTTGGAAGTAATATTGTTTGTAGGATTGACAATGGTAATAAGAGGATGGTGAATAATTGTAACGCCTCGTAAAAGCTTTTTCTTTATTATATTTTAGTTGTCCAAACCTGCAAAACAACAATGCTGGTACTGTTGTTCAACCAAAGAACCGAAGATGTGCTAGTGTGTCTGGTGTATCTCCAGACCGAAGAAACAAAAGCCATCGCTTTCGGTCTCCTGTGCAAGCTGCACAACAACCCAGCCAAAGACAAAAAGATGCCTATTGACCTCCTGTGTAAACGCTGAGCAGAAGACAGAGCCTTGATTTCTCTGTACTGCTAGTTGTAGATCAATAGAAAATTGAATCTTTGCTATCAATCTTTTGGTGATGACGCACGGAACCCAAGCTTTATTCGCTGCTGTTCGGAACGGTGTACTATGATTTCGCCGCGCGAACCACGGGACGAAGCACGCTGATCGAGCGAACGCCAATTCCTACACGCGACCTGATGATGCTGCTGCTGTTTCTCACATGCGGAACGAGACGACGCCGACGTTGGCCTCAAGAAGATGTAAAGTAAAACACATGTCGGAATTTTTTAAAATAGATCTAAACTTTATTTCTGAATTATAGTGGTTACAAAGTGTCATTCTGACACCCCTAAACCCTAACACGAAATTAGCATCTCAAAAGCCACCAGATTATCCCCTAACCCTATATCTATTTATAGTCTAAGGTTCAAAATATGGCCTGAGCCTAAGCCTACAAGTTCTAATCCAAATCCAATAGCAAAGGGATCCGAAATCCTTCATAACACGGGTTTTCCAAAATTCTAACTTTAATAACTCATCACATGTCGAAGCTTTCAGAACCGCACATCTCGTAGCTTCTCCACGCATCGTCCACCTCTGATCTCTATGCGCCCCAAGCATGAGCCCGACCATCTCGTGACATTCTTGACTGTCTGAATCTCAGATATCTCATCCTAGTTCCGGTCCACTTCATCACCAACCATGATCGTCTCGATGCTCAATCTGCACATGCAAAGACCAAAGAACACTTTTTGGACACAAGTTCATCTTAACTTGATCAATATCAGTCCACGTATACACGTTACACACCTCAAATAACAATACTAAACAATGTTGTCAATTATTTATCATCACAAAAATACTAGACCTAGCCACATGATCTAACATTGTTCTAGACAATAAACAATCTAAATCCAAATTTCACTAGGCATTTCTAGTTGCAAGCTTTGCAACAGCCTTGACTAAGACAAATGAATGTTGATTGGTCAATTGACCCAAAGGGAAGTGATATGGTTTTTCAGAATCAGTTTGTTATCTTCCATAAATCTGCTTGCGGGATATGCTTGATTTATGGAAGATCACAGATTGATTCTGAAAAACCATATCCTTGATGCGATGTAACTTTGGTCTATTTGGACAGGAGACTAGTGCTCCATAGAGCTTACATCATTAACATCGCAAAAGTTTGATCCTTTGCCCCCAAGTTCTTGCATTCTCTTTTGCTATCTATATTGTCATAAAATGGAATTAGTTTCCCTGCCAAAAATTCAATGATCCACAAAGGTTGTTTTGATGGCATAGATAATGTGAAGCATACAGGAACAACCGTCTTTGAGAAAAAAAATCAATAGGTACTTACATAATATTACTCTAGCAGCCTGTTGTTCGCAAATTAGTGTTTAATAGCCACTTTTTTTTGGATAAATTGTGGAAGGATGTTTCAATTCTTATTTCTAATCCTGAGTAATATAGCTTATGGTTCTGGGGACTGCAATGCAAAGTTTCATTTTATTTAATATTTCACTTCACATAAACAAAGAAACTTGCAGCACACTGATAAGGAGCCTTAGATATGGGGGACTGGGTGTATTTGTATTTTACCTGATCATTCAGTTATTTTTGTTTTGTAAGGTAGAGAGCAAAGACCAATAATGACTAATGACAGGTCTGAATATAAACATGAAAAAGCTTTGCTGCGATAGATATATTAATAGAAGTATTTTCCTAAATCTGAAAAGGTAATTTGGACAGACTGTAACCTAAAAACAAGGACTGCTTAATTGCGTGTTGTTAGATTTCTGCATTAGTATGAAACCATTTAAGAATTTCCATATCAAGCTTCTAGAGGCAACGGATTCAAAAAAGCAAAAAAAAAAAAACATATGCCGCTTTCATATTTCAATATCTGTATTATTTACATATGTGACTCATTCTCTGTAGTTTATATCTGTAACACTGAGTGAAAAAAGGATATTTACTCCACATGTACAGTTTTTATGTTGTCGGAGTGAAACTGTCTTGTGCAAGGAACCTAAAGTTGTATTTAATTGCTTCCTGAGGATGCTAGATTGAACTATGGGGGCTTCTTTTCTTCATTATGCCACTAATTTTTTTAAGAATTGTCTTCTTTTTCTGCCTTGCAGGAATCCTGATATCCTCCAAACGAGGAGATCTTTCGACGTCAGAATACACATCATCTGCTGCCACGGACCTTTCTTTCATCTCGCCTCCCTTGGCATCTCTGGGTGAAGCTTCTACTGAGGTTTTAGTCGATTCTGAACTGAACATAGCATCAATCATGTCCTTCAATTCTTTAATACTACTTTGAGCCGTAGCCTCACTGATCTTGAGGGACTCATAGTCTTGCATGATGCTCTGTAAGGTACCCTCTTTCTCAGATATGTCTTCTTTAAGCTGAGAGTTCTCCACCCTGGCAATCTCCAAGGATTCTTTTGCTACATTAGCTTCACTAACCGCATGCTTCAGCATTTCCCTCAGCCTGGAATTCTCATCTCTGATCACCCTCTGTGATTCAAACAATTTGTCGTTCTCCTCCTTTGATTTGGTGAGCTCTCCCTCAAACATCTTGATGCAATCAACGAGTCCCCTCTCTTTATCTTTTGAAGCCGCTGCCAACTCATCTGATTCAAACTTCAGTCTCCCTGCCTCTTCCAGTGCGCATCGGTGCTTCTCCTCCGTGCTTTCCAACGAGGCCTCTGCGTTCTCCAGTTCAGTTCTTGCATTATTCAACTCAACTTGCGCCAATGAAAGCTTCGCTTTTGCCTCTCTGGCCTCTGTGGTTTGTTCCTTCAAGGCTATGGCCAAGTCATCCATGGCCTTCTTGCATTTCTCCTCAGATTCAACAGCCAACTTGAGTTCACGCTGCAATGACCATGCCTCTACTTCACCGGGATCGGCAAAGGAGAAGGACATTATACCCCTTCTCCTGAAATTCTTAGCTGGTTGCCTACTGGGATTAGAGGACAGTGCAGTGAAGGTCTCCATGCTCTTGTTATTGTCTTGGAGCGAAGCAATCTCAAGCTTGGCCTCCTCCAGAGATACCTTGGTTTGTTCAAGCTGCTTTGTTTGGGCGTCCAACGACGCTAGCATTTTCTTCTCTGCATCCCTTGCTGCCTCCAGTTCACCTTCTAACTGCTCTAATCTGTGTGCAAGGGCCAACTCATCATCTCCACCATTGCTTTTTATCTTGTTCTTCTTATTCTTTTTCTTCTTGAGCTCTTCTATCTCATCCAGGGCACGCACCTTCTCCTCTTTCTCCTTCCCCAGCTCCTCCTGCAGCTTGCTCAATTGCTCCTGCATCTCTGATACATCAATCAAGCGCGAATTGGAGACTTTGTTACCATTAGATGTTGTCTTGACGCCGTCAACAAAAACAGAGCTCCTGTTGGTTCATGGATTGATGACAGTAATCGAATCAAGAAGAGGAAAACACAGGAGATTCAAAAGAAATCTAAATTCAATGGAAACCGAGTTGTCACAAACGATGATCCCAGGATTTGAACAAGAAAACTCAGGAAGAAACTAATACTCTACCTGGACTTGAAAGAGAACATCTTGTCCGGTCAAGAACCCTGCAGACAGCCCAGAATCAACAAACCATCCCACACGCGGTGCTCCTATGAAACCCAAGTTTTATGTCAGTCGGATACAAAAGCCGGGAATCAGGTGCTGCACGGAAAAGGTGTTTGCATACCGGAAGGTTGTCTCTTGGAGCAAGGATTTTTCCCCCCTTACTGTCTCAAAATCAAAAGCATAAAATAGGGCAGAGAAGCAGAGATTATACACCGCGTTTTTGTGCTGTGTTAAAGAAAGGGGAAGAGATGAATCAAAGCCTTATTGGTGAAGTAATGGTATTGAAACGGTCGAACTCTCAAGAGCCGCCTTGAAGGGGAAGTGCAGAAGTGGTCCAAGTTTGTTTTCTCTGTATCTTAGCTCGAACTTTTTTTTGGACAGCATACCAGTTGAGCTGTGCTTCTCTGACCGGGCCGTCGGCATCAGCTGGCCCCAGCAGTCAGCCGAAGACACCATTGGTTAACTCCTTATGCGGCTCAGAATGGACCATCCTTGTGGTTGAAACTGTTGAAGACAACAATGAGGCCTCCAGGTAGGATCCTTTTATATGACTTGCCTTCCTTTTCCCCCTTCTTCACCATTTCATGCCGATCTTACCAAGACTTCATTATCTTGGAACTTATTAGCTTGCGTGCACGTATTGGCCATTGTAATATTTGGATTGACGTGGTCCTTTTCGATGTGGCTTATAAATCATGCCTTTTGGCCTTTTTTTTTACTCTGTAATAGCTAAAAATATATTATAACGGTTGTTAGTTTTTTCAGTAATTAAATTTTAAAATAAAAATTATATCATCATGACAATATAAAGAAATAAAAAAAGAAAAGGCAAAAAAGTTCCAAAAGCTAAAAAATAAAATTAAGAAGACAAAAGCTGAAACTATTTGGAACTGGCTGATATCCTTTAGAAAAAGGAAATGTTGGATTAATATTGTGGGTTGTGCACTAGATGTACATTTGATACGTTGCAAGTTTGGTGCAATAGCCTTCTAACACACTGCTGTTCTCGCTAACTGTTTGCAAAAAATTGGAGAATCGGATGAGCAACCGTGTTTGTTCTTTTGAGAAAATTGATGAGAGAGTGCAGATCAGGATGTGTGGGTGCAACCAAAAACAGGCGTGAAGAGTGCTTTAAACGGTCTATTTTCTAAGCAGTGATGTAAACCGTCTTTGGCCTGCTTTGCACATTTTGTCGTGTCGCGGGCCACTAACAAAAAAGAAGGCCAATATTCAAGCTCTACAAATGAAAAAGCGAGTACTGCGTGAAGCATAAGAAGATGATCAGAGTAGTATTCTTGTGCATGCTGAAGATCAAGAATAGTATCATAGACGGCGAACTGGTTATTAGTAAAGTGCGGTCTTTCCGAGTTGCTCCCTATGAGCAATGTTCAAGAAAACGGCCAAGGGGCGGCCCAGGCGCCATCTAGTCATTGGATAGCATGGCTCAACCGCACCTCAGATGGTAGTCGGTTGGTGAATTTTTTTGTACGGATAATCCGTTTTTTATTCGTAAATACATAAATATACCCGCAAGAAAATGTTTTACAAAAATAGTCTACAGTCACCCCCCATTGGGCGACTTCTGCCTTTCGCCCAACTAGGGATGGCAAAATTATCCGTGGAGCCGGGTATCCGCGGATATCCAACCCGAAAATAGTGGGTTTAGATGGCATTTTCTATCCATGGATAGTTCGGGGCGGGTACCCGATAAGAGTTCGGGTTGGATTTGGAGGGCAAACCCTACCCATGGATATCCATGGATACCCGAAGTGTGTATGACATGTGGGCCCTTCCACCTAGTATATAAGCAAAAATGGGGGTGTGAAACCCTAACCCACCCACCCACCCAGCCCCAGCCGCATCTCCCCGGCTCCCCTTGCGCCGCATCTCCCTTCCCCTTGCGCCGCATCTCCCTGGCTCCCCGCGGCACGCCCTTCCCGAATCCCCGCGACATCTCCCCGGCTCCCCGCAGCCTTCTCCCCGCCCACGCCGTCCCCTTGCGCCGCCTGGGCCGCGTGCACGCCCTGCGCCCCTTGCGCCGCCGCCGCCGCCGTCCTGCGCCCTGCATCTCCCTTCCCCACGCCGACGCCGTCCCCTTGCGCCGCCCACGCCGTCCCCTTGCGCCGCCTGGGCCGCGCGCACGCCTTGCACCCCTTGCGCCACCGCCGACGCCGTCCTGCGCCCTGCATCTCCCTTCCCCACGCCGACGCCGTCCCCTTGCGCCGCCCACGCCGTCCCCTTGCGCCGCCTGGGCCGCGCGCACGCCCTGCGCCCCTTGCGCCGCCGCCGACGCCGTCCTACACCCTGCGCTCTGCATCTCCCTTCCCCACGCCGACGCCATCCCCTGGTTTTTGGATATCCATTGGATATCGGGTATCCGCGGGTTTCGGGTTCGGGGCTCCTATTCGCCCCGAAAGTTATTTCGGGTGCGGGTTTGGATAGTACTTTCGGGTTTTGGATTCGGGGGGGGGGGGGAAGAGCAGAACCCGGAGATATCCAACCCGTTGCCATTCCTACGCCCAATCGGGAGGCGACATTTAGGCAATATGTAAACCGTTGGGCGACTTATGAAGTCGCTGTACGGTTGAGCGACTGAAATTGCAGTCGCTGTACGGTTGAGCGACTGCAATTTCAGTCGCCCAACGGTAGGGCAACAGGGGTGGATATTCCACCGTCCGCCCACTACCCCTGCCTCTTTTCCCTCGCGCAGAGAACCACTTTTCCCTCATTCTGCCCAGAGAGCCAGAGAGAAGAAACGAGAGAAGAAGAAAAGAGGAGGAAGGGGAAGAAAAGAAGGGGAGAAGAGAGGGAGGAGGGGAAGAAAAGGAGGGGAGGGGGAGAGGAGAACAGGGTTGAAGGAGGAGGTGAGGGAGGAAGAAGGAGTCCAAGCTATTCCATCGATTTGGATCCAGGTATTTTTGTTAATTATGTTGTATTTACACTATTATTTAGATGAAATATTGGTGTTAGTAAAAATTGTAGATGTAGTATACATTTTGTAGTATGGAATATTTTGTAGTCTAGAAATTTTACTACCCTTTTTAGTATAGAAAGTTTAGTTTAGTGTTGTACGATGTTATTTGACATGTCGTAAATTTCAATCATACATGTAGGGCTACATCATTAATGGCCACTACTACATTGAGAGTGTATTATGGTGCTGGAATTATTCGTGAAGGTCCGAATGGTGTGGATTTGAGCGATTTTCCACAAGTCACTCTCGTACTTCCGGATGACGAGAATGCTGGAATGACAGATGTGCAGCATTGGCTGACCCAGAGTTTTTCATTGGACCCCGAGGTGTGCAGCGTCGTTGTGCAAGGGCTTTGGAGCCGGTCTCCCACTGACATCAGATGGGAGTTGAAGACATTGGTGTGCTCTGCTTCGTGGAAGGACTTTGTGCAAGGGTGCCGGCGCCGTGGATACGGGTATGTCCTGCTTGTGCAACCGTGCTCACTACAAGCAGCTGCGCAAGCTCGTGCGTCCGCCTATGCTTCGGGAGGTGCTAGCAGCTCGGGCGGGCCGCGCGTTGGTGGAGCTGATGAAATTGCTCGTGATGAAGGCAATGCGGTACATAGAGGAGAGTTACGACCGTCAAGCTGTAGAGAGGGAACTGGGCAAGCCGATGCGGTACATGGAGGAGAGTTACAGCTGTCAAGCTATAGAGAGGGAACTAGGCAAGCTGATGAAGGAGAGCATAATGAGTATATCGTGCAGCAGATGGAATCTGATGACCAGAGGGCATGGGATGAAGAGCAAGCTGTAGAGGATGACGAGGAGGACAGTTCCGATGATGAAGAAGTTCCTATCCCCCAGGAATGTAACCGGTTTAATGCGGAGGGTGTTTCCGCCCATGATGAGCATGAATCACCATGGGAGTATCATGAGACAGAGGTTCGGGTGCATGCTATGTTTGCTGACAAGGAAGCGCTGCAGAATGCCATCAAGCTTTGGGCCCTTTCAATGCAACGGACATTTCGCGTCGTCAAATCAAGCCAGGAGCAGTACACTGTGAAGTGCGAGCAGGCTGGTTGTCCTTGGAGGGTGCACGCACGTAGACCCAAGTATGAGACTCACTGGATTGTGTCCAAGGTGGAGCCGCACTCCTACATTCTAAACACTGTCCTGGCAAGGCATCGTAACCTCACGTCCGGATTTATAGCCAATTTGATGTATGGGGAGATAGTGGAGAAGAAAGATGTTGCGGCCACACATATTGTAGTAGCTATTGAGAATAAATTCAAGTATAAGATTAGCTACGCAAAGGCGTGGCGTGCCAAGCAAAAGGCGTTGGAAAAACATTTTGGCACTTTCGAGGCGGCGTACGACAACCTTCCTCGTATGCTTAAGGTGTTGCAACAAAGGAACCCGAGCACGTACATCGCCGTGCACGAGAAGCCGTCCATAAGTCCACCGGGATTTGCAGTGTTGCAGAGAGCATTGTTTGCATTTGGTGCAAGCATTGAAGCATTCAAGCACATGCTGCCAGTGATCTCTGTAGATGGGACCTTCTTGACAGGCAAATACAAAGGGCAGCTCCTGACGGCCATAGGCGTTGACGGTAACAATCAAATATTGCCGCTGACTATTGCATTTGTGGAGAGTGAGAATTATGAGAGCTGGCTGTGGTTTCTCAGACATGTGAAGGCTGGAGTTGTAGGCACCCGTCCTGGTGTGTGTGTAATTCATGATCGCCACGCCGGTATTATAAAGGCGATACGAAAACTTCAAGAAGACCCTGAGGAGACCTTTTTTTGGCCGGACATGAGGAACCGGTGGTGCAGTCGTCACTTAGGGGCAAACTTTTTCAAGCAATTCCCGAAACAATCTTTGATGAAGCTATTCAAGAGGCTGGCTAGGCAGAACCAGCAGAGAAAATTTGATGCTTTATGGGGGTTGTTGGATGAGCACACCAGGAAGAACGTCGACGAGAGGAGCAAGGGGCCGGTCACTCCTGGGGCGGCACAACCGCAATGCTTGCCAGCAATTGATGAGTCTAACCCAAGTGGTCCAAGAAGGAGGAGCGCGCGAAACATCAAGTCCTTCTCGCAGTGGATCGAGGGGGAACCATTGGAGAAGTGGTCGCTGTTGCACGACACGGATGGCGCAAGGTACGGAATAATGACAACTAACCTTGCCGAGGTGTACAATTGGGTTCTCAGGGGTCTCCGTTCTCAACCCCTTGTCGCCATCGTGGAAGGTGTTCTTCACAGCACAATCCGCTACTTCAGGGAGAGGCACGCGAGTGCCGCACTTCATGCGGCCAATCTCGGAGCCCTGTATTCATCAAAAATTACTGCGTACATGGAGACGAAGGCACAGAAGGGTCAATTGCACACAGTGCATGTCATGGGCAACAGAGAGCATCGTTTCGAGGTGATACTCCGTGACAGAGCCGGATTTGGGACATCTCGTTCACTTATTACTCACAAGGTATGCCTTGGAGATCATGCAAACGAACCTAGCTGCACATGCAACAAGCTTAAGTTGTTACACAGGCCATGCTCTCATGTCCTCACTGCATGCGGAACCGTGGGCATGGATCCTTCCAACTTCATGTCCGAGTACTTTTTCAAGGAGAGAATACTGCAAGTTTGGTGTGGGGAGCTCCGGGGGTTCAGGGCGGTGGGAAACTTCGTCACTTTGGACATTTCAGCGAGGACCTGGGTTCCGGATATTAATATGTTGAAGGGTGGGAAGGGTCGGCGACAGAGCCGACGTATTAGAAATGACATGGACGAATCACAAGCTGGAACATCTGGTGCACGTTGTGGGCGATGCGGTCAGGAGGGGCACACAGCTAGACGATGCAATGCATGTCCGGATCAGTAGTTGGTGTTGTAATGCATGCTAAATTTCATGTACCATTTGTGAACCTTGTATGTTACATCCCTTTTCTGTAATGCACTTATTTCGTGGAACGTACTATTTCCCTTTTCAGCATTGCATTTTTTTGTGGCTTGTGATAACAACTCCACGTAGATAACAATCAATCCATCACATGCTTAACAACGTTGCACATTACATCGTTATGGAAAGAGGCCACAGAATATGAAGGTCACAGAAAGTAGTACACCCAGCACATCAACACAACCGTCCTACCGCCACAGCATCAACACATCAACAAATACATGAACTAAAATACGACACAACTATAACCCTCGTGACCTACATGCCAAACGAGCCTCGTCGCACCCACATGGAGAATTGCTGAGGGGGCCGCCTCGGACGTGGCTGGCCGTCGTGGTAGTGGCATGCACATATGCAGCTCGGGTTCGCACAGCAACATGTGGGATCATAAGAGCTTCCTATATTCACGACCTCCTCGTTGCCCCTCTCGCGTTGTATCTGTTCGCGGAGGTCGTTGTTCTCCTCAGTGAGACTCTCCATTCGGTACTCCAAGTCCCATATTCGAGCCCATAATGTATCCACATAACGATCAACATACCGTTCATGAGGAGGGTCGATCCAGCGGGAGAAGTCGCATTTTGCCATCTGCAAAAAAAAGGAGCAAGGGTAAACTTCGAAGGTCCATAACCAATAAAAAATGTAATATTACTAATTTGTACCCCGGAGCTTGAGCATCGGAAGAAACGTCGCCTGCCATCGTTCGGGGAATCCAAGATCTGGACGACCGCGTACTCATTGTGTCTGCATTTCGGCCACGCTGGTTGAGCACGCCGGCTTGGTATCTATCGGTACTGTGGACCGAACATCTCCCTCCTTTCTAAGGGAATGTCTTCCTTCGGTGACCCAAATCCCACTGGCCCCTCGGCTTCTGACATAGTATGTTTCACCATGAAAGAGAGGGTACTTCTTTGTTCGATTTACAATGTCATGGGACCCCAACCGTGCTACTTATAGCAAAATGGGGCAGCTTTGCTCAGTGAGATGTCAAAGAGGTCAGCTTTTGCTCAGGGACATGACAACACGGCCCAGCTTTGCTCAGTGACATGACAAAGATGTCAGCTTTTGCTCAGTGAGATGACAAAACAGGGCAGCTTTGCTCAGTGACATGACAAAAGAGGTCAGCTTTTGCTCAGTGAGATGACAAAACAGGGCATCTATGCTCAGTGACATGACAAAGAGGTCAGCTTTTGCTCAGTGAGATGACAAAATAGGGCAGCTTTGCTCAGTGACATGACAAAAGAGGTCAGCTTTCGCAGTGAGATGACAAAATATGCCAGCTTTGCGCAGTGAAAAGCCTTCATAGCCACTGTTTCCTGCAAACGACTGAAAAGGCTACGTTGTACCACATACATTAGATGGTCCAAGCTATGAATTTATTACGAGACTATAGGCTCTCAAAAGCCTTCATAGGGGCATTTATTGCTACACTGGAATCCTGAAAAAACGAAAAGATTCACATGTCGTCCTCTCCATGGACTATGCCCACTGCACCAGATAACCTGCCTACATAAAGGCCTCCCTCCTATGTCTCCCATACCACATCTCCTACTCAAGGCATCACAATACTACTACACAACAATGTTTTCCTGGAGGTCCGACCCATTTGGAGTGCCGGAGTGGCATGAGCGCCCGAAGTGCCATTGCGGCTTTAGGACGATGTTGTGCGTCTGGACGGATCCAGTACAACGAGCCAACTACGGCCGCATGTTCTTCAAGTATCCAGACCTGGATGACGACTTCGTGGTAACGACGACAACTAAATCCTTTGTTTCTCGTTATCGTTTTTCAACTTGATCCATGACATCTACCACGCCACACATAGCCTTGCAAGTTCATCGAATGGGTGGATCGGGTGCCGCCGGCATGGCCAGGGAACCGGCCAAAGGAGGTGAAAAACAAAGGACAATACTTTGTCAAGATGACTCAAGCTCGCGAGGTGGAACGACAGATGCGGCTTGAGCAAGAGCGCCGCGTGAGGGTGGACCAAATCCGTCTGAAGGGCAAGGAGGATGAGCTGCAAAGGAGGCGGGAGCAGCTAAGTCTGCGTGAAGCAGCCATGAAGCGTCAGGAGGAAGAGCTTGAAGCTCGTGAGGCAGCTCTCAAGTCCAGGAGTGACAGGAAGAAGGATGCAGCAGAGCCATCTTCAAGGCGCGAGAAAAAGGGGAAACAACCACGCTACACCCAGTAGACAAAATGTGGCGAGGAAGGCAAAGTGGCCCCCGTCCACACAATAGGTGGTACTCCCAACTGTATTATGAAGTTTATTTCTATTCACATAGGGTTATTATCTCGTGTGTTCGCGATCAATGAAGTGTGTTCGCTACACCCAGTATTATGAAGTGTGGTACTCCCAACTGTATTATGAAGTCATTTAACAATATTAACATACCAGTTCTCTTCGTACACTAATTCTTAGTAACATAAAAATTTCACTTGCCAATGTATATATCAAACGTTCTACAGTCAATTGTTCTTTAAAAAAATTTATCAAAATTTTTAATGCACCTACAACATACAATAAACATAAACTTTTATTACAACTATACCATATTTTTTTCCAGTTTAAAACTACAAAATTGACAAAACTCTAAAAAATCACGGGGACTGAGTAAAGTCGCCCCTCCATTGGGCGACTGCGCATATAAGTCGCCCATCCATTGGGCGACTTCCATGCAGTCGCCCAATAGGAAAGCGACTACTTGCAGTCGCCCAATGGGGGGGCGACAGATATTTTGTCGCCTCCCGGTTGGGCGAAAGGCAGAAGTCGCCTAATGGGGGGGGCGACTGGAGACTATTTTTGTAAAAAAATTTCTCGCGGGTATATTTATGTATTTATGAATAAAAAACGGATTATCCGTACAAAAAATTCGTCGGTTGGTTAGACGGCGAGGCGGTCCAAAGCGGCAGTAGGTGGGCTCGGTGTGGCGGTTGGTCAAGCAGTCACGACAGCCAAGCGGCGTTGAGGCGGTGGAGCCAACGGGATGCACGGCATCGGTGGAGGCAAAGAATCCGAAGGGAGACGCACGGTGTCAGCCGAGCAAGGACTCCACTGAGAAGCACGGTGTCAGCGGAGGCAAAGAATTCGGCGAGAGACGCACGGCATCAACGGGTGTGAAGACCCTAGGAAAGATGCAAGGTGCCGACAGAGTGAGGGCTCTAGCAAAGTGTGAGGCAACGGAGGAGCAGAGGCTCAGGCGGAGCACGGGGCATAGGTAGGATGCCTGCATCGGGAGAGAAGGGAGGAAGAAGGGACCGAGGTGCGTGCGTATGTGCGACAGAGAAGGCGGAGGAGAGGGGAAGAGAGAAATGAGCCAAGGCATACGTGTGTGCGGTGAGAATAGAGAGAGAAGAGATAAGGAGGGAGAGAGGCGCATAGGCCAAACAACTAAATAGGCTAGGAAGTAAGGCATGGACCAAATAGGAAAATGGATCAGAATATGTTGCTCTTTTTTTTTGCTATAGACTCCACAATGGGTAAGGAGAAATACACGCACACATATATAACGCAATGGAGGGTATATACGCGCAGTATAGTATATGAGTAAATCTAACGTGATAAAGAAATATGTTAAGTTCGTTTAGGTGGTATATCATAGGTGAGAGTAACTACACCTAGGAGTAGAATGTATTTTATGTATATACACGGTTGCGCTAATCAGTACATGTGTGCACGCTCGCGTGGGTCGCTGGCTACACGTATGAGCATCCTGGTGCGGTTCATATTTGATGATAACTTTATGTGCATGAGATAGTAACTTTGACATTTGTAAGTCAATCAATGATAATTTCATGTTCAGAAGATAGTAACTTCTTGATGAATTATCAATGATAACTTTATGTTTAGGGCATGTACAACCCACAGATGGGTTGCTGTCTGCAAGTTCTTTCCACTTCATACACAGACAACTTTACAGACAGTTTGTACAATGGTTCGTCTATTTGACTGTCTGCAAACTGTTTAATGCATGCATACAGCCATGATCAAGCATGAATATGATTCCTGTATACCATTGTGTTACTTCTTGATACAAAACAGATCAAGCATAAATAAGGTGAACATAATTACAATATTTTTTAGAACCATCAATATAAATGATATATTAATATAGTATGAAACCACAAGTCCACAACTAGAAAGTCACATAAACAAGAAGCCCAAACCATCATCAATCTTCAACCTCTTACAAAAGTGGGCAAAGGTCTTTAATCCGCAGAAGACTAAATCATTCCCTTCTCCATGACCAAAAACAGCATCCAATCTTGCAAAGTAGGGAAAACAAATAGAAATCTCATCTCAGTTTTCAGTATCAAGTCTTCTCTTCCACTGAAATTCTCTCATCAAATGACCCATTCATTCATTAGCTAGCGCAAATTGTCCACTACTTCGGCGAAAAGCATCTCCTGGTACCGGCACTCACTGCTGCAGAATGCTTTATTACCTCTGAAGAAAAGAGGACCAATTATACCACAGAAGAATAGTAATGGCCTAACTGCTGAATTATAAAAGGCACAAGCGCGGCCACCTTCTTCTCGAGCTCAGGTTTGTTGGCCCCGACGAGCTTGTCCACCTGCTTCCCGTTCTTGAGGAAGAAGAACGTCGGGGTCGCTCGGATGTCCCACGACGAGCTGAAGTCCTACAGGAAATTCGAGAGAGGGTTACTGGTTTCACCATCGAATTATCTGGTGTTGACACTGCAATTTGACTAATGTTGGAGCATTATTGAAAAGTGAGTGTGTGATATCTTAAACACCTATGTAAATTCTCAACGTAAACACTGTCGGCCTGAAAGAAATAAGGATGTCTTCAGGAATCAGAATGCCAGGAAGTCCACAGAAGATGAAACTACTTGCATATAAAAGGGGAAAAGATTAGGAGAGCATTGGTTACCATTAGCTCGTCGACATCCACTGTCAAGAATAAGAAAGGCAGAGCCCTCAGGAGTCAGGACTAAGCATACCAATTCCTATTTACACAAGATGGCAAACTGCTGCAAACATATGAACTATACTACTATTTTTGTGGGTTCAAGACTAAACAGAAAATGACCTCATTGTACATTTTGTGTAAGTATGTTATAGTATAAGCAAGCAAACGCATCATGCACTCTAATTCCTAAGCCAACACGCTGCAGTGGCTATCAAACCTGCAACCTCTAAAAATGACAAAGTGATTTCTCCAGGTTTGCCTTTGCATTATCAGATACAACTATAAATACATTAGTTGCATAGTATAGCATGGAACAAATGTAAATTGGCAAGCTAGACCCATGCATACATATTGTAGATATTCTGAGAAACGTCAAGTATCTCCCATATTAAACATATGGTTTCTCCAAGACACAGGGTAGGTTTACTTACAATTTTCCCATCCTTGACTGCCTTTGCAATTCTTTCATCCCAATTCTCCTTGCTTACTTCAAGTGGCTATTCACCCATTATCTAACTTCCAAACATCTACTACTGTAAAGATAGTAGGACTAACCTGCTAAGTCCTAACCAACTACTGGACGTAGCAACGACAGAAAGAGCTTTAATTCTAGTTGGTCGTACTGGTACTCTGGTAGGTCATCATTCAAGGCCAAACTCCAATCACCTCCATACCACAGCAATCTAAAAAATATGGCGTCTAATTCAAACTAGTTACTCTCCAAGATCCTGATTTCAGCTAAATTGGAACCTAGAAGCCAAGAATTCACATATTCGTCAACCAACCAAGAAAACAGAAAGCAACAGGAATCCATGACCATGGATTCAGGACATGGAGAAAAAATATTAGCTCCCAATAACCGCATCGAGTAGCACAGACAGAGGCGGATTCGATTAGGCTTTGAACCTAGAGCGATTTACCTGGAATTGGAAGGGTGGATTTGGCGCCTACAAGACCCAAAGCCGCGAAGTTGGCAGAGTTGGGGAAAGTTGCTATACCTGCTGTACTAAATAGATTGTTAGTATAAAACTCCCCCAATACTTGCCGTTACATGCACTCACATGGACACATTAGCAGGCAGAAATCACCACCTTCTTCTGGAGAAGAAAAGGAGAGGACAAAGGTGACTTGGACTCTTGTGGAGACGACGACCACGAAGTCTCCTGGCCGGCTATGTGTGTTTGTATTACCGCCGCCGTCCGCTTCTGCTCCCCTGCCGACGCCACGGCCTTCCTCTCCTGCCCTGCCTCTTCCGCCCCGAAGCCAGTGCCACGTCGGTGTGCTCCATCTCTAGGGATAGGAAGGGCGTCGGGGAGAAGAAAGGCATATATAGAGACAACGCTGGATTTGGCGCGCAAAATACATCTCCGCGCGCGCAGCTAGATCCGCGGGCGCGTCGACTCGCGAAGCCGCCCCCGTACAGCGCGCGTCGAGCCGGCGACATGGTCTTGGAGCACGAGCACTCGGCGTCGCCTCGCGAGGCGACGAGCAGCGCTTCTCTCCTCATTGAATGCGGGGAACCAGGGTTGATTCTGCAAAAGTGCCGCGACGGAGACGGCGTTCCAAGACGCGTTGTACATGCCTTTAGAAGATAGTAACTTGACTTGCATGCATAAGAGAAGAGAATAAATGCACTTGACTTGTAATTTTTTTATTTGATTTACAAACTAAAAATACAATAACTCTTTCATCAAAAATCCAATCTGCGATCCGTTTGCATCGTTATGTTTGAAATTATGAGCTTAACAAAACAAGATCTATATTGAATATATTTTGATGCTACGAAATTTGTGTCATATAAAATTACTATCACGTATGAGTGTAGTTATTGTCAAATACATGTATAGTTACTGTCAGTTCTATAGTGTTACAACGGACAGTAACTCTACATGTGTTTGGCAGTAACTTCACTCATACACGACAGTAACTTTCCATATGAGTTATTTGCTATTGACATACATGTTTCTTTATCCTCTCAATGCATGCATGTTGGCAGCAACTTCACGTGGCAGTAACTTCATAAATTACAGATAATAACTGTAAGTAATTTCATGAATTACATATGAAACTTGATGTACATACGATAGTAATTTTACCATAATTAACAAACGCTAGTAACTGTCGATGGAGTAGAATAGTGGAACGGTTGCCGGTTGGGTTGGTTAGGAGTGTGTGCTTATTATACGTAGCCACTGATTAGTAATTATATGTGTGTGCGTGGAGCATATTCAGTGTAAATGGGCTATTCAGTGGCAACATGCAAACATGAATTAGGTCCATTGGATCTACCTTCAATGGCTAGGAATCATGTGGGTGGAAGCCTCTAATTCACTTATGTGTTTTGTCACAAAATCCCCCGTCTGACAGCCTCATTTCACAAAATAGTCCTCAACTGCCTCAGTCTCTTGCTTGGTCGTCTTCTTGGGTTTGTGCGACACCAATCCTCTCAAAAGAGAGAAAAACCAGACAGGAAACCAATCCTCGTCCTGACAAACAATATGCCGTATATATCATGCGAATAAATTTCTATTCTCGAAATTAGCCCATTTCTTTTCAAAGAAAAGGAAGTGCACTCTTTAAAGCGAACAAATAACGCCTTAGCAAAAAATCATATCAATCACATAAGAAATGTGAAAACCCCGCAACTTCTCACTTAAATCCACTTTCCCTCTAAGTGAACCTGAATGAATTCCCAAATCAAGGGAACCCCAAATAACCCATTAAACATCAGTCAATCATTTCAAATACTCATTAGATTGCCATAGGACAATTCGTCCTTATAACACCAATTTATGAGTTACAAAACTAATTCAATTCTAGGGCAATGTTCACATAAATTTGGGGATCCTTTAGTACACGACTCGCAAAGTACTCAAGCAAACCTCCTTCACCAGCGACATATTGTCGACAGGTAACCCCATATGCCCCATCAAATTTGTATTGGATCCTATTAATTCAATCCCTCCAATACTCTTATTCTCTAGTGTTCAACTCATACTCTGTTTGCACCACGATGAACTCCATCAATGGTCGACTTCAACTCATGAAATGAATCATTACTTTGGCCATTTCCTCAGTTAATGATCACCACACACTGTGAACATAAAAATCACCCATCTGTACTCAATTCCTCATATCCACAAAAGGAGGTAAGCTCCATTCAGGATTTCAGTTAACATCTGATAACTAAATCCTCTAATAACTCTACATCAATTTTACCTCAATCTTTTAGCCTCCACTAGCTATCAACAAATCTGAGGCTTAGATGTCCAAAACATAATTCAGGGAAACTCTTTCACCCAAAACTCACTCTTGACACTATCAATGGTTCACCAACTTATATGTGATATTAGTCGCATTACTCCCCATAGACGCTACGGTTACAGCAACACAATCGGTTTTTCCTCTAAGGCCGATATTTTCTCAATTAATTTTCCGCAAAGATTATGGCATAAGATCAACTCAGAACTCTATTAACCACACAAATCTTTATTATCACCTCATTACCAACATATCAACCATCCTCACTATAGATCTAAGCCTAATAGAGCTTCATGTTATGAGCTTAGCATTCATCAATATAAACCTTCCCAAGACTCACTAAACTCTACCACTTTACTACACACAACAGCACAGTCATCGCGACTATCTCATGTGCAACCACATAAGGTGCGGATATAATTCTGTCATCAAAATATCCACTACCAGTTAACAATCCCATAAGCACCTGATTCGAAGGCACTAACTAAAATCTATAAGCTCGATTCTTTAAGGATGATCAATCACTTAGATTTCAGCACGCATCAATGTACTCCTGTGAACTTTATTTACTATTCTCTTGAGTATGGGATCCGTCTGTTCTACCTCCGTAGGCATGTTATAATTTCCTACAAATTTGGTAACAACTTCATCAACTCATGCTTAGATATTGCTATCAAATCTCACTAGGACTTTATTAGCTTCATCCCTCAGAATTTGAGTCTCACTCGGTTGTACAACAATTCTTCTCCATTCAATTTAGTTGGGAAATTTATTTGACATCAAGATCCCCATTCTTATCCTCCCAACTAATCCCAATCGAGTTCTAACATTACAATTATTAGAACCTTCCAAAACATCGGTTGTGATTATAATAATCAATCACGATGCGAAATTGGCGGACTGAGCTTTATAATCATTCGCCTATTACCAATTGAAAGGATAACTCCAGGAGGGATTTTCCACTAAGACAATAGATTAACACACTTTTTAGCAAGTCTGGATCGCATGGCTAGGTTTATTGATTGGGACAAAGTAAAACTAATCATTCAATGTGGCTCAACAGTCTAAACAACCGTAATCACCGACTAGTTCATCAATAATTCAAATCCAACTATTAAGCAGAAATGGATTTGCCTTAGGCCGCTACTTCTTATGTAACTACTAAATCCCCATTGGATTCAAATCAACTTTTTATATAACTACAAAATGTACAAAATTCACAGGGGACTGAAACCAGTCACCCTCTGGGTAGGCGATTGCACATCATGTCGCCCAATGGGGGGCGACTGGTTCCTGTCGCCCAAGGCTCGGGCGACTAGAGCTCTGTCACTTGGCCATTGGGTGATTGGCTCCAGTCGCCCCCCATTAGGCGACTAGAGCCTATTTGTGTAAAAAAAATATTGCCGCGGGTATATTTTTATAATTTTCCAATTATAAACTACAAAATTAACAAAATGTGCAAAATTCACAGGGGACTGAAACCAATCACCCTCTGGGTAGGCGACTGCACATCAAGTCGCCCAATGGGGGGCGACTGGTTCCTGTCGCCCAGGCTCTGTCGCCTGGCCATTGGGCAATTGGCTCCAGTCACCCCCGATTAGGCGACTAGACCCTATTTATATATAAAAAATGTTGTCGTGGGTATATTTTTGTAATTTTGAATAAAAATAGATTATTCATACAAAAAATTCTACATTTGACGGGCATGGGCCAGGAAAGAGATTATATTCTGGTTGGGCAGATCCAAATTTCTAACTCGTTGCTTTCCTTTCTTATCTTAAGGAGTCGGATTCTTTCGTTATTTTTTAGTCCGTTTGCATGCCGTGCTTCTTTTTTTTTCTTTTGGTTTCTGATTCCAAAGCAAAGCACATGAGTATGTTCATTTTATTTCTGGCCGAAACCTGTTGGCCCTTAGAGTCGCAGTTGTTTAGGAGTTGGTCGAGTCCATGTATCACTCGATGAAGTACATGAACTCGAATAACACCTGCTATGCGTGAGTTTTTGTGCATAAAAGACTAGGGAAGGCTTCCCTTTTATCTCAGACGTGTTATTTTTGAGTTAATGAAAAACCATAAAATCGCTCCGTATTGATGGGCATACCGTGTTTTTTTGTTCTTGTGAATTCCTATATAGTACCTTCATTGTTGTTTTTGTGGACTTGATCTCCGATTGATCCCATTCTTCATGATCGTGTGCATAGTCGTGCACGGGCTAGGATGTGCTATGAATTGGCATGCAATTAATCTATTCCTGTCAACTAGACTAAACGCATCAAATTGCTGCTGTGTGAGTGGGAAAATTTGCATCACGATTGCTTTGGTCTACTCCTGTTATTGCTTCATGGGAAATTAATTGGTGCTGCTGAGATTGTTCCTGACCGAAGATAGTGATTGAAGTTTAGGCTGGATACAGCATACAATTATATCAACTGTTATGAGTTTGTTTGCTGCACATTACCAGCAAATTTTGGGCTGCTGCTCAACGGTTGTACCGTGAAAGATTGGGCCAACAATTTGCGCTAATTTGTGTTGTATCATCCTATAATCCTAGGAGGAAAAAAGAAAACAACTACAAATTCTATGGTTGATTAGAGAAAAAGAAAAGACATATAATTCATCAATCACTGGACCGTCATATTATAATATATTAGAAATCAGTCCAACAAGTTTGATACAAAATCAAACCTAAAGTTGACATGTGATTTTTGAAGTATAATTTCAATTTAATCCAAATAGATAAAAAGTTTAAATCAGATATAATTTTTAAAATTTATATCGATCAATTTTTTAAAAAAAATCGAAGGTCAATATTAAATCAAATTAGTGATATATATATAAATTCATACCCTGAAATAATTTTAAAATGGAATTAACCTGAATACAACTAAAATTCGAATTGAAATTAAATCCCCCATATTAATCTGGGAGGGAAAAGGCCTATAAACTTGCACATTAATATAAAGAAAATAGCTACAATAATTCATCAACCCAATGGTCGACTCTCCTAATTGCTTACAAATATAGGCTACAAGTTCGATATTCAAATCAAGAAACCGTATGCCATGTTTGAAGTACAAATTTGAATTGGACTTGAATAAGTAAAAACTAAAATGTATTTTAATTCTGGACTTATGTTTTCTTCAAAAATTAAAATTAAAATTCATATTTCAAGTACTTGAATTGAACTTCATTAAGTAAAAACTAAAATACATTCAAATACTGTACTAAAATATTTTCCAGAAAAATTAAATAGAATTATCTATATTTGTAAAAACTATTCATAATTACATATAAAGCAAATACATTAAGAACAAATTCAAACTAAAATAGAATTCAAAATTAGTTTTTGAAATGGAATTAATTTATATTTGTAAAAATAAATTAAATGAGAAGGGACTTAAGAAAAAATAAATTAAATGTCCTCATAAAAAGCTAATCTTAGTAATAACTCAAAACATATATAAAAGAGTAAATTTCATAATACTTCACATGCTTTGTCTAACCTTTTTCAAGGAACTACACACACTTTATCTAAACGTATCAGAAAATCCAATACTATCTGGGCCAACATGTTATGACAACATGGGGCCTCCTACAAGAGGAACAAGCCACACACAGCTCGCCAGATGATATGTGTGATTTTATCTAGCAACCAAACTAGATTTCTGTTTCTTTGTGGGTGGCATGTACTAGCATTACACATCCTAGATAGGATTTGGCTTTATGAAAACTATGGGACCATATGGAGATCACCCAGTGATGAGTAATCGACTTTGGTGACCCATACTAGCATTCACTACTATAAAACAAGCTATATTGGATGCATCATCACAGACGATTCATAGCGAACCATCTGTGCTGTAATTATCACATAAGATTTTACAAGCGTATATATATAATAGTGCTCCAATTTGACACTAATTTGTTACATGCATAGCGTAGATGGACTGAATCTGGATGTTCGTTGAGAACAATGTGAGTGAAGAGTACATTAATGGCGTGTCTACTTTTAGAAGAGCGGTCGAGCAGGATATGTTGAAGAAGACGATGAAATATATATACTGTCCATGCATTGATTGCGATAATCTGAAAATATTTACTAACTTAACGCAGATCGAAGCTAACTTAATTCGAAGAGGTTTCAAAAGGGGTATACATGTTGGACCAGTCACGGTGAAGAAAAAATTATACATGAAAGTAGTTATAACATCGTCGAGAGATACAACGATATGTCGGTTATAGATTGTGCTTTCGATGAGGATAGGTCATATGATGCCAATTTAGATTAGATGCTACGCAATATGAAGTTTTTTCCATACTCTCGGGAGTACATACTCTCACTTTTAATATACCAATTAAACAAATATTTTATATCTCTTTATCACTTTCAGTATACTTGAATACTAATTCTAAAATAATCCAATACGACTTAGTCAAAAATTTTCATCGGAGCCCTTTTTTGCTATATACATTTTTTCCATGTATAAAAAGAGGTACAAATCATACTATAAAAAGTAAATTGTGATGAAATTTATGATGGAACTTATTTTGAAGTATATTATAATCATTATTAGTGTAACCCTAACTCGCTGCCTGCGTAGCGCGTTCTTTGAACATTACTTATGAGCACCTCCCTAAAGCAGAAACTTGCCAGTGGACAATTGGACATGCATGCTGGCCCTGCGCACATGGCCTCTAGAATCTGAGCGTCACATACTCTCAAACCTGCAGGTATGTGATCACGACAAAATTTTGTACTAGTGGAGTCAGGCGTTTTGTACGCTGTATTCTAACCATAAGTCATGAGTGCGACATAGTACTCTCTAAACCAAGGCCAAACGCGAAAATTGAACCGCTTTCTGAAATTCCTGTAAAATTATTGTGGCATTCCTGCGTACCAAACCTGCTCTGAAATTCACTGCTGCAATGCCCATGATGAGAATTCAGCTTTTACATGGACGATGGAAACCCTTGATCAGGCTCGATAATGAGAGCCAGTGAGAAGGGTGGTCATTAAAGTTTGAAGCTCACGGGGCACACTGCAGGTTCCCACTGATTAACTACTCAAATGAACAAAGCTAATGACCTCCGCTAAAACAAAGCAAATATGCTGAATGATTAGCAGCAGTGTGCCAGTGTCTATGATAGTCCGAACATTGGACCACGTACAGGAAACATTATAATCTATTAGTAAATCAAACTATAACCTCTAAATCAAATAACAACTGATGATTCGTCAACGTCAAATAACACTATGATGGGTTTCCAACAGAAAATATGATCCCTCCAAAAAAAGAAAAGAAAAGATATGACAAAACAACATTAGAGAGTACAACTAATAGCCTACTGACCATCTCCCTCCCCTCTCGGCCTCCAAATATCTTTGGTTGGGAAAGCAAACAGGCCAGCACAAAAGCTCAATGGCATAATGATAGACCAGACTATTCATTGTCCATGTTATATGCCTGTTGGAGCTGCATTATTACAATTATTGGATCTCCAGCTGTGTTTGTCTAATTTTTTTCCCAAGATCAAGCAGTGATAATTGTAATTGCAACGTTAACTCAATACAAAATAGCCATCACAGAGCATTTGTTAAATATTGAACATGCATATCCATTCAATTATAGTAAATAAGAGTTGACAATCCTTGCACTAGTTAAAGGTTTAAGGCATTCTCCCACACACGAGCAGGATTACAGTTGGAAAGTAAAAATAATACATGAGGGCAGCGATAGCAATATAACAAAACAAAGGGTAAGTAAAGACCCGACGATAAAGGACACAAGAAAATGGTCCTTGTACAAGCATCATAACTACCCGAGGGTTCCGAAACAGAGATGACAGCCACTAGGATCCTTGGCTAGTGCTCATCGTCGGGCTTGCTTGCATCCCTCATTTCATCGCCGCCATCATCCTGTACACATAAATAGTTGGCATTATTGACAATAAAATGTAGAATGCTATGTTCATAGATTTTGCATTATTACTGGTCAGTACACTGATCTACCTGCATATCAGAAGTCCACAAGGTGAGATTGTCGCGAAGAAGTTGCATGATCAGGGTGCTATCCTTGTAGGAATCCTCCCCAAGCGAATCCAATTCAGCAATGGCTTCATCGAAGGCCTAGAAACATAAGTGAGTATGATCACATACCAAAAGACAACATGGGCTAGCTATTATCAGCTAATTATTTGCAGCAAAGTTTTACAGGACTGTAGGATCCAGATCAATTACACCTTTTGAAGGATAAGAATTCAATGACATAAAAGAGTTGAGCTAACAAGTTGGCAGTCCAGCCAGAAGAGTAGCATGGTGCTCTCCTTATCTTAATCAAGCAGTCCATGTCATTACTACGCTTGCACATAGCAAGCATGTGGGGCTACACTCTGCAAGATTACAATCACATCTTGGAAGCATGCGATAATTTGAGCCGGCATGGGACCTCTACAGGATACCAAGAAACCAGTGATCAAACATCCAAAGCAAGCAGCTGAACACTGGCAGATTGTAACGGTAACTGAAGAATAGTTACACTCCCTAAGCTACTGCAGACATAGTGAGCTCTGAATAATACGGTCGCAAGCAGCGTAAGAATCTACCGTCACATGAAAAATCGAAAATATTGCCCGATGCATTGGAAAAGGGAACTAAATCAGCCCAAATCATCTAAACGAACATATCAAATCAACCTATTCTTCCACGCTGATCTGTACCAAATTATAGATCTGCGCCAAGTTCTTGAACTAACAAACTCAGAAAGTAAGCAAGAAGCAGCAAATCACCTGCTTGGCGAGCGAGCACGCGCGGTCCGGCGAGTTGAGGATCTCGTAGTAGAACACAGAGAAGTTGAGCGCGAGGCCCAGCCTGATGGGGTGGGTCGGCGGCAGCTCTTTCATGGCTATGTCCTAGAGAAAGGAACCCCACCCAGATCCAACCTTTTTGAGCCAAATTGTTCGCCAAAGGAGAAGAGAAGCAAGAAAAAGATGCGGATGCTGGTGGAACAGGGGGGAAAGACCTGGGCGGCCTGGTAGGTGGCGAGGGTGGAGTCTGCAGCGTCCTTACGCTCGGTGCCGGTCTTGAACTCGGCGAGGTAGCGGTGGTAGTCGCCCTTCATCTTGAGGTAGAAGACCTTGGCGTCGACAGCCGCGGCGGCGGGGACGAGGCGCTCGTCGAGGAGGCGAATGATCCCTGCGCAGATGTTGGTGAGCTCGGCCTCGACACGGGCGCGGTACCCTCGCGCCGCCGCGGCGTGGCCCGCCGCGCCGCGCCCGTCCTCCTTCTGCTCGATCGAGGACACGATGCGCCAGGACGCGCGGCGCCCCCCGATGACGTTCTTGTACGCCACGGACAGCAGGTTCCTCTCCTCCACCGTGAGCTCCCCCCCGCCGGCGCCCGCCGCCGCCACCACCTTCTCCATGAACTCCACCATCTCCTCGTACCGCTCCGCCTGCTCCGCCAGCTTCGCCATGTACACCATCTCCTCCCTCGCGCCTCCTCCCGCTGCCACAGCCATCTCTCTCTCTCTCTCTCTACCCCCTCTGCGTGTGCGCACGGGCGCGATTCCTGCGGCTTTGGGGTGGAGTCTGTGGGTGGAGACCAGGGGGGAGGGCCGGAGGAGCGGCCGCGGTTTTAAAACGAGGGTCACCTTGGGTGGGTGCCCTTTTTATCTTTTTTTTTTTTTGCTTCGCTTTTCCTTTTTTTTTCCTTGTGGGGCGTTGGAGATAAGAACGAGGGGGAGAGGAGATTTTGTTCAGTTCAAAGACAAGGAGATCTTTTATGTGCGTGTTCATACGACGTGTTAGCTGCTGATTAGTAGATGGATTTTTTTGAGGGAGATTGGCTGCGCATCTTGTGAGTTTCCGTGTGAGGTAGCTAGCTAACCTAGTTGGGCAATGCCCATGGTGGTATGGGTCACCTGGGCCAGGATAGTGAATCTCCAGTCAAGAGATAGTTGGGCCTTCATACTTGACGGCCCGTCTTTCATCTCAGGTTTAGGCTTTTGCTTGTGGGATATTCTTCCGGTAACCACGCGTGGGCGTGGCTCACTGGGTAAACGCACACTGTGATGTCCTTGTATTAGTGCTCGACCTGTGTAATATTGCTGAAACTCAAAAGTAAATATGGCAATGACACAATCATGTTTATTTACCTACTAGTTTAATACCTGTACTTTGCTACGAATAAAAAATTATGTTATCCTCCACGTTCGGCCGAGCTTCCTGGCACACCTGATCGATCTTTGCTATTTTCTTTTGTTAGAGAATTTTTAAAGAGCTAGAATTTGTTTTATTGGATATATATTTTTTATCCGTTAGAGATTTTTAGGAAAGTGATAAGAGTGAACCTACCACCGATTATCACCACTGCGTTCTTTTTATTTTCTTTAGAGACCACTATGTTCTTTTTAATTAGTAAAATATGAATCTTCGTTCCATCTTGTTTCACTTGTATGGACTTTTCTGGGTTTCAATTGTATGGTTAGCTTTCTAAAAGATCTAGGTATATTCTTTTCGGCTGTGACCGATGACTTCTAACTACAACGAATGATTTTTACTCTTAAAGCGAGCGTTTGCACAAATAGACCAAATGCTTATAAGTTGCTTCGAAAAGACTATCCCGATAAGCCACTTCAAAAAGACGGTGGAGGAGTCGTTCCATTTGTTTGTTCGGGGGTAGTGATGTGGACATAAGCATGCTTTGTATTTTCAAGTTCAAGATGCTTTACACTTTCATGTTAAGACATTGATTTTCTGGAAAGAGTTGTTGAGCCGAATAAAAAATTATCAGGTGAATTCTTCCCCTAATGAATCTACACATGATAATATTAAGAATTGATTATTACCTAATGCATATATATTATGTCTACTCATATTTGAAACCATTGTTAACTTAGAAGCCGAGAGGGAATAATGTGAGCTTGCTATCCACGAAGTTCAAGAAGATATCTACAAAAAAACTCCAAAGAGCATCTGCCGAATTATCTCTCTTATCTCTCAAGCAAGGCAAATCGAAAATGTATTTTCCCTTTGAAAGCACTGTAGCGCCAACATGCACTATAGTGCCCAAACAACATGTACTGTAGCACTGATTTACTGTAGCGATGACTTAGGCCCTCCTCAAACGTGTTGTGGTTTTTGGTTTTTGGCTGATTGCAAGCGAGATTGAGGGGTAAGGGATACTCACATTGAGAAGTCACTCTATTCAAAGTGACTAATATAGTGACTCCTACAAATGGCTTATAAAAACACCTTAAGAAGCCACTTTATTCAAAAGTCGGTTTCTAAAAGCTAGCCAATTTGCTATAGCTTGTGCTGTAGCACCACCTTAGAATTCTGTATATACGAGGGTGGCCCCTCCATGTAAGGTAGCTTGAAAAAAAATCAGAAATGCAAAGTTCTTGTTCTAGGGTTTGTGTGAGATAAACTCCACTCTCCATAGAATTGAGAATTATCTGAAAATTCTGGTTTCCATCGTTTTTATGGTTGCCTCGGTGATTGCAAGAATACATTTACTTCACATGAGCGAATAGACAAAAGGGATTGAAGTGTGTGGTTGGGTGAATCGAGTGTTGTAGGTAGAGATGGTAATGGGTACCCGGAACACGATACCTGGTGGGTTTTCACTCTATTAGGGCATGGGTCTGAGTCAATTTCCTAACCCATAGGTCTCTTAATAGGCAAAAAGCCCAACCCATCGAGTTTGCCGGGTTCGGGTATGTTCCTATAGTACCCAAACCTGTAAACTCATGGGTAATATAAACCCGATCCATAGGAGTTATAAACCCAGACTCCCAGGCAAACCAGCCCAGCCCATAGCAGCCCATTAGCCCCATTGCCCCATAGCAAACCAGCCTAGCCCATCTCTAGTATAACCCTAGCACTCAGACTCACTCGGTCAGTCGGTCACTACTCACTACTTGTAATGAACTTGCCGTATGCTGATATGCTATGCCAACTTTCATGGGCACGGGTTTGGGATAGCAAAGCCCAAATCTCTAGTTGTAGGTTGCTGTAATAGAGACGGTGGTTAACTATGTCATTCATCAGGTTACATGTGTTCAGTTATCTCCAATTCTAGGCCGTGGAGATTGGGCAACACCTCCCTACATTAGGAAGCTATAAGCTATAGGTTTAAAAGAATGAGGCCTTTACTTGGGCCACTACCAGGCCATCTGTATGTACAGGTGCGTTCTTTTCAGATGCAGTTTATGTCTTTTGACTCTAGTGTGAGTGTTTGTGCGAACAAATTAAATACATATAAGTTGTTTAAAAATAGTGGTGAAAAAATCGTCATATTTATTTATTCAAAAGAAGTTATAAATCATAAGCCGAAAAAACGAACCATACATCTTTCATAAATCATGTCCCATTTACATGCTGACATGCGTCATTTTTATATACATTTACCCATCATTTTGCCCCATTATTTTTCGCATTTTAGGACCATTTATCATCATTTACACATTTTCCATATTTAATTGCTCAAAATGGACCTTTTTACATTTTTTATTATTTTCCCGCAGGCCGGCGCGATCGAGGCGCATAAACGACAAATCTGGACCTTCGTGCTGCTCCGTGCAGAAGTATGCGTCATCACGAGCGTGTAGGATTTATCCGCGCTGAAAACGGAGCTCCGGAGGGCCAGAACAGAAGAAAACAATGGGAGAGGGACTTGTTTGCAAACCCTAGATAATATGTGGACTAATCTGCAAATGCCAAAAATCCCCAATCCCACAAAACCCTTCGGCCGCCGCCTGTGTTGAGGGAGCCCGGCTTGCCTTTTCTTCTTCTCCCCTTTGCCCCCTTCCTCTCTCCTCCCTCTTCCACAAATCCGGCCACCGGCGAGCGCTGGGCCGTAGCTCGCCGGCGCACCACCCAACTCCACCGCCAGCTCTCCTCCCCCGCGCCTTCACCTCCAGTGCGTCGTCATCATCCAACCACCTCCCTTCCGCCGCTTCCCACCGCTCTCCCAACTCCACCGCCGTCTCTGCGCATCCTTCCCCACCGCGCCCCCTTCTCTTCTCCGGCCACCTCCGGCCAACCTCACCTTCCCCGCCGCCATCTCCTTCCCCACTTCCTCCGGCCGCCACTCTTCCCCCTCTCGGTCGTCGTCCCTTGCTGCGCCCCTTCCTCTCCTACTTCCTTCTTCACCCAGCCGATCTCCTCTCTCCGCCGCCTCTCTCCATCCGGTGCGCCCGCCGCCCTCTTCCGCCTCCCTTCATCGGTCGCCCTTGTGCCCCTCAACTTCCTCCACCCGGCTGCATCTCCACCGACGGCTTCTTCCTCATCGACGCCAACTCCATCGCCGGCGGCCACCACGTCACCGAACCAAGCGCCGCCTCCAGATCCACCGGTCGCCGCCTCTGGTCTTCCTCCGCAGCTCACCGGCACATCGCCATTTACCACCAACCACGCCGACGGCTTCATCATCTCCACCGACGGCTGCACCCTCCTCTACTTCCTCTACAGCAACATCTTCATCGACCCCGACGGCCGCAACTTCTTCAACCCCTCGGTTGTCTAGTTTCTTCCCTTTTATTTCTTTAGCTCTTCATTGCTATTCTGTTAACTGATAATTGCAATTACACTGTGATGATGAAATGTGGATTATCCTATGAGATCTGTGATATGTGCATGAGAACAGTGGCTATTCTGTGATTGTGCTCTGCTAGCGTGTTCCAGAATTGCTTTATATTCCTGTTGCAATGTGTTGATGAATTGTGGATTGTCATCTGAGATCTGTGATGTATGCATGTGTCCAGTAGAGTTGTGATTCTGCTCTGTTAGTTTGTTTCAGATTTACTATATGTTCATGTTGCCGGTAGTTTAATTCTAGTGTTTGTGTGTGATCTGAAGTCGTGTGTGATCTGTGTTAGTAAGTAATGGCTAGTATTTGTGATTTCAGCTGTTGTTAGTTGTGTTAGCTTGTTAGTAACCCTTTCAGTTATTCTTGTTAAGTAAATCATTTTGTGTTTGTGTGTTGTCTAGCGCGGATTAGCTAGCGAGCGTCCGTCTCCTTTCCCTTGCTGTCTCAACCCACCTTGTGCTTCTAATTCTCCCTTGTGCTTCTCGACCTCCCTCTTTTCTTCTTTGCGCGGATGGTCGTTAGCGAAGTCGTGCGTTCTTCGTAGTCTTGTGTTTGTCGTCCTGACGCAATCGTCTAGTTAGCCGTCGATCGTCTTCCCCCTCTTTCTCTCTCGACTCCCCTCTATGCTTCTAGACTTCCTTCGTGCTTCTCGACTACCTCTTTCTTTCTTGCGGTCGATAGTTATTTAGGTCGTCGGTCGGTAGTTGTTTTCGTCGTGTCGTTCGTGCGTCGTTCGTCTAGTCTTTTCGTCGTTTTGTTTGTTCGGTCGTACGATGTCTATTTGTACGGTTGTTCGTCCCGTCGTTGTTGGTTCGTTTGTTTAGTTAGTTCGTTCGGTCGTTTTAGTTTAGTTTTCTCCCCCGTTTCGTTTGACCTAGCTTTAGCTGAGCACCGGTAGCCTCAGTCTAGTCCCTGTGGAGAACACGACACTCGCCGCTATTTCAGTGGCAACCCGTGCACTTGCGGGTGTGCTATTTTTGCACGATCAAGCACATGCCAAACCAGTAGCGTCAATCCAACCGGCCCAATCCAAAGGAACAGCTGAACTCTAAAGTGAAACTACTGCTTACGTAACAACCTCTACCCAGTCAGCTTTATCATCCATCGGCCATGCCATACTGCCATTTGGCCATCGAATTCTACGAGCTCTACCAAATCATGGGCCGAACAAGTAAGAACGAACCCTTCCAAGCAGGGCACGCCGCCGCTTACGGGACGGGAAGCAACCGATGGATTTCGGGAGATTTTTACCGTGAGCGGGCAAGAAAAGAGGCAAGGAAACAAGCGGAGCGCGCTCGTGCAAACAGGAAAGGAAAGGAAGAGCATTAGCCACAGGCACTTCACTTCACTGCCGTTTTGAACGCACCCGCGTGCATTCCTGACTTGCGTAAGAGCCGCACATGGGCTGTGTGGCGTGCGTGCTCCGCCGAATCCGCCTCGTACGTCCGTTGGTTCGCCACACCTGGCAAGCCATGGCATGCACTGCACGTTTTTCACTGCAGCGCGGCCGGGTTTGCCCTGTCCTACCTCCGCTGTTTTGTTGTGGTTATTGGCTGGGGCCCCTTTTGTTCTATGAACAACGCATGTGGTATTATTTGGATGAGGCACTGCAGAAATTTTTTTTAGACCGGAGATACTGCAGCTGGGACGGGACAACGTGGAGTTGGGTTTGAATGTGGATGTAGTGCTGTTTGAGGGTTTGTTCGGCAACCGCTGCGGCTTATGGTTTTTTGCTGAAATTTTTGAATTTTGACTGTTTACGGTACAGATTACGGAGAGAGAGATACTCACTTGCGATTTTGGCTGCTACAGATGCTGGGTTTTTAACGTGTACATCGTTTAACTTGTAGACCCCGTCTTGAGAAAATATTCCGTTTGAAAGTTAGATACTGTAGCAAAAGTCAAAAGCCGCCAGCTTCAGAGGAAAAAGAACATGCCCTGATTCACTCGAAACAGGAGAGCTGGATCCGAGATCGGTAGGGTCTTAACATGTAATTCCATGGAGCTGGCAAGTGGCCCAGGTTGTAGGGATGATGTTTAAACCTCCACGTTCACTCGGGTCTGAGCCTTAAGACTCGTTTAGGTGCCAATCTTCTTCTTTAGTGAATTCCAGGGCAAACATGCGTACGTGGAGTATGGTTTTGCATTTCATTTGCTAGCTTTGATATTCTTTAGCAATTAACAGTTGAAACGCTGCGAAATAAATTGAGGGAAACGGGATGCTAAAACGACCCACAATTTGAAACTAAACTGATCCCACAATAGTAATGGAACCGAAATGGACCGTCGAAAGCACCAAGCGCACCGAGACAATACGAAGTCAAGCAAGCCCATCTAGAGGACTAGGTAAAAACACAAAAGGCTTCTGCTTTTATACCAATGAAGGTTAGGACAGAAAGGTCTGTCTCTCCGTTCGTGAGAGGTGTCATCTCCACATCCCTTTCATTCCTGATCTATCCCCTTGTTCGGTCTGATGCTTGTTTCGTAGCTTAATTACCACTAGCAGCGCACGCATGGAAAAAAAGAGCAAAAAGCGTGCGACTAACGGAAGAAATGTTATTCTTGTCACGCTATCAGCTCCATTTTCCATTCGTATGATTAAACTTGGGGCGTGGAATAAGAATAATTCCCTCCCTGTGGAAGTGTGGAGAGGATTCGTGTCGTATAGACTTTGGAGTTTGGACCGAACACTTCATCTTAAACAGTGGTCGAATTTGCAGTTGATTGTAACTGCCAGCTGAACGAATGGATCAGACCAGCCGGTGTCAGATGTCCGGTTGGCCCGTCATGCTGTAAATTTTCTGTTCAAATATTTTATCAATTTCACATTTCCATGTATCAGTAGTGATACCAAAACCAAACACGAGTTAACCATAAACTGACACAAATAACAATCCTGATTTTCGCCACCAACATCAAGAGACACCACAGCACACAGGACACCATGCAAATAGCCTGTAATGTCACAAGGCTCATGCCCCAAAAGGAGTTTTTCGGCTTTTCTACATTAACTAACTTTTAAACGGGGTATCTTTTTAAGATAGGGTCTACTAGTTAATTGTAGTACATACTATACCGATTTCATTTATATTAGCAAAAGCCGCACGCGAGTTTCTGTTACTCTGTAATCTCTCGCACAAATAACCCAAAAGTCACAAACCGCAGCTAAAAGCCATAAACTCCAGCCAAAAAGAACAGGCCCTCTGTCGAGACTCCAAGCGACCGCAAAATATGTGTAGCCCAGGGGCGGAACCACAACTCGGGCAAGGTAAGCTTTAGTTAGGATGTGAAAAAAATATGTAGTGTACAGCTCAGATAAATTCAGTTCAGCCTGGGTAATATTTTTATAGTCCAGTTAGATAATCTAAATCATTCTACCACTGAAGTTAGGGTGTAACCAAAACCTGATTCCGCCGCTAGCCAAGCAGCGCTTGATGGGCAAATTGTTTTGTCAGAAACAATAGGTATACGTTCTCTGACGGTGACGGCGTGACCACATCACCACCGAAAAACAGCAGGACTTGGCCAGTAGCACGTACGCGCGTGCACCAGGGTTGTGGAGGCTCAAGACGCCGGGACGGCGAATCGCAGGCCCCTCGTAAAGCTTGGCGAAGCCCGCGGTTTTTCCACGGTCGGCACGGCAAATCAGCCCCATCGCGTCGCGGAATTCCCAGCTCCGGAACGCACCGCACCACGTTCGCGCGCGGGCGAACCAAGCTTTATATATCCGCACGGCGAGCGTGGCCTCCAGACTCCAGAGTCCAACACCTCGCAAGGAAAATATATACGCTCGCTCGCACGGAGTTTTATCTCGTCAGATCGACTGATTCCTACGTACGTGCACGGTGCGCCGGGTGCGTTCCTGCGACGATGGCCATGGCGTTCCCGCCGAACATCGTGGCGCTGAGCAAGGTGCAGCGGCTGTACGACGCGTGCGACGTGGTCTTCTCGTCGGCGGCGCCGGAGGAGGGGATGCCCACCCTCAGGGAGATCAGATGGCTGCAACACCTCCTCGGTACGTACGTACGTCGGACGTCAACGCTACGTTCGTTTGTTCTTAGCATGCGTGTCTAAGCAGTTAGCACATACTACATATAGTACGTTCTTGGTCGATGGTGAAGGGGATGGCTTACAGTGATGTCTATCTTGACGTGTAGATGGCATGGAGGCGGCGGACGTTGGGATCGACGACGGCTCCAGCGACGGGGAGAGGCCGTCGTCCTCGTCCTCGTCGGACGATGAGCTGAGCCCCAAGAGCGGCCGGCTCCTGCCGGCGCACGCGTTCACGCGGATCACCTACGTGCACATACACCAGTGCGAGGATTTCTCGGTATGCAAGTGCGGTTCGATGTGCGCCACTCTTCCGAGTTGCCACACGATCGAGTTGCGGGTGGTCACAACGAGTTGGTTTAATTTTGACAGATCGGCGTCTTCTGCTTTCCTGCGGGCGCGACGCTGCCGCTGCACGACCACCCGGAGATGGTGGTTTTGAGCAAGCTCATGTACGGCTCGGTGCTTGTGCGGTCGTACGACTGGGTCACCACGCCGCCGTGCTCTAGCCCAAGAAAGTGTAAGCCCCATCACACTTTGTTTGCGTCAATGCATGCCTCCTTTAAGTTTGATTCGTTGATTTCAATCGAAAGTGTGGACGATTAACCTGTGAGGCAAATCGGTTTACGCAGCGATGGTTTGATGAATTAAGCAAATGGCGCAGTGATTAGAAGATTAATTACTGTTTATTGCATCCATTGTACTTAGAGTGGCCAATGACGTGCTGCAGGTGGTTTGGCCAGGGTGGTGGCCGCCGACGAGGTGTGGCACGCGCCGTGCAAGGCGTCGGTGCTGTTCCCGCGGAGCGGCGGCAACATGCACGCGTTCACCGCAGTCACGCCGTGCGCGATCCTCGACGTGCTGACGCCACCGTACTCGGAGGAGCTAGGCCGGCCGTCGACCTACTTCAACGACGTCCGCATCCTCTCTCTCCCAGGTGCTTATGCTGCTGTTATTCTCACGCCAAAACTCGTACAAGCGTACATCTCGTCGTACAAAATGTCCAAGCAATTGCAGCTTAACAGTAGTCTCTAACTGCCTGACACGGTGCTTTACGCCATTTTTGTTCAGGTTTTGCTTTTCTTGAAGAGACAGACTTGCCCGAGGATTTTAGCGTTGCGGGGGCGCCGTATCTTGGCCCTGAGCTTACGGTCGATATGGATGATGGTGACGACTACTACGACGACGATTATGACGAGTAGCTAGCTCACTGCCTTTTCAGAAAAGCTAGACACTAGATAGTTACGTGTACTAGTTCTGTACATGGCATGTACAAGTTTTTTTTTCTTTTTTGCCCTTGTGTATATGCTCTTACACTGGTAGTTTTTTTATAACATGCAAAAGGCTTACATGTTATTTTATTAATAGAAGAAGAAAGAGTACAACTAATTACTTAATTAAATTAGTCAGGTGAGAAAGTACAACATGGCTTGCTCATGCCTCTTTCTAAATCAGGAACCGGAAAAAGAAAAACATAAAAGACTAAAATAACACCAACAAAAGCAGTACAATTATAGTATCCAATTGCAAAGGCAAGAAGCTCTCGCTGAACTCCATAACAACCATTTTTACTAAATAACCTCCAAAATGTATTGCAAGGAGCGAAACTTATTATTGAATACTCTTGCATTTCTTTCTTTCCAAATTGTCTAGAAAACTAATATCACCATTATGTTGAAATCTTTCCCGTGATCCTTCTGAACAATACTCTGAGTAGATAGCTACCATTTTGAAAGTTCAGAGTCCGCAGCTGGCATGATAGCACTACGATTTGTCAGGGAAAGGGTAGCAAACCACACCTGCCTGCAACAACACAATTGATTAAGAGATGCTGAATTATCTCTGGTTCTTGTTCACATAGCACACATGCCTCAGGAAGCGGCAATACTCTATTCTATAACCAGTCAACAGTCCAACATCGTTTCAGAACAACCAACCATGCGAAAAACTTACGTCGCAATGGAGCTCCAGATTTCCATATCAATTTATAACATGGTAACCTAATGGCACCATGGAAGAAAGCTTTGTACATTGAACTTGCTGTGTACGAGAGCAAGGAAGACCACTTCCAGATTATTCTGTTTTGCCTTTCTTCCTGTAGCTATACTTGTGCCACTCGATTCCAAATCTGAATATATCCTCTGATCACCACCATGGATACACTTCCCTGTATATCTTTGATCCAAGCATTGTTTGCTAGAGTTTCTTTCACTGTTCTTCTCTCACACACTTTCTTACCCACCAATTGCCAAAGATTTGGTGCCAAGGTTTTGTTGACAAGTCGTCTAACCAACCATCTAACCAGAATAAAATTGAGCTTCTATCTCCCAGCTCAAAACTAAGAGATGCCTCAAATATAGATTAAATAATACGGTCCTGCTAAACTTCCTGCCCAACCATGTTCTTGCATTATCTGCTTTTTAGCCACAACCATCTCATTTGTAATGTAAACCCCATAATCTGCAAATTTTGATTGCCAAGGCCACCAAATTCTAGAGGCCGATACACATACTGGTAGTTTTATGAAAAAATTGCATCGATGGTCCATAGACTTCTGCAGAAGTTTTATTTAAGGGGTTGTCTAGACTTTAAATTTTCTTATGCGTAAGTCACATTTTTATTTATTTGAATCAACATCCAATCATATAACATGTCAATCTATATACAAATCTAATTATCATGAAAATTGGCTTAAACTTAGGAAAATTTCAAACATCATAGAAATAGCAAATCCGTTTATTTAAATCCCTCAACTTTTAAATTGGCATGGCAGGTCGAACAAGTTTAGAGACCTACCACGGCCCAATTGAGCTGTGTGCCAAGGGAAAACTTTTCTATGAGGGACCGTAATGCAGTTTTCTGTTCTCTCTTTTTTCTGAGTAGATCGTTTCCAAAAGAAACACAAAAGAAAAGGAATTAGAAAATTTTCTCTACCTGAAAACGAAACAAACGCAAACAGACGGCCGGCCACAGCCTACAAGCTGTTTTCTAGAAGAGAATCCACGGTATTGATCAGCATGGCGTTGTTGGCTTAGTGCACATGGTTGGGTTGGGCATCTGGGCAGCGGTTTGCTTGGTGCGACATATGACCATGGGCGCGCGGCTTGCAAAGTTGCAATAATCACTACGCTCGCATGGAAGTCGCGTTAGTGGGAGGACTTAATCGTGCGATGGTCTTTAGTCGTGAAGATACGATGGAGATGTTGCGTAAGACTGGACAGCGTGAAGATATGAGAAAGCCTTCGAGTTGTTTCAAAACGACAGGAACAAAAACGAATTGATGGCTGTGACGGGAAAGATGTCAACGGCCTACAGTTCTATTAGCTTTTCGGACTGCACGGGGCCGAGTATTCCATGACCAAATGAGAACGGGCCTCTCCAGAAGTGATTGTCGCTGATAGTAGCATTAGGATGCCCGTTTAGAAATGTTCCTGTTGGAAAACATGAGTCTGTGCCTGTAAGCTTGGTCTATGGTGGGCACCTCACCACTTAATCTATAAACAGTGAGTTCCAACCATGGTAAGTGTTGCAGGCAGAACAAAGGTCATAGAAAGAATAAGAACAAGACCAAGGGCACATGTCTATATTATCTATGTAATGAGTAAGGTCACATGATAAAAAACTGTCTGAGTTTGAAGCAAATGAAGAGTACATGCTTAGTAGCAGTAGCAAAGAATGATTTAGATGTACTAGTCACCAGTCAATTAGGTACTTTTCATGAATGGATATTAGATTCAGGTTGTTGCTTTCATATATATTTGACGAGGAAGGTGTTTGATGAAAGATCTCTACACCCGACGTATAGAACTGTTTATTTAGAGGATTGTAAGGAGTATGCAATTACTGATGTAGGAATTGTTACATTGGAGATGTATGATGGAACATGTTGCATGTTGGCAGGAGTTTGGTACGTCTCTAGCTTAAAGAAATCTAATATATGTAAGATCGCTTGAACTCGAAGGTTGTGAGGTATCACTTCGAGGTGGAGTCATGCGAGTTACTTGCAAAAAGCAAGTAATCAAAAAAAGTATCTGGAGCAATAGATGATACTGATTAAAGGGTAATCCTAGTTAGGAGAAGAAAATTGTGTTGTCAACAGTAGGTACTTAGATCTCATATGTAGTTATGTGCGGAACTACAAAGACCATTACAAAATCTAATAGAGACAAAGCGAATATGCGAGCTATTGGAAGAAGGAAGACATGGTGAAACCAACCACATGGTACCGGGGAGCAGGAGAAACTCAGAGGCTGAACAAACCTATGGTATGGAAGCTTGTAGGAACAAGATGCGTGGTTAACCAAACTACACAACGAAGGAGTTCTCAATTGGAGGGTCTGAGCAGGCTAGCCTACGAACACTAACACACACATTACGGTGATGTGCATAAGCCCCTTGTCAGACCCAGATTTTATAATCCGGAGTCTACTGTGTTTAGCTGCACTATTCCCTGGATCAGTAGATAGTGCGCACAGTTACAGTAATGGACATCAAATTACATATCATGCGGAAGCATAATTAATATAATAGACTTACTCATGGGCCGATTAGGCCGAAATCATTAAATTGCAGCAGCGGAAGAACGAAGCACACAGGTGGGATCTTCAGGACATGCCCACAGGCAGCCCACTGGAGGTTCGCGACCTAACCCTTGACATCTTCATCTTCTCTGCCAGCTGGTCCAATCTTGTTGCTGAGGCGAGGTGACTTGATTCCTGATTCTGAATTTTGTCGCAAAAGCGAGCGTGAGCACTCCAACCCCGTGCTCCGCGAGCCAATACACAGGATGCAAATAAATAGTATGCATGGCTTAACAAAGGAGAGGCTCGGGTTATTTTATTTGCCAAAAATCGCTTTTGGTAGCATTATCATGATTTAATTTTAGTATTATTGTTGCTACCTAAAATTCACACAACAATTGCCATAATTGACTTAATCCACCAGAGACATACTTTCCTTACTGATTGCTGTCTAAGACTCCAAACAGCGAGTGACATCATTTAATTAATCCACCGAACTCACACTTTCTATAATCAGTGATGTCTAAAGCTCCAAACAGCAGATGACTTTAATTATACGATTCACCAATCAATTGCTTCCTAAATCCCTAAACAGCGAGTATCATAATTTATGTATTCCACCGATCAATTGCTGCCTAAAACTCCAAACAGCTAGTACCATTAGTCATTTTGAATCCACCAATATCTTTTGTGTTCTAAATTCCTATCAATCCAATCTTGTAATTTCTATTCATCAACTCTTCATCTCTAAATTCCAATGATTAAATAATACCATTGGTTTTAAATCCACCGAAATCATTCATATTCAATCCTCTTGTTATTGATCCAAAACCATAATTCATTCTTCCAATAATCAACCTCATTATTCCATTATTTATCACTAACTAATTCACTAGTATACCTCCACCAAATACATCAATGATCGGATCTACGACTCACTAGTATACATCTACCGAGAATACACTTTACCAAGTTTATGATCCACTACTTGTTATGATTTCCTCCATTATTCTCAGAAAGTCAACTCATCCATCTAGTGTATAATCCAATCCTATTAATTCCCATTATCGCCTATATCTTCCAAGGATTTATATTAATCATCAGTGTAGTAATCCAGCAATTACCTTCGCACTCCTTAATTCTCCAAAAATCATTTAGATCATCTATATAGCCCATATATTCAGCTAGGCTCTACCAATCTATTTCTTCCAGAATCCACACCATCATTCTCACCACTATGATTGACATGAATCCACCAACATCTCTATGCGATTACCATAACCATCTATTTTCTATTCTTACGACTCTATTTATTCTTCCTGATGTCTTATTTGTGAGAAGTATTATCATCATTTAAAAATATAATACATAGAAATTTCCTGAGACCTAGCAGATTTGCACAAAAACATAATGTGTAAAGGAATGCAATAATAATAGCGATCCAGATTCCATCCACCGTTACATGGCATCCGCACCATATGCTAACATTTCAGCGTTATAACTGCTTACATTACCACTGGGACGACACCCAGGACAATTCAAATCAGGGCTTTCCACTGCCCTTCACTTTTCCAATCCCATTCATAAAGCATTTTGAAATAGAACTATATCTGGTTAAGTTCCCATGTCCGCCCTTGACCGTGGGCACGGCTATTCGAATAGTTTTGACTCTGTAGAGTTTGTACACTTTCACCACAAGAGACAATCAACTCGTTGCCCCACACGATTCCTTAGAAGTGTGGTTGAGCAGACCGTCACAGTGACTTTTCAAAGTATCTAGTCCCTTCAGTCATCTCACCTTATGGGCTTCTCCCACTTGCGGTGGGTCCCATCTATGCGCGGGATGTTTCCCACAGCCACTACGCAGCTCGGGCTTCTACTTCCCGCAACGTAGGACAGCTGGGAAACTTCACCCCCCCACTGGTGTCCCTTCAGGCCCCCTTGCCATAGCGTAGCCCCTTCAATCCCCTACCAGTGAGATGAGTCCGGGGTTTCGATAAATTTACTTAGCCAAGTTGTATTTTACAGACTTGTGGTTGTACTGTTTTACACAGGATGTCATGACAAGATTCGGTCCTTAGTGTATCTGGGCGGTTCTACCACAAACCACACTCTCGTGCCCACCTGCACCATACCCCCGAACCATTCGCCCAGATAAATAAGCAATTCTAGGTTTTTGGGAATATAAAATAACCATATCCAACATACACCAGTTATTACCACCATGACTGCCCAACCAATTTTTCTCAGAATTAAAAGTGATGCTTGGGCGCTCTCGCGCCCATGAGTATCTAACAATACTAAGCATGGCATATAATTACGGACTTATTTTCGAAAGGTTACTATTATAATTTTGCTAGGGCGACAAGGTTCTCATGTTCAAATATTCCAAAGGAGAGGCAATATTAATCAAGTTAGAGAATAGGCATTAAACTAAAATTCTAAATTAAACATGTATTTGCATATAAATTAGCAGCATGCAATTTGATAGTTTAAACAAAAGTAATTTGCAGAAAATGTAGGTTCAACATGATCAAAGTATTGACTCGCCTTGGTCACAGGGGGTGTTTTCTGGGTTGTCTGAAACTTCTAGCGCTGCTGCCTCTGCCTCCTCCTCTTGGGCCTCGTACGCTATTTTTAACGTGCGCGAAAATTTGGATAGAAAGGAAAAAGCAACCAGCAAGCCAGTAAACATTTACCAAAAGACCCAAATAACCCCAACACCAAATTTCTAGTTTCATTTGTTTTGGTGTTATAGTAATCCCATTTTGAGTGGCCAAAATTTAATCACACTCGTTTTGATATACTGCATTCCGTAATTATATTGGATGTCATGACCTGGGTTATTGATAAGATCTTATAGCCTATCTTGCTAATGGTTGATTTCTATACCCTTCAATTAATGGGTCATTATTTCATGTGACAATCTCTCCTAATCAATCTATTACTAAATCCTCTCATTTGATAAGCTACATGGTGTATTCGTTATTACATATGCCATGCTAACTTATATTCAATCACTCATTAAATTTTTTTTATTTGCTAAAGGTTTAAAATGGGTTATCCACTATATACTTATATGGATAGGTGTGTATATACTTATACATAACACATTTTCTTTTTCATTTACTAATATGTGAACCCTTAGTTACCAAGTTCTCATTTCATGGACACAAGCCCTTAATCACTATCTCTATTAGGCTTTTATTTTCCAAGGATGTAAGGAAATTTTTCATGTCATGTTACTCACTAACATATGATAATTAACCATGGCCAAATGCTCTAAAATCTCACTACTTCATTAATTAAATTCTTGCGTCACTTATGGATTATTTCCTAATTTTTCTGGATTTTTATTTGATTAAAACGCATGGCAAAAATTAAATCCAAAAACCTATTTATTTCCGCGCGGCCCGGAGGGATGGAACCCGGACCGGCGCTGTGAACTCTAGCGCTGCTAGCCAGGGGAGACGCGCTGATGTTGCTCACTCGTATACAGCGCTTTTACCTCTTAATGCAGGCGATAGCAGAGGCCGGGACAGAGAGCTGAAGCAGAGGAAGGCCGAGGCGGAGGGGGCGGCGGTGCTGTCGGCGGCGGGCTACCGGAGGCTCGGAGGGGACGGCCAAAATGGGTTGCCGGCGTCTCGGTGAAGCGGATGGTGGGGTCGGCGACGGACGGGGGTCATCGGAATAGGGCCGGCGGCGTGAGTGGGCGGCGGCACAGAGGGGTCTCGCGGCGCCGGCGTTGTAGGGTCTTCGGGAGGCGCGGAGGAGACCGGGAGCGAGTTCGCGGTACCCCGAGGGTGGTGTGGGCGAGCGGAATTGAAGTGCGGTGGTGTGGTTTGGCGGGGAAGATGTCGCCGGAGTTGAGGAAGAAGATGGGTGCGGCGGCGACTTGGGAGACTCAAATCCCGATTGCTTTCTACGGGAGCGAGAAGGCGAGGTGGGGAGTTCGTGGAGGCCCTCGGTGGCTCTTATAGCCGAGCAGGCGAGGTTATCCTCGGAATTTCGCTCATGCGGTTGTGTCGACGAGCAGCGGAGCAGGCGGTGGGGCAAGGTGGAGATCCTGCGCAAAGGATTGGGCATGATGGCCCTGAGCAGCGTGTGATTGGTGAAGGGGCTGGCGCCGCGCATGTGTGATGCGACCGAGCAGGGAGGGGGCGAGAAAAAGAGGGTGGAGCCGGGCTCGCGCAAGAAAAAGAGGCGGCGGCAGAGGTCCTCGGTCAGGAGCGGACAGGAGGGCGACAGAGCTGGGGTGGCGCCCGCTGGTCCGAGCCATGCGCTCGCTGGTCCGAGTGCGACCGAGGGAGCGGGCTGGGCTGTGGGGACGGAGCGTGAGCTTCGGCCCAGGAGGGAGAGCGGGGAGGAAGAAGCACAATGGCCGGGGCGCTCGGGAAGGGGACGAGGGAGAGGAGGTGGGGGTTGGGCTGCTCGGCCGGCCTGGTTTCTTTCTTTTTTTTTGTATACACACACACACACACATATATATATATGCATATATATATATATATATAATATTTCATTCATTGTCATTTTGCTGGCTTATTTCGTTTTGCATACTTTATTTCTAAACTCTCACTTGCACAATTTGTATATGCATATTTATGTTTGTATTTTATCCATTTACTCTTGTTGCTATTTATGCTATTATCTCTAAAAAGATATTTTATAACCTAATTCCATTTTTTCCCTCTTTATACTGGATCATGTTTTCATATTCGTATTTTAAATTTTTAATTCTCTATTATTTGAACATTTTGTTCTCTTCTTGTTCCCTTTTAACCTTTGGAACCATCACCAAATTTTTCAGTAAATCCCATAAACTCCAAATTCAAATAAAATATATTGCAAAAATAATTCAAAAGCTTTAAATTTTTAAATTCAAATTTTCAGGATGTTACACCCCTGTGGTGGGGTACTCCCAAAGGTGAGAGAAAAACAAAAAATGATAGAAAGGAGGAGCTGACTTGGAGCAAGTTCTTGGAGAAGCAAAGTGACTTCAACAGATAAGAGTCAAGGAATAGATTATTGAGTTAGAGTAGCTCATATCCGGTCTTTTAGGATTTGAAAAGGTGTGTTATAAAGAGTCCTAGATGAATCATACTTCTATTTGGATTATGATTCATACTCTAAATTGGAGAAGGGCTAGGAGGGATTGTATAAACTATGTGGGTGACCATGGAGAGGAACCAAGCAACAGAGCGACCAAGCCTACTCATCCAAGGGTAGAGGTGCACGAGAGGATAAGATGCTAGAATATTCTTTAGCACTAGATTCTTCTATAGGGAAAGAATATGATGATCCCAAAAGATTCGAGAGGGTTATGAGTGAGCGTCAACCCCTTGTACTCTTTTGAGGTTGTGCTTAAAGAATTTACAGTCAACTTCGTCAAATCTTTTCTCTCTCACCGTGATTGCTTCAATGTCATTATTTTGGTTCTCTCTAAAAGATTCATCTTCTTCGTTTTTGATACATTTATGCCGTATCTCACAAACTCTAATATGATCCAATGGTTGCTGCGTATAGGAAGGGGTATCAGAATGTAAAAGTAATAATATAAGTCTGCTTACTATTAAAATGCAAATGAACAAGAACCGAGGCATATTTTAGGACATGTCCATGTGAAATCTAGCAGAATATGCTACTAGGTTGGCAAGATCAATCCCATTGGATGTTAGTAGTTGACATTGTTTGTTAATAGGTCATTGAGCTTGGAGTCCTTATAAAGTATCAATAAGGTCAAGCTTAGCTAATTGGCTGATTTGATTATATTTAAGGTGAGGTACCAAAGATACTAATTTGATTACACTAATCCTACTAGTTTTTCTTCTCCCTACCTCCTTTGTAAGACTTTCAATAAAGCTGGGTGTGCTCCTATTGTCTTTTAAGATAATGTCCAAATTGGCATAGTTAAGTAGACTTAACATGTAAGGATTAAATATGAGGACCTTAAATATGTCATACACGTTAGGTTAAGCAAAGGTAGCCCTTTTCTTATTTTTCTTGCTCGATGAAAATACCATTGAAGGACCATGTGAGAATGTCTATAGTTTTATTATGATGAACCATTGTCATTTTGAAGGAATGAAAAATTAGAGTTTGCATATTTGCATATTCTTCTTCACAACCTACAAAAATAGATGATTTGGTGATCCAGGTTAATGGTTATAGGTTACATGAGACATGTCATTGCTAATATGGGTCAAGTTGTGAAGAACTGTGCCCGAAAACGATTTCTTTGTCATTGGATGTTTAGGGTCACTTGGAGTCAACCGTACTCAACAGTGAGGATTGGGGCTACGCTCATGGAGGAGCCGATGCCTAGAGCAATCGACGATGCCGGGTAAGATGGTGAGCTCAAGCGTGATACGAGAAAGGTGAGAAATGTTGAAGGCGAGTTCGAACGGTGGGTTTACACTATGTGACTTGGTCAGTCCAAGTGAGGCGTAGTCTAGTGTAACTGGAACGAGAGAGACTTGCTGACGCGTGGTAAACCAGTGGTGTATCTACACATGGCAAGCATAACGATTGCTTGCAATAAAAGGAAATGACTGGGTGAAGGAATGGTATTTTGGTAGTTTGACTAAAATACCGAAAACGGCTTTGGAAGAAAACCATGGCGCGCGAGTGACACATGGAAAGGTGGTTTAGGTCATGGAGAACCTAATTTGATCAAGATAGATTAAAACTAAGGACTTAGCGGATTTAGACCTATATGCTTTAAAAAAATGTGCATAAGTGTGATGTGTAAGTTAAAACCCGTGTATGTAGTTAATGGGTTTTTCATATTGTACTAAGTGGATAGTATGTACTAAGAGTTAGATATGGCTGGCTAGCCCATTTATTCAAAAGGGTTAGGGTGGAGACTTGTGGTAAACCATCCAACCTACCTCTCTTGTGTGCTCTCTTGTTTTAGGGTTAGGGTTTGAGAGTTGAGTGCTTATGGTGTGCTCTCTGTCCTCCAAGGTAGAGTGGCTGTAAAACTTGCCTATCTCTTGTTTTGATTGATTTGCTCTTGATTTGGTTGATTTTAATCTCTTCCCATCCATCTTCTTGATCTTGGTGTATCAAAGATGTATAAGAGATAAAGATAATCTCAGAAAATCAATCTTCGCCCATCTAGGCACTTTGGTAGTAAGTTTATCCTTCAAGTGATTTCTTGATATGAGAGTTTTTGGCTTGATTTCTTCAGTGTCCTAACTTACTGTGGCATGTGGAATACATATAGAGTCATCTTACCATTATTCACCCACGTGCAAGTCATATTCATAGTTTTAGGTTTTTGACCTGTTTTTAGTGCAATCTGCTTTCAAACGGAAAAAAGTCAAAACTTTGCCTGCAATTTTCTTAATCGTTGATTAGAATATGTTCTTGATATCCTGAAGAAGGTGCATATCGAATTTTAAGTGATTTAGAGTTTCGGTTTGAAAGTTAGCTTAATTTTAGATTTTAGACCAGTTTTGGTGCAGCAGAGCTTAACGAATCAAAATATCCCAAATCTCTAAAATTCTTTCAAGTTTTTTTATAGGGATAGATTCCTAAGGTCACCATGTATCTTTGGTTCAAGTTAAGTCTTTTGGATCAGCACATCAAAAGTTACATGGTTTTTCGGATTTGAAATGATGCTGAAATCACTATTCATGGGCTAAAAATTTCAATAGATCTAAGAATGTTTTTTATTTTTGGCTTCTTGGTCTTCATAATTTCTCATAGCTATTGAAGTAAAGATTAGGAGAAACTTGAGGAAAATTTTGAAGGCATAATTCATCTCCTTCTGTTGCCATAGCGGTCCTATAACTGTGCTTTCATCATCGTAGCTAAAAGTATTATTTGAAACTTTTTCTAGGAAAATAAGGTGAAAAGTTGGGCTAAATTAAGACTTTTGTGCGCTAACCAAGTGTTACCTCATGTAAATTCAAAATAACACTGTGCAAATTATTTTGGGACCGGCTCCGGTAGAAATTCGGGTCCCACCGAGAAGACCAGTAACTGGCCGGTAAACGATCAGTTTTTCGTAACATGTTCTTTATATTTTTCCTTTTCTCTATCAATTTTCATTGTTTCCTTGGCGTTGAAGTAGTATTTAGATCCCACATTGCTCCAAAATAGCATTTAGTATCGCCAAAACCGATTGGAATTACAATATAGGAAACTGTTGGAATTTCTGAAAACCAGGCTACTGCCAGCCTGGATTTGCAACCTTTGACTTTGCAAGCAGATTGCTACTATATATATACTGCAAGTCTGCAACCAAGTTGACCTTTTCATATTATGAGTTTGTAACAAAAGTAAATGGTTAATGAACTCGTCTCGTGCCATAGATTTTTCTTTATGCTTTTGATTTGTTTGGTTGTCTTTTTTTCTTTTCTTGATTTTTTTATGCCAAGGATGTGTGAAAAGCGGAGATATCGCTTGGAAATCAGATTCTATCCATCTAGGTACCTTCTAGCAAATGATCTTGAGTTTGTTCAGTTCTCCTCAAGAGAGAGGTGATTTTGAGCTTTTGTTCTTGTGAGGGTTTTGGCTTAAGTGCGTACTATGATCTAGTTTGCTATGATATGTGAGAACCTATCTAAGATCATATAGATCATTAAGGACTCACGAGCAAGAGCAGATTAAGGTTTGCCTCCTTTATTCGATTTTGATGCAACTCTCTTTATTTTGGATCAAGGTCAAAACATTAGCATCGATCTTCACGATACATAATTGGAATATGTTCTTGACATTCTGGAGGGGATTTATGTCAAGTTTCATTGTATTTGGATTAGTTGTTCGAGAGTTGGATATTTTCTTAGATCATGTGTAGTGTAGTCTGCATTGTTTGTCGGCAAGAGGTCAAATCACAAGGAGCTGAGCAGTTAGACCGGAATACGGTCTTACCAATGCAGTCATTCTAGCTAGCAGTTAGACCACTTGTAAGCTGGCAGTCAGACTGGTCTAGGACAAACTGTCTCAGGTGGTTTTTGGGTCTTGTTTTTTGCGAGCTTGTAAGTTTGTGTTTTCAAAGTTAATATCTAAGGAAAGATATTGAAATAAGCATTACCCCTGGTACTAATTCAATTCGATAACCTGTGGTTGAAACAAGTAGTCGCACCTTGTAGTACTCCTCAAAGGCAGGGTTATCAAGGGCTGGCAGCTGCCACGATGGGTTGGCCTCACTTCAAGGAACGGCGGCAACAGCGATAGCCACGGGAGGAGGGTGGGGACTATGCCCCAAAGGCCTTCGAGCGACTGCGTGAAGTGTCGGCGTTGCACCTACACGTGCCTATGCCTCCTATGGCCTCCGATGCATCGCTTTGTCTGGCTGTCAGCGACGATGTGGTCGTGGAGCGAGACATGTGTCCTTGAGGCTATCATTAGAGCTGAGACGGGTCCAACATGCTTCAGGCTACGTCATATCGTGTCGGCCCACATCACCTTCGGTGAGGCCCAAGCATGGCCCAAAACATGATAGGTCGGCATCGTGCCGTGCCAGCTCTGACCTAACTGTACGTAACTATAGAAGTAAAAAAACTACTTGAAGTTTTGGTTTGTTATATCTAGGGAGGAAAAGGAGAGTAGCAGGGATCTCTGTCTCTTGTTTCCTTGCCTTGATATTGGTGGGTTTGATCCGGCTTATTGCTTATGGCTTTGTATTTTTGCTATAGTAACTAGCTTTGAAACGATGCGTCTTTTCAAGGCATGGTCTACAAGTCGATTGTAGTACACATTATACCGACTTCAGCTATATCGGTTAAAATTGTATGCGACTATCTTTCTTTTTTTATACTCTTTCACAAACATCCAAAAATTAAAAGCCATAAGCCACATCTCAAAAGAATCCACCTATTGATTATTTCAGTTCGCCCTTTCATTCGCTCCAAGAGAAGGAAGGCTGCGAAGAATGACAACTGTGAGTAAGCTTGTTAGTTGTTCAAAGCTTGTTAGTTGTTCAAGAACTGGATTTTGAGATTTATTGAAGTCTCATGTGTATTACAGCAACAGTTTTGAAGAGAATGGCAAGAGGGAAGTGCACAATCTTTGCTTTGCCTACACTGCAAGAGGCAACCGAGAACTTCTCAGAAGCATGAACTAGGAGGAGGTTTTGGTACTGTGTATAAGGTAAATGAACAAGCAAAGATGCAGGGAAAAAATTATCGATCGCACTCCTTTTCTCTTATGAAAAAAAGAATATGTTTCAGGGAAAACTCCCAGACGGGCAAGAAATAGCAGTCAAGAAACTTTTAGATAGTACTGGACATGGCCCGCATCTGTTACACAATGAAGTGCTGGTCTTGGCACAGCTCCAGCACAAGAACCTTGTTAGGCTAAAGGCGTTGAATCTTTCCGGTGATGCAGTTGGTTGGGCGAAGGCCGGTGGCAGAGGCGACCCGGGATTTCCGACGTTGGACTCTCTTGACGATCACCGGCGACGCGACCTATAGTGGATGGTGGGTGCTAGCGTCTGTTACACGCGACGGCGAAGGAACAACGAAGTAAACAAGATCAATCGCAGAGAGACACGAGATTTAACGTGGAAAACCCTCCCAATGCGAGAGGGAAAAAACCACGGGCGCCAGCCAGCAACAATCTTCACTATATCGGGGTGAGGTTACAACGCCGGGGATTACAACTCTAATCTCATATCCCAAACGGCGGCTTACAGGAAATATATATAACAGGGAAACCCTAATTCGACTAGAATCCATACCGCGGGGGGCTTCGCCCCCCCCCCCCCCCCGCACCCCCCCAGGCGTCCCTGGGTGCACGGGCCTTGCACAATGGGCCGCTTCAGGACTCCGCTACGCTCCGTCCAGAAGCTGGCCTTATTAATGTGTAGAATTTGGATCACAAATCAGCAGCGTCGGGGCAGTCCGGTGGTTGGAGCTCGCCTGGAACAAGATCTCCGATGCGCTTCCGAAGTTCACCAACTGCTCTAGGCTGTGGTACCTTGACCTCTCCGACAGCCTCATCATCGGCGCGGTGACAGGGGGTGCTCTCCAGTTGCCGCTGCCTGAGAGTGTCTTAGCCGGCGCACGCCATCACCGTGCCCGCCGCGCCAGGCCAGCCTGAGCACGGCACGCTATACTAAGCCAAATCAGGTTATTCGACGGGCCGGTTTTTCAGATCCAGCACTCTATCCATGCTGTGCCAGCCTGACCCATCATATAACAGATCCGTGTTGTCTTTATGCCATGTCAAACTGGCCGGGCCTCAAGTTGACGAAAAAGTCCGGCCAAACTGCCACCTCTAGCAATCGTGTTGTGGACTTCTGGGGATTTGCGGTGTGGGGACGTGGGGTTTAGCCGTTTATTAGAATTTAGACACCCGGCAATGGGAGATTGTGTGACCCCTACTCTGTGAGGCGTACAAGGCCTAGTGCTAGTGCGATGGGCAAATATACTCGTACAAGATTCAACCAAGTTTTTTTAGAATTAAGATTCAACCAAGTTCAATAATCCAGCAAATATCCATTGTTATTACATATACTAATTATCCTTATCTATCTTTATACACCCAACTTTGTGATCACCAAATACTTGGAAGGCATTAATAAAAAAACATTGAAAGACAAAACAGAGGCGATTGTTGAAATCGGAATACAAAATATTCTCTGTTATGCTTGACTGCTTGAAGGGTAATATCATTCTTCCATCCTCCGTGCATTCACCACCCATCACTCCATCACTCATCAGAGTGGCTTTAACGAGGTTGCAAGTGAGCCAATGCATAAACCAACAAGGGAACTTCAACTTCGATATATACACCAACCGGGAAAACTGTTAAGTGGAACAACTAGTTAAGGTGAACTTGCACTGTTTATTTATATGACAATGGAACAACACAAAAGGTTGTCTTGTTTTTCAGTACATGACGCGAAATTTAACAGAGCAGCTACAGGAAAAATGGACTGCAGGTCCATGAGAGTGATATTTTCTTATCACAGTTTACAGTGTCCCTTTTAGAGTCCCATGGATGGGATGGTGCCCGGCTGGTTACTCGTGTTTAAGGGCCATGAGGCGATCCTCCTTTTTCTAAGGCGCTCGGCGATGACGAATGCTAGCTCCAGTGACTGCGAGGCGTTGAGCCTTGGGTCGCAGTGCGTGTGGTAACGAGAGCCCAGATCATCGAGTGTCACCGTACGCGACCCGCCGATGCACTCTGTCACATTTTGCCCAGTCATCTCCAGGTGCACTCCCCCTGGGTGGCTCCCTTCTTGTCCGTGGACATCAAAGAATGCACGCACCTCAGCCTGGTTTCAGAAACATGACAATTCGTCTTAGTTGATTTACTCACTGCCTATTTTTAACGTCAAATGCGTAGAAGTTAAACTTGTCTAGCACTTCTTCCAAGGACCGAGTCATAGCAGTGAAAGCTCAACTTTTATCTTATACTATGGCTGCTAACTGATAGGGATATGGCTGCTAACTGATAGGGATTGTCAGATAGAATTAAACGAAGCAAACTACTAGAACCAACCAATTATAGTGAAAAATGGGCTGGAATATTCAAGGAAGATCCAAAGGTCCATGAAAGAGCTATAGATTAGGACGAATGGTTCTTTGCCAATCACTTTCACGTGCTTTTTGTTTCAATTGCGTGAATGGTTATTGACATCTGAATGGCAAACTTTTACCACTAATTTTGTATCTTTTTCTCTAGAAACCAGAACAATCATTTTGCCAAAGCTATGTTGCATCAAATATATTGTACTGTTAGGTCCATTCATGAAACGTTCCCTTGTCACAATTTTTCACTAGATAGGCAGTTAGGACTGGTTCCTAAAAAGACTGCTCACTACTCAGCTAGAAGTAACAGGAACGAGCACATCCTAAGAGCGGGGCTGTAAGTGAAAAGAGAATTACCAAAATTCTGTCGAAGGAACGAGTCTTGAGGCCACAAGGGGCCTTCATCGTGTTCCCATGCATCGGGTCAGTAACCCATGTTACTATCTGGCCAGCACCACGAACAGCACGTATGAGGTGAGGGAGTTTCACTCTCATGTTTTCAGGTCCCATTCTTGTGATGATAGTTATTCTCCCTGGCCTGTTTTCGGGATTCAAGATATCAATCAACTTCACAAGTTCTTTTGGGTCCATTTTGTCGCTGACCTGCGTTTAATTAGATGAGAAAGGGCGGAATTCCTTTTATAGAAAGTGTGAATTACTCGCACTCTTCAGATGAAGAGTTTAACCTTGGTTTAAACCATGAGTCATGACAAGTTTTTGAATTCATATTTTACCTTGATACCCAGGGGGTTGGCAATGCCTCGGAGGAACTCCACATGGGCACCATCAAGCTGGCGAGTACGCTCTCCAACCCAGAGGAAGTGTGCAGAACAGTCATAGTAGAGGCCAGAGGTGGAATCCTCACGAGTAAGCGCCTGCTCATAGGGAAGAAGAAGGCACTCATGTGATGTCCAGAATTCTGTAGTTGTCATTATGGGGTGATCTAAAGTGAGCCCAGCAGCTGCCATGAAGCCCAAAGCCTCGTCAACTCGATGAGCCAACTCCATGTACCTATTCAACATTGTACACAAGCCAACCATGAATTGCAGATTAGATTACTTTACAGTGCTGAGCATATGGCTGTGACTTCATGCAAATTATGAAATATCCAGCTTAAGAAAATGAATCTTGGTTCGGTCCATCCAAAGGTGTAGTTTTTTTATGTGAACAACAAGTAGTCAATCACTATGATTACCAAACTAATTGAAAAATAAAATACATATTTGCATGAGTTATTGCTCAAAAAAATTATTTGCATGAATCAATCAGTTTGAGAAGCAAGCAATGGAGAGATGGAAACGGTAAAAAGTTCAAGGTAAGCACCTATCGCCCTGTTCGCTATGCTCTGTGAAGTCAAGGTTCCACTGTGTTACCCTCTGCATTGCAGCATAACCTCCAGTAGCAAACGCCCGAAGCAAATTCAGTGTTGCTGCAGATTGTGAGTACGCCCTGATCATGCGGTGTGGATCTGGCATTCTTGACTTTTCATCAAATGTGTCCCCATTAATATTGTCCCCTCTGTAGCTTGGCAACTTCACTCCATCCCGCTCCTCAAAGCCATCCGACCTTGGCTTTGCAAACTGACCTGCCATTCTTCCTACCTACACATTCCATATAACACTGTAAGTAACACAATTTTGGGTGACGTGCATTAGAAATACATTCAAGAACCACAGAAAAACAAACACCACAGTAACAGCTAACAGGTAAAAAAATCAATCCATGATACAGGTTACTTCCATTTGCAGGAACGAAGAATATCTACCAAAAAATGACATGGGATTCGCAAACAAAGTGCAAATAGTTCAAAAAAAAAACAGTATAATGATCAGAGCACAGGCTTCTTCTGTAATTAATCTGAGCTGTAAATAGAGAACAAGCACAACAGCACACCTAGAAATGATTCATTCATCAATCCAATTTAAAACATGTACTAAATATGTTCATCTAACTCTATCCAACAAGCAATAAATTCTTTCTGAGTCAATTTTGAAGTGCAAATTGATCAGCACAGCCTGGTTATACCATGGAGTTCTATGGACTGAAAAAACTAAAATTGCTTTTGCTTCAGTCCTTGATGTTGGAACTAATCTTGACTCGTACTGAGTACTCGTGTGTTGAGCACAAGTTAGACTTTTTTTGCCCCTATATATCCTGATATTAACTGAACACAATCCATATCATAAATTTTAGGAGCAACCCCTGTTTCGTTTATTAAAACCAACACGACGCAAAGGCCTGGCACTGTGGCACACCAGCCTGAGGAACAGAACACAAAAACAACGAAAACAGCCTCCCGGATAAAACTGAAGCAACAAACAGTATCCATAGTTCCATACCATACATATGTAACATATAATTGCAATTAACCAAGAAAACATGTGAATTCAAAAGTTCTTCCATTAATCTTACCCCACTTTTGCTGATAAACCACACAATACACAGAAAACATAAAACTAGACTTCGAAGAAATTTTTTTAAAAAAAAAAACTCCCGACGGACATAATACCGAGCTAAGGTTGTGGGCGTTCTTATACCTTGATGATAGGCATCTGGCCGCCGAACATGAGCACGACGGACATCTGGAGGAGGACACGAAAGGTGTCCCGGATGTTGTTCGCGTTGAACTCCTTGAAGCTCTCGGCGCAGTCGCCGCCCTGGAGGAGGAACGAACGCCCGACGGCAGCCTCCGCGAGCCGCTCCTCCAGGGTGCGCGCCTCCCCGGCGAAGACGATCGGCGGGAACGCCTCCACTGTCCGCAGCACCTCATCCAGCTCGGCCTTGTCCGGGTACTCCGGCTGCTGCAGCGCCGGGCGCCCCCGCCAGCTCCCCAGCGCCCACTGGCTCGGCAGCCGCGGCGTTGCGCGCACCGCGCGGGCGCGGAGGAGCCCGGCGCGGCTCGGCGGGGCGTGCCTCGGCGAGGGGATGAGGGGGTTGGGCAGCGCGGGGGATGGCGCGAGGGACATCTTGGGGAAACGACACGGAAGGGGTTTTTTTTCCCCGTACAGGATGATGATACGGAGGAATGGGTGCTGGAGGGGGGTCCTCGCGCGAGTTGGTAGGGTTGAAATATTGGCGAAGGGTTGCCAATTTGGATTTTGGAGTGGACTTTTCGTTTCGGGATATTTTGTCAGCCGACTCAATCCGGTGGAAAACGAGATATTTTCCCGCATTCGGTCTGGTGATCAAAGTATATAATATTCGATAAAAACTAGAAAATACTATATTATTTGAACGGTATAGTATTCTGTCTTACTGTCTCGATCGTTGCTCCATTGCACGCACTCTCTCCGGATGTCCTCTCTCTCTCTAGAGGCAAAGGAAGAGATGCAAAGCTGCGCCGGCGTTGGAGAAGAGAGGGAGGGGAGCAACGGGGGAGAAGAGGGAGAGCTCGCTGGCGATGGCGAGGAAGCTACGCTAGCGCTAGAGAAGAGAAGAAGGGAAAACGGTGAGAGAGGGAGGGGGTATACCATCAAGAGCTCCCCTGATGATATAGTGTTCCCTAGCTTCTTCCATAATATATCCAGATTAGTTTTCACGTCTACAACATAAACCTTGTAATATGATATATGATTATGAATCATACATGATATTCTAATAGAGATGCAAGAGGATCTTATTTTGGTGGAGATTGCATTCATATTTTGTGGTTGTGTATGAAAATACTATACGTATTGCTTTTTCTATAATTGAGATATATCCCTCGCAAAGAGAGATCTCTCTGTCTATCCATAGGACGACTGTAGGAAAAATAGAGGATCTTCGATGGTAGTTTGGGGAAAGAAAGTGTACAAATTATATGTTCCAAGGGTTATTAAGGTCTTGTTTTGAGTTGTAGCTTTTGTCAAAAATTGTTTTTTGGCTTTCTGGTTGAAAAGCAGTTGTAACTGATGGCTATAGTTTTTTCTTGAGAGATGTTCGACAGTCTGGATTTTTGTTAGGCTGGTTGGCTGCTTCAGCTATGAATGAAGATTGAAATATCTAAAATATCTTTGAGGGTTCTAAAAGCATATCTGTATATTGATTCAGTGTAAATGTGGTTATTTTTTATTCTTTTTTGCAGAAATATTAATGAAACGATCTAATTTTACTAAGCTATGAACTAAAATAGTGTACATAGCTCACTGAAATAGTATTTTTCTTACTTCAATTTGGTGCCACGAACAAAGGGTTGACAATATTTTGCACGTAGAAAGTAAAAAAAAATTGGGGTGGTGTGCTTAATTCATCCTTGTTAACTTGAACAAAACCGTTTGCTTTATTAACGGCACATGGCCAAGTAAGGGCGGCTTTATAGTCATGATCTTGTACAGAATGCAAGTGCAATACACCACGAACAAAGCAGAGAATGCAAGCAGGGCAATAACAAAATCGGCAAGCATTGTGCATTAGACATTAGTCCACCTCTATGCAATGTATAGAAGGTTAAACAATGGAATAGGTCCATTTTATTGCATACAAAGAGATCCAATACAGTGAAACCTGTAAAATAAAGAACAGACTTTTGATTGAGGAAGCCGCACCTTAGACAGGAGGGCACATGCTCTATTTATAATATCATCAAGATTACATTTATCTCTGAATCATAACTGACTAGGATCTTGTTACAATACAGATTACAATCCGTGTGATATGTGCGCAGTCTACAGTGCCGGATATGGAACAGTATCCGAACTTAACAAAGTTCAGAAGACAGAGTTCTGAACTCCTAAAAAAAGAGTTATGAACTTTCTGAAATTTGCTACCTCTAAACTTATCTCTAACAGCCCCTCTCAATCTCAACTCGTATCAAGAAGATTGAGATTGTGCTGAAGTCGAGAGAACGGTTGTCTTGCTAGCACCTTTATGAAGATATCTACAACTTAATCTGCTAAAGCTATAAACTGTAGGACCGGACAGGCAACAGAGGGGGTGCATGGTGCCTAGAAATTTTTCCTCCAAATATTCACATATTCCTTTTCATCGATAGTTACAAAGCTATGAAGATTAGAATATGAGGTCTACTTGAAAACAAAGGAACATAGAGCTGGGTACAACCGAAGCAAACTATTACGTGGTCGGGAAAACCCTAATCAGCCAAACTGAACACCACCGGTCAGCAAAGAAAACAACGTGGTCGAAAGGCTGATAATGTGGTCGAAGTCACTCTGGTCGTAACCAACATGGTCATAACCGACGTGGTCAAAACCAACATGATCAAAACAAGCATAGTCGAAACCAACGTGGTCGAAATCACCATGGTCGTAACCAACGTGATCATAACCAACGTGGTCGAAACCAGCGTGGTCGTAACCAACATGGTTGAAACCAACATTGTCGAATACTAACGTGATCAATACCAATGCTATCGATGTCCAATGTGCGGTCGAAAGGCCAGTATAGTTTAGGACCAATGAGTGGTTGAAAATCAGCGCTGTCAAAGACCGACGCGATCGTAAACTACGTGGTCGAAGACTAATAAATGGTCGACACCACTGTAGTCGATGACCAAAGTGCAGACAGAAAACACGTGCAGTCGAAAACCAGTGTATGGTCATAACAATTCAGAATGTGACCGAGAGATCTACGACCATTGAGCGATCGAAACCAGAGAGGTCGAACCAAGCCGAACTTCGACCAGTGAGGTCGTCGACTAATGAATGGTTGAAATCAAAGTGGTCAAAGAACAGGAACTGCGGTACTACCGCTATGAGGTTTGCGGTACCACCGTTTCTAAAGAATGAACAGGGGAATAGGGTTTCTCAGCCTGACCGCTAGAACCAAAACTCACGAACTTTTGATTGAAAGATCCAAAAGCTATGAAACCAGTGTACGCGTGTTTCTTAATGTCTTAGGAAGTTATTCCATTCCTAGATTGAAAAATTCATGACAAATTTGAAACATGTTTGCAAATTAAAGCAGCGTACACTAAGCAAGATCTAAAAACAAGAATCGATGAGCGGATCTTTGCTTGTCAGAAGAGAGTAGCAAAAGTGGCTTTGAGCACAATCCCACATGTCACAGCAAGCAGCTACATTGAAGAGATCATATCAAAACTCTTGGATCATGACAAGATTAAGAGAGAAGAACAAAGTCAAAATAGAGCAATCATATGATGTGGATAAAGACCATAGAGCACTCATAAACGACAACGGTCGTAAACAATTCAAAAAGCAGTGGAGGCGCACGACCACATGATCTACAACCATCGAGCAATCGAAAATAGGTGCGGTCGTAAACGACTAGAAGAAGCAGAGGAGGCGCACGACCACCAGATCTAAAAACATCAAATCTTTTGATTAAAAGGTCAAATGGTCGTGAAACATTGTACACAAATTTCTTAAGGTCTTAGGAAGCTAATCTAATCTTGGATTGAAAACTTAGTAAACAAGCTGAGACCTTTTGGCGATTCAATCGAGCACGTAAAAAATCAAGTCTTCCAAATCAAAGAAATGAACATACCGTGCTCGTGGAAAGATAATAGCCAAGATGGCTTTGAGTATGATTCCATACAACACATCAAATCATCACAAGGACAAGCAAGAACTTCCTCTCAGATCAAGAAGGGAAAGGAGCAAGCGAAGAACAGAGGAAGAAAACAGAGGAAGAACCAAATCAAAGTTGAGCCAACTCAATCAGACAAAAGATACACAAACTGTAGATCGAAGATTGATGTATTTCTCAGATGATTGGTTTTACAGCCAGTCCCCTCGAGAGGACCAAGTTCTAAGCCTAGAGCTCACACTCACTCTCTAACCTAACTCCAATGGGAGGGGGAGGAGCTAGCCACCACAAGGCCCAGGCAACCTTCTCAAACCCTAGCTCTTGCCTCCCCTCCGCTTTTATAGGCTCACCAATAAACCCAAGACCCAATGGATCCCCCATTAGGTCAAATCGGGGATAACCTGTTAACCCCACCTAACACCGGGTTTTACTCACGCAAGCTTCTCAAAGCGGCTTATATCCATTAACTCATTACTGAATCAACACTTAATCCACTTCACATTTTTCAGCATACACAAGGCTTAAACCACTTAGGTCAACGCCGCGGTTTCACACACCACCACTTTCCTCGGTATTGGACAATTTACCAAAATGCCCATCTACCGCCTTCCTCGAAGCTTCCTGCTTCCTTTGCCATGAAGCTTCGCCCATGCTTTATCATCTTCCACGTGCCCCTAATAACTTGTTGTCAAGCCTCTCATGTGTTCGGATCCCACCGAACCACCCTCACTTGCAAACAACCCAAGTCACTTGGCGCATCACATGCTTCTCCTCGCGCATGACGGCACCTGACATCCTCGACTGCAAAAGACCTCGGCTCCTCCCTGAGTCTAGTCCCGGTCCACCTCACCATTGCCTGTCACATCCACCACCGGTAGCTCCTGCTCTGGTTTCTTGTCGTCTCAGCTTGCAACCAACCCGCAAGCCTCATTCATCTTCGGCATCTCCCTGACCGTTCTGGACCTCAATACCTCCTATGCTTAGTCCCGGTCCTTCCACGTCTCACCATGACCTAGCTCCAAAGTCCTGCAGCCAACACCAACAAGCAAACCATCACATAGCACCGCACAATACACAAAGATCATCAATTTGCACAATTTATCCATACAATACACAATGCAAAATGTATGTACATAAAAATTTGAGCTAATTCTAGAACCAAGCAATAAACTCATGTGCACATTAGCAACAAACACCCCAGGCAACCCTCATCAGCACACCAACAATAAGTGAACGATCTCAGCACACCGACTGGTCTGATACGACTTACGAGTATTCAGATGCACAAGAGATGAGGTACTCGTAGTCCACAAGGTCCTACTAGTAGCCTACAACCACACAACAAGCCGCTACTACCACCACACAGATCACTACAACCATCAAGGACACAATCTACGACTACCGCACAGATCGCTATGGCTATCATCACATAGGTCACAATCAATCGCTACCACCACCAATCACACAGGCTACATCGCTAGGTCAAGAAGGTGCGGGAGGGCACGGTGCGGCTAGCAGTGTAGGTTTTTGCGCTTCCTCGGACACGGTATAACGACGATCAAAAAGTTGTAGGGCAAGTCAGGTCGGCTGTGAGGGGGAGGCATAGAGAGAGCAGAGAGGTCGGCGGCGGCGGTGAGAGGTGGCTACAACACTTGTCCAGGTGAGGGTCATGGTAATTAAGAGGCATGGTACGGTAACTTTAGCTGGCAGTGACGGGCTCGAAGGTGCGGGACTTTGCGATGAGCGGGAAGTCGGCCGAGAGGGGAGACAAAGCAAAGGGAGCAGAGTGGCGGCAGGTGAGTTCTGGCTTGGCTTCCTCGACATACGGCCAGAGGCATTTAAGCAGTGCTAGGGTGAGAAAGACATGTGAGTACGGACTGACCAATTTGCAATGGTGTGGCAGCGGTGTGGCAGAATCGGAAAGGTGCAGCGGCGAAATTTTAGACTGTGAACATTGTCCGCACGCAAATGACTGAAGGGGATGTTTTGGCAGAGAATTCACGGCATGACCAGCTGAGATGTGTGAAAGTTTAGTCCAAGATTCAAAAGAGATCAAAATCAAACAAAGATTTAAACTGTTTTTTATTTTCGGTTTTGTTTTAGTTGTAAGCTGTAGACCATTCAAATATGATTCATTGAACATGCAGGCGCATGGCTGGGTAAATATGTCAATTGAGCATTATCCATCTGGCTAGGGCTGTAAATTTTGTCCGGTGTTCAACTTGTCCTGTTAAATGTGTAATATTCTAACTCGGTGTTATCCCTTTTCTTGTCCAGCCTTACGCAGTTCAGTGCTGTACACCTGTACCAAAGTCATGGCGAGATTATCATGATGGACTTCTCTTTGTTGATGTGTATTGCCGTACCGTTTCCATTTCATTTTTGATTGGTGAATAGTTTGTCCCCGTCCTTCAGCACTCGAGCAAATTTTTGGCCATTGACCATGCAACAGTACCAGAAAGACCTAACCGGGTTGGGTTCTAAACCAAAACCACTATTGGGTGAGGACTAAGGACTGAAGCAGCACCAGCTACCATGTCCGTGGCTGATACAGACGATGGCATTGTCATTAGACAAAATGCGTAATAGCCCATCGCATCAGCGAGGTAAAAACAAAGACTGGAACAGTCCTTGCGAACAGGAAAGCCAAGAAAGCCATCAACTCCACGGCCACGCCAACGCCATTGCCAGTTCGCCTCACACTTTAAAGGTAGCCAGACTTTGGCTTCTTTCATCATGTGGCGTCTCCATACAACTTTAAGCCTCAGCTTATATTGGTGATAGATTATGGTTTTTACCGTAGCTAATTTATTTTTTACTGTAGTTGAGATAGTTTATTTAGCATAATTAAATTTAAAAAACAGATTAATCTATCACAGACAATGCGAAGAAATAAGAAAAAAAGAAAAAGTAAAAACCCTAAAAACTACAAAACCACGAAAAGACGAAACTAAAGAACAGTATATTGAAAGTAGAAGTCACAAGGTATCGCTAAAACGAGAGCGGGTCTAAAGATGTGTGGCCAATCTTTTGGGGCCAGTTCTTCTTTCTTCGTATTAGGTGGTGATCGGTTCGGCTGAAAGCCTCATGGCTTTTGGCTGAAAACACTGTAACTGGCTGAAAAAGCACTGTAGCTGACAGAGGCTTATTTACCATAATTAAATTTAAAAAAATTTAAAAATAGAAAAAACATATTAGCCCATCACGTATAATGTAAACAATTACGAGGAAAAAAAGAACCGGTAAAAAAACTCAAAAAGCCAAATGTTCAAAAAAAGATGAAATTTATAAATAGTACAAAAATAAGTTGAAGCCATATTGATCAGGGTCTTATGCTGCTGCTCAGAATTCGCACCCTTTTCTCGTCATGTCTCAAGTACCACCATCCTCTTCTACCTCTGTGCATATGAGCACGGAAATTACAGCCGCTTTAAACACAGCAGCAAGCCTGCATACTAGTAGCACCGTACTGTACTTCAGCAAGCGGCGAGCTTAGGATGCTCTACGCCTGGACGGACGGGTGCAGGGTTTATTTATAAGCAATTGAATTCTAGTGGTATTGAATTGGGAACTGCTGATGGCTATGCTGCTCTCCTGCCTGCCTTCGCAGCGTCCATTGAAGGGAAAATTCATGGGCGGACGGTACGCGCCGATGACCGTCTCGGCAAAAGCTCTTGCGATGATGCGTGCGTGCCGGTGGGCGATTCATTACTCACTACTCCACGGCACTGGTATCACTGTTGCATTAACTGATCTGTCTGTATGAGTTAAGATCAGGGGGCTTCATCCTCTCTCTCTCTCTCTCTCTCTCTCTCTCGCGTGTTAAGAGGGCACAATCCTTTCTGATTACCGCGGACGAATCCTATACCGTGCCTTTGTTGCAGCCTTACTTTAGGACCGACTTTTTCATCTCTCATCTCCTAGTCCGAAAAAGGAGGCTTAACTGAGTCTTTGATGTAGGATTCTGTTATTTCAGCTTAAACTTCTGATTCCTCACTTATTTTCTATTATTTTTAAATTTCATCCTTTTCTATTTTTTTTTAACTTTTTTAGGCTTTTTTGCTGATTTTTCCGTATTCGTTTGCATCCTCCGTGATGGGCTAACATGTTTTTTCTATTTTAAAACTTTTAATTTTAATTACGACAAGTAAACCGCCATCAGTTACAGTATAATTTTAGCCAACTACAATAAAATTTCAGCCATAAGTCACTTTTTTAGCCGAAATGAGTGGCAGCTAGAACGGATGGTTTTTTTCTTCAAAACATAGAACGGATAGTTATAATTTGGATCCTCAACGTTACCGTTGTAAACGCATGCACCATAGTAATTTTGTAGGACCGTTCCTTCGATCCTCGGAATGGCCCAATGCTAGCCATTCTTCAAGGCTTAATCAAACGGCTTCAAAGATGACAATGGTCGATCCGTTTAGAGCCTTTTCAAGTGGTATACTTCAGTGGTGAAGATGCAAACCAAGAGTTGGTTCATGCCCTGTAGACTCATTGAATTCGGCCCTGTTCAAAACGGCATAGCTTTTAGCTACGACTGTTAACTAAAATAAGCACTATAACAGTTGTTAGTTTTTCGCTGAAACATTCAATTAAAGAAAAATAAAAAACGTTATATTTCTACAGACAATACAAAGGAAAAAAGAGGAAAAAACATATTAAGAAACCAATACAATCAAAACAGCTTTCGACTTTTAGAAACTAGAAGACAGAAGACAAAAACCATTTTAAACAAAGCCTAAAAGTGACTATATGGGTAGATCAAGGCCATGTTCTAAAATATTGTAGTTTTTTGGCTGAAATAGTGATGTAGTTGCTGTTAGTTTTTTCCATGTATTTAATTAAAAAATATTATTATATCTCTTCATATAATAGAAAAAGAGAAGAAAAAAACCACATTAAAAAACCGGTGTGTTTCTATAACTTTTAATTTTTAGAAGAAAAAAGGCAGAAATCACCTGTATAAGGATGTGATCGTTTCGGCTTCAGCTTCTGGCCTCTGGCTTATTTTTCACTATTCATAAATTTCGTCTTTTTCTGAACTTTTGGCTTTTTTGAGCTTTTTTGCCGGTTCTTTTTTCCCGTATTTGTTTGTATTATACGTAATGGGCTAACATATTTTTTTGATTTTTTTAAAATTTAATTATGCTAAATAAGTCTCTGTCAGCTACAGTGTTTTTCTAGCCAGCTACAGTGCTTTTAGCTATAAACCACAAAAAAATCCAAATGATTACCACCTAAAACGGGGCCTAAGCAAAGCACGGAAAGTAGGAGAACGGAGGACAAAAGGCCATCGAGAACGCCACAACACTCGTCTGTGGCCATCCATCCATCAGCCGCAGAGCAAAAGCGTGTACGCATGGCCCCCAACTCCAGCTGCTAGCTGAGCCAGTCGGGGTCCTCATGAAAGCAGAGCAGGGCAGGGCAGGCAGGCCATCGTGGAAGACAACTGGCTCTTGCGTCGCCCCTCTCTCCAGACTCTAGTGCTAGCTAGTGAGTGTGCCGTGATTCACATGGGCGTACGTCCATATCCAGTTATCCATCCGTGTCCGCGTACGCCTATCCGCTCGTCGCGCGCTGTGGGAGCCGTGATGATTTCCGTGGTACTTCACTCCCACCGAGCGGCGAGCGGTGCCAAGGGTTTTCGAAGGCCTCGCGTCGCGGCTCGGCGTCCGAGCGCTGTGTTCCGGGCCGGGCACGGTGGTGGTACTGCTTATCTCTTCTTATCGACGATTTGAGTTATTAATCTCACAAAAAATAATATTAAAAAGACGGCTGAAATTCTTAAAAAGAAAATAGAGGTACATTTTATTACTATAAACTAGTTACAAAATACATTTACAAAGACCTGAAACTACCCTTAATCTCTAGGTTCTTTCCACTAAATGAAGGACACAATCTACCTGGCTCTGAATTATCTTCTGTTGTCACTCTTAAATAACATTGAAAGGTCGTCGATTGTCTGTCAAGGAAGAAGTCTTATGGGATCAGCGCGTCCGATTGGGGAGGTAGTTATTGTCAACGAGAGGACATCTGATCATTGGTTGTTGTCAGAAAGAGATGGACATGAGGAACAACTGAATGGCAGTTGTTGTCAGAGACTCAGAGCTGAAACATTGTGTTATTTTAAGTGGATAAAACACGTGTTATATTCATCGCACGAAAGGAATATCCTCAAATCAGGTCCAAGTACCAGTTCATAGAATTTTTGAGTGGTCATCCAATCAGGCAGGATGCATAGTGCTTCTCCGATCAAGGTATTCGGAGAGCAGCCTCTGGAGGCTCACAACCACAGGAGTCCTTTTATCCTTAATTAAATATTAAGGCCGTATATAAGGATTTATTCAATCCTCATCAGGTAGCTCCCAAACTTTGAGGTGAATTTATAATCTAAATTCCTTCCAATTGATTTTCAATCGGGAAACTACTTCTTTAACAACAAGAATAAAGAAGAGGTTTTCATTCACTTTAATGTTGAGAAACTAACTTAGAAACTGAAAGATTTAGTGTCCATTGAGCTTCGGATCAAATAACCACTGTTTGCAGTTGGAGAGATACCCTTATAAAATCCTTAGCGTGTTACCTGTTGGCTTCACGCTTTTAGAAAAACTTTCATCTTCTCCGTCTTAGCACTCTTCAGCCGTAGCTTTGAATCCTTTCTATCTCCTTTTGATTTTCCGCCACTTAGCCAAAATGTCACATCTAATCACTGATTGCCCAACGTCTAAGCTTGAATCGAAGAAGTTGAAGGCCATGGAAGAGGAAGGGTTGCTTCTCAATATGGTTTTCATCCTGTGGATCCAAAATATAGATTGAACTGCACAAATAGTCCAAAATGAATATGTGCATATGTCTTCATTAAATATACTTGTATGCACACATTTATGGGGAGTTCATTCTATGTTTTGAGATTTCATAAGTATTGATCCATATTTCCTTTAATACACATATTTAGGTTCTTTACTTTAAAATACATCCTTTGAGTATATATAGTTTGTGTAGTTCATATATACTCATTTGCAATTGGGTTGTCATCTAACTTCTCTATTATGTGTTAATGGTTCACTATTACAAAACAAAATATACTGGACATGTCATCACAGATGGTTCATATGGAACTGTCTGTGCTTTGATTATTATAGATGGTTCATGACTAAAACCGTCTCTGAAACTATCACAGACGGTTAGGTTTAAAAACCGTATGTGATAATGCGTATATCACGGACGGTTTTTAGAACCGTCTCTGAAACTATCACAGACGGTTAGGTTTAAAAGCCGTCTGTGATATACGCATTATCACAGATGGTTTTTAATTAGAACCATTTATGAAACTATCACAGACGATTTTTATTTACAGCCGTCTTTGTCTTATTTTTCGTCGTATGAACTACAGAAGCTACTAGTAAGACGAGAGACAAATTCAAGGCAAATTTTTTTACAAAAGTCCCCAAAAAAGTGATTCCCAAATCTTAATCTTCAGGGCTTCATATGCTTCTTCTTCGACTTTTGGAGTTGGAGGATCAGCCGCTGAGTTCTCGAATGCCGTCAAGATTGTCCTTGTCCTCTGCACTTCCACCTCCAGATTGGACAAATCATTAGCACGGTCCATAATCTCATAAAGGATGCCATGATAAGTTTCCTCAAAATCGGCCGCTTCTGCTTAATCGGCAATGTTATCCATGTGTCTCTCTACTGCCGCAAGAGCTTCTTCCGCTTTGTGCACATTGCAGAGAAGAACGAGGCTAAGGGTGGTTTCCCTTTGTTGAGCGGCAACAAGACACCTCCGTCGACTGCGGATGATGATGAGGTCCAGCTGACGGATTATGGAAGCGAGTCGAGGAAGGAGAGTAGGGCGTGAGCAGAGGAGCTGCTCCAGACGTAAATTGTTGGCCGCTTGTGTAAGGTTCCTTGTACCCATAAGATATGCTCTCGTGGACGTGAGTGCACTTCCATTCAGTAAAATTTACTCCTCAACACTACGCATTGACTGTCTATAGAGACCGACTAGACTCCATGACCAGATCCAACACCCCACTTAAGCTGATCTCGAAAGTAGGGGAAGAAACAAAGGAGAAGAGAGGATAAGTCTACGCTACTATTAGGGATATGAAATTATGGAGAGATGCTTCACAAGTGAAAGTGGGTTTTCAAGAAAAAGAGATCCTACCATGATAATTCTTACATGGATTGCAATTGCAGTAATCTGGCACAGATCATTTAGTTAACAAATCGAGCCGCCGCCTGGGCATCGATGATCCCCGATGTCCTTGCTGAACGGTGGGTTATTTCGGATTGGGATAAACCTATACAAGTTGTGGAAGCCGAGTACTGGGCGACCGTTGAGAAGGCTAAAGCCTGTAGGGGAGACAAAGGAAAGGCACCAATGGACTCAAATGTATACGATGAATGACTACAACAATGACTTCCAAAATGTGCATGCGTATCTTAACCGTAGTTCGGATTGATAGGTTGTGCGTGTGGCCATTTGTATCGTACGATTAGTGACACAAACATACATATCTAACTAAATCCTATGCGTCATGTAATTCACACCTTCATTGCGAAGTGTTATATATGGCTAGACATGGTCCATTGCTACAATATTTTCAATAATGTATTATTAAAAATTGCTAAATAGGGCAACTGGCCGCGCCAGGTACTGTTGCTGTTGCTAGGGCCTGTCCATCCTGCAGAGCTAGGGTACTATGGCAGGATCTGCTAAGCTAGGGCAGCTCAGATGGCTGGTGGGGCCCATCGGCTGTTGCGCGCTAGTCTGCCCTGCTGCGCTCAGCTGGCCTTCCATATTGGCACCGTCCTGCCAAGCTACGGTAGCTTATCAGTAGGAATATGTCGTCTGCCACGATTGCTGAGTATGGGGAGGAGGTTAGATTTGAAAAACCAGAGTCGCAGGCAGTAAGTCTTAAAAAAAATGTTGCTACAGTAGCTTACATGGAACCACCTGACCATGTATTATTTTCGCGCTGCCTCTCTCTGTGCGCACAGTACTGCTACTACACAAAATAGGAGTAACGAGTATCAAGCTAGCTGCAACGCGACAAAGCATGCCTGGCGGCAGGCAAGGCGCAGGGCAGCCAGCCGTGTGAGGCAAGATTTCGCGTAGTCGCCAGTAGCTGCTCGCGCCAGCCACTGCTCACCGTAGGGTGCGATATCAGACTATCGGAGCCCCTCCACCCCAAGCGCCGAGAGCCGAGGCGCGACGAGACATGAGCGGGAGCAGCTGGCCCCACGCGCTCAGAACGGGTCACATCCGACGGGCCAAAGCCCGTGCAGCGACTGGGCGCCTTCCGTACGCCTCGAGTTACTTGGGAGCCATGCACGCTGCAGCAGCGCTGGCGCCCGCTCGGCCGAACTCCCCTGCGCGCAGTCGCACGGCCGCAGCAGGCGGCGATGCGTTGCTCGGCGCTGCGCTGCAAGCTTATCCTGGATTCCTGCGCTGCCCTTGCTTCCGTTGCTCCAAACGCCTAGCTGAACCGGGTATAGTGTTATGAGTCATGCCTTGTGTTTTCGTTTTGCTGTTGCTTGCGCATGCGCTGCGGCGAGTTTTTTGCTATTATAGTACTCCCTAAGTATGGCTTCGACAAAACGGTATCCACGTCGTGGACTTCTCCAAAACGATACCTATTTCGTGTACTCCTCTCTATAATAGTATTCCCAGGGATTTGAACTCAAATTATTTTGATTTTCAAATTTTATCTTCTCTAAATGACTAAACTACCCTTCCTAAATTTATTTAGACCTAATCCTTTTCTTTTTCTTCCCACACGACACAGTACAGGCGCATCACTTTTCCTCTGGCGGCGTCGGCGCACAAACTACGCACGCAGGCGACGCGCTCGCCCGCGGCGCTCGCCCACGGCGCACGCTCACGGGAGGGCCTTCAGTCGCGAAGGTGTGCCGCAGTCGGAGGCGCTGCCGCCAGGGTCGGTGTGGTGGGGGAGGCGTCGTCGCTGGGCTCGGTTGGGGGTGGAGGCGCCATCGCCGGGCTTGGTTGGGCGGCAGAGGCGCCGCGGCCGCCGGCTAAGGGCGCTGTAGTCCGGCAGAGGAGGGGGCCGCATGGGCGCTGCCGACGGAGGGATGGCTCGGGCCGCCTGAGGACGCTGCAAGTCGGGGCGGAGAGGCCGTCGGGGGTGCTCGCCGCCGCAGCCGTGTGGAGGGAGGGCCCCAAGCCGGCGTCGCCATACCTCACCGGCGTCACCTCGGCCGGGGGTCGCTGGCATCTGGTCGCTGGGGCAGTGGAGGAGCCGCCGCCATGGGAGGAAAAAGAAGAGCTCGAAAAAGAAATGGACCAGAGTTCGTACGGTTGGGTCTAATCAAAGAACTGAGGGGCTGTTTAGTCATATGGAGGAGATAAAATTCGAAAATCAAAATAATTTGACTTCAAATCCCTGGGAATACTATTATAGAGAAGAGTACACGAAATAGATATCGTTTTGGAGAAGCCCATGACGTGGATACCGTTTTGTCGAAGCCATACTTAGGGGAGTACTATAATAGCAAAAAACTCCACTGCGGCACGGCCGAGGCCCCCACGCATGGGCTAGCTCCTCTCTTACGACTTCAAAGTCGCAAGCTGCTTGCGACCAAAATCAATCGCACCGCATGAGTTGCTTGATAGATAGCGCATCGAATCCTGACCGCTAATCGGCCCGTTCCTTTCTTTTTTGCTCTTAGGGCCTGTTTGGGAGAGCTACACCAGCTCCAGATTCACGAAAAACAGATCCGGATCCACTTTTCCAAGCCAAACACCTCCAGCTCCAGCAGCTCCACCAAAACCATGGATCTGGCTCCAGATCCACCAAATCCATAGAGCACCTCAAGGGGTGCTCCACCAAACTTAAGTTGGAGTTGGGGAAAATTACCCACCATGCCACTGATTACACACAAAAAATGGTTCGATCTTTTATTTCCCTCTTCCCGTCGCTGCGCCCATCCTCTCCGCGCGCCGTCTCCACCCCCTCCACCGCCCAGCCGCGCGCCGTGCTCCGCCTCCTCCTCTGCCGCGCCGCCTCCTCCCGGGCCGGCGCCGCCTCCCCCGCCTCCGCCTCCTCCCGGGCCGGCGCCGCCTCCCCAGCCGCCGCTCCGCCTCCTCCTCTGCCGCGCGCCGTGCCCGCCCACGGCCAGCCGTCGCGCCGCCCCTGGCCGGCCGCCGCGCCGCGCCGCCCCCGCCCCCCAGCCGCCGCTCCGCCTCCTCTGCGCGCGTGCATCTCAGCGGGAGGAAGAAGAATGGAGCTCTCCACTGACGCGTGGGGCCCAGGTGGAAGTGAGATAGAGAGAGAGGTGGAGCTGTATTAAACACTTTGACGAATCCCAGATCCACGGTGGAGCTGCTCCACGGTGGATCCAGGTGAATCTGGTTGTGGATCCAGGTGAATCTGGTGGATCTAGGTGGATCTGGAGCTGGTGGAGCTCTCCCAAACAGGCCCTTAGCTTCGGAGAACTCCGGAAACCGAAACGCCGAAACAAACGGGTCTTTCCCCAAATAGTTTCCACTTCTCTAAATGGCTTCATAAGCCTAAACCTAAAATCATGTGCCTATCGGCATCTCTACCGTCAGCCGTCGTAAAAAATACGCGGCCAAACCCGTATACACCATAAAAAAAGCACAGCAACACAGCCCGAAAGTCATTGACGAAAAGCCGCAGGCCCTAAAAAGGCCAAATCGTAATTTAGTTTTGTTTGCTGGGACGCTCTTTTCCTCGTGGGGCATTTCCCAAGAATAACCACGACGCAGCCGAGCGAAGATCACGAGGAACAATGCCATATACAAAACACGATGAAAAGCCTAATAATTTTATTACAGACCACCACTACATTATGCTGCTGCTGCTGCTTTTCTTCCCCATTTCTTTTTCTTTTTTGGTTCTAACCACAAAATATTCACAAAACTAGAACACAGGCAGCACTGAGAACACAGGGACTCGACTTCGCTAAAACCCAACCATTTTGGTGCATCGCTTCCACTTCGTCCTGATCCTAGCTAGTGATCTACAAGAGAGTAGAGCACTGCGAGGTCTTGGGGTCCCACATGGCCGGGAGCAGGAACCGCCGGCCGGCGACCCCGACGGCGTTGTAGCTGGCCCCCGTGGCGGCGTCCACCGGCAGCTGCCCAGGGTACCCCGGGTAGGCCCCGGCGCCGAAAACCCCCGCGCACGCCGTCACGGCCTCCAGGGGCGCCTCCGCGGGGCCCTGGAAGTACCCGCCGCCGTACGGGTTCGTCACCGCGCCGGCAAGCAGCGTCGCGAGGTTGATCACCACTCCGTCCATCCCCACGTCCGCGTTCGGCGCCACCAGCGGCGGCGCCTGCGGCCCGTACGTTGGCTGGTGGAACGGCCACGCGCACTCCCCCGGGCACTGCTCCGCCGCATTCCCCACCCACACGTACGCGAACCGGCCGCGCCCACGGAGAGCGGCGGGGGCCCGGTGCCCCCCGCGCGCCGGGGCCAGCGCCGGCGCCGCGGCGGCCGAGGTGGCTGACGCGTGGAGGCCGCAGTGGGAGAGGCAGAAGCCATCGACGAGGACTTCGGGGGCTGTGAGCACGACGGCGACGGAGCCGCGGTGCGGGGAGAGGCGCGCGGCGAGAGAGGCGAGGCCGGTCTCCGACAGCCGCCTGCCGAGGGAGAGCGACGGGTCGAGCACCTGCCGGCCGAGGGTGAGCCGCGCGGCGCCCGGGTGGTACCGCGCGGTGGTGGCCCACCAAGACGCGACGGACGGAGCCGGGGCAGGGGAGGAGAGGGAGAGGAGGAAGTCGGCCACGGTGGCGCGCTGCGCCGGGGTGAACCGCCCGTACCAGAGCAGGTTCACAGAGTAGTTGCCGGTGAGGAGCTGGCCGTGGTGGTTCGTGAGCGTCACGGGCGTCTGGCTCACTAGAAACAGCTGCCGCGGCGTCACCGCGCCGGCGCCGGCGACAGCCACGGCTAGCAGGACGCAGAGCGCGAGGAGGCGGTGGTACTGGGGGGCCATGGCTGGCAGTGAGAGCCAAGGAGACTGGTTCACTCGTGGTGGTAGGGGATGGGGGCCGGGTACCGAGCGGCTTATATAGGGTTTAGGGCGGGGTGGCCCACGCGCGGCCCACATGGCGGAGGGGAGAGGAGCTTGCCGTGGGCGTAGTCCACTGCGCCGGGCGCGACTTTTGAGGACGTGTCTTGTGGAGACGTAGCAATTTTTTTAGAAAAGTGAGTGAGTGGGGTGGGGGTCCGGAAGGTGGGGCCCGGGCGTAGGGGGATGGTGGTGGGGACTTTGTCAGGGGAAGGGTAGGGCTGGGTGCGTTCCTTCCGTGGGAAGGGACGGGGATTTTGAATGTCATGCTGGTGAGCGCGGAGACAGCGGCACCTTTGTTGACCTGGCGAAATAGGCATAATGGGTCTGTCCGGTTTGATCGGGCGTGGCGTATTTGGACTGACACTTCGGCATAATGGATCTGTCCAGTAAGCGTGTATTTGGTTTGGAGTAGTAGGATAAAATAACTTTATTCCTGTTTTTAAGGATAGGATCGTCTTTGTTCTTTGTTTGGTTGTAAGGAATAAGACTGTTTCTGTTTTTTGTTTGGTTCTGGAACATCAAAATATGGGACAAGTCATCCGACGTGTGAGGCCCTTTTGTTATCCTCTTGTTTTTGAGAGGCAAGGAAGAGGGACGAGCCCATCCCTTGTTTTTGAGGGACAGGGATATCCTCGATTTAGGGAAATATTCCCGAGATATTCCCCAAAGGGGATGGACTCTATCCCTGCTGATTTCAATCCAAACAGGTCCAAATCTGGGATCGCCCCGTCCTATCCCCTATTATCCCCAAAACCAAACACACCCTAATGCATATACAGTAATTCTACTATAATGATATAGTAAATTTTTTTGTAGTAGTGAGTTAAAATTAATTGTGTGGTTAACGATACTGGCTTCTTTTAAGCGTAGACGATTCGGTCCACCTCTCCGTCATACCTAAATTAAAAAGACAGACATGTAGATTAATATAATATGATATGGCAACCTATTCGAACCAACGGGCTGATTAAGGTGGTGATCATTTGGGCTTTTTTGGTGGCTTATAGCTGAAAAACACTGTAGCTGGCCGAAAAAACACTGTAGCTGACGGAGTCTTATTTATCATAATTAAATTTAAAAAATAAAAAATATGTTAGCCCATTACATATAATACAAACAAATACAGAAAAAAATCGGCAAAAAAGCTCAACAAAAAGCCAAAAGTTCAGAAAAAGATGAAATTTATGAATAGTGAAAAATAAGCCGGAAGCTAAAAGCTGAAGCCAAAATGATCACAGCCTAAGGTGCTACTCGATTGGGCTGAAATAAGCTGATTTATTATTGAAATTATAGTGTAATTGGCTAAAATTACACTGTAACTGATGGTGGCTTTTTGGCGTAACTAAATTTTAAAAAATTTAAAAGTAGAAAAAAACAGGCTAGTCCATCATGGACAACACAAACGAAAATGAAAAAAGAACCAGCAAAAAAAGCTAAAAAAGTCAGAAAAAGATGAAATTTATAAATAGTAAAAAATAAGTTAAATGCCAGAAGCTCAAGTTGAAATGAGCAGGTCTAGGTGTGCCTCATGTAGCGCTATGCCAACGGCCCATTTGGCCACAAGACTGCACACTGGCACTCTGGAAGTACAGTGCACTCGTAAATTTGAGGGTTTCTCGGTCTATGTGCATGGAAAACAATTCACCATCAACAACCCGTTTGGAAGCAAGATTTAGCCCCCCGCTCGTTTGGGCTAGGTTTCTGGCTTATTTTCATTATTCCTATTTTCTGGCTTTTTGGATTTTTTTTAGCTTTTTTACTTTTTTCATATTTGTTTGCATTATATGTGCTGGGCTAACCTATTTTTACTTTAAATTTTTTAAATTTAATTATGTCAAATAAGCCACCATCAGCTACTTTGTAATTTCAGCCAGTTACAATAAAAATTCAGTCATAAGCCACAAGAATTCAGCCCAACTAAACACCACCTTTGCTGAATTTGGGTAGGAATTATACTATTTTTGCAATTTTTTTATGTTTTCTATGAGCTTTTTGCTTTCTAAACCAACCATGGTGCTGTAATGTTTCGCAGTTCGTAATGGTCTTGTAAGAGTCTAGAGTGCCACTCGGTTGGGCTGAAATAAACTGGTTTATGACTGAAATTATACTGTAATTAGCTAAAATTACACTGTACCTGATGATGGTTTATTTGGCGTAACTAAATATAAAAAAACTAAAAATGGAAAAACATGTTAGCCCATCGTGGACAATATAAATAAATATGGGAAAAAGAACTGGCAAAAAAAATAAAAAAACAAAAAATCAGAAAAGATGAAATTTAGGAATAGTAAAAAAGCCAAAAGCCAGAAGCTCAAACCAAAATGAGTGGGGCCCTAGGTTTACCACTCCTTGTAGCTTTAGCTTTTTGATTTTATCTTTTTCTACTTTGTTTGGACTTTTTATCTTTTCTTCTTTTATCTTATTTCTTTATATTATCTGTAATAATTATTGTTTTTATTTTGTAATTTAGTTACGTTGAAAAAAATAATTCAGCTAATGTGCGAAAAAAACTATTATAGTATAAAATAAGTTATAAATCCAGACTTAAAAACTTAAATAAGCAACACCATAATCATATGGTCTGATTGGGCTTTTTGAACAAGTCAAACTAATGTTTATAAACCCAATCATTGTAGGGTATTAGCGTATACTAGTCGCAATGTCCTCTTTCACAACTAGGGATGGCAATTGTGCCCGTTTACCTGTGTACTTGTGGGTAAATACCCTAATAAAGCCGGGTATGGGATGTATTCTTTGCCCACGGGTATAAAAATGGGGAGAACTCTCTGCCCGTCGGGTAAACGGGTATGGGTGAGCTCCACCCGTACCTGTCTCGCCCATTTACCCGCGACCTGACAAGTAGACCAAATAATTAAAATAATAAACCCTAACTTCTCCATACCCACCGACTCCACTCGAGTACTCGACTCCCCAGCCGCCTCCAGCCCCTCCGCAAGCACCCCAAGACCCCAACCTCGACGCCCTCATCTCTTTCTCGCCTCCCCCCCCCCCCCGTCTGCACTGCGGCGATCTACGGTTTGATTCCCAACTTCGACGCCGACATTTCCGTCCTCCCCATGGATGCGCTGTCACTCATCGACGTCGCCACCAAGGACGACCTCCTCCTCGACCTCGCCTCGCCGCCCCCTGCTGCCGTCACCACATCCCCATCCGCCCCACGCACGTGAACGAGCGATCCGTTTTTGTGTGTTCCATTTCGGGAGGTTTTTTTGGGGGGGAATTTGGGCGTTGATTGGTGGTCGTGGCGGTTGCGATTTGGAGATCTGACGGACCGCTGCTGTGATTTTTAGGGTTGGGTGCCGAAGCTTTTGATTTGGAGCCCGCTGGCGATTCTCCGGCGGCGGGGCTCCTCGGGTCTCCTCGCCCAGTCGCCCTCCTCCTCCCGCCCCTATCGCCACCGCCAGGCCCCTCCGCAAGCACCCCAACACTGACGCCCGCGCCGCTGAGCCGTCCACGAAGAAGCGCAAGGGGAAGCGGGACGAGGTCAAGGCTAGCTACGAGCAGCAGAGATTCGGCGCCTCCGCTAAGGAGCCCGCGCTGCCGCCGGCCGTTGGAGAGAAGAGGAAGGCGCTGGACAAGGTTGCGGCGGCGGTCGAGGCAGGGGAGGAGCGTTCGACGACGAGAGCAAGCTGCTTAGGATGGTGTTCGTGGGGAAACTGCCGCTGTGGACCAAGCGGAAGGCGCTCACCAAGGAGTTCGCGGCCTTCGGCGAGGTCGAGTCCGTCAGGATCCACTCCGTGCCCCTCACCGACATGAGTACCATTCGTTTGCTTAATTCTTTTTCGTGGTTGCCCTCACCTCCTCAGCTGCTACGTCCGCCAGAACAGCACCGCCGCGGTCGAGCTCGGCCTCGGGATCAAAGGTGAGCGGGCGGTTTCAGATTTGGCTATTTGTGTGCTTGTGGTGAAAATAGATTAGGTAATAGATACAGAACTTAGTTCACGGGTAAACGGATATACCCACGGGCGGCATGTATGGACGAGATTTTTTACCCGTCGTTCTTCACGGGTATGCCCGTGGGCGTAAATCGGGGTCGTGGGTACGAATATGGGTGAGCACTACCCGTACCCATCGTGCCCGATTGCCATTCCAATTCGCAACCACGTCAAAAGAGGCTACTGTTTAAGATAAGGTCAGAATAGAGAAGCCAACAAGGGCACGGGCATGGATCATCGCATCAAATTCCTCTCGTTACTACATTCAGTCCGGGCACAACGTCCAAAGGTGCACGAGGACCATGTGGTAAGGGCGATGCTTTTTCTCACGCTCGAAAGAACGTCTGGTCGCTGCAAAGTGCAAACAACAGCTTCAGCCTCTACGTGCTCGTTTTAATTTACTATTTTTTATTTTATTTTTCTAGCTTTTTAACATTTTTTCATTTTTTGTCTTATTTTTTCGTATTATTTATGATGGGATAACATATTTTTTCTATTTTTATTTTTAAAATTTAATTATGTCAAATAAGCTATATTAGTTACAGTAAAAAAAATAAACTAGCTACAGTGAAAAGAGCTATGCGCCATCACTAAATTGAGCACTACCCTAATTAGGGATTTATAGTTTATGACTATAACTTATAATTTATTATGCTAGTATAAACATTTGTGTGAACAAGCCCTCATCAACTCGGTTTCGGCTTCTGACTTCTGGCTTATTTTTCACTATTCATAAGTTTCGTCTTTTTCTAAACATTTGGCTTTTTGTTGAGCTTTTTTGCCGGTTCTTTTTTTCCCGTATTTGTTTGTATTATACGTAATGGGCTAACATATTTTTTATATTTTTAATTTTTTTTAAATTTAATTATGCTAAATAAGTCTCTATCAGCTACAGTGCTTTATCAGTCAGCTACAGTGTTTTCAGCCATAAGCCATGAGCTTTTCAGCCGAACCGATCACCACCTAAATGTTAATAAGCTGATAAGCTATTTTAAAAAGCTATCCTATAAATTACATTAAAATTATGATAAGAAAAATCGTTCAACTTATTTATTTAAGAAAAATTATAAGCCATGGACCGAAAAGAAACTGGGCTTATACTGCGACCATCGCCAAATTTCGAGACCTGATTGGTAGTATCATTTTCTGTTCTCGCTGTGTGGTCGTTTAGTAGTGCTAGCTGGTTTAAAGGTTAAAAGAACATTGTTGCTTGTGGTCTCGTGGATAAATGGGAAAGGGTCCGACCTACCCTTGACACTGTATACTAGTACAAGTCACTGCTCACCAGTGATGCCTCGGCCAGGATTCTGTCTCTTTTACAGACAAGTCACGTGTAAATTGTTCGCAGTTGTTTGTCTTTACGAGGATTGTTTGTTCTCTATGAGAATTAAATTATTTCAAATAACATTCTTATGAATTCTAGGTCCTGTTTTTTTTTCAATTTCTCAAAACTGTTTTCGGTTTTTTACAGTAACTAGTTTTTAAACGAAGTATTTTTTTAAGATAGTCTACTAGTTAATTGTAGTACATACTTTACTGACTTATTTATATCGGCAAAAACCACACGTGAGTGTCTGTTACTTTGTAATCTCTCGTACAAACAGCCTAAAAGTCACAAGACACAGCAAAAAAGAACAGGCCCCTAAATAGGTCTGATCATGGAATGCACTTGCATGAATGGTTCTCTATAGACCCTGCTCAATTGAGCTTAGACTTCTAACTTTCAGCTTATTTTTTTACTATTTCTAAATTTTATCATTTTCTGATTTTTGGGGTTATTTTGAGCCTTTTTTGCCGGTTCTTTTTTTCCCGTATTCGTTTGCATTATACGTGATGGGCTAACCCATTTTTTCTATTTTTATTTTTTTTAAATTTAATTATACTAAATAAGCCACCATCAGTTACAGTGTAATTTTAGCCAGCTACAATGAAAATTCAACCATAAATCACCAAAATTTAGCACAACTGAGCACCACCTAAGTAGATCCTAATCATGGAATAAAGTCGCAAAAATGGTTTGTCGATCTATCTTCTGTTGGAAATTGTTTTTCACCCGTAAAATAAAAATAAACAAAGGATTTGTCTTAGCAACATATGGATATAAGTTTTGGTGTATGCTTATCTTGCAAAAGAAAGACATGTGCCACGATAGATTTGTGACCGACGTTATGACTTACAAGTCTTAATCCTCTTAAAGCCCCGCTCGTTTGGGTTTAAACTTTGGCTTCCGACTTATTTTTTATTATTCCTAAATTTGATCATTTTCTGTCTTTTTAGTTTTTTGTTGGTTCTTTTTCCCGTATTTATTTGTATTGTACGTGATGGGTTAACCCATTTTTCTATTTTTATTTTTTTAAATTTAATTATGTCAAATAGGTGATTGATGGTGTTTGCCTCGACAACCTTGTGTGTTCCATGAGACCTTCGTGTACTCTCTCTCTCTCTCTCTCTCTCTCTCGTCATAAAAGTATGTTATTTTAGTTATTAGTATGGATCTTAAAATATAACATTGATCACTGATTTATAAAATCTAATAAAATTATACTTTATAAAAGTACTTTTTAGATAATTTATATATATTATTTTTATATATCCAATCTAAATATTAAAAAAGATATCCATATATAAAGTTTACAAAATTTAATTGCATATACTCAATACCACATTTTTAATGATCAGAGGGAGTATTAATTTGTACCTATATACGCTCGTAAGGCAATGAAAGAGATGAGAGCCCCTCAATTATTGTACAGTACCTGGCTGCTGAAGTGCGATATGATGCTATTCTAACCCCTTCCTAGGCATGCAAATCATTCTCTGCTCCTACGGGTGGTCCTGCAAATGAAGAATTGAAAAGAACAGTGTCCTGCAGATTGAAGAATGGAGTTGTGGTCTTGTAGAGGAGCATATATCCCTATGAAGAATCGATATACTCCATGGATTCATGGATGGTGACCAGCGCAGATTCAGTTAAAATACTTCAACAAGTACGTTCTCAACTCTCAAGCATGGTTGGTATACATGGAATCACAGAAGACCAACACCGGTAGTGGTTTTGCCGACAGTAAAGTTACATGATTAATTATGTATTAGTACACGCAGTTTGGCAAAGATTACTGAACCACATGCCCAAGGAAAATCTGTGCCTCCTCGACCTGCAGATTGCAGAAGAGCAGAATTTCTTGAGGAAACGACGTGTCAGCGGCGGATCCAGCGGTGGGGCGGGGGGGCTCGAGCCCCCTACCACTACCGGACCCTTGGAGCCCCCTGGAGTCCTCCCTAAATTTTTAGCCATAGATGTATAATGTAGAAGGGGTTGAGGTCGAGCTGAAGGTACTTCAGCCCCTCCAAAAAATTTTCCTGGATCCGCAACTGCGACGTGTTGCGCTCTCATTTCGCCGAAGTAAAGTGGCAACCATCGCCCTGTTTAAGTAATGCATGAATTCGACGAAAGATCCATGTTTATGAAAGACTGGCAAAGCTTTTCAAAGGTGCAAAAGATGCTTATGCTTGCCACACACGCTGCGCTCTGCAAGGAAAGATGGCATCAAAGATGTACAGCGTTGGTAGCTTTGTGAATTTTTACACACTCACCGGCGAGCCATTCCAAGGAAGATTTGTAATAGTAAGCTGACAGCCAATATTCAATCTCTGAAGCTTTTGTCCAGTGGCAAAATGCGCCGACTTAGGTCCTATTAATTTTGGCTTAAGTTTCTAGCTTATTTTTTACTGTTTATAAATTTCGTCATTTTCTGTCTTTTTGGCTTCGTGATGGGCTAAACTATTTTTCTATTTTCAAAATTTTGTAAATTTAATTACGTCAAACAAATCACCATCAGCTAAAGTAAAAATTTAGTCATAAACCACTTTTTTGAGCCCAAATGAGCGGCATCTTGACCGAGCAAGTTTTGGTACTACTTGCTTTTAGTGCAGTTTAATTTGACATTATACGGCTACTGAAGTACTGAGTAGTAGACGTCAAATGAGGCAAGGTGCGTTACGCGAGTTAATCAAGTGATGGCAGCTAGCAGAGTGCCGACCAAATGGAGATACATGCAGCTTTTTTTTACCATTCGCAAAGTAATTGTGATCGTAAAAACTGGTCAGGTAAACTACAGGAAACCAAGAACCAAATGATCGCCCAGAATAGGCGACGCACTCAAGTAGGGCTCGCTGTCGATGGACCAGTGTAATTTAAAGGAGTGGGCATCTTCCGGGCAATGAGTGGATCCAAATCCAATCGCCATTAGACATTGATTAAGCAAGAACCAAGAACACATGTTTGGAGGAAACCAACAGGCAAACGTCAGACACGCGAGATGGCCGTCAAGCCGCGAAGGCCGCGGACACTGACGGCGCGGGGCGCAGGGGACCCGGGCGGCGGGAGAAATCATTGGGTTTTTCGGCGGGCGGCTCCAGGCTCTAAGCACGTAAACCATGCTTCAGGGAGCAAAGCCATTTCATTCGGTTTTGTAATTTTCTGGTTTTATTTCAGGTCTTAAGTCCATTTCTGAAACCATTTGATTTGTGCAGAGATTAATGTACTATATAGTTGGATTTCGATCCAATAGATAAAAAAATGTAACTCATACTTAAGAAAATCTTAGTTATCCTATAAATAAATAAATAGACAACTCTTTTTTAGTGGTGCAGGTGGAGTGGAAGACTGATTGGGCGATGAAAATCAAAGAACGTTGCTTTGGCAGGTTATGCGCCGGAACGACAACTCTGCTCACCGACACAAATACACCAACGTTTAAGGACGGGCCAGTGCCTGATGGTGCGAGTGTGTGTTTATTCCAGTTATCTTACAGTAATCAAGAAAGTGAAAAGCATCTCCACCACTTATTTTTAGTAGGATCGGATTATAACTGTACAGATTAATCATGTATGTATAGTAGAGTTGTATAGCAAATATGATTGTATTTCAACCATAAGCGGTAGAGTTGTATACCAAAGATAACTATATATAATATCTAGTCGTGTAATTATGCGGACAAATCTGCTAGTTTTCTTAACACTTTGTTAATTAGTTGAAGCTTGTGAAAGGAAATCATCGGCAATGGCTGATGGACATCATTGCATATAAATCAAACTTCAACGAGCTACTGTGTTCTTCTATGGTTTTAGTGGGAGTCTAATGAACAAACGGGTCTTGGACTTTGATCTCATCGGTAGATGGAGGCTTCCAACAGCATTTGATCTCGGGCACTGATGTTTGGATTAAAAAACAAAAGAGACCATGATGTTTTTTATTTGGACTCTGCTAACTACTATCAATACATACTTGCCCCTATTCATTAACAACTACATTTCCTTTATGATTCGTAAACATTTTCTTAAGGTGCAGTACCGAAGCATTTCCTTACATATTATGTTATCGAATATTTTTCTTTTCATAAAAAGAAATACTTATTACCAATAGTGAACATAAAAATTGACTTAAAAAAATTATTTTGTTAGTGATTCGCCTCCAGTTCTCTTTGACTGGTGGGCTGATATATGATATTGAGGAACAACTCCACATTATAAGCACTAGTATCTGATGCAGAGTATTCAGGCTTTGATGATCTTCTTTTTGGTGCCAAGCTTGAAATACATAATAAGTACTGCTACATGATCTGTAGTGAAGTCTTTGTTGCTCTGTGATGATGACACGAGAACTCTCATTCCTGTACATCCTTACATTTGTTTTGATTATGGACATTTAGAGTTTCCCTTGTTACCTGCATTGTTGCACATGTTGATAGCCTTGAGGAGGCAGAGAAAGCTAAGGAATCTGGTGTAGATGGAATCATTGCTCAAGGCCGTGAAGCGCCCCGGGGGGGGGGGGGGGGGGGGGGGGGGCATGTGATTGGTCAGGTAAGTTAGCCACGCTGCTTTCTAGTTTCAATCTAGATGAAATGCTCTTAGACAGTCTTTCAAGAAGCACCCACCCACCCCTGGAAGCACGCACACATGCATTTAGAATCTACACCATGTGTTCATGCCACATGTGAGGCTAATGATTTAGCTTAGGGTGCCTGTTGTGGTGTCATCTCTGGAAGCATAAAAACACCTCCCTAGCTTGTGTCCAGTTATTCGTCTTCATGGACTTTCATCTCAAACAGCTGTTATTTGAAAAAAAAAGGAGGGAAAGGACTGCTACTAAGGCTGTAAAAAAAAGCTCGAAACTCGCGAACTATTCAAGTTCGGTTCGTTTTAGGTTTGATTCGAGCTCGACTCGAATTTTAAACGAGCCAAACTCGAGCTTGATCCCGAACTCAAATAGTTCGCGAGCCTCAATTCGAGCTTAAATAGTGATACATATTAACTCTTACCGAGCTTACTCGAGCCGAAGTCGAACTCAAGCTTTTCTTATTGTTGAAAATTAGTGTATGTTTGAATTATTTTGACTGATATTAAGTTTACTAGAGTCGAGCTCGAGCTCAAAATTTTCTTATTATTAAAAAACAGTGCACAATAAATTATTTTAATTACTATCGAGCTTCAATGAGCCAAGCTCGTCCTACTCGAGCTTAAATCGAGCCGAGCTCGAGCCCAAGTCCAGACTCGAATCCCAACCTGTGCTCGGCTCGAGCTAACTGCTACCGTTGCTGCCGAGAGTAGGGGATCTAGTATCAGATAGCGGCATTCCGGTTATCTTTGCTGGTGGAATTGTAGATGGCTGTGGCTATGATGCCGCATTGGCACTTGGTGCTCAGGGTGTTTGCTTAGGGACTAGGTATCTGCTCAATTCTGTCTTTGTATGTATCTCAAATAGAGACTTTGTTTTATATTTTGTAGTCTGATTTTCACATTACAAAGTTCCTTGAACATTCAAATTCCTAGCTACTGAGGAAAGCTTTGCGCATCCTCTGTATAAGCAAAAGCTAGTCGAGATGAATCAAACGGACTATACAAATGTGTTTGGGCGTGCTAGATGGCCTGGTGCTCCACAACATGTGCTGGAAACACCGTCCTATGTTGAGTGGAAGAATCTCCCAGATCAGGAAACAGAGGGAAATCAGCCTATCATAGGCCACACTATCATCTATGGTGTGGTATTGAAGGGTTATATGAGAAAGTCTATGATATTGTTGTGATGAACTATTGCAATGTTTGTGGAGTGATCAATTGATTTTGTAAATATTCCATTTGATTTGGGAAGTTTTCTGAAACTGTCAGAAAAATCAAAAGTACCACAGGTGTTTGTGTAGTAGTATTATTGAGCGGTAGTACCGATGTTGTGAGCACAATAGTTTCGGTCTGAGCAATAGAATGTTTTTCCATAGAGGTCCTGTGCGAGGAGCGATGGTGCAGAAGCACTGCCTTGGGGCGCTGCAGTACTGCAGCGCGGTAGTACTGACGTGTTAAGAGCGGTACTATCGGATTTCACAGAAAGATTGGATTTGGGGTTTTGAGTTGGGATGACCATATGGTCATGTTATGGATGTTGTTGCTTACGTATACATAGGTTTATTGTTTGGTCCTAGATTTAAGATCAGTAATTTAGGTGCATACATTTTGCATTGTGCATTGTATGGATGAATTACGCAAATTGATGACTTTATGTGTTGTGTGGTACTACGTGATGGTTTGCCTGTTGGTGTTGGTTGTAGGACTTCGAAGCTAGGTCATGGTGAGGCGTAAGAGGGCCGGGACTAGGCACAGGGTGGTGCTGAAGTCCAAAACAATCAGGGAGACGCCGAAAATGACTGAGACTTGCGGGGTGGTTGTAAGCCGGGACAATGAGGAACTAGAGCGGGAGCTACCGGTGGTGGACATGATGGACAACGACGAGGTGGACCGGGACTAGGCTTAGGAAGGACTCGAGGTACAGACGGTCGAGGAAACCAAGTGCCGTTATGCGCGACGACAAGCATGTGGTGTATCAAATGACTTGGGTCGTTTCCAAGCGAGGATGATTCGGTGGGATCCAAGCGTGTGAGAGGCTTGATGACAAGTTATTGGGGGGCCACATGAAAGATGGCAAAGCATGGGCAATGTTTCGTGGCAAAGGAAGCGGGAAGCTTGGAGGAAGGCGGTAGAGGGACATTTTGGTAAATTGTCCAATACCGAAAAAGTGGCGGTATCTAAAACCACGGTATTGGGCTAAGTGGTTTAGGTCTTGTATGTACTAAAAATGTGAAGTGAATTAGGTGTTGATTTACTAATGAGTTAATGGTTGTAAGCCGTTTTGAGAAGCATGCGTGAGAGTAAAACCCGGTGTTAAATGGGGTTAACGGGTAAATGGGTAGATCCATTAGGTTTAAGTTCAGATTATGAGCCTATTAAGGGGAGGAGAGGTAAGAGTTAGGGTTTGAGAAGATTGGCTAAGCCTTTTGGTGGCTAACGCCTCCTCCCTCCCATGAGAGATAGGTTAGAGAGTGGGTGTGTGCTCTAAGCTTAGAACTCTGTCCTCCTGAGTGGAGAGGCTGTAAAACTAATCATCTCGAGTAAGCTATACATCAATCTTTGATCTATCTTTTTGTATATCTTTTTATCTGATTGATTTTGTTCTAGTTTTAAGTTGGTTTTTCTTCTCTCAACCCCTTCCTGATCTCGTTTTGCTGTTTTTGTTTCGGTTGGGTTGATCTCTCTTCTGCCCCTCTCTTGATCTTGTTGTGCCAAGGACATGGATGAGATAGAGATAATCTCTTGAGATCGACCTCCAATCATTTAGGCACTTCCATGGCAAGTTTATCAGGAAATCCTGTGTTTACTTAATTTTGGCCCCGTCAGGTGATTTCTTGATCTAAAGGTTTTTGGCTTGATTTCGTTGATGCTCTAACCCGCTGTAACATATCGGAATGTAATCAAAGCCATCTTGTCTACCTTTGACCCACAAACAAGTTCTAAACAGTGATTTCAGTTTTAGATCTCAGTTCATGTGCGCTTACTCAAATCACAAAAAGGTCTCATCTTAGTCATGGATTTTTTTATTTAAGATTGAAATAGCCTCCTGAGACCTTAAGCACTTTGCGTACAAAGTTTCACGGCTTTTGAATCTTCCAATCAAAAGTTATGTGGATTTGCATCTTTGTTCATCTGGCAGCAACGATAGTACCGTAGGCTGAGTAGCGGTAGTACCATAGCTCTTGGTCTTCGACCACTTTGGTTTTCGACCATTTATTGGTCGTCGACCTCACTAGTTGAAGTTCAACTTGGTTTGACCACATTTGTTTTGATCACTCAATGGTCGTAGACCACTCTGGTCATATTCCGAACTGTTATGACCACACATGGGTCTTCGACCACATGTGTTTTCTGACCGCACTCTGGACATCGACTATGGAGGTGTCGACCATTCATTGATCTTCGACCACGTAGGTTACGATCACATCGATTTTTAACCACGTTGGTTTTCGACCACTCATTGGTCCTCGACCACGCTGGTCTTTCGACCGCACGCTGGTCACTGACCACGTTGGTCTTCGATAATGTTAGCCTTTGACAACATTGGTTTCGACTACGTTGGTTTCAACCATGCTGGTTTCGACCACACTGGTTTCAACCACGTTGGTTTCGACCATGTTGGTTTCAACCACGTTAGTTTTTGACAACATTGATTCTCGACCACTCTCTGGTCATTTACCACTTGAGTGGAATTTCAACCACGTTGGTTCGGGACTGCTGTTTGGTTCTCGATCACTATAGTCGAAATATGACCGCAATGATTTTCGATCAGGTTACGCTCAGCTTTGTGGACCTCTGACCACGCAGTCGAAGTTCGACCACATTATTTTCTGACTAGCTGTTGAATTCCGATCATGTTGAACCTTCAACTGGTAGTCGATTTTCGACTACGTTGAACTTTCGACTAGTAGTGGATTTTCGAGCACGTTGTCAGATTTCGACCACATTGTTTTCCCTACTGACTGGTTGTGTTCAGCTTTGTTTTCTGTTTTTTCAAGTCATACACGACTTTGTTTCTTTGGCTTTCAAGTGGAATTCTACCCTAATCTTTATAGTTTTGTAGCTATCGGAGAAAAGGATAAGTGAATATTTGGAGGAATTTAAAGATACCATTCACCCCCTCTATTTTCTATCTGGTTCTACAGGTATGTATTTAGTTTTATTTTTCTTGAAGTCGTTCTCTCATTCTGCATTTAGAAGTTGCAACCATTTTTGTTATGGCTTTTCTATTTGGCTTATTTTGGTCACTAGTGCAAATTATTTCAATTTTGCCAGTCATAGATGGTACTAGATTTGGTGATCGGTTGGGCTGTGGCTTATGGCTTATTTCACTGTAGCTGGCTGAAATTACACTGTAGCTGAAGGTGGCTTATTTGGTATAATTAAATTTAAAAATTTTTAAAAATAGAAAAAAATGGGTTAGCCCATCACGTGTAATGCAAACGAATACAGGAAAAAAGAACCGGTAAAAAACTCAAAAAAATAAAAAAAATCAGAAAAAATGAAATTTAGGAATAGTGAAAAATAAGCCAGAAGCTAGAAGCCGAAACGATCGGGGCATAGACGCAGCGAGAAGAAAAACGCTTTATGCAGGGGCCTGGTTGGCTAAGCTACACCTCAGGCTTATAATATGAGGAAAGAAGAACCTTACTACTCTAGTTCCCAGTGAGAAAACACGAGTCTTTGGAGTTGGACCCACGAAGTGGTTTAAATGACGGTTCTAGCTTGTATTCTCCGTGGGATCACAATTCATGAGTTGTCAAATTTTAGGCCAGTTCGGTAACTTTAGAAGCACTGAAGTCAAATTTCGGCGCTAAAGAAGCGCACAATAGAACTACTGCAGTAGTTTGTAAGACATATTTAAACTGGAGAACTGGAATTCTGGAACTAAGACAACCAGATTTGAAATGGCCATCCTAGTTTGGGTTTCTATTTCTTTGATAATACACATCCCAAAGGGTTTCGTAGTTACGTTCCTCAATTTTTCTAGGATTGAGTGTCATTTTGCTACATGTACTCTAGGACACGGTAGTATGGCCATTAATTGCTTTGCTTTCAACCAAAACGGTGCACTTGTAGTGCTGTTTTATAGAATTAACAGTCTAAGAGCAAGTCCAATAATAGAGCCAAGTGCTTAGCGATAAATCAAGTTATAAGAGCCAAGTTATACAATAGTTTGTCTTCTATTTGTGTACAAAAGTTTTTTTTTATTATTATATGGTATCAAGTCTCACATTCTCTTTCCTACTCCTCCTCACATACATTTATTATCTGGGCCCACCACTGCATAGGCTCCTGTGTGCAGCTTGTTGCTTGCATGAGAGCCAAGCTCTCCTCTCTCTTCTCTCTTCTCTCCTCCACATCAGCAAAAATGCTGACTAGCTTGGCTATAAGACCATTATTGTACTTGCTCTAATAGACAGGTATGTTCTTTTTAGTTTCGGTTTATAGTTTATAGCTGTAGTTTATGATTTTTAGGCTGTTTGTAAAAGAGGATAACAGAAATTTGTAAGAGATTTTGACCGATATAAATAAAGTCGCTACAGTGTGTACTACAATTAACTTGTAGACTTCGTCTTAAAAAAACACTTCATTTAAAAGCAAGTTACTGTAAAAAAAACCGTAAAACAGTTTATAAAAGCCTGACATCTACAGTTGGTTCACTTAGGCCTGGGCGTTCGGGTTACCCGAATTTTTCGGGTCGGGTAGTTCGGGTAATTCGAAATTCGGGTAATGAAAACTGTTACCCGATATTAGCCCAAAAAAACACTACCCGCAATTTCGGGTACCCGATAATTTGGGTTCGGGTTCGGGTATACCCGATATACCCGAATTTACAGAAAACCAGCTAATTTCCCGACAATTCGGGTAATTTACAGACAATTCGGGTAATTTACAGATAATTTCCTGACAATTTGGGTAATTTACAGACAATTCGGGTAATTCGGGTAGTTCGGGTACCGGGGGATATTACCCGAACTACCCAAACTAATTTCGGGTAATCATAATCGCTATCCGAATTTGGGATCGGGTACCTCGGGTTCGGGTATTTCGGGTTCGGGTACGGGTAACGGGTAGCGGGTATTTTGCCCAGGCCTAGGTTCACTTGGTTTGTATGTCAGTACTTCTAGTTCTAGCTTTGGGTAAAACCTATATTGGTTCATGGTCTCTCACTTATATTTGCTTTGCTTTCAACTAAACATTAGCTCACAGTATATTATTTATTTGCTTTGCCTGCAACCCATCTTGGGTCTATTTGCTGGACTTGCTTGGATTCAGAGTAGACATTACGGCATAATGCGCATGTTTCCTCCTAAATGCTGCCAAATGATTTTTCACTGTGTTGCTTAAATCTAAGTTGACAAAATGCTACTTGGAACGAAACATGTGATGAATCATGGTGATCTACTATGCTGTTTGTACATGATGGATCTCAATAGAGAAGTTTGGCAAACCACTCATTCCAACTTTAAATGCACATTTTGTACTTCTGCTTCTGGAACTAAAGAATGGACAACAGAACAATGATTTCCCAATTTTAGCACAGGGATATACGGCGGTGTTGCAAATAATACACAGAAAAATAGAGACATGAATTTTTACATTGAAAACCCTTGTAAAAAAACCACAGGCACTCAAAGGCAAACTACTATAATGAGGAGAGTTTATAATGGAGCGCTTGCTATATATATATAGTGCGAGGGAAAAGAGTTCTACACGGAGAGGAAATCGAATCAGAGCCAGCTGCTACAGATTGACACCACGTCTGACACAACCTGCGCATACACCTGCCATGTCACATCTGGCATGAGGCGATGGAGTATCATACATGAACATGGTACAAATTCGGATCAACTTTAACAATCTACACATTGAGTCGAATTCCCTCCAGTAGTTGAAGAATGTGATAAACTCCTCCAATTAAAATTAGCATGAACACCTTGTGCACCGAAAGATCATCAGAATAATCTCTAAGTAGAAAGATTGGAACAGTCTTGGCAAAATGGTTCTCGCAAAGCAAAATTGAGTAAACCAACAGCAGGTTTGAACACACAACTATTAACAAAACAGACGAACAAATCTGGGTCTTCAACAAGTCATAACCCCAACAAAATTTGAGTCTGTGCAACTGACCTCTTGAAACAAATGCTCAATCATGAAATAGCATAAACCAAAGCATCACCTATGGCGTCTGATACATAACAAAGAACTCATATCATGGAATCTGATATGCTCCACCTGGAACACAAAACTCGGTAAATAATGCTCATTGAAAGAGCAACTCTTCAATAAGAAAGACTGAAACAGTCTTATTGCACGTGTAGTCATCACGTACACCAAACTGTCGACTTTAAAAGTAATTAAATTCTATGACATGGTTGAATCTACTCCTGTAAAACTATCTGGATGAAAGGAACTCTTGTGCCGTCAATGAAGAGTAAACTACAGTAGACTCCTCATATTGAGCTGCGACAATTAGAAGACGTTGTAGTATCCACGCAAAAATAAAACTCTTTCTTGCATTTAAATCCTTCATCTCAAACTAAAATTGGATCAAAACCTTCAATTTCAAACAGCAAAAACTCTAGAGAGAATTATGCTAGCTGCCATCAGGGTGTTATCAAACGGTGAGTAAAACACCAAATTCAGTTGTTCTCACAACTGACATTGTTTTTTCCTTTAATCTGACCGGTCCTATTGACTGCTCCTGACACTGACAACAGTAGGACGCTGGCTTTTGGTTGCGTGCAGAAGGAGATGTTGTTGCGCTTGGCGCTGCTCGTGTGCTGAGGATGAAGAGACCGTGCGAGGCACGCTGCTGCGTCTTAGACTGATGAGTGACGCGGATCGAGTTGATCTTCTCTCTCCTGGCGAATTTCTTTTGCTTTCGATCTCTGTCGCTTTGTTGGCTTGATTTTGTGCCGATCAGAGAGCTTGACCAGACGGCTTAAGCTAGTTGACGTAGCGGGCATGCTGTGACCAGTGGCTACTAAAAGAGACGCGGAAGTTGACTTGATGCCGCACGGACGTCGTCGCTTGTTGCAGTGCAGGTGCCGCCTTTACGCCATGCAGGTGTCGCCCCCAAGAGTTGTCTCCTCTTGGGGGCAGTGGTTAGTATCTTGAACCCTAAGCTCTGATACCACTTGTTGCAAAAAAATGCACAGAAAAATAGAGACAAATGACATGAATTTTTATGTGGAAAACCCTTACAAGAAGAAATCACGGGCGCTCAAAGGCAAACTACTATAATGAGGAGAGTTGACAGTGGAGCACTTGCTCTTGAGCACACATCTTCCTATGAACTACTAGGGTACATATATAGTGTGAGGGAAAAGAGTTCCACATGGAGAGAAAACCGAATTAGAGTTAGTTGCTATAGATTGACAACATGTCTGATACAACCTGCACATGCACCTGCCATGCCACGTCTGGCATAAGTGATAAAGTGTCCTACATGGACATGGTACAAATTCAGATTAACTTTAACAAACGGTTTGCTGGTACTGTTCCTAATGCGACAACAACAGGCGATATCAATAGCATGGTCATGTATGCTTGTCAGGATGTCGGGCTAATCACGGAGATCATACCAGCTAGTGAGGTTGTCAAAAGCCTAGTTGCTGAGAAACAACACATCATCAGAGAAAACCTATCTGATTGTCCTACATCGTTGGAGAAGTACCGGAAAAATCCTCCATAAATTGCTATATGTTGCGTGGTATTTGTAAGTAAGAACCAACGAAAATAAATGAGTTTACCAAGGTATTCTTTCTCTACCACAATGTTGTACAGAGTACGTCTGCAAAATTTTAGTATTGGTGTTTGCTTTTGCGTGCTATTTGTAATTAAAAACCAATGAAAATAAATGAGTTTGCCAAGGTATTCTTTTTCGACCACAATGTTGTACTAAGTAGCAAGTACACCTACAAAATTGTAGCAGTGGTGTTTGCTTCATGCCAGTCTGTGTTAATGTGAATCTGCACACACTTGTAGATAGTCTGGTATTTGAATCGAGTTGGATTGAGCTGGGTCTTGCAAGTATGTGGCATATGTTTCTGTCCAAAAGCCATTGATGCATTGGTCAGCTCTTTCACCACCTTAGAGGGATTGCTCCAGTTCTAGACTACTTTCATTTCACTGCCCATCGCTTTTAGCTTCTAATTAGATCATTTAGGGGAGGTAAAGGAGAGAAAAGAAGGGCGATGCTAGTGCCCGGATGTTTGATGGAAACTTTCCAATCAGACACCATTCCTACCGTTGGATCTTTGTAAACGTACTTATCTCACACCATCGCATCCCCTCTGTAACACATGCAACATAATGCCCCCCATTGCAACCAATTGAACAAAGAAGAGCAACAAAAAAACAATTAGGTTGCCACAAAAAATATCTAGGAGCTTAGTTATGCAACAATTAAGACTAACTCATGAAACATTTTAATTTTGTATGTGTAACATTGTGCAACAATTGTTGCAACATAAAGGAAAATTTAAAATAAATTTCATTCTCTTAATAAAAATGCTACCGTAACATACAAAAGTAACATACATGAACCTTTAGACGAGGAAGACACAACATTTTGAATATCAAAGTGCAATAACTCGAAATTTTGTATTGCAACATTCAAAAAATATAGTTCTAACAATTTAAATAATCTATTGCAACAAAAAACTGCATCTACAACAACACACTCGACTCACTAGCCTTGGCCTCAACAACGGCAGTGACAAGCTCGGCCTCGGGCTCCTAGGTGAATTGTAGAGTCGCCTTATGCCACCCCACTCCTCCATTCTCTAGTTACCGCTCTGACTCTTCTAGCCGCTGTCATGCCCATCATAAGTAATGGTGGTCTTGGAAGGGAACATTTCACTATGAGCTCTGGTCATGACCACATGTGGTGCGAGAGGGGAGGGAGGTAGATAGAGAAGCATAATGTGCTCTCGCCTTCGGTCAAGTGTGGCCATGTGCGGCAAGCACAAGATTGGTGGAGACTACATACAGAGAAGCAATCAGTATATAGATGTGAGCTGAAGAAATGAGATAAGATGATTTATATGCTACGTTGCTTGGATACTTCACAAAAGTCACGTACCAGTATCTGATACTGTATCGGATACAGATACTGCCCCAATACGTATCTTGCATGTATCCTGCCGCCTCGGTCCGCTACTCCACGCTGCCTCGGCCTGCTGCCTCAACACCGCCTTAGTGAGCTCTCCCAGCTTATGCTTCCTGATGTTAGCTTTTGCTTCCTGCTGTTAGCAACTTAGTACACATTAGCTATCATAGTGTCTTCAGATCATGGCATCTGGTGGTGGTGGATTCAGAGGCTGAGTGCATTGTGTAGCAGTGGTACTAGTGTGTGTCTCGCCCCAACCAGTGGAGCCGCCTTGGCTAGGAACATCACTTTGATAATGTACGAAGTGTATGATCTGTCGAATACTTACTATTTGACTAATTGACTATCTGTGACTGTAATTCTATTATTTATTTGCATACATGATACATATACTTATTTATTCTCTCATTCTTGGTAGATGGTTTATTATATTGGTTTAAAGAAAGAAGGGAGAACTGAAGAATCAAGTAATTTGCTATATCAATATGAAGATATTCTCAGTTCCTTATAAGAATTCATTAATTTCTATTTTAGTCTTATATATATATGTGTGTGTGTATATACATATAATAAATAAACGTATCACCGTATCGATATTTTTAGAGAAACAGTGAATGGTGGTATTACAATATTGTATATCTGTATCGATATCGGAATATCTAGGTGAGACACGTGAACTGTAGATGCGATGCAGGAGAGCCAATACTGTTGTGATGACCGGTTAGTCCGGATAAATCTGCCAGCATCGGAGCCCAGGAAGCATCACCGAAAGAACAATGGTACTACTAATTTTGGGGCCAGTCTCTGAGGGCTGAGTTGGCACTGACATAGGTTTGTCCTGGTAATTTAACCATGTTGGAATATGTGTTTGATTGATATGGCTTCTGGAGTTATTGTTCAGACGAGCAGCGTGTTGAATCTTGAAAATAATGAAAACATTCAGTTTTTTATTCTATGTTACCATATAATTGCTTCTTGTGTTTCATGTAGTTTGTTCGGAGAAATGTAAAATGCCAGTTTTTTCATACTTATTTGAGCGTAAGGAGAGAGTACAGCTTTGCTTTGCGTGTTTCTATGAACTGTGGCTTACTAATTTCTGGTTCATGGTCTATTTTTTTTATGTTATAGTTTATGATTTTTTGTTATTTATAAAAAAGTACAGAGTAAAAAAATTTATGTGTAATTTTAACTAATATAAACGAAGTCACTATATTATTTATTATAATTTACTTATAATTTTTCTTTTAAAAAGATATCTTATTTAAAGCTAATTACCATTAAAAAAATAGTTAACATATAAATAGCAAAATACTAATTACCATAAAAAAGGACAACGTAGGAGCTGAAAAGGGGCGCGCACTTCCCAATCACACATGATGATGTCTAGCTCTTCCAATAGTGTTCTGTCAGATCACCGATGGTTTGACTGATTATAATGGGTTAGACTTTGCTCTAGACCTAATTAAAATTTCAAAATACTATTATTTGAATGGTTGTAACTTTTTAGACTGATAATTTATAATTTATGATTTAAATATTTAAATTCTAGTTGTTTATAAGTAGTAGTATGCATAGAAAAATAGTTGCATATAATTTTAGCGATATAGTTGAGCTTAGTATAATTTTTACTACAGTTTTTTTGTTAATTCTATTTAAAAACACATTTTTTAAAAATTAATTATTATTAACAGTATAAATATAAATCTTCTACAAATTATAAATATAAATCTTCTAAAAATCTAAAATAGCTCAATCTTCTACAAAAATTTATAGATGGAGCAGCTTGTTTTAAACGTACAGCACAGAGAATTGACATAAAACTCGTGGACTTGCTGCAACTTATATATTGACCTACAGAAGCCACCACCTGCTCCGCTGGCTGCCTATAATAGTAAGACGCAGAAGTGACTGCATAACCTAGAGCTTGATATTTATTCGCCCTTGTTCACCAGCAGTCATCTTTTTCATACTACGGTGTAGGCAGAGGACGCCTATCCGCCTCTTGGTCTTTGACTCTTCCTAGTTCTTACTGCCGTGCGGACTCGTCTCCTTCGGGATCTTTCCGCTGCTTCCGCTGTGTTAATTTTTACCTATATTTTTTAAAACGGCGGTAAATAATTGTCAACGTAAATAAAGTATATAATTTGTCACTTAAAAAAGTTGTTTATAAGAATAACTTTAAAAAACCATTTTATTTGTTACGGCTTCCGAACAAAAGCCGAAACAAATTCCACCCAAAAAGCAAAAAACAGGCCCTACGCTAAGGGCCTGTTTGGCAGAGCTCCACCAGCTCCAGATTCACAAAAATCAGATCCAGATTCAATTTTACCAGCCAAACACTTCTAGCTCCAGCAGCTCCACCATGGATCTGCTCCACGAAAACAGTGGATCTACCCCCAGATTCATGGATTTGGTGGAGCACCTCAAGGGGTGCTCCACCAACTCAAATTTAGTGGAGTTGGGAAAAATTACCCACCACTGCCACTGGTTACACAAAAAAAATGGTTCAACCTTTTCTTTTTCTCGCGTCGCGCCTCCCTCGCCTCCTCCCGGGCCTCCGCCTCCCTCCTCCGCCTTCTCCCTCCACCGCCGCGGTCTCCTCCGCCTTCTCCCTCCACCGCCACGGTCTCCTCCCGGTCCTCCGCCTCCTCCCGGGCCGGCGCCGCCTCCCGCGTCTCCTCCCGGGCCGGCGCCGCCTCCCCCGCGTCCGCCTCCCCCCAGGCCGGCGCTGCCTCCCCCGTGTCCGCCTGCCCCCGAGCCAACACCGCCTCCCCCCGGGCCGACGCCGCCTCCCCCGCGTCCGCCTGCCCCCGGGCCCGTACCACCTCCCTGGGCATGCGCCGCCTCCTCCTCTTCTCCGCCTCGCCTGCGCCCGCCGGCCGCTGCCGCGCCTCCGTGCGTGTCCGTGCCTCTTTTTTTTCATTTTGCCCCCTGACACGTGGGGCCCAGGTGGAAGTGAGATAGAGAGGGAGGTGGAGCTGTACCAAACACTTTGATGAATCCCAGATCCATGATGGAGCTGCTCCACGGTGAATCCAGCTCCAGATCCAGCACCTGAAGCTGGTGGAGCTCTGCCAAACAGACCCTAAATCACCCACTTGCAATTGCTTTCTTCTGAGCAAGCTTTGCCTGTAGGTTGCGTGTTCTAACTGCATCGAATTAAATGTAATGTATATCGAATAGATGCATAATAGAGATGCTCCTACTGCTAATCAGTTAGGGGTACTTTGACACTTGACAGCTCAGCTGCACCACCTGAATTAGGTGCCGCATTTGGGTATCCAATACAGATGCATTTTAGATGATCTGAATTTAGTCCGGCTAATGGTTGGTTGGTACTTGGTACGTGCATATGTTATTGGTTTGGATCTGATTTTCTCGTTGGCTTTCAGTCTTCCATGAGTAGCAGACTAGTCAAAGCTCCGGACGCGTGCCCCCAGGTGGCAATCAATGACTAGGAGGGCGGTAGTGGTAGGTTCTGTTTTTCTTTTCTGATTTCTTTCGACGGCCCGATAAGCTGTAGACGTTGAGCGGATGGTATATATATGATGTTAGATGTTCAAAACAGTTTAAAAAGTCTATTTTAAATAACTGTGTAATTTATTTTAAATTTTAAAGAAACTAAAAGATAAAAAGCCCGAAAGAACGTGCCGTAGTAATTCGCAACGGGTAAAAGTAACCTGTGAAACTACAGGCTCCCATTGTTACTGTTACAGCGGCGACAGTAGCAGTTGCTGTTGCTTCGCCTGCTCCACTGCACCTAGCAGTCCTGTCTAGGCAGCAGGCACGAGTCAGAGATCTGATCTCACCTCGCTTGCTGCAGGAATGATGCAGATAAGAGAAAAAAAGAGTTTAGAATTTAGATAGACTGAGAGATCTAGAAATCTAGAGGAAAGAAGAAAGAGAAGTTGTGGAAATTGTGCCATACCATCCATCCTGTTGCTCCAGTACATTTTCTTCCCTCCGTTTCTGCTTCTTCTTTGACCCTTACATCATCCACCACTTCGCCACACTGAGCCATGCATACACGCACGGCTAGCTAGCTCACTCTCACTGCTTACTCATGAAGCAGCAGCTTCTGAGTTCCGCCTATAAGTAGGCCGCCGCCTCTTCTCCGCATGCCGAAAGCGCCGCGCCATGGCACGGGTCCTGTGTGCGTGAGTGAGCGAGAGCACACGCTTATTAGCAGCAGCAGCTAGCCATGGGACCATCATCGGCCGCGCTCCTCATCCTCACAGCCGCCGTCTTCCTAAGCCGCCTCAGCGGAGCCGCGTCCACCTCTAGGCTGCCTCCCCTCTCCGCTCCCATGGCTCGTCCCTCTTTCTTGCCATCTTTTACGGTACATTTCTCTTGCCAAGTACGTGTGCGGTCTACTTATGCGGGCTAAGCTTGGTTGTGCGGTGCTGCAGGGCGGTGGCGGGATGGCCGGCCGGGAGGAGAAGGAGCGGCTGGGGTCGAGCCCGCCGAGCTGCTACAGCAAGTGCTACGAGTGCAGCCCGTGTGTCGCGGTGCAGGTGCCCACGCTGTCCGCGCCGTCCGGGCCGGCGGGGCGCGCGCGCCCGGTCGATGCCGGTGCCGCCGCCCGGGCGGACGTGCCGCTCGTGACGTTCTCCAACTACAAGCCGCTTGGGTGGAAGTGCCAGTGCCGCGACCGCCTGTACGACCCCTGACGAGCCGCGTGCGGGCTGCGCGCGACGGCCGGCGCGTGGGTCGGCGGCGGCAGCGCGGGCGGACGAAATGGCCGGTTTTTGGATGGTTGGCTGCGGATGCACGCGTAGCGTCGTGTCCGACAGGCGGTGCTGTTTTTCTGAGCACAGCTGTCGCGTCAGGATAAAAAAAAACCTATATTTTCCCGTGAGTGTTCCTCTTTGGTGTTTTAGAATCTACATGTCGGGTTTCATGACATGTACGCGTGTGTGCATGGTTTAATGGAATCATGGGGAATCCATCATTGGTAGTTTGGTACCGCGAGGGAGTAAATAGTACTCGTTACCCATCGTTGTGTTATCTGTCTTGGCTGTCTGTGTTGATTGTTGTTGCTTTTAATTTAGCTTGCTCCACATGATTTTTAGGTAATATGCATAATAAATAGGAAAAATTGATTATTCGCTACAGTAAAGAATGATCCTCTAGTATTTATCACTCATAGATCGTAATCAATTATTTACCATTTTAAATATTTACCGCTTTATAATATGCTATTTTGACAATTTCCCCATTATTTACTTTTGTTTTATGCGAAATGGCTTTATTAACTTAGAAATTATATATATATGCATGTTTTTATTTAATTTTTATAATACATGGCAGCTAATAATTATACGAAAATATATCAATCTGTTGGGTTTTTATAATAGACTATGTATTTTAATTATACAACTATGTACAGATTTTTATCTATATAGTTTAATCATATACATCAAACAGAAGAAATATTGCCACAACTATGTAAGACCATGTATGTGAATAACTAATGTATAGTGCTAATAAAGTCATTTTATATAAAAATAAAGAAAAAACATAAAATGATTAAAAAAGGTGTAATGTGAAGTAATAAATGTTTGGAATGGTAAATAATTGATTACAATATTTGAAGTGGCAAATTACTGCTTAAAAGCTCATCACAGACGGTTTAAAAATGTTATCATAGATAATTTTGTGAGCTGTTTGAGTTTATTAGTCAGCAATAATATGAGGTCATCATAAATGGCTTTTGGACCATTTGTGACGCACACTATCACTAACGATTTTTGCTAAAAATTATTTGTTTTTGTTGATAATCACAGACGACTTTAATTACAAATTTGTAGTATCAACGATAACCGATTAGAGTGAGGTGAATAGGAGGTTTTTAATTTTTCTTATCTTTTAATTATCTATAATTTCAAATTAGCAAGAATGTGAAGCATTTGAACCTATACAATTCTACTCAACTAGACTATCAACGTTTGCTCTAAATATCAAGCAAATGATCACAATACTACTAAAAATAAGAGTTAGAAGAAAGTATGAGAGAAACAAATACACCCGATGTTTTATTGTGAGGTTCGGAAACTTGCCGGTTTCTTCTAATCCACGTTGAGGTTAAGCTCAAACGAATTGGACCGACTTCTCGAATTAAGCCGAAGCATCTCGAATCCACTAGTGTTAGTTTTCCCCGTTTCGGGTAGGTGAGCTCCAACCTTCACAAGAACATCGGGCCTAATTACAAGTTTCTTTGAGAAGATCACTGATCAACCTTCACCCAATCATCCAGGTGCCGGCACCAAGAGTAATAAACCACGAGCTTCACTTAATTGAAACAACTGCCAAAGGATCAAAGGAATGTTATGCACTTTTTGGCTCAACCACCTCAATTGAATGCACAAGGATGTTCAATGGGGTCTCTAACTTCTGTTCTTGAGTAGTGGTACGGGTATTTATATCCCCACCGACCAAAACTAGCCGTTTGAAACAAATTTCAGAAAATCCAAGTCGAGCGGAAGTACCGCAGGCCAATGGCCGGTACTTTCGCTCCAGCTTTGGCGCAGCAGAACGGCTATGTCAAGGGCTCTGAACTAGCCGTTTGAAAGTCGGCATGGTACTACCGCCGTTATAAATCCGGTTCCTTCGCTATACGGTAGTTCCGGGAAGTTAGCGCGGTAGTTCCGCTTAGACCGGAACCAAAACTTGGCGCTCTCTGGAAAAAAGGTTCCGCTCTTGCCACCGAAGCTTCTGGGCTCCGGAAGTACCGCTCCACACAGCGAAACTATCGCTTTCAATGGTAGTTCCGGTATTAAATCACCGGTACTTCCGATCCCGCAAGTCTTAAAACTCACCCGGAGGGTGCTCTCTGGGAAAAAAGGCTCCGCTGGATTTCAGAGCTTCCGGGCACCAGAAGTACCGTTTTTGACTGCGGAACCTCCGCTCTGCGCTAGTTCCGACGTTAAAACCGCGGTACTTCTATTTTTCCAGACAGAGCGCATATTTGGCTATTAAATCATATTTTTAATAAATGCATGGTCCTAATTTGATCCCAATGGAATAATAATTATGCTATCAAGCTACTTGCCATGATCCCTCGTTATGGTACGATATTTAATCTATAATCCGGTCTTCCACATTTTTCTCCTAAGATCGGTAGAAATAAAAAAGATCCTATTCTACATATACCTGTCTTAAACCAATTTTGATTTTCACATTGATCCTTAGCTTGCATATTGTCATGTACTTATGGACTTAACCTTTTAAACACTCATTAAACATGTTAGTCCCATATTCACATAAATTCATTAATTACCAAAAACCATTTTTAGGGGTCTAGATACTTTCAATCTCCCCCTTTTTGGTAATTAATGACAACACAAGTTTCATGTAAGAAACTTGGGTTGGAGTCCGACGAGGATACCGAGCCAGGCTCCGATGATATCGAGGATGACGCACACCAGACGGTGATCCAACCCGGATAATTGTGTCATCGGAGGTGTCCTATGTGTCCTCTAGACTCAATGATGCTGCGGTACGTTCCCTTGTCCTGTTGCAAGAATAAGGGCCCTAGTGGGGGTTTCATGCCGACTCCCTCACAGTTAGGCAGCGCTTCCCTAGGAAGGCGGCTGTGCAATAAACTATAGCACAACACGTCGTGTCCATCAGCTATAATCTTTTATCACATGTGATTATTTATGCAATCATTGTCTTTTAATGGCAATTTTTGGCTACATTATTTTTAGTTTCCAACGACCCAGAGCTCATTGTGCTTTAATAGATGCATAATGTTATATTTTGATGGGATTTTTTTGTTTATTGCAGCTGTTCTCTTCATTACACACCGCTTGTTATTTTATATACATATAAAATCCTAAAAAAAAATAAAACAATCAAGTACATTGCGTCTAGAGCCTTCAGAAAAAACTGTAATGTTTGCACCTCATTTTTTTTGCTTTAAAAAACCGTACAGGCAGTTCATTTGTATGAATTTGCCTGCAAAATTAATAATGGATAAAATCCCAAAACTTAAACAATTAGGTCGACTGTGTCAGGGGGTTATATAAAATTCTATAATTTTTAGAGTTCGTTTGCTATATGTAACATCTCCTACAAACAACATAATCTTATGAATTTTTGAGCAATATTCAGAGTAGATAAAATTATAAAAAAATTACACAATCAAATACGTTGTGTCGGGAGGCTGCACGTAAAATTTTATAATTTTTAAGTTCATTTGCTATATTTAAAATTTTGAATAAATAGTAAATATAAACTAGTAATTAAGGCAGGTAATTAGTTGATTTAATTACTTGTCGTCTAGTGGAAGGGTGGTATAGAGGGAGCCACACGGTGGCCATGCGGCCGAGGGCACGTGTCGCCCTTCCAAGGTTGCCGCCCGATCGCCGCACAGTAGAAGTGATATTTTTGTAATTTATCTGTTCTTGTAAAGACAGGTTTAAAATATGCAAAAAGTACCAAAAACTCCATTACATAGGTGATATATTACAAGAAAAATATAAGAAGCGAAATGCTGGCTTTCAGTAGCCATGGACTCGTTCGGCTGCAACCTGCTGCTACCTATTCCTGATCCTGCCCATGACCGTTCGTTAGAACACGTGAGATCAACGCCTTACAAATGACAGACCTGGCCACTATTCTTGTCAGAATTCAAACATGCGTACCCATTCGGAACCAACAACTGTTGCTAATTCGGTTCTCTCAAAAGGAAAATAATTGTTCATAGTTCGTCGTCACGTGGACTAGTGCACAGTACTGCTAGTCTACACTGTTTTGAAAGGCAAAACTGCTATACAATCATTCTTACGGTGTACTTAAATTAAAAAAATCATTAAAAAATTCCAAAAAAATTTACGAATATACTTTATAGTTTACTCTATATATGTATAAAATTTTAAATTCAAATTCATTCTTTGTTAAGAATACAATAAAAGTGAAAATTCCGATAAATTTGAACTCTTAACATTTGCCAGATTCTTTTTTGTTACTCTTAACGTAGAATAGATTTGAACTTAAAATAGTTTAGAAATATATTTAATTTTTTTAAAAAATTATCATGATTTTTTAGTTTATATACGGTAAGTGTACCGTAAAAACATAGCAGTTTTTTTTCCGTTTTAGGAAGCACGACGTCGTATTCGAACAGTAGGCGAGGAGGGCCAGCTCGGTAGCTGTCAGAGATTATGGGAGTTTGTTATGGGAGGGCTGTATTACTGCACGGTTGTTTGGGTACAAGTACGCCAAACAAAAATGCTCGCAATTACGGCAGTGGAGCGCACTGCGCACCTGTTCCCCCACTTCTTTCAAGGAACGGAGCACACGTTTACGCTTCGTGTCCCGTTATCTATTTTCATCCCCAAATAAACTGAGCATTATTTCGAGCGGATTCCCTAAATTATGTCGTGAGTACAAAATTGTATATGTCATTTAAATGGTTTCGCAAGCATAAAATCATATGTGTTGTTTACATCTGCGTTTTCACCGCTATCGTCTAGAAAAAAAACGCAGATAAAAGTGATCTGACGCGCAAAAAAAAGGCCTTGAAGCCACTTCGTTTGACTGACGGCTGAGCCATGGTCACTCGGGAGTCGGGACTGAAAATGGCTTGTTGCTACACTTGGCTAGAGAGCCAATTTCCTCGGCTTTATTCTGCGTTCGCAATGACTTAGCTGAATGGATTTCAAGGCCCAACATCCCAACATGATTGGGCCTAGCCCGTGAGAGGGAGGCCAACTCGCCCCATCACTCCGTCCTTGGTCTAATAATTTACGGCCCAAGCCAAGCCCATACGGCTCCATTTTGTGTGGTTTGCGTCTCTCCTCATCGGAAGGTGCCACGCCCCCTCCGCGCAGATCCAACGGACGACAGGTTACCCAGCCTGAAACAACCACAATTTTTGCTCGGACTGAAAAACCTGCGAGCGACGTTACCAGTATCACCATATATATGATACGATCATATGGTCTTATGATCCTATGAAAAATAGATGATATATATCGTAATATGAATTAAAATCAGTTAGTATTATAGTGGAATCGTGATCCTCCCCGTAGAATCATTAAGATCAGGATAGAATCATAGTAAGATCATAGTGAAATCATGATTCTAACAACAAATTATATTAGTATATAAAATTTGATATTAGCTATTGCTAATTTAAGTTGCACTAGTTTAATTTGTTTTATTTTGTTGTTTACATATTATTCTAAGGTAAAAAGTATTATCTTTGACATATTACATTTTTAGATTATTTATTTATTAAAAATAATTGAATAAGTTTAAAATCACTTCAAAATTATAAAATTAAAATTAAAAAAATCTACAATAGATTTACATATTTAAAAATATATTTAATTTTTGTATTATATATATAATATCTATATTATAGCCGGGGGACTTCCCCGACTGTGAGCCGTGCCACATCAGTTTTTTTGCGAAAAAGTTCCTGCATTTTCCGAATTTATGTAAAGGTTATCCGTTCTCGAAAAAGGTCCCTACCAGGTTTTTTTTTCCCGAAAAGCACCCTCCACTTCACCAAAATTGCGTATCCTTTGTTGAGTGGCACCCCGCGACTTTCCAAAATTATGTATAGGTCCTTGTCTAGTTACATAGAGGTCCTTACAGGTCCTCGGTTTTTTGCGAACAAGGCCTTCGGTTTTCTCGAAATTACGTGTGTGTCCTCAATTTTTTTTAAAGAAACTCTTCGCGAATTGCCGTCTCTTTTACTTCGATCTATATGACAGCTAGCGCGGCGCCGCGCTTACGTAGCTAGTAATTTTAATAGTCGTTCTATGGTCCAATCCTACAATCTCATCAGAGAGAAAAAAAAGGGAACAATCCTATATCACGATTGTCCAATCCTACAATCTTATCAGAGAAAAAAAGAACAATCCTATATCACGATTCCGACAATCGTGAGCGTCCCAACTCCCAACAACCCCCCTCCACCGCTCGTCTCCTCGGCGAGTGACACGCTCGGATTGGAGCCCTCCTCCGCCGCCTCTTCCCACCTCCGCGGATCGGAAGCAGCCAATGGCGACGGAGCTCGTCCCCGTGGTGGACCTCCGCGTGCTCTCGCAGTCCGACCTGGACGCCCTCGCCGCCGCCTCCGTCCACGCCGTCGCCCCGCGGAGCTGCCCCGACGCCGACCCCCTCCCGCCTCTCAAGATCGACCGCGCCGTCTTCAACGAGAGCGCCGGCTCCCGCAAGCAGACCTTCTCCCGCCTCCGCCTTGCCGCTGCCTCCTCGCCCTCCGCCCACCTCACCTCCACTTCCTCCACCCCACTGTCCGCACGCGACGACCCCGAGAATCACCTCATCGCCTACCACCTCCGCTGCCTCTTCACCCGCGACGACCCCTCCCTTCCCCCATCGTCCTCGCCCCCGCCCCCGCCCCCGCCTGAAACCCTAACCCTACCCGCGCCCTCCCCTTCGCAGCCGAGGTCGGCTTCTCCCGACCTTGATCGGGAGACTACAAACTCCAAGGGGGTTTCCGTTGATCTGGTGAGGCTCGCGGGGATGGTGGATCCGTACGGCGGGGAGCTAAGGAGGCGGACATCCGGGCTGATGTCGGAGTCGGAGCTGATGGGCTTCATCAATGGCCTGGCTGGGCAGTGGGTGAGCCAGAGGCGGCGGAGGAAGTTTGTGGACGCGGCGTTCTTCGGGGATCACCTGCCCAGCGGGTGGAAGCTGCAGCTTGGGCTCAAGCGGGAGGAGCGCATTGCCTGGGTGCACTGCCACAGTTATGTGAGGTTTGCCACTTTGCCTTGTCATACTTTCCCCCACAAATGATGATATCTTAGGGGTGGTGGTGTCAATAACTGGAATGGAATCATAACTTATAATTAGTTAACAATCCGGATGTTTCCTATGGTGTGTGGAGATGTGATAGTGTATGCTGATTTACACAAGGATGCACGGTGGATTTGGTTTGTGAATACATTTTAGCTCTGGCAGTGCTGTCAATTGGTGCTACTTAACCTGTGCCTGAATTTACCAGGGGTGGATGCTTTTGTTTGGATGATAGGTTCTTGTTCATTATAGCCTGTTGACTGTCATTCACTCATTCTATGGAATGTATGCTTCCTGAATATGAATACATTTTATGTTAATAATGTTAGTGGCTTATAGCACCACACAATAAATAAATAACTCCAAAGGAACACTGAACTGAGATGCTAGTTAAATTATAATGATGAGTTTTCTGGAGTGCAAAGATAAGGCTGTTGCTTTGTCATGGTATAGGAGCAACATTCAGCGGTTCTGTTTTAAGATATAAGCAATAGCAGTTTTGCCTATGAATAATCTGCACCTTTGCTTCTCACACTTCTTTGGTATGTAGTGTTTATTGCGTGCATATTATGTCCATTGCAGCAGAATTATCTGACCATGTCAGCGTTGATGCTTGTTCGGATCGTAGGGTGTTATTATATTGATAGCTTTAAAGCATAAAGGGTGAAATGTTCTGCTGTATGTGTCTACATGATATTTTAAGGGCTTTAACATAATACATTTTAGGGGAAATTTGTTTCTGTCACTAGGTTCTCACACTGACATGCGGGTCCGGACCCCACCTGTTAGCGAAAGAGCCAGTGAAAAAAAACCAAGGACAAAGCTTAGTAGAAAAGGCAAAATGGTGCCATTTATTTGCTATACTTAACCCCTATGTCTGCTCGAAGTAACACCCTAAACACTTGAGCGTTCCAATCATCGTAAATGTTCCCAAGATATTCCACCGTATGTATTCAGACGTACCATTCTGTATTTTTTATGAACCTTTTTGCCACAATAATACTAAAGATTATTTCTCACCATTAAGCTGTTTGAATCAGGAAATTGCCTAGAATTAAATTTCTATTTTGAGTCTTTTTTTCTCCTACAAAACAATGTCCAATAGTCCATGATATTGGCTTTTCACATTGTTGACGTTTGTTGCTTGGAAAGTCTAGTTGAGATTCTACCATGAATGTGCTGCTCCGTGGATGTATTTTGTGAATGCTTGCGTCATTTCCGTCTATCCAGGCCAACTGTGTTTTGCATGTCTTGTTTTTGATATGTTTTTCTACCCTAGCTAAATGTTCAAATCGTACTTTCCAGCCCCAAAGGAAATCAATTTGCTACTTGCAAAGAAGTTTCAGCGTATCTTATGTCACTTCTTGGTTATCCGGAGGCCAAAACAGTTACTATTCAGTATGACAGCACAGGACAGCACGACGATGGTGATGATGATGTAAGTTTAAAGCGAATGTCACTTTATTTTGTGTACTTGAGTTTGCTAGTTTAATTTATGGAGTATGTGACAGGCTGTAGGTTTCCATTGTCAAATTGGTTCAAGTGTAGACAACCAAAATGTATTGCGAGTTACTTCGGTTACTTTTCCCAGCCACTCCAGTGATTCAAAAGATAAGGATGAAAGGAATATAGATGCAGCAAATGCTTATGAATGCCAGAGATGCAATTTAACTTTTTATGATCAGAGTGCCCATGAGCAACACCAGTTGTTATTTCACAGAATGCGTACTAAGAGGTGCAAAACTGGCAAATTTGGTGAGCCAGTAGTAGGCAAAGATGGGAAATTTGAATGCCCAGTATGTCATAAGACCTTTGAGGAGCAATCACGGTATTTTGGCCATGTTGGAGCCCATGCAAGGTATCAAGGGATGACTCCTGAATCATTCTTAGATAAGACCTCAACAGGAAAGGTTGTTAACTATTCCTTGGCAGATTTGTCATTTAGCCTTCAGGAGTTGACTGGATCACCTGAACAGATGGACACGATTTCCGCTGGCGAGGCAGTTTCTCAGCATCACAATTATTCAAATAAACATGGGGGCAATAACTCAAAAGTTGTAGAGCTTTTTAGCACAAATTGTTCGGATAATTTCAATAGGCCTAATGAAGCTTGGCGTAGACCTGAAGAGATTCCTCCCATTACAGATGCTCCAAGTGCATGCAAATATACAAATAATATAATGGATTGTGCTGATGTAACAGTTTCAAAAGTAGCTTCTCAGTCCAATGATCAACTGGATGGCAGGATTAATGGCTTTGCTGAAGTAACTGGTTTTAATGATCAGGCGGGAAGTCATCATGTTTTTAGACCTACTACATTTGGAACTGCCAACCATTATGAGGACCAGATTATTGTTCGTGGCATGGCTGCTTCAAAGGATGGTGAGGTCAATCACACTGTGAAAGCAAGAGATGTCAACCTTAATTCACGCCTAGACACGATATCTTTCCCTATTGCTAGTGCAAACAATGAAACATCAACTGCCCTTGACGAAGCTAAACGATCATCCATTACTGGAAAATGCTTTAGTGGCAGTTTTAATAATAATGATGGTGTATCTACTGCATCTTCCTGTTCTGGATCAATCAATAAAATATCTAGTTCCCTTGGTGTAGCTAACAGATCCTCTAATGCTGCCAGATGCTTCAGTGCTAGTTATGGTAATGATAATGGTGCTGGTAAAGTTAACAATTTTGGCAACAGGAACAATACCATGGTGTATCATTCTAGTTTGAGCATGTGCCCTGTGTCTCCTGTTGCAACTAATGTGGATTGTTTTGCCTCCCATCCGATGCATTCTAAAAACAGTGACAAAGAGCGTGAAAACAATACCAAGGAACAAATGCAGAATAGAACAAGTAATGAAGCTTGGTTTGGTGTTGGAGCTTATAATAATAATGTCTTTACTGGTGATATCACTGAAAGGAGTCTTGCCCAATTTAATAATAACTTCAATCACATAAAACCCAATATTTCAAGCAGTTGTTCGCTATCTGAATCAAACACTCTGACAGCGAGTAACTCAACCAAGGGAAGCAATGTCAACTGCATGAAGGGTTCTTTTGTTAATAGAGGTGATGCCAACTGCATGAAGAGTTCTTTTGTCAGTAGACCCATCAGCAACAATGAACCACATGGGCCTGTGCTTGAGGTGATGGGAAAGACCAGTAACGATGTGCAAAATCGCTACAATGAATGTGCTCCTGGTTGTGACCCGCTCGCTTCAGCTAGTGCTAGTCAGAATGTCAATGGTATTATGTCTATGCAGGCCAATTTCGATAGCATGTCCTCTCTGGTTTGTTCTGTTGATGTTCCAATGAGAAGCACGACCCAAGATCAGGTAAGTTTCGCAGGGTAGTGTGGGGCTCTGATCTGATAGCTCTTGCACTATTTAATAATGATTTGATTTAGTTCAGTTGTCTATTTACAAAACCAAAAAACGGTAAAAATTAATCTGGTGCATTATACCTTTTCGTGATTGCTATAATAACAGGGCTGACTTGTTAATGCCAACAACAACAAAGGTTTTTGTTCCAAACAAGTTAAGGCAGACTAGGAATGGAATCTTTTCAAGGTAAAAAAAAACAAGATATTTGTAATAAAATCTACAAAGCTAAAACCATAAGGTCTACGTCCTGCCATATGAACTGAGAGCCTGAAACATTGTCCTTAAACCTTCTTCTTATGTTATGGTTCCGGTACGTGAATCGCTAACTTCCATGCACTCTTATCCAAAGTCAACTCTTTAGATACATTCTAATTACTCAAGTCTCTTTTAATTACTCCCTTTTACACCAGTTTTGGTCGATCTCTACTTTTTTTATTTTCGGTACGTCTTAAAATTCCACTACGTACCGGTGCCTTAGAAGGTCTCCGTTAAAGATGTCCAAACCATTTCAAGCGATGTTGGACAAGGACACATGGGCATGCATGCTGACCTGTTGCTGCCATTTAAAGAAATTTGATTGGACATGCACACCACATTTTATGAAAGCTGATTTGGCTGGAAAAACCAAAAGTATGCCTAAATCAGTTCATTTCAAGAGGTTAGATAAGAGAATAAGAGATGCACAGTTGCACACCACACAGGATTAAACCCAGTTGAACTGGATGGTTTTGCATGGGAGCAAAACTACACTGGCCAATTCAAACATCTATGGTATGTGATCTTTAAAATAAAAATGGAAATTTGTAAAGCGGTTACTTTCTATTATGCAGATGCATAAACACTGTCAAAAAATCATTACATGTTAATAATATGAATATAATACCTTTTTGATCTTCTAACGTGTTTTTAGAAACAATATATTGTTACTTGTACAATTTATGTTATATGTATAGAAAATGTGTTCTGTTTGCAGAGAACATATACAATCTTTATTCCATACTGACATACATATAATGCATATTTTAAATTTTATTACTTATAAATGTGCTGTTTGACTGGTGAGATGGCCCACTTATCCAACAGGTGAAAAAATTAAGTTGAGCTTGCTATGTTGATTGTGATCTGGTTCTCATAACTATGGCTTATATCTTTTAGTGTGGATTTTTACTAGTTTTGTTTCAGTATTGTTGCCAATTTCTTTGCGCTTGATCTCGTTAGAGTACGTGGATTAATTTTTCCCTCATGAACAATTTTGGCATTCTTTCATGATATGATACCCATGTGATAATTTGATTCTCTTTAAAACAGTGTGATTTGCAACTTGGATTTGGTGGCCAGAAGCAGCACATATTTCCTGGTTATGGAGAGCTTAGACCGTCTGCAGCTGGATCCCCTCAGCTTGGGAGCATGGTCAGAAATAATTCTTTACCCACCGGATCCTCACAGTATGGGAACACAGCCAATCTTAATTCTTTGCCTACTGGATCATCTCAGTTCAGGAGCTTGGCCAGACCTAATTTTGTGCAAACTGGATCCTCTCAGTTTGGGAGCATGGCCAGACCTAATTCTGTGCCTCCTGCTGAATCCTCTCAGTTCGGGAGCATGGCCACGCAAAATTTTGTAAGTGCACCCGAGCCAACTCTAGTGTTGGGCTATGCGCCACAGATGGGAAGTGGCCCTCCTGCCCAGTTAGGATGGGATCTGTCCTTGTCAAGGATGGTCACTGGCGGCATGCTCACGGGCGTATGTGTATGGTGCAACATCCAGTTCCACCATTTTGGCACCATCGATGAACAGCAGGCTGGTTCTTTTGGCTTCATTTGCCCAGCATGTAAGGATAAGATATCTGGTCAACGTAATATGCCCAACAATGGTTCATGGCAACCGTGAGGAGCTGTGGCTGTTTTTCCATCATCTCTATTGGTGAATCTGAACAATCTAGGTGTGGTTTTTGCTGCCATATCTGTTGAGGGTAGAAAATTACCTGTACCGCCCTGCCCCCAAAGTTGAGTGGGCTATCTAGGAATGATGTGTGTATTCAGTAGGCTCCATGTTCTCTTTAAAGTGTAAAGATCCATTGTAAGAGACTAATGAAGGTGCATTTTTTTTTAGAAAGTTGGATCTTGACATAATGAAAATGCTGGAAGCTGGAATGGAAGATTCAAGACTGGTATGCCAGTTAGCCAGTACAGGAGGCAGCTGTTTGGGTTTTGCTGTTCTATTGTCTCAATATCAATGGAAAAGAAAGAAAGAATGGAGCTATCTTTACTTAGCCGGTTACATTTACTTGGGCGATATTTATGGTAAATGAACCTCCTAAGTTTGCTACCCACATGAGCTTCTTGCAAATTTTAGTACCGACTTCAAAGTCTTCCATAGCTCCATTAGGCTCCAAGGGATGGATGAATTTAATATCGTTAGTGCATTGAAAATTTACGCATACCGTTAGAACTGGTATAATGACATTTAAATCAGCATGACATGTAAATTTTTGAAACTCATTAGGAATTATTTACAGTAGAAAAGAGTTCAAGCAGTTAAAGGAGCGGCATCAGTGTGCGTCGGAGCAGATAAGAAGTTGATGTGTATTGGGGGCAAAGGAAAGAGAGCGGTGTTGGTGCAAATGAGGAGGGGTTACATTATGAGGGTAGTGCAGTTGTTGATGATAGGTGAACGGCCGTAGAAATGTACATTACAGTACAACAATAGTTCCATAATGTGCGATGCGATTTGATTAGTTGCAACATTGAGAATATTTGCAAGCAGACATCAACAATGCCAATACCCACTACATTGAAAGTGCATTACGGTGTCGGCACCATTTGTGAAACTCCGAACGGTATTGACTTGAGCAGTTTTGTGCAATCCACTTTGGTACACCCGAACAGCGAGAATGCTCGAATCGGAGATATGATGGACTGGCTCACTCGCAGTTTCTCCTTGGACCCTGAGGTATGTGGCGTCGTCTTACAGGGGTTTTAGAGCCGGTGTCTCCATGCACATTAGAAGAGAGTTGAGAAGATTGATGCATAGTGTTATGTGAAAAGGCTTTGTGGAAGGCTACTGGTGTCGTGGATACAAGTGCGTGTTGCTTGTGCAACCATACCCAAAAGAAGTTGTAGAAGGCCCTGTCGACGGCTATCGTCTGGTTGGTGGAGCAGATAGGGCGCCCAGCATGTTGGTCAAAAGGAAGGACCCACAGGCCAGTGTCACAGAGGTTGCAGAGGATATTGCTTGTGACGAGGCCAATGCAGTACATGCAGGAGAGGAAGATCGGTCACTGCATGGTGAGTCTACAGGACAGGCTGATGAAAGAGAGCATGTGGAGTACATAGTGTATCAAATGGAGAGTGATGATCAGATGGCCTAGGCTGAAGAGAAAACTGTATGGGAGGACGACGACGATAGTTCCGATGAGGACGAAACTCCCATCCTGTAACAATGGAACATGTTTGACCCTAAGGGTGTTGCAGCACATGACGAGCATGAATCACCGTGAGAGTACCATGGCACAGAGATTCAGTAGCACTCAATGTTTATTAACAATGTATCGTTGTATGATGCCATTAAGCTGTGGTATCTGTCCATGTAGCAAACATTTTGGGTCATCAAATCTAGCTAGGAGCAACACACCATAAAGTGTGAGCAGGCCTCCTCCCTCTCCTGTGCTTACCCCTCGGCTCCAGCCCCCTACGCCGCCGGTTTCCTCGCCTCCCCTACGCCTCTGGCCAACTTGGCCATCACCTCACCGAGCTCCATGCCGGCCCCTCTAGCTTCGACCTCCCAGCAAATCCGGCCACCATCTCCTGCTCCGACGTGTCGCCATGGTTCAGCCATGCTCGGCTCAGCCACGACGCCCCTGGCCTCCCTACACTGACCTCCAGCTCTAACTCGCAGCCGAGCTTCCCAACCCCAGCGCACGCCTTGGTTCGGCTGCTATGCTAGGGGCCGCCTCGGGACACCAGTGCCATTGTGCCTTCCCCACCTAGGCCTGCCTGGGTCCGCCTGGGACTGGCGTTGACCGCCTAGGTGGGCCGAGCACCCAGGCCACCGACTACTCCTGAATCATGGCGCTCGGCCTGCGCCCAGTGCCTACGCGGTCCTCTACTATTTCTCTTTCAAAGTACTAACTAATAATCTCTCTCATCTACCTGTAGAGCTTGGAACCGCTATGTAGCTATCGCAAGTAAATCGACCTAGAGATCCACCCACATGACCAGTGGACTCTTGACTACGAGGAGTGGGATGTCAAAAGGGCATGCAAGATCCGTGACGAGTGCCACAACGACGAGCAAATCGAGCATATACGTTGGGAGACGAAAGCTCATATCGAGACATGCACGCTAGGAAGCGCGAGGCTTGCAAAAAGAAAAAGAGGGAAATGGTGGTCAAGGCCAAAGAGCCCGCTGAGGAGTTCAACGCTGAGCTCGCAAGGCAGGAAAAATAGTCCCGATCCACGCAGTAGGTCGGGTTGTTCTGCACTAGTCCCCCGAAAGTAGAATTTATTTCTATTCTAAAAAGGCACATATGTATCGTAGGAGTATTTCGGTTTGTTGCATTGCATGATGTTATTTCTTACGCATGTAGCCAAATCCTATGCGTCGTGTTATTCCCAACTTTATTATGAAGTTTATTTTAATTTGCAACATTAAATCTCGTCATCTTTTCACAACATGAAACCCCCATGTCCGTTGAAAGGTCATATTATTTTCCTTACGTCATTTATCCGAAGTTCTGCATGTATGAATTCCCGGTTGCATCACAATATCACTTACCTTCATACTTATCAATCATTGGTATCTCAATCGTCCTCACAAGATTTTTCAGAATTTTTTTTGCACTATAACAAAATACGACGATCGCAAAATATTATTACAAATATAACAGATTTTGTACCATTCTCAATCTACGAAAATCACAAATGCATCAATCGATATTGTCTGCCCTTTTGTTTTTTTAAAATACAACTTGTAAACAAAAATTGATAAATGTTACCTACGTACAACAATTGTTATTTACCCCTATGCACGGTCGGGGTGCAATTGCACAAAAATTGGGTGGATGGCAGTCGCCCAACGGTTCGGTGACAGACGCAGTCGCCCAACCGTTGAGTGACTAGAGCCTGTCACCCAACGGTCGAGGGTCTAGTTACCAAACGGTTGGGCAACTGGAGGTCAATCCTATAAAAAATTTAGATGCGACTATATTTTTATAATTTCAATTAATAATATATTATTTAAAAAATTCCTGCTGCACTGCCCTCGTGTAATCGTGTTGCACCTGCACGCGCCGCGCGCCTACCCGAAAGCCACAACCCAATCCACCGGGGTATAGCTGTACCCTTCAAAACCGCCGCCTCCCGTCGTCTACGCACCTCCCGCACGCTCGACTCGACACCATAGCGGTAAAATTTTTGCTTTTTAGTCCAAAATTTAAAAGTTTTTTACATATGGACCCCTGGAGAAAAGATTTGCAAAAATGGACCCCTAGCACGGCGCCAACTCACATGGCGCCCAGGGTACACGACACGGCGCCATATTCTTTGGCGCCGTAAATGGACACGTAGGATCCACGGTGGCACAACACGGCGCCAACGCACATGGCGCCGTAACATTCATGAACGGCGCTAACGTTTGTGGCGCCGTTTACTGGGACTTAACACCGAGCGCAGCCCCCGGCCCCCTCACTCCACTCCTCTGTTTGAACAGACCGAGCAAGCAGAGAGCAGCCTCCGCCGCCGCCCCTCTCTCCCCCCTCAAAATCCACCCCAATCCATCGATTTTCTTCGCGATTTTGCTTTCAAACCGAGCAAGCAAGGTGAGCTCCCTCTCCTCCTTTGATTTGTTGCAGTAGATATGGATTATTTGAGATACATTTCGTAGGGCAAAAGTTGAAACCCTAGATGAAATTAGTTGGATTTGGCTCGGTTTTAGGTTCGATTCGCAATAGATTTGCGTAATGTATTAGCAATAATGTGTATAGATCCGTTTCTAGGGTTTGATTATTATACGTAATGACTGAGATATGTTTGTTTGTTGTGCTATAGATGGATAAGGTTGTGACTTTGCACCATGGTGGTACTGTGAAGAGAAATGACAATGGGGGTGTTGATTTGGAGGGCATGGAAGAGACCACATTGCTATTTACTTCACCTCCGTCGTATGGTGAGGTCATTTATCGCTTGAAAGAGAGGTTGGGATGGACAGATGAGCATGGTGATGTCGTTATGCAAGGATTGATTGATGTTGGTTCGTCAAAGGGGCCGCGTATAAAGAGATTGGTTTCGATTGACAGCGACGGTGAATGGGATAACTATGTGGCCATTGTTTTGGACTCAGAGGTCAGAGCACCTGACTTGTTTGTGCAGAGGGTGGTGAGAGATCAATCACCTCCTAGGGCTGCATTGGATCCCAATGACTCACCGTTGGTTGGGTCACCGGATCATGAAGAGGTCGAGGTGCAAGTTGTATCCTCGGCTCAAGTATGTGAGGTTCCATTGACTCAGGTAGAAGCTGACTCTGATGATGTCGATGACCGCTTTGTTGGTGGATTTGACGAGGAGACAGTGTTTGAGGAACCCATGGTTTGTGTAGCATCTAACAGGGTGGATGTACAGCTTGCAGGAGACGAGGCTGATTATGAGGATGCGAGGGCTGTGGACTCAGATGATGACAGACCAGTCACAGGTTTGACGTCTAGCGAAATTGAGATGTTGAGAAGAATGTTTCCTGGCCGTGATCCACTAGTGTCCGATTATAATGACCTGAGCAACGCACATAGGGCTGTCGCGGATGGAGGGCAAATGCAGAGGGACGTACCTAGGCTTGGGGCTAGTATCATAATTTAGAAGGGTCATGTCTTTGAGGATATGTCGGCATTGAAGATGTGGTTGAAAGAGTACTCGATCGTGCACAACCGTCCATACCGGGTTAAGAACTCATACGCCAAACGTCGGTACACCATCAAATGTGAGAGCACAGGGTGTGCATGGAAAGTCTGTGTCAGGAAGGTGAAGGGTACGGAGAGGTTTAAGATTACAACTGTGGATGGACCGCACAGCTGTGGGTCTTCCGAGCCCAGCCAGAAACATTGTCAGTTGACTTCTCGGTTCATTGCAACCCGCCTGTACCCCATGATAAAGCACATGCCGACGATGCGTATGGCAGCAGTGATAGAGGCCGTTAAACTAAAGTGGCACTACACAATCAAGTATGGGAAAGTATGGAGGGCGCAACAACGTGCTTTGAAGTTGATTTATGGTGATTGGGAGGAGGCGTATGAGCGTTTGCCGGCCATGTTGAACGCAATGAAAGCGGCCAATGCAGGAATGCGGTATGAGTACGTGCCTAAGCCCGATGTATGGGTTAATGGAAGACAGATTTTTTTTCGAGCATTCTGGTGCTTTGGTCAGTGTGTCGAGGCTTTCAAATATTGTAGGCCTGTTCTGTCAATTGATGGGACGTTCCTGTTGGGCAAGTATGAGGGAACGTTGTTGATTTCTATTGGCTGTGATGCGGACAACTCGCTTGTGCCGTTGGCTTTTGCTTTGGTGGAGAAGGAGGACAAATCTAGCTGGGCTTGGTTTCTACGGCTTGTACGGATCCATGTGGTTGGCCTGGGCAGGGAGGTATGTGTGTTGTCTGACAGGCACGCTGGGATCTTGAGCGCCGTTAAGGAAGTGATACCAGGACATTTACATGTACATCATCGTTGGTGCACAAGGCACATTGCAGAGAACTTGTTCAAAAAAGATGGGGTGAAGGCCAACTTTGCACTTTTCGAGGAGGTATGTCGCCAGAGGGAGGTAAAGCTGTTTGATGAGAAGTTAGAGGAGTTGAAAACGAAAACTAATGTCGAGGGTCGTGATTGGATAAGGGGTTTAATGAGGGATGTGCACAAATGGTCAAGGGCTCATGACCCATTGGGAAGGAGGTATGGGTTCATGACTAGCAACATGGCAGAATGCTTCAACGGGCTGCTTAAGGGGGCACGTGGATTGCCAGTTACCGCAATTGCGGCGTTCACTTTCTACAAGTGTGTTGCATGGTTTGTCAACCGGCACCGGGAAGCCTCAGACATGTTAAAGGCACATGCACGTTGGCCACCTCGTCCTCACGGCTTCATTACCAAAGCGAATATGAAAGCCAATGAACAGGAGTACCACTGTTTTGACCATGTGACGGGCACGTATGAGGTTGTTGAGGGTGGAGGGACAACCGAGAATGGAGAGCTCCGAGAGGCCCGAAAGCATAAGGTCGTGATTACATCCTTCACATGCACATGCGGTGTTCCCGACAAGTTCCATTTTCCATGCTCCCACATGGTGACCGCATGTAGGGCCCGGAATGTCGATGTTGAGACCAAAATCCCGAGACTATTCAGCGTGGATGCGTTGGTGAGGACATGGGCCCCACGGTTCGAGCCATATCGTGATGAAAGCGAGTGACCACTTTACTCGGGTCCCAGGTACATAGCGGACGTGGGGTTACGTTGGCACAAGAGGGGCAGCAGGAAGCGGTCAAGGTACAAGATGGACATGGATCGGATACCTGGTCGCACCAAGAGGGGTAGGGCAAATCCCTTCGTTGAGGACCCACAGGAGACACACTGCGGTATGTGTGGTCTATTGGGTCACAATTCATGGACGTGTCAACGTCGTTCCACTCAGGTTAGCAGCGTTAGGTCTAGAGAGCATAATTTTTAGATATTTTGTTATTTTTATCACTAACGTAATTTTGAATGCACAGGATGGCGAGGTACCGGCTGGTGGACGAGTTCTACGACAGAGAGCACCGCGGCAAGCTCACAATGATTCCCATACTGCGTCCTCCAACCCATGATGATGAGAGTTGTGTATATGTGTATGTGTATTTTATATGTGTGCATGACGATGTATGTGTGCATATATGTATGTGTATGTGTATTTTATATGTGTATGTGTGCATATATGTATGTATGTATGATTTGAGATTTATATATGAATGTATGCATCTAGACTTTATTGAGAGTTATGCGTATGTGTTTTATATGTGAATGTATGTATATGTGTGTATGTGTTTTGTATATGCAGAAAAACAGACAGCTCTTTGCTGTTTTTTCTGTAGGTTTGTGTAGCACGGGGCCAAACACTCCGGCGCCGAGATATTGAACAACGGCGCCAGGACCTTTGGCGCCAGAGTGTGGCGCCAAAGTTTTGCGCGCCGTTTTTCAATATCTCGGCGCCAGAGGGTTTGGCGCCGTGATACTTACATACGGCGCCAGGGTGTTTGGTGCCGTGATTACTGCACTTGCATTAAAACTGCAAGCTCGGCCTAGTTGTTTCGTTCCATCCGCATCCGCACAAATAATACTAATTGACATCCACCAAATGAATAAGCACAGCCCAAAATAACATACTGAGTGCATACGTCCACATACATACATAGTCCACATACATAGTTTATAAATTTTCAGAAAATATATACGTCCGCATACATCAAACTACTGAGTGCATCGAGGCCACTTCCCCTTTCTCTGAGCATCAGGGTACTGCTCAAGGGCTGCCTTGGCACGCCGCGCTCTCTCTAGCTTCTTCTGCCTTTCTCCCTTGCGCTTTGCCGCGGCCCTCCTACGCTCCTCCTCACGGTGTTCCCTCGCGGCCTCCTCCTGTTTCTTCTCCCTTTCCCACCTCTCCTTTCGTTCTTCATCCCACTTCTTATTGGCGTTAAGATATTTTTTGTCATCCTCAGCGATCGCAGTGTCGATCCACTGCTCAAAATCACAACGGTGGAGGCTACTGCAAATGTACGCATTCGTTAAACCAACAGAATTAATACCAATTCGATGAATCGACAATACAACATACCATCTTGCCGAGGACAACGGCGGCACGTGGCGGATCGAACGCCCAGTTGGCGTACATCCAGTACCTCTGCCTATATGTATCCGGATCATTCGACCTTTCCACTTTGCAAGGATCGCCGCAATAACACATCGGCACGGGAACACCGGATGGAGGTGGCAAACGAGTGAAGCCCATGACAACCTAAAATGCGAAATGAATAAGATTTATAACTTTTCTCGTTTCTAACCCTAGGTTAGCTAGTTACCCAAATCAAACCCTAATCCAACTAATTTCAACCCTAAAAACGGATCTATACACATTATTTCTAATACATTACGCAAATCTATTGCGAATCGAACCTAAAACCAAGCCAAATCCAACTAATTTCATCTAGGGTTTCAACTTTTGCCCTACGAAATGTATCTCAAATAATCCATATCTACTGCAACAAATCAAAGGAGGAGAGGGAGCTCACCTTGCTTTCTCGGTTTGGAAGCAAAATCGCAAGAAAATTCGTTGGATTGGGATGTATTTGGGGAGGGGAGAGAGGGGCGGCGGCGGAGGCTGCTCTCTGTTCGGTCTGTTCGAACAGAGCACTGAGGGGTGGTGGGGGGCCGGGGGCTGCGCTCGGTGTTAAGTCCCAGTAAACGGCGCCGCAAATGTTAGCGCCGTTTATGAATGTCACGGCGCCATGTGCGTTGGCGCCGTGTTGTGCCACCGTGGATCCTACGTGTCCATTTACGGTGCCAAAGAATATGCCACCGTGTCGTGTACCCTGGGCGCCATGTGAGTTGGCGCCGTGCTAGGGGTCCATTTTTGCAAATCTTTTCTCCAGGGGTCCATATGTAAAAAACTTTTAAATTTTGGACTAAAAAGCAAAAATTTTACAGCGGCACAACTGCGCAAGCAAATGCTCGGGCCGCTCCACGCCGCCGCCGCCGCCGCCGCTACATCCTTCTAGAAGCTTCTAGAGGATGGACCCCGCCATGCCCCTCCTCGCCCTCTCCAAGGCCATCTCCTCCCGCCCCAAGCCCTTCCCCGCCTTCTCCTCCCACCACTTCCTCGGCCGCCGCGCCATCGGAGGCCACCTGCCCCCGGCCCCGCTCCGCCGCTCTCCCGTTGCCGCCTCCGCGGCGCGGCGCGTGGCCGTCCCCGGCGACCTCCTCCTCCTCTCGCTCGCGCGTCTCGCGCTCCGCGGCCCGGCCCCGCGCCCGGAGCCTCGCCGGTGGTTCGCGAGCGTCTCGGCTTCCTCGCTCGCGTCGACCGGTCCTCCCCGCGGGGGCGGTGGGGGAAACGGCGATGGAGGGGGTGACGGTGGCGGTGGCGATGGGTCGAAGCGGCCGCATGCTTCCCAGGGGACAGCGGTGGCGGAGGAAGCATCCGGCCAGGAGGCCGATGTCATAATCCTTGACGTTGGGGTATGGTCATTGCTATCTGATAGAAAAGTAGACTAGTCACATGCTAATTTGACGATGGAGTAAAATTTTGCAATTAGATGCTACTGATTGCAGTTTGCACTTTGGTTTCACAGTTGAGCATGATAAATGTTAGGATGCTAGCTTTGGCACTCTAATTCTATGCGAATATCAATGCTAAAGTAGCCCCAAAACTCCTTTCACTGTCGTTGGAATAAGATTTGTTCTAAAATGCTAGTGACTACAGTGTAATCTGTAGCTATATTAATATTAACCGTTTGATTGGTTGGTTCCAGGGGATGTCATGCGGTGGATGTGCAGCAAGCGTTAAGCGCATTTTGGAGAGTGAGGTGGGATAAGTTAACTTAGTGTGACTCAAATGCAGAGCTTTTGGTGTGGTGTTTATTAGCTTGCTAGGTGTGTTTGTAAGTCTGTATGTCCTTGGGTTTTCAGCCCCAGGTGCGGTCGGCAACTGTTAACCTTGCCACTGAGATGGCAGTCGTGTGGGCAGTGCCCGTAGATAGAGATGTGCAGGATTGGAAGCTGCAGTTGGCTGAGAAGCTTGCCAACCAGTTGACGACATGTGGGTACAAATCCAACCTTCGAGGTAAACACAATTATATTGATCACGTAGTATCGCAAGGCTAAACTAATACAGTTCAATTGGGGCCTTGGGGGTGATGGGGCACTTCGAAATTTTGATTTATTGGTTACAACTTAGAGCATTGTTAGTTGTCCCTAATGTGCAAAATCTGCTGATGGATAGATCCCTGCATTTAAAAAGTTGACTTGGGCATGTATGCTTTTCTAACAGTGATTTGCACAACTTTTAAAGCACGATAAATAGTGGATAGATGTTACTTATTTCTTCATGTGCTTTGAGATTAGTATTCCTCTTGTTACAGAGGAAAGCATAAAATCACTTCTCAATGTTTAATCATTTGAATGTTCTTCTTGCCATGAGATCTATGAATGGTGCTCTAGAAGTCCTGTTGCCTATTAGCTAAAGCTGGGCAACCCTTTCTTAACCCTTAAGATACATGAATGCCAACTTCTTGTTATTCACATTGTTCTATGCAATATAGAACAAATGAAACATCAAATTTCTTTGCATATGCTTTCCCCTCTAGTTTAAATCTAAAGTCTGCTCCAAAATTTACTACCAGTGTGTTCAGTCTGATGTAAATATCTGTTGTACTTGCAGATTCTTCGAAAGAGAGTTCGCGGACAGTTTTTGAAAGAAAGATGAATGAAAAACTTCAACATCTGAAACAAAGTGGTAAACTTAATTTGCTGAAACAAGTAACCATCAAACCTAATTTGCTGAAACAAGTAGCCATCAATCTTATGAATTTTCTCCAAGTTCGAGATATTGTTATGATAAGTGACTGTTTTATAATTAACATGATGCACTGATTTCTCTTCTAGGTCGAGAACTTGCTGTTTCTTGGGCATTATGTGCTGTTTGCTTACTGGGACACATTTCTCACTTCATTGGAGTTAATGCACCATTCATGCACCTGTTTCATTCCACTGGGTTTCATTTGTCTCTCTCGATATTTACATTTATTGGTCCTGGTCGAAGATTAATTCTTGACGGATTAAAGAGTCTATTCAAGGGGTCTCCGAACATGAATACATTGGTTGGTTTAGGTGCTCTGTCATCCTTTGCTGTCAGCTCAATTGCAGCCTTCATTCCAAAGCTGGTAGCTCCTACTCTTTCTAAAAGGCATTTGTTGTTGCATACTTGCATGCATGACATCCAAATACATCAAAGCAGAAGTATTGAGAATTTGATGTTGTTGCTCATAATTTAGGTTCCATTTTGGTCTACACTTGCTCTATTTTATGTACTGTTAGTTTGCATCATAACACATGGCCTTAGTCTGTCATAGTAGTTTTTGACACCATCTGATTCTCTTGCAGGGGTGGAAGACATTTTTTGAGGAACCAGTTATGTTAATAGCTTTTGTTCTTCTTGGGAAGAATCTTGAACAGAGAGCGAAGCTACAATCTACCAGTGATATGACTGGATTGCTCAATATTCTTCCATCAAAAGCACGCCTAATGGTGGATGATGATGCTGAGGAATCATCATTCACTGAGGTCCCATGTGATACCCTTGCTGTTGGGGACTATATTGTAGTGCTGCCTGGGGTGAGCAAATAGCATTCACTCACACATATTTATGAAGTATTAGTTCCATCTACATGCATTTTTTCGTAGGTGATAGTTTCATTGCTGCTTATGTTTTTCAGTTATACATGATTACTTGTTATTTGCTTGTGTGCTACTCTGTCCCGCAATATAAGTCCATTTGGGATCCGTGTGATCACGGTTTTAAAACATTGACCATTAATATATGTCAAAATATATAAATTGACTACATGACAATAATGTCATTGGATTTGTTTTGCAAAATACTTTCATGATGTATATTTTTTTTATTATTTTTGCTAGTCTATCATGATACAAAATCACAGTCAAAGTGTTACTCCCTTCGTCCTGCAATATAAGTCTTCATTCTTAGGAAGCGTCGTCGTACAATATAAGTCCATTGCAGAGACCAAAGATGTAGTTATTACAATATTTCTACCATATACCTCTAATTTAATGCTGAAAAAATGAGTGAGTAATTGTAGTATGTCATTTAATAGGGGTATGCATGGTCCAATGGTATTAACTTTTTTCTTAAATTTAATGTCTCCTTGGTCTTTACACATGGTAAGCTTTGGACTTATATTGCGGAACAGAGGGAATACATTGGAGATCATAAAAAGTCAAAATGAACTTATATGGTGGGAAGGAGGGAGTAAATAGTAAAAATAAATGTATATCTAGAGCAGTAATTAACAGACATATAGAAAATTGTTATACGATTAAATCAATTATGGGTAGCTTATATATGCTCCCATGTTCTATTTTTAGTATAATCTTTGCTAACTCATACACTGTCTAGGATCGCATCCCAGCAGACGGTGTTGTCAAAGCTGGAAGAAGTACAGTTGATGAGTCAAGTTTGACAGGTGAACCTATGCCTGTAACAAAAATAGCAGGGGTTTGTTTCTCTAACCACCAAATACTTTCTTAATGTGGAGATTGGTGTCATTTTGCTGACTAAATTCAAGTAAAAGCTTGGCATTAGTATCTATTCTGTGTGCTACATAATGATGATTCATGTTTCCTTTGTTAGGCAGAAGTGTCAGCGGGAAGCATTAACTTAAATGGTAAACTCACAGTTGAAGTTAGAAGATCTGGTGGTGAGACTGTCATGTCTGACATACTTCACTTAGTGGAAGAAGCGCAGACAAGGGAGGCCCCTGTTCAACGATTGGCTGACAAGGTATATACATCTTTGCATGTGGAAACTGACATCAGCTCTACTAGCACTAGTAGTTTAGTGTTATTGTCTGATATAATTTTCAGTTATGCTTTTTAATCATGCTGTTCATCTCAATTATGCACACCTTCATACACTCTGTAATATAGTTGCATGTAGATAATGTTAAGGAGATAGAGTTGTATTAGGATATAGAGTTTGTATTCTATTCCATATATGCCTTATCTCTATGTGGCATATCCTCTTGTACTCTCCTATATATATGGCCCTTTGGGTCTCATATCTATATACACAATATTTATAATATGGTATCAGAGCTTAAGTTGAAACCCTAATCTCAATCTACTTTCGCTGTTGCTGCTGCCCCCGGGAGGATTGATCTCCCGGGGGCGGCCATCTCGTTGGGCGGCACTTTCCCAACCGTCGTGCATGCGCTTCCCAGCCGTCGTGCATGCGCTGTTCGCCACCAGATCGTCGCTGGGCCGTCGCTGGACCGCCGTTGGATCTCGCCGCAGTCGTCGTTGTCTGGCCCTCGGATATGCGCTGACTCTTGCCTGATCTGCGCCGGGATGCTGCCGTCTTGCTTGGATCCCGCCTCTTCCGCCCGGATCCCGCGACACCTCCGCCTCCTCAAGGATGCGGTTGATCAGGATCGCCCAGCCACCAACACGTCGTCGCGTCCGCCGGTGCTTGCGCGCGCCTCTGCGCCGCGCCGCCGACTGGATCTGGCCGCCTCCGACGCCGCCAAGTCCGGATCCGGTCGTCTTCACCGCCGCGGCTCCTCGTCGCCTCCCACGCGGCCACGACTCTGCCCGCCGCTGGATCTTGGCTCCCCTCACCGGGCTCCACGGCGCTGGATCCGGACTTCCCGCCGCTGCCAGCACCTTCTACTGGCCCGCCCGCACTGGATCCGGGCTCCCCGCCGCCGCCAGATCTGGCTCTCCCTCGCCCGTTCGGTGGCTGCGCCAGCCTCTGCACCGGCCGCACTGACCGCCGCCCCGCCCGGATCCGGGCTCCCCGACGCTGCCTCCTTCGGTCGCTGTGCCCGTGCCGCCGCCTTCGGACGCCGTCTCCTTCGGCCGCCGTGCAAGCGCCGCCGCCTTCGGACGCCGCTTTCCAGCCTCCGCACCCGTGCCGCCGCCTCCTTCCGCCGTCGGTGCGCAGCGTGGAGATCCGCTGCCTCCCGGCCTCCGCACCCGTGCCGTTGCCTCCTTCCGTCGTCGGTGCGCAGCGTGGAGATGGATTGAGAGGGAGGGACAGAGAGGATATGCTGCTGCTGTGAAGCCAGCCTCTTGCGGTCTCCGTCCGCCACTTCAGGTGCTGCGACGCCCAACGGCCCAAGCCTTGGCTCAAGCGCCCGCAGGCCGCAGCCACTACGCAACTTGGAACGGGCGGCCCACAAGTGCATCCGAAGACCCAGGCCCACAATCCGATCCAGGCATCCGCTGCTGGTCTCGCTGGTATCTGTGTTTAGTGAGTCAGTCTTTAGTTAGTTTTTCATGAGTCTTTCGTTGCGTCCATCCAAAATCTGTAGTCTTTAATTTTTAGTTCGTCCAAGTCGTGCGAGTCCACAAATTTTTATTGTCAGTCATAGAAGTGTAGGGATTTTCTTTTGTATGGCAGCCGCCGCCGCTCTACTCTCTGAGCCGCGTGCAGATCGTAGAAGTCGTTATGATGCCGCCGCTTCTCTAGCCGCCGCCCCGAGCTTTAAGGCCGCCGCGCGTCTTTTGCACCTTGTGCACTGCGCCGCCGCCGTCTTGGGTTTCGATCTGCGCCGTCATGCTTCTATCTATTCCTCTTCGGCTTGATTTGACAGTTTATTCAAAAAAACTGCACGCACCGACGACATTATCAAGACTCGGACTTTGAATTTTTCTTGTTTTAGTGTTAACTCCTTTTTCAAATGCAATGCTATTGCATACGCCTTGCATTTGAGGGGGGTGTTAAGGAGATAGAGTTGTATTAGAATATAGAGTTTGTATTTTATTCTATATATGCCTTATCTCTGTGTGGCATATCCTCTTGTACTCTCCTATATATATATGGCCCTTTGGGTCTCATATCTATATACACAATATTCATAACAGATAACACGTTCAACATTAGTCCATGAGTTCCACACATGGGCCCTCTTTGTGGATTAAATAATTAGGAATATGCCCCATTAACTACTTTCTATAATATTTATTTCCATTATGTAATATCCAAAATAGCCAATTTTTAGTAATTTAAGCGTATCAGTTTACTAGACACCTGCGCCTGTTATTCTTACCTTTGTTCAAAACATAACTTGGTTTAGACGTTCAGTGCAATATCCATTGTTATCAGTGCTACCTCTTTTCTATGTTGTTGCTTATGGAATTTGTTTTACTCTCCTGTACTGTATCCTGGGTAATGCTGATAGATCATGGATGATGTTGGTGGTGTTTTCTTGTGGATAGGTTTAGTGGCAATCTTATAGAGATTTTCTGTACCATACCATAATTTTAATTAGCTATATTTTTACGTATGGTTAAATATGTCAATTTTCGATCACACTACAGGTTGCAGGGAACTTTACATATGGAGTTATGGCCCTTTCCGCTGCTACATATATTTTCTGGAGTATTTTTGGTTCGCAACTTGTACCTGCTGCTATCCAGCACGGAAGTGCAATGTCTATGGCTTTGCAACTTTCTTGCAGTGTTCTGGTATGATACGAGGAACATATGTTTAACGCCCTTATCCTGCATGTTTTCTTTGAGTGAGGGCTAAAGATTTTGCTAAATCTGCTATATGGAGAAGTGTACATTCTCCTTCGAAAATGAGGTTGTCTTGAGAATTTTTTTTTCTGATTCCAAATGCAAGCTCTTGAATTGAAATAGGTTTGACATGAAGAAAAACTGGTTCTGTATGAAATGCAGGGATATTGTATGTGATTTATTTCAGGATTCAATTTCAAATTAAGTTTCTTATATTGTATGAAATGCAGGGATATTGTATGTGATTTATTTCAGGATTCAAATTTCAAATTAAGTTTCTTATAGAGGAAAATAAGACCATAATAATTGGATGAAGCATGCATTCATGCTTTTAGTTGCATGTGCATCAAGAAGCATTTTGTTGCATAGGTCTAGCTGTCAGAAACCCGACATATATCTGTACAACTCACTAGCAATTTTGAATGTTTAATTTATGATTTTCATTTATGCTACTTTGATATCTCCTTGCCCAATGTCCATATTTTTTCACTTAAGAAAAAAAATTAATTCGCACTTTGCTCATTATTTAGAGTCTACTTTGCTCATTATTTAGAGTCTACTTTTGTACATAATGAGCCACATTTCTTCAACAGATACTAATATTGGTCTTCATGTTCAGGTAATTGCTTGCCCATGTGCTCTTGGGCTTGCCACACCCACAGCTGTGTTGGTATGAACAAAGGATATGACCCTTTTTTGTCTGAATAAACATTCTAATATTCTATCAATATTTATTCAGTTATCATGTTTCCAGGTCGGGACTTCATTAGGTGCAACAAGAGGACTTCTTTTACGCGGTGGGGATGTTTTAGAGAAGTTTTCAGAAGTTGATGCCATTGTGTTTGACAAGACTGGAACTTTAACAATTGGGAAACCTGTAGTGACTAAAGTAATAGCTTCTTACAGCCAGGGAGATGTAAATACAAAGTTAAGTGGTTCTTATGTATACTTTTATGAAATTATATATCATATTTAATCACTTTGGTTCATATTCTAATTTAACTACTTTTTACTTCCCATTTGATTGAAATTCTGTGCAAAACTTACGAGAGTAGGATAGGCTACTCTGCATTTTGTAGTGTATTTTCATGGATGATGTGTTCCATCCATGTAAACCTTATGTTGTTGGATGAAACTTAGCATATAATGCACCCTCAGCTTTGGCATTGAACTTTATTTTTGAGACCTTCCTGTTGATAAACCGTATTTCCCTCATCAGGGATTGCTGGAACAATGAATGGACAGAAGGTGATGTTCTGAGTTTTGCTGCTGGCGTAGAATCAAATACAAACCACCCGCTTGGAAAAGCCATAGTGGAAGCTGCCCGGACGGCCTATTGCTTCGATATGAAGGTAGTCACAGGCTCATGGCAGTAGTGCACTATTAATCTGAGCCAAAATAACCACCGTATGAACTAACTGGGTATTGCACAAGCGAATACAAGGCTGTTTCAGGATAACTGTTTTTCTACTTGAATTCAAATCATGTCTGCTGAACTGAATTCTCATTAAGTCAATAATAGGTTGTTTCCCACTCTTGCTCCAGGGTTGAAGAAAAAACAAACATTACACCCTTTGCCACCGAACTTGACATATTGTTTTCTGTGTCTTCATGCTTTTATGATGAAATGAGATCATCTAGTTGATGTTTCTATTTCACCACACTATATAAGTATATATTCCCCATTACGGTTGCAAATTTGACCGCTCTTTGCCCATGTATGCCATCACAGGCAAAAGATGGATCCTTTATGGAAGAACCAGGTTCTGGTGCTGTGGCTACCATCGGTGAGAAAAAGGTTTCTGTTGGGACATTAGACTGGATTAGAAGGTACACATGAATTATTTATTCTGCAATGATGCTAAATAAGCCCTGTCCTTTCACTGAGAAAAAAGTTCTCAACTTTAATTGTCTCCTCTTTCCACTGTCTGTTCTGTCACAACTATTTTTCTCAGTTCTAGCAGTACAAATTGGTTTGGAGCATTACAACATTTTCCCTCTCCACTTCACTAGCGCTTTGTTATGTACAATTGTATGTTGCACTGAGGAACTCTGTTCACTAGTAAAAAGTACAATGTTTCAGGCATGGTGTTGTTCACAACCCATTTTCGGAAGCTGAAAATGTTGGCCAGTCTGTTGCATATGTAGCAGTGGATGGTACTCTAGCTGGTCTTATTTGTTTCGAGGATAAGCTCAGAGAAGATTCTCATCAAGTTATCGATACACTATCTAAGCAAGGAATCAGTGTGTATATGTTATCTGGGGACAAGAAAAGTGCTGCCATGAATGTAGCTTCAATTGTTGGTATCCAGGAAGACAAGGTAATATCAATTGATTTTTGCTTTGTTGGTGTGGCAATTCTGCTCATGTGAATGTTTAGTTTATCCAGTTTGCTGTAGCAAAGCAGCAAGTGTTCTGTAGTATACGGCATCAGTGTACCAGAATGAACATGTTAAGGGTGCCTAGCTGTCTCTTCTGCTGTTATCTGGCTCCAAGTATGCAATTTCTGTACTTCTTAGAAGGTGCACTGAAGATGATGCTTTTCCATTAATTTTAGAATCCCAATGCTGCAGAAGTTTTACTTTCTATTACATTGAATTACCTGAAAATATAATTCATTTGTCATCAAGTTATCACATCATCTACCTTTGTAGGAAGTAGGAACTAGTCCATATGTCTTTTCTTTTAGTATTTATGGATATCTTACAGCAAACTGAAGGCTTGAATATGTAAATTTACTCCATATGTTATTCCCAATTTCACATCACCATGCACTTTGAAAATGATTGCTTTTTTCCCCGAAGGGCAAACACCCTGGCTCCCCTTTTTATTAAAAGGAAAACACCGTTCAGAGATAAGTGTAGATCAAACCTGATATCTAAAATATGAAAATAGGTAGCAGCAGCCAGCAGGCTCGCTAATATGTGAATATAAAGATCTATGATCTATCTGATTGAGACCAATTCAACCACAAAAGTCAACACAAAAAAGATGATTCTTTTATACTGGTTTTGTTAGGATTTCTTTTGTTAGCATGATTTGTTTATTCTTTTTTTGCCTGATCAGTATGTGAAGTAATAATCTTGTGTGCTGTGTGTTCTAGAGTGAGTGGTGGATGAAGCTCTACCCAGGTTAGATTAGATAGAAAGTCCTTTTACTTTCAGTTTTGATTTGATTTGGTTTGATTCTGTTTGCTTTAGTTTGTTAAGCTTTTGCTTTGGTTGTTGAGTTCTGTTTTGGCTTTTAAGCCCTTTATAATGGACTAAGGAGCAGAGGCATTGAGCACTGCAATCCTTCCCGAAAATCAGTCTCTCCACTGTCAAGTCTAACAGTTGGTATCAGAGCCTTCTCTTACCTACCTTGAGATGTCTTCTTCCTCGAGTCGGAGGGCCGCTGCTTCGGCTGCAGCCCAGGCGGTGGTGGCTGCCGAAGAGCAAGCCCGCGAGGCGCGCATCACTGCTGCCGAGGCGAGAGCGGCCCAGGCAGCAGAGGCGGCCAGGGCTGCCATGGCGGCGGCCGAAGCTGCTGCTGTTGCCGCTGCTGCTCTCCGCATCGACGAAGAAGACTGAGAGCGTCGCCCCGTGTCGCGGACTCCTCACAGGGACCACGACCGTCGTGCCTCGCCATCTCCGCACCGACGTCGAGGTCGCTCCGGGAGACCGGCTTCGCCCGTCGTCCAGCGCGTGATCAAGGAGTCCGGCGGAGGCACCCCATGGCCGATGCTCACCAAGACGAACTACAATGAGTGGAGTCTGTTGATGAAGGTAAAGTTGCAGGCCCGGCGGCTCTGGGATGCCGTCGAGTACGGCGATGCCGAGTTCTATGATGACCGGCTGGCGCTCGACGCGCTTCTTGCCTCCGTCCCGCCGGAGATGCTGCCGTCGCTCGCAGACAAGCCGACCGTGAAGGAAGCCTGGGACTCCATCGCGGCGGCGCGAATCGGAGCCGACCGTGTCCGCAAGTCCACGCTGCAGAAGCTGCGGCAGGACTGGGATCGGCTTGCTTTCAGGCCTGGCGAAGACGTGGACAACTTTGCTCTCCGTCTCGCCGGCCTGGTGCAGCAGCTGATCCGGCACGGCGACGGCGACATCAACGAGCAGAAGGCGGTGGAGAAGTTCTTGCGCATCGTCCCCAAGAAGTACACCCAGATCGCCCTCTCGATTGAGACCCTTCTTGATCTCTCCACTCTGTCCATCGAGGAAGTGACGGGCAGGCTCAAGGCCGTCGACGACCGCGAGGTGGAGGAGTCGACTGAGCCAGTCGTCTTGGGGGGGAAGCTGCTCTTCACCGAGGAGCAGTGGCTCGCCCGCCAGAAGGAGAGGAAGAAGGGAGAAGGCTCGTCCTCAGCCAAGGATCGCCGTCGGCGACCGCGCAAGAAGGAAAAGGCTGGAGGCGACGGCGGTGGAAAAGAAGGGGGTGGCAGCGGAGAAAGGAAGGCAGCACGAGATGATATCTGCCTCAACTGCGGTCGCCGTGGCCACTGGGCCAGGGACTGCAGGCAGCCCAAGCGCGGTGGCGCAGCCCACATGGCCCACGCGGAGGAGGAGGAGGAGCCCGCTCTCTTCTTGGCCCACGCGACGCTAGGGCTACAGTGCTCAGGAGATAAAGGGGAAAGCGATGTACCGGTTCGCTCAGAATCCACATCTCCGCTCCCCTTTCCTCCTCCACCGGCGTCCGCCCTCTTCCACATCGATCAGCCGCACGCACGCGCCTTCCTCGGCAACGACTCCGGCGACGACAAGCTCGAAGGATGGTACCTCGACAGCGGCGCCACGCACCACATGACCGGGCGCGAGGAGTACTTCGCCGATCTGGATCGAAGCATCCGAGGCACCGTCAAGTTCGGTGATGCATCTGCGGTAGAGATCCGCGGTGTCGGATCCGTGATCTTCGTGGCCAAGACCGGAGAGCACAAGCTGCTCCATGGCGTCTACTACATCCCGGCGCTCCGGAACTCCATCATCAGCCTTGGCCAGCTTGACGAGGGCGGCTCACGGGTGGAGATCGACCGAGGGATGCTCCGGATCTGGGATCGACGCGGGCGTCTCCTTGCCAAGGTCAGCCGGGGGCGCACCCGCCTGTATGTACTGCACCTGGAGGTGGCCCGACCCCTCTGCCTCGCCGCTCGTCGTGACGATGAGGCCTGGCGATGGCACGAGCGGTTCGGACACCTCCACTTCGAGGCTCTGCGGAAGCTGGGGCGTGAGGAGATGGTGCGTGGGATGCCCCTGGTCGACCATGTCGAACAGCTGTGCGACACCTGCGTGGTGACCAAGCAGAAGCGACGTCCCTTTCCTCGTCAGGCCATGTACCGCGCGCAGAAGCAGCTCGAGCTCGTCCATGGCGATCTGTGCGGCCCCGTCACACCGGCGACTCCGGGAGGCCGGCGCTACTTCCTGCTTCTGGTGGACGACGCGTCACGGTTCATGTGGACCGTCCTTCTCGCGACGAAGGCCGGAGCTGCGGACGCCATCAAGCAGGTCCAGGCCGCTGCAGAGGAGTGCGGCCACAAACTCCGGGTGCTGCGCACTGACAATGGAAAGGAGTTCACCGCAGCTGAGTTCGCCGCCTATTGTGCTGATGAAGGGATCCAGCGGCACTACTCCGCTCCCTGCTCGCCCCAGCAAAATGGTGTGGTTGAACGCCGGAACCAGACTGTGGTGGCGACCGCACGCGCCCTGCTCAAACAGAGGGGCATGCCGGCGACGCTCTGGGGGGAGGCAGTGATGACTGCTGTGCATCTTCTCAACCGATCGCCGACCAAGAGCCTAGCAGGGAAGACCCCGTACGAGGCCTGGCACGGGCGTACGCCGGCGGTCGGATATCTTCGCACGTTCGGCTGCCTGGCATATGTCAAGGAGCTGAATCACGTCGGCAAGCTGGATGACCGGAGCACGCCGGGAGTCTTCATCGGCTATGCTGAAGGTGTCAAGGGATATCGCATCCTCGACCCAACAACCTGGCGCGTGCGCACGGCGCGCGACGTCGTCTTCGATGAAGGACGTGGCTGGGACTGGACCAAGGAGATCAGCGGCGACGCAACCACCGCACTCGATGATTTTGTCATCGAGGATATGCGTCTTGGAGGAGCCGGGGGAGCGGGTGGCACTGTGCCAATACCCGGCTCACCTACTCCCACATCCTGGACGCCATCGACTCCGTCGACCTCGCCAACTCCGAACCAGGGAGGTACGCCGGGCACGCCGTCGGTCATCTCTACACCGACCGCTGCACCGACAACCACCCCAGCCCCCATTTTCTCCACTCCTCTGGAGAACGATGAGGATCGAATCGACGCTGCACATGAGGATACCCCGCTGCGCTACCGCACCGTTGACGACATACTCGGTGATCAAGCAGTGCCGGGGTATGTACAGCGCAACATCGACGCCGAGCTGCATCTGACTCACACCGGGGAGCCTTGCTCGTTTGTGGAGGCCGAAGGTGATGCGGCTTGGCGTGCCGCAATGCAGCAGGAGTTGGATTCCGTCGAGCACAACAACACTTGGGAGCTTGTCAACCTGCCGGCCGGCCACCGCCCAATCACACTGAAGTGGGTATTCAAGCTCAAGAAGAATGAAGCTGGAGAGGTGGTCAAGCACAAGGCAAGACTTGTTGCCCGTGGTTTTGTCCAGCAAGAAGGGATTGACTACGACGATGCATTCGCGCCAGTGGCTCGCATTGAGTCCATCCGTATCCTCCTTGCTCTGGCTGCCCAAGAGGGGTGGCACGTCCATCATATGGACGTCAAGTCGGCCTTCCTGAACGGCAACTTGAAGGAGGAGGTGTACGTCCGGCAGCCCCCCGGCTTCGTCATTGCCGGCAAGGAGGGAATGGTGCTGCGACTACGGAAGGCACTCTACGGCCTGCGACAAGCACCCCGAGCCTGGAATGCCAAGCTGGACAGCACACTCAAGGAGATGGGCTTCCAGCAAAGCACTCACGAGGCGGCAATGTATCGGCGAGGCAGCGGTCGCTCCATCCTGCTGGTGGGCGTTTACGTCGACGATCTTGTGATCACCGGCACGGAAGAAGCAGAGGTGGAGGCGTTCAAAGCTCAAATGAAGGCTACCTTCCAGATGAGTGACCTTGGCCTCCTCACCTTCTATCTTGGCATTGAGGTGCGCCAGGACACCTCCGGCATCTCCCTTCGCCAAACTCACTACGCCAAGCACGTCGTCAAGCTGGGAGGCTTGGACGGGTGCAACCCCGCCCATACTCCGATGGAGGAGCGGCTGAAACTGAGCCACTACAGCGAGGCGGAGGAGGTTGATGCAACACAGTACCGACGCATTGTCGGCAGCTTGCGCTACCTGGTGCACACCCGGCCGGACTTGGCGTTCGCTGTCGGGTACGTGAGCCGATTTATGGAGCGGCCGACGATGGAGCACCAGCAGGCCATCAAGCGAATCCTACGCTACGTGGCAGGCACCACCGACTTCGGTCTGCATTATGCAAGGAATGCCGGTGCCACACAGCTCGTCGGCTACTGCGACAGCGACCTCGCCGGCGACGTTGACACGAGCAAGAGCACAAGCGGCATGCTGTTCTTCCTCGGCAACAGTCTCGTGAGCTGGCAATCTCTCAAGCAACGGGTGGTGGCACTGTCAAGCTGCGAAGCTGAGTACATTGCTGCTACCTCTGCCGCGACACAAGCACTTTGGCTGGCCCGGCTGCTGGGCGAACTCCTTGGCAAGGGAGCCAACGCAGTCGAGCTCAGGGTGGACAACAAGTCTGCCCTAGCACTGGCCAAGAATCCCGTCTTCCACGAGAGAAGCAAGCACATCCGGATCAAATACCATTTCATAAGAAATTGTCTGGAAGAAGGGAGCGTGAAGGCCAGCCACATCAACACCGTGGATCAGCTCGCTGATATTCTCACCAAATCTCTCGGCAGGGTGAGATTCCATGAACTGCGTACGCAAGTTGGACTGACTCACATCAAGTCAGAGGCTGCACACAAGGCTTAGGGGGAGAAATGAAGTAATAATCTTGTGTGCTGTGTGTTCTAGAGTGAGTGGTGGATGAAGCTCTACCCAGGTTAGATTAGATAGAAAGTCCTTTTACTTTCAGTTTTGATTTGATTTGGTTTGATTCTGTTTGCTTTAGTTTGTTAAGCTTTTGCTTTGGTTGTTGAGTTCTGTTTTGGCTTTTAAGCCCTTTATAATGGACTAAGGAGCAGAGGCATTGAGCACTGCAATCCTTCCCGAAAATCAGTCTCTCCACTGTCAAGTCTAACAGTATGATTTGCTTATTTTTGTACATAACCAAATGTGTATCAGGTGATTGCTGAAGTTAAACCACATGAGAAAAAAAGGTTCATATCTGAACTTCAGAAAGAGCACAAGCTAGTCGCCATGGTTGGTGATGGAATTAATGATGCTGCAGCACTAGCTTCAGCTGATGTTGGAATTGCAATGGGTGGAGGTGTTGGTGCAGCTAGTGATGTATCTTCAGTTGTGCTTATGGGTAATAGGTTAACTCAGGTAATTTCATTCACTACAGTTTGGACTTTGCTATAGCAAACCAAGAATAACAAATTGCCATGGTATATTGACTATTTACATACGTGATATTGCTGTTCATTCAATTCCCTTTCCCTCTCTCCCAGCATCATCTTTCTTTTTCCTAAAAAACTGCTGTGATGGTTCTCCCATTGATGCAGCTTGTTGATGCTTTAGAGTTGAGTAAAGAGACCATGAGGACAGTGAAGCAGAATCTTTGGTGGGCTTTTCTGTATAATATCGTACGGTTCCCTTTCTCTCTTTGACTTGTCTTTTAGTTTTCTTGGTTTTCACTATTTTAAAATTATAGAAATGACGTAGAGAAGTTCAACAATGTGCTCAGCAATATGTACGAATTTTGTAATGTTTGTTATATCTCGAGTGTGACATAAGTTATTCATCAATCATGTTGTTGGACCTGAATTCTAAGAAAGTTAAAACTTAATATATTATCAACTTCAAATTGGAAGTATACTGCCTGAGTGCCTGTTCTGACCTCTGCTTGCACGTCCTCATATGGCTAAGCACTTTGCAGGTTGGACTACCCATCGCTGCTGGAGCATTGCTGCCAGCTACGGGTACGATACTGACCCCATCGATAGCTGGAGCCCTAATGGGTTCTAGTTCGGTCGGCGTGATGGCCAACTCATTGCTTTTGAGGGTGAGGATGAGTTCAAGGCAGAAGCCAATCGACCATTTTCAGACCAGGCAAAAGCCACTCAAAACCATTTCTGGTGTCCTATCAGATACTACTGACAAGGCAGGGAAAAGTTACCCATCAAAATGGAGGAGCACCTAACTGAATTGTTCAAGTATCTTTGACATGTTCATTTCTTCATGACGGTTTAATTCTAAACCAGTAATAAGGGTCACCGGAAATACACATTGGTGGGGCGTCGCAGCTGTCCCTAATGATACAATCTTCTGAGTAAGTGATGTAGTCTCACTTGGACATCAACTGCAATCATAAGTTCAAAAAATCAAGCAGACAAAACATGGGTTCAAAAAATCAAGCAGATAAAACCTGGGCTAGGGGAGTTCAGCTTCTGTGAGCTGGTAGGTTTGGCTCTAATGATACAATCTTCTGAGAGTATGTGATGTAGTCTCACTTGGACATCAAATGCAATCATAAGTTCAAAAAATCAAGCAGATAAAACATGGGCTAGGGGAGTTCAGCTTATGCTTCTAGACTACTACCCTGCATTTTACAAAAAAAAAAAAAAAACAACAGGCAATCGATTGGGTACATGTTTCGGGCTTCCGGGGGCTGAGAGAAGGGGGCCTGACCCCCTATGGATCAACGTAACACGAGGTAGTTTGGGTCTGTTCTTTTTTTTTGTTGTTGTCTTTGACTTATACTTTTTAGATATGATTTATAGTTTTTAGAGAGTACAAAGTAATAGAAATTTATGTATGATTTTAGCTGATATAATTAATTTACAGACTCTGAGTTAAAAAGATATTTCGTTTAAAAGTTAGTTAATGTAGAAAAGTCGAAAAACCGTTTTTAAAAACTGAAAAGAAGAGCCCATTAAGTGAGTCCATTGGCTCTCTAATGCATTTGGAAACTCCTTAATAAAATCTGATGGTCCTAACTCATCTGACGTCCAAACTCTACGAGTTTTTAGGCCCATGTAGTAACTACAATACCCTTTATTTCCTTACATTGTAGCACCAGTGCGATTATTAAAGAGACATTCGTCTTATAGAAAATGTAGCGCCATGTATTTTGGTAAACTCTGGGACGCTAGTAGAGCCTAATTCAAGTCAATAAATGCATAGGAAAATATGTTTCTATATTTTTGTTATCTATTCTATTGTATTAGTTCTCATATAAATCAGAGAAAAAAATAGAAAGACCTTGATATTTCCAATCATAAGCAATTCTACTGCGAAATGAACATATATTAGGATGGTATCTACCAACGTAAATGCATATGACGTTTGAATAGTTTGTGGCTTTAAGCTCCAACTAAAAGATATTATTATATTGCACTCGCTTTCATCATTGTTGTATACTTGCTCTGCCCCTAGGGGCTTCTACCTGATTTTGTTCTATTCTTTTTCCTCCTGGCCTTCTCTGGTCTGCTGTATCGCTGTTGTTCCTCAGTTCAAATAACTGTTCACGTATTTAGCGCCGTACCACTTTTTATTTTAAATTTAGCCCTGAACACCCTGCAATACAAAAAATAATTCCAACAATGCTAAATATAACTGACCATAACTGAGAATAATCACACACATATAGGTAGCGGAATTAACAATTATGCTTACTGCCATACGCTTATATGCATGCATGCAGCTGGCACGTATATACAAATATATGTACACACATATACCACAACTTACAGTGTGCACTTCTGTAATAGTAACATATTCTGCAATCGTAACATCATTTCCTACAATTTTTTGTAGTCGCACATGAGCAATTAGTATATACACGCAGGCTTATATACATATTTCCTAAATTACGCATGCACCAGGAACACTAAAAATAACGACACATATTTCTTCATTTATTTACAAAAAGGGTCAATATGCCTAAATGCATGTATACAAATACACGTGTGTGTATGTGCACATAGACACTACAACTAATAGTGCGTACCAAACCATTATTTTCTACAACTTGTAATCACACGCAAGCAATAAATATATATGTGTTGACTTACATAAAAATATTTCAACTATTTTTTCAACTATTTACAATAAATAATTATTCTCGCCACTAATACGTTCTAAGCATGGCTAATTATAGAAACACATCCATCAACTAAGCATGATTACCTAGCGCATTCCACGTTACAAAACTACTGTTACACTAATGAAATGGTGACAACAAATTAAGCGTGTTGCCCGTATACGAATGAAGTATACTGTTCCCTGAAGGTCTTTACCCACTTCATAATGCTTGCAACCGCAAATGATCGTAAATTACAGCTAAACTACCTCGAAAATATATTACAAACTCACCTTTCAATCTCTCTTTCCTTTCCCTCCCTCACCCAGTAGAAAGAAATCGAGCATAGTTCAGATGAGAGGGCAGATCGAGGCCTTCCATTTTATGCACACGGGAAGACGTTCGTGATGGCATTCCCACGCGTGTGCATGCGGGCACGAACGACAGTGGAATCCCCTAACGAATAAAACGGAAATTATATGTCGTATCGTATCACCGTATCGTCATGGTCAGCCACGTGAGAAGGAATCTCTCTACGCTAGCAATCAAGCTAGCCTTCTCAGCCCCCTCCTGCACGCGCCTACCCACTACCACTGTTGAGCTCGGGCAGCGCCCTACCCAGCCCGCCCTGCGGCATGCGCCCGTCTCTGCCGAGCTCCCTAGGCGCGACAAATGACAAGTATCACCTACTATGCCTTCCGAGCTCAAAAAACAGGGCAATTTTTTTTTGCAAAACGAGTGTTCGAAAACCAAATTTAAAATAAAACGTGACTACAATATTAAATATGTAAACATACGTAAACAGTTCCCGTTGAAGTAGAACTACCGGGAAGAATGGAATGGCAGGGCACGGGAATGCAGAATGTTTGTTATCATGGTAACTTGCGAATTAAGTAGATGTTGGAGAGAGCAACCCCTGTTATACTACCGTCAGCGTTGTGGCAAGCTACCACCTGCTTCGTTCTTTCCAGCTGATAACATCCTCACACAACCATGCAAAGTGGATCTTTTTAACGCAAAAATGTTTCTTCTACACGATTCAAAACGTGACTAGACTTAGCCAACGATATAACATGATGTACGCCTGCGGCAGGCATTTGGTTGTGCATGATACATGACCAACGCTGAATTAACAACCAACCTTCAACATCAAACATTGCATCTTCAGTGCAAAACCACAATTAAGCAGCAGGACTTGGTTTATGGTGATTCACCAGGCTGCATTCCGTTCTTCACGATTCATAACACGTCAACATTATAAATAGTTCAATTCCGAAAGATTGCTGGACACAGTAAAGCCTGAAGAAAAACATCCGAACTTGCTGCGCCACTTCAAGCACGCACAGAGGACTTGCAAGACAAAACAGCAATTGATCCAATGGCCTTGAGGTTGATAGTATATTCCACAGCCTCCCGGCAAGCACACAGCCTCCCAGCACAACTACGGATCTGCTATACTATCAGAGAGCATTACTAGTTAAACACTACTTCATATCTCTCTCTCAAACACAGGAGGTCAATGGCATGCCAGCCACCAACTGCTACTGGAATTCTGGATAGAACCTGGAAATCGCTAAATCTATGACTGGGAATGTAAAAGGAAAATATTATCAATTCCTTAGTTTATAGTTATATTCATCAGGATGAATAGAACTAGCTGGGCATCTGATAACAACTTAAAACTAAGACAAATAGACACTAAGGCAGAGTACAACCATGGGGAACTACCATAATCAGGGACAGATCAAGACTCCTTTATGCTACTGTAAATGACATCCTCATTCATCTGCAAAGAAAACTAGCAGTATATCACCTCAAATAACGCCTGCACATCTCGACACTCAACAGCATGGTCAAAGCGGAACTGCTGGCAAACCTTTGCCAAAGAGGAAAAATAAAAGAGGAATAAGATAAGTATGACAAAAACATGCAAGGGCATCATTGTGCAAGAAAATTCTTACCAATCATGAGATCCATATGGAATTTCATGATTTGATTAGGAATCTTCCGAACAAAAATAATGTGAGAAACTGCATCAAGATCATCATCGCGGTCAGCAGTCAACAGCACCAGTATCACAACATCTGCCTATAATCAGCATCAGCACCGTCACCACTCACCACAATCATCAGCTGCACCATCTCGAACATCAACACCAACACCAACAACAAAGACTATCAGCTAGAACATCATCCACCATGGCGGTCCCGTGCAAAATATCATTCTACCAGTAAACTGCAACCCATCTCACGAACAGATAACTAGAAAATGCACAAATGTTTTAACACAAGTTAATATGACAGTATCGATAGAAAGCACAAGAGTACGGCAGTATCGATAGAAAGCACAAGAGGTCAAAATACAAACCAACAGCGCAATTCTGACAGTACTGGAAAACACGAAGAACAACCAGCAACCTTGAATAGAAGTGCAGTACTACTCCCATCACGCTCAGCCAAACTCTTGCAGTCCCATAAAAGACTGTTCTTAGGCATCATTGGATCAACAAGCATTATTCCTGACAACAGATTTTAGTTTTCAGAAGTTAGATGTCTAAACATATACAGAGGGTCAACACAATATAACAAGCAGTAGAACTTCAACCTTACCTTGCCATCGCTGACTGGGCTACGAGAGCCTGCATGCTTTGGTGATGGTGAAACACTGCGTGAAGGAGGTGAACCCTTTCCATTGGTCTGCTTTACAGGACTTGCATTGTCGGGGCTCCTGTGTGGTGTTGGGCTCTTGCGAGGGCTAGCACTACGCCGAGCAGGTGAAGCACTACAAAAGAGATCAAATTAGCAGTTTGAAACATAAACCCAAATAAAAAAGGGACTATGGAAAGGCGGTGAAGCACCTATGGTATGAACGGCTTCGACTCCTGCTTCTGCTCCTGCTCTTGCTCCTGCGCTTATCATCATCCCTTGCTCTACGACGATTTTTGTAGTCAGGGCTTGAACTTCGACTTTGGCTTCTGCTATGACGACGATGGTCTCTCTCCCTATCACGCCCATGCCTTTCTCTGCTCCTGCTGCGACTTCGCTTCCTATGATCTCTGTCTCTGTGGTCATCTCTGTGTCTAATAAAAACGATAAATGCACTACAAATTGCCAAGGCTACTAAAATGTTAAGAAACCATAACAAAAGCAATCACCGCTTAGCCTACACTACAGAAAGAAGCTTCTATTTGATTAATAACGTAGAGGTGCTTATGCAGACAAGTATTCTTTGAGAAAGATGGTGAATGTCCAGAATGGAAAAGCTGGAACATGACCAGAAGAGAGAGCTACACCATTGGGCGGGCCAACAAGGAAAAATATGAAAAGGGTACATTTTTGAACCATGCTTGTTAATTCCAAAAGTAATGTAAAAGGAACAAAGGTCTTCACCTTGGCCTTGGGCTACGACTTCTTGATCTGTCTCGTGATTTCTCATCCTCCTCTATGATCCTTCCTTTACGTCTACAGAAATCAACAAAACATAAGCAAAACTGAAGTAGATTACAACAACTCAATTTGCACAAAAGAGCAAAGTTCCCTTGATTTTTTTTGGGAACCGCATCAACTAAGTATTTTAAAACTAAAGTCCAAACAAATTCTCAACATTCATACTCACATTTCCACAGCTATATCAATCAGGATCCAACTAGTTTGTTGATATCAGAAAATTAAATTAAAAAATTGTTTGGGTAAGATAAGATAGTTAAACCATATAACTAACATCAAGGCGAATATTGAATAGTGAAGTGAACAATGAACATAAAATCCATCAAGCAGCATCTATCCAGTCAATATTCCCAATCAACATATAATTCCAGTATCAAATCGTTGAAAACTGCTCCTTACTACATCACACCAAAACCGACTTACAACAATCCAGACAAATGAGATAAACATGATTGGTATGTTCACAAAATAAACACCTAACAACACACATATTACAAGTAACAAGATATCAACTCAACATGAGACCGAAAGAATCCCACTCACATTGGCTCCGCATTGGGGCCATACTTGGCAAACTGCACCATGATGTTCCTCCCATCCACATTACGCCCTGCGCAAAACAATCAGAACAAATTATCAGAACCAACCCAAAAGTCCTTCATAGGTTTATTTAAAAAAAATCAAATGGGCAGCGCACCATCAAGCCGATCTATGGCCTTCTGCGCCTCATCAGCGTACTTGTACCGCACGAACGCGAAGCCCCTCGAGTCCCCAGTCCTTCAGAACCACCCAAAAAATTAATGAAACATCCATCGAACGTTGGAGAAAAAAATACACCAAAAAAGCTCCTCACCTCCGATCCCTCGGGATGAAGACGTCGACGACCTTGCCGTAGCGGTCGAAGAGCGGGAAGAGGTCGTCCGCCGTGGTGCCTGCGTAAAAAGGCAAAAGTACGAGGAAGCGATTAGAGAGGAGCGAGCTGCGAGCTCGGGCTAGGGATTCGGCTAGGGTTAGGGTTCCCTCACGGAAGCTGATGTTGAGGACGAGGAGCGAGAAGGTATCGCGGATGTCCGGAGGGCCCGACCTCCCGAAGTGCGACATCTCGTCGCCGCCGCCGCCGCCGTGGCCTAGGGTCTAGGGCTCCGGCGTGGCGGGGGACGGGGAGCGGTGGAGTCGGGGGGGAGAGAGACAAAAGAGAGCAGTGGGTGTGGGTGGGCTCAGTGAGGAAAAGCTTATCGACACGCGTTTTTTTTTCACTTTTTTTAATGCGCAGCGGTGGGCCCAGAGATTGTGCACATGGGCTGATCAATTCACTAACTTGGCTAAATAATCGTTCAACGGGCCACATTTTCCGGCCCATGTAAGATCCAGCAATGGAACACCTCTTAACACGAACGCACGCGATGCGAGCTCGAAGTTGGAAGTCGCCGCACAGCGCAGACCCACCTGTCAGTAGGGCAGTGCAATATAGAGCCGAACCGAAAATACCAAACCAAATCGGTCAAAGTGGTTTGATCGGTTTTCGGTATTTGGTTTGGTAAGGGTATTTTTGGTTTTTTGTACGTTTAGTTTTTCTGGTAAAATTGGTTAAAAATTGGAAAACCTGAAAAAAAATCTATTCAGTCACAAACTCGCAGGTAGCACCGTAGGCCGTAGCAGCATCCCGCAGCGGGCATGGACCAATGCCATCCCCCCATTCGGCATATCTTATGTTAGAGACTGCCGTAGGTTTCAAGAAAGCATTTGAAAGGCTTAAACTTCAGGACCTCTCATACAAGGCAGAGTTGGGTGTGGACGGGGTTCCAAAACATGATGATTGGGTGTATGCAAAGGACTTTAAGGAGTTTCTCAAACATTTCTTTGACCTTACAAAAAAGGTTTCTGGCAAAGGACTTCCAACACTTTCTTTGAAGATATTGCTGGTGTAAATTATTTATTATGCGAATGGACAAAACGTGAAGGTGGTGGTGATAATACCTTCAAACACATGGTTGTTAAGATGAAGGCAAAGTTTGATAAGTATTTGGGGGTCCTGAGAAGATGACTTAATATTTATTGATGTCATTCTTGATCCTAGGTATATGCTTCTTTTTTCCCTTTTCTTGTATTTTACCAAGATATGGCTTGTGTTCCTGATCACTCACTAATGATAGTTTTATTTTGGTTTTAATGTTTATGCAAGGACCAAGCAATCTGGTTTTTTCCAATGGCAAATCAAGAAGACATATAGCCAAATTAAAGGTGCTAAGATATGGGACAAAGTACAAAACTTAAGATTTTATCTATACCTCTTTTACCTTATTAATTCCATTTTTCTGCAACCATGCAATAATTTTGTACTTTTGTTAGTTTGTAGCACTTAAGATCTTGCATTTTGAATAAGATTCATTTTGAATTGTAATATAACGTAAAAAAGACATTCTTAAATCTTTTTGGAGAATACAAGAATGAGTACTCTCAAGTTGGAAGCCAAATTACTGAGAAATCAACTAGTGCTATTGAGCAATCAACGAGTGTATCCACGAATATTGTGAGGTCTTTATACAATAAGAGAATGAAAGTTTCTGTTGGAGGTGAAGGTAAATCTAATTTAGAGAAGTATCTTTCTGAACATACAGATGATGATGTTAAAGATTTTGACATTCTCTCCTGGTGGAAATGCAACTCACCTCGTTTTCCTATCCTTTCATGCATGGCCCGTGATATATTAGCAATCCACATATCAGCTATTGCTTCTGAATCAACTTTTAGTACTGGTGGTCGTGTTCTTGATGATTTTAGAAGCTTGTCGACTTCGTTAACACTTCAATGTTTGATATGTGCACAAGATTAGTTGCGTCATTCAAAGCGCATCAATATTGAAGCTAGTCTAAAGGAATTGACTATATTTGAAGAAGGTGCTATAATATAGACATAATATTGCTATTTATGAGTGATTCAAATATTATTTATGAGTGATTCAAATTGCCATGATCGCTTTATATTTTCTTATGTCATGTAGATACTCAAATGGAAGGCCAACTAGATGATGTTATTCCAATATCAAGCGTGTTCTCCTCAAATCGAGCTTGATGTTTGAAGATAAAGGAGTGTCTTTTGTTGTATAGTTGTGAAAAAATATTGTCCAAGTGTCTTTTGCGCTATCTGTGTGCCGCTTTTGTGACTGCTTCTGCTTGGTTGCTGGCTGGACTGCATGGACTGGAGTATGATGACTTGGTTTGTCCACTGGTTGGTTGGTTGCTGTGTCTTTGTTTTTTTAGATAAAGGATATAAAATCCGGCCTCTATATCCACGAGGGATATATACAGCCAATGGTTACATGAGCTCTTAGGCTCAAAACCTCATAACTGAGGAGCATACAACAACAAGAAAGAGAGCTTAAGGACTATGAAAAAAGCTAGAAAGACTATGCTTCAGAACTTCTTCTCCGTCCTTGCTTTCAACCAAGACCCTATCCTCCACCGACTGTGCCATCCAAATTTCGGTCTACTTTGTGCGAAGGACCTCCTAGGCGACGCCTCCAACGAGACGACCAGAATCGCCAACGCCGCCCGCCTCACCAAGGCAAGGTTTTCACCTGGAGATCAGAGCACATGAGAGCTGTGGAATGCCAAGACAACACCTCCAGGAAGGAAAATGGTGCCCGAAGGCGTCATCGTTGTCAGGACCGGTAAGAACACCGGCAAGGCTTTCGCCAGCACCTCCACAGCACCCCACGTACTACCCATACGCAAAAAGACCTCCACCAACACTCCGGAGTCCTGCACACCTCAATACCATGGCATAGCCACCCTTGAACTACACGAAGAACCGCTTTCTGCAAGTCCGACTCTGAAGAAACCACTAATCGACGCCTATAGAGGACTAACTGCTGCCACGCCGGACACCAAGCACCATTGCCATCATAGCCTTCACCGGACACCGCGGGATGCCTTAGACACCCAGCAGCCAAACCGCCTGCTGCACGACATGACCACCAGCCAACCACCACCTCCAGCCGCAGCAACCGGCCTCCATCCAGACCCATGCAAGGCTCCGGCGACCAGCACCGCCGCCGGCCCCGCGCTCTACCAGATCCAGGCGCTAGCACTCCGGAGCCACATGCCATTGGCCGGCAACCTCGGCGTGGACGAGGCTGACCGCCACCAGGCCGGGCTGCAGCACGCCGCCACACCTCCTTGACGCCGCTCCACGCGGGCGACAACGCCGCCCCCACGCATGTACGCATGAGAGACGGCGACGGCGGTGTAACAAAAGAGCGACTCCCAGTGGCCGGTCCTCCGGTAGAAGGTGACGCCCCTGCACTGCGAGCTCCGCGACCTCGGGCCTCGCCGGCTCTTCATCCCGCATCACGGACGCCCATCAGGGCGCTTCCTCCGCCGGCGACGCCTCCAGCGGCGGCGAGGCGAAGGGGAGAGGTAAGGGGGGTGGGGGAGACGGCGCTGGAACGCTGGGGAGAGAGAGGGTCACCCACTCGTCTCCGGCCCCGACCGCCGCTAACGCCACGCTGCCTCCGCCGGCGACCACCACGGGGGCCCGGCCGCCGCAAACCTGTCGCCCAGATCCAGAAGCCACCGCCCAGATCCAGATGAGAGAGCCCCCCCGCCGCCTTCCTAGCACCCGCACAAGCCTCCGGCGGCGTGCTCCAGCGGCGGCAAGGCGAAGGAGAGAGGTAGGAAGGGGAGACAGCGCTGGAAAGGAAGGGTCGGGGAGAGGTGGCTGCCTGGCTGGTTCAAAATGTGATGTAAACTGATATTGTCTGTGGGCTGTGGCTGTGTGCTTGACTGCTTGTGTCCTTGGAGACTACAGTTGGTGAAGCACTGAATTGATGAGTCCATGGTGATATGTGAATGTGATCTTTCCATGTGTCTGTTACTGTCAGCTGTGGGCCTGTGCGGCTATGTCTGCCTGACTGGTTGTGTTGTGTCTTGTGTGGGCTTGTCGGCTATGGCTGCTTCTGTCTGAAGGCTGAAGCAGAGCAGTGAAGCTTTAGTGCTTCACAAAATCATGACGACAGCCGATAGAACACCTACTTCTTGCTTGTTGCTTCACTGCTTACTTCATTGCTTGTTACTTTGTTAGTTTGTCTAGCAGTTGCTGTCTATTGCGAGTAATCTAGTATGTTATCACTTATCACTTCATCTCATCATATCGTTCGCAATTCACGTCAACTGTGATAAATATGGTAATTACCACACCTAAGTACCGACCGTGGACTGCTGGCTAGACCTTCGACCGTGGCACCGACCATACCTTCGACCACGCCTTCTTGCATGTGGCTTCGACCATGGCACCGACAACCACGTACAAATCATCAAGAGTAATTCCAACATTCTCCCCCTTAATCTTGATGGTTTGACTCACTGATATGGAGCACCCGCATCTTCTTGCCACACACAGAAGCTTCTTGTCTTCATCGTTGTTGTCGATCTCACACCGACTTCTCCTAGCAGTGGCATTACACCGCTACTGCTTGGCCTCACGCCAAGGCACAGTCGTTGGCTTCACGCCGACTTCTCCAGTGACGATGGCTTCGCACCACCATCTTTGGTCCCCTTGTCGAACCTTCACGTAGCAGCTTCGCATTGCTGTTGGCATCGTCGATCTCACACCGAGCCTTCCTTGCAGTGGTCTCTCACCGCTATCGACCACATGTCGAAACTTCACACAGCAACTTCGCACTGCTGTCGGCATTGTCAGTCTCACACTGACTTCACCCTGCAGTGGCATCACACCGCTATCGACCACATATCAAAACTTCAGACAGCAGTTTCGCACTGCTGTCGACATTGTCGGTCTCACACCGACTTCACCTTGCAGCAGTTTCTCACTGCCATCGACCACATGTCAAAACTTCACGTAGCAGTTTCGCACTGCTGTCAATATTGTCGGTCTCACACTAATTTCACCTTGCAGCGGTCTCACACCGCTACTGCTTGGCCTCACACCGAGGTATGGTCGTCGGCTTCACACCGACTTCTGTTGTCAACTTCACACTGACCCTTCCAGCGACTATGGCTTCACACCACCGCCATCAATCGATCACCATCAGCTTCACGCTAACTCTCATGGCGATGGCCTTCAACACCGACGCCAGCCTCCATCTCTCATGGAATCTACCATTGGTGCCCGTCGTCAAAGCTACCGCTCGTGGCGACACCACTTGATGACCCACCATCATGCGACATCATGTCACCATCGCCGGTGAGCACGTCACGTGCAATTCTGACACACCTCGCTAGCCTCGCCATGGCCGCGTGGACCTTCGCTGCCCTACTCCTGAGTGCACGGTGTTGCAGCTGACTCGTGGCCAGCACCTGCGCACCTCTGCTCAATGCGCGCCGCTGTGCACCGACACCGGCCCCAGGCGAGGCCGTCGTCGCCCGGGCTAACACAGCCACCGGCCTAGCGCGGTGCCACCCGAGCCGTCAGCCCGCGCAGTCGCTGCTACCGCCTTGCCCCACACAGTGAGCCGCCGTCGCTCCTGCCCATAGAATCAATCGCCTGCATGTGCTGCCCGAGCCGCCGTGCGACTGCATGCGCCACCCAAGACGTCTGTTGACTTGTCCTTCTTTGCCTTTATGACCACTTCGATCAACGGTTCGATGCTTTCCCAGATCCCCCGGGCATCCATCAGCACCTGAAGGGGCACGCCACCGCTCTCCTTCGCCGCCTACTGCGTGGTGATGGCCATCGGCTCGAACCGTGGGTATTTAGGCTCGCACCATGCTTTGATACCAAGCATTGGGTAATCACTCAAGGATCAACACGCCCAAACGCCCGAGTGCTCTGTTGTCGGACGGGGAACAGTGCAGATCCAAGACGACGAGGACAAGAAATAGAGTCGTATGAGGAAGAGAGAGTTTGGGGCAATTTTTCTTCGTTTACTTCACTCTCTCAATTCACTTATTTGGTCTTACATGGTATATATAGACACGGGCCTCAACTACTGTGCCGACTGCCCACATTGCTCTGCTGCCTACCCACTCCGCTCAGCCCTTGACCACACTGCTCAGTCGCCTGTCTACAACTGCTATAGTGATCGCCGCTTGCACATGCCGCTTTGCTCAGCTGCTGTTGACTGCTACAGTGACAAGCCGCCTACCCATGTCGGGCAGTTCACCGACTAAGGTATGGCATGTGTCATCCACGACCACCCGTGCTGACGTCTACTATAGTGATCGCCTCACGACCATGACCACTGCTTCATCTTTGGCTTGTCTTCATCCATGGCACTGGAGCTTCAACCATGCACACACGCTGCACAACAACCACGACGCCTATGGCCATGTCGCTTACAACCATGGTGCCTATGACCACGACCACAGGCTCGACCACGGCCTACCTTCAAAAGCTTCTTCGATCAGCGCTTGTCTTCGACTGCGGCACTGCAGCTATGACCACTGCAGACATAGGCGCCATGACCTCGGTGCTTACAACTATCATACTGGTTGTTACGACCTCACATAACACGGTCGTAACGACCATGCACAATCTGGTCATAACCGACCACGCACACCACCTAATCATGACGACCACACACACCAGTCGCTTTCGACCACACATGAACTGCGGTCACTCCGGCCACTCGCAAACTACGGTCGTTCCGACCACTCATAGACTACGGTCGCTCCAACCACTCACACCGGCCATAACGACTACACACAACATAGTCGTAACTGATCACTCACAACATGGTCGTAACGACCACACACAACCAGGGGCGGGCCCAGCGGGTAGTCCATATAGGCCCAGGACTACCCTGCCACAGTACAATTTGGCCCAAAAAATCCCGTGCCCTAACGGCCTAACCCACGCTCCGCGCCTCCGCCCAGTGCCTGGCTCCGCCGACTGCGCCCATCCGCCTCCACTCCGCGTCTCCGCCAGGCTCTCCTGACTCCCGGTCTCTCCGCCAGTCCGCCTCCGCCTCGGCGCCTCCGGCCTCCGTCAGTCCGCCTCCGCCTCGCCTCGGCGGCGCCTCCGCCTCCGCCAGGGCACGAGGGCGGCGCGGCACTAGCGCTGGCCGGGCGACTGGGCGAGTCCTGGTGGCCTCCGCCGACCGCCGTCCTGGTGGCCTCCGTCGACCGCCGTCCTGGTGGCCTTGCGCCCTTGCTGGCTTGCTCCCGGCAGACCGGCTTGCTGTCTGTGCTCTGTGTGAGTCAGGGCGAAGTCAGCAGGGTGGCTTAGTGAGGCTCGAGCCTCACCTCCCCCGCGCGGCGGAAACCCCCCGGGCGAGCGCCCGCGGCAGCCGGAACAGTCCGTGGCGCAGGTGCGTCGCATCCTGTACTCCATGGCGCGTTTCGCTGCCTCCGCTCTTCGATCCGCGTTGCCCTAATCACAGCTCCCGATTGGGATTTCTCAGGGCGGCCGATGAAGATGAGCGCTTGTTGGTTGCAGCGGGTAGGCGGCCGTCGACTCGTGGGCCGTCTCCGGCAAGCTAATCGGTCGACTGCGACGTCGCTTTCCACGAGGTTGGTAAAAATTTCCGATTCACCGTTTTTATTAGATGTAGGGCGTTTTTGTGGTGCCTTTTGTTTTATTTGAGAAATGTCCTTGTTTATGTGCTCGTGTAGATCAAGTTGGGGATTTGGTTTGTAGGATTATATTGTGCAGTGCGTACACGAGCTTAATCTGGTGCGAAATTATGTTACTGTGATATCTAAGTGTGGTTGTGCAGTTGTTGGCTTAGATTAACAAGGGGTCTGGTTTTCTAGGATTAGATGAGGTGGGCAGCAATTTTGGTTAGGCATACCCTGGATTCAAATCCTGGGTCCGCCACTGCACACAACACAACGTGGTCATAACCGGCCACGCACAACAACTCGAAGCTTCAACCACGCATTATCTCAATGCTTCGACCTCGGCTTCTTGGACTGCTTTGATCATGCCTAAGCGCTGACCATGGACTGTTGGCCAGACCTTCGACCGTGGCTTCGACCACGGCACCGATCAAGCCTTCGACCACGCCTTCTTACGTGTGGCTTCGACTATGTCACCAACAACTATGTACAAATCATCAAGATTAATTTCAACAATTTTCGCTTTACAATCGCTATGTTCAACTGGCGATGGATGAAACCAGTAGTGAAACTTGGCTCAAGATATTTATGGCGGCAGGGATTAGGTGCACTCACTCAAGCATCTCTTTCAGTGCAAACGTAAGCTTTCTGAAATTTCCTTAGCAACCGCAACCAACTCCACCCGCATAATTGCATTACACAACTACTCAGCTAGCTTCACACTGAGCTTCAATACTTCAGATGCTTATGAGGATACAATACATGCCATGTGTAACCATGTGATTAATTCAACGATGCTAACCCCCCCCCCCCCCCCCCCCCCTCTCTGAGGGGGCAACGATGTTAACCTTGTGAGCGTGTGAACTGTCTTCGGTTAAAGGTCAATCCTTTAGCGTTAGTGAGTGAATTAACTCATACCTGCTCACCGAGAAAAAAATGGAGAAGGATCGACACCTTATATATATAATTTACTTAATCTTTATTCAAAAGTTTTGTGACACACAATCTTCTGAACCTAATTGTCTCACTAATAGGAGGTTTGGTCGCCAACAATGAAGGCCCAACCAAGAGAGCAACATGTACTTTCTGTCTCGTCAATATCGTGCTCCCAAAATTCAGCAAAAAGGAACTGTGCTGGTAAGTACAAACACGGTGGTGCAAAATTGATGGATGATCCATGGAAGCAAACACTTGCGTTCAGATATATTCAGAGACTTGGCGTTTATGTTCTATCATCAGTGCAACAAGAATCAAGTTCATTCTCATGAGCTACTCCGCTCCAGCCTTAATTTGGACTACTAATAAGAGTATTACACAGATGTTTCTACGTGCAATGCTGATCAGCTAATTCTTCAAAACACTGCAGCCTTCATACAAAAGAACGAATTTTTGATACGTAGGACATGCATGTAGAAATGTGTACGCAAAGCTTACAAAATTCAGAGATAGATCATAGATCAGCGTATACACGCGTATAGTATGATGCATTATGACGTCATAGGAAATCAGTGATGAAGGGGTCGTCGGGGAAGAACTCCGGCCAAGGGAGGGGGCTGCTCGTGCCACCACCGAAGCTGGACGCCGTAGCGCTGCACCCGTCCGCCGGGTTCGCGGCGTCGGAGAGGTCGGTGAGGGGAGGCAGTGAGCCACCGTGGCACGCGAACTCATCAGCGCCACAGCTGATGAGGGGCCCTTGGTTTGCTTCGTCGCTTACGGGCACCTCGGACAACGTGCATGGCATCTGGTGGTCACCGGCCGTCGACACTGTGACACCAGGGGTTCCTTGCGGCGAGCAGACGACGACGCCAACAGCTGCTTCGGCGTCAGGCGCGGAGATGGCGGCGCCGGCCGAGGCGATGGTTGTGGCCGCCGACTGGAGGAGGCACTGCAGGTACTGGAGCTTGGCGGCCTGGATGGCCACGTCGGCACCGGCGCCAACGCCAGCGCCCTGCAGCTGCACCGCCGCCGAAGGGTCGGCGTCGAGCTGGTCGCGAAGGGTAGCGAGCGCGATGAGCTGCGGCAGCGCGGCGAAGAAGTCGGTCCTTGGGCGGTGCGTCATGGGGTCGAAGCCCATCTGGATGAGCCGCTTCTTGAGGTGCGTGTTCCAGAAGTTCTTGATCTCGTTGTCCGTCCGCCCCGGCAGGTGCGTCGCGATCGCCGACCACCTGAAATTCAATCCATGCTCATGCATGTTTACTTCACAAGAGAGATCGAGGCGATAGATCGAATCGACCGAATGGCGAGGGTGGTGGTGCATTGATCGATCGATCTGTACGAGACGTACTTGTTGCCGAGGACGGAGTGGAGGTGGAGGATGGTCTGCTCCTCCTCCTGGGAGAATTTGCCCCTCTTGATGTCCGGCCTCAGGTAGTTGGTCCACCTCAGCCGGCAGCTCTTGCCACATCTGTTCAGCCCTGCGATCACCGTGCAGCAGCAGGTGCTCAAGGATTAGAACAGACTCAGATGCTAGGTATGCACAGATCACACTCTGCACCATATCAAGGCTCAATTTGAAAGGAACTTAACATGTTCGGACAGGTGACATGCACATCTCGGGGTTAGTCTTGCACCTGATACGGTGTAGAGAGGCACGCACTTGTGCCGTTGTGCGCTAATTCATCAAGGACTAAGAGTAAACGAGGGTTGTTCGAATCACAAGCAAACTGTGACATCCACCTAGCTACGATTGGGTCAGTTGCAATGCACACTAGAATTCTAAAATCATCAGAATGCAGATAGCTGCAGTGGTGCTGCTGGTGGTTTAGCAGTCTAAATTCTCTGCAGATGAAGAATGGTCAACTGTACCAGCAAGCCTCGGGAGGGTCCTCCAGCTGCCATGGCCATTCTTCTGGATGTACTGGAGCAGCTTCTCGTCCTCCTCTGGGGTCCACGGACCCTTCTTGAGGCCACTGTCGTCGCAGCAAGGAGATCTTCCCATGCTAATTGACGATGAACTGAACTGAACTGAACTACCACTGGTATATAACTGACTATTGATGATGGGCTTCTTCTAGCTTGAAGTGGTGGCCACCGGAAGGACAAGGGCTGCTAGCTTATATACTGGCTGGTGCCTGTGACCTTTGTCCCCTACTTGTGATTCTTGTCTCGTTATATGTAGGGCCGCTCTGCCTTTTCTATTGCCAATGTGCAGCGCTTTCTAGTGCAGAAGAGGACTTTGTTAGTCTGCGCACGCCAAGGGAATGGAATTTTCAGCCAGAGCCCATAGTGTAGCATGGTTCTTGTCCTTCTGAAAGAAATTGGGTATGGTTTGTCTACTTGCTCTAGCTGACTAGCTCCAAAATTCAGACAGACAGGAGCTGGTAGCAGTAGTAGACTACTACTAGTATAATTGTTGTGCCCATACGCCACAAGCATGCTCTTTGAATCTGCATACTGATAAGGACACTTGTTCAATTGGTGTCTACATATGTATGCACAGGCAAGATGCCTAGTCCTATACAGAAATTTCACAGATTCTCAAGCAAACAAGAAGTTGATGTCGATGTGCACCAACGTATTTGTAATCATAAATGCTTTCAAGACATGTATATTTTTTTCTCTGCAGTATATAAGCATCCTACAGTCATGTAACACACACTGCTATCTACATTGTAGCATCTAAGTATGCGTGCATGGTTGGTTACGTGGTGTAACACTAGATGACAACTTCTCATTGCATACATGCAGCATATAATATATAATGATTGGCTGAGTTCATGCAGGTTGGCACGTAGCAGCTTGGCCTCTGCCTGCAGGGGATACCTGCAGTCAAGGTGAAGCAACTGAGCGGCTTTTGTCAGGCGTCTTCATCTTTCTTCAGAAAACTAATGAGAGGAGGACTGATCCAAGGTCAGCAGAAGCAGCTCCCGTCAAATCTAAAAGATTTCTCTCCCTTGCTTTGCGAAATGGTTGATTATGTGTGTCATTATGGATTGTTCCCATGCATATGTATGTGTGCTAATTTGTAGACGTGGGGACAAATCGACCCATGCGCGCAAACGTAAGATAGTTTCTTCAGATCACCTGTCCCACCCTCCCCCCATAAAGGCCTGAACTTTTTCTTGCATTTCTGCATTGAATTGTTCCTTGAGCCTTTGCATTCGTCTCTCTCTCTCTCTCTGCACACACGACGCTGATGTAATATAATCTCTTGCAATAGACCTGGTGATAACAATGAAAAGTTACATATAGAGAGGGAGAATCCATTTACCGCTGCTTCTATTCCCACACATTTTTTCTTCTTTTTTTAGGATTCATCCTACGATCATCGTGGTATCGGATCGGAGCTATGCAACCCGCGACCATAACAACCTTGTGCTCACTTGTTACTACTGCGGCGCGCTAAGGTTAGGCAACAAGATGGAGGCTCATGAGAGAAACCGCTTCAAATTGGCTCAGATTCATATTGGTTTTTGTTGATGACTTTTAGCTACTGTTGATGAATAGTAGTGTATTATATAAAAAAGATGGCGCAACAAAAGATACTATAATATTCGGATCATCATGTGACTTACAAAATTGTGATATAATAAAATACGAAAAACGTTACAATATGTGAAAGCGAAAAGTAGTAGCTGATAGATAGTAGTAGCTGATAAAAACGGTTTATAGAAGCTATGGCATTAGTATTGACTTCTGCTTTTGAAAGTAAAAGTCAATATAAACAGACCCTTAGTCCGTCTCGAATACTTGTTCCAAATCAGATCCTTCGACACAAAATGGTCCATCAAGCCTATTTTATTTGAGTTGAGCTTGAGTTTCCATGATAAAGGGACAGCTCTAGGGAGCACACTTTTTTACTTCGAGTTGGTTGTCAACCGGCACATAAGCGGTGCTTCTATGCATCTCCTTTCTAATATAAATTGTACAAATTTTGAAGAAAGAGAAGATGTAAGTAATCGCCATCCATCCTTTATTCATACTTTAATATTTATACAACATTTAAATAGTGATGCATAGAATAAACACCTCCCCAGACACATTTGTCAACCCTATGCCGTGACAATACGTGAACGTACATTAATTTTTTCCCTCTCAAACTGCAAGTGTCCAAATGCTCAACTAATCTATCAATGCACATGCATGAACAAGCATGCTGGCCATAGACCTGATGAACGCACATGTGAAAGTCAGACATCCGTGTTTGCATCTGCATGCATGCCAATTGCTATGCATCTAGCTTGCATGTTCGTACACAACACAGAAGTCGTTGTGTATTAGTTGACCGTATTGACAGTACGAGTTAAGATTAATTACATGTATAAAATACGGCAGTTGCTCGACAATTTTCAGAAAACCAGCACTCACAAAATTCTAAATTCTGTCATAGACAAAAGTTGAAGATTATACGGCACTTGTCAAGAATTTACACGGTACATTGCGTCATGCTGCTACCTAGTGTAGAGACCCGTATATACAGCAGCTTCGTACACCTCATGAGCTTTAAAATCCTTGTCATGTTGCTGCAAACAAATTTGTCATGTGCTAGTTAATTAACAAACATGTTTCCAGGTACTTCTTATTTTTTTTGATTTCGGAAGTCTTTATTAAATAACCAAGAACAGTACATCAAGATGATACAAAGCCTTGGAAAAAAAAAGAACTTCCAGCCTCTGCCTCGCTCGGAGACACACAGCTACATCAATCAAAATCAAGCAAAATTTTAATGACTATCAATCCGTAGACTAGATCGCCACCCATATGCCCGGGAGTAAATATCCTTGGCCACATGGTCCAAATGTTGTGAGGCCTCCACCACTAAACCCTGCAAAGCCGTTCTGTGTAGAGTAGCCCAAGAACGGAGTCGATGAGAAGCCGCAAAAATAACGTGCAAGGGAGAGAAAGAGTGTTTCTTTTCAAAAATAATGTCATTTCTGTGTAACCAAATTGACCAACATATAGCTGCTGCCCCAAGCAGAACTAGCGGTTTCAAGTTTTTAGTTACACCATTTAGCCAACTTCCAAACATATGTGATGCTTTTTGGAGTTTAGTTATATTGAAGGATATTTGGGGATGCTCCATACCGCTCTAGCAAGACGACAATCAAAGAACAAGTGCCTAATTGTCTCGTCTTCGTGACAAAAGCAACATGTTTTGCTTCCTTGCCAGTTACGCTTAGCTAGGTTATCTTTAGTCAACACAACACCTCGCCGGAGATACCACAAAAAAACCTTCAGTTTGAGGGGTGCCTTTAGTTTCCATAGTCTCTTATTCAAATTAGGGACATCTGGACGAATCATGGCTTGGTAGAATGATTTCACCGAGAACTGCCCATTTGGGTGTAAGGACCAGCGAAACACATCCTGACCTTGGGACAACTGAATAGTAGTCAAACGAGGAAGAAGATTATTCCACGCCACTAACTGGGACCAATAAGGTCACGTCGCCATGATAAATTTGGAGGAAGGGAGTTAAGCACTTCCGAAATAGTTATGAATTTTGGTCGTGCAATATTATACAGACCAGGGTACTGATCTTTTAGGGTAGCGTTACCTAACCACTTGTCCTCCCAGAACCTCACTTGTGATCCGTCTTTAATAATGAAAGACCCAAAACGGAAGAAATATTGTTTAATCTTCATAAGACTGGACCAGAATTGGGAGTCCCCTTGTTTTCTGTCAACTTGAACCAGTGGTTTAGTGCCTAGGTATTTGTTCCGCAAGATTTGTTGCCAGGTACTGTCAGTCGTGCGAAGCTTAAAAAGCCATTTACCTAATAGGGCAATATTTTTCAAATGCAAATCATGAATCCCAAGACCACCTTGGTCTTTGGGCTGGCAAAGGTACTTCTTATATATACTATAATCCATTAAACTTAATTAGGTTGGGTTCCTATCATGTACAGGTACGTGTTCCGGTTACATTATCCATGTGAATCTTTGACCTAATTGAGCAGGTATATATAGTTTCTGAAGGACCATATGAGGTCTCGTTAAATGTTGTGATGAACTATTGCAATGTTTGTGAATTAGTCAGTTGGTTTTTGTAAAAAATGCATTTGATTTGGACTATTTTCTGAAAGCGTCAGGAAAATCGGAATACCACAGGTATAAGTGCAGTAGTTCCATTGGACAGAAGTATCGCAAGTATAAGTGTGGTAATTCCGCTTGGCGGAAGTACCAAGTTAAGTTGCAGTACGTTTTTTCCAGAGATGTCCAGGTGAGTTTTTCAACGTGCGGAAATACCGCTTTAAAGAGCGGTAGTACCGCAGAGTGGAAGTACCAGCATGGTAAGTGCGGTACTTCCGATCTTCCCAGCATAATAGGGTTTTGGGGAATTAAGTTATAGATTAAATTGGGTTGACTTGGGTCATTGGATTAAGAGTGCATGATGCATGTCTTGGCAAATATAGGTCAAGTTGTGAAGAACTTGTGGCTGAAAATGATTTCTTTGTCTTTGAATTTATAGGGTCGCTTGGAGTCAACTGTGGTCAACAACGATGATCGGGGCTAGACTCAGGGAGGAACTAAGGCCCAGAACAATCGAGAATGCCGGGTGAGACGGTAAGCTCAAGCATGGCACGAAAAAGGCAGGAAATGTTGAAGGCAAGTTCGAATGGCAAGATGGTGCCATGTGGTTTGCACGGGCCAAGTGAGTCGTGGTTTGGTGGAACCAGGACGGGAGAGACTTGACGACACGTGATAAGCTAGTGGTGCACCTACACGTGGCAAGCATGGCAACTGGTTGCAGTGGTTGGTGATGATCGGGTCAAGGAAGGGTATTTTGATAGTTTGACCAAATACTAGAAACCATCTAAGATCAAAACCACAGCGCTTGGGTGATGCGTTCAAGAACGGTTTGGGTTAAGGTGGAGCTGGCTTAATCAAGGTATGTCGCCTCTTTCGAGCCCAAGAATATCTATCATGTACTATCTGATGAGACTTGGGTCAATGCCATACACGAGAAGTAAGAAAATTTCGAGAGGAACAAGGTCAGCTAGATTGTTGAGCCCCCTAGTGGTCATAATGTCATAGGAACCAAGTAAGTCTTCAAGAACCAGCATAGTGAGGATGGGGTAGTCATTCGAAATAAGACTAAATTGGTAGCTTAAGGTTTCTCCCAGTTTGAGGGTTTAGATTTTAGGAAGACCCTTCGTAGTGTCTAAGGACTTCAAACTGTACCAGAAGGATGTCAAGAGTGTCTTTCTCAATGGGTATATTGAGGAAGAGGTCTATGTTAGACAACCTCTAAGTTTAAAAAACCCCAAATACCCAAACCATGTCTTTAAACTTTCCAAAGCCCTGTATAGATTTAAGCAAGCCCTATAGCTTGGAATGAGAGGTTTAAATCCTACCTGTTGAGTCATATGTTTAAGATGGGTAAGGTATATAATACCCTGTTCCTTCGTAGGCATGGCAATGACCTTCTGCTCATCCAGATTTATGTGGATGATATTATCTTTGGTGGCTCCTCTCATACTCTTGTTTTCCAATTTTCTTATGTCATGAGCATAGAGTTCGAGATGAGCATTATGGGCGAGTTGAGCTTCTTCATCGACTTCTAGATTAAGAAGACTCGAGAGGGTACTTTCTTACATCAAGGCAAGTACACTCGAGACCTTCTAAGATGTTTTGACATGAGTGATGGCAAGCCAGTGTCAACTCCGATGGTGACCTCGGCCACACTTGATCCTGACGAGGATGGCGAGCCTGTATATCAGAAGGAGTACTGAAGCATGATTGGCTCCCTCCTGTACCTCACTGCTTTGAGGCCGGACATATATTTCGCCGTATGTCTATGCGCTTCATTTCAGGCTTCTCCTTGCGCCTCTCACCATCAGGTGGTGAAGCGCATCTTCAGCTACTTTTGAGCTACTCTAGACTATGTTATCTGATACTCTTCTGCTTCCCGTCTTTTCCTTAGAGCTTTCTCTAATGCAGACTTTGCTGGCTGTAGGATAGATTGGAAGGGCACTCCTGACACTTATCAATTCATTGGTACTTTCCTTGTTTCTTGGTCTTCTAGGAAGAAGTCCAGTGTTGCACACTCCACCGTAGAGGTCGAGTATGTCGCAGTTGCTAGTTGCTGTAGTCAAGTGCTTTGGATAGTTTTGACCTTGTGGGACTTTGGGTTAGCCATAGATACTGTTTTATTTTTCTATGATAACACTTCTACCATTAACATTGCCAAGAACCCAGTGCAACACTCTAGGACCAAGCACATAGATATCAGATATCATTTCCTTAGAGACCATGTGGAGAAGGGTGACATAGTGATTCAGTTTGTGGAGAGCGACTACCAGTTGGCTGATATTTTTACCAAGCCTTGGATAGCTCGAGGTTCATAACCTTGTAGGGAGAGTTTGGGGTGGTATGTCCTTATGGCTTAATCTGAGGGGAGCATCTTGTATTTTCTGTATTATATGTACATTTTAATTCTATTGCACTTTGTTTATTGAGTGGATTTGAGTTAGTCTTTCTAGCATGGACTAGAATGGTTCTCACTCTCAGATAGTTAGATTTCTTTCTCTTATCTTGTGATCATAGGATGCTGCTTATTAGTTGCTTCTCTTCTCACTAGGTTGAGTTCACTCACTTCTTTTAGGTTTAGCAGGGGTTGGGCCTCCTTGGGTAGGCAGAGTAGGCAGGGAACATATTTACTTACTTATATTTTAGATAACCAGCTGATAGTCCTAGAGTCATATGGGCTAGATGAGAGCAAGTCTGAGTCATAGTATTACTTCTATCTTGTCTATGCTGTAAGAACTGTCATTTCTTCTTTCTGTCCAAGCTTCTTCCTTCTTGCTTATTGATTTGGTGGAAGGGGAGTTCATTTGAGGTTTTTTAGAGCTTAATGATGACATAACTTAACTTGAAGCAAAATGCTTCTAAAACTGACTCACTTGCCGAGGGGGGCTAGAGGTTCTTTTAATTACATCATATTACATTTAAATTCAGCAATGTGCATTATAATATAAATACATGGGGCTCTGATTATTATCCTTGTATGACATGATAAAATTGCTTTACATCTTACCATGCTTTCTGATAAATTGCCAGATTTATCATGTCCTTCTATGTGTATTTTAGCTCTTGCCATGCTAGCTTATTTAAATGTGAAAATTTTGAATTAAATCATGCCTTGCTCTATTGAATTCTCTTATGATTCATGCCATGTCAAATAAGTTAAGTTGAGTCTTGAATCTGCTTTGAGTTATAGGTTGAGCTATGCTAGTTCATTAGTGAAGCATGAGTTAGTATTAACTCTTTGTTCTTGAACTAAGTTAAGAAAATGCAAAAAATTCCTTTTGTGCGAAAAACTGATCTTAGCAATCCTTTCTTATGAGATGGCTTGTCATTGCACTAGGCATAAACTCAAGGAAGTTTTGGATGACCAAGATTACTTCCTTAAGGTTCTTTCTTGGATGATCGTATAAGGCTTAAGATCTAGCACACGACTAAAGAAACTAAATTTTATGAAAAATAGTTGAAGCTCAGCTAAAACCAACAATAAATTCAAAACTTGCTAAATTTGCTAAATTTGCTCAATTACAAATTTTACCAAGTGTTTAAACGAAATGTTTCAATTTTGAACTTATAGCACTCTAAAATGACTCAATTATAGCTTCTTGACTTCATTTAGTCTGTTGACATGGTTTGACTCATTTCTGGATAATTTGACATGCTAAAACTCCATTTAACTTCAGAATCATTGATTATTTGATTTTAGCTTGGCTATACATATTTTGTCATGATCTAGATAGCACTTTCACTTTTTATGGTTTTGTGTAATACTTAGAAAGTCAATTTGGATAACCTTCATGGCTCATAAATGCTAAAAATGAATAAATTACAGCTACTTCAATTCATTCATACTCTATCTTCTTCCATGCATCTTCATGATTCCATTGTCAAAGGGGAGAAAATCGGTAAAAACACACATCTAGAGCATGATTTGAAAATTTCATGCAAAAACTTGATTATTGGAGCCTTTTTGCGTTGCTGTGATTTTGGATCTCTTTTTTTATCACTTCTCACTATGACTAAAGTCACATCGAACACTTGTTCCTTATTATGGACCTAGAGTGAAATTTCCCAACATTCTTGGTAGATATGAAGTTTTGGTGAAAAATTGTGATTTTTAGTAACTTCTATCTATCTCTGTCTCAAATGGTCATATTTAGCTCTTTGCAATCTTTCTTTGACCATTTGGAGCTCTCTTTGCAAAATTCTTCCTTTCTTCTCTAAAACCACATCTAATTTGCATTTTAAGTATTGCCAATGGGTTCATCAAGGGGAAGATTGAAGGATCATGTGAGAAGGTCGCGTTTAATGCTATGATGAATCACTGGAATCTTTGTAGAGTGGTTACTTGGTTTTTTGTAAATAGTGCAATTGATTTGGACTGTTTTTTAGAAGTGTCAAGAAAATCAAAAATACTGCTGGTATAAGTCTGGTAGTTCCGTTGGGCAAAAGTACTGCAAGTATAAGTGTGGTAGTTCCGTTCGGCGGAAGTACCGGGTTAAGTTGCGGTACCTTTTTTTAGAGAGGTCCAGGTGAGTTTTTCAACGTGCGGAAGTACCGCTTTGGGGAGCGGTAGTATTGCAGAGCAGAAGTACCGGCATGGTAAGTGTGGTACTTCTGATCTTCCCAGAAAAACAGGATTTTGGGGAATTGAGTCATAGATTAAGTTGGGTTGACCTGAGTTATTGGATTAAGAGTGCATGATGCATGTATTGGTTAACATGGGTCAAGTTATGAAGAAATTGTACTTGGAAATGATTTCTTTGTCTTTGGATGTGTAGGGTCGCTTAGAGTCAACTATGGTCAACGGCGATGATCGGGGCTAGGCTCAGGGAGGAGCTAAGGTCCAGAACAGTCGAGGATGCCGTGTGAAACGGTGAGCTCAAGCATGGCACGAGAAAGGCAAGAAATATTGAAGGCGAGTTCGAACAGCAAGATAGTGCCATGTGGCTTGCACGGGCTAAGTGAGTCGTGGTTCGGTGGAACCGAGACGGGAGAGACTGGGCAACGCATGGCAAGCTAGTGGTGCACCTATACGTGGCAAGCATGGCGACTGCTTGCTGTGGTTGGTGATGACCGAGTGAAAAAAAGGTATTTTGATAATTTGACCAAAATACTGGAAACCATCTTGGATCAAAACCGGAGTGCATGAGTGATGTGTTGAAGAGCAGTTTAGGTTAAGGTGGAGCTGGCTTGATCAAGGCTAAGGATTTAGCGGATGCACACTTATGCGCTTTAAAAATCATGCATAAGTGAACTTGTGTGAGTAAAACCTGTGTGTGGGGTTAATAGATTTTTCCCATTGTAATAGTGGATATGATCCATTAAGGAGTGTAGGTGGCTAGTTGCTCACCTATAAAAGGGGGTTGGGATGGAGACATGTATGGTTAACCATCCAACCCATCTCTTGTGCTCTTTTCTCTAAGGTTAGCATTTAAGAGTGAGTACATTGGGTGCTCTCTATCATCTAAGGTGGAATGGCTATAAAACCTTCCTTTTAAAGTAAGTAATACATCAATCTTTGTGAATCTCTTGGGTCTCTTGTTTTTTATTGATGTGCTTGACTTTTGGTTGGTTTTGATCTCTCTTCTTTGCTTCTTGCGATCTTGTTGTATCAAGGACGTGTAAGAGATAGAGATAATTTTTAGAAATACATCTCCATTCATCTAGGCACTTTAATAGCAAGATTTACGAGAAAGCCCGATTTTGCACTTTTCTTGACCTTATCGAGTGATTTCTGCTTCAAGGGGTTTTGGATCATGTTCATCGGTGGTTTTAGCTTCCTGTGATATGTGGGAATACATCTAGACCGATCTTGATCATCATCCACCCATGAGCAGGTCGTATTCACCGATTGGGGTTTTCGATTGGTTTTTGGTGCACTTTTCATTCGTTTGCAAAAAGATCAAAACTTTAACAACGATATTCCTGATTGTTGGATGGAATAGGTTCCTGTGACCTTAGGCAACGTATATGTAAAATTTCACGCTCTCTGATTTCATCAATCAAAAGACATGTGGATTGGGTCTTGCGGTCGGGCTGAAAGCCCTGTTCTTCGACTGGAAACGGAAGTACCACAAGCTGTGCAGCGGTAGTACTGTAGTTGTTGGTTTTTACCACGTTGGTCACGACCACGTTGGTCTCGATCACGTTGGTCACGACCACGTGGATTTCGACCACGTTAGTTTCAACCACGTAGGGTTCAACCAGGTTGGTTTCTATCGCGTCAATTTCAACTACGTTGGTTCTCAACCATTCTCTTGTCGTTGCCCACTCAAGTCGAAATTCGACCCCATCAGCTTTCGACTACGTTGGATCTCGATCGTTTACTGATCGTTGACCATACAAGTCGTTTTCGACCACTTTGTTTTTCAACCAGTCGCTGTAGTACCGCAGAAACAACAGCGGTAATACCACACCTGTAGATTTTGCACAGTGGCTCAGTGCTATGATTTCCTGGAGGTTAGATAGAGTTCCTATCCGAATCTTCGTAGCTTTGTAACTATTGGAACAAAAGATTAGTGAATACTTGGTGGAAATTTGAGGTATCATTCAGTCCCATTGTTGCCTATCTAATTATACAGTTTCTCCTTAATTAGTAGTAGACTAGTAGTTACTGAGTACAGTGCCCTAACTATAGCAACATATTGTTTGGAACTAGTGGAAGATTTGCAGATCTGGTGTTCATTATAAAACGCTGCAGGCCTGTACTCCATGATGATCTGCTGATTCTGCTCCGCTCAGTGGCCGAAGGCGACAAAAGGGATCGAAGGCTTGCATTTATGCGTGGTGTCAATATTGGTTTACTTGCTTACAATTCTATATGCATGGATCTTGCTAGTTTATTTAGTTTGTTTTGTAATGTTGTTGATATTTTGGATTTGATGCACTGAGGACGAAAAGAAATGATGCAATGATGTGGTTGTTTTATAAGGAAAATGTGTGAGTTAGCTAGAGTACTTAACTCCAAAAGTATATTTTAGTTGAGTGATTTGTAGATAGATGATCCTCTTACTACGTACCAGCAAGTACTTAAATCCCACACAGTTTATGAACACAGCTATGTCTGGTGAATGTTTTTATAACTCAAGAAGTCAAGATTCGAAGAAAACAAAGTTTGGCTTGTTACTTCGATCAACTCATAGTTCTCCCTTTCTCCCTGGCTCCCCCATAGCATTTCTAATACAAATCTACAATACAGTTACTTCAATCGAATAGTGTTGAAAGACACATTTCGATTGGCAATAACAACCAGGAACAAAATAAATGCAGCAATAGCCCCGAAAAAAACTATGAAGGAAGAAATGGCTAATTTGCACGTCCTCTAGTAGGACCCAGTTTCGTTGTTCTGCTTTCTTGTTCTTTTGAAAAGTAGATTGGTTTGTTAGGAACTTAGGACGAAGACTTTACTAGAATAGATTAGCCCATTGCATATTAGCTAAAAAATAACTCTGTAAGGAACTAACCTGTAGAACGTTTTCTCCAAAAAAGATTAAAAAAAATGGAAATTACGAGGCCTTAATACTACTATCCATGTACATATTCACCAGGATTCCGATTACCAGTCAATTTGCAGTTATTAGTCTACTTTAATCATATATGAGTTTGCCCATGTTTATATGGTGGTTGGTTGCTGAAGATATCAATGTGGATTGTTGATGCCTAAATTTTATGGGATAAGGTAAACTTCATCTTAGGTAGAAAGGTGCTTGCCTTGCAGTTTAGTCTAAACTGCAACTTGATTAGTTAACGAAAAGGCTAATGCATGGAGCCAACTAAACCCACAACTACAAGAAGAATAGCTAGGACCTGGCTAGAAACAGAATGGCATGATTAACCAATAAACAAGTCAATTGAGGTCTTTTTCTTCTCTGCCCCTTCTTTTTGCATGGCTGTTCCTGTGTGCTGTCCTAAACTTGCATCATTTGTTGTTGGAACAAGCTAAGGACATTATATAAACTCACAAATCAAAGGTGTATGTATGGCCTAATGGCCTATTAACCAATGCTAGCTACTGGCTTGTGATATTTCTATCTGATTGCCTGCCTGGTGAAGTTTCCTTGTTTGATGGGCTACCCATCAAAAGAAATCTTTAGCATGCAGTGACTACTTCCCCAAGAGTCTTATGTCACCAAATTAATTTTTATATATCGAGAAAGAACTGTAGCAATTAATTGAGCTCACCTCAACTGCTTGTTTCCTTGCACATTTGGGTTTCTGACCACGCTGCAGCAGCTAGAAAGGACGCACATTTGTTTCTGCCAGCAGAACAGAAGTCAACAAAGTCTAGCTGACTATCATGATTCAAAAGAATAACTAATTAACAGCTAAGAAACGAAGGCCGGCAGTGACAAAGAATCTATGTTTTTCATTTCATTCCATTGCATTCTGTAATTATTGTTAACCTCAACAGCTAGCCGTCCAAATTATGAAAGTTATGAGTGCAAAGAAAGATAACAGGTGATCGATGAGTGGAGTTGGTTTGATGCAAGACAGGAAAAACTAATAAAAATAAAACTGTTGATGAAACAAAGGCAAATGGTTGACTTGATCTGTTTTAAGAACAGGTATCATGGATTGTTCCCAAAGATGCAAGACATTCTTTGTAACAAATGTGCAAGAAGCTGTTTGCAAAAGCTGCAGAGGCTGTTCTTTTTAGCTGTGGCTTATGGCTTTTGGCTGAAAATTTTGAATTTTGGCTGTTTACGGTACAGATTACGGAGAGACAGATGCTCACTTGTGATTTTGGCTGGTACAGATATTAAGCTTTTGACGTGTAGATCGCTTAACCTGTAGACCCCGTCTTGAGAAATACTCCGTTTAAAAGTTAAGTACTGTAGTAAAAACCAAAAGCCGCCCGGCTTCTCTCCTGCCGAACAGGCCAGCATCTGCATCGTTGGGCTTCTTCTTTGCTTGTCATCTTGTTATGTGTTGATTAGGAGTTGAGCATTCAGAAGAACCCGGTGGTTGACTTCAGGTAAGGTGGTGCTGCCCACATAGTTGGTTTGTTATGATTACAATCTTTTGTGACACTGATAGTGGACAAGAACTCATGTTCCCGTCTGTGCGGTTGTGCCGATGATATATTTTTTCATAGGGTACCCACTATCTAGTGTGAACTGTAATGCACACCCTCTTTTTTGAGTACTGCAGTGTAACATGTTCATGCCACAAACACATTGCTCTAATGCAACACCTTTCAAGCTCAGCCGATGCATCAACATTCTTACTCTGTTCCCGGTGATTAAAAACTGAAAAGGTTAAACTCATCAATATGGTCAACCTTTGCTAGAGCTCCTCTCCCGTCGGTGCCTGTAACGCCCCCATATTTTGGGAACAGGGACGTCGTACAGCCCGCAACAGCCCAGGAGTTCTGTTGCGGCTTAACTGTGTATCATCCTTGGTCACGAACAATTAAAAGAAGTTAATTTAAGTGAAATAAGACCTAATGGCCAATTTTAATAATAATATGGGCGTCTAAGTCCAAAACTTAACTTACATACAGAAGAGCCGAAGAAAACTCCACAGGAACACTTGAGTGTAGTCGTAACCCTAACACGAACATTCGCAGCATCTTCTTTTCTTCTGGTATCTGTTGTGGGGGAAAAGTTTGCAAGGCTGAGTACTCCAACCCCGTACTCAGCAAATCACATGTGGAAATACTATATATCTATTTGCCAGGATATTCTCAAGAGAAGGGAATATAATTGTTTTATTAAGAGGTGGATGCAATTTTATTTGCAAACAAATAAAATTTTAAAACCATTGCTCCTAAGATCGGGGGTTTTCTGTTATCAAATAAAATCTCATCATTACTTAATTTAACAACATCAGAAACACTACTTATGCCTCGTTGTTGGAATCACCCAATTAACACAGCTTCATTAACCGGAAGCACGGCGTATTCGAATACCATTTATTTCACTCTGCAGAGCTGCCCTACTTTACCCACAAACATACTTAACCCTCATGACTGAGTTAAGGAACCGGGTCTTTTCACTGCTCAACCCTTGGTCAACACCCTGCTCCGATGAGTTCGGGGTCCTCACCGATCCTCACGTGCAGGGCTCCACCCGATTGGTCCGGGACCCTCACCGACTCCTAATCCGGGCTTCACCTTAGGTTGAGCAACTACTAAACCAGGGTTGACAAGTCAACACCTGTGGTTGGGCGATCACTGTGTCATTTACTTAGCACAAGGTTCTTGTCCTTATAGTTTTTCCGAGGTCCGCAACCTCCACTCTAGGGTAAAGCGGTGGGCAAATGCCGTCTAGTGGTCTCCCACAACACCTTTACCCTAACTGTGCACACCGGCACCTCCGCTCTAAGGCACGCTCACCCTAGATCGGGTTTTTCCAAATCTACTAGCCCACGGTTCAAACCTTAATAGTGTACATGTTGAAGGGTAAAGCGATGGGCGAAATCCGCCTTACAGTTTCGCGCAACACCTTTACCCCACCCTGCACACCCACATTACCGGCCTAGGGTACGGCGTCCCACACCACCCTACCCTAAGTCCGGGGTTTTTCAAACCAACTGGCCAACGGCCAAAGTCACTCAGTAGTGTGTAATGTTGAATGAGATGATGGTACATACATTTATATAATATTTTAATAATTACTAAGGTTGTCAAGGTGAATATGGCCATCAAAGTAAACAGGGCTTTTATCAGTGGTAGGACTTATCTAAATAGCATGTCATTCTAAACATTTCATGTTAAACAAATAGCATTTCACAAATATTTATAATGAAACTATATTACTTAGATAATAGGCATGTCATGGGATTCAACATGATCAAAAACATGTGACTTGTCTCCTTTTTGTTGCTCTTGATCTTCTTGTTCAGCTTCAAATTTACTTCATCTGCTTTTGTCGTCCTCCATTTGACCAACCCGCTTGGTCCATTTACTAGCGTAGAAAACGAAATCAAATAAGTTCCTGCTTTGCGAGATGCAAGCTGGGAACAAAATACAATTACAAAATAAGAAAGAGCATGAAAAAGAAATGGGTTGGCTGGGAGGTCGAGATTCGACGATGTGTGGTGGTCAACATGACTGGAATTGAACTAGTTAGATTTGGGGCGGTTAAAAGATGTATAAGTGTTGGATGGTTTTGAGAATACTAGATAGACATTTAGAATTGGTTAGTTGATTTTTTTTGAATTAGATGGATTTGGATTTTATCAAATTTAAATTGGCAAAATAGGAAAGTTGAATTTATTTGAAATTGATTTTGATGGAAAGATGAAATTTAAATTAATAAAATTTGGATTTGAATGAATGGAAGTCAAATTTGAATTCTAGGTATTAAACTAGTCAAAATGGTGTATTTTTGGATTTTTGGGAATTTTCTGGTATTTTTATTGATTTTTCTGAATTTTCTAAATCAGGTAAACAGTAATCTACAGCAGTGGGCTGGCCCGGAATAAACAGTATAGCCCACAAGGTTTTTAAAACCCGAGGGGCAGAATGGGCTGGGCATTCGGTCCAGCTGCGCGCGCCTGTGCTTGCCCGATGGGCGACGCGCGGCCAGCGCGAGCGGCCCGGATGCACACGGAACGGACGCCGGATGGAGAAGGCGGCAGTAAAGCCAACGACCGATACACTGCCACGTCGCCTCCTCCTGGTCATCTTCTACCTTCGGCCTCCACTTCCGGCGAAAAACAGAGTCCGCCGCCCACGGCCAAGTGGCGAAGATAGGGACGCCCGCGAGGATTGGCCTTGACCAAGAGGTGCGTTTAGGAGTAGCTTTTCCATTTTCGGGCTTTTGGAGAGAGGTGGATGAACAGGGATGGTCGCCAGCAGCTAGGAAGGCAGTGGCACATACGACGACAATCAGGGGCTCCGGTAGAGCTTAGGCTCAATTAACAGTGCTTTCACCATCTACGGGGCCCTAGGGAGCTAATAGAAGTGACGGTGCAACTTGAGAGTGGCTCGAATGGCCTAGCCACGGTGAGGTCTATTGGGCCGACGGCGATCTTCGTTGCCCAAGCAATAGGCTAATGCTACTGTCCATCTGAGTGCACCAGTGTGACCTGCAGGCCACAAAGACCTTACTGGAGCGCGGAATTGAAAAATAATCGGAAGAATTAGAAGCTAGGGTTTTGAGTTCACCGGGCTCAGGGGCGGCGATCAACGGCGGCAGGAATGATGGGAGCTCAATCGGCTGGGGAAGGAGGTGCGGGGAAGTGCCTGGAGATGTTTCACGGTGACCAATCGGGTTTATATGGGGTGTAGGGCGGTTTCTACAGTGAGGCGATTTCGGTCACGTTTTTCTCACGCGAATGGAGAGGGGGAATGAACCAAATCTTCACAGAGATTGTGTGAGAGGGAGGTGGCGGGTCTTCTCTGCCCAGTTGCATGGCCAATTGACCCTGTGAGACACGGGAATAGTGGAGTAGGGGATGGGCAGTGCTATGGCGGAGGAGTAGGCTCGAAGCAGTGGCGCGGCCAAGGGGGAGGAACGGAACGGGGAGGCAATGTCCAGTGGGACTGTTGTGTAGAGGTGACGCACGGTGAGGGAAGCGGCTTTGCAACTTTGCGCAAAGAAACGGCGACGCGTGCGGTGGCGAGCGAGGTAAAATGGTGAAGAGGCAGCGCTGCGCGCGGGCGCCTGCGTGAAGAGGAGGCAGAAAGGCCAAAGAAAGGGAGAAGGCGCAAATGCTAAAAAGAGAAAGCGTATTTTCACTAGGATTTGCCAAAAAAGGAAAGAAATCCGAATTTAATCAAAATTCAATAAAATTTAAAAAAAATTCAAAATTTTGGGGTGTTTCAGTGCCCACTCTGGGCCTGACAGCCACCAACTCCACTGAACGCCGGTGCCCGCTCCGGGCCATCGTCCACCTTCCCCGCCGCTCTCTCCTCGAGGCACCATGTCGTCGACGCCTAGGCGGGTCATTCTCCGTTCGGTCGTTGTTGGTCCCGACCTCACCTCTTGGCTAACGGCGCACGATCTCCGCTGGCGGGAAGAGAGCCCGTCCTCGAGCTCGGCATAGAGCTCTTCCCTGTCCCCGTTGCGCCCTTCCTTCGTTGAGGTCGTCCGTCGAGAGTCCCCGCCATTGAGGGCCGAGGCTGGCAAGGGGAAAGCAGTGATGGAGCCGGGGCTACAGTGTGGGCCTTCTACTCGCGTGCCACAGCCTAGTTGTGCTCCTCGCCCACTGGTGAGTCAGGCGATCGTGGCTCTACAGCAGCCCCCTCCCTTCGACGATGCGGGCTGGCAACAAGTAAGGCGGCGGCGGATTGCCGGTCGCCGCCATCAGGAGGAGCCGCCACTGCGGAGCGAGCAGCACAAGCCACCGCGCAATGGTCCGCCCAGGTCCCTCATGGACAAATTCATGAGGGCATACCGACGACACTTTCTTTTCATCCACCCAATGATCTAGATGTATCTATTAAGTTGCCGACTAGACCTTATAAGAGCATGTACCAAGAAACTATAAGATCAAATAAATTTGCTTCTTAATAAATATGTCATTAATGTTAACAAGAATTTTATACTATATAAATCTTGTAATTTACTTATGCTTAGGTATTTGGATCAATACGATGCGCAAGAAGAAGGAGAAGAAAGCTATGGCATGACTGTCAGTTAACGCCAAAAGGGAGGTCATCAGAAGAGGAGTCCAAGTCCCACTTAGAGATACGGCACGTTCGGACTGGTCCGAACGGCTTCTGTGATGTTCGGACCGTCCAATCAGTTTCGGACCGCTCTGCCGCTTCGATAATGTTCGGACTAGTCTGAACCGTCTGATCAGTCTCAGTGACATTCGGACCAGCCCGATTGACCTCGTTAACATTCAAACCATCGAATATTACGAGTACTCAGCGTACTCGAAGAGCAGAGAAGACACAAAATACCAGAGAAGACTCGAGCACTAGGGAGGATTACGAGTACCATAGCAAAAGAGGTCGAAGTCTACGAGTACGATCAAGTGGTTGTAACCATCGAGTAATGTAGCACTCGAGAAGTTATTGTAGCAGACGAAGTTTTATGACTGCTGCTCGTGGTCGTAGCCAACTTGTGGCCGTAGTCGTTGCGTGGTTGTAGCCATTGCATGGTCATAGCCAACGCGTGGTAGTAGCCATTATGTGGTCGTAGCCATTGCGTGGTCATAGCCAACGCGTGGTCATAGCCATTGCATGATCATAGCCAAATCGGCCTACAACGCACTTTGTCACGGTACTATTTTTCTTCCTTGTGCCAGGAGTTATGAAAAAGTGTAGTGTAGCTCCTTTGAAAGCTAAGATGTTCCCTTGGTTGGCCCTTAAACAACATGTATGGACTTTCTCTAGACTTCGAAAACACAACATCCCAATGCCAACATGCCTCTTCTGCGTGAACAAGAGTCCGAGACTGTGGACCATCTTCTTATCTGTTGCTTGGCTAAATAGATGTGGCGCCATGTTTTTGCTTAGTTGTCACTCTGCCCAACTTACAACTTTACCCAGCAGACTACATGAGCAGTGGGCAACCATTCAGGGAATGGTGCCCAGCGCCAAGCGAAGAGGAGTAGACTCCTTAATAATTCTGATTATCTGCATAATTTGGAGGGAGAGGAACAAGCTACGGCATGACCAGGGAACTCTAAACATTGAGGGGTTTGCCCAGCGCATCAAGCAGAAGTTCTATGATTGGTCGTCGACTGGGAAAACCAAGCTGGGTGACCTTCTAGTCCAAGATCGATTTGGATCGTATCCTCATCTAGCTTAGTGTACTCCTTTTGTTGCCTCTATCCTAGTCATTCATCTTTTGTAATAGCGTTTTAAAGGTTTTCTCTTGGCCCTCAGGCCATTTATGTACTCCTTTACTTCTTAATGAATGAAATGCATGCCTCCTGTGTTTTTGAGAAAAAAATCAATGTGATAATATGAATTGTCATTCGAGGCAAAATAATTGCTCCTATGACCGTGAATACTTTGTATATTACACCTCGGGGGATTCATCCTAGGAGGCCCTCCACGTCATCTAATTTGCAGGAAGGCCCTCCAGTTTTTGCGAAATCATGTACGCGTCCTTGGTTTTGTAGAAAAAGGCCCTTGCCACGTTAGCTTTTTCTTAGAAGACCCCTCCACTTTTAAAAAAATACGTATAGGTCCTTGGTTTTTTAAGAGAGGCCTTCCTTTTACGTGATAAAGCCCCATAGTTTTTCCAAAATTACGTACGGGTCATTGGTTTTTCGCCTTCGCTTTTACAGAATTACGTACGGGTCTTTAGTTTTTCTGGAGAGGTCCCTCCTTTTACATGATAAAACCCTGCGGTTTTTTAGAATTACATACAGATCCTTGATTTTTCAGAAAAACCTTCATTTTTTTCTCAATTACATACAGGTTCTTAATTTTTTAGAAAAGCCTCTTCACGGATTATCGGCTTTTTTTGCTTTGACCTATGTAGTAGCTAACATGGCGTGCATTGCGGTTCTGCTGCTAGTTCAAACAAACACTTGTCCGCTTGTTCCTGCCTTGTTCTTGCCTCATGTACGCGGTAATATAACAAATTAACATAGCAGTTTGGTAATCCACTCGCTGGACAGCACAGGCCGCTAGCTTGTGGAGCCCAGCGACCTGACCTCACCAAAACACGGCTGGAAAAGCAAAGAAAACAACAGCTACGGTTCGTGCCCCCCGCTTTCTACACGGACATGTACCGTGCTTACACGACGACTTAAGTAATTTTTTTCATTGGAAAAAGCTTGATCTATTTCTGATGGCATGGCAGTGCTGTATATAATTGCACTGTGAAACAAATCAAGTAGTACGAGTTATTCACAAGATTGTTGACCAACACATCATGCTGATCGCTAAAATCATCATCATCGTCAACTTACAGGAAATAAATTCAGGTGTTCGAGCGATTCAGTGAGCATAACTGCATAACTGAAAGAACCAGTGCTAGCTTCTATGCCTCTACGCATGTCAGACTGCTTGTATTAGGCATCTCCAATGGTTATAGCTAGCAACTAACTATAAGACTTCCACATCATCTATATAGTACACACTAAAGTTAGCATTCTAAAGAACTATCTATAAGGATAGCTATTTGATGCTTACATGCACACACAGAATTTATGGAGGCTGCCTCGTTTGGCGCTATAGACTATCTCTAGAGCTGTAGAGAGCTACGTTCTCTTTCTTCATTTAATATCTTCCATGTAGGACAGTTGATGACATAGACTCTCTTGTAGATAGCTGCTATAGACCCATTGGAGATGCTCTTAACCCCTTGTAGCTGTGGTTCTACTTGTACCACCATCTCGCACTACAATTTATTTATTTTTGGACTGAGTTCGCCTCTGCACCAACACCTAGAAATTAATGTCTTGCATGCATGCATGCATGCGCATCTTCAGATTAACGGTCAGATGATCGCGTTGGTACGTACGTTACGTACCAGAGCAGCGGCAGCAAGGCGGCATACCTCCGGCTGATAAGCGCACCGCGTGCTGCCGCGAAGCATAGCGCGCATGTGGGGGCAGCACCGGCAGTCAGGCACATCAGCGCGCCAACGCACGGAAGGCCACATGACACGCCTCTAAGTACACTGCACCCACAGCACCATTCCACATGATCTTAGTTATATTAACTTATAAAAACTATGTTTATACGGTAAATAATTTTCTATAATATTTAGTTTTCAAATAGATTATAATTTTAAGTCAGAGTATTAATTAATTGTAGTATATATTATAATAATTTTATTTATATCAGCTACAATCACAAACAATTTTCTCTTTCTCCGTACGGCTCTATAAAATGTTACTATTTATAAGTTAAAACAAAAAATTATCAGTAAAAATCAATATAAATGTCCGTACAACAAACACTACTACTTGTCTACTTGTCCTATCCTTTTCTTTTCTTTTTTTTAGAAAAGTGATTTTTTATTCATTGACCTTTGAACTGAAGGAGCCATGAGCATATGCCATCAATCATCAAGATTCAAGACCAAAAGAAAATAGCATAAACAAACTGCATAACAGGGCAGCTATGCGTTTCATTGGCCCGGTGAATGGATCCGAAGGAGCAACGCGATGCAAGATTTTGTAGGGCAGGCAGAGGCATGTTCCAGTTAGGCAGGCGCAGGGGACAAGGGGGGCATGTTCCACTCACCTACCCCAGGACGAGACGGCGCCTTCCATGATTGGCCCCCGCCTCTGCCCACCTCACCTCACCTCGCCTTCCCCTACTCGGCTACTCGCCTCGTCGCATCGCCATGTGCGTCTCTGCACGGCTGCACCTGCAAGCAAAAAGTAAAAACTGACGAAACCGCGCGTCTGCAAGAGCGCGCAGGCGCAGGCGCAGGCGCAGCATAACTGGCCCGGTCGTCGCAGCTAGCCAGCGGCAGCGACGGCGACCTTGCACGTGCTGACGGACGGGCGGAACAGACGGATGCGACGCCTATTACGGCTGTGCTTGCGCGCATGCCGTCATCCGGTACAGAGCGAGGAACATTTCTACTGTGCTTGGAGCAACCTTTGTGATGCACTGAACATTTCTACCGGGTCACTTTGATGGATGGATTATTTTTCAGGTTTTCAGCGTCACGTCGCCGGGCTGGCCATGGCCTCGTGGCTGCCCGTGCATCCATGCGATGCGAGTCAACTTGCGGATAGAACATTCAGGACCGGGTGAGCAGAATGCGTTTTCAGATGGACTACCGCTGCCAATCAAACCTGTTCTTGCTCTTCTAGGAAAGGACGTCGACATTGTACAGTGACACTCTGCATGTTTGAGTGACGGACCCAACAGGTCGAGCAAGGACAGAGCCCACTGTTTTCAGTCAACCAGTCAGTCTATCGTGTCCGTCATTTCAGATTTTCCATCGTTGGAATTTGGAGATGATGTTGTGCTGATCCTGACATCAAAGAACACAGGTGTAATACTATATAAACATGAATAAGCTACTAGCGTTGGCATAATGCAGAGGAACAGAACAATGCAGCATATGAAACAGCTCAGTTTAGTCCAACATTACATCTACGTACCAACAACTTCTACCGGCCAGGCTCAAAATAACTGAATGCATGCTCTCCTTGAAGGCTTGAAGAGCATGCATTGTAATGCCATTAAGCAAGTGGGTCGGTTGGTGACAAGAGAAGCTATTTGAGTTACCCATGGCTGCCTTGCCTCATTCTAACAAGCAAGCCATGGATATCCATGACATGGCATTGCCTTGCGTCCCAACAGGCACAGATGGGCAGGCCCAGGCCGACCATGAGCCAAGGCCACTTGGGCAACGCAAGGAGAACCCTGTAATAATGTATTGGAAACAGGTCTCCTCCTCGGCTTGGTGACAAGACAGAGAACAAAATGGTTGGGAAAGTTATGAGAGACAGTTAGAAGGATAAGCTGTCTTTCCCATTTAAGGGCACTGCCACCCTTTTGCAGCTACTCCCCCTGACACCATGTCAACGCAGGCACAGGCATGCACACACAGTCACACACACAGAGAGCAAAAATCTTGGCGTTTCTCCAATAATCCTACCTCCCCTCCCCCTGCATTCCCTCTCATATGAAGGAGGATGGCTCGGTGTCAGAGGCTTCAATGTTCTCCTCAGGTTGTGGGTATTCAAGAAGCACAAACAAGAGCGAGAACAATGGCTTCTTTAATGTTGCATTGATGAGGGGTCCTGAAGAAGCATAAATAAAGGGGAAGGAGCTAGCCGGTGTTCCTAGTATTCATTCTCTCTCAAACTCAAAGCTCCTTTCTTTACATTTCTACTGCTGCTGCTATTTCCCTTGGCTGCCTTTTTCCTTTCTTGTTTCTCCCTTCCCTTCCCTTCCCTTCCCTCTCCAACCTGCCTGCCATGGAATCCTCCCATAACACTGGGGATGATGGTGAGGGCTGCAACAGCAGTGAGTCCGGGTGGACAATGTACCTTGCGTCCCCCATGCATGGTGACGATGATGGTGGTGGCAAGGGAAGTGGCAGTGAAGGAAGCAATGTTGATGATGGCTATGGCTACATCAATGGTAGGGAAAGTGGCAAGAAGTATGAAGATGGTGGTGATGATGATTCCCTTGCTTCTGATGCTTCAACTGGACCAACTAAAGTGAAGGTGCCTTCCATGCCCGACGGCAAACAAGAGGAAGGCCATCGAAAGAACGGCGACGACGATGACGACAACGGTGAGGATGATGATGATGCAGAAGACGATGGCATACATACCAAGTTCTCGACGAGCTCCCGCAAGAAGGCCGGCAAGGCGGAGAAAGGACGGGAGGGTAAGTCCTCCAGGAGAGACCATAGCAAGAGAGGCAGTTCCTCAAGAACAAGCTTCTTTTGGTAAATGCATTAGAATCACTGTACTAGGAATATGTCTCTTATGATGCATCTTTCCCATTTGTTGAGATGGAGGAATCCTTGTTAGGAGCATGGAGAAAGGAAGGCTTTTTTGGGTCCTCACTTTTGCCTTCCATAGTGTTCTCCCATTGTTGACCACCCAGTAGTAGGTTAACTGTTACTACCATGTAAATCTACTGTAACCTTCCGTTATCCTTCAATGCCCTGCTTTTAATGTTGCTTGCAGAACTAGCAATCTTCTCCTATGTTCCTAGATATTAATGAACACTGCTCTAACTCTGAAGCTACACTCTGACCAGATAGAATTCCTCACACGGTATGAGGCATTGAAGCATGAAGATAACAGCAAAGAGAGAAGAAGCTAAGTCAATTAATTGTCCTCTGCCTACCAGTGTCTAGAAAGTCAGCAATGTGTAATGCATATTTTATTGCAACTTTATTATTAAAAAAAGAAGGTACTGCCACCCACATGTTATCTTTCTGCCAAAATAACTCACTTGCATATATAACATTTCATCAAAGAAATCACTCCTCTACCCTTTTGTCCAATGCCACAATGATCCATCACTACCTAAACACAACCCAATGATAATGAAACAGGAACATGTATCGCAGGTAAACATTGCGAACACCTCTAGTTTTCTGAAACTTTTGCTTGCCAACTCACATACTTGAGCATTGCGCTAAGCAGATGCTCAGAGCAGGTGACCTTGGCTTGAACTAAGTTTGCTGGATGCCCATCATGTGGTAAGTATTGTAACAATCCACCAGAAGAATTATGTGGCCTAAACTCCAGAGGAGGGGATCGGAATATTTGTCCAACCATACCACTTATGCAGCATTAAAGCAGCAATTGCAGCACATGTTCTAGACAGGGTGGAAACAATGATTTGTCCATCACACAGACGAGCTAATTAATAGCCATAAACAAACTAACAACGACGTAAGCTGGTTTATGTACTAAAACAGCTCTCAACTTTTTCTTCCTAGCTACACCAAACAAAAAAAAATCGGTCTCATGTTCTAGAAGAATACATGAAGAGAGCAACATGGGTACAGCTAATGCACCACTCCTGCACCAAACCTAACATAATGTGGCAATGAGCTGCTATACTTTATACGAGAATTAAACAATGTACGTTGCATGTGATGAACTTTAGTTCATCGGGCTAAACACCGCTGAGAGAAAGGCTGAGAGAAAGACAGGGTGGCATCAGTTTAATGGAATGAGAGATTTTATTATAGACTAGAATAATAGAACTTAGGAAAGAGATTAAATTAATACATCTTTATTTGTTTATTATTTAATAAAATAGGGTACACTTTTATCCTTAAATAGATTAAATAGCTTGACCTCTAAAGAACTTATCTATAATATTATGAAAATAGATTATCCTAACTAATTTAATTTTATCTTTGAGGGAACTAATTCAACCAAAGTGGTGGCTACCATGTGAACAGTATCCATGTAGTATTGTTTACATGAACAGTACCACTACGCATAACAACTTCTCTCCTTCTCGATGAGCAACTCGCCCTCGAGTTGCAGGACGGTGGTCACGGCTACTCTGATATCAAATGTAATGAATCTTAGTTCATTAGTGTAAACATTGTCGAAAGAAAAGCTAAGTGATGTTGGTTTGGTGGAACGAGAGATTTGATTATAGATTGGAATGATATAACTTAGGAAGAAATTAGATTAATTCATCTTTATTGTTTCCTTGCTTGACAAAATAAGATACACTTCTATCCTTATATAGATTGGATAGTTTCTCCCCTAAAAAGCTTATCTATAATATTATAGAAATATATTATACTAATAAATCTAATTTTATCTCTAAAAAAATTAATCTAACTAAATCGATGGCTGTTATATAAACAGTAGCCACATAGCAATGTTTATATAAACAGTACAGTTGCACATGACTGCATCTTCTAATATGTGGTGGCAACAACACGCCGCAATTGAGCCTCATCCCAATAATTTGCCATTAGAAATCTTGATAATAGAAACGTATAATGTAGGTGTGCACAGCACAATAAAGCATAACAGAAGTGGTACAAGTGAGTCCAGCTATCGCCTGCTATTCATGTATGATTCCTTCGAAAAAGCAGCTTTGTCACCGTACAGAACATCCTTTTGTAGGACGATGTAAGATCTATTATATTATTGTGATGAGTCATAGCAAATTTTGTGAAGTGATTAAATAGTTTTGTAAAGATTGTATTTGGTTCGAACTAATTTCTGAAAGTCTTAAAAAAAATCAGAAATACTGTATGTGTTTATGCAGTAGTACCGTTGAGCGGTAGTACCGACGTTGTAAACGCGGTAATTCCACTCGAACGGTAGTTCCGGTCTGAGCAGCGTAACATTTTTTCCAAAGAGAACTAGTTCAGGTTTGTAAGGTACAGAAATACCGCTTTTGGGAGCGGTAGTACCGCAGTATGGTAGTACCGGCATGTTAAGTGTGGCACTACCGATCTTTCTAGAAAAATAGGGTTTTGGGATTTGAGTCATGGATTGAGTTGGGATAACCTGGGTCATTGGATTTAGGTTGCATGATGCATGTCTTGGGTAATGTAGGTTAAGTTGTGAAGAACTTGTGTCTGAAAGTGATTTCTTTGTCTTTAGATGTGCAGGGTTACTTGGAGTCAGCTATGGTCAACGATGATGATTGGGGCTAGTCACAAGGAGAAGTTGAGGCCCAAAACGATCAAGGATGCCGAGTGAGATGGTGAACTCAAGTATGGCACGAGAAATGTGGAAAATGTTGAAGGCGAGTTCGAACGACGAGATGGTGCCACATGGCTTGCACGGGCCAAGTGAGCCATATTTCAATGGAACCGGGATGGGAGAAACTTGGCGACTCATGGCAAGCTAGTGGTGCACCTACACATGGCAAGTATGAAGACACCTACACGTGGCAAGCATAACGATTTCTTGTAGTGGTTGGTGATGACCGGGTCAAGAAAGAGTATTTTGGTAGTTTAACCAAAATACCAAAAACCATCTTGGATCAAAACCGCGGCGCATGAGCGATGCGTTGGAGAGCGGTTTAGGTCAAGGTGGAGCTGGTTTAATCAAGGTGGATCAAAACTAAGGATTTAGCGGATGCACATTTATACGCTTTGAAAAGCATGTATAAATAAACTTATGTGAGTAAAATCCGTATGTGTGTAGTCAACGGATTTTTTTCTTTTATAATAGTGGATAGTATCCACTAAGATGAATGAGTGGCTGATTTTCCACCTATAAAAGGGTTAGGATGGCGACATGTAGAGTTAACCATCCAACTCATCTCTTGTACTCACTTCTCTAGGTTTAGGGTTAGGTTTTGAGAGTGAGTACATCGGGTACTTTTTATCCTCTAAGGTGGAGTGGTTGTAAAACGTACTTTCTCAAGTAAGCAATACATCAATCTTTGTGCAACTCTTCAGTTTCTCTTATTTGTGATTGATGTGTTTGACTTTTGGTTGATTTTGATCTCTCTTCTTTCCTTCTTGTGATCTTATTGTGCAAAGGATATATAAGAGATGAATATAATCCTTAGGAATACATCTCCACCCATCTAGACACTTTAATAGCAAGATTCACAAGAAACCCAGTTTTGCTTGATTTTGGTCTCTTTGGTCCATCTTTTAATCTAAGAGTTTTTGGCTTGGTTACTGTGGTGTACTAACTTGCTGTGACTTATGAGAATACATCTAGACCCTTCTTGGTCATCTTCATCTCACAAGTAAGTTGTATTCACCGATTTTGGTTTTGGCTCAGTTTTGATGCAATATTCCAACAAACTAAAAAAGGTCTCAACTTTGACCATAATTTTCATGATCATTTATTGGAATAGGTTCACAATACCCTGGTGAAGATCCTTGCAAAATTTCATATCATTTGGATTTACGGATCAAAAGTTCCATCGATTCTTGTTTTTGAACTTTGGCTAAAATTACTATTCACCAAGAATCGGAAGTACCGCAGTGCAAACAAAGGTACTTCTAAAAATTGGTAGTACTGCAATGCAAACAAAGGTAATTCTAATTTTGCTGATTCTTCTCCAAAAATTTCGGCAGCTTCTCTTGCTCGTCTTGTGGTGGATTCTCATCTTAATCTTCATAGTTTTATATCTATTGGAGTGAAGGAATGTTGAATACCTGAGAAAAATTAGAAGGCACCATTCACACCACCTTCTGTTGCCATATTTAGTCTTTTAATTGGTATCAGAGCCTAGTTAGCTCTTCCCATAGATCTTAACCGGTCTTAAGAGCTATGGCAGCAGACAAGTATTCGACCAAGCCTCCTATCTTCGATGGGTTGACTATCCCTTTTGGAAGAGTAGGATGAAATCTTACATTTAGGCTTAAGACTATGCGATTTGAAAGAAGGTTAAGATTCGGTTTGTTATTTCTGCCGAGGATGATATCACGGTTATGAATATGCCAGACGTTGAGGCAAACACTAAGGTAATGAACTTCATCATTCAGGGTCTTAGCTGAAATGAGTTTGATCACATCTCTTATCTTAGACCGATGTTCGACATCTGGGTGACCCTCGATGCATATCATGAGGGCACCACACATATCAAGACTATTCGACAGGACCAATACAATGTGAATACAACAAATTCAAGATGCTTGCTGGTTAGTCCTTGAACGAGTGTTTTGGCAGATTTCACAAGATTCTGAGCAATCTCTGAGCTATTGATCTCACATACTCAGACTCGAATAATGCTCATCAAATGCTTTCTGCCTTGGACCTTAGGGTTTGGGAGATAAAGGTGATCACCATTAAGGACACGACTCATCTGTCGACCTTGACTCTTGACATGTTGTACTCTCGCCTCAAGACTAATGAGATTGGCATCGTCTCTCGCAAGATGAAGTCGCAATCGATGGCCTTGGTCACCGATCCCACTTCTGCTCCTGGACCATCTTTTGATGGTGTCTCTGGTTTTTCCTGAGCTGCTCTATGCGAGATGAGTGATGACCAATTTGGGTAGTTCCCAGAGAGTGAGTTAGCACTCTTAGTCAAAAAATTCTCTCATACTTATATGAGGGTTAGAGAGATAAAGAGATGAGGTCTAATCATCCGCTTTGAGTGTGGTGGCCCCAACCACATTCGAGCAAACTACCCCAAGCTGGAGAAGGGCAAGAACGACTACGGCGGTACGAGCAAGAATGACTACATCAGTAAAAACCACAATATGAAGCCTCCAGCTCGTGATCAAGGCAAGGGGAGGAAGTACCACAACCTTAGCAAGGCCAAGAAACTCTTCCATCATGTCCTCACCACCTTCGATAACTTCGACTTCAACAACATAGAGGGCTGAAGCAATGATGACAGCGAGGATGATCAGCAAGGACGACGACAACTTCACCGGCATGTGCTTCATGGCTGACGAGAACGACATCAACGATGACGATCTCTATAACAACTCTGATGAAGTATGTCCCTCCTACAACCAGCTCAATGATATTTTTTTAAGTTAGAAAAGTTTTATCTAGATATAGGGCTAGGTGTGGTGAGTTAAAGAAGGAGGTAGAGAGCTTGTCACGGGAGCTTACTTTACTTAGATATGCTTCCTTCCAGGATGATTGCGATGTATATGATTCCTTGTTGGAGATATGGAGAAGATAAGGACCTTACATGATAGTGTGATTTCAAAGCTGGATTTGCTTAAGGTGGAGAATGTTAATTTGCTAGCTGAGTTAGAGTTGTCTATAGTGCTCCTTTACATTTTGATTATGTTGAGACTACATTCTGTGCCTTATATGAGGATAATGACAATACTTTTAGAGGTTTATATACTATGCACCTTGATCTGCCTAAAATTTATGATAATTGTACCAACTTGAAGATTAGCTTAAAGAAGGCAGATCATAAAATCACTGATATGCAAGCTGCTTTGATGGAGCCAGTTGCTTCTTGTGCCAACTATCCTAAATTGATAGTTGAACTTGAATATGTTTTTAAGCAATTTCAGGACATGTGTGATTACAATAAGAAAATAGCTCAATATGCTTCTAAGGCACTTGTTAGCACACTATGCAATAATTGTGAAAATCTAAATTAATTACATTGGATTAAAAATGTGTGAACTTAACTAATGATCAACTAGAAAAACCATAATCTACTTGTTCATTCTATGCTAAAGTAGGAGAGTAATATAAGGAAATGCAAGAGACTTTTAGGAAGAGTTACGAGACCCAAATGGCTAGGATTAGAACTGCCCCCTTGTGTCTTGCAAAGCTCTCAAAATTGAGGCGGCCGCGTGTAAGGAGAGATATACACGTGCTACTTGATCTTTTCCTTCTGATTTTTCATCCTCTCCTTCTGGTTCCTCACCCTCTCCTTCTCTTTGTGCTTATTGTGCCTCTCTTTTTCGGGGGTATGAGTAACTCATGAACACTCTCAAAAAATTTGTTGGAGGCAAGAAAAGGCTCAATTTTATCTTAGATAAATTTAAGATTTGCAAGTTTAATCAAGGTCTAGGATATGATTTCTTAGAGCAAGTGATAAAACATCCACCTACTATTGTTAGAGCTGTAATAGTAGGCATGATCAAGGTTGAGCCTATGCCTAAAAAAGTAGTGTTTAAGTCTGCGAGCTTTGTCCAAGGGATTTCTGACAGTAAGATTGTGCCACCTGCAACTTTAACCTCTCAGAAGGCGAAGTATCATTGCACTTTCTGTCAGAAGGATAGACATGTGGTTGAGTTCTGCTTCAGCCGCAGACTCGAAGTGCTCCTAAGACCAACAAGAGGTCTAGAGTTGTAGGTAGTTCTTCAGAGTCGCTTGGTTTTAGGCAGCATCGAGGACTTGGTTTTCAGGCTTCCTTTTGTTTTAGTCCTCATGTTGCTTTTGTTTAGGGTTTCCACCGTCCTAAGACATACCTCGTTTTCTCTATTGAGGTAGCTATCTACGACGTGATCAGCATACTACTATAGGTCAGACTCGCTCATCAATACCGGTCAAATCTAGTATAAGGTTGAGGTCTGCTTCTGAACCATCTGGTTCTGTGAGAGGCGGAGTGCGTAGAGTAGTTAGAGGTTGGTCTTCTATTTCTGTGATTGGATCTACTGCTTGTCGTGTGACTCAGTACTGGGTTCCTAGATCTGCTCTTATTTACCCTAGTACTAAGCCACCGATGTTTTCTTCTCACTGACTCAAGTTCATCAAGCTGGGAAGGGATAGGTTTGGCTTGTCGACTCTAGTTGTTCTCGTCACATGACCAGAGATTCCCGCCGGTTCTCTTCCCTAATCCGAGCTCCAGGTGATGAGACAATCACCTTTGAAGACGCTTCGCCAGGTAGAGTCATCGCTAAAGGTACTATGTGCAATAATTATTATTTTATTCTTAAGGATGTTGCCTTAATGAATAAGCTGCGTTATAATTTGCTATCGTTTTTCAGCTTACCGATGACGATTTTGAGGTAAGCTTTAAGAAAAATACTTGTAAAATCCTTGATTCTTTAGGAAGTTTGGTTTGTGAAATTTTTAGGTTTGGAAGGATCTTTCGTGCTGATTTTATTGAGTCTTCTGGTGATTCTCTCCGATGCTTAGTTGCTTCTGAGTCCCATGATCTCTCCTTCTAGCATAAGAGACTTGGTCACATTGGCTTTGATAATTTGACCCGAGTGAGCAGCCACTATCTCGTTTGTGGTCTGTCTAAACTTAAGATGGTCAAAAACTTAGTTGTGCTCCTTGCCAGCATAGTAAAATGGTTGCCGCTTCTCATCCCCAATCACTGTGACTATGACTAATGCATCAGGACAACATTTTTGTATAGACACTATTGGTCTAGCTAGAGTGCAATCAGCGGGTAGGAAGTGATACATTCTTGTTGTGGTTGATGACTTCTTGAGGTTCTCTTGGGTGTTTTTCTTAGCTCAAATGATGAGACCTTCAACCATTTCCATGGTTTGTTCAATAGGTTGTCTGTTGAGCTCTCTTGTGCCTTACAAGCGATTCACAGTAACAATGGCCCGGAGTTCAAGAAATCCTACTTTGAGAGCTTCTATGATGAGACAGGTGTAGAGCACCAGTTCTCGTCTCCACACATCTCTCAGCAAAATGGCATTGTGGAGAGGAAGAACCGTACCTTGGTCGAGACGGCCAAGACGATGCTAGATGAGTATGCTACATCTAGGAAGTTTGGGCTGAGGCTATAGCCACCGCATGCCATGTTTTGAATAGAGTTTCTCTGAGGGCACACTTGCATCACACTTCTTATGAGTTGAGGTATGGGCGAAAGCCTAGTGTCTCGCATTTTTGTATTTTCAATTGCATGTGTTTTATTCTGAAGTCTGGGAACCTAGATAAGTTTGGGTCTCACTGATCTGATGGCATCTTTCTGGGTTACTCAACTTCTTCACTGGGTTATAGCGTCTGGAACTGTGAGACCAGTAGGATCATAGAGACATATGAGGTTACTTTCGACAACGCTAGTCCTGGCACTAGGCCCAACATCTCAGGTCTAGTTATGTAGTCCGACGCTATTTTTGTAGATAATGAGGATGATGGAGATGAAGGTTGTTTACCTGCTCAGTCCATCCTTCCCTTGAGGTGCCTGCTTCTACCACTGTGCCTCAGGGAGATTAACTCTTACCTTCTAATTCTTCTGGAGCTTGTGGCTCTGCTCCAATCTCCTCAGCTCAGGAGATAGAGACCACTTATTATTCTCATCTAGGACCTCCTCGACATATTCAGCATCGTCATCCTCCGGAGCAAATCATAGGAGATCTTCTTAAGCGTGTCACGTGCTCAAAGTCTAGCTTATCTCACTTCTGTCTACATTTTGCCTTTGTCGTCTCTTTTGAGCCCAAGGATATCTGTCATGTAATTTCTGATGAGTCTTAGGTCAATGTCATGCATGAGGAATTAGAAAATTTCAAGAGGAACAAGGTCTGATCTCTTGTTGAGCCCCCTAGTGGTCATAATGTCATAAGAACCAAGTGGGTCCTCAAGAATAAGCAGAGAGAGAGGATGGGGTAATCATTCGAAACAATGCTAGATTGTTAGCTCAGAGTTTCTCCCAGGTTAAGGGTTTAAATTTAGAGGAGACCTTTGCCCCTGTAGCTATGCTAGAGGCCATTAGGATTCTGCTTGCATGCGCAGCGTCTAAGGGCTTCAAGCTATATCAGATGGATGTCAGGAGTTCCTTCCTCAATGGGTACATTGAGGAAGAGCTCTATGTTAGACAGCCTCTAGGTTTCGAGAACCCTAAATACTCAAACCATGTCTTTAAACTTTCCAAAATCTTATATGGACTTAAACAAGCCCCTAGAGCTTGGTATGAAAGGTTTAAGTCCTATCTGTTGAGTTATAGGTTTGAGATGGGTATGGTAGATAAGACTTTGTTCATTCGCATGTATGGCAATGATTTTCCGCATGTCTAAATTTATATCGATGACATTATCTTTGATGGCTCTTCTTATGCTCTTGTTTTCCAGTTTTCTGATGTCATGAATATAGAGTTTGAGATAAGCATGATGGGTGAGTTGTGCTTCTTTCTTGGCTTCCAAATCAAGTAGATTCAGGAGGTATCTTCTTGCATCAAGGCAAGTACACTCGAGACCTTCTGAGACGCTTTGACATGAATGATGGCAAGCCGGTGTCAGCTCTAATGGCGACCTCGACTACACTTGAACCTGATGAGGATGGCAAACTTGTAGATCAGAAGGAGTACCGCAACATGATTGGTTCCCTCCTGTACCTCACTGCTTCGAGGCCGGACATACACTTCGTCATATGTCTATACGCTCGATTTCAGGCTTCTCGTGTCTCCCATCATCAGGCAATGAAGCGCATCTTCAGGTACTTTAGACTATGCTATCTGGTACTCTTCTGCTTCCTGCCTTCCCTTAGAGCCTTCTCCGACACAAACTTTGCTGGTTGTAGGATAGATAGGAAGAGTACTTTTGGCACTTGACAATTCATTGACACTTCTCTTATTTATTGGTCTTCTAGGAAGTAATCCAGTGTTGCACAGTTCACCGTAGAGGCCAAGTATGTTGCAGCCGCTAGTTGTTGTAGTCAGGCGTTTTGGATAGTTTCAACCTTGTGGGACTTTGGGTTAGCCTTAGATATTGTTCCTCTTTTCTATGATAACACTTCTCAACTAGTATTCACCGATTTTGGCTTTGGCTCGGTTTTGGTGCAACCTTCCAACAAACTAAAAAAGGTCTTAACTTTGGCTATAATTTTCATGATCGTTTGTTGGAATAGGTTCACAATACCCTAGAGAACTCTGTAAAATTTCATTTCATTTGGATTTACGGATCAAAAGTTTTATCGATTCTTGTTTTTGAACTTGGGTAAAATTACTGTTCACCGAGAACCGGAAGTATCGTAGTGCAAACAAGGTACTTCTGAAAATCAAAAGTACCGCAGTGCAAACGAAGGTACTTCCGAAAATCAGAAGTATCACAGTGCAAATAAAGGTACTTCTGAAAATCAATAGTACCACAGTGCATACAAAGGTACTTTCGATTTTGCTGATTCTTCTTCAAAAATTTCAGCAACTTCTCTTGCTTGTCTTGTGCTGGTTTCTCATCCTAATCTTCATAACTTTGTAGCTATTGGATTGAAGAAGTGTTGTATACTTAGAGAAATTTAGAAGACACCATTCACCCCTCTATTGCCATATTCGGTCTTTCACCTTTGCTAGAAAATAACGCAGGAAAAAATATAGCCCTCTGAATCTTGAACAGCAGTGCCTCTTTCCTGGAAGAGAAGCAATGTATAAGAAGCTTTGAACAAGAGCTTGGTAGTCAATAGTTAGTTTGGATGTTGCAGAGCTTAATCGAAATATCAGAGGTAAGGTAAAATCAAAACAGCATTGTTCAGACTTCAGATAAAAATTAAAGAGGTGTATAGGAAGAAATGGAGTATTTATTTTGTTTGTGAGTACTCAAATTTATGGCCTTTAGATCTCCATTCAATAGATCTCCTCCTCTCCCTTCTCTTCTATGTAATCCCATCCTCTTCCACTTCCCATCCAAACTCTAAGCCACCACCCGTCCCCAATCCCCACCCTCGTCGCCACGCCATCAGTCGCATCGTCGCTGTCCGGCACACCGCCACCCTACGTAGCTAGTGGCGCCAGCGGCGCCCCTCTTTCTCCGCCTCCTCTCCAGCGGCCCCCTCATTCGCCACTCTTTCTTGCTGTTGGAGCATGAATCACGAGAAAAATTCGATGGATTAAAATTCAAGTACTCGAAGAAAAAAAAATAGTAGAGTACTCCTTAGCAAAAGCCAAAAAGTAAACACAAAGATGTATATCTTTTGGGACCAACAACGAAATTGTGATGCTTATTGTTGAGTTTACCTGCTGACCATTCTGATGATAGTATCCATGTGCCTTGCTGCCTACATGGAGGTAAAAAGAAATGTTCAACATCTTGAAGTCACTGAACAGGGACCATCTAAACAACTTGCCAAATCATCCTTATTCACTTCATGGAGTTGGCAACATCGTAACTGTGATTTGTGAACTTAGGGTAATAAGAAATCAAATTGGATCATAACCGAGCAGTAAATTTCATCTGTAAAGCAAATTAGTGTAAAGAAACTCGGGCCCAGGATGAGAGTCCTGGCCCATGTTGGGCACCCCACCGTAGACTATAAATAGAGAGCCATACCCCCTCATTTGTACACACCTGATGCAATTGAAAGCAATAAAGAATACCAGGAGTTCTCTCTATCCCTCTGTGTTCAATCTATTATTCTGTGATTGATTCGTTCTTGTTCTAAGCAGAGGAATCGCTCAGACTGGTCGCCAGCGACAGTTCCTCAACACGTTATCAGCACAACTTCGCTCCGGTGAACGAGGTAATCATCAAAGCATAGATTGAATTTTCTAGATCGCTTTTGAATTCGCATTTTCTTTCGCGTTCTAGATTGAATCTCTACGGTGCAAATCCGCCTTAATCTACCACGAGCAGACCTGAAGTCGCCGGCACAATGCCGATCGGTATATTGTGAAACAGTGTAGATGTTGATTGCACTGTAGATTAGAACGATGCAAATCCGCACTATCTACCGCGAGCAGATCTGAAATCGCCGGCACAATGTCGATCGGTAGATTGCGAAACGAGGTAGATGTTGATTGCATCGTAAGATCAGAAACGAAAATTTATGCATCTGTTCTTCCTGTTCGCGTTTTGTATGGCATCACAAAGAAAAAACACATTGCCACTGCATGCGGCCGCCGGCCAGAAGCCGGCCGTGGGGCATGGGGCATTGCCGGCCAGCAGCCAGCACCACCACACCAGACGCCCTGCATGGCGCCGCCGCCTCAGATGCATCGGCCTTCCGCCTGCATGCGCGCCGCCCCGAGCCGGTCTGGTACTTGCCGCCGGAAGCGCGCCGCCCGAAACCGGCTACTCCACGCCGCACCTGCGCGTACGTCGCCCGAGGTAGCCATGCTTGGTTGGGCGCCGCCGCACCGGGGCTGATCGATGGAGTTGCTGGCCCCACCGCTGGTTGATGCCCGCCGCCCGCATGCGGCAGGCCCCTTTGCCGCCCGCCTTCTCCGCATGAGGCGCCACCGCACTGCGTGAGAGGCCGTAAGCCGCCCTAAATGGCGCCGCTCGTCGCCGGCTGCACGCCGCCTCCCCGCATGGAGCACCCGCCGGCTGACCGCGTCGCCCCATCCGCCCGCGCCACGCCTCACCGACCAGCAGCCGTGCCCGTGCCCTCACTGCGCCGCCGTCTCGCCGACCTCGCCTGAACCGCCCTAGCCCACCGCAAGGGTGGGGGCCGCCGCCACCGTGGGAACGGGGGTAGGGAAACCCTACCCCCCCCCCCCCCCGTGTTAAGCCGGCGGGGTGGGCCCTTTGGGTTGAATGAGGCGAGTGGGCCATAAGATCGGGAGCAAACGGGCCGGGTAAAGAAAAAAAAGGGGAGGGGGGAAGGAGTGGGCCGGCGCCGGGCATTTCGCGAAAAAAGCCCTCCGTTTCTCAGGTTATTGCAAAGAAGCCCTCAGGTCTTTAATTTAAGTCCTGCTTTTTGCAAAAAGGGCCTCGATAGTTCCGAAAATTACCGATAGGTCCTCTGTTTTACGTATAGGTCCAGAATTTTGAAGAAAACCCCTTGGTAAACCAGAAAATTGCACGATTTTTTTCTCTGAATTGAAAATTTGCGTAAACCCCCCAGAAAATACAGAATTCGCTGAAATTTTATATTCTAGCATAAAAGGGCCTCGGGAATCCGAATTTTGCATTATTTTTTAGCATTTGAAGCTTATTTATTTATGCCATTAGTATTCTCTGTATTTTCTGCATTTATTTACTGTTTTGATTAATTGTAATTGCTGAAAATTGCTTTTAATCACTGAAATTAGTAGTAAAAATTATAGAAAATGCATAGAAAATTATGAAACATTATGAGAACCTTTTGTACCATATATTTACCCGAAGTAAATTATTCCATGCATGTTTACCTGAAGTAAACTTATTTTATTTCGTTCATACACATGTAGATGACTGGAATATCGAACCGGGAGTTTGAGGAGCTGGCCCAGCATGGCCAAAACTATCTGACATGGGCATCCGATGTTGAGATTGTGCTTGGGGCCGGAAGCTCAGCGCAGCTATTGGGTTAAGCGGACAGAAAGACGCCCGACCCACACCTGAGGAGAATGCTCAGGCACTTCATTTTCTCAGGCACCACCTCTGTCCGACTCTCAAGAATGAGTATATGGCGGAAAAAAACGCGCTAGCACTCTGGACCGCACTCAAGAAGCGGTTTGAGAGGCTCAAGTACACCATTCTTCCTCAAGCAGAGCAGGAGTGGATCAGACTGAGATTTGCCGACTTTAAGACGGTCGGGAAGTACAATTCTGTCTTGCACAGGATTTGTACTAATCTTCAACTCTGTGGCAAGGAGATCGCAGATGAGCAGAAGATTGAGAAGACCCTGTCCACATTTCACTCCAGTGCTGTACAGACTGCCCGCAACTATCGTCAAGACAGCTATAAGGAATACGCCGAATTGATTGATATGATGTAGGTGGCAGAGGCTCAGGACGAACTTCTCCGCAAGAATTACCTCTCGCAGCCACCAGGCAGCTCCGCTAGTCGTGAAGCCAACGCTAGCAGCTACAAGGTGCGAAAGCCCTTGATGAAGAGAAGGGGTAGGAAGGGTAAGATCATTGCTTAAAAAGGCAAGTCAGATGCTCCAAATGACAAAAAGGCTAAAAAGAGTGGTAAGACCTATAGCTAGCAGAACCAGGGTTGCTACAAGAGTGGCAAGTGGGGGCATTGGTTGCTGATATGCAAAGAACCGCAACATGTCATTGATGCCCACCAAGCCCAAAAGAAGAATGGCAAAGGGCAGCCTGAAGCTCACTTTGCAACAGTCGAGGGGGAGCATGTTGAGCAGCTGCCGGAATTGATGGATGTTGAACCCATCCCAACAGCGGCACCCTCCTGTGACTTAGAGGCAGCCACAGCCATGATCTCCCTTGAGGAGAACATCACTCCTGAGAAAATAGCCGAAGAAGTCGATGATTTTCTAGTTGATTCCGTCTGATGCACAGAATGCATGAGACGTTAATTGTCATTTATTTTTGTGTTAAATGAACAAGTTTAGAACTTGCATGGTTGGTGTTTTAGGATTTGTTTCCTTATAATGGTTGTATGATTTTGGAATAAAATATTCATTTATTCAGTTTATAATGACATTAAATGTTCTAATATTGGCGTATTTTATTTATGTGTTGAATGCCTTCTAATACATGTTAATTAAATACGTTATATTAGAACATGTGTGGCGCCCTATGGAGGAAGTATGCCTTGCCGACAGCGGCACAACGAATACCATCTTAAGAGAGACTAAATATTTTCAGTCGATCCGTAAGAGCACCGGCAGCCTTACGACAATCGCCGGAAGCGATGCATGTATAATTGGTTCTGGAAGAGCCACTATTATACTTCCAATGAGCACAACTTTGGTCATTGAAGAAGCCTTATTGTACCTAGAATCGACTAGAACTCTCCTAAGTTTTAAGGATATTCGCGCCAACGGTTTCCACGTTGAGACTGTCGAAGAGTACAGTAAGGAATACCTGCTCATCACGAAGCGCGAAGAGAATGGAAAAAGGGTATTAGAAAAACTTCCTTCACTTAAAATTGGGCTATATTATACCAACATTAAGGCGCCTGCAGCGTACACTGTTCTGAAGACAGTATTTAGAAGCTCTGAACTCTTCTGTCTCTAGCATGACAGATTAGGTCACCCAAGTCTTAGGATGATGAGAAACATAATAAATAACTCGCATGGGCATAATATTAATGTGAAGAATTTCCCGAATCATGAAGATTTTGTGTGCCCTACATGTGCCACCGGGAAACTAATAACTAGACCCTCCACTCTGAAAGTGAAGGATTAAGTCTCTGCATTCTTGGAACGCATCCAAGGAGACATTTGCGGTCCCATTCAGTACGTCTCAGGGCCATTTAAGTATTTCATGGTGCTCATTGATGCTTCATCGAAGTGGTCATATGTGGGTTTATTGTCCACAAGAAACCACGCCTTTGCAAAATTGATCTCGTAGATCATCCGCATCAGAAATGTGTTTCCAGATCATCATATCAAGTCGATCAGAATGGACAACGTCGGAGAATTTACTTCGAAGGCATTTGATGATTATTGCATGGCGATGGGAATTGCAGTTGAGCACTCGGTACCGCATGTCCATACCCAGAATGGTTTGGCAGAGGCTTTAATTAAAAGAATTAAATTTATTGCCCGACCTCTCTTGCATAAAAGTAATTTGCCAGCTACATGTTACGGACACGCAGTCCTTCATGCATCGAATCTCATCAACCTTAGACCTTCCGCCTACAACATCCATTCACCTATGCAACTAGCACAAGGGTCACCACCGAAAATTTCTCATCTTAGGAGGTTTGGATGTAAGGTTTATGTACCTATACCACCTCCACAGCGTACTGCAATGGGCCCTCTCCGTAAGATTGGGATATACGTTGGTTATGAGACTGCATCCATAATAAGGTATTTAGAACCCATGACGGGAGATTTGCATACTGCCCGCTTCGCTGATTGCATTTTTTATGAGGATAATTTCCCGTCATTAGGGGGAAGAAATCAACCCGTTGATGAAAAATGTCGGGAAATTACATGGGAAGCCACGGGAATTTATGCACATGACCCGCGCACTAGTGAAACTGAAAAAGAGGTCCAGAAGATCACCGACTTACAAGCATTAGCAAACCAACTGCACGATCACTTTAGTGATTTGAAGAGCGTGATTAAGTCGTATGTGCCTACACGCAATGCACCGGAGAGGGTTGAAATACCAAAGGAAATTGAAGGTATCCCTAATCCCGTCCAGAGGCCTCAGAATAAAAGGACGAGAACTCCGGCTCCTCGAGTCCAAAGTAACCGGGGACGCCCGGCGAAAAAGGATAAGAGGGATTTATCACAGCCGATCATTGAAGTTCCCCAGAATGAGAAGGGGAGCCAGTTGAGACCTGGCACAAGTATGACACCTTCCGAAAAGGGCATACCGGATCTGAATATCCCCATCGGTATGGATGTGTGCGCACACATCAGAGCCGAAAAACTAAAGGAACTTGCCACCGCAATTGAAAGAAGCGATGCACAAGGTGAAGCTCCAGAAGAAGCAACTCATGAAGAAATAGCTATAAATTATGTGCACACGGGAGAGTCCCTGAATAAGATAACAGCCAATATCGATATCTACTTCGCAAAGAAAATTGCCACAATCATCGATCTTGATTCCGAGCCTGCATCGCTCGCCGAATGTAAGAAAAGATCAGATTGGGAAGATTGGAAGAAGGCAATAGCAATTGAATTGCTATCTCTGAACAAAAGAGAAGTGTTTAGGACCGTATGTCGTACACCTCCCCATGTACACCCCGTTGGGCACAAGTGGGTATTTGTTCGAAAGAGAAACGAAAGAAACGAAGTAGTGAGATACAAAGCAAGGTTGGTAGCACAATGTTTCACTCAACGTCCTGGAGTTGATTATGAAGAAACCTACTCTCCAGTCATGAGTGGAATTACCTTTAGATACTTGATCTCAATGGCAGTGAACTTGAACTTAGAAATGAAATTGATGGATGTTGTGACTGCATACCTTTACGGTAACTTGGATTCAAAAATTTATATGAGAGTCCTTGAAGGAATCCCTATCCCGAACCAAGACAGAGCAAATAGAAATCTGTACAGTGTGAAACTCAGAAAGTCACTGTATCGACTAAAACAATCTGGAAGAATGTGGTATAATCGCTTAAGCGACTTTCTCTGCAAGAAAGGCTACGCGAACAATGAAGACTGTCCTTGTATATTTATACGGCGATCTCAGAATGGATTCCGTATAATATCTGTGTATGTAGATGATCTGAACATCATCGGGACAGCCGAAGACATAAAAGAAGCAAGCTCCTACTTGGAGTCAGAATTTGAAATGAAAGATTTGGGCAACACCAAGTTTTGTTTAGGCCTGCAGCTTGAGCATGTCCCTGAAGGAATCTTGGTACATCAGTCGACCTACACCCACAAGGTGCTTGAAAGGTTTGGCTTCGAGAAGGCATTTCCCTCGAAAATACCGATGATCGGGAGGTCTTTACAGCAAGAAAAGGGCCCTTTCCGACCTAGGGAAGAGGGGGAGGAAGTCCTGGGACCAGAATTCCCATACTTGAGTGCAGTAGGAGCACTTATGTACTTAGCAAACTGCACTAGACCGGACATCGCATTTGCCGTGAACCTATTAGCAACGTATAGTGCAGAGCCCACCAAAAGGCATTGGCAAGGCATAAAGGACATCTTCCGATATCTACAAGGAAGTAAGGATCTTGGATTGTTCTATATAAAGAATCAAGATCTGAACTTGATTGGCTCTGCAGATGCTGGGTACCTGTCGGACCCACATACCGCAAAGTTACAAACATGCTATGTATTCCTGTTTGGTGGAACTGCAATTTCATGGAAATCGTCTAAGCAAAACCTAGTAGCTATTTATTATAGCACTGTATGAAGCTGCACGAGAGTGCGCTTGGCTTCGCCGAATGGTTCACCACATCCAGCAGTCATGTGGGATGGACATTGTGCAAACCCCCACAATTATCTATGAAGATAATGCCGCTTGCGTTGCACAAGTACAAACGAGATATGTGAAGAGTCATCTCACAAAGCATATCAACCCCAAGTTCTTCTATGCACATGAATTGCAAAAGATGGACGAGATTAAAGTACTGCATACTAAGTCATGTGAAAATCTCGCAGATTTATTCACTAAGCCACTCCCCGCATCTAGCTTTGAAAGATGCGTGCGTGGAATTAGAATGATGAGACTTAAAGAAGTGCAGAATTCAGGGGGAAAATTCTCACAAGCCCGCTAATAAATCTTGATCATGAAGATTAAGTACCCAAAGAATAAAGTCCTGAAGACCGAATGAAATTGGGTGAATTGTACTCTTTTTCCCTTGACGAGTTTTCCATGAAGTTTCTCGACCAAGGTTTTTAATGAGGCAATTCGTGCATCGCAGCATCATATGTATCATGTGCTCTTTCTCCAAATTTTTTCCACTGGATTTTTATGGAGTTTTAGTGAGGCATGAACGTGTTGGGTGAGTGCCAAGGGGGAGTGTTAAGAAACTCGAGCACAGGATGAGAGTCCTGGCCCGTGTTGGGCATCCCACCGTAGAAATAGAGAGCCATACCCCTCATTTGTACACACCTGATGCAATTGAAAGCAATAAAGAATACTAGGAGTTCTCTCTATCCCTCTGTGTTCAATCTATTATTCTGTGATTCTGTGATTGATTCATTCTTGTTCTAAACAGAGAAATCGCTCGGACTGGTAGCCAGCGAGATTTCTCAGCAATTAGTACTGTTGTAGCTTCGAATAACAACATTTACAGGTTGTGTTGCACAACACTCTGTGAACTACTAATTAGCATCGTTCCCGCGGCTGTTAATTACCCCTTGCTAATTACCCGAGTGGTAGACGAAGGCGGCGGGGCAGGGCACGCACGGCCGTGACGGCGACGGAGCGCTCGTGCGAGTCGTTGAACAAGAGGGAGCAACTGCGGCGGCGGCAGGCCGGCTACATGGGCGGACGTGGACACAAACCAAGCGAACGTCACCCCCGCGGAAGGCGCGGCGGTTGTGTTACCCTCCCGCGCGGCCGGAGGGTGGTCGAAGTCGGAGGTCGTGACGTTTACTTCTGATCCAACGGTTGGGGTTTACTCTACTGGACGTACTCCAAGCCTTTTTATTCCCCGCTTTCATCAGTCACCGCCAGCCTTCCAAATGCCGTCCTCCCCGCCGGCCCCCACCGCCGGCCCTCCGCCGTCGGGAGCAGCACCGGCCGTGGTCTATAACTCGCGGTGGGAGCGTCACCCAGCCAAGGTACCGCCTCCCTGTCTCGCTCTCGAGTCATATCCTCCGTTCAACTCGTCGCTTAGCTCACTAAACACCTAGCGTTTCCGATCTCTCCCCGCGCAGGAGGAAGGACCCGTCGCCGCCGTCGTGCAGGAGGCCATTCCACGGTTTCCGTGGGAGGAGAACTCGTAATGCCGACTCGCGTGCCCCTCCTCTCCCTTTGCACTACTGTTTCTGGCTTTCTCCAATGCGTGTTTTGTGTTTGTGCAATTGCCGCCAAGAATGATTAGTTTCCGTAATGTATCTCCATTAGTAAGCGGTTCTAGTGTAAGAAGCAAGCGCACTGTCCTGTGTTGTCTTGAGTTGAAAGTGTTGGCCTTTTGCTTGTCTACGACTTGGACGAGGTGCAGTCGTTGGTGGACGTGCTAGAATGATTGCTTGGAAGCTGGAAATTATTGGCAATAAGCAAGCTGCATCACCAAAATGTTACCTACACGCGGTTGCCTGTGTGTGCGCTCTCCTGGGCGTGGTACTAAAACAATTATGTGAACGGACAAGAATGATTCGTAAGGACAATGAATGATATGAGATGATTTTGGTCTTGCGGCTTTTCATTTGGTTATGTTGAAGACTCACATTGTGAGAAATTAGATTTGCAGAAATGTTGAGCCAATGAGTTCAAAATATTCTTGTGAGACACCTTCTTAGTTCCTATTTCCTAACTAAAAAACTTACCGCAGCAACAACTATTCTTCCTGAGAAACTGGCCCTAGGAAGCTTGCGAAGGGAGTATCTGCAACTTGAAATGTCCATAAAATTCACAATTGCTGTTAATTGAAGATGTTGCAAGAGGATTTTTTAATCTTTCTGGGCTGACAGTTCAGCTTTAACATCACATATATATTTCATGAATTCATATGCCCTTCTCAATCTTCATGATAAAAAGGCATATTGGAGGTATCATAATATGGCATTGCATAGGTGTAAGGACACTTTTCTGCTTGAGATTAAAGTCTTTTTTTTTTACTGCCATTATGTTGTTTATATCAAAGGTTATGTTGAATCCATGTGGGTCAAACTTTTAGCCTTTGGACGGCAAACTCTATTTGTATTTTCAAGTTAGGTTCTATTTCGATTTTTAATTTGTTGCCATTTTCTTCACAATAACCAACTGTTATTTGGTGCTGCTAAATGAAAATACATCTTTCCAACAATTTTGTTGGATTTTTTATGCAGCCTCTTCTTTGATCAAATGATTTGGAGTTGTGAACTTGTATATTGTTCTTGTGGAGTTAAGCTGTTGCTTAGTCACCAGGAGAAACCATGAATTCTGACAATAAAATTTCTTGTATTGCTCTGAATAGGGAAGCAAAAGCCCTAGAGCATGAAGAGAAAGTCAACAAATATCAGGCTGTGCTTGCGGCTCGTTTGAAGGTGAAATACTTTTCTAGAAAGGCTTTTGAGAAAGGTACTAGCGCACTCCAATCTTACGATAATTGTATGACATGGTAAATTAAGGTGTAGAACAGTTTTGCTTGTTTTGTTTCAGGGAATCTGATATCTGTTTGATTAAATTATTTGGCTTTTGCTATTGATCTGTAATAGAGCATCTTTGGGCATTGTTGCTTTAAAAAAAGGTCGGTTGAATGATTCAAAATTAAAGTGGACTCTTCAGGTTATATTCATGATCACTTAGTAAAAACAAAACTCTGCTAAAGCCTATGAATAATTTGTTCCAAGGCTAATCTTATTACACACACACAAACATATACATATACATATACATATACATATACATATACATATACATATACATATACATATACATATACATATACATATACATATACATATACATATACATACACATGCATACACACACACACATATATATAGATAGATATACACACATACAGACACATACACATACATACACATATACCTACATACGTTCATATGTATCGGTACGCAGGCACGCACGTAGGAAGTCTTTTCCGTACTCTCGGGAGTACATACTTCCACTTCTAATATACCACTTAAATGAATATTTTATACCCACTGTTATGATTAATGCCACAACAGTTGGCGTCGTCCGTGGGGATCGCGCAAGAAGCTGCGCATGAAGGGCACTGGAGATGGCCGCCACCGAAAGGATTTTCCTAGTGTCGAACAGAAGGTAAGACCCGAGGTATGCTACTATTCTTTCTCTTTCTTCATGGTGAGGCGTAGCTCCTGCATCTCGGCAAGGCACATGTCGTAGCCATAGGGGATGATCCGGTCTAGCGTCTCATGCGCGACAGCTTCCTCCGAGTCAGACTGCACAACAATCACCATTTGCTTGTTGTTGCTGCCTGTCTCGTTATATAATTCCCGGTCAAGCCTGTTCTTTTGTGCCTCTCGGGGCCTGGGCAAAAACCTCTTCCTCATGGACGCCTCCATAATCCATTCCTCTGGAGAAGTCTATGCGGGAGTTCTCATCGGCACCCACGTGCATGCATGATTCAGTGAACACACATGCATGTAGGAAGAAAAACATATTGAAGAACCAACAAAGACCACGCATGCACACTATCGGGTGTGAAGAAAAACAAATTGAAGAACCAACAAAGACCACGCATGCGCACTATCGGGTGTTCACTGAATCATGCATGAAGGTGTATGTGTGTGTTGGCCATGTTATTGCCTTGGTCGGGTAGCAATGCGGAGGCAAGCATGTTGGGGGAGGACAGGTGTGTTGCACATACTGTCGTGACTGCTGCTCCAACAAGTAGGTGAAGCCAACATTGTCCTCTCAAGACCTCGGCCGGTGACCTCAACTCCGTGAGGCCATGACGAACCACACCGGCTCCGCGCGCCCTCGCCAGCCTCTACGCTCTGGCCCCCGCCATGACCGTCAGCCTTCGCCTGCCCTCCCTGCCTCTGCATGCAGTAGTGCCCTGCTCGGCCTCCGCACGCTCACCCTCTGAGGGTGCCATCTTCAAAGGTAGGGGAACGGCGGTTCGACCTCCCTACCTCCGTGTGCGGTAGCGCCCTGCTTGGCCTCCGCGCGCTCGCCCTTTGCGGGCGCTGTCTTCAAAGGTAGGGGAACGGCGGTTCGGCCTCCCTGCCTCCTCATGCGGTAGCGCCTTGCTTGGCCTCCGCGCGCTAGCCCTGCGCGGGCATAGTTTTCAAAGGTAGGGGAACGGCGGTTCGGCCTCCCTGCCTCCACGTGTGGTAGCACCCTATTCGGCCTCCGCAGGCGCTGTTTTCAATGGTAGGGGAATGGCGGTTCAACCTCCCTGCCTCCGCGTGCGGTAGCGCCCTGCTCGGCCTCTGCACGTTCGCTCTCGGCAGGCGCTGTCTTCAAAGGTTGGGGAACGCTGGTTCGACCTCCCTGCCTCCGCGTGCGGTAGCGCCCTGCTCGGCCTCTGCACACTCGCCCTCCGTGGGCACTATCTTCAAAGGTAGGGTAATGGCGGTTCGGCCTCCCTGCCTTTGCGTGCGGTATCGCCCTACCCGGCAAGCGCGTGCTGGCCCTTCGTAGGCGCTGTGTTCAAAGGTAGGGGAACGATGGTTTGGCCTTCCTGCCTACGCGTGTAGTAGCGCCCTGCTCGGCCTCTGCGCGCTCGCTCTCCGCGGGCGCTATCTTCAAAGGTGGGGGAACGGCGGTTCGGCCTCCCTGCCTCCGCGTGCGGTAGCGCCCTGCTCGGCCTCCGCGCGCTCGCCCTTCGTGGGCGCTGTCTTCAAAGGTAGGGAATGACAGTTCGGTCTCCCTGCCTCTGCGTGCGATAGCGCTTGCTCGGCCTCCGCGTGCTCACCTTCCTCGGGCGCTGCTTTTCAAGGGAGGGGAACGACAATTTGTCCTCCTAGCCTCTGCGTGCGATAGCACCCTGCTCGGCCTCCGTGCACTCGCCCTTCGCGAACGCTGTTTTTGAAGGTAGGGGAACGGTGGTTCGGCCTCCCTGCCTTCGCGTGCAAAAGCGCCCTGCTCGGCCTCTGCACGCTCGCCCTCCGTGGGCGCTGTCTTCAAAGGTAGGGGAAGGGCGGTTCAGCCTTCCTGCCTCCGCGTGCGGTAGCGCCCTGCTCGCCCTAAGCGGGTGCTGTCTTTAAAGGTAAGGGAATGGCGGTTCGGCCTCCCTGCCTCTGCGTGCGGTGGCGCCCTGCTCAGCTACCACGCGCTTGCCCTTCGTGGGACTCCTTGCCTCTGCGTGCGGTAGTGCCCTACTTGGCCTCTGCACACGCCGTTTTTGAAGGTAGGGGAGCGGCGGTTTGGTCTCCCTGCCTCCACATGTGGTAGCGCCTTGCTCGGCCTCTGCGCGCTAGCCCTCCACAGGCGCCGTTTTCCAAGGTAGAGGAACGGCGATTCAGCCTCCCTGCCTCCGCGTGCGGTAGTGCCCTGCTTGGGCCTTGCCGCTCGCCATCCGTGGGCGCTGTTTCTCAAGGTGGGGGAATGGCGGTCTGGCGAATAGCGCTGCTGTCGCACACCTAGTTTTGCTTATGGCACCATCCGTCCTTTCGCACCATCGTAGGATGCTTTTGCCTTTACTTCGTACACCAATGCGGCGGAAGGGGGGAACGTTACTAGGCCAGTACAAAGGGCAGCAACAAGATAAGTCTTGCACAATGCCGGACCACTCTGCCACCTGCCTTGTATGCATCGCCTAGGCTGGGTGGCTCCGCTTCTACACGCTGCCCATCTCGGAGGCACGACCTCGACGGGGCGGCCACGACTCAACTGTCTGCCTCGTAGGCATTGCCTCGGTAGGGTGGCACTGCTTCTACGCGCCGCTTGTCTCGGAGGCACGGACTCGACGAGGCAGCTATGACTGTGCCGCCTGCCTCGTAGTCATTGCCTCGGCAGGGTGGCTCCGCTTCTACGCACCGCCTGTCTCGGAGGCACGACCTTGATGAGGTAGCCACGACTCCGCTGCCTATCTCATAGACATTGCCTCGGTAGGGTGGTCCAACAGTGATGGCTCCGCCTCTACGCACCGTGTACTCCCTAAGAGCGACTACTACACCAAGAGAAGTGGATTTGTTCCTGAAGACTTGGACCATCTAGGTCCTCGAGAGTCTGGGGTAGTTAGCTGCTAGGATGCCCCGATACGCGATACGGGTACGGCGATACGGATACGGCGATACCTCGATACGATATATTGCAAAAACAAGGATACGTTGATACGGCAAGTATATATGTATTTAAAAATTAAAAATATGTGGGGAGTGCTGAATAATGACCTCTCACAGCAGAATGGCTTCAGATCGAACATGTGAGTGAAGATCATGTGGTTTCTTTCCTTTTGTGTCCTCTCCTCGCCACCAAAAAGTATCAGTGTTGCAGGCGACGGTGACCTCCAGGCTCCAGGCGGCGCGGCAAGCGACGGTGACCTCCAGGCGGTGGGAGGGTGACTTCCAGGTGGCGTGGCCGACGAGGAAGACGGCGAGTAGCGACGGCGTGAGCCATTTCCTGAGCTGGAGCCTAGAGGTCGGCGAGCCAAGCGGCGACGGCGAGGGCGTTGCCGGCGGGAGAGGCGGAGGATCTCCAGGCGTTGCCGGCGGGAGAGGCGCAACGGAACTCTAGGCACTGGCGGCGGTGATGGCGCGGCGAATCTCCAGCTGGCAGACCTCCAGGTGGCGGGGCTCCAGGCGGCAGACCTCCAGGTTGCGGGGCTCCAGCCGGCGGACCTCCAAGCGGCGGGGCTCCAGCCAGCGGACCTCCAGGCGGCGGGGGATACGGAAGACCTCTGGGTCTCCAGGTGGTGGAGCTCCAGTGGGGGAAACAGGCGACACTTAGCTGTGCCAGCTTGTCCCTGAACCTCGGAGCTTGCTATCGAGGGAGTATTGTTGTTGGGGGTGCTCAACCCCTCAGGCCTTAGGACTGGCTAGCAGGCCTTAGGGCAGCATAGTATCATATGTATCAAGAAATGTATTGATTTATCCTCATCTTCTTGTAAGTATTGAGGAGTAGGATGGGGATTTCCCATCCTACCCACCCCATTCATGTATATAAACCCTCAAAGGGGCAAGGAATGTTCATATCCACTTATTTTACTCACTAGCTCTCTCTCTCTCTCTTGTCCTATCGGCTCTTTCTAGCTCTAGCAAGCCCAGATCCTCACTGGAGGGTACTGAAGTACCCACTGTTTTGGTTAATGCCACAACAGACTGAAATCCAATAATATTCTAAGTTGCCAAGCCTAACAGTCATGTTAGAAATGCGCAGTGTGATCCATGATTGCATGTTCTCTGAATTTCACGTTATTACCTGATCAACCATTCATAGCAATAATGTTATGTATGAAATGTAGCCATCTCTTGAGAAATATCCATTTCATATGCTTCCTTGCTTTGTACAGAGAGCCAGAGAACAGGTGTGATAGCAAAGTTTGCTTTCATTTTCCGACTGATGAGTGATAGCAAAGTTTGCTTTCATTTTCCCACTGATGAGTTGACTTCAAATGCTATTCTGTTCTTAAGTATTGGCAGTGGAGCTGTATGTGTAATATTCCCCCCCCCCCCCCCCCCCCCCATTTTCACCATTCCGTGAACAGGAGATGTGTTTGAAGAAATTATTATCCAGTCCGAGACCATTCAGTTAAGCAGGTGCAATCGTCTCTCTGTTTGTGTGTTTCCCAAATGGTGTTTTGAAATTTCGTTGTAGCAACCGCTTGCTTATTTGCAGATCCAGCAAAATTTTGCCAGGGGAAGAGCTGCACTGAGAAGGACATTTCTCCATCTCTGACAGCTGGCTTCTCTGCCAAGGACAACCCTCCATCTCTGGCTGGTCAAGCTTCATCGAAGAAATAAGTAGATCATTTGGCTACAGAAAACTTTTGACACCTGGCAAGCGGCACACTGGCAACTATCCATGAAGACCACCTGATGGGATAAGGGCCGGGTAGTTACCTCACTAACATGATATTCTTGAACCAAGTGACCTGCTCATGTAAATTACCAAAGGGCCCAAATTAACTTTGAGATGTTTTAAACCAAGGCTAGTTTCGTATTGTAGACCTGTTGAGGAGCATACTGATAATTATTTAACTTACAATTCTATGGGAAGTATACTGATATTGATATTATTCCTTGGCGAGGATGTTTTCAACTTTTTACCTATCATCAGGGTCATATTCCTCAATCTTTGCATATTTTTCGATTCCTTCTCTGCTTAATGCTGTCATTTGTAGGGCACTAGTATCTTGTCGCATAATATTCTGTTTTCAGTACCAACACTCCACCGCCTCCAAAGTCAATTATTTCAGTGCATCTGTGCAACATCCATGGCAAGCTTCAACTTGCAATCTGCGAGTGCCCCTGGAATCTTGATGAGCAGATGAATGAACAAGCAGGCACACCTGAACTGCAGCCAGGCACACCTGAACTGCAGCCGTTCTTATCTTCATGCAGCTGTAACTGCATCGGTAAATTGGCTCCTGAGATGGGCAGTTTGTTGAAGTGCTCCTGTACTTTCCAGTTGTTTCCTCCTGTTGTAAGGACTAAGGAAAGCTCCATTTGCCACCACCGCGAGACATTGCATGGTGCATTTGTGCCTGTTCCACCGTGCGCAGCACAAGCCAGGGCCCCTGCCCTTTTAATCACTGTTGCTTGGGCCCTGTGATGTGAGCATCTCACCCTGGTGAACGCCTTTCTCCCATGTGTTCACACGTTTCCCTGGACATCCTTGAGCTGATGCCGCACTTGCACTTACAGTGCATCACCAGCCTCTAGTTTTGTTTTTGTTCTGCTCTATTCTGCATTTTTCTTAGTGCTGGTGCACTGGTGCCGTTCCTATCTTCAGCCATGCAGTTTTGCAATCGAAATGTGCCTCTTTCATTTCTTGTGAAGTGTAATTTATGTACATTCACATGCTGTCAAAGAGTTCCAAATATTTACATTTGGCAGTGAAATCTTCAGAGCTATCACGCATGTTTGCAACTGAAATCTTTGTGTGCATTCATATGCCCCCAAGCGAAATATTCATGACTACATTGATGCTGAAATCTTCGTAGTGCCCATATTTGCAAGACAAATCATCATGTTTATTTATGCTTTGTTTTTTAATCATAATTTGTTATTTGGCATTTGGATAAACAAAACCTTCACGTTTATGCATTTGGCATTGGAATTTATACGCTGGAAAAGCATAGGTTTGTTTTGCAGCAAGTGTTACTGAACTTTTGCTCAAGATTCTTTGGAATCCTATCCTACAAGCATCTCAATGAATAGGATATTTGGTTCAGGTCTTGATGCTACGTTCATATACCAAAATTGTTTGATACAATATAGTAAAATAGCTCCTGCGCTACTGAATTACTGAAGAAAAGCAGAAGCAGGTAGGTAGGTTAACATCAACGAAGTATACAATCCATTAGCAATCGCAAAAGCATATAATCCATTACATGCAAGTTGAGCTCATGACATCATTAAGCAAAAGGCACCATTATATTTTTCTTCATAGTTGCACAGCATTGTCGCAAGTCCGCTTATACACGACTCCTCGTTCTCATTGGTTTATGATCCTTTCTTGCTCTCAAACTGTTCCTACTGTTCTATTGATTGCAAGTTTGCAACTTACAAATAGTACATGTGATCCATGTTAATTTATCCGCAGAAGATAAGGACCAAAATAGTTACAAAAAAACATTCTAAAAAGGGAAATTGATCGCAGGGTGCATGCCTTCATCTCCATTGATTATCCTTGCTTAGTTACACATGTTCTTATTGATGTAGTAACTGTTATCCTCTCAAGTAAAAATTTGGTTGGATAATATGAATATTCATTCAGTAGCAGCAGTAGTAGTGCTGTTCTTGCATGGCTCCGAGGAGCAGCTAGTGATTGCTCGAGGTCGAGGAGGAGGCGTTCTTCTCCGGCGCCGTCTGCAACAGCCGCTCGAGCTTCTTGGTCAGCTCGGCCTTCTCGTCCCTGAGCCGCGCGTTCTCGCGGCGGGCGTCGCTGCACCCCCTCAATGCGCGGTTGAGCTCGTCAAGGAGGAGGCGGTTGGCGCCGCGGAGGTGCGCGACCTGCGTCCACAGTTCGCTGAGCTGCCGCTGCTTGCGCATGCGCGATCGCCGCGCCGACTCCCGGTTCGAGACCATCCGCCGCAGCCGTCGCTCCTCCTCCGCCGCGGCAGCAACGCCCGGCTGGTAGGATCCGCCCCCGGCGTCGGAGCCCGAGCTGGGCGAACCATTGCCGCCGGCGAGGTGGGCCGTTTCTTCTAGGATCGGCTCAAACTCAAAGGCAGCAGCCGCGTCATCGCCTCCGCCGGCGAGTAGAGCAGCGACAGCAGCTTCTTGGAACGTCGCCGATGGCTCAAAGGAGAGCGAGAAGTAGGCCTGAGGGGGCAAGGCCATGTTCATGTGATGGTGAGTGGTGAAGAAGGAAGGGTTTGGAGGTGAGAGGAAGCCAAGGCTGGCCACCTCGCCATGGTGATGGTGGTACATCTTGCTCGTCTCTTCTTTGCTAATGCTTGTGGTTTGGCTAAGTGATTGATCTTGTTTGGCTATGGGTGATGATGAGAAGCCATGGTTTGGTGAGGGCCTTTTATAGTGTGGTACATTTGCCTTGTTCACCTATGTTAGATTGGACCCTGGCTAGATCTAATCAGATTTATTCCCTTAGGCTCTAGGTTTAAATGGATCGAATACAACTAAGTCTATAGACTGCCACATGTAAACCCTAAAGTATCAGTCTTATAAGTGGTATTGAAAATTCTCCCCCCAAAAGACTAATCCAATGATGAGGTTTTCCTTACACTTATAAATTATGCTTTTTTCTTCTTTTCAACCGATGTGGGACTATTCACAACATTCTCCTCTTCACACATCAGCTGTGCACTTCTGCAATCATGAAGTCTAAGGAGATGTTAGACGCCTGGATTCTAATACCAATTGTTAGATCGAACCTTGGCCGTATGCAGAGGTCCAACCGGGTTTACCCCGGGCTCTAGGTCCAAATAGGCTGAATACAACTAAGTCAACGGGCTACTGTATGCAAGCTCTAAAATAATAGCCTTATAAGTGGTATTAAATTTTCTCCCTCCAAAAGACTAGTCTAATAGTGATGTCTTTCTCACACTTATAAATTGTACTTTTCTTCTTCCTAACCGATGTGGAATTATTTCCAACAACCTACGAGAGAGAAACGATGTCTTCTCTCTCATATTGAGAGAATACTTTAGCTCGGTCCACCATGCATATTGAGCTATATTTTTTCTTTTCTAATTTTGAGAATCTTGTTAAGCTAGAGTTTGGTAGCTGGCAAAAATGGGCATGGCTAGCGAGCTTCTAAGGATTAACATGTCCAAATATGTACGTGTTTTGTAGATCCTTCTCTGTATCATCTAAAAAAAGAGCTAGATCGCTGCATATCTTGGCATATCAAGAGAATATTTGCATGTTTTTTTTTTGGTTTGCGTGACTTGACTTGAGTCAGTCTCATCGAAGGTGAATTTAATTCTCGATATTTCTCCATGCCAAACCCTGGCTTTTACATATTCTCCTAGAGATACCTTGCTTTCGGTTACCGCCTTTTAATTTATAAATTATTGCATGGCAAAGCAAAAGCCTTTCAGCGAAGAGTTTCGTGAAATTCACAAGGGACACAGCCACTTGCTGGCTTGCGGATAGGCACTTTGAGATTAAACAAAGCAACATTCTTGCACACACCGACATTCTTGCACTTTCACTTAGCGTAGAGTTTCCTACGAAATTTCTGTTAGAATCATGCATGTGTTTCAAACATGATCATGAACTACCAAACTTCTCACCATAATTGCAATATATGTACGGTAATCTTCATCTCTTCATGTGGGAGTGCAAAGTTACAGATGTTTGACCAACGTGAGGGCGAATCATATTCGTTTGATACATGGAACACTAAGGTGTCAAATGATAAAATGGCTTTGTTCTAAAGAAACTCAAGAGTGAGCTTCGCAGCTCCATATGCAAATCGCCACACGACGTTGAATTCTCATAGGCAGACTCGTAAGGGGAGCCACCATTGTCCACAAATTAAAGTCGCTAATAATGTTGCATTATTATTATTTTTGGACGCAATGTTGCATTATTTGTGGCTGCGGCTAGCTGCCAAGCCAATTGGATTTGGATGGGAAGGTGACGCCATCCAAGTGGTCGCTTTGTGCAGGCATGAAGCTTTTCGATGATTGAAGTGATTGTCCACTGCAGGGGGGCCCACTGTCCAGCAGTATTGCGTAGGCCTCACTAGAAGTGGATAATTAGGAAACACACAACATAGTTCTGTGGATAATTAGGAAATATTTGCTATTTCTATGAAGAACATTATTTCGAGATGAAGATTATATAAAATTGAATGTAACTGCGGTGTAACTCTACTAGCAAAACACTGCTGATACTATGCATACTGATCTACTCCTGGAAAAATGAGAAAAGGAAACATCAAAGTACGTTGGCTTAGGCCCATTCAAAACGGGTTTTACTGATAATTTTTGATTGTGACTGTTGACTTTTGGTTTAAATAGGTACTATAGCAGCTATTAGTTTTTGGCTAAACCATTCAATTAAAGGAAAATGGAGAAAAAAAGGAAAAATAAAAAAGTATATATCTCCAAGGATAATGCAAAGAAAAAAAAGGAAAAAAGCTACGTTAAGAAACCAATGCATTTTAAATAGCTTTCAATTTCTGAAAGTTAAAAGTCAGAGGGCGTTTTGAATGGGACCAAAGTCAACAAGAATGTTCTAGATTTTACAATAGTAGAGTTTTTGAGAACTGAGGTGCTGCAAATTGGGTGAAAGTAAACGTGCCACTCAGTAGATGCTTAATTCTTCTTGTCATATTCCTGGGACACTGCTACTTTATTCCATTTGATGAAGTCCTGAAGACTGATGGGATCATTGCGCTGGCACATAAATTTTCTGGTCCTGTTGTAAGTCGTTAGATCTAGAACTGCCTGTAAAGTATGGTAAAGAAGAGCGAATTATATATGCAGTAGACTGGAGTAGTGCATGGTTTATATGCATGCAAAATTTTAGGAATAAACTTAATTCGTTTGTGAGACACAAAAAAGCACTACCACATAGAGTTATCATAGACAGTTCAAAATTATCATCACAGATAGTTTCTGATCCGTATGAATTTATATGTCATGGCTCTCGAACCGTCTGTGATAAGTTACAACATAGACGGTTTTAGTTAAGAATCGGCTATAATATTAGAAAGTCTCGTTGTTTAGGTTGTAAGTGCTATGGTTGTAATCCGTGGTTGTAAGTCGTGGTTGTATGCCGTGGTCGTAAGCCGTAGTCATATGCTATGGTCGTAGACGTGCGGTCGTAAGCCATGGTCGTATACGCCTAGTCTGTTAGCAGTCATGTGCACCACATCAGCAAACTCTGTTAGCAAACGGAGGAGATGATCTACAGTGCAAATGGAGACAAATTTAGGGAGCCAAGAAAGTAAAATGCAAGTTTTCAGAGTAAAGTAGTGGAAGATATATCACCAGCGATGCAAGTTTAGGGAGACAAGATTTACATGGCTAAAAACCTAGCCATCCAATAATTTCATATCTAAGCATCAAGGAAATGAGGGGAGGGGTGGGGGATATATCACCGGCGATGAAGGAGAGGCCGGTGACGGTAGCGTCACCATTGTATCACGATGGTGACACTACACAAGACACTCTTATGACAAGAGTGCCTTATGCAATGAACCATGGCATCACAACCGGAGGTGGAGGAGTTTGGGGAGGTAGCCGGCCGAGCTTTCTGTTTTTAAGGGAAAATTGGTGAAGAGAAGTGGAGGATAAGTGAGAAGAGAGAAGAGGAGAAGAGGAGAAGAGGAGTGGAGAAGTGAGAAGAGATAAGAGGAGATGAGGAAAAGAACAGCCGAGTCTTCTATTTTAAAGAGCAAATCCATCGAGATGAGCGGGAAATTTAAATTTGGCGAGCAAAAGAAAAACAACGTACACTCAATAAATTAACTAAAACGTGATTGTCACAAAAGTTCTTGGACGATTTGTGCTTCACTTCGAGATTATCTCCTTCGATTCGCATTTGCCAGCAAATATTCTTGGGAATTAACTTCAGCTTTGCATCCATTAATTCATCATGCAGCAAAGTGCCTAGTATAGGATCGGATGGAATGCCACTACACAATGAAAGGAGAACATATGCTCCTAAAGGAGTAAAGGGTACCTAGATTAATGTAAAAACAATGATACTTTTTTTGCGATGAAAAAAATGATACTTGATCCTACTGTGTGGACATGTGAAGTGGGGTGAAAGATGTTAGGTTGGCGAGATATAATTCGTCTGTCTTAGCTCCAACAACCGGATTTTTTTTGTCAGACGATTGAATTTCTAGATGTCACAAACAAATATAGTGCACTAAATCAACTATGTTTTGGGCAATAAGCATATGTGATCGAGGACGTTGTGCAGAGAAAACACGTGAAACAGTGGTGATTAACTATGTTTTGCGTGAAGAAAAGGATGTTAGGTACGTACAATAAGACAGGGGCACTACAGAAAAGTGTTGCCCCGATCAACTCGGTTTCGGCTTCTGGTTTCTGGCTTATTTTTCACTATTCATAAGTTTCGTATTTTTCTGAACTTTTGGCTTTTTGTTGAGCTTTTTTGCCGGTTCTTTTTTTCCCGTATTTGTTTGTATTATACGTAATGGGCTAACATATTTTTTTTATTTTTAAATTTTTTAAATTTAATTATGCTAAATAAGCCTCTGTCAGCTACAGTGTTTTCAGCCATAAGCCACAAGCTTTTCAGCCGAACCGATCACCACCGTAATCTAGGCTCTACACAGTTTGCTTCAATTCGAGTCAATAGTCGTTTTCTTTTCTCTAACTATACTTGAATAACTTCTTAGCAAACTTTCTGAATAGTCTTATGAAACTCGCAAAGGGTATTTTTTTGGGCTAACCGTAGCATGTCCAATGACCAAAGTTTGATTCCCTTTAACCCCAAGTCAAATTCTTTTTTTAAAAAAAATTTCATTATGATTTTTTAGGATCTAAGCCCTAACCTCAGGGTTATAAGCCTTGAAATGGCTATACGAGCTAATTATTCTTACCCTCTAAAAAAGATAGGTTTCGGAAGAGATCTCAAAACGAGGTTAAAATCTGAAGTCAGCAACCTAACGCCATTTCAGCTCCACCGAACCGAGGCATAGTGTCGAGGACAGACCAAAATTCCATGGTCACCAATCAAACAACCCTAATATCTTGTTCGCGGCCTAACTATGCCATGTTTTTACCAGTTGTTAGCATCTCCTGATGCAAGAATAATCCCGTCCACAAATAAAACATTTGTGGCACTTCGAAGGGCACCGTGCTTCTCTCTCCCTCGAAACAAAGTTGCAGAAGGCTATGAGTGAAGGGAAGAAAAAGAAACCTCCCCATCAGTGGGAGTTGATATGATGGGGGAGTCGAGATTCCAACGTGATGCAACATGTCGCCACATCTATAGTAGTTCCATCAATTCTGTTACTTTCAATTACTGCCCCGTTGTTAAGATACGATCATATGAATGCTTAAAATGCAGCATCTGCAGAGTCGACAGGTCCAGTTTGTCCCATTTGCATGCTCTTCTCAAGTGCTCATGCGATTGATAGGTTTGTCCTACTGTTCCAGGTTCCCAATTCGTTGGTTTAAGCTCAAACGTACGGGACTCTGTTTGTAACGCGAATATAATATAGAATCACGTTGTTTTGTTTAAAATTCCTACGTTTTAAACATGCCTAAAACGTAACAATACTTCTGATAAATTGTGATGGTTCAGATAACAAGATGTTTTTAACAGTTCCTCTAATATGGCATGTTCTTTTTGATATCGTCTTATAACTTTTGGTTACAGCTTATAACTTTTAGACTGTTCATGAAAGAGAGTATAAAGTAGAATTTGTGGCCCTCGGATATCTAATCCAACGATCACAAATCTGGATGATAGTTAGAAAGAAAACATCCGGGTGATATTTATCAATACCCTAAAGTAACAGAAACTCGCATGAGTATGAAGTAACATAAATTCGCATGTAGTTTTGACCGATATAAATGAAGTCGTTACAGTATGTACTACAATCAAGTTGAAAATCTTGTCTTAAAAGATACTCTGTTTAAAAAGATAGTTAATATGGGAAAGCTAAAAAACATCGAATGCAGCTGAAAAGAAGAGGCATGGCGCCTGACCGAACAAAGGTCATTATTATCCCCAAAGCTGCCATTAAGATGAGTTGTTAGTCGTGAGATCTCATAAAGGCTGACACGTATAGCATCCGAACTGTTCAAGTTGACGTCGTCCTAAATGCACCATGATCATTCCGGACGAGTAGTGCGGTCAGATAGAGACGATGCAGCTTTTCCTTTGTATTTCTTTTTTGGCTACAAACGTCACTGGATCTGGATTTATAGTATTTGCACACAAACGGCAAAGTGTGAGTGGTATGCAGTTTTCTCACGGCAGGTTTTCAGCACCTTTTTAGCCTTGGAATTACTTGAGCATACAACACTTCGGGAGAGGATATATAATAATCTTTATCTCACATCAAGACAAATAGTGCACTCTCAGAAGTGTCCCATTGAAAATCGACGATCCAGAGAAACTCTGAATTTTTTTTACTGACTAGCAAGAACCTTCGAGGACCGTTCAGAAAAATCCGAGGGTTCTTGTTACTTGATTTTTGATGGGACGGCCTGACTAACAGTGTTAAGTGTGCTAGTCGAATACCAGGATCACTAGCTACGCGGTTTGCACTGCAGCACAACAGGAGAGGACCCAATGGCACAGCATTTCCCTGCAACAAAGTGGCCGGATTATCCGAACGTTTGCTTTTTGTTCGTGGTTGCTTCAGGAATGAATAGAGGAATCGTTCACCGGCGGCTACTTACCAAAGGGGTGCTCCTAAATCAGCCTCGTGCAACACCTGTTTTTCGCCGCCGATTGGGGATGGAACCGATGAACACACATCCCTTTTAGTTTTCTTAACCTGTTCGTCTGTCCAACCTACACTGCTGGTCGTGCAGTGCAAAGAAACCAGTTTTCCGCTACAGAATGGGCGGCTGTGTACGTGTTTTTCACTAGCGATCACAACGTATCAAGTTCAACGATACAGTGGCGGATCCATAAACCCTCATTTGTGAGGTCATCTGGCGTGTACGTTCACTTGTTATGCTGGATTGTACATGGATAGAGGACCAGCAGACAGAAAGGAATGATGACCAAACATACGCAGATTAGTTCCTGTTAAGTTGCTTTCTAGTTAATTAGAATACCATGGATCTGGAGATATTTGCTTAGTGGACAATGGGCGAAATAGGGGCCAGTGTGAGGCTATGTGAGCGGCTACGTCAAGTTCTCGATCAAGTGGTGACACTATTGGATGCGCGAGTTCAGTCTTGACTAGCCTGGCCATAATTGAGCACACACGTCTGGGGGGATTTGACAGTGGTCTAATTTGACCACCACTAATGGGCGCAATCGATCAGCTTGGTCAAAATATGGTGCGATTTGCCTTAGAACTAGCCAATCGCATGTTATATATGGACAACGATCAGTAACTGGTTGCTTTCGTGTTTGTTAATCACGGATCCGAAGACCCGTGTAACACACCTATGAGGCCGTCGGTTTTCCCCACAATTATCTAGGATGTTCAATTGCAGAGTTTTAAATATAAGTGTGCATTAAATCTGCTCATACTTTAGACTTAAAAGCCAAACTTTATTACAAAAGATTACGGTATATCAGCCAAGTTTACACCATAAGGGGCATCTAACCCTAAGGTTTATATTACATCACAAAAAACTTCCAAAAGGTCTATAGACGTGCTTGAGAATAGACGAAATCTAAAAACAGTAATTATCTCCTACTAAGGGATCATCACAGTTTTCATCGAATGGTTCTTCATTATCTTTCTAGATTTCTTCTGTTGACAGTTTAGCAAGTATGAGTATAATTGTACCCAATAAGTCATATGGGAATAACTAATTATCTACTTGCTAGTATTTTATCTTTTCAGATTTTTTCTGTTGATAATTCAGAAAGTATGAGCATAATTGTATCCAACAAGTCATAGGGGAATAACTAATTATCTACTTGCTAATATTTCAATGGAGTGCAATGTGTTGGTTTCAGTATTGTATTTGTGGATGCAAGTTTATTTATAAACAGTTCTAAACATGAAAAGTAAAACATTATATCTTCTTAAGAGATCTAATTGAGGTTTAACTAACTTAATTACCAACTTAAAAATCATACCAATACTATTTATGCCTTTTTATTGTGTTCACCCATTAAACACATATTTATTTACTGGAAGTACAACGTATCCGAATACTATATATTTTACTATACAGAGTTACCTAGTTTTATTCATAAGATTTCTCAAACTCACAATGTCATGCAATATACATGCAACATGTTAGCGTACAACTGAGTTGAGATAACAAAGTTGTTCACTGCTCTTTCTCTGTCTAGCTTCTACTCAGTAGGCTCAAGACCATTCAACCTGTATCGAAAATTCACAAGCCAATGCGGAAATTACAACCCGACGTTGAGTGAATCTACCGTTGTGAAAACGACAAGTAACTTTGCTGGTCTCACTTTCGTTTCACATCTTTTTCACGGGCTATCATGAAACTTTGGAATAGCTAACTTTCCTGTAGACATTTGATCAAATTGAGCAATGTACTAGCCAAATTTGACAAGTTAAACTTATAGTTGAATGATTTCTGGGTCATTTACTTAGCATAAGAGTCTAGTCTTTATTTTCCTCTAACGAGGCCATCATCCATATTTCATGTGCACATCAACACAGTACCATCGAACCAAACCAAAGCTTCCACCTTAGGATAAGGTCATGAGAGCTTCAACTATCTAATGGCTTCTCACCAATTAGCCTTAATCCTAGTGCCATTTTAAAATCTAATGGCATAAAACTAAATATTCTTAGTAGTTTAGTTAAATCATTTGATTGTCTAATCCTATTAATAACTAATTGTACAATAATTAATAATCAAGTTTTTCAAGGTGAATATGACTTACAAAATTAGAACATGGCCTTTTGGTGGTAGGATTTAACTAATTCTCATCATTCTAAACTACTATTTTATGTAAATAAAAGTGTGTAAATAACATTAAGAAAAATAAAGCTACTTAAGTAATATGGGTTCAATATGATGAAAGACATGAGACCTGCCTTCCTGTTCATACTCTTCAACTAGGCCTACGTTTTCTGGATCTTGGCTTGTGTCTATAGCGGACTGTTCAGCAAATCCGAATGCTATCGCAAAGAAATAAAAGAATGAGTTCGTGCTTGAAAGAATACGAGCTATGATAAATAAAATATCCAGAAAAACTTTAAACATGAGTGAGTTTGAATAGTTAAGGTTTAAACGAAGTCTGGATGGGTCAAATGAAGCTAAAAATGGTTTAAACAGGCTCGATATGGTTGAAATGGGTATAAATATGCTTACGGATTTTAGGTGAATAATAACGGGTCAGATAAATAGTACCAAGTTGGCACTATTGCTAACAGGTCGGGTTAGATGAACAATAATGGTTTGGGCTGATTTTCACAACTAAACAGTAATGGGTTGGACTGTGACAGTGCTGGCTGGGTGTGAACGATGTTGGGCTAAGATGGGCTTTAGGCTGGCTCTACTAGCCCGACTATTTAGCCTGCAAAGTGCAAGGCCTGTTCGGCTTGAGCTCGCACTTATGGCTGCCCGAGCGGAGGCAAGCAACAGCGATGGCAATTGAGCGATGATGAGGGTAATCAGCAAGTGGTGCAGTGAGGGTAAGTGGGATTTGGGCAACCTAGTTTGGTTATGCATAAGGTCGGAGGGGCACCAGAGATGGCTAGCGGCGGAGGTGGCTCGTCAGAGTAAGACCATGGTACAACAGTGATGTGGTATGGCTTCAACTAATCCAAAGGCGGTTTGAGCTTCTAAGGTGCATAAGGATCCTAGTGGTGGCGATGGCTTGGTCTAGGTTGGCCTGTGCGAGGTTGTCCACGGTGGCCGTTCATGGCCGTCGGTGGTGCATGGCACCGGTAGGCTAGGGGCGACAAACTGGGTCGGAGAGGTTGGGGGTGGCATTGTGGTGCTACGGTGACACTATGGGCATGAGGAATTGGATCAGGGTTGAGGCTATCGGAGGAATTGAGTTTTGTGCTCACCGATGAGAGCTTCGGTGGTGGCGGCGATTCTTGGCCGAATATGGGAGAGAAGGGATTTGGGATTGTGATTTGGTGTTAATGAAGGCTAGCGAGCGACTCGGCTTGGCTTTTATAGCCCGATGAAGGCGGTGGCGACAGGAGAATGGCGAAGGTGTGGCCGGCGTGTGGATGGTGGCGTGGATTGCCAAGGTGGTAGTGATGTTGGCAGCTGTGTTGGTGATGAGAGGTGTGTGGCATATCTCTTGTGCGAGCGCGCAAGCTGGCGGGGCGAATTAAGGTGCCAGGCACACGTCGAGCAGTTGGTGGCCGAGGTGGTAGCAGTGAGGTTAGCGGTGGCAGTGGTGTGGCGTGTGGCTGGGAGCAATGTGACGGCTATTTAATGTCCGATCGATGAGGTGGTGTGGCACTGCGCAATGGTAGACAGAGTTTTTTTTTGTAGCGGCAAGCAGACGTGGCGTGTGGTGAGCCGAGCGAGCGCACGAATGGCGAACTGCTGTGTGGCAGAAGGAACAGGGGAGGTGGTGCCAGGGAAGAAAGGTGCCAATCACAAGATGAAGGCGGGTTTTCCCGAATAGGAAAACGGAAAATCGGGAAGAGCTTTAGAATTTGGCTAGTTTTTCGAATTCAAGCAAATTCAAATAAATTTTAAAATTTTTGAAATCTTAGGGTCATTTCAACGTGCATGATTATTCAGCACGAAATGTCTTATCCAACTCCGGTTTTCAACTGGTGAGGTAACACTTACACAGGATAGCTCGACAGCTAAGGGCCTGTTTGGAACAGAGGAATTTCACAGGAATTTTGCAGGAATTTTACAGGAAACAGTTCAATTCCCGCAGAAATCGGGAAAAATTCCCGCATTCCAAACAGGGCCTAAGGCCGCTCGATCGTTCGGGCTTCAAAGCGTCTTGGTTAAAAGGGCGGATTTTTGTTGGATATAATTAGTAGCACGAGAAAGTTGGCTTAGCTTACAATCGTACACGCCAAATTAAGATCGTGCATTTTTATCAATCGTGCACGCGCGTACGTCGTCTAGGGCTCTAGGTCACGATACGGTGGTCACACGTTAAGAGTCAAATCCGCACACGAGATCAAGACAGGCAAGAACTAATTCCGCTTTTGTATCTCCGCAACCGCGCGCGGACCCGAACCGAACCACGACACGTCCGCACGGCCGGCTCACGTCTGATCTGATCGAATCTCTGATGGACGTACGTGCGATGGTGCAAAGCAGCTAGCAGCCGAGGCCGCCACGCAGCTAGCGCACGAACGAACGGCGCAACCAACCGCAAAACGCGCCACGGGACGGTGCCGGGGCGCGATGCATCGGTGCGCCGCGCGCGCGCCTCCTCGGCCACCCGCGCGGCCGAGAGCCCGCCGCGCGAGGCAGGCCGTGTGGCCCGGGTCGCCAACTTTTTGCACGCACGTTGGGGGATTCCCGTCGTCTCATGTCGGCAATCCCTGGGTCGGACGAGACGAGTGCGGCCGAACTGGCGATCGATCGATTCGCGTTCCGAGACTTGTCGCCACCAAACGATTCGTGTTTACGAGGCACATCAGATCAATGGTGGCACTTAGCTCGCAAAAGGAGGCCGTCCGTCTTGTTGTTTTGCACGCACGATTGCTCGATTTGTTCCCGGTCGATGCACGCTCTCGCGTAAAGGAGTAGCACAAAGATTTTGCGGAAACTTTTTCTCGCGTGACCGCTACATGTGGCAGCTGGGAGATTGCAAGTTGATAGTACATTTAGGTCTCCTCATGCTAGCACAATATCACTGCAGCAGCCAGGCGTTCGACGTGGGGACACGTCGTGTATTACTTACTACATGGTAAAGCAATGCAGGGAGTTACACGTTATAGCAATGATGCTGTTGCAATCTATATGCACCACAGATTATCCTCTTTTTACAGGGAGAGAATCCTGAAGCAGGAAACCTTAAGAGCCCTCTGTCTCTCGTACGATGAAAAGGCAGTGGATCACCATCCAAATCCATAAAGAATTCTCTCCAAACCAAGCGTTTTGCTTTTGCGGATACGTCCAACGCAATCGTCACCCCGAGTGTGCTCAAGGCATTCATTAGCCTTTCACGCCCTTGCGCACCAAGATCCCTTTCTCGGCGTAAAGCAGGCATCGCCCTTGCATATATTCCTTAAATAATTGCCAGTTTAGGCGCACCTGATTGGATTGCAATGGATAAGACTTAGGCATGTTCATTTAGACTTAAGTTTCTGATTTCTGCCTTATTTTTTTTACTATTTTTAGATTTTATTTTATCTTGTTTTTTTGGTTTTTTGAACTTTTTTTGCCGGTTCTTTTTCCCGTATTCATTTGCATTATCCGTATCGGGTTAACATATTTTTCTATTTTTATTTTTTTAAATTTTGTTACACCAAATAAGCCACAATCAGTTACAATGTAATTTCAACCAACTACAGTGCAATTTCAACCATAAAACAGCTTATTTCAGCCCAATTGAGCGCACCTAATGTTGAAATATTTGCAGTTTTAGCAACTTTTCACATTTAATTCCAGTAGCTATTATAAAATTAAAAGCATAATTCCAGTAGCCTTTAATTGACATAATCAACATATAAGTAAGTAGATGTTGTTAGTGATTGTATTTTTATGTAATATTTATTTCATAGTAATTGTTAATCTGTAGTATTGTACTGCTATTATATATATGTATGTATATATATGTAATTATTTATTTGATTGTAATTTTTAATAATGTAGTATTGTACTGTTATTATATATGTATATGTATATTTATATAATTATTTATTTCATCGTAATTTTTAACTTGTAAAAAATGCACTATTAAACAACAGTTCATCAATCTAGTAATTAAAAATGTGATGCTTCATATTGCCACCATTATATATGCATATGTATAGGTATAGGTATAGGTATATATATACTTATATATATGTATGTATGTACATATGTATATATATACATATACACACACATATATGAATATATAAAATATATAATACATTTATGTATGTACTGTTTATATTATCTTAAATTTCAACTAGTAGTATTTTATTGTCATTTTTAATATGTAGTATTATTTATTTCATTGTAATTTTTAATATGTAGTATTGTGTTGCCATTATATGTATATGTATGTATATGTATATTTATGTAATTATTTATTTCATCATCGTTTTTAATATGTACTATTTTACTGCCATTATATATGTATATGTATTTCATCGTAATTATTAATTTGTAGTATTGTATTGTTGTTATATATGTATATGTATATTTATGTAATTATTTATTTCATCATAATTTTTAATTTGTAAAAAGTGCACTATTAAACAATAGTTCATAAATCTAGTAATTAAACAATTTTTAATTTATGTATGTACATATGTACATATACATATATAGTATATAATACATATATGTATGTACTGTTTATTTCATTGTAAATTTTATTTTGTAGTATTTTATTGTCACTATCAATCTTCATACTAATATCTATCATATTTTTTGGAAGGTGTGTCTTTACTGGAGCTTCTCGAACAATTCTACGATGAGAACCGCCGGTACCACTCATGAATGGCAGCTGACGTGGATGGACCTTTACCCTTCAAGTTGCGGGGAGGGAGGGATCATTGGGAGATAGACGATCACTACGTCCCGATCCTACCGGCCATGGGCTTGTTGCCCTTTACGAGGCTAGTCTTTATCGGATTCCAGTTCACCCTCGATGGTAGCTTATTGGCAGCACTGGTGGACAGGTGACGGTCCAAGATGCACACATTTCGCTTTTGGTGGGGTCAGATGATGATCACTCTCCAGGACATCTCGTTCTTGACCGGTCTCCCTCTGCAAGGTGACGTGGTTGTTCCAGCCCCTACACCGGTGGACTGGAAGGAGAGGCTAGCCTATCGGTTCGGCCAGGCTCTCCCAGAGGGTTCTCATGCCGTCTCCCACACTTGGTTGAAGCATTTCAATGTGTGTCCGCAGGATGCACTGGTCGGGGTCATCAAGACACACCTCGTTAAGTACCTTATTCAGCTCTTTGGTTGGAGCATGTTTCCAGCCACACATAGTGATATTTGCAACCTCGAGTTTATCCACCTCATCGAGTCTTTGGTTGACGTGGAGGTTGGGGTGATGCCTCAATACAATTAGGGATTAGTCATCCTATGCGCCATATATCGGGGGTTGTGTGATACTTGCTAGCGCGGCACTGGTGATTCCCCCAACCTGGTCATCTGCTACATGCTCCTGCAGCTGTGGAGTTGGGAGGACTTCCCTGTCAAGCGTCTGACCATCTTGAGGCTAGTGCATCCATTCGGCGAGTTCACCGACCCGATAGACGGGCCCAATGTGGGCTTTCGGTGAACTGGTGTCCGTCTGTGCTGGGTGAAGGATAGGCCGTCGAGGTGCTACTTGTCGTGGCACGATGAGTTCAAGTCGTTGCACGACAGTGACATAATCTTGGCTCCATGGACTCCAGAGTTTATGGTGAGTGTAGCGCCACACGGGCTGTCTGTGCAATGCTTCCAGGATGTTGAGTTATCGACAACGACATGCCATCTGGTGTTCGTATACATGGTGGAGGCTTAGCACTGCAGCGCATAATGCGACAGTTTGGTTTATACCAGATCGTGCCGCTCCAGACGGTAGGTTCCTACCGCGAGCCATACATCGGTGAGTCAAACTTCATCCGAGTAATGTTTACACTTTGCATATATCGATGATTCCGAAAATACAGGCAATCAAGGGTGGGTCGCCATGGTATGGACTGGCAGCCACTACACCAAGAGTGGATGACAGCATGGACGGACAGGGTGCTATTGGATGTCGTAATAGAGTAACATCCGTACGATGTTCGGATATACGATGAGTACCTACAGTGGTACGTACCCCAATCACGTGACAGACTCACCGTTCGTCCACTAGATTGCCCATAGCAGGTCACACAAGATGACAACCTACAATGCTCAATTGATCGCCACAACAATTCGCGGCGCCATGACAACGTAAGACAATTGCAAATTCTGATCATTTCATTTATGAAATTCATACTAGTTGTTACTGAACCTATTTTATATGTCACTTCAGTTGGAACGGGCACAGCTCATCGCAAGCATGTCAGAAACCACCATCAACAGCCTAGACATAGCACCAGCACTGCAGAAAACTTTCAAGTACATTCTATCATAGGCCAAAAATAATAATGGACAACTTGAGTTGCGGTCGATCGACGGAGTACGCCATGTGCATCGAGCACCCAATGGGGGCACCGTGCTCACCTCGTCACCCCCAGGTCATTGCGACCTAGCAAGTCTGTATGGCCATTGCAACCTACTGAGTCTGCTCGGTGTCGTAGTACTAGCTGTCGATCATCCACGAGCTAGATCAACGAGAAGGTAACTTATGTACAAACCTACATTTTGTTTTTCTATTGTGCCTTACATCCTACTAACATCATGGTGTTCTCCCGCCGTAGGTCCGTCATCGAGATGCATCACTTCTACCCTCTGCACCACCTACACAAACTACTGCTCCCCATCGTTCATCTTCGCTGCACATCCGGGAGGTACGATATTCACATTCTACATCTAGAATATGCATTGTTACTAACATCGTTGCATCTTGCAGCCTTCAATTCAACGTGAGGATGACGCTTGCAGCCTTCAATTCAACGTGAGGATGACGACCAGTCCACCGATGATAATACGGGCCTCTCGGCTACTTCCAGGGAGCAGTACATAGCGCAAGGGTTTTTATCGTACGCAGGGCAGAGCTCATCATTTGCACCATACGTAGGATTTGGGGACTTCGTTGGGTAGAGCTCCTCCGGCATCATTGTCACACTGTACGGTGAAGGCTATGGCTCCTCTACACACCGGGGATTCCTAGAATCCTTTGTTAATGACTTCATCTTTAGCGGCCCCCAATTCAGCATGTCGATGTAGGAGCACATCGACACTTACCACTAGATACTGTTTGGTGTACCTCAGTCTATTACACCATCGCCGGCCACTCAACAAATGCAACAGTCTCCATACCTCCTCCGAACCAACACACAAGCTTTGGACCGGCTATCGTACTCCACGGGATATGCTCATGCTCAATGGAAGATAGGGCCACACACGTGGAGGTAGATGCGGTGAGGAGATAGCAATGGCTCAAATGAGTGAGCCATATCACATCCTTTTGAACTATTATATGTACTCCTTACGTAATTGAATAAAAAATTGCACCATTAAGTCCACTACTATAATTTTTTTTATCTCATTTCCTATATTCAGAAATTCGTACAAATGGATTTCCTATACGTGTTCAAAGAACATTGCATCACGAGATTTCATCACTATATTTGTAGTGATGTCACTTACCTTATATTTGACTACTAAAAATCTATAAGCCTTGCTATTTTTAGTATATCCTAGAAAGACATAATCAACAGTTTTGGAATCAAGCTTTCTTTTCTTCGATAACGATACATGCACTTTTGCAAGGTATCTCCACGTTCGAAGGAATGATAAGTTAGGTTTCTTCCCTTCCATCCTTCATAAGGTGATTCCTCCTAATTACAAGGCGGAACCCAATTTAGGACATAATAGCTTGAAAAGCTAAAGAGTAATTGACAGTAACAACTAATGTGGTTAGAGCTCAAATCTAAACTAGAATATCTTACCAAATTTAGTATTAGACAATAATCATCATTGACCAATTAACCCAATCCCTCAACATCACTTTATAATTTCTTCTAGTAGAGATATCAAGATAATTACTCATGGCAAGAGTCTCTAACAAGAATAGTGTAATGCAAAGAGATGAACACCGAAATACTCACAAAGTTGATGGCACTCAAAGCCACTGAGAAGAAACCAGCAAGGCGCACCACATAACACTGTCCCAGAAAACTGATTACCTCACTATATCATGAATCTGAGACACAGTTGAAGGAGATATAATGCCAATCTTCGCAAATCGGGACACACCGAAAAACGAAGCCGAGGTACAGGAGTATGTTGTACAAGACCAACAAGGATGCTCCGGCCAAGAGCACCACAAAACTCCACACTCTTCTCTCCCAAATCAATTTGAGTAAGCATATTCAAATCTCAAAAGGCCAAATCCCCAATCCTTCACATTGTCACTCCTCAAGAAGTGACAGCGCAAGAAACTGCATGGGAGATGCCCAAAGGAGAGGAATCCAGACCTTGCTGCTGTCCACGTTGGAGAAGAGCATGGCACAACAGTAGCTCTACAACTAACTCAAATCAATCGAAAAAGAGAATGAATAACTAGAGAGGACTTATCGATGCTCTACCCAAAGGAGAAGAGGGAGCCGGCATTTATAGGGAGAAGAGGTGAGGTGGCTGGCATGGCTGCTGCCAATGGCCGATATAGAAGCGCCTGGGCAGAACTCATCAACTCGATGTCAAAAATGCATTCTTGCATGACACTTTCTCTTAGGTGGTGTTTTGGTGCCACCTATAGGCTTTGTTGAATCAATCTCTCTACAGCCTTAAACAAGCTCCCCGTGCTTGGTACCAACACTTTGCTACTACGTTGAGACAATCGGGTTCAACTACTCCAAGTCCAACATTTCTCTCTTTGTTCTTCATAGCCCGTTGGGTATGACTTTTCTACTCCTTTACATCGATGACATTGTGTTAATATCCTCGTCAACACAGCTTCTTGAGCAGCTCATCACTGCTCTCAGTTCTGAGTTTGCCATGATAGACATGGGAGACATTCATTACTTCCTCGGCATTGTCGTCACACCTACTTCCTATGGCCTGTTGCTGTCGTAGTCCAAGTATGCCATAGACATCATTGAGCAGGATGATATGATGACTTGCAATCCGTCACCAACACCAGTGGATATGTCGCCCAAGCTTGCAGCCAATGCCGACCCTCCAGTTGTAGACCCAACAGTGTATAGCGGCTTCATCAGGGTGCTGCAGTACCTCACCTTCACTAGACCTGACATCACCTATGCCGTGCAACAAATATGTCTTCATATGCATGACCCACGAGAATGGCACCTTCTGCTAGTCAAACGGTTGCTCCAGTATATCAAAAGGACACTTCACCATGGTCTGCAACTCCTGCCTTCATCGAGTGATGCACTGATTGCTTACACCAATGTCGATTGGGTAGGCTGTCTAGACACGCGCCGCTCCACCTCCAGCTACTATGTGTTTCTCGGCGAGAATCTTATGTCTTGGTCATCCTAACGTCAACACACGACTTCCCGTTCCAGTGCGGAGGCAGAGTATAGAGCGGTGGCCATTGCCATCGCAAAGACTAGCTAGGTGCGCCAACTCCTTCAAGAACTCCGGCATCCTCTACCAACAGCTACTGTCATCTTTTGTGACAACATCAGCGCGGTATACATGTCGATGAATCCTATTCAACATCAACGCACCAAGCACATCAAGATTGATTTACATTTTGTCCATGATCAGGTCGCTCTGGGGCAAGTCTGCGTTCTTCATGTTCCATCATCGCACTAATTCACCGACATCTACACCAAAGGCTTACCGTCATTACTGTTTATGGACTTCCAGGACAATCTCAACGTTCGCAACACTCCCGCCGTGACTACGGGGGAGTGTTAGGTAATAGATTTGCCCTAATTGTAATTCGGACTAACCATAATTAGTTGGATAAGTATGGCATGTAATCCGGCTCAATATGGTTAGGATCAACAGGGATTTCTCCCTTGTAAACTGCAATGTAATCTGGTATATATTGCTGAGAAATGAAAAGCTACAGTGTGGCCGATTCCCCAACTCTTTCAGCAACGCAAAAGACAAGAGTTGATGATTAAGCTTAAGGCGAAAACAGAGCCAAGTTGTGTACACCAAGCCACCAAGGTGATGCAAACGAACTTTGGCACGCATGCATGCCTAAAGTTGCTCACGTACGCAGGTGCTTTAGCTAATTAAACCTCCACAAGGTCGCCACGCACTAGCTAGGTAGGATTGGGAGGAGCTAGCAATGTGGATGAAATGGGGGGAGAGAGGAGAGAGAGATGAGAGGCCATTATGATTTAAGGACCCTTGTACTGATCAAGGGACGCTCTTAATTGGCGATTACTTGTAGTAAATTATTCGCCACCATCGTCAAATCATGCCTGCCTTCATCCGCTGATGCCCCCGTTTGATGATTTCGGGGTCGCCGTCGCGCGCTGCTTTGCGTGTTGCCGCGTAACAATCCGCGCGCCCGGCCCCCGTGCTCTATGAAGGGACAGTTGTCGCTTGGCGAGCAGCTCCAAAAATTCAGGGGTGATCATTTGGGCTTTTTTTATGGCTTATGGCCGAAAAGTACTGTAGCTAGCTGAAAAAAGCACTGTAGCTGACATAGGCTTATTTAGCATAATTAAATTTAAAAAATTAAAAAATATAAAAAAATATGTTAGCCCATTGCGTATAATACAAACAAATACGGGAAAAAAAGAACCGGCAAAAAAGCTCAACAAAAAGCCAAAAGTTCAGAAAAAGACGAAATTTATGAATAGTGAAAAATAAGCCGGAAACCAGAAGCTGAAGCTCTTTTGATCACCACTGCGTTGGAGAGGCAAGAAGCAAATATAGATATTTAGTTTTTTAAAGTAGTCTTTTTACTTCTTTTATTTCCGTCTTATTTTGAAAATAAGATAAGGGTTACAAACACATCACACACTCTATTTCTTTTGCTTTAATCTTATACATGTATCTCTCACTTTTCCAACCGCTTATATTCTCTTGCTAAAGTTCATTTCTTTAGCCACTACTATTTCGTCTGTGTCAACAATTGCAGCAGGCCTACGCTGTGCATGATTTCGTCTATAGATCATGTAGATCACGTCAGTAGGACTCAAACCATGACCGTTAGATAAGCCGTTAAATATAAGATACGCTAATGTACTAGTTGGATTAGTCGTCGGTTAACGAAAGTAAGTCCATCTGAACTGCACTTCTTTCGCAAACTGTTTCGAAGGTGCTTTTTTCGCTATTGATTTTCTGTCACTTTTGGGTTAGTTGGTACTTTGGTTATCAGTATATACTGCATTCGGCAGCTCGGAAAAGCCAATTCCGTAATCCATATGGGCGTCAGAATGCACGCTGTAGAATTGGCAACCACAACTAAACGAACTCCAAGAGGCAAGGGAATTAAGAGAGCAAATACGAACGTAATTGATCGAAATAGCAACTCAAAGCTCTCATCAGCCCAACGCTGCATGCAAGCCGCAAGAGACGGCTCATGTCATGCACCAGGAACTACTAGTAACAACGTCTCAGCAATTAAAGAACTGCATTTTTGTGTAAACTGGTTTAGGAATTAGTTCGCTCTCTTCTTGCTCCCCCTCGTCGTTGGCCTTGCCCTCGGTGCGACCGGCTCGGAGACAGAAACTCCGGTGCTCGTTGACGAGCTCTTCGCGGCTCTTCCCGCTGTCCTCCACGCCTTCTTCTCAGGAGAAATGACAGTGAAGTGTGGTCCTCTGCTGCAGCTGCGGGCTGGAGCAATGCCCCAGTCTCCTCTGTCTTGGCAGCATCGCCTTGACCGTGAGGTTCTGCTATCCTCTTCACCGCGGCACTGGCGCCGGCGGTTGCGGCTCGCCGTGGCTTCCCGGCGGCAGCCTTTCTTTCTCTTGCGGTCCCTCTTTTACTTGGCCCCTTCCTACATTTGTTTCCATTTTTCTGCTCTTCTTCTTCTTCTGTTTTCGTGTCAGTATAAACGATTACAACAATGTGACAGCTGATGAGCACTTCTATTTTATCCCACAACGCCATGTTACTTAGCATGCATTACCTGTATGATAGAAAGAGGAGTCAATATTGGCAACAAGGCGAGCAGCAGCATCCTCATCACTGTCACTCTCGATCACAGCCACCTTTGAAATGTTAAATGAAATAGTAGTAGTAGGGAAAAATAGGGTAAAGAGTGTAAAGGGATGTAACTCCTATGCAATGTTCCCTTCACAATAGTTCAAAGAATTCCAATTTCAAATCATCCAAACCTTCTTAGCTTCTTTCATCTTTTGCGCTGCAGGTATCATTTGCACAGGTTCGCAATATCCAGCCTCACCATCATTTTCAATAGCCTTGAATGGGAAAAATTAAACCATCACTAGTATGAAACAGGTTCTACATAGTCGTTTGTTGGAAAGAAAATCGATCAAACCTCTTTATCTGGCTTCTTTCTTTGCGCTGCAGGTTTCACAACCAACTGTTCGGCAGCGTTGCCTTTGGTGGCATATGGCAGACATTAAAATTTCTGTAGCATTGTACTATGAAAAGCAATTCTTGATTCAGAACAATGGATACTGTTGGGAAGTGGCTCTCATTTTAACCCAATCGGCCCACTGCACTAAAAGATCCATTACATGTATGACTATGGTAAGCCCAAAATAGCTATGCCAGGAAAAAGGCATATTTGCCCTCACTAGCATAAACCCCAATGGGGCCTTTGTGTAAACAAGCTCCACATGGCTATAAATATGTCTATTAGAGCATCTCCAACAATCCCCCTAAATCTCCCCCTAAATCAAATTATTGGGAAATTGTGTAAAAAGTCTTCTCCAACAACTCCCCTAAACACCCCCTATTTCTATCCCCCCCCAAAACTCTCCCAAAACCCAGGTAGAAACCGGGAACTTTCAGGGGTCCCGTATCCTCGCTCCCGCCGTCACGCGCGCTGGGAAAAAAAGTTCGCGGCACATTTTTCCTTCACAGCTCGCCGCCCCCGCCTTTTTCCCAGCCACATCTCCCCGCCCGCTGCCCCAATCCTGCCAAACCGGCGCCCCGTATCCCCGGTGCCCCCCACCTGGCGCCTCGTGTCCCCGGCGGCGTCCGGCCGTCGCGGCGCCCCGCGGCGGCCGGACGCTGCCGGACGCCCCGGCGCCCCGCGGCCTCCAGACGCCGCCCAACGTTGCCTGACGCCCCGGCGCCCCGCGGCCTCCAAACGCCGCCCGACGTAGCCCGCGGCCTCCAGACGCGCCGACGCCTCGCGGCCAGACTCCCCGACGCCCTGTGGCCTCCCGACACTCCGACACTCCGACGCCCTGCGACCCGACGCCCCGACGCCTGACGCCCTGATGCCCTGCGGCCTCCCGACGTGGTAACCATCTCGTATCTGTACTCCATGTTTTGAGATACTTGATGCCTGTGGATCTATACTAGGGTTTCTGTTTTGTCCATACACTGTGTGGTAACGAGGTTGTAAACGAAGCAGTGATAATAGGCATTTTCTGCAATGGAGGGACAGGGCTATTTCATGGGTTTGATGAACCAGAGTCCAGGAAATGCCAGAATGGAATGGGATGGCACAGGAAGCCCTCCGGAAGAGCAACCTGAACCTACTCCCACAACAAAAGGGAGCACAAAAAGTAGGAACAAGAACTTCAGCGAAAATGAAGATATACTACTCGTGAAAGCTTGGTTGAACACCAGTACAGATCCAATTCTAGGAACAAATCAAAAGCGTGCAGCATATTGGACAAGGGTACATGAAGCCTTCATTTGTGAAAAGGATGTTGTATTAGATCGTACTCCAAATTCTCTATCACATCGGTGGACAGTGATTCAAGAGTGTGTCAATAAGTTTTGTGGGAGCTTTGCTGCAATTGAAGGAAGAAATCAAAGTGGAAAGACTTTTGAAGATAAGGTACATGTTTTGATCACTATGTCTGATTTCTATTAATTTTGGTTGGCAACTAATATAATATTGTTTTTTTGTAGCTTATGGATGCACGTGCTTTGTACAAGGCTGAGGATAAAGAAAACAAATCCTTTACTCTATTGCACTGTTGGCACGTATTAAGATTTGAACCAAAATGGCATGACAAGATGGCTCAACTGGCAGCTCAGAAACCTACCCAAAAGAAACAAAGGGATCTTGGAGATTCAATTTTGGATTTGACAGGTGATGGAAATGAAGAGAATCTGAATTTTGCCAATAATGTCAACTGTTGCCCAGATCCTCTAGTTCCGAAGCGGCCAATTGGTAGAAAGAAGGCTAAACAACAGCTCCGTAATGGAGTAGGTGATGCTTGCATTGAGGCATTCGATAATATGTGGGAGAAAAAGAAGATATCCGATGATTACAAAGAAGTAAAAAAGGATGAAAGGTTTAACAAATCCTTGCAAATTGAACAAGAGAGGCTGCAAATAGAGAAGGACCAGTCGAAGCTAAAACTTATGTTAGAAGAGGAGAGAATCATGACAATGGACATTAGTGGTCTGCCTATTGAGCAGCAGCTTTACTATAGGAGCCTACGGAGTGAGATACTCACTCGTCGAGGGATCAACAGTATGGTCTGATTTTGCTCCGCTTCATTCAGTATCATCTGTTTTTAGTTTATTTCAATCGAACTTTGTTTAGGTAATTGATTCTGAACTTCCAAGGATCTTGTATGATTATCAGAATTTACTAGTTCAAGTGTTGAATGTGGACCTTATATTTTCCTATATGTTCCTGTATGATGCATGTGATGTTTCCTGTATGATGCTTGTGATGCTTCCTGTGATCCTCCAGGGCAGTCTCAATAACAGATGACCATAATATTCTTAAGCTCTGAGTTGGTTGTGGGAGCAAACTTCGTCCTAGATTGACCATCCTATGTGTTCCTCCAGGGCAGTCTCAGGTGCCGAAGCTGATTTGCAAAGAGTGGAGAGCGTTGAAGAACATTGATGTCGTTGTGTGATCCCGGTAAACCAAAAAAAACGTGCCAAATCCACAGGTCTTTAGAAGCAACAGCTTCTAATATTATAGTTGGCACTCTGACATGTCCTGAATACATACCGTGCCATGCTGTAGGACAATTCTTCCATTTCCAATGCATACAATCTATGGATCCTAACATTCCTGGAAACCCTCTTTCTTCTCCTATTGCCAGTAAGCGGGCCGTATCCTTCTGATTTGGCGCTCTCAAATACTCATCTTCAAATATTTGAACAACTGCAATGACAAGCCGTCTCATACTCTCAATAGCGGTACTCTCTCCAATACAAATGTACTCATCTGTGGAATCAGCTGATACCCCATAAGTTAGCATACGAAGTGCTGCTGTTACCTTCTGTAAACAACTTAATCCAAGTACATTACCTGCATTTCTTTTTTGCACAAAATACTCATCATGATCCTGTACCGCATTCATTATACGTAAGAAAAGAGGTCGGCTCATTCTAAACCTGCAAATAAATACAAAATTATTACAATCAATAGTAACTAAAATATTTTAATTAAACAGTAAACATGACACAATACGAACCTACGTCTGAAGAATTCTGGTCCATATGTAGGATCATCGGAGAAATAATCTTCATATAATTTTTGGTGTCCTTCTTGTCTCTTACGACGAACAATTTCATGCCCAGGAACAGAACCACCCTGTTTAGGTGCACTCATGGATGTATAATACGTATGAATTATAGATGCGGACTGGATAAAGAAATCATCATCATCATCCGATGAGGACGAGTCCAGTACTTGTTGCAACAAAGACTTGCGCCCGCTCATAGTTCCACGTATCTACAAGGACGCACCAAACTGAAGCAGCATCGGGAGATCGAAATCGGGCGCGGGCGCCGGGCGACGTCCTTGCGATGGCTGATGGCGAAGCGACCTTGTCAACGCGTGCTTCTGTTGCCACCGCAGAATCGAGCAACGGATAGCGAGACGAAGGCGGCGCGGACGCCGACGCGAGACGAGGGCTTCAACTTCCGCGCGGCGCACTGGAGTGACCTGCACCGGCGGCTCCACGAGGCGCTGCCGGCCGCGGTGACCGTGCTCTGGGGGCACCAGTTCCTGTCGTTTGAGGTATCGGATGACGGCGAACGCAGGGTCGTCGCGACGGCTTGCGTGCTCCCGACCGGAGAAACGGTGGAGGTCACCGGAGATTTGCTTGTCACGGCAGATGGCTGCATGTCGTCGATCCGCCGGCGCTTCCTCCCTGACCTCAAGCTGGCGGCCAACTCTCCAGGATCGCTCACGATCAAAATTACGTATCGAGCAAAGTAAATGGGCCGATTGTTAATGTTGGGCCAGATTCAAAATACTATTAGGATATATTTAGGGGTGCTGTTGGAGGAGGGACTAAAATAGGTTAACAAATTTTTTGGGCTGCCCCTAAAAGGTGTCTTTTGGGGTGGGTTTTTAGGGGGATTGTTGGAGATGCTCTTAGGGCACTATGGAGTAGTGAGGATCCATTTTTTTAGAGAAAGAGTTAAGCAGTAACACAAGCATAATAAACATATTGTACATTCACTCCCTACCTACTAGTCTCAGGCTCCGGGCAGCCCCTTTGTGGTCTCCTCATAGTCTCCATTATCCATTGTTTGGCCTATAACCACAACAGTTGGCATCATCCGTGAGAGTTGCAAGCTGAAGTAAGCCTAGACATGATGGCACCAAGGAGGACGACGAGTCGTCCTCCAAGCGAAAGAGTACTATGGTCGAGAGAGCCGTGGCAAGAGCAAGAGAGCCGGTGGTCGAAGGCCACCGCCCCCATGGCAGTGGCGCATGAGAAATAGCGGACCTATGGAGGGCCATGAGCGAGATGTAGGAGACCCGAAGTCAACAATCCCCTGTCGTGGTGGTCACAGAGGTGGTCGTGGAAAGGAAGGAGAGTCGCGAGGCCAACGCCAGCGCCCGCAGCGCCCCCTCCTTAGTGTAGGTTTGCAGTGAAGTGCCTGACCGAAGAACTTCAAAATGCCCACAGTAGACTCGTATAGGGGCAGCATGTACTGACGTGAATTTCTATGCGTCTATGAAACAGCCATCGAAGTCACGAGGGGAGACAACTCAATGAAAGCGAAGGGATTATCGCTTGCCCTCCAAGGAGTCACATTTTCCTGGTTTTTCACCATCGCATCCGGCTCCATATATGCATAGGAGCAAATCCAGAACCTCATATGGTGTAGGATTGATCCCGATCTTCTAGTGGATGATAATTCGATTGGTAGAGAATGACGTTAACAACGAGGCTACTTGACCAAAATATGATAAAGCCGTCCAACAATCGCTACACCACGCTCTTGTCATTATCAACCTTGCCAAGAACGATGGTTGACCTAATCGCGAAGATCAATTCCTGCAAGCAATCGAAGAACAAGTAAGAATTCAAGTAAAAAGCAATCTAAAAATTGCTAGATATAAAAGTCGCACAAAGATAATTGAAATTCTGTAATATGGATCTGTTGGTCTAATCGACACAAGAGACAATATGGAGTTTGCACACAAGAGGCTAAACTAATCTAAACAAAACCTAAGAAAGGAGGGGCCTAGGTCTATTTATAAGAGAAAGAAGGGCAAGGGTGGTGGCCAGGAAGGTGGGCACACAACCCTAGGAGGTATAAATCCCATGGGCCCAAGTGGAGGTGGAACAGTACCTTTTGACTCAGATTCAGAATCAACCCTAACTTGTTTTGGCGATTGCGGTGTGCTCAGAAAGAATTTTGAGGTGGAGCCAGATCTGTTGGAAAGAGCACGGGATAAGCTTTCCATGATGTACTCATCATGGTTATTAAGGTGGTGCGGCAAGGTGCGGCGACTCACTACCTTCACATAAAAATATCGCTTATGGTGCGTGGTGTGGCAAGCCATATGACGTGCGGCGTGGCGACACCATACACACATATTAACCTAGTTTAGTAGCAAATTAAATTGATAATGTAGTAAAACATGCATACACCATATCACCAAGTCATAGCAATAGCACCAAATCAGTAGCACCAAGCATACACATCAGATCAAAGAAATGCATACGGCCATAGTAGTAGCACCAACACCAAGCATATCAGTATATAGTAGTAGCCACTCATTGGAGAGGTGACGGGGGCACTCGGTGACCAGAGGAAACCGAAGAGGAGGCGCGGAGGAGGTGGCAGACCGGAGGAGGCGGCGGAGGAGAGGAGACTGGAGAGGAGGTGGACATTGGCATAAAATGCTCAGGGCGCAGTTCTTTTGGGCTTATGCTTAGGCTTTGGCTTCCATTTCTACAGTAACTCGTTGTTAAACGGTGTGTATTTTCAAGGCGGGGTCTACAGGTAAATTGTAGTACAAACTATACCGAGTTCAGTTGTACCACCCAAAATCACATGCGACTATTTTTCTTTGCATACTACCTCTCACAAATTGACCAAAATTCAAAAATATAGCCATAAGACTCAGCCCAAAAGAACCCACCTCAGGATTGAGGATTCGATGCGCACGTCCTAAAACCCATATTTTCTCTTTTTTATCTTCCTAGCTCTTTTTTCTCTTTTCCCCTCTTTCTTTTTTTCTTCTCTCAGCTGATCGGCCTTCTTCTCTTGCCTCGTCCTCTTCTTTTATTCCCCCACCCAATCTCTCTCCCTCATCCAGCCAAACAGCCTTACCTTCCGTTCACCTCCTCCCCTCTGGCTCCTCACTTGGCATTCCCCTCATATCCGACTGCCTCCTCTCCCTCACTCTCTCCCTCTTTCTTCGATCCGCTCCCCCACCCCCCATCCAGATCTAGGGGCGGTCGTTCCCCGCGTCACCGGTCGTCGGTCCTCCGCTGCTTCCCCTACCCGGCGTCGCCCCTTGGCTAACAGCCATGGTCGCGTTTTAACCCCGCCGCCCCACCCCCACCTCCCCTGCGGTGCTGGCTCCCTCTCCCAATCTACATGCTGCCGCCTCGGCACATTGGGTGCACCAATTAGGAGGTCATCGCTGGCTCGGGATCCACCACCAGCTACCTCTCCACCAGTTTCCCCTATGTGCCGTCGGACTACGGTTTGCCACCAATGACCTCGTTGCCACAGCTCCATGTTGTCCGCTTGTTGAAGCACGGTGAGCCGCCACGGCGATATGGCGATGTCGTATCATCGATATAGTGACGGCTTAACAACCATGATACTCATACACCTCAAACAAAGTCTATAGGTGAATTATATGCATGTTTGAAGCTAGTGATGTCTTCGAAGGCCAAATTGGATTCCAAAACGTGTCCAACTTGAACTCAGGCTTGACTTGTAGAAGAAGTGGCGTGAAAACCTTGAGGAAGAGTTGGGAAATATGTGGACTTGGTCTTGATGTGCTGGTTGGCTTTCCTTTAGGTTGACCCCAACCACGAGCGCCTAGTGTTGATGCAATTATCCTTGTATAGCTGTACAAATATATATTTTTATTATTAGATAGCATCATATTCTCATTAAAACAAATTGAATATGAAGAAATGAATTCACCTTTTGTTCAATCTTGGGAGCTATTGTCGTATACGTTTGTGGCGTGGTCACATCATCATGCACAACAACTTCCAAGGAAACTACATGGAGCGGGTCAACATTGACCAGCTCTTCGCGGTGAGGCAAGCGTGGGGGGAGAAGCTTCCAGAGTATTTCATGTGCTTCATGAAGGTTCACTACTAGGTGAAAGATGTCAATGAGATGACTATCATCAATGCTGCCATCCACGGCCTCTAGAAGGGACCGCTTGTAGAGTATAACGTGCAAAAGTCCATAAGAATGGTGGCTAAGCTCTTTGATAAAATAGAGAAGTACGCAAGGCGGAAGAGGACGTAATGCAGCGTAAGGCCAACACCGCACCGCCTGCCCCCGAAGCTAAGCCCACCCCAGGGGTCCTGAAGGAAGGCTCCGGCTGCAAGCAGCGAAAAAGACCTTGGGCCAGGTATGCTCTCAACATCAAAGGGGGCGCCGAGGAAAGCATCACTCCTAGAGGTCATGGTCATGACCGAAGAGGTAGTGGATGCAGAAGGGGTTGGGGCCGAGAAGATGGGCATTAGCAAGGGCCATGGTGCTAAGTGCACAATAGGTGTAACATCCCAAAAATTTGAAATTTGAAGATATAAAGTTTTTGAATTATTTTTGCAATATATTCTAATTTTTGGATTTGGATTTTATGGTGTTTTCTCAAAATTTTGGTTAAGGTTCCCAAAATTTGAAATAAAAAGAAAATATACAATTGAAAGGAAAATTCAAATTGAAATTAAGAATCTGAAAAGATGATCCAGAAATTAGGAGAGAGGAATGGAAATAAAATCTGGGGATTTATACAGGAAATTTTGCCAAAGTTTAACCCAAAAATATAGCAAGAAAAATAAATAATATATATATATATATAATATGGAATGGAGTTGGGCCAGCCAAAGCCAGCCCAACCCCATCCTTCCTTCGGCCGAACGGCCCAGCCGCGCGTGCACGCGCCCCTGCCAGCGGGCCCGTGTCGTCCTCACGCTGCCGGTGGCCCCGCCTCGCGCCTGCGTCGCCTCCCGCCACTGCCAGCGGGCCCGGCTTCGCCCCGCCCGCTCCCTCTGGCCGGTGGCCCCGCTATCGCCGCTCTCTTCTTCCTCCCCCGTCTCGCTCCCTTTTTCGCCTCTCTCAGCGGCCGCGCACCCCATGGCACACATGCACCGGCGACATCCCGGCCCGAGCCATCTCGTCGCCCTGGTGGAAAGCCTGTCGCCCTGTCGCCGCCCCTGGTTCCACCGCCCCCGGTTCAGCGCCGTCGCCCACAGATTTCCTCGCCCGATCGCTTCGGCCCGGCCACGTGGCGCCGGTCTTCTGCCCCGCTCCCCTCGCGCGTGAGAGACCGCAAAAGCGGAGGAGACCGCGCGGGCGTGGGCGTGCTGTGTCACGCACAGTGCGCCTGGCATTAACGCCGCCCGCGTCACCACCTGCCTCCGCCACCTGCTCCGACGCGACCGCACGAGCGCCGCCCGTTGCCAGCCCCCTCCGAGCGTGTATATAAGGTCGTGGACCCCCCCGTTGAGTTCCCCACGTTGTACTCGCCGTCCTCTAGCAGGTAATTGAACCGAGAGCCACTCAATTGCCGGCGAGCCACTTTCGTTCCCAACTCCGGCCGCCCGCGCAACCCATCAATCCGAGCTACCAAAACCCGATTCCTCTCACCCACATCATCTCCGGTGCGTCGCGAAGCCACCCCGGTCTCGCCCGAGCTCCCTGACGCCCGTACCTCGCCGTCACCGAGGACATCCCCGAGTCGCCGCCGCCGCACGACGCCGACCCACCTCCGGACTTCCTCGGCCCCGGGCGACTGCACCATCGTCTTCACCGTAGCTCGTGGAACGCGTTTCGCTTCTCCGCCGGACCTCCCCCACAACCCCTCGCCACCGGCCACCGTCGCCCCCGACTCCTCTGCTCGGTCACCTCGTCGGCATCCCTCAAAAGGATATTTCATCCTTATAGGGTAGGCAATGCCTCCCCGCTCACTTGGCTATCACCGCTCGCTCTCTTCCCCCTCCAACTCCCCGGTCGCGCGTTCGAGCCTCCGGCTCCGCAGCGCCGGGTTGAATTTTCTTTATTTTCCTTCGGGCTGACAGGTGGGCCCCACATGTCAGCCGCAGTAGCCAGAGCCGAGGCTGACCGCTGGACCCCACCGGTCAGTGGCACATCCGCACCAAGCCCGCACTAACATGTGGACCCCATGAACAGTAATCGGACCCACATGTCAGTAGCACAGAAAGTAAATAAAAAGGGAAATTAAAATAAATCTGAAAATACCAGTGGACCCCACATGTCAGGATTTGATAATTTCTGGATTTGACCGAAACAGAGAACTTTGACCAATCATAACTTTTTCATTTTAGCTCCAAATTGAATGAAACCAATTTCTAAACTTGTTTAAATTCAAGATCTATCTAATGGAACCAGAACCATATTTTTTGGAGTTCATTTGAATTTCTGGTGATATTTTGTTGATTGGTTGCTTTTCTTTTATTTGGGTATTTCGCACGATTAAATAGCATACGAGGCTTAGGAAGAGGAGGTTGAGGCAGCCAGCTTGGAAGCTTCTGAAGACCCATACCAAGACCCCCGCGAGCAAGGCGAGTTAACACCTTGATCATTTTGAACCTATGATTTTGCAAAGTTAATTTCTTTTAAATTATCAACATGCATGTTGTTATTTTATGTGATGAAATATGTTCATTTCCAGAAAGTGGTAGTTAGATACCTAGTATAATGCTTGCTAATAATGATCCGTTGCAATGCTTGGACATGTGAACCTTGTCGCCCTAGAAAAGTTTATATTATCATATCTTTTACCAGTAAGTCCAAATAATTATTGCGTGGCTTAGTATTGCTAGATAAAAACGGGGGTACATAGCTGCCCCAAAAACAACACTTGCAAAATGTGATATTGTTTGGGGGACAGTCATGGATGGAATGACTGTAGTAGGTGGACACAATATTTTCTACCTCTGAAAAATTCTAAAAATGATTAAATACTTGGATGGATGGTTTAGGGGCTGGTATGTGGTGCAGTGGATGCACAAAATGTGAAATGTGGCAGAACCATCCAGGTAGCCCTAAGGCCTGAATCTTGTCATGTCAACCCATGTAAATCAGTACAACCACAAGCTGGCAAAATGTAGGCAGGGTTAACTAATTTGTGTAGCTCCGAGGTGGTTACGTGAAGGTATGACCACGAGCAAAGGGATGGATGCGTAATATTCCTCGCCTTTGCCCGTGATGGCTCACGAGGGACCCTTCCCGCGGTATGCGTAATATTACTACGGAAGGTTGACCTTAGCGGGCGTAACCACAGTGGACTATGCATTGTAAAGGCCCTGTGATAGTCTATTCAACCACATGGCTAAGGAATCATGTGGGGCAACGAGTAGATATATCTCTTGTGGGTAAAGTGTGCCACTCTGCAGAGTCAAAACTATTCGAATAGCTGTGCCCACGGTCAAGGGCGGACATGGGAACGTAACTAGATATAGTTCTGTTTACAAAATAATGGGAACTTGTGAGAAGGGAAACTTGAAGGGCGAAGGACTGCCCTGGTTTCGGAATTGTCCTGGGTGTTGTCCCAGTGGTAAGTTAAGCGGCTATAACGTTGAAAGTTACTATATGGCGCAGACGCCATGTAATGGTGGATGGAATCTGTGTCAATTATAAAGATCAACTTATTTTATAAGTAAAAGTTTTGAGTTTAAGATTGCTAGGTCTCAGGGATTTTCCTATAATTGTATTCAAACGCGCTCTCCGCAAAATAAAATGAGCCCAAGCCATCCTTTGATTAGCCATACATGTTTAAATATTGCATTCTGTGTGTTGGCTTGCTGAGCACGGGGTCGGAGTGCTCATTCTCGCTTTTGCGACAAAATTCAGAAACAGGAGTTCAAGGACACTACGCCTATGAGGAGGCCCCTGCCAACGTCGACGGAAGCAAAGGTGATAATTAAGGCGTAGGCCTCGGTGGTTAGGCATAGACAAGTAGACTCTAGGCGTTGTGTACATTTATGTTACCGGGACCCTGGTGGCATATATTGTACACATTACCCTACTGGCCGCTTGCCTGTGGATTTGGGTTTACTTTGCTATAATTTCCGCTGCATTTATGTAATGAAGACATTTGGCCAAAGCGGCCCTTTTGTAAACATTCACCCGATGTGGTGTATTTCAGACTCTGTAATATTATTATGCGATGTATGTCATGATTCAGCAATGTACCTGTGTGCACTAACTACTGATCCAGGGATTAGTGCAGTGAGACACAGTAGATTCCGGATTGAAAAATCTGGGTCTGACAATAGGGGAGAGCACATCATGCACAATTGTTGTGAAAGTGGGGCCAGGGAGCATGTACAAGATACGAAGGCACCAGTGGTGGTGCATGTACAACAGTCCCCAGTGGTACTACTCGTCCAGCCCCCGTCGAGCGTGTTATGGATCCAGGCCCTTGATGATGGTCCCCACTGTGTGATCAACGCCATCACGGGTGAGTCACCTCTTAAATTCTCCTCCAAGTGATAGCAGAGGGCCTACACACCATGAATACGTCACATCGCCACATACCTAGCACACATGCTCCCGACGTGGGCCTAAGCAAATATCACCTTCACGGTGGATGATGCCTCAGGAGTGGACTTCCCTCGTCAAGATTAAGATGTACCATGTCATTACCAAGGGGTAATAACACTTGGGCAACAAATTATTATTCATTTGCTAGGTAAACACCCTTCTAACAAATAATAAGCCTTACCAGAGTTATGCAACAGAACTATAATTAGATATTACGCTTATTACAATAGTTAGCCATGCAGAGCTATGGTCTTAAGTACAAATATTTAGATACAAAAGGAGATACAGATAATTAGATAACCTATCTCTTGAAAAATAGGTGCTATTGGCCACTTACTCGTCCTAATTGTCGTATAGGACGTCCACCTCGCCTTGGTCCACGGCACGATCACCCTTGTCCCACGTGGCCTCATCGGCGCCTGGATATTCCATGTCCCACTCAAGGTACTCCCTGGTTAGACTAGGATCTAACAAAGGGAAATAATAGTAAGGGTGAGTACTAATATACTGAGTAAGCATTAATAGCAAGAAATGCACAGTATGGCTCATATATTTCCCACTATCATATTTTCTAATTCATCTTTTTCTGGAAAATTAGTTTATCAAATTAAGTGGAGTTTCAAGTTTAATTATTGAAAATATTACTAGTCACTCGGTGAGGAAAAAGACCCCTGCTGGTCTCGTAGCCTCTAATCCAGAAGACAAGCATGAATTCATTATTTTATTTTGCATTGTGTATGCTTGTGCTATTGTACCCATAGCTACTCTAAGCTCTCTTGAAACTAGGTATCTCATATTCCCTTAGATATGGTGCCAAGTTCAAAGTACATAATGTTTTCCATGTTACGTTATTAAATATTCACCCAACTAATCTTAGTCAGTGATCTGGGGTGGTTTCTCACCCTCACCCGACACCCATCGGCCTCAATAGATGTTAGTTGGGCCAGTTATTCCTTTACCCAATACTCTACCAACGCTAATATATGCACCTTGGATCCCCCACGTCTGGACTCTCTACCAGTCCTAGGTTCCTCTACTAATTATAATACATACCCATTATGGAGAGAAATAGTAACATAACACGGTAGCATTTTCGACTGTCAAAAACGTGAATATGGCTGACACTTGAGTACGGCCCCCTTTCCAAGTGAAAGTTTATTTGTTCTTATGTTATAATCATATATAAAGGGACCCAACCTTTCCCTCTCTGTCCTGACCAAGGCACCCTTTACCATCCTAGTATTTATTTCATATAGCTCAGCTGGACTGCTGTTTAATTCTTATCACTTTCTTTCATCATTTAATCCATGTTGGTTTTGTAATACATTTTTTATGCATACAAATATTATATATTATTGGAATATAGTTTTTACCAAGATAACTAGGTAAGTGATCAAAGAATAAGCTTGTCGTCATAATCGTAGAAAAGCTTGTGTTAACCATGTCTAGATCTGCTACTTCTGCCTATCTTGGTTCGCCTTCTGTATTATAGAGCAGTCTTATGATTTAAAATATTTAATAACTAGATGATTTTTAATTTTATATAGTCAGCTTCCCCTTTTGGGTGGATTTTAGCGGGTTTTATTAACTTAAATTTTATTGGCCACCGATTTAACTCTAACATCGCTAATTAATCATGTGCTTTCCCCGCTATTATTTTCTCCCTATTGGTTATCTCTACTGGAGGCGGTTTTCTTTGGCCCTGCACTCATAGCACAAAACCCTAAACTATTTACACAATGCCACACACCAACACACACGAAACTCCACACACCACAAAACACAGAACACCAAACCCACACACGCACGCACGGCCAACACCACCCAGCCACATGCACAACACTACACCATCCACCACACGCACCCATCTAACCCTCTCTCTCTCTAGAGGCAATCGTCGTCACCGCCCCGGGCTCGCTACTACCCTCCGGCTCCCTGCGTGCCGCTCCCCCTATCTTCCTAGCTCCACTACTGTCGTGGCTTGGGTCCCTTGGCTAGGCTGGTGTCACGGGCACGTTGGTCATCTGCTCACCACCAGTAGGCTCCCCACTACTTCTCCCCTCAGCTCCCTTGCCAGTTTTCCTCGTTTTCCCCCTTGGCTCCCAGCTCCCGGTGGTCGTCAGCTTGGAACGACCATGGATCTCAGCTCAACCTTGGCTGCTATTGGCTGGTTCCTACGTTGTTGGTTGCTGTTGATTTGCTAGTCCCCTTTCCTTGTCTTGGTCAGCTAGGGATGGTCCTAGCAGTCGTCGATGGTTCTACGCCTTCATTGTCATTGTCTTTGCTCCTTCGTCTTCCCCTTCTCCTTGAGCTTCTCTCCTCCAGGCTCTCTCTTCCTCACTACCTCTTTGTGGTGGTCATGGACTTTGGTGATGGTGGAGCTCTCTTGGCCTGAGGCTCTGTCATTGGCTGAGACTAGCAATGGTAAGGTGGCTCTTTGCTTGGCTTGGTTGGCTGCCTTAAGAAGAGAGAGGAATGGCTGGCTTCTCTCTGGCCATGCTGATGGTTTGGTCTTATCTCTATTTCTCTCTTGCCTGGTTGTGCAAGGCTTCGGCCTTATCCTCATTCCTCTCTTGGTCGGCTGTGCAATGGTTAAAACGTTGGTCCATGGGGAGGCTTTGGCAATGTGCTTCAGTTTTCTACTGTGCAAGGTAAGTCAGTAAAAACTATAGTGGGTGTTGACTCAGTTTTTCACCAATGATGAGACCTACTTAAGTGAGAGGTGTCAGCTGGCCCTGGACAGTCCTGGTATCTCGATGTGCACTAATAGCCTCAGTCTTCTAAAGTCGAATAGGTTCTGATGGAAAACTACTTTTATTTCTTTGTATTCTCCTTTGGATTGTTTTTATCCTATCACTTGGGTTACAAAAGAGAAATCAGTGTTTTGGTTTGGTCTTCGGAAGGCTACTACTCGTAGATCCATGTAAAAGAAATAGCAAAACAAGGAATAATGCAAATGTAATTTTTTATTTTGCATTCTAATGCAATGCTTGCAATTTATTTACTTTTAGATGCAACGCTTACAATTTATTTACTTTTAGATGCAAATTCATATTCTATAGTTATTCAAGTGTTGTAATAAACTTCTTTGGCTTGCAAGAGTTATGTTTAGATTATTGTAGTTCACTGTGTTGTAATTACTTTAATTGCTCTTTATTTACTATTAATTAAATTAATTTTACTGTTAGCATTAATTAAGAGTTAGGGTTATTTCAAAGACCCACTAGTAATCGCGACCAGCATCGCGAGGTGTGATGTGAGGCGGGTCCTAGTGAACAGAGGTAGCTCCATGACCTCCTGTTCGTCGACACCTTTTACCAAATGGGCATCCCTCGAAGTAGGCTGAAGCTGCCAAGGATACCCCTATAAGGTTTCGGAGGGCACCTGGTCAACGCCCTAAGGCAGAAGATAGCGCTTGAGGTAGCCTTCAGGTAAGGAGAGTAGAGAAGAAGGGAGGTTATCAACTTTGACATTGTGGATCTTCAATATCCATACAACACTATCTTGGAAAGTGCCACCCTCAAAACGTTTGGCGCAGTCCCCCATCACAATTATCTGTGCATGAAGCTCCGGGCCCAAGGGGGATCATACGATGTTCAGCAACTAGGACCTTGCCAGGCAAGTCGAGGTGGGCACACAGAGCCCCCATCGCAAAGTGCACGCCGTGAACGAAGGTACCTCCCCTCCCTCCGTCTGGATGGTGAGGTAAAGAGGGTGCCGCTCAATAATGAAGGCCCATTGAAGCAAGTATCGATCAAGACAACCTTACCTCGAAGACCGAACGGAGCCTACTGGAAATGCTCCAGAAGAATGCAGACGTCTTCGCATAGTCATCCGCCAACATCATCGGAGTGGAACGCTCTGTTGTCAAGCACAAGCTGGCGGTGCGCCCCGATGCGAAGCCTGTCAAGCCTTGACAACTTTTCATCTACAACAACAAAATTATTTATATTTGAGAAATCAAGATCGATCTTGATAATTGCACTACATCTTTGCAAAGTGAAATAAGCCTGCAGATGTAAAAAAACACCTATTTTATGATCAGTAGATGGTGATATGGACATTCTAGAGAAGCACTTAAGAAATTACTCCAGAAAAGAATTTCATGTCTTAAACCTTAATTTCACACCTGCTATATAGGAAAGCCACTTGAATTCCAAGCCAAAACCATCAGTTTTCTAATGTCCTCCACTTCATGTACATATGGATCAGGAATGTATAGACTACAACGACAGCAAGCAGCATGGTTGTAAGCGGCTTACAATTGCATAATTTTCGAAAATGCTATTAGTTCAGCACATTCCTTTGTTCTATGTGTATGTTTCATTTCAGCACCAATAGCTATTTGTACTATTGCCATGCAAATGCTATGGCCCTTGCAAAAGTTGCTTAGTTGCAAAGGTAATAATCCATTGCACTAATACTTGTCAAACAATAGCCCCATCAAAGATTGCAGCTGAGAAATAGTTAGGACTATCTTTATCTCGTGCCTAACAACCTTAAAGCTAGGCTTTTGGAGTGATTTGCCCCAGCAATTGAAGTGGTACGGAGCCCTCCAATCGTCATTCGTCATTTCTAAACAAGGGAATTAATGGCAGCACTATTGGCTGTATCTTCCCCAACCTTTACTATTTTCAATGACATCTGCATGGAGATTTCATCCACACCCGACCTGCAGGCTTTGCGAGATAGTGTGTAAGCTGGTACAGCCGAACCGGCCTGGTCTGTGGTGGATGGGCTTATTTTGTATGACGGCCGGGTGTATTTGGCTACTGAATCCCCTCTACAGCAGCAGGTTCTAATCGAAGCTCATGGTCAGGATCACGAAGGTGTTCAGAGAACACTCCATCGTTTGCGTACCACATGTTTTAGGAACATAGATTAAGTAACTACATCAAAGATTAATCTTCCAAGAGCAGTACCACATGGGTTCGATTGACCGTCCAGAATCTTCCAAATAGTTCAGAAAAATGTCGTCACCCTCGCGGAACAGAAGGCGTGCCACCGGCGTCGAGGCCATGCCTCAGGCTCCGAGCTCCTTGTCAACAAAATGCTTTTACTTGATGTGTTTTTTTCCCGGTGGGTTGGTAATTAGTTCCCTGTCGAGCTAAAAACAGAATGATATAGCAGTAGAAATTGCCCGACAAACCTGCCTATTTTACGCAGTGGAAAATAAAATGCAATAATGACCTGATCGCTAGGAACCGTTTGTAATATGTGATTGGGATCTTTCACAGATCAGTGGATCATCAGGGATCGTTTGTAATCGTTGAAGATCAAGATACCTTGTAGTGCTAATTGGTAATCTGAGTTACCATTATAGTCAGATTACCACCAGTATTAGCAATTGGTTTACCGCACTGTAGGGTGGGGGTACCTGAGATTACGGATGGAGATCACGTAATCTTTGCTCCTGTACATGCATGCCATACTAAAATTCCATATCCATATTCCGGGAACTCAAATTCTGAAAAACAAACGTAGAACTCAAATCGATGATCCATAATACGGGCCGGCAATTGAGGGTGTAATTTAATAGAGAAGTGTAAAACTGAAAACTCTGCGTCGAAGGGAGCAGATGGGACTGGGAGTGGCTAACCGTGCCGAATAGCTGCTCCGTGCCTGGAGTTCAGCCTCCGCACGCGCGCGGCGGACGGCGGCAGACGAACCGCGCTGAGCGCGGCCGCCTCGACCATCACGCGCGCCGCGCGGTTCGCACGCTCGCACGAGACGCAGAGCCAAAACCTGATCGAGTCGTCGAATACCTGCACCCGCACCGTTTGATTTGCCGTGCGAGGAAGCAAACGGACCGTCCCTTGGGCTTCAATCTGGGCTGCCATTGGGCCTAGGCGAAATGTAGCCTAGAAAGAGTGGGAGCGCATCAGTTAGGCCGTCTCATGCAGGCGAGTGGTGTAAACATGCAGAGAGACACGCAGATACTCCAATTGCAGTCATAAAAATGAACATAAGTGAAGTCCCAGACGCGAATAACAATGATCATACGACAGTACAACACTAATAAACTGCAAATTTGCACGACAGCTGACAAACTTGTAAAAGAAACAATCAAGAAGCACCAACCTGCAGTTTGTGATCACCACCTGGAGTTCTGTTTCGGTGGCTAATGTGATACATAGCGATATAGAGCTCACATGAGCTGGGAGACTCCTTACTAATACACAAGATGAAAACTTGAGCAGGTATCCAGGTTGAGCAGAGCCAAGAAACACCAAATAGAATGAGGAAGATGGATCAAAATAGGGCAAGGATCAGCCAAATTAGCTAATCCCTTAAGATCTCACAAAGTCTTTTTCTTCTGGCAAGATCAGTCATGCAAGATCTGATCCGTCTGGTGTCAACCACGATATGGCAGTGAAGTTCAGGGAACCAGAGCTACAACATCAACAGGAATGAAGTGATACTTCCATTTTGAAGACACGTAAGGCAGATACTTTGAATTTGAGGTAACATCTAAAAACACAAAGATAATTACGTATTTAAGATTTTGAGCGAGGTACCACGGTCAATCAGCCACCAGATACTTTGAATTTGAGGCATGGTTGAATTTTTTTGTACGGATAATCTATTTTTTATTCGAAATTACAGAAATATATCCGCAGGAAAAATTTTTACAAAAATATGCTCAAGTCGCCCAATGGTTGGACGATTGGAGCCTTTCGCCCAACCCAACAGCGACAACTGGAAAATCTCCCAACCGTTGGGCGATTAATTGCAATCGCCCCACCGTTGGGCGACTTTCCTCCAGTCGCCCTCCCATTGGGCGACTTTCATGCAGTCGCCCAACCATTGGGCGACTGCATTCAGATATTCGCCAAAAATAGTGAAAATTGGTGGAGCTGTTCTTCATACATCCAAAAGTCTCCAGAAAAAAATTTGAGCAATTTCGGCCACGGGATCAAAAGTTATAGCAGTTTCAATCGAGGTCGAAACGAATTTGAGTCCGTTTTGGACACACCTTCAGTAAAACGGGCATAACTTTTGCATACGGTGTCCGTTTTCGACGTTCTTGTACTCGTTGAAAAGCTAACGACAAGCCCGATCCAAAAAACGACCAGCTTGCGCCCGTCGCCTTCCAAGACCCCAAAAACCGGTCATCTTTGGACCTAAACCTGCGTCGCAAGTTTTTGATTTCTGTTTTTGCCCTTTTTCTTAGTCTTCCTTTCGGAATTTGGATTTTGCTTCAACTGAAAAGTTGTAGATTTTGTCAAAACCTTTCAAATGAGTATATATAAGCTATATAAAACTTAGCTATTTTATCTTTTCAGACTAGTTGTTTATATTGCATCGGTATATAAAACTTGTGATAGGGAGTATTACAGACGGTTTGTATGTAGAACTGTTTGTGATAATCTGACCGTTGGGCCCGTCGATGTCCTCAACCCAATCCTAGCCCAGAGACATGAATTCTCAGTAACATCAAAATATCATTTACCATCGTATGTACCGATCGTTCTACGATCAATCGTTCTTAAAAAAAATTTCCAAATTTTTTTACACACCTAAAATATATAATGAACATAAATGGGTTTGTCGTTAGCTTTCCAACGAGTACAAGAACGTCGAAAACGGACACCGTATGCAAAAGTTATGCCCGTTTTACTGAAGGTGTGTCGGAAACGGACTCAAATTCGTTTCGGCCTCGATTGAAACTGCTATAACTTTTGATCCCGTGGCCGAAATTGCTCAAATTTTTTTCTGAAGACTTTTGGATGTATGAAGAACAGCTCCACCAATTTTCACTATTTTTGGCAAAGAGAATGCAATCGCAAGTCGCCCAATGGGAGGGCGACTGGAGGAAAGTCGCCCAACGGTGGGGCGACTGCAATTAATCGCCCAACGGTTGGAAGATTTTCCAGTTGTCGCTGTTGGGTTGGGCGAAAGGCTCCAATCGCTCAAACATTGGGCGACTGGAGCATATTTTTGTAAAAAAAAATCCCGCGAGTGTATTTCTGTAATTTCGAATAAAAAATGGATTATCCGTACAAAAAATTCCAATCTTTTGCTCATTTGACAAGACGGCATGCGATTATTGTAGACATTTAGGCTAAGCACTACAGATAACTAGAAATATATGTGATATATTGAATTTGTTTGGAAGTATTGAACATTGATAGTAATCAGTTGTCTGACATACATCAAGGTATCTCTATCGCTATCATTGGAACAAATTTAAAATAAGAAAGCATAACCTGAATAGCACCTCAGCTGTCTAGTGGCAAAACCTACTCTTTTAACTTTGAAGGAGGCATCAAGAGAATGCAATAGCATCACAAATTAATATATTTTACATCAACACCTATTTTAAGAAAATCCTGGTTCAAGGATGACCACAGACGCTTCATTTTTCTAATTTTCCAAATTATCATGTTCACAACTAGTAGAATCTTACCACCAGAAAAACCCTAAGTGCCCCCCAAAAAAATCGTGGCGGGTAACTTGAAGTAAATCACAAACAAATCTAGCATCAAATAGCAAATGCCACCTCTGGAGATTTTAAATCTAACTCGAGTCAATGCCAAATCAAGTGAAAATATGGGAAGTTAGTGAGATCTGAAATTATCTTGAAAATTAGTTACCTTGAAGAAGTAGGTATTACCTCAGCTCCTGACTCTGTGGATATGAGAACTCTAAGCCCCTCAAGTAGGTGACTAGGTGTTACCTAAACAAATTTTGCATCACCAACTTCCTGCTGATACTGAATCCCTCATTCCAACTCTACCATGTAGGCGGGACAGCAAATGCCTAAATGCTCTATATCCTTATATTCTATTACATTTCCTGCTCCTCCCCTTCACTTCCATCATTACAACCAACTTATGCACTCTCTCAGTCTCCCCTAAACTAGAGATGTCTTTCAAGCCGACTTAATAATCTGCACTATTTTTCATTCTCAATTTCTTCTCAAGGTAATCCTAACTCTCTAAATAATTTGAAATGTCACTAAATTTTCTCCTCTTACATGATTTGGATAACAAATGGCTACACTTTATGCAGAAGACTGGTTAGACGTATAACCCTAGAGGTGAAATTTGTCATATGGTGGTTTATTTCACTTTGCGATTTTTGCAACAGCAGATAGGGGTTTTGTGGGTATAAATGTTAATTAATTGAGGCTTGATATTCTTGGAAAAATAGAAACGAAAAGCATCAGTGATCATCCTAAAGCCAAATTAACTTGATTTTAGTGTCAATGCTAAATATATGCATTGAGCATACAATAAAAACTCCAGAATAAGATCTAGAATTCAATACCTAATCACCTAAAGCTCAACTAAATGGGTTAACCCTTCTTGGCGAAGCAAGTATGTAAGCCCAAGCACTATTTGGGAATCAAGCCTTAGCTCATACGATCTGCTACAAGCCTATGACCCAAAGCCCAGGCATTTCCTTGGGGCTGAGTCTTGGGTCATCACATCCACAGCTTACGAGTGGCGAGGTCAACAATGGTTCTAATAACTCTGGATTCTTCTTCAGCAACGACAAAAATCGCTTTGATTTACAAAAAGCAAAAAAAAAGAGGGAAAAAGGAATTAAGAGAACGTCAACTGAGTAAAGTTTTATAATTTCAATGTTGCTTTCCTTACAAATAAAACTCTTACTTGCATAGTCGCCACTCAAGAAATTAACCAAAATAGTCCCAACTCCTAGCAAACAATTATTTTGTCATCTCATAGCAAATAAATAAGAAATCAATACCTTGCACGAAATATTTCACATAATAACAAAAATTATCCATTATCCCTAAGACAGAACACTATGGGTTGGCATCTTGCACACAGAATTAATCACCTACACTATGGATTGGCATCTTGCACACAGAATTAATCACCTTCTTACGAATTTGCAATAATTAAAGCACATAAATATGAGTCGATGCTATAAAACTACTCACAATACCAGCAAATCGCAACCAAACAACATATGCATAACTTTCTCCCGCATATCTGTCCACAAAATTTCCAAGTGCAACAAGTTATACAGCTATTCTCTCTGAATTTGTAATAAATACAACAGTGTATAGCATTAAAATATGTAGAATCCTCGCGACATTAAGACACAACACAAATCCCTCTTGAGAAAAAAAAAAGGAAACAAATCGAAAGGCACAAAACCATCTCTGCAACTGCCTCTATGCTTTCTTTTTCTTTCATACAACTGGGTAATAGTTTTCTAATTAGAGCGATCAAATCAAAACCGAGCCATACAACTCTATAAAGCCATACAAGTAAAGCTTGCCGTTACCGCACAATTCAGGCAGCCGCGGCTCGTCCCGCTTTCCAGGTCTCGTACTCGGGATCGTCGGTCGGCAGCTCGAAGCGGCAGAGCGGGCACGAGTTGCGCACCTCGAGCCACGGCACGATGCACTCCTCGTGGTACCGGTGCGAGCAAGGCAGCCTCTTCACGCGCTCCCCGGCCGCAACCCCGTCCCTGCACACCGAGCACTCCGCCCCCTCCTCGCCGGCGGCGACGACGGCTGACGGGAGCGCCTCGACGGCCGACCTGGCCGCCGGCGGCTTGTTCTTGAGGAACAGCCCCTCCCCGCCGGCAACGAGCACCTCGTACGCCTCCCGGTCGGAGGTGTACACAAAGCCCTCCTCGGAGTCGGCGGGGGCGGGGGGCGGCACGTCGCCGAGCACCTCCCATTCGGGCTCCGGCGGCTCCACCCCGGCTTCGGAGGCGGACGCGACTTCCTCCCAATCGAATTCGTCGGCCGCGATGGAGGCCTCAAGCGGCAGATCCGGCTCGTCATCGTCCAATTGGAGGCAGTCCCACCGGATCGAGGCCTCGTCGTCGTCGTCCTCGGGGAACCCGAGGTTGTCGGGCCTGGGCGCGACGAGCGCGTCGTGGAAGAGGTCGGGCTCCACGGAGAGGAACTGGCTGCGGACACGGTCGGAGGCCACCGCCGCCGCCGACGCGGAGGAGGCCGACGAATCTGGACGGAACACCGGCACAAAGGCGTCGTAAGACGAGGAGGAAGACTCTAGGGTTTGGAGGATCTCGTCGGCGGCGAGACGCAGGATAAGAGATGAGGAAGCCATGGATGCGAGAGGGGACGAAAAAATAGCGCCCTGGAGGAGCGTCTCGGGAGCCCCTTGCTATTGTAGGTGCCTTCGCCTCCGAAATTCAGCGACTCTCCGGTAGATGGGAATGACGAGCTTGTCTCATGATAGGTGGGGCCAGATAGTTGTGGAGCCCAGTCGCCATTGATTGTCACTGGAGTTCGCGTGGGCCGATTGTTATGACAGGTGGGGCCTTCGCGCTGTCACTAAGCCATGGTTGGTTGGCGTTGTGGCGTCTCATGGCAGGTGGGGTACACACTTACAGAGCCAACCTGCCGGTCATGTTACTGGTGTGTGATTGATGGCTACAGGTGGCTTTTTCCAAAATTAAGGTCCCGTTTGGCACAGCTCCACTTATGAAGTGGAGCTGTTTTTTTTTATTTCACAAGTGGAGTTGGGTGAAACTACTTTTTTCAGCTCCATCCAAGGAGCTACTTTTGTCTCAGCAGGTTTTAAGGGATTCCTTGGGTGGAGCTATTTTGTTGTACCCCGTTTGGCACAAAACGGCTCCAAACAGCTCCAGGAGCCGGTGGTGGAGCTGTGCCAAACGGGGCCTAAAACAAACGACAACTTCTGCCATCAAATTCTCTAAATAATTTTCAAAGTACAAAATTATGAATGTGCCTACAATCCAACTATGTATTTTCTGGGTTTCCCACACATACACCTATTTATGGGTAGACAATAAAAATACATGCTTTTAGATCTTGCTTTTTTCTGTCTATACACCATACCCTCGCTAAACAAGTGTTTTTTCTCCGTGTGTTCTACGCAAACTCATGGCTCACCAAGGCCCAGCTGTCAATACATCGTCCCTCTTGCTTTCACTAGGCCACAACTCTAGTTCCCACAGCCGCCACATCCTGATCTCTCTCCCTTATCTCATGCCATTGCCATATACAAATTTGCTGACAATTAGCAGAAGAAAAGGATCCATCTCGAGACCAAGAAGAATTGCTTGTTCGAAAATACTTGATGATTTATTTATGCCAAGTAGGAATTGATCACGAACATCACAGGGAGATGCAAACATCACTAAAGCAGAGAGAGAAGGTATAGGTAGAAAACCAATCCTCTATTACTAAAGCAAATTTCATTGTGATATCCTAGTGGGGCTTCCAAAAAAGATAAAGCAACATAAAAAATAGAATATGACAATATTTTTCTAAACTTATGGGAAAATATAGGTACAGTAAGCAGTAAAAAGAACAAAAAACAAGTCAACTTGCTCTTCTAGGTAGTTTTTAACACAGATATGATTATAGCCGGTTTGCTTTGTGATTTTGCCAACCTAGATTGAACCATATAAGGAGTAATCACATGTTAATGTTGATTATCCTACACATGAACTTGCTCCAAGGAATTTAAACTTTTAGTTTTTAACCTGTAGCTCCTGTACACAGAGGAAGAATAATTACCTATCAATGTAGCATAGATAGCTTGTCAGTATAGCAAAGATTGCTAGTTTAGACTAAATTGAACTCTAGTGACACATGTTAGTGTTCTTATCATATTTTGCTAGTGATACTAATATGAAATGCTTTTTAATACAGTATGGGCCTGTTCTTTTTGGCTGTAGCTTATGGCTTTTGGCTGAAATTTTTGAATTTTGGCTGTTTACGGTACAGATTACAGAGAGATCGATACTCACTTGCGATTTTGGCTGGTATAGATGTTGGGCTTTTAACGTGTACTACGTTTATCTTGTAGACCCCGTCTTAAAAAAATACTCCATTTAAAAGTTAGGTACTGTAGCGGCTGCGAAAAGCCGGCCGACTTGTGGCCAGCCGAACAGGCCCATAGAATTCTTGCCAGTATAGAACATAATGCAAGTATATAGTAATTGGACATAATGCAGTATCATTCCAAAAAAGATTGACAATCACTGCCCAACAAAGGGAGCTAGATCTTTTTGCTTGATAAAAATTTTAGGATGTCACAATTGTCATCGAAGTTATTATATACTACATGCCTCATGACATTTCTGCACAGCCAGTATAAGTACTCCCGCTTTTATACCATTTATTTCAAGTGTCATTTGATTCATACATTGCTTTTTAATTAATTGTAATTTGCTTTTTGTAAATGATTTAACATGCTTCCTAACCCATATTGTGTTTTGCTCTTGACAACCATATCAGTTTGCCTATCATTGTAACATAACTTGCTATTAGACCAAGCATACATAATTGTTTTAGAAAAACCTTGACCGTGCTAATTTGTCTATTCCGTATCAGTTTTGCACTAGTTGACCAAATTTAATTGCCTAGTATGCCATGTAACTTGCTTCCTGTTGATGCAAGTGTGATTTTTCTCGTATATTGTTTTTGGAAGCATTGCAGTTTGCTTTTCGTAATAAGGTAACATGCTTCCTAAAATAGTAGTTTTACTCTTGACAATCTATAAACTCTAGAATTGTTCTGCGAGGCAGCATGAGGGATCGGTTACCTTTGGTTCTTCCCCTGTCGTAGGGGTGGCCCCCACCTAAACCCAGCAGGCCTGGTAGGAAGTTATAAGGCCCGGAATAGGCCACATGTAATGACACAAATACCCCTGAAGGGGATAATCAGCTGTAAGGGCATAATTGTAAAAGCACTCCCCATGTATATATATAGAACACCGACCATGGGGAGAAGGCAGGCCATTACATTCATCTTCATCACTCTCCACTACCATCTCTCTCTCTGTTTGGTCTGTAGCCACAACAGTTGGCGCCGTCCGTGGGGAGGACAAGGACAAGCCTGAAGACCGAAGAAGAAGGATGGCACCGAAAAAAGCTTCGTCAGCGGCGGCGAAGGGAAAGAAGGCGGCCGGGCCGGAGCGTCGTATGAGTACCAGGGCTTCGGCATCGGCAGCGGCGGGCGCGGGTAGCGACACAGGCGCGGTGGCCGAAGACGTCGACGTCCGCGCGGTGACGACCAACCTCGTCACCGGCACCGCGACGACCAACCCCGTCACCGGCACCGCGACGACCAACCTCGTCACCGGCACCGCGACGACCAGCCCCGTCACGGGCACCGCGACGACCAACCCCGTCACCGGCACCGCGTCGACCCACCCCGGCACCGGCGTTGCGGGGACAGACCCCGCGGTCGAAGACGTCGACGCTGGTGCGGCGACAACCGACCCCGCCGACGCAACGACAGCCGACCTCGCCGCCCCCGCCGCAACCCTCGCCGGCAGCGCGGACCGGGCGGTTCGAGGTAGCCACGACGGAGCGACCGGCAGCTCGGGACCTCGCGACGCGGTCGTGCCCGCGCCGATCCGCCCGTTGGGAGTACCGGCGACCCCGCCTGCACAGGCGGCAGAAAGCGCCCTACTGGCGGCCCTCAACGCGTTCCAGCGGGAGCTAGGGGACCTTCGCGGAGCCGTCCGAGATATGCAAGAGGCTCGGAGCCAGCAGGCCGCGCCAGTAATCGCGCCCGAGCCCACGCCGGAGAGGGCGGACAGTCGCGAAGCCCCCACGTCTTGCCGTGTGCCGTTGCGGCGCGTAGATCCGGAGTCCCCGCTTTCGGCGGGGCTGCAGCAAGCGGCATGGCCCGAAGACTTCAAGTTTCCTAGCGCCATCGACTCGTACAAAGGCGACACGGACCCCCGCGAGTTCGTGCGCGTGTACGAAACCGCGATCGAAGCCGCGGGCGGAGACGACACCACGAAGGCGAAGGGACTCCCCCTCGCGCTGCAAGGCGTGTCGCTCTCTTGGTTCTTTACCATAGAGTCGGGCTCCATCTACGCGTGGGAGCAGCTTCGCGTCCGCCTCCACAACAACTTCCAAGGAAACTACGTCGACCGAGTCGACGCGGACCAACTCTTTGCTGTCAAGCAAAAACCCTCGGAGAAGCTCCGGGACTATTTCAAACGCTTCGCCAAGATTTGATGCCAAGTGAAAGACGTTAACGAAACCACCATCGTTAATGCAGCCATACAGGGCCTTCGTCCGGGCCCGATGGCCGAGTACAACGCGCGAAAGCCAATCAAGACGGTGGCGAAGCTCTTCGACAAAATGGAGGAATATGCCAGGGCGGAAGAAGACGCACGGCGAAGGCAAGGAGACGACTCCGACACCAACCAGGCCGGAACCTCGGCAAAAGCCGAAGATCCCCCAAAGAACGGCTCTTCGAAGGGAAAACGTAAGCAGGAGTCGTCCAGGGACGCGCCTGACCGCAGGGACGCCCCGCATAAGGAGTCGTCCGATCAGCCCAAGCGCGGCTAGCAGAGGTCGAGGCGAAACCGGTACGTCCTCGACATTGAAGGCGGTTCCGACGAGGGCGCTCCTGCGGGCCGAGGCGGTCGGGGGCGCCGTGGCCGGGGGCGCGGCCGTGGCAGGGGCCGCGACGATAAGGGTCGTGGGGATTACGATGACCAGCACCAGGGACTGTGGTGCGTAGTCCACGGCCGCGGCAATCACGATACCCGCACCTACACCTCCATCGCGGCGCTCCGTGACAGCGTCGCCAGGGATAGGAACCTAGAGACGCGTCCGCCTGCAGTGGCCCACGTCCAATTCCCGTACGAGGCCCCCGTGCAGGTACAGGCGCATGGGATGCAACCCTAGGAAGGCACCTTACGGATCCAAGCTCACGTACAGCAGCCTCGGGGGGGCCTCCTATCGCTGCAGGCCCCGGAGGCAACCCACCGCAGGATCATTAACGTCATATCCGGAGGTTCTGCGCTGGAATTCGCCTCAGTACGGCAGCAGAAGGCCTATGCGCGAAGACTACATCACGTGGCGGCATACCCAGCGTAAGCACCCCCGGATTGGGCGCAGCGCGAAGTTACATTCACATCCGACGACGCCCAAGGCGTGGACTTCCCTCATCAGGACCCCCTGGTCATCCGGGTCACTATCGCGTGGTGCGACGTGGGGCGTGCCCTGGTGGATGGCGGTAGCTCCGCGAACGTATTGTCTGCGGCGGCCTTCGACCAGATGGGGATCCCTCAAAGCCGCCTAGGGCCCTCGGGAATCCCACTGCAGGGCTTCGGGGGACAGCCCCTGCGGGCCCTGGGCCAAATAGGTCTTCAAGTCTCCTTCGGCCAAGATGACAATGTGCGGGCCGAAGATGCCACCTTCGACGTGGTCGACCTTCCGTACCCCTACAATGCCATATTAGGGCGCCCAATCCTCAACTCCTTCGGTGCGGTACCACATCACGGCTATCTATGCATGAAGATCCCGGATCCCCAGGCCATCATCACCATCCGAGGCGACCTGGATATGGCCCGGCGCATCGAGCCCGGTACCAGGTACCCGCGTCGCGAAGCCCAACGGCGCTCCTAGAGCTAGCGTCACAGCGCGGAGGTCCGCGGGGCCATTCAGACGCGCCATGGTGGACCCTGCAGATGCCTAGCGGCTAGAGGCTTCGGCCTCACCATGGGCAAACGGTTAGTATATCCACCCCTTGTAGTTGCTTACCCGCGCAAACGGGGAGGTAATGTAAATCGCCGTTTGCCACTAATCTTTCTTCGTCACGCACAAGTACGCGGCGAAGGCGCGCGCAGGCTCAGCTAACGCGCGCGTTCCCGCAGTATACATCGAAGTCGCACGTTCGCGTGTGCACTCGCCGTAGCCAAAGGTGACGGGCCTGAGTATAAACAAAGACGCACGTTCGCGTGTGCACTCGCCGTAGCCAGGGGTATGGGACTGAGTATAAATCGAAGTCGCACGTTCGCGTGTACACTCGCCGTAGCCAAAGGTGACGGGCCTGAGTATAAACAAAGACGCACGTTCGCGTGTGCACTCGCCGTAGCCAGGGGTACGGGGCTGAGTATAAATCGAAGTCGCACGTTCACGTGTGCACTCGCCGTAGCCAAAGGTGACGGGCCTGAGTATAAACAAAGACGCACGTTCGCGTGTGCACTCGACGTAGCCAGGGGTACGGGGCTGAGTATAAATCGAAGTCGCACGTTCGCGTGTGCACTCGTCGTAGCCAAAGGTGACGGGCCTGAGTATAAACAAAGACGCACGTTCGCGTGTGCACTCGCCGTAGCCAGGGGTACGGGACTGAGTATAAATCGAAGTCGCACGTTCGCGTGTGCACTCGCCGTAGCCAAAGGTGACGGGCCTGAGTATAAACAAAGACGCACGTTCGCGTGTGCACTCGCCGTAGCCAGGGGTACGGGGCTGAGTATAAATCGAAATCGCACGTTCGCGTGTGCACTCGCCGTAGCCAAAGGTGACGGGCCTGAGTATAAACAAAGACGCATCGGGGGGACGCCCTCGCGCGCACCAGTCTACGGACTTTAAATAAGACGTAGCGTTGAGGTCCGCCTCCGCACGCACCAATCTACAGACTTTAAATAAGACGTTGCGTCGAGGTCCGCCTCCGCACGCACCAGTCTACGGACTTTAAATAAGACGTAGCGTCGAGGTCTGCCTCCGCACGCACCAGTCCACGGACTCTAAATAAGACGTAGCGTCGAGGCCTGCCTCCGCACGCGCGAGTCTCCGGACTATAAAGGAAGTCGTAGCGTCGAGGTCTGCCTCCGCACGCGCGAGTCTCCGGACTATAAAGGAAGTCGTAGCGTCGAGGTCTGCCTCCGCACGCGCGAGTCTACGGACTATCAAAAGGCGAAGCGTTGAGGTCCGCCTCCGCACACGCCAGTCTACGGGCTGTAAAAAGGTGAGGTGCCAAGGACTGCCCCCGTAAGCGCCGTTCTAAGGAACCCTTGCGCAGCTACTTCGCCAACGGTGCGCGTCGAGCGCGAAGATCTCGTCCCCGCGCAGCATGCGGCGTACCGGTGAATACAAAGTGGCATCAACACAGCGCACATCCTAAATGCCAGGAAATCTGCATACCGGAGAAATCACAAGTACAAAGGTCCGGCAGCATCCTTGCCGCTCTAAGCCGCTATCCTGCGGGTTCGTCCTAAACACGCGCCAAAACTGGGGCCTCGCTCGAGGAAGGCCGGCCCGCCCAAAAGTCCAGCGACTCTTCGGCCCTTCGCCAGCGTCGAAGGCATCGCCGGGTTGAAAGGTCGGCCGCACGAAGCCGGTCCCAGCAAGAAAGCTGCCCGGGATATAGGCGAAAGTCAGAATGCATACAGCAAGTGTGTACATTCGCAAAAAGAGGGAGCAGTACAACACACGCCTACACCTAGGCACCACGGCGTCAGACCTGCGGGTTCCCGGCGCCCTCGGAGGGCCCAGCGCCGCCCTCGTCGCGTCGAGGGATCCCGTCAAGAAATTGGCCGAGGCTCCCCGTCCCGTAGAGCGACTTCCGGAGCTCGATCCGTGCAGCATCCGGCCCGGCGTAAGCCCAGATCCGGTCGAAGAAGGGCCCAAGGGCACGGCGAGCGGAGTGGACGGCACCGGACATTACTCCGGTCCCGCCGGGCATCTCCAGCTGGGGGTCATCCAGCCCGGCGACGTGCGTGCAACCGCGGTGCTGCAGGAGCGCGCACACCACGCATGCCGACGTGTACGCGCAGTGGGTGCCAAAGGACGTCGCCGCGTCGCGCGCGACGTTGGCGGCATCCCCGATCCAGCGGAGCGTCCGGGACAACTCCTCCGGGCCGAAGGCACGCTCCGGCACCTCAGTCACCAGCCCTTGAAGATGGCTCTCCAGCGCTTGCATGGCGTCCCACGCAACCACCGAGGCGTCGCCAAGCGTCTGGTTACACCCCGCTAGAGTCAAGGCAAGCTCGCCTTTTTCCTTCTCTAGTGAGGCGACCTGTTCCAGGAACCCGGCCCGCTCCGCCGCAAACTCCTGTTCAGCAGCTGCCGCGGCCGACTCCCGCGCGGACGCGACAAGTACCTCGGCGTGTGCCCTCGCTTCGGCGCATTCCGCTTCCAGCTGGCGGATGCGGGCGTCCTGGGCAGAGCGGGCTCCAGAGGCTTCGCGTAGCTCCTCCTCGACGGCCCGCAGCCTATCCTCGAGCGCTGTGCGGCCGCGAGCATAGGCCGTTTGCAAGGCCTGCCCCAGTACAAGTGTCTGCAGAAGGGAAAAGCTTAGCAAGCTCAGCCAGCTCAGGCGTCGTCGTATGAATACTTACCCTCACCCCAGACACCTCGAAGGCGTCCTGGAGGTGCCCCGCCCCGTAGGCCTGCAGCACTTGCGGGTCGACACTGGTGGCCGCGTCACTCACAATTCCGCGCCACGCCCTCAGCGTCTCCGGGGGCGGCACGAAGTCCGCAGGGCTTACGCACGCGGAGGTCCCGTGTTCTGCCAAGCGCTCCCCCTCCGGAATGAGCAACGCTATAAACAGGAATACAGGTGAGCACCGCAAGGCATAAAAGCGTACACCAGAGTAAGCTACGCCACCCTACCTTCGGTAGCAGAAGGAATGGTCCCGCCGCGGGCCGAAGCCTCCGCGTTCGGGGAGGGTGATGGCTGTCCCTGCGCGGCGGGGGGCGCGGCCAGAGGGGCAGAAGGCGCGTATGCCGCAGGGCCCCCGGCGCTTGCGCTGGAGTCCCACAAGCTTCTGATGCCTGTGGCCACGACGAATCCCCGCGGCGTCCGGTGGAGCTCCGGCTGCACACACGGCCGTTTAGCCGGGGCGGCCTGCAGCGAAACCGCCCCCGCGGTGACGATTGTCGAAGGGGGCACCTCGGTTCCTGCCGCTGTCGTTAAAGGCAGCATGGCTTCGTGCGCCCCCGTGGAGGGCGCCTCCGGCACCACAGCAGCCACGGTCAATGGGTCCACCTCAGCATCGCCGGTCCGCACGGGTTCCGCCTCGACGACTTCGGTGGGCGGCGAGGCTTCCTCCCTCCGGCTGCTTGTGGCAAAGCCACCGTCCGAGGCGCTCGCCGAAGATACCTCGCCTTCGACGTCTGCCCCACCCGAGCCCGAATCGGCATACCTCGCCGAGTCCGACTCCGCGTCCGCCGCGCCCTCCGAAACACTAGCAGCAGTAGTAGCAGCTGCCGCGCTAAGCGCGGCAGGCGCCCCGCTGCGGCCCCTCTTCCGAGACGGTGCCTTCTTCTTCTTCTTCGCTGCACCGTCGTCTGGAGCGACACGGTCCGGCACGGCAAGGCCCAGGGCCTCGCACACGCGGTTTATTCGCCCCAGCCCCGCCTCGGCGATAGCAGACGCGCGCTGCTCATGCTCCCTGGCGGTGTACGGCCCCAGGAATACGCGCGCGGCCTGCTCCGCCTCCTCCAAGGAAATCCCTGAAGCAAAGGAGAATAGCATCAGCATATAATGCATTTCGCGTGAACAAAGGAGGGACGCGATCGAGGCTTACGAAGACCGGGCGGCGCCGGCAGCGAGCAGACCCATGGCGAAACATTGTCGTCTCGACGTCTCTCGGCGGCAAGACGCCAGTCGTAGGCAAGCGGTGCCACGCCGTACATCACGTACTCTTCGGCGAGGTCGCGCATGTTGAAGCGGGCGGCCATGCCTACGAGCCGCTTGACCCTCCGCCTGTCCTCAGCATCGAGCGTTCGGCCGGGCGAGGGCTTGAACGCGATCGGTCGGCCTGTGCACTCAAGGCCGCTCCCGCTCTCCACACGGTGGTAGAACCACCGCTTCATCCAGTAAGACTCCCACTTCCCGCGAGTTGAGTTCGCAGGGAAGAGCTTCTGGCACGCCGGGCGAAGAATAAAAGTGACGCTACCGAAGCTCGACAGCGTCCCGTCCTTCCGACCCTTGGGCTGGCATCGTGCCTCATGAAGATAGGCGAACAATGACGCGCTGGGCCAACACGCCCCCGAGCGCAAGGCCCAGCTGTACACCGCAAGCCGGGCCACGGCGTTCGGAGTCAGTTGCGCCAGCTCCAGCCTGAAGGTCCGCAGCACGTCGCCCACCATAGCTGCCGCTGGGATCCGGAGCCCCGCGTCGAAAAAGGCAACGAACACGACCGCCTCCGACCTCTCGGGATGAGGTTTCGTCTCGTCGGCAGCGGGCAATCGTACCTCCTGGCGCCCGGACAACTTCCCCGCGCGCAGGAGCCCTTGGATCGTCTTCTCGGTCACGAGCGAGGGGCCTAGCTCGCCGGAGAACGTGCCTTCCTCCTCCGCCACCAGTCGCTCCTGGTCCGCCGCCGCTGGGTCGCGCTCTTGGAGCGCGTATTTCACCTTCAACAGCGAGAACCGCCGGCGAATGTCAGGGCCACTAACCGCCTGGCCGCGCTCGCTACTGGAGGCCATCGCTTCCCACGGAGAGACTGAAGCGGTGAAGATAGCGCGAAGGTGTACAAGGCGGAGCAGACAGGAAAGAGGGCGTAAAGCACTACTACAGAAAAGGTCATCACAGACGGTTCAAAAACGTCATCACAGACGGTTTTGTGAACCGTCTGAATTTATGGGTCAGTGATAATGCGAGGTCATCACAGACGGTTTTCGAACCGTCTGTGATGCAAATATCACAGACGGTTTTTAGTTAAAAACCGTCTGTGATAGTTATAATCACAGACGGTTTTTAGTTAAAAACCGTCTGTGATAGTTATAATCACAGACGATTTTTAGTTAAAAACCGTCTGTGATTATAACTATCACAGACGGTTTTTAACTAAAAACCGTCTGTGATATTCCCTTCTGTTCCTAAACCTATTTCTGTTTATTGGCTAGCCTCAGGAAATGCTAACCATGCCCTCTGAAACAAGCAGATCAACATGTACATGTATACATCCAATTCACATCTCAATTCATTTCGCAAATATAAAACATCAATTTTTATTAAGATTAGAGTATACCATTACAATATCTCAAAACAACGAGAACAACGAGCAGGTTACACAACAAGAACTACGAGCAGGTTACACAACAAGAACAACGAGCAAGTTATACAACAAGAACAACAAGCAGGTTACACAACAAGAACAATGAGCAGGTTAACAACAAGAACAACGAGCAGGTTACACAACAAGCAAAGATCCTCTATGCCTTCTTGCCCCTGATGCAACGCATGAGCTGAATGTCTTTGACGACCACCATCGTCGGCGTTGATTGAGCGTCTGCCCGGTTGGCACGAACTAGATGCTTCTGCGTCGTCTGCAAGGAGGAGGACAGCAAGGAGGAGGAGAACAACAAGGAAGAGGACAGCAAGGAGGAGGACAGCAAGGAGGAGACCAGCAAAGAGGTTGGATTTTGGTTATATTTATAGGGGAGGGAGAGGGAGGGAGAGGCGGGAATTCGAAATTTTTGGCGCGGGAACGGAAAGGTGGAGCTACGATTCGTGGGGCTGAGGATCGACGGGCCCAGCGGTCAGATTATCACAGACGGTTCTATATATAGAACCGTCTGTGATGAATGAATATCACAGACGGTTCTATATATAGAACCGTCTGTGAATTGGAGCACAAATTTTATATACCGATGCTATATAAATAACTAGTCTAAAAAGATAAAATAGCAAAGGTTTATATAGCTTATATATACTCATTTGAAAGGTTTCGACGAGATCTACAACTTTGCAGTTGAAGAAAAATCCAAATTCCGAAAATAAAACCAAGAAAAAGGGCAAAAACAGAAACCAAAAACTTGCGACGCAGGTTTAGGTCCAAAGATGACCGATTTTCGGGGTCTTGGAGGGCGACTGGCGCAAGCGGGTCATTTTTTTGGATCGGGCTCGTCGTTAGCTTTCCAACGAGTACAAGAACGTCGAAAACGGACACCGTATGCAAAAGTTATGCCCGTTTTACTGAAGGTGTCTCAAAACTGAACCATACTCGGACTTAAGCGGGAAAATATGAAATTTTGAGGGATTGCAAGGCGGGAAACGTATCACAGACGGTTTTTATTATAAAACCGTCTGTGATACTAGAATATCAGAGACGGTTTTATAATAAAAACCGTCTGTGATATTCCAGATTATCACAGACGGTTTTTATTATAAAACCGTCTGTGATATTCTAGTATCACAGACGGTTTTATAACAAAAACCGCCTGTGATATTCCAGATTATCACAGACGGTTTTTATTATAAAACCGTCTCTGATATTCTAGTATCACAGACGGTTCAGCGGTAAGAACCGTCTGTGATACTCCTTTTTCCCGCCACAAATACCACAGACGGCCTCCAAATTAAAACCGTCTGTAATAGTGTAAATCACAGACGGTTTCACGAAACCGTCTGTGATTTAGCGTCTACTATGAGGCTTTCTGTAGTAGTGAAGGTGCGGGGACGCTGTTACGGGGGGCTATTTCAAGCCACCTCGCCCATACCGCCGCTACCGAAGCGTCGCAACGATCCGCGTGCCGGATGCAACCGCAGCGGCGTAAAGGCCCGCCCCGCACGATTCCCCGTAACTAAAAGCGAAGAGTCGTGAGGGTCCGTGTACAAGGCGCGACCGCAGTCGTACACGCGCCCGTCCAGCGCAACGCCTCACACCCAACGCTGGAAGGTCACGACCACAGGCGCCAAGAACCGCCACAGCACGGCGTTACCTAGCCGCGGTTATAGGCGCACCAATGGGCCAGGGGATCACAACAGCCCCGGCGTCGCGCCATTCACTGCCCGCCCCGTGTCCCCCTCGCCTAGGGAAAAGGCGAGTGGCCGCAAGCACGCAACCGTCCACATCCCGCCGCCCACCAGTCGTAGGCCGCCGCGTGCCCCGGGCGCGTCGGGTCGCACGGTACGGGAACCTAACCCTGGCAGACCAGGGGCCGGCGTGATTCCAGGAACCTTTACAGCGCAAGATCACCTCGCAAGATCCCAAGTCACCGCCCACGTGGCGGTGTTCCACCCGTTCGATGGGTAGGGGACGGAGCGCGCGCGTCTACTTCGACTAGGCGCCAGCTTCGCTGCCACCCCTGCGATGGGTAGAGGACGGAGCGCGCGCGTCTACTTCGACTAGGCGCTAGCTTCGCTGCCACCCGTTCGATGGGTAGGGGACGGAACGCGCGCGTCTACTTCGACCAGGCGCCAGCTTCGCTACCACCCGTTCGATGGGTAGGGGACGGAGCGCGCGCGTCTACTTCGGCTAGGTGCCAGCTTCGCTGCCACCCATGCGATGGGTAGAGGACGGAGCGCACGCGTCTACTTCGACTAGGCGCCAGCTTGACTGCCACCCGTTCGATGGGTAGGGGACGGAGCGCGCGCGTCTACTTCGACTAGGCGCCAGCTTCGCTGCCACCCGTTCGATGGGTAGGGGACGGAGCGAGCGCGCGTCTACTTCGACTAGGCGACAGCTTCGCTGCCACCCGTTCGAAGGGTAGGGAACGGAGCGCGCGCGTCTACTTCAACTAGGCGCCAGCTTCGCTGCCACCCGTTCGAAGGGTAGGGAACGGAGCGCGCGCGTCTACTTCAACTAGGCGCCAGCTTCGCTGCCACCCGTTCGAAGGGTAGGGGACGGAGCGCGCGCGTCTACTAGGCGAGGGGATGGAGCGAGCTTGAACAACGGAGAACAGCACATACGACCACCATAACTCGAACATGCAAAGGTCAATTTGTGGCAAGAGCAGACATGATCTCGTAAACAGATATGCGTCGCCACACCAGCATATGCTCGTTCGCACGATCAGAGCGTATGGATGACTTCATATCTGTCTACGAGAGCAAGTCAGACCTTGCCATTTCCGCATCAAGTTGTAAAGCATTTCCACAAATAGGACGTATTTTGTTCACCGGCGCTCGCGGGCATTGACGCCGGTCGACGCAGTCATCAAACGCAGGTGAACAAAATTTTCCCTACATATGAGAAGCTAACCATGAACAGGTACGGGATGTGCAGCAAGGGATGTCTAGGGAGCGGCCCCCGGCGCCAACATATTTATACTCGCCCTCACCAGGCGAAGAGCCGCCAGCATGGAGGGATGCCAATCGGCGACACGCCAATCGGTGGAAGCACAAGCGGGGGGCGTCGGGCGGTTCAGCTACCAGGGGTGCGTGAGTGCAACCGTTCGCACCCCACCGCGTGCACACCGGGAACCGTCGCACGCTCCACTCACGAGAAGACGCACTACACGATGCGACAGCCTGCCCCCGGCAAGCCAACCGTCATTAAAAAGCACACCACCGGGCGGCAAGGTCGCAACGACTGTGGAGCGCGCGCGCCTCAGAAGTCCACATGCCGGGAGTCCGCCGTCACATTGATGGTCACGACGCCTCAAGGCCCGCACCGCGCCAAGCACGCTTCACCACGTGGACGGCCGGAAGAGCACGCATCTGCTTCGGCTACAGCGCAGCCCCGGGTCAAATCTGGAGAAGTTCACAGGCCGCGGGGACGGAGGGGGCCAAAGGACTCGGCGACATGGCTTCGACCCTGTGATGCCCTTCACCATGAGAGGCTCCTGTCGTAGGGGTGGCCCCCACCTAAACCCAGCAGGCCTGGTAGGAAGTTATAAGGCCCGGAATAGGCCACATGTAATGACACAAATACCCCTGAAGGGGGTAATCAGCTGTAAGGGCATAATTGTAAAAGCACTCCCCATGTATATATATAGAACACCGACCATGGGGAGAAGGCAGGCCATTACATTCATCTTCATCACTCTCCACTACCATCTCTCTCTCTGTTTGGTCTGTAGCCACAACATCCCCCTCCTTTGTTGCAACATTTGCTTCTTCCAATCGAAAAATAAGTGTTATTTTCACTGTATGGGATGCAGAAAACCAAGTAAAAAACCGGAATTAGAGTAAAGAAATCTAAGTCAAAAACCTGAATTAGAGTAAAGAAATCTATCATAAAAATGGTAAAATTAGAGCATTGGAAAAGGCACAAAAAACACATGTTCGTCACGCAACAAAAATCACATCCACGTTACAGCCCTCGCCACGCCATGGTGCCTCCCTAACTCCCTCCCCCTGCACACAATCCAAAACTTACTATAGAGCTCTCTCGCCGTGTTAGCTCACTAGAAATCCCAAAACCCACCCTGTTGCCAGCAAAATCCACGAACCACCACTGAGCCCAAAAGCTTACCAGGGAGCTTGTTCGTGTACCTGAAATTAGCTCACCATTGACGTCTTGTACCTCCCAACCAACACCCACAACAAACTCGCCCTATTCGCATTACCTCGGTTACGAAAACTTACTAGGGAGCTTGTTGGTGCCACAAATAGACACTCTACAATAGGCCACTGCCCTGTCGTACGGCATTGCAACTCGCATGACCCAAAACCGTGTGCCACCGCCACCACAACCCCTCTTCTCTCTCTATCACTTGCCCTCTACTCACAATTAGAACTAAATGAAATCGTGCGTGTCATCAGCGAGAAACCGTAGCTAGATTTGAACAGTGGAAGAAAAAGGGGGAAATTGAAGATGCTACGAGATAGAGGGGCTGAACTTGTGTGAGAGAGTAGTACTAGTGAAAGTCTAGAAGAGCATGAGGAGAGAATTTGAAATCGATCTTAAACGGCATGTTGTCTCTTGATTTACGCAATCGTGCACTCCGTCTCCCGTAATTGTATGTCAAATGGGACTACCTTAATCAGTCCCACTTGTAAGCGATGTACCACCATTCCAGTGCTACGTGACAAAAAAGAGACAAGGCATTACTTTCGCGGCGACGTCCCACGATTAGCTTGCTCTGATCCGATGGTTTCCAGTGGTGTGCGTGCACTAGAACCAAATCGTGCACACGTGGAATCAGGACTTCTCGTAAAATTATTTGCGTCATCCGTATCATTATTTCTATCGTCCGCTGTTGTCTCAAAAAATATAGATAAAGACATTAGCCACATAAAAAAGGGTCTGTGTCGTGCCTAGGGAGAAAAGGCTCAGCCTATGGTTGGATCGACTACCAGTGACAGGTGGGTCCCCATTGTTTGGTCCCACAATGTCAGTGGGAGAAGGGATGGTTTCGTGCGGTGAGAGCGAGCTAATACCTTCTGAGTGATAGGTGGGGAAGTGTTGCTGCTGAGTGTGAGCGGAGCACTTTGGTTGGTTGCATTGTCTCGTGAGCGGACGACAGGCTGGACAACAGCGACGCTGGAAGAAGCCGCTGATCGCAGCAGCGTCTGGGCTGAGCAACCCTTCTGCTGTGTTCGATCGTTGACATTTGGAGTTGTGGACGATCATCTCATACGGTCTTCACATTTCCACAGAACCACCCACGTATTTTAGCAGGCAAAAAAAAAGTAGGTCCTATGTCTTCACGGAATGGCATCTTACATTGTTAGTTGGTGCCTTACAGTTTGGGCTACAGTACTTCGTATATTACACCGCGGGAATCGCCCCCGTAGAGGTCATCCACGTCAGATTTTTTGCGCATAGGCCCTCTGACTTTTTCAAAATCGTGTACAGGTTCTTGAATTTTTGCAAACATGCCCATGCCATGCATATACCTACGGAAAACCCCCAGATTTTCTGAAATTCGCACGGTCCTTAATTTTTCAAGGAGGCCATCATTTTGCAAGATAAAACCCCTGTGGTTTTCCCGAAAATATGTACGGATCCTTGGTTTTTTGCCTCTATTTTTTGAAATTACATATAGGTCCTCATTTTTCAAGGAGGCCATCTTTTTACGTGATAAAGCTTTGCGGTTTTCCTAGAATTAATATGATTCCTTGATTTTTTGCAGAAAAAACTTCGCTTTCCCTGAATTACACGCATGTCCTTGTTTTTTCACAAAAGCCTCCCCACGAATTGTCGGCTCTTTTGCTTCGGTCCATACAGTAGCTAGCGCAGCGTGACGTTGTGTTTCCGCTACTAGTTGATCTGAGATACGGGTGATAAGGCAACTTATCGTTTGTACTTGGTTTTGATATCAAAGTCCATGTGTACTATGTCTTACCATAACTAGCACATGCTAACTTTAAATTCTTTGTCATTTTTTTATAGGAATAAGTCTATATAACATCATATACTTTGTTTGAAAGTTCGTCCAACACTTTAATTATAAAACCATACATTCAATCCCCAAACTTTGCAACTCGGTTAAAATAACTCCCTAACTCAGTTTCACATGGCAGTATTGCCCACGTGGCGTGATGAGTTGACGTTTTTGTCACGTATGATAACACGCTGGTCAAGTTAGGTCAGTAATATGTAGGGCCCACAAGGGCTCCCCCCCACACCAAGCTTCCATGGCCACCACCCCATGTAGTTCCCTCCTCTTTGTTTCGATTCGGAAAAGAAGGCTCTATAGGCCCCACCTATCATTTATCTAAAATTGATTAGTGTGTCATCTTACGTGAATCACCACTCATCATGCCACGTGAGCAATACCACCATCCGAAATCGGATCAAGGTTTTATTTGAACTGGATTGCAAAGTTTAGAGCAACTCCAAGAGAAGAGCTAAATCATTTTCTAAAGGTAAATTTGGCTATTATTGGAGAAAAAACGTCTCCAATAGACTCTGTAAATGACTCTCCAAATTTAGTAGCTCTCCATCCCTCCTCCTTCGTTCTCTATTTTTGGATAGCCTACCTCGCTCACCATCCAGCCTCTTGGCGCGGTCGGCGTTTCCTTCCCGCACGCTGCGCCCCATTCCCGCGCGTACGCGACCCACCGCGCCCCCTCTAGTTTAGATAGCCTGTTGGAGTAGTCTTGTTTTTTTGGGTGAGATTCATTTTAGAGAATAGCTAAATCACTAAATTTAGATACTTCTTTTGGCTAATCTTTTGGAGTTGCTCTTAGGAGTCAAATATTTGATTTCAAAGTTCAAGGTACTAGACGAACTTTCAAACAAAGTTCGAGATGTTATATAGACTTTTTCTTTTCTTATATTTATCACGCTTGGCTGGTCATATACGTACTTGTGAGTGTTAGGAAAAGAATAAATTGATGTGTTGACATAAGTGAAGTGGGCGAATGTGTAGTGTGGTCATATGCAACGCCAAGCTCTGCCTAAAATCGTTAGACTTGGCTCTCCTGTTTGCTCTATCAAGCCTCCTTTTTTCAATTAGCTTGTGATTGGGCACGAGGAGTGGAATTTTAGTTGATGAGTCCTAATAGATTAGTTGGTGAGAGGGATTCATCAACTATGTATGATGTAGTATCTTCCGATTCCTTGTACGAGGAAGCATTACTTTACACGGGTGAGCTGGTGGTGATCATTTGGGTTTATTTTTTGTGGCTTATGGCTGAAAAGTACTGTAGCTGGCTGAAAAAAACACTGTAGCTGACAGAGGCTTATTTAGCATAATTAAATTAAAAAATTAAAAAATATAAAAAATATGTTAGCCCATTACATATAATACAAACAAATACGGGGAAAAAGAACCGGCAAAAAAACTCAACAAAAAGCCAAAAGTTCAGACAAAGACGGAATTTATGAATAGTGAAAAATAAGCCAGAAGCTAAAAGCTGAAGCTTTTTCTTCTTTGACATTGGCTAGTTTGGCTGGTGTCTTAAATATGTCTGGCCATGCATTTTGGTATGTCGTGATGTAGTACATAGGCTTACACAAATACATCATTAGTGTATTACAGATCCCCAGCTCACAAGAAATGGTCCTGCAAGCCAACCGATATAGCACCTACGTCTTGTTGATAAAGGCCATGATTCGAGTCCTCGTAGGTAATAACTCCACGTTACGTTTCATAGATTCTTTTAGTTTTGATCTCATAATCTTTCGGTTGCTAAGCCTTAAAGATGATTGTGGATTTGCGATAACCCCACGGACTGCTTTTCTAAGAAAATAGTCCTTTTTAAGGTTAATAAAAAATAGTCTTGCGAGATTATGCGTTGAAACTGGATGGTGATCATTTGGGCTTATTTTTGGTGGCTTATGGCTGAAAAGCACTGTAGCTGGCTGAAAAAATACTGTAGCTGACAGAGGCTTATTTAGCATAATTAAATTTAAAAAAAATTAAAAATATAAAAAATATGTTAGCTCATTACGTATAATACAAACAAATACGGGAAAAAAAAGAACCGGCAAAAAAGCTCAACAAAAAGACAAAAGTTCAGAAAAAGACGAAATTTATGAATAGTAAAAAATAAGCCGGAAGCTAAAAGCTGAAGCCAAAACGATCAAAGCTAGTTCAGTTGTTCCATGCTCCAGCATTATTGGGGCAGGAGCAGCACCGCAGGGCCCACTCGCTGAGCGCCGAACGAGATAGCGTGACATGTGCACACGTAATAGCGAACTGTTTATATGTGTTTCACTTTATGCACTTTTTTTCAAATTTAGCATCGACGTCCACTTTTACAAATCTAGTTATACACCCAAACTCAACAGGCACAGCAAACGACATGTGCCTCTTGCCGCGCCACCAGAGCTTGGCAGCACGACGCCAACGCGGCAGGGCAGGTGAGCGTGATAAGCAAACACGGTGCACAGGAGCCGACTGGGCCAACTGGCCTACTGAGCTTCCCTTGCTCGGCAGGTTGAGGCAGGCCCTATAGAGCTCCCACAGTTCAATAGGTGGCTGGACACAGCAAGCAGCCGATCGGACACGATGCGACGTGCTTGGCAATGATTCCGGTGGCCTTCGACAGGGCTTGGCACTGCCCACCCCACTCACGTGCACCCACGTGGCTCTATTGGTCGCCGATACCTCCCTGCGAGTATAAAATGGCTCGCGTCGCTCTCTGCCCTCTCATTCAAAGCCGCGTAGTCGAGTTTTTCCCTGGCGAGCAAGAGAGAACCAAGGGAGAAGAAAGAGAGAGTAGAAGAGAGTTGAAATTAGTTTTTTTGAGGTATTTTTGCTGCAATTTAGGAGATTTCGTAGTTGAAATTAGTATAGCTCCAGTGAAGACCTTCAAGAACAAGTATGTTTCATTCTAATATGAGCAATACGCTTAATATATCATTAGCATAATGGTGGTTTGATAGTATAGAATACGCCTGGTAATCATGTTTAGTTGAAGTATGTATTTAGTTCGTGTGGATGATATTTTGTAATTAGCTACATTAATGATGTATTAGTGACGATAATGATGATTGTTTGTAAATAGTTGAAGAAATATGTACCGTTATTTTTATTGTTTTCGGTACCTTCGTATTCAGGAAATATGTATATATGTCTACACATATATGTATTGCTCTGTGGCAATTTAAAAAATTGTAGAAAATATTGATAAGATTGTAGAATTATGCATTGTTAGTTGCAGTATGTGCTTGTGTATATTATGCATGTATATATATATGTGTGTGTGTATACATGCATATGAGCACATGGTTGTAGGTATAATCAGTTGGTCAGGTATGTACATGTGCATGATTATTTTATATTATATTTAACTATATTTAGCATCGTCAAAGATAAGTGGATGTCATCTACATTGGTGCTAGGTACCTAATGTCAGATATAGAATATTTGTTTGTATTCTACGGGGAGGGTGTCATGGAGGATGGGTTGTACGGGGCAGACCTACAAATTTATGAATAGACCGTGATCCAGACTCAGGAGGCGCGTGCTGAGTGCATTTGATAGGGAGAGAGGCGGGAAGAAGCTTGTCATTGAGGCAGTGACAGCCACAGTGGTTGGAGTTTTGATGGAGTGTTTTTGGGAGCTGAAGAAGGTGGTTGGTAATGTCACTTAGGGGCAGTACATGGAGATTGCAAGCAATCCTAGTGTGGTGATGTATGAGAGACCAATGATGTATGTGCAGTTTCTGGAGAGAGCGTAACCGTCGAGCAGGAGTGAGGCTGGTGGGAGTGGCAGTGTAGAAGTGTCATAGTTGGTTGGTGGCGGCGGTGTGGAGCATAATATTTGTAGGAATAGAGGTGAAAAGTGGAACCTACTCTTGCTACGCATGGTGGTGGTGCGATGGAACATGGTGTCGGTTCGGATGATGAAGGGATGACGAGACTTGCTCATAACTTTGAGCCAACCAAGTGGTTATGGGCCACCCCCTTCCCCTGTCCCCTTTGTTCTCCAGGGTCCTTGGGAAGAGTGGCCTCTCAACAATCGCTACATTCCAGTCCTGCGGCATGCTGGGTTGCTGCATATAGCAAGAATGATGCACATTGGGTACTCGTTCAAATTGGACTTACCGCTTTTGTCAGTGCTCATTGATTGATGGAAACCAGAGACCCACACATTTCACTTTCAGTAAGGGGAGATGACTATCAACCCTACAAAATGTTGCTTACCTTATCGGCCTACCACTATAGGTCGCGCAGTGGTTCCACCCCCCATATCAGTCGATTGGAAGACATGTCTGTTGCATAGTTTTTGTCATCCCATTACAAACAGGATCCTAGGAATGCCACATTCATGGCTGCAACGGTACAGACAGATGCGCCCTAGAAGTTGTAGGTCACACCTAGTTACTTACTTGCTCTTTATGTTTGGATGTGTCATGTTTTTTACGACTCAGGGAGATTGGGTATACCGTAGCTACATCCACCTTGCTGAGTCCTTGATCGACGCTAAGCCTAGTGAGGTCCTGTTGTACAGTTGGGGCTTGACTATGTTGTGCACAACCTAGAATGGTTTGTGCGGTGGCTCACAGCATGCAACTGGCGAGCCAAACCTTGTCATCTGCTGCACATTGCTACAGTTGTGATTATGGGAGCACTTTCCTATTGGTCGGCCATACTTTCGAGTGCAAGTGCACTCGTATAAGTTAGAAGAATGGTTCTATGGTCACACTGATGGCGAGGACCTAGTGGACAGACCCACTATGGGTACTCACTGGACTGCTAACGAGCTAGAATGGTCCAAGGAGAGACCACGATGAGCGTACCTGGAGCTTCACAACACATTCGAGACCTTGCACAAAGACGACATCGTGTGGACGGTGTGAATGTCACAGTTCATCTTAAAGAATGCGCCTTTTGGCTTATCAATGCAATGCGAGCAAAACTAGGACTACTAGCTTATGACTTGCCACCTCATCTTCTCCCACATGGTTGAGCCCTACGCCCCTAACGAGTCATGAGACAGATCGGCCTTCACCAGCAGGTGTCACTAGCACCGAGTTGACTACTACTGAGACCTATTCACTTGTTGTTAGCTCATTTCGTACAATCCATTTCTTTTACTATTCATTTTCTTTTTTTCTTCCGTACTCAAATAACTATTTTGCACCATGCCATTTTCCCAAGCAAACAAAGAAGGGATGAAAGTGTGACGACTAGACATAGACACAGCTGTCATGGACCATCACCTGGGAGCAGTCGGCGAGGACGTAGATCGAGCAAGAGAAACGGCCTTACGACCCAGACACGTATCCCCATACTTGTAGTGGTACATGCCACACGCTCGTTGCAGACTTACGGGTCCCCCTTTGTAGCCCTTGGGAGGCCACACATGCCAACAGGTTGGCAATTAGCCCAGATCAACACCGTATGGAATGACATGATGAGATGGTATTATATTTCATGTTCATATTGTATTGATTCTCGCATTGTACTAATCATGCTTATATGACTAACCTATTTTGTCATCCATTGCAGCATGACAAGCTTTGCCATATCGTGTTTGAGGGTAGTGCCGTGCTATGCCGTGGATATTCGAGCACCATGGAACAACTCCTGGCGTCCGTCTGCAACATGTATGATGACACCAAACACACACTGCGGGCCATCAGCTGCGGCTATCCTAGCAACATGTTTATCCCAAGGAGCAACGAGACGCACCCTCATCCATCCATAGCTTCGTCCGCTCGTCCTAGCTCCTCGACATATCACTGTAGCCTCGATCGCTCTTCGTCTGGGTAGCGCATTTCTTTGGTTTGCCAATTTCATATTTTAATGCAATCAACATGATACATTCGTTTCATTGTTCATCATATATGTTATCTTCATGCAGGCCATTCGAGCTGACACCACTATACTTTCGTCTTCATCATGGAGGTAGCTCGACATCAAACCCCCTCGCTAGGGGAGGGGGACAATGGAGCACTACATGTCCGACATTGTCACAGAGATAACCTGAGGCACCTGCCACCCCATGTAGCGATGTCAACTTGCCTTACGAGACTGTGAGGTTCAGTATGGCACGTACATACCAGCAGACAATCCGCACCTCCAGTAGTGTGATAAGTGGTATGATCGGACGTATGACAACTACATCATGCATCAGTACAGCGCAGACTACATGGCATTGGGCAATACTATAGCGGACTACCCTAGACCCGAGTATGCTACAATGGAGTTCCTTGGAGGTTCATTGTTCATACAACACGTGACACCGGTGTGTACAATTATAGGTTTCCTAGCCATTTCATGATTACTCTTCCTCCAGCTAATCGAATAGTACAATGTGTAGGTCTCGAGGCAAGAGTTCCTAGAGTGGGCTATGGGATTATTCTCCACTGAGCACATGGTGTAGGTTCGTCTTTTCAAAACCAGAGTTCTCATTGCAATTGTACCTTTCGTTAAGCTAACAAAATGTGTTTCGCCGCACAAGACACCAACAATTATGCAAAGGACTAGGTGCAACAGATGTTCAGCACTCAAGAGATTGGGCCCAATCAGTTGTCCGGTGCCCTCATTCCCACTCACCCACCGCAATACGACTTGTGCGATGTATGATGCTCCCTGGACAGGTTGACTTTCCCTAAGGACTAGCTTTGGCTCCTAAGGAAGCGGCTAGCGGATCACCTTTGACCTGGTGTTGCGCCCAGTTTCAGCACTTGGCATCGATCGTGTTGAAATATTGTTCCCTTGACCATGCATTTGCGCTCTACGTGTTGACCCTGACTATGTACTCATTAATTTTTTGACCTCATTGTACTACAACTATCTAGAATTTATTGATGTGGGTTGAGTCATTCTTACAAGTCTAGAGTAAAATAATAACCTCCGATATATCATTGCATGTGTTTCAAATTACATTAAGTCTTTATGTTGCACTAACATGTTCTTTTTTGCATGCCAAAGTGACAACACTATGACTAGCCCTTCTCCAGAGGGAGGTGACAGCACATTGCGCCATCTTCAGTTTGACTGAAACAACCACACCTTGCCTATGCTACGAACCCACATATCTCCATCGCACCATAGCAACCCAAGCATGGCAAACAGGGCTGAAACCCAATGGTGACTATTACCTTGAAGACACGAGCATCTACGGTCTCCTGGATCCTGACCGCCCAAGCTCTGATCTACCTCTCAAAACCAAGGAGTCGTACACCCCTAAAAATCCTCTCCATGACTACCCATATATCCCCGAGCCTTGGCCATAATGAAAACACAAACTAGACATGGTGGTGTAGGTTTTTCATGATGACACACACCCAGAGCGTTGATTCTTTCACTGCCTTCTATTCACGGCATGTGGTTCGTTACCTACATATACTTCTATGCATGGATTGCTTGTACTCACCTCGTTTTTCTTGCAGACCACAAATTCCAATTTTACCGAGTGGGTGGATCCATCGTATCCAATGCCTACACATGTCTACATCCGCACTCTCCAAATTCGCATGCAAGAGTTGTAGGAGAAGCTCCAGACCGAGAGGTCCAGCAACGACAAGCTCCACAGCCAAAGGATCAAGGAGAGGAACAACGAGGAGGTGATCCACCTTGAAAGTGACTACCACACGTATTGCTGTTGTGCCAACCTAAGCTATAATTGCACCTGCCACTACCATGACAACCAGCCATGTCCACGCCACCCTAATGACCGCCACGCCATGTGAGTACCCTACGGTTTCACAGTTTCACACTAGGGGTGTTCCCCCGTGAGCCCAATTACAACAATTTCCATCAATGTCGTTTTTGTTAAGTTAGGCCCACAAGTGTCTTACGGTGTAGTTGAGATTGATGGTCCATGCCTATTCTCGATTGTACTATACGAGTACTATAATTTCAAATTCCACAAGGCACTTTTCCAACAACCAACACTTATTTGAGTGAAATGACAATATGGACCATGTTTTCTTAGTGAATTGACAGCACACGCCAGCTTTTCACATAGAGTTGACAACACACGTAAGCTTTTCTCAGTGTGTTGACAACATGCAATATCTTTTCTCATTGAGTGGACAACACGCACTATCTTTGCCCAATTATTTCATAGCACCCACCAGCTATCCTCATTGAGTCCATAAGACACACTTGCTTTCCCCACTGCACTGACAGGAAGTGCCAGATGTCCTAAGTGATTCCACAAGAGGCACCAACTTTTCTAAGCAAGGTGATCTTCGATGCCTACATACCAATGAATTGTCAACATGCACCAACTTTCCTCATTGACTTTACAGTACGCATCGGCTCGTGTCAACAAATTAGCAACATATACCAGCTTTTCTCAGTGAATGGGTAATGACATGACCTAACTTGTGCCCACAAGATTTGATCTCGCAGATGTGAGTATACCTTCATTCGGCAAATTTACTCTCAAATACTACGCATTGACCACCTATAAAGTTCGACTAGACTCCAAAACCAAATCCAACACTCAACTCAAGCTGGTCTCAAAAGTAGGGGAAGATGTAAGGGAGAATAGAGCACATGTAAAGGACATCACTGTGCCACTATTGGGAATGTCGAACTACGGAGAGATGTTTCACAAGTGAAAGTGGATGGCCAAGAAGAAGGGATTCTACCCTGATAATTCTTACAAAGATACACCTGTGCCACCAGAATTTCTACGGCCTTAGTGTGACTATGGTAATCCAGCACACATCATCTAGTCCACACATCGAGCAACCGCCACCCGAGCGCACTGTACATGTGGGGATCTCTGCGTAAGCAAATGTCATGTCTTGCCAAATCACAAACTGCATGTTTCATTTTACATATTTCTAACTTTCTCTATGTATGATGGTAGATGACAGAGCATTGCTACTTCTTCTAATTGATAGATGGCCCGGAGATGTACGACAGGGCATTCATTTCATATATCGCTAACCCGTTGGAAACCTTATGCCCCAGACGATAAGGGGAAGACTGAGACGACAGAGGACAAGGGAAAGGCATCAATGGTCCCTGATGTCCCTGCTAAACACCATGTAATTTCAGACTGGGACAAACCTACACAAGTTGTGGAAGCCGAGTACTGAGCGGCCGTCAAGAAGGCTAAAACCTAGAGGGGAGACAAGGGAAAGGCACCGATGAACCCAAATATATATGACAAATGACTACAAGCATCACTTTCAAAAGACGCACATGTATCTTAACTGTAGTTAAAGTTGATGGTATGTTCATATTGTCATTTATATCGTACGAGTAGTGAGGCAAACATACGCACCTAATCAAACTCTGCGCGCTATATATTTTGCACCTTTAGAATGATTCATTACTACATTATTTTCAATAATGTATCAGTAACAAAAAATAGCTAAACGGGGCAACCCGCAACACCAACCTATGAGCTTGTAGGCTCGGCCATCTTACCGAGCCAGAGTGCTGCGGTAGGACCTGCCAAGCCAGGGCACCTCGACATGAGCTACCAAACAAAGGGAGCTCGGTAGGCCGTTGGGCCCCACCGGCTCCCGCACGCCATACTCGCCTACCACGCTCGCCTACCCTGCCGCACTTGCACCGTGTTGCCGAGCTCCGGTGGCACAGCAGGAGATACATATCGCCGCTAAATTTGTAAAAACAGATATTCGATAGCCAAATTTAGAAAAAAAATACACTACAGTGCCAAACATGCAAACAATTCCGTAATAGCGACCCAAATGCCCAATGGATCATCCAACAAGAGCCACGATTGTGCGACATGTGCGAACGTCTGACGTTTCTATGCTCAGGAATTCAGGATTGGAGTTCCTTTATCCTGAAAAATTCTCGTGTTTTAAGCGGGCCTAAGTGACTTTCTTTAGTGTAATGAAATTTTCTTGATAAAATTAAAAGCTGGCCATGAATATACGAAAGCTTTTAATTAATCTTGTTGTCTAGTAATTAGCTTGCATCGATCATGGTCCATGTTCATCTTGGGGGCAGTCTGAAGTCACATCCTTTTCATCTTTAGGTCGCATGCATCTTCGCTGAGCTTCGACCTGCCGGTTCCGCTGCCGTCCTTAATCCCCTTTCCCTCTGGGAGCCCGGCAGTTTTTAGTAGGATGCCGCTAAGGGAAGGCAAGCCACAAAGGAAGAAAGGGAAAAGGGAAGAACAGCACAAGCGAAAGGTAAGGTGCTCCAAGCAAAGAAGAAAAGGCGATGATTTGCAGTACTAGTAGGCAGTAGCGACTTGCAGGTCACTTCTTGCAATGTACTACTAGAACTGTGCGAATTACAGTGTAAATTTCACACCAAAAGGTGCTAAGCGTGTTGCGGCAGAAAATTACCACAATGTGGAGTGCGAATAAAAGAATTGCATGGGTTGGTTTTGGTTTGCTTTACTGACCAAAAGATTAGATTGGGGCCGGCGCGAACCCCGAGGCTAATGATAGTTTAGTTTAGTGTAGAGTGTGGTTAGGGGAATCGGAAGAGCATCTCAGCTAACCTTAACTAGTGACAAACCCTGCTACTAGTAGTACTACACTATTAGTATTCCATTGACAGTATAACTGATGCTTCAGTAATTTACTCTTTGTTTTCTCTCTAATAGAACTGATGCTTTAGGAGTTTTGGCTAAGCAAAATTGACTTTAACCCAAATGCATGCCTCGATCACAACCCCCAGAAATGTTGACCACCAATTCCTTGAACAAAACTATGAGTAATCACGCTGATCACGAAGAAAGTGTAGATAATTGCTCGTGTCTGATGACTGTATTAAAGTAGTACTAACAGTCAAATAATGATGAGTGGGGAAGGGACACGATTTAAACAATGCTTCAGAAAGGCTTCAGAGAGGCCGCAGATTAAACAATGCCTGCGAGAGAGTTGGCACTGTCAGAAACTCAGGATGCCATGAGCTTTACTAGTATTTCCAGATGCATGCCAGATGAGATGGCAGGGTAGTAGTAATTAGTAAGGAGTAAGCAAACAAAAGCAAGGGGATAAACAACGTGATTAAAGTGTTGTTTGGTTGGAAGGTAAAGGCAGGGTTCACTCGAAAATAACTTGCCTTAGGCAGTAAATACTGAATTGTACTATAAATTCAAGAACAGCAATTTGATTTAACTCTCTGTCCCTCTTCTTCTTATTCCTTCAGCCTTTTCTTTTCAGCTTCTAAAATCTACTTTTCAATTTTTTTTACAATAACTAGCTTTTAAACTAAGTGTCTTTTCAAAGCAATATCTACAAGTTGATTGTAGTATGCAATCTAGTGACTTCATTTATATCGGCCAAAGCCGCACGCGAGTTTCTCTTACTCCATACTCTCTCACAAACAGCTCAAAAACCATAAACCACAGCCAAAAATCATAAACTGCAGCAAAAAGAACATGCCCTTCATCATTTTCTTGTTGAGAGAGTAAGATGATGGATAGGGACAATGGCAACGGGGTTGGAATAGAGAGCTATGTTCATCTGGTCATGGCATGCCAATGGCCTGGCAAAGCCAGCAACTGATCAACGCATGCACTGTAGGGGTGGATTCAAGCTTATGGCAGCCTAGCTCCAGTTCAGAGCATGAGATATTTATCAATGCAGAGCTCAGGTAACCTCGGAGCACAAACTTTTTCCTACCCTAGGTTGATATGAACCAGCTTTGCAGAGTTTTCGAAGAGTTGCGAGGGGCGGAAGTAGATGGGGTTGGGAAACTGGATTTGATCGTAGAAAATAATAGGAAGCAGGCTTCTGCCAGGATTTTCACCGACCAGGTCGCCTCCCAGGACTCAGGTGGAGAAGATTGTTTTCTTATTGCCTGCCTCAAGTTACAGCCTCTGGTCTACATATATAACCGGTTACAAGACTCCTAGTATCATACGTAGCCCAGTCTGATAAGCAAACTCGGAATCCCCTTCTAGATCATGATATAATTCGACTCCTATTCTTAGGATATATAATCGGTTTTGGTTAAGCCGATTCGGACCCTTTCCTTATACCAAACACTTTCCTAATACTAGCAATCCTTCTGAAATCCCAGTTCGACCACCCGCCTGAATCCTCCTAGTTTGACTGCTTGAATCCGGTCCGACCCCCCACCTGAATTCTGGTTTGACCGCTTGGGTCCCAGACCAACTACCAGTAGCTTGTCACGCGTTGCCTGAATCTCCTGAAGTCTGAACACGTTGAAACTGTTGAGACCTCCTAGTATAATGCTTGCCCCAATAAGAGACTATAACATTATACCCCTCGTGGCGAGATAGCTCGTTCTCGAGTTGTCAGGTGGTGGCCATAGGCTAAAACCTTCACGTTCCCATGATGACAAAACGACACAATAATGACGTCGTGCAGCTCGGAAGATGATGAGCGAAACCTCGATACACAATAGCGAGGACAACACTCTAGAGTTGGCTAACGTTGCAAGAGTCACCAGTGGCAAGGGCAGTCGACACAGGGCAGCAACGACATCCTTTTTGCCAACAGATGCAATGGTTGTGGAAGAGATGCGATGACGTCGCTAACTCCCACATGACAACCGTTGTGCTCCACACTTGTAGAAACATGATGTCGGTCGGCTACGTGGAGATGATCGCCATTGGACATCGACAATCTTCCCCCTCGGCAAAGGCACCAAAGGTGACGCTTGAAGAGGAGTCATCGTTGGCGACGTGGCCAGTGCCAACGCCGGCATGGGGGAAGGTGGTGCCAACACAACCATTGCAATTGCACGCGTCGTCTCTTCCTGCTCCTTTAACTTGTCCACCAACTCCTTAGCCTTCTCCAAGGTGGCCATCATATTATCGAGCAAAGACCCTATTTTCTTGTTGCTAGCCATCAATGTGTCCAAGGGAGATAATTCAGCATCGGAAGCCATGGCGAGTGGCTTTGATACCAAGCTAATATGAACTGACTTTTGCAGAGTTTTCGGAGAGTTGCGAGGGGCGGGAGTAGATGGTGTTGGGAAACTGGATTCGATCGCAGAAGATAACGGGAAGCAAGCTTTCGCTGGGGATTTTCACCGGCTAGGTCGCCTCCCAGAACTCAGGTGGAGAAGATTGTTTTCTTATTGCCTGCCTCAAGTTACAGCCTCCGATCTATTTATATAACCGGTTACAAGACTCCTAGTATCATACGTAGCCTAGTCTGATAAGCAGACTCGGAATCCCCTTATAAATCGTAATATAATTCGACTCCTATTCTTAGCATATATAACCAGTTTTGGTTAAGCCGATCCGGACTCTTTCCTAATACCAAACACTTTCTTAACACTAGCAATCCTTCCAAAATCCCGGTCTAACCACCCTCCTGAATCCCGATTTGACTGCCTGAATCCGGTTCGACCCCCCTCCTAAATTCCAGTCTAACCGCCTGGGTCCCGGATCAACCACCTGTAGCTCGTCACGCGTTGTCGTCATCTCCTCCGAACTCGCTGAAACTGCTGAGACCTCCTAGTATAACGCTTGCCCCAATAAAAGACCATAATATAGATACTAGTGGGCTTTAATCCTCAACAGGATGTGATGAAATATTGGATCCCACGCTGATGCACCGCACCGATGCAACCCATCATGGATTCTTCTTTTGCATGGGCGTCGGTCTCTCACGGCACGGCGCTCTCCACCGCGAGAGGCGGGGATCTCATGCCTCCGCCGAAGTCCGGGTTCCAGCTCCCACCGCCGGCGGCCGATTGCGAGCATTTCCCGGTGGACTCCGGCCTCGTTGAGCTGGCGGCGCGGTCGTCGTCGTACTTCGGCGGTGGAAATGGAACGGTGAGCGCTGGCGCCTTCAACGCAGCTGAATCCATCAGCCCTGACAATGGCCACCACGACGACGCGCCGAGCGCCGAAGCGGAGGCCGGCGACTGTTCGTCGGACTCCAAGAAGAGGAGGAGATCATATGAGGTAGGTCCTTACTGCCTTGGCATTGCATCGATCTCAATAGTTTCTCAAGGCTCTTTTAAGTGTGTGAAAAAAATGTGTTTATGCATTGTTGCATTGGATTTCGAAGATTATTGGAACGGATCAAGGGAAGGCGTCAAATGTGTCCACCGATTTTGTAAATGAGACCGAGCGTAGCAAGCGCGCCAAAGGGGAAGAGAACGGCCCGACTGCAGCGGCGACGGCGGCGGCCGGCAAGTCGAAAGGGAAGGGAGCCAAGGAGGCCGCCGAGACACAGAAAGAAGGGTACATCCATGTCAGAGCTCGGAAGGGGCAGGCGACCAGCAGCCACAGCCTCGCAGAGAGGGTGCGTATAAGTACGGATGCATAAAATGCAACTGATCACCGTTCAGTTCAAAACTTGGAAGATTGAAATGTTTTTTTCCTCTCTCTGCGCAGTTGAGAAGGGAGAAGATTAGCGAGAGGATGAGGCTTCTGCAAGACCTTGTTCCTGGTTGCAGCAAAGTGAGTCTCCTAAAATAAAAGCTATACCTTTTCAAAATAAAATAAAATAAAATAAAAGCTACAGCATATAGATTTTTGATCTGTGAATTTTGTGAGAGTGATGAACTTGTGTTTCTTGAATTGGATCTGATTAGGTCACCGGAAAGGCAGTCATGCTCGATGAGATCATCAACTATGTTCAGTGTCTGCAAAGGCAAGTAGAGGTACGATATGATCGGTTGATCACTCACAGCGAATAATGCCTGCCAATTTCACCTGATAAAACACAACGTATTTCCCTTTTGTCTCTGTAGTTTCTATCGATGAAGCTCGCGACAGTCAACCCAAGGCTCGACCTCAACCTAGAATCGCTTCTCTCAAAGGATGTATGCAATTATCTCCCGTTCTTCCTTTCCTTCCCTTTTTTCAACTTTTCTTCGCAAGAAATGTGTCTGGCCATGTTCTTCATGCTTCTTGATCATGACAGGTTCTTCGCTTCCCCAGGGCTCCCATCGGATTCTCGTTCTCCCCTGAGATGATGCCCAGACTACAGCTATCGCAATCAGGCATGCTCCAGGGAGGTGTCCATGGCATGGCCAATCCAGATGAGTTCAGAACAGTCATGCAGGGGCAACTAAATGAGAAAGACGCGTTCAGAGAGCCTGCATCTCAGCAGGTTTGCATCTCGGCATGCCAATACTATAACTTCAGTTGTGTAGTTGAGAGAAACAGCACATGCTATCATCTTCTGATGTCCTACAGGCAGATGCCATTCATCTTGCAGCAGTCATTGTAACCATTCTGATGGAGTACCCCCCCACCCCAAACAATTCTATTCATCTCCTAATGTCCTACAGGCACATGCCATTCATCTTGCTGCAGTCGTTGTAACCATTTTGATGGAGTTTTTTTTCCAATTCTTGAACAGGTGCCTCACACAATGAATGGAACATTCCATGATGCGGTGCAAATGGCGTCTCTCTCAGTCATCGGTTCACAAGACTTGAGCATAAGGCCAGATCAGGATGGATTTCATATGTGAAGTCTAGCTTGACATGTATGATCAGTTTCTTCTCAGCAAACTAGTCGGTACTACAGCAGTAGCAGCTCCATCCAGTGCATATGCTAATTAAGGGTCCTGGTTTTCATTGCTTCAGGGCAATGCATGGGATGTTTATTGTGTTCAGAACTGAAACTTCAGCAACTGAGACATCTAAATCATCTGCAATTATGATGGCTAGAAATTCTGCCTGGATGGAGAGAATGCTTAATTCTGTTGGGCAGAAATGACTATACACTGGAAACAACTGAATTGCTGCAGTATGCTGATACATGCGAGGGATTTGTAAAAAATACTTTCCTTTGCATAGGCAATAGACAGTTTGGCACACAAGTTACTGCGAAGAGGGAAAGAATATGTTCAGATCAAACATTCGCCTACTTTTGTACCAAAAAACTTTTGTGCCAAAAAAAGTACGCAAGATGGACAGACATACCATGTATGTTTATGCAGCAATGTTTCATTCTCCCTCTCCTAACCTTACAGTGTTACACAGGTCATATTTGGAATAATCTAAGCTTCAAAAACCTTTAAACTCCTATAAACAGCTCAGTTAGGTTGCTTTAACCAAATAACGTAAGCAAATTTGAACCATTCCTCAAGTGCACGGTGTACCCTGTTGTACGCTAGGACAATTCTGCGAGATGACTTCCTCGAAAGAACAAAAATATGGATTCCATTATACGGCTCAGGCAATCGCCACATCGTACCGGACAATTGCTTCCTTGTGTTCATCATGCATATTGCTGTTTGTTGCTATTATGCCTTGTTCGTATTGGTTTCTAAAAACTGCTTTTCTATAGTATATAGTTTTAAAACGGAGTATTTTTTTAATATAGATCTACTAGTTAATTATAGTACATACTGTAACGACGTCATTTATATTGGTCAAAATCGTATGCAAATCTCTCTACAAGATGTTATTATTTATAATCCAAAGCCAAAAGTCATTATAAACTGACCATATATAGCACGATGATGTCCTTGGATGTTAAAGCCAAGGATCCAAGCTGTAGCGTTCATTCTCCAATAGGCAATATGTCAGGACTCAGGAGCAACCCTATAATGAAAGAGAATGCTGCAAGCTGCAAGGACAGCACAAACCTCTAAGATGCTGCTTATTTGGGCTGAAAAATAATGGCTGATGGCTAAAATTACACTGTAGCTGATTGAAATTGCACTGCAGCTGATGGTAGCTTATTGGTATAATTAAATTTAAAAAAAATAGAAAAAAACATGTTAGCCCATAACGGACAATGCAAACGAATACAGAAAAAAGAACCGGTAAAAAAACTCAAAAAAGCCAAAAAGTCAAAAGAACACAAAATTTATAAATAGTAAAAAATAAACTAAAAGTTAGAAGCTAAAGCCGTAATAAATGAGACCTAAATGCAGCACCCGAAAATTTTGTGACGTGCTTGTAATCATTATCATGTTTTATTGATAAGGCCTCCCCCTCCAATAAATGGAAGTGGCCGGTGAGTCCAAACCTACAAAAATGACGGGCAGCAATCCGTGTAAAGATTTATGACCAAACTGTGCTCTCTAATTCATGATTTTACCCCCATAACAAGTAAACGTGTAGTTCTAACAAAGGATTCCCGAGAGAGAATCACTAATCCTTCCATGGGTCGCTCTCGGGCCTCACTTCACTAATCCGTCACCGTGTCTTCAGACAAGTCTGCCTCTGCGCTGGCCTCGCCAGCGTCGGTGTCTCAACGGCCCTCTTGGCTTCTGCACTATCAGGCTCGTTTTTGCAAGCAGCCTGCCAATAACATTCATGTCAGTTGTTGCAAATGTAGCACGCGGTACATCAATTATAGATGAGTGGCCAGGAGTAATGAATCTTACATTCAAGTCCTTGATAATAGGGTGGTCGGAGTTAATTTTTTTAAAAAATCCTTCTCCCCTCATGAACTCTAAGCTTGATGTGTCACCAAGTGCTTGTGCCTTCATGAGCCTGCCAATTTTGAGGAATATGGATCAGGAAATGAGTGTTGGATTCTGTTGATGTTTTAACATAGACTTTATATATGATTTATTTAGATTCGGGGATTCTCTCAATAGACCTAGAGTATGCTCATGCAGAGTAAAGACATGAGAATCTTTATTTAGGTTCGAGTCTTCTCCTGAGAGAATAATAACCCTACGTCCTACGCAATTGCTAATTGCTAGAGAAAAAATTACAACAGAGAATCATGCGAATGGCTTCTCCCCCTCTCTTTCATGTTAACCTTTATATAGTCAGTGAAGCGACGGTTGTTGTCCCGCGCTAGAAGACGCCTCAATGCTTCGGATGATAATCGTCTGACGGAAGTTACTGTCAGAGAGACGTAAAAGGCCATTCACCGTATAGCGGTTGTTGTCAAAGAGAGATCATATACGGTTAGTAGATAGATGCACGTTCTAACCGTTTTTTCAGATGAACTGACAATGTAGTTCATTGTCGTAGACATGTTGGTTGGAGATAGATTTGTCATAGGAATTTCCACAACCAAAAAGTGATCATAGTAAGACTTACGACCAAAGGGGTAGTGGCAGTAAGACTTACGACTACGTAGTCGTAGAAGGACTTACGACTAAGAGATAGTCGCAGTAAGTCTTGTGATTATGTGGTCATAGAAGAGCGTACGACTATATGATTATAGAAGAGCTTACGACCATCCTGCTATATCCACCTCTTATCGATAAGGGGTATATTCAAGGAATATAATGACATAATAATTTGAAGATTATTCTATCCTCGTCATCTAGTCCCCCAACTTCAAGTGAAGATAACTTATTCGATTAAGTATGATCGTAGATAAAAAGTGGTTAAAAACAAAGCCTTTCTGGACTCTTATCGACTAGGAATTGGCTTGATTGATTTGGTAATTTTGCTTGAGTTGTGAAGACAAATAGACATCAGACAAAGGAAGTGCAATCGATTTCCCTCGACATGTCCGTTGAACCAATTCCCAAAGCGAACGTTTGGTTCCCGAGAGAAGTAACCGATGCATTGGTTATAAAGATTTACCAGGGGTAACTTTTGGTTTTTCACTTTCCCCATTTGCTCCAATTCGTTCTAGCTCTCCACCTCCAATCAATCTCTATATTATTCCTCAATCTCGCATAAATCCCTTATAATCACCCAAAAGAATGACGAAGTCTTCATCAACCTAGGCTGAATCAGAGATGGATTATGCCAAGATGAAGGTATTAGAGATTGCAGAGAAGATCCCACCGTGGTGATTTGTCAGATGGATCGAAGCTGTCGGGCAACACTGGCCATCCAGACTAATCAGAGAGATTCTAGTGTTCCAGGCTATTGTGAGTGTGGCCTCCGTCTCCCTGCTCACCCCTTCTTAATGGTTGTTGTCGAGCATTTCGGGGTTGAATTGGTAAACTTGGTTCCCAATTCAATCACAATGCTCAGCGTCTTCATATACCTATGTGAGGCATATTTGGGTATCCCAGTAAATCTCGAGCTCTTTTGGTTCTACTACGAGATGAACCAACAAACGGGGATTGCTAGGAGTTGTGGATTGAAACTCCATGATGGCAAGATGGAGCTTTACATCCCCATGTTTACCTGATCTTCATGGCCGGGATGGAAGAAGAGGTGGTTCTACTGGGAGATGACCAGTGAAGACAACCTATCCTTCATCAGGAAGGCCATCGAGAAAAATAGTCTTTGGAACTCAGCCTCCAAAGACGTCACTAGAATAACCCCCTACATCTCTGCTATTAAGGAGTTGAGGGACAAGGGGCTTACGAGCTGGCATGTGGTGAAGGGTTTCATCACGCATCATATTAGTCCCTTGAAGCGTCGAGCACATCCTATGTGGATGTACTCGGGAGTCTCGGATTCGACCTGGGACTACGAGAATGGTAAGTGATACTAGCACTTGTATTCGTAACCGTGTTACATTTTCTGAGTACTTTTTATCGACTACCATGTTTATTTGTTCAGACCTTGATTTAGAGGAAATCAATTCTCGAGTCAAGGCCATTTGCGAGAAGACTCCATCGCTTGAGGTGGAGGCTTCTCGTATTCTGGTGGACATTTCTACTAAAGAGAGGGAAGAATGCTTAAAGGTAATCGAAAAATCGACTTCATCTTTAAGACTTCTTAGTCGTAGAGCATGACCAAGTGGTATCTTCCTCTTCTGCAGAGCATAGGTATGAATTTCTATCAAGATGACCAAGGGGTCGAATTGATGGTGGTCGGTGGAGAAGTGGAAAGAATGAAGGCTCATCCAGCCAAAAGGTATCGATTGGTTAAGTCAATCGATAAGAAAAAGGGGGAGCACAAATGCTGCTGTCCCCCTTAAAATTCTTCCTTTGGCTGCCTCGAGTGCTCCTATTCAGCAATTTATCGCGAACATAGGTGTGGCAAGTGAAAATAGGGGCGGCTTTATTGAAGCAATCGACTCCTAAGATCAAGGTACCCTTCTATTATAACATCAAAACTAACTTAGTTAGCCTTTCCGAAGGCTTTATCAAGTGTCTTGAAAAGATAAACTAGAAGAATCTTAAGTATTTTGTGAAGAAAACTACTACGTCGGCTAAACCTATGATTAAGAAGGAGATCATCCGGATGATCAAAACTAGTTCCGACCATTAGGAGGGACAAGAAAAGGAAAGAATAGAAACTCTTGCTGTAGACGTTTGACTAGATATGGTCAAAAGGGCTCAAGACTCTTGATCAAACGTGGTCAAAGAGGTCCTCATTCTCCCGCAACTAGATGTGGTTGTGGAAAAGAAATCAAAGGAACCACTCTCTGGGAGGGTTTCTTCCAAATTTGCGCTGAAAGTAATGACTCAAAGGTATAAAAATGTAAGTATGCACACTGTTTTTACCTTTGTCTTTTCAACTGCTGATTCATTTCTTGCGATTGTAGTTCGGCCTCTCCATCGCTTAAGGATGCTTCTGCTGAGAAACCTCCTGTAGCTCCACCCGCCATCGAAAGTACAGTGGAGAAGATGGTCGAAGAAATGACCATTACAACAACAAAAATTGTGGCCAAAACTGCAAAGACTATGACCACTGAAGTGGTCGTAGCAAAAGGTGTCGGAGAAGAAGAAAAAGAGGAAGAACAACCTAACTTTTTCTCCTCGTTTTTTAATTCTTCCTTTGTGGTAAGATCTTCTTCTGGTCAAGCTCAGAACCAAGTTCCACACCCCAAAGATCTTCCAAATAAGGGGTACATCTTCAATGATGAACGTCTTAAGAAGGTGTGGTGGACCAGGGTTGAAGAGCTCGACCAACTCAGAGATTCCGAGCGGGTGCTCGGAAATTTTGCTCATAAAAGTATGAATGTGAGTATTGACAACTCGAATATTCATACTGTACTATGCTTCTTCTTATTTCTCACTGTCTTTCCTTATCCAGAGAGCATTAAAAGACATGATAACTATGGATGAGTACCACAGACAGCTAATGATCCTACAACAAGAGAATATTGAACTCTCCAAGAAAGCAGTGGCATCGTAAGTCTCTTAACTTATGTAGTCGAATTTTGCCTTGACCACACAACCAGAACTTCAGGTCTACCTTTAACCTTTACAGGTCTTGGCTAGATACAGAGGTTTTGGCTACAACATTCGAGAACCAGAAGGCTGATTCACGGAGGCTAAAGGAAAAATGCTAATTTATCGATAAGCCTCATAAACGCCAACTCTGCTGCCAAAGCCTTGTAAGAAAAAATAAATAGTAAGCCCTAAAACTTAAGTTTGTTTATCTATATATCTTTCTAGCTTTTTTATCTTTGTCTTTTTAACAGAAAGAGTGATTGAATCGAGTAAGCTACTCACTGAGGTCGAAGAGAAAAGTAAAGTGATCAGAGAGCTTACTCGTATTAGCAAAGAGAAAGGTGAGAGGATAAAGTTGCTTGATACTCAGCTATAAGGTAAGAAAAACTTTACCTTTGACTAGTTTTTGAAACAATTCTTGTAGGATTTACAACTACGTGGTCGTAGAAGGACTTATGACCAAGAGATAGTCGTAGTAAGACTTTTAACTACGTGGTCGTAGAAGAGCTTACGACCAAGGGATAGTCATAGTTAGACTTTTGACTACGTGATCGTAGAAGGACTTACGACCATATGGTCGTAGAAGAGCTTACGACTGTAACGAGCATTGCCTTGACCAACTTTAACTCTTTTGCAGAGTCCATGATCGAAAATAAGCGTCTTTCTGAAGCAATGACTTATAGTGAGGAAGAAACGATGTTGATAAAGGTAAACTTTCAAGACTGCGGTATTCTTCTGAATAATGTACTCGGTGAGTTTGGTGCGGAAAATTTGATTCCCACTGAGAGGACTACATCCCCTTAAACGAGTATGATTGCACTATAAGCCAAGATTTTGAAAAAGCACTTTGCTGCTCTGAAGGCTAATCAGATGAAGACGATCAAGGATGTAGTCAGGGGTGCTGTGTGCTATGTGTTGGCAAAACTCAAGGCATACGATCGGAACCTGAACTTACATCCCATCGAGCACGACTTCACCTGCTCTTTGGAGGAGGCGTCTCGCCTGATCAAAGAAGTAGAGCTATTTGGATGAAAAGTGTCTGAAGAAATGGAACTTGGCTCTTCATCTCCTCCAGATTAGAGTAGTTTACAAATAGAAGTAATTCTGTAAAAACTTACCTTTGGATGATGAATAAACTTCTTTCTTTCCCTACATCTTGTGTCGTTGAGCAATTAGTACTCGTAAGACAAAAAAAATGAAAGAGAAATGAAATTATGAATAAGAAATAAAGTTATTTTGATAACTCTATCCTAGCCCCCAACTATTTACTTTGTTCATGAGAAGAAACAAAGCAAATAGTATAGAGTGGAGTGTGAGAGAGCAGAGTAATGTATCCGACCATCATTGTCGACTTCGATCGTCACATACTGACAGCAAAAGTGAGGAATGAGTTAATATTAGGGAGCTCCTAGTAGGCGGGACCACATGCAGAGAGGAGTGACTCCGACTAGGTGATGTTACTTCCTTTCGACCAGGTTTAAACAAATCAAAGACATGAACGATCAAAGGATAAACACTCAAATTGCCTTCTATTATATTTGTTCAATGTGTTCGTAGGCAACGCAATTGTTGTATGCTGGTAGCAAGAGTTAGGAACAGACTAACACTAGGAAGCTCCATCTAGTGGGCAAGACCACATGCAGAGAGGAGAGACTTCGGCTAGTAGTATTCCTGTATCCGATCAGTCAAATAAATTGGATGCGCTAGAAGTAGTCGAACTAATATAAGAGATTCTCTACAAGACATACGACAAAAAATTGCATAAATTGAAATTGTTATTGAAAAAGGGTAGAAATATTTACACATAAAATTTGTGTAATTGGTTGATATTCCAAGAGTTTGAGAGAAACTAGCCATCTTCTATAGCAAGTCGTACAGAACTAGGGCATGTGACTTCGACCACAATGTAAAGACCTTTCCACTTGGAGGAAAACTTGTTTTGATTAGACTAGGATTGGATTTTCCTCAATATGACAATGTAAGGATCTTTCCACTTGGAGTGGGTCATACTAGAGGGGATCGCAACTAGAACTGCATGATTGATGAGAAAGCATCTGGCACTTGCAACAAGCCGCAACTTCTACACAAGTCATGCTTCCGTGTGTACATGGCATGCACGGTATGGCACCAGGTGTCGACACATTACATCTCAAAATACTACGACATGCAGCACTTGTATGAAACCTGGAGTACAGAGTTCCATTCGTACGGGGTGGACATGCACTACAGGGACCTATGGCCAGGGCAGGTGAAATGGGTGCTGAATGATGCAATGAAGCACGTCGGCTCTGGAAGAGACATGTCCATCACATACACAACAACATGGATGACATCCAACTTGGGGATTGGGTTCAGTGGCCGAAGTGCAGACTATGCAAGACGATTGTGTACTCCTTCAGCCAGTGCCCAAACAGGCGACATCAAGCAACACTATGTAGTAGTCAGCACATAGTTCTACTGTGCTGATTGTTGGTTCCATGTTTTTGTGCGTTGTGATGCATTTTAGTCATATGTTATTGAGGTGCTTTCAATTTGTGAGGGGCTTTATTGTGTATATTTTCTTTATGTCATGCACATTAGCTTGCAACCTTTGTACTTTGCTGAATTCATCGTACGGTCATATTCGTGTGTACATTTTATGTATGTCTTGCTATGTTTGGTACATTTTGCTATCATTATGTTTGTTGCACATTCTGTTGTCATTCTAGACTAACTCGTTTTCCTTCATCGGCAGGAGATGGTGTACGAGATGCTAGACCCCCGTTGGGATGAGTAGCACTAATGCCTGGCATGATCATCGGGTGTTGGCCCTCCGAGCTTGATCCTCAGGAGCCTCCAAAAGCACTGGCCTCTAAACCAGCGGTACATCCCACTACTGCAGGACACTGGGTTGTTGCCCATTGCCCGCATGTTGGATCTACTGCATGCATTCCAGTTCGATGCGGCGTTGCTGTTCGCACTTGTTGATTGTTGGAGACCGAAGACTCACAGCTTCCACTTCCGATGGGGTGAGATGATGGTTACTCTTCAAGATGTGTCCATGCTTATAGCTCTACCACTGCGTGGTGCTGCAGTAGTGCCACCCCCAAGCTAGCAGACTGGAAGGTCCGTCTGAGTCACCGGTTCGGTCACCTAATCCTAGATAACGTATCTGGTGTGCCACATTCATGGCTACGACGCTACATGATCTGCCCCGTGGACGCGCCTTAGGAGGTGGTGCGGACACACTTCATCACGTACCTGCTATTTCTTTTTGGGTGGGTCATGTTTCCTACCACCACTGGAGAATCTATTCACTCTAGCTACATACACCTTGCGGAGTCCTTGGCGAATGCCTGACCTGACGAAGTGCCGCAATACAGCTGGGGATCTGCTGTTCTTAGCGCCATGTACTGAGGCTTATGTGATGCCTCGTAGCGTACTGTGGCCAGTGAGCCGGTCCTTGCGGTGTGCTTCATTCTCCTTCGGTTGTGGTCATGGGAGCACTTCCCGGTTGGCAGGCCATATTTTGGCATTGCCGTGCACCCTTTCAAGTTCAGCCTAGAGTTCTACGACCAGGGTGATGGTGATGAGCCTGTTCATGGGCCCATAATGGATACATGTTGGACACATCCTGTGCTACACTGGGCCAGAGAGAGACCGAGGTGTGTATACCTAGAGTTCTATAACCAGTTCGAGACTTTTCATGAGGGCGAGATAGTCTGGTGGCCATGGACTCCATAGTTCATTATGGAGACGGCCCCCTACAAATTGTCATCTTAGTGCAACCAAGGCCACACGTACTGGTTGACGACCTGCTACCTGGTCTTCTCCCACTTCGTCGAGCCATACAACCCACAGTGAGTCATGAGTAGTTCGGCCTATACCAACAGGTGCCACCCGGACTAGGACGGCCTCTTGCAGTGAAGACCCACGAGTACATTATTACACAGTAACTTTACTTAATGTATTAATGCGTACTACTACTGATTGTGTAATGTGTCAATTAACTTGCAAACAAACGAGGAGAGGGTGACAGAACGATGACTGTAGGGGCACACATCAGTTTTGGACGGACATGTGGTATGATTGGGGGAGCACGGAGGTTGTGGATGAGCCACGATCGTACGACCTCAACATGTACACTACGTACCTTGCGTGGTACGTTTCACGCATTAGCAGTAGGCTTATTGGGCCAGTGCCACAACGTCCAGTACAAGTCATGCATGAGGGCGTTGTACAGGCAGATCTAGACCATCATCGAGTGGCATGACACGATGAGACGGTACGAGATTACTTTGAGTTTACCCTGTGCGGCAGCACATTTTAACTCATTCTTTGTTTCACTGCAGTACGACCGCCCGCATCGTATCCACGACGAGGCTGCTCAAGCTCTCCACCATGGGAGGGCCAACTTGACTGATCGCCTGCTTACTACAATGCGCAACATCTACGATGATGCGAGGTCTGCGATCAAGACCATCAGTTGTGATCGGCATAGAGATGACGCCGTCATATGACGTGGTCACAGAGGATAGCATCCAGCATCACCCCTCTCAGTGCCACTGTCAGCACCGCCCATAGCACCACCGTACACACGTCCATCACAGTCATGTAGTCATCCTAGCTATGCTCACTCGTCCTCCACACGCCTCAGCCCGGTGGTATGACAATTGCCAACTATTTGTTCATCCACTCGATTGGCACTGGTCTCTCACTACTACTTTTCCTTGTAGCACTTACAACAAGATAGCAGCATGCTGCTGTCATCATCACGGAGGGAGACGCAGAATTGAACGTTCTTGCCGGACTGACGGGGGCTCTCTCCTGATAGCAACCTTGACTCGCCCTAGAGACCGAAGGAGACGTTGCCCACGTTCACGCATGGTGTTTAGTCTGGCCTAAATGAGTGGCACGACTGGTTCGAGCAGACCTACCTAGGATACACCGTACAGGAGTACATGCACGACTTGCCTACTAGATCATCATTCGGATAGCTGCATACAACGGTACGCTATAATGTAGTAAACAGAACATGTGTGTATGCTTCGACACACTAACGCATCGCAAAAAAAATGTAGGTTTGCACAGAGCAACTTGGACACGAAGGCCAGGGTCTATCGTCTGCACTTCGGACTACCCAGGTATATGCCTTACGACAGTACTATGCATTACAAACATCACAGCGCATGGCCTAATCTAGCTGTACCATCTGAGCAGGATGTAGATCCCTCTTCGACTGAATGGCTGAGCTCCATTTTCGGCAATCCATCACAACTCTCCACAGGGCTCTCCGCAATAGCACCTCGGACGCAGGCCTCACAGTACGACCTTTGAGATGCACCACATTCCCCTCGCAGGTTCACCTTCTCCAAGGATCACATATGCCGTCAGAGGAAGCGGCGGCCAGATGCACAATGAGTTTATGTATTTCTATTTTGGTACCGTCGTGTTGTTACGTGCAATCATTTATACGATGTACGTATGTGTAATGCATATCCACGCCACCTTGTGCAAATAATAATCTTCTCATTGGAATGTGCTTCAGAAATTCTTTTACCAATAAAAATAGCATCATTTAAATACGACGAGTACGTACGCACGTGGGTACTATAGGTAACAACTTGCATTACACATACATATATCATACAAAGCACCGCAAATACCAATGTGAACGAAAACAACACTACGTGCACTACAGCTTCACGATAACAATAAACACAAGAACATAGCACGCAACATTAAGTTAATTATTCTCTTGAGTCTATATCGTACAAAGCGTGTCTACTGGTAGAAGGTGCCTCGTGCTACCCACATGGAGTGTTCTGGAGGGGGCTGTCTCGGACGTGGCTGGCCGTCTTTGTCGTGGCACACACATATGCAGCTATTGTTCATGCAATAGCATGTGGGATCATACGAACTTCTTATATTCACGACCTCTCGTTGCCCCTCTCATACTGTATCTATTGGCGGATGTCATTGTTATCCTCATTGAGAGTGTCGATTCATGCCTCCAACTCTAAGATTCACTCCCATAACATATCCACATACCTTACAATATAGCGTTCATACGGTGGATCGATCCAACGGACGAAGTCGTATTTCGCCATCTGCTGCAATGGTCGGTTAACATGGAGGCTCTATTAATAGTAAGGAAAAATATACTATTAGCAATTTGTACCCCGGAGCATGGGCATCGAAAGAAACATCGCCCGCCATCGGAATGGCCTCAGCGAACTACACGACCACGTCCTCCTTGTGTCTGCATTTTGGCCATACGGGTTGACCATACCTATTTGGCATCAAGCAGTAGTTAGGACCGAAGTCTTCCCTCCTTTCCATGGGAAGGTCTTCCTTTGGTGACCCCGCTTCGACTGGCCCCTCAGCGTCCGCTATGGTATGTTATTGCACGACAAAGAAGGTACTTCTTCATTCGGCTCACAGGGTCGACTAGTCCTACTTTCATGGGGTGGCCCATGCATTTTATAGCAAACGAGACAGCTTTGTATAGTGACCACACTAGACGGGGTAGCTTTACGCAGTGCCAACAGCAAGAATGGGGTGCAGCTTTGCACAGTGAGAAGGTAAGATGCGACAACTTTGCGCAGTGACAATACCAAAGGGGCAGCTTTAGGAAGTGACAAGACTAGATGGGGGCATCTTTCCGCGGTGATAAGACCAAAGCGGGTAGCTTTGCGCGGTGATAAGACCAAAAGGGCAGCTTTACGCAGTGACAAGACCAGACGAGACATCTTTCCGTAGTGACAAGACCAAATGGGCAGCTTTACATAGTGGCAAGACTAGACAGGGGTAGCTTTGCTCAGTGACAAGACCAAATGAGCATCTTTCTGTAGTGACAAGACCAAAGGGGCAGCTTTACACAGTGATAAGACTAGACGGGGGTAGCTTTGCTCAGCGACAAGACCAAAGGGGTAGCTTTATGCAGTGACAAGACCAGACAGAAATAGCTTTACGCAGTGAGAAGGCCAGATGGGGGCACCTTTGATCAATGAAAACACTCTGTCTCGCTAGGTATTTTTCATAAACACAAGATATAGTAGCTTTACGCAGTGACAAGACCATAGAGGGCATCTTTGCACAGTGACAAGTCCAGACGGGGGCATCTTTGTGCGGTGACAAGACCAAAGGGTAGCTTTACGCAGTGACAAGACCAGATGGGGGCATCTTTTGCACAGCGACAAGACCAAAGGAGCAGCTTTACGCAGTGACAACACCAGATAGGGGTATATTTGCGCAATGACAAGACCAAAGAGTCAGCTTTACACAATGACAAGACCAGACGGAAGTAGCTTTGCACAGTGAGAAGATGTGCGCAACGAAAACACTGCGCATCGCTACATACTTTTCAAAAATACAATGCAACCCAACACTACACCATAAAATGAGGTGGCATAGATTTGCGAGAGAACACTACACAACCCAACACTACACCATACTTTCCTTCACCACGTCAGGATAGACAAGAGGTAGAAGAAGCAATGGGACAAGACGGTGAAGCAATGGGAGGAGACCTGCGACCTAGCAAGGTCTGCTGTGGCCCGCGACGAATAAGTAAGGGCTGCTGCGACCCGGGGCCAAACAAGTGAATTGTGCTAGGAGGTCACACCCCCCTAATGACGCCCCCTATAGGAGCGTGTCCATACTGAATGTTTCAACTGAAAGTTTGCCGAAATAGCCACCCGAGGGGGAGACGCCGCCCCTCTGTTGGTGTAGGGACCCATGCAAGTTCTTCAAGTTTAAGCAGCGGCTTAGCTTGGGCATGCGTACTGGGGTTGTGCGAACTACTCCTGTGGCTATCCTGACCACTGCCTGGACAAGATCAGCTATCAGCAGCCGGCAAGGATGACTTATAGTACGCAATAACAATCTCTCTCGTCTACCCACAATCCCCAGAATCACTATGTGGCTACCGCAAGTGGATCGACATAGAGATCCACCCACATGACCAGTGGACTCTCAACTATGAGGAGTGGAATGTCAAAAGGGAATACGAGATCCGGGAGGAGGAGCGCCGCAACGATGAGCAAATCGAGCGCATACGTTGGGAGACGAAAGCTCATCTCGAGGCGTGCACACGCAGGGAGCATGAGAAAAAAAGGGAAATGGCAGCCAAGGCCAAAGAGGCATCTGAGGATTCCAATGTCGAACTCACAAGGAAGGGAAAATGGCCCCGGTCCACGTAGTAGGTTAAGCCGTTCTGCACTAGTCCCCTGAATGTCAAATTGTTCCGTGCCAAGAAGGCGCATATGTATCATAGGAGTACTTCGGTTTGTTGCATCATGCACGATGTTGTTTCTTATGCGCGTAACCAAATCCTGTGCGCCGTATTATTCCCATGTTTATTATGAAGTCTATTTTAATTAACGACATCAAATCTCGTCGTCGTTTTGCATTCTTCGCATTCTCAATATCACTTTCCTTCGTACATAACAATCGTTCCTATCCCAGTTGTCCTCACAAAAATTTTCACGAAATTTCTTGTACTACAACAACATATGATGATTGCAAAATATTATTGCGAATCGAACATATTTTTTTCCATTCACAGTGTGCAAAATTTACAAATGGATCAATCATTACATCGCATTATAACTTACCTCCGTACGTATGAGTCATTGAGGCCTCAATCGTCCCCACAAAATTCTTCCAAAAAATTCTCGCACTACAAGAATATACTGTGATCACAATATGTTATTGCCAATCTACGAAAATCGCAAACGGACCAGCCTACCTACATTGTCTACCCTTTTATTTCGAAAAAATAACAATCTAAATAAAGATTTCCTACAGGTATTATCTACACTGCGTAAGGAGTTTTCAAAATATCTTGCACCTCGTTTACACAAGTAAGTAAACAAGACTCCACACAAAAATCATAATTTTTAAATCTCGTTTCCTATATCTAAAATTATTACATTTTGGATATGTTTCCATGAATAAATAGAAAATTTGCATTTATCACGGGATACTATTGCACCAACAAACATTGGAAGCAGACCGAACAACAATTGTGCACTGTAGCACAAATCATGTGGTCGAGGACCGCACGACCACTGTAGTTGCGAAAATCATGCGGTCGGTCCTCGACCGCATGATTCAGTCATGCGCTCCCCGACCGCACCACTTCATACGTGTCTCTCTCGCGTAGTCCCGTGCTCAGCCGCTCAGGGAAGGGGCTAAAATGGAATTGTGGTGACTAGGGGGCTAAATTTGGTATTCCGATGACAAACAATGCCAAATTAGACCGCGTCTCGCGGTGTCCTTTGCGCGATGCTTTTCGGGGGGGGGGAGAGGATAAGGGGGTTAGGTTTTTGTAAGCAATGGAGGTGGGCGGGCGGATGCGTTGATGAGGCGCCGAGGAAGCTTCTAGAAGTGCTCTAGCCCGCACGCGATGGTTGTGGTGTGATGACCGTCCGATGGTGGGCTGGACGGTGGATAGGGGACGAGGAGTTGATTCAGGCGAGGAAGATGAGGTGTGGCTCACTGACAGACACTGGGTTGAGAGAGCGTAGGGCCTACTTGTCTGTCTCGTTCGGATTTTCTTTCTTAAGTGGTCTTATGTGGGCCATATAGAGATGGTCTGGGCTTGAACGGACCCTGTATATGGGCCTTTCGTATTTAGCGTACAGCCTCTTACTCTCCAAAATGTACGATAAACTATTGGGCTCAAATGGGTCCCTTCTGCTGTAGAGTGCTTCAGATCGCCCAATAGTGATTAGGCCCACAGAACATTTGCCAGTTCGCATTGTAAGGTTAACCCACATGTTATTGGGAATTTTGCGAGATTTCTATGGGAATTATACTATTTGTAGCGAAATTCCTACCGAATTTCTGTGAAATTCATGTGCTAGGATATGGTTGGCCTCGCGCAATGGTGATTAGGCCCACTGCTGTCTCTGTATGCACAGCACAAATGATATCTCTGTATCTGTATGCATGAATTGTACGATCATGGTTGAACCGGACCACCGGCATCATTTTAGCGAACTCTGTTGCTGATGGCAGATTGAGCTGTCCTCTGTACTGCAGCAGATAATTATGCTGCCATTTGCATATACACCGATGCCAGCCAAGAGAGGCACCTATGCTCACTTGATCTGCAGCAGCAAGACTAAAAGGTGCAGCGTACAGCTTGATCATAGGAGAAAGTAGTGGTATACTTCATTTCAAAAAAGAACGAATTGTTGAGATTTTTATGTGGTTTTTAATATTTATTGTGGTTATTATCGGTTGAACTTAATGTGAAATTATTCATATTATGATGCAACTGATATGGAATATTTAGACGCGGAATTTAACTCGGGGAATTAATATTTGAGGTGCCGAGTACGGCTGTGCTGGAATATAGTAGACATATTTATTAAGATCAAGTCTACTGGAATTTAATATGCATGTATTTGTTAACCCGGGTACAACACATGGCGAAATAGCTGAGTTTGTTTTGCAAGATCGACTCTGCAGGCTGTTAACCCACATAATCAAATTGGAGCTGATCTCACTAGTGGAAAGCAGGAATGTAATACTGTTATATCTAAACACACCTTGCCATTCTAAGCGGCCAAGGGTGGAATTATTGGCAACTCCATGAAAACACAAATGGATACATCTGGTATTAATTCTCACACTAAAGGAGATTCTGCTCCTGAAGAAAATATAAATCAAACTTCCAACACTAACATGCTTAAGAAAAGTGGGAGAAATTAAGTACATCCCAATTTCTAGATGATTATTATTTGTTCTTGGGGAGGTTCATTCTAAAATTTCAGATTTAGAGGAAAAACCAAAACTATAAGTGGAAGCAGTGTGGGAAGAATTAAACTCGATGAAAAGGAATAAAGTTTGGAAACTTCTTGATGTACCAAACAACCGCAAGCCCATATGTTGTAAATATTTTTTTAAGAAAATTAAATGCAGCGGGTTTAGTGGAAAATTATAAGACTAGACTTGTTGTTAAAGGTTTTACACAAAGGAAATGTATTGACTTTGTGAAAACTTTACACAAAGGGGAGGTATTGAGTTTATGGAAACTTTTTCTCCTGTTTTTAAATTTGTTGCAATTTGTATTATTAGTGCTTTGACGGCTTATTGTGATCTTGGACTCCACCAAATGGATGTTGAAAATGATTTTCTTAATAGTAGTTTGGAGAAGAAAATATATATGAAACAACCGAAAAGTTTTGGAAAAAAATGAAAGTAAGGTTTGCAAGTTAAATAGATCAATTTATGGTCTTAAACAATCTTTACGTCAATGATATATTCTATTTGATAATGCTATCACGTCATATGGTTTTTCAATGACGGAAGGTGATCATTGTATATATACAAAAATTATAGGTAAGTGTTTTGTCTTATTGTTTTTATATAGTGATATTCTCATTCCTTCTAATGATAAAAATACATTGATGAAAGTGAAAGTTTGGTTATCTTCTATTTGATACAAAAGATATGGGAGAAACTTCCTATGTTTTAGGAGTGGAAGTATATAGAGATCGAAATAAAAGGCTTTTTGGGTTGTCCTACAAGGCATACCTTGGAAGTGTTTTAGACAATTTTCTATAGAAAACGACAAACCTGTTAATGCACCTATTGTGATGGAACTATACTCAGTGAGGAATTATGTCTAAATACTCTTGAGAAAAAAGGGAACTATATTCAATAAGAAATTATGCCTAATACTTCTGAGGAAGAAGCTAGAATGAATGAAATTTTTATTCTTCAGCTTTGAAATGTCTTATGTATACTGTATTATTCACACGATCTGATCTTAGCCATGCCATAGGAAATCTTGGTGGATATCAAAAGAAATATGGGGAAAAGCATTGGAAACAAGTCAAATATGTACTGCGTATATCAAAGGAATATTTAGATTATTCATTATATTTTAATGGCCATAATCTTCAACTGGAAGGTTATTTTGATACTGATTGGCAAATGGTTTCTAGTTATCTATTTACTTTAGCAGGAGGCGTTATTTCTTAGTGCAGTAGGAAACATAGTATAGTTGCTCATTCCTCCATGGAAACTAAATACATTGTTACATCTGAAGCAGCAAAGAAAGATACATGGCTAAGGGGATTTCTTGCATAACTTAAAATCGTGGAAAATGCATCACAACCTATCACTTATTTTAAAGTAAAAATAAACACATTGAAGGAAGATTCACTGACTAAGTCAGTTAGTCAGGAATTATTCTCTAAGCATAATTAAGTCATAGAACTTCAGTTTATTGATTGAAATGTTTCATCCAAGTAGGAGACGTTGGGATTTTTATGTGGATTTCAATATTTATTGTGGTTATTATCAGTTTAATTTAATGTAGAATTATTCATACTATTGATGCAACTGATAGAGAATACTTTGATGCAGAATTGAACTCAGGGAATTAATACTCAAGGTGCCGTGGACGGATGTGTTGACATATGGTAGACATATTTATTGAGATCAAGTCTACTGGAATTTAATATGCATACATTTGATAACCTAGGTACAGCACAAGGCGGAATAGCTAGGCTTGTTTTGTAGAATCGGCTCTACAGACTATTTACCCATATAATCAGATTAGAATTGATCTCATAAACAATCTGATCATGACGCATAATTCACACATTTGTGCTTGGGATTTATATATTTTAGACTCATAAAACTGGCATGTCTGATCATGATTGGTGACATGGTTCAGGAGTCTCATAGTATACCGGAAACAGGTGGGTCACTTTATAATACCTATAAGTGGAGTTTATAAATAGATCCCTATCGTCTAGGCTCATTATGTATTGTGAACGACAACACGACTAAGACAGAGAAATAAATGGTAGACTAAAAAGCCTCTATAAAATCAATCTAGAATTTAGAGAAAAACTCAACACTAAGTAGTACTATTATACGAGAAAGAAGGAACAAAGATCGAATTGAGGAGGTGCAATTCCAAAAATCGTGCTATATTTCTCTTTGCTGTTCATGAACATTTTATGATTTCCATCAACCAGAGCACACAAACCACTGTTGATACCTATAACGTGGGAAAAGAAAAGAGACTATTACTACATCCAGAAAATCACTCAGTGACCTCGGCAAGGCTTAGTGCTTCGAGGAGGCTCTTTGAAGCAATCAACATTGCACAGCCCCATAGATCTAATCATCTCGCCAAGCCTGTCAAAGATTAACACCGATAGCAATATGAAGTACTGCACATCATCATCTTTTTAATCATAAATTTGTAGCAAGATCATTTATCATGTAAATTTTCTTGACCTCAGAAATGAATGGTATATATTTTCTTCAGATGGAGTGAATGCGACCAGTGTAATTCTGCGTGATGGTGCAAGAAAAGAAGCAGAGAGCGAGAGAGAACCAACCTATCGATGCTCTTTCTTGGTTTGTCTGGCTGCTCTTTTTCATCCCTCGTCCTGTCAAACGTGTCAACACTTCTCCTTGATTTCTCTTTCTTGTCTGTGCTGGATCTTGCCTTTTCTCTGTGGCCTGTGCTTCGCCTACGTTTATCTGCATGTTCGGTGCTCAGTCTAGGAGGCTGTTCGTGCCTAGTGCTCTTCCTCGACGGCTCTAGCCTCTGTGAGGTCATCCAAGGAGCCTCAGAAAGAGCGACACTATCAGATGGCGCTTCGTTTTCAGTTGGCAACTTCTCACCCTCGGCAGGGGCTTCTTTTTCAGCAGGCAACTTTTCTATAGCCGATAGGAACTTCTTTAGATGCCTTATGTACACTGGGAAGGTCTCCAAGTTACAGTGGTCACCTCCCTCGATCCATAGAGGTTCGTACTTCTGTTGGCTCAGTTCCCATAGCCGCTTCCCATGGGAACAATCGACAACATCATCATTTGTGCCCTGAAATGCAAGCGAAAAAGGTCTTCAGTTTAACGATCTAAAGCTACGCAAGGATTATGCAAAGGGCATCGCTATAACTCATGGATGCATATGTATTCCAAACTTACATGAATTACCAAAACCGGACATTTAACAAGGGGAATTTTCTCAATGTTCTGCAGACAAAACAAGTGTTTGGTTACCATAGACAAAGCATGGGATGTATTTCTCTTGATAGCTCAGTCAGTGAAGCAAACCTTATATATGTCAAACCAGTATGTTTTCTTCGTAGAATACATGACACGCAGGCCGGACAGTATAGGACTATGCAGAACAACTGCTCTTATATGATGCAAACAAGCAGCTAAGTCGACAGTGGGGCCACTACCGACAGACTGACCATACAGAACAATGTCTTCTTCCCTAGTCCCATAAACCTCCACAAGGCATTTGTATGCGGCCTCTATGTCAGCGAAGGTATTAGCTTCACTTGCCTGAACAAGGAAGGAAACAGAAAGATTGTCTCAAGAAAGTTTCCTTTTTTATAACCTGGAGCTGAACAATTGCAACTAACAGTTAGAAAAACAGTTGGAACTAGTCCACTGCAAAAAGATTCCCTGAACCAAACCCACTCAAGTGGGAATCAGATTTGTGGCCTCCCCCATAAGAAGGGAAGGTCTTAACACAACACTATTATATGATCCTATCTGTTCCTCTCAAAAAAGAAAAGAAAAAGATTCCTAGGATAATGTTAGGTATTGCTCCTCTAGTGAAGGCAACATGATAGAGCACTAGTTTCAAGAAACCGCAGAGAGTATTGTTAACCTTGCCTGATGACCGTCCATAGCCAGAATAATCATACCTGCGAAGATTGAGGAAATTATTCCAAAGGCAGGAAAATGAGGTGTTAAGTACATAAATGTTACCATTAGAAGTGTTAAAAATTGGGAATGAGTATAACCCAAGACTTTCTAAGGCATCAAGGAGAATGTAGATTAGTATAATTGAACAATTATGTAAATGGCTTATCTAGCATGATCGAAATGTTCACATTGGCGAAGATGTCTATGGCATAAAATGGTAAACCATTTACACAAAGGCCACATAATTCACTAGTCAACAAGACAGGCTGCATAGAAAATAAGAAACAGAATCTTTGAAGGTCTTTGCGAAATTTATGTACCAGCAATAGTCTCTTCTAAGCTGTAACCAATGAAAATGAAAGCAGAACAATTTTTGTGATCATTAATCCGACAAAAATCTTGAATAGTTGTTGCAGGCTATACATCAGCTCTGTTGGACCATTTGTCTTACATGAGGCATCCCAACATTATTATCAATTATTTGAGGGTTGGCAGCCTGGAAAGGTGAAGTACTTGGCTTTTTTGTTGAGTGTGAGATCAGGAAAACCGCAACTGCATGCTTTTTAAGTCAGTTATCACGTACAATTTCAGCTCAACTGGCATCGCAATAAACTGCGGAGGTAGGCAGACTGTCCAAACTCAAACCCAATTTGGTGAGCAGGAGCAAGAGAACACACTTGCTAGAAACCAAAATAATTTATTTTCTCATAAATTTTAGTATTGATACAATCTGAGCCCTAATTTGGGATTAACCATAGGTGGGCTTGCTAGTCTTAAATGTCGGCTTAACATTTTGCCTATAGCTATTGTTAACTTCCGTCAGCAAAATCTTTCTCGCTCCGTTCTTTCCAGTATGTCCCCCCAAAAAAACACCAAACAGCTAATGTTTACTCTATTTACCACCCCCCCCCCCCGGGCGCGCCTGACATACCCCTGGGCCACGTCATTGTTCCCACCCTTTCTCTCCACACCTGCCTCCATCCCCACCCACCTTCCTGTATGAAATTCCCTCTCTTGTACCTATCACAATACGTAGTGTGGACCTATTAGTTGCCAGGCGCATGCGCATTCAGCCAATTACTTCGATATATTGGGGTAAATAGAACAAAAAAATCTGTAAAGCTTCCTTTTTGGAGTAATTCTACATTGCATCTTACAGCTCATGGTAAAGAATAAAGCTCCCCGAGCAAGACATTGGAAAGTGTTCTTTGAACAGAATAGAAACTTAACAAACTATGTAAGCTTACTTTTACAAACAGTAAGCCTACTTTCATCTAATAGTTTGTGCTGGAGGGAAGAAAAAAACAGCGCATGAATGCAAATGCGGCTGAAATGAACATTCTTTCACTTTGGAGGACATTATTTAGTCCATTTATGCGACATATTGGCATCATCGCTGTAACATCAATTTAGCCGTTCAATTACGTGTAACGAAATAAAAAAAACTCGACCTGTGCTTTGGTGTGGTAGCAGGCGAGGGGATTTTTTTCCCCAGCCTGAAATTCGCTCCCACTAGGATTCGAACCCAGGACCTGGGGGTGCTACTAGAGCGCTTTAGCCATTACGCTAGAGGCCCGTTCGCAATTACGTGTAACGAAATAGCAAACCTAAAAGAGCAAATAGATTACGAACATGAGGCAGAACATAAGCAAAGATAATATACCACCTAGGATAAGCTCTAGGAACTGAACCCAATACAAAATCAAATGCTATTGACAGCAACCATTAATCAATGCTCAATCCCTGTCACCAAGCGGAAATTCCGACCTCTGCAGGGCAGAGTTGACAAGGACAATAAAGTGATGCAAGCAGCGGTATCAAGCAAACTAGTATTGTTACTATACCAATCTAGTTAGATTCTAAAATTAGAAAACTAGTTGAAAGCCAAAATTGCTGTCCTATGAACTGTTCTGTATGTATTACAAGTAATACAAATATCCTAAACACTAGAATTGAATCTTCGAGGGCGACATTTTCAATAAAATCTGGACGAAAGACTGAACAAACTATGATTCTATGAATATGTAGTTGTCTCGCCCAAATAGTCAATTGATGAACAATCAGCTTCAATCGAGTAAAGAGCTATATTTTGCAGAGCAGCAACATTTCATAACTAAACCTCAAATACCAACCAAAAAATGGATCTTTTGATAAAAGCACAAATATTTTCCTTATTAAGGTTTAATAAACTGATTATAAAAAACCGCTTTCTGCAAAACAGTAACATTTGATATCAATGCCCATTCTCACGGATCGAACCAAACTCCGATCATCATCCAGTCACCAAAGCAGAAAGCCCAACCAAATCAAAATGAGTTAAATGGCCCTAGTAATCACACGAACACTTACCCCATGAGGTTGACGTGGAGGCGGGCGCTGAACTCGACAAAGAGCTCATACATCTTGCCAAGGTCCGCGGCGTTGCCGTGCGAGTACAGCACGGTGAGCCTAGCCTTGGGGCACCGCACGTACATGGCGATGATCTCCGTGCCACGCCGCGTCCGGACCCGCCGCGCCTCCACCCCCTCCCTCCACGGAACCCCCGTCATCGCCACCCTCCTCGCCGTCGCCGCAGCAGTATTCCCGACCTCCACCGTGCCCGTCGCCGCCGCCGCCGGCGGTGGCTCTTCCTCGTCGACCACGCCGTAAGTCGGCGGGTCGGGCGGGAAGAACGCGAACTTGGCCGCCACCGAAGACGTCACGCCGCCCATATCCGGCGATCTCAGGCCTCCGGAGGCAGCGGCATTAGGGTTTCTCCGGCCTGGGGAGGTGGAGGCGGGAGGAGAAGGGCGTGGCCGTGCAAGTCGGGTTCTTCCGGGGGTTTAAACAGAAAAGTTCGCAGAGAAGGTCTACTCCTCAAAGCCGAAGGGTTCTTATACTATGGAATTATCAACTTCTCCAGGGACTGTATTGTAATTAATGGAAAGCTCGGAGGTTTATCGGGAGGGAGGGGGATAAAGGCGGGGAAATCGGGAAGGTGTTGCCGGGAGAATTAAAAGGAATGGTTGTCACGTGATCCCCGGCCAGTGAGCACGTGAGCTTCCGGCTTTACGTGTATGCTCTTTCCTTTGATCCGGTCGTGATGCCCTGAGATTGTGGGGTTATGATTATAAATGCTAATTGGTAAATAGGGAGAAAAATCAAGTCATTATCACATAACATAGTATTTTCCTCTCAAATCACATCACTACCTTTAAATTCAAAATGATGTGACTAAAGTCACGAAATAGTAGCCCTACTATGGCCTATTTTGTCAACGAAACGGGGCTTTAATGGTTTCCTTATTTTTGGGTGGCAAGTATCTACGTTCTAAAAATCTTTTCGGCGATACATACTACAAGGACTGCATCTGGTACGCCCCGGGGGGGGGGGGGGGGGGGGGGGGCAGATGGCTCAGAAGTACTACAGAGATCATGCAAGTTGAAATCTAATACAACTAGCTGAATTTTCTATGCAACTATGTGGCTACCTACTACAATATATATACTTGTTTTAATTGAAAATAGACTTGTACTTGTTATACAATTAATACACTTACGATAAATCCCTGTACAATTGTCATTGCTCTCGTATTTATGATTGATTAATCTTCATTGCTATAATTGGACTACAAAAAATAGAACGTATACATCTTTCTCTTTTTACACGATTAACATGGGAATTTTTAATTATTGAGAATGAACATAGTGACTTCTTTTACTATTGCTTTAATAATATAATAGATTGATTCTTGATTATTTGTTATTTTCCATTTACATATATTTGCAGTGTTACTCGGTTAATTTTCAAAAAAATACAAATGGCACATTTATAGATTTTAGGGACAATTCTAGATCAAATGGAACATAGACATTAATATTTTTTAGGGAACATAGACAACAATATTTTCCATAAACATAGAAAAGTAATACACATGAAAAGCATGCGTGGTCCATGCAACCTGGCCTTTAATGATTTCTCCAGTTTCTGCTGCTGAGGACCAGACCCAATGTAAAGCTGTGAAGGTGACAATTTGGAATCGGTTGGCAGCTCTGACCTGCCTGCCACTGGGCCCTGCACCCAGCTCACTCTTGCAGCCCATACCTCCATGCTTCCATCAACACAAATGTATAAATTTACATTTTTTCAGCAGGAAATATCACCCATTTATCATATCAACTCTTTTAATTTACAGCAACAACATGACATAAGGTTGTAGTGGCACGCAATAACCTAAACAGAGACTCGCTATATGAGAATCCAGGCCGAATACAGTGGAAGGAATTATTAGTGCCTGCAAAGGCTGTCTCGAATGGAGCACAGCAATCGTGGCTGAATAAACAAACTGGCATTGATATAGATCATTAGCCCTTTTTAAGGAGGAATTAGCCTTTGCAGCTCTGCTTTGGATGCAACTAAACTCGGCAGGCCATAAATCGGGGAAAGCTGGAATTGCTTTTGTTGCCACATACTCGAGTGTATTCTTTTTCATTCTGTCTTAGAGACTGTAAGTAAGCCATGCGAATGCGTTGGATGAGAACTCTTTAAAGAAGGAAAAATGTCGATTCTTGATCTAGACCGTTCAATCGATGTCAGAATGAATATTGTCCGCCTGATTATAGGACGTAGGAAGCTAGCCATGCTACCGCCTCAAGATGTTGATCCGGCTGTTTGGAACTGAACTTCGGCAAGAATTGCAAACTCCTACCTCGACTGAACAACCCGCTGTGTAGCATGGAAAGGTATTTCCAACCAAACACACTTCAATCTGTCTCCATTTTCTTTACCTCTGGGTCCTGGTAATGATGAGAATTTCATGCTTCGAGTTGGGCGATGAAAGTTGCAGAGTGAAAAGACGATCAAATCAAATGCTCATGCTTGCTGTTGTTTCCTCGTTTAGCTGTCAGAATGCAAAGTTGCATGGTTGGGGGTATACATGTATGCCTGCCAATTGGGAGGTCAATCATTAACTAACCTGTTCTTGTTCCTATATTTTCTTGTTGGGCCACTGGTTACACTCTGGCCTAGTGCTTCAAATCTGAAGAGCCCAACAAATGAAACTGGCACCAAAAGTCCAAAATGCCGCCCACGTCTCTCTCCCTCTCTCTCTCTAAAAAAAAGCAGCCCTTGGCATTTTGCAGGACATCTTGCGAAGATACCACTCTCAACTCACTTGCATTGCTTGAAAGAATTAAGAATTTTACGATCAGATTTTGACATTATTTTTTCTTTGTCTTTTGGAAAGTATTGGCTTTTGTACTGGTATTCTCACTGAAATTGCAATAGACAGCATCTGTATTTGAGTACCATTTGGTAATACCTGCAACTGCAAGAGATAGCATATTTTTACAAGACGAAGCCTAACTTAGTCAGAATGAAATACGTGCTCTCAGGCCAGATAAATGATATAGGTATCCTTCGCAAATTTGGAGATCTCCAAATCATCTAATCTCTTGTACATACAAATGCTGCATAAACATGTCATATATAGTAGCAGCTTCAGATATAATCAGTAAGCGCAGCTGTGGGGTTCCGTTCAAGTAATAACTAAGGACTATTCCAATCACGGTGAGTTATCCACTCAGCATAAGATGCATCATTAAACACCATATTTTGCACACAAACAAAGCCGTCTATTTTCTAGTAGCCCCATATATTGTTCAAACACCAGAACACAGGGCAATGGTAAAATGGTAACTAACCCTCAAATTTTACCACCCATTGCCAATTCAGTTGGCCTATGCAATTGGTAATTTGTACTAGAGGTGGGAGTCGGTCCGGGCTTTTCCATGCATCCCGAAGCTCGACTGGCCCGGCATGGCCCAAGTACAGCACAAACAGAGAGCCGTACTAGGCCTAGGAAACCAGCCCATCGGGCAGAATGGCTCTGCCCATCATAGCATGCCATGCTCGGGCCAGCCCAACACGGTGAGCACGGCGGTGGCCACCACCGTCTCCTCTGCTTCATCGGCTACTAGTTCACCTCCCGCGCGTCGAGCTCATCCTTGCTGGCCGCACCGCTACAAGAATCTTGCGCTCCATTCCCCATGTTCACATTGCAAGAACTACAACGAGATCCACCAGATAGAACAAAGAAAGGCACGACAATTCACTCACCGGTAATCAAGATTCAGGAGTCCCCAAAATCACACACAAAAGTTAACTACAAATGAGAAAGTGGTCTCCAAATAAAACACACAAAATATTTTTTGAACAAGAAACCTCTCAAATCTCACACAAATCTTCACCCTGGATGGTAAATTTTGCAACGAATAGCCTAGGTGACCTGGTGAGTCGTGGACTCGTGGCCTGTGAGTGCATACATGAGTCGGATGGCGTCATCGGTGGCAATGGCGGTGCAAGCCAAGGCTTCTTGTGGCTAGTGCGGTGGCCGTTGAGCGCTTGGAAGGATGGGAAGCACTTGTTGCACGTCTTGCACACGTACATGAACTTGCCAACGGCATCGTCCATTGGGCACCGGCTCCAGAACTTAGCCTCCTTTGCCACCGCCACCGTCGCCACTAAGTCAGCATCCTGAGCCAGCGATGCGAGTCGTGCGCTGCGGCCGCCGTGGGTGAGGAGCATGAGGCAGAGCGCCATGTCCTCCACCTCAGTGATGCACCCAGACGTGGCCTCGTCGGTGCCAGACTACGACGTGGAGCCCTCCGTCGTGGCGGACGACTACTCGACGGCATCACCTCACTACGACGCGGCACCGCTTGCTACGCTTCCCCTTGACAACGACTCTCGCGAGAGCGAGCGTCGGCGCCATCGCCATTGCGTCGGGCGGCACGCTGGCCTCTTCTTGGACACCCATGCCCGTGTCTGTGTATGTGACAATTGACAAACAAGAAGAGGAGGAGAATACAAGGTAGACTGTGTGTGTGTGTTTTTTTTTAACTCGGAAAGCTTGTTTCCATTAGACACTATCTCCAGCCAGATCACTGGAGACCAAGCTGAAAACAAAGGTGGGGACTTGACTCATAAACATCATCGAGCCAGAGCTAACCACGCTCGCCCCATACATTGCAAGGCGATCAGCCACCTTGTTGCAATTTCTCGGGCAATGCCGAATACTGCAGTAATCGAAGGAAGAACCAATAAAGTCTTTAATTTGCTTGAGAAGGCTTCCATGCACACTTTGATCAAAGTCCAGCGAAGTCAAGCCCCGTACCAGGTCAGACACATCGGATTCCAGGATAATTCTTGACATTCCCACTTGCGCAATCCTCTGCAGACTGTACAGGGCAGCCAGTGCTTCGGCTTGAAAAGGGCTGTCCACTCTGCACAGATTGCCACAGCCCCCCTGAAGGAACTCACCAGCACTGTCCCTTGCGATGAATCCCCATCCTCCCTGACCCGGACCAGCTTTAAAGGAGCCATCTATATTAATCTTGTAAAAATCTTCCGGTGGCGGCTTCCAAAACTTGAGACTGACTTGCTGCTGATTCTTCGCTGTTTTCCTTCCCTTTTCAAATTCTGACACATAGAAGGTTATTAGTGAGCAGACCTCAGGGCATGTCTTTCTTTTTTCCCCTGCATTCACCTTATTCCTCACCGACCACCACCTCCATAAAAGAACCACAATTTGTAGCTGGGTTGGCTGTGGAAAAGACCAGATTCTCCTCAGCAAATCTTGCCCAGAATGACATGCTGCTAAGATAATGCGATATTCCTCTAAATTTAGCCCTCTCCAGCACTCCTTTACTTCTTTACATCTGAAAAAGAGATGCCCACAATCTTCATCCAGCCTGTGACACATGGGGCACAAGGTGTCCTCCTTCATCCCCCTACGGCTCAAATTCCGCCGGACCGCCAGACTATTGTGGGCTACGCGCCACAGGAACATGTTCACTTTGTTTGGGACCTCCATATTCCAAATTTTATCCCACCTGAACAGGGAGTCCCCATTTGGGTCTGGCTCCGAACTTGCTGCATTTCTACCGAGCTCATTCTCCCTGACCTGAATCGCCAACCTATATGCTGACTTAACTGAGAAAATCCCCTTTTTATCAAAGTGCCATGCCGGTCTATCCACCATATCCTGGTTCACTCTCATTTTTAGGATAGCCTCAGCATCAAACTCTAAGAAAACATCCTGCACTAAGGTCTCATCCCATTATCCCAAGCCCGGGTCCATCAACTCAGCCACCTTTGTCAATACCGTTGCCCCCCTATTTGTAACAGGACGTCTTGTGCTGCCATGTGGAATCCAAGGATCCGTCCAGATATTCACCGACTCACCATTGCCAATGCGCCATATAAGCCCCTGTTTCAGGAGATTCACACCTTTGAGGATGCTCCTCCAAGTGTAAGAAATCCCATCATGCACCACACATTGCAGAATACTACCATTGGGGAAATATTTTGCTTTAAGCACTTGGCCACACAATGTATCCGGAAAAACCAGAAGCCTCCAAGCTTGTCTAGCCAGCATGGCTATATTGAACAGATAAAGATCCCGAAAGCCCAATCCTCCCTTATTCTTAGGGAGTGTCAACTTATCCCATGCCAACCAGTGAATCTTGTTTTTCTTATCATTCTGGCTCCACCACCACCTGCCAATCATAGAGTTCAACTCATCGCACAACCCTTTCGTCAGCTCAAAACATGACATAGCATAGGTTGGGATTGCTTGGGCCACAGCCTTTACTAGGATTTCCTTGCCAGCCTTTGATAGCAATTTCTCCTGCCACCCTTGAATACGAAGCCACACTTTCCTCTTGATATATTGAAAAGCTTTCTTCCTTGATTTACTAATAGAAACTGGTAGCCCCAAATATCTCTCACTCTTTGCTTCTTGCATGATGTCAAGGACCTGTCTCACCTCATCCTTATCAACAGAGCTAGCGTTTGGGCTGAATAGAACAGATGATTTATCCCTATTGATCACTTGTCCTGAGGCTCGCTCATATGCCTGCAAAATCTTCCTCAATTCCTGAGCGTCTCCTCTACAAGCTCTCATTAGAATCAGAGAGTCATCAGCGAAAAAAGAGATGGTTAATCCTAGGAGCTTCCCTGCACACTCTAATACCCTCGATCTTGCCCTCCACTTCTGCCTTCTGTAACATTGCTGACAAACCCTCCGCACAAAGAATAAAAAGATAGGGCGACAAAGGGTCCCCTTGGCGAAGACCCCTCTGTGGGTGGATGTTGCAAGAGTATTCCCCATTGACCTTGATGCAGTATTTCACTGATGTAACACACTCCATCACCTTTTCCACCCATTGCACTGTGAATCCCAATTTTAGCATCATCTTCTCCAGAAAGCTCCACTCAACTCGGTCATAGGCCTTGCTCATGTCTAACTTAATTGCAGCCACCCCCTGTTTTCCCCACCTCCTTTGCCTTATGTAGTGTGTCAGCTCATACGCCAGCAGGACATTATCCGTAATCAGTCTACCAGGAACAAAGGCACTCTGAGATGGTGTAATGATTTTCGGGAGCACCAGCTTCAGCCTGTTTGCTAACACTTTGGAGATGAGCTTGTACACTACATTGCATAAGCTGATTGGCCTAAGATCCTTCAATTTCTCCGGTGATTTGGTCTTTGGGATTAGAACAATAACAGTATCATTCCACCCTTCCGGCATAGCAGCCCCATTAAGCACTGCAAGTACCTCTTCTTTAACCTTTTCCCCCGCAAGAGACCAGAATTTCCTGTAGAAAACCACCGGCATACCATCAGCCCCTGAGGCTTTCAGCTCACCCATATCCTTCAAAGCCACCCATATTTCGTCACTTGAGAACGGTGCTGCCAGGTTGTCATTCATTTCCTGAGTAACCTTCACTTGAACACAATCAAGGACCTCATCATCCTGGGGACCTGCAGTGGACATAAAAAGTTTCTGGTACTGATTAGCAATAAAGTTCTTCAGATGTTTTCCTTCCACCACCCCACCGCCCTCATCTTTCAGCTTGCTTATAGCGTTCCTCCTTTTCCTTTCTGAAGCCTGAGCATGGAAAAATTTTGTGTTACGGTCACCTTTGGCCAACCATGTAGAGTGAGCCCGCTGCTTCCAGTAAACATGCTGCTGGTCCAGGAGACGCTCCAGCTTATAGCGCAACAAGTGCTCCTTATTTATATGCCCTTGGGAAATAGAGGCTCTTCTAATCCTCTCCAGCTCCCTTTTAGCATTTTTAACTCTCTTCTCTAAAGCTCCAAGGACCTCACGATCCCACTGCCATAACTCCCCCAACACCCGAGATTGGATTTCCATAAGACTAACCCCTCCACCTCTAATAGCATTTCCCCAAGCCTCCTCCACCTGCTCACTACACTCCTCCTCCTCCAACCACCTCGCCTCAAATTTCTTCATTACCTCCAGAGGTTTCCTCCAATGGACATTTTCCTTCGAACCGGGGTCCACAATGATGGACCTATGATCTGAGTGCCGAGGATCACCATTAATCACACGGACCAAAGGAACGCGAGCCCGCCAAGCACTATTCGCCACCGCCCTGTCCAGTCTTTCCCTAGTATAGCTGGACGCATTTTGATGATGGTTCCTCCAGGTGAAAGCATCCCCCACGAAGCCCAAATCATGCAGGTCACACTCCTCCAAAACATCTCTGAACTTTACCATGCTGCTCTCTGCCCTGGGGGCTCCCCCTTCCTTCTCACAACTAAAAAGAATTTCATTGAAATCGCCGCAACACAGCCAGGGGAGCTTACTGCGATGCAGTAAAATTCGAAGCAGCTTCCATGTTTTCTCCTTCTCTTCACTCCGGGGCTCGCCATAAATCCCAGTAAACCGCCAAGCACACCCATCCTCCTCCTTGATTTTGGCATCAATATGATACCTAGACCAACTCAGCACCCGCAAATCCACCTCCTTCTTCCAAAACAGTGCCAGACCACCCTTCGCCCCTACGCTATCTTTTACCACCATATATGGCATGTTCAGCTTCCACTTGAGGCCCTCCATCCATTTCTCACCATGTTTTGTTTCTGAGAGGAACAAAACATCGGGGTCCTCCTTCTTCTGGACATCCAGAAGACCGCGAACTGCCGGGCCGTTCCCCAACCCCCAGCAGTTCCAAGCCACAAGCCTCATTGGGATCGGCCGGGCTGACCATGCAGCCCCGCCAACAAAGAATTTTCCTCCCCCATCTCCACCTCCACTGACACAAACTGGAGTTTGGCCTTCTTCTTCACTTCTTCCTCCCCCCGACATCCTCTCCCCCTCGCTTCCGCGACACGGACGGGGAAGAAAACTATTCCCCCTTCGATTTCCCAAGCTCGCGCGGGCGGCGTTTAAACGAAGACCGCATCTTTTTTGCCTCGCTTCCCCCAACCTTGGCCTGTTTAAGCTCCTCCACCGGCAGCTCCCCACCCCTGCTTAGCCCTGCATCCGCACCCTCCCCTAGAGGCGTAGAACCCACCCCATCCACCTCCATGCCAGCCTTTTCAGAGACCCCTGGCAAAGCACTCTCCTGCAAAATGACTCCCCTACCTCCTCCCTCCTCTTCTGCCCACCCAGACTCCCCCTTCCCTGCTGCTAACCCTGCCGGATCCCCCTTACTCGCCTCCAGGACCCCCCCTTCTCACATCCTCCAGCCCCTCCAACTCCACCCTACTCTCCTTGTCAGTACTTGTACTGTCCCCAAAAATTAATTTTTTTGGTACACCTCCTGTTGTGGTATTGTTAGACAGCACCTTCAGCGGGCTCGACCCATCGTCACGCAGCTCATTGTCCTCCAAAACCTCCCCCTTCTTTTCTTCCTCATTCTGCTGCAACCTCCTCCCCACCTCCCCCCGCCTCCAAGAACCCGACGACTTGTGCTGATAACTACCACCTGAACTGCTGCCCCCGACCAGCGGCTTCGCTGATCACGTTTCTTTGCCGGAGAGGCCCTCATCCAATCCCCAAACTGATGATCATGCACCTTCCATACCTTCTCATCACACTCCTTTTCCACATGACCCAACAAACCACAGGAGTAGCAGAAGTTTGGGAGAAATTCATATCTGAAATTGCACCAACAGCTTGGCTCCCCATCCCCATTCTCCACCATTACACCCCTGAACAGCGGCTTGCGAACATCAATTAAAGCTTTAAGCCTAAGAAAACTCCCCACAGCCGGCCCATCTTCATCAGTTTCTACATCCAACGGTTTACCCACCTTTTCCCCAATCGAACGACCTGTACTTTCATTCATCAGACCTAGAGGCAAATTGAATACACGAATCCACACCAGAATATGAGTAAACTCCAAATCCTTCAGCCTCTTAGTCTCATCAAAATCCACCACAATGAGCAGATCACCTCCAAAATCCCATGGACCCTCCATAACGGCTCTTCTCTTGCCCCCCGGCTGAAGGAAGGTAAAGAGGAACAAGTTATCCCCCAACTCCTTGCACCGGATTCCTTTCGCCGGACACCAGATTTTGCCCAGCGTCTGTACCATCCCTTCCACAAATCCAGCCTTCGTCGAGAACAGCTTGCCCACCGCTTGCGGAGGACGACCAGATTCCCTCGAATCCGACTGCCAAGCACCTCTGACAGCCTTCCGCTCCTCCTCCGAAAGCTTCAGACCACCCAAGAGACCCTCCAGATCCTCCGCGCCCTGCTTCCGCCCCTTCTCCATCATCCCCCAACACCGACCAGAAACTCCAGCTCCAAAACCCGACCAAATTCCTCCCCCTCCCAAACCAGCCCCAGCCGCAACCCACCTCTGCCCACTCCCACTGGGCGCCCCTCTTCCCCCGTCCCCCTCCTGGCCCACCCGCGGCTCCGCCCCACCTGCTTCACACGGCTCCGCCGGCTACCCAACACAGCAACACCACCAGCACGCCCCAACACCCGCCTCCCCTCCACCCATTCGCTGCGGCCTCCCAAACCACCACCAGGTTCAGGGGAGAGGCCAGCCGGAAGAGCCGATAGCCATTGGAGCAACCAGAACAAGCTCTTGGAGGAAAGACCCAAACCGACAACCAAAGGAGGAGACGAATCAAGCTCTTGGAGAAGAAATACCCGCTCCGGCAGCCAATGGAAGAACCGAAATCAATCACTTGGAGAAGACATGCCCAATCCGACAGCCAAAGGAGGAGCCGAATCAAGATCTCGGAGAGGAAGAGCCCAATCCGAAACCCTAACCCTAGGCCCGGGCGTGGCACAGAGCTCCGACTCGAAAGAAACGAGCGGAGACGACTGTGTGTGTTGGAATCATGGAAGTGGGAAGGAAGGTTGGTGATGTTGAGAGAGAGAGGAGGTGGTGGTGGCTTAAGGGGAAGGGATGGCGTGGTGTGGTGAACTGGTGATGCTGTTGACATGACACATTGATACATACACAAGTCATCTAAATACTAGTAGTAGTATCCAGTTATCCTTTCCACTCTCCAGATTGGCTTGGACTCACTCGAGTCATGTCATCATGTGCTCGGTCGACAGGTTGAGTAGGTGACCTGGTGACCATGAGCAGCAACACTACAACATGTAGTGTGGTCTCATGTCATCATGTGCTCGGTGCCTCAGTCAGGTGAGAGAAGCATAACTTTCGAGATGGACTGGTCACTATGACACTGCCTCACTGGTGGTGGCATGGACTGTGGACTGTGGAGTAGATGTGCGGTACTTTAGAGCCTGTTTGGTTGTCTGCATGAGTTGATGCAGCTGCATGAGCGTGGTCAGACTGAGTAGAGAAGGTCCTCAGCCGCGTTTCTCCTCAGCCTGGCTCCAGTTGATTTTTTGCATCGCTCGTGCAGGCTCTCACCCCGATGTAGGCAACCAAACACCATCTCCCTGCATGCGCTGGTGCGAGCCACCCCGATGCAGGCAACCAAACAGCCCCTTAGTGTGCGGGTACATGCAAAAGTAAAACATATAGTATAATAGTACATGCATGGTTGTTTGGCTTTCACTCAAATCGAGCTTGCATAGTTGCATGTGTGTGGATCTGAGTTCCGAGGATTTGGGGGAGAAATGGCTACTGGGAGAGGAAGTGGGGCTGTGGGGATGGGAAAGCTGAGTCGGGTAGCACATCACACGGTAGTAGTTGTACACATGCAAATCACATACACCCCTGCTAGGGATTTGGGAGGACAAATCACAGATCAAGTGGACAAAAGATGATTCATTTGCAACGATTGAAAGGAGGTGCATCCATGCAGACAACGGTCATTTGCAACGATAGAAAGGAGGTGCAGACAACGGTCAAATGGAGGAACAGGCAACGTTCTGGAGGACGGCCTTCTTCCTGATGGCTATAAAATTCACTCCTCTCCTCATTTCTTCACTATCTATCCACTCTCCTCATTTATTCACCATCCATTCACTCTCCTCATTTATTCACAACCGAAACACTAACTCTAAAATTCTCTCCTCTCTTTGATCTCTTCATTTATTCATTATGCTACCAAGAAGTCGGAACACTAAGGAGCTCCCTAGCGGTATGCTATTGAGGAGTCATAGCACCAAAAGGGCAACAGGGTGACTTAATGTAAGCCCAACATGCTTCGGGCCATGTTGTGTTGTGCCAGTCCGCCTCGCCTTTGGCCAAGCCCAGGCATGGCCCAAAGCCCGCCATGCTAGCGCCGTGACGTGCCAACCCAATCCCAGCCCTAAGTAACTATAGACGACGGAGGCAACCATCTTCATTCCTCTCGCACCCGCCTCGTTAAAAACTTAGTTAAAATTGAATTAGTTGAATAAAAACATGGGCACGTAAATATTTCAGAGGAAAAGTGGAATTTTTTTATATTTTACAGATACAATGTTATTGCCTTGTTAAAAACTTTATGCCCTAGAGTGGAGTTCCTCGAGTAAGGGAAAGAGTACAGTAATAAAATACGTACATACTAACTATAACAACATGTGTACATACTAACTACTCATCAATGTCTAGGTCATTTATGTGTTCGAGGTCAATGTATGCCTGCACGATTTTAAGATCCTCCAGTTGATGTTGTTGCTACTCTTTAGCTAATTTCCAATTCTTGGCGCATGTGATTGGCTCCACCATCCTAGGTATGTGGGATGATCTTCTTTCTTCAATTATTCTCTCTACCGTGGTGAACGTTACTTCTAAAGAGGCGGTGGACACCGGCACCAGGAGAACATCCTGTGCGAAATGTGACAGCACAGAAAATATCTGCTTGTTGTTCTTCCACCACTCGAGCAAGTCTATCTTGCCTCCACCAGCAAGATCAGGATCGATATTTGCAAAATTATGCTTCAGGTGGTGGTTCAACTCTGAGACAGAATTTCACTTGGAGACCGCTTGAGACTGAGAGGACGAAGAACTAGATTGTCATTTAGTTTTTTCTGTCAAGCTTGTCTTTCCTTGTTACGTCTGCTGTGAAGCCTCCGATCTTGCACTGCTGCTAAATTTGTCATGATACATGCAAAAACAAGAAAAAACTCCTATTTGATATGTGCGAAAGCTTTTGAGTAATCAAGACGAGACATTCACCTATTCCCTTCATACCGATCTACAAACCTGCCAACTTTTTCGTATGGTCAAAAATGATAGCAAAGCAATATATGTGTGAAATAGAATCAAAATATTTAATAAATTTTCTTCCATTTCTACGATGGCATGGCCTAAAAGGGGATCCTCCCTAGTTTTGGCAATCTTGTCTGTAATTAACCAAATAAATTCTATAACTAAGTAAGAGGTAGGATAATAAACAACATATAGAACTTTTGTTGCTTTATAAAAAAGTCTTAAAAACTTTAAAAATGACTAGCAATCTGCCAATCTAAATTAGTAACTACAAATTCATTGTTTTAAGAGTTAGCATTGACAAAAACAGACATGATATATTCATACAATATAACTTCTTTAACATGATATATGTCAAATTACACCTCACCTTCATAACAAGACCAAATTTTCTTATCTCCTTTCCATTGGTTGGCAGTACTCTCCGAATCTGACTACCACTTCTGGGAAATTTGTAAGGTAACGAATGCATCGCGGATATTGTTTAAATATCCGCTAATCGCTTGCATACCATCTTGAACAACAGGTTCAAGATATGGCATACGCATCTCTGGTGGAGAACATAACCACCAATATATGTTTGTAACCTTAGAGTGAGGATGTTCATAGCCGTCATGTTCACTGGTGCATTATCAAGAGTTATAAAAACAATATTATTATCTATCTTAAAATTATCAAGTACATCTAGTATACGCTCGGCAATGGCCTCTCCCGTGTGTAATTGGTTAATTACCTTAAACCCTATAACTATCTTATTTAGCTTGTAATTGTTGTCTAAATAATGGGCTACAACACTAAAGTAGACACTTTTCTGGTGTGATAATGTCCAAATGTCTAAAATTATAGCAAAAAAGAACTGAACTTGTAGGAATAGTTCTTTTAACTCTGCTAATTCCTTATGATACATCCGTAAAATATTATATGTAGTAGTTCTTCTACTAACATATTGGTACTGTGGGCAAAAGCCACGTTAGATCATTCTTTCAAACGCATGACTTTCACTCATCCTAATCGGTTGATCTTTTGAAACAATATATCTAGCAATTTCCTTACAGGCAAAAAGCTGATTGTATACTCAAATACTTATAGAGACATCAGCCTCGAAATTTAGCTACGTTTATACTCCTCCCCCTCGGCTCTGCACCCTCATCTTGTGCAAGGATACTTTGTAGTATCAATTCAAATGCCCTATACCTTAGCTGTATGAGTAGTTAATTTAGCTTTGCAATAATTACAAGTTGCGATCTCTATCGTTTGGTTATCTCGGATTTCCTAGCTCTAGGTTATATGCTTAGCAATTCGCCCTTCATCTAGTCCCGCTAATTTTGCCGTCCGTGGACGGGGGTGAGAACTCTAGTTTCCTCATTGGCTCCAAACTGCCCTGATACTCGTCATAGCCCTTCATACCGTCCATACGATGGTGATCCATGCTGTAGTCTCCCATGCTTAGTGAGAGCTGACGAGCATCAATGAAAGTCGGAGCTGGAGGGGGACTAGGGGAGCAACGGTGGGAGCTTACACTAAGTTGCTCTGCTGCCCTTTTCATGCTACGACTCCTCGATAGCATACCTCGAGAGCTCTGACTTCTTGGTAGCATAATGAATAAATGAGGAGAGCAAAGAGAGGAGAAAATCTTACAAGTTAGTGTTTCGGTCGTGAACAAATGAGGAGAGTGGATGAATGGTGAACAAAAGAGCAGAGTAGATGGATGGTGAAGAAATAAGGAGAGTGGATGGATGGTAAAGAAATGAAGAGAGGAGTGGATTTTATAGCCATCAGGAAGAAGGTCGCAGGCGCTCGGAAACGGCGGGAGGTTGCCGAGCTCCGGTGAACTGGCTCCATGGCCAGAGTAAACGCAGCAGAGGCGGCGGCGATCCAGGTGGCGCAGGATCGGACGGAGCCGGCGAGCTAGTGCGCAGCAGATCTGGCAGCGGCCAAATGTACTGTTGAAGATATTGCATACTTCAGCGGGTTGGGTTGGCTGGCCTTGAGGTTGGGTTAGTTTGAGTTGGACTTTGGTTCATGAAGGACAAACCTCTTTTGAGTATATTGCAAGAGAGATTCACAAGTGTTGAGAGAAAGCTATTCATTCATTTACTTTATTCTGAAGTCTGTACATCAATTTATAGATGATGAGGGGTGGCAGGAAAAGATGTCTATTTGGTAAAGACACCTGTACATAGAGAGACATCTATACATTGGTTACTTTATGCTTTAACTGGTTTGTAACACTCCCCCTTAACCAATGTGTCTTCATATGATCACCTTGATTCATCATCTTGATAAACTCCTCTAAAACCCTGTAGGAAAAATATGAGGAGAACCGATAGAGTAGATATGCCATGAAAAACTCCTTTAAAACCCTGTGGGAAAATTTAAGGAGAAAATGATATGGCATATATTTGATTATATCTCCTAAAAACCCCTGTGGGGAAAAGAGATATATTTATGATTACGTTGTCATATTGCCTCATTAAAAACCTTGATGAGAAACCTTAGAGGTAAAACTCATAAAGGGAAAAAGAGTACAATATTTATATTTGAACGGATTAAGTCTTAGGAGATTTCTCCCCCTGACATCTGCAAATCACGTAGTCTTCGCATACCAATTCCATGAATACATTTTTGGAATGTGGAAGTTGGTAACGACTTGGTGAATAAGTCTGCGAGATTATCACAAGACTTAGTTTGCAGAATATTTATTTCCCCACTCTCTTGCAATTCATGTGGGTAAAATAATTTAGGTGCAATATGTTTTGTGATATTGCTCTTTATGTAACCTGTTTGCATTTGAACAACGCAAGCAGCATTATCTTCGTAGATAATGGTAGGTGATGCAATAGCACCTATACCACACGATTGTTATATGTGGTTAATCATTCTGCGAAGCCATACACATTCACGTGATGCTTCATACAATGCAATTATTTCAGAATGATTAGTGGATGTAGCCACTAGAGTTTGTTTCGAAGACTTCCAAGAGATGGCTGTTCCACCGTGTAAAAATACAAAGCCTGTTTGAGATCTGGCATTATGGGGATCTGATAAATAGCCAGCATCTGTATATCCTATTAAATCCACATTTTTATTCTTTTGGAAGAATAGACCGAGATCTTTAGTGCCTTGAAGATATCTAAGGATATGCTTCACTCCTACCCAATGTCTTTTGGTTGGAGCAGCGCTATGTCTAGCAAGTAGATTTACCGCAAATACAATATCCGGCCGGGTGCAGTTTGCAAGGTACATAAGCGCTCCGATGGCACTGAGATATAGAACCTCGGGTCCCAATAACTCTTCATTGTCATCTCGGGGTCTAAATGGATCTTTGTCTCTGTCGAGAGATCGAACAACCATGGGGGTTTTCGATGGATATGCTTTGTCCATATTGAATTTCTCCAATATTTTCTGGACATAGGCTGATTGATGGACTAGGATGCTAGAATGAAGGTGCTCAAGTTGTATACCTAAGCAAAATTTGGTTTTACCCAAATCCTTCATTTCAAATTCCGTCATAAGATGATTACGTGCTTCATCTATATCTTGTGTGTTACTAATGATATTTAGATCATCAACATACACAGATATAATACAAAATCCTGTTGAGGATCTTTTGATGAATACGCATGGGCAATCATCATTGTTGGAGTATCCCTTTTTGGTTAGGAACTCACTTAGTCGGTTGTACCGCATTCTACCCGACTGTTTCAAGCCGTATAAAAACTTGTTCAATTTTACACAATACATATTGCGATTTGCGTTTGGATTCGAAATTGAAATTCCATCGGGAACTTTCATGTATATGTCCGAATCAAGTGACCCATAAAGATATGAAGTCACTACATCCATCAACTGAAAAGATAGATGATTTTTAACTGCCAATGAGATTAAGTATCGGAATGTTATTCCACTCATTACTGGAGAATAAGTTTCATTGAAATCAATGCCGGGTCTCTGCGTGAACCCTTGTGCTACAAACCTTGCTTTGTATCTCACCACCTCATTGTTTTCATTCCGTTTGCGGACGAAAACCCATTTGAAACCGACAGGGAATACTTTGGAAGGTGTATGTATCACATTGGTGAATACATTTCTTTTCTTGAGCGAGGCTAACTCCGCTTGAATTGCATCCTTCCATTGGTTCCAGTCCGAGCGATGTTTGCACTCTGCCATGGTCTTAGGATCTGGATCATTTTGAAGGTTGTTTGCAATTGTTGTGGAGAAATAAATGTCGACAATTGTAGTCTCACGATTGTATGATTCTCCAGAATCAGTATAGTTAGTGGAAATTTCTTGGACCCCTGATGACTCAATGTTATTTCCCAAAGCATTTGAGTCGGGGTATTCCGATGTCCCAGGATCAGTATTTGAGTGCACTGTTGATCTGGGTTCAAGGATCCTTTGGTGTCTATCAACTTGAGGTTAATCTGCATTTACATTCTTTGTTTCCTTTGTCGCTTGTTAGAAGCTGTATCTGCCATTTGTACCGTACTTCTCCCCCTCTTATTTTGAATTGGGAGTTGAGTGGTATTTTGCGGTACCTCCACTCTTTCAGGTACATTTCTGGCAGGATTATAGGATTTTGTGACACCCTTATAATCAGTAAATGCATCTGGCAGGTTATTTGCAATGTTTTGCAAATGAATGATTTTCTGAACTTGAAGTTCAGTTTGTCTGGTACGTGGGTCTGAGGCAGGAATGCCTTGTACATTTCAATTAATTTTCTGGCATTTAATTTGGTGCTTGTTGTCTCCCCCTAACGCCGGGAAATGTTCCTCATTGAATATGCAATCAGCGTACCGGGCCGTAAACAGGTCCCCTGTGAGGGGCTCGAGGTATTTTATGATTGACGGAGATTTATACCCAACATAGATCCCAAGTTTCCTGTGCGGTCCCATTGAGGTACGCTGCGGTGGTGAGATCGGTACGTATGTAGCGCAACCGAACTTTCGCAGATGGGAAATATCTGGTGGATTTCCACGTACTAATTGTAGCGGGGAAGTACTATGATATGCAGTTGGACGCAATTGGATTAAGTCAGCAGCGTGTAAAACTGCATGACCCCAACATGATGTTGGTAGGTTGCAATTCTGTAGTAATGGTCTTGCAATGAGCTTGATTCTCTTGATAAGAGATTCTGCTAAACCATTTTGTGTATGGACATATGGAACAGAGTGTTGAACTTGTATCCCAAGAGCCATACAATAATCATTGAAGGCATGGGATGTAAATTCAGCAGCATTGTTCATTCGTATTGATTGAATTCGATATTCAGGATAATGTGCTCGTAATTGGATAATTTGACCAATTAACTTAGCAAATGCATGGTTTCGTGTGGATAAAAGACACACATGTGACCATCTAGTAGATGCGTCAATGAGAACCATGAAGTATCTGAATGGTCCACACAATGGTTGTATAGGACCACATATATCTCCTTGAATGCGTTCAAGGAATTTAAGTGGTGCAGCTCTAATTTTAAGATAAGAGGGTCTTAAAATTAATTTTTCGGTGGCACATGAAGTACACACAAAATCTGAGGATTCCGGAAATTTTGTTTTGAGGTATGTATGACCAATTGAATTGCTAATAATTTTCCTCATCATTCCAATGCCTGGGTGGCCAAGGCGATCATGCCATATTTGGAATGTGTTAGTGTTTTGGAAAATTACTTTGTACGCAATATGTTGAACGGGTTTGATGTATGTATAGTACAATCCGGAGTTTAAAGATGGAATTTTTTCTAGTATTTGTTTGCCATATCCGTTGTGTTTGGTTAAGAGGAGATATTCCTCTTTGTTGTCATTTCGGGTTTCAACATGGAAACCATTCTGACGGATATCTCTATAACTAAGTAGGGTACGTGTTGAATCGGGATACAAGAGTGCATCCTCAATTTCCAATTGTGTACCCATAGGGAGAGTGATAGAGGCGCGATCAGAGCCTACTATCGTTGCATCGCGTCCAGCGATGGTTAAAACATTTCCCTTCCTCCGAGTAAGAGTTAGAAAATATTTTGTGTCCCTAAGTATAGAGTTTATGGTACCACTATCCACAAGGCATAATTCCACCTCCATTGGATCGACTCCAAAAATCTATATACACAAAAGAAGAATTTAATGAAATTCTTATAGTATATATAGAATACATACAAACATTATTTGCAATATCGAATATGTTCGATATATGATTGTAGCATACTAGCTTACAATATAGATGACAACATTATTTATACTACAACACTATAGTACTTATTATCTATGGAACAAGGAGTCTAATTGAGATCTCCAAACATGTCTTGAGAATGAAATTCTTCAAGGGTGTCCTCGGTGCACATGAGATCATCCTTCTTTGTAGAAGCGCATGTGTCTTTGAATTCTTGAAGGAACTGTTGAGAGCATCCGGCTTCATCATTGTTGGATGTGAGATTGAAGTGTGCTTCAAATCTCTTCTCTTGAGCATTCTTACCGTGAGCCAAAGACTGGAGGTAGAGGTTCACAAGATGCTTCGGGGTGCGGCATTTCTTGGTAGGATGGTTGTAGCAACCACATTTTTAACAAATCTCAGTTTTGTTAACTCTCTTACCAGAATTGTCTTTACCTTTCTTGAATCCACTTGGTGTTTGCTTCATGTTGCGCTTGTGTTTACCTTTAAAGTTCTTTGAGTGGTCTTTTGAACCACGGAACTTATTGTTATTTTGATTAGCATGAACTTCAGGAAGTGGAGCAGCCCCAATGGGACGTTGCTGATTATTCTTTAAAAGAAGTTCAGCATGCTTTTCTGCCTGAAGCATGATATGCAGAAGATCAAAATAAGTTTGGTAATTTGCAGCACGCCATTGCTGCTGTAGGACCCTGTCAGATGGGAGAATAGTCGAGAGAGTCTTCTCTATTTTGTCCGCATCCGTTGGTTCCTTGTCACAAAACCGCAATTTGGAGCAAATTGTATGAAGGGCATGATTATATTCTCCAACAGATTTGAAATCTTGGAGTCTAAGATGTGCCCATTCATGATTAGCCTCAGGTAATATAACAGCTTTCTGCTGTTCATATCTATTTTTGAGGGCTAACCATAATGTGAGTGGATTCTCCTCATACAAATATTCAGCCTTCAAATCCGGATGTATGTGATTCCGTATGATATTCAAAACGGAATATTTCACAATATCCGGAGGAATTTGATCAGCTGGAGGATCAAATATGTCCCGTTGCAACCCACGTGTGGTTAGGTTGATTTTGAGGTCTATAGCCCATGTAGGGTAATTGGCACCATCTAGATCAAGGGGCTCAAAATCTTTGGTAGCCATTTAAAACCTACATGAAAAGTACACCATAAATAATTAATTTACATGAGGTAAATTAATGTGTATGGTAATGTTGTAATAAAATGCAAAATATGTGGAAAACAATATGAGTATTGTAATACAAATGAATATATACCCAAATTAAATATAACATGTGGTTATATTTATAATACCGTATAAATCACAATATTGGTGGTTAACACCAATTTATTGTATGGCATAGCGTACAAATAAATGTAGCAAAGTGTCATAAATTGTAATTTTATGGTATTTATGGTAGGTATAATATTTTGCAAAAATACCAATTTATTAAGTACAATGGTACTCACTAAACGGGAATTTTAAATTTGCTAGCAAGAGCAAATTTAAATATGGTTGCAATTAAAATTGTAAGCAAATTGCAATAAAATAATCCTAAATATGTAAAAGTTATAGAAATGTGCATGCACATTTGTTTGAACAATTACATAATTTTCAGATCCTGTAGGACTTGAAATGCTAATTTAGAAAAGTACAGATTATCGGGTACAATTATAAATAAGCACAAGGACTATACTGCAAATATATACAATAGAAATTTATTTAACATGAAAATGCTGCATTTGCATGAAATAGAGGGGGGATTGTGCAAAATACCGAAAACTTGGGCTGAAGCCCATTCGGCCATTTGGCCCATGTGGGGAGGTGGGAGGTATTGGGCCAAAGCCCATTTAAATGGCAACATATAAAAGGAATGGGAGGGGGAATTTAGGGTTCCCCCAAACCCTAACCACCAGCCATCATCACATGGAGGCGCCGCCGCCTGCCCCGTGGGGCGCCGCCACCACCGGCCGTAGGCGCCACCGCTGCCGGCGCCGCCGTCGGCCGCCGGCAGCCTCCACCTCCGGCCGCCTCCCTTGGGCGTCGCCTCCATCGCCGGCCCCGGCCATCTATGCCGCCGCAGGCCGCGATGGGCGCCGCCAAACCTCGCCGTGGAGAGGCTCGGGCGCCGCGCTCCACCACCGAGTCGGCCGCGCTGGCCTTGTTGCGCCAGGCCGGGCCGCGCGCCTCTCCGGCCGCTGCGGGCGCCAGGCCGCGCCGGTCCTCGCCGGCCACGCCATGTCGCCACGCCGAACCGCCGGGCTGCAGGCGCCGCGCCATGCCGCGCTGACGCGCCTCGCCGGGCCGCGTGCGCCGCTCCGGCCTTGGGCGCCGCCGCGCCGGCCATCCGCGGGTGTCACCGGCTCGAGCGCCGTGCGCAGGCCGCGAGCGTCGCGCCATCGCTGCGGGTGATGCCGCCTCGGGCTTGCGCCGTCGCTAGCCGTCAGAGGACGCCGACGTCGCCATGGGCGCTGCCGGGCGCGAGTGTGGTAGAAGGTGATGCCGTGATTCGCGCAAGGAAGCGATCAATGCAAGAAGAGCCATTACCTTTTTGTGTTCTGTCTCTGTTTCACTTGTATGTATGTAAGTGCTGATAACGTATTGCAAGAGAGATTCACAAGTGTTGAGAGAAAGCTATTCATTCATTTACTTTATTCTGAAGTCTGTACATCAATTTATAGATGATGAGGGGTGGCAAGAAAAGATGTCTATTTGGTAAAGACACTTGTACATAGAGAGACATCTATACATTGGTTACTTTATGCTTTAACTGGTTTGTAACAGAGTAAATTGCACTGTGCGTCTTGAAGTTAGACCATCTCCCATGCGTGGGCCTTAGGGCCTGTTTGGCAGAGCTCCACCAGCTCCAGATCCACCAAAAACAGCTCCACTCCATGAATTTTTACCCAAACGCTCCAGCTCCACGAAATCTGGATTCACCAAAATACTGGATCTAGCTCCAGATTCATGAAATCCATGGAGCACCTCAAAGGGTGCTCCACGAAATCTTGTTTCGTACCTACTCATGGAGTTGTGTGGTAATTACCCACCTTTTGCCACTGGTTACACACCCCCATCCCGAACCGTTTTTTCTATTCGGCGCTTCTCCACTCGACCGCGGGACCGAGGGCTCGTCTCCTCGCGCCGCGACCCTCCTCGCGCCGCCTCCTCGCACCGGCACCCTCCTCGCGCCGCCACCCTCCTCGCGCCGACACCCTCTCTGCTCGCGCTGCCACCTCTGGCGCTCCGGCGAGCCGCCACCTACGGCGATGGCCGGATCTGGTAGATCCGGCCCCCCTCTACCTCCTCCACCTCCTTCTTTTTCCTCCATGGCGAAATCGGCCCCTAGTGTTGGGCTCTCGCGCGCGCTCTGGAACCAACCGGCGGCACCCGTCCCAGCCTCCGTTGGTGCGGCCCCCCTGGCCGGGGGCGCGGCCCCTCTGGCCGGCGCAGGGGCTGGGGGCGCGGCCGCCTGAAAGCATCTAGGCCCCTAAAAATGATAGTTTTGGTAATTAATGAATTTATGTGAATATGGGACTAATGTGTGCATTAAGTGTTTGAAAGGATAAGTTCAAATGGCAAAGAAAGAGGCTCACAAAATTTCCCATGAAGACTCAAGATCTCTAGGGCGACAAGGTAAATAGTTTAGGTATCTATTTTGTTTTACCGGTCTTGGAGTTAGGTTGGAAGACCGGATTATAGGATAGACGCCGTACTATTAAGAGGGATCATGGTGATTGCTTGATCATGTTCAAATGTGCCCTATGGATCAATTTAGGATCATGCATGCACTTAGAAATTGAAATTAATCCAAATCTGTGCATTGTCAGAAAATCCGGTAGTTCCGGTGTGTATTCGGCGGAACTACCGCAGGTCCGGTAGTACCGGGCGCCCAGGCGGAACGTTTTTTTCAGAGAGCGCCCGGACTCAGACTTAGCCTCTCGGAAAACGGAAGTACCGCGGGTTGACCTGCGGAACTACCGGATGGCCGGTAGTACCAGGCACCCGAGCGGAACTTTAATTCCAGAGAGCGCCCGGACTTTAACTTAGCCTCTCTGAAAACGGAAGTACCGCGGTTTTACCTGCGGAACTACCGCATGTGCGGAAGTTCCGGATACCAGTGCAGAATGTTATTTCCAGAGAGCGCCGAGAATAAGACTTAGACTCGTTGAGATCGGAAGTACCGGGTCTTGGAGCGGAACTTCCGGACGTCCGGAAGTACCGCGTTTTTAACGGCGGTAGTACCGCACTCATTGACCAACGGTTACTTCTGACTCTCTGACATAGCCGTTCTGACCGGTCAGCTAGAGTCCGGTAGTACCGCGGTTTTGCCTGCGGTAGTACCGGATTTCCTGAATTTTCAGGATTGTTTATTGTAACGGCTATTTGAGGTTGGTGAGGGTATAAATACACCCCCACCAGAACTTGGACATGTTGTTGAACATCCATTGAATACATTTGAGCCTAGTGCAACCTCTCACACCTCATTTACTCACTTGTGCATTCACTTGAGGTAGTTGACCCAAAATTCAAGTGCATTGCATTCTAGTTGATCCATTGAGCACTTGGGTGAGATCAAGCCGCAGTGGTCTATTCTCTTGGTGCTTGCCGGCACCTAGACGGCTTGGCGGAGTTTCGGTGATCTTCTCAAGAAGATTGTGAGAAGGCCCGAAAGATTGTGAAGGCTTGGAGCTCGCCTACCCGGAGAGGGAAAGGGCATCCAATAGTGATCGAGGTGCTTAGGCTCATTCGTGGAGCCGGTCCGATTCGTTCGGGCTTACCTCAACGTGGACTAGGGGAGACCGGCAAGTCTCCGATCACCACGGTAAAAAGTAATCGTGTCAATTGTGGTTTGCTCTCTTGTGATCATTTTCATTCAAGCAACGCTCTTCATTTATATCATTTGATTGCTTGCTTAGTTAGAGTAGCAATTGTTGTTCTCTACCATTCGTTATTGCTCTTAGTCGATTACTTGTGCTAGTGTTAGTGTTATCTTGCTCTATCAATCCATCAAGTTTAAAATTGCTAATTAGAATTAGACGAAAATTTTAAAACCTCCTATTCACCCCCCCTCTAGTCGGCCTCCTCGATCTTACAAGTGGTATCAGAGCCCGGTCTCTCAAATTTGGACTTAACCGTCTAGAGAGAAAAGGATGGCTAGTGAGGGTATAGCAATAGGAAAGGCACCTCTATTTGATGGCTCAAATTATGCTTATTGAAAAATTAGAATGTCTATTTATTTAAAGGCCATGAGTCCTCAAATTTGGAAAGTCGTAAATGAGGGTTACGTTATGGCTCTTGATCCGGATCACCCAACGGATCAAGACGGGCGTAATGCTCATTTAGACGCCCAAGCTATGAATGCTCTATTTGGAGCCTTGAACGCGGATGAGTTCAATAGGGTGAGCAATCTTGAGACGGCTCATGCTATTTGGACTACCCTTTCGGAAATACACGAAGGGACATCCACGGTCAAGGAGGCCAAATTGCATCGGCTTAGGATCAAATATGAGACATTCACAATGTTGCCCCATGAAGACATCAATGAGATGTACTCAAGGCTCAACAACATTGTGAATGAGCTTAAGGGCCTTGGAACTAACCTTTCCGATCTTGATATTGTTCGAAAGATGCTTAGGGCCTTGCCGGAGAAATATGAAGTGTTGGTGACTCTCTTCCTCAACTCACCAGAGTTGGCAAGAATGACACCAACGCAATTGTTGGGCAACCTCATCACCAACGAGCTCTACAAGAAAGACAAGGAAGAACTCTTGGAGCAATCTTCTTCCAAAAATAAGAAGATCACCGCTTTCAAGGCTAAAGCGGTAATGAGTGAAGAATCCGAAGAAGATGATGAGAAGGACTCCGAAGAAGAATTTGCGCTTCTAGTAAGAAGAATGAAGAAGTTCATGAGAAGACGCCCATTTCGGAGTACAAGCCATGAGAAGACCAAGAAATGGCATTCTTCCTCCAACAAGAAGTTTAGCAACATTCGTTGCTATGAATGTGATGAGAAGGGGCACATTGCCTCTCAATGTCCAACAAAGAAGGATGACAAGGAGAAGTCATCAAAGAAGAAGAACTACAACGGCAAGAAGAAGCTTTTCAAGAAGCTTCACAAGGATGGCAAGAATGAAGCCCATATTGGTGAGTGGAACTCCGAAGAGGAGTATTCGGACTCCGACTCAAGCGAGGACGAATCTCCCAAGAAGAAAGGGCTTGTGGGCATTGCAATCAAGGAGGCTCCATCACTATTCTCCACTCCTACATGCCTTATGGCTAAAGGAGAAAAGATAAACTTGCTTGATGATGATGAGCCTTCATATGATGACTTGATGAATATGCTAGTTGAATTGAATGAATTTCTTGGAAAAGAAAAATCAAAGTTTAAGGTCTTAAAGAGAGAACACACCTCTCTCAAAGACTCTTATGAGGAGCTAAAGGAAGCTCATGATTTGCTTCTCCAAGAAAATCACAAATCTAGTACTAGCATTGGAGTCACTTGCAATATCTTGAATGAAAAGTCTAGTATAGAAATTTCAAAATCTAGCATATCTACTTGTTGTGATGATTTACTTGCCATACCTTGTTCATCAAGTGTAGATTCTAGAAATGCTCTAAATCTTGTTCATGATGATATCATTGCTAATGAAAACAAAAATTTAAAAGAACAAGTACTAAAATTAAACAAAAGTTTAGAGAGGGCTTACAAGGGAAAGGAAACCCTTGATAAGTTACTAAGCGATCAAAGATGCTCTTTTAACAAAGAGGGACTTGGATATGTCCCCCAAAAGGGTAAGAAGCCGGTATACAATCCTCCAAGGTTTCTAAAGGAAAATGGTAAGTATTGCACAAAATGCCGGTGTATTGGACATATGCAAAATGATTGTTCTAAGAATAACATGCATTCCATTGGTTTATATGATTCTTGTTATATGCTTAGAAAATCTACAAATGGAAATGTCATTGCTCATTTCATTGGCACCTCGATTTTGGGTGCTAAAAAGAAATCCATTTGGGTACCCAAGACCTTGGTCACTAACCTCCAAGGACCCAAACAAATTTGGGTACCTAAAAGAACTTGATCTTCTTTTGTAGGTGAACTACAAAACCGGTGGAAGGCATTGGGTGTTGGATAGCGGTTGCACCCAACATATGACCGGAGACCGGAAGATGTTCACCACATTTGAGAATGGAAACAATGACAAAATCACATTTGGAGACAATAGCAAAGGAAAGGTATTAGGATTGGGTAAAATCGCTATCTCAAACGACCTTTCAATTTCTAATGTATCTTTAGTTGAATCATTAAATTTCAACTTGCTATCCGTCGCTCAAATATGTGATCTAGGCTTAACATGCTCATTCTCAAAAGAAAATGTTATAATCTCAAAAGATAATAATAATGAACTAGTCTTCAAAGGCTTTAGATTTGGGAATCTCTATTTGGTAGATTTTTCTTCAAATGAGTCTTGTTTGAAAACTTGTTTAATTGCAAAAACTTCTTTGGGTTGGTTGTGGCATAGAAGGCTAGGTCATGTGGGAATGATTCAACTTAAAAAGCTTTTTAAGCATGACTTAGTGGTTGGCTTGAAGGATGTAAAGTTTGAGAAAAATCGACTTTGTAGTGCTTGTCAAGCCGGAAAACAAGTCGCTAATTCTCATCCTTCCAAAAGTATCATGTCAACCTCTAGGCCATTAGCGCTCTTACATATGGATTTGTTCGGGCCAACAACCTATAAGAGCATTGGAGGTAATAGTTATTGTTTAGTCATTGTGGATGATTACTCTAGATATACATGGGTCTTCTTCCTAAATGACAAAAGTGAAACCTCCGGGATTTTCAAAAGTTTTTCAAAAAGGGCTCAAAATGAATTTGATTTTAAAATAAAGAAAATTAGGAGTGACAATGGTTCCGAGTTCAAAAATACAAAGGTTGAAGACTTTTGTGATGAACTTGGAATAAAGCACGAGCTTTCCACAACCTACACTCCGGAGCAAAATGGAGTTGTAGAGAGGAAAAATCGAACATTAATTGAAATGGCTAGGACAATGCTTGATGAATATGATACTTCCGACAAGTTTTGGGCGGAAGCTATTAACACCGCATGTCATGCCATAAATCGCCTCTATTTACATCGACTCTTGAAAAAGACTTCCTATGAGCTTCTTGTTGGAAGGAGACCGAACATCTCTTATTTTAGAGTATTTGGTTGCAAATGCTATATTCTAAGAAAAGGTGTTCGGCTCTCAAAATTTCAAAGTCGATGTGATGAAGGCTTCCTTTTAGGGTTCAAATAGTAAAACCTATAGGGTCTTTAATAAAAATTCGGGTTTAGTGGAAGAATCATGTGATGTTCAATTTGATGAAACTAACGGCTCTCAAGAAGAGCATGAGAACTTGGATGATGTAGGAGATGAAAGTCTTCGCAAGGCAATGGAGAACATGCAAATCGGAGACATCAAGCCAAAAGAGGATCCAACATCACCAAGCTCATCTAGACAAGTGGAACCACCCTCTTCTTCCACAACAAACGATGTTCAAGTTATTGAAGATGAAGAAAAGGATCAACCGCAAAATATGTTCAAGATTCACAATGCAATAGCCAAGGATCATCCAATTGACCAAATATTGGGTGACGTAAGTAAGGGTGTTCAAACTCGCTCTAGAGTAGCTTCATTTTGTGAACACTATTCTTTTGTATCTTCACGTGAACCTAAGCGTGTAGAAGAAGCATTAGATGACCCGGATTGGATAAATGCTATGCATGAAGAGATGAATAACTTTGCTCAAAACGATGTTTGGACCTTGGTGGAGAGACCCAAGGAGCACAATGTCATTGGCACAAAATGGGTCTTCCGGAACAAACAAGATGAGAATGGAATTGTGGTAAGAAATAAAGCAAGGTTAGTAGCTCAAGGTTATACCCAAGTCGAGGGCTTAGATTATGATGAGACTTTTGCGCCCGTTGCTAGACTTGAATCAATTAGAATCTTGCTTGCTTTTGCATCATGCTTTGACATTAAATTATTTCAAATGGATGTCAAAAGTGCATTTCTTAATGGTACAATTTCCGAATTAGTATATGTGGAACAACCCCCAGGATTTGAAGATGCTAAATACTCTAATCATGTGTATAGATTGTCAAAGGCACTATATGGTTTAAAGCAAGCTCCTAGAGCTTGGTATGAGCGCCTTCGTAACTTTCTAGTATCAAAAGGCTTTAAAATTGGTAAAGTAGATACAACTCTATTCACAAAAATTATTGGAGATGATTTCTTTGTATGTCAAATATATTTGGTTCTACTAATCAAGACTTTTGCAAAGAATTTGGTGAGATGATGTCTAGGGAATTCGAGATGTCGATGATTGGTGAGCTAAGTTACTTCCTTGGACTTCAAATCAAACAACTTAAAGATGGAACGTTTAAAAGCCAAACAAAGTATGTGAAGGATCTACTCAAAAGATTCAAAATGGAAGAAGCCAAACCCATCAAAACACCCATGGCAACAAACGGGCATCTAGACCTCAACGAAGAAGGTAAGTCGGTAGATTTAAAGCTTTATAGATCCATGATTGGTAGTTTGCTTTATCTTACCGCATCTAGGCCCGACATTATGTTTAGTGTATGCATGTGTGCACATTTTCAAGCTTCTCCAAAAGAGTGCCACTTAGTGGCCGTAAAGCGGATTCTAAGATATTTAAAGCATTCCTCAAGCATAGGGCTTTGGTATCCCAAAGGTGCAAAATTTGAATTAATTGGATATTCGGATTCTGATTATGCGGGATGCAAAGTGGATAGAAAAAGCACCTTGGGTAGTTGCCAATTTCTAGGAAGATCTCTAGTGTGTTGGTCATCCAAGAAACAAAATTCCGTAGCACTTTCAACCGCCGAAGCCGAATATATTTCAGCGGGAAGTTGTTGTGCTCAATTGCTTTGGATGAGGCAAACATTGTTGGATTATGGGATCAATTTTGATAAAATGCCTCTTTTGTGTGATAATGATAGTGCTATCAAAATATCCAATAATCCCGTTCAACACTCAAGAACCAAGCATATAGATATACGCCACCATTTCTTGAGAGATCATGTGAGCAAGGGAGATATTGAGATTAGCCACATCCGAACCGAAAATCAACTAGCGGACATTTTCACCAAACCATTAGATGAAAGCCGCTTTTGCAAGTTGAGGAATGAATTAAATGTCATAGACTACTCAAATGTAGCTTGAAATCTCATTTCATCCATTTCTGCTCATTTGTTGTGCTCATATGGATTTTTGTTGGTTTTTCCCCTATTTTGGTCAAAAATTTGTTTAAATTCATAAAAAAATTAGTTTCAAAATATAGCATTAGCTCAATTGATGCATAATGATCCTAAATGACTTTAGTTGGATGCAAAACTAGGGATCATTTGCAAAATTTCCAGATCTAAAAGTCAAATCCTGAAAAGTTCCAGAAAATCCGGAACTACCGCAGTCCATTGTGCGGTACTTCCGCGCCTGACAGAAAAACCGGAACTACCGCAGTGCAATCCACGGAACTTCCGGAATTTCTGCGAACACGGTACTACCGGCGTGTTACGCGCGGTACTACCGCCTTCTGCGGGATTCAATGCGGTTTCCAAAACCGCCAACTCCTCCAACCGTTACTCTTTTTTTCCTTTATCTCTCTTCTCTCTCATCTTCACTCCTCCCAGACCGCAGCCGCCTACTCCTCTCTTCTTCCTCTCCTCCACCCTCTCTCTCTCCCAAGAACCTCTCTCCTCTCCCGATCTTTGAATCCGAGGGGAGTTCTTCGTTTTTGGGTGATTCCTTGCACTCCCAGGGTTCTCCTCCTCCGACTTCACAAGGTAAATCGGATCAAAACCCACTTTTTATCTTGTTCTTGGAACCCTAGGTGGAGTTTAGGTTAAATTTGAAATGTGATGATTTTTGCTGAAATATTCTTGGGCAAAGTAGTTTGTTTGGGGTATTAGAATGTTTATACATGCATGCACTGGATTCAATCCAAGAAATACCCCAAAAATATTCAATTTTTATCATGCCCTAGAAATGTCCAGAAAAACCGGAACTACCGGACGAGCGGCCGGAACTACCAGGGTCCCGGAAGTACCGCATGTTTAATGCCGGAACTACCGGATTTCCCGGAAGTTCCGCAGTTTTGCCGCCGGTACTTCCGTTTTTCCTGGAACAGCAAAAATTCATTGCTTTCAATTTCAAACCTACTTTTGCTTATTCTACCTCATTCCTTGATTATCCTACTATGTCATTGAAGATGCCGAGGATGAAGAACGTCTCGCACAAGTCTTATGGGGGCTCGGCAGGTCAATCCTCCTCCTCAATTCCTGCATCTCAGACGGCGGAGCACAAGGGCAAGGGTCCCGCCTCCGACCCTAGGAATGACTCAGAGGATTCGCATGAGAGCGGATCTGAGGCCTCGCATGAAAGCGAGGATTATGCGATCTCAGATGAGGAGATGCCTGAGGTAACTGCAGACGAAGAAGTGGACCTCGACAAGATCACAAATGAGGATTATGCTATTCTTCGTCGTCGCAGTCAGTATGTACGCCATCGAAACTCGATGAACCCCCAATTTCATTCCAAGTTTCAAGAGAAGGTGTACCAGGAGATGTATGGTCCAGCTCGCAAATTTGCTGCACATAAGTATGTGGACTGGGATCACTTGTCGCAGATCGACAAGTTCAGTGGTGCTTATCAGCTCTTTCAGCGAGCTGATATCCATCAACTTGTTGCATTCAAATGCAACTATATGGACAACATGATCAGGCAGTTTTATGCTACCCTGTACATCTCTCCCAACTTTGAGCATCTGAGTTGGATGACAGGGACCCAGTTCATTGAGTGCACCAGGCACGAGTTTGAGCTAGCACTTGGGACGGAAACCAGTGCATATGAGAAGGTGTTCAGCAAGCGAGCTCTTCCTATTGCTGCATATTCAGAGTACTATGACCAAGCTGCTGAACGGACACTGGGGACGACAAATGGCTTACTTCCTATTCCCAGCCTTGTCAACAGGATCATCAACCACACCATTCTTCCCAAGAGTGGGAATTATGATGCTATTCGTGGCCATGCGTGGAATGTAATTGATTACATTATGCGCGGACAAAAGTTTGATGTGGTGGATCTTATCATCAGGGGGATCGACGCCAATAAGAATGACAAACAGAAAAGGATCAACTTTGCTCCATTCATCATGGCTGTGATCATTAGGAAGACTGGATACCGAGGAGCACTCTGCACCCCGCACAAGCCATACAAGCCGCGTGCAGAGCCTCCTGTTCCTGCTCCTGTTCGTACCCGTGCTCAGGCTCAGCCTCAGCCTCAGCCTCAGCATCAGGCAGCTGCTGATCCTCCTTCCCAGGGCGAGGGCGACGTGTCGCTTTCCCAGATTTACTCTGCCATACTTAGGCTGGAGGAGCGCCAGGATGTCTTGATCTCCACTGTGTCTTCCCTTGGTGATCGCGTATCAGCCTTGGAGAGTGCAGTTCATCCGCCTTCTCCAGTTCGCTATGGTCGTCGCACTCGTCGCCGTGGTCCTCCTTCTCCCAGTGCAGCTCAGGACTAGCTCCTCTTTTTGGTATTTCGATGCCAAAGGGGGAGAAATTGTAGGAGAAGTTTTTAAGTCTTATCTATCGTTGTAATAAAGTATGGTGAAATGAACCATGTAATGCTTATTGTGTGGTTTAAACTCTGTGGATGGTTAGTATTTTAATTTCTGTTGCATTGTAATGAACTATGTCATGTCCCTAATGCAATGCTTGTTTACTTGTCTATTGCGTATCCTTGAATTTTTTGGTAAATGTGCTGAAATACTATAATGTAATCATGCCAAATAAATTCCTGCAAAATTTGATGCACATGTTTAGGGGGAGCTCTTTCTTATTAGTTTCTAAAATGCATAAATTCCCCATGTTCTAAAATTGCCAAAATTTCAAAGACTTTGCGATATACACCTTGCCAACAAGGAGTATATCCAAATCTTAAATTCTTCTCATAAATTGCTCTTGTTGTCATCAATTACCAAAAAGGGGGAGATTGAAAGCATCTAGGCCCCTAAAAATGTTAGTTTTGGTAATTAATGAATTTATGTGAATATGGGACTAATGTGTGCATTAAGTGTTTGAAAGGATAAGTTCAAATGGCAAAGAAAGAGGCTCACAAAATTTCCCATGAAGACTCAAGATCTCTAGGGCGACAAGGTAAATAGTTTATGTATCTATTTTGTTTTACCGGTCTTGGAGTTATGTTGGAAGACCGGATTATAGGATAGACGCCGTACTATTAAGAGGGATCATGGTGATTGCTTGATCATGTTCAAATGTGCCCTATGGATCAATTTAGGATCATGCATGCACTTAGAAATTGAAATTAATCCAAATCTGTGCATTGTCAGAAAATCCGGTAGTTCCGGTGTGTATTCGGCGGAACTACCGCAGGTCCGGTAGTACCGGGCGCCCAGGCGGAACGTTTTTTCCAGAGAGCGCCCGGACTCAGACTTAGCCTCTCGGAAAACGGAAGTACCGCGGGTTGACCTGCGGAACTACCGGATGGCCGGTAGTACCGGGCACCCGAGCGGAACTTTAATTCCAGAGAGCGCCCGGACTTTAACTTAGCCTCTCTGAAAACGGAAGTACCGCGGTTTTACCTGCGGAACTACCGCATGTGCGGAAGTTCCGGATACCAGTGCGGAATGTTATTTCCAGAGAGCGCCGAGAATAAGACTTAGACTTGTTGAGATCGGAAGTACCGGGTCTTGGAGCGGAACTTCCGGACGTCCGGAAGTACCGCGTTTTTAACGGCGGTAGTACCGCACTCATTGACCAACGGTTACTTCTGACTCTCTGACATAGCCGTTCTGACCGGTCAGCTAGAGTCCGGTAGTACCGCGGTTTTGCCTGCGGTAGTACCGGATTTCCTGAATTTTCAGGATTGTTTATTGTAACGGCTATTTGAGGTTGGTGAGGGTATAAATACACCCCCACCAGAACTTGGACATGTTGTTGAACATCCATTGAATACATTTGAGCCTAGTGCAACCTCTCACACCTCATTTACTCACTTGTGCATTCACTTGAGGTAGTTGACCCAAAATTCAAGTGCATTGCATTCTAGTTGATCCATTGAGCACTTGGGTGAGATCAAGCCGCAGTGGTCTATTCTCTTGGTGCTTGCCGGCACCTAGACGGCTTGGCGGAGTTTCGGTGATCTTCTCAAGAAGATTGTGAGAAGGCCCGGAAGATTGTGAAGGCTTGGAGCTCGCCTACCCGGAGAGGGAAAGGGCATCCAATAGTGATCGAGGTGCTTAGGCTCATTCGTGGAGCCGGTCCGATTCGTTCGGGCTTACCTCAACGTGGACTAGAGGAGACCGGCAAGTCTCCGATCACCACGGTAAAAAGTAATCGTGTCAATTGTGGTTTGCTCTCTTGTGATCATTTTCATTCAAGCAACGCTCTTCATTTATATCATTTGATTGCTTGCTTAGTTAGAGTAGCAATTGTTGTTCTCTACCATTCGTTATTGCTCTTAGTCGATTACTTGTGCTAGTGTTAGTGTTATCTTGCTCTATCAATCCATCAAGTTTAAAATTGCTAATTAGAATTAGACGAAAATTTTAAAACCTCCTATTCACCCCCTCTAGTCGGCCTCCTCGATCTTACACCGCCCAGGCCGGCGCAGGGGCTGGGGGCGTGGCTGCCCAGGCCGCCCTGGCCGGCGCAGCAGCAGGGGACGCGGCCGCCCAGGACTCCTTGGCCGGCGCAGCAGCTGGGGGCCCGGCCGCCCTGGCCGGTGCAGCAGCTGGAGGTCCGGCAGGGGTCTCTGCCGCCATGGCTGGTGCCTCTGCATCGCAAGCCAGGACACGTGCTCCATCGACCAACAAGAGGGCAAGGGATGATGAGGTATGAATTTATCTTGCAATTTGTTTCTTAAATCATGGACAGGGTGATGCTATCAAAGTTTGTTGCTGTTGTTTGGATGTGTGTACTCATCAAACATCATGGTTGAATTAGTGGCTAGCTATTGTTGTTGTCTGTAGTCATGCAGCGTGTGCATATGGCTGCTAGGATTGCGGCATAGATGGTTTACAGTTTACTTGTTTATGATGGCTTGGTTGTGATGGTTCATGATGGACAATGTGCTTGCGGCAGTGCTGTACTGTGAAAGTTCTTTTTTCTTCAGATGTTGTGCTAAATGATTGAGAGGAAGCACTTGCTTAATATCCCCGCCTTGCAAATAATTATTATTACATTTGCAACTCCATTGATATTAGCTGCTGGGTGCTAACATCAAACTTGTTAAATGTTCTAACCTCCAAGAGTCAGAAGTTGTTGGGATGAATGTTGTGGGAAGGGTTTGGCTAGTATTATTAATATGTATACACATTGGTTGGTGACCTTTCCTCGTAATAGAACTGGACCTGTTTTTTAAACTATTAAACTGAGCCTGAATTTTCAAGAACCTTGTTTGATAGACAATAGGATTTAGGTAGTCAGGTACTGATAGATATTGTTTGTTCGTTCACATGATACAAGATAACAATATAGATTTAGTGCTTCACGACATTTCTAAAGCAGCTCAAATGGTTTCATAATTATTATTGCATAATTAACTAGTGGTAATGAACACTGTTACTGAACATTTTTTTACAGAGATTGCTCAACAACTCTAACTTTGGCATCTTTGGTGTTATGCATTATTTGCCGCATACATTTGATAATGGGAGAAATAGGTTTTTTAATCCTTGTATCATGATGTCAGTATGCAGATAATCATTCAATTAAGACAATTCATGCTGGTTCAGTTAATCCTTGTTGGTTGCATTACCTCTATGATATATTATTTGAGCTTATTTTTCTTTTTCAAATGGTCGGGAAATCATGGTCAGGGTGATGCTATGGATTGGATTGATGGTCATACCACTCTTGTTTGTAACTTGTTCGCCGAACAAGTTAGAAAAGGGAATCGGCCGAACACTCATTTGAACAATGTAGGCTTCACCGAGGTAGCTGATAGGTTTTTTCAGTCCACCGGAATAATGCTGAGTAAAATGCAACTAAAGAACAAATGGGACAAGTTTAGAAGGGATTTGACTGCATGGCGGAAATTAATGAGGAAGCAAACGGGGACTGGTTTCAATTGGAACACGGGAACGATCAGCATGGACCCCGAGTGGTGGAAGAAGATAACAAAGGTGAGTGTTCGATTATAATGCTATGTACATTTGTTGATTTGCAATTTAGAAAAAATTTCTTATTTTGAACATTCTCACATGTTTTAAGAAATTCCTGGTGTTGGCAAGTTTAAGAAGAGGCCTCTCCAAAATGAAGATGACTTGAAGGTGATATTTGGCAACATCCTTAATGAGGAGCAAGATCATTGGAATCCTATGAGTTTCAACCCCATCATACCCCTTGATGATGATAGTGATACTCCCATTGATGATAGAGAGGCTGAGCACCCCACTGAGGATCCCATAGGTGACAGCAATTCTCTTGATAATGGGGATGAGGTTGAGGAGGTTACTCCTGTCACTGACAATGCTAAGAGAAGGGCTCGTGTGATTATTGACAACCCCACCAAGAAACCTAAGACAAGCACAACACTTGTTATCCAAGAACACATCTCAAAGATATCTGAGACTGCTTCCTCTTTTGTATCTAGTAGGCAAGGTGGGATAACCATTGAGCAAGTCATGGAACATGTTGTTGCATGTGGTGCTGGGTATAACAGCGATGAGCATTTTGTGGCAACTGAGTTGTTTGTCAAGAAAGACCAAAGGGAAATGTTCATGACCATCCCCCCTAATCAGAGGCTCAATTGGCTTCGGAGGAAGTACAATGTGATGTATGGAAAGTGAAGGCTGAGTTGTTTGTGTCGTTTGGATGTGTTGTCTTAGTTGTTATGCTCATTTGGACATGTTATTTTTTATGCTCATTTGGACATGTTGTCGTTATTTTTTATGCTCATTTGGACATGATGTCGCTATTTTTATTAGAGTTATTACATATTATGTCATTTATTCCTTCTTGTCATTTACATATTATGTCAGTTCTTGCAGATATCTAGCGATGATTCTAGTGATGAGAGCGATGATTTTTTTCAAAATTGTCTTAGGTGGTGCTATGCTTGCCCAAATATATTGTGACATGTACCTAGATAAAAACCTACCAAGGACGTCAACCACTAGTGGCATGGGGTTTTTGCTAGAGACATGGCGCACTCCGGGGGATGCCATAGTCAACTTCGTATGAGCAATGAAATATTCTTTGACCTCCATGGTTTATTGGTGGAGAGGTACGGTCTACAACCATCCTTGCATATGACTACCTATGAGAGCCTAGGCATGTTTTTATTTACATGTGCCGAAAATGAGTCGAGTCGAAAAGTTCAAAGTCGATTCAAGCATTCAGGTGAAACCATTACTAGGAAATTTGACGAGGTCCTTAACTCTTTGATGGCCATGGCAAAGGATTTCATTACACCTAAGGATCCCAATTTTCGTACGGTTCATAGGAGGATAAGAGATGATAGACGAGCGTATCCACATTTTAAAGATTGCATTGGTGCTCTAGATGGTACACATATTCGTGTTTCTCTTCCACCCGATGAACAAGTGAGGTATATTGGAAAAACGGGGATAGCCACTCAAAATGTCTTAGCAATTTGTGATTTCGATATGCGGTTCACATATGTGGCCACGGGTCAACCGGGAGCTATGCATGACACAAGTGTGCTATACAATGCAATCAATGTGGACGAAAAATTTTTCCCACATCCTCCACAAGGTAATATGAATGAATAATTAGTCATTTAGTCTCTTTTGTCATGATAGCAAATATTCACTTATATTGTTTTCACCATGTGTAGGCAAATACTATGTTGTTGATGCCAGATATCCTAATCGGCCCGGCTATCTAGCTCCTTACAAGGGTGAAAGGTATCATATGCCGGAGTGGCATCGAGGTATGGAACCCAAAACACCTAAGGAAAAATTCAATCGCATTCACTCTTCTATTCGAAATGTTATTGAGAGGTCTTTTGGAGTTTTGAAAATGAAGTGGCAAATTCTATATAAGATGCCCAGCTACCCGATGTGGAAGCAAAAAATGGTTGTTGTTGCTTGTATGGTCCTTCACAATTTTATTCGTGAGCATGATAGTGAAGATTCGGACTTTGCTCGTTTCGATCGTGATCCTCATTTTGTCCCAACAATACCGGAAAGGTATAACCGATATGCAGTTACATCGGATGGTTCTACTTCGGAAGCCAATGCCGCCACTATGGATGTATTTCGTGATGATTTGGCCACGGCTATTGCTCTTGCTTGGAACTAGCATGTAATGGAAGACTAGTCTACTCTTTAGTTATTTTTATGTATGGACAATCGCAATAGTGTTGAGACGTTGTCATGGACATGGGTTAATTAATTATCTATCTTGTGCATCAATGTTGAATGCTCATGAATTGCATTTGTGTTCACAAAAAATACGCCATTTTTTGTGAATAAATATGAACAAAACATGGGTGCTATATGAAAAAAGATATATATCATACAACCTCAAGGGCAAAACAGGTCATTCCCACCAAAAACTCAGTTTTGTGGATCTGGAGCTGTTGTGGAAGCCAAACAGTTTGTCCAGCTCCATGGTGGGATCCCAGATTCACGGTGGAGCTGCTCCACGGTGGATCTGGTGGATCTGGAGCTAGTGGAGCTCTGCCAAACAGGCCCTTAGCATACAACTGGGTTTTTATAGCCTTGCTAGATCCTAGTGCCTTAGGCCTGAACGGACAGTGCTTAATTCAATGTTCCACACGACGGCTCCACAGTTTAACGAGAAGCCGAGAGCTGCTTGGGAGCTAACCACGGTTGAAAATTTTGCGCTTAACTTGGAAGAGGGATTTGCCTAGCAAACATTATGGCCTACTGGATGGTGTGGAGCGCCATTGGCCGGCCTCGGAGCCAAGGTACTGTTTATATCGGTTCCGGTTTATAATTTCTATTTTAAAAAATTAAAAGCTAATATAAATATTTGACTTTTCGACTTTTCTTGCTACTGTCTCGTTCCGGAGATAAAACATAGGGTCACGAGTGTATCATATACCTCACCCCTCTCGCTTCCGTCACGCGCACACATCTCTTCCTCACTTTCTCCATTGCTCGCGTCCTCTTTATTAAAATCACTTTTTTCAGTCACTACTATTCATTTTCAGTTAAAAAGCATAGCGAAAAGTCATTAGCAAAAGCTAATACAAAGCATCCTAGGTCATTTATTTTGATCATTAGATAGCCTTCAGCTAATACAATTTGTAATTACCTTAAGGCCCTGTTTGGATCCATTCATCTAAAGTTTAGTCACTAAAGTTTAGATCTAAAGTCTCCAAACAGATGGTCTAAAGTTAGATCTAAACTTTAGCTAACCCCTAAAAACAACTTTAGACCATTAGACCAAAAAAATGAGCTAAAGTGGTCTAAAGTTTTGGTTTCTCCCAGCTCCCGCACGTAAAAGACGTTTTTACCCCCGTCAAAATATCTCTTCCCCGCCCGGACTCCCAAGTCCCATCGCCCCCGCCGAAAACAATCAGCGAAATATATCGGGCGGCATCTTCGGCGCCCAGACTCCCGATGCCCCCGCCGAACCAGCTCACGCCCATGTCCGCCGCCGCTTCCTTCTCTACCGTCACCCCGACCCCGCGCGTCTCCGCGCTCGTAGACGAGATCTGCGGCCTCACCCTCATCGAGGCATCCTCCCTCGCAGACGCCCTGCGCGGCCGCCTCGGCGTCGACCAGCTCCCTCCCTTAGCTATCCTCACAGGTGGTGCAGCCCCACTTGCCGGCGGCGAAGCGACCCCTGGGGCGGCCGGTGATGAGGTGAAGGCGAAGGAGGAAAAGATGGCATTCGACGTGAAGCTGGAGGGGTTCGACGCCGCGGCGAAGCTTAAGATTATCAAGGAGCTGAGGGCGTTCACGAATTTGGGCCTGAAGGAGGCGAAGGAGCTCGTGGAGAAGGCGCCCGCCGTACTGAAGTCCGGGGTGCCGAAGGAGGAGGCGGAAAGCATCGCCGAGAAGATGCGGGCAGTTGGTGCCAAGATTGTTCTCGAATGAGAGGTCGAGAGCTCTGTATGGTTTTGTTTCTTGATTTGTTTCCGTTCTTCTACGAAGAAAAGGAGAGTATTTTGGAATGAGGAAGCAATAATTAGTGAAATTAACTGTGGAGATCTTTACATTGTTAGCGGAGATGCCAATTGGGATTTACAGATCACGCGAACATATTTTGTGTAAACTTCTATGCTGATAAATGGTTTGTTTTATCCCAATGTTGTTCCGGATGCCAAAATAAAAAATAAAACCTTAAGCATTTGATAACTCCCACTGTTAGGGTAAACAACTGCTATAGAAATCGAGAAAACAGTATATTGGTGAATGGCGCTGTGTTATTTTCGTTTCACCGATGTTGATTACAAAACTGACTTAACGAAGGGTGGATGTTCAACTATATTTTACCTTCATCTGAGCTCAAATATCCCAGGGGTATAAAAGTCCGTTTATTGAGCCATAAGTAAACTTTAGTCCATGATCCAAACAGTCCTGTGGTCTAAAGTTTAGTGGCTAAAGTTTAGTTGTCTAAAGTTTAGTCCTGAACTTTAGACAACTAAACTTTAGACCTGAGAATCCAAACAGGGCCTAAATCATACAATTCATGCCTTTTAGATAATTCCATTGAACAAGCATAATACACATAAATTTAATGCTGGACTTCGCAAACTATATCGTCGACGAGAAGTGGGTAACTGGAGAATAGCAGAAATAAAGCCCACATGCATCATCTTGTTCATCGGCCCTTCTAGCAATGATCAATCAACGCTATTGGCTAGAAAACAAAGATTGCATGTCTCGATGCATTACTTGACCAGATTCTTATATGGTTCGCGCGCATTTCATGGATCCATTGGAACAAACAAAATAAAATAAAGGCATCGCAAGCCCAAATCCACATGAATAAAACGCAAGGATGCATACCTATGGAATTGTGCAAGGTTGACAGATGGGTTCAGCAGATGAGAGGCATGCATCAGACAACTGCATCAGGCATAAGAAACTCAAATATGCCCCATCTAAGCATTGTAGAAAATCGTGTCTAGCTTTATAACGGGAGCACAATGGCATAACCGCAAAACATTGCGGACTAGATATGGTAAATCTCCTTACATTCTATGGTTAAGGAAAATATGAAAAAGGATTAAGAGTTAAAACAGTTGATGACTAAGGCATTGTTCTCAATAGGTTCTGACTTTTGGCTTTTAGAATTCAGCTTTTAAACGAAGTGGTTTCTTGATAGTTTCTATAAGCCGTTTATAAGAGTCACTAAGGATCCACTTTGAATAGAGTGGCTTCTTAACATGAATGTCTCTTACTCCTTCAATCTTTCTCGCAAACAATCAAATGCTAAAAGCCATAGTGAAAAACAACAACACTTTGAACGTGGCCATAGACTAACAACAGCCACCAAGATTCTTTTATGGCTTAAAATTTCAAACCCAAACCAAGAGGTATGTAACTAATTTCTGGGTAAATGATTAGAATGTTGTTAGAATAGTTCCACATTAATTGTGGAAGGACAAGGAGATTAATTTAAAAATAGGGAAGTTCCTCACCTTACAATCTCCCTTTTAGGGATGAAAGGCTTTTACGATTCAATAAGTGATATCAGAAATCGGTTCTAACATCTCTGGCCCAATGAACACTAGCGTGTGAGCACTCGATGGATCGTGACTCTAAGGGATCATCGGTATACAGTGAAGGGGGCTGTGAATGGTTGAGGGATAGCAATGTGTGAAGGGAGACATTGTTGAAATATTTCCGCATTGATTGTGGAAAGGTAAGAGATCTAACTTAAAAGCGAAAAAGTCTCTTATATTACAAGCTAATTTTTAGGGATGAGAAAGCATTTACGATCCAATACATGTCTTCCTGCAAAATTTTAATTTGTTACATAGAGGGAATCATATCGATATTATCTATATCTTATGAGAAACATATTGAAGGCGTTTTTCCAGGGATACGACTTATATTTTTTGGCTACGGCTTATCAGTATAATAAATGATAGAAAAGTTACACTGTGACTCTCTAAACGTGTGAGGTTGCACCACTTTAGTCCAAAAACTTGCATTTTACTTTCCCAGCTCCCTAAACTTGTCTTCGTTTGCATTGTAAGTCATTTCATCCGTCTAGTAACAGAATTAACTGATGTGGCTACTTACATGGCACATGTGGTCTCCATAATAGGATTAAGGTTGCAGATGAGCAAAGCACTACGACTAATGCGAACAAAATTTTCAGAGTTTCATATCCAAAACTGAATCAATGCAGGAAAATGTATTTCAAAATACCTAAAATTCCATAAGACTTGTCAGTCATAACGCGACATGTGATCATCCTTACAATACATAAAACCTAGTCTGAAACATAACCGAACTCTTAAACAACTAAATTTAACCAAAACCCAAGAAGGGGTGGCTGCTCTGCTCCCTAGAAGCTCCTCTGTTTCTTCACTCTTCTATTATTCTCTTGAGTCTATGACAGATGGCCTCGCTTGTCATCCACTAGTACACTTCCAAAAATGTGCCACCTAAGCAGCCACATTAGCCAATTCTGTTATCAAATGGACGAATCAATATGCGGTGCAAACGGAAACAAGTTTAGACAGCCGAGAAAGTAAAATACAAGTTTTTAAACTAAAGTGGTACTACCTCACAATTTTAATAAGCAACAGTATAATTTCTTAATAAATAATGATTGCTAAAAGAAATCGGAACTAAAAATGAACTAAAAAGTACTCCCTCCGTTTTCGATTACTTAGCATTTTTGACCGGGCACACATATTTAGGTAACCATCTTTTGTTCACATTATAACGAAAATGTCCCAGTAACTAACTACTTTGATAACAGTAATAGTAAGAAGTAGTTAAACCGTGTGCTCCCTCCGATTCCGTTTACTTGGTATTTTTTATCAAAGTTTTCTTCCACAAATACTTGACATTTTACTATTCCTAATGCAAATGTTTTCTCGTGTGCTCTCGCACAGATAGCAAAAATATATAGCTTTACTACTTCTTATAGTTGCTGTTTATCAAAGTAGTTAGATGATAGGAGCATTTTCGTTATAATGTGAATAAAACATAGTTGTTTAAATGTGTGTGCCGGATGCCAAGTAATCAAAAACGGAGATTTTGCTATCTGTGCAAGCACACGTGCAAAACTTCGCATTGAAAATAACAAAGTGCTAAATATTTGTGAAAGAGAAATTTGATCAAAAATGCCAAATGAAATCCGAGGGAGTAAAAAAGGGGCCGGGGGGGGGGGCATTATGATCCTTACTGAGACGACGGAACGTCGCACGGGGACACGCATAAAGAATTTTTTTTGTACGGGTAATCTATTTTTTATTCGAAATTACAGAAATATACCCGCGGGAAATTTTTTTACAAAAATAGGCTCCAGTCGCCCAATAGTTGGGCGACTGGAGCCTTTCGCCCAACCCAGCAGCGATAACTGGAAAATCTCCCAACCGTTGGGCGACTTTCATACAGTCGTCCAATGGTTGGGCGACTGCACTCAGGTTTTTGCCAAAAATAGTGAAAATTGGTGGGAGTTGTTCTTCATACATCCAAAAGTCTCCAGAAAAAAATTTGAGCAATTTCGGCCACGGGATCAAAAGTTATAGCAGTTTCAATTGAGGCCGAAACGAATTCGAGTCCGTTTCCGACACACTTTCAGTAAAACGGGCATAACTTTTGCATATGGTGTCCGTTTTCGACGTTCTTGTACTCGTTGGAAAGCTAACGACGAGCCCGATCCAAAAAAACCAACCAGCTTGTGCCAGTCGCCCTCCAAGACCCCGAAAATTGGCCATCTTTGGACCTAAACCTGCGTCGCAAGTTTTTGGTTTCTGTTTTTGCCCTTTTCTTGGTCTTCCTTTCAGAATTTGGATTTTGCTTCATCTAAAAAGTTGTAGATCTTGTCGAAACCTTTCAAATGAGTATATATAAGCTTTATAAAACTTAGCTATTTTATCTTTTCAAACTAGTTGTTTATATTTGCATCGGTATATAAAACTTGTGATAGAGAGTATTACAGACGGTTTGTATGTAGAACCGTTTGTGATAATCTGACGGTTGGGCCCATCGATGCTCCTCAACCCAATCCTAGCCCAGAGACACGAATTCTCAGTAACATCAAAATATTATTTACCATCGTATGTACCGATCGTTCTACGGTCAATCGTTCTTAAAAAAATTCCAAAATTTTTTACACACCTACAACATATAATGAACATAGACTTTTATTACAACTCCAGCAATTTTTTTACCAGTTTAAAAGTACAAAATTGAAAAAATTTAAAACATTCACGGGGGACCTGAGTGCAGTCGCCCAACCATTGGGCGACTTTCATGCAGTCGCCCAATGGTTGGGCGACTGCATGAAAGTCGCCTAACGGTGGGGCGACTGCAATTAATCGCCCAACGGTTGGGAGATTTTCCAGTTGTCACTGTTGGGTTGGGCGAAAGGCTCCAATCGCTCAATCATTGGGCGATTGGAGCCTATTTTTGTAAAAAAAAATTCCGCGGGTATATTTCTGTAATTTCGAATAAAAAATGGAAACATAAATCCATCTGCAGCCACCTCTGTATCGTTCGCTCTCGCTCTGTCACTTCTCCTGTGCCGCTGCGACGGCTTCCAGATCCTTCGCCATCCTCTCCAAGGCCACCGACGAGCTGCCGCCTTCCTCCACCGCCTCCGCGGCGGCCGCGGCGAGCGCGCCGGTCTTGGCCCTCACCCCCACCCACTTCGCCCCGTCCACGGCGTCCGCGAAGACCCGCGCGAGCGCCACCGGGTCAGGCACGGCGCCCTCGCCCTCCGCGACACGCACCGCCGCGCCGTGCACGTCGACCACCAGCCGAGCGTCGATGAACTGGTCCGCCTTCACCGGCCAGGTGAGCAACACCACCGCCGCCGCGACGCCCTCCAGCGTCGAGTTCCAGCCGCAGTGCGTCACGAACGCCCCCACGGCGGCGTGCCGCAGGATCTCCACCTGCGGCGCCCAGCCGCGCACCACGCGGCCCCTGCCCCCGACCCTCTCCTCCAGCCCTTCCGGCAGCACGGCGACATCCGTGCCCACTGCCCAGACGAACCGCGCGCCGCTCGCTTCCAACGCGGCGCCCAGCGCCGCGGCCTGAGCCGGCAGCGGCTTGTACATGCTCCCGAAGCAGACGTACAGCACGGAACGCGCGGAGCAAGCGCCGAGCCAAGAGAACAAGTCCTCTGCTTCCGCCGACGTCTCCCCTCCACGGCAGCCGGAGTAGGCAACCGGGCCGACCGCCCACACGCGGCCGTGGCCGAAGCACCGGTTCAGGTACTTCAAGAAGTCGCCCTCCATCTCTTCAAACGTGTTCACGACGGCACCCCAAGCTCTGGAGTTAAGCAGGAACCCTTCCCGCACGAGCTCCCAGTCTGGGTCGCCGGGGACGTAGCTCCTCACCACCGACGGCACGTGGCCATACGGGAAAGCCGGAGAGCCCGGGAGAGGGTCTAGAACAACGGAACTGCTCGGATCCAGCGGCAGCGTGCCCTTCCACAGGTGGTCGAGAGCGGCGGTGGTGAACGCGGCGATGCCGTAGAACGCGACCCGCGGAACACGAAGGTCGTCGGCGAGGAGCTGCACCCACCCAAGAAAGCAGTCGGAGACGACGACCGTGGGCGGGTGCTCGTGCGACCGGGCCCAGGAGAGGAGCTGAGGACGGAGAGAGGCGAGGGGGGCGGCGAGGAGCGCGTGGTGGGTGCCCGGGGTGAGGTGGCGGGAGTGCTCTGGGGCGGAGGGGTCGGAGAGCGGGAGCGGGAGGGCGGCGGCGAGAGGGGTGGACGCGAGGAAGGCGGAGAGGAGCGGGAGGTTGGAGGGGGTGACGGCGACGGTGAGGGGGACGCGGTGGCGCGCGGACAAGCGGTGGGCGAAGTCGAGGAGCGGCAGGAGATGGCCCTGCGCCGGGAAGGGGACGACGAGAGAGAATCTTGGAGGGGAATGCCCCGGAATGGAATGGAGTGAGCGGTGTGGCGGCACTGGGCGGTGGCAGTGGAACAGATTTTTTGGGAAGTGGGTACCTGCAAAGAATGGCCTACTGACATCAGCCAGAGACTTTGTCGTTGACTTCTGTCAAGTCTCTTTTTACTACCAGAAAATATATTTTTTTTCAGTGAAGACCTGAGTTAATAAATGTTAAGAGTTGTTAACTTCTGTAAGAATAGGAGGCTGTTTGGTTGCTAGCCATATTTTGCCAATAAAAATTGTCACACTTATTTAAGTTGAGCTGCTCAAATTCTTTGCCACACCTTAGCAAGCCTAAGGGGATCTTGCCACTTTTTTGAGTCATTGGCGCGTGGGACCTAGTTTGCTGGAAGGGAATCTTGCCAGAACTGTGGCTGCAACCAAACAGCTTCCAAAGTTGGTCAAACTTGCCTAACCTTAGGCGTGGTAAACTGTGGCTAGCAACCAAACACCCCATAGGTCCCACGCGTCAATGACTCAAAAAAGTGTGGCAAGATTCCCTTAGGCTTGCTAAGGTGTGGCAAAGAATTTGAGCACCTCAACTTAGGTAAGTGTGACAATTTTTGTTGATAAAGTATGGCTAGCAACCAAACAGCCTCTTCAAGTTTGGGTAAGAAACAGGGGTTTGAGTCTTGGTGTAGCACATCGCTTATTAGTTGTTTAGTACGTGTGAAACATTAGATGTTTTTAGAAGTGTGATGTGGTTGGACAGATGTAGCAAAACATGTTTTGTTTTGAGCTGATCCACTGATTATTCTGAATTTAATCAGTTTTGGATATTATGGCCCCGTGGGCTTCTGGCTTTATTATTCTAAATTTAATCAGTTTTGGGTATTATAGGCCTCGTTCTGTTGAAGTACAAGTGAATTGCCCATCTTTTCTCATCAGCTTAAGCTTTTAGGTGAATTAGCTGGTGCATGAAACTCAATATGATATCAGATTCCAAATACAATCCTGCCTCCTTCCGTCTCTCGCCATGACGCAGAGCGACACCGAGCGTGATGCCGCCGCCGCCGCCGAGGCCCAGGCCACTGCCCTCGCCGCGGCCGATCTCGCGGCCAAAACGGCGCTGTGGACGCAAGCTGTTGATGTCTCCTGTTAGCAGAGCACAGTACCATGCATGAGACACACAATACCATGCACGTCTCATGCATGGCCCTTGCCGTTCCGGAGATTACGCCGCTCTAAGAAATTTAGTTGCCATGTTTAGGAGTTTCTCTTCCATATCTGTTAACGATATTTTTGGTTGTAACAGATTCGGTTTTCACCCGAATCCCATCTGTACTTTATATATTTGAGACTCCTAATGGAAATCGCTAAGGACGTTTTGCTCCAAACGTTTCTTCCTGGTATCAGAGTCAAGAGGTCCCGAGTTCAAGACCTGGCTGACGCAATTAAAAAAAATAATTGCAGTCCACTTCTATTCCACGTATTAGGCCTAAGAGAGCCTACACGTGAGGGGGGTGTTGAAGTACAAGTGAATTGTCCATCTTTCATCATCAGCTTAAGCTTTTGGGTGAACTGACTGGTGTATGAAACTCAATACGTTCAATCTAGCTTGGGCTTTTCGGCTTTATTATTCTGAATTTAATCAGTTTTGGATGGCCCCATTCAATCCAGCTTGAGTTTATGGTTTCTGACTTTCAGAAATCGGAATGAATGTATGGGCTTCTTAATTTCAACATTGGCTCTTTTGCTTTTATTTTCATTTTTCTTTACATTGTCCTTGGAGATATAGCAATATTTTTAATTTTTTCTTAATTGAATGATTCAAAAAAGCTAACAGCCATTACAGTATAATTTCAGCTAAAAGCCACAAGCCGAAAGCCGCCAACTAAAGCCAGATTGAACGGCTCGAAAATCTTCATGGCAGGAGAATATTGCCAGTTGCGGGGCCTCTATGATACTCTTACACATGGAGTGTTTTAGGTGTCTTCATTGTCATGCTTGTGGTTGCTTGGTTGGTGTACTAGGTAGACTTTCGGAGAAAGGCCAGACTTGGGAGTTGGCCCGGCACGAGACTCACGTGCTTCTGGCCTTGTCGGCCCGTGTTGGCCCTATACGGCCACCCTGCCATGATGTGTTGTGTCGTGTCGGCACGGCTCGCCCCCAGTGAGGTCTAGACATGGCCTAAAGCACGATAGGTCGGCGTTGTGCCGTGCTGGCCCTGGCCCAACCCTATGTACCTGTAGGCGTCGACAACAATGGAGATAGGGTAGAGTGTTGCTATTGTCTATGGCTATTGGTAAGTCTAGTTAGTTAAGGGAATTTTTATCAGCTCTATTGAAAATATTTTTATCATGGATTTCAAGAAAAAAGTATTTCTGTTATGGTTTTCCAAAGAAGCTATTTCAAGTACAATATTTTTGTCATAAATTCCAAAGACTACAGCTTAAAAGCGACGGATAATGCCAAACTAAACCTACAGTCGTAGACTTGCAGTACCAATCGCTCTTTTTGTAATTCATAAACTTCCAGTAAACAACTACTGAATTGAAATTGTATCTTTAGATACTCCTAAATGAACTGTGTATTGAATGCAAGGCAGGTGCACTAATCAAGTTTGCAGCCAGCAAGGGACCCATTTGGCCCCATCTCATCAAGTGAAAACTGAAAACAACCATGAATGCCAACTGTGTTGTGAACTCTATCAGATATATAAAAAAAAGAAGAAGAATGATTTCTCTAGTGTAGAAGTATTAATTTTAGATTTCTATTGTCCATTTAATATTTTAAGGTTTCAATTGATTTTTTTGTAGGATGAGATAATGGCCAAGGCTTAGCTCCCCTGAAGCATGCTTAGAGATGGCTCGCTGTTGGCTGTTGCTAGACAAGATCTGTATTGTGAACTTATCACATGATATAATGAAATTAAACGAACTAGTCATGTACTTGGCTATGAGTAATTCTTGATTTTGGACCATGTGAGGTGTTAGTGTTGTGATTTGCTACATGTAGCTACTACTTGCTTCACTAGCCCTATCATCTACTTTATACTTTGCTAGTTAAAACTTACTACTTAGTAATAATTACTTACTACTTGCTTAACTAGTCCCTATCATCGTGTGATATAGTTAAAGTTGCTTATTAAGTTACTAATGTAGTTGTATTTTGGATATGTAGTTGATTAATCTTTATATGTACGGCATACATGGTTTTTGTTTTCACGCATTATCCGACTAAATATTTATAATCGAGACTAACTATATTCACAGTGACATGTATTCGCTCCGTGTTCATGACCTAGAATATCCGTATTCGTATCCGACACTATCCATGTCTGACTTCGACTCCGAGAAAAATATGAAAAAGGATACGGGATGAGTGATATCCATTTGCATCCACTCTATTTGCACCCCTAGTTTGGACTCTACACAATAATCTATTATAGCATAATCTAAGTAGACAATTCGGTAATTTTGCCACAGTTTACTAGAGGTCCACATGGCACTTGCACAAGGCAATCTCACCGTAATATGACATGTATCCAAACATCTCATAAATGCTTTGAACTACCAATCTGAGTCCTGAAGCTATGTCATCTCAAACTGATACGAATATGTTACCACACAATTAATCCATGCTTATGTTGACTGGGTTACCAATCTTCCACTTATACAATCCATCAATTAACTATACAATGTTCATTAAATTAATTGCATGTATCCGAGATCCATTCCAACAATTATGCCTTACCAGACTATTTATGCTAGTGCTGTCGATTACTAAGATATCACATATTTAGCATATATGATCCATCTAATTATCATTTGAGACATCCAATCTAATTTCATAGGATTAAAATAGCTCTCTGATTCAACCTCTAGGTCGCACTAAATAATATCATAAGAGCTAACAGCCGAATTACATGTGTAATAGCAGTATTAATCCACAATCATACAACCACTAGACCAACCTGAGGAAAAAAAACTCCAACAAATTCAATATATAATATACATTAACTACGTGTGATTTACCTAAATGTCTGCATGCGGCCAAGTAACCCATTAAATTAAATATGTTGATATCTACCAACCGACAAAACATGTTTCGCTCCATCGATGAATTATTTTTGTTAATCAATATAGCACCACACATTCATACCACCGTACAATTCTGTTCTAATGGAGAGCTATACCAGTTGTAAGCCATCACACAAACTTTCACTCTACACATGCATGAATATGCAATGAGCATGAATTTGATGCAACGACACAACTAATTATCATGTATATGAAAATGCGGATGACAACAAAATTTTACAATGAATGCCGAGAATGAATAAATTCATTGTAGATAATTCCCTTGACCGCACAGTCACAAAATTGAATTTACTATGAAAAATTCAGCTTTCCCCTGTAACTCCTTTTTCCTTTCCCCCCCTTTCCCCCCTTTTTCTCTCCCCTTCTTTCCTTTTTCTCTCTCTTCCCTTTCTTTTCTTTTTCCCATCGACAGTACTGCTCTTCTATCTCCTCTTCGCCTTTCTTTTCTTCCTCCACGCATGGCTTCCTCCACGCATGGGTTCCTGCTTCTCTCTCTCTCCTTCACTTCTTTCTTTCCATTTCCACCGATAGTTACCTGCTTCTCTCTCTTTCCCCTTTCTTCTTTCCATCTCCATTGATGCCTCCTCCTCCTACTTCTCTCTTCCTCTCCTTCTTCTCCCATTTCCTTCCTCTCTCCACTCGACGCTACCTGTTGCTGCTCCTTTCGGCCAAACCACGCCAGCTCTGACCGTCGAACCCCACCGTCGGCCACCTATTCCCGCCATCAGTCAGCGTCACACCTACTGCCTCCTCCAGCGATGCATATGCCTGCTCCTCCTCCGGTCGTGCCTACTCCTCCTCTGGTCGCTACCATATGTCTCGTTGGCCTCAATGCTCTCCATGGTTGTCGTCATCTCCGATGCTATCCCACGGCTGCTACCAGCCCCCGCTGCCACCCTCGCTACTCGCGAGCTCCTACCACGGCGCCACCACCTGGCTGCCCCGCTGTCATGCCCACCGTGCCGGTCGTGCCCACCATGCTGGGCCGGCCCGAGCACCACACGATATGCTGGGCCAGGCCGCTCGACGGGCCAGCTTTCCATGCCCAGCTCACCCCCGGTTCGTGGCATGCCAACCCAACCCACCACGTGTCGGGTTCATGTCGTGCTTGGGCCATGCCAAACCGGTTGGATCTCGGGCTGCCCGGAAAAGGCCGGCTCAACTCGCACCACTAAGAAAGGCCAGGTGAAGTCCATGAGTTGATGCTGTTACGATCGTAAAATGCACACGATGGGCTCGCCAATCGCCATGATGCTGGAACCGTGTAGGGAAAGAATAGACAGTCGTAATCTTTTTCAGTCATCCGAGCAACGTTCTGTATCCCGAAAAATTCAAGACCAGCTCGATCTGACTCCAACTCATCAGGTCGGCAGACAGCGCGTCTTGCTTGGCTGCATGGCGACGTAACTTCAAACCACCGAAGTGACGGAACACTTCTTGCCGCGCCGAATTTTTTCTATTTAAGCCCTTTTTTTGAAAAATATTCACATTTAGACCCCTAGTAGTTTTAATTCCGTTTTTGGACCCAGGGGGTCGGAGCCGTGACCCACGGCGCCGAGGTAACACGTCTCGGCGCCGTGGTCCATGGCTCCGAGGTCGCAGGCCCACTCCAGCCTGGTGGCCTGCGTGGCGCTGACGTGGCAGCACCTCGGCGCCGTAGATCGTGGCTCCGAGCTCGGACTCGTGGGTGGTGGCGCCGACCTCGGAGCCGTGAGTCGTGGCGCCGACCTCGGAGCCGTGGGTCGTGGCGCCGAGCTGCCTGCCACGTGGCGCCGAGCTCCCTGCCACGTCTGGAGACACTCGGCGTCTAGGGTTTGCACCGATCAGGCTTTACGTTGTCGCAAAAGGAATTACTAGTTGTATTTTTTATTTTGATTATTTAATTATAGTAATATTATGTAATATATTTATTTAATTTTAGTAATATTATGTAATATATTTATTTATTTATAGAGAAAAAATACGACATATGTTTTGAAAATTCGTTATGTTGCAGATGATACATGTAGGAAATTTGTTGTAGATTTTTTTAAAATATTATGGTACGTTGGTAATGGTTTTTGAAACATAAAATTTTGATGTGGAGTACAATTTAATGAAAATTTTTTTGAGCACAAATGTGATATGAACAATTAGACGAAATGAACGAAAGTGATATTGAACACGTGGGAATGAGTGCAAGAACTGTAATGATTATAAGTTTTGTTAATTTTGTAGTTGTGAATTACAAAACAATCTGATAAAATTGTAAAACAAGTTTATGTTGATTGGCTCGTTGTAGATGCATAAAAAAATATGGTAATTTTTTTAGGAACGATTGTGCGTAGAACGGTCGATATATAAAATGGTAAGTGACTTTTAAGGTTTGGTATGTTTTAAGGGTTTGCAATTCCCTTGGTTTTTGCAAGGTTTGCTAATTTTGTAGTTGTAATATGGGAACGAATCTGATGAAGTCGTAATAAAAGTTTATGTTCATTGCAAGTTGGACATGCAAACCAAATTATGCTAAATTTTTTTGCCGAAGGATTGAGCGTAGAAATATCGATGCATATAGTGGTAAGTGATATTTCGAAGGTTAGTGATATTTTGACATGGCAGGCATGTGGCATGTGTGCAACTCTGTACTTCTAATGTTCAGAATTCCACCACTAGTCCTAACATGCATGCCTTAGGGAAAATAACTTGCTGGGTCTATTACATTTTGTCTACTGGGTGTAGCGTGGTTGTTTCCCCTTTTTGTCACGCCTTGAAGATGGCTCCGCTGCATCCTTCTTCCTGTCACTCTTGGTCTTGAGAGCTGCCTCCCGAGCTTGAAGCTCCTCCTCCTGACGCTTGATGGCAGCTTCACGCAGACTTAACTGCTCCCGCCTCCTTTGCAGCTCACCCTCCTTGCCCTTCAGATGGATTTGGTCCACCCTCACGCGGCGCTCTTGCTCAAGCCGCATCTGTCGTTCCACCTCGCGAGCCTGAGTCATCTTGACAAAGTATTGTGCTTTGTTTTCCATCTCCACTGCCCGGTTATCTGGCCATGCCGGCGACACCCGATCCACCCATTCGATGAACCTGCAAGCCTATGTGTGGCGTGGTAGATGTCATCGATCAAGTTGAAAAAAGATAACGAGAAACAAATGATTTAGTTGTGGTCGTTACCACGAAGTCGTCATCCAGGTCAGGACATTTGAAGAACCTACGGCCGTATTTGGCTCGTTGTACTCGATCAGTCCAGACTCCTAACATCGTCCTAAAGCCGCAATGGCACTTCGGGCGCTTATGCCACTCCGGCACTCCAAATGGGTCGGACCTCCAGGAAGACATTGTTGTGTAGTAGTATTGTGATGTCTTGAGGAGGAGATGTGGTATGGAAGACATAGGAGGGAGGCCTTTATGTAGGCAGGTTATCTGGTGCAGTGGGCATAGTCCATGGAGAGGATCTTTTCACTTTTCCTGGATTCCAGTGTAGCAATAAATGGCCCTATGTAGGCTTTTCAGAGACTATAGTCTCGTAATAAATTCATAGTTTGTAGCCTTTTCAGAGATTGGACCATTCAAAGCCTAGAAGGCTAAAGACCTACGCCCCTATATGTGTACAGGCCTACAGGCCTACTCCTGTAAAGGCTAAAGACCTACGCCCTATATGTGTACAGGCTAAAGGCCTACTCCGTCACTGCGCAAAGCTGGCATATGCTGCCCCGTTTTCTCATGTCACTGAGCAAAGCTGCCCTCTTTTGTCATCTCACTGAGCAAAAGCTAACCTCTTGTGTCATGTCCCTGAGCAAAGCTGGGGCGTGTTGTCATGTCCCTGAGCAAAAGCCTCTTTTTTTGGTGGTCACTACATTAAGCTGCCCCGTTTTGCTATAAGTAGCAGGGTTGGGGTCCCATGACATTGTGAATCGAACAAAGTAGTACCCTCTCTTTCGTGGTGAAACATACCATGTCTGAAGTCGAGGGGCCAGTGGGATTTGGGTCACCGAAGGACGACATTCCCTTGGAAACGAGGGATATGTTCGGTCCGCAGTACCGATTGATACCAAGCCGGCGTGCTCAACCACCGTGGCCGAAATGCAGACACAATGAGTACGCGGTCGTCCAGATCTTGGATTCCCCGAACGATGGCGGGCGACGTTTCTTCCGATGCTCACGCTCTGGGGTACAAATTAGTAATGTTACATTTTGTATTGCTTATGGACCATCGAAGTTTACTGTCATTTTTTGTGCAGATGGCCAAATGCGACTTCTCCCACTGGATCGACCCTCCTCACGAACGGTATGTTGATCGTTATGTGGATACATTATGGGCTCGAATATGGGACTTGGAGTACCGAATGGAGAGTCTCACTGAGGAGAACAACGACCTCCGCGAACAGATGCAACGCGAGAGGGGCAACGAGGAGGTCGTGAATATAGGAAGCTCTTATAATCCCACATGTTGCTGCGCGAACCCGAGCTGCATATGTGCATGCCACTACCACGATGGACAACCACGTCCGAGGCGACCCCCTCAGCATTTCTCCATGTGGGTGCCACGAGGCTCGTTTGGCATGTAGGTAAGAAGGTGTATGGTTGTGTTGTATTTTAGTTGTTGTGTTCGTTGGTGTGTTGATGGCTGTAGTACTTGGTTGTGTTGTCATTTTTGGTACCCTCCATGTTTACCGTCGTTGCTGTGTTGATGGTTGTAGTACTTGCTATATTTTATGTACGTGCAATCTATGTGTTGTTTCGTGTTGTGACTGGGCAAAGCTGTTTTATGTGTTGTTTCGTTGGTAATGTTTTATGTACTCTTTTGGATCTCGTTCGTAGTTTGGTTGATGTAGTTTGGTTGATGTACTTTGCTTCAAGAAAAAAAGCAAAGTCAAGGTGCCAAAACGCTACTATAAGCATGTACAAGACATAAGCATGTAGTAAATATATATACTTCTAACATCCTCCTTAAACTCATAGGTCGTAGCCTTTTCAGCCGATTGCAGGAAACAGTTCGTAGGCTTTTTCAGGAAGCATAAATTCATAAGCAAAAAATTCATAGTTCGTATCATTTGCAGTCGTTTGCAGTAAACATAAATTCATTGCAGGAATTATAGAACAACAAAGTACAGACTACGGATTCGTACACAAATATCACATGAATATAACATATACACATACATACAAACAAGTAGCTCATTACAACACGACCCACAAGCCTACACATAAATATCACTGCCTCCTAGCCTTACCCTTACCCTTACCAAGGGCGTCGGTGCCTGGAGTGTAACGGCTAGGCTCGCGGCGGCGTCTGCGTGGTACAGGCTGTGAAGGCTGAGTCTCAGGAGCGCCTACGAGCTGAGACGGGCCTATCTCATCGTAAGTCTGCTGCTCCACCTCGTCATCGTCCTCACCCCCCTCGTCAGGGAAAGTGTCGCTCGTGGGGGATGAGCTCTGTGCCGTGTAAGACCCTCGCCGCGTCGGGTCTGCAAGTTGTGTCGTAGGCACGTCTACGTCCCTCCCCGCGCCGGTGCTGCAACCACAACGACTAGCCGCACGACGTAGCCGACCTGCTAGCCTCTGTCATCCAACATTTTGTTAACCAACAAGATACGAAGATATTACGTACTAATTTTGTAAGTGGCTTTGTCGAAGCTTACCTCTAGGAAGGTAAGCGTCCGGGCGTCGCCGACTGTCCTGGAGAAATGCTCTATGTCCTGTACGGACTGCTTCAGGGTGTTGCCCTGCAAACAAGCAAAAGAATGGATAATTTGCTATATGTAGTGATATTTATATCTATTGGAAAATAAGCAATGAGATTGAACATTACCACACGGTCCAGGACTGGTGCCGTCTCCACCTGCGTCCCAAGGCGAGTCGACTGGTCGTACGGCGTGTCTTCGTCGCCCGAGGACGCAATGTCGGCGTAGTCATCCTGAGTCCATTGGCCCTTAAGCTTGGACCGCGTCGCACGCTGGTACCAAACTTGGTACCGCCGGAAGTTCTCGTTGCTGTGCGGCTCGTCGTTGTCATCCACGTGGTCCCGAGGAAGGCCTCTACTCGGGCTCTCCAACCAGCAGGCACGCACGGGCCGATCACTGGACGGCCGTGAATGGCGACACCAAGTATCTTCTGAGTGTCCTGGAGCGTAACAGTCATCTCACCGAAAGGGAGGTGGAAGCTGTGAGTCTCCGGCCTCCACCTACACGATACAAAAAAGAGGAGTACATGTCAGAGAATTTGAGGCGCACATAGCCGACCAACAATGAACATGCAAGTGGAGCAATGGTTTAGGAGAATACCTGTCAATCAGTGCAGTGATGGCCGGGGGGTTGAAGGTGGGCAACCCACGGCGAACCTGGTAAGAGATGGCGTCTAGGCCAGCCCTCTCCAGGAAGGGGGTGTACCTCTCGTCGTACCGCATGTCCAGGAACCCGTCATGGGTTCGAGGACGAAGGATGGGCAGCTCCTGTATAGAATAGAACACTTTTTTTGTTAATGCATCAACATAAATAATTAATTGTACAAGAAGTGATGAAGCCAGTACCATCCCCTCCGCGGTGAGCCGTCCTCGGTGGTTCTCCTCGTAGTGCGCGTCTAGCAGGTGGAATTGCGCCATCCTACAACAAAAATTGAATTTGTCAGTCCAACATATAAGTAAACAACAAATTGAACATGCATAAAATATGGAAAGAATAAGAAATTAAACAATAAACATAGCAAATTGCATATGGCAAAAACAACTAGACGAACTATGAAACATAACGAACAACAAGCACTCGCACCTGACTAAGTGGCCAATGGCATGTGCGTGAATTGTGGCCAAGTCTACCACATCTGCTACACTGGTTCTGCTCGGGGTCAGTAAGAAAGGGGGTTGCTCTCCCTCGCCTCGTTCTTCCTGGAAGCTGATCCATAACCATCTTGTGTCTTGTCCTCTTCCTGGTTCCACGTTTGTTCCAACGGCTACCCGGATCCGCAATGTATTTGGGCCCGGTGTATGGTGGCCACTATCCCTCATCCCGATAAGGCTCGAAACGGGGAGACCACGTAAGCACAAGGTTGTCAACACTGAAGTCCCGAGGTATCTTGCTCTCGTAGTCAAAGTTGCGATGCCTTGCTGCTGCCACATAATGAGAACATGGAAAGTGGTACTGCCTCGGTTTACCACATGTGCATGAGAAATCAATAAGGACAACCTTATGCCTCCTCGTCGGCCGGAGCTCTCCATCGGTCGTTGTACCACCCCTTTCTACAACCTCGTAAGTGCCCGTGGAGTTGTCAAAACAATGTACCTCATGTGCATCAGCCCTCGCCTTTGCCTTTTCAAGGTGGCGCTTCGGTTTTGGCGCCCATCTCTCTTGTTTACTCTGTAGCGCCATTGCATGTGCGTGTCTTTCGTTGAACCAGGCAACAAGCTTGTAAAAGGTGAATGATACTATAGCATTGACGGGCATACCACGTATACCCCTAAGCAAGTTATTGAAGGATTCGGCCATATTGCTTGTCTGAAACTCGTACCTCCAGCCACCATCGTCATGAGCCCTTGTCCATTTGTCGACATCTCTCATCAATCCCGACAACCACTGTCTACCTTCTGCGTTTGTTGCAGTATTAAGCTGCTCCAACTTCTCCTGGAAGAACTTGACCTCAAGCATTCGAGCGACCTCCTCGAACAGAGGAAAGTTATCCTTCGTACCATCCTTACGGAGTAGATTCTCGGCAAGATGCCGAGTGCACCAACGGTGGTGCAAAGGTGGATACCCCGGTATCTGCTCTTGTATGGCAGCAAGTATGCCCTGGTGTCTATCAGATATGACACCCACCTCCCTACCAGGGCCGACCACGTGCCTCCGAACGAGCCGCAAGAACCATCCCCAGCTGTCTTTGTTCTCCCTCTCAACCAAAGCAAACGCCAAAGGAACCAACGCGTTGTCTGCGTCACAGGAAATGGCTATCAGAAGTGTGCCCTGGTACTTGCCAAGAAGAAACGTACCGTCAATGGAGAAGACGGGACGACAATGCCGAAAGGCCTCGATGGACTGAACAAAGCACCAGAAAGCACGGAAGAATATCTGCATCCCATCTTGAGTCCATTCGTTTGGTTTCGGGACGTACTCATAATGCATGCCTGGATTAACCGCTTTGATTGCATTGAAGAGTGCTGGCAACTGCAAGTACCCATCTTCCCAGTCCCCATATATCATCTTCCAGATGCGTTGCTTTGCCCTCCATGCTTTTCCATACCTTATCTCGTATCCAAATTTCTCCTTAACAATCCCAGCAAGTGTCTTCACCTTCATATTGGGTTCTCCCTTTACTATGTGACACAGTGACTTGGCAATAATGGTAGAGGTCAACTGCCGATGCTTCTGTTTGAGCTCTGCTTCGGCACAAGTGTGTGGGCCAACGATTTTTGTGATCTTGAACTTTCCCGTGTCCTTCTGTTTCCTAGCACAAACCCTCCATTCACATGTTTCCTTCTCGCACACAACTGTGTACCTCCGCTCCACATAAGAATGCCTCACCTTGAATGGCCTTTTACGAATCACTGAATACTCCTGCAGCCACCTTCTCAATGCAGACAAGTCCTCAAACATCATGCCCTTCTCAATTGTCATGCTTGAACCGGCCTCAGGAGCATCTAGCAGCTCGTCATCCCTTCCTTCTGCATAAGCCCCATGAGAATGCCTAAGATCGCTGAATTCATGAACTGATGGATCCCGGCCAGGGCAATAACGCCTGATCAGCTCAATATCACTTTCGGTCAGCTCTCCAAAAGGGCGATCATCGTCAGAATCAACGGCCCTTGCGATCTCGTAAGGCTGCAGATCATCCACAATTTGAACATCCACACTGTTGGAGTCCTTGCAGACTTCTTCAACGTTACCAGATGGAGCAACGGGAGGAACACCAACATTATCAGGAATGTCTCCTGCATCATAAGCACGAAAACGATGGGATTGAGACAAAAAAAACAGCAATGACGGGAAAAGGCTAAAGTGTGGCTCGACACTTACTTGGATGATCCTGAGGGGCCGCCACAACATCATCAGTCCGACATTCAACTCGAACTGGTTGAGAAATCTGAACCTCGTTCGGGGCAGATAGAGCATCGGGCACCTCAGGCTCTTCTTCCACATCCACCGCAAGATCCGGTAACGGAGGGTCAAAGGGTGCCTGATCACCTAGTTCTAGTGAATAACCGTGAGGGGTGGGATCAATGGACACCTTCCGCACAACAAGGTCCAAACATTTTAACTCATTCCGCATAACCAATTTGACATATTTGTCCCACTCATCCTCACAACCAATTAAGATCAACCGCCTGAGAATTATGTCTTTCGAACCGAAGTGAAGTAACCCCTCAACTGTGATGCTCTCCTCGTTTCCATGACAATGTAGCTCCTCCCGAGCCCTAGCAACCAACTCACTAAACGACGGCCGATCACTGAATATCAGAGGCACCCTTTGCATTTCAACAAATCGAACATTTCCATAATCATCACTTGTCACACTGCCTCCATGATATATGGTGACTAGGTTGTCCATCTAGTTCATACAGAGAACATGTTAAGCATCTTTTGACAACGAGGGAAGCATGGTAAAGGAATAACAAGGGGTAGTACATCTTAAATAACATTAGCTACATGTTTAACATAAACTAACTAATGATACTATCATGCACGATGCATGCTCCCGAACTACCATGATCAGCAAGTCCAATTCTTACAAAGCTAATGAAGGAAGAAAGATTGGTAGGAGCAATCCAATTCAGAGGCAGAATTTTGCTACTCTGATCTGATCTAGATAACTCATTTAATGCTTCCAAGAACAACCAGACAATGGTTGTTAAAGACACGTAGCAACTCTAAATTATACACCGGCGCCATATTTGGTTCATTCAACAATTGTTGTGTTCAATCTTATTTCCCAAAATAAATGAGCTCAAGTTGAACATGGGATCAGCATACAAGACACTATTTGGCAACAGTTATGTGACGTCTGCTCCCACTAATAATTCCCAAAACCTAAAAATAGCAGTCACCCATGCCGAAGAATTCAACCTAGCTCCTAAGATACCAATATCTGACCTCGCAGCACAATTAGCAACAAACCTAAGATACCAACTCTCTCTGGAAATAAATTGTAATATGGACTCGAAAGCTAGATGAGAGGTCTTGCAGTCAGTCTCAGCAGCCTCAATCAATGGTAAAAAAATGTCATCTCACATATCACTTCAGTTCATTCAACCTACAGTGCTATCTAACAAATAAGCAAGCACTCTAGTGAATATTCCTCACAAGAGTAGTACTTCTGTTCTACTACTCCCAGCAGAAGCAAAAGCACGATACTACTGGGATCTGACCTCGCAGCACAATTAGCAACAAAAACGAAGGTGCGGCAAGCAGTTCGTCCAAATCATGGACGGATCTCGGTGTCGGGAGCTCACCGGGCTTGAAGAAGATGGAGAGGCCGAAGTCGATGGCCTTGAGTGGGGAGTTCTCCTTCTTGTTGGCGAAGAGGAAGTTCTCGGGCTTGAGGTCGCGGTCGAGGCGAGGAGGCGGCCGGGCGGAGACGCGGGGAGGCGGGAGGCCGGGCGGCACCATGGGGCGGCGGCCGGGCGCAGACGCGGGGAGGCGGGAGGCCGGGCGCAGACGCGGGGAGGCGGGAGGCCGGGCGCAGACGTGGGCGGGCGGAGACACGGGGAGGCGGGAGGCCGGGCGCCACCACGGGGCGGTGGCGGGGAGGCGGTCGACGAGGGGAGGCCGGCGGCCGCGGCGGGGAGGACGCGAGTGCGGGGAGGGGACGGGAGGCGGCGGCGGGGACAGAGGGAGGAGTTGCGAATGAACGAAGCCCGCGTGCTCGGTGCCGTTTCAGAAGCCGCATGCTCGGCGCCAAGATCCACGGCGCTGAGCTCGGCACCACGTCAGCGCCACGCAGGCCACCAGGCTGGAGTGGGCCTGCGACCTCGGAGCCATGGACCACGATACCGAGACGTGTTACCTCGGCGCCGTGGGTCACGGCTCCGACCCCCTGGGTCCAAAAACGGAATTAAAATTACCAGGGGTCTAAATGTGAATATTTTTCAAAAAAAAGGGCTTAAATAGAAAACTACCTCTCTTGCCGTGACTCACGTGGGAAAAGGGAACTTACGCTGCCACCCATGGGCCGGTTCGTTCAAGCTCCAGGCTTCCAGCCGCGGTGCGTCGCGAACGGGCAGAATCCGCGGGGCGGATTGGACCGCGAACTGGCCAGCTAACAGGCCGCGCGGCGATGGAATTCTCAGCGATTTTGCGGCGATGGGATTTTTTGCCGAGGCGGACGCGCCCTGCGGGTCTGCGGGGCGCCTTGGTCTGGGCCTGGGAGAGAGCTCGTGGGAAGGACGCCACGGGCGCTACGGCCGCGCGGAGCGTGTTTGCTGGGATGACACGACGGGCCTCAGCCCATTACTGGAGGGGTGGAAATACCGCGGAGGTGCGTGTCCGATGGGCCTGATAGGACCAACACCGGAAGGAATCAGGAAAAGAGTACGTCAGGAAAAGGAATATCCCGGGGGTGATGTGAGGTTGTGAAATGAACATATTCAACTTTGGAGGGAGGAAGAGCTAGCAAGCGGATCGTCGACCCGAGGGAAATCCAATCGAATCCCGTCGGTCGTCGCCGTCCAGGAAGACGGGGTGGTTGAAACGATCTCAAATTTTCAAAACACATTTGAATTGCTGTGAGTTTTGGTTTCATTTGGTTTTCCTCCCAATTCATCACTTATCCCCACCATTCAAACCTCTTTATGTCTGCCATAGCATCCATACCACCCATTTGAGCACACCACGGCGAGATAGCACTGTTCACAAACCGGCAAATGTCACCGCCCACCTGGATGCCGCCCATTCGCCGCTGCTGTGACTTCGCCCGCCACTGCCACACCCTACCACCCTCGTCAAAGCCCGTACACTTCGCCAGTCCCACTTCTGACGGCCGGCGAAGTTTTCAAATTGGAATTGGCTGCCGCCTCCCCTGATTCATCTCACCGCCACCAGATTTCTCTACCAACCGCCTTGCCAGCTTCATTCGTCTCTGCCAAACTAGCATTCAACTCCCTGACACCCGACCCCTTCTTAATTGTCGCAGTCACCACTTGGCCTTTCCGCCATGGCCACTTCGCCCCACCGCATCACATCCCATCTGCGTAACCGTCTTGCCGACCTGACAACCCACCCTGCGCCTTGACCGCCGCAATGTCAAGCCCAAGGAAAAACAAATAATCCCCTCAGCTAGCTGCACCGCGCCTTCCTGACTCCACCATGCTCCATTGCTTCCTTAACCAGAGTGCTATGCCGAACCGCCTCTCTCGCCCTATTTAAGACCCCGGGCCTTCCGTTGAGACACACCGGTGCCCAGTAAACCCCGCCACACTCTCCCAGTTGCCCTAACGACCCCCACACCGATGGCGATCACTGGAAGACCCCAAAGTAAGCCAATTTCTAATTCCTATTATTTAGCCGATTACTTTTCAATTGTACTTGCCCGTAGCACCCTTATGCTCCTATGAACACCACCGAAGCACGACTCAAAACTTCTCAAGCTCTCTACCGCACTGGCGACTAGCGCTACCACCTGACCATGGAGTCTCACCGTGGGCAGCCCAACACGGTGAACCCCGACTCGAGCCACCACTTCCCTAAGCCTCCCCTACTCCCAGAGATGCCCAAACACTAATGATATCGCCCTATTAGTTTAGCCATACCTCCTGTGCCATTCAAATGTCTCGAGATCATCTCACCTTGCCGCCGACGATTGCCTGCTTTCCAGTTGCCGCCGAACCCAAAATGGAATACCTTTAGCTCCAGGAACCTAACCATGTCCTCAAATTCCATCGCTGATCACCGTAGTTGCACCAATCGTTGTCGCCTTTTTGCTCTGCATCGGCTGCTACAGTGCACGCAAGAGGGAGGAAGACGACACTGTTTCGGTCTGGGCCACATAGTAGTAGGCCGAATCAATTAGCAGATTGGGCCACCACTTTTATTGTTCACCGCTGTAGCTCGCCTGACCCATTTCAAACAGTGCCCAACCCGGTTTGAATAGTAGAAACCCACGATGGATGGTAACCCTACCCGTTACTATTCATAAAACCCTAAAACACATATATACATCCATGTTGATCGTTTCGAGCCCGTCTATCCATTTTCTAGCTCTGTATTCCCATATTAGACACCGATAAAACCCAAAACCACCAAAACATTGCTTCCAACTCTAAACCCGAGATGATCCAGACCTTTACTATCCGTCAAAACCTATACATAAACTCGTCATAACCATCTTGAGCTGTAAATCCATTCCCAACTATATTTAGCCTAAGTATACTCTGACAAAACTTTAGTCATCCCAAATGCCATGTCTGGTATCATTTTAACTATTACTCTTCACCGAAACCCTAAAAATATATATGCACCTATTTTGATCGTATTGAACCTGTCTACACCATTCCCATCTTCGTTCTGCTATTCTAAACTCTGATAAAACTCAAAACCACCCAGATAATATTCCAACCCAAACCCAATACTGTTCTTGTACGTAGCCATTCACAGAAATCCATGTAACACCTATATAACTGTTTTGACCGTCTTGGCCTCATTAGACAATCCCAACAATGATCAACCAAAGTAGCCAAACCACACACCACCTAAACCTTGGCCTCAAACCTATTTCTTTATATCTTTTTGGTTATTTCTTTATATTTTGTTACTAGCTTGCATTCTGCAAAGCAGGAATTTAATTGCATTCATTTTCTACACTAGTATTCGGACCACTTGAGTTGGTCAACAGAAGAGTCACAAGAGCAATTCAAGAAGTCAATGTCTAATATGAAGACTACAAAAAAAATAGAAACTATGGACTAAGAGGCAAGTCACATGTTTTTTATCCTATTGATCCTATTCCTTTAATTATTTATTTACCAATTTTTCATTATGTTATTTACACACAGTTATTTCTTATACACAAATGTTTAGAATGGCATAATATTAGTTATATCCTACTACCTGATAAAGCCCAGTCTAATTTGATGGCTATATTCATCTTGACAAGACCTAATATTATTATAAATACTATTTAAATAATCATGGTAGACCAAGAACTCACCTATTTTATACTCATAAGAGACTTGGTAATTTGTCGGTAGAATTTCCAAAGTGGTTCTAGAGTAAGGAGATATCATGAGAAGTCATGAGATGGTCGGGTCCCATGACCTTATCATAGGGTGGGGGCTTAGACAGGAAAGGTGGCAGTGCTAATGGGTATTGAAACAAGGGTTGTGGATGGAAGTTGCCTTGGTGAAAATATAAGGACTAGAACCTTATGCCAAGTAAAGAACATAGTGACCGCTCAATCACAAGCGTTGATTCATCAAACATAGTTTAGTAGCTGCTCAAATTTGATTGAATATCTACAAAGAGTGGAGGGAAACTAAAGGAGTTTTGTGGTATTAAAACGGAAAAACCATATATAACAACAGTATATCCGCATCAAATCGGGCGAGGTCGTGGGCCACTTGAGTTTGTTGAGAAACAGCACCTACTGGGTAGAGGCTATATAATGAATTGAGCAGTGAAAAGTCTTGTTTTCTTAACTCAGTAATGAGGGTTACGGAATCTTGTGGGTAAAGTCGAGCAACTCTGCAGAATCATGATTAATGGTATTCGAATATGCCGTACTTGTGGTAAATGAAATTGTGTTTAATGTGTAATCCAATAACAAAGTATAAGTAGATTTGGAAATGTTAATGTCTGGTAATCAAGTTTTGAAACCCCAATTCATTAAGAAGTTACTGGTCTTTTGTGTTTTAAAAAATATTTACAAATAAACTACATCCATAAATACTTAATAAAACCTTTATATCTCCATCCCTGGGAAATCTTGGGAAGTAGTTATATAGTATTTTTCTATGTAACTTGTTGGGTACGGTTAGTTGTACGCAGTCTTACTCTATTTCCCTCCAACACAGAGATTAGGAGAAGAAAGAATGTGTGTTAGGGTTACAACAACACTCAGGCGTTCCTGTGAAAATTTTCCTTTGGTTCTTTTGATTGTAAGTTAAGTTTTGCGCTTGGATGCCCATTAAAATTTCTAAAGTTGATCATTATACTTATTTTAATCAAATTAGTATTTTTTAAATATTTATGAGCAGACATAATACTCCTTTTATCCACAACAGAACTCCTGAACTATTGCGTAACGTATGCCGACCATGTTCCAAAAACGGGCGTTACAGTGGTGTGCTTCGATTTGGGTGCCTAAACCTAACTGGGATGGAGACTCTGACCTCGATTGATGATGCCAAGAATTGCAACGTCGTTTGGTACATGCATCTCAATGGCTCGATCACTGTGAGGACGCACGCAATCATACATGTATTGTCCGTAATAAAGACGTGTAGAGCTGCCATTGAATCGTAACGAGGCGCCCAGTCAGGCAGCACGGCCCTTCCGTTAATTCGGCCGTGCAAATTATGCAATGCAATGTGACAATGAAAAGGACAGGATGCACGCGCGCGCGGGGTATTGCCTGAACGCGTACGTCACTGAAAGTAGTTGGATTTTAGTTAGGCCTAGCCTGTCGGCGAATTGTATAGCACAAGTCATGCAAGTAGCAGCCAGTTTTCGATCGATATCTTTAGAGGCTTGCCGTGTACGGTGGTTCGGTGGTGCATGGTCTCAAGTCCTCGTAAAGCTTAGCTATCGGTGCTCTCTCTCATGAGTAGCTTTGTAGTAGGTAAGCAGGCGAATGAAGGCTCAGGACTGCTTTCGGCTAAAAACTGTTTTAAACGAGTTGTCTTTTTAATATGATTTTTTATATTATTTGTAGAGATATAATATTTTATTTTCTTTCTTTTTTTTCCACTTTCCTTTAATTGAATGTCTTAACAAAAACTGCCAGCCACTATAATGATACTTTCAGTTAATAACCATAATAAAAAGGCATTAGTAAAAGCTGTTTTGAACAAGCCTAACTGGACTCAGCTTGGTCACCTAGTCTTAAACAATCCACACATGCGTTGTGCCCCTTCTCATAAATAAAGGTAGTCGATCGAGCTCCATAGAGTGAGCATGCCTTCCTATTCGTCATAGTTACTAGTGACTGTTCTCCTAAAAACTAAATAAACTGTTAAAGCTTAGACGGTAGTAAGGTGGTTAATTACAAGTAAAGCTCTGAATTTGTTTCAAATTTTATTTTATTTTACTATTTGAGACAGTACTGAAAGTGTCTGAAACACAACCATTTCATGCATGACAGTATATTTACAGACCATTTTTTTCTTCTGGAGGCAAGCTAAGCCAGTCTTAAAGTCCTTTGCTCTTATCATGGTAGTAGATGACAGAAGTGTTATAGCCGCCTCAGAGTGCAACTTGGACTTGCATGTCATTGCAAGCTTAGCTTCCAATCTTGCTATTTGCTGGAAAGGCCTCTTTGATCTACCGGCAAATATGGGAGGTACAGGCGTATATCACACATTGAGCATCTTTGGACTCTAGGTTTACAAAATGAAAAGATGGCATTTCCTTGTCCTCTTGGAGGGGTCACTTGTAACCCTACTGACTTCGCAACTAAATGGGAAAAAGAATTCATGGTGCATGATGATGATGATGTAAGTTCATGCATAGTTTGTAACACTCCAGCCCATCCACTGGCCCGGAATGCTACCACTACTTCAAAGCTACTAGCTGCATGAGCGTGGCGCACGCCGCGCTAGCTGCCGTGTGGACCAAAGTAAAAGAGACGACAATTCGCAGGGAGTTTCGTTAAAAAAATCGAGGACACGTGCGTAATTTCGGAAAAATCAAAGGCCTTTTTCGTAAAAAGCCGAGGACCTGTAAGGACCTGTACGTGAGTAAATAAGGACCTATACGTAATTTTGGAAACCCGCGGGGCGCCATCCAAATTTTTTTTAAAAAAAACTGGGCGCAGGGACCTATTCGCGAGGAAAAAAGACCTTTACGCAATTTTCGAAAAACAGAAGGGAAGTGGCTCCCCCGGCCGTACGCGAAACCGGGCGCCACGCGCCGGCCGAGGGAGCGAAGGGGGCGACGTGGACACGCTCGCTGCCCCGGAATGCTTCCGCTAATATGGCTGTTATTATACCATTTACATCTATTGTTATTGCCTGCTAGGATCCAATAGCATCTCCTCTGTTTAACGGCACAATAAGTACACACGCTTACCAATGAGCATTGAGACAACTACACGGGTTTACCATCTATAAAAAAATCCGTATGAGCCACACAATTCAAAGCATTTCCAATGAGATGCGTTTTAATGCTAACTATCAAAGCACACCATTAAAGCCTAATTATATCAACTAAAAGTGACATGTGAATTACTGGTTGCATGTGAGATAAGTGTGTTACTCTTGCCCATGCATGTCACCTTCAATTCACCTAAAAACAACAAAACAAACATGAGTCCAAAGACTCAGCAAGTATATAATCAAATAGTGGCGACAACATAGCAATTCAATAAACCCCATATTTGGGAACTATAAAGCACAATCTCTGTAATTGTCAATAAATCCCATATCTATGACATGTAAATATAATCTCTGTAATTGTATCATTGTCTTCTGTTTCTTTCATGCAGTGCAATGCGATGCGTTTGTAACTATAGTTTATACCGGTATAGTGAAGTGTTCATCCGTCAATGAACCCCTCTAGCCCCGTTCTCTTTCATATGGAGTCTCAAACTCCACTCCTGTGGAGTGTCTACCGAAGTAGGACATTATCTTCCCACTCCCGTGGGATGCCTAACCAAGGTAGATCCTGTGTATGAGTGCAATATATGATGCAACACTCTTCCAATAGTAACATTCATCACTACTCAAATTTTACTCCTATGGAGTGCTTACCGAAGTAGGTCTTTATATTCCCATTCCTGTGGGATGCTTACCCGAGGTAGGTCCTATGTATGAGTACAATGCACGATGCAACACTCTTCCAACATTAACATTCAACCATAAACATCACTCATCACAATATAATCATCATGTAAACAAGGAGATTATCTCATAAAATACTGTAAAAACATGGCATGGAAATGTGTGAGATCATGTGATAGTCGTGCATGTTATTGATGATGAATAATTGACATTTGGTTCATTGGAATTTGTATTTGCGTAAGTTCTGATCGATGTGCTTCTATGCTTGAGTTTTCAGGATGGCTTTTCGACCACGACTAGCTTCGACCATGTTTGGTAGTCGGTGGTCCGAACGGCCTTGTATTGTTAGTCCAAATAGCTTTATGTTGGGTGGTTCGAATAGCTTTGTTCTATCAGTAGACTTCAACCATGTCAGGCTTTAACCACGGTAAGTCGAGCACTATGGACTTCAACCACGCCAGACTCCGACCACATATGACTTCGATCACGGCAATCCGACCATGGTATTTTTATCTCATCGTTTTTTTGATCATGATATTTTGACCATAGAGCATCGTCTACGGCAAACGACCATACCTGGTCGAGGATGGTAAGTTATAGTACTTTTCGATAGTCGTAGCTACAGTATTTTTGATGGTCGTAGCCAAGGTTTGAAAAACCGGTTCCGGAGAAAATCCCGGTCGCCGGGCGGTACCGGTAACCGCCCGGTTACCGCCCGGTAACCGGAAATCCCGGTTTTAAACCGATTGAACTTCGTCAAACATTTTTTTTTGTCGGGGCGGGAGGCGGCCGGTAACCGGCCCGGTTACCGGTTTTACCGGTCAAAAACCGGGAAAACCCGGTAGAATTTGTATGGAAGTTGGAGCTCCACTTTTTTGCCGTAAATTGAAAGTTATGGGTGGATATTTTGGCAAAAGCTTAAGTTTTTTATAACAAGTAAAACCCGCATAAGACTACATCAAACTAATTGTTGCCGTAAATTGAAAGTTGAAGCATTTTCTTGTAACTATGAGGCCAAAAGTAATTGAGATGTTTCACATATAACAAAACCTTCTAAATTGGCATATCCATGGTAAAAAAAGCTGAACCTCATTCAAAAAGGGTCCTCATCTGAATAAATTCAACTTGGTGTTGACCATGTGGTGAAGCCCTCTCGTTGTAATGTTGTGTTACATCTGAAATAATAAAAACACAAGTTAGTAGTAATGAATGCTAACTTGAGTAGTATACTAAAAAGTGAAAACACTAATGAAGGATCAATTCGTACCAATACATTGTTGAGAAACGCGAAGGTTGTTCCATGTATTCATTGTTATCAATGAGTACAAGTCCTTCATTATGAGCCAGGTGGACTTTATATTAATCCCAAGTGTATGTGGGATAAGCATGTTGTAACCAATGAGCATAAATTTGTTGGTAGTATACAGGTTCCACCCACTGGTAAACAAATCTTGCATTGGGAGGATAAGAGATGCCCGATGATGAATGAGAATCATCAGCAGAAGATAGTAAGTTGGCATCTCGATGGTTACAACATGCTTATCCAGGAATCACACATGATGGATACTCCATATATGCTCCAATCATCTTTGAACTCCTGTACATACTGCTTTATCTCCAGCTCATTAGCATCAAGGTATGGCCCATCAATTTCATGCCCTCTAGGTGACGCAACACCTTCACCAAGTTCTTGTGTAACCTTGATGGCAGCACGAAAATAAGGACACTCTGCCTTATTTCCAGGAATGTCATTACTATGGAACCACTTAGCCCAAACTTTTCCGAGTTTTGACTTTGCTTCTTTCTTAAGAGTTGTGTCAATGCGGGGTTGGACGGGTGCCCGACTGCGCAAAATATCAGAATCAACTCTCATAGACTGCGACCTACCAAACATCCTCGAAAGAGCATTTCTTTCTGTACCCCTTCCTGTAGCACTTCCACTACCTCCACCATGTTCAAATGTCGCACCCCGGGCTCTTGCCCTCTGCTCAAGCTGGTGCAACTCCAACGACTCTCGCCGAGCCCATTCCATCTGTTTTTCCTCATCATTATCAAAGGCATCTTCACGTGATGGACCACGCACTACAGGCTCTGAAGCAACTTGCTCCATTCTCAGTCGCTCATCTTTAATAGACTTCCTCTTCGCCTTCGTTTCTTCTATACTTGCTAGCATGAGCCTTCTCACTTCCGTCGGAACCCCACTGCAAGGTATAACATCCCCATGCTTCCCAGCAAGATGTTCTTTCAGGCGTGTCACACCTCCGCCTGACTTCGTAAGCTTACAGTATCTGCACTTCCAACCAGCACCTCCAAGTCTTTCTCCATGGTCCCAAACATTGATACTTCTACCAGCCATCAACTACAATATTATGCAGCAACAAAAACATATATCAATAATAAACAAGAGGATCATATGCTTCTGTACAAAGAAAGGCAAGGCAAGTATGTGCTCTATGCCTCTATCAAGGAGGATCATATGCTTCTATATAGGTAACTCTACATTTCTATTGCATGAAAACTTCGAATGTGCTCTAGGCAACATTGGACCTGATCTAAGCTTACAGAGTCCTTTCAAATGTTCTCTGCTCCAATTCCTTGTGTTGTTGCAACTTGCAAGTGTTGTACACATAAAAGAAGGAGGAAGAGTTTGTTTGCTCACTGTGAAAAGATTATTTCTTAAAGTAGTTCATCTATCTAGTACGTAATCTTCATAACACATTTTCACCCAAATATCTTACATGGGAAGTAATGAAGATGTAACCATTACAAATTTATATAAGCATCTCAAGCCATCAATTATGGAGATCTCAAGGTATGCATGGCACATAAGGAATTCAAGGACAACAAAGACAACAAATTGCTAACAAAATACAGAATTTTTGGAAGCCTCACCTCAAATTTTCTTGGCCTGCTGCTGCTGCGATGCTTGCTGCGTGCTGCTGCTATTGCGTGCTGCTCCCTGCTGCCCTCAACTCAATAATACAAGTCCCAGGCTCCCAAATGCTGCTGCCAGCCAGGCTGCACCCTCCCCTTTTGTCTCCCACATGCAAAAACTCAATAATGTAGAGACTCAATAATGCAGCGAGCCTCACACCCAATAATGCAATGATTGCAATCACTTCACTACTGCAGAATCCAATGTCCCTCACATGCAGAAATTGCAGAGTACTTTGTTTCTTCACATGCAAATGATGCAATAGACAAAATCACAAAAGTCTCATGCCCATGGGCCCAACATGTTCCTAAACATATGCTTAGCCATCCAAAGTAGCTACAAATGCCCCCTGGAACCCATTCCACCATCTACAAATTCAAAAATTTCAAATTTCCATCTCGGCCGGTTTTTTAATCCCGGTCGCCTCCGGGAAGAACGGTTACCGGCGGTTACCGGCCGGTAACCGCCGGTATTCCGAACCTTGGTCGTAGCTACAGTACTTTTTGATGGTCGTAGCTACAGTGTCTGGTCGATAGACGTAAACTTTACTGGTCGTACTCGATAGTCATAGACTTTATTAGTCGTACTCTGTAGTCGTAGACTTTGCAATCCGTGATCGGTAATCTTAGGCTTTTGCGATTAGTTGTTGTAGGCTTACTTGTCGACTTCATGGTCGGTACGAGTGCTTCAATTCTTACTATCTTCGAGTACTTTGAGTACTCATGTTAGGCCAACAGTGTGACTGGCTGGTGCATGGTGGTCGGTGATTGCTGAACATTACTCAAAGGATTCGGTACTCGAAAGATGGATTACTCAGTGGTGAGATGGTCATGGTACTTGGTAGTCAGAAGGACTCGATAGTCAGAAGGAATCGGTACTCAGTAGTCATAGACTTTGCTAGTTGGTTGTCGAAGTTTTGTGGTTGTGATCGGTACTTAGTGGTCAGTACTCGATGGATTTATGGCCGGTATCGATGCTTGTTATTCCCGAGTGTTTTGCGCGATGGTGTTTTCCGGAGTACTTGTGTTCGAGTACTCGATGTGCTAGCGATCGGTCTTGCATAGCGATTGTAACCGGTCATAATGAATAGTTTGAGGGTGACTTTTGAATAGCGATGGGATGCATGGTTGTGGACGACCTATGTGAAGCTGATAGTTAAAGTTGTGTTTCAAGTGTGTGTGCTGACATCGGTCAAGTTGTGAAGAACTTATACTAGAAAAACATTCTTTAGTCTTTGCATGTGCAAGTGGGCATGGAGACAATCACAGTCGATGACGAGGAGAATCGAGACTAGGATAGCAAAACGAAGCTCATATGAGGTCTTATGCAGCTTAGCTCGTAAGAATACCCTGTTCGAAATGTAACAGGCAGTCGAAATAGCTTCCGCTCAATACTTCTGAGGGGTAGCATGTTTATTTAACATAGTTTTAGCCATCTCGACCAAGGTTCTATTCTTGTGTTCGACCACTCCATTTTGCTGGGGCACTCGAGAAGAAGCAAATGACATGCTAGAGGTTGCTGGTGATTAGGATCATGTGACAACAAGCAAAGCGATCGAGTGAAGCATCGGATAGATTGGTCAATCAAGCAGTCGAAAGCATCATCGATCATGAAGAGACTCCAAAAAGCGGCGACAATTATTTGCCCCCTCTGATTGCAGTAGTCGATCCTACAAAAAGTAAGTACCAGACATCCATTACAATCCACTATTTTATCATGCACTTGCTTGTTTAATCTTGAGGATGATGCGTGGATGGCACCAACCCAGAACCTCCACCTGTACAAGCATCATCCAGTCTCAATACCATAGCGATTCACACACAGTTGGACGGCATTGTCCCTAGGTGCAAACCCGATACAAACACTCCCCCTATCACCGGACACTTTTTCATGGTCCCGGTGCGCAGACGATGACAATTTTAAAGATGTCGCCATCTATATTTGCAAATAAAATTTATTTGCATGCACTTAATCTTTTTCTCCCATTTTTATTTTTTTTCTTTCTCTTTCTTTCTTTCTCTCCTTTCTCTCCTTTTTCTTTCTTTCTTATTCTCTCTCTTTCCCTTTTCTATTCAGCCGAATGACCTTATCCATTCCCCATTCCCCTCCTTCTCTCCCCTTACTCTCACGCATGCAACACCACCACCGCCTTGGGTGCCTTAGGGGTGCCAGCCAAGAGCTCATCACCGGTTGTGGTCCATTGCTGACAATTCCTCCGTCGAGTCTCCTCCCATATGCTGCTCCACCTCCTCCTAATTTATTCGCCGGTTGACCAACACTTGGCCTCAGCTAGGGTTTTGTCGGCTCGAGCGATGCCATGGGTGCACTGGCCCGGGCTCGCTGTCGGTGAGCCTTTAGGTACTTCCCTTAGTTTCCCCCTTCGTCTTCCCCTAATTTGGCCATGCATCGGCCTTGGCCCTCCCCCTCAGCACCGGTGTAGTGGGGCCTCATGTGCTTCGGCTATGGATGCCTGGTATGCCACTGGTGACCTCCTTACCGTTGACTTCCCTATGGTGACCTCCCTCAGCTCCTCTCCATTTCTCCTGGCTTCACGCCGCTACTTCCCTCGGCTCTAGCGATGGCACTTACCGAGGCTTTCGACGCTGTCCAAACACCACCACCTCCTTGATCGACTGCCTCCATGTGCCACTTCCCGGTCTCCCTACGCCAACCACCTGCTCGACTCCTCACTGCCAGTGCCGACTTGGGTGCCCTGGGAGTCCGGCTCAACCGTGGTCGGGCACCATGACTCCGATCTTCCCCCATGGCTTGCTACGCCTTCACTGGTTCACCTCTACCCTTTTTCCTACCCGGGACAGTCCACTCTTCCTCCCTTTTACTTCACTCATTTTGACACAGTTTCTATTTTTGTTTTGCACTTCTCTTATTCTTGCGAGGCTGGGGAAGGTCTTGTGGCTCGGGCTATCGTGTCAATACTCGGTGGGCAGCATGTGACAGAGAGCATGTTGCCTCCCAAGGGTGCATGATGATTCTTAATGGATTCGCCGCCTTCGCATTATGGTGTGTTTGTGCTATGTTGCCATGAATGCACTGTGGGATGGGTGTGGGGACCTTATTGGGTTTGGGTTGGCTGGAGATGAGAAGGTGATGACGATAGCCATGGTGGCAGTGGCGCTCTCCACACATTTCCATTGGCCCTTCTTGCCTTTGGTCGCGGTCTGGTTTGGCATGGTTCCGGTGGTCCTAGGCGGCTTGTAGTCACCGTGGAGTCCATCTCCATGTCGTTAGTCTTTCCCAACCCCCCCCCCCCCCCCCCAAACTCCTCTCCTCCGCTTCTCTCTTCCTCACCTCCTCTTTGTGTCCAACTTTGTGGTTGATGGTGGGGGTGTTCGGTTGGCTCTCTGCTTGACTTGGCTTTGGGCAAGCTCTCAGTGGAGAGGTGAAATGGAAGTGCGGGTTGTGTAAGTGCTGGTGTTTGCTTATAAGGGAGGCATGGTTAGCCGTCTCTCTCTCTCTCTCTCTCTCTCTCTCTCTCGCTCGCTCGCTCTCTCGGCTTGTGCCTTGCCAATGTTGCCCTTGCCTTATCTCTTTTGGCCCTCTTGGCCGACTATTTGCTCAAGGAGCATTGGTCCGAAGGGTGAGCTCGGCACTATTTATTGACTTTTCTACTGCAGAAGGTAAGTCGGTAAAAATATGGGTGTTGGATTTTTACTGCCGAAGGATGATGCCCACACATGCTAGAGTGCCGACCGGCTTTAGACGATCTGGGAATCTCGATGAGCGATATTCTATTTGGTATTCTAAAGCCAAAGGTTCTAACGGCAAAACCTTTTCGTTTTCTTTTATTTCCCCTTGGATTGCCTTCAATTCTTCGCTTTCCTTTCTATTGGTATTACATAGTTCCTCTGATGAGGCGACCTTCGTGTCTAAATAATTTGTTCCATTTTATAACACTCAACATATACGTGAATACATGCATGGCAAATTAGTGAATGTCCTTCTTGTAACAAAGTCCTCTATGTGATTTCATGAGAAATATATTTTATTTTCTTCTCCTTTGAAATGACAGGCTTTCCATGCATGGTATTACCTCTGGTATGTGTCACTTTCTACTTGACCCTTCACCATATCCATTAATTCTTCAGCTACATTCAATAATTTCAAAGGATTGATCTGGAAGCCGGATTTTGCTAAGTGCTAACGAACAAGAAGCAAAAAGCAAACAAGCACCAGTAAATGTATGTACAAAGAGGCCACCGGTGATAAAGAAAAGCCGGGCAAAATTAGCCATGCATTTAGCCGGGGAAGCGTCCTATATAAAGTTCAAACCACCGCTATTTCTTTCTTCAGTAAAATACCAAAGCAGAATGTCCTTTTGTGTTGTCGAACTACCGGAAAGGCTATAACGACAGAGATAAGAGAGATGAAATTAGCCATGCAAATCAAGGAAGAGACTAGAAACATTACTGACGTCCAGAACCACAGGTGTACCATGAAATCCTAAGTTTCAACTACTTGCAGCTAGTACTGTTCTTTCAGTCACTAGCACAACAAATATTTGTTGAAATGGTTCCCGAAATCAGCAGAAAATGTTAATTTAAAGCCAACTACCAAACCAAAGGAGAAAGGACTACTCTTGTCAAAGAACAGAAGGGTTAAGCTAGATATGAAATGTCGATAGTACCGGTTCCTGTTAATGCTTTTGTTCATGAAATGATCCTATTTCTTCAGAAGAAACTGAACTGCTGAAGTACTATCGCAAAGAAAAGTTGAATGGATGGAATGGGAATAGTCATGTAGTCCAATTCGGTAAATGAAGATGCAATGCTGAAGTCGAACAAAAAAAAAATTATCGCCTATGATGCTTAAACTATCAGCATTTTTCGGCATTAAACTATTTAGATGGCATGATTGATTCATTGAACAGACATCAAAATGCTTGTTCATCCGGCCAGTGAAACACCTCAAGGTCGATGAAGTGCAGATAAATGTACGAATATATACAAGGCAAACGTGATTGCCGTCAAGAAAATGCAGAGGAAATCGACCGCGTGAAACAGGCAATTTAATTTTCAGGTTGATTCAGTTCCAGTAAGATGATACAATCATGCAATGACTGCAATTATAGGATGGTTAAAGCTAATCCATGATAACAACTTTTTTCCACCTGCATTTTTCTGAGTCTATGATAAATTAAACCCCACAACTAATTGGAGATTTTTCTGCCGTGCCATGCAGTGTGACAGCGAGCCACGCGTGCGCTGAAGAACGCCGTGTTGCGCTCAGGGTATAATCTTTCGGCTGCTAATTTTTTCGTTCCGGGGCGAAAGGAACGAAATAACGAAATTTTGTTCGTTTCGTCGGAAATTCGGACAAAAAAATCAAAATTTTGATGAAATTTAACCAAAATTTAAATGAAATTTGAACAAATTTTAAATAGAATTAAATTCGGCCAAATTTTGGCCGAAAATATTATGTTTCGGGGGGGGGGGTCCCGAAAGCAACGAAATTTCGGACGAAAGGCGAAATTTCGGACGAAAGATTATACCCTGGTTGCGCTAATGCACACGCCATACATGGATGGATGGGGATATATGAGGAGCTTGAGCCTTGTGCACTAATTGCGTAGGACAAGTAATGCAAATACAAAATTTGTTTAAATTTCCAAATTCCAAGTGGCAAGATCATACACTCCATGCTAATATATATGCTACAGTCTACGGTGGTTTGGTAGTTTCAAGCTCACAAAGTGGAATATGATGAGTATCTTTAGGTGAGCAGGCAAGTTAAACTCACTTTCACTAAGACTAAACAATGCACAGCATGACAAGACTCGTCAGCCTTCACCTTATCACAAAAAGGAAGTGAGCTCCACACAGCTGAATTGATACTGGAGTACAAGTTAACAACTTAATTGCTTGTGGCTAATTGTATGAAAATCCTTTCTCTTAGGTTTTTGGTTGCCTAGGTGGCTAGGTAGATTAACTCATCCTACAAGTATATGGTGTTGTCTGAACAATTTGGTTGGGCAACGCCAATTTGAATGTTTTCAGAAGTAAGAACTGCTACAGCTGCCTACCAATGCAACTAACCTAGGATTTCAAATCTTCAATGCCATTGCAAGCTTAGCTTCCAATTTTACAATTTGATGGAAAGGCCTGTTCCACCAGCAGATATGAGAAATGTGCACACACTGAGTATCTTTGTACCTTTGGGTTTATGAAAGATGACACTTCCTTGTCCGTTTGGACAAGGGGTCACTGGTAACCCTAGTGACCTCGCAACTAAAGAAAAAGAAGAACTTCCCGGTATATGAATATGGTGGTGCAAGTCAATGCATATCCTTCGCTCTTTGTGAACCTTGTTATTTAAATCCTTCGCTAAAGAATGTGTGCAAGTTTGCATTTGTTCAGAGTTGTTTACATGTACTGCAATAGATTCAAATGCATACAACACCATGTACTCTTTTTTCTTTAAAAGCAATTTCTTCCTTTCCTTCTCTTCTATTTCTGTTGCTTCGTGATTCAACGGAGTACGTATATCTATTGTTCGTACTGCACTAAACCCATCCTCTAGGTACATATGCTCTTCTGCATTCTGTTTCAGGAAAAAATTTGCTCTAAGTACACATGATAATTTATTGATGCAACATATTCTACTAGTACTGCCTGTACTGCTAATAAGAAATCGAGAAAAAGCAAAATAACAGGTGTTTAAATGAGGCATTAATGTAAATGCAAGGATCAATCTAATTTCTTAGAACTGGAAGGCAGATTTGCCACAAATGTACAAAAAGGCCATCGGTGTTAAAGAAAACCAGGACAAAATTAGCCATGTAACCAATGCGTCCAATGTAATATGCAACCGCAAGCCTCAAACAACAGGTGCTTTTGGCGAATAAAATAACAATGCCGAATGGTTTTTGTTCTACTGAAACAGTGAAATTACCCGTAGGAAAGGACACGGCGACAGAGATAAGGGAGATGAACTTAACCAAGTAATTCAGAAAGAGACTAGAAACACTGATGACATCCAGACAACAGATGTACTATGAAGCCAGGTTTAAAAGAAACAGGTACTGTTCTTCCTCCTTTTTTGTCATTAAAACATGATGTACTTTTTCAAAGCCAGTGGAACATACTAATAATCAGAAAGTGTTTGCTCCTCGAAAGAAAAAAAAAATCAATTAGTGTTTGGAATGAGCCAATGAAACTGCCAAACTAAAGGGGTACCAGTGACAGAAGAGAGGAAAGAATCTGAAGGACCACATAAAAAGGTCTAGGTTAATGTTATGATGAACCATTGCAAGTTTTATGGAGTGGTGAAATGTTTTTGCAAAGATCGTATTTTGTTTGGGTTGTTTTCTGAAAGTATCAGGAAAATCGGTAGTACTGACGTTGTGGGTGCTATCATACCGCATGAACGGTAGTTCCGATCTGAGTTACGGTGCGTATTTTCCAGAGAGGTCTAGTGCGAGGTGCGAAGGAACAGTAGTACCGGTTTGGAGAGCAGTTGTACTGCTGTGCAGTAGTACCGGCGTGTTGCATACGGTACTACCGATTTTTATAGAAAAACAAGATTATGGGATTTGAGTTATGGATTGAGTTGGGGTGGTCATGATATGTGTGTTGTTGCTTGTATGCATGTGGGTTTACTGTTTGGCCCTAGGTTTAGGATTAATATTTTGGTTGCATATATTTTGTATGGTGCATTGTATGGATTAATTGTGTCAATTGATGACTTTGTATATTGCGCGGTGCTACGTGACAGTTTGCTTGTTTGTGTTGGTTGCGGGGCTTCGGAGCTATGTGTTAGACCATGTGGATGGTCGTAAATTAAGAGATGATGAATAATTGATAAAACATTTGGTAAATAAAGAGATAATGAATAATTGACATTTGGTTTGCTTTGGATTTTGTGTATATGAAAGACTTGGTCGGTTGTAGTCAAAGACTTTGCCCTTGAGTGTTTGTTCTCTTCTTCGAGTGCTCTCAGTCGACTCCTGCATCAGTTTTCGACCACAGCATGACGAACACGACTACGACCACGTCTGGCTTTCGACCACAGTATGAATACGACTACGACTACGGCAGACTTCGACCACAGCATGTACACGACTACGACTACGGCAAACTTCAACCACGGCATGAACACAACTACGACTACGGCTGACTTCGACCACGGCAGTTTTCGACCACGTCCAGCCTTCGACCACGGTAGCTGTCAACTACGTCTAGCTTATGACCACGTCTGGCTTACAACCACGGTATCTTTCGATCACGTCTGGCTTCGACCAAGACAGTACGACTTCAACCTTATGACCACGGTAGGTAATCTAGCTACAGTACGTTTTCATGGTCATAGCTACAGTACTCGATAGTTGTAGACTTTACTAGTCATACTCAATAGTCGAGGGTTTTACTGGTCGATAGTCGAGGGCTTTGCGGTCGGTGATCATATGTTTTGTGGACTGTTTTCATGGTTGTAGATTTGGCAGTCTTGTCAATACTCGTAGACTTTATAGTCTGCTGTTCTGTCTTCAGTAGTCGGAGGTTTAGCGATCGATTGCTGTAGGCTTCACGATCGGCACTCGTAGACTTTCATAGTCGGTACGAGTGCTTCACTCTTGGGATCTTCGAGTACGTTGAGTACTCGTGTTGGGCCAGAGTTTGACTGGTTGGTGTGTGGTGGTCGATGATGAATGGTTGTTGCTACAGTACCAGGTGGGTACTCGAGGATTGAGGTACTCATAGTCGGAGGACTCGGTACTCGATAGAAGTGGTTTCACGATCGTAGTAAGCGGTCGAGTATCACAGTGGTGTCTGTACTCGTAGGCTTCGAGTATGTGTTGTGACTGTGATTTCTGATCGATTCTCGGTAGTCGGTACTCGATGGTCGATTAGTAGTGGTGCGTGTGGTTTCTGAGTACTTGTGGGTTACGAGTTCTCTGAGTTAGTGATCGTGTTGAGTGGTTTGAGGGTCTGTTCCAGTTAGCGATAGACTGTGCAGTCATAAATGATCTGGGGCATGGTTGTAGATGGGTTGGTTCTTGTCTAGGGATAGACAAGGATGTGTTTTGCTAATGTGTGTTGATTATGGTCAAGTCAGGGAGAACTTGTACCGAGAGATGATTTCTTTAGTCTTTGCTATCCTGAAGGATTGGCTGTAAAACATACCTATCCAAGCAAGCAATATATCAATCGTCGATCAACCTCTGGGAATTTATCTCCACCCAACTAAGCACTTTAATAGCAAGTTTATCAAGAAAACCCGATTTTGCCTGATTTGGCCCCAAAGTGTGATTTTTTGATCCAAGGGTTTTTGACGTGATTTCATTTGTGTTATTGATTGGTAGGACATGTGGGAATACATCTAGACCCATCTTGGTCATCATCCACCCACGAGCAGGTTGTATTTACCGATCTGGATTTTGGCTCGGTTTCAGTGTACCTTTCCTTCAAACTAAAAAAGCCTCAACTTTGGCCATGATTTTCATAATTGTTTATTGGAATAGGTTCTTCATAACCTAGAGAAGATCCTTGCAAAATTTCATATCATTTGGATCTACGGATCAAAAGTTCCATCTGAGGAGAGGCCAGAGCTAGAGTTGGAGAAGATTTACTAAGCCTTTAGATGGCTAACTCTTCCTCCCTCTCATATGATATTAGGGTTCCTTGCGTTGGAGAATTGTGTGTGTATGTGCTCTAGGTTTAAAACTCTGTTATCCTAAAAGATTGGCTGTAAAACATACCTCCCCAAGCAAGCAATATATCAATCTTTGATCAGCTCCATGGATCTATCATGTGTTGATTGATTTGCTCTTGATTTGGTTGGTTTTGATCTCTCCTCTTCGCTTTTCTTGATCTTACTGTGCCAAGGACGTGTAAGACATAGAGACAACCTCTGAGAATCTATCTCCACACTTTGATAGCAAGTTTATCAAAGTGTGGAGAATCACACTTTGAGTCATCTAGACTTCTTTTCTTCTTAATATAATGATACGCAGCTCTCCTGCGTGTTCGAGAAAAAAAAAGATAGCAAGTTTATCAAGAAAACCTAGTTTTTCTTGATTTAGCCTCAAAGTGTGATTTCTTGATCTGAAGATTTTTTACATGATTTTTTTCATGTTCTTGCTTGCTAGGACATATGGGAATACATCTAGACCCATCTTGGTCATCGTCCAGCCACGTGCAAGTTATATTCGCCGATTTTGATTTTAGCTTGGTTTCGGTGCACCTTTCCTTCAAGCTAAAAAAAGGTCTCAACTTTGGTCATGATTTTCATGATCGTTTATTGAAATAGGTTCTTGATAAGCTAGAGAAGATTCCTGTAAAATTTTATGTCATTTGGATCTACAGATCGAAAGTTCCATCAATTTTCGAATTTAAAATCAGGCGAAAAACACTATTCGTTCTTGAAATTACTGTAGCAGTGGACTGACAAGCACTGTGGCAGCGGCCTGACCTGGATTACTGTAGCTTTGCCTAATTTTACTGTCCATAGCGGTCGAACCACCGTCAGACTGCTAGGGTTGTTAAAATATGTTTTGCTCGATTTTGATCGGATCTTTTTCTTGTAATTATTTGTTTCTAATCTTTTATAGCTTCCATAGCTACTAGAGTGAAAAGTTTTACTTCCGCTCAAAGAAAAAAACTGAAAAGTCTTAGAATTAATTTGGGTTCCTATTCACCTTCTCTAGTCGTCATACTAAAACTAGCCATGCATGCGATGCAGAAATCACTGGTGCAATACAGTGTACCGTGTTTAAAGTTTAAACCACCATTAATGCTTTAATTACTTTATGAAACTAGCCAATCTTTTTGGAAACTGACAAAAGGATGAGTGATCTATGACAAAGATAAGTGGGATAATACTGGCCACGTAACTGAGCAAATGCTGTAGACGCAATTTTGAGGTCCAAGGAAGCAAATGTATCTTGCAATTGATGTTTAAACCATCAATATTTCCTACTGGTTAAACTATCAAGAGGCTACTGTTTTACATGATCCATTAAACTAGGCAAGTGTTTGTTCATCAGGTCAATGAAATTAACCACCTAAAAGCGGATCGATGACAGAGAAAACCAGGATGAAATTAGCCATGTAATCTGGGAAGGCAAATGAACCGTATGTCTTATGCTTAAACTACCAGCAATTTTTGGTGACTAAAATAACACGTTACCATCTCTTGGAAAAGGTATTGCAGTTAGCTCAGCCAAGTAGACTACCGGAAAGGCGATCAATGAAAAAGAAAAGCAGAATGAAGGTAGCCACATGTAATCTTTGAATCGTCTAGATGATTTACCAAACCTGAGAAAAAACGGAACTCATCAATGTACCTAGTGGTTTTTTAAAGACATCAATGTAGCTAGTTGTAAATTAACAAAGTTAACATTTTGTGACCTGGGTGAAAAACAAATATTGTTGTGACAACAAAATTAACCATATAGTCCAAGAGCAACAACAGAAACACATATTATGAATACCTATACGTGACAGTATCAACAATTTTGCACTAACAAGTAAAATTACTGTTGGTTACTACGAGGGCATTTCGGTAATTTCCCAATTGAGAAAAGGAAAAAATGCAGGTGGGGCCCACCTATCAGTGAGCCACGCGAGGAGATAAGGGGGAGGAGACTGCATCTCCTCCCCGTGCGTGTGCGCGTGCTTATGCGGGCGCTTCGGCTTCGCTAGATCTGGCGCACCGGCTGGGGATTTCGGCGGCGCGTGGGGGAGACGGCGACTGGAGAGGTGGCGACGGGGGCGCGGCTGGCTCGGGTTCCTCGAAGCCGGCCGCTCGCGTCACCTCGCCACAAATTCCCCATCTCCTCTTCTTAAGGCCCCATTTCTCCACCGTTGCGGTACGTCTCTTCCGATCCGGGCTTGCTCCTTTTGGGTCTTCTTCCTCTCTGTTCTTCGGGTTGTGTGGAGGATTGGGGCTTCGGCACCATCTCCGATTGAAGCCTTTGCTTTCGATTTCCCGTGTGAACCCTATTGTGGTGTGAGGGGAAATCCGAAGGTTGAAGGTTGACTCGAGGGAGGACGGAGGCAGTGACGGCTTCCCGTTGCCTTTGAGTGCACTCAGCCGGTGCATTCTTGTGTTCTTGTGTGGCATCACCTTGACCTTCGACTCCGGCGTAGGCTATCCAAGGTCGGAGAGGGCACTGTATCTCTGTCGACCATACTCTTCTTCTGCATCGGCACAAAGGAGTGCTAGGTTTTCTGGGACAGCACTTTTGAGTGTGCCTTGCCCTGTTCTTCTTGTTCTTCACCGACTTGAGTTGCTTCTGGACGGCTTTGAGTGCCGTCTGCACCGTGAGTATATTGATCCTTCTGCATATTGTGGCAGCAGTACTTGTTCTTAATTTCAGTTCAAGTACTTGGGAATGCTATGTTTATTTGTGGGCTTAGACCTTGCTCTGGGATGAACTAGCCGATTACTAAATTTGGTCTTGATAACAGAATTAGATTTGATCTCTAGTGGTTTGGCTTCTACTGAGTGTACCGTAGCTAGTTGTATTTCTATTGAGCAGATTTGTTAACATGCAACTGAAATCGCTGAGTATGCAGTAGTCTCTTTTCAGTTCTGTTCAGATTAGATTATTTCTGTGCAGTAGTCTCTTTTGTTCAGATCTGATTCAGTTCAAATTATTTCTGTGCTCTGTTATTGGTTACTGCTTATTCTTCATAACTCTGTGAGAATATTGTTTGTTATTCCGGTGCATGTGAACACTTAAAACTGAAATTCAAGTTGGCTTTCCACTGTCTTTGCACGGTTCTGACAGTAGAAACATATTTAGAGCTCAAATCTTGATTTCTGGTTATCAGATCGTTAATGAAGAGTTTCGATATTAGCATGAGAGGACTAAGATCAAAAATCTTGAGCAACTCTGTTCTGAGAGCAATTTTAAAGCAATTATTTTGTCATATGCTAGATTTAATTGCTTCCCTGTTTATATAACTGAGAGACATGTTGTTTTCAGTAGTTTTGTGGTTATATTCATTGAATATTTACATGTGTATGAATGGTATGATGGAATTACATGATTAAATGTCATTTATATTCTGCTGGAAATATTTTAAATATATGTTTAATATAGCTAGAATTAAAACTGAAAATAGGCTCATAGTGCTTTATTTGCAGCAATTACCATCCAATTAATATTTCTGAGACACTCCAAAAGACAGTATCCATGAGATGATAGGGGAAAGCAGGATGAAATTAACCATGTAAATTAGGCACTGTGGAAACCTGAGTAAGCAAATATATCATGTGAGCTTGTCAGACCTACGTTTGAACTACCACTGTTTCCTTGTCGATAAAATAACAAATTATCCCCTGTGAATTACCGAAAAGGCAATCAGTGACAAGGAGCAGCAGGAGGACATCAGCCATGTAATCCCAGGAACCATGTAGCATGTACCCACAAGCTCAAACCACCAACACTTTCCACTCAGTAAAATATCACTCCCATCACATTTTTTTTATAAGATCCTGTGGAAGCTTTCATGCAGCTACCATGAAGCCCACATGCTACCAAACAAGCCCAGGACAGCACCTTAACCTTCAACCCCTATAATACCCACAATCACACACACCAAACCACACACATTTCAATCCCCCTCTTGCCCCCCAAAACTCTTGCCTCTTGATTGGCACAATGCTCACCACCACAACACATAGCAGGCACCATGCATTTGAGAAGAGCCCTAGTCACATGAAGAACATAGACAGGAAGCTGCAGGCCATGAGCCACGCGAGCAAGTACATGCAGAGGATCTACCCTCTGGGCATCCAGAGGACCAGCTCCAACCTCACATTGTCATCCCTCTCCCTATCACAGAACTCCAATGACTCGTCACTCAGCAGCTCAAACTCTAGCTGGGAGCCAAAGGTGCCTCTGCTGTATGGTGGCACATTTAGCCCCTGGGGAGATGTGCTTGTGTCCTTGGAGAGGAGGAGAGAAGATGACGAGGTGAGTGATCATGATGTTGAGGGGGAGGAAGAGTCTGATTGCAGTGAGCCAGGGAGCTTGCATAGGTGCAGTTGGATCACCAAAAACAGTGGTAAGAAATGCTTGCTTGCTAACCTTTTCGCTTATTTTCATGCATATATATTTTTCACTTGATATTTTATCTGATGGACAGATTCTAAGAAACCATAATCTCAGCCAACTTAACAACAGTATACAGCAAAAAAATAATCTTGCCTACGAACATCGGTTTCTTGTACAGGAGAAGAACAGGATATTGGATAAGTAGTGAAGGATGCAAAGAAAGATTAATTAATTAGTTTTGCACCAACTTATAAATACAATAAGTTTGGACAGAAAATCAACTCTCCTCAACAAAAAGGAAGTTTGGATAGCAAATGGGACAGCCTTATTCTTTAAGAAACGGTTAAGTCGACATCACTGACTGATGAAACTCTGATTTGACTAAGCTTCAGTCGTCACTTGCTGATGGCTTGAAGAAAAATATTCAGTTGACAATAATCCGAAAGGGACTTCTCTCCAGTTCGCTGTAGTTTGTTGAGCAAACATAAATTTATCAGAGAGAGAGAGAGAGAGAAGGATAAGAAAATAAAACTGATCACTCACTGATATCCATATTGTGCAGATGAGGCATACGTCCAGTTCCACGACGAGTGCTGGGGCGTCCCTGTGTACAACGACAAGTATGATACTGCCCCGTTTCTTCTCGTTTTCACTTGCTGCATGTATAATTTCTGCACTGTTAATAGTCCATCTTGGTTTTATAAATATCCGTTGTAATTTGCAGCCGTCTGTTCGAGCTACTGGCGCTGTCAGGGATGCTCATAGACCACAGCTGGACAGAGATACTCAAGAGAAGAGACATGTACAGGTATCTCTCTGAGCATCTGTGCTCTCGGTATATACGCAGTAGTGATTTCTTCAGGGTTAAATTTGTCCATGTTGGTGACATATGGCTGCGAATGATCGATTCAGCAAAGCTTTTGCGGACTTCGATCACAACGCGGTGGCGAGGATGGACGAGAACGACGTCGCTGAAATAAGCGCCAACAAGGAGCTCAAGCTGGCGGAGTGCAGAGTGCGGTGCGTCGTGGAGAACGCCAAGTGCATTCAGAAGGCGAGTGCATGGACTCGATGAACTGCTTTATTTAACTCCCAAAGTTTAAATCACTGCAGAAATTTGCAAAAATATTTCTGAAAGACACTAAACTAATGAAACACAGCATAAACAAAACTAATTTGGACTACGATGTCCCGTGCGACTTTCCTGAACGGCCAAAGCTTTTTGGGTGGTTGTTGCGTAAGTGAAACTTAGCGATCGAACGCATGCGTGGCGCAGGTGGCAAAGGAGTTTGGGTCGTTCAGCGGGTACATCTGGGGGCACGTGAACCACCGGCCGATGGTGGGCAAGTACAAGCACCACAAGTACATCCCGTTCCGGACGCCCAAGTCGGAGGCGGTGAGCAAGGACCTCGTCCGGCGGGGCTTCCGGCTCGTCGGCCCCGTCATCGTCTACTCCTTCATGCAGGCCTCCGGCATGGTCATCGACCACCTCGTCGACTGCTTCCGCTTCCCGGAGTGCGTCCGCCTCGCCGAGCGCTCGTGGGGCATCACCAACGTCGCCACGTAGCCGCCGCGTGCATGCCGGTCGCTTGCTCGGCGTTCCAATGTCTTCTCTACGCAAGTTTTGTTTTTCTTTCAGAATACGCAGGAGAGCTGTGTATCTTTGTTTTTACACTTTTTTTTTTGTTTGGATTCGGTAATGCTTGGACTGTGCATTGCGTGCTGGTGCTGTAGAGTAGTATTAAGTTATGGTGTTTCCCTTTTCTTCTTCCCACGTGGGAAGTGGTAGCGTAACTGGTTTGTAAGAATAAGTTAAGAACATCTCCTTTTGTTTGGGCCTAACTAAGGTCTTGTATGAGAATGGAGCCCGCAATTCAGAGGCCCAATAGAATAGATTATCCATATGTAGCATTGCCCTGAAGATCCTTCAATTGAGTCCAACTATTTTGTATGAATCTTTGATGCATCAACAAGAGGTGATGATGTGATGTCTTCTCGCTTCTGGTTGACCAGACGATTTGTTTTGCCTGTGCTTATGGCATAATGTAGCTGGCTAGTAACGAAAAGGAACTTAATTGGAGCAGCATGCTACCAGATTTCACAGCAAAAAGAACAGAAAGGACGTCTGACCGGAACAAAATGGTGAACACAAAAACCTGGCGACAAAGACAATTACAAGTAGACAAATTCAGACCGCAAAATGATACTGCTGAGTACATGTTTGCGAAGGTAAAAACATTGCTGATCAAAGGTACAAGATGTAATAGAGTTGCATGTTTTAACGCTTCTGCAACTTCTCAGAAACTCTTTTTAACTATAAGCAGAAAGGAAACAGCATTACCGGACAAGGTAGGATATGCAATTACATCACAGCAACAACGCAACCTGACAAATGAGATCCTTCTGGGATCATGTAGCAAAAGCACAATGAGATATACCCGCGGATTTTCTGAAGCAAGTTCTAAATCATTCTTCAATCAATGGGCTTGATCAACCCGCGTAACGTGGAATGAAAAACAGAGAATAAAGCAACACAAATAGACAATATATATGAATGTATATATAATAATATCTAATGCTTTCTTACAACGAGTGTACACAATACAATGGCAACAGCCAAGCATTGGCAATGCCATCACACTCCCCCATAATAGCCCATACCGTGAAAGATGTTACAGGGCATATATACCGAAAGAGCAACGCACCGCCCATATATTAAAACTACGCACAGAAGCATCAATATCCTGCTGCAAACACATACATCAGAGACGGTCTTATTCTCCTTATACCTACCAGTAGAGGACCATGGCACAACACGACTGCTGATGCATATGGCATACCCCTGTTTTGGCCTACATTACCTTACCTTGATACCTTCTCCTCTATTGCTTTTAAAACTGGCAAGAAGTGCCCAGCCTCTGCGTCAGCCATGCACCGCGGGCTGCAGTTTGCTTCCGGTCATGGAACATGCTTGGAAGCAGCTCCTGGAACTTCTCAAGGAATGCACTCCACGCGTTGGCGCTCAAGCCTGACAGCTTCACAAAACTGGAGCTGGGAAGGAGCATCTCGTTGGCACTCCAACCTCCAGACTGATGCTCACTACGATTGCCACTATAGATGTAGTTAGTTTTAGTAGTTACCCTGTTCTTCGGAACACCACCATGGCGTTTTCTGTTTCCACTGAAGCTAAGCCCCTTCAGTGAGATCAATTTTGAGGCGGAAGGAGTCCACTTAGGAATTGGGCTGTTGTAGGTGCCCACGTCCTCCTTGCCAAGCTCATTGCTGTCATCATCATTGCCTTCAGCTAGTTTTGACAGTGGGTTCCTGGAACTTCCCCTCATAAGCCCAAACTTGATGGAAAATGATGCTTCAAATGTAGCTGAATCATCCTCAGAGTCAAGATCAAACTGGGTGGACTCGTCATCGTCATCATCTTCTTCAAAGTCAGCTTCTGGAAGAAGCAACTCCCTTTCCTCAGCACACTTCCTTGCCTCCATGCACAGAACCTCGAGCTCACTTGGCTCCTCTTCTTTCCCAGTGAACTGCCTGCTCATCATCTCTCCTATCTCAGACAAGCAGAGGCCGTAAGCCGCAGCTTCCTTGAGAAATGTTGTTGAGAGGACCAGCACCCTGAGACTTGCCTCATGGATCATGGGCAGCTCCATGCGAAGCATTTCAGCATCTTTTATAGGATCCAGATTTGCAATGTATTCAAGCTCTTCCTCAGAGAAAGGAATAGATGACTGCGGCCAGTGGATCCACTCAAAGTAAGGGTCCTCCAGGCTCTCGGGCAGACAAAGGCCGTGATCAATAGGAATGAGTTCTGTCTGTGCTTCAAACCTGCCAGGTCCAGTATCAAGCTTCCTGACCAGAAGATTTCCTGCATGCCTGTCTGTGTTGAAGATTCTGATATCAAGTATGCCAATCCTGTGAACAGCAGAGACAGGAAAGCTTGAAGTTCCATGGTCACTGGCATCATAGTCATGAGGGATGAACTGCTGCAATGATGCAATCTTGCTAAGAGCAAGCGGTTTGCTGTCACTGGCCTTAGTTTTGCAGTCAACACCTTCATTCACATGGAACACACTGTGGGTGATCTTTACCAACATAGTAGGAGGAACATTTGCAAAATTCTTGTTGTCAAGGAGGTATGCGGCGACCTCTCGGAACCCTGTCTCACCAACACGTACTGATCTTTTAAGGCCTGGCTGTCCAAGGGACTTCCCTACAAAACCTTTAGGATTATTTGGAGCAAACGGTTCCTCGTCAGTTGGCTTAACTATTGCAACACGTTCACCCCAGATGTCCCTGAAGTAGTAGGCACCACCCATCCCACCACGAACAGCTACTGGGTCAACATCATTTTGTATTCCCTTAATAATATCCTTAACCAACTGCTTCATCCTAGTAGAAGGGCTTGAGCAACCCAGGATTTCAATGACTCTACTGCGATCACACTGCTGAACTTCCTGTCCATTAGGAGAGAGGCAAGGTGTGGAGCAGCTTCTATGCATGTGATTCCTGGTGAGAAGCAATGGTGAGTCATTCCGAATGCAGCTGAGATCATTGTTCAAAACTTGATCGCCATATGACAGCGAACTCTCCTCAGTGGAAACATTAAGGGCTATCTGCAGCTTCTTTTTTACAGTGTGTGCATTTTCTCCTCGTTCCAGTTCAATGCCCAGGACAGAACCATTGTCAGTTTGGACAAACACGCGCTTCCAACTAAGTGATCTACCCTCAATTCTGTCCTTTGAGGGGTAGTCACTGCTCAAGCTGTGATCCAGGACTGCAACAGCCATCTGTGTCTGAACAGGACTCTCAAATTTCTGAGGCATAGATTGCCAGAAAGAAACTGGCTGCCTCCTTCCCTGTGCCGCACCAAGAACCACCTGTACTGGCAACAAGAGGGAGAGCAAACAATCTTCGAACAACCTATAGTTGTCGATGTAATGAATAGTCAACGCTCAAGTAGCTCATGGCTTTTCATGTCCAAGGGTACAAATTAAAAGATGCTTTGACGTCTGAAATGGAGCGCTACACATTTAACTGATGATATAGATCCTGCAAAACAGCAAAAGAGATATAAACCACAAGAACTCAGGATATTGCACCGTGCATGATTAGTTCATCATTACTTGTACCTAGAAAAATGAGTAAAAAACACTGGAACAAGCTTTGAATATGTTAATCAAGATAATAACAATAGTGCATCGAAACAGGGTACAAATGGAAAAGACAGAACAAATGGAGGAATTCTGTGGAAGTTTGGCATTGCACATATTATTGCTACACCAAGGTAAAAGGAAGTTGTAATAGTCTGAAACTAAATTTCCATTTCATTCATATAGCAAGACTGCGTGCGAGTAACATTTTAAGGTGCTGAACTCAAATTAAGTGCCTTTTATGTTCTTACTGTATGAAACATGAGGATCGAGATTTAGTATAACTGGCCTAATCACAAATCGCAAGTGGATATATATTAGAACAAAAAATATATATTTCGCGCACTAGAATTATCAACTCTAATATTATACACGATTCGATGGATGCGGATTGCTGCAGATTTAAGCTAGGTGCAGCAAGTATTAGAGTTAATGAGCTCTACAACATCTCCACGACTCCGCCCGAAGTCCATCAAAATTTCACAGAAGACAGTGGAAACGAACACCTTGCCGTCCAAAACAAAATTCCATCAAAATTCCACCCCAAAAATGTGGCATTTTGCAGCTTGCATCAAATTCTTCACAGTCACACCACTCAAAACAATCCTGCTCATTCCCGCCAGAAACGCCACCCCGAAGATCCAAAAACCCTACAGCTCGGCCCGCACTAACCGTAAGGGGATCGGACTCACCGGAAGGGCGGACCTGGGCGGCCGCGCGCGGCGAGGGGGGCAGCTTCTTCCCGCAGGGGTAGGAGACCCAACGGCCGAGACGTCACCGTCGCCGATCCGACGATCGAGACAGGCCGTACGCCTCCGTCGGTAGTGGTGGCGGCGCGACGCGACGGGACGGGACGCGCTCTTCCTTTCCCTCCCCAGTTATAAGGCTTAACTCGCCCTCAACCCGTAGGACGGGTTAAACTAATAACCGTGGGTAAGGTGAGGTAACCACATCCCCTCTATAGTTGTAGCTATGGCGTTCTACCAATATAGCCCTCGCTAATCTCGGCGCAGTTGCGACGGGATTCTGTTTAGCCATGGCCGGAAATAGGTCGCACGCATTTTGGGAGGCGCTTAGCTGGAAGATTTTTTTTTTAGAAATGATTGCCTAGAAGATTGGTCCTGCGATGGCGATATCTTTGGAGGTTGTTTGGGATCCATGAATCCTACGGTCTTATCTCTCTACTGCGTATTTAGACCCTGTTTGCGACGCAATAAGAAAATTTTCCTTTCTTAAGCCATTTTTTGTTCCCCGTCATAGATTCATAGTTGACACCCATACGTGACACGTTATTTTTGGCTTTGCCTTTTGGCTTTTAGGTATAATTTATGGTTTTTAGGTTATTAAGTAAGGCGAAGTAACAGAAACTCACGTGCGGTTTTAGTCAATATAAATGAAGTCGCTACAGTGTATTATACAATTAACTTACAAAACTTGTCTTTAAAAAATACTTTATTTAAAAGTTAGTTACTATAAAAAATCAAAAAATAAATTTTAAAAGTTAAGAAAAAGAAATCTGTAATTTTCTTTTTGTCGTGGTTGTATCAACCCGGCATGGCGAAAGCGATTAAGCACCAACCATCTGAACTGAACCTTTTCTGGCGTTTTCGAAAGGCACACGAACGCGATGAGCCGAGACGGTGCAACCAAACAAACGTACCATCAGTGATCACCGTCGAAAGGCAGTTAGGCAGGAACACAAACATGCGTGCATACATGCATCGATTGAGACCCTTCCCCCTAAGAAAGAAGCATGTGCCAGGGGCCATTCTGAAAAAGAAGTAAACCCTAAGGTGGCTGAAAGCGTGAAAATTGTGTTAAAACAAAAAGGCCCAAAGCACCGACCATCAATACTTTCGCTCGGAAGCCTCTAGAACCAATTGCGTTCTCCCGCGGGGCATCAACGGCCGAGATCTCGCCACGATGCCAGTTAGAGGGGATCGTGTCCCCTGCGAGGGAAACAGCCCCGGGTCTTTGGGCGATTCTCAGCCGCTGGATCTCGAATGAACAGTGCAGATTTGGACCGGATCAAGTAGACAGAGTCCGACCGACGTGGGGTGAGGACCCTCCACATGGAAGCGACCGGGAGGCGCCGATGCTTGGACCGAATCGGAGTTGAAGAAATGCCACGCTTGTACTGGCTAGATAAGTGTCCGTTGCGAACAGTAATGGGTTATGGTTTCTAAAAGTCAAAAGATATAGTCTTTTTCTTTGTATTATTTATAGAGATAATAATGTTGTTTTTTATTGATTCCTTTTTTAATTAAATATTTAAAAAAACTAATAATATTATAGTATCATTTCAGCAAAAAGTAATAATGCTTTATAACAGAAGAAAGGAAATGCAGTGCAGGTGCTTTCACGCCGTACAGCAAGTGTACGTGCGTGTGTTACGCATTCGTGCCAGTACTATGTGTGGGGCGACTGAGAATTGATGGATCAGAGTCTACAAACGATTACTCAATTGTTCCCATGAAACTCTCATGAACTACAAAAGCGCCGGCCAGTAGTTGGAACATATAGACCATTTCTTTGTAGAAAGAATCGAACTAGAAAGTCTGGGGCGAATCAAAAAAATTTAGTTATAACTCTGCGTGCGCACTTGTACAGCATCCATTTTTGGACTTGATCTTTCAAGGAGAGAAGGTCTAGTGAATTGGCATCTAGAATCTTATTCCGTCTGAACTGGCGTCCATTTACGATCGTATATACGTAATGCACACGCATTCATGGATATATGCGCTTTCATTCATCGTATGTAATCGAACTGGCCGAGATATGTTGGATGGGATCGAAAATGGAAACATGAAACAACGAAAATGCTCCAGGATTATTTGAGGTCTAGCGTTTCCCCGGCCATTCTGCAGCAGCTAAACCTTGTGGATTAGGGCATGTACAATACACGATGCTCATATATGAATGCTTAAAGAGAGAGAATATAGCCACATCATCAAGCACCCATACAAAAGTTATTTCCTCCAATGCAAGCATCTCTTCCATGGGTGCTTAGATGCTATATTATCTATTAATAGATATAGTTATACACATAAGCATCTACTAACCACCGATGTTTATTTAAGCATCGGTGCTTCAAAATAAGCACCTTAGAGCATGTACAATGCAGGCGCTTAGAGAGGTGCTTAGCAATGAAAAACTGTTTTTTCTTGCCACATAGGATAGATAAGGTGCTTGTTTTGAAGCATCGATGCTTAAATAAGCACCAGTGCTTAGTAGATGCTTATGTATATAACTGATTCTATTAATAGCAAATATAGCATCTAAGCACCCATGGAAGAGATGCTTGTATTGGAAGGAATAACTTTTGCATGAGTGCTTGATGATGTGGTTATATTCTCTCTTTAAGCATTCATATATAAGTATCTTGTATTGTACATGCTCTTATCTATCTTATGTGGTAAGAAAAATCTGTTTTTCATTGCTAAGCATCTCTCTAAGCACCTGCATTGTACATGCTCTTAGAGATTCTGCTGCTCTTAGTCAGTGGTTCACACTCACAGCGTTAGATTCTCACATATGCGGTGAAGGTCGACAATGGTGGTTTCGTTAGTATTTACATAAATAAAAACAATCTCTTTCATTTTAAGAACAAGAAAATACCTCAATAATCAAAAAAAAAGAAAAATCTAGAAATCCTCCTATTAATCGTGTTAAAGTATATCCTCTGCAAAACCACTATTGGCCATCCGGCAACAGACTTCTGAAGTCACCGACGCTATCTCCCGAAGTCACCGGCGCTTAGTCTCGTGAGGCATTCATTTCTATAAATAGAATCAATTTTCTACTTTTTGGTTGTAACCTCTGTACTACACATACACTTGATGTATGCTTAATATTGCGTGAGTCAAAACGCTTTCATGGTATTGGAGCACTCCTGCTCCTGAACCTTTTGCTTCCGCCCCCAGCGCTCGTTTCTTTTGACGAGCGACGCCACCTCCCGACACCCCTTCCAAGCATCATCCCGTGAAGGCTTTTATTCCCTTTTCTCTTGAACTTCACCCATCAAACTATTCTCGATGGCATGAGCTTTTTCTGGTGCTGGTAGGCAAGTACGGTGCCAAGAAGCAAATCAACAGCACCGCATGCCCACCAAACGACCCGAACTGGGAAACAAATGACTTCATCATTCTGCCCTTGATCTGTGCTTCCATCTCCGAGGAGATCTTGGGGGATCATTCTCACCCCTGACACCTCGACGCGCACTATCTGGAAGAGCATCGAGGATCTCTTTCGTGACAATAAGAAGGCACACGCTCTGACCCTGGAAGTCGAGTTTTGTAACTTGGCGCAAGGTGATATGTCCATCATGACATACTGCCAAGTGCCAAAAGCTCAAGGCCTATGCCGACGACCTCGCCGACATTGATCAAAAGGTCTCCGATGACACTCTCGTTCTCACCCTACCTCGTCCGCGGTTTCTCTCAATAACTGGGTATTGACTATGATGAGATTTTCAGTCCCGTTGTTAAGCCAACCACCATACGGACAATTCTCTCTCTCGCTCTTTGCAAAATTTGGCCTATCAATCAACTCGACGTCAAAAATGCCTTCCTTCATGGCACATTGGCTGAGACCGTCTATTGCCAACAACCACCTGGCTTTGTTGATCCGGATAAACCTTCCCATGTTTGTCAGCTCAAAAAATCGGTCTACTGTCTCAAACAAGCACCCCATGCCTAGTTCAGCCATTTCACATCCTACCTTTTGTCTATTGGATTCCATGGATCCAGCTCCAACTCCTCTCTTTTCATCTCCCACAATGTTATATGTTGACGATATAATTCTTACGATTTCTAGCAGTCGTCTCCTTCAACACATCATTCATTCACTTCAACGTGAATTCGCCATGTCTAATATGGGCACCCTCCACTATTTCCTTGGCATTTCTATTCGTCAAGACAAACATGGAATGGTTCTCTCCCAACAACAATATGCCACTGAAATCCTCGATCGCGCCAACATGGACTCGTGTAATCCTTTCTCTACTCTACTTGAAACTTAGTGCAAACTTCCTACCTATGTTGGCGAGCCCATCACCAACCCAACTCTTTACCGCAGCTTGGCTGGTGCCTTGCAATATCTTACATTTACTCGACCTGACCTTGCTCACACCATCCAATGGGTTTGCCTCTTCATGCACGATCCGTGTGTGCCGCATTTCAATCTACTCAAGCATATACTTTGGTACCTTAAGGGCACTCTTACCTTTGGCCTCCATCTTACTTGTTCTTCATCAAGTGATCTTGTTGCCTACTCTGATGCCGCCCACAATAATGTCGTGAATGAAGGACTCTAGAAATCCCCCTTGTGGTGCGAAGAAACTCTCACCTTGACCGTACGATGTGGCAGCGAAGCTAGAGGAGCTCTGCCCACCGAAGTGTCCAACCCTGGGTATGCTTTGAACGCTGAGCTCTACCCTACGTATGCTGCAAACCCTGATGCTGTGTAGTGCTCTCTAGAAGCATCTAGGAGGCTTGTATCATCATCGGAGGACTCGTCATCACCCCCACGTTGAATTGGACTCGTGTAATCCTTGCTCTACTCTACTTGAAACTCAGTGCAAACTTCCTACCTATGTTGGCGAGCCCATCACCAACCCAACTCTTTACCGTAGCTTGGCTGGTGCCTTGCAATATCTTACATTTACTCGGCCTGACCTTGCTCACACTATCCAATAGGTTTGCCTCTTCATGCACGATCCGTGTGTGCCGCATTTCAATCTACTCAAGCATATACTTTGGTACCTTAAGGGCACTCTTGCCTTTGGCCTCCATCTTACTTGTTCTTCATCGAGTGATCTTATTGCCTACTCTGATGCCGCCCACAATAATGTCGTGAATGAAGGACTCTTGAAATCCCCCTCGTGGTGCAAAAAAACTCTCGCCTTGACTGTACGATGTGGCAGCGAAGCTGGAGGAGCTCTGCCCACCGAAGTGTCCAACCCTGGGTATGCTTTGAACGCTGAGCTCTACCCTACGTATGCTGCAAACCCTGGTGTTGTGTAGTGCTCTCTAGAAGCATCTGGGAGGCTTGTATTATCATCGGAGGACTCGTCATCACCCCCACGTTGAATTGGAGGCTGCAAGATGAAATGATATTAGTCATAATAAATATTCCGGATGTACAATGCGAATCTCATACCTCTCGAATGTGCAGCGAAGATGAAGAATGGGGAGCAGTAGTCTGTGCAGGTGGTGCGGACGTCAAAAGTGATGCATCTCGACGACAGACCTCCTCGTCGGTATGATGCATGGATGATCAGCAGCTAGTACTAAGACGCTAGGTAGACTCGGTAGATTGTAATGGCCGACCAGACTCGCTAGGTCGCGATGACCTGGCGGGTGAGCATGGTGCCCCCATTGGGTGGCTTATATGCACAGTGTAATCCGTGGAATGGCCGCAACATAGGTTGTGCACTATTTTTTGGACTACTTTAGGATGTACTTCATAGTATTCTGCAGGGCTGGTGATGTCTCCAGGCTGGTGATGGTGAGCTCATATGCCCTTGCGATGCGATGCGCCCACTTCAGCTGAGTAACATACGAAACAGGTTCTGTAACGATCAGTATGAATTTCTTAAATGAAATGATAAGAAATTAGAACTGTCTTACGTTGTCATGTCACTGCGAAGCACTGTGGGGATCGATCGAGCGTTGCAGACTTTCCTCGTGTGTGATCTACTTGGGACGATCTAGTGGAGAAATGGTGAGTCTGCTGCGTGATCGGGGTACATACCACTCCAGGTACTCATTGTACATCTAGACATCGTACGAACACAGCTCCATGACGACATCGAGGTACGCCCTATCCGTCGATACCGTCATACATTATTGCTGCAGTGCTCGCCAGTTCGTACCATGCCGACCAGCCCTTGATTGTCTGCATTTCCAGAATCATCAATGTTACATAGTAAGACATATAAAGTGTACACATTAGTCAGATAGAATTTGACTCACCAGTGTACGGCTTGTGGTAGGAACCTGCCATCTAGAGGGGGCACGACCTGGTGCAAACCGAACTGTCGCATCACGCACTGTGATGCGTAAGCCTCCAATATGTACGAGAATACCAGATGGTGTATCGTCGCCCATAGCTCATCGTCCTCCAGGCATTGCAGGGACATCCTATGTGGCGATATACGATCCACAAAATCTACAGTCCATAGACCCTATATGACGTTGTTGTCGTGCAACGACTCAAACTCATTATGCCATAGCAAGTAGCACCTCGACGGTTTGCCCTTCGCCCACCGCAGACGGGCAGTAGTCCACCAGATGCCCATAGTGGGCCCATCTGTTAGGTCGGCGAACTCGCCGAACGGGTGCACTGGTGTCACGATGGTCGGACATTCGATAGAGAAGTGCTCCCAACTCGATAGCTGCTTGAGCACATAGCAGATAACTAGATTGGGGGTACCAGCAGTGGCGTGCTGGCAAGCGTTACATAACCCTCGATACGTGGCGCACAGGACCACACATAACCATCATCTCACCCCACTGAAAGCGAAATGTGTGCGTCTCGGGCCTCCACCTGTCCACCAGTACTGCGAGCAAGCTACCGTTGATGGTAAACTCGTGTTCGATGGAGACCAGTCTCGTAAAGGGCAACAAGCCCATGGCTGGCAGGGTTGGGACGTAGTGCTCGTCCAACACCCACAGACCCCCCCACTCCCCGCAGCTTGAAGGGCGAAGGGCCAGCCGCATCATCCATCATCCATGAGTGGCAATGGCGTTTCTCATCATACAAGTGTTCGAGAAGCTCCGGTAAAACCATACCTTCCAATACATAGGACAAACCAAATATTAGTGCGAAGATTAATAATGACAGTAAAACTTACTTTAGAATACGAACTACATTAATTATGACTAATTAAATAATAGTAATTATAACTAGGATTACGGGAATAACGTCGAAAGTATGTTATAAAAAAATACCCATCTTTCGGCAGAAGCAATCAGCACTGCCGCGTCCTTAATGAGTTATGCACTTCCTTCTCAAAATAATTAGCTACGCACTCTTAATTTTGAGAGTACCTTGCAACAAATAGGATAGATGAAATATTAGTACGAAGATTGATAATGACAGCAACATACTACAAGTCAGTGATTACATGCATGTAACTACATACGAATACTTCGTTAATTACTGATAATTTGATTACTCATCTGAAAAAATTACAAGCCATTCATTATTGTCGTCCTTACCTGAGAGTCCATGTGGAGGTGACCACATGTTTGTGATGAGTAATTGACTCTTGTTTTAGAAAGTTTGAGTTTGGGTTGGGCACTTCCTGCCAAGTCATAGCCTTAGAAGTGATCGGAATCGCCTTCTGTGCAAAGTCGTAGCTTCTGACTGTGGTCGTAGGCTCTTACGACCACATTGGTTGTGGTCGGAAGCCTGTCGGGCAGGTTATGAACTTATTGTCGTCAATCGGGAGCCAGCCGGGTTGTTTACGACCACTCTATCAGCAGTCGAAAGCCGGAAAACAATGTTTTACTCTTTCTGGCCGTGGTCGGAAGGCTGTACGACCACATGGCGTTTACGACCACTCTGACCTTGGTCGTAGGTCACCAGGGAAGTCTACGACTGGTTTTGCCGTGGTCGAAAATCTATTCGACCACGTTGGCCGTGGTCGAAGCCTAGTACGACCACGTTTGGTCGTGGTCGAAGGCAGTTACGACCACACTGACGGAGAACGCGGTCGTAAGGCGTAGTCGGTGGTCGAAAGCAGTCATACGACCACGTTGTCGCAGATTTCTCTTCCTAAGAACGAAAGCGGGTTTCGACCACGTTATGGGCGAACATGGTCGTAGCTCGGTCGGATGCGGTCAGACGAGCTTGGAGCGTGGTCGCAAGTGGGCGACTGCGGTCGGAAGTGTTCAAACGTTGTTGGAAGGGCTTCGACCACAGTGAACCAAGTCGTACGTGATCGAGAAGGGTTTCGACCACGGTGGAAAGCGATGAACGTGGTCGGAAAGTGGTTCGACCACGATGGAATCTCTGGTTTTGGTCGTAGTCTCTGGGAACCGGTCGTATGGACTTCTGAGATAGTCGTATCATCTTGAGATGTGGTCGTAGGACTTAAGAAAGTCTTGATCTATGGTTTCGACCAGTCATAAGTTGGTACAACTTGGTCGGGTAAGTTGGAACTGAAACTTGTGATGGTCGTAGCAAGCTTTAAGGCGGTCGTAAGGACCACTGGGGTGGTCGTATGGTCTATGGTAACGATCGTAGGTCTTGAGAATTAATGTTTAAGTATTTTTGACCGATCGTAGTGAATGTACGACCTTGTGAAGCATGTTTTGAGTTCCTTTTATGCAGATGTCTGTACACATTGTGTTGTGCGGTGCTATGTAATGGTTTGCTTGTCTGTGATGTTTGCAGGACCTTAAGACTAGTCGTGGCGAGGCATGGAGGGCCGAGACTAGGCACGGGCGGTGCTGAGGTCAAGAGCGGCCAGGAAGTGCTGAAGACGACGAGGTCTGTGAGGTGGTTGCAAGCCGAGGAGATGAGGAACCGGAGCTGGAGCTGCCAGAGGACCTTGGAGACAAGTCTTGATGAGGCTTGGAGTGGTCGGGACTAGACATGGGGGATGTCGAGGTCCAGAACGACCAGGGGAAGCCGAAGGAGACCTAGTCTTGCGAGGTGGTTGCAAGCTTGGACGACAAGGCAGGAGGAAGCTTCCGGGAAGGCAGTGGAGTGGCATTTTGGAGAAATGCGGAAAGCTGCAAAGGGAAGCTGTGTCTCTGCCAATGCACAGGAGTTGTTGGCGCTAACGGGCAAAGCAGTGGAGCCGTTGGGTGTAACGGGTAAAGCACTGGAGCTCGTTCTCGCTAGTGGGTAAAGTGAGTTGAAAACCCGGTGTTAGGTGGGGGTTTGCGGGTTCCCCCTCTTTGGTGTGTGAGTGTGTGGCTATAAATAGAGAGGGTAGAGCTCGGGTACTTGTGAGATCCTGATCCTCGAGTTGCTCTGTTCTTCCTTTGTTATTTGTGAGTGTGTGGGTTCTCGGGATGGAGCAAGTGTGCTCATGTATCTCCCAGTTGGAGTGGCTGTAGAAACCTCCATTATCAATCATTCATCTCTCTTCCTCTATTTGTTTTCAGTCGTCTTGAGATGTTGTGATTGACTTGTTTGCGATCTGTTTTGAGAGCTTGGACTTCTTGCTATCCTTTTCTCTCCTCTCTTCTTCGTGAGTCTGCTTTCGTCTTTGTGTGCTTTGATTAGCTCAGAACTGGGAATCTTTCTCAAGGCCACTTGGCCAGTTCATTCCCGAGAGCAGGAGTCGAATTAGAGAAGTTCACTTTACCGGATGATTGTGCGCCTCGAGTCCTTCTGTTCTTGGTTCATCCTCTCAGTTATCACTGTTTGATTTCTTTTGTCGGCTCAGGCAAGTGTTCGACCACGTGGTGTTCGACCATCAGTTGGCTTACGACCACGTGTGTTCGATCGAAGAAGCTAGTTCTTTCGCCCGATTTGTCGTGTGAGTACTTGGGGAGTTTTTAGAAGGCACCATTCACCCCCCCCTCTGTTGCCATTTCGGTCCTACAATTGGTATCAGAGCCGGTTAGCTCTAATTCATAGATCTTAACCGGTCTCAAGAGCCATGGCGACGGACAAGTACTCGACCAAACCTCCCGTCTTTGATGGCCTGGATTATCCCTTCTGGAAGAGCCGAATGGAAACATACATCCAGGCTCAGGGGTATGCCATTTGGCGGAATGTGAAGGTCAGATTCGTTGTTCCTGCCGATGAGAACATCAATGTGGCAAACATGCCCGATGTTGAGGCAAATGCGAAGGCAAGGAACATCATTATCCAGGGCTTGAGTAGAAGCGAGTTCGATCGCATCTCTCACCTGTCGTCCGCTTACGACATCTGGGTGACCCTCGATGCATACCATGAGGGCACCACCCAGATTAAGACGGTCCGACAGGACCAGTTCAAGCGCGAATACAACAAATTCGAGATGCTTGCTGGAGAGTCCCTGGATGAGTGCTTTTCGCGATTTCACAAAATCTTGAGCAACCTCCGAGCGGTCGGTCTTACATACCCCGACTCGGATAACGCTCGCCAAATGCTCGCGGCACTCGATCTTCGTGTCTGGAAAATGAAAGTGACCACCATGAAAGACACGACAGACCTCTCGACCCTGACTCTTGACGCGCTGTACTCGCTCCTCAAGACTCACGAGATTGACGTTGTCTCTCGACGGTCGAAGTCACAGTCGATGGCTTTGGTCACCGATCCCGTTTCTTCTTCCGGGCCCTCTTCGGATTCTTCTTGCGGTTTCTCCCTTGCTGCTCTCTGTGACATAACTGATGATCAGTTAGAGCAGCTTGCGGATGATCAGCTGGCCCTCCTAGCCCGAAGGTTTTCCCATGCCTACAAGGGTAGGAGAGACAGAAAGAGAGGAGGACCCGTGATTTGCTTCGAGTGTGGTGGCCCCAACCACATTCGGGCAAACTGCCCCAAGCTGGAGAAGGGCAAGAACGACTACGGCGGTTCGGGCAAGAACGACTACACCGACAAGAACCGCAACAAGAAGCCTCCAGTACATCCACAAGGCAAGAAGAAGTTCCGCGACTTCGGGAAGGCCAAGAAGCTCTTCCACCGCGTCCTCACGGCGTTCGACGACCTCGACCTCAGCGAGGTGGAGGGATGGAGCGACGACGACGGGGCGGGTGACCAAGTGCCCAAGGATGGCGGCGACGACTTCTCCGGCATGTGCTTCATGGCCCTCGAGGGCGAACTCAGCGACAGCGAGTTGTACTCCGACTCGGACGAGGTAGGCCCCACCTACGACCAGCTCAATCAAGCATTTCTTAAGCTAGGTGGTTTTCATGCTAGAGCTAGAGCTAGGTGTACCGAGTTAGAGAAGGAAGTAGATAGACTGTCACGGGAGCTTACTTCACTTACATCTGCTCCCTCCCGTGACGATTGTGATACATGCTGTGCTTTGCTGGGTGATTTGGAGAAACTAAGGACCTCGCATGATAGTGTGTCCTCCGAGCTTGATGTTGTGAAGGTGGAGAATGCTAGTCTGCTTGCTGAGTTAGAGTTGAGTAGGATGGCTGTTACCCTACTTACTACTGATGAGACTACTTCTCCCACCTCATGTGAGGTTAAGGACATTGCTGCTAGAGGACCTTATGCCATGCTCCTTGATCTGCCCAATTCTTGTGAAAATTGCAATAACCTGAAGATGAACTTAAAACGGGCAGATCATAAAATTGCTGAACTACAAGCTTCTTTACTCGAGCCGATTGATTCATGCTTGAACTGTCCTAAGTTAACTGCTGAACTTGAAGCTGTCTCCAAACAGTTTCAAGAAATGATTGATCATGATAGGAAGTTGGCTCAGTATGCTTCTAAGGACCCTGTTAGCTCACCATGCATTAATTGTAACAAACTAAAATCTGACTTGGTTGCATTGGATGAGAAATGTGTGAAGCTAAGTAAGGACCTACTAGAGAAGCCACTATCTGCTTGTATTGTCTGTGCTAAGAAGGGGGAGAAGCCCCAGGGTAAGGTTGAGACGCTTAGCGACGTGAACCAATCTGCTAGCAGTAGGACTGTCCATTCTGAGTCGGCTGTGCGTGCACAAGCCATTCGTTCCTCTGCTATTGGTTCTTCATCTGCTTCCTTACCTCCTGCTTTTCCCCTTTCTCCCTGCTCTTCTTGTACCTCTCTCTTTCGGGAGTGTCAGTATCTTATGAACACTCTCGAGAGATTTGTAGGTGGCAAGACGAAGCTCAATCTTATTCTAGACCAATCTAAGATCTGCAGATTTAATCAGGGTCTAGGATATGATTTCTATGAGGACATGAGGAAGCATCCACCTGCTATTCTCAGATCCATAGTAGGAGGTGTGATCGAGGTCAAGCCCAGGTCTGATGAAGTCAAATTCAAATCAGCAGGCTTTGCCCAAGGGATCTCTGACAGCAAGGTGAGTTCACCTGCTACCTCGGCTTCTCAGAAGCTGAAGCCCTCGCGTGCTACTTCCACCTCTTCGAAGGTGAGGTACCACTGCACCTTCTGTCAGAAGGATGGACATTTGATCGATCGATGCTTCAGGCGCGCCAGGATCGCGCAGAGAGACCGTGTTGTAGCTCTTAGGCGTATTCAGGGTCAGCCCCAGACCTTGAGTGCATCTAAGACCAACACGAGGTCTAGGTTTGCTTCAGATGCTTCTGATGGGTTTGGGCAGCATCGAGGACTTGGTTTTTCCGAGTTTTCTGGTTTTCGTCCTCATGCTGCTCCGGGTCGTGACTTTCGCCGTCCTGAGGGTACATTTCGTCTCCCCCGTCGAGACAGTTACCCACGGCGTGATCAGCGTGTTGCCGGTGTTCTGACTCGCTCTTCCGTAGCAGTCAGACCCCGCAACAGCCTCAGGTCTGCACACAGACCTTCTTCTTTGAGTAACAGGGAGCGTAGGGTAGATAGAGGTCAGTCGTGCTTGACTACTTCATCTGCTCGATGTGTTGTTCAGTATTGGGTGCCAAAATCACTTTTGATTTACCCCAGTACTGAGACTTTACTCTCTGTTTGACTCAGGTTCGCCGGGTAGGGAAGGACAAGGTTTGGCTTGTAGACTCCGGTTGTTCTCGTCATATGACCGGAGACTCTCGTTGGTTTTCTTCCCTTGCCCGTGCTCCAGGTGATGAGATGATCACCTTCGGAGATGCTTCATCTGGGCGCGTCATCGCAAAAGGTACTGTGCGCATTAATGCATCTTTTATTCTTAAGGATGTTGCCTTGGTTAGTAAGCTGCAGTACAATTTGCTTTCCATTTCTCAGCTTACCGATGACGGTTTCGAGGTAAGCTTCAAGAAAAACAATTGCAAAATTTTTTATTCTTCGGGTAGTCTTGTTTGCGGGATTTCTCGTTTTGGGAGGATCTTTCGTGCTGATTTTTCTGAGTCTTCTGGTGATCCTCTCCGGTGTTTAGTTGCTTCTGAGTCCCGCGACTTGACTTTCTGGCATAGGAGACTTGGTCATATAGGATTTGACCATTTGACCCGAGTTAGCGGTCACGATCTCATTCGTGGTCTGCCTAAGCTCAAGATGGTCAAAGATCTTGTTTGCTCTCCTTGCCGGCACGGCAAGATGGTTGCCGCTTCTCATCCTCCGGTCACAGTGACCATGACCGATGCACCGGGACAGCTGCTCCACATGGACACAGTTGGACCAGCTCGAGTGCAGTCAGCAGGAGGGAAGTGGTATGTTCTTGTCGTGGTCGATGACTTCTCGAGGTATTCTTGGGTGTTTTTCTTAGCCTCGAAGGATGAGACATTTTCACATTTCCGAGGTCTTTTCAGTAGGCTTTCTGTTGAGCTCCCGGGTGCCTTACGAGCGATCCGCAGTGACAATGGCACGGAGTTCAAGAATTCCTACTTCGAGAGTTTCTGTGGTGAGACAGGTGTAGAGCATCAGTTCTCCTCTCCGCACGTCCCACAGCAAAATGGCGTTGTGGAGAGAAAGAACCGTACCTTGGTCGAGATGGCTAGGACGATGCTTGATGAGTACTCTACACCGCGGAAGTTTTGGGCTGAGACTATAGCCACCGCGTGCCATGTATCAAATCGAGTTTTTCTTCGGGCACACTTGCACCGCACTTCTTATGAGCTGAGATACGGGCGAAAGCCCAGCGTCTCTCATTTTCGTGTGTTTGGTTGCAAGTGCTTTATTCTGAAGTCCGGGATCCTAGATAAGTTCGAGTCACGTTCTTGTGATGGGATCTTTCTAGGTTACTCGCCTTCTTCGCGGGCTTATAGGGTCTGGAACTGCGAGTCTAGCAAAATGGTAGAGACCTGTGAGGTAACCTTTGACGAGGCCAGTCCGGGGACTAGGCCTGATATCTCAGGTTCTTTAGAGAAGTCCGAGACCATCTTCGTAGATGACGAGGACGATGGAGATGAGGGTTGTCTACCCGATCCAGTCCCTTATCCACCCCTTGAGGTGCCGTCTTCCACCGCACCTCTAGGTGATCAGCCCATGCCTACTGCTTCCTCCGGAGCTAGTGGCTCTGTTCCTACCTCGTCAGCTCACGAGGTAGAGGCCACTTCTTCATCTCATCTAGGACCTCCCAGACATATCCAGAAAAGGCATCCTTCTGAGCAGGTGATTGGAGACCTGTTCGAGCGTGTTACCCGCTCAAAATCTGGCTTATCTCAATTCTGTCTCCATTCTGCTTTCATTGCCTCCTTTGAGCCCAAGGATGTTTCTCATGCTCTTTCCGACGAGTCTTGGGTCAATGCCATGCATGAGGAGCTAGAAAATTTCGAGAGGAACAAGGTCTGGTCGCTTGTCGAGCCCCCGCGAGGTCACAATATTATTGGGACTAAGTGGGTGTTCAAGAACAAGCATAGCGAGGATGGAGTGGTTATTCGGAACAAGGCTAGACTGGTAGCTCAGGGGTTCTCCCAGGTTGAGGGTCTAGATTTCGAGGAAACCTTTGCCCCTGTAGCTCGACTTGAGGCCATTAGAATCCTGCTTGCCTTTGCAGCTTCTAAGGGTTTCAAGCTCTACCAGATGGACGTCAAGAGTGCCTTCCTTAATGGAGTCATTGAGGAAGAAGTTTACGTCAGACAGCCTCCAGGTTTCGAGAACCCCAAATACCCACACCATGTCTTCAAGCTTTCGAAAGCGTTGTATGGACTTAAGCAGGCCCCCAGAGCATGGTATGAGAGGCTTAAGTCCTACTTGTTGAGTCATGGGTTTGAGATGGGTAAAGTAGACAAGACCTTGTCCATCCGCCGTCATGGCAATGACCTTCTGCTCGTTCAGATCTATGTCGATGACATCATCTTTGGCGGCTCTTCCCATACTCTGGTTTCACAGTTCTCGGATGTCATGAGCACCGAGTTTGAGATGAGTATGATGGGGGAGTTGACCTTCTTCCTTGGCTTCCAAATCAAGCAGTCTCGGGAGGGTACATTTCTTCATCAAGGAAAGTACACTCGTGACCTCCTGAGACGCTTCGATATGAGCGATGGTAAGTCTGTGTCGACTCCCATGGCTTCTACAGCCTATCTTGACCCAGATGAGGATGGCGAGCCAGTTGATCAGAAAGAGTTCAGAAGTATGATCGGCTCCCTTCTTTACCTCACTGCCTCGAGACCAGACATACACTTCTCCGTGTGTCTGTGTGCTTGTTTTCAGGCTTCTCCTCGCGTATCTCACCGCCAGGCGGTGAAGCGCATCTTTCGGTACCTTCGAGCTACCATTGACTATGGTATCTGGTACTCTTCCTCATCCTGTCTTTCCTTGAGAGCCTTTTCGGATGCAGACTTTGCTGGCTGTAGGATAGATAGGAAGAGCACTTCCGGCACCTGCCAGTTCATTGGCACTTCTCTCGTTTCCTGGTCTTCGAGAAAGCAGTCCGGTGTTGCACAGTCCACCGCAGAGGGCGAGTACGTGGCTGCAGCCAGCTGCTGCAGTCAGGTACTTTGGATGGTTTCGACCCTGCGGGACTTTGGGTTAGCTATCGACAGTGTTCCACTCTTTTGTGATAACACTTCGGCGATTAACATTGCTAAGAACCCAGTGCAGCACTCCCGGACCAAGCACATTGATATTCGCTTCCACTTCCTTAGAGACCATGTAGAGAAGGGTGACATAGTGCTCCAGTTTGTGGAGAGTGACCACCAGTTGGCTGATATTTTCACCAAGCCGTTGGACAGTTCGAGGTTTTCAGCTCTGCGGGGAGAGCTTGGGGTGGTTTGTCCTTACGGACTGTAGTGAGGGGGAGCTTGGGCTTTACTGCTTTATTATATTAATTATGCTTCTGTCTCATTTCTGTTGCATTGCATTTGGGTGCACTGGGTTTAGTCCTTCTAGCATAGGTTAGAGTGCTTCTCTTGCCTAGTTGCTTAGACTTCCTACTCTTATCTTGTGCTTCCAGGATGCTTCTTATTAGCTGCTTCTTATCTCACTAGATTGAGCTCACTCACTTCTTATAGGTTCTAGCGAGGGTTGGGCCACCCTCGGGTAGACAGGGTACGTGATTGCTCTCTAGTGTGTGTTTTTCCGGTCAGCTGTTAGTCCTGGAGTCATATGGGGTAGATGAGAGTTAGTCTGAACCTCAGTTGTCTCTATATCTTATCTATGCTTTAAGGACTGCCTGTTTTGGTTTTATTTGCCAGCTTCTCGACTTAATGCTTTGGTTCAAGGGGAGTTCATTTGGGAGCTTCTGGAGCTTAATTTTGACTTAACTCAACTTGAACTAAAAGTTGCATCTAATGTTGAGGGGGAACTGGTCTTTCGCGCATTCTCAGCATTCTAGTATTATAATCAATCTGCATTGAGCCTTGATTATTATCCTATTATGACATGCTTCAGTGCTTTACACCTTGCCATGACTTGTGCTTAGCTTGCTAAATTTATCATGACTTCATATGTGTAGACTAGCGTTTGCCATGATAAGTTAAGTAAAATTGATCAATTTAAATTAAACTTATCATGCTCGCATTTGAGTTTAGTCTTTCTTGAGCTATCCTTTTATGATTCATGCCATGTCACATAGGCTGAGTAGAGCGTTGAATCTATATGGAGCCTTAGTTTGAGATGTTTTAGTCTCCTGATGATACATGAGTTAGTACAATGTGTTGAAAAGCAAAAAAAAGGGATCTCTTTTGTGCGAAAAAACTGATCTCACCAATTCTTTCCTATGAGACGGCTTGCCATTGCACTTGGCATGAACTCAGGGGGAGTTTTGGATGACCCAGACTATCTTCTTAAGTTTATTGCTTGGAGTAGTCGCATAAGGCTTGAGATCTAGCACATAAACAAAAAATTGGGTTGAAAACAACCATATGCTTTCAAAAGACAATGTTTAATGTGCTCAATTTGCTTAATCTACAATCAGAACCACGTACTTTAACCAATGTTTCAATCTTGAGCTTATAGCACTCTATTTGGACTCAATGTTAGCTTCTTTGTTCCGCTTAGCTTATTGACATGGCATGCATCATCCTTGGATGTCTCTAGCTAGACTTTACTCATTGATGACGTGACTTGCTCACAAAATGCATTACATTTCAGATTGTCATCTATGTGCTCTAGCTGGCTTATACATATGCTGTCATGATCTAGATAGTGTTTTATTGAGTTATGGCTTGGTGTATTCCATTATGGTCAATATGGATAATTCTCATGGCTCTAAATGGTTAAATAAACAAGCTTCAGCCATATTCATTCTCTGACATGTCATATTCTCTCCTTGATGTGTTTATTGCCAAAAGGGGGAGAATAGTGGTAGAAAAAGCTAGTCGGGATCTTTTTAGAGCTTTGGAGAACAATTTGCTCTTTCAGTTGTTGCTCTAGTGTTCCTTCTATCGACATGGTCATTAGCTTCATTCTCTTTCTTTGGACCATGTTGGTTTCTTAAAACTCAAACTCATCTTCATGTTTTTTCTGGGTTTGTCAATATACTCATCAAGGGGGAGATTGAGAGTCCATGTGGAGGTGAACACATGTTTGTGATGAGTAATTGACTCTTGTTTTAGAAAGTTTGAGTTTGGGTTGGGCACTTCCTGCCAAGTCATAGCCTTAGAAGTGATCGGAATCGCCTTCTGTGCAAAGTCGTAGCTTCTGACTGTGGTCGTAGGCTCTTACGACCACATTGGTTGTGGTCGGAAGCCTGTCGGGCAGGTTATGAACTTATTGTCGTCAATCGGGAGCCAGCCGGGTTGTTTACGACCACTCTATCAGCAGTCGAAAGCCGGAAAACAATGTTTTACTCTTTCTGGCCGTGGTCGGAAGGCTGTACGACCACATGGCGTTTACGACCACTCTGACCTTGGTCGTAGGTCACCAGGGAAGTCTACGACTGGTTTTGCCGTGGTCGAAAATCTATTCGACCACGTTGGCCGTGGTCGAAGCCTAGTACGACCACGTTTGGTCGTGGTCGAAGGCAGTTACGACCACACTGACGGAGAACGCGGTCGTAAGGCGTAGTCGGTGGTCGAAAGCAGTCATACGACCACGTTGTCGCAGATTTCTCTTCCTAAGAACGAAAGCGGGTTTCGACCACGTTATGGGCGAACATGGTCGTAGCTCGGTCGGATGCGGTCAGACGAGCTTGGAGCGTGGTCGCAAGTGGGCGACTGCGGTCGGAAGTGTTCAAACGTTGTTGGAAGGGCTTCGACCACAGTGAACCAAGTCGTACGTGATCGAGAAGGGTTTCGACCACGGTGGAAAGCGATGAACGTGGTCGGAAAGTGGTTCGACCACGATGGAATCTCTGGTTTTGGTCGTAGTCTCTGGGAACCGGTCGTATGGACTTCTGAGATAGTCGTATCATCTTGAGATGTGGTCGTAGGACTTAAGAAAGTCTTGATCTATGGTTTCGACCAGTCATAAGTTGGTACAACTTGGTCGGGTAAGTTGGAACTGAAACTTGTGATGGTCGTAGCAAGCTTTAAGGCGGTCGTAAGGACCACTGGGGTGGTCGTATGGTCTATGGTAACGATCGTAGGTCTTGAGAATTAATGTTTAAGTATTTTTGACCGATCGTAGTGAATGTACGACCTTGTGAAGCATGTTTTGAGTTCCTTTTATGCAGATGTCTGTACACATTGTGTTGTGCGGTGCTATGTAATGGTTTGCTTGTCTGTGATGTTTGCAGGACCTTAAGACTAGTCGTGGCGAGGCATGGAGGGCCGAGACTAGGCACGGGCGGTGCTGAGGTCAAGAGCGGCCAGGAAGTGCTGAAGACGACGAGGTCTGTGAGGTGGTTGCAAGCCGAGGAGATGAGGAACCGGAGCTGGAGCTGCCAGAGGACCTTGGAGACAAGTCTTGATGAGGCTTGGAGTGGTCGGGACTAGACATGGGGGATGTCGAGGTCCAGAACGACCAGGGGAAGCCGAAGGAGACCTAGTCTTGCGAGGTGGTTGCAAGCTTGGACGACAAGGCAGGAGGAAGCTTCCGGGAAGGCAGTGGAGTGGCATTTTGGAGAAATGCGGAAAGCTGCAAAGGGAAGCTGTGTCTCTGCCAATGCACAGGAGTTGTTGGCGCTAACGGGCAAAGCAGTGGAGCCGTTGGGTGTAACGGGTAAAGCACTGGAGCTCGTTCTCGCTAGTGGGTAAAGTGAGTTGAAAACCCGGTGTTAGGTGGGGGTTTGCGGGTTCCCCCTCTTTGGTGTGTGAGTGTGTGGCTATAAATAGAGAGGGTAGAGCTCGGGTACTTGTGAGATCCTGATCCCCGAGTTGCTCTGTTCTTCCTTTGTTATTTGTGAGTGTGTGGGTTCTCGGGATGGAGCAAGTGTGCTCATGTATCTCCCAGTTGGAGTGGCTGTAGAAACCTCCATTATCAATCATTCATCTCTCTTCCTCTATTTGTTTTCAGTCGTCTTGAGATGTTGTGATTGACTTGTTTGCGATCTGTTTTGAGAGCTTGGACTTCTTGCTATCCTTTTCTCTCCTCTCTTCTTCGTGAGTCTGCTTTCGTCTTTGTGTGCTTTGATTAGCTCAGAACTGGGAATCTGTCTCAAGGCCACTTGACCAGTTCATTCCCGAGAGCAGGAGTCGAATTAGAGAAGTTCACTTTACCGGATGATTGTGCGCCTCGAGTCCTTCTGTTCTTGGTTCATCCTCTCAGTTATCACTGTTTGATTTCTTTTGTCGGCTCAGGCAAGTGTTCGACCACGTGGTGTTCGACCATCAGTTGGCTTACGACCACGTGTGTTCGATCGAAGAAGCTAGTTCTTTCGCCCGATTTGTCGTGTGAGTACTTGGGGAGTTTTTAGAAGACACCATTCACCCCCCCCCCTCTGTTGCCATTTCGGTCCTACATTACCACTTAATTACTTACCGTACGTACACAAAAATAGTGAAAACTATGTCTAAATTACTATGGCCAACTTACTTCGTAATACAAACTACATTAACCATGACTAACTAAATAACACTAATTGACTAGGATTACAGGAATCACCACTGCCACGTCCTTAATGAGCTATGCACTGGCTTCTCGAAGTAATGAGCTATGCACTCCTAATTTTGAGCGACGATCGCGAAAATAAGCTTCTGCAATGAGCGACTGAGATGAGTAATGACGAACTGCGAGAGGTTCGTATTTATAGCCGAGCGAAAAGTAGACCCAGTGCACTCATCCCGTAGATTGAGGACCCATTGTCACAAGCAGTACTTCGGGTGAGGGGGACGGCATGGTAACACTGACAAATGTGCAAACGAGGGAGCGGGCGAGGGGGGACGATATGGACATAACGACATTAGTGCGAACGAGGGAGCCCATGAGGGGGCACGACACACACAAAATGACAATTGTGTGAATGATATAGCAGAAGAGAAAATATAGCACGATCGGACCGACATATGCGTGAAGCACAGAGGTCAGCCACTTGAAAAGATGCATGAGCATCGTTAAATTCATGATTAAATTAACCTAAATAAACATGGTAAATTTCATAAAATTCCCCAAAAAAATTACACAATAACTATGACTTCACATAAATTTTATAATTTTTTGAGCTCATTTGTTATATGTAAAAACTCATACAATTATTAAGATTGTATGAATTTTTGAGCAATATTCACAACTGATAAAATTACTCAAAAATTATACTATGAAGTACGTTATGTTGAAAGGTTGTACATACATTTTTATAATTTTTTAAACTCATTTGATATATTTAAAAATTCAAATAAACACTAAATAGAAAAAAAATTATGGCAGGTAATTAAGTCGATTTAATCACTTGTCGTCCCTTGGTTGGGAGGGTAGGCCTGCATGCCATCCCCTAGCCGGGTGGTAGGCTGTTTGCCGTCTGCTGGGGGCGGCAGGCGCTTGCCGACGGCGGCCCTGCCATGCGTCGCCTCGCCGCCGCTGTCGCCCGCTCACCGGATGGTAAAAGTGATATTTCTTTAAATACACTCATATACGGCTACTTTTATAAATATCACATGTAATAGTGCCAAATCCGTTAAAAAGTCCACATATGCATCATGAAAAATACACTTGTACGAAGGGGTAACGGGAGTACGAAAGGCAAACGAAAGAAGGGGTGAAAAGAGAGGATTAAGCCTAAGGCCGATTCGCAGCCCGCACCAATATTATGCAGGGCCATGCAAAAGCTCACACACAGCGCCCTCGTTTCGACGTGTTTCTTTGGGCTAGGTACGGCCACATCCCACAGCCATATTGTGGATGGGCTAGGCCCATGACATGGGATCTTATGATATGCACATGCTCCATGGACAGGTAATCAAGTCAAGTAGATCGACGATGCATTAGCATATTTAGAAAAGAGCTTTTCTCCTTTTTTGCACTTTTTTTACTTTGATTAATCGACCTAGTTCTGTAAAGTGTAGAACAAAAGGAAACCAACCACTTGTAGTTGTAGGTTGCAGCACGAGTGGGTGCATGACAACCAGGAACAGAGGGCTAGAGGTAGATGGTTGGCCAGTTGCCCAGTTGGCCTTACAAGTAGCAGCTCACAGCACGTTTCCTCGCTAGCGTCTGCATGTCTGGTCATCTGAAGGAAAAGAAAAGGAACCAGCAGTTGGCGCGCACACATCAAATTCCCCTGGACCCACCTAACCAAGATCCTGTCGTGTGTACCAACCCTACACGCGCCATTTTTCCTAGTGTCGGGCAGCAATGTTCGGAGGATGCACCCCGGCCCTGTCCAAAAGAAACCTGTCGCCGTTAATTTCTAATCTACTGTACCCGATGCTTGCTCATTGGCTGCTAAAAACATACTACAACAGGAGTCTTTAGAGCATATGCAATAGCATGGACAATTGTTTACTATATATACTTCATATCAAATAGATGTAAGACGAAAGATAACTTCTACGATATATTGTTTCATAAGTTTGTCTTTATGAGATCCTACAATCTTTTAATTATAGTATGAAAAAGATGTTTATTATAGACAACAACTCATATAATGATATTTTGTGTTATCTATATGCCCTTGTATTACGGGCTTAGCTCATCTCTTCATGAATAAACAGATATACTCCCTCCTTATTCTCTCCCATGTGTCAACAAAAATTCTATGTGATAGAGCTTATAGACGGCTGGCATCATATACAGGGCTGAACCCTCCCTTCAGGCAAGGTCTAGCGGCCGCTCGAACTCCTCCCCGCTTCGCTCCCAGGTACCGATCGACAAGGGCGAAGACTTTGCCATGTGGAGGTAGAAGACGACAAATGTTCTCTTTTTGGGTCTTGCAACCAATTGTTGAGTTAGGCCTGGCTTGGCCAGTGCCCGGTTAGCCTAGTGCATTGCACACTGACTAAGCCAAGTAGTCTTCTCACATGGGATGACGGGCTGCGCTACACACGGCTCCTCCAGTTGCAACCCTCCTCCACGGCTCCAAGAATCCACCTCCTAACCGGCTAACCCTAGAGCGATGGCGACATGCAATAATGGAGCAGTGAAGCGAGGCTAAGGGGCAAAGGGCACAGAAACGAGTGTGCAGATGTGACATGCGAGCATAGGTTGGCTAGGGGGCGCGTGGCGACCAACTGGTCAGGATGCTAGGGGGTGCAAGCGTGCAGCGGGTGGTGTCTAGGGGGCGCAGGCGTAGGCATGCAGTAGGGAGCACAGGCTTGCAAGGGATGCGGGTGCGCGCGTGTTGTGGACATGCGACTAGGGGCGCAGGCAAGGGAGCGCAGCGACCAAGCCGCCAAGGGTGCAAGCGTGCGATGGGTGGTGTCCAGGGGCATGCGGCTTAGGCTAGGGCATGGTGGCCAGCAAGACAGGGAGCGCAACGTGCAGCGGTCGGCCGGCCAGGGGGCACAATGCGTGATGACCAACCAGCAAATTGTTGAGTAAGCTTTTGTATGTCCTACCTTCATCTTCACACGTCCGCATATTGATTATAGTTGTTGATTTCATTTAGTATCATATATTCTTATTAGTGTGATTGCAATATAGTTTGTATATAAATTCTTTTCCTTTTGTGTAATACTGTTTGGTCCACATGTGCTACGGTATCGAGAGGGTCTGAAAAGACAACAACAATCTGCAAACTGCACGAGCGAAAACAACGTAGCAAATGCAAAGTAGAACCCGCAGTGGCAAGCACTGGACAGCGTGTAGCTCGTCACAGCAGGCCAGGAACAGTAGCTAGCTGCAGTGCTATTGCTGCCTATATGGCTAGGTCAGACTTGTCCAAGGAGGAGGCAGTGCGGCAACGGTGTCAATACCGGCCGAGGCCAGGCCAGGCTCACATGAGGGGCTGGGCCCGAGACAGGTCACCATCATCTGGCTCGGCTCGACCACCACATGCACAATGACCGCATTGAATCGATGGGCCCTAGCCAAGCAGTCGAGCTAGGGAGACGCAACACTCTAGGAAGAGATAAGCGCTTTAGGCCGTGCGCTGTGGGGTGGAGCCCACCACCGCCACATGACACGTCCTTGTGTGTGGGCCCTCCTCTGCCTCCTTGGAAGGTGCTAGGCCTCTCCGGCTAGAGCCTGACATACCCTTCAACTCCTTTTCCCTTCTCTTTACTCCCTTTCCTATGTTTTTCCCCATGGAGAAGAAAATTTGTAAGGAGTGTGAACACTTTTACGCACGTAGTCTTTGTGTAATTATTTTATAATATCATAAATCTAACATATAAGTTTAAAATTTATCAAAAATATAACATAAATCAACACATCTTTAAATCCCAATCCCACATCAGCAAATCGAAATCAAAAACTTATTGTGATATGTGATTGTGTGTCGATGTGTGCCTGCCACACCACCAACTACTCTGCACAGGCGTCGCGCCCACCGATGCCTGCTTTTATGTGGGCTCCTCCTCTCCGCACTAGTGCATCGCACTGTCTATAGCTCTGCTCCCCTCCCACTCCAGCGTCGCACCCACCGGCCGTTGCCTGCTCCCGTACCATGCCGCCTCTGCTTCCCTCCCAGGCTAATGTCGTTCCCGTCAGCCGTTGTCTGCTCCCACATCACACTGCTCCTCTCTACGCCGCGTCGGCGCTACGCCCGACCACCCGCGCGTTGCATGTCTACCTACTCCTGCTCGGCTGCTCCCGTTGGTGCGGTAGAGAGGAGACAAGAGAATTAGAGTCTAGGAATTAGAGAGGAATTGGACATAAAGATGGTTGTGGGTTGGGTTGGTGCATGTGGGCTAGTGTGGCGCTAGAGTGTGTCAGTCGTTGTGGGCTAGATCAAGAATATAGCACTGATTCCGTAAATTACTTTTAGACTTTTAGGTCCAGACATACCACGCAACCTGCTAGCTCCGCCCATGGGTTTTCCCTTTGTCTTTATCCATGCATGGTCAAACCCAATAGAGTTCCAACGAACAACATCCAAAGCTACTCATTACCCTAAAGATGTTAGCCGTGTTTTCTAGCTTTTTTTTGTACTATATTGATTGAAAAGACACTATAGCAGCTGTTAGCTTTTTCTGAGTAATTAAAATTTAAAAATAAAAAATATTATATCATTACAAATAATACAAAAGAATAAAAAAATTAAAAAAACCTAACAAACTAAAAAATTAAAAAAAGATAAAATTAAGAAGTGAGAAACCAGGAGCTAAACCGTCTAGAGCGTGGCCGAAGTAGCACGGCAACAGCGTTTAGCCTTAGCAGAGTCTGGGCGCAGAGGTGTCATGCAAAGACGCGTTACGATGGAGACGGCAGAACACCGCAATTTTGTTTGTTTCGCCCTCGTCTTACCGTCCACGACTCCACGAGTCGTCGTTACGCTTTTCATGCTTACACGCGCGAGAGATCAAAAGACTAAAAATTACACCTCGACCCCGGCCCAGCGAAGTCCTCGCACACGCCATTAGATAATGCAGAGTCGTACTGCACAATAAAAACTTGACGTCAAAGCTCCAGGAAATGGAATTACAGTGAAACGATCTCAAGATTTTAAAAAGAATTTGAATTAGTTTGAGTTTTGATTTCACTTGATTCTTCTCTTAAATCAATACTCACCTCCACCCTTGGCAAATCAACTCGTACATCCTACCATCTCTTTCGCCCCTTGATCAAAGTCACGGCCGTCGGCACTGTTGCCGTCCAATAAAAATCTGTTAATTCCCGTCGCTTCATCTAGTCATTTGAACCATCTGTCACTACTTCGATTCAACCACCGTACCTCCTCGAGGATAGCACCCCTGACACTCCATGACAGCCATCGGTCATGCCAAGACGAATTTTGCCACCACCGCCTTTCCTCTCACTCACGGCCGACCACCTTAAGCCGCAACATTTGACCACCTCCCGAGAAGCTCAGTGCACGAAGTGTCAGCTCACCTACCGACCTCTCCACCACTCTTGCCGAGGCACCTCGAACCATCCCGCGCCTCCCCTGCCCTAGCCACACGCTACCTCCCAAGCGGGACCTCCCCTATGCCAAACTGTCATAAACCAGTTATAAAAGCCCATGCGCCCCTCCATTCTCCTACATCAATGTCTAGGAGTACTTAGACACTCCCAATTCATTTCGCTGGCTGACGCTTCATCATTAATCGCTGAAAACCCAAAGTAAGTCATTACTTCCAATTCTTTTTGTACAATCCATCGCACTTCAATTCCTTTGGTCTGTAGCCCCTTTGTACTCGTAGAAACACCCTTAAAGCACAGTTGCAAACTCTCAAACCCCCATTGCTTGGGTACCATTAACTGCCACCCGACTAAGAGGCCTCATTGTGGGCAGCCCTGCACAGCCATCCCTGACCTGATCCGCCACTTACCCAAGCTTCCTCTACCCCCAAGTAGGAAGAATACGAATCAGTAGAATACGTTGGTCCGCAAGGCAAATCACATATTTTTTTATCATATTGAACCTACATTCCTTTAATTATCTAATTACCAGTATTTTCATTATCTTATTTACGCACTTATTTCTTGTACAATAAATATTTAGAATGATATGTTATTTATTTAAGCCTTACCACATAAAAAAATCCATATTTTATTTGATTGTCATATTCACCTTGATAAACCGCAGTAATAATAAATTACTATAAAATATACCATGGTAGTTTAGAAAATTCAGCTGCTTTACATTTGTAGTGACAGTGCCACAATGCACTGAGATATTTATTTATGAATGGTTACCTGGTTGATGAAAAATAAGGACTAGAACTTTATGCTAAGTAAAGAACATATCAATCGTTCAACCACCAGTGTTGACTTGTCAAATCTGGTTTACTAGCTGCTCAAATTGACTGAATATCTACTATAAAAATATAATATATTGTTCCAGAAAAGGGAACAACAGGCATAATAATGTGGTATAGAAACAGTAAAACTATACTTTCACAACAATAAGCTCCGCCCTGTCAGGCCGTCGTATTCTGTGACAGGGGGTACATAGTCTATCAGGTAGAGGTTATATAAAGAGATGAGCAGTGAAACAACCTTATTTTCTTAACTTAGACGCGGGGGTTAAGAAATCTTGTGGGTAAAATTGGACAACTCTGTAGAGTCATAATATGTGGTATGCGAATACGCTGTGCTTCCGGTAAATAAAACTGTGTTTAATGAGTGATTCTAATAACGAAGTATGAGTAGATTTGGAAACGATTTGGAAATGTTGAAGTTTGGAAATCGAGATATTGAAACCCCAAATTCCTTAAGAAGTTTATGATTTGTTATTTTGTGTTTAAAAATAAAATATTTATAAATAAAAATGCATCCACAAATACTTTAACAAAACCACTATATTTTCATCTCTTGAAAATCATGGCAAGTAGCTATATAGTGTTTTCCCATGTGACTTATTGAGTACGGTAGTTGTACTCACGCTTGCTAAACTATTAACAACAAATACTTGAGAAAATAATGAAGGAACTGTTGAGGAAGGCTTTACAAATCCCTACGATTTAGACGACGCCTGATGTTAGGGTTTATTTTACAGTCAGGCACGCCTGTGAAGTTATTTTGTATTGTAATATAACTTTATGTCGCTCACCCCGCTGTGTAAAATTTGGTTGCTAAGGCTTAATTTTGTAATAATAGTTGTTTTTGTGTTTAAGCTTGTGATAAAAATAATGTACACTTGTCTAATAATTCTGGGTAGTTAAAAAAATCCTAACGATCTAGAGATGGGACGTTACATAGAGCACCATGGACAGGCCCAGGCAAGTGCGAAACGTGAGATTAATTAGGAACGGTAAACAAATTTAAAACCGGTAGGAAACGAAAGAGACTGTGCTGCAACAATCCCAAAGCCACGTGCACGGGCGGCGTCGCCACCCCGTCCGCCCATCCATCCAAACGCCGCGCGCGCCGCCCCGCCCCGCCTATTGACGGCGTTGCGCTCGGCGACAACGCCAAGGTAAAGCGGCGGTGCCCACCGCACGCGGGAGGGGAGGAGGACGCCACGGCCACCTGTCACGAGCCGAGCCGAGCTGAGAGAAAAAGAAAAGGAAATCGAGCTGGCCGCACGTGAGCGGAGCCGGCTCGCGTGCCCTCCTACGCGTCCCGATTCCTGACGGCGACCGCACAGGGCCCGGCGAACCGACGTGCCGGCCGGCCCGCTTCAGATTCGAATGCCTTTGTTTATCTCGATCTTTTTTTCCGGGGTTACTTGTGCCGTTGTGCGTATCTCACGAAACGTGGAGGGATAGATGGAACCTCGAGCTGCTCCCTGACTTTACTTTACCACGGAAAAAAATCTTCGCCTGCGTACTTCTCATCACCGGAATGATCTCGAGCGAATTGGGCTAGCGAGACCGTACACGTCGGTGTCGCAAAATCGACGGGATATACGGTCACAGACCGAGCGAGGCAACGACACGGCACGAAGAACCAGCAAGGTGTACAGGAAAGAAGCCCTTCTCTCTCTCCTTTACCTTTTCTTCGTATTTCTATGTGGGCCCACAGGGCCACCACCCGGTGAGTTGGCCACGTGAGCTCGATTTCGATGGGCTTCCCTCACGGCTCACGTGATCCGGCCGCGCGCGGCCACCACACCCGCCACTCGTACTCTCCAACGTGTCGCTCACTAAGCGTCCTCCGCTTAATCAAGCAGTCACATGGAAGCAGGGATTAGTGCCCAAGCAAAACAGTAGGTTAATCTTGCGACTTTGTCACGATTTATTTACAGATCCCTAAGCTGATTCTTTAAACAAAGAAAGGAGAGAGCTCGAGAGACTGCAGTGCAGGGAATGTCTACCAAGGGGTACCCCATCTTAATCCGCTATTATAAGGTTTTTGTGTATATATCCATCGGAATCTTCCTCACTGTCGTCGTGTCGGTTCAATTAGTTTAATCAAACCCTTCTTTGTTTTTGCTAGGCTTTGGGAATCTTCATCAAAGGGACAATGCAAAACGACGAAGCCACCGCGTGCTCATCGAGGGCTTTTACGCTCTTTGTTTTTGCTAAGCGTGTCTGCCTTTGGCGCGTGATGTGTTGTGGCGATGAGTGTTTCGCTCTTCTTTTGGTCTTTCGAGTTGCGAGGAGGAGGTGTTGTAGGGGTCATGTGACCATCCATGATTGTTATTGGCGTGGCTTATAGTTAACATGTTCTTTCTTTTATGCTTTAGTAAAACTATAGTGCCACGATGCGATTCAAACGTTTGACATAACTAATAATACTCCATCCGTCCATAAATGTAGATAGTTTTTTTACTTTTTATAATCTCGAATACAAAACTTTGACTATAATTTATTATTATAATGCACTAGCAAAAATAAATATAAAATATATATTATGAAAGAATTTTGCAAGACAAATTCAATTGCATTATTTTTATGTAGCCAATCTATATACTTTAACATATATTAATGATCAAAGTTTGACCACACGGAACCTACGACATCTACATTTATGATTAATTGCTTTATTACTAACCTAATAAGGGGATCTTTCGGAATATGCAAACATCCAACTTGCATTAAGCACTCATGTTACTCATGAACATAGTTTTATATATTTCCACTAACTACAAACGGTAGGAAAAACTAACGTAACTGCATAATATTTTTATTAATTCCATATATTTTCATTAACTATAGGATACATCAGAACTCAGAGCATATTGCCTAGATCTATAAATACAAACTGTTGTGCAAATCAAAGATGATAATCTCACCATGAAATATCTAGAACATAAGCATTATAAATAAAATAAGGATTTAATTAAACTAGCTATGCCAAAACCTACCAACAGTACTCGTTCCGCTGCTTGTTGCGCACCACTGCGCCCACTCCATCGCCGCAAGGGTTCAGCCTCCGCTGTACCCCACTCAAGCAGGCAATGTGGTACGGAAGACTAAGTGGCCAGTAGCTAGCCGTGAGCACGCACGAGGCAAGCCTTAGCGCCTTGGTGGCCGTGGCCCTTAGCGCGCTATGGGCTGCGGTGGTTCTATGCGGCCCACCAAGGCCACAATCTGTCGGTCTTCATAAAGCTTGCATATTGACACGGCTACGTCATCTCAGATGGTGACAGGCTAGGGCATTGATGCTACGTGGCTGGTGCACGGTGAAAGGGGAGCTATGGCAGCCATCATACCTTACCACATGGGGTGGTCCGCCTCTGCTTGTGAGCATCTAGCTTACATCTTTGCAGAAATGATTAGCTCCAAGCACTTTCTCTGACATGGGTATACTGTTGTCAGAATAGTTCTTAATTAAAGGTGAAAAGGTGAGTAGAGTATGGTTGTTTTTGTTACGTATGGCTAGTTTAATTATAACTAGCTCTGGACAAGGTACAATGCGTTGTTATCCTTTATCCAGATGATACAATTCAAAACTCGATGTTTGATATTGAACTCACTCCCTTTGTATCTTATCCCCCAGTCGATCATGAACTTTTGATTTTATTGATGTAGGACCATGGCAGAGATCAGATGAAGTGAATTATCTTTGTCTCCTTAGCAACTTTAATAAAAATCAATTTTCTTTGGCTTTTGATAAGCTATGATGCATAGATACGACAAGGAGTCAGCGAGTCCGTGTCGGACATGGCTCTGATACATATTTTTCATGTGTCCGAAAATTGCCAAGCAACAAAGAAAAGAAAATTCATTTTGGACATGTATTTACCGTAAGTCCAAATATTGCTTTGCGAAAAAAAGAATTTTATATTTTGAATGAGTATTGGACATAGCAGGGACACATATCAGTACATTTAAATGAAGGTTTCTGCATGAGAGGAAGGTAGATCTTGGTGGTGACTCTATCTTCCGGCGACCGACGGTGATCCCATTGAGTCTCATAATCTTCTTGTTCTCCTTCCTCTCCTTTCTGGCATGTCATATCTAAATATTTTGAATATTGTTTGTGGCATTTTTTTAATGTCTCATTGATCATTCCTGCTTTCTCCTCAGTCATCACCTTTTTTGTTTGGTTGTTCAAATCTATATATCAAATTTGTTGCACTAATTACATTATTTCCCACTCAGGTTAATTGCATATTGGTATGATTACGATGATTTTTCACCTTATACCAATATATATATATATATATATATATATATATATATATATATATATATATATATATATATATATATATATATATATATAGCCGTGTCCCTGTGTCAGCATTTTAGGGAAAATGATGAATCCCTGTATTTGTGTCGAACACGTGTGTCGTGTTCATGCAACATAGCTGATCAGATGCATTGTGAAAACTGGCATAAAACAAAAGCCAACAAGGCAAGAGAACAAAAAAAAGCAACAAATGGGCCAAAGCATCAATTGGCTGGTCTGGCCGCAGGCAACGCATCGATTTGACCAGGTCTTGAAACTTAGAAACATAACTTCCCTAAGGTCCTATGAACCTATTCTATCAATGGATTGACAAGCTACTCAACAAAATTTTGACATTTGCCCAGAACAAGACAACTTACATTAAAACTGAGCAAACAGAGACAAACACCAAGAACTTGCTATATAGTTGCCTAGATGGATCAGATCTAGCCTTTAGGAGGTTATCCCATCATCCGCACATCAATGGGAACCAGCAAGACCAAAGGAGGATAAAGCAACACAAAAAACAAGCCAAATCAAGATTTCAACACTTAAGCAAAAAAGGGAAAAGTCTTGGACGAATTTGGATATCTATCGATATTTTGAAATGAATGTTTACAACCATCCACAAAGCCTAAGGATGACAAAAGCTCAGGTACAAGAAACACCACTCATCTCTTAAGAGTTCTTTCTAAGAACCCTAACCTCCTCCAAATACTTAGCCAAAACTCTCCAAAGCTTAACACATAAGTTAACACATCTTCCTCCTTATATATGGAGGCTCACAAAAAACCCTAACCAATACCTCTAGCTAAGTTTCATCCACTTACATAGGCTAATCTGCTAACTCAATATCATACCTGGTTTAACACATGCATGCTTTTCAAAGCAGCTCATCCAAAGGGTTCTTATAGCCCGAAACACCAACCCAATCCATCAAAGTATCTCCGTATACTTTGACACGTAGCCCGTAGTGCCCAACAACTAACCATCATGTCTTCACGCATTCGGACTCCCCTGAACCGTCTCTACGTCCATTGGCCTCGTCACTTGGCGCACCATATGCACCAACTTGTCTCATCACGATCTTTATCTCTCGTGTGCTTCTCGATTGAGCCATGTAGCCTCACCCGGACTTACTTGACTGCACGGATCTCAACTCTCCTATCTAGTCCCAGTCTATTACTATTGATAGCTAACGCTCTCCAAGCCATCTGCATTTCTAAAGACAAAGCAATCCAATTCAAATCACAAGTTCTATATACTTGACTAGTAACAGGCTCTGAACCCCCCCAACACTAAACCAACTTAGCTCAACACAAAACATGCTCTGAACCCCCCCAACACTTCTCAAACTCACCCTAGTAACAGGCGATTGATCAGACCATTGACCGCAGCCGGTCAGATCATTTAAGAGCACCAGAAAACACACTATCTGGAATTTTGATTAATCTCTATCTAGTTTTAGTTCAGAACTTCAAATTAAATGACAGCTAGTGCAAAGCCACCATCACACACATCTACACAATTGTTTAGTGTCTATTTTGAAAAGGCCATATGGCCGACCTAACCGCTCCATGGCCACTGGTCAGACTGCCGTTGCCAGACCGATCAACTCTTAATAGCAACTCTAAAAACTGAAAATCTTCGAAACCAAACTCAAACAATGACAAAACTTATCTATCAAAGTTAAATACTCATCACACATCATGAAGTAACGCACGTGGTTGCATGGTTGATTTATGTGCTAAGCAACATATATACCGGTAATGATTAGAACATAGGATAAATAACACCATGGCTTAAGACATGTAAACTCGTGGTGGTAGAGAAATTTAGGACAGGTCACGAAAACATGGGCCAGCACTAGTTTACATTTATACTATAGCTAGGAAGGTCCCTCCATAGTCCCGTGCTCCTGCATGTATGCATGGCTAAAATAGCTTGCAATAAACAAAGCACCGTCTGACCAATTCGGGCTTTTCATTTCGGTCTCTAATGACTAATTTTGGTTTCTTAACAGTAATTAATTGTTAAACAAAGTATCATTTTAAAATATGATATATAAATTAATTATAGTATATATTATAGTGATTTTATTTATATGTAATACCGTACTGTATCTTATAAACAATCAAAAAATCATAAGTCATACTTATAATCCAAAGTCAAAAAAACATGTCCCATTTGTTTGCCTCCATCTCCATGGTGCAGTCTTTTCTGCGTACACCCAAACAAGCTCTATACGTGTATGCGTGCAAACTGTATCCCTTTCGTACATGTGCGGAACTTGCTCTCACTCTCACACGCACATGCTATACGCATTCGGACAACTACATAAGCCTAGCTTGCTGTCTCCTACCACAGGGCATGGTGTCGGCCACAACTCTACAAGGTGACGAGGAAAGCTTCTCGCCATATGCATCTCTTCATTTGATGCATGGCAAAAGTACCTTTATTGTGCGAAAAGAACTGATTTTTTTATAAAAAAAATAAGTGACGATGAGTTAGTGTAGCACATGTAATTTGATGCACACAGCTAGAAAGAAATTAAAAGGGCCAGCTTGTTGATACGGGGAGAGCTGGAGGTCGTCCTCGATCCTAGCTGTGACCCTCTTATATGCCGACACCATGCAAAATCATTAGCACAAAAGAGTACAGGAAATACTTGGCCTGCACCGTCTCATCTCTCGTTTTGCCGCGCGTGTGCAAGCGCACGTACCGCGCTGGGTTTTACCCGTCCGCCCGGTGGTCTCCGCCCCCGTATTACCTCGAGAGCGCACGCGTCTCCAGGGGCGGAGCTACATCTTGAACAAAGTAGACTTTAGTCAGATATAAAAAAATATCTAGTGTACAATTTGAATAAATTCAGTCCAATCTAAGTAACATTTTCATAGTCGATCTATATATCCTAATCATCCCATCATTTAATCTGAGACGTAATTAAATTCGAACTCCGTCACCCACTCCCCGGCCGGCCGGGCACCAGTTACGATCAGCTCGCCTTGGACTTTTCTCTGACCAGTCTCACCGCTCGCGCCCACTGTTATCACGTGCGCGGGCGTCAGAGCGGCAGTGCGGGGCGGGCTAGAGCTGGGACTTGGGCCGGGCTTTTTTGGGCCAGCCCGAAGCACGGCCGGCACGGCCCGGCCCAAGCACGGCCCGGCCCGACACGTGGCGGGCCGTGCCGGCACGGCACGAACGGTGGGCCGGGCCGGGCCTCAAAATTCGGCACGGTGGGCGGCACGGCACGGCACGACAGATCGGGCCGTGCTCGGGCCGGCACGGCACGAAGAGCACGGTTGACCAGAAACTATTTAAAATTGATTTCTTAACTATAGTAAGTTGTACTCATGATTCTCCTTGAGCTTTTCTATTTGACTAGTTGGGTAGGTCTATGCTATATTGTCAGGCGATGTCCACGTACGCTATAGTCTAATTTGCACAAGATATACATTCCATTGAGCTAGATGACCAAGTTCGGAGGTGGAATGGCATGAGACAATAGAATCAAATTTTAAGTAGGTTTTTAATAAGACGGATACAAGAGAAAGGAAGATAGCGGCCACTGCTACCATTGTCGCCGTCGCTTTCGTCGTGTATAGTTACTTTGGGCTGGGCTTGGGCTGGCACGGCACGAACGCCGGCACGGTGGGCTTTGGGCCGTGCTTGGACCTGGCCGAAGACGAGGCGGGCCGGCACGGCACGGCACGACGGGATGACTGGGCCAAACCGGCACGGCACGAAACGGCCCGAAGCACGGTGGGCCTGGGCCGTGCCGGCACGGCACGGCCCAATTCCCACCTCTAGCGGGCACACGTGATCGAGTCGCCTGCAGAAAGGCTGCAGCGCTTCCGGAAGCGGGCCAGGCGAGGGGCACGCTGCGCGCCCGCTCGTGTGCGTCCGTGCGCGGCCTGTGGCGTCGAGTTCGGGCACGGGGCGCCACCCTGCGCGGCCGCACGGGGCCTTGTGCCCCTGCACTCGCGGCTCAGGTAGCAGTAATTTGCGAGCTGAACATTCGTACGTGGCCATACGTTCATGTTTGAGAGCAATCCAATGTTTCTGCGCCAAAATACTTCGGTGCTATTTCGAAAACATAGTCTCGATAAATTATTTTAAAATAATAATAAAAATTCCATCCTATTTATTTATTTAAAAAACTATAAAAAAACAAATTATAAACTAAAAAAGTATTAGACCATGTATCTTTACTATTATATAAATAGGAGTTGGTGGTTGGTGCGTTTTCCTCTCCCTTCTCTACAGCAATCTGATTTGATCTAGGCCATTCATCTCTCTCCTCCTCTCTCTCAGGATACAACCACCCACCCCCCTCATGTTCCTCATCTCCTCGCGTATTTAGCCACCCTCCTATCTCTGTCGCTTGCTCTCTAATATTTGATGTGTGAAGTTGATCAGACAGTAAATTTTATCTTACTATTTTTATAACTTCACTAAAATGTATGGATCTCTAACTAGTTATTTCATATACTCTACCACTTCTTCTAGAAGTGGTCGTGCTTCAACAGGCGTAGCATTACAAAAGCTTAGTTTGCGCTAAGGGAGGTCCGATTCTGCACGGCATCTCTACTCTGCAGAAGTCAAGCGCGCGCGAAAAAAAAAACTACACGTTTCTTTCGTGCCATTTAATCTCTTCGCTTATCAAAAGGGGCTAGTTTGGTCATGCGGGATCGCCGCGGTCGCTGTCGCGAGAAATCAAGTGCCGGTATGGTCCATCTCCATCGATGTGGAAACGTTGAAGGCGTATACATGAGTATGACTCTGAACTACACGTTTTAAACAGGAATCAAGATATTAAAATAAAATAATAAGTCTAATTTACCTTCTTTAATTCTTGTGATTGCCCAACTTTCAATCTGCAAGTGCAAAATTGAATGTTTTACAATACTCAACTATTAATACCATTTATTACCCCTAGAGACTGTTTGAATGTGGTTTTAGCTAATGTGGTACAAACATGATAGTGTTTTTCGACACGTAAGCTGATTTTGAGATAACATGTCAGCTAGTTAGTAAAATCATCAAACAAACAAAAAATCATCAAATAAAATGAGAAATATATAGTGAGGTCCATCGGTCAACTTCATATCCTCTCTTCCCTCATTTGCAACCGGCCACACCACCGACTGCTGCAAGCGACCACTGCCACCGCTGTAGGCCCAAGTTAGAGCTGCATGTCACCCTAAGCACCATGCTACCGAGCCTCCTCCTGCTGTTTTCACGTACGTCCACCGAGGTGATGGACTTTTAACACTAGACCCATATACCAACAAATTAATGCTGCTTGCTAGAAGATTTTTTAAACAACACGTTTTTAGTAATATTATATAAATATATCACTACTTAAAAATTACATAAATAACCTTCTGTCGCCATTTCAAATGACGACAGAGGCTCTATCACTATTTGAATTTGAGGCAGAGCTTCTGTCATAATTTCAAATGACAAATCGCGGCAGAAGTTCTGTTGTCAAACAAATGAACGATAGAGTGCCATGTCAGCACCACGACATCTGTCGGCATTTTAATTAGTGACAGAGATACAAATCGTCAATTGAAATGACAATAGAAGCGGTCTCTATCAACAATTGGATTGACAATAGGTCTCTATCATTAGTTCAATTGGCAACAGAAATCTGTGGACTGCCACGTAGGATTTTGTGTAGGATTGTCGCCATTTCAAATGACAATAACAGAAAGTCATTTATATAATTTTTTAGTGATGATATATTTATATATTAACAAAAAAATTATTCAAAATAAACTCCTTGCTAGAGGCTCCTGTGACTCATGAGTCATGTATCATGAAGTAAGCTTGGAGAAAACTGTAATTTGTAAAAGTGCAAGTGGTACTGTACTACATGCGTGCATCTGGCATAAACGCAACACATGACGCCTGATCCGAGCAGATCAGCTTGTCTCAGACGCGTGCGCGCATGGCAGCAGGCAGCTCAAAGTGATAGCCTACTTATCCCATTTTTACTATGATATATCGGTTTAATATGACATATATATTCACATTAGTAGTTGCTGTATATATTCATATTAGCATCATCACTATATATATATATATATATATATATATATATATATATATATATATATATATATATATATATATATATATATATATATATATATATATATATATATATATATATATATATATATATGACGTTGAAATGTGGCACTATGGTGTCTGGGCACCAAGCTTCCCTATCTTTGGATTGCTTTAGATGTGTGTTAGTGCAATGGTATGGAAAGGAAGTCATTGACCTGGATGGAAGGTCTTAATCATGATGGAAGTCTCACTCATGGATGGAAAATATCACTCATGGAGTCTGGGCACTATGGTACCCCTGTTATTTATACTATATATATATATATATATATATATATATATATATATATATATATATATATATATATATATATATATATATATATATATATATATATATATATATATATATATATATATATATATATATATATATATATATATATATATAGAAAAATTACGTAATGCACCATGGTGCCTAGGCACCAACATCCGATACACGTGTATGATTGATAATTTTTTTGAGTTTGGGTATGAAAATGTTTTATACCCTTGATATATTTATGGTAAGTTAGTTTTGAACTCAGTTCAAACTAGTTTGAACTACTTTTGAGTTCAATGCAACTACAGTGAGTATATACCATAAAAATAGTTCAAACTAATTAAACTGAAGTTGAATTTAAATTTTTTCGGAGTTTGATATCTCAAATATACTTTTTTATGGGTATATGAAGATACCCACATCAAACGTTGCGAATCTCGAAGCAAATCAACGGGTATTGATATTGGTGCCTAGGCACCATGGTGCATGAAACACTCGTCCTATATATATATATCCCTGTAAACCAATAAATCAAACAAGTGCTTTATTTTTATGAGCCTTCATGGTATCAAAGTATTAGATTTTCTACCTTCCAAATCCTAGCGTCGCCGCTCGTCTTCCGCTGAGCTGCCCCTAGGAGGAGTTTCTCCGCTCTCGAGGGCGGCTATCTCCTCGTCGCCCTAGCATGGATGGCACCACCGTGCCACCCCGCTGTCATGCCTCCCACACCGCCCTGGCATGGATGGCGCCACCGACAGCCTCTCCTTCTTTCTCCCCTACACCACTCTAGTGCCACCTCTAGAACCGCTATCGTCAGCGACTTCCTTCACAGTGGGTAGCCTCCCTAGCTCCCCCTCTTCTTCCTTCATCTTATCGCCACTGCCCTTCCCTCTTCTTCTCACTCTCTCGTGCTCTTTCTGTCTTTCACTCTCTTCGTCTCGGCTCGCTATCACTCTAGATCCACCACCCCTAGTAGTTTCCTCGCCGCCAGTGTCCCTACCTCAGGCTGCCCCTCCTCCTCTTCTTCTACCTTGAAACTTCCACTACTCCTTCGGTCACCACTTCCTCTTAACCGCCTCCCTTCTTTGCACCATCCGTCTCCCTGTACAACTACCTTCCTCCCTCTTTACTACTCTCACCACCTACACTGACGCCGATTGGGCTGGGTATCCTGACACTCGCAAGTCCACCTCGGACTATGGCATCTTCCTTGGTGACAATATGGTGTCTTGGTCGTCCAAGTGCTCCAGCGCTGAGACTGTGTATCGCAAACACCATTGCCGAGTCATGCTGGCTCCACCAGTTTCTTTTGGAGCTTCGATGACTCCTTCAACAGGCCATGGTCATTTTCCACGACAATATTAGTGCAGTATATCTCTCAACTAACCCCGTTCAACATCAAATCACGAAGCATGTTGAGATAAACCTACACTTTATACATAAACGTGTCGCTCTTGGTGAAGTCCACGTGCACCACGTCCCTACCAACTCCCAGTACGCCGACATCTTCACGAAAAGGTCTCCCAACAGCAACCTTTAAGGAATTCTGCTCCAGTATGAACATCTGACCCACTCCCGTTCCAACTGCGGGGGAGGGGGTGTTAGCCTACCATCCTATTTCCATTGTGACTATTAGTCTACCATCTCGTTTCCACTGTGATGCCTCGGTTCAAGATGACATGTATTCACATTAGTAGTTGCTGCATGTATTCACATTAACGTCACTATTATGTATATCCCTATATACCAATGAATAAAAAAATGCTTCATTTCTATGAGCCTTCACAAAGAACATGCATTAGTTGGCCTCACGCAAGATTTATCGCTTAACCAATAGTACTACTACTCGTATCCAAATCCTGGCCATTAGTTGGCCTGACAAGCGATGCATGTACTAAAATGAGTAACATGTTTGCCTAATTGCGAGTATCAGAGCCTACCGGCACAACGGCCTTTTTTATATTTTTAGTTGACATTTGACTTCAATTTCTTTTAGTAATCATTATTCATTAGACTATGGTGTAGGATAAAGGATAACCGACTAGGGGGTTGAATAGGAGGTTTTAAAATTTGTCTTGCCTTCTAAATTATTTCTACAATTTTAATATGGAAGAAATTTAAAGCAATTGAAACCTACATAATTCTAGTAAGTTTAAGGCACTACAAGTATAAATCTCTACAAGAGGCTCTAGCACAAGTAAATAATCACAATATACTAAATATACAAGAGCTGAAAAGAGATAAAGAGATAAACAATGAACACACGATGTTTTTACCATGGTGATCGGAAACTTGCCGGTTTCCCCTAGTCCACGTTGAGGAAAACCCAAACGACTTGGACTGACTCCACAAATTAAGCCTCAGCTCTTCAATCCACTAGTGGTAGTCCTTCCTTCACTCCAAAGATGGTGGACTCTAAACCACTCACATGTCGATGCTGGGCTTCTTCAAAACCTTCTCGAAGAAGTCATCATACAAACTCCCACCAAGTTGTCCAGGTGCTGGCAAGCACCAAGAGTAAAAGATCACGAGCTTCGCTTGACGACAATCAAGTGACAAAGGATCAATCTAGAGATGAAATGCACTTGTTTGGCTTAACTACCTCAAATGAATGCACAATGAGAAAATGAGGATGGAGTAAATGCTCAATGCTCAAAGATGTTCAATATGGTCTCTTATTTCAGTTCTTGGGTAGGTAGATGGGTATTTATATCCTCACCAACCAAAACTAGCCATTACAAGGAAATTCCTGAAAAATTTAGGGCGAGCAGAAGTACCGCAGTACACTGGTTGGTACTTTCGCACCTATTCTGATACGACAGTAACGGCTATGTTAAAGCTTCTGAACTAGCCTTTGGAAGTCAGCGCGGAACAACCGCCATTGTAAATCCGGTAGTTCCATTAACCGGAAGTTCCAAGATGTCGACGAGGTACTTCCGTTTGATCTGAGGCCTAGAGTTGGCGCTCTCTGGAAAAAAAAGGTTCCGCCCGGCTTATTCAGAGCTCCCGTGCTCCGAAGTACCATTTAAGGCTGTGGTACTATTAGTTCCACTGTTGAAACTCTGGTACTTCCGTTTGCCGCAGACACAAAAGCATCCCGTGGGTGCTCTCTGGAAAAAGGTTCCTGTAACATCCTGGGAAAATTTAAAATTTAAAATATGAAGCTTTGGTATTATTTTATAATATGTTTTGTTGAAATTTGGATTTTATGGCATTTTTTCTGAATTGGGGGAGGATTCAAAGATTTTAGAAAAGATTCAAAAATAAAACTAATATTAACAATGCCATAAAAAGGGAATATGCAAATCTTGGGAAAAAAAATATTCCAACATGTGTACAGAAGGCTTAGAAAGATAAGCAAGACATAAAATATAATTATATAAAAGAAACAAAATAAATAAATAATAGTAAGCATGAAGAAAATATATATACATGTATATAAAATAAAGGTGCAAATAAATAAATAAAAAGGGATAAATACATGTATGTATATGTACATAAATAGAATAAATATATGTGCAGAAACAAATATAGGAGTCAATAAGAATATATGTACTAATGTATGAACATGTATATACATACACTAACTAAACATTAAAAAAAAAGAATTGGAGCAAGGCTGGCCGAACGGCCCAGCTCCCCCGTTTTTCCCCCGCCTACACCGCTGGCCAGCGGGCCCCTCCTCCATTCCGCACCTCTCCCTGGCCTCGCGGGCCCGAGCGCTGCACGCGCGCCTCCCCTCCATCTCGCCCTCTCTCTCTCTGGTCCTGCGGGCCCCGCGCCTCACCCGCACGTCCTTCTCTCCGCCGCTGGGTTGGCTCCTGCCAGCTTCCTCTTTCTTTCTCCCTCCCCCTGCGCCTAGCTCTCCTTTTTCTTTTCCCCGTTCCATGGCTGAGCTCGCGCCGCGTCTCCCTCTTTCCTTCTCTCCCCGCGCCATGTCTCGGACCAGCGGTCCCCAGCGCCCTCCCCCGCGCGTCTACAGGGCCCCACCGCCGTCCCGTCGCCATTTACGCCCGCTGCTCCGCTCCGCTCCATCGCCTCACGCAGAGCGCGACGCTATCTGCAGGCCATCATGCCCCAAATCCTCCCTCAGGATCCTCCGCAGCTGCCCGGTCACTTCCGTTGCCCTGCCACTGCCGCCTGCGCCCGCCGCTGCTTCCGCCGCTCACGGACGTGACTGCACGGGCGAGCCTCCCGGTGCTAGCCCTATCCGCGCAACAATAAAGGCCGCCGAGCTCGCCAACGTCTTCCCCGCACTCCACACTCCCTTATCCTCCCAACAATCGGGTTCTAGTGCCCTCTCCTTCGCCGGCGCCACCCTCCTTCCCCAACCCCGACCACCGCGCTCCCCGCCAGATCTCACCACCAAAGTACAATCCCTTCCTCCCGCGCCATCTCCAGAGTACCGTGAGCTCATCTCCGGCCTTCCCCAAGCTCCCCGTGAACCGTACCTCACCGGCGTCGAAGTTCCCTCCAAGCCACCGCCGCCGCTCGCCGCCGACCCCTCCCCGGCCTCCCACGACCCCGGCCGACCACCCCAGTGGACTCCACATGGTGCGGGGAACCCATTTCTGCTGCCGCCCGAAACTCACCGGCTCTCCTTCTCCGGTGAGCCCGCCGCCGAACGCCATCGGGTTCCCCCTGTCTTGGGTCCTTGCTGCCGCTCGGGTTAAAAGCCACCCCGTCCCCGCTTCCGACAGGTAACACTTGGGTCTTTGCTGGCTAGCCGAGCGTGTGGTCAGTGTTGCCGCCTGGGTTCGATCTCCCCTCCCCGCGCGGTATTAGGAGTAAAAAGTTTTTGGCCCATTTTGCAAAACGGTGGCCAGTGAAACCACACAGAAGTAGTAATTTGATTCATAAAGATGCTAAGAATTAATTCGGTTATAGATGAGCTGGACAAAATTTAATCTTGGATCAGTAAATCATTATATGTTAATAGCTAAGGTATGTTAAATCCTATGTGAGCAATCATTAGATAAGAAATAAAGACAATGTAATATAAGGCTTGATGCTTGAATAATTGCTACATAAGTAATTAATATAGTTTAAATAATCACTTGAGGGCTAATTAACAATTAAAGGCATTAATAAAGTGTGGTTTAATGTATGGTCAAAAAGTTAATAAAAATAATGCATCCATACAAGGTACAACTTTAATAGAATGTATATGAGTTTAATAAATGCCTATTCATGGATTGGTTATAACCATATATGTAGGATTAGTATGTCTAGGGCATTTATTTTTAAAGTTTAAATCATAAATAAAGGGATGAACTAAGGAAAAATTAGGGATAATATGTGGCGGCTAATAGAATTTAGATAAGGCTTTGGAGAGGTTATGTATGAATTAAATTCGGATTAGTTGTCCTGGTAAATAGTTAGTGTGACCATGATGTTTAAAGTGTAAATCTGATTAGTTGTTAAGGGCATTAGGAAGGAGAAGTGACTTGGATAAATGTCTATATTCCATAAGGATGGCCCTTAATTAGCATGTAAACATATATGCCCAATATTTGTCATGCCACCATTAAACAAACCTTAAAGACACATTTTAATATAATCGCCCTCGGTCATCAAGAGTCAAAACAAAATCACGGACATATAAATACTCTAGTCGAATGTGTAACCAATAGCACGAGTGAATATGGTCACATAAAATGATACATATCAAGCATTGCTCAGATAGCTAAGTTTAAACCAAAATTTGAAATAAAAATTAAGCATAATAACAGCTAAAGTATAAACAAGATAATAATAGAACCATCAATTAAATTATAACACAAGCTGGTAGTACATATACGTATGGAGTGTGGTTATATACGTATATAGCAAGCTGGGACCCGTGTAGATAAACCCTAATCCCAATTAAACTTAGCTTAGTAATTCAGGGAGGTACATAAAATATCATAACACCCGGTGTCAAAAACATAGGCTATAAGCTTAACTTAATAAGCTAAAAGTTGCAGGCCTTACCTACATATGTATATCACATGCCCTAAGAATCAACGCTTGACAAAACATATCAATCTATAGGATTAACCTAACTCATGGAACTTCCCTGATAAATATCAAAATAACAAAAGAAATTGTCAATAAAAAGATCAAGCCATCGTAGTTTACCAGCGACCTTACATCAAATAACCCAAATAACCCATTAACTCGTAATAAAACTAAATTGAGTGTATTCGGCTTTATTTGGATCTTTTTGAGTTATTCGCTTTTATTTGGATTCAGTCGTTTATCGCGTAATTAGAAACTGGATCCCCGAAGATTCCACGGATCAAGCATGGTTGGAGCGAAGTGATGATAAGGAGTAGAAGCCCAAGAGAAAAGCATCGTGTGAGCTCAAGACCGCGGTAACCGCGCCAGGCGAGTCAATACTTTGATCATGTTGATCCTATGTTTTCTGCAAATTACTTTGTTTTAAATTATCAAATTGCATGCTGTTAATTTATATGCAAATACATGCTTAGTTTAATATTCTAGTTATGTGTCCATTGATTACCTTGAGTAATATTACCCCTCCTTTGGAATATTTGAATGTGTGAACCTTGTCGCCCTAGCAAAAATATAATAGTAACATTTCGAAAATAAGTCCGTAATGGTATGCCATGCTTAGCATTGATTAGGAACCGGGGCAAGAAATTGTCCCAAGCATCACTTCTATTCATGAGAAATTAATTTGGGCAGTCATGACGGGAATGACTGGTATATGTTGATATGATTACTTTATATTCTCGAAAAACCCCAATATGCTTAAACATCTGGGCGGATTGGTTCGAGGGTGTGAATGTGTGGTGCAGTGGAAGCACAAAGTGGGTTAGTGGTAGACCGCCCAGATACCACTAAGGACTGAATCTTGTCATGTCAACCCGTGTAAAACAGTACAACCACAAGTCTGTAAAGTATAGCTTGGCTTAGTAGATGTGCCGGACCCTGAAAATCATCCTTCCAGGAGTGGGTAGTGGAGTAGTGCAAGCGGCGGTCTGTGAGACGGCTTGAATGGGACACTCGTAGAGAGTGAAGTTCTGCTGTGGCGGGCTAGCAGGGGAGTAGCCAGCTGCTAGACGTTCAGAAGGAGGACATCCCGCACAACGTATGGGACCCACCGCAAGTGGGAACGACCCATAGGGTGAAATGATGGAAGGGGCGAGGTACTTTGAAAAGTCACTGTGATGGTCTGCTCAACCACATGACTAAGGAATCGTGTGGGGCAACGAGTTGATTGTCTCTTGTGGTGAAAGTGTACAAACTCTGCAGAGTCAAAACTATTCGAATAGCCGTGCCCACGGTCAAGGGCGGACATGGGAACTTAACCAGATATAGTTCTATTTCAAAATGCTTTGTGGGTGGGAATGGAAAAGTGAAAGGGCGATGGACTGCCCTAGTTTGGAATTGTCCTGGGTGTCGTCCCAGCGGTAAGTTAAGCGGCTATAACGCTGAAGAATTGCTATATGGTGCAGATGCCATGTAACGGTGGATGGAATCTGAATCACTATTAATATTGCATGTTCCTGAACATTACGCTTTTGTTCAAAATGCTAGGTCTTAGGAATTTTTATATAATTGTATTCAAAAGCACTCTTCGCAAAAATAAAATAAACCTAAGCTATTCTTTGGTTAGCCATACATGTTAAATATTGCATTCTGTGTGTTGGCTCGCTGAGCACGGGGTCGGAGTGCTCATGCTCGCTTTTGCGACAAAATTCAGAATCAAGAATCACATCACCACGCCTCAGCAACAAGATTGGACAAGATGGCAGAGAAGATGAAGATGTCAAGGGTTAGGTCGCGAACCTCCAGTTGGCTGCCTGTGGGCATGTCCTGAAGGTCCCACCTGTGTGCTTCGTTCTTCCGCTGCTGCAATTTAATGATTTCGGCCTAATCGGCCCATGAGTAAGTCTACTATTAAATTTTACGCTTCCGCATGATATGTATTTTGATATTCATTACTGTAACTGTGAGCACTATCTACTGATCCAGGGAATAGTGCAGTAATCACAGAGGAATCCGGATGTTAACATCTGGTTCCCTACAGCGATGGTATCAGAGCATATCGACTGCAGGTCGTGACCTAGTTAGCTTGGCCGTTAGTTTTATGACTAGGAATATTTCTTTAAAATACTATTTCCAAAGATATAAGTTACATTGCTCATTCTCATCTCTCTTAGATGATTTCCTCTCATCTATATGCTGCCTTAGCCATTTTACTTCTGAAGCTCTCTTACCCCAAAGTTCAAAATGAAGAAAATCCGGTACTCCTCTTGTAAATGTTCTATGAAAACACACTTGGGCCAAGAATCATGATGCTTACCCTTGAAACTTAATTGTTTTATCCTTGGAGGAAACAATAGTGTGAATTTTGGGGGTAAATGAATTGGTGGAGCTTAAATGAATAGATTAACCAGACAGATGAATTAAGTGATTCCTGGAGAAATAGAAAGTATGAAACTAATTAAAGGATTGCAACACTGATAAATTGTATAATTCCTGGAAGATTTTTACAATAAAGAAAAAAGGGTAGGATCGATTGCCAAATGAATTAATAGAGTTTTAAGAAATTGGAGATATGATAACAGCTATCGGAGTACAGGCTTGATTACTAACATTATTCCTGGAAGATGTTCATGATAATGAATTAATTCGGAGGTTGTCACTGAAGATTTAGGCGGTTACTAGAGGAGCAACTACGATCTTGAATACCATCTTGGATTATTAGGAAGTCCTGATACACATGACACTGGTGAATTTAAAAGTAATAATGTTGGATAATCATTATAATTCAGAATTGAAGAGTAGATAGACAATAAAGATTTAGGTTAATCATTGGAGAAGCAAACTATGAATTTGGATCAAAGACACCAGACTGGATTATTAGGAGGATAGTCTAAGTGCACTTTTTGAAAGTGGAGGTTAAACTATTAAGGCCGTTGGATTCTAAGCCTTATGTATAAAAGTCGTATGGGAGTGAGTCAACGCATTGATGTATATTTGAACATTGGAAGAGATTAGCATGCTTTGGAAAAAAAGTATTATAAGGTTTTGTATTACAGAACAAAAAAAAATCCAAGAATGAGTACTGATATAAATCAAATTACATTTGAGTACTTTTCTAGCTTTCCATTGATTTCAAAAAGGAAATTTTTGTTTCCCTTCTCTTGCCCTTGCTCCAAAAATCCAAGATTAGGATTGTCGAAAGATGTTTATGAAGATAAGATGGTCTCATTTTAAACGGACTATGCAGATGAACCTTGTGCCCTCTTATGTGTGCTTCCCCGAGTAGACGTTGTACTGTCGCCAGATTTTCGTTGGGCCCCGTGCACTGCCTTCTTGCCCTCGGGCATCTTATTTCGCAGACTCGGGGACAGCTTGCTTTAAAAATTTGAATGGGTTTAGAGTATCTTATCTTTACGATTTAATACTCACCTCATGCCGTTCCCTCTCATCTTTTCTGGAAAATCCTATCAGGCCCAATGGATAGGAGCAAGGCCACTGCCACAGTCAGAAGCAAGAGAGGAAGGATAATAATTGATGCTCGCAATAGTCCCAACCATGTGTACCAACCATCACATGACTTCGCTCTACGGGAAAAGTCAAAGAGAAGCCATCATTATGAAGATAATAGCAGTCCTGCACCAAGTAAACCCCAAAAGAATGACACTTGTTCCTATGGCCAGGATACTGGACATCGCTCTAGTAAAGGCCCTCAGAAGAGGCAAAGCAAGTGTTTCGGATGTGGCGACCCGGGACATTACCTGAGGAATTGCCCCATCAAGAGGAAAAACAAGTGAATAATGGATGCCGTCACCATCAGTCTCAATTCCGACGAAGAAGGACAAGTTGCAAAAGCTCTGTCACTAGACCAGGAAGATACACTGAATAATATATGCAGTGAGTGTGGCAGAGCAGGACATGTCGCACAATACTGCCCTCCTTTACGACAAGTTGGACAAGGAACATGTTTCACTTGTGGGCAAACTGGTCATTACAGCTACAATTGCCCAGTTCCTTATTGTTCATTTTGCAAGAAATATCACTACCCGGACGACTGCCTCACGAACCTAATAGCATGTAGGCATTGTGGAGAAAAAGGACATGAGAAAAGTCAGTGTACTGCAAGCTGTCCCAACTGTGAAGGAGACCACCCGCCTGGAGAATGTCCAACAAGAAAGATCACCTGTTTTCTCTGTGAAGGACAAGACCACTGCCCCAAGGATTGCTCCATGAACCTGTTGCTGACCAAAGCAGCTGAGATACAACGGACGAGTCTCCAAGCCGCCATAGGGCTTGTCATGCCCAAAGCCAAGGAAGATGACTAATGTCAGTTGTCCTTTATTTAAGAGGGGTAGCAAGACAAGAATGTCGAAGGACTACTATGGTGTATAATTACTTTTGGAAGTACTGTTATGATGTATGACTACCTTGAAGGTACAACAATTGGTAATAGACTTAGTTACGCCAGAGCAAGAGGATTGCAAGATCGTCACGACAAGCTAAACTTTACAGCCTATTGCTAGCCAGATGTAACCTCCCCTGCTCCCTTCTACTCTACCGGAATCTCGGGGTCGAGATTCATTTAAGGGGGGTAGATTTGTAACATCCTGGGAAAATTTAAAATTTAAAATATGAAGCTTTGGTATTATTTTATAATATGTTTTGTTGAAATTTGGATTTTATGGCATTTTTTCTGAATTGGGGGAGGATTCAAAGATTTTAGAAAAGATTCAAAAATAAAACTAATATTAACAATGCCATAAAAAGGGAATATGCAAATCTTGGGAAAAAAAATATTCCAACATGTGTACAGAAGGCTTAGAAAGATAAGCAAGACATAAAATATAATTATATAAAAGAAACAAAATAAATAAATAATAGTAAGCATGAAGAAAATATATATACATGTATATAAAATAAAGGTGCAAATAAATAAATAAAAAGGGATAAATACATGTATGTATATGTACATAAATAGAATAAATATATGTGCAGAAACAAATATAGGAGTCAATAAGAATATATGTACTAATGTATGAACATGTATATACATACACTAACTAAACATTAAAAAAAAAGAATTGGAGCAAGGCTGGCCGAACGGCCCAGCTCCCCCGTTTTTCCCCCGCCTACACCGCTGGCCAGCGGGCCCCTCCTCCATTCCGCACCTCTCCCTGGCCTCGCGGGCCCGAGCGCTGCACGCGCGCCTCCCCTCCATCTCGCCCTCTCTCTCTCTGGTCCTGCGGGCCCCGCGCCTCACCCGCACGTCCTTCTCTCCGCCGCTGGGTTGGCTCCTGCCAGCTTCCTCTTTCTTTCTCCCTCCCCCTGCGCCTAGCTCTCCTTTTTCTTTTCCCCGTTCCATGGCTGAGCTCGCGCCGCGTCTCCCTCTTTCCTTCTCTCCCCGCGCCATGTCTCGGACCAGCGGTCCCCAGCGCCCTCCCCCGCGCGTCTACAGGGCCCCACCACCGTCCCGTCGCCATTTACGCCCGCTGCTCCGCTCCGCTCCATCGCCTCACGCAGAGCGCGACGCTATCTGCAGGCCATCATGCCCCAAATCCTCCCTCAGGATCCTCCGCAGCTGCCCGGTCACTTCCGTTGCCCTGCCACTGCCGCCTGCGCCCGCCGCTGCTTCCGCCGCTCACGGACGTGACTGCACGGGCGAGCCTCCCGGTGCTAGCCCTATCCGCGCAACAATAAAGGCCGCCGAGCTCGCCAACGTCTTCCCCGCACTCCACACTCCCTTATCCTCCCAACAATCGGGTTCTAGTGCCCTCTCCTTCGCCGGCGCCACCCTCCTTCCCCAACCCCGACCACCGCGCTCCCCGCCAGATCTCACCACCAAAGTACAATCCCTTCCTCCCGCGCCATCTCCAGAGTACCGTGAGCTCATCTCCGGCCTTCCCCAAGCTCCCCGTGAACCGTACCTCACCGGCGTCGAAGTTCCCTCCAAGCCACCGCCGCCGCTCGCCGCCGACCCCTCCCCGGCCTCCCACGACCCCGGCCGACCACCCCAGTGGACTCCACATGGTGCGGGGAACCCATTTCTGCTGCCGCCCGAAACTCACCGGCTCTCCTTCTCCGGTGAGCCCGCCGCCGAACGCCACCGGGTTCCCCCTGTCTTGGGTCCTTGCTGCCGCTCGGGTTAAAAGCCACCCCGTCCCCGCTTCCGACAGGTAACACTTGGGTCTTTGCTGGCTAGCCGAGCGTGTGGTCAGTGTTGCCGCCTGGGTTCGATCTCCCCTCCCCGCGCGGTATTAGGAGTAAAAAGTTTTTGGCCCATTTTGCAAAACGGTGGCCAGTGAAACCACACAGAAGTAGTAATTTGATTCATAAAGATGCTAAGAATTAATTCGGTTATAGATGAGCTGGACAAAATTTAATCTTGGATTAGTAAATCATTATATGTTAATAGCTAAGGTATGTTAAATCCTATGTGAGCAATCATTAGATAAGAAATAAAGACAATGTAATATAAGGCTTGATGCTTGAATAATTGCTACATAAGTAATTAATATAGTTTAAATAATCACTTGAGGGCTAATTAACAATTAAAGGCATTAATAAAGTGTGGTTTAATGTATGGTCAAAAAGTTAATAAAAATAATGCATCCATACAAGGTACAACTTTAATAGAATGTATATGAGTTTAATAAATGCCTATTCATGGATTGGTTATAACCATATATGTAGGATTAGTATGTCTAGGGCATTTATTTTTAAAGTTTAAATCATAAATAAAGGGATGAACTAAGGAAAAATTAGGGATAATATGTGGCGGCTAATAGAATTTAGATAAGGCTTTGGAGAGGTTATGTATGAATTAAATTCGGATTAGTTGTCCTGGTAAATAGTTAGTGTGACCATGATGTTTAAAGTGTAAATCTGATTAGTTGTTAAGGGCATTAGGAAGGAGAAGTGACTTGGATAAATGTCTATATTCCATAAGGATGGCCCTTAATTAGCATGTAAACATATATGCCCAATATTTGTCATGCCACCATTAAACAAACCTTAAAGACACATTTTAATATAATCGCCCTCGGTCATCAAGAGTCAAAACAAAATCACGGACATATAAATACTCTAGTCGAATGTGTAACCAATAGCACGAGTGAATATGGTCACATAAAATGATACATATCAAGCATTGCTCAGATAGCTAAGTTTAAACCAAAATTTGAAATAAAAATTAAGCATAATAACAGCTAAAGTATAAACAAGATAATAATAGAACCATCAATTAAATTATAACACAAGCTGGTAGTACATATACGTATGGAGTGTGGTTATATACGTATATAGCAAGCTGGGACCCGTGTAGATAAACCCTAATCCCAATTAAACTTAGCTTAGTAATTCAGGGAGGTACATAAAATATCATAACACCCGGTGTCAAAAACATAGGCTATAAGCTTAACTTAATAAGCTAAAAGTTGCAGGCCTTACCTACATATGTATATCACATGCCCTAAGAATCAACGCTTGACAAAACATATCAATCTATAGGATTAACCTAACTCATGGAACTTCCCTGATAAATATCAAAATAACAAAAGAAATTGTCAATAAAAAGATCAAGCCATCGTAGTTTACCAGCGACCTTACATCAAATAACCCAAATAACCCATTAACTCGTAATAAAACTAAATTGAGTGTATTCGGCTTTATTTGGATCTTTTTGAGTTATTCGCTTTTATTTGGATTCAGTCGTTTATCGCGTAATTAGAAACTGGATCCCCGAAGATTCCACGGATCAAGCATGGTTGGAGCGAAGTGATGATAAGGAGTAGAAGCCCAAGAGAAAAGCATCGTGTGAGCTCAAGACCGCGGTAACCGCGCCAGGCGAGTCAATACTTTGATCATGTTGCTCCTATGTTTTCTGCAAATTACTTTGTTTTAAATTATCAAATTGCATGCTGTTAATTTATATGCAAATACATGCTTAGTTTAATATTCTAGTTATGTGTCCATTGATTACCTTGAGTAATATTACCCCTCCTTTGGAATATTTGAATGTGTGAACCTTGTCGCCCTAGCAAAAATATAATAGTAACATTTCGAAAATAAGTCCGTAATGGTATGCCATGCTTAGCATTGATTAGGAACCGGGGCAAGAAATTGTCCCAAGCATCACTTCTATTCATGAGAAATTAATTTGGGCAGTCATGACGGGAATGACTGGTATATGTTGATATGATTACTTTATATTCTCGAAAAACCCCAATATGCTTAAACATCTGGGCGGATTGGTTCGAGGGTGTGAATGTGTGGTGCAGTGGAAGCACAAAGTGGGTTAGTGGTAGACCGCCCAGATACCACTAAGGACTGAATCTTGTCATGTCAACCCGTGTAAAACAGTACAACCACAAGTCTGTAAAGTATAGCTTGGCTTAGTAGATGTGCCGGACCCTGAAAATCATCCTTCCAGGAGTGGGTAGTGGAGTAGTGCAAGCGGCGGTCTGTGAGACGGCTTGAATGGGACACTCGTAGAGAGTGAAGTTCTGCTGTGGCGGGCTAGCAGGGGAGTAGCCAGCTGCTAGACGTTCAGAAGGAGGACATCCCGCACAACGTATGGGACCCACCGCAAGTGGGAACGACCCATAGGGTGAAATGATGGAAGGGGCGAGGTACTTTGAAAAGTCACTGTGATGGTCTGCTCAACCACATGACTAAGGAATCGTGTGGGGCAACGAGTTGATTGTCTCTTGTGGTGAAAGTGTACAAACTCTGCAGAGTCAAAACTATTCGAATAGCCGTGCCCACGGTCAAGGGCGGACATGGGAACTTAACCAGATATAGTTCTATTTCAAAATGCTTTGTGGGTGGGAATGGAAAAGTGAAAGGGCGATGGACTGCCCTAGTTTGGAATTGTCCTGGGTGTCGTCCCAGCGGTAAGTTAAGCGGCTATAACGCTGAAGAATTGCTATATGGTGCAGATGCCATGTAACGGTGGATGGAATCTGAATCACTATTAATATTGCATGTTCCTGAACATTACGCTTTTGTTCAAAATGCTAGGTCTTAGGAATTTTTATATAATTGTATTCAAAAGCACTCTTCGCAAAAATAAAATAAACCTAAGCTATTCTTTGGTTAGCCATACATGTTAAATATTGCATTCTGTGTGTTGGCTCGCTGAGCACGGGGTCGGAGTGCTCATGCTCGCTTTTGCGACAAAATTCAGAATCAAGAATCACATCACCACGCCTCAGCAACAAGATTGGACAAGATGGCAGAGAAGATGAAGATGTCAAGGGTTAGGTCGCGAACCTCCAGTTGGCTGCCTGTGGGCATGTCCTGAAGGTCCCACCTGTGTGCTTCGTTCTTCCGCTGCTGCAATTTAATGATTTCGGCCTAATCGGCCCATGAGTAAGTCTACTATTAAATTTTACGCTTCCGCATGATATGTATTTTGATATTCATTACTGTAACTGTGAGCACTATCTACTGATCCAGGGAATAGTGCAGTAATCACAGAGGAATCCGGATGTTAACATCTGGTTCCCTACAGCTCCACTCGTTTTGACGGAGCTTCTGGGAAGCGGAAGTATCGTGGTTTGCACACCGATACTTCCGGTTGTTCAGACAGAGCACCGATCAATTCCGAGTGTGCTCTCTAGAAAAAGGCTCCACTCGGTTTTTTGGAGCTTCCAAGTGCCGGAAGTACCGTTTAAGGCCACAAAACTACCACTCTACAGTAGTTTCACTGTTGAATCTCCAGTACTTCTGTTTTTTCAGACAGAGCACAGATTTGGCTTTCAATTTTAGTTTTCAATGAATGTATGATCCTAAATTAATCCAATAGCACAAGAATATGTTATCAAGCTATTTGCCATGATCTCTTAATGGTACGATATTTATCCTATAATTCAGTCTTCCAACCTTTCTCCTAAGACTGGTAAAAATAAAAAGGATCCTAGTCTATACATACCTTTGCCTTGAGCCACTTTGATCTTCATGTTGATCCTTAGCATGCGTCTCATCATCAATTTAGGGACTAAGCCTTTAAACACTTAATAAACATGTCAGTCCCATATTCATATAAATTCATTAATTACCAAAACTATTTTTAGGGGTCTAAATGCTTTCATATGGTCTATTCGTATTGAATATTAATAGCTGATGAATAGTAGTGGCTAATAGAAGCTGAGGTGTTCATATTGACTTTGGCTGATGAATAGTAGTGGATGATAGAAACGACTGATAGAAGCTAAGTGCATTACGTAAGAAAGAAAGCAAACGACTTGTAGAATTGTGACACAATAAAATACATAGTGCATTACAATATGCGAAAGTGCAAAGTAGAAGATTACAACATAGCAAGGTACAACATGCGAAATCGTAACTCATCCTACTAAAGCATGCACAATGCTATTTTAGAGCGTATCCATGGGCCTATTATACCTCCCAACACTGCCAGCTGGAGACTCCATATCCCTGTCCTCCAACACTACCAACGTAGTCGTCGTCATCATCAATTTCCAAGTAGTTGTTATTAGGTATTGCTAAGTCGATGATGAAGTTATGCAATGTCATAGTCACCGCTATAACTTTCTTCTGTGTCTCCACGTTATAGCTCGGTATGCTCAATAGGATGCACCACTTATTCTTCCAAATGCCGAATGCACTCTCGATCACATTCCGAAGGGAGTAGTAATGGTAGTTGAAAATTCCTTCGATTCCAACTGGTCGTCCACCTCGCGCGAACTCCAGTACATGGTACCAATAATTCCTGTATGGAGCTAGGAACCCCTCCTTATTCAAGTAACCAGAATCCACAAAGTAGTATTTCCCTGTAATGAAATACATTTCAAGAACAAGTTAATGACTGCACCCAAATACATATAAAAACATGTAGGTAAGAACAAGCAACAGACGTACCTGTGGTGGGTGTGGGAAGCGGTTCACATAAGTCACCATGGAATCCTATAGTACTTTCGTGTCGTGCGTGTGCCACCCCACCCAGCACACTCGAAAGTAAATCGGGCGTCGAAGTCACACACCGCAAGCATGTTTTGACTCGCGTATCCATAGTGGATGTAGTGCCTTAGTGCTACCTGACTAGGAACCGATACTGCCACATGCTTATCGTCAATCACCCCAATATAGTTCTTGAAATACAGGTCAAAACGCGGCTCCTTCAACCTCATATGGATAAAGCGAAACTGTGGGTCCACCAGGCATACAATATTGTGTGCCATTTTGGCCACTGTGTCCAATACCCTGTTGAACTAATCACTGACATGATCGGTGGAACTATCAAATCCATTCTATGCCTGTCGATATGACTAAGGGGTGGCACATGCCCATAGGAAAAGTCCAAGCGCCTCTTTAGAGCTTAGTCGGATGAATCGATCAAAGATCGTAGTCCCACACAAGAGTTTTATGCAATTCATTAAAGACTGACCTCCTCATCTTGAATGTGTCTTTCCATGAGCGTGGGTGGCTTAGCTACTCCTCGGCCCACTCTAGGCCGGTTTTGTCGGGCACCGATTAAGGTCCATGGGATGACGACTCCCCCTCATCATCCCCCTATAGGTGGAACATGGCTTGCTCGGACAGTGCAATAAATGAGCTTGCTGCGATGATGACAGAATCGGTATCTGTCTCCATCATTATTCACGAATCACTGGATGATGATATCTGCAAGCATTTCAGGTGGTCATGAGAAAATGCCGTGAACCAGTACCAATCACTTTCTAACTGCAATATAACAAACAACCACTAGAACAAATCGAAAAATGAAAATCACACTACCACAACAAAAGCATGCTTGCCTCAATAAACAACAACTCCATCGAGCCACTACTTTCTAATTGCAATACAACAAACAGTCATGTACTAACTGCAATACAACAAACAACCACTACTTTTGAGCTAGAATGCTACAACAAATCAGAAAATGAATGCCAGACTACCTAGACTACCTGAACATGAACAGACAAATCATTGAGTAACTAGCAAAACATTTCCTATCACACATCCCAAAACAAGTAAGTTCTAACTGACAAAACATTTCCTATCACTCGACTCAATTTTGCAAGCTCTGGCAGACTCCAATAATCAGCTCAATTTTGCAACAGACAAAGCAAGAAGAACTCAATTTTCTAACAGTTGTACACAATTTTGTAGCTTAGATCCCAGAATTCCTGAGTAGCAGAACTTACCGAATAAACCACAACATGCTATGTGTGGCTCCAGTCAAGTTCCAATCAGTTTCGATCATAGAGCCCAAGCAAGTACAGATAAAATACACACTCAACTAGCAGACAGGGCAGTTAAACTCAATTTCATACTCAACTAACAGGCACTTAAGTTAATCAGGTTATAACTCAAATAGCAGTGGACAAGCTAATTCAAACCCAAATAACCAAACATGAGAATAAGACAGTACTATCGACAAATACGACAGGAAAGATACTAGCAATAGGACTCATAATGTGAAAAACTCATTGCTGATGCATGTTGTGCATAAGGCTTTGATCACTTAGAATTCTTATTGTCTGCCTAGCTCCTCCTAATCCAGGCTAGCCACCCCTCCGGGGTTTTGAAGTTAGCGAACATCTCACAATAGCGGGTGTGCATGAAGAGCAGACTCGCATAATAGTAATCGTCACTATCCTCATGGGCACCATTGGCAACGACAACCTCCATAGCTCTTTCATTTGTTCCTTCAACTGGCCCATGGGGCGCGAGGTCACGGAAAGTGTAGAACTCTTTTAGCCTCTTGATTGCTTGTAGAAGTCAATGAGTCACTCAAGCTGCACATCCTAGTGGCTCTTCTTTGATTTCTTCCCTTCCGGAGACTCTGGCACATAGCACTATTTCCCTTTTCCAAAGGCCGATGGGCCACTGTGTGTGGCTCTAGTCGGCTAGTCATTGCCCTTCGCATCCTCGCCGTGAGCAGTGTAACATCCCGAAAATTCGAAATTTGAAAATGTGAAGCTTTGAATTATTTTTGCAGAGTATTTTTATTTGAATTTGGAGTTTATGGTATTCCTCTGAAATTTGGTTGAGGTTCCAAAAAGTTAAAAGGTCAGGAAAGAAATAAACATGTGTAAATAATAGAAAACTAAAATTTTAAATGCGAATCTGAAAAGATGATCAATAAAAGGAAGGGAGAAAATTTGGTTCCAACATAAGACCCCGTCCTTAAAAATAATGGCAAGAATAACAAGGAAACAAATAATCAAAATGTCAACATAAATGGATATATATGTGTATATATATATACAAATATAAATGTATACATAATTAAATGGGGCACCAACCATTTGATGCCAAAGATTAGTAAGAAGAAAAGGGGCAGAATATGAATAAAACATGCACACAAATGTATAAGCCAAAAACAAAAGAAAAGGAAAAAAGAAAATAAAAAGGAAAATAAAAGGGGCCGGGCTGGCCGTCACCCCGGCCCAGCCACTCCCCGCGCACGCGCACGGCTCAGCGCTCATGCACCTCACGTGGGCCCCGTCTCCACCCCGCGCTTCCTCTCACTGCCGCGCGAGCCCCACGCGCCAGCCCTTCTCTCCCCCTGGCCAGCGGGCCCGCCCTCGCCCGCACCTCTTCTTCCTCCCCTGTCTCACTCCCCTCTCTGCGCCACAGCGCTTTTCTACCCCGTGGCACGCATGCACCAGCTTCACTGCTGCCCCGCTACCTGGCGAGCCTCCTCAAGCGCGCGGCGTAAAAGCCTGCCCGTGTAGTCACACGCGCTAGCCGGATTCCCGCTGCCACTGCTGCGTGCCATCACCGCTCGACAAGACCACTCGGCCTCGCTCGTTGCCAGCCCTGCTCGCGCGCCTATAAAGCCAGCGCGTCCCTCCGTCCACTTCGTCACACCCCACACTCTCTCCTGTCCCGAGCAATCGAGCCCGAACACCCTCCATCGCCGGCGAGCCCCTTTCGTCCCCAACTCCGGCCGCCGACCCTCCTCGTCGTTCCACGCCGCTAGAGCCAAATTCCACGCACCCGACCCATCTCCAGAGCGTCGCGAGGTCGTCCCCGGTTTCACCCGCACCTCCTACCGTCCGTACCTTGCCGCCACCGAGAGCCCCTCTGAGCTCGCCGCCGCCGCACGCCGCCGACCCCTCCGTCGCCTTTCCCGAGTTTCCGGCGCTCCATTTTGGGCTTCACCAGTACCTCCCCGGCCACCCATCGCCGACGAGCCCGCCGCCCGTACCCGGCTTAGAGCTCCTCTGTTTCAAGGTGAGGTAACGACGGCTTAAAAGAGTTGCGCGTCCTATATGGTCAAGAAACACCTTGTGACCGATTGGCTAGCAGCGCTCTCCCCCCCCCCCCGACTCCCCGGCCGCGCGTTCAAGCCCCCGCTCTGCCGCGCCGGGTTCAGTTTCTTCTTTTATTTCGGACTGACAAGGGGGCCCCACCTGTCAGCGGCTGCAGCCCGGGCGGCCCACTGACAGCAGGGCCCGCATGTCAGTGGTAGCCTGAGGTAGAAATAAAACAAACAATAAAAACAAGTGGGCCCCACCTGTCATAGATACAACACATGGAAATAAAATAAAGATGATGAATTAAAAATACCCAGTGGGACCCATCTGTCAGAGATTTTTATATTTTCTAAAATTTCAGTGGACTGAGAACTTTAAATGAGCATAACTTAATCATTTTAACTCCAAATTAGGTGAGACAAATTTCTAAATCTATCTAAATTCAAGATCTATCCAATGAAGCTAAAACCAGGAATTTTAGAGCTCATAAAATTTTTATGAAAATTATGGACAATATGGGAATAATTTAGGGAATGTAGTAAATTTAAATCAAGAGGTAAAATAAGGTTGCATAATACTTAAATATCTGATAAATTGCTATATGAATAACTAATATAGCCTAAATAGTTAATTGAGATTTAATTATCAAGTAAAGGCATCAATAAAATATGATTTAGCTTAAAATCCAAAGATAATAAATGTTCACATGCAATAAAGATTACCTTTCCTTATAATATAAACATATATGCCCTGAATATTAGCACCCGACAAAATAATCCTCCACTAATCGTGCACCCTGGTTCATAAGTCTAACCTAATTCATGGAACTTACTTGATAAATACAAAAATAATAAAAAGAGATTAATAATAAAAAGGGATCAAGTTATTGTGTTCTACCACCGGCCTTGCCTCAAATCACCCAAATCACCTCTTAATTCATAATAAAACAAAAGTTGAGTTTATTCGGATTTACTTGGATCTTTGAGTTATTTGCTTTTATTTGGGTTCAGTCGTTGTCACGTAGTTAGAAACTGGAGTCCTGAAGATTCTATGGAGCAAGCAAGGATGAGATCAATGCAGACCAGGAATTAAAGATCATCGCATGAGACAACCTTGTGTGAACTCAAGACCGCGGTAAACCGCGCCAGGCGAGTCAACACTTTGATCATTTTGAACCCAGTATTTCAAAGCTATTTCCTTTTAAATTAGCAACTTGCATGCTATTATTTCATGAAATATGTTATGTTGATTTCAGCAAGTTAGTTAAATCCTGTTGTTGCTGTTGTGTATATTATTCTCCTTGCCAATCTTGGAAATGTGAACCTTGTCGCCATAGTAAGAATTAACATATGATTTCACAAAATAAGTCCTTACTTATACGGCATGCTTAGGAATGCTAGATACTTGGGGTGACACTAATGCCCCAAGGAATATTCTTCAAACTATTATGAACACAATGGGTAACTTATGGTGTGATGCCATAAGCAACATATGGTGCGATGCCATATGTAATGTTGGTGCGATGCCGACAAATAGCGTATGGTGCGATGTCATACGCAACCCTTGGTGTGATGCCAAGAGGTAACTTATGGTGTGATGCCATAAGGATAGTTGGTGCGATGCCGACAATGAGCGTATGGTGCGATGTCATACGCAACCCTCGGTGTGATGCCAAGGGGGTAACTTATGGTGCGATGCCATAAGGTTAGTTGGTGTGATGCCAACAATAAGCATATGGTGCGATGCCATATGCAACACTTGGTGTGATGCCAAGAATGGGATATGGTGGGATGCCATAAATATGGAAAACAATGATTATATGGATTATTACAACGAATGGTTTAAAAATGTGATTTCAAACCTGCTAGGTCATAGGGAATTTTAAGTAATTGTATTCAAAAGCACTCTTTGGCAAAACAAAATAACCCTATGCCTTTCCTTTGTCGAGCCATGCATGTTATATATATTTGCATTCTGTGTGTTGGCTTGCGAGCACGGGGTTGGAGTGCTCACACTCGCTTTTGCGACAAAATTCAGCATCAGGAATCAAATCACTTCGCCTCAGCAACAAAATTGGACAAACTGGCAGAGAAGATGAAGATGTCAAGGGCTAGGTCGCGCACCTCCAGTTGGCTGCCTGTGGGCATGTCCTGAAGGTCCCACCTGTGTGCTTCGTTCTTCCGCTGCTGCAATTTATTGATTTCGGCCTAATCGGCCCATGAGTAAATTTACTATTATATTTACGCTTCCGCATGATATGTACTTTGATATTCAGAACTGTAACTGTGTGCACTATCTACTGATCCAGGGAATAGTGCAATAAAACACAGTGAATTTGGATTGAAAAATCCGGGTCCGACAAGCAGGCTCTTGATTAGGCACATATACATCAACATTTGTACATAAGGTCTCATCGAACAGCCTCTCCAGGAGGTCTTCGTGGGCAAGAGGCGTCTTGCGGAATTTCATGATGTCCGTTAGGGTTTGCACAAAATAGAAATAAACGAGCCTTGGTGATTCGACAATTATCGCAAAGAGTACATGGAAGACTTTGTGAAGAGTCTCACCTTTGCTTGATCCTCCCATCAGTCCAGCTCGGCAACAATAGTACTGATCTTCGGATTGAAGCCGAGGGCGGTAGAGCGTAGCTTGAGGGTCTTCCAATTTGCCAAATCCCTTTTTAGTGCATCCCACTTATTTTTTTTATTTGCTTACGGGGTACTACCAGTCGGTGCACTCATCGAACTTCCAAAGTAGGCTGGAGCACCCCTTACCAAAGAGGTAATTTTGAGGACGATTGTTGGCGTCTCGTTCTTCCAGGCAAACGACAATGAAAATGTCGATCGCTTCATCATCCCAAACTGCCAGGATTCAATGCTTGCTAGTCATCTCTGAGACCCTGCTGCTATCAGTCAGCACAATACACCGTGGTGTACAACGAACGACAGAACAACCACGCCCAAAAAAAATTGGTACGGAGGATAGAGCAATCGTGAATTGTGCCGGGAAGTTATGACAATGGATGCTATGGGCAGAGCATACCTTACAATCGGCTATGAAGATGGTGGGGGAGGTGGTGCACGTCACTGGTCTGGGCAACGGGAGCGCAGGGGCAGACGACATGCGAGCCTCCATGGGGGCGGACGAGCAGTGATGCTTTAAAGGGCGGACGGTGGCCGAGGCTCCACAGGCCAGACAATGAGCGAGGCTCCACAGGGCAGACAGCGGGAGACACATTACGGCCCAGATGATAGCCGATCTGGGGCTTGAGAGAGTAGATGAGGGGGTAGCCGACGGATCTGGATGTAGTGAGAGTAGATTTGTAGGGGGACAGCGGGCTGGGGGGTGTCGGAGCTAGGGGAGGAGATGGGATGGGGCGGCCAGAGTGTCGTCGGCACGAGAGAGGCCGAGAGGAGAGGGAAGCAATTGGGGAAAGTGGTCTACTGCCAAGCCTCAGGCCTGCACGTCAGGTCTTCACGTGCACACAAAGCTGCTTGTGAAGCATGCCATTCGAATTGGTTGTGTATATGAACACGCCATAATAATATATAACCAAAAGTAATAAGTCGCATCAAAAAAATAATTGATGATCATGGATTGTTTGTGCATCTATAACTAGAGGCACGTATGGGTCCGGAACAGGTAAAAGCAGAGGGCTCTTCGCACCTCACATGAAAGTGTTGCCCCTCGATGGAAACACGCGTTTCTCAATACTTGGTCGCTCTCGGTTTATCCATTCCACGAACAGCTAGCTTTTACCATGGTTAAACAGTACAAGCGGGGAAGTGTACGTACACCACCACACCGGAGGTAAAGAAGAAGAGGAGAGGAACGGCACGGCACGTTTCGCGATTTCGCATATCTACGTGGTAGAAATCTATGGCGAAAGAACCATACACCGCAGTGCTACTCGTCCCAGAGTCAGAGATGATGAAATGCAAGTGTCACGCTGCTTATGACGTCAGAATTTCAATCTTTCGCGAAAGGGCCATGACATCGAGTCAGTTAAGCATTATTGAGGACGCTATTAGAAAAGTACTAGAGGGGGTGAGAGAGTGGGAGAGGAGTGGCCCTGTGCAATCTGGGGCACATGAGTGGGCGACCCCTCCAGCCGTCCTCTCTCTACCACGGATGGATGCCCGAGATTTTCGGCTTCATGTGCCACCGCAGGGCCCGCTCGCCAACCGTCACGTGACCCCTCTTTCTCTTTCTCTTTCTCTTCCTCTCTCTCCCTCATCTTACAATGGGCCAACAAGCCAGCAGCCAGCCAGCCACGGCTAAAGTAGATATCAAGCTAACTCCTTATCTTATTAAGATTTTTCTAAAATTAATATAATTTGATTTAATATCATTTTATTGATAATTTAAAAGTATTTTTATAATTGAGCTAACGAGCCGAGCCAAAGTAAAATTTAATTTCATCCAAAATTAACTCATTCAATGTTTAACTAATTAACGAGTGCAATTGAAACAATTTTAAATTGAGCCATGAGCCTCACTAACAAGCTTTTTTTCCACCCCTAAGCCACGACACATTGATACACTGTTCTGCACCGTGGATTCTTTTTATCTGGATGAGATGCAATATACCGTGGATTCTTTTTATTACCAAAATGTAAGGTTTTTGGTGCGAATTCGAACCAAGAAATAGATATTCAGGAGTTCTATTGAAATTTAGAGTCAAAACCGGACATATGATAAGAACTTGTTTTTATATTATGGTTGATAGCTTTTGGCTACGTTAATGATTTTTATTTGTGATTTTGAGATGACAGCGGATGACGGAGATGCTAATGCGAATGACGCACACGATTTTAGACTCAGAAAACTGTTTCAAAAAGTTGTTTAAAAAATTATCTTATTTATTTTAACTTCTAGAGAAATAGAAACCAAAGCCACTCTAAAATAAGGAGAAGCCCCCATAGAAGCTCCGTGCCTGGTAGCTAGAGTCACTCACGACCTGCCATTAATCGCCAAACACTCGCTAATTACTGTTATCTCGTCACGTCAACGCCACAGGGCAACCGCGGTCAACTCACGCCCGGCATGCACGTGCTCGCAGCCCCGGTCTACCCCACCCGGCCGGCGCCGCTAACGGCCGTCACACAGACGCCGTCACGGAGAGAGGAACTCTCTCGTCTAAGCTGAGTGACAGTGAGACGCCGTATAAAGATCCCCAGAGGCCAGAGAGAAGAAAAAGGCTGGGAGCCTTGGAGCTACAGAGATCTCTCCCTCTCTCTCTCTCTCTCTCTCTCTCTCTCTCTCTCTCTCTCCCCTTCTCACATCTCAATTCTCCAACCCCAAGCAACCATCCTTCACACGAGCACGCCGCCGCAGCCTGCGAATCGTGCGCGCGCGCTTCCTCGATCGCTCGCGCGCGCGCGGTGTAATGCGCGGCTATGGGGCTCCAAGGTACGTACGTGCGTGCGTGCTTGCTAAGCATGGCCGGTTGGCTTCTTGCTCCATGGATGGATCTGTCTCGGGTTTCCTAAATTGGGGAGAGTTTTGGGCGGGCTAATGCAGGGAATAAGGCGACGCACGACTTCCTCTCGCTGTACGCGGCCGCCGCCAAGGACTCGTCCCTCCCGGACTCCAAGCCGCTGCCGCCTCCCGCTCAAGGTACGTGTGATTCATCTCTCTCTCTCTCTCTCTCTCTCTCGAATTGATCAGAATTGGGGAGCGAATCTGGCAATTGTGCCATTCAGAAGTGAAATTTTGTGTGGGTGTTGTGATACCGGATCTCGCAAGAGTTTGCCAAATTCGTTAATTCCTGGTCGTGGGTGAAACCGTGAGAGAGGAGAATTAACCAGGCTATATTGGATTGCAAGCAGTTACTGGCTTAATGCTACGTTTTGTACTACTCTTGCATTTAATTATGGCGCGTGGTTAAAGAAAACGACGAATTAACGGTAGAAAGAAACGATCACGTGTAGCTAGCTAGGAGGGTGGATGCAAAGAGCCGTCCGCGACCTTCCTTAATGGCTGGCAATTCTATTCTATTTCTCCTGCCCACTTTCAAAAAAATCTGTTCTATTTCGTTTTAAATTTTTGGTAGTATTATTGTGATTTAAAAGTGGTCTCGGTACCTAATTCTTTCATTTTCATGCCAAAACGACCACATCTCTACAAGTTGAATTATCATCGTTGTTGCTAGTTACATGTTGTCTTTTGATCATGCATCAAGTTCCTTTTTCATTATTAGCTATAAGCACTGGGTTCATGGTCGCTGTTATGATGATGTCACCGCCACCACACCTGTCTATCGTTCTGAAGCCAAGCAAACCACAACTGGTGCAGGTTTCTTCATCAAGACGCACGACTTCCTGCAGCCGCTGGAGAGGCCATCGCAGTCGCCGCCGCCACCCCTACCGCCGGCCGCCGTCGACAAGCAGCGGCTCCACCAGCACGCGCTGCCCGGCGGCATCGGCACGTTCAGCATCAGCCAGGCCGCAGCCGCGGACCCTCGAGGTACGTACGCAACGCTCGCACGGTTCGACCTCGAGCCACCACGACACAGCACCCGACCGCACGTGATTTGCCGTAGCTGAGCCGGTTTTTTGCTTGCGTGTTCTGTAACGTGCGCGCGTGTCGTGGTGCGTGCCGTCGACGATAACGGGTGGGTCTTTTTTACCGTGGGCTCATAAATTATAACTGTGTTTTATAGGTTTTATATTTAGGTTTCGCTCGTTTCAGTTTCGGCTTCTAGCTTATGACTTATTTTTCACTATTCAACAATTTCATCTTTTTTGGTTTTTTTGAGCTTTTTTGTCGGCTCTATTTTTCCCCGTATTCATTTGTGGGCTAACCTGTTTTTTCTACCTTTAGATTTTTTTTAAATTTAATTACACAAAATAAACCACCGTCAACTATAGGGTTTTTCAGTCAGCTACAGTAATTTTCAGTCAAAAGCCACTTAAAATAAGCTATTTTGAGCAGAGCCTTAATATAAGCATTTATGTAAATGAATATAGTGCTAGTAAGTTATTTAAAAAAACTATCCTAATAAAATATTTTAAAAGAAGTCTGTGAGAAACTATAAACGAAAGTAACTCGGCTAACATCATCTGGGTGAGACGGACGATGCGAGCGGGCGCGGCGAGGCGGTGGTTGCACCTTCTTTTCCTTCGGCTTGTTGACGTTGACGCGAGGTTGCAGCAGGTGTCAGCTGTGACGAGCACGTCGACCACATGGGGATGGGTGCAAATGGACGCGAGATGCGTGCGCATCCGCCGAGGCGTACGTAGCCTTTTGTGGCAGCCACGGTTGGCTCGCTCGCTAGGGTGGGCGACGCTAGGCAGGCACTAGCTCGTACGTCGGTCTGGCCGTCATGGCCGCACGGGGTGTGTGGTGGCCGGGGGCCCGTGGGTTTGCTGGGCCTGATGCGTGGGACTGGGCCTGTCTGTGGGCCAATGGTTCTGTCCTGCGTGCACGTGGATAGGAGAGAACGCGAGCAGTGCAGCCGCATGGATAAACTTGAGCAACAGGAACGATCATCGGAACCACTGGATGAACCGATGAATCCAAATGTATATATCTGGGGCGAAAAATCCGACGGGTATTTCGGCCAGTCCAATGTTCTGCTTGGTTGATTTTATTTATAAAAAAATTGCTCGGAAGGTCAATTGCGAATGGGTAGTTTTCAGTAAAGGTTCATTGCTGCTTTGCACGACATTGCATGATTCACATGTTAACAGACTTGGGAAGTTTGGAGGGAAGATACCCTTGCTATGAAATTTTAGCGAAATTTTTTGTGTTCCAAATGTGTTATTGCACTGGTTACCGTGCTAGACGCAAGGTTGCCCTTCTGATTTATTTTTTACTATTAATAAATTTCATCTTTTTTGAATTTTTAACTTTTTTTGAGTTTTTTACCGGTTTTTGCCCGTATTCTTTTGCGTTGTCCGTGATGAGATAACATATTTTTTATTTTTTTAAAATTTTTAAATTTAATTACGTCAAATAAGCTATCTTGAGCTACATTATAATTTCAGCCAGTTACAGTGTAATTTTAGCAATAAGTCACTATTTTTAGCCCAACTGAGCAGGGCTTTAGAGCTGATTACATTTTTTAGCTACGATTGGCAACAGTTGTCCTTTTGTCATTGTGCCCATTCGTCTTATCATCACATGTTATTCCTTTTCTTTATTTTGTAGCTTTCCAATATTCCAAGTCCAAACAACACATCCAAATACTAATAAAAACAATTAAATATAAAAGACCATAAGATTCTAGTACCTAGAAAAATTCAAGCACCATCGCTCTGTTCATATTAGATTATAAAATCTTTTTTCTATAATACTTATATTTCAAACGAGATGTATTTTTAAGATGAGGTCTACTAATTAATCGTAGTATACACTATAATAACTTTATTTATATCAATTAAAATTATACACGAGTTTCTCTGTATATAACTCTCTATAGATTTTTACTATTTATGAGGTAAAACAAAAAATAATCAGTAAAAGCGTCCGATAGGTTGGACTTTGGAAGCCTCTAATGATTCGTGCTCATTTCAACAAAGTAGTACTATACAAAAACCGGAGAAAAGGCGAGAGAAAGCTAAAGCCGTCTGCTTTGTGCTCTGTTTGTCCACTCGGCAGGCCACCAGTGGGCGCTCCCCTTCGCCGCGGGCAGCGTCGCCGTCTCCTCCTCCAGGCCGCAGCAGCAGCCGGAGCGGAAGGGTGTTGGCGGCGGAGGCTTCATGGACGCCGGCTCCAGATCCAGCGGCGGCGCGGGCTTCGACGATGACGACCGCCTCGCCGCGCGCCGCGAGGTTTCCTCCTCGCTGAAAGGTAGCTCAGTTCTGCCCAGTCGGTCTCGTATGTGGGTTCTTGGAGCTGTTTGAAACTCCGGATGGCGAAAAAAACGCAATTTTTATGGGATTTTGGTGCTAAATTTGCTTCCTTTTGGATTGTAGAGCTCACGGTGAGGGTGGAGGGGAAGGGCGGGAGCTGCAGCGGCAGCGCCGGCACGGACCAGCTGCCGAACACGCCGCGTTCGAAGCACTCCGCCACCGAGCAGCGCCGGCGCAGCAAGATCAATGATAGGTGTGTTCCTCTAGCTCCAACAGTTCAGGCAGAAACAAGTTGCTGTGATGTTTCTTCGATTCGATAAGCTCTCGGGTCCTCATTGTCAAGTGTAAATGTGTTAGATAGCACACTGTCGTAGCTAACAGCTACCTAGTGGGTGATATCCTTGTAGCACAGATATTCAGGAAGTGGTAGCTTTTGGTGAGCTAAAATCTGAGTAATATACTCGCTTAGTTGCATGCAACTGAATTTGCACTGCTAATTCAACAAATGTGGATGGAAGCATGCATCTGCAACCTGGAGGTCTATTTGATTTAGCTGGGAAATAGGTTGTGTTAGGATGTAGTGATGATGGTGCTCATCTTTGTACAACAAGGTGTCCACTCTCTGGGGAGTTGATTCCTGAGTAGATGCGTAGTCTATGTATGTGGTTACGAGGTAGTGATGATTGCGCTCATCTTTGTACAAGGTGGCCATTGTCTGATGAGTTGGTTTCTGAGTAGATGCTGTCATCCTGTAGTCTGTAGATGCGGTTAGGTCAGTGGACAGATGAAGAGAATACGCTATGGACATCCTGCTATAGTGGAATTCAGAGAGTATGTGCTGTGCCTGAGAATACTTGAATGATTGAATCCTTGTGTTGCGCTGCTAAATGTATCTTAATTTGGGTTTCTGATTTCCTACCAAAATTTCGTTGGTGCAAAGCATCGATTTGAACTTATTTTCCACTTCCAATTATTTTGCAGATTTCAGATACTTAGAGAGCTTATGCCGCATAATGATCAAAAGAGAGACAAAGCATCATTTCTCTCAGAGGTAAGACAGTACAGTAATTGCTTAGGTTATAATCTGTTCTCCATTGAATATCTTGCTTATCTGTTGGCACCTATTTTAATGCAGGTTATTGAATACATACGGTTTTTACAAGAGAAAGTACAAAGGTACGAGGTTTCATGCCCAGAATGGAGCCAAGAAAATGCAAAGATCATGCCATGGGCAAACATCTACTTCCGTTCTTTCTGGAAAAATGAACAGGTAAAATTGCTTACTACTAACACAGCTTATCCCATACATATTAGGCACTTCTCTATTACATATTGAGGCTCGCTAATGAGGTTCTAACAAACTTCTCCGCATTCCATCCTTTCTCTGCAGAACAAGCTTCAGATGCCTGAAGATACTTCGCTTGACCCTTCACAAATTATGAAAAGTGGTTCCTCCCCTGGATTCCCTTTTTTACGGAAAGCAGATGATAATAACAATGTGGTTGCATCTGCAGATGTTTCAGGTGCCCAGGATCAGGCAGAAAATGATCCAATTGGCCATACATCTTACAAATCAGCTGAAACTCCCAGTCCCATTAATGTTGCAGGTACGATTTTTCCTCCAAGTATAGTTTACAACTTCCTATATTTTATATACTCCTTCGTTGGAATTGGAAATTGTCTCTGTTATTCACGGGGTTTTTTCTTAAATGTGTAGACAATGTTATGTCTCAGCCGCAAGCTCACAGGACAAAATCGTCACCTGCAGAGGACTGTGCAGTAAATGGCGAAATGTTAAATAACCCTGAATTGGCAATAGATGAGGGGACGATCAGCTTATCAAGTCAATATTCCCAAGAGTATGTAATAATGACGTATTGCAGTAAAAAAATCACTTTTACCTATTTTATTACTCCATGAAGTCCTTTGTATCATTCTTGTTATCATGGATTTTTTTTCCTCTCTTGTTTCCAATTTTGCTTCTCAACATCAGTTTCATTTGCGACACCGGAGCACATATTGTTTTGGTTCTACCATATTTTGATACATTTGGATTTTATTTTTGGTTCATAACAGGTTGCTTGGTACACTGAGTCACGCCTTACAAAACTCAGGTGTAGATTTGTCCCAAGCCAGCATCTCAGTGCAGATCAATCTTGGCAAGCGGGCTATAAAGAGCTCTGCTCCTGGTGTAACCTCCACATCTAAGGTAGGATTTCTTTCAAAAGTCCCAATCTACACAATTGAGGACATGATATCTGCTGAACTCAAGATAGCCTGGCCATCCTATTTATATTCCATTTTGAGTATGCTGTATGTGAATTTGGAGCTGTCAGCTGTGTAAGGTTTTTGTGACATTTTCCACGTTAGCTTGTATAGTTGTAGGTGGCATATTTTATTTCAGTATTGCTCAATGTTGAGGCCGTTGCTTACTTGCTCGTAACCCAACCTGGCACTATAAGGCAGTGTTTGGATGCCTTAGGAAAAAAATAAGGCAGTGTCGTTTTTGCAACCTGCATTTTATTTAAGACCGCAACCTGTATTGTTTATTCCTTGAATTCTTACAAAATATGGCCCATTTACTCTATAGGAGCTCATCGATGCAGCATCTAATAATCAAACAATGGGCCATCAGCTGAGATTGGGTGATGGCGCTCAAGAACATCTACAAGCAACAAAGCGACACAAATCAGATAACAGCTGATGGCAGTTGATGATTACTCTCCTCAAAAAAGTCCAGATGATTCGAGCATTTTTTTTTGGTACGAGATCACTCGATACTGGTTACGGAAAGCCTGAAGTTATATGTATATTATGTTACCTGTGACGTCAAGACGAACAAGACCTTGATGTATTCTTTCATTTAATCACTTTGCCATTCTAGTCCCTAGGAAAGAAAGGAAGCTTCCATTGCAGATTGTGAAGCTGCTTTTGTCCATATGCTTCCATTAATATGAGAAGTTTCTCCCCTCCCTGACAGAGTTCTCATGTAACATAATTGGACGAACATTTCCGTCAAGTTTCATCGTTGTGTAGCTACTTCCAAGAGGATTGAAGTTTCACCGTTGTGCTGTAATATGTTCTCTGCACCGTCCATTGCCCCTGAAGTTATATAGAACCAACCTGTATTCTGAGGATCTGATGGTGTTTGTGAATGCTTTCCTTGGTTTCGTTATTTTCAGAAGGCGCTCATGACTCAAATGTCATAAAAATACTAATGCACGCACTAGTTGATTTTCTTACGACAGATTTTGACTCAAATTTTCTGCTACTCGGTCTTCAGCGTAAATTGCAGGATTGCATGAGGCCTATTCATGGATTTGAGCGCAAATGCTGTATCGCCAACCTAATGAGTCTATGGCGTGGCAACGATGCCCTGGGCGCGCGGAGTCCACGAATTCGACATTTGGCAGCCGACAAACTAAGCATGATTAGTTTGGAGCCCGTCTCGAATCCGAAGTCTTCAAAAGCACGAGATTTTGATTCCCTTGTCGCACTTAGCACCATGATGATCGGGAGGAATCGCACAATCAAAACTAGAAAGCAGTACATGAAAGCTCCCGTGAGAAAGAAAAGTGGGAATAGAAGAAAGCCGGCGCCGCGGCTCTCAGAGCTCAATTCTCTAGTGATTTCCATGCCCATGCCGATCTAGTGGGCGTCCACTACAGCCGACGCAACATTTGCACGTTGCAACGAATGCCGCATACCAAACATGATCTGATGCGCTGATCACGACATGAATGGACTTGACGTGGCCCTTGTGTTGCAGCAACCCTGTAAGATCATTCGCTTGATCTGTTTACTACGTACTGCTATGCTTGATTTATTGGGAAGAGGATACTACTCTGCACTAGAGAAGGAAACGCAGGATGATTCACAGTAACCTGCTTTCTGACCGTCCGATCAACAATCTGATGGTCTGGATTTCTGAATTGCTTCTCCGTCCTGTTGTAAAGAACACTCAGTTTCGGGACTACCAGCCAAGGGCGCACATGAGATTTTCAGGTCGTGGTGATCCATGACTGAAATGAAACGCCGGCGATGACATCTGATGGAGGATCTCAACGCCTCATCACAATCCGAATAGTGCAAATCATACCCGACCCCCAAAGTCTGCGCGGGGAAATAACGGCCATTGCCAAGTATGTAAGGCTGGCACGGAACGAATGATTTAAGAGCTAAGACAATCAGCAACCTCTAATGATAACCGACCGCAGCGCATCACGTTGTCACGCCATGCAGTACACTTAAGAAACTGAGTGCCTAGCACTACTCAAACCAGCCGAGAATTCGCTCCTTGAATCGATCTGGGACGGAGGTTTGTTTACTCCCTGAATAACGATACATTAATCGGTGAATCGCTGGCCTGTGTAACCTCAACAGAGAACACATCAAACAACATCGGAAGCAAATAATCCTTCAAAAGAACAGCATCAGGGACAAGGACGGCGCAGCGGACGAGCGAGGCGAATGCTCGACCAGCCGATGCATCGTCGGGCCAGGCCCAGCCCCACTGGGAGGAATCCGATCCGATCCAATCCAATCAGCCGGACGTCGTTCTCGCGAGATCCCTCGTATTTTTCCTCCATACAATGCGATCAGACGGATGCCACCGCGGCCGGAGTTGGCGACCATGTCACGCTACACATCGGTGCGCGTCGACGCGATGCGACGCCGAGCGAATGAACGGACGAAACGGGGCGACGCAGCACGGCGCCACGGGCTGCGATGATGCGCGGCAAGGTGGGGGCGCGTGCGCGTGCGCCGATGCGATTCGTTGCGTGATGCGTCGCGCGCGAGTCCAACACGGGCGCTACCCACCCACGCGGCGACCGAGACCACCCCGTCCGTCCCCGGCCATGTCCTCCGCCCGGACCCACCCCCGGTGTACGGCCCATGCCCGATCCGGTCCAGGCGGGCGGGCCCACGCGGCGCGCTCTGTTTGGCTGGGAACTTAACCTGGCCCTGGTTCGGATTCGTCGCATGTTTTTGACGCCGCGAGGTGGGGTCACGAGTCAGGAGGAACAAGAACAACATTTGCGCCAGTGGAGTCGTACTCGTACCCCGTAAGTCGGTAAGGAGATAAATATGGGCGCCCCGGCTTTCGCATCACGACCATTTGTGTGTGCAGAGTCTCCAATTAAACCAGCCGAGATCGACGCGGCATCCAATGAGACGATCAGCCGGCGCGCCGCTGGAGAATTCCAGGAGCAGGAGAGGTGCCGGTTGGGGTTGGCCGCTCGGGGCGGGCGGGCGGGCAAGCAGGCGTCAACCATGGCGGGCCCCCTCGGCGTACGAGGCGGCCCCACGTCGCTAGCCTAGCTTAGCCTAGCGCCGCGCGATGCATTGGCTGTCCAACTGATGCCCTCCGCCCACGTGGCGTGGCCCCGGCCACCCGCGCTAGTGGCCGACACGGCGCATAGTTCCGTGCCCGAGACGGTAAGCCCCGTACCCACCTCACCCGCTCGCCACTCACCCGCGGAAACCTCACCGAATGCCACTGACTCTCGGACCCGTTGCTATCGTGGCTGCCGTTGTCTTCGCGTCGCCGCACGGTCGTTTTTTTGGCGGGGAGAGCGGTAGGCTGGGGGAACGCGGGGCCCGGGGAGGCGGTCCCTGTCGTTCCGCGCTAGGCGCCACGCGCGCGTACGGGCGGGCCGCGACGAGCGGCCACCACCAACACCGCCCTCCCGTCGCGGATCGCTATGTCCGTCCGTGTTATTTTGCACCGGCACACGTACACCTCCGGTCAGCCCGCGGAGTAGGGCCAACTTGTGCAGGCACGGCACGGTTCAATAGGCTTCAGGCTGCATCGGGGCGTCGTATTGTGTCGGCACGGTACGATCTAGTGGGCTTTGGGTCACTCGCCGTGCCGACACGACTTGTCTCCAGCGAGACCTAGGTACGATCCAGGACATGTCAGACCACAATCGGGCCATATCAGCACTGGCACAGAACACGACACTTGCTCGCCTCCACCTGCCTCGGATCTATAGCCGGTGACTCGAAGCCTGAGGCGGCGTTGAGACTGAGCGACGAGCGGTGGACGGCCGCGGGATCTAAACACGGGCGGCCGGATCAAAAGGGTGGCGATGTCGGTAGGTGGGCGTCAACGGTGGAGGACGAGAATGGGAGAGATCGAGAGGTGCGGTTCTAGCGATGGAGGAGGAAGGCGAGAGATAGCCCGTGGACTCCCATCCTCCTGCACGCGCCGCCTCAGCCACCACTACCGTCGCTTGCCTGCCTCGGATCCATAGGCGGCGATGCAGAGCTGGAGATGGCATTGAGGATGAGCGGTGGGTAGTGGAGAGCGACGGGATCTGGACCCGGGTAGTGGCGCCGACATGCGAGCGTCAGGTCGTCAGTTGTGGAGGAGGGAGGCGAGGTTGCGACCTGCTAGGAGAGAAAAAGAAAGGACGCACGTCACCAAGGCCCGAGCCAACGACGCGGGAAAAAAAGAAGAGAGAGAGAAGTGGAAAAAGAGAGTAGAAAAAAGAGAGGGGAGGGAAAAGGGAGGAAAAAGAAAAAAGAGGGGGAAAGGGAAAAAAGAAGAAAAATTGAAATTTAAGTTATTATGTAAAAATATGGTCACATAAATATTTGGTAAAAAAAATAAAAAATTTCTTGATATTTTATATATACAATTTTATTATCCTGTTAAAAACCTTACGCCCTAGAGTGCGGTTCCCCTGGTAAAAAAGAAAGTATATTAACAACATTCATATGTACTAATTACTCCCTAATATCAAGATCGTTCATGTGTTCCAGGTTAGCATACACATGCATGATCTCGGGATCTCCAGTTGATGCTGTTGTCGCTCTGCCAGTTCCCGGTCCTTGATGCAGGTGATTAACTCCACCATCTTGGGTGTGAGGGTAGGGTAGTACATAAAATCTATAACTAAGCAAGATGTGGGCAGTAAACACCAGATATAACCTTAGTTGCTTTATAAAAATATCCTAAAACTCTTGAAAATAATTAGCAATTTGCCAATCTGAATTAGTAACTACCAATTCATTATTATAAGAGTTAGCATTGGTAAAGACAGATATAATATGTTCATACCCTTATACCTTCTTCATCATGATGTATGTCAAGTTCCATTTCACCTTCATGCCAAGATCGAATTTTCTTTCGTCCTTACCATTCGTTGTGCAGTACTCCGTGAACCTGACTACCACTTATGGTGAGCTTATACGATAACAAAGGATATCACGGATATTGTTCAAATATTTGTCAATCACTTACATACCATCTTACACAATAATGTTCAAGCTATGACATACGCATCTCTGGTAGAAAATATATCCACCAATATATGTTTGCAATCTTAGAGTGAGGATGTTCATAACAGTCGTATTTACCGATATATTATCAAGAGTTATAGAAACAATCTTATTATTAATATTAAAATCATCAATTACGTCTAGTATACACTCGGCAATGGTCTCTCCGTGTATAATTCATCAATTAACTTAAACCCTATGACTATCTTGTTTAGCTTGTAATAATCATCTAAAAAATGAGCTACAACATTAAGGTATGCACTTCTCTGGTGTGATGATGTCCAAATATCTGAAGTTAAAGCAAAAGGGAATTGAACTTATATGAATTTTTCTTTTAGTGCAAAAGGGAATTGAACTTATACAAATTTTTCTTTCATTGCTGCTAGCTCCTTATGATAGATCTATAAAATATCAAATGTGGTAATTCTTATACTGATATGTTTGTACCATGGCAAAAGTCGCGTTGGATCAATTCTTTCAAAGGGTAGGGGACGGAGCGCTCGCGTCACTACTTCGACTAAGGCGCCAGCTCCGCTGCCACCACTTCGAAGGGTAGGGGACGGAGCGCTCGCGCCTCTACTTCGACTAAGGCGCCAGCTCCGCTGCCACCACTTCGAATGGTAGGGAACGGAGCGCTCGCGCCACTACTTCGACTAAGGTGCCAGCTCCGCTGCCACCACTTCGAAGGGTAGGGGACGGAGCGCTTGTGCATCTACCTCGAACTAGGGCACCAGCTCCGCTGATCCCACTTCGAAGGGATAAGGGACGGAGCGCTTGTGCGGTTACTGCAACTACGCGTCCACCTTGACCATCCTACCCTCGTGAGGCGCAAACCGTCGTGTACGGGCGAATGTAGTAACCATCCGAGTTTACCATGGGACAGCGTAGCCGGAGGGGCGAAGACGCCTTTCGCAAGTTCCGATCAAGACTATTCTTTGCATTCGCTAATTACGCTTACAAAGGCGCACAAACACCTCCGGCGCATGAGGCCGCTACTCGGCAGGCTCATCCTTAACATGCGTCCGTGCCGAGGCTCCGCTCGAAGACGCCCGACCCGCCCAAAAATCCAACGCTTCCTTGGCCCTTCGCCAGCGTCGAAGACGCCGTCGGGTCGCAAGGTCGGAAATTAGCAGCCGGCCCCGACTATGTAGCTGCTCGGGACAAGGGGCAAGAATCAGAACAGCGGTGAAACAACTTCGTACTTTACTAAAAAAAAAGAAGAAAAAAAACCGGCATCGGTTACAACGCACGCCAACACGCGACAACCTCGCGTCACACCTGTGGGTTCGCAGCGTCCTCCGGGGCCGCAACGCCATCCTTGTCACGCCGTGGGACCTCGTCCAAAAACTGGCCAAGGTTTCCCTCGCCGTGTAAGTTATTCCGCAGCTCGACTATGGCTGCGGCCTCACCGCAGTACTCCCATATCCGCTCATGGAAGAACTTCACGGCGCGGCGAACGGCGCGCACAGCACCGGACATTACCCCGCCTCCGGCGGGCATCTCCAGTCGAGGATCGGCTAGCGGAGTCCGGACATGTTCGCAGCCGCGGAGTCGCAGGTGCGCGCATGTCAGACACGATGCCACGTAGGCGCAGTGGTTGCCAAAGGTCGTTGCGGCACCGCGTGCAATGTCGGCCACGTCTCCGATCCACCGAAGCGACCGCGACAGGTCCTCGGGCCCGAAGGAGCGTGCTGGCACTTCGGCGACAAGCCCCGTAAGGGTGTCTTCCAGGGCCAACATAGCGTCCCAAGCAGCTACCGAAGCGTCGCCCAAGGCTCGAATCCGCTCCGCGAGAGAGGCGGCAAGCTCGCTGTTCTCCCTCTCCAACACAGCGACTTGTTGCAGCAGGCTGTCTCGCTCCGCAGCAGCCTCCTGCCGCACCGCTTCGGCGGCCGACTCCCGCGCTACGGCGGCAAGCTCCTCGGTGCGCGCCTTCATCTCCGCGCACTCTACCTCCAAGCGGCGTACACGGGCGTCCTGGGCAGAGCGTGCCCCAACAGCTCCCTACAGCTCCCCTTCGGCGGCCTGCAGCCTGCCCCGTAGCGCTTCTTCCTCGCGAGCGTGAGCCGCTTGCAGGGCCTGGGCCAACACGAGTGTCTGCGCGGCGAAGGGGTTAGCAAGCGATAAACGGCTGCGAGTGGGCCAAAAGACAGACGCTTACCCTCACTCCCGACACTTCCAATGCGTCCCCAAGGCGCCCTGACCCATAGGTCTGCAACGCCTGCTGGCCAATGCTGGCGACCGCGTCGTCCGTAATCCCGCGCCAGGCCCTCAGAGCATCCGATGGAGGGACGAAGTTTGCCGGGCTCGGGCACGTGGCATCTGTACCGCCAGCGCCAGGACCTCCACGCTCAAGGGATGGCTCCTCCTGCGGGATAAGTGCCACTGCAAGAGGTAGTATAAGATTGTCGCACAAGACGCGGAAAAAATTGTGCTAAAGGTATGCTGTCCTAGCCTACCCTCAGTGGCAGATGGGGGACTTTGCTGGGATGCTTCCCTAGCCCTAGGCGGGGCCGCAGCGACTTCGGCCCCTACGGACGGCGCTGACCCGCGGGGCGGAGGGGCCTCCGAGCTGGGACCTAGCGCCAACCGATCCTGCGCCACGATCATTGCGGCCCGAGGGGCCGGGAGGGCGCGGGGTAGAGGAACTTCGGTGCTCAACACGGAGTCCCACAAGCTCCCAACACCGGTCGCCACGGCAAACCCCCGCGAGGTCCGCTGAAGGGGGGACCGCAGGCGTGGCCGCTTCGCCTGAGGGGGAGACCCCACCTCGGTAGCCGCTACAAAAGGAGCCTCTGCGGCAACAATATTCACCGAAGGGGTCTCCGCAGCTACAACGTCGGCGGCCGGGGACTTCGTCATCATGACCTTCGTGAGGGGCACCTCCGCCTCGGTCGCCACTGTTGGTGAAGACCGCGCTCCGCATACTCCCGCAGAGGGCAGCCCCGCCACAGCCTTGGCTGCGGGCGAGGCCTCCGCACCGGTGCCACCAGCCAACGCCAGCTCCGCCTCGGCGTTTGTCGCGGGCCACGAGACCTCCCTCTCCTGATAACCCGCGGTGCGCCCTCCGCCCCTGGCGCCTTCACCCTCAGCGCCCGCGCCCTCCTCCAAGTCTGAGTCGGCGTACTTCGGCGAATCCGACTCCAGGCTCGCCGCGCCGGCAGGAGCAGTGGCAATCGCCGTACAGGGCGTGGTCGCAGTGGTCCGGGTCCTCTTGCGGGATGATGCTTTCGTCCTCGCGGCACCGTCGTCCTGATGTTGCGGGTCCGGAGGGGTGCGATCCGGCACGGGAAGCCCTAAGGCCTCGCACACGCGGTTTATCCGCCCCAATCCCGCCTCCGCAATCGTGGCTGTGCATTGCCTGTGCTCTCTGGCGGTGTATGGCCCAAGGAACACACGCGTTGCGCGCTCCGCGTCCTGCAGGCGAGTTCCTGCGTGGGGCAGAAAGCACAGTTACACACGATGCAATACGTACGAACGGAGGGGAGGGCACGGTCGAGGCTTACGAAGACCAGTCGGCACGGGCAGCGAGCGAACGGACGGTTGAACGTTGTCGTCCCGACGTTCCCCGGCCGTGAAGCGCCAATCGCGGGCGAGCGACGTCGCACCGCACATCATGTACTCCTCGGCAAGGTCGCGCATATTGAAGCGGGCGGTGACCCCCACAAGTCTTCGCACCCTTCGCCTATCTTCCTGGTCTTGAATGCAATCGGCCCGCCCGTGCACTCAAGGCCGCTACCATTCGCCACGTGGTGATAGAACCACCGCCTCGTCCAGTTGGACTCCCATTTTCCTCATGTCGAGTTCGCGGGGAAGAGCCTTCCGCACGATGCCCGCAGAATGAAGTTGACGCTGCCAAACTTCGACAGCGTCCCATACTTCCGCTCCTTCGGTTGGCGCCGGGCTTCATGCAAATATGCGAACAATGAGACGCTTGGTCAACATGCTTCCGAGCGAAGGGTCCAACTGTACACGGCAAAGCGAGCCACAGCGTTCGGAGTCAGTTGTGACAACTCCAGCTTGAAGGTCCGCAGCACGTCCCCAACAATCGCTGCGGACTGTATGCGAAGTCTGGCTTCGAAGTAGGCGACGAAGACGATCACCTCCGACTTCTCAGGGCGCGGCTCCGTCTCATCATCGGCGGGCAGCCGCACCGCCTGGCAGTCCGATATCCTCCCCTCGCGCAACAGTGACCGGATCGTGTCCTCCGTCACGAGCGTGCGGCCCAAGTCGCCGGAGTACGGACCTTCCCTCTTCTTCGCCGCCCACCGCTTGTCTGCCGCCGCCGGATCGCGCTCCTCGAGCACGTACTTCACCTCAAGTGGCGAGGGCCGCCGGCGGATGGCGTAGCCGCCCACCTGAGCTCGCTCGTCGCAAGTCGCCATTGGCGTCCACGGGGTACTCGACGGCAAAAAGGAGCGCAGGAACAGGACGAGCAAATATAGGAGGCGGCGTGAATAACCAGAAAGCATATGGAGGAGGCACAGGCACAGTACCATGGGGGGTATTTAAAGACCCCTCTCCTCCCACCATCGGTAAGAGCAGATGGCGAATGACAACCGTTCACCTCCCCCATGTTCGAAGCCTAAGCGTCGCGATGGCACACGTAGGCCACATATGACCGTGGTCGTACAGCGTCCTGTCACCGCACGACGCGCCGCTAGCGTCCCACCACGGGTCGGTCAACGCAGGGAATAAATGCAGGTTGCACTACCCGACACATCTTCCGGCGTGTGTCGGCGTGGTTCTTCGGACCCACCAACCGCAATAGTCCAAACGGAGTCTTCGCCCCAGTAGCGAGGCCCGGACCCCGACTCTGGCCGCACCTATGCGAAGGGACACCGCTGCGAAGGTGCCGGAAGCCGCTTCGACTCCAAGACGCGCCACCCCGCCACATGAGCGCGCCCGCGGGAATAAAGACAGCAGTGCCATACAGAGACCCCGGCCTACACCCCGACCTATCGAGGCAACCAACCAGCAGGCGCCTTCGGCCTGCGCAACTCCAGATGGGCAGGCCCCCGCTCTGGCGGGGAGACTCCGGCCACTTGACCCGATTTCGTCCGAAGACGGCTCACTTCCGGCCCGGCCCTAGGACCGTGTCGGGGTGCGTCAGTGTAAAGCCACGAGTCGTTCAACCCCAGCGGCAACGACATCAAGATCTCCGCCCCAGGGGAGACATTTCGACTTCGACTTCCACTTTGAGGAGCGGCCTCGTGCGCAAGGATTTGCTCGTCGGCATTCTCCGCGTATGGTAAAGGCGGAGGCCACGTCACGTCAAGTTTTGGCTTGTTCTCATAAACAGGCCACCTTCGGTGCACCAACATTCTTGGAAAAGTAATGTTGAGGGGTCCAATCAGAAAACCCGACTGAAGGTGGCCACATGCAGAAACGCAGCACGAAACCAACAAGTGCGAACAGTTGCCGGTAATAGACGCTAACCGAGCTCCTAAGAAAATAGGCCTCCATCAGTACATCAACATCTCCCAAGCCGCATAACGCTGCTACGGAATATGGCTGCACTGAAGGGGCCCATTTTAGGGGAGCAGCACCTATTCGAGCGCACAATGTAGGTACAATGCCGCACCAGCGCGACATATATACCCCATTAGCAGTGGAGTCCAACCGGCTGAAGGAAAGTCCAACTGGCGGAGGAGCGTCGCAGCATCGTACAATCGCGACGCCTCAAGACCTGCGCCGCGTCAAGCACATCTCGCCACGTGGACGGCCAGAAGAAGGATCGTTGCAACATGGTATGGCCACGACGCCTAAGTCTCGTGCCGCGTCAGCCAGGCCTCGCTAGGCAGGCCGGTGGTTATTCAGCGTCAGGGGCACTCAGCATCCGACTCCGCCAACACCTCCGATTTGGCCAGGGCAACCGCAAACCCCGCCAAATCGGAGGCGACTTCGACCTCGCTTCCGACCCCTGCGCCAACGTCGGACACCTCGGTCTCTACATCGACCCCGACCTCGACCTTCGCCCTGAACGGCAACCTCGACCCCACTACAGTAGGGCCGTGGGGGCGATGAAGGCCTCGCCAAGCCGCCTGGCGCCATACCTTCGCGACAGGACAAACACTACACCAAGTAGTAAGGCTTTGACGGACGTTGTAAAAGCTCACAGGCCGCAGGGACGGAGGGGGCCAAAGGGCTCGGCAGCATGGCTTCGACCCGTGAAGCCCTTCACCATGAGAGGCTCCTGTTGTAGGGGTGGCCCCCACCTAAGCCCAGCAGGCCTGTTAGAGGAATGTAAGGCCCAAAGTGGGACATGGATAATGACGTAAGTACCCCTAAGGGGAACACTCAGATGTAAGGGTGTAATGGTAAAAGTACTCCTCATGTGGGCATATATATACAACACAGGCCATTGGAAAAACCCTAAGCCATCACTCACCTAACTCTCCACTACCATACTCTCTCTCTCTATTTGGTCTGTAACCACAACAATAGCCATAGAGGAGGAGAACATTGCATCTACCCATTGTCTCTCAACCTCCACCACTTCTCTGCCCTCTTCCTCTGCTCCATCTTATCACTAGTTCCCGGCCATTGCCTCCCTCCCTGCCTGTTACTCCTCTGCTCGGTCTTGTCATTGGTAGCATGTTGGCTGCTAACCCTAGGCAACCGTCGCCTAATGCCCTATGACATCCCTGTTGTCTGATCCCCTCTAGTCTCCCCCACTTGCCTATCCATCTCCTTCTGTCAAGCTCTCCTCCCTCTTCGCTCTCATTGTCCCTCTCCGGTTGCCTTACGTCGTGGCATCGCTCCCACAGCTCATCCTCTGCCTCTCCGCCGCCTCCTCGTGTTGCACCCCATCGTCGTCGCCCACTTTCGCAAGATCTGCCTCTCCCACCACACCATCGCTGCCCCTGCACTCACCTCTCCATGGCCCACCTCCCTATTGATGCCTCTACCAACCAGATTCACTGCAGATCTGAAGGAGGTTACTATTTTGGGGGTGGGATTTGGTTGACGCGGTGGATCCAGAATTGGATAATGGCCTCATCGGTGCGGGTGGCGAGCGTAGATGCAGTGCTAGGGCTCGAGTGTGGATGCAGAGCGTCGGGGCTCGACATGGACGCTGAACATAAAGGCTAGGGTGGTGGAGGAGAGCAGCAACGGTGAAGTGGGGGTGTGGCCAACGACGCCACAGCCATGGATGATGAGCAAAGGTTGGCAGCAGATTAGGGGTGGGTGCAGCGACGGAGGTGGTGCTATGCACCTGCGCCCTGTTGGTGCCTTGCGCGTAGCGTCTGTGGATGGCACGGTTAGTGCGCATGCAACATCGATAGCTGTGGTGGCTTCGTTGCGGCATGGGACAGTGGTTGAGCGGTGGCTTTATTTTTCCATGGCATCCACACATCATGGGACGACGACGCGCACTGCCACAGGTATGACACTATGGCCTTGCTCTTCCTCCCCTCTCCAGCTATCCCCACGTCCCACGATCCCTTGGCGTCCAAATCACAGGCCCAGCCGTGTCACTGTGCCGTTGCCTGCCTCCGTGACCTAGCCCACCGTGCCACTTTGTGCCGGACCGACCTAAGATCGTGGCGTGCCACTCGACAGGCCTTCTTTTCAAGCCCAATAGGGTCTGTCATTCGTGCTATGCCAGTCCGATCCATCACGTATTATGTCTATACCGTGCTTGCGCCATATGACACCGACCGGGTCTTAGACTGATCTAGAAAAGCCCGGTCCAACTCCTAGGTCTACTCCTGACATAACACGCACACCCACTAACAGGTTGGGCCATTCTCTGCCGTCACAAACGAATGGCACGCACCCGGTGCCGCCCGACGTCACGCGGTGAGGTGCCATTGACATGTGGGCCCGGAGGGTGGCCCACCGGGGAGTTGGTAGTACTTCGCATCGCGTAGGCGTAACCATCGTCATAAACCGCGACCATAAGAGAACCCGGCGCCAACCACCCTCGCCTGTTTCGGTTGCTACTCTCTCCCAACACCCTACCGCTCTCTTCCCCCAAGAACGAGCGCGCGCATTCACGGCCCCGCCGCGCATGCAGGAGCAGCCCCTCCACGTGGCCGAGCCTGGCGGCCGGCGGGCGCAGCAGTTCGCCGGCGTCGACCTCCGCCGCCCCAAGGGCTACGCTGCTCCCTCTCCGCCGCCTGCCGCCACAGCGGCTCCTGCCGCGGCGACAACGGCGGTGGGGGAGGGGGAGCCGTGCCCGCGGTGCGAGTCGCGGGACACCAAGTTCTGCTACTACAACAACTACAACACCTCCCAGCCGCGCCACTTCTGCAAGTGCTGCCGCCGCTACTGGACCAAGGGCGGCACCCTCCGCAACGTCCCCGTCGGCGGAGGCACCCGCAAGAAGTCGTCGCCGTCCTCCTCTTCCTCCCCGTCGTCGTCCTCTGGAGCCGGGGCCAAGCGCCAGAAGCCCTCCAAGAAGCGCCGCGTCGCGCCCCCCGATCCCGCCACCTCAGTCGACGTCGTAACCGCCCCCGACTCCACCAAGACGACCGAAACAACAACGACCCCACCGAACGACGCCGCGAGCGAGATCACCACGGAGCTCGTGGTCCCCGCGGTGGAGGAGGACTCCTTCACGGACCTGCTGCAGCCGGACGCCGCCGTCGCTCTAGGGCCCGGCTTCTCGGACTACCCGGCAGGCTGCAAGGCGCTGCTGGACCCGGATTCGTTCGAGTGGCCGCCTGCGTTCGACCTGGGCGCGTACTGGAGCGCCGCCGGGTTCGCCGACCCGGACCCGGGCGTGTTCCTCAACCTCCCGTGAGCGCGCGCGCCGCTGCTCAGGTGTGGGTTTTTGCGACCTGATGATATATCGATTCCTATTTATTACTAGTACATGATGCATGCGGTATATGGTGATTGTTGATGATGACCTTAATTTTATTAGCTTTTTTTGAGATTAGTGGCCGTGTTTTACTCTGAGGGCTAACTCAAAACAAGTTTGGGATGTTCCATCCGTGTATTAATTAAGGCTTGGGCTTCTTCTCACATGGCACTCCGTTTTTTTTTTTAATTTCTGCATTTTAAAAAGCTTCTACGTGGATGTATGGAAAGCCGCTGCATGGAGTGTGTTTTGTTCCAGTTGCTTCTTGCTTTATATATTCTGCCTCTTTTTTTTGTCATGATGTATTAGCCATTGACTGCGTGCAATGCTCATTTCTCATGGTAAGACAGAGTTGTTCATGTGCTGGTGGCGACTTCCCGTGCCATTCGGACGGCACACATCTTTGGATCTCTGCAACTTCTCGGCCAATTCGTCGGTCTCAGCCGTCCAAGCCTCGATCGGACGACGAATGATTCGATGGTTCCAGCCGTGCGAGCCTCGATCAGCGAGATGATTCCGAGCGAACGGACGAGGCAGAGCACCCGATTCCGGCCGGATCGTTATCACGCGCGTATATTTCGACATCGCACCTCCGATCGCTTGATGGATCGCTCGCCACCTTAACCGCGGCGCGGTCCCGAGAATTACTGCGTACAGAGCAGCAGCGTCGTCTCGTTGGCGCCGATGCGATGCGAACGACGGGACGAGACCACTCGGTACTGGTGGCGGTACAGTTAGCGTCAGTTGCTCGCACGGTTGGGGTATCGTATCGCAGGGGGCGATGGCGCGCGGGTCAGGTCAGTTCAAGTGCGAGGCGCCCCCACCGCGGCGGCGTAGCGGCCGGGACGCGCTCGCGTAGAGCGGTCGGTGGGACGTCGCGGTCGGGGAGTTAATTGGGGGGCTGCCCGATCGACCCCGTGCCCCTCGACCAACACGCCTCCGTGCGCGTCGGAGTCAAGTCAAATCGCCCGTCTGCGCCCGCGCGGCCGCTGCCGGGTGGTGGTGGGCTGAAAGCGCCGCGCGCCGGGGCCGGGGGGGAAGGTGAGGCGTGGCGTGTCATGCGTGCTGTCGGTAAGCGCTGCGTGTTTGATGGTGAATCCTCGCCTTGGGTGGTGCGCGAGCGTGACGCTCCGTGCGCGGGTATTCTATGCTCGTGCCGGCGGAGTGGTTCGCGATACGATTACGATGTGGTCGTCGTGGGAGAGGTTTAGCTGCGGAGTTCCGATTGGAGCAGGGGTTAGCTTGGTCTGGATGAGAGGAAAGCTGTTGAGTGTTGAGATGTCGTCAGTGGCTGAGTGCGATGCAGCTGTTCTGTTCGTAGCTTCTGGTAGAGCGCTGCTCTGAGTTACTCGCGACCATAATCCGTGTTGATGATGATTTCGGCCTCGATTCAAGGAATCGGTTGGACTTCGCTGTCTGCTCTGCTTGCTGTGCACTGCCAGGAAAATACTATGATATATGTTTCTGTAGAAGAACCATAATGGTGCAATTAACATGGTAAGTACAGCGCCTTAGAGCAAGTTTAATAGTATAGATAGCTGCTACCTCTAATACATTTTTATGTCATCAATAGATAATGATGCAGCCAACTCATACAATAAGCTGGCTATAAGTTATCTCCACAAGAGCTCTTAATCATTTAATAGAGTGATCATTTAATACATGCATGGGTATAGCAGTTAGTCCTATTGGTACATGCATGGATAACACTTCTTTTCTTGTGCTATAGCTTGACTCTTGCATAGGAGCTGGCTTGGCTCTCTCTCTCCTATTCTCTCCCCTCCACATAGGATTATGCTGACATGGATTCCCTTATAGCTAGCACAGTCAGTCTTATTAAACTTGCTCTTATGAGTTATGGCTAGTCGGTAGTTGATCCTTGGAAATGAACTATGTGTACCACTTAGTTAAAGAGTGGCAGTTTGGCATGGCATCCATGTGATCGTGCCACATGGTTTGGTACTAGGGAGAGAGGGAGAGGAGTGAAGCAGGGCGGCAACAGGTTGGCATCGAACTGTGGCGAACTGTGTGGAACAGTGGAGGTACAAGGGTGACCCTTGTGTTTTTTTCGATTGCAGTTTATAGTTTTTTGTCCTAACATAAGTGCTTATATGAACGAACTAAATATCAATAAACCGATAAATCGTTTCAAAAAGACTATCCTCTAAAGCTATTTCAAAACGACGGTAGAGAAATCATTTCATTTGTTTGTTCGAGCGAAACCATAAGCCAAAAAGATTTTAACGAGAAGCATTATAGATGTCGACAATCAAAATTGCCAGACAGGTGTGGCCGCGACGTCTCGGCCTGCAACGGAGGCTTCGCGGGAGCTGGTTGCCCCCAGCGTTGAGGACAGCCGAACGGCGTGCCTCGCGCGCTGTCATCGTAGGATACCGGCGTGCAGAAGAGTTTGGCAGGCTGGAGACGCACTCACGCCCTGAACACACTGAACAGCAATGGCTGCCCAATTTGCATATTTTTCACTGCAAAACTAACGGGATATTTGCATATATTTTTTTTTTTGGCCTCAGATTGCAGAACAAAACAAATTTGCGATGCTGGACTATCCAGAGTACCACGTAGTTCAAATCACATCAGAGTCTCGATACAGAAGGACACACAAGCTAAGAGGTCGAAACTACATCAGAACAAAAGCACACACGACCCAACGATTTGGATCCACATCCACCAAAAAAAAAAACTCATGTCTAACCGGCTAGTGCTGAAGGACTAACATTCTCTACTTTCAGATCAGGAACTATTCAACACTCCCTGATTAAGGGAGAAACATCATTCCTTTTATGAACCATACAGTTACAAAAATACACGGGGTCTTAACAAAAGCAGAACTAACAAGAAATAGATCATGCCTATAACTTACAGGCTACAACTACAAGCAACCAACATTCCACTAGGATACAAATAAGCATGGTGCTGGTTAGGTACATTCCAACCACAAAAATGGAATGAAATTAACTAGAAAGCAACGATGAATCTAACTCCGCAGAAGGATGAACCACACGAATGCTATAATCATTTGTCCACCACCAACACAATGAAAAAGAGAACAACGCATGGTCATAATACAAGTCAGTCTATCATCCTACTACAGAAATAGTACAGTCCCAGGTACTCACTCCATTCCAACTAATAACGCAAAGCAGTACAAACTAATAGATACTTATGTCTCTATGCCACTCAGAATTTACCGATACATAAAGAGACAGCAACTATCATCCAGGGAAGACGATCTTCATGTAGCCAAACAGATTCCAGCTGCACAGAGCTGCAAGTGAGAAGAAAGCCATGAGGGACATTAAAAGGAATACAAAATGGTGCAAGAAGAAAACCAGAAGATACTTTCCAAAAAAGAATAAAAACAGAAGACGCTGTATATTAGTAAACAGTTAGGCAAGAGCCGTCTTAATGCCCAGGCAGTAGCACCACATATAATCAAAGCCATTTAAGTACAAAATGCAAAGTAAGCATGATGTGGCTTCACATGAAACGGGCAAAAAAGTACAGGATGGTAAAATAGGAGAACTGATCATAGCAAGCGCCCTCCAAAACAGTATCTAAAAATAAATTTTACAAGGAAATCGGTATTGCCCCTTAACCAGAATTTATTTTAATGCCAGAACTTGTAGTGCACCCAATTCCTACATAGGCATTACATAAAATTTGAAAGACTACAACCTAGAGCATATAACTAATGTATTGTTTAATTTAAAATAGCAGAAGCTCCAGGACATCTGGAACTACAACTATTCCACCATCTCTTTTCCACATAGGTACACTGAAGATTGCATATAACTAGAACATGCATCAAAGTAAAAAAAAAAAGTAATCAGTAAGCTCTAGATTTTGCAGAGAACCCAAAATCAAGTGTTGTGGTGTAGCCAACTACAGGTTTGACACAATAAGAGCAGTTCACCGAACACAAGCAATGAACAAATGGTGTTTTCAACAGAATACAGTTCAAGCAGAGATTGGCCTTAGCCATTGCTAATGCATATGAAAATCAAACATCAGCATGCATTGACGCATCAACAACTAAGCCATGAGAAAAAGCTAGTACTCAAAACTGAATGCAAGATCATGTGATCTTGGATGACAAGAATAGAATGCATACTGCCTGAGCGAATATAAAGCCAAAATGGGAACACGGATGTCCATGTGCCCAGCAAGTTATTGGGCTACAAGCTATACATCACTAATATTATAAACAGAATCATGTTCAGTTTAAACTCCTAATGCCAAGCTACAAAAGTACATCACCCTAAATCGATTAACAAGGATCTGGAGCAAGGAAAAAATAGCGTTACTTTATGCATCTCAGTCTCTTTAGCAAAGTTGGTATGCAAAGTTGGTATTTTCCAAGTGGCCTAATGAAGTAAAGGTAGCACTTCCTCAGTGTTCACCAAGGCGCAGCGGGAGGGTGGCGCCTAGCACCTAAGCGGCCACCTTGGGGAACACTGCACTTTCTTAATGCTGAATTTGCTTATGCGCAAGTGCAGGCCAATTAATCAAGGTAACTTTCTTTTGTAGTTAACTAATTATGGTGGGTGAGCTTGTTAGCAGAGAGTAGGATGTCAGAAAAAGATTACGAGGTTGCACTAATCCATATAGTAATTTGTCAGAAATTTCAAGATGCATAAACATAACAACTATGTCCTCTTATGCAACAAGACCAGCTTCCTCAAAATCTTAGATTAGGTTTCAGTGGTATGATTTTTATTGTTGTAATACAGTTGCAGAAACTTCACTAAATCATTTCGTCACATATTTCTTCACTCCAATTTTCATTCATCATTCTTTGTATTGATTCGCTCACATGCTAGTGTCTGTTCTTAAAAGGCGCATGAATGATTCGTTTACATGTTAGTGTACCTAGTCTTAAAAAGTGCATATTCCTACAAGAACATGTTCAGAATCTTATTGTGGAAGCAAGCAGCTGTTGATTTGCTCAGCAGGGATTTTAATCAACTTGTTAATATTTCAGAACACCTTATCCATGAGTGAAGGGATAATAAGATGTTCAAAATTTCCAAGTAATAGCAACCTTTCAGGCACTTTAAACAAAAAAGCGCAGCCAGTGCTCTTTACAAAGGATTGCAATGTACAACAGAACAGCCATTACAAAGTCCCTTTTCCTGCATACAAATCGGCAGGCAAGCTGATTACAAGCAAGAGACCTAATTGCCACAATAACAAAAGTTTTAAACAAGGCCACTGTTATGAATATTGTGTGTATTGATATGAGACCCAAAGGGCCATATATATAGGAAAGTACAAGGGAATATGCTATATAGAGATAAGGCATATATGGAATAGAATACAAACTCTATCTCTAATACCCTTAACACCCCCTCAAATGCAAGGCGTATGCAATAGCATTGCATTTGAAAAGAGTTAATACTAAAACAAGAAAAATCCGAAGTCCGAGTCTTGATGATGTCGTCGTTGCGTGCAGTCTTTGAATAAACTGTCAAATCAAGCCGAAGAGGAATAGATAGATGCATGACGGCGCAGATCGAAGCCCAAGAGGCGGCGGCGCAGTGCACAGAGGACGCGCGGCGGCCTTTGAAGCTCGGGGCGGCGGCTAGAGAAGCGGCGGCATCATAACGACTTCTACGATCTGCACGCGGCTCAGAGAGTAGAGCGGCGGCTGCTGCCATGCAAAATAAAATTCCTACACTTCTACGACTGACAATAAATTTGTGGACTCGCATGGCTTGGACGAACTAAAAAAAATAGAACTACGGACTGGATAGACGCAACCAAGGTCTCACCAAAAATAACAAGCTCGAACTGACTCAAAAGAACACAAGAACTAGCAGCGGCATATACCCTATCAGCGGTCTCTCTCAAAATCCCCTCTCCACTCTCTCTCACACCCCCTCCCACACACTCCCCTCCTCACTCTTGCCTTTTTAAAGGCAGAGAGAGGCTACTCAAAGCCAGAGGAGGCCGAGCGGCAGGAGCCCAGGCCCGAGCGGCGGCGGCAGCGTGCGGCGGATGCGGCGGAGGAGCCGAGGCCGGAGCCGAGGGGGAGGCCCTTGGTGAGGTGGATGGAGACGGCGTGGGAGCGGACGTCGAGGGCGGCGATGAAGAGCGACGGAGGCGACCGGATCCGGCCCGAGCGGCGCAGCGGCGGACGGATCCGGCGCGAAGGCAGCCGGATCCAGGCGGGGTGAGTCCACAAAAGAACCACGGGAGGAGCGGCGGCGGCGGGCACGGCGGCCGAAGGAGGCGGCGTAGGCGGCGGCTCCGAGGCAACGAAGAGGAGCCGGGGTTGGCAGCGGCGCGGCACAGAGACTCGCGTGGGCGGGCGCGGACCGACAGCGGCGCCGGGCTCGGGCGGGCGGCCGCCAGCGCAAATCCGGCCTGGCGCCCGAGAGGCAGCGGCGCGGGCATGGCGGCTGAAGGAGGCGGCGTCGGAGAGAGCCGGATCCGAGGTGGCGCCGGCCGGATCCAGGAGGCGCAACGATCTGGAGACGAGCGGGGCCGTGAGGAGCACCAGCGACGGAGTCGAGGAGAAGACCGCCCCCGGGAGAGGAGATCGATCCTCCCAGGGGCAGAAGCAGCAGCGGATGTATATTGAGGTTAGGGTTTTAACCCTAGCTCTGATACCATGTTATGAATATTGTGTGTATTGATATGAGACCCAAAGGGCCATATATATAGGAAAGTACAAGGGGATATGCCATATAGAGATTGTTATGAATAGCGCTTGTATTCATATGAGGCCAATGGGCCGGTATATATACACAAAGTACAGGTGGTAAATATGCAAAGAACCCCTCATAACAATGGGGAATAACAAACTATACATATATCTCTAACACCCCCCCTCAAACTCATGGTGGATCCACAACACTGAGTTTGGAGAGGTAGAAGCTATGCTGTGCTCGAGTCTGGGCCTTCGTGAAGAAATCCGCTATTTGAAGCTCCGAAGGCACATACTGAAGAGTAATCACCTGATCATGCACACAAGACCTCATGAAAGAAGCATCAACACCAATATGCTTGGTGAGCTCATGCTTCACAGGATCACGAGCAATACTGATAGCACCTGTACTGTCTGACAAGAGAGGGGTCGGTGTAGTGACAGAAACACCAAAATCCTCAAGTAACCACCGTAGCCAAGTAATCTCTGCTGTCAAGAGAGCCATAGCTCGCAACTTAGCCTCTGCACTCGAATGGGACACTGCAGTCTGTTTCTTCGTCTTCCAGGCAATAAGAAAACCACCAAGAAAAACACAGTAAGCGGAGATAGACCGGCGATCAGAAGGATCGCTGGCCCAAGTAGCATCCGAATAGGCCTGAATCTGTAACGAGCTGGAACGTGGAAAGAAGAGACGGCGAGAGATAGTCCCGCGAAGGTATCGCAGAACTCGAAGAAGGTGGCTGTAGTGGACCTGAGTGGGAGCTGAAACAAACTGACTCAGAATATGAACTTGATAAGTGATATCCGGACGAGTAACAGCAAGGTAGACAAGACTCCCAACAAGATGACGATAGCGAGTCGGATCAGAAAGAGGCTCACCATCAGAGAGTCGGAGGTGAACATTGAGCTCCATGGGAGTCTCAACAGCACGCTGATCAGTGAGAGAGGCACGATCAAGAAGATCCTGAATATATTTCTCTTGGGACATAAAGAAACCATCTGGAGTAGAAGTAACCTCAATCCCAAGGAAGTAACAAAGAGGACCAAGATCCGACATAAGGAACTGCTCACTAAGACGAGCCTTAACAAAGGCAATGTACTCAGAATCATCTCCCGTAATGATCATATCATCAACATATAGGAGAAGAAGAGTCCGACCACGAGACGAAGTGTGGACAAAGAGCGCAGGATCATGATCACTAGCTGAAAAACCAGCAGCAGTGACCACAGAGGAGAAACGCTCAAACCAAGCACGAGGAGCTTGCTTAAGGCCATAGAGAGAGCGACGAAGGCAACAGACCATGCCCTCAGGAACAGAATACCCAGGTGGCGGATGCATGTAGACATCCTCACGTAACTCGCCATTAAGAAAGGCATTCTTGACATCAAGCTGAGAAACAGACCAGTGGCAAACAGATGCCACCGAAATAAGAGTGCGAACAGTGGTCATGTGGGCCACAGGAGCAAAAGTCTCGTCGTAGTCAACACCATGCTCCTGCTGGAAGCCACGAGCAACAAGACGCGCCTTATAGCGCTCAAGAGAGCCATCAGAGCGAGTCTTAATCTTATAGACCCACTTACACGTGATGGGATGGGAATGAGATGGAAAGGGAACAAGATCCCAAGTACCAGTACGCTCGAGGGCAGCAATCTCCTCGGCCATGGCAAGCTGCCACTCAGGGTGAGTAACAGCATCCCGGTAGGAGACAGGCTCACGAGTAGCTGCGCCAGCAAAGGCAAAACGGGCAGGAGGCCGAATCGACTGGCGATCGCGGAGAGCGTAGCGAGGAGAAGATGACCCATCAGGGGAAGATGGAGCATCAGAAGAAGATGGCTCATCTGGAAGATCCGCAACACGAGGTCGACGAGTGTAGAAGATAAGGGGAGGAGGTACTGTAGTGGGAGGAGTCTGCGGAGTCGTAGGAGACGACACAGGCGACGACAACGGCGGAGAGGCCACAGGAGGAATATGTGGAGACTTAGTGGGATAGGTGGACGAGGGCAAAACAGATATAGGTGTATCTGGAAAGGTCAAGAAAGACAGAGACTCCACAGAGGAAGCCGAAGGAGAGGCAGGACGTGGGTAGAATGGACGAGACTCGTCGAAAGTCACATCCCGAGAAACCCGCATCCGACGACCAACAGGATCCCAGCACCGATAACCCTTGTGCTCGGCACTGTATCCCAGAAAGACACACTCAACAGACTGAGCGGTCAGTTTGGTGTGTTCTCGAGGGGCGAGGAGAACGTAGCAAACGCAGCCAAACAGATGAAGTGTAGAGTAGTCAGGAAGAAGACCACAGAGACGCTCAACAGGGATCGCTCCCTGAAGAGCAGAAGAGGGCTGAATGTTGACGAGATAGGTGGCAGTGGAAACAGCCTCGGCCCAAAAGTGAGGTGGAATAGAGGCGGCGATCATCAGAGCACGAGCCGTCTCAAGGAGGTGACGATGCTTGCGCTCAGCGACACCATTCTGAGCATGAGCACCAGGACAAGAGAACTGAGCGAGAGTGCCCTGCTCAGCAAGGAAGCTGCGCAGGTAACGAGAGAGGTACTAGCCAGCAGAATCAGCACGAAAGACACGAATAGGAGTGGAGAACTGGGTGTGAATCATAGTGGCAAATTGTTTATAGATAGACAAGACCTCACTACGAGAAGACATAAAATATATCCAAGTATGGCGAGAAAAATCATCTATAAAAATGATATAATATCGATGACCCCCTTTCGAAACGAAGGGAGCCGGACCCCAAACATCTGAATGAACAAGATCAAAAGGGCGCTGAGATACAGACTCACTATGAGGATAAGGAAGCTGAATCTGTTTACCTAACTTACAGCCCTGACAATCTAAAGACACGTCTCCTGAGACAGACCCCAGAAGACCACAACGAACTAAAGACGACAGACGAGATCCACACAGATGACCAAGACGGTGATGCCACTGCTGGAAAGAGCCGGTAGACGAAGTGGCAGAAGCGGAGAGACTGGCGGCGATGGTGGCAGCGGAAGGAAGGTGAAGCCAGTCAAGCTCCCAGAGACGCTGTGAGTCACGGCGCCGAGGGCCAGAACCAACCAGAGCTCCCGTGTGGCGATCCTGAACACAACAAGAGTCAGAGTCGAGAATAACCCGATAACCAAGGTCAGTAATCTGCCCAGCAGAAAGAAGTTGCATGGTAAGGCGAGGAACATGAGCAACAGAAGGAACATGAAAGGATGAGTTGCTAAGAGATCCTCGACCAGAGACAGAAAGAGATGTACCATCAGCAGTAAGAACACTGATAGGAGAATCAAGAGGTGTAATAAAAGACAGAGTGGAAGGATCAGGAGTCATGTGAAAAGATGCTCTAGAATCAAGAATCCACGGGGAGGTACCTGACTGTGTAGGGGGTGGTTTCTCAGTGCCCGAAGAGTCAGTAGCAGAACCTGCAGAACCTGTCGAGTAGGGGTGGGCAAAATACCCGCTACCCATTACCCGTACCCGAATTACCCGAACCCGAACCCGAAATACCCGAACCCGAGGTACCCGATCCCAAATTCGGATAGCGATTCTGATTACCCGAAATTAGTTTGGGTAGTTCGGGTAATATCCCCCGGTACCCGAACTACCCGAACTACCCGAACTACCCGAACTACCCGGTAATCATGTCACTTTATTAGTAATTTAGTATATGATTCTCTCTGTTTGAACAACTGCCTGTGATATATTATTCTATGCAAATTGCTGCTGAAATTCTATGCAAATTGCTGCTGAAATTATGTACAAATTCTGTGCAGTTTGCTGAAATTCGATGCAGTTTGCTGAAATTCGGGTATATCGGGTATACCCGAACCCGAACCCGAATTATCGGGTACCCGAAATTGCGGGTAGTATTTTTTTGGGGCTAATATCGGGTAGCAGTTTTCATTACCCGAATTTCGAATTACCCGAATTACCCGACCCGAAAAAATCGGGTAACCCGAACGCCCACCCCTACTGTCGAGGGAGAACCTGAAGCGGCAAGCAGGCGTCGAAGTCTGGCTATCTCCTGCTCGGTGAGAGAAGTGCTGAAAAAGTCGATGCAGACGTCGTCGTAGAAGCACTAGTGCCAGTAGAAGAACGACGTGAAAGATGCCGCTTCTTCTTATAGCACTGGGACTCAATGTGGCCGTCCTTGTCGCAGTAGGAACAGTGAGGACGGCCACCTCCAGACGGAGGACGGCCACCACCACCTGTGGTAGCCGCTGGAGGAGGCAGTGCAGCAGGCAGACGAGCGGCGAGCACAGAGGGGAGTGGCATCAGACCAGCACCACTCAAACGAGTCTCCTCCGCGCGTATCTCGGTAAAAGCCTCCAGGAGAGTGACACGAGGGTGGCGTGCAAGGAGCTGGGCACGCCTTTGCTCGAACTCAGGACAAAGGCGAGTAAGGAACTCGTAAACCCGCTGAAACTCCAGGTCAGCACGTACATCCAGGCAGCACGGACAGGTACGACAGCCAGCAGTGCGAAGTGAGTCCAACTGACGCCAGACAGCAGAACTCTGAGCGTAAAAAGCGTCAACAGTAGCATCACCCTGCTGAAGAGAGTGCTCCTGGCGGACCACGGACAGGTACAGGGCATCACCAGAGGGCTCGTAGCGCTGACGAAGATGAGTCCACATCTGGAAAGCCGAAGAGAGTCCCACAACCTCAGAAGAAAACTGAGGCTGGACACTGGCGATGAAGACAGCAGCAGCCCGAGCGTCGTCATCGTACCACTGAGTGTAGACGGTCAAACGATCCTTGTAGGAATCCAGAGCCTCCTGGTAGGCAGAGGCAGCTTCATCAGCAGCTTCATCATCAGTAGCAGCCTTATCGGCTGTCGGGGGCAATGCAACAGGCGTAGGCTCCGTCGGAGGAATAGGGCAAGGCGGGCAGGTGACATCGCCAGAGAGGACGCCCCAGAGACGAAGACCACGCATGTGAATGCACATGTGAGACACGAAGTCGGTGTAATTAACACCATCAAAGATCACCGGGCAGCGAGGGAGGGAAACGGTGCCCATTGGTAGGCGGCGCTGGACGGCGCGGCGACCAAGGCAACGAAGTCTAACAGGTGGCGCTGGACGACGCGGCGGTTAGAACGACGTTTTGTTTCCTTTTTTTCTTTTTTTTCTTTCCTGCCGCTCGGTTAAAAACTCACACGGGCCAGAGGCCCGTTAGGGTTAGCCCTCGGCGGCGGCGCGACGGAAGGCGGCAGGGCGGGCGGGCGCCAGGCGCGATGGCGGCTACGGCGGCCTGGCGGAAGGCGGCCGGGCGGGCGGCAGCGGCAGCCTGGCGGAAGGCGGCCGGGCGGGCGGGCGGAAGGCGGGAGGCGGAAGGCGGAGGCGGCGAGTCCGGACGGGCGGGCGCCGGGCGGCGGAGGCGCCGAGGTCGGCGACGGCGGAGGCGGCACCGGGCGGGCGGGCGCCGGGCGGGAGGCGGAGGCGCCGAGGCCGGCGACGGCGGAGACGGCACCGGCGACGGCAGAAGCGACCGGGAGGTGCGGGGAGGCCGGCGGCGGCGCGGGGAGGCTGGCGACGGCGCGGGGAGGCCGACGGTCAACAGTGGAGGCGGAGGCAGCACGCGGGAGTCGGCGACGGTGGTGCAGAGTCGGCGACGGCGCGCGGAACCCTAGGTAAGCCAAAACCCTAGTTTTGGCTCTGATACCATGTTATGAATAGCGCTTGTATTCATATGAGGCCAATGGGCCGGTATATATACACAAAGTACATGTGGTAAATATGCAAAGAACCCCTCATAACAATGGGGAATAACAAACTATACATATATCTCTAACAGAGATAAGGCATATATGGAATAGAATACAAACTCTATCTCTAATACCCTTAACAGCCACTACTAGCTAAGTTACAATTCTTGGCTTAAACAATGCCATGTAGCCACAAAAAGAATCTATCATGAAGAGAAAAAAACAAATTGTGTACAAGACATGTTACATGAAGAATGTAAGTACAAAAAGATGTGTTACATGACAATGTCAACATGCCGCCATACTACCTAACAATACAATTAAATAAGAGAGTTACAGTTGAAAAGAAACAAGGAATCAGATTCAGCTTATTTTACATCTCAACTATTTCTACAACAGATCGCCAGAGATAGCCCACCACAGCTACAAGCAGTAAAGAGTAGGTAGTTGTTACCGAACCATGCGTGCGTGCAAAAAGTCGACGCCCTGGATTGTTATTGCCTCCACGCCAGATGTAGCTCATCCAGCTATGCTACTCAGGTGTCATCTGCCTACGCTTAGAATGGTCAACCGCCCTCGACCTGCTGCTCATCCCAGATGACCTTCCCCTGTCCCACTCTTCATTGCGCTCAGAATCGCGCTCCCTGTGCCTGTAATAATAATCGTCATAGCGATCTCTGTCGTCCCTCTCACTCTCCCGCCTCCTCTCTGATGCTCCAGACCACTCCCTCTCTGGTGGCCTCTCCTTCCCGTGGCTTCCCCCTTCCCCATACTGCTGATCAGATACTGCATCACCCCCTTGACTGTTCCTCCCCACCCCAACCCCCCATGCTGGGGTCAGGCCACAATCCCAACACCACCAGCACCCATCCCACCCCCTTCCAAAGAAAGCAGGGTTCACATGTGGCGCAACCACCGGCAGGAATGGCCGCATCAACCCAGTGAATGGCACTGCCCCTGGACCAACGGGAAAACCAACAAATCCAGCACCCATCCTCCCCATTGCGCCATAACCAGTAGGATCAAAGCCCTGCCCCAGCATTCCCCCTGGAGGCAGCATTGGTGGTGGCGGCGCAACCATGCCTCCATTCCCCATTATCCCTCTGTTAGAATGATGTCAGCCGATTAGCCCAACGGCTAATCGGGCCTTGATCCGCGCCCTGATTGGGGGCGCTCAGCCCAACTACTGGCTGATGGCCCCCGTCGCGCTGCGCAATAAATACAGGGGTGGGGGCCGGCGGCTCGAGCTACGAGGTTCGCCTGAGCCGTACATCCTCACCCGACAAACCCTAGACCGATCGCAGAGGGTGCGTAGTAGGCGACGGGAAGCACCATCGCCGTCCACGTCGCCGGATCTTCTCCGCCGCCCCCGCCATCGTTCTCTTCCCCGACTTCTTCACCGACGAACAGCCATGGCCGGCTCCTCCTCCACGCAATCCGATGGTCAGTACCCTCTCCCTCTCTTCCTTCCCTCTCAGATCTAGACCCCAAGTGCAAAATAGATCACACAATGGTATCAGAGCCTGTTGTCAATGTTCCTGGCTCGGTTTTTAGAAATTAGAAGGAGGTGAGTTCTTTTTTTTCACAAGAACCCTAATGGAATCCCCAAACAAAAAAAAGGAAAAAGGGGGATCGGGACTCACCGTTCCGCGCTGAGGGGCTGCCGCCGCCGTCGCCTCGCTCGGGGCAGCCGAGCGCCGCCCGCTTTGGGGCCGCCGCTTCCTCCCGATGGCGCCACCGCGCCATGCCGCTCCGCGCTCGGGGCCGCCGCCGCGCGCAGGAGCCCCGCCGTCGCCGCGAGTGCACGCCGATGGGAGCCGCCGTGGCGCGTGCTGCCGCTCTCTTGCGCCCCGCCGCCGCCGCTTCTTGGTGCTCACGCCGCCCCGCCCGTGTTTTTCGGTGGGAGAAATGGGTTAGGTTTTGGGGGAAGCCGGCGCCGTGTTTTTGTTCGGCCGATATTTCCTCCAAGCCGTCCGATCTAGTGGACGGCAGTGATGGGAGCGGGGTTGCAGGCTGGGCCGGTGGGAGGACGGCCTGGGCGCAGGGAAACGCGGGCCGCCATGGGCCAAGGCTCCGAAAGATTGGCCAAAAGGCCGTTTTGAACAGTAATTCCATAAATGGAATTTTTATTGTTATTTCAGAAGCATTTTTGAGTGAATTTGATTGAAATTTGATCCAAAATCTCTGTAAATTTTTGCACCAACGTGTTAATTTTTTCAGAGATTAAAAGTGTACAGTATAATGCTTCTCTATAATGAATTATTTTTAGAATAATTACAGTTTCCGCTGCAAAAGTTAATGTTGATTGATTTTTCATTATTAAATTCGAACCAACGGGAGAATTTAATTTTGGAAAAATAGATATAATTTTCAGAGATTTATGATATTGTTATTTTCTGACCAACGTTGATAATAACAGTATTATAATTTTTAATTGATGATTTTATGCATTATTTCTATTTCTGCCCAACGGTGATGTAGATTTAATGTATAGATAAAATTGATTTAAATTGTATGTCGTATTTTTGACCAACGTTGAAAATAAGGCATATAATTTTCCTGTTATGTTCTCACTTTATTTGAAATATTTTTCAGGAGGATACAACTTGATGAGTTGTATCAGAGAGATCCCCACTCTCAAAGGAGATAATTATGGAGAGTGGAAGAAAAAGATAGACTTAGCGTTTATCTTGGCTGAGGTGGACTGGGTCCTCACTACAGCACGTCCCACTGAGCCTATGGCACCAGTGAGGGATCAAAATGAGGATGATACTGCTTGGCAGAAAAGACAGAGGGATCATGCTCCCTTACAGATGTCTTATGACCTTGAGCATAAGAAATGGACCACAGCCAACAAGAAATGTATGGCTGTGATAAAGAACACGATTGAGCCTGCTATTGTGGGCTCAATCACAAAGTGTGACACTGTCACAGAGTACCTTGAGAGAATAAAGAGTCAGTTTACTGGCTCTTCAAAGACTTATGCTACACAGCTGATTAAACAGCTTGTGACAGAGAGGTACTCTGGTGGTGGCAGTGGCATAAGAGAGCACATACTGAGGATGAGCAACTCGGCATCCAAGCTTAAACCAATGGATTTGGCTCTCAAGGATGAGTTCCTTATTCATTTGGTTTTTGCTTCCTTGCCTAAAGAGTTTGACACATTCGTTGTCAACTACAATATGCAGCCCGAGAAATGGGACTTGGAAAAATGCATAGCTATGTGTGTGCAAGAGGAGGAAAGAATTAAATCCTCACATGGTGGTTCTATCAACTATGTAAAGGATAACAAGAAAAAGAACTTCAACAATACCTCCTTCTCAAAGAATAAGGGAAAAGCCTCTGTCCATCAGCCTCAACAGAATAAATTTGCTGAAGACAAAGATCAGTGTCTTCACTGCAAGAAGACGGGACACTACAAGAAGAACTGTCCTGATTACTTAAAGATGATAATGGCAAAAAAAGGTGAGAACATTATTACCTTTATAAATGAATGCCTGTATGTGCAATATTCGAAATCCACTTGGTGGATTGACTCAGGAGCAACTGTTCATGTTGCTAATTCCTTACAGGGATTCCGTTCGACGAGGACTACGCAAAGAAACGAAAGATGCATTAAAGTTGCAATTGGAGTCCAAGCTGAAGTTGAAGCCGTTGGCGATCTTACATTAGAGTTAGCTAATGGCTCCAATCTTTTACTTAGAGATGTCCTTTTTGTTCCCTCTTTACAGAGGAATTTGATTAGTGTTTCAAATTTGGACAAAGATGGTTATGATTGTAATTTTGGAAATGGCAAGTGTGAAATAATGTTTAATAAAGAATGTGTTGGTCTTGCCATCTTACAGAATGAGCTTTATTTGTTATCATTATGTGATGATGTAAATGTCGTATGCGATAATGGGAACGTCGCGTGCGAGAAAGTGATTGAATCCTCGTTTATGAATGTAAACAGAAAACGAAAGAGAACTCTAGATGAGTCGTCGAAATTATGGCACTGTCGTTTAGGCCATATTTCGAGGGGGAGAATAGAAAGACTAGTTAAGAATGATATTCTTCCTCCATTAGAGTTCTCAGACGTAGAACAATGCAGAGAATGCTTTAAAGGAAAATATGTAAAGAAAATTAAAAAAGACGCTAAAAGAAGCACAGGAGTTCTACAAATTGTTCACACAGACATTTGTGGTCCTTTTCCTGTGAAAAGTGTGGATGGTTATGACTCGTTCATAACATTCACGGATGATTACTCCCGTTATGGATATATTTATCCAATCAAAGAAAGAAATGAAGCCTTGGATAAATTCAAGATATTTAAGACTGAAGTTGAAAACCAACACGATTTAAAGATTAAGATAGTCCGATCTGACCGTGGGGGGGAGTACTACGGTCGACATACCCCATATGGACAAGTTCCTAGACCTTTTGCAAGGTTTTTACAGGAAAATGGCATAGTGGCCCAGTATTCTACACCGGGCGAACCTCAGCAAAATGGAGTAGCTGAAAGACGCAACCGTACCCTGATGGATATGGTGCGAAGCATGATGAGCTACTCCACACTGCCATTGAGTTTATGGATGGAGGCGTTGAAAACCGCCATTCATATTCTCAACAGAGTGCCTAGTAAGTCGGTGCCCAAAACACCGTACGAGATGTGGACAGGAAGAGTTCCCTCACTAAACCACTTACGTGTGTGGGGGAGTCCTGCTGAGGCTAAAGTATTTAACCCAAACCTTGGGAAGCTTGATCCCAAAACAGTAAGTTGCCATTTCATTGGCTACCCTGAAAAGTCAAAAGGTTTTCGTTTCTACTGTCCAGACAGATATACAAAGTTTGTAGAAACGAGACACGTTGTCTTCTTAGAGGATGAAATGATGAGAAGAAGCATGGTAGCTCGAGAGATTGACCTTGAAGAGAAGCGGGTGTATGCGCCCACTCCGATGATTCAAGAGCCATTCTTCACACTACCTGCTGTCGCTGCACCGACGGTGCAAGACACTGTGGTGCCAGCACCTGTTATTGTTCCTCCTGTAGCAACAATGAATGATAATGAGGAACTTGTTTTTCAGGATCCTATAGAACCTATTGCCACAGATGAGGGGGAGCAACAGCAGCCTCAAACAGAAGATGTACCAAATGAGGAGGCCCCGAGGAGGTCTCAAAGAGTAAGAAGATCAGCTATTTCTGATGATTATCAGATTTATCATACAGAGGAATTTCAAATGGAGGATGATCCCACCTCATTTGAAGAAGCCATGAGAAGCGAAACTTCCTCAAGATGGCTTGAGGCCATGGAAGAGGAAATGAGGTCCATGAAGACTAATAAAGTCTGGGACTTGGAAATTATTCCTAAAGGAGCCAAAACAGTAGGCTGTAAATGGGTCTACAAGACAAAGCATGACTCCCAAGGGAATGTAGAAAAATACAAAGCGCGACTTGTGGCAAAAGGTTTTACGCAAAGAGAAGGGATTGATTACAATGACCCCTTTTCTCCAGTCTCATGTAAAGATTCCTTCAGAATCATAATGGCATTAATAGCACATTATGATTTAGAGTTACATCAGATGGATGTAAAGACGGCATTTCTTAATGGGGACTTGGAGGAAAATGTTTACATGGCACAACCGAAAGGTTTTGTCGTGGAAGGAAATGAAAGAATGGGATGTCGCCTAAAGAAATCGATTTATGGGTTAAAGCAAGCTTCAAGACAGTGGTACTTGAAGCTTGACAGTACAATAAGAAAATTTGGGTTTAAATAAAATGTAGAGGACAACTGTGTTTATGCAAAGTTTAAAGATGGGAAGTTTATCTTCCTAATCCTGTATGTGGATGATATCCTACTGGCTAGTAGTGATGTCAGTCTGCTACTGGAGACAAAGAAGTTTTTGTCCTCAAACTTTGATATGAAAGATCTTGGTGAAGCTTCGTTCGTTCTAGGGATCGAAATTCACCGAGATAGAAACAAAGGGGTATTGGGACTGTCACAAAAGGTATACATAGAGAAAGTCTTAAAGAAATTTGGTATGCATAAAAGTAGTCCTTCACCTGCACCTATAGTCAAGGGCGACAGATATGAGGATTTTCAATGCCCCAGGAACCAGTATGAGATCGATCAAATGAAAGCGGTTCCATATGCTTCAGCTGTCGGAAGCTTACAGTATGCTCAAGTGTGCACACGCCCTGACTTAGCATTTGTTACCGGGTTACTTGGCAGATTCCAGAGCAATCCTGGAATAGAACATTGGAAATTGATAAAGAAAGTCTTGCGTTATTTGCAAGGAACAAAAGGTCTCATGATGACATACAGAAGATCAGATTCACTCCATATAGTGGGGTTTACAGATTCTGATTATGCGGGAGATGATAGAAAGTCAACATCCGGATATGTGTTCACTCTCGGTGGAGGAGCTATATCGTGGAAAAGCTCAAAGCAAACCGTCACTACATCGTCCACAATGTATGCCGAGTTTGTAGCATGTTATTAGGCTACGGGGCAGGTGAACTGGCTAAAGAAGTTCATACCCGGTTTAAAAGTGGTTGACGAAATCAATAGACCACTTAAGTTGTACTGCGATAATGAACCCGCAGTAACGTATGCCCACAACAATAAGTCAAGTGGTGCTGCCAAACACATTGACATAAAGTACTATGTTGTGAAAGATAAAGTTCGGGATCAAATTATAAGTCTTGAGCACATAAGTACCGCAAAGATGTTAGCGGATCCGCTTACTAAAGGCTTACCACCCAACGTGTTCAGAGAACATGTAGCCGGCATGGGTTTAAGGGAAAGCCTATGATTCCTGGACTAAAAGATGGCCCAAAAGATTAAAGTAACTATTTCAGAACAGAGAGGTGTATTGTAGCTGTTGAATCTATCGGCGATTGACCGTGACAATGAGACATGTTCTATACACTAATCTGTGATGGAATGTGTAAAGGCAAAAGTAATTAAAGATAAAGCATAGATTGAGATCAAGGGGGAGAATGTTAGAATGATCTCAGCCGATTAGCCCAACGGCTAATCGGGCCTTGATCCGCGCCCTGATCGAGGGCGCTCAGCCCAACTACTGGCTGATGGGCCCCCGTCGCGCTGCGCAATAAATACAGGGGTGGGGGCCGGCGGCTCGAGCTACGAGGTTCGCCTGAGCCGTACATCCTCACCAGACAAACCCTAGACCGATCGCAGAGGGTGCGCAGTAGGCGACGGGAAGCACCATCGCCGTCCACGTCGCCGGATCTTCTCCGCCGCCGCCGCCATCGTTCTCTTCCCCGACTGCTTCACCGACGAACAGCCATGGCCGGCTCCTCCTCCACGCAATCCGATGGTCAGTACCCTCTCCCTCTCTTCCTTCCCTCTCAGATCTAGACCCCAAGTGCAAAATAGATCACACACCCTCGACCACCAGCTGGGCGGCCGGGCCCATCCGATTCCTCATATTCCCAACAGGGCCTCTGTTCCCCATCCCTCCACCAACCAGTTCATGGTAATAAAGAGCATTCTATTCTGTTCCAAGGTAAGATCGACGACTTGATCATCAACAACTAACACCATCCATGGGGGAGAAGGCGCTAAATACTTAAAGTTTTCTTCATTTAGCAATCATCATCATCATTTCCTATTTCTGTTGTCATCGCCCATGCGATCATGGCAGGAATCTAGTCTGAGGAGAATTGGTTCAACTTGCCAGACTATGCCGAACTTGATATGGACGCATGTATCCACGCCATGGAACATGGTGCCTCCTCCTCATCTTATCCCATTCCAAGCTCGCCACTCACTGAGACCAATGGGATTGACTGCATGGAAGAAGACTCGCCAAGTAATCTGGTTCCTAAGGTTATATTGGATTCCTGATTTAAATTACTGGTTGTTTTACCAAACAAGTTAATCTCATAGGATTACTGAAGGATTCCTTATAATCCCTAGAGGATTCCGCAAATCAAACACAAGCAATCTTCCTCTCCTCTTTCTCCCTCTCTAAAATATATTGATTTTCAAAGTTTGTGTGTTTCTCATGCAATTGATCCAAACACTATTCTAGTGTTTTTTGCATTCATGTGTTTTTGCACTTACACTCCTATCTATTTAGTATGAGTGTATAAATAAAAAACATAGAAATACGAAAAATATAGGAAGGCATATAAACGCTATGACAAAACATAGGAACAAAAACAGAGGAGAAACATAGAAAAAGGTATTTAGATCAAAGGAAGAAAAACACATGAAATGACAAGAGCAAGGACTTGTAGCCACTGGAGGGCTTGAGTGGGCTCAAGCCTAGGGGTGGCAAAAAAACTCGAGACTCGTGAGCTGGCTCGGCTCGGCCCGTGGCATAAACGAGCCGAGCCAGGGTTTCAGCTCGGTCTGTTAACGAGCCGAGCCGGCTCGCAAGCCGCTCGCTAGGCTCGGTTGGCCCAGCTCAACAGCGTCTTCAGCCCATCACGACGTGAACGGCTCAGTACAGCAGCAGTAGTAGTATGTATGTATGCCAATTTTCACACCTCTTTAGTCACTGAGAGGTATTATTAAAGTACACGTTACTCTTTTCTCTGTTAATTTCACCTATGGAAAGGAACCATTAGATGTCATATTTGCTCATCCTAGAATTAGAGTTTTCTTGACAATTTTTTCTTACTTTGTTATGAACCTACCACATCAGATGTTCTTTCCTTTTTGATGTAATTTCAGTCAAAGGATTACTACTTATAGGTTTATTGTCACTCTAGATAATCAAAGAAGTTATCATTCAGAAAAACAAATCTGAAACATAACGAGCCTAACGAGTTATAGGATTGATGCAATTTGAATATTCTGCCTAACGAGCCGAGCTCGAGCTTTTCAACGAGCCAAGTCGAGTTTCTCTTTTAGCTCGTTAGCTTAACGAGCCGAGCCTTTTCCCTAACGAGCCTTCACGAGCCGAGCCGAGCTAGCTCATTATCCACCCCTACTCGAGCCCACCCTTTGACGTCGGTAATCCCCTAGCTAGTCCTTGTAGTTCTAATTTTAATCTCATGTATGAACTCATAATTTGTGACAGAGTGAGAGAGATAAAGATTTGTATGTTAATTTGATAGAATGATATTGCGAAATTTTGTATGTCAATTTTCATTGCGAAATGACATTTTTATATACTAAATTTGATTATTTGAGGATGAATGCCTGAATGGAAGGACCATTAAACTAAGAAACTGATAGTGAGTTGAATTGAGGGAATGAATTTACTTCCTATGTCTATCTAATTTCTAGTTTGATTTTAGTATAAACTATTGAGACTGTGATCTTCGCATGCATGATGCATAAATCGACTTGTTGCAACAAATTAGCCATATTTAGGCTTGTCCTGGATAAAATTTTATCTCGAGTCTACCACTGCTGGCTGGTACATACCGTGAATTTGTGCGCAAGGCCGACAGTGCCAACGCAGGGCATGACGGCGTCAACCATACTTGTGTCGATCGACGGTGTCGATGCGAGCAGCTGGGGGAAGTTTTGGCCTATGAGTCTCTCTATTTACATTCTGGCTTTGTCACTGGACAAGAGTCAATACTTAGTACACCAGCAGTATAAAAACACATGGAGCTTATTGCGTATCCATATCAAAAATCAGATTCCTGAAAATTTTATCAACATCGCGCAATTCAATCTAAATATTACTGTAGTTATTTGAAATTGTTACATTTTAAACAAATCACAGTACAAACGATTATATCCAACATTTGCAAACAACCACCGCGGCATTACAAACCTGTTCCTGGACGATGGATCAGACTTAGTCCAATGGTTGCAAACACGTCCACATCTAGCTGCACAATCTGCAAGGGCCAGATCCAACGGCGGCAAACAAACGACCAAAAATACCCGCCACTAATGCCGGCATGCCTGGCCCCGCTTGGCGCGCGCCACCACCACCCGCGCACGCAGAGCCTATGCATGCAATGCAACGCCACGACCCCCCAAGAAAGCCACCGTCTCCACCGTGTTTGTCTCGCCGGCACCCTCTCCCCCCTGCGCTTCCTCACCACCTATAATAACTCCGCCGCAGCATAACACCTTCCACACGGAAAGAAAGACATAACCAGACGAGCTCTAAGCCGGACTCACTATGGCCCACGCGCTCGCCCTCCTCGTCGCCGTCCTCCTCGCCGCGTCCGCCGTAGTGGCGTTCGCCGCGGAGGCGCAAGCCCCGGCCGCGTCGCCGAAGCCATCCGCCTCCGGTTCGCCAGCAGCGCCGTCGAAGGCTCCCACTACGGCCCCCGAGAAGTCCGAGAAGGCTCCCACGGCGTCGCCCGAGAAGTCCGCGGCGACTCCCAAGGCTGCACCCGCCAAGGCCCCGGCCACCAAGTCGGAGACGCCCACCCAAGCGCCCGCCGCGGGGTCAAGCGCCGAGTCGCCCAACGCAAGCCCCACGCCGGTGAAGGCCCCGGCCAGCGCACCCAAGGGTTCTTCGTTGAGCCCTTCCACCTCCCCATCGGAAGCCGCCCCGTCGTCGGACAGCGGTGACATCGAGGAAGAACCGACCGAGCCATCTGCCGAGGCCCCGTCGTCGGCCGAGGCCACCAGCCCAACTGCCGACAGCCCGCCCGAGCCGACGACCACCTCGGACTCGCCAGCGGAGTCGCCTGGCCCCGCCGCAGCTGACGAGAGTGGTAGCGCTGGCATGAGCTCCGGCGTCGCTGCAGCAGTCATGGCGGCCGCTGCCGCCTCTGCCGTTCTTTCTTTTTAGACGGTGGTAGTGTTTTGCTGGCAAATCTACTGCTTATATTACACAGAGGAATTTTGCTGGGAATTGGTACTCGTGGTCGGTGATTCTTGAGGAGCCGGCGATTAATTAGGTCGCTGCTTAATTTCTCCTCAAAAAAATTAGGCCGTTCCTTTGGGGTATGGTTAATTTGTCCCAATTTTGTTTTTTTGTTTGTAATTTAAACGTCGATGGATTATACACATTTGTATTTCTTTGAATCTTTATTGCCAATTTCTGGATTTAGTCAACACTACTTTAGCATTATATTGGAGTGGGAATATAAGTTTAGAAAGGTTTGGTATGGAGTTTTCATATGCTCGTCTTAATTCTTAAAATCACATCGACAAATTAACATACTTGGCGTCTTAGAGACAATCCTGATAGAGAATAGTAGGAGTTTATAAGTGCGAGTTGGTGATTGTTGTAAATATTGCGGTATAAACATATATTTAGATTTAATTCCAGTAAATTTAATAGAGACGTAGGTATGGTATAAAAAGCATATAAATGACTTAACCAACATATAAACATATGAACCTTTTAAGTCATTGAATAGAAACATATGCCCAACATATATATATATATATATATATATATATATATATATATATATATATATATATATATATATATATATATATATATATATATATATATATATGTATGTATATATATATATATATATATGTATGTATATATATATATATATATATATATATATATATATATATATGTATGTATGTATATATATATATGTATGTATGTATGTATGTATGTATGTATGTATGTATGTATGTATGTATGTATGTATGTATGTATGTATGTATGTATGTATGTATGTATGTATGTATATGTATATATATGTGTGTATATATATATATGTATATATATATATATGTATATATCATGTAAGAGTCTAAAATCAGCATATCCACATGTAAACAATGTATATTATTTGAACTGAATGCTGATACCAACATAACATGTATGACCAAATTGAGCATGTTCTCAAGATTTTGAATGACATATATCGCTCTCAGAAGGCTAGTTGCATATGACTCATTCTTGGCCATCTCCGTCATAACAAATATTAATCTTGATTATATATGACAGTTATAGATTAGATCTTGAGCTCAAATTTAAACCTTCCTATTAAAAGAGGCTAACAGATCAAGAACACAACTTGTTGAGCAATATGAATGACCCCAAATCGATCTAATGATCAACTATCATGAATTTTATTGATTAAACAGGGTTCGGCTATAAGCAAAAGTGACCGAAAAACAGTCACAGATCATAGAACTGATGTAACACAGTGAGCAACAAGTAGTGTATAGCAATCTTCAATGATCAGAGCATATAAAACAGCAAGCTAGTAATAAGCTCAAGATCCATCTACCATCACATTCATATATAATTTCAACCATAGGCCATTTCATCATCGAGCATTGAATCAAGCCAATAAGCAAACAATGTCTCCAACAAAAGAACCAAAATACTCACAGTACAGACGGCACTTAAAGCCGTCTAGAAGTAAATCAAGCCGGTGGAGGCGAAATCACCAACAAGAACTAGGCAAGGAACATCCTGTAGGTGCTGACCCAGAAAACCTAGTGCTGCTCTGTGCCGCCACAAGAGAGAAGTGAGGTAGACGGACATACAATGCCCTCCTTTGCCAATCGGGACAACCAAGCCGACAAAGCCAAAGTGAAGGGGATGCCGCACAAGCGCACGAGACGCACTGGCCAAGTGCCTCACCGCCAAGCACCAGGAGCCGAGAATCACCACCAGCAGTTAAGCATTGACGAAGAAGCCCCAATGACCAAACTTTGAAGCCAAATTGAGAAGAAGAGAGGAGATTGAAGAGATAGTGCTCACCGTTCTTTTGATACAATTCATGAGAGGAGGCGACTTGCATTAAAAGCCGAGTAGAGGAAGGGGTAGAGGCGATCGGCGTGGTGGCCGCCAATGGCCAAAGCTGAGGCTCCCGAGCCGCCAACACCCGTTCCCTCTACACTAAAGTCGCCGCCGCCCCGTAGATCGGATCTGCCAAACGAACCAAGCATGGGGAGGATATTGAGTCTCCTCCCCTTATCTCTTCGTGCCGGCATACTGACAGGTGGGCCCCACCCTTGTCCTTTTTTCTTTTCTCAATTGGGAAATTACTAAAATGCTCCTGGAATTACAACAGGTGCCTCGGTGGGGTTAGTCATGAGACTACTTCTTAGTAATAATAGATAATAGAACTTTACTTTGTTTAGGAGTGATGGAAAATAGCGGGGAATTAGTTTATTGCTGCTAAGACATCCCAAGAATTATTTCGATGGGAAGCAGAACTCATGGGATTTTTATAGATTTATATAACTGCAATTAGGGCTACAGGAGGCAACGATGACGTGATAGCAAACTATTTGTCAACTATTCTTGAGGGTTCTACTAGTAGTGGTTACTTAATCAACCAACAAGAACGATCTACACTTGGGAATAACTCTGTGATCTACTAATCGCCAACTTCTAGGGTACATACGATCGACCTGGCAAGGAAGATGACCTTCACCAGATCCGACAAGAACCCAATGAAACCTTGCAATAATACATCAAAAGGTTCAGTTAGGTTCGTAACATTATCTTGAAAGTGGTTGATTCTTCAGTTATCCAGGCATTCAAGACCAGGCTAAGGAATAGACGATTTACAGAGGACATTACTATGAATCCTCCATGAACAATCATTGAGTTGCTCGATATGGTTTATAAGTACGCTGACGCTAGCAAAGCGGTCGAGTGAAACAAGGCCATTGATCAAATAGAAAAGATTCCTCAGCCAGGCTTGGAGAAAAAGGAAAAGAAGGTCAAGAAATCACAGAAGAATAAAAAGAATCACAAGCCTAATGCCAAGGAAGTCCTTGCGATCCTAAAAATACACTAAAGATAAAAAAAAGATTATTTTGATTGAAACAAAGAGAGAGCACTGATCAACGAATCCAAGAAAGGCAAAAGATGGTATCCACTCCACCAAACATTAGGGCACAAACTCCACAACGTTCCTAATACAAGAAGCTTGAGTATTGTATTGACAATTTAGTAGTAAAAAGTGTCAACCTCGGAGAAGCTTGACTCTTTGTATTTTGGATCAAGTTTGCTCAAAGGAAGGAGATGAGTGACTCTTCTTTGAAGTACCTCCGATAAGGATGGGACTCGATTCTAAATAGGAAGAGTCGCTCATCTCCTTCCTCTAAGCAAATTTGAATGTATTCACGTGGCAAGCATTCGATTTGCCAGGTGTCCCTAGGGAGCTAATCGAGCATGGGCTAGCACTCTGGACTGGCAAAAAATCGATCAAGCAAAAGCTTCAATGTTTTACACCTAGTTGGAAGGAGGCAATTTAGTCGATGATCGATAAGCTTCTCAAAGGTGGGTTCATTTGTGAAGTCGACCACCCAGAGTGGCTCGCCAACCTTGTAATGGTTGGGAAAATTAATGAGAAATGGTGAATGTATGTAGAGTTCACAAATCTTAATAAAGCTTATCTGAAGGATGATTTTCCTCGTCCACACATCGATTAGCTTGTTGACACTACCTCTGGTAGTGAATTATTAAGCTTCTTAGGTGCATATTCTTGATACCATCAAATTAGTATTAGTAAAGAAGACGCAGAGAACATTTTCTTCATCACACCATACATAACTTTTTGTTATATGAAAATGTCATTTGGGCTGAAAAACGCTAGTGCCACTTTTCAAAGGTTAATGCAAGAAAAAAAAACCTTTAGTCCACAAATTTATCAAAATTTAGAGGCCTATGTTGATGATTTAGTAGTAAAAAGTGTCAAATTTGCATATCATATCTCTGACTTGTAAGAAACTTTCACTAACTTAAGAAAACATAACCTTAAGTTAAATCAGGAGAAATGTACGTTTAGAGTTTCCTATGGAAAGCTCCTCAGCTTTGTAGTCTCAGCTAAATGAATTGAGGCTAATCTAGAGAAAATAGCGATCGTCGAGTGGATGCGTCCTCCGACCACAAAGAAAGAAGTGCAAAAACTAATTGATTGTATAGTAGCATTAAGTCGTTTCATAGCATAGTTAGGAGAAAAAGGATTAACTTTCTTTAAACTTCTTCGAAAACATAAAAGTTTCAAATGTACTTAAGAAGCCAATGATGCCTTCGAAGAGATCAAGAAATACTTGATGAGTGCCCCAGTCTTATTCTCTCCAAGACTAAAAGAATCTATACTTTTATACTTGGCTGCTGCGCCACATGTAGTAAGTGCAATACTAGTCATTGAACGTGACAATATCAACGAAGTGAAGTCTTACATGGACCAAAAGAGTGACATCTAGAAATATAAAAACTCTTGTATGCCTGCCTTATGACTTCAAGGAAACTAAGGCATTACTTCTAGACCTATAAAATTGTAGTGCCATTCGGATACCCTCTCGGTCAAGTTCTTCAAAACAAGGAATCATTAGGATGTATAGCAAAATAGGCGATCGAACTTGGAGAATTTGATCTCCATTTCATCTCACGAATAGCTGTTAAGTTCCAGGTTTTAGCAGAATTCATCGTTGAATGGATAAATCCTGAACCTGTCCATGGGCTTGAGTATGAGAACCATGAACAATGGACCATATACTTCAATGGGTCTTTAATGATAAAAGGCTCATGGGCTGGGGTAGTTTTGATCTCTCCTACCGGAGAAAGCACTAAACATGACATCTAGTTAAATTTTCCTACTACAAATAATGTAGCAAAGTACAAAAATTTACTGGCAAGTCTTTGAGCAGCTAAAGCACTCAGGATTCATATACTACTAGTGAAGGATGATTCTTAACTAATAGTGAATCAAATATGGAAAGAATATCGATGCTCGATTATCGTGATGTCATCTTATCTTTCGAAAGCTAGGAAACTAGAGAAACACTCTTTCAATTTTGAAGTCCAACACATTCCTAGAAAGGAAACTTTCTAGCAGATCAGTTGGCACAGATGGCATCATCCAGATCACCTGTCCCACCTAGAGTATTCCTAGAGTAACTCAACAAACCTTCAGTAGTCAAGAGTTTTAAAGAAGCTCTTATGGAGGTTGCTAAGATCAACCTTAAAAACAATTGGATGACATCAATTTACAAATATTTTCAGCATGGCAAACTTTCTAAAAGATGACATAGAGGCCGATTGTACAGCTTGAAAGGCCAAATCATACAAGCTGATCGAATGTATCCTCTACAAATGAGGAACTCACAGGGTATTGATAAGATATACATATCAAAATGATGGTTTATATTTACTATATGAAATACAAAGGAGAGTCTGTGGAGTACATTATTCCTACATAATACTGATCAGTAAAGCCTTCCGACAAGGGTACTACTAGCTAACTACCTTCTATGATGCAAAGGAACTTATGACAAAGTGCATACAATATCAGTTTCATAGTCGACAAGTTACATTAACTTACACAAGCTCTCCACACAATCCCACTCTCTTTGCCCTTTGTAACTTGGGGATTAGATATTCTGGGACCTTTTCCAAATACACCCGGACGCTTCAAATTCCTTTTTATGATGATTGATACGTTCACAAGATAGATCGAAGCTGAGCTAGTTGTCAAAATAACAATGGAAGTAGCAAAGAAATGCATAACTAAAAATGTGGCTATACTATTTGAGATACCTAGTCATATAATCATAGATAATAGTACCCAATTCTCAAGTGAAAAAATTCAAGAATTCTACGTGGATCTAGGTATCAAAGTATGCTACGCCTGAGTATCTCATGCATAGAGTAATGTGGTAGTAGAGAGAGCCAAGGGTACATTAATACAGGGGATTAAAAATAGATTTTTGACTATTTAGTACAATGTCCAAAAGCTTGGATGCAGGAACTTTCCTCTGTATTATGGGCTATTCGGACCACAACCAGTCATGCGACTAGAGAGACGCCTTTCTTGCTAGTTTATGGAGTAGAAGCCATGCTTCCTCCAGAACTAAAAATTGGCTCTACCCAAATAGATTGTTATAATTGTAATGATCATGAAGATCATTAAGTTGATAACATTAATTTTCTCGAAGAACAAAGAAATGCAGTTTTTATTCTGTCGTAGGGGTGGCCCCCACCTAAGCCCAGCAGGCCTGTTAGGAGGTTATAAGAACCAGAGTAACGTATGTAATGACATAAGTGCCCCTGACGGGGAGGTATGCATGTAAGGGTATAACTGTAAAAGCATACCCCATGTGTATATATATATATCAGGATGAGGGGGAGGATGAGGCAGAACACTCCCACCTCTCCACTACCATCTCTCTCTCTGTTTGGTCTGTAGCCACAACAGTTGGCGCCGTCCGTGGTGAGGACAAGGACAAGCCCGAAGACCGAAGAAGAAGGATGGCACCGAAAAAATCTTCATCAGCGGCGGCGAAGGGCAAGAAGACGGCTGGGTCGGAGCGGCGCGTGAATGCCAGGGCTTCGGCATCGGCCGCCGAAGGAGCCGGCGGCAGCGCAGGCGCCGTGGTCGCGGGCGTCGACGCTGGCGCCACAGCGACCGACCCCGCCAGCGCCGCTACAACGACACCCAACCCCGCCAGCGCCGCTACAACGATACCCAACCCCGTCGCTGGCACTGCAACGACAGCCCCCGCCACCCTCGCCGGCAGCGCGGATCAGGCGGCCGGGGGTAGCCACAATGAAGCATCCGGCGGATCTGGAGATCGTGAAGCGATGGTCCCTGCACCGACCCGTCCGCTGGGTGTTCCGGCGGCCCCGACAGCGCCTGCGGTGGAAAGCGCCATACTAGCAGCCCTCAACGCGTTCCAGTGGGAGCTCGGGGACCTTCGCGGAGCCGTCCGCAATATGCAAGAGGCCCGGAGCCAGCAGGCCGTGCCAGTAATCGCGCTCGAGCCCACGCCGGAGAGGGCGGACAGTCGCGAAGCTCCCACGTCTAGCCGTGCGCCGCTGCGGCGCGTAGATCCGGAGTCCCCGCTTTCGGCAGGGCTGCAGCAGGCGGCGTGGCCTGAAGACTTCAAGTTTCCTAGCGCCATCGACTCGTACAAGGGCGACACAGACCCCCGCGAGTTCGTGCGCGTGTACAAAACCGCGATCGAAGCCGCGGGCGGAAACGACACCACGAAGGCGAAGGGACTCCCCCTCGCGCTGCAAGGGGTGGCGCTCTCTTGGTTCCTTACCATAGAGTCGGGCTCCATCTACGCGTGGGAGCAGCTCCGCGACCGTCTTCACAACAGCTTCCAAGGAAACTGCGTCGAGCGAGTCGACGCGGACCAACTCTTCGTTGTGAAGCAAGGACCCTCGGAGAAGCTCCGGAACTACCTCAAGCGCTTCGCCAAGATTCGATGCCAAGTAAGAGACGTTAATGAAACCACTGTCGTTAATGCAGCCATACAGGGCCTTCGTCCGGGCCCGATGGCCGAGTACAACGCGCAGAGGCCAATCAAGACAGTCGCCGAGCTCTTCGACAAAATGGACGAGTACGCGCGGGCGGAGGAGGATGCGCGAAGACGCAGCATTACCGCCCTCGACCTCGCCCATGGGGAGCGCCCCCCGTGCGAAGTAGGGGCGGGTGGTCCCTCCTCGAAGCAGGGCTGCGGCCGAGAGCCCCGGGGAGACCCTCCCCAAGGCAGCGACACCGGAGTACGGGAAGGCTCCTCAAGGAGCAGGCATAAACCTCGGCGCCGCCAGCGCAGGTCACAGGCGGCCCATCATGCCCTCGACACCGAGAGCGCCCGCCAAGGACCCGACCCCGCCTCCCGAAGGGGGGACCGGGGATCGGAAGGCGGACTTGATTGCGGCGGCCAACCCCACGCAGAACAAGAGCTCCTACACTATGGCAAGTGGTGCGAGGTACACGGCTACGGTGATCATTACACAAGGGCATGCACCGCAGTTCTGGAGCTGCGAAGGGTGACGGCCGGGTCTCGAGCTCTGCCTCCTCGGCCCCCTGCCGGAGCCCACGTGGAGCACCCAAGCGGTAGCCCCATACGAGCCGCCGCAACGGAGGGCGCGCAGCATCGCACCATTAGCGTCATCACCGGAGGCTCCTCCTCAAGGGCCCCCGGGGAGCAGCCGCAATTATGGATGCCGCCCTGCAATATCACCTTCGACGTGAACGACGCCAGCGGTGTGGAGTACCCTCACCAAGACCCTCTAGTTATCCAGGCCCACATAGCACGCTGCGACGTCAGGCGCATCCTTGTCGACGGGGGAAGCTCCGCGAATATCTTGTTCGCCGAAGCCCTCGATCGTATGGGGATCCCCCGAAGCCGGCTAGAGCAGCCAGGAGCTCCACTTCAAGGCTTCGGGGGTCAACCACTGCAGGCCTTGGGGCACGTGTCCCTTCCGGTCATGTTCCGTCAGGAGGGCAACAAGGGTAACATCCGGACCGAGCAGGTCACCTTCGACGTCGTAGATATCCCACATCCCTACAACGCCATACTGGGCCGGCCCGCCATCAACTCTTTCGAGGCGATCCCGCACTACGCGTTTTTGTGTATGAAGCTCCCGGGTCCAGAGGGTGTCATCGCCGTCTTCGGCGATCAGGACCTGGCCAGACGTGCCGAGGTCGGTAGCCGCGTTCCGCATCGCCCGGTGCACGCCCTCTCCGGCACGCTCGACGATGGCCCCTCCGCCCCTGGGTGGACGCCCAAGCCTCGGCCCGAGGGCGGAGTCAAGAAGGTGTCGCTCCAGGCGGAGGGGCAGTTTGTGTCCATCGGCGAGGGGCTCCCACCGGGGGTCGAACGGGATCTACTCCGAGTGCTTCAGAACAACGTTGACATTTTCGCATGGTCCCCGGAAGACATCAAGAGCGTAGACCGAGCCGTAATCGAGCATCGCTTGGCGGTCCGCCCCGACGCCAAGCCGGTCAAGCAGAGGTAGGGGACGGAGCGCGCGCGCCTCGGCCTCGACTAGGCGCCAGCCTCCGCTGCCACCCGTTCGAAGGGTAGGGGACGGAGCGCGCGCCTCGGCTTCGACTAGGCGCCAGCCTCCGCTGCCACCCGTTCGAAGGGTAGGGGACGGAGCGCGCGCGTCTACTTCGACTAGGCGCCAGCCTCCGCTGCCACCCGTTCGAAGGGTAGGGGACGGAGCGCGCGCGCCTACTTCGACTAGGCGCCAACCTCCGCTGCCACCCGTTCGAAGGGTAGGGGACGGAGCGCGCGCGTCTACTTCGACTAGGCGCCAGCCTCCGCTGCCACCCGTTCGAAGGGTAGGGGACGGAGCGCGCGCGTCTACTTCGACTAGGCGCCAGCCTCCGCTGCCACCCGTTCGAAGGGTAGGGGACGGAGCGCGCGTGCCTCGGCTTCGACTAGGCGCCAGCCTCCGCTGCCACCCGTTCGAAGGGTAAGGGACGGAGCGCGCGCGCCTCGACCTCGACTAGGCGCCAGCCTCCGCTGCCACCCGTTCGAAGGGTAGGGGACGGAGCGCGCGCGTCTACTTCGACTAGGCGCCAGCCTCCGCTGCCACCCGTGCGAAGGGTAGGGGACGGAGCGCGCGCGTGTCTGCTTCAACAAGGCACCTTCCATCCCAGACCTCGGACTCCTCAACCACAGGCTTGGAGGAATTCACAGGCCGCAGGGGACGGAGGGGGCCAAAGGACTCAGCGGCATGGCTTCGGCCCTGTGAAGCCCTTCACCATGAGAGGCTCCTGTCGTAGGGGTGGCCCCCACCTAAGCCCAGCAGGCCTGTTAGGAGGTTATAAGAACCAGAGTAACGTATGTAATGACATAAGTGCCCCTGACGGGGAGGTATGCATGTAAGGGTGTAACTGTAAAAGCATACCCCATGTGTATATATATATCAGGATGAGGGGGAGGATGAGGCAGAACACTCCCACCTCTCCACTACCATCTCTCTCTGTTTGGTCTGTAGCCACAACATATTCAATTAGCCGTTTACCAATAAGCCATACGATGGAACCATAGTCGTAAGGTGTAACTTTGCACCCTAGTTGTAGATGATCTGGTCCTTAGGAAAATTCAAAGCCAGGCAAATCACAATAAACTTTTTCCCAAATGGAAGGCCCTTACACTATGGTCGAAGTCACTAGATCAGGTCTGGTACGACTTGCCATGTAGGATGAGCGTATCCTTCCAAATTCTTGGAACATCAATTAGTTATGTAAGTTCTATGTATAATCAATTAGTTATGTAAGTTCTATGTATAATCCTTTTCTTCCAACTTCCATGGGACTAAAACTGGGTCAGGGATCAATCCCATGCTCTGTAAAGCTTTCAATCTCTTTGATCCTAGTTCGGACCTTGCCCCTTTAGTGATAAATCCAGACATTCTCACTGCAAATTGCTTGGATCTAGTATGGATCTAGGGAATTTGGGGAAGAAAAGAATGCTAGGGAGAAGAAAAATAGAGAATAGATGAGGAATTTGAAAGGTTTTCTTCAAAGCGTGAAAATCAATTGATACATCTCCAGTTTATAAAGGCTTTTCTCACAACCAAAGTAATGGTTACGGAAATTGTGCCTAATGGGCATAAACCCTTCGATTCCATTCTAGTTGGCTTCTCTATCTTTATTGACTATTGTCAAAAAGATCTTTCGACTTGTATTCCAATCGAATGATTCTAAGTCATGAATTCACTTAAAATTCGGGGGCTAGCTGTCGAGGATTGAAAAATTCATTAAATACGGCTTTGATATGTAATTATGGCCCTAAGTTATTATGATCATAGACCACTTAAAACAATACTGCTCGAGTACCACCGATTGGAGGATTACTGCCTAAGTACCCCTGATCGGAGGATTATTACCCGACTAGCCACTACTCGGAGATACTATGATCTGATAACTAGGCTTAACTCTAGGAAGTTTCCCACGCGTGAAATAGGGCATATGCGTCCCTAACGCCAAGAACCGCGCGTCGATTCAACCCTATGCCTCTGATAACAACCGTCTCGTGGTTGTTGCCACAATCTTCTCCCACTAACAACTAATCGACAGTGATAGTTATTTGTCAAATTTTCCTTGCCGACAACAACCGCATGCTCGGTCGGGCGTAGGAATCAACACGGTGCCTGTTTCAATAAGACAGCTAACACCTCTTCAGCGCTATTTAACCCTTATGGGAGAAGATGAAAGGGGGATAAAGAGATAGGTCGATAAACAGAGGCAAGAAATAGCAAAGTTAGGGCTAATAGCACCTTCTTTGTGATCACTCTATAAGAGCATGTTGTAATCCTGGTATAGCAATAAAGGTAGTACCATTTCTCCTTTTAAATCTCTTTATGAGACTTGGCCTTTTCTCATGATTCATAAGATCGATTTATTCGTTGACACAAGAGAATTAAAGAATTAAAAGTTTTAAGCGGTGTATTTCTCATTCTCAACCACCAAATCCTAGGGAAGAAATCACGCCGCTAGATCATATCAACAGCATTACACAGGTGTTAACAATATTGGGCTTTTTTGAAATATATAAATTTTATAGGAAATAGTTCAACTCTCACACGAATATATTAAGGGTGGGTTCTTTTCGGCTGCGGCTTAGGACTTATGACTGTGGTTTATGTTTTTAACCCTAACGCGAGTGGTTGCATGAACGAACCGAATGCCAATAAGCTGTTTCAAAAAAACTATCTCGATAAGTCGTTTTGAAACATCAACGAAGAAACTATCCTATTTATTTGTTTTTAAAAAGATATAAAACATAAGTTATAAATTTTAAGCCCAAAAAAACTGATTCTAGAATTCCTATGTTGCTGATGAGTCCTTCCTACCAAAGCTCGGCACTGGGCAAGGCAAGAAGCCGGTCCGAACCAAACAAGCTGGGTTCCATCAGCTCTCGCTGCAGGCCGGCACATACTTTATCAGGTTAAGGAGGCGAATTAAGCCCAATTTTACGCCATGCCCACCTGCAGCTGTCACGGGCCCATGGCTTGCCGATTTTGCGTTACACGTGCTGGCTTTACCGATCATTGTGGTCCATGGGACCGCGCATGCATGGGAGAGCACCTACGCATTTGTCGTACGCGCGCCTGATGGGTGGGCCCATACAAATAGTTGTCCACCCGAGATTTGTCTTCAGGCCCACGAGCGGGCGTCGCACGGCGAAATCCAACGCGTCGTCGTGGGATCCCCGCCTCGAAATGCGACGCGCTGTCGGTGGCAGCACCCGTCGCCACTCGCCAGCTGATGATAAACTTTGCTACACCCACGCGCTACGTCGAGGATTCACGATGAACACGGCTGTCGGTTTGTAGGAGGGACTGAGGGACCGAGCAAGGTGGCAAGTGGCAACTGGTTTATTTTTACCCGATGTCTATTGGTCTATGTATAGGATTGGTTGCTTAAAATTTCTCTCATTTCGGTTTGAGTTTTTAGTTTTTGGTTTATTTTTTTACTATTTTTAAATTTCGTCTTTTTCTGATTTGTTAGCTTTTTAAGTTTTTTGTTGGTTCTTTTTTCGTATTCATTTGTGTTGTTTATGATAGGCCAATCTATTTTTTTATTTTTAAATTTTTTTAATTTAGTTATGCCAAATAAGTTATTATCATAGTGTAATTTCAATCAGCTATAGTGCAATTTTAGTTATAAATCAGTTTATTTCAGCCCAATCGAGCGGCACTTAAGATTTATTCTTTTATGAAAAACACTGCAAGTACTAGCATCAGCTCCGTTTCAGGGCATTAAGAATTACGATTTCGCATGCCAAATTAACATTTTTGCCTGACATGAATTCTGTTAGTAACTTTACTTAATAGTGGTAAAGAATTGTGAGTTAACTACGCCCGGCCCTTCCTAAATAAAACATAAGTGCCGTTATATGTACCATTAGCTCGGCTTAGGAGACCTTCATATTGAATTTTATTTATGGTTTTGGTTGTGATTTTTATTTTTTTTTTAATTGAAAATAAATAATAGTGCTTGCAATAAATGTTTTTAAAAAGGAAATCATGAGCAGTAAAGAAAATGAGAGAGATATGTATACGTGTACGCATGATAAGAGCAAGAAGAGTGGGGCACATGATGCATCTGTGGGTTCCGCCTTATCCTCGAAAAGAGATGGTAACAAGAGAAGTAGACAAACCGCCTCAAGAAACCAATATTCGTATTAGTTTTTAATTTTTTTTAAATAAAAATTAGAAACATAAATCAATACGACAAGCGACTTATTGTCCACAATATAACGCAAACAATTGCAGCAAGCAACATCTAATCATGCTAAGCGCAAAAGGTCCGGACACCTCATGAGGCACGATTAGAAAGTCAGAATCAGCCGTTTCTTGTGGAGCACTAGTATTTCCCCGTTTTACAGCCCGTCAGGCCACCACCGTACGTTTGGAATGGAATCGCTCGTCGGCCTCCCTCGCGGCAACCGGTGGGCCACGCAAGGGGGGAGGAGAATTAAGCTGCCGCCCCCAGACTTGCACAAAACTACATCGATGCCCTCTCTAGCCACTCGCCTGTGACCCTGTCAATCTGTCATGCCACGCTGCAGCTGTACCAGCCGTTGGATGGCATGAGCTGACGAGGCTACATACGTACATGTCTTGGGCCACTCTGTACGTAGCCTGTTCTTTGCGCATCGTCCCACACGCCAATTACCAGCGCGAATGGGTACAAGCGTTAGCAATCCGTTACGTAATTGGACTCACAGGGTCTGTTTGATATAGCTACAGTTTATAGTTTTTATTCAAAGTTTTGAATCTTAGCTGTTTACGATAGAGATTACAGAGAGAGCTATCTGCTTACGATTTTGGTTGATACAGATATTGGGCTTTTAACGTGTACTGCAATTAACTTGTAGACCCCGTCTTGAGAAAATACTCTATTTAAAAGTTAGGTACTATAGCAAAAATTAAAAACCACTTTTAAAAACCATTAAAAACAGGCCCATATTCATTACGTTCAGCAAATTGCAATGCCGGGACCCCCGTCCGGTATCTTGTCCATAATCCATGCCAGTGTCGGCTATTGATTTTCTACCTTACTCTTTGCATGCTAGCGCCATTTTTTCATTAATTTAGTGCTGCAATTAGGCAAGCTTAGAGTTTTGGTAGAGTAGCATTCGAGCTTAAGAGTTTTGGTAGCGTGGCATGCATCGTGTGTGTTAAGCACTGGCTCAGCATGCAGTTTGATGTGATTTTGTTTTAGCTTTTTGCCTAAGAATTAGGGCCTGTTTGGGAGAGCTCCACCAACTCCAGATTCACCAAATCCAGATCCAGATTCACTTTTCCAAGCCAAACAGTTCCAGCTCCAGCAGCTCCACCGTGAATATGCTCCACCAAAACCATGAATCTAGCTCCAGATTCACCAAATTGGTGGAGCACCTCAAGGGGTGCTCCGCCAAACTCAAATTGGTGGAGTTGGAGAAAATTATCCACCATGCCACTGATTACACAAAAATAACGGTTCGTTTTACCTCTTTCTCGTCGCTGCGCCTCGCCTTCGCCTTCGCCTGCGCCTGCTCTCCGCCGGCCTCGCCTCGCCTCGCCTGCGCCCGCCGGCCGCTCCGTCTCCTTCTCGCCCGCCGGCCGCTCCGCCTCCTCCTCGCCCGCCGGCCGCTCCGCCTCCTCCTCTTCTCCGCCTCCTCCTCGCCCGCCGGCCGCTCCGCTCCTCCTCGCCCGCCGGCTGCTCCGCTCCGCCTGCGCCACGCCCGCCCCCAGCCGCCGCTCTGCCTCGCCTGCGCCTGCGCCCGCCGGCCGCTCCGCCTCCTCCTCTTCTCCGCCTCGCCTCGCCTGCCGGCCGCTGCCGCGCCTGCGTTGCCGGGATTTTTTTTTCATTTTGCCCCTGACGCGTGGGGCCCAGGTGGAAGTGAGATAGAGAGGGAGGTGGAGCTGTACCAAACACTTTGACGAATCCCAGATCCACCATGGAGCTGCTCCACGGTGAATCCAGCTTCAGATCCACGTTTTTCGTGAATCTGGAGTTGGTGGAGCTCTCCCAAACAGGCCCTTAAGAAGTACATGAAATGGCCGCGGTCTCTTCAATCATTCCCAACAATACTGCTGCATCTGTTCAGCGATATAAATCTTTATTTTTGAAAAATATTATCCCACAATATAAGTCTATTATAAAGATCATAGTTGTAGTTATTACATTATTTTCACTATATATATCCTAATTTAATGCTGAAAAAGTGGATGGATATGCTAAAAAAGTGAATGAATAGTTGTACTATACCATTTAATAGGGGCATGTATTATCAATAATATTAACTTTTTCTTAGATTTAGCATTTCCTTGTACTATACGTATGGTGGGCAATGGATTTATATTGCGGAACAGAAGGAGTAGTAAATACATAATGAATTATATCCCTTGCATTTCCATTCTGCATGCAAATATTATTTGCAACACTTACCAATGACATTTTTTTAGAGGTAGTTTAGAACGCGGGGATTTCACATGAGTTTTGAAGTAATGTTATAGGGAAACAATTCAATTCCTGCGTTAATCAGAATATTTTCCCCAAGCTCCAAGTAGGACCTTAGCAAATCGGAGGAAGTATATGTCAGTAATTGTATCATGGCCACTCTACTCAGTATTTGTATCATGACCATTCTATTCATAGCTTAGAATCTTGCATTCAATTGCATACTAGTTCTATAGATAACCTTTAATCAGAAAAAAAAAACATGGTCCATGACAAAATTAATGAAAAATGGAAGTCACTTGCTAACTACCTATATTTTAAAATAAATAAAAACACATTAATGGTCGCCCGCTACTCCAAACATCATGAAATCCAAAATGTCAAAATAAAATAAGGACACAAGAAGAGGACATCAATTTGTCTCCAGAATATCGAGGGAAAGGACCACAAAACCTGGATAAAAAAACGAAGATTAAGCAATCACCAGATCATAAATCTTTACCTGACAAAGGCCCATTTAAAACGCCTTTTTGATTTTTGGCTTCTAGATTAGATAAATTGGAAGTCGTTTTGAACGCGTTAGCTTTTTAATGTGATTTTTCTTCTTTTTTTCTTTTTCCTTTTTCCTTTGCATTGTCCGTGGAGATATAACATCTTTTTTCTTTGTTTTCCTTTAATTGAATGCCTCGGCTAAAAACTAATAGCCACTATAGTACCCATTTTCAGCTAAAAGCCTTCAACGAAAGCTTATTGCCGTAGAGGTGGCTAAATGGCCTGTCGTGTTGGGCCAAGCACGGCCCCGCACGAGCACGGTAGGGCACAGCACAACCTATTAGGCAGTGAAAATTGCTCTCATGCCACAAAGTTATGTGCCATACTTTCATTTGCCACAAACTTGAGTGGCTTTGTAATTATGCCACAAACTTGAGTGTTTTATCTTTATTTTGCCATTTTAATTTCATTTTGCATTTTCTCCCACTGGAAAGGACCCTTTTGCCACCCGCTCCCGCTCCGCATCACGCGCGCCAGGGACGCGACCGAGGACGCAGCGTCGGCGGCGAGCGCGGCCGGCGGATGGCACGCGCGGCTTCCTCCACCTCCCGCTGCCCGGCGCGTACCCCCACCCACACTGACTCCCCGCTTCTTGTTCTCCTCCTCGATGCAGTCGGACGCGGCGAGCACCGCGAGCACCCGCACGCCCGCCTCGACGGCGGCATCCGCCTCCCTCCGCCGGAGCACCGATGTCACGGTCTCGGCGGCGCCGCCGGCTCTCGCCAGCGCGTTCTTGTCGAATTCGTCGACGTCGTCGTCTGAGAGGAAGGCGGCGAGCTTGTGGAGCGCCGGGCAGGGGTCCGCGCCGGGGGCAGCGACCTGGCGGAGGAGCTCTGCGGCCGCGGCGGCCGGTGTGGGGCCGACGGCGGAGGGTGTCGGGGACGAGGAGGAAGCGGCCGTCGAGACTTCTCCGCGCGGCTTCCTCCACCCGCTCCTCGCCGGGATCTCCGTAGGGGCAGACTTCTCCGGCGGGGGGAGTCTCCATAGGGGCAGACTCCGCGGCGGCGGCGGGGGGAGGGGCAGGTGCTGCGGGTGGTCGGGGAGGGCCCGGCGGGAGAAGCCGCCGCGGAGGGAGCCGCCGATCTCGGCGAGGTCGGCGAGGATGCCGGCGAGGAGGGGAGGGCGGGGTTGCCGGGCGCGGGGAGGGGGATCGTCGGCGGCGGGTGGGGATCGCTGGCGGGGAGTCGGTGTGGGTGGGGGTCCGCGCCGGGCAGCGGGAGGTGGAGGAAGCCGCCCGCGCCATCCGCCGGCCGCGCTCGCCGCCGACGCCGCGTCCTCGGTCGTGTCCCTGGCGCGCGTGATGCGGAGCGGGAGCGGGTGGCAAAAGGGCAAAAGTGTCCTTTCCAGTGGGAGAAAATGCAAAATGAAATTAAAATGGCAAAATAAAGATAAAACACTCAAGTTTGTGGCATAATAACAAAGCCACTCAAGTTTGTGGCAAATAAGAGTATGGCACATAACTTTGTGGCATGAGAGCAATTTTCCCTATTAGGCACGATAGGCACAGCACAACCTGTTAGACACGACCTATTAGGCATGAAAATCCAATCGGTTAGGAACGCTTAGCCTAGCATGGCATGGTAGGCACAACCCGTTTGGCATGAATTTGGCCTAATTAGCTTAATAACAGTCAGATTTTTTTTAATTTTATAGCCGTTTGAGAGTTTAAAATACAAAAAATTTCAAAACATATCCCTTTTTCTATAAATAGGCAGCAAACCCCCTCATTCATCCACACTCAAACTTGCAGTCTCTTCTCCGAATTGTCCTGTGAAAATTTTGATACACTTTTTGATAATTTGGCAAAATTCAAAATATTTTTACCAAAAATCCAAAATCCGACTACAGCCAAGAAAAGAGGTAACAATATTAATATTCATATATTTTTGTTGTTCTTATTTTTATTTGTTGTGATGTAAAATAGGTAATAGTGTAATTTTCTATTTACATTCTCTAGTTTTCCAATTCTGCATTTCTCCATGAAAAATTCTGGCAATTTTCTTGTGAGTGAATACATAATTTCTCCAAAAGATCTTTCATCCTTCGGGAATGAAACGTCTCCGCCTCTACCTCCACCTCAAACAGGAGAGCAGACCCTAGTTGTACCATCTTTAGACTCTACGAGTGCTGCTGCGTCTACAAGCATTGGAGCAAAGAGGTCCAAACCAAGTACATTAGAGGATAGTGAAATGTGACAAGGCTAGAGCTCAAGTAAGATATGTTGTTTGCAAAATTTATCGTCATAAATTATCTATAAAGTCTTCAGGTGGAACCGGGCATTTGCACAGACATGCCTAAAGATGTAAAGAAAAACAAGGCACAACCATGAGGTAGACGCAGCTGCAATTTAACCCCGATGATACAATACGTAGTTGGGATTATAATCCCGAGGTAGCTCGAGAATCTCTAGTCCATTTAATTGCCACACATGATCTAACTTTAAATTTTGATGAGTCACAAGCGTTCAAAGCCTACATTAGAACTGCTCATAATCCTATATTTTCTTTAGTTTCTAGACAGACAACAACTCAAAATTTAGTTAAATACTTTAATAATGGTCGTGCTAAAATAAAGGAACTCTTTTAGACCTAACATGTTTTTTTGGCCTTAACCTCAGACATATGGAGAGGTTGGGCCAGGGAGGATTATATTAGTGTAGTTTTTCATTATGTTAACGATGATTGAGTAATGGAAAAAAGAATTACAGGCATTAAACTAATTGACGCAACATATATGGATGAGAATATTGCGGAATGTATTATCAAAGTTGTGGAAGACTTTGGTCTTACAAATAAAAATTTTGTAATCACACTGGACAATGCTACAACAAACTCTATGGCAATGGATATTTTCACTCTGTTGTTTAGTACATACGCCGAATCTTTCTTATTACATCAGCAATGTGCATGCCATATTATTAATCTTATAGTTAAATGTGATTTAAAGAGGTTGGACCCCATATGTTTAAGCTTTTCGAGATGCAATATTTTTTGTAAATCATTCTAACCAACGAATTGTAACACATAAGAATTTCTGCATTGCAATGGATTTACGTCTAAGAAAGTTCAGTTTAGATATGCCAGTAAGGTGGAACTCAACTTATATCATGCTACCAAACATTTTACCCTGTAAGAGCATATTTTATATTTTTTATCCACATGCACTATCACAGGCATGACAACAACACACTATTGACTGAGCAGAACTGGTATGTTGCTGAAAAGTTAGTAGTATTTTTAGAACTTTTTTATGAAACCACTGTTGCTTTATCTGGAATGTACTATCCAACATCTCCTTTAATTGTGCATCATATCCTCACAACTGCGGGTCACTTGAAAGCTAATGAAAATAACATAGTGTTACAAGAGGTTGTATGTGCTAGGAAAACTAAATATTAAAAATATTTAAAATAAATTATGTATTTATATGCATTTGCATATATTTTAGATCTAAGAGCTAAAATTGAAGGATTCACTAATGTTCTTTCTCGTCTGAGTGATGCTGTAGATATAGATTATTCTAACTATTTTTTCAGTTGTTTGTGTTACCTTGTTCGAAGTTTATGATAAGTACGAATAAAAGTTTCAGAGAGTTTGCTTGCAACGACCTCCACTAGCACTAACCATAGGTAAGAAAACAAATATATGGAGCAAAATCTTTGATGCACTAGGATCCTCCGGAAGATCAAGTTCCACAACATAAGTGCTGCAGCAATTCGTATAAGTGGGGAACCATCAGCCTTTCTAGACAACGATCTCATGGATCACCATGCAGAGGACTTCAACATTTTGGGATGGTAGTATGAGCACAAGATAACATATCTGGTGCTATCCATAGTGGCATAGGATGTGTTAATTGTTTCCGTCTTGACAGTTTCTTCCGAGTCTACTTCTAGTATTTTCGGAAGAATATTGGAGGAGAGAAAAACAAGTCTCATGAGTGAGATAGTGGAATTACTTTTCACAGTGAAAGACTGGGAACAACCTGATGCGCGAGCTCAATACTCCATGGAGAATACAGAGTTGGAAGACGCATTCAACAATCTACACTTCTTAGAGCATCGATATACATTGTACCTTTTCTGTTTTTTACATGTGCTGCAGAGCTTTATGCTGAACTCTTTTTTCTTTATAAGGTTTTCTCAAGTTGAATTTTTACTTGGCAAAGTTTTTAATGAGGCAACCATTTAAACATTAATAAAACTCGTTATTACATTTCTACAATTTAGTTTGACCTTTTTGAACTCCACATATTTTTTGAATTATTATATTTGTTTTCATATTTTTGGGTCGAAATAGGCTAGGCGCGTATTGTCTGACTTAGAGAAGCTAAGTCACAGCGTGACTTAGCTTCTCTAAGCCACAGATATGGCGATGAACGGTGAGTTTTTTTTGTTTTGATTTTTTTTACTTTTAGCTTTTTATTTTCATCTTTTTTATTTTTTATTTTTTATATTTATTTATATTATCTGTGTTAAAATAACCTATTTTTTATTTATAAAAAATAGATTATTTTAACACAGATAATATAAAGAAATATAAAAAAATAAAAAATAGAAAAAGATGAAAATAAAAAACTAAAAACTAAAAATCAAAAAAATCAAAACTAAAAAAACTCACCGTTCATCTGGCGATCTGTGGCTTAGAGTAGCTAAGTCACAGCGTGACTTAACTTCTCTAAGTCAGAGAATCCCGCTCGGCCAACTTGGTCTATTAGGCTAAATAGACGTGTGCTAGTCCGGTACAATATGTCACCTCACTGGACCATGCCTGGGTCGTTGCCTAGGTCATGCCTAGCTGACATAACACGACCCATTTAAATTGACGGACTAAATAATTGTGTCTAACGGGTCTATGCCTACTAGGCTCTGTGCCAAGTCGACCACCACTAGATTGCCGTTTTGAACGGGCCAAAATCAAACAAAAGTGAAATGGCAATCCTTGATATTACCACTGAACCCCCAAGGGCACCTCACATACAAAGCCAGCTCACCTCACTCTCTCACACTCATCACTACACTGCTCCCACTCCCCTCTCTCCGAAGCATACACACTTCCCCCACTCGCCACAATGCGCCGCCTCCCCCTCGCCGCCGCCCTGCTCGTCCTCCTCCCCCTCGCCGCCTCCGCCGCCGGAGGCAAGGCGGCGGCGAAGGCGCCAGCGGCGCCCCCGGCCCCGCCGAACATCACGGCCGCGATGGCGAAGGGCGGTTGCAAGGCGTTCGCGGCCCTGGTCGCTGCCTCGCCGGACGCGTACTCCACGTTCCAGTCGTCCGTGGACGGTGGCGTGACGGCGTTCTGCCCCACCGACGACGCCGTGAAGTCGTTCATGCCCAGGTACAAGAACCTCACCGCCGACGGCAAGGCGTCGCTGCTGCTGTTCCACGCCGTGCCCGTCTACTTCTCGCTGCGGAGCCTCAAGTCCAACAACGGCGTCATGAACACCCTCGCCACCGACGGCTCGGCCAAGAACTACAACTTCACGGTGCAGAACGAGGGCGACCAGGTGACCATCAAGACGGACGCCTCCGACGGCGCCGCGCGGATCAAGTCCACGGTGTACGACAAGGACCCCATCGCCATCTACGCCCTGGACACGGTGCTCGAGCCGGTGGAGCTCTTCGAGCCCGTGGAGGCGCCGGCGCCGGCGCCCGCCCCGGTCGCAGACGCACCCAAGGCCTCCAAGAGGGTGCGGCACCGGCACGTGGCGGACGCGCCCGGGCCGGCCGGCGACGACGCGCCACCCGCCGACCAGAGGAAGAACTCCAAGAAGAACGCGGCGGCCGGCGCCAAATGTCTGCGGTGGCTCGCCGCCGCGCCCATCGCCTTGGCCGTGGCCGCTGCCATGGCTTAGGGGGCTTCCTTTTTCGAGGTGGATCTGTAGGGGAGGTGGTGGTGTGTCGGTGGCTGGTGTCAGTCAGTGCGTGTGCCTGTGCTGTGAGATTTGTGTTTCTTGGATGGAATTGGCATAAATTTGTTTTCTTCTTTGTTCTTTCTTACTCCATTGATGTTGTTACTTGTTATTAGTATCAAAAATCGATGTGGTATCAAATTAATTTTGGATCTGAATCCGGAAACTCGAATTTTGAAAGGCTGATGTACATTCCACCGTTACCTGCTGTCGTAATAATTTTGGGATGATGGGATAGATCTCTCTCTGTGTGGGAACTGCAAGCATAGGATATGTTGATGATGTCTACCTAAACTTGCACACAATTTAATGGGTTTGTTGAGGTGAGCTTGATGCAGGCAGCTACAACTGGGGCAGCAGCTGCAGTGTTTTGTTCCAGCGGCAGCGCCCATGAAACATGGCGTGAAAAAGGTAAACGGGTGTTGCTTGAATTAATAAACAGTTTTGCTATTGCACAGTCGATTGAAATTTTTTTATCTTTCAGTCATCTGAAATTGCACTCTCAATCAATTGAAATTGTAGCAAAAAAAACAGCTGCAACTTTAGGTGATTAAGAGTGCAACTTCAGGTGACTTGAAATTGCACTCTCAATCAACTGAAATTGCAGCCCCCTCAAAAAAACACATACAACTTTAGATAATTCAAAGTGTAACTTTAAATAACTGAAAGATAAAAAAATTTGAATCGCCTATGCAATAATCACTCCCATTAATAAATTATTGCAAGTGAGCCTTGCGGCTCGGGGGCATATGTTACTCCGACTTGACTTGTCGGTGGGCAAGTAGTAAAGCTTTGGTGCTCCATCTTTAGTGATAGCCCGCCGTACGTACGACCACAGATTTATGAGGTAAATTTTGCAACGCTCGTGGTTCTGCAGTCAGAACTTACGCATTGCTGCACGCTACGCTACTGTAGAACTCGAATGTAACAGCGCATTTTTACCGTCATTCTTAGCAAGGCTTTGGAGAGAACGTTTACCGCCGGGAGAACAGAAATTTAAGGTTCGACGTGTACGTACGTACGTAGTGGAAGAAAATGGCAGGATCGCCAGGGAGGGAAGCCATGGGATCTGGATTTGATAAGCTAAATTTTGTGGATATTCTAAGTTAGTTACTATATCAATAGCTAGTTTACATAATATCACATCGACACATGTCGCAACTATATATGCATAACAATAAAAAGAGTATTTAATATTACATAGGTAAATGTAAATAGATCTTAAGATCAAGTTTTACATAACAGGCTGACATGCCAAATGAGATTATTTATAACAAAGCAGCGAAAAAGTAAGTAAACTAAAAGGGCTTTCATGACCTATCATAGACAATCAATTAGGGCTAAAACTAGTCTTGGCATTCGTCTTCCATGTCATATACCGAGGCATAGATGTATGCATATGCCGGGTCATCATTTCTATAATCTAAAACCACATACTAAGCAATAGTGAGTACAAAAGTACTTAATGAGTCCATATATGTGTGTGTACATACAAGGCTTATCCAAGTAAATGTCTTCTGTCTCTTTCAGTATAAACCCAATTAGTCTATATACTTGTTTGGTTAATTTTTAAATCTATGACTTAGCCATTTTTACATTAAAACCAATATTCATTTTTGAATCAAGTTCATCATAAAAGCGAAATCCCTCCGCTTTCGTTTCCATTTCTAAATTAAGTTATCACAACCATTACCAAGTAACCATTAATTTATGAAAACTATGCAAGTGTAATGTTTTTATGCTTTTGCTCACGTCCGGGGACACGACTATATAGATTTTTGACACTATGTAGAGATTGTATAGTTTTACCCACAATATATTATTAACTCATAATATCGGTCACTACACGCTTCCGTAGGCATACGATTGAAAAATCATAACAAGGTTTTTACAATACTTATCTTCGATGCTTACTCTTACTCTAGGGTGAATCCTCAACACTAGCGACAACGACAGTGACCGTTCCCACCATGAGTTACGCCTCACCCCCAGAATGTTCCCTTCTCAGGCTATGTTTTTAATGAGGGCCCAATTATTAGGGAGTCTATAGCCCTTCACATTTACGAAATTTATAAGAACAGTGACTGTTACGGGTCACTCCCAACCAATCACAACAAAAATAAAAAAAATCTACATACAAATCCAAATGCCACACCGGAGCTAAGCAAATTGGTGGGCCAAGTCCATCCCATAACTAGACTTGTGGTTGCACGATTTGTGTGTGGAAAAGAGAAGCACAAGAATTCAGTCCTTAGTCGACTCAGACGAGACCAACAAACCCGAAACTTGTGCAATCCCTGCACAACTATTGAAAAAGGACATGTGCAATCCCTACATGGCTCATCTAGAAATGATATGTGCAATCCCTACACAACCAATCTAAAAATAACACGTGTAATCCCTGCATAGCCAATCCAATATGTGTAATCCCTGCACCGGTCTCAACCAACCACTTGCCCGAGTCTCCACCATTTTAGTAAATATTTTCATGTTTCTAGTGGTAACCCATGTTACCATTACATTATCGTATTTTTAAGTTTAGTTGACAATGTTTGTATTGTCTTTCATTTCATTTCATCACTAGAGTAATTCTAAGCACAATCGTAAATAGTAATATTTAACCAAAGGTGGAGTTATTATTATTGTAAGTATCCTACGGCGACATGCCAATGTAATATCAACAAATCAAGGATAGAGAATATTAGATATCAAGTGCGTGGTGTAACTAGGCAATCAACCATTAACTAGCATTTAGGTAAATAACCATAACAAGCATGTATTTATATTTGCAAGTAAAATATTTGCATTTGAAAATCTAGGTTCAACATAATTAATTATAAGGATTAAGGCAGCCTTAATTAAATGTGGCTAGGGTGGGATTTTATTCGTAAGTGATGGGGAGTCTAAAAAACCAAAGTCTATACATGAAAAATTATCCACATTAAATCAACATTCAAATAAAATACAAATTAACTATAAAAATTATGATTTTGGTGTTGTCTAAAGGTTTTGAATTTAGATAAATTTAGACACAAAAATTGCTGGATTTGGAATTAAAATGAGAAAGTTATGGCATTTCAAAGTTTGAGCTGTGGGAAAAATAAAAAATGGGAAATCTGATAGATGGGTTTGACTGAATTTTTTAATTCTTTTCTTATTTATTTTTACCCGTAAAATCCTTTGGAGGCTGACACATAGGTTAGATGTAGTGACATGTTAGCATGGACCGAGTCTATGAGCTGATGGCTATGGGTAGGGCTGCTATGTCAATGTCTCAATGGTTAATCCGAAATCTAAATACATTTCTTAATCTCAGTGGGACCTATTGTCAATCCGAGAGAGGAATTCACGGGAAAGTGCAGAGGCGACGGCGGAGCTTGGCCGGCGGGGTTTGACACGGGTTCAGGGGCATTTATGGGGCGGCGTACGGTGGCTGACAGGTGGAGCAGAACTGGCTGCAGTGGGTAGGCGCGAGAGCTTGGTGGCGAAGAAAGAAGTCGGGCGGCGGTGGGATTTTTCGGACGAGGAATAGTGCTGGCGCAGTCCTCCTCCGTCCGAGCAGTGCTGACGTGGATTAAGAGCATGAATGGTTAAGATTCGTGCGGGATCAGGTAAGGATCAAGGAAATCAACTTCAAAACGCAATTTCAAATCTTTTTGCAAAATTCGGTTTCATTTCAGGCTGTTACAGGAAGAGTAATGGTCCTGATTGGCGCTACTCCCAGATTCAACACATCTTCCCGTGCGAAGGGAAATACTCTCTCCTGTTTTACTACATGCGTTCTCCTGGCAGTAGTTGTCTATTAGTGAAATCGAGACATTTGACCATATTACTTGGGCCTGTATACCAGTATATCAAATTTTACTCCGAAAACATTGCTTTTCTGATCGAACAGCTGGGAGCGTAGGACATAAACCCAACTTGCACAACGACATGAAAGCGTGCATTAACAACAAGACAGCACCCGATCCGCTCCCGATCACATGGCCTGCCCAATTCGTGCCCTCGCTTTCGCCCAGCCAAGCATGCGAGAATGCATGGGGGCGTCGTAAGCCGCGTAACCATGCGTTTGGTGCATCGCATGTCCAACATGTGGCGCTGGTGGAATCGCCAATAGCCTCGGCGTCAGCGCTCGGCACGCACGGCCGCAAACCTATGTACATGCCGCCATTTTCGCCTCCTACCTTCTCCACCTCCCAGCTACGTATAAATGCATGCCTCTGCCACCACCTCCACCTCCACCTCCCGAGCTCCAGCACCACAGCTTACGACAAAACAAACAACAATCCGCCGCAGACAATGGCTCGAAGCGTCGTCATTGCAGTGATCCTCTTGGTCGCCGTCGCCTCGGTGGCGTCGTTCGCTCACGCGGCGAAATCCCCAGCCGGCGCGCCCGAGCCCGCGGCGGCGGCTGGGCCCGCTGAGGGTCCTGCGTATGTCGAGTTTGTTATCAACGACCCCTCCGATTCCCTTGCCCCTACGTCCTCGAAAAACGGCGGCCCTGACGGTCTCCCGATCGACCCGACGCCGGACGGCCAATTGGCCTGATAGCGGACTCCACTTTTGCGCGGAGGATTGATGTTTAACATGGTATATGTATCACGTAGTAGTAGGTAGGCATGAAATTCAAGAAAATTTCAAATATTTTGAAATTTTGGGATCATTTTGACCTACCCCTTTTAAAAAGAATCTCGACCTCGAGATTGACTTGAACTGGGGAACATATTGGGAAAATCTCGATGCAAATTTGACTCTTTCCCCTAAGTTGTTTCTTTCATGGTGTGATTTCTCCAATGAACTATGCAAAATCCGATATTCCTATTTCTCAGCTGTCTCTCTATTGTTTCGAGAATTTGTACCGGTTCTTCTTGATATGTTAAGTCATCCTACAAATCTATAACCTCAAGAGATACTTGTTTCGTTGGTCGTCGAAGATATTTTTGAAGTTGTGATACATGAAATACATCATGTATTTTGGTTAGTCCTGATGTCAACTATTATTTGTATGTTGCCTCTCCTACTCTCTTTAAGATTTTGTAAGGACCAACATATCTTTGTGCTAGTTTTTCCTTCATTTGAAATCTTTATGTGGCTTTGAAAGGCCAGCTTTGAAACTTAAGTCTTTTCTACGAGTGTCTAGATAACTCTTTTGACGGTTTTGGGCAATCTTTAGTTTATCTCGAATAATCTTTACATGAGCTTCAACATCGTGAACAATTTGTATCCCAAGAAATTATCGTTCTCTGATCTCTATCCAGTTTAATAGTGTTCTACATTCTCTCCCATATATAGTTTTAAATGATGCCATTTTAATGATAGCATAGTAACTGTTGTTGTATGAGAATTATATAAACGACAAACATGTATTCCATGTGACTCAATAAATGAGTGCACATGCTTTCAATATGTCTTCTAAAATTGGATTTACTCTTTCAACCTGTCCTTCGGTCTTTGGATGAAATGCTATACTGAATGCTATATTGTTTTCCATTGCATCATGTAGTTTTTTTTTCCAAAATTTAGACATACATTATGCTCCTCTGTCTAAGACTATTTTTTTAGGGTGCAATGAAAAACTTGTCAAGTGAATATAACCCTGGATTTGATTTGCCCTGAGTAGATGTAACTCAGTGATATTAATAGGTGGATGTAAATCTGGTAACAAACTGGCATTTGATGGATGGAACCATGCTCCATAATAGGTGGATGGAACTTACACTACTACTACTACTACTACTATTATTATTATTGCATACCCTTACAATCTTTAAACACATTGTTTAGTAAAAATGCTAGGTCTAAATTATTTTCTATAATTGTATCCCAAAATATTTCCTCGTAATCATTCATGATCATGTAAACCTCATCCTCCCTTGAAAATAGATCAAAGTCTTTGCCTTAATCATGCTCTTACTTGTATTTTTGCTTGTTGTTAAGCTAGATTTATGATTTTGTATTCGTAGAAGTTGTTAAAGCAATGCGCGTAGGCTACGAAAGCAGAAAACAAAAACTTTTCTACCACGCACACAAGGACATCATGCTTAAGGAGGGATCATGGATCGTTACCACTAGACGCGCAGCGCAGCGGAAGAAGAGTTGGAGAACCCGATCCAACCACGCGCGTCGAGGTAGTAGTGGAATTAGCCGATCGTCCCGAACAGATCGTCTCCTCCACGCGATCAACCACACCACGAGCAGATCCAATCTGTAGGTTGTTGATGCCGATCAACACCGCAACGAGCAGTGCCTCCACCGGTATCCACACGTCTGGGGCTGGAACGCCGATCGCGAGTGTACTAGCACTCGTGAGCGGCTAGGGTTTGGCTCGGGAGGTGGCGGCTAGGGTTTTGCTAGAGGTTCACAGAAACGTGTGTTCCTCAGCCCCTCGCCTCCATATATATAGACCTCCTTACTTGGACCTTGTGGACCGAGGCCCAATAGGAGTCAATTCGGATCTCTATCCGAATTGAGCCCACATCCGAATCATATTCGAATTAGTGTTTCAACTCGTTAAGCGTGTGACCCTGTAAGTTCACGTATACTTGGTCGCGACCCGGAAACGCTTTTCTGGTCACCCTGTTAATAGCGGCCTCTAGTAAGACATATTAACCCCAAATTATACGTAAAGATCATATCGGCTGAACCTGTAATGTTCTCATGTACGAATCCCTTTGCCTCACGATATAGATTGAGCCCAAGGCGAGACCTGTGTCATCCTCTTAATAGCTCAATCACTGTCTCGATTCCGTGATGGATTATAAACTTGTGATTGACTCCTCAATCACCTTGGTATGGTCATGCACTTTCATAATCCATTACATCGAGGGGCCTAGAGATATCTCTCCCATAAGGAGGGGCAAATTCTATCTTGATCATTCACATCCCACTACATGTTTCATGGCAAACCCGAAGACTACTTTTATGACTACCCAGTTACGGAGTAGTGTTTAGTAGTCCCAAAATAAGTTACTACGCATGTTGGGAACCATGATGATCTCAAGTCTAAGGATTCCACATAAACACTACTTGAGACCAACTGATGACACATGGAATATCTGCAGTGTCTTATGGCGGGTTTATCCAACATATGTTCACTAACACATGTCTATATTATTGATTTGGTATCACCATACCATGATCCAGAGACATGATCATCAATCAATACATATGCTGATCTTTGAATCATATTTGTTCCTCATATGATATATAATCAGGGATCATTTAGAAATAGCAACATTTTAGCATTAAGAGTCTCATGAATAAGTCACATACTCATTGATCAATAATGACAATGTCTATTTCAAGGAACAAAGTAGTGTATCATAAACATAGTATGTGATATACACAATATCTCCATGTTGCCTCTATGGCATATCACTAACAGTTGTAACATAAAATTTTGCTTAAATTACCTTGCTAAGATATGCGAGAATAGATTTAAAAGACTTCATATTTTTCAAAGTATAGTTAGTACAATTTAAACTTAATGACTCTATTTTAAATACCATAAAAAAGTTTGAAACTCCTATGATTGCCGACATCAATCCTAGATATAGGAATCTCGGTACGCTCTACTTCGGTTCAACCAGATTTTTTGTGTGTTGGAAAATCAGTTGATTTGAATTTGTGAACAATACGCGGCTTGGCAGGATTTGGAATTTAGAAGTTGAAAATCATCATCCTCGAAATTCTTTTAGGCAGGAGTTTATATAAATATAGGAATGCATGTTCTGCTTGGGACTTGGGAGGGACCGCGTGAGTAGGGTGGCAATCGGGCGCGGCGGGTACAGATAGTGCTTACCCATACCTGTATCCGCGACCTCGATTTACGCCCATGAGCATACCCACGAAGGGCGACGGGTAAAGAACCTCGCCCATACCTGTCGCTCGCGGGCATACCCGTTTACCCGCGAACTAAGTCATCAAATATATATATATATATATATATATATATATATATATATATATATATATATATATATATATATATATATATATATATATATATATATATATATATATATATATATATGCCAAAATCAACAGAAGATACCAAATTTGAATCAGTGTTTTGTGAAGTTATAACATTAGCTTTATGTAAGACCGTCCAATGTTTTCATCTCTTTTTAATTTGATCTGTGTCCTTGTTTTCCATCTACGTGGGAACTTGTTTGAGCTCAGAATCACACAGTCATAATCATTATGCAGATCAGAATCACGCACAGGATAATCTATTTCTTGAAAACATACAAAATGAATGCCTCGTAAACCTTGTTTGAGCTCAGAAGGTTCCAACATACAATTTCAATGTTGCATAAAGTATTTTTCTCTATAATTGTTTCATATCCATTTGGATTTGTCCCATTTCACACTAAGCAAGTGTATACCTGAGGGGGCCTTTTGTTGAGACGGAGTCCAACAGCGTCAAGTTCCCTAGTTAATATTTGGCGATGTCCTTCACCCTGAAATGAAATTTAGAACAAGAATCTAATAAGCAAATAGAACTCAGGTAAAGCTCGGATCATGTGCAATCAAATGTAAAAAGGAAAAGATTGTATGTAAAAAGAGGAAAGGAGGTCGGACGAGGCGAGGGCGCGAGGCTGTCGTTATCATTGCGGAAGATGCAGGCGGCCGGGTGGGGGCAGAGGGGCGATCGGCGGCTGGATCTGGACGACGACACGGCGGCTAGATCTGGAGGATGGGCCGACTGGAGGATGGGATGAACGTGGCGGCTGGATCTCGAGGACGGGACGAACGCTGGCAGCTGGATCTCGAGAACGAACGCCGACGACTGGATCTCGAGGATGGCTGGATCTCGATGGAGGAAGAGGTGGCTGGAGAGTGGAGACGGCGAGTCGAGTGAGTCGGGAGTCAGCGAGGCCGAGGAGACGAGGGCGAGGAATGACTGAATAAGTGCGGCGGCTGGGGTATGGTATGGAGGAATCGAGTGGAGTAGTGGAGTCGGGAGTTTTGGAGGCGTGGTATGGAGGAGTTAGGGTTTACTATTTTAATTATTGGGTTGGTCCACTTGTCAGATCGCGGGTAAATGGGCGAGACTGGTACGGGTAGAGCTCACCTATACCCGTGCCCGTTTACCCGATGGGCAGACAGTTCCCCCATTTTCATACCTGTGGGCAAAGAATACATCCTATACCCCACTCTATTATGGTATTTACCTATGGACATATGGGTAAACGAGTACAATTGTAATCCCTACGTGTGAGGTTCTCAAATTGAAGAGATGATGATAGGCAATCCAATCGTTGCTTTGGCGGGGTTCCAATTCGGGAACTTGAAATTTTTCTGCCGAAGGGATTTGGCGCGGTAGATTTGAGAATTGGAAATCTGAAATTCTGAATTCGGCGGCGAAATTCTGGTGGTTCACCAATCGTGCATAAACCATCATAGTACCCGCCTGCTTTGCGATTCGCGCGGAGGAAGAAGCCCAGAACCGTCGGATCACCGGTGGCTTCCCCGCACCCTTCTCTCTCGCCTCAACCTCCGCTTCCACTTCCACCGCCTCTTCTTCTCCGCCTCTGCCTCCACCACCTCCACTCCTAGCAAGCCCTAGGCGCCGCCGCCTCTCGTCAACCTACGTGATGCGCTGCTCGGAAGCGGCGTCGGAACTGGCCGCGAGGGATGAGAAGCTGCACAGCTGCATTGGCCGATTCGCGGCGATCTGGGTCCCATCGACGCAGGGCGCCGAGAGCAGCTCTGCGGATGGTCGCCCTGTGCTCACGCCGGTCTCACCCTCCGCGACCGCTCCGGCAAATCGAGTTCGATCTGTTGTGATACTAATCGTAATTTTGCAGCTTCTATCGCTTGATGAATGCGTTGTTGGCGGCAAAGCACTAAGCAGTAGTACTAGACAACTTAAGCTGATTCAGTAATTTTAATGGTGCTACCTCGTACGGTTGTTGTGCGAGTACTCTCCATACTTCTAGAAGTGGACTCATTTTTAGTGCTGTGGTTGCTGGCTTGGTGCCAATGGTGTAGAAAAATATCCAGTGGTTTTGCCGAGTGAGGTTTTTTTTTTCTTTTGCGTTGTGTAGTATTGGTGGCGTTCCACTGATTGTAGTACTACCGCTAGCTATTGTTATTGAGTGATCTTTTCTAAATGATGAAGGATACTGGAGTTGCAATAATTGCTTATAATAATGATTGCTGAATCGATCTGTATTTTGGAAATTTTTTCCTTCTGATTATTAGATGTATCAGTGCATTAGCAGTTGCTGTGGTGTACTAGCTGTTTGCACGGAGTGATTTTGGAGTAAGAACGAGGTCTCTTCAAGTATCATTTCAATGCATCATTCATTTTGAATGATGGTTGTGGTTTCTCTGGTCAATTGGTCATACTTTGATTTTTTTTATTTTGAATATCATAGAACTGGTACGTCAAACAGTGTTATTGCAAATAAGTATAGAACTTTGTTGACATTTCAATTGAAGCCCATGTTTGTAACTGCATCCCTTTCATGGTCTGGTGATATTGTCCATTTCCAAACCATAGTCTTACTCATACCAGCACCTCTTGCGTTCTTCTATTCCTCTTTTATGAAGAATGCTGTTGGAACTTTTATGTTGTGCCTAATCAAGCAGGTTTCGTCCAGTTCTTTAAGATATCTCCATTCTTGATTCTACACCGGCCCTCCACCATCTTGCACCGAATCCTGAAGATGCAAGTGATCTAAGTCAACTTGTGCCTTGGCCTATGGTATGATCTAACAGAGTGAAGGTACTTTCTGTTTTCTTCTATTTAAGCACATAAAGTGACTAATGCATTTATTCTGTTTATGGATCAGTAGTAACACATGAAAAATGCTAACATTCTGGTAAAGTAATATGTACTCTTGTCAATTTTAGAGGTTTAGTTGCTTTGATGCCCTTGTGTTATCACTTATCAGCATGGTCATTTTATGGCATGCTGCTAAAAATCCATCTAAATAAATACCAAAAGTGTTCTTATCAATGCAGTTGCTGCTGAATTCAGTTTATCCGTTTTGTAGTAAATGATGAACCTTTCCTGCCAGTGCTAGAGTACAAAAGATCATGTGAACGCTAGAATGTGAATAAGGGCATTCTATTTGGTTAAAAACATGATCTGTATTGTCATGTCATTCATAAGCTTGTTTTTAGTTAGTCTGGAGGTTCCGTTATAGCGCTTGCTTAATTAATGCAATTTTGATATGTGAGAGTCCATGTCTGGAGTTAGCAGTTGTGATTTGTGAACTTGTGATGCAATAGCTGGAGAGCTTGAACTGATATTCTGATCTCCAGTTAGTTATATATCTGTGTATTTATTGTGTGTGCAATTTTTGGTACTTGGTGCTGTGGAAACACATCTTGCTGCTCATGGCTTCATGTGGTTATTTATTTCTTTCATTTGCAATAGATCCAATAGCTCAATTTTTGGAAAACATGATTGATGAATCACTTGTGAGGCACCTTTGTGGCCCAGCCTTCCACGGTGCCATAAGTCAGTCAAATTTTGTTTGTTTGGTAGCTCAATAGGGAAGTAAAACCTGTTCGGATTTCTTCTGAAGCTATAATAGTAAGTCACCTTTTTCCTTTTGCTTCAAGAAGTGACAGTGGTCAGCTATAGGCATCTGAAGTTTTTGGCTATTGTACTTACGAAACTGATCTTATCCTAAAAATCAGATTTAACCATTTAGGCAATATTGAACTCTGCCGCCCTGTACAAACTTTTTAATTGTTTCATTTGAAAATCATTTCTTGACACAATCGAAACATTGATGGATGAACAAATACTCTTAGACAAATGGGTGCTTACATTCTCAGCAGATGGCTGCATCCAAGGGCATTGCAACATCCTTTTAGTGCTCCACTTCAGCTCCTGTTATGAACCTTAGTTCATAACAGGTAAACACCACCAAGAAGATGGCCGGATGGCGTCGGCGTAGGGAGAGAGGAGAGACTATAGACTAGGAAGACTTTGTTATTACTCTGCTTGATGACAATTGCATGCGGTAGCCCCTTTATATAGATGGCTCCCCCTAACAGATCGAATCTAATTCCAATCCTATCTCTAATAATATGGAAACCCATATCATATCTCTAATTATATCTCTAATACAAGGAAACCAATCTCTAATTCAAATAGAAACCAATCTCTAATTCCTAATAATAACCCGGCTGGGCCCAAGGCCCACGCCTATAATAGCTCCCATAACAAAATTATGGAATATCAGCATTGTCTGTATGTTCAGTTCATTTTTATTTATTAGGCACATGTGTTCACTATGGATGATTTTCACAATATTATGTTTAAATGCAGGCACAGGAATTTTTTGGTTACTTTTTTTGGAATATTTTTGGCATGGGTGTTCCTCTTCATGATATACTGTCTACCACTACTACTCGAACATGAAATTCCCTTCATTTCACATTACAATCTGCATCCATTTTACCATACCCCACAAACATTAGTCTATCTTGTAATTGTGTAGAGGCTTATTTTAAATTCATATACTTTTTTGAGAGGATTTTTTACTCATACTGACAGCAAATATTCATGCTAATGTCTGTCTGAATTCTGCGTCTTCTCTTGTGCCTTGACTTCCCATGCTAACGAATTTGTTAATGTGTAAACAGAAAAGGATGGATGAATAGCTTGTTAATCTATTGCACAGCTCAAAGGGGTAATATATAGTGAATACAATGGACACAACCATAAATCCTAGGATAATAGAAAATACTACTAATACCCTTATACCCTTAACATAATTGATCTTCGTTCATCATCTTATTCTTATGTCAGGAGATTTTGCCTTTGGTTTGGATGGACCGATTGGTGATGCTTTTGGCGAAAGCTTGATCCCGGATGTCAAAGTCTGACCAAAAAACCAGGAAGGTCCAATGTTGAGCAATGAGCAATCACCAATGCTCAGTCCCCTTGTACAAGGAGGGATCTGTCATTGTCCGTCCCTTCCTCATGAGACCGTTCATTTGTGGTCGTTAAACTAACTACTTGTGAACGAGCGAAGAATCAAGGTTTATTACAAATATTTTTTTTCTTGAAAACGCGAGAAGCATTTCATTCAATTAAGGAGGAACAAAGAACAAAAGCTGGCTAACCCAGAGTGGCAACGGATACAGAGGGAGGGGGGAGAAAGGGGAAGAAAAAGAAAGGAGAAGAAATAGACATAAGGTTAGATTACAGAGGTATCATATGACTGAAGCGCACGAGAAGAAAGCAGGGAGTTCAGGTGAGAGGCACCTGTTAGAATGATCTCAGGGGATTTGGCCCAACGGCCAAATCCCCCCCTTTGCTCGCGCCCTGATCAGGGGCGCCCAGCCCATTATGGCTGGTGGGCCCCTGTCGCCAGCGCTATAAATACAGAGGTGGGGGCCGGGCGGCACGCATCACGAAGTTGACCGCGCCGCCGTCACCCCACCGACAAACCCTAGCCGATCTAGAGGGAAGCGCTGCAGCGACGGGAAGCTCCACCGGCTCCTCTGCGTCTTCTCCGGATCTGCGCCGTCGCCACCGCCGTCTTCGCTCTTCTCCGACCGCCACCGAGATGGCTACCTCTTCCTCTACGTCCGAAGGTTGGTACCCCACTCTCTCTCGGTATACCTCAAGAACAAGAACCTAGAGAAAGGATAGACCCCGCTAGATCTACCCTAGAGATCCTAAAAGAAAACCAGAACTATCAATGGTATCAGAGCGGACTAGGCTTAGATCTAGATGCGGGAAAAAGAAAGGAAAAGAATCCCAAACCCTAGCTCCCCGGATCGGAAAGAAAGAAACAAAAAAAAAGGGATCGGGCTTACCGGGCGCCGCCGCCGGCAAGGGGTGGTCTGCCGGCCGCCGTCCGCTGCGCCGCTGCTCGGGCTGTCGCCCCGCCTTGCGCCGCCGTCGCGCGCCCGGGCGCCCCGCGGGTGTGCCGCCGCGCGCTTGCGCCGCCGCTCGCCGCACCTCTCGCGCGTATGCGCCGCCGCGGGGGCTCTGCTTGGGGCCGCCGCCCCGCCGCCCGATGGCGACGCCGCCATCGCCTCCTCGCGGGTGCCGTCGCGCGCCCGCCGCAGCCGCACGGACGCCGCTCAGATCCGGTTTTCGCGGAAGGAGGCAGGCGCAATGAGGGGCTAGGGTTAGGGTTTGCAAAGGGGCGCTGGATTTTGATCCGGTGAAAGACTCTCCCGACCGTCCGATTGGGATGAACGGCCGTGAAGGCTGCGCGCGCGCGGTGGCCACCTGGGCCGGCGGGAGGCAGGCCGGGGCGCGGGCGAGGCGCAACGCGCGTGCTCGCCTGGGCCGTGGCGCGCGTGGGCGAGTGGGCTGCGGCCGCGCGGGGCAGGCCGGTAGGCCGTGGGCCAAGGGAGCGCGCGTGAGGTGCGGCGGCTGAGCGGGCCGACGTGGGCCACGGCCGCGCGGGAAGGGCTGAAATGGCCGAATGCACAGTAAAATCCCGAATTGTGATGTTTAATGTTTTTCAGAAGCTATTTTGAGTGTATTTGAATGAAAATTGAACCAAAATTTCTGGAAATTTTTGCACCAACGTGTTAATTTTTTCCAGAGATTGTTGTTTACAGTATAATGCTTCTGAATATTGAATTATTTTTAGAATAATTACAGTTTCCGCTGCAAAAGTTAATATTGATTGTTTTTCATTATTAAATTCGAACCAACGGGAGAATTTAATTTTGGAAAAATAGATAAAAATTCCCAGAGATTTATGATACTGTTATTTTCTGACCAACGTTGTTAATATCGGTATTATAAATTTTTAATGTTGTTTTCATGCATTATTTCTATTTCTGCCCAACGGTGATGTAGATTTAATGTATGATAGAATTGTTTTTAAATTGTATGTCGTATTTTTGACCAACGTTGGAAATAAGGCATATGATTTTGATGTTACGTTCTCACTGTATTTGAAATATTTTTCAGGAGGATACAACTTGATGAGTTGTATTAGAGAAATCCCCACTCTCAAAGGTGATAATTATGGAGAGTGGAAGAAAAAGTTAGATTTAGCTTTTATCTTGGCTGAGGTGGACTGGGTCCTCACTACAGCACGTCCCACTGAGCCTTTGGCGCCAGTGAGGGAACAGAATGAGGATGACACTGCATGGCAGAAAAGACAGAGGGATCATGCTCCCTTACAGATGTCTTATGACCTTGATCATAAGAAATGGACCACAGCCAACAAGAAATGTATGGCTGTGATAAAGAACACAATTGAGCCTGCTATTCTGGGCTCAATTGCAGAGTGTGACACTGTCACTGAATACCTTGATAAAATAAAGAGTCAGTTCACTGGCTCTTCAAAGACTTATGCTACACAGCTGATTAAGCAGCTGGTAACAGAGAGGTATTCTGGCGGTGGCAATGGCATAAGAGAGCACATTCTTAGAATGAGCAACTTGGCATCTAAACTGAAACCGATGGATTTGGCTCTCAAGGATGAGTTCCTTATTCATTTGGTTTTTGCTTCTTTGCCAAAAGAGTTTGACACTTTTGTTGTCAACTATAATATGCAGCCCGAGAAATGGGACATGGAAAAGTGCATAGCCATGTGCGTGCAAGAGGAGGAAAGAATCAAAACCTCACATGGTGGTTCTATCAACTTTGTGAGGGAAAACAAGAAAAAGAATTATAACAGTAACCCCTTCTCAAAGAACAAGGGCAAAGCCTCTGTACATCAGTCTCAACAGAATAAATTTGCTGTAGACAAAAACCAGTGCCTTCACTGCAAGAAGACGGGACACTACAAGAAAAATTGTCCTGACTACTTAAAGATGATAATGGCTAAGAAAGGTGAGAACATTATTACCTTTATTAATGAATGCTTGTATGTGAAATATTCGAAATCCACTTGGTGGATTGACTCAGGAGCAACTGTTCATGTTGCTAATTCATTACAGGGATTCCGTTCGACGAGGACTACGCAAAGAAAAGAAAGATGCATTAAAGTTGCAAATGGAGTCGAAACTGAAGTGGAAGCCGTTGGCGATCTTTCATTAGAATTAGCTAATGGCTCTACTCTTTTACTTAGAGATGTCCTTTATGTACCCTCTTTACAGAGGAATTTGATTAGTGTGTCAAATTTGGACAAAGATGGTTATGATTGCAATTTTGGAAATGGCAAGTGCGAAATAATGTTTAATAAAGAATGTGTTGGTATTGCCATATTACAGAATGAGCTTTATTTGTTATCATTATGTGATGATGTGAATGTCGTATGCGCTAATGAGAACGTTGCGTGCGAGAAAGTGATTGAATCCTCGTCTACGAATGTAAACAGAAAACGAAAGAGAACTCTAGATGAGTCGTCGAAATTATGGCACTGTCGTTTAGGCCATATTTCGAGGGGGAGAATAGAAAGACTAGTAAAGAATGATATTCTTTCTCCATTAGAGTTCTCAGACTTAGAACAATGTAGAGAATGCATTAAAGGAAAATATGTAAAGAAAATTAAAAAAGACGCTAAAAGAAGCACAGGAGTTCTACAAATTATTCACACAGATATTTGTGGTCCTTTTCCTGTGAAAAGTGTGGATGGATATGACTCATTCATAACATTCACAGATGATTACTCCCGTTATGGATATATTTATCCAATCAAAGAAAGAAATGAAGCCTTGGATAAATTCAAGATATTTAAGGCTGAAATTGAAAACCAACACGATTTAAAGATTAAGATAGTCCGATCTGATCGTGGGGGGGGGAGTACTACGGTCGACATACCCCATATGGACAAGTTCCTGGACCTTTTGCGAGGTTTTTACAGGAAAATGGAATAGTGGCCCAGTATTCTATGCCGGGCGAACCTCAGCAAAATGGAGTAGCTGAAAGACGCAACCGTACCCTGATGGATATGGTGCGAAGTATGATGAGCTACCTCACACTCCCATTGAGTTTATGGATGGAGGCGTTGAAAACCGCCATTCATATTCTCAACAGAGTGCCTAGTAAGTCGGTGCCCAAAACACCGTACGAGTTGTGGACAGGAAGAGTTCCCTCACTAAACCACTTACGTGTGTGGGGGAGTCCTGCTGAGGCTAAAGTATTTAACCCAAACCTTGGGAAACTTGATCCCAAAACAGTAAGTTGCCATTTCATTGGCTACCCTGAAAAGTCAAAAGGTTATCGTTTCTACTGTCCAGACAGATATACAAAGTTTGTAGAAACGAGACATGCTGTCTTCTTAGAGGATGAAATGATGAGGGGGAGCATGGTAGCTCGAGAGATTGATCTTGAAGAGAAGCGGGTGTTTGCGCCCACTCCGATGATTCAAGAGCCATTCTTCACACTAGCTGCTGTCGCTGCACCGACGGTGCAAGACACCGTGGTGCCAGCACCTGTTATTGTTCCTCCCGTGGCAACAATGAATGAGAATGAAGAACCTGTTCTTCAGGATCATATAGAACCTATTGCCACAGATGAGGGGGAGCAACAGCAGCCTCAAACAGTAGATGTACCAAATGAGGAGGCCCCGAGGAGGTCTCAAAGAGTAAGAAGATCAGCTATTTCTGATGATTATCAGATTTATCATACAGAGGAATTTCAAATGGAGGATGATCCCACCTCATTTGAAGAAGCCATGAGAAGCGAAAATTCCTCAAAATGGCTTGAAGCCATGGAAGAGGAGATGAGGTCCATGAAGACTAATAAAGTCTGGGACTTGAAAATTATTCCTAAAGGAGCCAAAACAGTAGGCTGTAAATGGGTCTACAAGACTAAACATGACTCCCAAGGGAATGTAGAAAGACATAAAGCGCGACTTGTGGCAAAATGCTTTACGCAAAGAGAAGGGATTGATTACAATGAGACATTTTTCTCCAGTCTCATGTAAAGATTCCTTCAGAATCATAATGACATTAGTAGCACATTATGATTTAGAGTTACATCAGATGGATGTAAAGACGGCATTTCTTAATGGGGTTTTGGAGGAAAATGTTTACATGGCACAGCCGAAAGGTTTCGTCGTGGAAGGAAATGAAAGAATGGGATGCCGTCTAAAGAAATCAATATATGGGTTAAAGCAAGCTTCAAGACAGTGGTATTTGAAGTTTGACAGTACAATAAGAAAATTTGGGTTTAAAGAGAATGTAGAGGACAACTGTGTTTATGCAAAGTTTAAAGATGGGAAGTTTATCTTCCTAATCCTGTATGTGGATGATATCCTACTAGCTAGTAGTGATGTTAGTCTACTACTGGAAACAAAGAAGTTTTTGTCCTCAAACTTCGATATGAAAGACCTTGGTGAAGCTTCATTCGTTCTAGGGATCGAAATTCACCGAGATAGAAACAAAAGGGTATTGGGACTGTCACAAAAGGCATACATAGAGAAAGTCTTAAAGAAATTTGGTATGCATAAATGTAGTCCATCACCTGCACCTATAGTCAAGGGCGACAGATATGGGGATTTTCAATGCCCCAGGAACCAGTATGAGATCGATCAAATGAAAGCGGTTCCATATGCTTCAGCTGTCGGAAGCTTACAGTATGCTCAAGTGTGCACACGCCCTGACTTAGCATTTGTTACCGGGTTACTTGGCAGATTCCAGAGCAATCCTGGAATAGAACATTGAAAATTGATAAAGAAAGTCTTGCGTTATTTGCAAGGAACAAAAGGCCTCATGATGACATACAGAAGATCAGACTCACTCCATATAATGGGGTATACAGATTCTGATTTTGCGGGAGATGATAGAAAGTCTACATCCGGATATGTATTCACTCTCGCTAAAGGAGCTATATCGTGGAAAAGCTCAAAACAAACCGTCACTACATCGTCCACAATGTATGCCGAGTTTGTAGCATGTTATGAGGCTACGGGGTAGGTGAACTGGCTAAAGAAGTTCATACCCGGTTTAAAAGTGGTTGACGACATCAATAGACCACTTAAGTTGTACTGCGATAATGAACCCGCAGTAACGTATGCCCACAACAATAAGTCAAGTGGTGCTGCCAAACACATTGACATAAAGTGCTATGTTGTGAAAGATAAAGTTCGGGATCAAATTATAAGTCTAGAGCATATAAGTACCGCAAAGATGTTAGCGGATCCGCTTACAAAAGGCTTACCACCCAACGTGTTCAGAGAACATGTAGCCGGCATGGGTTTAAGGGAAAGCCTATGATCCCTGGACTAAAAGATGGCCCAAAGATTAAAGTAACTATTTCAGAACAGAAAGGTGTATTGTAACTGTTGAATCTATCGGCGATTGACCGTGACGATGAGACATGTTCTATGCACTAATCTGTGATGGAATGTGTAAAGTCAAAGTAATTAAAGATAAAGTATAGATTGAGATAAAGGGGGAGAATGTTAGAATGATCTCAGGGGATTTGGCCCAACGGCCAAATCCCCCCCCTTTGCTCGCGCCCTGATCGGGGGCGCCCAGCCCATTATGGCTGGTGGGCCCCTGTCGCCAGCGCTATAAATACAGAGGTGGGGGCCGGGCGGCACGCATCACGAAGTTGACCGCGCCGCCGTCACCCCACCGACAAACCCTAGCCGATCTAGAGGGAAGCGCTGCAGCGACGGGAAGCTCCACCGGCTCCTCTGCGTCTTCTCCGGATCTGCGCCGTCGCCACCGCCGCCGCCGTCTTCGCTCTTCTCCGACCGCCACCGAGATGGCTACCTCTTCCTCTACGTCCGAAGGTTGGTACCCCACTCCCTCTCGGTATACCTCAAGAACAAGAACCTAGAGAAAGGATAGACCCCGCTAGATCTACCCTAGAGATCCTAAAAGAAAACCAGAACTATCAGCACCTGTTTTGGCCCACGAACGACACTCTTGCTGGATGCGGTAAGATAGATCATCAACCTTGAACGTCTTGCTTGTGAACCAAATATTATTTCTTTCTTTGCAAATCAACCCAGAGATGAGCAAAAAGAGGCTATCTAACCTTTTTCTATCCGACTTGGGAATCAACTTCCGGGACACAGACCAGTGGCCACTGAAAGTGTGGGAGGTGGAAAAAACCAAAATAGAGGGACACTGGAGCCATTGGAAAACACTAAACCAAATGGTCTTGGCTACACTGCAATGCAAGAGCAAATGGTCAATGGTTTCAGGTTCTTGAGCACAAAGAAGGCAAGCATCCGGAGCGTGGATGCTGTGATTGCGTAGGCGGGAGAAGGTCCAACATCTTTGATACAAAAGCCAGCCACATGAAAAGCATAACTTTCAAAGGAGCCCGGGTCTTCCAAAGCAGTTTGGCCCAAGGGAAGAAGGTTGCGTCATAGAAAAGGGCCAAATAAGCTGATTTGGTTGAGTATATCCCATTTGACGTCCAACTCATCGAGTACATCTTCCTGCTCTAGCAAAGGGTGGAGATCCGAAAGCATATGTAGCAAACGAAGTAAGTCTGCAATTGCATTGAGACTAAAGGGTGGGGATAGGCTGTGAACCCAGGTGTTACTAGGCAAAGCCTCCGAAACCAAAGTTTTTGTGACATCGAGTGATTTTGACCCTCTCCCATAGAGTCGGTATGGGCATTCTAATGCTTCGACCATATAGCCAGCGGTCTGTCCATAATCTGGTTGAAGTGCCATTGCCCACTTGAACCATTATGTCACTGTCCAAAGGGTCACGGAGACCTAGCCAAAGCCGCTGGTTCTTGGTTCACGCAAGCCACTCCCAGCGGAGTCTGAAGGCCATTTCTGCTAACTCGAGATTTGAAATTCCGAGCCCTCCAAGGAAAACTAGTCTGCATACCAAGTTCCAGTTGATCAAGCACTTTATTGCCTAGGAGGGAAGGATGGAAGAAATCATGGAATAGGTGGTCATTGAGGAGAGAACCGAATTCATGAGGATTATTACAAATATTGAACGTTTGGATTCTTGAGCTACCGTGTCTGCGTGTCATTATCCTAGGGTTTACCCTTTTAAACATCTGCATCACTACCGTATCTATGGATGCCTTTAGTCTGAGAATGAGCTTTCATTTTGACAAGCCATTTTGGAGTTTGTATGAAATCTCTCTCTTTTCATTCAAACTAGCAGAATTTTCTGTGCAATTTGTATAACTAGATATTATGATGCATATATTTAAATTTGAAAATAGAGTAATGTACGTCTGTTCCAATTTCCAACAAGACCAACAAGTAGTTTATGCTGATTCCTCGCCATCCATCTAACAACAAATACCACCGCGGAGACATCTCGGCCGTTCGATCTCTCATCACAAAATGGAACCTTAATCCCACCTCTTCCCAGCCCAGATCCCCTCCTCTCGTCTCCACCCCGATTCAAAAATTTCGAACTCGTACCTCCATTCGCCACTCGCCCACTCCTCCGCCTCCGCGCCTCCGCCGCGGCCCCTAACCAAACCCTAGCCTCCGATCGCTCCTAGCCTCCCACCCTTAGGCCGCCATGGAGGAGATGTTCATGCAGGTCTTCGAGCGCCGGGACTGGGTGAAGGCGCAGATGCGGCATCAGGTGGTCTCCTACTCCCAGTCCATCGCCTGCACCATCCTCGCCGCGGGCCACAACCCCCCGCCGTGGCTTCTTCCGCCCCCCGCCGTCGCCGTAGCGACGCAAGGTCCGTTGGTTTCACTTCTCCCGTGGTGCGTTGCCTTTTGGTTGCTGGGGTGGTGTACTGGTTGGTGTTGGGCTTTTGCCTCGATTCCGCCGCGGGACCCGTGGACGCGGAGCACCTGTTTCCATTTCGATTTAGGTTTCCATGCGCTAAGCGCTGTATTCGATTATGGTCTATTAATAGAAGTTCGCGTCCCCATGGATGGACAAACTATGGGAAAAATACCCCGAGAAAAGTAGTATCAATTTGAATTGCGTAGAAGATTTTAAGCTGCTTCGGTGCACAAATTGTGGCGTTCTAGTGATGTAATTAGCTTGCGGTGGATGAGGTGGTGCGTACTTTGCATTGCAAAGTTCGATTTTAGCTTGTTTGACCGAGGTACGGTTCACTCCTTTTAGTTCAGTGAACATTATGTGAAGGATCATTTTTGGATGATAGTGCATGTAAAAATGACATGGCCATGACATTATTCGTGTCATTGGCTTTTGCACTCGCTGCTTGGAGGTGCTGAAGTTTGAAGATCAATTACGGGTCTATGAGCCTATGACAGAGATGGGCTATCTAGTGGTTACTAAGATATTTTCTTTTTGAGTAGTGCTTCAATACTTTCCACTCTAACAGGAATAGCATTAATCTTAAAGCACATGAAGGGGTGAATAATCACTATCCACCATTTAGTTCTGCTTTAAAAGTGTGCAAATCACTTTGAGAGAAGCATTGAAGCACCTCCCATTGCATTTCTCTTATTGCTTAGGATGAACTGGTGTTTAAACAGCCAGTTTTGAAAATAAATAAATAAATAAATAAATAATGATGTTTTGGCAGAACATGATAATGTAAGTAGTGTGCGAAAAAAAAACTGTGCTGTGATTTTTATCCTTTTCTAATCAGCAGTCTTTTCTTCCCCATTTTTATGCTTGTCCATATGTGGCTTTACCAAACAAGAACATCAACTCTGCGATTTTTTCTGCAGGAAATACTCTAAGAAATCCATATCTAGATCTTGCTGATCAGAAAAATGCAGATGGTGTACAGCATGCACTGCCTGAAGCCCATCAGAGGGTTGAGCCAAAAACACTTGAATTTGATGGTGTCAAACCAGGCAGCTTGCATATCCCCAGATGTTCTGAAACAGTTAATCAGTGCCAGAAACGTGTGTCTGAAACAGTCCTTATTGAGTTTACTGCCACATATTCTCTAAATGAAGATCCATCTTCTACCGATTCTCTTGAAGTACCACCTTCTGTTGTCAGCTCGCTGCTTCAAAAGGATACATTGCACTCTGTTGAAGCTAATTTGCATGAAGTACCTCATTTTGTCACTGATTCTCTTGAAGGGCCAACTTCTATGGCCAGCCTACTACTTGAAAATGATTCATTGCAGTGTGTTGAACCTAATTTTCTGGAAGAACCTGATTCTGTGGCCAGTCCACTGCCTGAAAAGGATGCAATACAAATTACTGAAATCGATTCTCTCGAAGGACCATATCCTCCAGCCAGTCGTCCGCTTGAAAAGGATATACTACACTCTGATGAAGTTAATTTTCTTGTAGGACCCCACTCTATGGGCAGTCTATTGCCTGAAAAAGAAACATTACATACGTCTGAAACTGATTCTCTTGAAGAACCACAGCCCATGGCCAGTCCACTGCTTGAAAAGGCTAGATTGCACTGTGTTGAAACTAATTTTCTTGAAGGACCTCATTCTATGGCCAGTCTACTGCTTGAAAAGGAAACAGGACACGCTTCTGAAACCATTTATCATGAAGGAACTTATTGTATGGTCAGCCCACAGCTTGATAAGGATCCATTGCACACACTTGAACATACTGAAACATTAAGAGGACCCCACCCTATTGGCATTCTATTGCCTGAAAAGGAACCAACACACACGGCTGAAACTTATTCTCTTGAAGAACCACTGCCCATGGCCAGCCCACTGCTTGAAAAGGCTACATTGCACTGTGTTGAAACTAATTTTATTGAAGGACCTCATTCTATGGCCAGTATACTGCTTGAAAAGGAAACATGGCATTCTTCTGAAACCATTTGTCACGAAGGATTTCATTGTATGGTCAGTCCACAGCTTGGAAAGGATTCATTGCACACAGTTGAAAATACTGAAACATTAAGAAAAAGAAGCAGTTTTTCGGATAAGAGCATCGATGATATTTCCAAGATTCTTGAACAGCAGAGTTCAGAATGCCATGTGCTTCCTCCTCCATGCAATGAATCTTCCCTGCAACCTGTTCATCTAGCTGATACTACTTCTGGGGCTCCAGAAATGCTTGGAATGCCACAGGAGAATATGTTAGATGATGAATGTGGACGCTCCTCGCATCCACTGGAGAATATCTTGGAAGATGACTGTGGACACTACTCGCATTCAAAGTTAGGTGGTGCATTCAGCAGATGCTCCCTAGCCAAGTCTGCTGCCGATCTTGAGAAGCTTCTGCCCAAGTCTGCCAATGATGGCGATGTTTATCAGAACAGCATTGTTTCTTCAGGGACAATGATTAATCACAATGATTCCAATAGCGCTTCTGCTACAAATGCATTTGTATCTGCACAGAACAAGCCATCTCAGATGCAATCTTCATTGGCTAAACCATCTATAGAATTTGATAGGACTGTTACAGTTGTGGATACACACATGGTGTCTTCTACTCTGTTCACATCAAATGAGAGCCTTAAAAAAGAACCAGTATTAGATTCAGTCAACAACCATCCAGAACAGTCTGGTCATGCTCAGGCAAAATTTTCGACTCAGAGTGAAGCATACGATGTTTCTGTTAGGAATATCTTGGATGAATCTGTGACACCAGGAGCTTTGAGCAGTTTTTCATCTAAGAATGCACGAATATTGCACACTGCAGAAAGGGATAGTACAATATCAGCAGACAAATGCTTAAGAAGCCTACAACATGAAGGTAATGTTTACACTTGCTTTCAGTTAAATGTGTCATTCTTATTTAGTGACATGCTTCTTGCTTTCTTACCAAACTCCTGATCGTGCAGGGGGAGAACAAAGCACTGGTAGTCACCTACACAGATCGACTGCAAGTGGAATCCAAGCACAAGGGAATTCATCTTGTGAAAAGGGAGCGATGAACTGCCAATCAGATCATGTCCTGTATACCTCTTCTAGCACAATGAGTACACCATCTCTGGACTGTCAAGATGACATTCATGACCAGCTGGAAACTAGAGCAGATCTCTCGGGGAAGCCACAACCTTCAGTTCGCTACTTCTTAAGTAGCTCAGGATCTCGTGAGTGCATTTCATTCAATTCGAAGGGAAGGAGCAATGCAAGTAACTGGAAGAGTCCAGTGGCACATGAAGTTCATGCAAGTGCGAATTTTCCCCCTGAAAGAAGTGTGGCTAGCCTATCAGATGTTATCTGTTGTAATTCTCCAAGTATGAAAGCTTCATCGTGTAATGGCAGCAGTTCAGTAGAAATGGTTCCTCAATGTTCTCAATCAAATTCTTTGGAAAACGATCTAGGTGCAGTGACCAATTCTTCGCCTAGCTGCTCTGATATTTTATCTGACAGTGATGGGCACTGCGTAAGAAAGGTATATCTTTAGCAAATATATACTATCTTTCCTTCAAAAGTGCTAGGTACATTCCTAATTGATGATTGTTGAGTGTTGACCCATTTGAAAACAGGCCAAGTTTACAGAAACATGTCCACGATTCTACTTTGCACTCACAATTGTACTTGAAAACTTAAAATTGTGTTCCAACTATTAAATGCCATCTGAAGCATACGTCCAGTTTGGTCGCATTGTATGTTTCATATGATATTACACTTTATGGTATCTAGTTTGTTGCATTTATTTTGTTTTTCTCTGGTTCTGTTGTGTGGGGTTGTGAAGTGTTATTTTATAGGCAAACTTGTAAGCTCTAACGTGTTTTGTTCTTTGTTTACAGACAAATTCTTGCTTTAAATATCCTGATGCAGATGTAAAAACTGTGACAGTAGAAGATCAGGTATTGACTCAGATGGATTATGTTGCATCTGGAAGTGGAATATCCAACCCAGAAAATTATGCTTTAGATCAGCACGGTCAACAGGCCTGTGCTTCGAATGAATCAATTCAGGAGAAATCAAGTTATGACTCCAATCTAGAACTTGATAAGACAGGTATTGATTATGATCCAGAACAACCAGTGTCTGATGGTACTATTCCATGGCAAAACGGTGATAATTATGCTGACTGTGATGAAACCATGCAACAACGCCAGAGGTTTAGCATTCCTATTCCATCTAACAGTCCAACGATCGAAGAAAGGGCATTTGAGGCATTTTGTGATTCCACAAAATTGGTCAACCTGAGCTCCAATCTTTCTGTGAAGTATAAGATGAACAGTAAGATGGAATCACTGAGTGGTGTTTATCAGTCATTAGCAGCTAGGTTTGAGAAACTTATGAACCGGTCTTCCCTTGATTCCGTTGACACTAAACGGTGTGATCAAAGTTATACAAACAAATTGGGAATGTCTGGTAAGTATAGTTTGGAATTTGATGGCTCCTTTCTGATGCCCAATGCCCTTACTTATGATTCCTCAAATGCTAACAGTGTTCAAGGGGATAGTGAAATTCCTTTGACCCCATCAGTTGAAAAGTATAGCGTGGAAAAACTGTCAGGAAGAACCGGTTCTAGTTCAGAGTGTATGGGTTCTATACCAGAACCTGCATGCTTCCGAATTGATGAAGATAGCAGCATTGCAGAAGAAAATGAGAACCAAGATAAATTACCTGGGTCTCTTGGTAGAAACTATTCGAGCCAAGGCCTGATGGGCAGAAAACCACTTGAGTATGTTACTAGCTTATATCAAAGCAGAGAAAAATCTGCCTCTTTATCCACAAGATATGTGGATGTAGGAAGGCTAGACTTGAAAACAACAAAAGCTTACAGTAGGGAGCCTGATCATCATTTGCATCTCAGAATTGACCAAGCCATCAAGAACACAAAGGAGAACCGTACTCCTTCGATTAGGAAAGAAGGAAAAGGGACACAGTCCCTCCACGGCAGAGCAAGCAGGACAGGAATTCTGGGTAGCAAAAATGAAAAGCACAGAAGTGAAGCAAATCTTGAGAAAGGATGGAAACCTAGTAATATTGTTACTAACATGACATCATTTATACCACTGGTAAAAAAGAAGCAACAACCTACAACTGGTAAGTCTTATCTGTTTGCGGTCATTTTTAGTTCAAAATGCATGTTAAACCCATTATGCTAATGCAATCTTGCAAGAAGCTAAGATCGTAAACTCAAAGGCCTGTAAAATCACTACACTCTCCTTTCACAAATGTTGACTGTTTGTCATCCGAGATCTCAACAAATGGAGCTTCTGATTTGTAGTGAAAAGAGATGTTAGAGTGAAGGCACTCGAGGCAGCCGAAGCTACAAAGCGTCGTGCAGAGAAGAAACAAAATGAGCGTGAAATGCGCAAAGCAGCTGCAGAACTAGAGCGTGGAAGACTAAAGCAAGAGAGAGAGCAAAAGCAAAAATTTGTGGAGCAGAAGAAGAAATTGGATGCAGACATTGTTGCTAGGAAGAGGCAGAGGGAAGATGATGAAAAGAAGGAAAAGGAGAGAAAAAAGAAATGTATTGAAGAAGCACGGAAACAACAAAAGCAGCAGGTGGAAAGAATGCATGCTCCAAACGGCGAGAAAGATGCTTGTCGGAAGGATTCTGTGAGTGAGCATTACAATTTGTATTTCCTTTTTTATATTACCATAAAATCTTTGTTTTGTTTTTCAATCGATTTAATCTTGGCAGGGTGACAAGGAGCTGGGGAAGGATTTAGTCGGAGGGGTGAAAAGTCAATTAATACCTGATGAAAGGACAGAATCTGTTATTAGATTTATATCATCTGAAAGCAACAAGCTGAAGGCTGTGGTTGCAGATGGGAGGTCTGATAGTTCTGGACTTCAGGTGCAGGAAAGCTTGTCAGATGATGTTGATAAGGTATACTCTTTCATTAATCTAATGCAAAGAACCTTCTTGTGTCTGTGTACAGTAATGCTGATCTTTCACCCTCAATTGCTCAATTGTTAACATATCATTGTGCTCCCAAACTTTCAGCACAGCTGAAATGTTGAGTAGTTTTACAAACTTGGTGTTTTAGAGCAGCTGTTAAGACAGCTTCGTTTAGTCTTAAGTCAAGTCTAATGTACTGCATGGACATATAAAATGCTGTTTGAACCTTTGGATGATATTGATTACTGTAATCTAAATATTTTCCCCCTGTGGTCATATATCCTTTGATAACTTGGAGAAATGTTCAGGTACACCCATCAGTTGCTTAATTACAGCTGGATAAAACTACAAGCAACTACAATATGGGCTATTTTGATTGCTTTCATTTGCCAGAATTTTTTACAGATCATAATGGTTTGAGAATTATACCGTTTATCATTCTTTCTGTGAATCTGTTGCAGTCCTATGAAATGTCTCCTTATAAAGATTCTGATGAAGAGGATGTTGATGACTTGGAGCATAAAGAGGAAGTAGGGCGTAGAAGGAAATTGATTCCATCATGGGCTCGGTGAGTGTTCTAGACTTATAGATACAAGTAATTTTGGGACGTGGTATACAGTATCAAACTTGTCAGAGGCTACCAGTGCTCTGGTTCAAGTTAGCAGCATTTGTTTTCCTTTTGATTTTCTACATAATGCACATATGATCCATTAAAACCTTCTATTTGATGGTATTCACTTCTTTTAAAACATACGTGCTATTTGACATTGCTGACAGAAACTGAGAACATTCATTAATGCCAATATAAGAAAAAAGAAGACCTGTTGCTACTTTATGGTCCCCTCTGATCATTCTCCTCGAGCCTGCTAACTGCATAGTGTCCATGCTTATTTTCAGGAAAGAATTCTTGGATAAAATCTTTTTACACAATCAGAATTTAGACCCCACAGAAATTTTTGCACGCAAGTGCTCTTTCAATTTATCTGATGGTAAGCTCAGTTACACCATTTCCATTATGAGCATCTGTTTTAGTTATTGGTATGACTAAATTTGTAGTTTCCTACCTCTTCTGCAGTTCTTCCAGTCCACGTTCCTCAACGAAGATTCAATTAATTGGCTGTTTTACTTTTACAACCACTGTACACTTATACAACTGATATTGCCGTTGCTCCTGCACCACCGAATTCCTTCTTTAGCAACGAGGTGTACAGGCTAATCTTGTTTTCACATTTCTATCTTTGTGTGCTATATACAGCGGGGATAATGCATATAGGACAGATATTGTGTTACAATCCCCACTTTTCCTCCATCATTGATGTACATAATTTGATTTTGTTTACAAATTCAAGACCAACATTCTCTGATGCTAATATTGCTAAGTACAGGCTAAGCATGTATATCATGATCATCAGAATGACGCCCTGCTGTAATGTACTTGTGAGAGATTTTAGCTACTACTGTTGCAGTGGAATTGACCTCTCGTTTTTTTTGTAGCAGGATATGTATTCTTCATGAGAAGAAATTTGCACTGTTCCCCCTATGTAACTACTCAGGATAACCAACATGTCCGAACTATATTACCCAAGAGGAGCAATCCAAAGAGCCAAGTTTCTGCTCGCTTGCTCAACTGTTAGGATCCAAATGGATCTGGGCCTCTGGGGCTAGAGTGTAACATCCCGCACATCATTTGAGTCTGGAATGCTACCACATAGCATACTTTTATCATTCCATCAACTACCAGAAAATTTTAAGCCAACACTAATTTATTTATGTTGCTGCTACCAGGTACATCATAGCATTTTTAGCGATTACTCTAGCATACTAGTAAAATCTAAAATATACTGACAAAAGGTAGTACAATGAGTGTTGCTGGTTCGTGAAATCATTCATGTGCTACTCCCGCCCGCGTATGACATCCTCAACTGTCACATAAAAAAACAACAACAAAGCAAGGGTGAGTCTTAAGACTCAGTTAGTACAAAACAAAACAGTAAGGGCGCGTTTGGTTCGTTGGTGAGTGGAGCCTGGCTCGCATCTAGGAACCAAGTTCTCGTAGGACAGGTTGTAGAGATGCAAGCTATTGCTGTTTGGTTGTCTGTACATATAGAGCCTGGCTGAGAAGAGACAGCGTTTGGTTGTCTGCATGAAGCCGTATCGCATGAAATAAAAAAAACAAGTGATCTTATAATATTTAACTTGTGTAAGTGCACTCTAATAGTTTCAATTTTACTTTTAATATCTTGATCTATTTTAAAATACACTAATATCACTTAATACACGTTAATCACATGTTAATAGTATCGTTAACAGAACCCTGTGCTGCACCATGCGAGCCTGGCTCGCCAGAAACGCAAATGAAATCCGTATCTCGAGAGTCAGGCTCTGAGCTGCCTTTTGCATCTGGAGAGCCAGGTTCAGACCTCGATGCGGGCAACCAAACAACTGAAACTTGCATCTGGGGAGCCTGGCTGGGCAAGAACCGGGCAACCAAACGCCCCATAAGTAACAGGTTCACAAATCAGTCTATAATTGTCACAGTTCTATTCGCCATTTGTTTCCATTTAAACTCTTTAAGCTCCTATCCACCATTCATTATGCACATGTACATGTATTTCTCTTTTATCTCTTTAGCCTATACCGGTATAGCAGAGTGAGCACCCGTCGATGCTCACTCAGGCCCACTTTGTTTCCATGCGAGGATCGCAAGTCTGTCTTTTTTCATACGGGGACCACAGTAACCCGTCATTTTCATACAGAGACCTCAACTCTATTCCCGTAGAGTGTCCACACAGAATGGACCAATGATACCTCAACTATATCTTTTCATGACATGCATGCAATGCAAGTTTTCCATTTATGCATATCAACATGCCATGTCTCAACAATCATCATTCCTCATTATGTATCCGGGAATAGTTAGCTTACTATAATATGGTAAGTAATGCACCATCATTCAATTATTAGCAAACATTACACGAATTTACTGCTTTACTTTGTTCTTGCCTGGTTAGTCTCGGAGACGATGCGTGGACGGCTCCAACCTGGGACCTCCACCTGTACAAACGTCAACCCGATTTAACGCAGCAAATCAAAACCAGTACTTAAGCGAGCGACGATAACCCTACGCGCATAACCCGACTCTGGCATAAAATGCACGGGTTTTAAAGACATGTCGCGCAGGTACCAAACCCCCATTTTTTTCGTTGCTTTTTCTCCTCTTTTCTTTTCTTTCTCTTTTTCCCCTTCCTTTTCTTCCCTCTTCTCCCCCTTTTCTTTTTCCCCCCCTCCATTTATCCGATTCGGCCGAACTGGCCTTGTCCTCTCTTCCATTTCTCTCTCTTGCACGACCGCACCCCAACGCTCCTCCAGGTGGCACGACGGTGCGTGGCCGAGCTCGGGCTCGCCGGCCCTGGGCTCACCGCCAGTCGACCTCCGTACGCCCCCGCCTTCCCTCTTTCTCTCCCCCTCCCTTACTCCCGAATCCAGCCGGCCATGGTCAGATCTGGCGCCGCCTTCCCCGGATTCGGCCGAGATGCTTGGCCCTCTTGCGACGCCACTCCTCCACGGGTTCACTGGCCACGGCTCGCTGCCGACCAAGAGCTCGGCGTCACGCCTGCCTACTGCTCGGCCCTTGTGCATGCACGGCGAGGCGCTCAACGCTCTCGCATCGCCCCCTGGTCGGCACGGCATTCTACGCCTTCGACCTCAGCCTCTGGTGCGCCTGCGCCCTCAAGGCTCAGTGGCCTGCGCCACCGCCCGTCACCATTAGCCGTCGCCCTCAGGTCTCGGCCACTCCCTACGGGTTTGAGCTCGTCGGCCACGGCTTGCAGCCGACCGGCCACTCCCTACTACCAGGATAGTCCTCTTCCCCCCTTTCTACTCACATTTTGTTTTAGCTTCTTCATTTTGCTTACCTCTATACTCGGGCACACACACGGCTTGGGGAAAACCTACGGGTGGTCGCCACAACGGGACTTGGCGGGGACATGCGCCGGGGAGCATGCACCCCTGACCAAGGGCGCACAACGCCTCCTTTGGGTTCGCCGCTTGTCTCGTGTCATGAGTAGGGAGGGTAAGAGTTGGGGGGCTACTTGATGATGGCTAGAAATGAAAGTAGCCGTTGACGAAGGTCGTGGGGGTGTGGATGGTGAGTGCAACAGCCTCCCCTTGTCGTTGCCGATGATGTTGGCTTTTTGTCACAGTCCTGGCTCCTCTCCTTCGTCTTCCCCTTCTTCCTCAGTTCTTCTCCTTCAGGCTTCATCTTCCTCACTGCTTGGGTATGGCTGGCACGGAGCTTAGGTGGTGATGGGGTTGAGCTCGGCTTGGTGTTTCCTTTGAGCTAGCTGTGGATGAGCTTTTTCTATTCTCTGTTTTGGCAGAGAGGAAGGAGATGGGGGAAGGAATACCTTCACTGGTTGGGTGGCCTTGCTCACGGTGGAGGAAAATGGGAGTGAGATGAGGCCTTCCAGTGACTCACCTGCTCATGCATTGAGACATTGGTCTTATGACTCTCTTTGTTTGTGAAATGATTGGAGTGCCCTCATCTTACCCCAACCCTTCCTCCATGTAGCTGTTGCCTAAAGGACGTTTTGGTCCAAAGTGTTCTTCACTATTTGGGCTTTTCTTTTTCTACTTCGGCAGTAGTCAGTAAAAGTGGGCGTTGGCTAAATTTTCTGTCGAATGACAAGCCCACAATAGCGAAAGGCGCTGACCGGCCCCAGATGGTCTGGGAACCTCTGTGAGCGCTACTTTTATTCGGCATTTAAAAGCCGATGGATCTGACGGCAAAACTCTTTTTTATCTCTTTTATTCTCTCTTGGATTGTTTCCATTATTAGCATTACTTCTCTTTTGCAATTTAGTGGTATTACATAGAGATTTCAGCCTTTAGCTTCTCCTGTGAAAAAGACTTGCCTAATTGAAAGTTTCTTTTTCAGTAATGAACAAATCAAGCTGTTCTGTTCAAAACAAATCTTAGTTGCAAGTTGCAACCTTGTCAGCACCATGTGATGTGTATGGAAATGATTAAAAAGAGGGAGAAAAGGAAAGAGACATCTGACCAAGAAAGCTATTGGCAGAGTATCTTTTTAACTACACATCCATCCTGTTAGGATTAACCATGTGTCTTCTTGCCTTCCACCTAATTGCTATTTAAATCTGCAATTGTCTAACATTGCCACTCTAGAATCTAGATCCGTCAATGTTTATTTGTGTGCACTGTGCATCACATACTGCTGGCTGCCTGGCTCCACAAAGTTGCTATAATTTTTGTCTGAGTTGTAAGATGTAAACCTCACAATGTTCGATTGAGCTGCACCTTTGTGGCCTCTGATGTTGAATCTACTGTTGATGCGTGCTGTTCCTGGAAGTCGTTTATTCACACTAATCAATCATTTTCCCTTTGCAGGTGACTGATAAAAGGCTGGCGTTTTTGTCTCCCGGCATATTTTGCATCTAAACAATTGGGATTAGCCTTCACCTGCCACTGTCAATTCTTGGTACCGTATAATCTTACCATTACACTGTTCTTAGAGCCCTTGCACACAAGTATGATAGAACAAGCTAAACTTGTTCCATTGGATTTGGACCCATCCTACTCAAGCACAATTTGTTGCTAGTTTAGTAAACACGTTTTGCACTTCGGATTCTGTTCTCTCTCATTATCCCCTCATCGATATTCTGGAAAAAAAAATCCAACTCCAGCATGGACACTGCACATGTAGCCTCCAGGATTAGAACAAGTATCCTTGTAAGGCATCTCCATTAGATGCCTTTGTCCATTGAGGGGCACATGAGGGGCTCCATGTGCTGGAACTCCTAACCTAGGCTTTGTTGTATCAAGCTTAAATTAACCTCCATTTGTTTATGCTGCCTCTAACTATCTAATTGGCCATTAATTAGGACTCGATGGACTATACAATTAGATTTTAGCCCTTGTGTACGCATGCCTACCCTGCTGTGGATGCTGCAAGAACTAACTGGTTAAATGGCACGGTTTGAACGGTCAAGCATGCTGCGTAACTTAACAAACACAGGCCTGAGTCACCTAACAACCATTGGAAGATTCCTTTCGAGCTGCACTTGCATGGCTCGCCTTCAGGTAGATCCATGGACCACGTAGAGTAGAAGAGCCGAAAGCTTTATGGTGATAGGGGAAAGACTAAGGGAGCAGAGATGGTAATAGAACAGTGCAGCCTGGCACAAAGGAGATGATATAGTACTTGTCATACGTTAGGGAATGTCACTCACTCTTTAGTCTTGACTCTTGAGTTTGTGCTTGCCAATTAGTGCCTGCCCTACCGTGTTTCATGTTTGTTTACCTTCTAATACATTGACACGCAAAGCTTTTGCTGTTCGCAAAAAAAAAAAGCCCTGTAGAACTGCTATGTTTACGAATCTGAATAGAATCCATAGCTAGCTGCGTTACTATTTGCTTCAGAATTCTGATCTAATGCATTTCTGCTTTTTAGAATTCCCATTCATTTTGTCTTGCAAGTTCATGGGCAACACGGAACAGAACTGTAGACGTACGCTGAATGGGAGCTTTCAGAAACTTTAGATGGGGATGGGATGAGCAAGTGTGCTGCTTGCTGATGGGGCAACACGGCAGCTACACAGATGCTGCGATCCTGCGCCCTCCTCCCCGGGCGATCTGGCTGTCGATACTCCTTGTCGATCTCAAGCCATCTTATAATACGAAAGTAAACCTGCAAAAATTTTGCTCGGCACACGTATAGTCCATATCGGATTTTGGTTAACTAGGTTTATAATTGCATGATTCATTTGATCAAAACCCGCTATATTTTGTTATCAAGTTAGGCCCATTTCGAAGACTGTCATATAGCAAGATGACGTGGGTGTGCACCTAACCTATCAGGTTTTAAATCTTAGACTTAGCTCTGGTGTCCACTGATTTTAAAAGTATACATATATTCGTACTCTAAATAATCTAAATAATATAAATGTGGTATATGTTGAGTGCATGTAGCTGTTTTATACTAAAAAATTGAGGTCCAACGTAAGTACGATGAAATTTGGCAAATAACTGGAAATGCAACAGGTGGATAATGGTCATGAAAAATATGGCGCTGAGTCAGATCTCATCAGATACAAGTCAATGTTTATGACACTGCAGGTTTAATGACTGCTCTGTTATGAATATTGTGTGTATTGATATGAGACCCAAAGGGTCATATATATATGAGAGCGTACAAGAGGATATGCCACATAGAAATAAGGCATATATGGAATATAATACAAACTCTATCTCCTTAACACCCCCTCAAATGCAAGGCGTATGCAATAGCATTGCATTTGAAAAAGGGCTAACACTAAAACAAGAAAAATCCGAAATCCGAGTCTTGATGATGTCGTTGTTGCGTGCAGCCTTTGAATAAACTGTCAAATCAAGCAGAAGAGGAATATATTAAAGCATGGTGGCGCAGATCGAAGCCCAAGATGGCGGCGGCGCAATGCACAAGAAGCACAACGAAGGCGCAGTGCAAAAGAAGCGCGACGACTTTAGAAATTCGGGGCGGCGGCTTAAAGAGAAGCGGCGGCATCATAACGACTTCTACGATCTGCACGCGACTCAGAGAATAGAGCGGCGGCTGCTGCCATGCAAAAGAAAATTCCTACACTTCTATGACTGACAATAAATTTGTAGACTCGCACGACTTGAACGAACTTAAAATTAGAGACTATGGATTTGGATGGACGCAACGGAAGACTCAAAAGAAAAATAACTGAAGACTGGCAGAAGAAAACGACCTACTCTCTCAAAACCCCCCTTTCCCCTCTGTCTTCACAGCCCCTCCCTCACTCCTCCTGCACCACTCACTCCCTTCCTCCACTCTCCTCGCGCCCGGCGTCTGCGCTCCCTCCCTCACTCAGAGAGAAGGGGAGCGGTGGGCTCCAGCAGGAGGCGGCGGCCGGATCCGGCAGAGGCGGAGGCGGCCGAAGACGCCGGATTTGGTGCAAGGAAATGGCGACGGCGGCCCAAAGAGCGCGGAAGGAGACCCGACTGGACTTGCCCACGGACTGAGCTGTCGTCATCTGCCCCTGGTACGCCGGCGCTGGCGAGCGGCCCCCTGGCCCTGGCGCGGAGGCAGAGGATGCGGAGCGTGAGAACCACAGCGGCAGCGGCGGGAAGAGCCAGGCGGTGGGATTCGGCGCAGGGAGCCTGGATCCGGTGGCGAAGAAGTCAACGAGGGCGCCGGCGGCTCGGATCTGGAGCAAGAAGACCGGATACGTCCGGATCTGGCGCGGGCTGGCGGGAGGCGGCGCGGTTGGTGCGGCCGGTGCAGAGGTAGGCGCGGCCACCTGACGGGCGGGGGAGAGCCGGATCTGCGAGGCGATGTCGGGGCAGCCGGATCCGGTGGCGAAGAAGAGCCTAGCAGCGGGATCCGACGCGGGAAGCCTGGATCCGACGGCGTGCAGGGGCATGGCCGTATGGGAAGCCGCCATGAGATCCCGCGCCCGAGCCGCAGTGGGAGGCGGCGATGAAGTCGACGAGGGCGCCGGCAGCTCGGATCTGGCTCGGATGCGACCAGATCCGTACGGTGCTAGGTTGGCGGCGGCCGGAGGCGGCTAGATCCAGACGGCGGCGCGACGCAGAGGTGCGTGCAAGCACGGGCGACGGCGGCTTGGATCTGGAGCGGAGGTAGCCGGAAGAAAGAGGATCCGCGCGACCAGTGGCGGGCGCAGGAATTTTGGAATGGGTGTTCGAAGTTGTAAAAATATTTTACAGTACAAAACATAAAGATCTACAGTAGTAATAATTAACATACAATTGTTCTGACATAACCATTATTGAGACATCTAAAGTCAATATTTTTGATTCTAAAATTCAACAATAATTCAACATTGAACATTTCATCTAAAAATGCAATCTTGATACAATGCGACATTGAGACATCACCATTCACCAATCACCAGTCTAAACTGCCATTTTCTCAACCAATTCAGTCATCAATCATCATCATGCTCATTGCTCAACAATTCAACATTTCAATTTTGAACAATTCAATTCAACAGTGAACAATCAACAATTCAACATCAATACTGCTACTGCAATACATCATGCTCAAGCACTCACTGGCCTACTGGGCAACTGGCGGAGGCGGCGAGGCGCGGTCGCGCGGAGAGGAGGCCGGTCGGCTGGAGCGGCGGAGCGGAGACGCCGGACGGCCGGAGAGCCGGGTGATGACGCGGTGCGGTGTCGCGGTCGGGCCCGCCGTCGAGCCGTCGAGGTGCCGGCGGGCGGCGGAGCGGAGGGCCGGACGGCCAGATCTGGAATCCGGCGCCCGGCGGAACGGAGCGGCGGAGCGCTGGAGCGGAGGGGCGGAGCGCCGGAGCCCGGGGCGGAGCGGGCGAGCGGGGGCACGGAGGGCTGGAGCCGATTAGGGTTCGGGAAATGCCGAAATGGGGTCGGGGACCGGGCGTTCGGGGTTCGGGGGCCGGGGGAAATGCCGAATGGGGGCCGGGGGTCGGGGGAAATGCCGAATGGGGGCCGGGGGCTGGGCTGGCTTTCCCTCGGACGCGCGCGCGGAACGGATTCCTCGGGCGGTCGCCGGTCGGGCTGGGCAGCAAATAGCTAAACATGTCCATATATATATACATGTAATATACACTACATATACTAGGTTTTTTGCCAAAAATTTTGGGTGTTCAGCTGAACACCCTTGACCCACTGTAGATCCGCCCCTGCGCGCGACGACGACTGCGGCGAGATCCGACGATCTGGTGGCATACGACCGGCGAACAGCACATGCACGGCGGCCGGGAGAGATCGATCCTCCCGGGGGCAGCAGCAACAGCAGATGTAGATTGAGGTTAGGGTTTTAACCTAAGCTCTGATACCATGTTATGAATATTGTGTGTATTGATATGAGACCCAAAGGGCCATATATATATAGGAGAGTACAAGAGGATATGCCACATAGAGATAAGGTATATATGGAATATAATATAAACTCTATCTCCTTAACATGCTCAACCGAGGTAGGGAGTAGACTAGTAAGTTGTTCGTTTACGAAGCCGTCTGCCTGTGTCACCACACAGTAGGCGTTTATACATAAAGCCGTTTTCCTTCGATGAACGCGAGTTTCATGGTACAGTCAAAAGCCGTCTCGATCAGAGCAGCTGCTGTTTCAAAACTCTTGGCCCCCTGTTAATTTTCTAACCGCGCTTCAAGATTAGTGCGCGCCGACCGAAATCAACCCACCAACCGTTTCCCGCACTGAAACTGGGCCCGAATTCCGAGGCTCAGCATGGTGCTTTGCGCCTCGAGATTAGTGGCAAATTCACGTTAAGCGGTAGTAGTAGTGCTAGTACTCTAGTTTGTTGGTTATTAGGGGTGAGCATTTGGTTAGAACGGTGTGGTTTTTTTGGTTTTAAAAAAAATCATTTTTTAATAAGTGTCCACCAAAATAATCAAAGAAAAATCAAACCGAACTGAATTAACTAAAATGTTGGCCAGGTTCTTTTGAGCTTAAATTTGGCTTATAATTATACTATCTACAGTAACTAGCTTTTAAACAGTGCGTTTTTTCAAAGCATGATCAATAGGAAAATTGTAGTAAAAAAGTATACTGAGTTTAGCTGTACTGGCCAAAATCGCATACGACTATTTCTCTGTGCGTACTGTCTCTCGTGAATAGTCAGAATTCAAATATTTAAGTCATAAGGCATAACCTAGCAGCCCAAAAGAACCCACCCGTTGTATTGATAAGTGATGATCTACCAATATACAGTGTAAGCATTTATTTGTACTGTATGTACACTACTAGTACATTGCTAAGTACTAACACAATAAGCATTTGAGATTTTGAAACAATATTGCCACATGAAACAATGAGTACGCTACTAACACTGGTAAGTAGTAACACTACCAACACAGTAACACACTAACACTGGTACAATATTATCTCCTAAAACATTGAAACAAATACAATAGATAACAAATTGACAATGAGCATTTGAGATTTTGAGCAGCAGATGGCACATAGTTCAAGAATAGTAAGAGTAGGACTACCTACATTTCATAGCCAAACAATAACAGAGTTCAAATAAAAACATCATCAGTGACGAGCAATAATAAGTAACTAACAAGTAAATGAAATCAAGAACAAGAGACCAAGTTGTAGGAACTAGGAAGTGGACTTGGTATGCTTGGTGATAGAACTTTGAATTTGTATTGGAATGTGAAGAATTGCCAACATATTCAGCAATAAATGGAATGTAGCAAATGGCAACCAATAGTCAATTGACTCAGTTTAGGAACAAGAAAGAAATAACTAAATGAATTTCTTCATTTACTTTCCTCAATTTTGGCCAATTCTTCAGGGTTTTCTTCAATATTGACAGAAAGGGAGTATCGTGGGTGCAGCAGTGCGACCCGCGTGGGCACGACATGGGCATGGCAAGGTGTGGCAATGTAGGGCGATATGGGAATGACAGGGGCCCGGTGCAACATTGTGCCAGCGAGCCGGCTCGATCGAGAGCAAAGCAAGAGAGAGAGAGAGAGGGAGAGGGGGAAGCTAAAATAACTCTAACTCTTAATTAACGCCAACAATACGATTAGATTAAACTAAGAGTATTAAAGAGCAATTAAACTAATTACAACACAGTGAATTACAAAAATTTAAACATAGCTCTGGTAAGCCAAGTAAATTTATCACAACACATGAATAAGGACAGAATATGAATTGTGCATCTAAAAGTAAATAAATTACAAGTATTGCATTAAAATAGAAAATCAAAACTACATTTGCATCATTCCTTGATTTACAATTTCCTTCGCATGCATCTGCGAGTAGTAACCTTCCGAAGACCAAACCAAAACATTGCATTGTTTCTTTTATAATCCAAACGCATAGGATAAAAACAATCCAAGGGAGAATAAAAAGAAATAAAAGTAGTTTGCCGTCAAAACCCGTTCGACTTTAAAATACCAAAACTATTAGTGCTCATCGGGATACCAGGACCGCCTAAGGATGACCGACACCTCTCACTTAAGTGGGTGGCATCATTCAGTGAAAAACTGAGCCAACACCCACTATAGTTTTTACTAACTTACCTCACGCAGTAGAAAACTAAAGGATAGTGCCAACGCCACCCCATGGACTAGAGGTCCTAGAGTTTTAACCATTGCACAGCCAGCCAAGAGAGGAATGGAGATAAGGCCGAAGCCTTGCATAGCTAGGCAAGAGAGAAGTAGGGATAAGATCACAACTTCAGCACGACCAGAGAGAAGCCAGCCATCCCTCCCTCTTCTTAAGGCAGCCAACCACAGAACATTCACCTCCTCCCTTACTCATCCTCCACCCAAAAGCCAACCCAAGGCAATGCAAAGGACCTGAATCTCTTGACCAAAAATAGAGCACCAAGCCAAGAAAGGCTCCACCATCACCCAAGTCCATGACCACCACATCAAGACAGTGAGGAAGAGAGAGCTATAGAAGAGGAGATCAAGAATAGGGGAAGATGACGACCATGAAGGCAAAGAACCATTGACGACGGTCGAGGCCACTACAAGGCAACCAAGATAAGGAAAGGGACCAGCAAGCCGACAACACACAACAAGGACCGAAGGAGGCTGACCGAATCACAAAATTGTGAGGACAAAATCATGGCCACCATGACCACCGTCTTCATTCCTTTCCATTTCTAGCCTGACAAGCAAGTAGGTCCCCTTACCATCCCATTTTGCTCATAGTCCATGACATAACACAACACATAACACAATAAATTAAACGGGCCAAGTAGATGGCTCGAGGAGAAGGGAAGCATCCCATACCTCGACCAGTAAGGCTACGACACCATGGCAGTGAGCCTACGGATGGCCACCATGCGCCCTTGGTGGATTGCGTGCTCCCCAATGCATGTAACTAGAGATGGCAATGGGTACCCGATACCCGAATACCCGACGGGTTGTACCCGATAAAGAGGCGGGTATGGACAATTTTATGTACCCATGGGTACGTTGTTGGGTGAAATCCTCTACCCGCCGGGTAGGCGGGTATGGGTGTGGGTATATACTACCCATACCCGCCTACCCGCGGGTAATGAATACCCGCATTAGACAACTAGCCATCCCACTCAAATGTTAATTTTATTATCTACTTGTTGTTGATTGTTTATTTGTTTGTCATATGTTGATATGGTCATGTCAAGTATGTTTATGTGATGTACTAATTTTGATCATTAGACGCTTTTGTGCTTGGCATGTATGATTAATGAATGTCTAAATTGATGATATTCTTATGTGTTGAACCGGGTATGCTTGCGGGTACGGGTTACCCGTCGGGTAGTAATACCCGTACGGGTACGGGTATGGGTAAATTTTCCTACCCGCGTGCGGATACGGGTAACCCGACGGGTAAATTTACACCTAACGGGTATGGGTATGGGATGGCCCTACCCGTCGGGTATGTACCCGTTGCCATCCCTACATGTAACCCTCCAAGTACCATCATGGCGGCACAACCGTTGGCCTTCCCATCCGTTGTTGTATTCATGAGTAAAGATAAGCTAAAAATGATAGTTAATCACAAAAATATGTAAAGGATAGTTAATCACAAAAATATGTAAAGGACAAGTAGATCAAACCATCCTAAGGTAGAAAGAGGAAGGAGCCGATTCGATAAAACTGGCATCGGAGTCGGCTAGAGGAGGGCAAGAGGAGCGTCGTAGAAGCCAGAGCCATGGCACTTGGCCATGGTGGAGCAGAGCCCAAGGCGACCAAGCTGACGACCACCGAAGGTCAGGAGCCTAGGGGAAATAAAGGAGGAAAATCGGGGAAAGCGGTGGCAAGCCTGGGTCGGTGTGCCCATGGCACCACCCTAGCTGAGGTTGAGCTGTAGTGGAGCCGAGGAAGCGAAGGGAAGTAGGGGGAGCGACGCACAGGGATTCAGTAGAGGGACCACTGACGGTGAACCCGTGGCCGGCGCGCCTGAGCACCCCCACGGCAGTGACTACGTCTCATTAGGGGGGAGTTAGTAGGGGTTGTAGATGGGTGTGTGTGGGTGTGGCGACTGATCGAGTGTAGTGCGTGTGGCCGTGTGTGTGTGTGTGGTGATGGGATGGTGTTTTGTGTGTGTGTGCATGTCTGTGTGGGTTTGGTGTTATGTGTTTTGTGGTGTTTGGTCTTTGGTGTGGGTGTGGTGTTTGGTGTTGTGTAGGTGTGTGGTATTGTATGAATAGTAGAGGGTAGTGTTAGCATTGCGTGTGTGCGAGTTAGTGAATGCAAGCGTAGGATTGTTAACCACACTAATAAAACTAATTGATTGAGAGAAAATAACAACGGGGGAAAGTGCAGAATTAATTAGCATTGTTAAAAATTAAAACATGACAGATATATTTAATTAAATAAAACCCACTAAGATCCACCCCAAGAAAGGGAAACTGGCTATTATATATTTAAAAATCACCCGGCTATTAAATATTTTAAATCGTAAGTTTGCTCTATAATGCAGAAGGCGAATCATGACAAGCAGAAGTAGTAGATTCGGCCATGGTTGACATCGAGGTCTACAATTACGAAGGCAAGATTATTATTTGATCACCTACCTAGTTATCTTAATTGATAAAAACTACATTCCTGTAACATATATTATTTACGTGCATCAAAATATATTTCAAAACAAATTTGGATGAAAAGATGAAAGAAAGAGATAAGAGCAAAAGAGTAGTCTAGCTGAGAGGAGCAGTTGGGCTATATGAGGTAATTACAAGGAGGGTAAAGGGTGCCCTGGTTAGGAAAGAGAGGAAAAAGTTGAGGCTCTTTATATATGGTTATAGCATAAGGATAAACAAACATTCAATCGGAAAGGGGGCCGTACTTAAGTGTTAGTCATATTCCTATTTTGACAGGTGAAAAATGCTACCATGTTATGTTACTATTTCTCTCTACAATGGGTAAGTAGTATAATTAGTAGAGGAACTTAGGACCAGTAGAGAGTTCGGAAGTGGGGAATCAAAGGCGCATATATTAGCGCTGGTGGAGTATTGGGTGAAGGGGTAACCGATCCAACCAACATTTATTTGAGGTCGGTGAGTACTGAGTTTCCCATCCTAGGTCACCGACTAAGAATAGTTGTGTGGAGATTTAATAACGTAACATAGAAAAATGTTCTGTACTCTGGACTTTGCACCGTGTATAAGGAAATACGGGATACCTAATTTTAAGAGAGCTCAGAGTAGCTATGGGTACAGTGGCACAAACCTGCATAGTGCAAAATAAAATCATAAATTCATACCTGTTTCTTGGATTGGAGGATACGGAGACCACTAGGGTTTTTCTTCTCACCGAGTGACTAGTAACATTTTTCAATATTTAAAACTTGAAACTCAACTTAATTTGATAAACTAGTTTCTAGAAAAGAGATGAATTAGAAAATGTGTTAATGAGAAAGAGACGAGTCATACAATACATTTTTTTGCTATTAATGCTTGTTTAGTACATTAGTATTCATGCTTGATATTACTTCTTTTGTTAGACCCTAATCCAACCGGGGAGTACCTCGGGTGGGACATAGATATCTAGGTGCTGATGAGGCCACGTGGGACAAGGGCAATCATGCCGAGGACCAAGGGCCTTATATGGCAGATGGGATGAGTAGGCGGCTAGTAGCACCGATTTGTCGAGAGATAGGATATTTAATTATCCGTATATCCTTTTGTATTTAAATATTTATACTTAAGACCATAGTTTTGTATGGCTAACTGTTGTATTAAAGCACAATATCTAATTCTAGTTCTACCGTGCAAGTCTAGTAAGACTTATCATTCCCTAATTCATTGGGATTAGGGAATAGTAATCCGTTGCCTGGTGTCATGTTCTGAGGATAATAACATGGGACGTCTCAAAAATGGGCCAGCCAAGCAGTGCTAGGCTGGGAGGAAAAGAAAGAAAAAGGAGGGGAAAGGGAGTGGACTGTGGGCCCATAGGCGGAATGACGCTGGGCCAGGGAAAGAAAGAGAGGGAGGGAAAGGATTGGGCTAGCCCAAATCAAATTTCTGAATTTGAATTTATTTTTTTGCTTGAATTTGGATTTCAGTTTTGGGATTTGGATTTGGAATTTTATTTTGCCAAAATTTTGAATTGTGCTCAAATGTCAACTTTATTTAAAAAAAATTCCCAAAATGGGGTGTTACACCTATTCCTCTATGAACTCTTATTTGGCAAGACCCCATTCAAGGGGTCAGGAAACCGGGCAACGCTTTTCAATGTCGTTGGTCGGCCCCTGCGGTTCCCATAGTCCCCAATTGTGAGTTTCTCGGCGAGGGACCTGATCAGAGGATTGCCAACGAGCGCGGGGCTCTACTGAGATAATGCAGCACCTGTTCTTCGAGGGTGTGAACTGGGCGCTGATACGATGCGCGAGCCCTCCAGAGAAACCCAAGCCTGTTGAGCTGGAGCGCCCACCGAAGCCAGCACCAGCTAATGAGAAGGTTGCCCCAGCTGCCAATCGGAAGGGCTCGGATAATTATCTTGAGTTCGAGTTCTTCTAGGTTAGTTTTCCTTTCGGTTTTTGAACATGAAATGGTGCATGCAAGCTGATGACGTATGAGAGGAAGATGTAGAGAGCTCTGGGGCGTATGTTCGTGTTGGCAGGTGATATTCTGTTGTAGATTGTTAGCTATATTCCGAGCAGATCTTGTTGTTTTCGTATTGAGCTGCTTAAGATCTAATCCGTACTCGATGCAAGTTGTTATTTTTAAGAAAAATCCTGTGGCGCTTAAGGGCCTGTTTGGTTGCCTGCATCAGCTCATGCGCCTGCATGCGCGTGGTCAGGCTGAGAAGGGAAGCTCCTCAGCCGCGTACGAGCTCAGCCTGGCTCCAGTTGCTTTTTTGCATCCACTCGTGCAGGCTCTCACCCCGATGCAGCCAACCAAACACCATCTTCTTGCATGAGCGGATGCGAGCTACCCTGATGCAGTCAACCAAACAAGCCCTAAAAGGATACAGGGTAGTTCGTGCGCCCTGGCATTGTAATTCCTGTCGGTTCGACATGAATTGCAGCTGATGCTTCTTTCTTGATCATGTGTGGTACTACTGCAGAAGCACCTGCAATTGTGACACGAGTTCCAAGTTCTTGTCAGCTTGTGGTCTTGTTATGGTTTTAATGTCGATTTCTCTAATGATGTTGTGGCATGAGTTCCAATGCTCACGATTCGTCAGTTTATCTTCCTTTCGTTTCGAGCGATCCCTCTGGTGTGCGACCTGATGGATGGAACATGAACTACTGGGAAATTCGTCTCTCGCAGTCTCACGTCTAGGAGATCCTCGCCTGCCCGGGCGTACGCAAATTTGGTGTCGGCCCAAATTGTCCCAACCCATGCCCACCAGGTGCGATGGGCTGCGCGTCCTCCACTCCACGTTTGTGCGGTCCATGGCACGGGACGCCGGCCCGCTTCGACGCGCACGGCTCCACTGCCCCGACCGCGAGGCACCGCTCCGCCCCAGCATCCACACCTGCGCGCGCGCACGGCTCCACGGGCTTGTTGCTCAAATGGTTCGAGCGCGCGGTCAGGGAAACAAGGCCATTAGTTTCCGACGCGTGCTCCGGCTAAGTCACTCTTCAGGTATCTACTACTTGGCGTCGAATTGGAAGAAGAAAACTCGTACTATTTTTTCTGACACGAGTGTCCGCTGATGGTCTAACAATGAAGAACGAACTGATTAGGCAGGCTAGGGCCTCTCGTTAAACCTTCTGAAAAGGAGACCTCTTAAACTTAGTCAAAAACATTGGACGGCTCATATCGATTTACAAGTACCGTAAATCTATCTGGCATAGCAATGGTCTATCTGTCTGTCCGTCGTCCCTCTCTCTCAAGATCAGTGCTAAATGTAGAATAGAATCTCATCCCCAACAGGAAGTCGTATGTATTCGAACGACCACTAGTATAAGAGTCTAATCTATGCTTTAAAAAATAATCAAATCCGTATCTCATTTAACCTAGCTAACTGATGTCATCTGCGAAATGCCAACCATCACCGACAGCATGCACGCTAGCTGCTGAGTAGCTTTGGTTGAGTATACGTCTGCCGCATACGCATTTACGCAACGTTTCCAGAATCCTGAAATTTCTGATCTCATGACCTCCATGGCATGTTACTACGTGAGTTCTTTGAGCTCTGAGTGCACCAAATCTGCAGTAAAGTACGGACACTTGCTGAAGTGCATGTGCTTAGCCTGAGCTTTTACTTTAAGATCTTTGTTTGAATATATATTGCTGGTGAAGTCTTCTGGAATAAAAAAAATGAGTAGTATAAGTACCATGTTGCCACGCAAGTTGCAGCGATTCTTTTTTCATTTGAACAGTTCGTACTCTACTGCAGGTTCTCTTATATAGGCTCTGGAGGCACTAAACATTTCCTCCTCTCCTCCAATACCATGCACAAAGTACTGTCAACACATAATTTACCACACTCAATTGCTGACAAGCAAATATCTACTGCACTTTGCATTGGCAAGCCATGTCTTTTCTATGACAAGTGGACTGGCCAGTGCAGTTCATTGATATATGTAGCAGATACACATCGATGCCTGCAAGCTAAGAAACTTTAACCGAGTCACATGTTGAACAATGGGACGGTTCGTCTTGAATACTGAAAAGAATCTGTTCAGCTCGTCACGTGCTATGCTAGGACAACCTCAAGGCGGATCAAAGGGTTGTCCCTAGCTTGTGTCCTCGAAATTATGCTCTGCTGTGCTAGTACATTGTTCTTTTGCAATTATTGTTCTTCAAGACTGTTACATACATCATGTGACTTCGCCACTTGCCATCTCAAAAACTAGTATCTTTTCTTCTTCGGATCCAGTGCCCTGAAGCTTTTAGTGTCACTAAGAAAAGAATGCACTTGCTGTAGTTGATAAAGAACTCGAGTGGACCATCAGAAAATTCATCCGTCTCAATGCTCGTGTTGCATAGTTCAGTGACAGTGAGTCCATCTTGAAGTTGACTTGATCGTGGACTTGTCGCGTGCCCGGCGGCGTCTGGTGTCGCAATGGCATCATGGGTATTCAAGCGCACAAAATTATGCACTGCCAGTGACAAATTGATTTGTTGAGCCTTGCGTTGTGAAATGGCAACACTCTCATTCATCCTTGTTGTCGAATCATATAGAACTCACATATAACACCCCGGCCCTCCTCGGAACCCAGAATGTTATTTGTTTAATCACATGGCTAGATCTAGAATATTTATGATGATGAATAACTGACAATATTATTTACTGATGTTATTTGAGGTGTGTGGCGTGTGTAAACTCATGTCAGTCAAGTTGGAAAGAACTTATGCTGGGAAAATATGTTGGTTTGGTCTTTGTATGTGCAAAGTAACTCGGAGGCGATTGTGGTCTATAGTAAAGACCGGAGATAGCTTAGTATAAAGTCATAGTCCAAAGGGTCAATGATGCTGGAGGAGACGGTCATGCTCGAGTTGGGACGCGCGGAGATAAAAATGGATGATACTTGTTGGAGTTATAGAGGTGCGATCCAGAGGCTATGACACGTGACAAAAGTTGAAAACATGTGTTACGTAAGGGTTTCGGATCTCTTAATTGTTGGAATTGGATAAGAACTCGTTTGGACCCTAGACTATAAATAGATATATGGTTAAGGGCTAACCCCAAGGCCAATATATGCATTTTTTGTGCTAAGGTTTGAAGGGTGTCAAGAGGACACTTTATAGCCATAAACTTGATGATCTAGCAATAAAAGAAATAGCGCTTATGCTCCTAAAAGAAATTGATCTGTTGTTCTCTCGAGCATCTATTAGGGAGGCGTCCAACGGGAGAACCGAGTCACATCGGAAGGAGCAAGTGCATCACGTGTGAAAAGGATGATGCGGAGGGAAGAGGTGTTGTTCCTTGCGTCATGGGCACAAGGAGCAACTTCTACAGGTGTTCCTAAGGTGCGTCACACCATCACGTCCAGGAGGCGGGTCCAAGCGGTTTCGACGGGCTTCTCAAGGAATTCGGGAACTAGTGGGTCCTACTGAAAGAAGAACGGTGCATATACGTGACAGTGGATAGAGGAAAGGTCAAAAAAAATTTCAAGAGAGAGAGAGAGCAGCACCTGCCCTTATCTTGTGACTTAGTACCTATGCAGGAAGTTAATTCAAGATTGAACAAAAGCAGAGAGTAGAGAGCCACGCGTAGGGGTGGGGCATTCGGTTTATTCGGTAAAAAATGTTCCAGTTTTTGAAAGTTGATAGCTGACTTAACTAAATTAAAATAGAAAACTGGACCTAATTAACTGAATTATTTCAGTTTGGTTAATTTGGTTTTTTGGTTAGCCGAAATATGCACAACGCTTTAATTTATAATAACATTTTTAATCTAGTGTTATCATACCGGATTTATTTTTGAGCGAATAATATATCTAGAAGCTACTAATGTTCTTCCTTTTGAGATGTTGAAAAATACTTACAAAATTGAATGAGAATAGCCTTTGTTTACTACAAATTCACATAAGGGAAAAAATAATATTTTAGTATTTCGGTTAACACAGTTTTCGTGACTTAAAAACTGTACCAAAAACCAAAAAACTGAATAGCATGGAAATATAAACCACACCAAATACCACACACTGAATAAATGGCCATTTTTGTTCAGTTCGATATTTCAGTTTTGGTATAAAAATACCCACCCCTAGCCGCACGACTTAAGGCAAAAACTGAAAGTGACCTGCTACATTACAAGTACTGTTTGCTATAGTACCCGAGAAAAAAAATAATTTTCTCTTTCTTTTTGCTATCTTTTTGTTTTCCTGTTTTTGCTATGTGACAAGTTCGAAAATCAGGAGACAGTAGATTGAGGAAAAAGCTTCTGCTACGGATTACAATCATCCATCCTCTTTTGATTACCATTGATAATCTTACACTACCACTATACACTTACCATCTCAATTGGACGCTGCTACTAAAAATTTCGACAGCACCTCCCTTGTTTTTACGATGTAAAACAGAGGACAATAAATATATATTGAGCATGATGCAATAAGACAATTGATGCCATCTCACATATAATCATAATATAACCAAGACTTAGTGGCCCTCTTTGGTTTAGTGCGTTTGCATGCTCGTGATGTTGAGCCTTCATTGAGCGCCCTCTTTCATGCGGGGATCTCAATAGCCCGTTCTTCTTCATAGGAGGCCTCAACCTCCACTCCCGTGGGTGCTTACCGAAGTAGATCTTCCTCTACTCTCGTGAGGTGTATATCGAAGTAGGTCTTTCTCCACTCCTGTGGAGGGTACACACAAAGTAGACTATAGACGACACAAAGACCATCTATTTTTATGACATGAATGCATGCAAAGCAACTTCTCCATTTAAACATATCAACATGTCATGTTCCATTAACTATTATTCGGCAATATACCAGCATCAACAATCTATCTCATGTTCTATCGCTCATCATTCATCATTATGTCAGTATGTAAACGGAAATAATTAACTCATGGTAGCATGATAGGTAGTGCATTGAAATCCAATTCATAGCAATTACTATCTGAATTTACTATTTTACCATGCATTTGTCTGATTAAGCTCGTGGGTAATGTGCGGACGGCATGGATCCTGGGCCTGCCTCTGAACAAATATCATTTATTTCAATTCATCGCTAAAGCATCAAATACACATATAAACAACTGACATCGCTCTTACGTACATCCAGACACAAATAGTCCCTCCCTCATTGTACACCTTCCTACTATCTCAGTGCTCGTCCGACCAAAATTTAAAGATTCCATCATCTTTAATCATGGATCAAATTCTACACGCTTAATCTCTTTGCTCACTATCGGGCCGAATAGACAAACCATCTACCCTTTCTCTTCTCTAATATCTCTCATTCTCTCTTCAATTAGTTATACTAATTAATCTTACATTAATTTATCATCTACTACTAGCACACACGCATGGCCTGCACGGCCAACACTCGTGCACTACACTACACACTACTAGTCTTTACTCACACTCGACCACAACACCACCGCATTGAACACAACAGCACCACTAATAAGTGCTTACTCTATTCAGTCACTAATTGGTCCAGTCACTAATTACCAACTCACGAGTCAATCACTAAATGCTAATTGTCCACACATGCATTAGTCCTAATGATTGGCATGTTAACTTCTACACAAATTGATGAATAAGTAGGGAAGAAGCCCCGAATGACTAGATCGGGGTACTACCTTTCTTTCCTTGGCCAGATCTGGCAAATCATGTGCCGAATCAGTTTTCCCCTTCTTTCTTCCTTCTCTTCCTCTTTCTTTTCTTCCTTTCCTCTTCTTCTGTCCTCACAGCCGGCCTCCTCTTCTACTTCTCCTCTTTCTTCCCCCATAGTCAACCTCCTCTCTTTTTTCTTTCCTCATGCTTGGCCTCCTCCTGACTGCATCCTCCTCCTTCTCTCCTCCCTCCCCATCCTCCCTCCTCCCCTCTCACAGTCGATCGGCTCCTCCCCTCTCACAGCCGGTTGGCTCCCCACCCCTCACGGTCACCCCCACTCCCTCCCTCCCCCTCTCACTCTCCTTGACTGGCGGGAGGATGGCACAGGTAGCCATGGTGATGCCGACCACTAGGGCGTTGGCGGTGATGTGCTGGCACGAGTGAAGATGGGGTGTCGGTGGGGCGATGCATAGGTCTGGGTGACGGCGGCAGCCAGCGGGGGACAGCGGTGTCGACAGGACTAGCAAGGGGAGAGGCGGCGTTGTGGTGGAGTAAGAGGCGATGATGGTGAGGGCGCAAAGGCAACAACCGCACGGAGGATTGGTGATGGTGAGGGAGCGCGAAGGGGCGATGTTGTGATGTGGGTGGCTCGGGGGAGCTCAGCATAGGGGAGGGGGCATAGGCTAAGTTAGACTGAGGTCGGCCTAGCTCCCTCCTCACTAGTATTACATCACATGCACTTGGACAGCCCTCTAAATTCCTCTCCCATAATGGAGCCTACACGGTAGCTAGCTTCTCAATGTTTTACAACAGATCTGTTCATATATACACATAGCAACGCTACTAATATCTACAATATAAATGCATGCATGCTAGCTCCTCGTCTCAGCGCAGAGTAGCAAACATGACATATATGTATATCCGTTGCACATAGCATGTGTCCTCTAGTTCCGGAATACAATACAATATAATGAACACTGACCTGCAGGACCAGCCACTATATAGATGCCCATTCGGTGCTAAGTACTTGGCTATTTGACCTACATATTCTTTATCCAGCAGGCACATATATATGATCTATGCTGGACGGTCTCCGGTAGGTACGCTGAACCGTCATTGCTATGTGATATTGGCTGGTCCATGAAGGAAGCAAGCTTTATGGGGACCGGCCTTAGTTGAGACGACGCACACTCTCCCGTTGCTAATTAGAGCCACCGGATTGTGATCCAGAACTCTATGCCATAGAACAGCTCGATCTTGGTAACGCTTCAAATGGCTTAAAAGCCATAGCTTTTGGTTTTTGTTGTAAGTTTTTTGCTGTAATTACATTGTAGCGACTGCTATCTTTTTCTGAGTCAAAAAAGAGAAAAATAATTAAAACATTAAGAAAAATTAAAAAAAGCACCGTTATATCTTTTGGAACAATACAAAGAAATAAAAAAAAATAAAAAATAAAAAAATAAATCAAAATTAAGAAACCGACGAGTTCGAAGTAGTCTCTGGCTTCTAGAAACCAGAAGCTAAAGCCATTTAGAGCTAGGTGTTAATCAGCTTCCAATTAGATCTCACTTGAGTAGGTCGTCAAGAAAACTCATTTCTTTTTTATTTATTTTTCGGCTCACATGTAAGTCATAACCATAAGTTTCTTGTACAAATTAGTTGCAAAATCTTTTCCTACCGGACGTTAACCACCACATCAAATGCAGTACTAAGTCTCCAACTGTTCCTGCTAGGCCAGAGGAATTAATCGATGTTGAATCTTGGTTAGACGAAGATGCAAGATTCCTTCTTGGCAAATTGGCCACACGACGAAGCAGTCGTCACCCCGCCACGGCGCGATCAACCAAACGCACGCGGTCAGGCAGGACGATGCATGTCGCTATACTCGGGACGGCACGAGCAAATTATTAATTAAGCAATATGTAGTGCCGATCGTTCTCGTGTGAAATGCGGTATCGTACGAGGATTTTCGATAAGGTTTGCCTCCTATTTTGGCTTGCTGTAGTGGCAGAAATGATAGATACTCCCTTTGGTTGGGTCCGTCAGTATGAGAGCATTACAGAATAGAGATTACCGGCATATGTATACTGACACCCTCTTCTTTTCCTTTTTTTAGACCCAAGAAGGCAAATTTTTTGAGTTAAGTATTGGATATTGTCTGAGTAATAGGCAATTGAGTTTCGACTTTTTATACTGTGAGATATTTTCCAGTTCTTGGTTTTCTTGGTAAAGCTCCGTCAGGTAGAGTCATATTTTACGGTCAAAAGTTGGTGCCGCCTTCAGAAAGGAAGAAATGCTGGTGCTCCATGATATTTTGCTGATGTTAAGCTAGTTAAGATTTGTACTCTTCTTAAAGCAAAATCTAGTTAGATTTGCTAAGAGCATACTACTGTCATAGTGGAAGCCATGTACCAGATATATTGACAAGATATGACACTACGATTATTGGGTTAGGCTAGCAAAAACTTGCACTGATCCTAACTAGCATCTTAGAGCTGAGTTCCACACGGATGTAGACCTGACATTTGGCTCTTGATATACTCAAAAGTTAACATCAGGTACTGTAACTTTGTTAGAACCAAGCATATACCGATATACCATCGCGCTACATGAATCTAACTGTTTTTGATCTTGGGGTTTGTGAAGTGCTATGGCTACATCAACTGTTTATTGAGCTGTACTTGATAATGTACATTTGTTAGACATGGAAGAACCAAGCATTAATAGGAGGAAAGGCTTGCTCAAAGAGTCACTAGCAGTACATATAAAAAGCAGCGGTTGATTTATGCACCATCTTTATGCATTGAATATATTCCATCCGTATAAGCTCTCGTTCTTAAAAAACATCGTCTACAATATAAATTTATTACGAAGACTAAATATGTAGTTATTATAATATTTCATCATATATCCTTACTTTAATGATGAAAAAAGAGTGAATAATTATAGAATGTCATTTAATAAGAGTATATGTGGTCAAATGGTATTAACTTTTTAAAAAAAATTTAACATCTCACTGATCTGTGTGTATGGTGGGCTTTAGACTTATATAATATATTGCAAGACGGAGGAAGTAGTAAGTAGCCGTTGATAACCATAAATCAACAAATTAAGTATATGTTTTCTAGGGGAAATTTAAAAGATGCATTGGAGATAGTTTTGTAGTTGCTTCAATAGCTCTTTGCCATTATTAACCTTCTTCTCGTCATATATAGCTGAGCTATTCCTGCAAGTGTGAACTGGCCAAGTAAATATATGCAGTGGAAGGGACCAAAGAATTGAAGAGGAAGCTTTCTTAGGTGAGCACCCTTTGAGTGCCATACACATTTATTTCCAGCATAAGAAGATGAAAACAACAAACTACCAACTGCCTTTCTAGTTGTCATTTGGCAGGAACTACTAACTACCAACAGAGCTTCTAATTCAATTTTGGGTACATTTAGTAAAGTGCCCCATCCACAGAAAGCTTATAAACAACCAAACTTAGGTGGAAGGTTGGCAAGGAGTACTGCAATGGAGCCACCTCAAATTGAGCTCAGCAACTTGGAGGGTCGGAATGCAAGACCAGACACCAAAGATGAAAAAACAGGTGAGTTTCCCTGCCTAGTTTTTGACGACAATCTTACGAATTCTTAGTGCAAAGCAGTAATGCATGCTCAGCAGCCTGAAACCTGCAAAATAAAAGGATTTGTTTCAGTCCTGGTTTTCTTTCTTCCACTGAATTTTTTCACTGCAAATGAGACAATACTTGCTGTTCTGCTTCTGCAGATGAAGTAGACGACTGTCCAATCGAGGAGGTCCGCCTCACCGTGCCGATAACCGACGATCCGGCATTGCCGGCCTTGACGTTCAGAACATGGTTTCTTGGGCTCATCTCATGCGCGCTCCTGGCCTTCTCCAACCAGTTCTTCGGCTACCGGCAGAACCCTCTCTACATATCGTCCCTCTCAGTGCAAATTGTCGTTCTGCCGCTCGGCAAGCTGATGGCCGCCTGCCTTCCTCGGAAGGTCGTCAGAATCAAGGGCACGAAGTGGTCCTTCTCGCTGAACCCAGGGCCGTTCAACCTCAAGGAGCATGTCCTTATCACCATCTTTGCAAACACCGGCTCCAACTCCGTTTACGCCGTCGGCATTATCACCATTGTGAAGGCGTTCTATCGCCGGGAGATCCATCCCCTTGCTGCCATGTTGCTCACTCAAACCACACAGGTATAACAAGACTAAACACCAAATTTGTCTCCAAGTAATTTCCAACTGGTTACTAGTTTTCTGTTCATCTTTTTTTCTAACACTGTCTTGTGTTGATATGTTTATAACCAGTTGATGGGATATGGTTGGGCTGGCCTCTTCAGAAAGTTTCTTGTGGACTCCCCCTACATGTGGTGGCCTTCAAACTTGGTACAAGTTTCACTCTTCAGGTCTCTCTACCACAGCCTCTCCTCCAGTCTATTTCTTTACCTTGAGCACCAACCACCAACCTGTTCTTAAGCTGTAAATAGTGAACTGATCAGGTTAAGCTTTTGGTTGATTTCTGTGACACGCAGAGCTCTGCATGAGAAGGAGAAGAGACCAAAGGGAGGGAGTACAAGGCTGCAGTTCTTCCTCACCGTCCTGATCACAAGCTTCGCCTACTACATTGTGCCGAACTACCTCTTCCCGACCATATCCACCATCTCCTTGGTCTGCCTGATATGGAAGAACTCAGTCACCGCGCAGCAGATCGGCTCCGGCGTCTACGGCCTCGGCGTTGGGTCGTTCGGCCTGGACTGGGCAACCGTGGCCGGCTTCCTCGGCACGCCGCTGTCCACGCCGGCGTTCGCCATCATGAACATCATGGCAGGCTTCTTTTTAATCGTCTACGTGATCGTACCCATCGCGTACTGGACCAACGCGTACGGGGCCAAGCGTTTCCCGATCATCTCTTCCCATGTGTTCATGGCCAACGGCAGCCGGTACGATGTGAACCAAGTCCTTGACCCGGCGACGTTCAAGTTCAGCCAGGCCGGGTACGACAGTGTCGGCCGGATCAATCTGAGCATCTTCTTCTCGTTCACCTACGGCCTGAGCTTCGCGACGCTGGCTGCCACTCTGTCCCATGTCGCCCTCTTCCACGGCAGGTAATGATAGAGTGATGCCTCTTCTCTTTTGGTGTTTTTGGTTGCTATATATGTTTAGAATCATGGAGACTTTATCCTGTGAAAATTGTTCTTGGTAGATCGATATGGCGGCAGACGAAGGCGACAGTGCGCGGGCAGTTTGGCGACGTGCACACCAGGCTGATGAAGAAGAACTACGCCGTGGTGCCGCAGTGGTGGTTCCAGGTGATGCTGGTGCTCGTCCTCGGCCTCTCCATTTTCACCTGCGAGGGCTTCGGCCAGCAGCTGCAGCTCCCTTACTGGGGCGTGCTCTTAGCAGCCGGCCTGGCCTTCTTCTTCACGCTCCCGATCGGCATCATAACCGCGACTACAAATCAAGTAAAGGCTGACGCTTCGACGTCAAACAAATTTGTGTTCTCCATGATCAGAATCGTCAGATAACTGTGCGATATACTGATATCTGCACGTACTGATTTCCCTTTCTTGTTGAACAGCAACCTGGGCTGAATGTTATCACCGAGCTGATCATCGGCTACCTGTACCCGGGGAGGCCGCTTGCCAACGTCGCGTTCAAGACGTACGGCTACATCAGTATGTCTCAGGCGATCATGTTCCTGCAAGACTTCAAGCTGGGCCACTACATGAAGATCCCTCCACGGTCCATGTTCATCGTCCAGGTGATTTGATCGATCGAGCAACTGATTCCGTCAGATGATCAGAGCGTTAATTAATTCACTCGTAAGTTTTGCGGGAAATTTAGCACCATGTGGTAGTAATGGCGGTCGTCGGTTGAAATCGCAGCTTGTAGGGACCGTCTTGGCGTCGTCGGTGTACTTCGGCACGTCGTGGTGGCTGCTGGAGAGCGTGAGTCACATCTGCGACCCGGCGAAGCTGCCGGAGGGCAGCCCGTGGACGTGCCCCGGGGACGACGTCTTCTTCAATGCGTCCATCATCTGGGGCGTCGTCGGCCCGCTGCGCATGTTCGGCCGCCTCGGCATCTACGCCAAGATGAACTACTTCTTCCTCGCGGGCGCCCTCGCGCCGGTGCCCGTCTGGGCGCTGTCCCGCGCGTTCCCGGGCAAGGCGTGGATCAGGTTGATCAACATGCCGGTGCTGCTGAGCGCCACGGGCATGATGCCGCCGGCGCGGTCGGTGAACTACCTCATGTGGGGCGCCGTGGGCCTCGTGTTCAATCACGTCGTGTACCGGCGGTACAAGGGGTGGTGGGCGCGGCACAACTACGTGCTGTCCGCCGGCCTGGACGCCGGCGTGGCGTTCATGGGGATCGTGTCGTACGCCGTGCTGCAGTCGAGGGGCGTCAACGGCGTGAACTGGTGGGGGCTGGAGGTCGACGACCACTGCGCCTTGGCTCGTTGCCCCACGGCGCCGGGAGTCAGTGCCCCCGGTTGCCCCGTGCAGTAATCAAAGCAGCCGGTGCGTCATCATCTGGGTATCTAGGATAGTCGGCGATCTAGCTATTCTAGATTATAAATGCCAAATGATCACAATCAAACAAACCGTATATACTGCGTGCGAAGGCATGCCGTCGTGAATATCGTAAGCAAAGTTAGAAGTTATTTGTTCCTCTAAGACGTCGTAGTGCTAGTGCTCGAATTGTCTCTCTCTCTCTCTGAATGATCATGTATATACGGTTCAATTTGCTCGCCGAAACAAACTACCCATTCGAGCATCATACCAGTTCTAACTTCTTAGGGCCTGTTTGGAACAGAGGAATTTCACAGGAATTTTGCAGGAAACAGTTCAATTCCCGCAGAAATCGGGAAAAATTCCCGCATTCCAAACAGGGCCTTACTAGTTACTAGTTCAAGACATTGCCTTACTAGTTACAAGACATTGCCATACAGTGAGTTCGATTGACCTGTTATCTAAAAGTCCTCATTTCTGCCCCCAAATATTCACGAAATTCAACTTGTGCAATCGGCTGAACACAACTCTTTAGTAAGATTGAATCAAAGATAGACACACTCAATACACCCAGCTGGTAAGCTGCATGGAATGTTTCGGTTTCTCATAGCACCTTGCCTATGCATCTATTACTAGTGCTCACACATAGAAACTCAAAAGAACCAAACGATGAAGGACGTGAGAGGCCATGCTCTTCTAGGATGCATCAGAAGTGCGAAACCATGTAACAAATTGGAGGTAAAGAAAGGGACGCCTGCCCTCCTGACATTATACACATTTGCTAATCTGCCACCATAGAAATGCCTACTAGTAGCATAGGGAGCGTTTGTATTTACTTTTACGGATAACTTTTAACTATGGTTTATATCTTTTAACTAAAAATAAATAGTAGCGGCTAAAAAAATGACTTAGAAAGAGATAACAAATGGTGGAAAAAGTGAGAGCGACACGAAGCAAGAGGAGTGAAATACATGATACACCCATGACCCCTTACCTTACCCCAGAGCAAGAAGGTAAAGAAAGGAGTAGAAAAGTCATTTCGAAAAACCGAGTGTTCATATTAGCTTTTAGCTTCTCTAAGCAAAAACCAATACGAAACATGGCCTTAAAGTTAAATCTGCAGAGAACTACCACAATTACCAGAATTCTATATCATCCCAAACAGAACCGTCAACACAACATCTAGTCTGGATCACTACATAATATCTGATAAAAGCTACAGCTCAGATGAGCTAGCAAACATTTACAGAATATTAAGCTGGGCTCAATCCTTCAAGGGTTCTAGCATGCAAAGTGCATCTACTGACAGGCAGCTAAAATCACAAGACAAACTAGGAAACTAGTAGAGAATATTAAGCTGGGTTCAATCCCGCAAGGTGTAGAGCATGTTAAGCTGGGATCAATCCTTCAAAGGCACCTCCAATCATCCATATGGGTGATATCGGCCTGAACCACCAGCAAAGCTTCCCCTATTCCTGTCAGGTGTGCTACCAGATCCATAACCACCTAATGCAGGATCATATGCCCCGCCGTACATAGCGCCACCAAATCTAGAACTACTGGGGCCACCAAAGCTCTCGTCACCACCACGCCTGTAACCACTTAAGTTCGCTCCAGGGTAAGCTCCATCAAAACCTCCTCCATATGACCCAAAGCGACTAGGATAACTTAAGGAAGACATGCCTCCATAGCCTCCTAATCCTGCATAGTAGCGACCGTATCCAACACCATATTCACCTATCCCACTGTAACCACTGAGACTACCACCAAAACCTCCATGGTTCCTATAAGGACCAAATCCACCACTGTTGTAATTACTATAAGCACTTGCCAATCCACCGTGGTCATCTCCAGAAGGACGGTCCCTAGAATCCCTACCATATGCTGATCTAGAATCACTACCATATGCTGATGGTGGTGGATTTGAGGATTTCTTTGGTTCTGCTTTCTTGATCTCCACCTACAAACAAAGCAAATGACCTAAGTTCTGTCAAATAAAAACCTATGGGTCCTTGCTACCAATTATCCGTAAAGCATGATGTTCCATGACATTAGCACAGTTATCGATTTAAACAGAAGGCAATTTCTTTTGGCAGACGTTAGTTCACACATTTTGCACAATAAGAATACAGTGGAGGGGTTAACAATTGGTGACATTTCTGTAATGAACTGCACAAGACTCACCTTTGAACCAGCAAGATCAATCATATTTCCATTTGCTAACAAATCATCTACAACTTGCTCAGAACCAAAAACTATAAATCCAAAACCTCGTGAGCGTTTGGTTTGATGATCACGCATAATCTGGTGGTCTACCACAGCTCCATATTTTGCGAAGAAATTCTTGAAGTCATCTGAGCAATAAAACATATGGAAGGGCCATCAGATAAAAATCAATATAAAAGGAAGCGGACAATTATATTCCATACTGATTATACCTTCTGTCAGTGCTGGGGGAAGCCCACCGACAAATATCTTTTTAGTTTTGAAATCCTTAGACTGCATAGAATCTTTTGGAATGGTTCTCTTAATCTCAACCTGGAAATTACAAAAGGCAAGCCTACTAAGTAATTTTCAGTTGTGAACATGTGGAAATCTATGCACTGCAAAATCCTCATAAACATAACAATGAAAACCTAATGACCTATGCACATGTAGGCAGCATCACAAGGTCTAAATTCACATGTTTCAACATTTGAGTAATCCGTAGTCCGTACACTAACATAGAACGCCAGATGCTATATCAGAATATCAAGGTCTCCTAATAAACGCACAACAGACCTGATGGGAATATGGCAATACTAACACCGAATATAGAAGACACATACATAAGAGTTCAGGCATTAGCAGTACAACTATAGCAGCTGAAGGGAAGAAATGCTTAACAATCAGGCAACTCAACTCCAAGTGGTGTGCTGAGAACGAAACTTACTTGCTTTCCATTGATGACATGGATGTCCTCTATCACTTTATCAACAACAGCAGGGTTAGAATATGTAATGAAGCCAAAACCCCTTGGCTGAGATGTGTGCTTATCTTTCATTATTACCGAATCAACTATTTCTCCATACTTGTCAAAATGCTTCACAAATATGGCTGACATTGAAAGTAGCAGCAGCCAGATTAGTATTACAAAAATAAAGCTAACATAAGAATCTATTAATTATTTAATTGACTAGTATACAAAATATAACTACAGAAATCAGATTGGTGGAAAAAAAAATTAATTCGGTCACAGTGCTATAGATGCATGAGCTAGTCCATTATGCTCCCTTCTAGGGACTATTGCCCATGGATCAATTGTAATCCGCTAACCCTCATCAAGTACAAACAATATATCTTCAGTTACAATGATAACTGTGCAGGATAATTAAAAACAGACATAACAGAGTTCTCTTATGAATTTGGATATTACATATGCCTAGAGCTATGCAATATGCAAGACATAGATTGGCAATGGATCATAATACAACCGCACAAAATCTGCATTACTACGGCAAATTTACACCAACAAAGGTTAACAGAATCAGTTGCAATTTGTTAAGACTTAAGAGCTCAAAGAGACCAGCAATCACAGTACAGAATCATCAAAATTCTCATTGGGACGAGACACAGAACACATCTCAGTATCTCATAGTCATCACGGCGCAACGCTAAGTTCATAGCAAGCCCCACACATCACAGCAAATCCCCATATACCCACACACTGTACTTAACCAGTATGCCTACGGACAGCACCACAACATACCTAAATACAGATCGCAATACCATACAACTGAATCGTGGTCAAATCACCAGATCCAACACAGATCATAACAAGCATCGCACACACCACCATAACAAGAAGGGATCAAGAGAATTACCGGGTGTGGTGTCCCGCGGGAGGCCCCCGACGAAGATCTTCCTGCAAATCCAATCCAAACCGAACTGAACCAATCAGACCGCTAAACAAGGATCGAGCGGAAGTCCACGATGAGACGGGGTGGGGATTTTTCTTACCCGAGGCTGCCACTTCCGCCGCCGCCGCCGCGCTCCTTGGGTCTCGCCGCCGCCTTCCCCATGGCCCGCGCTAGGGTTTCCGCTCCGTCTCTCCCTACGCTCCTGTGGTTTCGCTCGCTGGACGGGTGCGTGCCCAGCGCCTGCTAATGCTTGGGCCGCCTCGGTTTTAGGCTTTTAGGGCCTGTTTGGAACAGAGGAATTTCACAGGAATTTTGCAGGAATTTTACAGGAAATAGTTCAATTCCCGCAGGAATCGGGAAAAATTCCCGCATTCCAAACAGGGCCTTATTGGTAGTTCTATTGGCTGCTGCTCGGAGAAACCTGAAACACCCGTATTTTTACTCCTCCCTCTTCCACCTCACTCCAAAAATAAGATAAAGACCAAAAATACAGCATATATCTTACTTCTTTCGCTCTTATCTCACACATATATCTCTCTTACTTTCCCCACTCCTCACATATTCATTCTAAAAATCACTTCTTTCAACCTACTTCTATTTATTTTTAATCAAAAATCATCAGCCGTAACCAGTACTAACGGATGGATTCTTTTGAGTTTATGACTTGACTTTCTACAGTAACTAACTTTCAAATAGAGTGTATTTGTAAGACGGGGTTTACAAATCGATTGTAACAGACACGGTTCTGATTTCATCTATATCGGCTAAAATCCTATATAAGTATATTTCTTCGTATGTTCTCTTACAAATTATTAAAATTTAAAATTTTAAACTAAAATTCATAGGCTATGGTGCAAATGAACCTGTCCAAAATTGGAACGCGGATGAGAAACGCGGCCCGGATTGGCCACCTGGGCCGAACCGTGAGAAGCGATAAAAGCCTCGTACACCGGCCCCTATTTCAGGTCATTTTGGGGGCAACGCCAATACCAGTTCGGCTCGTGGATTTCGGCTCCAAAAGAGTTTATAGCCCATGAAGCACTTGAGATTAATGAAGCATTTTTTATTTTTATTTTGCGAGGATGAAGCGTTATTTTAATGGGTAAATTCTGCATCAGGGCAGAACTAGAATAAAAATGACCGAATTCACCTTTTCATCGATATATAACACTATATATAATTTTAAAGCAATATTGTACTAAACAGTTATGTGTTCGATAATTTTTAGTATCAATAAATTAACATAACTGATGATAATATACAATGATAAATAAGTAGCGATCAGAATACTTACCAAAATGAAGAAACCTATTAATACTATTTGTTAATTACAGCAAATTGAGGAAACTAAGAGTGAAATCACGGACAAAAGATTGTCAACATGGCAAAATACGTCATCCGACCTCAATGCGCTATAAAAAGAAAATAAATTGAATAAAAAATTTCAAGAAAAAAGTAGAACGATCAAATGAAAGTAAATGCGTTACCTTTTAGTATTTATGCTCTTTAAAGTTCATGAGGTGATGAACTACAATATCATTGGTAACTTTTTTCATTTCTTTTTTCTCCGTATAGCAAATTGGACTATCACTCATGAAACAACAATTATCATATTAATATTATAAATTACAAATTTAATCTCTTTGCCTGAATAAAATCAGAAGAATTTAGAGAAAAAATAGCGATACTACCGGGAATCCCGGGATGGGCAATGGATGGCGTGGCGGTCGTCGGCGGGCGTCGCGTGACTCGACGTCAGCCTGGCTGTCGAGCGTCCTACGTGGCAGTGTCGACAGGTCGGCTGCTACTAGCGACCAGGGCAGGTGGTGTGCTCTGTGGCACGGTGAACAATTGAATACTGGATGTGTATGGGTACGCTCCCTCGTCGCAAAGTTCACCATGCATTGTGCAGTGGATCAACTTTCTAATCTTTTCACCGATAATATCGTTTTATATATTTAGATCGTTCATTAAAATACTTTTGCGATGTTATGAAGTACTCTTTTCCGTTTCTTTTTACGTGTTGTTTTTATTTTTTAAAGTCTCCGATATACAACTTTGACCGTTATATTCTATAACTTTACATAACAATGTGATAATAAAATTATAATGTTATAGAAAGCATTTTCAACCACAAATATAAGGATATAAGTTTTATATAGCTAATATTGATAGTTTTAAATTTATTTTGTGAAAGTTTGACATCACAGATTCTAATTGTCTGTTTATATTTATTTCTGCTTATGACTTTCGCTTAGAGAAGTCAAAAACCAATATAAACATCTGGCTTTTTGAGGTAGCTTCCTCACTTTTCTCGCTCCCGTCTCATTTTGAAGATAAGGCAGGGTCATGAATATATCACAATATCACACGCCTTATTCTTCTCGCTCCCGTCTACCATACACACCCCTCACCTTTTCTACCGCTCGTGTTTTCTTTTTTTAAAAAACTTTTTCTTTTAGCTATTACTATTTATTTTTAGTCACAGCCAATATAAACAGACCTAACACGTCAAATAAAAAGATGGAGGGAGTGCTCTTATACCATAGCTTGGAAAAGAGCAGGGAACTCGCGCATGAGAGCAAGTATTATAAGCGGCTGTAAGCTGGCTGTATGCTGAGGTGGAGGAGAGAGAGAAGAGAGGTGGGCTGTAAGCTTACAGCCAGCTGAAGCACAAGAACCAAGAAACTTTGTGAGATGAAGGGGTAGATCATACAGTCTTCAGCTGGCTGTAACTACTATATGAGTAGGCTGATAAGTGGGCTGTAAGTATCCATACAGCCAGCTGAAGGTTGTATTATAAGACTTGCTCTGAGTAAGCATCGCCGTCATCGACGTGAAGGGACACCATTGCGGCTAGGAGCTAGTGAGTTGGAACGGAGGAGCGTATGGGCTACATGCACTCGTATCATCGTATGCCTTTTCGGCCCATTGGCCACTGCTACGCTGCTAGGACGGAACGGCCCATGTGATCATACACAGTTTGCACTATTGCCAAAATAAATAAATAAATAAATAACCAAGATTATCCCATGACTCTAGAACACTGGCAAATTTTAGCCCAAGCTAACAGGATTTCAGCGATGGCGCGTGAGCAGAACACGTAACTATTTTACAACTGATTTCTGGCCCCTGCAACCTATGCTCGAATCGTTGGTCAGTGTTTCGTTCTTGCAACATCGACTGCAGTGGTCCGTCGGTCCATTCTTACGTTGTTTCTGAAGAAATCTCATTCTCACCGCAGGCTAACCGACAATGTTCGGACATCCTGCGACATGAATGTCACGCACCTGATTTATCTGCATCCTCTACTCCATTCAGTTCCCTGCACTATGCTGTCCGCGGTTCAGTTTTGTCAGTTGACTCTGCAACTGCGTTAAGTGACGAGCGCATCGCGCCGACTCCTCTCCCCTTCGCCTTGCCGCTGCTGGAGCACGCCGCCGGTAGCTTGTGCGGGTGCTAGGAAGGCGGCGGCGGGGCTCTCTCACCTGGATCTGGGTGGCGGCTTCGAGATCTGGGTGACGGGTTTGAGGTGGCCGGGCCCCTGTAGAGGTCGCCGGCGGAGGCAGCGCGGTGTGAGCGGTGGCCGGAGCCGGAGTCGAGCGGGCGACATTCCTTTCCCCGTCGTTCCAGCGTCGACTCCCACTCCCTTCTCCCCGTCGCCTTGCCGCTGTTGGAGCGCGCCGCCGGAGGCGGCCGGGTCCCTGCCATTGTCGCCTCGCCTCTGGCGCAGGCGCATGGCACCGGCGAGCCATGGCTAAGGTTCGAGGTGCTCGTCGGGGAGATCCTGCTGCGTGGCGTGGGATGTGGTGGTGGTGGCGGCGGGGTTGGGGTTCTGGGCGGGGTGGTGCGGTGGGCGCGGGAGGTCGCCGAGGCTTGGCGTTGACGAGCCGCGGCGGCTGTTCGAGGCGCTTGTCGGGGAGGTCCTGCTGCGCGGCGTGGGTCGTGGTGGCGGCGGTGGCGGGGTTGGGGATCTGGGCAGGGTGGTGCGGTGGGCGCGGGAGGTCGACGCGGTTCCTCTGGCGGCGCGGCCGATGGCGGTGGAGGTCAAGGCGAGGACGCGTCAGGTGCTGGCCTTGCGGTGCCCTCACCGGCGGGGCAGCGCGGCGTGAGCGGCGGCCGGGGAATGTTGAGTATTCTTTGCACCTGGGAGTTTGGATCTGAGAGGCCGAGCAGTGAGAGAGAGGACTGAGATTGTTACCGTCGAAGCCGGTCGCCGAAGTCGTGGAGGTCCCAGCCATCACTGGTTCGTCGGTGAAGTCTGCGCACGGGCAACGACGGTCGGGGAAGAGGAAGACGGTGCCGGCGGAGCGGATCTGGTGAAGGAGACGGCGATGGAGCTTCCCGTCACTGACTGCGCCCCCTCTAGATCGGTCTAGGGTTTGTGTGTCGGTGGGGATGTACGGCTCAGGCCAACCTCGTAACTCGAGCCGCCGGCCCCCACCCCTTTATATATTGCGCAGCGCGACGGGAGCCCACCAGCCAACAGATGGGCTGGGCGCCCCCGATCAGGGCGCGGGTCAAGGCCCCGATTAGCCGTTGGGCTAATCGGGAGAGAGATCAATCCAACATTCTCCCCCTTGATCTCATTTATGCTTTATCTTTAATTACTTTTGACTTTCACTCATTCCGTCACAGATTAGTGCATAGAACATGTCTCATCGTCACGGTCAACCGCCGATAGATTCAACAGCTACAATACACCTCTGTTCTGAAATAGTTACTTTAATCTTTTGGGCCATCTTTTAGTCCAGGAATCATAGGCTTTCCCTTAAACCCATGCCGGCTACATGTTCTCTGAACACGTTGGGTGGTAAGCCTTTAGTAAGCGGATCCGCTAACATCTTTGCGGTACTTATATGCTCAAGACTTATAATTTGATCCCGAACTTTGTCTTTCACAACATAGTACTTTATGTCAATGTGTTTGGCAGCACCACTTGACTTATTGTTGTGGGCATACATTACTGCGGGTTCATTATCGCAGTACAACTTAAGTGGTCTATTGATGTCGTCAACCACTTTTAAACCGGGTATGAACTTCTTTAGCCAGTTCACCTGCCCCGTAGCCTCATAACATGCTACAAACTCGGCATACATTGTGGACGATGTAGTGACGGTTTGCTTTGAGCTTTTCCATGATATAGCTCCTCCAGCAAAAGTGAACACATATCCGGATGTCGACTTTCTATCATCTCCCGCATAATCAGAGTCTGTATACCCCACTATATGGAGTGAATCTGATCTTCTGTATGTCATCATGAGGCCTTTTGTTCCTTGCAAGTAACGCAAGACTTTCTTTATCAATTTCCAATGTTCTATTCCAGGATTGCTCTGGAATCTGCCAAGTAACCCGGTAACAAATGCTAAGTCAAGGCGTGTACACACTTGAGCATACTGCAAGCTTCCGACAGCTGAAGCATATGGAACCGATTTCATCTGTTCGAGCTCGTACTGGTTCCTGGGGCATTGAAAATCCTCATATCTGTCGCCCTTGACTATAGGTGCAGGTGAAGGACTACTTTTATGCATACCAAATTTCTTTAAGATTTTCTCTATGTATGCCTTTTGTGATAGTCCCAATATCCCTTTGTTTCTATCCTGGTGAATTTCGATCCCTAGAAAGAACGAAGCTTCACCAAGATCTTTCATATCAAAGTTTGAGGACAAAAACTTCTTTGTCTCCAGTAGCAGACTGACATCACTACTCGCCAGTAGGATATCATCCACATACAGGATTAGGAAGATAAACTTCTCATCTTTAAACTTTGCATAAACACAGTTGTCCTCTACATTCTCTTTAAACCCAAATTTTCTTATTGTACTGTCAAACTTCAAGTACCACTGTCTTGAAGCTTGCTTTAACCCATAAATCGATTTCTTTAGGCGACATCCCATTCTTTCATTTCCTTCCATGACAAAACATTTCGATTGTGCCATGTAAATATTTTCCTCCAAATCCCCATTAAGAAATGCCGTCTTTACATCCATCTGATATAACTCTAAATCATAATGTGCTACTAATGCCATTATGATTCTGGAGGAATCTTTACATTAGACTGGAGAAAAAGTCTCATTGTAATCAATCCCTTCTCTTTGCGTAAAGCCTTTTGCCACAAGTCGCGCTTTGTATCTTTCTACATTCCCTTGGGAGTCAAGCTTTGTCTTGTAGACCCATTTACAGCCTACTGTTTTGGCTCCTTTAGGAATAATTTCCAAATCTCAGACTTTATTAGCCTTCATGGACCTCATTTCCTCTTCCATGACCTCAAGCCATTTTGAAGAATTTTCGCTTCTCATGGCTTCTTCAAATGAGGTGGGATCATCCTCCATTTCAAATTCCTCTGTATGATAAATCTGATAATCATCAGAAATAGCTGATCTTCTTACTCTTTGAGACCTCCTCGGGGCCTCCTCATTTGGTACATCTTCTGTTTGAGGCTGCTGTTGCTCCCCCTCATCTGTGGCAATGGGTTCTATAGGATCCTGAAGAACAGGTTCCTCATTCTCATTCATTGTTGCCACAGGAGGAACAATAACAGGTGCTGGCACCACAGTGTCTTGCACCGTCGGTGCAGCGACAACAGGTAGTGTGAAGAATGGCTCTTGAATCATCGGAGTGGGCGCATACGCCCGCTTCTCTTCAAGGTCAATCTCTCGAGCTACCATGCTTCCCCTCATCATTTCATCCTATAAGAAGATAACGTGTCTCGTTTCTATAAACTTTGTATATCTGTCTGGACAGTAGAAACGAAAACCTTTTGACTTTTCAGGGTAGCCAATGAAATGACAACTTACTGTTTTGGGATCAAGCTTTCCAAGGTTTGGGTTAAATACTTTAGCCTCAGCAGGACTCCCCCACACACGTAAGTGGTTTAGTGAGGGAACTCTTCCTGTCCACAACTCGTACGGTGTTTTGGACATCGACTTACTAGGCACTCTGTTGAGAATATGAATGGCGGTTTTCAACGCCTCCGTCCATAAACTCAATGGGAGTGTGGAATAGCTCATCATGCTTCGCACCATATCCATCAGGGTACGGTTGCGTCTTTCAGCTACTCCATTTTGCTGAGGTTCGCCCGGTGTAGAATACTGGGCTACTATGCCATTTTCCTGTAAAAACCTTGCAAAAGGTCCAGGAACTTGTCCATATGGGGTATGTCGACCGTAGTACTCCCCCCCCCGATCAGATCGGACTATTTTAATCTTTAAATCGTGTTGGTTTTCAACTTTAGGCTTAAATATCTTGAATTTATCCAAGGCTTCATTTCTTTCTTTGATTGGATAAATATATCCATAACGGGAGTAATCATCCGTGAATGTTATGAACGAGTCATATCCATCCACACTTTCACAGGAAAATGACCACAAATGTCTGTGTGAACAATTTGTAGAACTCCTGTGCTTCTTTTGGCGTCTTTCTTAATTTTCTTTACATATTTTCCTTTAATGCATTCTCTGCATTGTTCTAGGTCTGAGAACTCTAATAGAGGAAGAATTTCATTCTTAACTAGTCTTTCTATTCTCCCCCTCGAAATATTGCCTAAACGACAGTGCCATAATTTCGACGATTCATTATGAGTTCTCTTTCGTTTTCTGTTCTCATTCACAGGGGAGGATATACGCTCATTCACATCACATACGGAATTCACATTTTCACGAAGTGACAATAAATAAAGCTCGTCTTGTTTAATGGCAAGACCAATGCATTTATCATTAAACATTATTTCACATTCGCCATTTCCAAAATGACAATCATAACCATCATTGTCCAAATTTGAAACACTAATCAAATTACTCTGTAAAGAGGGTACATAAAGAGCATCTCTAAGTAAAAGAGTGAAGCCATCAGCTAGCTCTAATGAAAGATCGTCAACGGCTTCAACTTCAGCTTGGACTCCATTTGCGACTTTAACGCATCTTTCTTTTCTTTGCGTAGTCCTCGTCGAACGGAATTCCTGTAAAAAAATTAGCAACATGAACAGTTGCTCCTGAGTCAATCCACCAAGTGGATTTCGAATATTGCACATACAAGGATTCATTTATATAGGTAATAATGTTCTCACCTTTCTTTGCCATTATCATCTTTAAGTAATCGGGACAGTTCTTCTTGTAGTGTCCCGTCTTCTTGCAGTGAAGACACTGATCTTTGTCTACAGCAAACTTATTCTGTTGAGGCTGATGGACAGAGGCTTTTCCCTTGTTCTTTGAGAAGGAGTTACTGTTGAAGTTCTTTTTCTTGTTATCCTTCACATAGTTGATAGAACCACCATGTGAGGATTTAATTCTTTCCTCCTCTTGCATACACATAGCTATGCACTTTTCCAAGTCCCATTTCTCGGGCTGCATATTGTAGTTGACAACAAAAGTGTCAAACTCTTTCGGCAAGGAAGCAAAAACCAAATGAATAAGGAACTCATCTTTGAGAGCCAAATCCATTGGTTTAAGCTTGGATGCCAAGTTGCTCATCCTTAGTATGTGCTCTCTTATACCACTGCCATTACTAGAGTACCTTTCTGTCACAAACTGCTTAATCAGCTGTGTAGCATAAGTCTTTGAAGAGCTAGTGAACTGACTCTTTATTTTATCAAGGTACTCTGTGACAGTGTCACACTCTGCGATTGAGCCCACAATTGCAGGCTCAATTGTGTTCTTTATCACAACCATACATTTCTTGTTGGCTGTGGTCCATTTCTTATGCTCAAGGTCATAAGACATCTGTAAGGGAGCATGATCCCTCTGTCTTTTCTGCCAAGCAGTATCATCCTCATTTTGATCCCTCACCGGTGCCATAGGCTCAGTGGGACGTGCTGTAGTGAGGACCCAGTCCACCTCAGCCAAGATAAACGCTAAGTCTATCTTTTTCTTCCACTCTCCATAATTATCTCCTTTGAGAGTGGGGATCTCTCTGATACAACTCATCAAGTTGTATCCGCCTGAAAAATAGTTCAAATAAGGTGAGAACGTAACAACAAAATTATATGCCTTATTTCCAACGTTGGTCAAAAATACGACATACAATTAAATCAATTCTATCTATACATTAAATCTACATCACCGTTGGGCAGAAATAGAAATAATGCATGAAATCATCAATTAAAAATTATAATACTGTTATTATCAACGTTGGTCAGAAAATAATAATATCATAAATCTCTGGAAATTATATCTATTTTTCCAAAATTAAATTCTCCCGTTGGTTCGAATTTAATAATGAAAATTAATCAACATTAACTTTTGCAGCGGAAACTGTAATTATTCTAAAAATAATTCATTATACAGAAGCATTATACTGTACACATTTAATCTCTGAAAAAATTAACACGTTGGTGCAAAAATTTACAGAGATTTTAAATCAAATTTTAATCAAATTCATGCTTCTGAAAACAATTAAATTCAATATTCGGGATTTACTGTGCAAAATGGCCATTATTGGCCCAACCCGCGCGGCCGGCCCAGCCGGTGCGCGCTCAGCACTCCCATGGCCCATATGGCCGTTTCGGCCTGCCCAGCAGCCTCCCTCGGCGGCCCAAAATGCGCCGGCCCAACTGGCCCCCTTTCATCCTTGGCCGTAGATCAAATCGGACGGCCGTGAGAAACTTTCGCCTGAACAAAAACGCCCCCACTCCCGTAACCCTAACCCTAAGGGCATTTCCACCGGCCCAACCCGAAATAATCGGATCGGCGGCGCGGGGCGGATCGGCGGCTCCGGAGGGGTGGCTGAGGTGGGGCGCGGCGGCAGGAGGCAGCCCGAGGCGCTGGGGCGGCGGCGGACGACGCGCCGACGCGCATGCAAACGACGGCGGCCTCGCGCGCAAGGCGACGGCGGGCGGAGCAGCGGCGCACTCCCGCGAGGCGATGGCGGCGAAGGCCTCGAGCGCAGAGCGGCAGCACGCGGCGGCGCCATCGGCGCTCTGCAGGGCGCGGCGGCGGCGGCGGCCACGGGCGGAGCGCAGCGCACGGAGGGGCAACCCCGAGCGAAGCTGCGGCGCGGCTACCCGGCGCACACGACGGCGGCGACCGCACCCGTAAGACCCGCTCTGATACCAATGTTGAGTATTCTTTGCGCCTGGGAGTTTGGATCTGAGAGGCCGAGCAGTGAGAGAGAGGACTGAGATTGTTACCGTCGAAGCCGGTCGCCGGAGTCGTGGAGGTCCCGGCCATCACTGGTTCGTCGGTGAAGTCTGCGCACGGGCAGCGACGGTCGGGGAAGAGGAAGACGGTGCCGGCGGAGCGGATCTGGTGAAGGAGACGGCGATGGAGCTTCCCGTCGCTGACTGCGCCCCCTCTAGATCGGTCTAGGGTTTGTGTGTCGGTGGGGATGTACGGCTCAGGCCAACCTCGTAACTCGAGCCGCCGGCCCCCACCCCTTTATATATTGCGCAGCACGACGGGGGCCCACCAGCCAACAGATGGGCTGGGCGCCCCCGATCAGGGCGCGGGTCAAGGCCCCGATTAGCCGTTGGGCTAATCGGGAGAGAGATCAATCCAACAGGGACAGCTCGTTGGAGCCCTGATGGGTGTCCGTGCTGAGCCTCAGCAAGTGGGTGTTTTGAGGTCAGGGCGAAAGCTTGGACGGCGACGTTTCCGTGCGCCGCTTCCTCCTTGGAGGCGTCCTCTCTGTACCTCTCCCCCGGTGTTTGTTTGCAGGTGAAAACCTTTCCCATGGTGGACTGGCGGCGGCAGCGCCCTGGGCGTTGTTACCTTCGTGAAGGCGTCGTTAGGCAATTTCAGCTCCGTTGATTGATGCTTGCTGTTTGGCTTTGTCGCCGCTCGTGCTTGAAGGTCCGAGGAAGGTTAGAGGTGTTGGCCGAAGAGAGAGCTTTTTGGATGAAGTAGTTGAAGTGCTTGCCGAAGGCCCTCCCTATTGAGCATCGATGTGATGCATCGAGTGCTGCTGTCTTCACTAGAGGAATACAGTCGCTTGATGGAGGCAACAAAGAGTTTGGTGTTGTTTAGCAAGTTGGGTATTGAGATAGGAATAGGACTGGGACTTGAGTTCCGTTTCTTTATTCCATGTGTTTGTACACCGTGTGGTGGTTTGTAGTCTAAGTATTATGGGTGTGTTGGAATTGGCTGTACTCATTCACTTGTGAATGATGGAGGCCGGAAAGTGACGAGCGCATGGCAGATTTTCCAGGAAACCGTGCGAGTTCCCAAGCGCAGAGGCCAGAGCGGCGTACTGCAGGCGGCAGCGTTCATCATTTCAAGAACGAGCTGCAGAGTTACATGCCTAGACGTCAAGGCGGTGCTTGAATTAGCAGGCATGGTCTGTTCAGTAGTGGCCAGTGGTTGCTCAGAGCCTGGGACCTCATGTAGTCATGTGTTTCGTCTTCTTTTGTTTTTGTTTTTTTTAAACCAAATGTGTTTCTTCTGAAGGCAAGTAGAAGGGTTCATTTACAGTTGTGTTCCCTAAGCACTGTTCAGTTTGGCAGTTCTCTCCAAGCCTGAAGAAATTGTTTGGCTATGGTGGCATGATATCTTCAATGTGCAGATTTAACAGCTTCTCTTTGTAAGGCACAGATCATGTACAAAAGAGTAGTAGAAGTGTAGAACTAGAACTCCTTCAGTCTACAGTTTCATTTGAAAAAAATAAGCAGTGCCGATGCCAAAAAAATTATAGAATCTAAAAAGCATAACTAAAAGAATGACACATCACACGCAAACAAGTTTTGCACGGATGCTGACCGGAATGCAGACCCAAGACGCCTGAAGAAATAGATATATGCTAATCCAACTGCAGGTCCAATTGTATCTCTACTCTATGATTTTGGCTGATGATGACAAGTTCAAATTTTCATTATTCAAGGAAAGTCCTAGGCTAATGACTTAATCATAGAGTTGGCAATCAAATCAACCAACACTGTTTTTTTGCTCCTAATTGGTCCACTCATACAAGCATGCACACTTAGTCAAAACACCGTGCAAAATTTCGCCTTTTTCCAATACCTGCAAAATGTTTCACACATGACACCTATATTTTCTTTTATTTAAGCAAGTTTTTGTTTGTTCCACTGTTCTTCTAGTGGACCTCCCAAAAATCTTTTTCTCTAAACTAATCAAAGCAATAGATCTATGGCCATGCACAATCTATAGTTAATTGCAGGCTACTTGGTCTGTATGCCCCACTTAATAACCCACTCCCTATATATGAAACTGCCCAGAGACATAAAGATAATGACAGTGATGTGGGTGTTAAGAGAACAAAATCCTGAAATTAGGGAGGACAATATCGTCTCCAACCACTAGGTCTTGTGCCTAGGGGACACTGAAATGACCCAAGGAACTGCCTGAAAACATCACACTGTAATCTATATAATTTCTTCTTTCTTAATACTATGGTGAGTAAATTTCCAATACACACATGGAAAGGGCAGGCAAGGATATGGATGTGACCCTCCTTGTGCTCCAAAGTGCAAGACAAAACAGTCTTTTTGCCAAGTTTTATAGGGAAAGAAACATGGAGTTAGTGCCGAGTGAACTACCAAGGTGGTAGTCCACATCTTGCTGATGAACGCATGCACCAGTGCGCTGCTGATCTGCACAGCCTTCTCAATTATGGTAAGAGAAGGTCTTTAATTTTGAATAGGCAATAAGTGAGCAGAAGTTCATTGTACTATGCTACTCAATTTTGTTTGCATGCATGTGAATAGGGGATGTGCATTTGCATTATGAGATTGTTCGTGTAAATTATGTAGATTTGTAGGGTAATGAAGTGACCTTGATAACCTCCTAATCCCCTTTGCGGCTACTCATGACATAACACGTGGAGAATTCAAAGAGTCACAAGGATTCGTTAAGACGCTAGTTGATCCTTAAACTTTGGCTTTCACTCATAACCTGTGGCCCAACCAGATCTCTTGCTTTGTCATGCTGTGGAGCTCCCAAATCTCCAAAAGCACAGTGTCAAAGTTCATAAATCATGTACATTCTAGACAAATATTTCATCATAGTTTCATTAATTTGGGATTAGTTCTTATCTTGTCCTAGCCAAAATTTGAAGGCTGAAAATCATGGCAAGCTATCATCGGATAGACTGTGATGCAGACAGAAGCCCCCAAACTCAGCAATTTGGCTCCAGTAGTGGTCAGGCTAGAAATTTGGATGGCTATCTCTACTAGCACTTTAGGCATTGCACTTTGGAAGCAAGAAGTGACTATATGAGACCTTTGCCTATCTGCAGCTATCTTTAGCTGTCGCGTTTTGTTATCAGTAGAATGTTCCCATATTTTCACCAGTCACCAGAGGCAACACATTTACCTTCAGACATTGTAGCTATTAGCTAGTAGAATTTTGGGTGGCTAACTCTAGCATTACAGGTATATCACCTTTCAGGCAAGAAATGTATGCCCATTTGCTACAAGGGATAGACTATTGCACAGGCGACTGAAATTTTTTTATGTTTCAGTCACCTAAAGTTGCACTTTGAATCACCTGAAGTTGCACATGTTTTTTTTTAGGGCTGCAATTTTAATTGATTGAGAGTGCAATTTCAGGTCACCTGAAGTTGCACTCTGAATCACCTAAAGTTGCAGCTGTTTTTTTGGAGGGGGGCTGCAATTTTAGTTCATTGAGAGTGCAATTTCAGGTGACTGAAATATAAAAAAATTTCAGTCGCCTGTGCAATAGCAAAACTATTGCTACAATAGTTCAGTGTTGCATTTTGCAGGTGGTAAAGTGTGACATGTTGCTAACTAAAATTAAAATTAACTCAATGTGGTAAAGCATTTGGCTTTAACAGGACGTCTCTAAGAACATCTGTGGGGACAACACGTAGCAAGAAGCGTCTAATGACTGGGAAGCTAAAATTTTATCCTTGCTGCATCATTGTTTAACTACGTTCTGCAGTTTCTTAGCAGCAGAATGTTCTGAACTGACAGAAGTCACATACGGTAAATGCAATAGCAACAATCATAATTATCTTTTGACAATGTCCCTACATGAATTCTTCAATTGGATCTATCTATCCGAGTACGTAAAGTTCGACCATGTTCTGTAAAATTTTATAGTATAAGATCAGATCTTGGCTGCAAGTAGGCCTCAGAAATGCTCTGGTGTCAGAGAACTAACGAAAGAATGAGATGTAAAAGAACATGTATCACAGCTAGAACAAGGTACAGGTTTTATCTTAATTAAACGTGTGATAAGTCCGCTTAAAACTTAACCATGTGCTCCATGTTGTCCTCACACCACCATTCACCTCGTCCCCCCATGAGCTTGACGGGATCTAAATCCAAAGCCTCTCTTCTGACTCTTCATATTCTCATTGTTAGAGATATATGTATAGTTTGTTATTCCCCATTGTTATGAGGGGTTCTTTGCATATTTACCACTTGTACTTTGTGTATATATACTGGCCCATTGGCCTCATATGAATACAAGCGCTATTCATAACATGGTATCAGAGCCAAAACTAGGGTTTTGGCTTACCTAGAGTTCCGCGCGCCCGTGTGCCGCCTCCGCCGCCGTCGCCGATTTCCGGCCTCCGCCGCCGCCGGCCTCGGCGTTTCCGCCTCCAGCCCGGCGCCTCCCCGCCTACCCGGTCGCCTCTGCCGGCCTCCCCGTCGCAGGTCCCAAGCGCCGTCGCGGTTCTCCGTCGCTGGTGCCGCCGCGAGAGTCGGCTCCCGTCGTCATCACGTCCCCGCGCCAGATCTGGCCGCGGTGAAGATCGGGACGCCGCAGATCGGGACGCCGCCGCTGCTCCTCAAGATCGCGCCGTCGCTGGCCCTTTCGCGCCGTCGCCGATCCCGCTGCGCCGTCGCCTGCCCGCCCGCGCCGTCGCCTGCTCGCCCGCGCCGTCGTCAGTCCCGCCGCGTCGTCGCCGGCCTGCCGTCACCGGTTTTGCCGCGCCGTCGCCGGCCCGCCGTCGCCTGAGTCGCTTGGGGACTCCTCCCTGACTTGGTCGGTTGGGTGGCTTGTGCTCTGGCCTGATTGGTTTGTGAACCGATCGGAAGAAGAAAAAAAAGCAAAAAAAAACGTCGTTCTAACCGCCGCGCCGTCCAGCGCCGCCTGTTAGACTTCGTTGTCTTGGTCGCCGCGCCGTCCAGCGCCGCCTACCAATGGGCACCGTTTCCCTCCCTCGCTGCCCGGTGATCTTTGATGGTGTTAATTACACCGACTTCGTGTCTCACATGCGCATCCACATGCGTGGTCTTCGTCTCTGGGGCGTCCTCTCTGGCGATGTCACCTGCCCGCTTTGCCCTATTCCTCCGACGGAGCCTACGCCTGTTGCATTGCCTTCGACAGCCGATAAGGCTGCTACTGAGGCCGCTCGCCTTGCTGATGATGACGCTGCCTCTACCTACCAGGAGGATCTGGATTCCTACAAGGATCGTCTGACCGTCTACACTCAGTGGTACGATGACGACGCTCGGGCTGCTGCTGTCTTCATCGCCAGTGTCCAGCCTCAGTTCTCTTCTGAGGTGGTGGGACTCTCTTCGGCTTTCCAGATGTGGACTCATCTTCGTCAGCGCTACGAGCCTTCTGGTGATGCCCTGTACCTGTCCGTGGTCCGCCAGGAGCACTCTCTTCAGCAGGGTGATGCTACTGTTGACGCCTTTTACGCTCAGAGCTCTGCTGTTTGGCGTCAGTTGGACTCTCTCCGCACTGCTGGCTGTCGTACCTGTCCGTGCTGCCTGGATGTACGTGCTGACCTGGAGTTTCAGCGGGTTTACGAGTTCCTTACTCGCCTTCGTCCTGAGTTCGAGCAAAGGCGTGCCCAGCTTCTTGCACGCCACCCTCGTGTCACTCTCCTGGAGGCTCTTACCGAGATACGCGCAGAGGAGACTCGTTTGAGTGGTGCTGGTCTGATGTCACTCCCCTCTGTGCTCGCCGCTCGTCCGCCTGCTACACTGCCTCCTCCAGCGGCTACCACAGGTGGTGGTGGCCGCCCTCCGTCTGGAGGTGGCCGTCCTCACTGTTCCTACTGCGACAAGGATGGCCACACTGAGTCCCAGTGCTACAAGAAGAAGCGGCATCTTTTACGCCGTTCTTCTACTGGCACTAGTGCTTCTACGACGACGTCTGCCTCGACTTCTTCAGCAGCTTCTCTCACCGAGCAGGAGATAGCCAGACTTCGACGCCTACTTGCCGCTTCAGGTTCTCCCTCGACAGGTTCTGCAGGTTCTGCTACTGACTCTTCGGGCACTGAGAGACCACCTCCTACACAGTCAGGTACCTCCCCGTGGATTCTTGATTCTGGAGCATCTTTTCACATGACTCCTGATCCTTCCACTCTGTCTTCTATTACACCTCTTGATTCTCCTGTCAGTGTTCTTACTGCTGATGGTACATCTCTTTCTGTCTCTGGTCGAGGATCTCTTAGCAACTCATCTTTTCATATTCCTTCTGTTGCTCATGTTCCTCGCCTTACCTTGCAGCTTCTTTCTGCTGGGCAGATTACTGACCTTGGTTATCGGGTTATTCTCGACTCTGACTCTTGTTGTGTTCAGGACTGCCACACGGGAGCTCTGGTTGGTTCTGGCCCTCGGCGCCGTGACTCACAGCGTCTCTGGGAGCTTGACTGGCTTCATCTTCCTTCCGCTGCCACCGCCGCCGCCAGTCTCTCCGCTTCTGCCACTTCGTCTACCGGCTCTTTCCAGCAGTGGCATCACCGTCTTGGCCATCTGTGTGGATCTCATCTGTCGTCCTTAGTTCGTCGTGGTCTTCTGGGGTCTGTCTCAGGAGACGTGTCTTTAGATTGTCAGGGCTGTAAGTTAGGTAAACAGATTCAGCTTCCTTATCCTCATAGTGAGACTGTGTCTCAGCGCCCTTTTGATCTTGTTCATTCAGATGTTTGGGGTCCGGCTCCCTTCGTTTCGAAAGGGGGTCATCGTTATTATATTATTTTTATAGATGATTTCTCTCGCCACACTTGGATATATTTCATGTCTTCTCGTAGTGAGGTCTTGCCTATCTATAAACAATTTGCCACTATGATACACACACAGTTCTCCACTCCTATTCGTGTCTTTCGTGCTGATTCTGCTGGCGAGTACCTCTCTCGTCAATCAGTATTGCTTGTGATCCTGTGAAGCATGAGCTCACCAAGCACATTGGTGTTGATGCTTCTTTCATGAGGACTGGTGTGCATGATCAGGTGATTACTCTTCAGTATGTGCCTTCAGAGCTTCAGATAGCGGATTTCTTCACGAAGGCCCAGACTCGAGCACAGCACAGCTTCTATCTCTCCAAACTCAGTGTTGTTGATCCACCATGAGTTTGAGGGGGGTGTTAGAGATATATGTATAGTTTGTTATTCCCCATTGTTATGAGGGGTTCTTTGCATATTTACCACTTGTACTTTGTGTATATATACTGGCCCATTGGCCTCATATGAATACAAGCGCTATTCATAACACTCATGATGCTTCCATCTCCATTACTCAAACATTGTGAGCCATGTGTGACACCTAACATGTCTCCTAACTTGTCTGTCGTAGCCCATGTGGTTGCATTTTTAACCTAAAGGGATAAATTTGTTCATTCTCTTGTGGTGTCACTTAATTGTTAGATGACATTGACTATAGGCATGTTATAACAAGCACAAGGCTAATTTGAGATCAATGCATTCAACTAGTAACAAACTAACAATAGGGATCAATTCATTCAACTAGTAACAAACTAACAATAGGGTGAGCCTTGAAGCTAGAGGATGCTTAACTTAAACAATCAATGGATCGATTTAACTAGCATAGCACAAATGTGATCTTAACATGTTATCACACAATCCTAGCGTACCCCTGAGCCGCTCCCAGGCGACTCAACCACCCTCACAAACCCCTCGTCTCGGCATCTCCTCCCTCGCCGCCGCCGTCGCCGGCGAGTTGTGACGGCGGTGGGGCCTCCCACAGCCGCATGAGCGGCCATCATAGACTAGATCTGCCCGCTTCCGGGCGGATCTAGCCGGGATAGGAGGGGCGATCCGAGCAGCATAGCCTGGCGACCGTCAACAGTTGGAGCTCAGGTAGAGAGACATGTAGGCGGCCGGATTTGGTTGTCTCCGGGTCGGATCCGTGATCCCCCTCTGGCTGCTATACATCGCCAACTCCCGTGCCGCCACCGTCGCTGCTCCCTACGAGCGCGCAATCTCTTCTTTTGCGCGTGTGAGTAAGACAGAGGTGGGCGGTGTCGGTGGGGCCTTCGGCGCTTTTGGAGGCGGCCGGATCTGAACCGGACCCGTGTTCGCCCCCTTCTGCATCTGCTCGTCGCCTACTCCCGCGCAGCAGCACCGCTACCGCACCCGGCGAGCGCACAATCTTCTCTTCGCATGCGGACGGCCTCGGCGCACGGCTCGGGTGGGCGTAGGCGTCGACAGGAGCACACGGCTTGGGCGGGCAGGAGCGAGCAAGACGGTGGCGATTGGAGGGTGACGGGTTTATCCTCTGTGGTGGGGTGTTGTGCTCTAGGGTGAAAACCCTTGGTCTGGCCTCTTTCGTAGATCCGACGATGATGATGTCCTTATGCATCCTTTTCCCTCTTTGGAGGCGCTGTCGTGAAGCTACACTGCACTCACCTTGGGGTCTCGTGGCTTTGTCCGGGGAGAAAACCTCAGGTCCGGTTCTTGCCAGATCGGGTAAAGGCGACACCTCCGATGTCACCCCTCCTTGGAGGCGTTACCTTGGACCACCTAACCCTACCCTCTTCGTCTTTCCACCTGTGCGTCATTTTTAGTATTGGCTAGAGCTTGTCCTTCGGTGGTGATCGTCCTCTTGTCGTTGGAGTTTGTTAGCCACAGACTTTTGTCTTTTGGGCTACCAGAGTTTGTAACAGGTCCTATCTTCGGCCTTTAGACCACCACTGTACTGCTCTTCTTCTTAATGAATGAAACGCATATACCCTGCATTTTCAAGGAAAACATGTTATCCCTCATAGTCCCTTCTACTCAAAGACGTGTACATGTTCTTGCAAAAAGTTATAATTTTTCACTCGCATCTATTCTTTTCGGTTACTTTCCAGCGGTTGGCCACCTTTTTGCATGGTTAAGTTGCTAATATTTTATCTAGGCTAATATACTAACCTTTACCCCTTTGCTGCCATGTTCGACCCTAAGATTCCTGCCTTATTCTACCTCGCTCATTTTCTTTAACGAAAAGACCTCTCTGAAATGATGCCTATGATGAGTTCACAGGCAGTAATAAGAGTTTGCCGGCTCTTGTATTCTATTGCTGTCTTTTCGGTTTCTTCAGAAAGTTAGGCATGTGATGTGAACGTGCGCTTCGAACTGCGCGAAAATAGTACTGTATGGAAGCAGCAGAAAGAATAATTTAAGTCTCTGGGTACAGATAAATTCACTGATGGCTTGTACAGTTGTATTTCACTTGTATCCTTCTTTTCTAACGTCCTGATTAGTGTACACATACAAAGTGGTTCACCTTGCAATTGTATAGTTCTCATCCGTGTGAAATTACTGTGGAGAAACTTTTGTGTGGCTACTGGCTACACCACTAAAACCTTGCAATTCTTTGTCCATGTGCAAGAGCACAATTTCTTGTCGGATCGCAGTCATAAACAGTAATAGGCTAATAGCAGGGAAATGCTTAAAAAAATGCTGTATGAAATGCTGAAGAAAATACTACACAGAGAAACATGACAAGAGGGAAGTATATGTGCAGTATCTGTGGCAGTCTGTTAATGTAAGTTTTGCAGATCTGAGAAAACTGCAGGTGAAGAGAAATGCAGAGTAGATGTAAGATTGATTTTCTGAAGGAAATGTTAACCAGATAATCAGTCCCAACAAGGTTAGATTACCAAGAGCACAGAGCATGTTTCACCTGCATCACTGCTGCATGATGTTTTTTTTGTTGCAACTCAGACTTCTGAATATTCCATCGTCAAGAAGTAAAACGATACCACGACAAAAAAGACGTGCGTTAAAGAGTAGGTTTGACACAGCTTAAGGTAAGACACAAGTCTGACATAGCTAAAGTTACAGTTTGGTAAGCATTTTAATCACTTGTTGTTCGCCGCCCCGACACATCCCCCGGCATCGTTCCACACAGAAAGAACTACGGTCGCTGTAAAACAAATTTGGAGTAAGCCCTAAATCACTGCAGACCAGCAGAAACATTCAGAAGGTAACACTCAGAAGAGAGCATGAGAGCATGTCAAAGGAATAGTAAACAAACACCAGCAGCAGCCGCTGTTAACTTCAGAGTTCTGACCATCCTGCATCAGTGCAGTACAAAAGAACAAACTTTCACAGGCACTAGAATACCGTACTTAACAATGGATCAAAGTTGGATTACCGAGAGAATTACAAGCATTTTCCAGAACCCGAGAGAGAAGAGATGTTTTTCACTCACTTCCTATACAGAACACAGCAGCACCAAGCAATTAACAATGCAGGATCACCCAATGGCAAAAATCAGTACATCAACTAGGGATTAACATATCTTAATGATGACATCAACAGGGCTCCATGCCATCTTCCTCCCATCTTCTCCCTGTTTAAACAAATGCACATATTCCTTTCCGATCCAAAACTTCAAGAACCAAAATTTGCTACATCCAATACATCACACTCCACACTCAACACTGTACCAAATCAAATCTGTTGTTTATTGAAAAGAATATCCTGCAAAGCATAGCTATGTTGCTGCTCATTTTGATCCAGATCTCCCAAGCCTTTGTGCTATAAACAAATTGTGGTGTTCCCCCTTCACAATCCCAAGGGCAGGAGGCGCCACCACCAAGTCCTCCCCTCGACGTCGCCTCCGTCTCTCTCTCTCTCTCTCTCATTCTCTCTCTCTCTCTCTCTCTCTCTCTCTCTCTCTCTACACGCACACCACCACCAATGCCTCCTCGCTTACGCGTCATCGCGACGAGGATTCTTGTGCTTCTTGTGTGTGTCTACACGGTGTTCTTCGTGCCGTGTCAATGTGTCAACGACCAGGGCCAGGCATTGCTGCGATGGAAGCAGTCTCTGAACGCCACGAGCGGCGGCGCGCTCGACTCGTGGAAGGCGTCGGACGCGAGTCCGTGCCGGTGGTTCGGCGTGGCGTGCGACGCGCGCGGCGACGTTGTCTCGCTGAGCATCAAGTCCGTCGACCTTGGCGGGACGCTGCCGGCGAACCTGCAGCCGCTCAGGTCGTCGCTCAAGACGCTGGTGCTCTCCGGCACCAACATCACCGGCGCGATCCCCAAGGAGTTCGGCGACTACGCCGAGCTGACCACCGTTGACCTCAGCAAGAACAAGCTCTCCGGCGCGATCCCGGCTGAACTGTGCCGGCTCAGGAAGCTCCAGTCGCTGGCGCTCAACACCAACTCATTGAGGGGCGCCATCCCCGACGACATTGGAAACCTTACTAGCTTGACGTACCTCACGCTTTACGACAACGAGCTGAGCGGCCCTATCCCGGCGAGCATCGGCAATTTAAAGAAGCTGCAGGTGTTGCGCGCCGGGGGGAACCAGGCGTTGAAGGGCCCGTTGCCGCCGGAGATCGGCGGGTGCACAGAGCTCACCATTCTCGGCCTCGCCGAGACCAGCCTCTCCGGGAGCCTCCCTGAGACGATCGGACAACTCAAAAAGATCCAGACCATCGCCATCTACACCGCATTGCTCACCGGCCCGATCCCGGAGAGCATCGGCAACTGCACCGAGCTCACCAGCCTGTACTTGTACCAGAACTCCCTCTCCGGCCCGATACCGCCACAGCTCGGGCAGCTGCGCAAGCTGCAGACAGTGCTCCTGTGGCAGAACCAACTCGTCGGCACGATACCACCGGAGATCGGCAACTGCAAGGAGCTTTTGCTCATCGACCTGTCCCTGAACGGTCTCACCGGCCCCATCCCAAGCAGCTTTGGCGGGCTGCCGATGCTGCAGCAGCTTCAGCTGAGCACGAACAAGCTGACCGGCGCCATCCCGCCTGAGCTCTCCAACTGCACGTCGCTGACCGACGTCGAGGTGGACAACAACGAGCTGTCCGGGGAGATCGGCATCGACTTCCCGAGGCTGCGCGACCTGACGCTGTTCTACGCGTGGCAGAACCGGCTCACGGGCGGCGTGCCGGCGAGGCTGGCCCAGTGCGAGGGCTTGCAGTCGTTGGACCTCTCGTACAACAACCTCACCGGCCCCGTCCCGAGGGAGCTGTTCGCGCTGCAGAATTTGACCAAACTGCTGCTCCTCAACAACGATCTCTCGGGGTTCATACCGCCGGAGATTGGCAATTGCACTAATCTCTACCGGCTCCGGCTCAACGGCAACCGGCTGTCGGGGACGATACCCGCCGAGATCGGCAACCTCAAGAACCTCAATTTCCTCGACTTGGGCAGCAACCACCTTGTCGGCCCGGTGCCGGTGGCCATGTCGGGGTGTGACAACCTCGAGTTCATTGACCTGCACTCCAATGCTCTGTCCGGCGCATTTCCGGGCGAGATGCCGCGCAGTCTCCAGTTCGTCGATATCTCCGACAACCGGCTCACCGGGCTGTTGGGCCCCGGCATTGGGTCGTTGCCTGAGCTGACGAAGCTTAACCTCGGGAAGAACCGGATCTCCGGCGGCATACCACCGGAGCTCGGTTCTTGCGAGAAGCTCCAGATGTTGGACCTCGGCGACAACGCGCTCTCCGGCGGCATCCCGCCGGAGCTCGGTAAGCTTCCTTCGTTGGAGATTTCGCTTAACCTGAGCTGCAACCGCCTCTCCGGGGAGATTCCGTCGCAGCTGGGCAGCCTCGATAAGCTCGGCTGCCTCGACGTGTCTTACAATCAGTTCTCCGGCAGCTTTGCTCCTCTTGCAAGGTTGGAGAACCTCGTCACGCTCAACATCTCCTACAACGCCTTCTCCGGTGAGCTCCCCGACACGCCCTTCTTCCAGAAGCTTCCGCTAAGCGATATCGCCGGCAACCACCTATTTGTCGTCGGTGCCGGCGCCGACGATACCTCCCGGCGCGCGGCCATCTCGGCGTTGAAGCTAGGCATGATAATCCTCGTGGCCGTCAGTGCGCTCCTCCTCCTGACCGTCACATACGTGCTGGCCGGCTCGCGCCGCCGGAACGGTGCCATCCACGGCGCCGACGAGAAGTGGGAGGTGACCCTGTACCAGAAGCTCAACTTCTCTGTAGACGACGTGGTGCACGGCCTGACGTCGGCGAACGTGATCGGCACCGGCAGCTCTGGCGTGGTGTACCGGGTGGGGCTCCCCAACGGCGACACGCTCGCCGTGAAGAAGATGTGGTCATCGGACGAGGCCGGCGCGTTCCGCAACGAGATCTCGGCGCTGGGCTCCATCCGCCACCGCAACATCGTGCGGCTGCTCGGGTGGGGCGCGAACCGGAGCACCAAGCTGCTGTTCTACAACTACCTCCCCAACGGTAGCCTCAGCGGCTTCCTCCACCGCGGCGGCGTCAAGGGCGCCGCAGACTGGGGCGCGCGCTACGACATCGCTCTCGGCGTCGCCCACGCCGTGGCCTACCTCCACCACGACTGCCTGCCCGCCATCCTGCATGGCGACATCAAGGCCATGAACGTCCTGCTTGGGCCAAGGAACGAGCCGTACTTGGCCGACTTCGGGCTCGCCCGCGTCCTGTCCGGCGCGGTCGGGTCCGGCTCCGCCAAGTTGGACTCGTCCAAGCCACCACGCATCGCCGGGTCATACGGCTACATCGCACCTGGTTAAACTTTGTTCTTGCACCATCTTAATTGCTTCTTGTAGTTTTTAAGGATTTTTTCCTGAGATTAGTTCTTCTGTAACAGAGTACGCATCAATGCAAAGGATCACTGAGAAGAGTGATGTGTATAGCTTTGGGGTGGTGGTGCTGGAGATTCTGACGGGGAGGCACCCGCTAGACCCGACACTGCCGGGCGGGACGCACCTGGTGCAGTGGGTGCGGGAGCACATGCAGGCGAAGGGAAACCTGGCGGGGCTGTTGGATCCGCGGCTGCGCGGGAAGCAGGAGGCGCAGGTGCAGGAGATGCTGCTGGTGTTCTCGGTGGCCGTGCTGTGCATTGGCCACCGCGCGGACGATCGGCCGGCGATGAAGGACGTCGTGGCCCTATTGAAGGAGGTCAGGCGGCCCCCGGAGAGCGCCGGTGACGAGGGGAAGAAACAGACGTGTAGTGTTGCGCCTCCGGCCGAGCAGCGGTCGCCGGATCGGAGCCCGCTGTCGAAGGGTGGCTCTTCAAGCTGCTCGTTTGCCATGTCTGATCACTCAAGTTGAACTGCTGGTTGAAGTAGTAGATAGCAAGCACTAAATGGGTAGAATTTTTGGAGATATAATAAGGCAGTAAGATTAGTAAATCAGGATGTAGTGATTTGTTTAATTAAGGTTGTAAGGTTGAACTTCATATGTATATCAGTATATGTACTTGTGAATTAACTAATGGAAACCATTTTTAGAAGGAAAAAAAAGAAAATATAGAAGAATCAACATGAGAACTATCTATGATCTTTAAGAGCCCCCGCTCCTCACGCTCTAACCCCAGCACCATCTCCTCCTTCCTCCGAGTAAAAGGGGGCATCATCGTAACAACCTTATTTTTAGGACTAGGTCTATCGTACTTCTTGCAATAATCTAGTAGTTTAATTATAGACAGAAATAGTATTGTATTTACTTACGAACATATAAAAAAGTCAATTTGATTAAAATATAAGCAACGATCAACTTTAGAAACTTTATGGATATCCAAGCCCAAAACCTCACTTACATTCAGCAGAATCGACGAAATCCCCACAGCAACACTTGAATACGATCGTAACTCTAACAAGAAAGCTTAAAGTATTCTTTTTTCTTTTGATATCTACTCTGATGAAAATAAAGTAAAATTAAATATACTAGGTACACAATAAATCCTTATAGCAGAATGTGTTTATAAGGCTTATATATATACATATATATGTATATATATGTATGTATGTATGTACGTACGTACGTACGTATGTATGTATGCAAGACTTAACCAAAGGATGGTATTATGTTTCTTTAGTGTGAAGCCAATTTGTCAAATATCATATCTATTTATTACTAAAAATCGATAACAAACGTTTCAGAGTCACTAAGAGAAAAGAGAAAAGCTAGAAATTCTCACAAAAAAACAAAATATCTGGCCCTTAATCAAGTGGATCCTAATTAAGCAAAACTCTAGCAGTCGTCAGATGTTATTACTTAAAGATATATTCCTTCTTAATTTAAAGAGATAGAGATTCTAAAAGAAAGCAAAAATATCCGGCACTCAATTTGAAAAAAAATCCTAGAATATAAAAAAGAGTGGTAAATCTTGACTACTTCCATGAATTTGATGGCAAATCCTAGAGGACAATCTTTAGATTGGTATTTTGTATTGTGGCAATCTTTGGAGTGGATTTTCCCTTCATGTAATCATGTCCTCTTCCTGTAACGTGTGCCTCTGTGGAGGCCATGTCCTCTACCAAATGCATAAATAGGAACTCCCGATACATTTTTATTGACAATATCAGAATTCCCACCATGGCCACCAATTTGTTTCGAAGTGGCCGAATGAGTTGGCCAACTAGTCAATTCTGCGAGATGCTAACTTCTTGGTCCCACACAGTGATTGAGGGCCTGTTTGGAACAGAGGAATTTCACAGGAATTTTGCAGGAATTTTACAGGAAACAGTTCAATTCCCGCAGGAATCGGAAAAAATTCCCGCATTCCAAACAGGGCCTGAAGGTATTTGCTACTCTTTTTTTAAAACAACAATTGACATGTCTGGGTCGGTCGAACCATGCTGACCAAAGGGCGTTAAATAACAGTGGCTAAAGATAAGTTGCACATATCAGAAAGCTTGGGTCCTGATCAACTCGGCTTTGGCTTCTAGCTTCTGGCTTATTTTTTACTATTCATAAGTTTCGTCTTTTTCTGAACTTTTGGCTTTTTGTTGAGCTTTTTTGCTGGTTCTTTTTTCCCCCGTATTTGTTTGTATTATACGTAATGGGCTAACATATTTTTTATATTTTTAAATTTTTTAATTTTAATTATGGTAAATAAGCCTCTGTCAGTTATAGTGCTTTTTTCATCCAGCTACAGTGTTTTCAGCCATAAGCCATGAGCTTTTCAGCCGAACCGATCACCACCCAAATCTTTAGCGGCACAATGAAGATTATTGTTGGGAAGTGGCCCCATCTTAGTTCAAACGGCCTACGGCGCCAGCAGGATAAGCCAACAGTTTCATTAAAGCTCACAAGATTACAAATTTGGTATATATGTCTTTAAAAAGGTAGACTTAGATAAAAAGAAAAGCACTCACCTCAGGAGATCAAGTCGAGATAAAATCTATTTCGCTTCCTGAAACTCTTCCTGCTACATGCAGAGGGAGAAGGTCGAACAGCAACGGCAAAATCTATTTCGCTTCCTGAAACTTTTCCTCAGGAGATCTAGGCCAAATTGGGCCAGCCCATAGAGCGCACTATTTGCACCGGAAAACGAGCTGCCTTTGGGCCGGCCCATAGAGTATAGACTAGCAAAGCCTGCGTGCCTGCGCCTTCTGTAACCAAACCCTGACTGAACCCAGCTTGCCATCGCGATGCCGCCGGCGGCCGGGGAACTCGCCCCCCCCCCCCCCCCCCCCCCCCCCCCGCGGCGGGGTGGAGGTGGAGAGGGTCTTCGTGGGCGCCGGCTGCAACCGCGTGGTGAACAACGTGTCGTGGGGCGCCTGCGGCCTCGTCGCCTTCTTCTCCCCCTTTTCTTCTCTATCCTTTTTTCGGTTTTTAAGTTTCTTTTTTGGTGTTTGCTTGATCCGATTGGTTTCTTTCCGGTTCGTGTTCGGGGGGGGGGGGGGGGGGGGGGGACAGAGAGGGGAGATCGTGACGACGCTCCCGGGGCACAAGGTGGCGGTGAACTGCACGCTGTGGCCGCCAACCAAGAAGGATGTGCTCCAAGGTGTGCCTCCTTTTGGCACCATTTCTTTTTATGCCTCTTATGAATTATGATGCATTTAGTAGACTGAAATGCTTAGCTTGGAGAATCATGCTGAAACAACGCCATGTTCTGACAGCATTTTTGTTGAACTACACTACGTTTTGAGGCAAAGCTGTATTCGCCCCCCCTCTCTGTGGAATGGTTTAATCTGTGTTATTAATTGTTGTGAGGACTTGCGAGGAGCTAGCTGTACTGTTCTGTTAATTATTTTAGGTGGTAAGCTATGTACTTCTAGTGAGAGGTGCTTCCATACTTTCCTCAATAATGATTTATATAATTTTTAAAGCACAATGAATAATAGATAGATGTTACTTACCTTTTCGTGTGCTTTAAGATTAGTACTAATCTTGTTGGAGAGTAAAGCATAAAAGCACTACTCACCACATAGTTTAGATCAAAGAAAATTAGTTCTTTTAAAAAATTGGGTCTGGTCTTCAGGTTCTTAGCACTGAACCGTTTACTGTTGTGCTGTTTGATTTGCACTTTTGCAGCTCGCCGCAGAGACACATTATCTAATCTCCGGAAGTTCTGATGGTGCTATTATGGCATGGAAGATTGGTTCTGGAAAAGGAGAGGTGAATATCTTCTGTTTCACCTTATTATATAGATTGTCCTTCAACTTCTATTTGAGGCCTTCACTGCAATATCTTGACACTAGAATGTTCCCATTGGTTTTGTTGTCATGTGCTTGCTGGGAAAGTGTTCCTCTGTTTATCACGAGAAAGTTGATCCAAGTTGTTTCTGCTAGATGCTAACTGTTTGATTTTGCTGTTTACGCCTGCTTTGCAGTGGTTTCATGCTTTGCAACTGCCAGGGGTGCATAAGAAAGGTGTTACCTGTCTTGCTGGAAGGATGGTGTCAAATACTGTTTCAATTTTTGCTTCCACCTCCTCAGATGGAACTGTGGTTATTTGGGAAATGGTAGTTGAGCCCACTGCTGGTGGTAAGATGATTTGCTAGTGCATTGTGATGTTTTGTACACGGATCCTAATTTTATGGATTGTATCTTCAAGAGTTGCGTTGATCTTTAGCCAGTATCTAAAATAAGCTGTATTAGTCAAATTCTATTAATGTTTATAACGTTAGAGCTTTAGAAATTGTGTATTGTTATCCCACTTAAATTGTTTGCTTTCTCTTCTGCAGGCAGTTGCGAAGTGTCTTGCTTGTATTCTCTCTCCATTGGTTCGAAACCAATGGTTTCGCTTTCATTAGCAGTGTTGCCAGAACAGGAAGGCCACCTAATTTTAGCAATGGGAGGTTTATATCACAAGGTCCACATTTATTGTGGGGATCAGTCAGGCAAGGTTTGTAACTTGATGTTTTTATTGACTCCTTTTGCTATCCTTTCTTGCATTTCTTATCATAACTATGCATTTTTTTTCATGCGCAGTTCATTAAAGCATGTGAACTTAAAGGCCATTCTGATTGGATTAGAAGTTTAGACTTTTCTTTACCTGTGATGATGGGCAGTGAAACACACAGCCTTTTCCTTGTTAGCTCATCTCAGGACAGAACTATTCGGATATGGAAAATGACTTCAGATGCTGTTTCTTCTGGCTCCATGGTGCAATCCAGGAAGGAAAATATTAGGATGACCGCCTATATTGAAGGTCCTCTGTTTGTGGCCGGTAATACAAGTTACCAAGTTTCATTGGAGTCTCTTCTTGTTGGGCATGAGGATTGGGTATATTCCGTAGAGTGGCAGCCTCCTACGCTATTACCTGGTGATGAAGCTCATCAGCCAATGAGCATATTATCTGCATCCATGGACAAGATGATGATGATATGGAGACCAGAGAAAAATACTGGCCTTTGGATAAATTCAGTGACTGTTGGTGAATTAAGTCACTTGGCACTTGGATTTTATGGTGGCCATTGGGAGCCTGATGGTAAATGCATTCTTGCACATGGCTATGGTGGATCTTTTCATATGTGCTATGTAGAGAGATGTCGGAGTGGATTCTGAAAATTGGCAACCTCGGATAGTCCCATCTGGTCATTTTGCACCCGTATCTGACTTAACATGGTCAAGATCTGGCGAATATTTGCTATCAGTTAGCCATGACTGGGCCAGTTCTTGTACTTAGATCAGTTTTGGTCCAAGTAATAGAACTTATTGTCTTGTTGGTTATCATTTTCTTGTACTGCTTACTAATCCTCTTTTGCATCAACGTTAAATATGCAGACAACACGCATATTTGCTCCTTGGAGAAGTCAAGTTAACCCAGGAGATGTGAGTTGTTGGTGCGAAATTGCTTGTCTGCAAATTCATGGTCACGATATTAACTGTGTGGCATTCATTCAGGGTACTGGGAACCACCGGTTTGTTAGTGGTTCTGATGAAAAGGTTTCCAGAGTCTTTGAAGCTCCTTTATCATTTTTGAAGACCCTACAAGAAGCAGCTTTGTTGAAACTTGACAACTCTGAGTATTTTGACAGTGTGCAAGTTCTTGGAGCAAATATGTCTGCTCTTGGCCTTTCACAGAAACCTATATATACACATGGTAAACATCCGAACACCCTCATGGATATATCTCTCTGAGAAATAATGCTCCCCTTTGTTTATAATGACAAATTGTGGTTGTACCTAATTTAATTTTTCTGTGTTTTTGTTTCATTTGATTGATACCTTTTGTATTGATGGTGTATTCAGGAGTAAAGGAATCCCCAAGCAATATTTGTAACAATGGTCCAGATTCTATAGAGACAATTCCTGATGCAGTGCCAACTGTGTTTACTGAGCCTCCTGTCGAGGACCAACTAGCAAGGAATACTCTATGGCCTGAATCTCACAAACTTTATGGCCATGGAAACGAACTCTTTTCCATCTGCTGTGATCATGCAGGGAAGCTTGTTGCATCATCTTGCAAGGTATTACTGCTACATGTTTTCTTGTGATGATTGAAAATTCATGTGCGCCATCTGAGATAAATTTGTCCATCCAGACACCACCATTGCACCATGATCATGTTTCCTTACTTGGTCATGGTCATGCTACCTTGATTGTTTTGGTTCAGACCACGTGTGCTCAAGCTAAGCGCTTAAATGAGAATATGCAAACAGATGCTTGTTTTGCATTTTCATAGTAATAGGGAGAATGGATGAATGCACATTTACACAATATTATTGGACCTTGTTTATTTCTGGGGGTCCCTGAAACATTTTGGTATTGCAGCAGAAAAATATTGTTGCGCATACTTATCTAGCAGTAATTTATATTTCAATTAGTCACCATGCGGCATACTGAGTTACTGACATTAGTTGATGCAAGATATGCTTATGGTTTGTTTTGGGAATTCTAATGTGATTTTTACCCTCTTTCAGGCTCAATCAGCACCAGTTGCTGACATATGGCTCTGGGAGGTTGGAACATGGAAAGCTGCCGGCCGCTTGCAGTATCACAACCTGACAGTTACACAAATGAAGTTTTCTTGTGACAACTCTTTTCTTCTAAGCGTATCAAGGGATCGACATCTGTCTGTTTTTTCAACCAGGAAAACTGGTAAGGAATTCTTCTTATGATCTTGTAATTTCATTTAATTTGTTGCCTTGCCTTTTCAATTGTGTTGCTTTAACTGCTGATGCTTGTTCCATAATTGTTGATGTCATTCCACTTGTTTAACTCTAGAGGAAGGAGCAGAGCATCATCTGGTTGCAAAGCAAGGACACAAAAGTATTATATGGGCATGCTCATGGAACCTGTTTGGTTACGAATTTGCAACCGGATCAAGGGACAACTGTCAAGATATGGTGTGTTCAAGATGCATCTTCTGTCAAGCTGCTTGCAACATTGCCTCAGTTCCATGACAGTGTCACAGCATTGGCCTGGATGGGCCGTGACCCGTGACCGTGCTTGTGATGCTGGTCTTCTTGCTGTTGGCATGGATATTTGGATAATGGAATGATCGAGCTCTGGAGTATTTTGGGGGGAAGAGCTGCCGCAGACAGTAGTTCGGATTCATCTCTCAGCGTTGCATGCATGCTCCGATTTGATCCTCTGTTGTGTCATGTGTCAACTGTGCATCGTTTACAGTGGCAGAAATCTGATTCATCTGATGGGAAATCAGCGCTTGAGCTGGCTGCTTGTGGAGCTGATCACTGCGTAAGGGTGTTTGAGGTCCATGACAGTTGAGATATTTATGCAAAGCTGCAACTCCCAGATCATGAGCTGCATCTAGTTTTTTGGCAGGACAGGCATATACGTCCAGATTTAGTAGACTAAACTGTTGTGTTTGACAGTTTTTGTTGTTCTTGGCATCTGTCCAGATATGTTGTAAAACTAGTCCTGTTTATGAGAAATCATTGCTATCATAAAGCATTTGCTGTTCATCTGTAACATTAGTTGAGTGGTACAGGATGCAGTATGTTGGCCTTTTCACTCCCATTTTGTTAAGTAAGCTCTAACATTGATACATGTGGGATACCTTGTGCACAACTCTGTGCTCCCTGTACCATCTCTCTGCAACAACTGGATAAAATAACTGTATTTTCCATACACAGGCAATGAGCTCCATGGCGAACAAGCTTTGTTCAATTATATTCAGGTAGCTACAGCCTTTGCTGCTGTGTTGCAGGAAGCTTCCAGGCTCCAGCAGCAACTGAGCAAACAAGAAAGACGAAGCAACAACCTCAAATCCACGTTAGTATGCTTTGCATTACCCAATTTCATGGTTAAAAAAAAACTTTGATACAACAAAAGGGAGAGTAAGAAATCAAAAGCCAATCACTTTGTTCTGCATCTCCTAGCAACAAGAATTCCACTGGGAGGTGCAGTGAGCTCCAGGTCACAATGCGCAGACATCCAGTAGGTGTAATGCCCAAACCAGAACCTGGCCTGCACCTTGAACGTGGCCCTGACGGTGTACACGACCCTGTTGCTCTTCACCTGGTTCACCAGCTCCATGGCCACCTCCGGCGGCAGCATCACCTGGCTGGACACCATGTGGACGTTCAGGATCCGGGAGTGGCCCGGCCGCTGCACGAACGGCGGCAGTGCCTGCACCGCCATCAGCCTGTCCCGGAAGAAGAGCTCCACGCCGGCCGACTGGAACACAACGTCGATCTTCTGGTTCGGGTTGGAGATGTTGGCCACGAACGTCATGTCGCCGTTGAAGTAGGCCGGCGAGTAGATGTAGACGCTGTTCAGGCTGGCGTTTGCGGCGTCGAACGACGGCAACCTCGGCTTCACCACCAGGAACACGATCAGGATCACCACGCCGGCGATGATCAGCAGGATGCTGAAGGCGAAGCAGAAGATGGCGGCGCACCACATCGCCGGGGAGGTCCGGTGCCGCGGCTGCAGGATTATCTTCGCCGGCGCCGGCGCCGGCGGCTGCTGCTTCATGTTGAGGAGCTTGTTGATGATAGTTCTTGGAGACTGGATGTCGTAAGGAGTGGCCATGAATTTGAGTAGGAGTAAACTAGTAATCACCAAGAAGAGGAGAGAGTGTAATGTCCTAATGGGAAAGCAAAAGCTAGACTAGAGAGCAAGAACAAGAGCAAGGGAATAGAGTAATGGAGTTAAAAGGAGGCTAGCTAGGCTAATGGGGGTCCAAAATAAAGAGGGAAGAAAAGGAGAGGCCTTTGAAAGTGGGGGGCATGGGGCCGTGCATATACCTTGCCTCCCTTGTGTTTCGCCATTGTTAATTCGGAGCTGCTTCGAGTAAAGGTGTGAAGTGGGGGCAGCGCATTGTGGCCGCCTGCAATCGATGGGGTTCTGTTTTGCTTTTTCTCACAAAAGCATATTTCTTGAGCTGGGCAAGATAAAGTTTTAGTTATTGGTCACCTGAGCAAACAAACCATTTGATGCTGCATTGCTGCCTGTTTGATGTTTTCTGGATTGTTCGAATAGATACTTGGAATATGCTCTTCCACTCGAACAAGGCTTCTCTGCTCCTTTCTCATGTTCCTATGGCGCGTGGCGCACATCCAGCTGCTCTCCACTCTCTCCTGTGGGCTTAGAAATGCAATCCAATGGAGTGGAGAAATACATGTGTATAGGGGACTGGAATATGGACACAGAACGGGAACAGGGAAGCCATTTCCCTTCCACTCATATTGGTAAGGAGAGAGAGAGAATGATGTTGATCTATTCATCAAGTATGCCTACTCTATGCTTTTCTTGGGCTTGTTTTACACTGGGTATAGTAAGACGCAGCTAATACCATGTGTCACTGTCAATACAGATTTCTGTAATTGGTATAGTAAGACGCAACTAATACCATGTCACTGTCAATATAGATTTCTGTAATCTTGCGCACAAAGCTCGATTAGAAGTATAGAACATGTGAGAACTGAGAGGAAGTGGTATGCAAAATATCAGCAGACGAGAAGTATGCTCTATGGGAACAGAGCAGAGAGAAACTAGCACAAATTGCTTAACCTCGAAAGAGGCAAAAAGAAGCTTGTCTTGTTTCAAAATAAAGACAATGGATGGGGTTAATTAATGGCTAAGGAACGTATGTATATGTATGTACTGACAGAAGCAGCCTGCTACATTAGTTAACAAGAACATTCCTGAGGCCATGGCTTTAGTGCCCTTCTTTGTCGGAGACGAGGAAAGCTGACGCGGCACTGCACATCTTTACATGGATCTTCCTTGGACCGGAGAGAGCACTCTCTCTTCATTCTCCAGGTGTTCTCTAGACTTCACTAACTGATCGAGGCTAGCTGTGTGTTACTGTCGACGAATCAGACAGCGCGGCAAAAAAGAATCTAGTCATCTATATTTGTATTAAGTGATTGATTCATTGCATTACGGATTTTTTTTCATAGGCTTCATGAGCAGATAATTTTGTTCTAGAGTTTACACATGCATACGTGTGCGTCCCCATGTAGCTTTCTTGCAAGCGCATGGTGCACCACCACTAGCTACGCACGACGAGAGGAGCGAAATTATTCTCTTGTGATTCTGGCGTATTATTGTACAGTTGATGAAGTCGTCAGGTCAGGTCAGGATAGCTCAGATAGCTCAGGCCATGTTCGCCGGCGGCACGTTGCTGTCGTAGGACATGACCGGCGTGCCGGTCTCGTCGCTGGGCACGTAGGAGCAGCTTGCCGACGCCTCCACCTGCTCCTGTGCCACCATCCCCTGCTGCATCGTCGGCAGGTACTGGTCGTCCGGGCCCATGCAGTGCTGCATCCAGGAACGACAACAACGAACACGTACGTGAGCTCGCTCATCGCGCGAAATCAATAACTAACGACGTACGTACGCCGCGTTGGCTGTGGTTGGTGTCAGCCGCCCTTTGTGAATCTCTCAATTTTTTAGCTCTAGCTTTAAATAAAATGAATTGGAATTTGATGAACACAGGATGAAACAATGGATGTTTTGACGCTACGTGAACTTGCAGCATTTTCTGTTTTATCTTGCTCCTTAAATAGTGAATTTACATGAAAAACTAAACAAAAATTAGTGAAGGCTATTAAGACCTCCACCATGCACGCTATAACTCCAATGGAAAACCTCCACCATGCACTCTATAACTCCAATGAAAAACGTTTGCACATGGCCAGAGTTAACAATTCTAATGCAGGAAATAAATAACTTAGGCGCAGGATTAAATGATCATGCTAACAATTCTTCCCCTCATCTTGCTGCCGTGTGACGACCTCGACGATGCCCGCCTTCTTGCGAAGTTCATGAAACCTGATGCGCCCGAGTGACGATTAAATGAAGCTCGTTGGAGTCGAGCTCCACCGACTTCGAAGTGGCGAAGATGTTGGCCATTCTTCTGTAGCGCCGTGGTGCCCCGTGATCGTCGTCGACGTCGGGTTCAGCAGTTGGGGGCGATATGAACTCGATGGCGGGTTCCGGAGTGCGTGACGAAGCAGGGTCGTTGGGAGCCGTCGTCTCCAAGTGTTCCGGTGTTGCTGCCTGGCCTCCTGGCGCCATGCTGGATGGCACAGAGGAGGAAACCACCTCGTAGTGGACGGTGAACGAATCCCCCAAGGAGGCCGCAACGGACTCTCCTGAAGCCGTCCAATCCCACTTCGCTGCTTCATCGAACACGGCGTCGCAGGTGACACAAACACGCCGGGACGCCGGGTCGTAAGCGCGATATGCCTTGGCTCCCAGTTCATAGCCGAGGAACACCATGGCCTTACTTCGGTCATCGAGTGTCTTCAAATGCGGTCTCACGTCCTTGACGTAAACAACGCACCCGAACGTCTTAAAGTAATGTACGGTAGGTATTTGACCATGCCATGTCTCATACGGTGTCTTGTTGCGAACACTCTTCGTCGGCGAACGGTTCAGGATGAAGACGGCAGTGGACACCACCTCGCCCTAGAACTCCCCCCGGCATGTCCTTCGCCTTCATCATGCAGCGCGCCATGGCCACAACTGTCTGGTTGTGGCGTTCGACCACGCCGTTCTGCTGAGGGGAGTACGGCGCTGTGAGGTGCCGCTGGACACCCTCGTTGGCGCAGTACAGACCAAATTCCACGAAGGAGAATTCCCCTCCGCGGTCCGTGCGAAGTACACATAGCTTGCGGCCAGTCTCGACCTCGACGCCGGCCTTGAAGCGCTTGATGGTTGCAGGAGCATCACTCTTCACTGCCAGCAGAAAGAGCCACATGTAGTGGGTTAGATCGAGGCGTTCGGACGCACGGTATGCCGTCGCGGCGGGGAACGGCGTTCGCTTCTGCTTGCCGATTAGGCAGCCGTCGCAAACCTGATTTATGCGCTCAAGCTCCTGTAGGCCTCGCGCCATCCCGCGCCGAGCGAGCATGCGAAGTGAATCGAACTTAAGGTGGCCGAAACGCGCATGCCATGTCCAGGCTTCCTCCATGCCCCTCGCCGCGAGGCAAACGAGCTGTGCAATGTCGACGTTGAGCACATAAAGACGTCCGGCGCTCCACCGAACCCAGCATAGCAGCCGGCGTTGGGGGTCGCGCAGTGTGAGGATGCCATTCTCGATCTCCATCTTGCAGCGAGATTCGTCCAGCTGGCCGAGGCTGACGATGTTGCTGCGGAGGCGCGGGATGTAGTAGACACCGGTGAGCGCGCAGTGATCGCCGTTCTTGCAGGCGAAGAGCACAGTGCCGCACCCCTCGATGCGGACTCGCGAGGCGTCGCCGAACTTGACGGAATCGTGCACGCTGGTGTCGAGTTCGGAGAATGCATTCCATGCGCCCGTCATATGATTCGATGCGCCGGTATGCAGGATCCATTCTGGATCAACTGGTTCTCCCTCGTCGTGAAGAGTGACAAGGGTGCGCTTCTCGTTTAAAACGAGTTCGGCGCCTACGAGCTCAAAGTCGACGGCGAGGGAGAGATCGCAGACCTGGGCCATTAACAATGTGGGCTCGTCTTCGCCCTCAGCCTGCTCTGGTTCGGCTTGGAGAAGATTCGCCTGGGCCAACTTCTCACGATCCCGCTTCGCCTTTCGGCACTCCTTGGCCCAGTGGCCCAGTTTGCTGCAATAGCGGCATTTGTCCTTGGAGATGTCGTGGCACGCGGCCTAGGATGGCCCAGACTTTGGTTCCCCGTCACGCCCACGGCTACGCCGGCCGCGCTGGCGTGAACGCGATGTGTTCTCGCTGTTCGCAGCGGCGCGAGAGGCGGACATGCTGGTCTCCTTGGTGTTGTATGCTTGATGTGTGAGATGTGGGGGGGGGGGCAAGAAAAAGGGACAGGGATGGAGATGACCTACTTGGTTTTGTCTGTTTGGAAATGGATTGGTGACGGTGGTGGTGGTCCTTCCCCACGTGCTTCCTCAGTGGTTGACCTTCTCCTTCTTTGATCTCGGTTGGTTCTTGGCTCCTGAGCCACTGTGGTCATGGTTCCCCCCTCTTCTGTCTTCCCCAACTCCTCTCAAATGCCTTCTCCTTCCTGCCTTCTATTTGGTGGTGCCAACTCTCACTCCCTCTCTCGCTCTTGTCGCTGGGGAGAAGATTTGGGGAAGAGAGGTGGAATGGGAGTTGAGTGGGGATGGCGAAGTGGAGTGAGCTCTTCCTCTCTTCTTTGCTCTAGTGGCTTGGTTAAGTAGAGAGTGGACGTGACCTTCTCTCTCGGCTTGGTCATATCCCTAGCCTCCTCTCGTGTTCCTGTGCGTGATGAAAAAGGGATCACCCTTGTACTGTGGTTTGATTTTCTACTATTTAAGGTAAGGTTGGTGAAATTCGAAGTGGGTGCTGGCTTGGTTTTCGTTGGATGCTGAAGCCCACTAAAGCGTGAGGTACCGGTCAGCCCTGGATGGCCTGATATCTTGATTAGCGGTAGGTTTTGGTAATTTAAGCTGGACAGGTTCTGATGACAATGTATTCTTATTTCCCTTTTATTATCTCTTGGATTGTTGTAACCTTGGATTTTTGGTATATCTAACTAATGCAGGTTTCTCAGGGTTGACCCACCCACGACACCTATGATTCAACTATACAACTTGAATGTAACTAAACGTGTATGCATGAAAAAGGAGAATGTATGACGATGAACATGCAATCCTATAATTTTTTACTTTCTACAATTATTCAACTGATGTAATTAATTTAGATTAGTTGAATCACTTTGTGCTCTATGTGTATTCGAGTGTTGTAATAATTTTCTTCCGGTTACACAGTGATGTAGTTTAATGTGTTGTAATTACATCTTTTATTTCTTGTTATGCGGATAGGGATCTGGTGGCTGAAGTCTTTCAAGGTGTTCTTGGGGCCTGGAGTGGACGGAGGGAGTATGTGTGTATCTGGGTTGGTTCACAACATTGTTTGCAGAATTCTTTCTGGTACATCATGTAAATAGTAGTGTATACACGCCATTAGTTGGCTTAAAATTTAATGTGTATACCTTGATTGGATTTTGTTCATATCATATGGAAATCTAATTACTGCATCCTACTGCACATTTTGTAACACATCTGCTGTTCCTGGCGAAAGTCACAACCTTTTTTTCATTTTGTTATGTTGGGATTTCATTAATAGTAACTGCTTTTTCTGCTTTATGCAAATAATTGGTAAACTGAAAGTTGCCATGTGAATCACCGTCTGCAAAATGACAGCGATTTTGTGAAGCCAAGTGAACTTTGTTTATCCAAGTGAACTGCCACCCTCTTCTGTTGCGGTTCCGTTCAGCTGATACTAACGCAAAATAATGTCTGAAATGTTTATCTAATCCCATTAATCCAGCATGGCATCATCAACAGGTTTTCTTATATTTTGAGCTGAAAACAAAGTACAAGGGTAGAAAGGAGTAGAGAATTCTCACCGTCGAACTCGTATGAAGCGTAGAGCCCCTGAAACTGAATGTACGTCAGGCGTTGAGGACGACGGACAGGAAGGCGAGGCGCTTTGCCCCTGTGGCGGTGAATGAGGAGGAGGGCGCCTCCTGGACGGCGAGGGTGAAGAGTCGGGTGATCGATCTCTCCGGCTGAGGCGTGGGCCCGAGACAGCAGTGGGTGGGTTCGACGGGGACGTCAGCCTTGGTTACGTCCCAAATATTTATTATTCTTCTTCTAACTTGAAGGCCCACGGGAAAGCCTAAAACAACGTGAAGCCCCCAGGAAAACCCATTATAGGCCCATCAGAGCCAGCTAAAGCCCACTCGCGCGATCACATTACAAAAATACAAAAATACTTTTGCTTCTAAGAAACAGCAAGGTGGCCTATTAGCTCAGTTGGTTAGAGCGTCGTGCTAATAACGCGAAGGTCGCAGGTTCGAGACATGCATGGGCCAATTTTTTTCCCAATATCTCGTAATTACATGGCGTTACTTGAAAAATGGTGTGGCTCTTTGTAAAAAAGAGAGAGAAAACAAACAACAAGGAACATACCAAAAAGTATACAAAAACCCTACTTAATCGTTTATATTGTAACTTTCGATGACACTAAACAAATTGATTACTCTTTTATCATATTTTTCATTCAAAGGAAAATCACATAGTCAAAATTATAAAACAAAGCACTTAATATTCCCTAGAGGCCTAGACGCTCCCTTAATTTATTTGCATGGTTCGGGAACCTCTTGTAGCACTACAACGTGCCATAGAGACCATGCATGCGTGATGCGTATAGTTAGCCATACTCTCGGGGCATGTAACATCCTGAAAATTTAAAATTTGAAAATCTGAATTTCTTGAATTATTTTTGCAATATATTCTATTGGAATTTGGATTTCATGGAGTTTTCCTGACTTTGATTGAGGTTCTAAAAATTTAAGAAATTCATAAAAGACAAAGACAAACATTAGTAATACCAAAAAGTGAATATGCAAATAATAGAAAACTAAAATCTTAAATACTAATCTGGAAAGATGATTCAGTAAAAGGAGGGAGAAACTTGAACTAAAATATAAAATTTCATTTTGAAAATAATAGTATAAAAGGGCAACAAAAATAAATATATAAATTATGTGCAAATATACACAATAAACAAAAAGATAATAAAAAAAATGTGTATTCGGCCGACCGAGCGGCCGGCCCAATCTTCTCCTCCCTGCGCACGTGCACGGCCCAGCGCCCACCCGCGCGCAGCCCGCCCGCGCCCCCTTTTCTCTGGCGCGTGGCCCCGTCTCCACCGCGCCTCCCATTGCTGCGGTCGCTGCGCTGCGGGTCCCGCCCCTCACTCTCTTTTCCTCCCTGCCCGCGGGCCCAGGCTCTCCCGCACCCCTGCTCCCCTTTTTCCCCTGGCCAGCGGGCCCCACCCCACGCCCGCGTCTCTTCTTCCTCCTCCCCCGACTCTTTCTCTCTGCGCGGAGGACAGCGTCCTCGCTCCCCGTGGCGCGCATGCGCAACCATCGCCGGCCGCGCTCGCAGCTTGACCTCATTCACCCTGAGTCGTCCCATCGACCCGAGCGGCGCACCCGCACCCGCCCCTGGTTTCGTCGCCTCCGCCCCCGGTTTCGCCCACAGCTCCGCGCCGTCGGCTCCGCCCCGTCGCGCTCGTCAGCCACGTGGCGCCAGTCCTCTGCCGCTCAGAGCGTGCGCAGCGCAAAGCTGCAGCCAGCAGCGTAACATCGCGCCCGACCGCTTTGCAGAACCTACCCCTGCCCCGTCGCGTCGCCGCCTGCCCCGCCATGACCACACGGCCACCCCGCCTGTTGCCAGCGCCAACCGGCCGCCTATAAAAGGCGCTGAGCCCTCCATTGAGCTCCCCACGCCGCCCTCTTCGCTCCCTCAAAGGTAATTGAGCCCCCATGCCCCGTAGCCACCAGTGAGCCGCCTCCTTCCCCAACTCCGGCCACTCGGCAATCCGCCGCTTGGAGCCACCCCGAACCAATTCCTCTAGGCCGGAGCTTCCTTGGGACGTCGCGAAGCTATTCGTGTCCTCGGTCGAGCTCCTCCCCGCCTCTCCTGCGCCGGCGCCGAAGCCTTTCCCAAGCCGCCGCCGCTCGTCGCCTGTCCGCCTCGGGTCTCTTCAGTCTCCGCCGACTTCACCGTAGACATCCCCGTCACTCCAGGAACGTATTTTAGCACTCCCTGACTCCACTTCGGCCGCCCCTCGCCGCCGGCACCGCCGCCCCGAGCCTCCTCTGCTCCGACGCCCACACAGCCGGTTCAATTGGATTCGTTCGCCCTCTCCATCAGGTAACCCTAGTTGGCCGAACGGCTAGCACCGCCCGTACTCATGTGGCCCGCCCGTGTTCGAGTCTGTTGGACCGCAGTGAGTGGTTGGGGAATTTCCCCATTTTTGCTAGTAGCTCCCACTGACATGTGGGCCATGCCCCATTTATTTAAATAATAGCCGGGCCCACTTGTCATAGGCATAGTGCCTGAGAGATAAAAGAAAAGAATGAATTAAAAATAGGAAGTGGACCCACCTGTCAGATTTAACATTTTCTGGACTTAATTAGACTGAGAACTTTAAATGGGTGTAATTTATTCATTTCAACTCCAAATCGAATGAAATAAATTTCTAAATTTATCTAAATTCAAGATCTATTCAAGGGAACTGAAACCATTAATTTTAGAGCTCAATTGAATTTTTGGTGATATTTAATGTGGTTTGCATAAATAAGTTGAAAAGACTAAATATTAGTTAGGACATTGATAAAGGGGAACCACTTTGGCTAAACATCCAAACTTAGTAAAGATGCTCTTAATCATAATTAAAACATATGTTCAAAATTTAACATGCTAACACCTAATAAATCTCAGTGACGTATCTTATTAAATAGAACAATGGAATACCACCTTGTACAAAAGATCTCTGCCTAGATAAATGAATCGAACACAGAGCTAAGCCTAAGACTAGCTAAGGTATGAGCAAGCTAATAATGGTACCACTAATTAAGTCTTAACACTAGCTTTTGTACATAATAAAAATTAAGTACAATGGTATATAGAGCAAGCCAGGACCCGAATCAATGGATCCTAATTCAACTTAAATTTAGCCTAGCTATGAATGAAGATATATAAAATATGGTAATGGGATTATTAGGGATTTAAATTTTAATATAAGAATAAATGTTGAGCCTTTGCTTTTTATCTTAATCTAATTAGTAAGTAAAAGCCTATACCAGAGATTATTCTAAAAAATTAATAAAGATATCCAAGTGTTATAATACCTTTAACTAAAAGATTTATAGAATAAGTACAGATCTCATCCATCAATCCAGTTTGCCTTTACCATAACCTAAGTTACAAGGAATACATACCCAGCCAGTCTCGCACTTCGATACATAGGTCCAACCCGACTAATGGAACTTCCTTGATAAATACGAAAATAATAAAAGAGATTATTAATACAAAATCAAGTTATCATATTCTACCACCGACCTCGCAACAAATCATCCTAATCACTCATAATATAGCTAAATTGAGTTCACTTGGATTTATTTGGATTTTTTGAGTTATTTGCCCTTATTTGAATTCAGTTGCTTAGTACGTAATTAGAAATTGGAGTCCGGAAGATTCTATGGATCAAGCGAGACCGAGATTGATGAAGACCAGGAATTAAAGATCATCGTATGAGACAACTTCGTGTGAGCTCAAGACCGCGGTAAACCGCGCCAGGCGAGTCAATACTTTGATCATGTTGAACCTACGTTTTCTGCAAATTATTTTTGTTTAAATTATCAAATTGCATGCTGTTATGATATATGCAAATACATGTTAATTCAAGATTCTAGTTATATCCCATTGTGTACCTGGTTAATATTACCCCTCCTTTGAAATATTGAACATGTGAACATTGTCGCCCTAGCACAAATTATAATAGTAACCTTTCGAAAATAAGTCCGTAATTATATGCCATGCGTAGTATTGTTTAGATACTCATGGGCGCGAGAGCGCCCAAGCATCACTTTTAATCATGAGAAAAATTTGGTTGGGGCAGTCATGGTGGTAATGACTGATAAATGTTGGATATGATTATTTTATGTTTCCAAAACCCCCAACATGCTTAAATATCTGGGCGGATGGTTCGGGGGTATGGTGCAGTGGTGCACGAGAGTGTGGTTTGTGGTAGAACCGCCCAGATACCACTAAGGACTGAATCTTGTCATGTCAACCCGTGTAAAACAGTACAACCACAAGTCTGTAAAATACAACTTGGCTTAGTAGATTTACCGGACCCTGAAAGTCATCCTTCCAGGAGGAGGTGTGGGATAGTGCAAGCGGCAGTCTGTGTGACGGCTTGAATGGGACACCCGTGGAAGGTGAAGTTCTGCTGTGGCGGGCTAGCAGGGGTGGGGAGCCAGCTGCTAGACGTTCAGAAGGAGAACATCCCGCACAACGTATGGGACCCACCGCAAGTGGGAGCGACCCATAAGGTGAAATGATGGAAGGGGCGAGGTATCTTGAAAAGTTATTATGATGGTCTGCTCAACCACACGTCTAAGGAAACGTGTGGGGCAATGAGTTGATTATCTCTTGTGGTGAAAGTGTACAAACTCTGCAGAGTCAAAACTATTCGAATAGCCGTGCCCACGGTCAAGGGCAGACATGGGAACTTAACTGGATATAGTTCTGTTTTAAAAACATTGGAAACTGGGAATGGAAACTTGAAGGGCGAAGGACTGCCCTGGTTTGGAATTGTCCTGGGTGTCGTCCCAGTGGTAAGTTAAGCGGCTATAACGCTGAAGAAATTGCTATATGGTGCAGATGCCATGTAACGGTGGATGGAATCTGAATCGATATTAATAATGCATTTCCTTATACATTATGATTTGGTTCAAATTGCTAGGTCTTAGGGATTTTTAAGTAATTGTATTCAAAAGCACTCTACGCAAATATAAAATAACCCGAGCCTTCCTTTGATAAGCCATGCATACTATTTAATTGCATTCTGTGTATTGGCTCGCGGAGCACGGGGTCGGAGTGCTCATGCTCGGTTTTGCGACAAAATTCAGAATCGGGAATCAAATCACCTCGCCTCAGCAACAAGATTGGACAAGCTGGCCGAGAAGATGACGATGTCAAGGACTAGGTCGCGAACCTCCAGTTGGCTGCCTGTGGGCATGTCCTGAAGGTCCCACCTGTGTGCTTCGTTCTTCCGCTGCTGCAATTTATCGATTTCGGCCTAATCGGCCCATGTGTAAGTTTACTATTATATTTACGCTTCTGCATGATATGTACTTTGATATTCAGAACTGTAATCTGTGAGCACTATCTACTGATCCAGGGAATAGTGCGGTGGAATCACAGAAGATTCCGGATTGTAAAATCTGGGTCTGACAGGGCAACACCTTCTGCTCTGCTGATAGCATCCGCTGATCTCCTTTTGCTTGCACCTCTAATAATACACGTCGGTTGTCTCTTATCAATGACATGTAGAATTTGTAATTAAGGTGGATAAGAGAGAAAGAAGAAAGAGAGAAAGGTCATCCTCTCCACACGTGACGGCCGCAGCACAAGAAACAAGGCATAAGAGACGATGCATTGCGTTGTTAGAGAGCAATCATCGTTTCGTTACATGTTTTTCGGAGTGAGCCCAGATCTGACGTAGATGAATTCCCTTGCACAAAAAGGATTTCAGTTACACACGAAGGCATTTTCTTCGGTGCACATGTTATCCTTTCGCGCCTCCACTACCCCAGACAACGCTGCCACCACCAACCTAGATTCTTCGTCGCCTCCTCCTCCCCTACCGCCTCCGCCTCCTCCTCCCATACTGTCACCACCTCCCCAACCTAAGCCTCCCGGTAAAGATCCAGCGCCGCCTCCTCCTTCGGTTGCCTCCCTGCACAAATCTGGCGCCACCTTGTTCTCCATCCCCCTCGTGGCACAGATCCATCACCGCCTCCTCCTTCAGCTGCCTCCCCTCACAAATCCGACACCGCCTCGTCCTCCAGCTGCCTCATCCTCCATCCCTCTCCCGACATAGATCCGGCTCTCGCGGTGGTGGCACTACTGCTGTCGCTGGCGACGGCGGCAGACATATCGATCATTTTGTATGGGGAGAGGAGTGAGGAGGAGATGAGGCGGATGTACGAGGAGTGGATGGTGCGGCACGGTCGAACCTACAACGGCATCAGCGGGGAGGAGCGCCGGTACCAGGTGTTCAAGGACAACCTCCGCTACATCGACTAGCACAACGCTGCTGCTGACGCGGGGGTCCACTCCTTCTGTCTTGGCCTCAACCGCTTCACCAACCTCACCAACGAGGAGTACCGCGCCACGTACCTTGGTGTCAGGACCAAGCCGCAAAGGGAGAGGAAGGTCAACGCCAGATACCGTGCCACTGACAACCAGGAGCTACTGGTTGCCGAGGTTAAGGACCAGGGTAGTTGCGGTAAGCACCCATCAAATCCATTTTTGCTACTTCTCATTTTCTTTCTATTGATGGATTTTTGCTTCGCAAGTGAAGATTTTTGTGACTAGTTTATTTCCGCTTGTGGAAGGATCCTTGATTAGTGATAATTTATCAAATTGCAGTAGTTTTTAGGATCCACATGAACAGCACTAGGGAGTTTGTGGAGGGAGTGTTTGAGCATTAACTTAACTTGGTAGAATGTAGCCTTGCCTCGCAAAAGGTGCAGCACAATACTCTGAAATGTGAAGATGAACCTGTAGGTGATAGAAAAAAGGCAGTTAGCAAGCTCACCGAATAGATCATAGAAAGAATTAGCTCAGATGGCAGAGGTGCTCTTATCATTGACTATGGCAAAAATGGAAGTCTTCGATAGTCTTCAGGTTTGAATTTTAAAATTTGTTTCACTACAGTTGAGATGAGGTCAAGATGTTGTTGACTGTCTCATGTGTACAAAGCTCAGGCCAATCCTGGTCTAGTACCTCTCTTAACATAAAATTTTGAAGTCTTTGATGCTCACATAATACCTAAATTCAATTCCTAAATATGTACATTATTTGGTTTTTGTCTGATGTGCTTACAAAGAGAATTATCTCATTGACCGTTTCTTTTACTATATCTTTTGAGTAAGATATCTTGAATGAATGGCTGGGCACTAAGAAACAATAATATATGCAGGCAATCCATAAACACAAGTTTGTTCACATATTAGATGACCCTGGTTCTGCTGATCTGAGCGCCTATGTTGATTTTGCTTCAATCAAGCATTCGGCCAAGGAAGTTTCAGGTTTGCATGCACATTATTAGCTGGTATTGTTGCTACTTTTCATGGTAAGACAACCATTTTCTTACTAGAGTTATCTTGTGATTTTTGTAGATGATATTTCTATCCATAGGCCAATGACTCAGTCCCAATTCTTGGGTTCTCTTGTTATAAACTTTCGGGCTTCTGCAAAATTGCACTAAGTAGCAGGTTGGGTCTATGAGAACAGGTTACAGGCATTCATGCCAAAATATCACACAAAGAGCCACAAAGATGTAGTCTAGTATTGGCCACTATATTTTATATGTTCGTATAAGAATTAAAAGCTTGTGTACTCTCTTAAAGACAACTCAAAAGATATGTTATTGGAGAGGTTGTCTTAGTATTGTCTTTAGATAATGTGGAAATCTTAGAGACAACCTAAGAGACAAATCCGTCGGGGTTGGTTGCGAGCAGTTGCGGTGGCAGCCGTCGAGGCCGGGGCGCTGTGACGACTTTGGTGGATGACGCCGTCGCAGTATCAGGTGGTGGTGCCAGACGTCCTTGGAGCGGCGCAACGGCCTTCGGTGTCTGAGCGGCGAGCGCTTCGGGCGCGAGTGCTTCAGGCACGGGCACGGGGCACCGGACGGCTGAGGGCGGCACGTGGGACGCTGCCGTGGCAGTAGCTAAAAAAAGCCAAGCGGTGGTGAGCAAGATGCCTACGTGCGTGTCTTCGGGCGCACGGCGGCGGCAGCCGGCTTCGGGTCCGTCGGCTTCAGGCACGGCGGTGTCGGCAGGTTCGCCGGTGGATTCGGGCGTAGAGATGCGGAGGCGGCAACTTCGGGCGTGCCGGTGGTCGAGCACGGAGGCCGCGTAGTCAGCAGCCGCAGCGATGGCTGCTAGGAGGCCGGGCGGTGGCGGCTTCGAGTGGCCATGGGCACAACGGCGCGAGGTGGCCGGCGTTGGGAGAGGCTGAGCGTGAAAGGCGGCCGTGGCGATGGCAGTTGTTGGCAGCGGCTTTGGGCGTCCATGGGTGCGACAGCCATGGGCTCGGGCGCGGTGGCGGCTTCGGGCGGCTGAAGATCGGCGCTGTGGCGGCATCGTGATTCTGGGCGAGTATGCGGGATGCGACTTCGGGCGGCGGTGGCCGACGCTGCTTTACCGGCAGCAACCTCCCCCAAATCACAGTGCCAAACCGAGTGCATGTATTCCCAAGCAATCTGGATTTCTAATATGAGCATGTATTCTGATCTTGAAGCTAGGTAATCAATCTACTTGATTTTAGATCTAAACGCAAATTTCAGTTCAATCTACTGCTAGGAATGATTCCACAAGATTGATATAAATATAGCATTGCTAGAGAATATGGAATTAATCTAGATTGTAACATGAACATCAATGCATAATAGATTGATTTGTGATTTGCATACCGTGCACCTTGTAGAGTGGGTCGTGCTGATAACGTGTTAAGAAATCGATGTAGAACAGATGAATGGTAATGCAATTCACGCAATCAATCATCAAGAACGCAATAGATCAAACATAGGAGACACCAACGAGAGAGAACACCAGAATAGTCTTTATTAATTTTCAGATCTCTTTACACGGTATAACGCCTCTCTATTTATAGCCTAAGCCTACCAAAAGTAGTTCTGGTATTTATCCACACTAAAACCTTCTAGATATCATAACACTCCTATCTCTCGGCTTCGGGTCTGCCCACGGGATAGCCGTGGACACCTTGGGCTGACGTGGAGGCAGTCAACAGGGTCAGCGTCGTCCGACTCGGATCGTACGTGGAGTTCTGGTTCGGGGGCAAGTCCAATGAGTGCGGCAAATTCGGATACAACTCGGCGGCGGGCATGAGATTTTCTCTCTTTCTTGGCATGATCGAGTACTTGAGTACTTGCAATGCTCGATAGCACTCCTTCCCTCCGGTGACAGCAGCGAAGTCTTGGACATTGACACGTTTATAAAACATAATTTTAACCATTAGAAATCTACTGCTATCATTTTGTGTATCTAATTTAACTGTTTATAAAAATATCGATGGCCAAATATTATAAAATTTGAATGCATGGATCAAAAACATCACTCTCCTGTGTCTAGAGTAACAGCTTGGTGGAAGCATCATTGGAAAGAATTATCATTGAGCTTCCAGATGGGATCATCATTAGGTATTTAGTGCATGACAAGTTGTTGACAATTATGTTGTCTCGTCGTAATTTCAACACTAGATTTATCCAACTGGTAATGTTATTATACCAGATCGATCTGTATTCTTCAAGCTTCGCCATCGTATCCAGCTTTTCTTAGCGTGTCACGTCGCCAAAAAACGATAAGCGTATCAAGAAGTACACAGAATTGCCCAAAGCACGGTCCGGTAGGCGCGATCGGGTCCTTTGGGTATGTTTGGTTGCCTGCATGAGCTGATGCAGCTGCATGAACGTGGCCAGACTGAGTAGAGAAGGTCCTTAGCCGCGTTTCTCCTCAGCATGGCTCCAGTTGATTTTTTGCATCTGCTCGTGCAGACTCTCACCCCAATGCAGACAACCAAACATCATCACCCCGCATGCGCTGGTGCGAACCACTCCGATGCAGGCAACCAAACAGCCCCTATGTTGCTAGTTTGCTACGTGAGAATCGATTGCATTAGGCCATACGACTATTGGCTTTTTGTTCAAAGAAATCAAACACTATATAACAGGTGATTTCTCAAAACGATTTCTCTATTTTTCTCATTTTATTTCGTTTTAAAAATAGGTTAGAGGTAACGGACATATCACATATCATATTCCTTTTGTTACTATCTTATATATATATATATATATATATATATATATATATATATATATATATATATATATATATATATATATATATATATATATATATATATATATATATATATATATATATAGGGAACGTATCTAGTGCTAATGCACTATTCGGTGCTAACATGTGAACTCCGCGTGTGGACCATCGGATGCACCTCAAACGGCCTAGATCCTTGAAGGTGGAAGCACCCAATCCACTTAAACGTTTTTGCAAACAACACCCTACCGGTTCGCACTGTTTTTTCCTCCCCGCCTCCCCGTTCCCCTCAGCGCGACGCCTGACATCCTCGTCGCCTGATCTGCCGCTCACGCCCTCCTCGCGCGACGGCGCCTGTCTCCCTCGCGACCCGACGTTCCGCGCCGTTTGGAATCACCCCGTGCCATCCCCGCGCCGTTTGGAATCACCCCACGCCGTCCCGCGCGAGCTACCTGATTGTGCCATCCCGCGTCCCGTTTGCAATCAGATCTAGCGATCTGTCTGTGTGGAGATACATCCGATTCAGGTACAGCACTATTTTTTTTTGCATGCATGTCCCGCGCGAGCATCCAGATTGGGTACAACACTTTTGTTTTTTGCTCCGTTTTTTGCTGATCTTCAACTCATTCTGATTTAGACCTCAATTCAATTTTTCTCGTTCGGGTAAAGCTAAAAAGTCCACTGACAAAGGTAACTTCGCTAAAAAGCTTGCCGGATGCAGACTATATTCATATATTGTCATCAAGGTTGGCCAGACCAATGAATCAAATGTTAGTTTTTGTGACAGTAGAATAAATTGCAGAACAGTAGATGATCTGATAGACAAACAATTAAATTACAAGATGAACCTCAGACAATTAGTGATCACAAATTTTGAAAAGATCCAACCAGATCATAACAAACGAGAGGTTGGCAGAATCTGATCTAGACTTTCAGATGGGATACAGTCAATTATCTGCATCAATTATCTGTGTCATATTATGTTAGGAAATGTATGTTTAGCAAATATTACATACATACAAAAAGGAACTTCTTGTAAGTTGCTGCCATTGTTACCCCATGACCATTGCCCAGTCAAAACAACATGCCATAATTTGGTCCCATGACCATTGCCCACTCCAGGACCATGCCAGAAAATTTCTCCCTGTTGCACACACACTGATTTCAACTCGGTTATTAAGCAAGCATATAGTCATGCTTCTTGTTTCTAGCACACCCGAATCCCCTGCTTGCTGCATACAACAAATTGCTTCAAGCTTACATTTTTCAGAAAAAAAGTTCAAGACATACACCGCGTTGCTAAGGCCTGAACGCATACAACTGTAAATGGTGAGCTCGACTTAATTATATAAGACTATTTGCACTTACAAGTTTACATCTGGCATGTATCTCTAACAAACATTTTCACGCTCGTTAAGAAGAACTAATATTGGTAAAGCTTCAGATCCAATTTATGTGGCACAAACCAGTAACCTCAACATTACACAGTAACCTCAACAAGCTTCAGATCCTATGAGTCATGCATCGATGACTGATGAATGAACATGAGTAAAGAGAGGATACAACGGCTGCCTGGGGGTCCTTGATTGACTTCACAATATCAACGGCTTCCTGATTCTTCATTACCTTCATTCAGCAAAGGTGTAGGTTTAGGAACTGATTTGCAAACATATTTTTAAGAACTGTATTCTCAAATACAGGTGAATCACCCTGGAAACAGAATCATACGATAAACAAACAAGAAACTAGAAGATGTACAACTCTAACTAACTGCTGGAAACAGAATCATACGATAAACAAACAAACAAGAAGCAGCAAACATATTTTTGGGATCTTGTTTAACCTTTTTGGGGTGGGAGCAGCAGAGGAGGGCATTGCCGACGACACTGCTGGGAAGGTGCGGAGGGAGGCGGCGGGGAGGCTGGTGAGTTCGGATCCGGTGGCATCGTCCACCAGCAGGGTTAGATCCAGCAGTATGGAGGCTGGGGAGGTCGGATCTGGGCGCCGTTCTCGTCTCCGGTGACAGGATCCGGTCATCTTCCTCGACAGGCACCAAGAGGGAGCGCGGAGGAGGGCAGCGGCGGAGGGGCTCGGCGCGGAGGGGCAGCGACGCTGGGAGATTGCAGACGGCGTGGAACGGCGCGGGGAGATTGCAGACGGCACGGATCCTGGTCTTCGCGCGAGGGATTACAGGCGCCGTCGCGCGAGGAGGGCGTGAGCGGCAGATCAGGCGACGAGGATGTCAGGCGTCGCGCTGAGGGGAACGGGGAGGCGGGGAGGAAAAAACAGTGCGAACCGGTAGGGTGTTGTTTGCAAAAACGTTTAAGTGGATTGGGTGCTTCCACCTTCAAGGATCTAAGCCGTTTGAGGTGCATCCGATGGTCCACACGTGGAGTTCACATGTTAGCACCGAATAGTGCATTAGCACTAGATACGTTCCCATATATATATATATATATATATATATATATATATATATATATATATATATATATATATATATATATCTTTTCCTTACTTTTCACACTATCTATCTATCTTTTCTTTTAAACACTACTTCTTTCAATCATTACTATTTATTTTTAATTAAAAAAATATTAATCACAGTTAAAAATCATCAATACAAACTGTTGTAGGGTGGCCCAACCCCCCGTGACTGGGCCATGCAACTAGTTCAACATGTAATAGGCCCAATAGTGCAGAGGAATATACCAATGTAAACATACCAGTGTACCCCCATCCTTTGTAAATACTAAGGGGTAGAATGGGGATTTCCTATTCTACCCCACTCATATATATATATATATATATATATATATATATATATATATATATATATATATAAGCCCCAGGAGGGGCAAAGGGGGACATCTCTCTCATTCTTACTCAACTCCCCCACACAGACCTGGCTCCTCTCCTTCCACTAGTCCTCCTCCTTCTCTGTTTGGCTCATAGCCACAACAGATGGCGCCGTCCGTGGGGACTGGATGAAAGGTCGCTTAAGGAGCTAAGAGTTTTTCTTGGGAGCACACTGCCCCCTTCGTGGCATCTGTGCCATCCTACAAACTTCATCCTCAGATAAGTAGTTTGCTTGCCAAGAATTTAAAGTATATTTCGCCATGTTTTGTAGATAGTGTACTGAGTAGATCTACTCGAATCGCCCGCTCGTAGGTAGAATATTGAGTAGATCTAGTTGAATCGCCTGTTCGTAGATGGCATATTGAACAGATCTAATCGAATCATCCTTGGATGGCCTGGTGGCACGATCCTTCTGGCTAGGGTGGGATGATGCAGGTACTTCGCGTAGGCAACGAAGAGCTTCCGCATCGAGCCTTCGCGCTACCTCGGCCTCCGCCTTCGCGTGCTCGGCTCCGCCCTCAGACCTCAGCCCCGCTCCGGACCTCGTCGCGTGTCGAGGGTCTTCAGTGCGAGGTGGCCTGGGGAGTGTAGTGGTTCTGCGTTGCCAGCGAGAGCTCAGTGGTGTCATCGCGCCCGTAACCAGAAGGTCGCTTTGTATCCTTCACGTGTACTTGCATGATACAGCCAAGTATTTACCTATGCATGCGTACATGAAATCTCGACTCAGGCATGCGTACGCGAATTAGCCACCTTGCGTGCATTCAAAAATCCTTCCAAGGGTCCATCCGTATGCATGCATTCAACACATCCATCCAATAGCATCCATGCATGTATGCGTCCAGAGCAAGGGAAGCATCCAAAGTTCACGTATGTGTGCATGCATATCCATACGCATGCATACGTATGAAGAAGGTTCACGTCTCCGCCCACGTATGCTCGAGGACGTTCTCGGTTTCGGGTCGCCTCTGCGCCCGCGCAACGGACCTCGTCTCCGGCCTCTGCCTCCAGGCTTCGCCCGCCTTTGCGCGCCCAGGGACGCCGCGTTGTCGAAGACCACCTCGGAGTCTCCTCGCTCGTGGCCTCCGTGCAGTTTCGAGTCTCCGCTTGCAGGCGCGCGAGGTGAGCAGGCGACTCTCCTCCGAAGCAGGCCACGTCTCCGCGTTGGAGGCGTTAGCATCTCCGCCCCAGCAACGAAGCGGAGCTGGTCCACGCTGCGTCCCCTCCGCCTGGTCCCACGTCGCCCGTCTTCCCTCCGCCGCCGGCTCGACGTGCACGTACAAGGCCTCGTCGAGCCCCCGGCTTCGCCTTGCGTCCGAAGCCGCCGCGGCGTCGAGTCCACGAGCGCTTCGCCTGGCGCCCAGCTCCGATCGGATTACGCGAAGCCAGCACCGTCCCGAGACCTCGTCCGGCGGCCTCGACTCCGCGCATCCTCGCGCAGTCCCGTGACTTCCGCGGACTCCGCGCCGCGCCAGCGAGCCCCCGCATAATTGACTGGGCTGTGATCCACAAAGACGGGGCCCGGCCTCCGCTGGCGGCAACGACCGCTGCAGTCCGCGCCGAAGAGAGACGTGCAGGGCTTCGCGTGCTTCGCTTCGCCGAGGTCCGAGCTGGCCACGCCTACCTCATCGCGGCTTCGCCACTGCAACGTCGCAACTACAACCTCGGCGGCATGGGTTGCAGCGCTGGCTCCGCCCTCCGTCGGCCTCGCCAAGCACCCGCTCCAGTCAGCAACGATGTACCTTCGTGGCGTGGAGGTGCGGCTCAAGGAAGTGGCACCCGCGTCATCGAACACCGCCTCGGAGCCCTCGCGAGCGTCAAGCGCTTCGCCGCGTCGGACATCTTCACAGCGTCATGTCTGCACTCGTCTCCGCGTCAACTCCGCATCGACTCCAAAGTCCAAACCGCAGGCCGTGCCACGCCGAAGTCTCCGTCGAGTGATGTCGCTGCGCGTTGGCCAAAGACTCGATGCCTCCGCGTGCTGGCCGAAGACTCGATGTCCCGCTCGGGGTCCGTGCCGACGCGAGGTCCCCGGTCGCCGAAGCCCCCCGCTCGGAGTCCACGCAGGCGCGTCTCCGAAGCTTATAATCCAGCATGCATTCAAGCTATACATCTAGATATCCATCCGAAGGTCTGCACGCATGCCCTTGAGTCTCCATCCAGGCATCCGCGAAGTGCCTGAAGTCTCTCTCTTCCCGTCTACCCGCAAGCTAGCTGGAGCGCCAGCCGACGTTCGACTCCGCGCCTTGGCCGCGCCTCCGGGCCGGCGAGGTCCTCTCCGAGTTCGGCCACGTACCTAGGTGAGGTCCGGTGAGGCCTCCCCCGAAGTTGGCGGCTCCCCAGGACGCACTGAACTTCGACATCGGCGCGGACAGGCAGGGGCGTCGCGTCCGCCTTACCCCTGTGCTCGCCCTCTTCCGCGACGACCTTGGCCTTCGCCTCGCCTTATTAGCATGGTACGTGGTTACGTACAAACCTTTGATAATCCCCGCTGCATTCCTAGTGTGCATGGCTTTAAGGAAGCGGTTGTGCATCATAGTTATTACGGCTGCAGTTTTATTCTGAGAGCATTTAATTTGGCCGTGTTTGCTTCTTCGGGTTTGGCCTGTTCTGAGCCACCGTAGTATCAAATGCTTTTCCCGTGCGGCATTCTGGAGTGCTTTGTTGTTGCAATTCTTCGGCCATCTCTTTCATGCCTCTGTTTTGGTCCTCGTTTTGGATTTAAATCGCACGATCGCCTCGAGCGTCGGCGTAGTCTACGGACTTTAAATAAGACGTAGCGTTGAGCTCAGCTTCCGCAAGCGCGAGTCTACAAACTAAAAATTAAGACGTAGCGTCGAGGTCCGCCTCCGCACGCACCAGTCTACGGACTTTAAATAAGACGCAACGGGGGACCCCTCCGCGCGCACTCTACGGAGTATAATAAGACGTAGCGTCGAGGTACGCCTCCGCACGCACCAGCCTACGGACTTTAAATAAGACGTAGCGTCGAGGTCCGCCTCCGCACGCGCGAGTCTACGGACTATAAATTAAGACGTAGCGTCGAGGTACGCCTCCGCACGCACCAGTCTACGGATTTTAAATAAGACGTAGCGTGGAGGTCCGCCTCCGCACGCGCGAGTCTACGGACTATAAATTCAGACGTAGCGTCAAGGTACGCCTCCGCACGCACCAGTCTACGGACTTTAAATAAGACGTAGCGTCGAGGTCCGCCTCCGCACGCGCGAGTCTACGGACTATAAATTAAGACGTAGCGTCGAGGTCCGCCTCCGCACGCGACAGTCTACGGACTATAAATAAGACGTGGATGTTGTTCCCACGCACTCTACGGAGTATAAAAATTGCGACCGTCCGAGACACAAGGGAGTGCCTCGCTTTAAGCGGCGCACCACTTGGATATCGCGCACTCGTGCGCGTTGCACCAGGGAGTGCACCGTGACTTTTTCAACGTAGGGGAACGGCGGCGACACCTCCCTACCTCAGCGTGCGTAGCGCCCTCGGCCTACGCCGCAAGCGCCCGCTTTGCGCGGGCACTCTTTTTCGAAGGTAGGGGAACGGCGGCTTCGCCTCCCTACCTCGGCGTGCGTAGTGCTTTCGGCCTACGCCGCGAGCGCCCGCTCTTCGCGGGCACTATTTTCGAAGATAGGGGAACGGCGGCTTCGCCTCCCTACCTCGGCGTGCGTAGTGCTTTCGGCCTACGCCGCGAGCGCCCGCTCTTCGCGGGCACTATTTTCGAGGTAGGGGAACGGCGGCGACGCCTCCCTACCTCAGCGTGCGTAGCGCCCTCGGCCTACGCCGCAAGCGCCCGCTCTTCGCGGGCACTATTTTCGAAGGTAGGGAACGGCGGCTTCGCCTCCCTACCTCGGCGTGCGTAGTGCCTTCGGCCTACGCCGCGAGCGCCCGCTCTTCGCGGGCACTATTTTTGAAGGTAAGGGAACGGCGCCTTCGCCTCTCTACCTCCGCGTGTGTAGTGCCCTCGGCCTACGACGCAAGCGTCCACTCTTCGCGGGCACTCATTTTCGAGGTAGGGGAACGGCGGCGACGCCTCCCTACCTCAGCGTGCGTAGCGCCCTCGGCCTACGCCGTAAGCACCCGCTCTTCGCGGGCACTATTTTCGAAGGTAGGGGAACGGCGGCTTCGCCTCTCTACATCGGCGTGCGTAGTGTCTTCGGCCTACGCCGCGAGCGTCCGCTCTTCGCGGGCACCATTTTCGAAGGTAGGGGAACGGCGGCTTCGCCTCTCTATCTCGGCGTGCGTAGTGCCTTCGGCCTACGCCGCGAGCGCCCGCTCTTCGCGGGCACTATTTTTGAAGGTAGGGGAATGTCGCCTTCGCCTCTCTACCTCCGCGTGCGTAGTGCCCTCGGCCTACGACGCATGCGTCCGCTCTTCGCGGGCACTCACTTTCAAGGTAGGGGAACAGCGGCGACGCCTCCCTACCTCAGCGTGCGTAGCGCCCTCGGCCTACGCCGTAAGCACCCGCTCTTCGCGGGCACTATTTTTGAAGGAAGGGGAACGACGCCTTCGCCTCTCTACCTCCGCGTGCGTAGTGCCCTCGGCCTACGACGCAAGCGTCCGCTCTTCGCGGGCACTCTTTTTCGAAGGTAGGGGAACGGCGGCTTCGGCTCCCTACCTCGGCGTGCGTAGTGCCTTCGGCCTACGCAGCGAGCGCTCGCTCTTCGCGGGCACTATTTTTGAAGGTAGGGGAACGGCGCCTTCGCCTCCCTACCTCGGCGTGCGTAGTGCCTTCGGCCTACGCCGCGAGCGCACGCTCTTCGAGGGCACTATTTTTGAAGGTAGGGGAACGACGCCTTCGCCTCTCTACCTCCGCGTGCGTAGTGCCCTCGGCCTACGACGCAAGCGCCCGCTCTTCGCGGGCACCCCTTTTTCAAGGTAGGGGAACGGCACCTTCGCCTCTCTACCTCTGCGTGCGTAGTGCCCTCGGCCCACGCCGCAAGCGCCCGCTCTTCGCGGGCACTCGACTCCACCGTCCGCCTTGTAGGCATCGCCTCGGCGGGACGGCACGTCCTCGACGCTTGACGACAGGTCTTCGGCGCTCGACTCCGCCGTCCGCCTCGTAGGCATCGTCTCGGCGGGACGGCACGTCCTCGGCGCTCGACGACACGTCTTCGGCGCTCGAATCCGCCGTCCGCCTCGTAGGCATCGCCTCGGCGGGACGGCTCGTCTTCGGCGCTCGACTCCGCCGTCCGCCTCGTAGGCATCGCCTCGGCGGGACGGCACGTCCTCGGCGCTCGACGACACGTATTCGGCACTCGACTCCGCCGTCCGCCTCGTAGGCATCACCTCGGCGGGACGACACGTCCTCGGCGCTCGACGACACGTCTTCGGCACTCGACTCCGCCCTCCGCCTCGTAGGCATCGCCTCGGCGGGACGACACGTTTTCGGCGCTTCACTGATTTCTTCATAGGCATTGCCTCCAGGGTCTGCGAGCTACCAGTTGCATCGGCACCCTCGCGCTTGCTGTCAGGGAACGGGGGGCTGGGGTGGTTAATCGCGTCACCTCGCCCATCGGGACCTCAGCGCTTGCTGTCGAGGGAGTACTGTTGTAGGGGTGGCCCAACCCCCCGTGACTGGGCCATGCAACTAGTTCAACATGTAACAGGCCCAATAGTGTAGAGAAATATACCAATGTAAACATACCAGTATTCCCCCATCCTTTGTAAATACTAAAAGGTAGAATAGGGATTTCTCATTCTACCCCACTCATATATATATATATATATAAAAGCCCCCAGGAGGGGCAAAGGGGGACATCTCTCTCATTCTTACTCAACTCCCCCACACAGACCTGGCTCCTCTCCTCCTCTTCTTCCACTAGTCCCCATGCTTCTCTGTTTGGCTCCTAGCCACGACACAAACCAACACAGAAACCCTGATACGTCTCGCTCACAGAATTTTGACCCACGTACAAGAGATACTGTAGCTACCTATTCGCGTGGATAGGGGTAGGGACGGGCGGCGCACTGCACCGGGGCCCCTGCGCTGCGTGATGCACTGCACCAACAGTCCAATCTGTACTGATTATTACTAGTTAATTGCAACCTCTTTTATTGGTCAAACATGTTGCGTGTTATACAACTACGACTTGGGCCAACCACGAGGATGACTTATCACCTAGGCCTTATCTGAGGTCCGCTCATTTTAGTTTTAACTTCTAATTTTTAATTTATTTTTTACTATAAATAAATTTTATCTTTTTTTTGATTTTTTCGCCTTTTTGCCGGTTCTTTTTTCCTGTGTTCGTTTGTGTTGTCCGAGACGAGCTAATATATTTTTTCTATTTTTAATTTTTTTAAATTTAATTACACCAAATAAGTCACTTTCAACTACAGTGAAATTTCAGCTAGCTACAGTGCATTTTCAGTCATAAGCTATAATTTTTCAGCCCAATCGAGCAGGGCCAAAATTTCTACTCTATTTTTATGGATGGTCAAGATTTTAATTTAAAATTTCGACCAATTTATAAGAATAGACTAAAATTTTAGACTCTAGACAAGGTCTAATTTAATTAGTTTCGTGAGAGTTGAATTGAATCGAGAGATCTACTATTACAACCTGACTAGACAATATGTATGGCCGGTCGGTGGTAACTTGTACCCCAATTGGTAAGATGCAAGGTTATTCATGTTATTGTTGCAAATTTAGTGGTATGATACGGAGAATTTGATCAAATTAGGAGTGGTCTCTTTTGTGATGTGATTGATAGCTTTTAGTCCTAGTGTCAGTGTTTGTGCGAATAAATCGATAGCTTCAAAAAGACCGTCTTGATAAACCATTTCGAAAAAACGACAAAGAATTCGCTCCAATTATTTATTCAGAAAAAATCATAAGTCATAAGTCGAAAGGAATCCTATTACCTCTTCAAAATTTGCATCTCATGAGTTTGTGTGCTTGATGCTCTACACCTCCAACTAATTACTACCCCTTACCAACCCTTCCTTCGGGAAAAAAAGGATTGTTTCTTTTAGGCCGTTGCTTTGGCTTTTATCTTATGATTTTTAAATTTTTGCTATTCGTAGGAGATATTACGTACATAAAATAGTCACATATAATTTTGATCGGTATAGCTGAGGTTATATTATAATATATCTGTATATCTTTAAAAAGACGTTTCTTTAAAAGCTAGTGATAAGCCAGCGTTAAAAAGAGAGGCCATGCGAGGGCGAAGTGAAAAGTTCCCCGCCCCGGCCGCTATAAAATGGAGGGAGAGCACGGCAGAACGAGAGCGAGGACCAGCACTCACCGACGTGGTGCTGGCGGCTCTGCAGATTTTCGAGGGCTACGAACTGCTGCTAATTTCGCTCCGAGTATTTCGTAGGCTCTAATATTATCTAACATTTGTTTGAGCCGATCGAGCGGTTGATTCGAGAGTTTTGAGGGGGAAGATGACGGTGGGAGCCGGGATCACTGTCCAGGATGGCAGCCTGGTGGCGCTGGGGGCCAAGATCTTGACGGAGGTGCGTGACAATGTGTTCGTGACGCCGGTCGCCGGGGGCGGCATGATGAACGGCGCGTTCCTCGGCGTCCAGTCCGCCCCCGCCGGCAGCCGCAGCGTCTTCCCCATCGGGAAACTCAGGTAAGCGCGTGCCGTGCGTTATTGGTCTTGTCAGTTATTGCGGTTATTTAGCTCTGCTCACCTGTTCTGTTTGTGATGTTTGTTTAGCAATTCTGCTTTAAAAATTCTGTGTACTATCTTTCTTGTGTAAGATTCGGGATAAAAACAATGATTTTATTGGAGTAAAATGAAGATGCTGTTTTCAATTTTTCCTCTCAGGACTCTTGGCAAATAGTAATTCTTGAAATATAAAATTTCAGATGTGCAGTAATTTTTGAACCACTACTTTACAAAGAGGAAAATTTCAATTCTTCTAGAAGGAAAAACGTGAATTTTCAACATTGTTTGCAGAACAACAGATGTCCTTGGATCCAAACAGGACTGGGCTAATCTTTAGCCAGCTAACTACTAGTCAGCTAACAACTAATCCTAGCTAACAACTAGTCATAGTCCATCCAAACAGGCCCTTATCAGTTCCCTACAACTTTGGTTTTGTTCTGTTCCTGTTTCTTCCTTACATTGTAGTTCTTCCCCCAATAGGAAGAAGACAATCAATGTGAACTTGGATGGTCAAATGAATTATTATTACTACTTAGTTAAAACAGGAGTTTCTCCCATCAGGACAAAGCACAGAACTTGAAAAAAAAAATGCAAACTCACGGTATGCTTGTGTTGCAGAGACCTTCGGTTCATGTGCACGTTCCGGTTCAAGATGTGGTGGATGACGCAGAGGATGGGCTCCTCGGGCCGCGACATCCCTGTCGAGACCCAGTTCCTGATCGTCGAGGGCGCCGACGGATCACATTTCACGGGCGCCAGCGCCGGACACGAGCAATCTGCGGTGTACACCGTCTTCCTCCCGATCTTGGAGGGCTCGTTCCGTGCTGTCCTTCAGGGGAACGTCGATGACGAGCTGGATATTTGCTTGGAGAGTGGTAATTCACAGAATCATAGAAACTTCTCTCCTCTGACTCGAGTACAGTTGTTTGATGGGATACAATACTATTCTATCTTCTCGTAATTCAGGTGATCCAGCTGTGGAATCATTTGAAGGCACCCATCTAGTTTTCGTCGGTGCGGGGTTGGATCCGTTTGAGGTCATCACAAATGCTGTGAAGTATGTGAATATCTTCTCTAATAAATCTTCGTATTTCAGCTCACTACATTGCGTGTATTTCTTTTTCTAGTTTTCTGATCCAATTCGCCAACTACTTTTTTCCATAATGCATTGCTTGCTTACTGAGATCACATTAGTCAACTTCTTGCAGAGCTGTTGAGAGGCACTTGCAGACGTTCTCTCACAGGGAGAAAAAGAAGGTAGTTAAGTTTCTTTCAAATAATGGTATCTGCATTTTGCATCCTTACTATTTCAGAGCCTCTAACTCCCAGCTTGCTGCAGATACCAGACATGCTAAACTGGTTTGGCTGGTGCACATGGGATGCCTTTTACACCGATGTTACTGCTGAAGGAGTGAAGGAAGGATTGCAGAGGTATTTACCGATATCGCATATTTCCCCCAATACTAATGCTTATCATATGAACTTATAATGAAACCCTACCATATGTTTTTTGTACTTTCAGTCTAGAAAAAGGTGGAACTTGTCCTATGTTTGTCATAATTGATGATGGATGGCAGTCAGTCAGTATGGATCCTGCGGGAATTGCTTGTATATCTGATAATGCAGCCAAGTAAGCAGCCTAGAAGCATTCATGTCCCATGATTTGCCTGTCATGCTCAATTTCTGTACACACTTTAAGAGCTACAGTTTTGATTTCTGATGTTTGCCTATTCTGTCTACAACTTTGCAAACAGGTTAACTCATATTAAGGAGAACCGCAAGTTTCAAAAAAATGGGAGGGAGGATCACAGGGAAGATAATCCAGCAAATGGCCTTTCACATATTGTCACTGAAATTAAGAGGAAATATGAGCTGAAGTATGGTGCTATACTGCTATTTCAATTTTTTTTTTTGTCTCATACAGTTTATGAATGATAATCTGACTTATACCAAAATTCAGGTATGTTTATGTGTGGCATGCGATTACTGGATACTGGGGTGGAGTGAAGCCAGGTGGCGATGGGATGGAGCACTATGATTCAAAGATGCAATACCCTGTGTCATCACCCGGAGTTCAGAAGAACGAACCCTGTGACGCCTTGAACAGCATGACGACTAATGGCCTTGGCCTTGTGAATCCTGAGAAAGTATTCAGTTTCTACAATGAGCTCCATTCATATCTTGCGTCTGCTGGTATCGACGGAGTGAAAGTAGATGTGCAGAACATTCTTGAGACGCTAGGTGCTGGCCATGGGGGAAGAGTGCTGCTGGCTAGGAAGTACCACCAAGCTCTAGAAGCTTCCATCGCCAGAAACTTCCGCGACAATGGTATAATATCATGCATGAGCCACAACACAGATAACTTATACAGGTAAGATTGTTTTGCTCTTGCAAGTACAGTTTTGGTGCAATTTTCTGAACTTGTGAGTTATTTACATGTTACAGTTTTGGTGCAATTGCCTTAACTTGTGAGTTATTTACATGTTCCTGCTCTTGCTACAGTTCAAAAAGGAGTGCGGTTGTGAGAGCTTCTGATGATTTCTGGCCTAGAGACCCAGCTTCCCATACTATACACATTGCATCTGTCGCGTACAATACTGTCTTTCTTGGAGAATTCATGCAGCCGGATTGGGACATGTTCCATGTGAGAATCTCTACTTTCTTCTGCTGTCCTGCTACTTTGAGTCCTTTCATGCCTTCACTGCTAATATGGCTTTTGTTTCCATCCCACCAGAGTGTTCACCCGATGGCTGAATACCACGCCGCAGCGCGAGCAGTCGGTGGTTGTGCCATATACGTCAGGTAAACAAGAAATATGGAGCAGTATAGGATGCTCAATTTTTCCATGTGCTGAATTCTTTGATGCTAACTCTGTGATCTATACACTACAGTGACAAGCCCGGAAGCCACGACTTCGATTTGCTGAAGAAGCTTGTGCTTCCTGACGGATCGATCCTGAGAGCCAAACTTCCCGGGAGACCAACTAGAGACTGCCTGTTTTCAGACCCAGCAAGGGATGGCAAAAGGTTAGCAGTGTACTTCTAGCAAATTTGGTTTACTAGTTGCTGCTACTGATACAGCACTTAACTGTTCTAAATCATTACATGCTTGCAGTATTCTCAAGATATGGAATCTAAATGAGCACTCCGGTGTAATTGGCGCCTTCAATTGCCAAGGTGCTGGTTGGTGCCGAGTAGGGAAGAAGAATCTTATCCATGAAGAGCAGCCTGGGACAATCACTGGGGTCATTCGTGCACGGGATGTGGACTGTCTTCCGAAGATCGCTGACGATGACTTGGAACGGCGATGTGATCGTGTATTCTCATATAGGAGGTAAAGCATCATTATCCCTGAAATACTGTCAAGAAAATAGTGTGTAGCCTTGTTCATGTTAACTACCTTTAAGATGAGACTAGTACTAACAAGCAATCTTCTGCCCGTTTTTCAGGAGACGTGATCTTCCTACCAAAGGATGCCTCCTTGCCTGTGACACTGAAACCGCGCGAGTACGAACTTTTCACCGTTGTCCCTCTGAAAAATCTGCCAAACGGCGCCGCATTTGCGCCGATCGGCCTTTGCAGGATGTTCAACTCCGGTGGAGCGGTGGAGGAGGTGAGGTGGAATGGAAACGCCGGTGTCGAGCTCAAGGTGCGCGGTTCAGGCACGGCTGGAGCTTACTCCTCGATGAGGCCGAAGAGTGTAGCCGTCGATTTAGAGGCGATCGGTTTCTCCTACGACGACGGGTGCGGCCTGGTCACCTTTGAACTCGCCGTGCCGGAGCAGGAGCTCTACTCGTGGACCGTCTCAATAGAGTACTGATGCCATTGTTCTATTGAACTGTATGCACTAATCAATTTATCTAAAAAATTAAATTGATGTCATCTACCTTATATGTAGCCTCCCATAAGTCTAAGACGAGGAATAAAAGTGTGCTGCAATTAGATATGGAATAGAAGTATGCTGAATTATTTTTTAATTGCGATAGTTAAATCTTGAACTCAGGACCCCTTAGTTCTAATATCATATTGAGTTGCATGCATTAGCTAATTTATCCAAAACTTAAGTTAATGAAAAAAACGAAAATTAACTGCTACTTCAATCATTTCCAATAAGAAGCTCGGATGAGTGTTCTGACTGTTTTTTTCAGAACAAAGAGGGAGAGGGAGGTTTCTGGAATTTTCAGGTTCTTACTTCTTACTGAGAGAAGAAATGCTGTGGCATTTCCATACTACACAGTGAAGGCACTGAAGCTGGATTGGGGAACATTAGCATGCTGTTGAACATTGTACACTAGGAGAAGATGTGCCATCTTGTATTCTTGTTGTTGCAGAGGTTGCGGCCAATTTTTGTTACTTGAAACACAAACTGCGAAAACTATTGTACAAGACCGAAAGCAATGAAGTGACAAAAAATGGTTCATGATGTTTTCAACCGCACCTTTTTTTCTTTCTTTCTTCTGCTGTTTCACTCTGAACATGAGTTGTAACTCGCCCGCCATTTTTTTTAGGAAAATCCTCTTGAATAATAACACAAGACTAAATATACAGCTACCTGGTTTTTATATTAAGGACTCTAGATATTAAATACTCTAAATGAATAACTTGTTATCAACCAACACAAGATTAAAATATATAGCTACCTAGTTTTTACGGTAAAAACTCTAGATGAACAACTTGTTGTCAACCAACAGTTTAGTCACGACCATGCTATACATAATTATTTTCCTCGCCGTAGACCCATCTTTCTGCCCTTAAAGAGCAAAGAAGGTTGCCAAAGAACACCGTGAACACTGGACTGAACAGTGGGTTTAGTTAGGTCTTAGTTTTGGCTTATCATTTTTTGTTATTATAGTAACTAACTTTTGAATTATACGTCTTTTTAAGACTGAGTTTACAGATAGATTATATCATTATAGTAGACACTGTACCGAGTTTAACTATATCGGCCAAAATCATATACGATAATTTTTTTCTATGTATTATCCCTCGTAAATAATCAAAAATTCAGAAATTATAAACCAAAAATCAAAGCAACGGCAAAAAAAAAACCACCCAAAAGAATAGCATCGTGAACGCCCAAGCGTGTCTTGTGCACGGGCTGGGCTCAGTGGCCCAGCCCGCACATCCGAACTAGACCCACTGCACATTCGCACGAATCACGAGGCGGTTTTGGGAAACATTTTCCGTGGGGGATCACCGGATTAGCACAAAACTGTGTGTTAGGGCCTGTTTGGGAGAGCTCCACCAGCTCTAGATTCACCAAATTCAGATCCAGATCCACTTTTCCAAGCAAAACAGTTCCAGCTCCAGCAGCTCCACCGTGGATCTGCTCCACCAAAACCATGGATCTAGCTCCAGATTCACCAAATTGGTGGAGCACAAACTCAAGTTGGTGGAGTTGGGGAAAATTACCCACCACTGCCACTGGTTACACAAAAAAACGATTCGTTTTTCTTCTTTCTCGCAGCGCCTCCCCTCCTGGCGACTTCTCCTCCTCTGCCGTGCCCCCTCCTCCTCCTCCTCCTCGGCCAGACGCCGCACCGCCCCAGGCCGGCCGCCGCGCCCCCCAGGCGCCGCCTCCCCCGCTCCACCTCCTCCTCTGCCGTGCCCCCCTCCTCCTCCTCCTCCTCGGCCAGACGCCGCGCCGCTCCAGGCCGGCCGCCGCGCCCGCCCCCCAGGCACCGCCTCCCCCGCTCCGCCTCCTCCTCTGCCGTGCCCCCTCCTCCTCCTCCTCGGCCAGCCGCCGCGCCGCCCCAGGCCGGCCGCGCCCGCCCCCCAGGCCGCCCCCCGGCCGGCCGCGCCCGCCCCCCAGGCGCCGCCTCCCCCGCTCCGCCTCACCCTGGGCACGAAAAACCGAAAACCGAGTACCGAACCGAATTTACCGAGAACCGAACCGAAAGTACCGAAACCGAAAATTTCGGTTCCAGGTTCGGTTCCAGGTTCTCAGGAACCGAATTTACCGAGGAAATTCGGTTCGGTGCCTCGGTTTACCGAAATACCGAACTACAAGGAATAACATGTTGTATTTGAGTAGTGAGTACTAAGTAATATGTAATATTATTGATGGGTCTATTGTGGACAACTATATTATGTATTTGTGGCTTTTTCTCTGTATGATTTGGCACTTATTCTATATGAAATCATGTTACATTTCTGTCAAAATGGCTATTGAACTTGATGTTACATGCTGCTGTACCCTGTTCGGTAATTTCGGTAAATACCGGAACCGAACCGAAAGAACCGATACCAAATTTCTTCGGTACCGAGTCTTTTCAGGAACCGAACGGTACCGAGATTCTCAGGAACCGAATTTGTATGGGTACCGAGGAACCGAACCGATCGGTTCGGTAGTACCGAACGCCCAGGGTTAGCTCCGCCTCCTCCTCTGCCGTGCCCCCTCCTCCTCCTCCTCCTCGGCCAGACGCCGCGCCGCCCCCGGCCGGCCGCACCCGCCCCCGCCCGGCCGCGCCGCCTCCTCTGCGCACGTGCTTCTCATCGGGAGGAAGAAGAATGGAGCTGCTCTACTGACGTGTGGGGCCCAGGTGGAAGTGAGATAGAGAGAGAGGTGGAGCTGTACCAAACACTTTGACGAATCCCAGATCCACGATGGAGCTGCTCCACGGTGAATCCAGCTCCAGATCTATATTTTTGGTGAATCTGGAGCTGGTGGAGCTCTCCCAAACAGGCCCTTAATGCCTCTGGTTATAGGCTCCAAGTCCATTCCATGACGTGACCAGCGTCTAAACCCCACGTTTTTTTTTTCGCAATTCTAAAACCCCAGGAGCTCTCCGTCGCCTTCTTCCTCCGCAAGCTGCCGCGCCACCGCCGCCATGATGAGGAGCAGGGCGGCCGCAGCGCTGCTCCGCCTGGGCAAGGACCAGACCTCCACCCTGATGGCCCCTCGCCTCCCGAGGGGCGCTCCGGCCCCGGCCCCTGCTCCTCCTAGGGTTGGATCCGGCTACTGCGGCGGCGGCCACATCCTCCCGCCGCCCTCCTGGTCGACGGGTGGCTTCTTCGCCGCCTCCCGAATCGCCTTCTTCCACTCCTTCCGCTCCCTCGGCCCCAAGGTGCCGCGTCTCTCTGCCTTCGCCCCGTCCTCTACTTGCGTGGTTCATCGTGTTGATGCCATCATTTTCGAGGCGAGTGAATTCTAGACGACTTCCGAGGGGAATGAGCCGTGGACGACCGCTCTATGAGGAGATTTGTGACTAAAGTGACATGAGCGTCGGTTTGGATGCGTCATTTTGGTTTTGGGTTAACATTTTGAATTTTTGATCATTTCGGAGCGGAAGGGTTATATCTGCTTGCTGTGATGAACTTATAGCTATGGTAAAGCTCGGCCGTGCCTGTGGTGTAAATTTTAAGTAAAAAAAATGTTGATTTTTTTTAACGTGGATATGTGGATGTGAAGGATGACATCTTGTTTCATTTATTATGAAATGCACACTATGGCTATAGAATTCATATCTTAAATTGAGGAATATGATATGTAATTTATCACATTCATCTGTTTACCTTGGCTTCATATTTGTGTTACACATTGCTACTCTTGTTGAAAGGAATTCTCCAAAATTTACAGCTGATCCATTTGTTTCATTTTAGAATTTATTGAGCCAATGCACACAGAAAATGTCGACTACAGCAGCACCACTGAATTCAACTATGGCAAATGCAACAGCAAATTCAGGGCTGAAGTTGCTCGTTACCAAAGGGCCTCAAGCACAGAAGGCAGTTGGGATATGGCTCTTCGGATGTGCTGCCTGGGTATTCAGCTTGGTCATACTTGGAGGAGTCACTCGGCTCACACGTTCTGGGCTGTCAATGACTGACTGGAAGTTCACTGGGGGCTTGCCTCCAATGTCAGACGAAGAGTGGTTACTGGAATTCGAGAAATACAAGCAGTCACCTGAGTACAAGAGGTAATAATGCAATTGCTTCCTTAGATGCAATCCACTTAGTTTTCTAGCATCTTCAAAATTTATGGTCCTCTCAGATGATCGTAGCATCTGAAGGAAATGCCAATCTCATAGCTTTGGTGCTGCTGAACTTTTACTGCACTTTCGCCTTAGTGCTTGATAATTCTCCCAGTTAATTGATGAATCTGTGAACAAATGTTTACAACGCTATGCAAAAACTCATCTTAAATATTATAGGTCGTTGCAAATGGATTTATTTCCTTACTAGAGATGCTTCTCAAGGATTGTTTAATTGTCATCACTTGTGGTATACCCACCACCTATGCTCCAATGATTAACTGCAATTTTTTCAAGGCCTCAAGGACCATTAGAACATGCCAGTGAGAACATCTTCTAGCTTAATAATCTTAACATTAACAGCTTGTTAGCAAGGTGTCGATAAAAGCTGTGAAAATTTTTGACTGGGCTGTGTCCTCCAATATAATTACCCTTTTAGAGAAGTTGATGTGAATTTGTTAGTTATGTGGGAAAAACAAACTCTACACATGAACTCTCAGCATAGGGTGCCTTTGGTTCTAAATTGCCATGAGATCTTTCCTGTCTCCCACCTATGGTCAGTCTCATCTAGTTTTCCCCCTTTTGAAACATCTATAGCTGTTTCATTGAGATACCGTTTTGGATATCATATTTCAGCTAATGCGATAGCAGCATTCCATTAACATATCCAGGGTGAACAAAGGAATGAGCCTTGAAGATTTTAAATTTATATATTGGATGGAGTATGCACACAGAATGTGGGGAAGAGCTTTGGGCTTTGTATTTGCTGTTCCTTTCGCATATTTTGTTGCAAAAGGCTATGTTACCCGCCAACTTGGACTCAGGCTCTCTGCTCTTTTTGCACTTGGTGGTGGGCAAGGACTGATTGGCTGGTGGATGGTGAAAAGTGGTCTTGAGGTACTCATGCAATGCCCTTCTGTTGAACTAGTAGGTTTGTTGCTTGGAGATTCACCAATTCCTTTTTGTCATCTTAGGAACCAGCATCTGAGTATGTTCAACCAAGGGTTAGCCCGTACAGGCTGGCAACTCATCTGACATCTGCATTTGTTATATATTGTGGTATATTGTGGACTGCGCTGTCAGTAGTGATGCCAGACCCTCTGGCTGGATCAATGAATTGGGTAAATGGTGCAGCCAAAATTAGAAAGTTGGCAATTCCTGTCAGTGCTGTGGTTGGCGTTACTGCCATATCTGGAGCATTTGTTGCAGGAAATGATGCAGTATGCCAACATTCTCTTTATTTTGCTGTCTTGGAAAATATGTATAGCTAAGCGTTTGTCCTATCTGTCTAATTATTTGCTATGACCAGGGGCATGCATACAATTCATTTCCAAAGATGGGTGACACTTGGATTCCAGAAGATGTGTTTAGTATGAAGCCTTTCATACGTAATTTCTTTGAGAATACATCTACTGTGCAGGTAACTTTTTTTGTCCTCATATAGTAGTATACAGCTCTGAAAACCATGCTGTCTAGAAGTTTTGTTCTTAATGGGTTTGCAGATTTGTTCCCTTCGCTTCTTAGCCTTTAAGTTATTCATTCTGAAACAAGGAACACCTTGCTAGAATGACAAACAGATTTTACACTAATCAATAACAACCAGCCTCTTCCAAAAAATGCAGTGACCAATATTACAAGATAAGTTCTATAAGTACTAATTTCTTATAATCAGTTTATCAATTTCTGCAGCACAGAACTACCTACTTTTCACACGGCGGAGAACTTCCTGAAGCTTGTCATAATGCTTTATTCAGTCTCGTGGATTAACATGTTCTTTACATCCTTGTAGCTCAATCACCGAATTCTTGCAACTACCACCTTATTGTCTGTGGGTGCCCTATGGTTGGCCACAAGAAAAATAGACATGCATCCAGTGGTCAAGTCTCTGATTGGAAACACACTTGGGATGGCTGCTCTTCAGGTATAATTCACAAATTCAGTTCTTTGGCTTTGTTTGATGTTAAGATTTCAACTATAAACGCAGTTCTGGCACATAAAGCAATCACTATGCATTACTTAATCTGTATAGCTGATGAAGTTATTGTATCGCATGAGACAATATGTTCGCATAACATTATGAAACTACAACAATGGACGATTTTGCTACCCATACTATGATACTAATATACAACACACTAACTGTGCTACCTATTTTGTTTCAGGTTACATTGGGAATATCTACACTTTTGATGTATGTTCCTACCTCTTTGGGCTCAGCTCACCAAGCTGGGGCATTGACACTACTGTCACTGATGATCCTTCTCACACACTCTTTAAGAAGGCCGTCACCAGCTCTTGTGAAGTCACTTGCATCCGCTGTGAAATCAAGCTGAAACCATGCCATGAAATTTTCCATCAGACTCAATGGCTGGTTGATATTTTTGCCCTTCTAACGTGCGTCGGTGCCCTTGTTTCTTTGCACTACCGAACTACTGAAGTCTTTGACCCAGAAATATTCAATTCTTGCATAAGGCGTTCTCATAGTTTTCTAGTGCCAAATACTACAAACCTTTTACCAGAGTTATTAGGATATGTTGCACCTTTCCTTGCAATATCGCATTTTTGATATGCTGTCCGGAACTGTGGTTCTTTTTTACTGCGACTTATGGTTTATAGCAGTCGTTGATGGCTTTTGGCTCTAGTGTGGACGTTTGTGTGTATGAACCAAATGTTGATAAGCCGTTTCAAAAAAACTGTCCCGATAAGCTGTTTTGAAAAGGCGATAGAGAAATTGTCTTGCTTGTTTGTTCGGAGGAAACCATAAGTTGAAAAGAACCGGGCATATCTCTATTGAAGCTACTGTGTTATGGACTTAAAATTTCCTACGACTTGGTTCATCTTTTTGTTGTGTATACCAGCCCAGCCAAGAACTTTTTGTGGTTCACCCTAAGAAATGCTGAGAATATGTGAGCTCATTACGTTTCAATGTACATCATGATCGGTACGTTTTCATGTACATAGGCCTGGTATTGCACATTTGCATGTACTGATGTATACGGTGTCACCATGTTACACAACCATCGGTTTATTTGGAACGACTCAAATCATCTTATGATGGGGCTTGTTGTAGCCCACAAGGACCTTTTGCAGATTGGAGGATTTAAAAAGGAATTTCTGAGGATCTGTTCTGTTCCAGCTTTTAGTGAAGGGAAAATCACAAACAACAAGTTAGCCTGAATTTGATTTACCCTCTACAGGTATATGGCAAATGTCCTCCACGAGTGCATGTCCTTTTCATGCTGATTAGGGTGATTTCCGTTGACATGGACCTCGTGGATTGCCAGGTTGGATACGAGGTATTCTAGCGTGGCCTATAGGATTAAGTGTGCGGCTCACGTCGGGTATAGGCGGGTCAGTCGTTGTTTTCCTCTTGCACCGAATTGAAACGACAGGAGGGTGTTAAACAACCGGTCTCTATCTCTAACTCCTTATCTCCAGGGCTGTTCTGAAGATAAGCGTGCAGGCAGATTGACAACAAGTTTAAATACTGTAGTCAATCAGGATAATGTATATCACCTTTTCTTGTTATTTCAAATGTAATCCTGATCATCTCAGGTTGATGTAACCTTGCATATAAAAACAAAGCCAACCCAGTTGGGAAGGTGCTGCGCCAAACATCTTTCTTCACATGGTATCAGAGCTTCCGATCTGAACCAAGATGTCTTCATCTTTAGGGCTGTGCATATTTCACCCGAACCGAAAAAACCGAACCAAAAAAACCGAACCGAACCGGTCAACTCGGTTTGACCGGTTTTCGGTATTCGGTTCGGTTTTTGTATTTTGGGGATTTTTTGTGTTCGGTTTTTTCGAGAAAAAACGGTTAAAAACCGAAGAAACCGAATAAACCGGGCAAGGACCAAGCCGCGCGGGCGCACCGTGAATCACGTAGAGCTGTTCGGAGTTCGGACGGCCCGTAATATTTGGGCTTAAGGCGCGCCCTCTTTTCTCTTCTTTCGGGAGCACGGAGAGTTGTTCGGAGTTCGAACGGCCGAATATTTGTACGAGTGCGTTTGAAACCACTCGGGAAATACTTCATCTTCTACAAGTAGTCAAGTACTACGAAAGTTTCTTGCGTTTCAAACTGAGCCTAACTAGTGGAATGTACATCATAGGTACATGAGTGCTACATATACTATCAATTTAGAATACTTATAAAGCTCTAATTCTATTGCCAGTAGTATATTATCGTCTACTTGCCTCGATAGTCATTATATCGTTTGTAATTTGCGTCAACTTTGGTAAATATGGTATTTACCGATACCGCACCGAAATAAATTGGGATTTACCGATACCGAACTGTACTTCTAAAAATACCGTATATTACCGAACTACAAAGACCGTATTTACCGTATATACCACATATACCGAACCGATTAAACCGAAAAAACTGATTGCACAGCCCTATTCATCTTCCTCTTCTTCCTCCGCCATGAACACAACCAGTTCTGCTAGCATTACCACGCTCTCCTCCAGCCACTTTGTCACAGTCAAATTGAATCGTGTCAATTATCTGCTATGGAAAGCCCAACTCATTCCATATCTTCGGAGTCAAGGGCTTCTTGGTTTTGTAGATGGATCTACTAAACCTCCGGCGCAAATCGTCACCGAGACAACGCAAGATGGTGCTGCTCAGGTGCCGAATCCTGAGTATCTCTCGTGGCTTCAGAAGGATCAATTGGTCCTGAGTGCTCTACTGTCGTCATTGACAGAGGAGATTCTTTCTCATGTGCTGTTCCATACTTCTGCCATGCAAGTCTGGACAACACTAGAAACGATGTTTGCTTCACGCACCAAGGCCAGGACGATGCAGGTGCGCATTCAACTTGCCAACATGAAGAAGAAAGACATGACAGCATCCGACTACTTCCAAAAGGTGAAGAGCCTTGCTGATACAATGGCTTCCATAGGTAATCCACAGAAATTGTGTCGTACCTTCTCACTGGACTTGGCACAGATTATGATGCTTTCGTCACTTCGATGATTGCTCGATCTGAACCAATTGGGTTGCATGATCTGTATGCTCAACTTCTCAGCTATGAGTTGAGACAAGAAATCAATAATCCAGCGATGCAGATTGAAGCTTCCGCCCATAATGTTGTTCGACAGAACTTCAATAACCGTGGAGGTGGATCACGCAATGACAAACAAGGACGTGGCTGAGGACGCGGTTACTCAGGCCGCGGATCTGGACATCATGGAGGAGGCCAATCAGGACGTGGATCGGGACATCACGGCGGAAATCGACCAACTTGTCAAGTCTGTGGTAAACAAGGGCATGATGCTCTTCGTTGTTATCACAGATTTGATCACTCATATCAAGCAGAAGATCCTCGAGTCGCGGCTGCAGCATCTTATTCTGTGGACACGAATTGGTATGCAGATTCAGGTGCGACTGATCATATTACAAGTGACCTGGACAGGCTATCTATCAAGGAGCAGTACAAGGGGAATGACAAGATTCATGTTGCCAATGGAACAGGTTTGTCAATCTCCTCAATTGGTAATTCTCATATTGCTGGTTCACATGGTCCTTTAGTTCTTAAAAACGTTCTTCATGTCCCATCCATAAGCAAGAACCTTGTTTCAGTTCATAAATTAGCCAAAGATAACAAAGCCTTCTTTGAATTTCATCCTGATTTTTATTCTGTCAAGGATCAAGCCACCCAGAGAGTTCTTCTTCAGGGACCATGTAAGGGGGGATTATATCCACTTCCTTCTGCTCTTCTTCAGTCTGCACCACCACCTTTTCATGTTCCAAGATCATCCTTCTCCGCTGTGAAGATTACTACTACACAGTGGCATAGGCGACTTGGACATCCTGCTGCATCTACACTTCAGAAAATTTTTAGCTTCAACAATTTTCGGCCTAGTGAGAATAAAGGTGATCATGTTTGTGACGCATGTGCTCAAGCCAAGATTCACCAATTTCCTTATCAATCTTCTACTCATGTTACCAAATCTCCTTTAGAACTTATTCACTCTGACGTTTGGGGACCGGCTAGAGTCTCAGTTGGAGGTTTCAAATTCTATGTAAGCTTTGTTGATGATTATAGTCGATTCACTTGGCTTTATCTTGTGAAATGCAAGTCTGATGTTGAGCATATCTTCCTTCAATTCCAAAAATCTGTTGAAAGAATGCTTGACTGCAAAATTAAATCCATTCAAACAGACTGGGGTGGTGAATATCAGAAGTTGCACAATTTCTTTAGCAAAATTGGCATACAACATCGTGTCGCATGTCCGCATACTCATCAGCAGAACGGAACTGCTGAGCGAAAACATAGGCATGTAGTTGAGACCGGTCTTGCCTTGCTTGCTCAATCCTCTCTTCCTTTAAGGTTTTGGGATGAAGCATTCTTAACCGCTTGTTATATCATCAACCGGCTTCCTAGTCCTGTTATTCAAAATACCACACCCCTTGAACGTCTCCTCAAGATAAAACCAGACTATACTCAGTTGCGAGTGTTTGGTTGCGCATGCTGGCCAAATCTGCGGCCATACAATGCGCGAAAGTTGGAGTTTCGATCCACACAATGTGTTTTCATTGGTTATAGCTCTTTACACAAAGGCTATAAGTGCTTAAATCCATCCACAGGACGTATTTACATTTCTCGGGATGTAATTTTTGATGAAACAGTGTTTCCCTTTGCTGCCACAACACAAAAGATGCATTGCTCACATCCCTTGACAACATCCTCCAGTATTCTTCCTGTTGTCCTTACTTCTGATCCACCCAAGCCTACTCAAAAAGGACCAGCAGCTGAGAATTATCTAGGAGATTTGACTTTAACCAATCCTGTAGGTGCTTCTGATTTTTCAGGAACTGTGCCAGATTTGTTGCAGACTCCATCATCAGATCAGGCTGTTGTCGGTCTGCAGCACTCGACGGACGAACCGACTATTGTCGGTACAGGAAATTCCGAAATGACTCCCAGTGAGCAGCAGCAGCAGCGCCCCTGCACTCGACTGAGAAACAACATCCGACAACCAAAGAAGTATACCGACGACACAGTACCATATGATGCCAACCGTCGAGCTTTCTATACTGCTGCACCTTCTGCTGAACCGCTGTCTCATCTTGCAGCTTTAAAAGATCCACAGTGGCGTGCAGCAATGGATTCAGAGTTTTAGGCTTTGCAAAGGAATAACACGTGGTGTCTTGTTCCGAGACAGCAAGGCCAGAATCTGGTTGATTGCAAATGGGTTTTCAAAATCAAATACAAGTCAGATGGCTCACTGGATCGGTACAAAGCCAGATTAGTTGCCAAGGGATTCAAACAGCGCTACGGCATTGATTATGCTGACACTTTCAGCCCGGTTGTCAAACCGACTACAGTACGCATCATTCTGGCCCTTGCTGTTTCGCAGGGGTGGACACTTCGGCAAATTGATGTCCAAAATGCTTTCCTGCACGGTGTCCTTGAGGAAGAAGTTTATATGCGTCAACCACCTGGTTACGAAGACAGCAAGCATCCAGAGTATGTTTGTAAACTGCAGAAAGCTCTATGCGGTTTAAAACAGGCACCTCGGGCATGGTTCTTCAGACTGAGTTCCAAACTCATTGAACTTGGTTTTGTTCAATCAAAGGCAGATGTTTCCCTCTTCATTCTTCGGCGCCCAGAAGTCACAATTTATATGTTAATTTATGTTGATGACATAATAATTGCTAGCTCTTCTATGGCAGCTACTGATCAGCTGATTCAAAAGCTGACAGCAGATTTTGCAATAAAGGATCTTGGGCGACTGAATTACTTCCTGGGAATAGAAGCGTCTGCAACCAGCACTGGTATGTTACTTACTCAAAAGAAGTACATAACAGATCTGCTTAAGAAAACAAATATGCTTGAGTGCAAACCATCATCCACTCCCATGTCAAGTTCAGAAAGACTTTCTAAAGAAGATGGTGAAACTTTGTCAGATTCTGAACTTCTTCAATACAGGAGCACAGTGGGTGCATTGCAGTACCTGACACTTACAAGACCAGATATATCCTTTGCAGTCAATAAAGTTTGTCAGTTTCTGCAAACACCAACACAAACTCATTGGTCGGCTGTTAAACGAATTCTGAGGTATATAAAAGGGTCTCAGACAACTGGGCTTCACATTCAGAAATCATCTTCAGTTCTACTCAGCCCTTTTTCGGATTCAGATTGGGCCGGGTGTGTGGATGACAGGAGATCAACAAATGGTTTTGCCATCTTCCTTGGACCCAATCTAGTATCCTGGAGTTCAAAGAAACAACAAGTTGTGGCGCGATCGAGCACAGAAGCTGAGTATAAATCGCTGGCAAATGCTACATCAGAACTGATATGGATACAATCTTTGCTTAAAGAGTTAGGAGTATATCAACCACGATCACCAGTACTCTGGTGTGATAATCTGGGTGCCATATACCTCAGTGCAAACCCAATTTTCCATGCACGGACAAAACACATTGAAGTCGATTTTCACTTCGTCAGAGAACGTGTTGCTCAGAAAATGCTTGATGTTCAATTCATCTCAACAACAGATCAGGCGGCTGATATATTCACCAAAGCATTGGGTTGCAGATTATTTGATCGGCTTAAGCGCAATCTGAATCTGATCAAAGATAGTTGATATTGAATGGGGCTGTTAAACAACCGGTCTCTATCTCTAACTCCTTATCTCCAGGGCTATTCTGAAGATAAGCGTGCAGGCAGATTGACAACAAGTTTAAATACTGTAGTCAATCAGGATAATGTATATCACCTTTTCTTGTTATTTCAAATGTAATCCTGATCATCTCAGGTTGTTGTAACCTTGCATATAAATACAAAGCCAACCCAGTTGGGAAGGTGCTGCGCCAAACATCTTTCTTCACAGAGGGAATACTGGAGGGCGGGAGGCAGGGGCAAAGGCGATTGCACTGAATTGAAACAAGAGGAGGGAATACAAGAAGGCGGGAGACAGAGGCAAAGGCGATCGTTTCCTCCTTACCTGCATCTTCGCTCCGGTTACGTGGAATCCTAGCTCGCATGGAGGTGGAGACGAAGATCCAATTGGTTTAGTCTGATTCAATCTATTTTAATCCGGGTCGAACCAGTTGTAAGTATATGACTCGGGTTTAGGTAACTTCTCTGCACTTTACCTATAACCAAACCTTGCACACTATGGAGACCACATCAATGGAAAACACTCGGGTCAGCAGGGAAAACAACTCTGCATTTATGGAGTGGCATTCGCCACAAATATATCTGTACGGGGCAAATCAAACTTAGATGACTTCTGGAGGGCTGTTTGCAATCTTCTCTTTAGTGAAATTCTCCTCATTCCAAACTTGTCCTAAGTTTTGCGTCTCCACCGAGTTGGTAACATCATGTATGCTAGTAACAATGTATTGGTCTGGCCGAAGGCGGAGAAGGCAAGAGCTAAGCAGAAAAGCAACCCTGCTCAATTGGGCTTCAACTATTAGCTTTTTAATTTTGTCTTTTTCTGTTTTTTTTTGTTTTTTTTCTGTATTCCTTTGCATTGTCCGTGATGAGAGAATATGTTTTTTATTTTATTTTTTTAAAATTTAATTACATCAAAAAATTTATAGCAGCTATAGTGCAAAAGAAAAAAAACCACAAACAATTGAAAAAAACTTAAAAGCTTGAGCACAACCGAAGCCCAGTTTGGGAATGGGGCTTCCCTACCCCCTCTCCCTATTCCCTCAATCGAAATCACTCAAATCTCATCCAATGACTAGTTTTTTTATATATTTTCACCATTTTCCCATCCATCATAAATAATAAAAAAATACAAAAAAATAAAATTTATTTTTTATTATAATTTTTTTTACAGAAATTATAATTTTATTTTTTTCCTGTAAAAAAATTATAATAAAAAAATAAATTTTATTTTTTTCTGTATTTTTTATTATTTATGATGGATGGGCAAATAGTGAAAATATATAAAAAAAACTAGCTATTGGATGAAATGCGAGTGGTTTAGATTAAGGGAATAGGGAGGGGAATAGGAAGAGAGGGATACGGAAGCCCCATTCCCAGTTTGGAAGCATCCCAAAAGTCTTCTGCGTGCATTCGATCCATTGACACACGCCACGTCATCGTCGAGGTGATTCCCACTGCCAAGCGGCGATCAGTTCTCGTGCAATTCCAACTAGCCTCAAAGGCGCGGCGACACGCCGCGCCAGCCACCGTATGTACCAAAATAAAAGAGACGATGATTCGTGAGGAGGTTGTTTTTTAAAAAAATCGAGGACAAATGCGTAATTTCGGGAAAATCAAAGGGTGTTTTTGTAAAAATCCGAGGACCTGTAAGGACCTGTATGTAAGCAAATAAAGACCTATACGTAATTTTGGAAACCCGCGGGGCGCTATCAAAAAATTTTTTAGGGGAAAAAACTGCAGGGACTTTTTTGAAAAATCCAGGGACCTTTTCGCGAGGAAAAAGGACCTTTACGTAATTTCGCAAAAATAGGAGGGAATGGCCTCCCCCGGCCGTACCAAAAACCGAGCGCCACGCGCCGGCCGGCCGGCCGAGGGAGGCGACGTGGATAGCGCGGGGGGGCCGGAATCCCCCCGGCTATAATGGGGTAGGTATACGCCGTTCGGCCGTTGTAGGAGCTGATGCACACGTAGACTCAAGTTGAGAGTGAAGGCCTACAGAAAATGACGGCCATCTATCCGTCCGTCTGTCAACTAACTTCGGAGTTCGGATGACCATAACAAATTATATCTTCACGTCGAGCGTACGTCTCGATCCATGGGCACGACCACACAAACTTATTTAGAATCAAGGATCCGCTTTATTTCTTGAATCATGGGCAATATTTATACTTGGAAGGGACAGTAGAGCAACGTCAGAATTCTTCCGGGGTATAATGTTGGGCACACAAGATTGTGAACTCGTTTCACCCAAGTTTGAATATCATTTCTACCTTAAATCTAAAGTGTGGGGAATAAATAGTAAGTACGGTCTAAGATACTCTTAGGTAGTCTCCAGAAAAAAAATATGATTTTACACTGGGATGCAAACCAAACTGATGATAAATCCTGCGAGTATCTGAATTTCGGCGTGACAGCCCACAGACTAGCAATCAGCCGGTGGCTGTGAGAGCATGCATGGAGTCATGGAGATAACTGCAAGCGGGAGTTGTAACGTGCAGTTTTTGTGACCACTAGCTGAATGAATGCTTATGCGTTGTTATGAATTTTTAAAATTTATGATATTACTTGTTTTAAAATTTATCATTCTACGAGAAGCGAAAGAATTACCTATATGCGGATCTGGATAGCTGATCTTTGATCGAATGGCTGAGAAGAGAGGAGAAAGAATAGACCACCGACCACAAACTCATATTTTTATAATAGTAAAGATTTTGACCTAAAAGCTACGTGTCACGCGCAGCCAGTGCACCTAACGATGGCCTGGAGATAGGATGAAGCCAGAAATTCCGTCACGCTAGCTACGCCATTGCGCTATTGCGTGTCTATGTGTCAAGTTTGCTTCTTCCGGAATTCTGCCGCTCAAGGCCTGCATGCATGCTAACATGTTCACTCCATCATTCATTTTGTGCGTGAAACTCTGGGGCTAGATGGATTGGAATGAGTGACGATGTGTATTGATTTGTCAAAGGGAATGAGAAAATGTGTTGGTGAGATTTTGACCCAGTAAGATGACCCTATCTCTCTACAAAAATGCAATAACCCAAAAAGCTAATGGCAATAGTGTCAAAATCAAAAGGATAGTTAGCTAAAGGCGCACATTTTTCTGTTGGATTGCAAGGGACTGTTAGATTGAGGAGATCGACTAGAAAGGGTTGAATAGATGGTCTAAAAATCTCTTTCAATTATTATCAAATTCTGTTTATCTAAACCAAGTATAAGATGTGAAAACTTAACTCAAATTGGTTTAGCACAAATATCACCTAAATTAATTATGTTCACCTAAGTGCACCAACACTCTAAGTCTATGTTAAAATTTGTAATCCTAGAATGATAAATAATCAATTTGATTCTATGAATGTAAATTACTTGAATCTAAATTAAGCACAAGAAAACAAACCACAATTGACACGGTTACTTTTTTTACCGTGGTGATCGGAGGCTTGCCGGTCTCCCCTAATCCATGTTGAGGTTAGCCTAAATAAATTGGACTAGCTTTAGGAATTAAGCCGAAACACCTCAATCCACTAAGGTTGCTCTTCCTCCACTCCAAAGATGGCGAGCACAATACCACTTACAATTCGCCAGACATTCTCACAAGTTTCTTGAGAAGATCACTATGCACGATGCCTCCAACGCCATCTAAGAGTCTGCAAACTCCAAGAGTAATAAGTCAAGTTCCTCGCTTGACTCTCACCACATGCAACGAATGCATACCGCTCAAGTGGATACACAATCCACCTCTAGATGTAGCACATGCAATTTAGAGCCTTACTCCTTGTTCACAAGGTGTAACACATGCACAATTGAGAGGAGAACCTCACACTAGCTTAAGAGAGTGAAATGGAGTGAATCATTCCTATCTCCAATCAGCCACAAGGGAGTATATATACCCCACATCTTGAAACTAGCCGTTGGGACAGAAAAACAGGATTTTTAGAAGTACCACAGGTAAACAACTGGTACTTCTGCTCCCCTCAGCAACGATCAGAAAACTAGCCGTTGTAGACAAAACTAGTAGTTTCGACGTACGAAGTCCGGTACTACCGACAGTCAGAAGTACATTAGCACTTGAGCGGAATTACCGATCTCCTCAGGGACGAGAAGACTCAACACAGTGTCTCTCTGAAAAAACGTAATACTACACAAGCCAGTCATTCCGAAACTCAGAAGTACCGCTCACACAGAGCCGACAGTACCACTCGCTGATCGGACCACTCACACAGAGCTGGTCGAAAGTACCAATCTTCGATTACCCTGTTCCTCGACCATGTCGGATGATTCGACCACTCAGGTCTCCGACCACGATGTTCGGTTCGACCACACAGATCTTCGACCACCCTGGTCTCCAACCACCCTAAGAAGTGCATATACTTCAACATATTTTGCAAACACATTTGCAAACTACAGTATCATGTACACAAGTATTATCCATGATTCCCAACAAGTTGCAAAATACATTTGCATACTTTTATAATCATGACATACATATTATATATATGTGAGCTTTAACTATTTGCAAAACACATTTGCAAATATAAGCCTCATACTACAATGAATGGAAACATAGACTTTAAACACTTACAAAACATATTTGCAATGTATAGTCCCATGTTACAAGGATTCAACACATGAGTTTTAACTATTTGTAAAACACATTTGCTAATACAAGCCTCATGCCGAGGAGAGCTAGTATAGGTGAGGTTGAGTTATCAATACATGATGAGACCCAAACTATTAGACACAATTTCTTTTAATAGTACGACAACATGTACTAACAACCCGGTCTTTCAACCAAATACCAAGACCAGTAAAAGAATAGAAACACATCCTTAGGTACAGATAGCCATACCTTTGCCTTGCGCATTCCTTTGAAGCTTGATGACTCACATCTACACTTCAAGTCTGAGTCATCATCTTTATATGCGTAACACATGATGCATCCTTTACTTGACCTCCATCAACACATGATAGGTCTTCACTTGACTTGATGATTAACACATGATCATCTTCTTTTGGACATGCATCAACTTATGATGCATCTTCTTGATGGCCTTAAACACATGATGCCACCTTTCATCTTGATTTGATGATCTTCAACCCATGAAGTCATTCCAAGTCATCTTCATTTGTGGAACCTAACCTATTCATCTAACTCATGAAAAATGTTAGTCCACAAAACAATTATCATTAATTACCTAACTTCACCATTAACTTATAATGGAGGGACTAGATTATACAATTTTCCCTTTTTTGTTAATTCATGACAATCTTAAAAAATAATAAGATAAAAATTGTTTACGAGTATACATCATGTACACGACACTTGTATACTTTAGGATAACCTTTTAAAGCAAAGTTTACTTATTCGATTGTCATTAATCATCCAACCATTAATACATAATGGAAGAACTAGATGACAACCCAATTATGAGTATATATGAACTACGCAAGCTATATATACTCAAGGGATATGTTTCAATGTAAAGATCCTTAATATGTGGAAATAGAATGTGGATCAATATTAATAAAACCACAAAACATAGCGTGAACTCTCCCTACATATGTGCATATAGGAATGTATTATGAAAGCATATGCACATATTGAAGTTTGACTTATTTGGTGAAATTCATTCTATATTTTGGATTTGAGGAATGCAATAAGATAAGAATGTGATATTGAATGCATACCTCTTATGTTTTTCACACTTTCATTCAAATGAGACTAAGCAATACATAATTAATAAACATATTAGTTTCACAATTGTATTTGTTATTATCACCAAACCAACTTAATAGAGTTTGAACTTACAGGGTCTTCTCATCCCAAAAGCTAGCTTGTGAGGTGAGAAACTCTCCCACTTTTAAAGATTACTAGAATTGAAGCACTCGAAGACTACGAGTACCGACCGTGAAGACTATGACTACTGATCACGAAACCTACAACTACGACAACAGTATGCTAAGTCTATGATTATGGCAACAGACTACGAAGTCTAGGACTATGACAACAGTCCGTAAAGTCTATAACTATGACAACAGTCCGTGAAGTCTACGACTATGACAACAGACCGCGAAGTCTACTACTATGACATAGCATTGTAGTTATGACCACCGACCGGTTAATGTAGCTTACTCTATCGATCACCAATTGTGGTCGATGCCATTGACTACCGACCATGGTCATAGTTTGTGGATTGACCAGTTCAACATGTCATACGACTGGTTCACTATTCTGTATGACCGGTTCTCCGTAGCTTATGACTGATTCACTGTAGCTACGACCGGCTCCTCTTCGCTTACGACCATCGATTGGTTCACCATTCATTGTAGCTACGACCAGTTTCTCCAGAGTCCCGACTCTGGGGTCTTCGACCTCTCCGACTCCGAAGTCTTTGACCTCTCCAACTGTTCTCTGACTCCGAGGTCTTCGACTCCTCTAAAAACTCTAGACCGAGGTTGTTCCGACACGGTCGCTCACGTGTGATCATTTTGCTGTTGTTAATCTTCAGTGGTCGATCTGCTGTAGTTGACCTGCCATGGTCGAAGCCTGCCGTGGTTAACATGTTGCGGTCGTTCTATCATGGTTGTTCAGACATGGTCGACAAGCTATGGTCGATTTGCCGTGGTCGTTCAACCGTGCTTGACCTGCCATGCTCGATTTGCTGTGGTCGACCAAAATTTTCATAAACATAAATTTTAGTGCAACCCAAAATTCAATTATTTATCATCACTATATTCAGGACCTCCACATGGTCTAATAGTTTTAAAGCTACCAGGTTGACTTGCAGTACCGATAGATGACAGATAACATATTTATAAGTTTTGGAATCTCTTATATAAATTTCCTTTCCTTTTGAGCCCTATATAATGCAATTATCTCTAGATAATGTGTTTCTTCGACTGATAAATTGGATGATCCTATCTCTCCACTTATATTGGCCACCCAAAAAATCACATGCTATATCACCTTGGCATATTCATTGCTTTTTGACGAAATATGTGGTGCCCACTGCCAATTGGTTGTGCTGATTAGAAGCCAAAACATTGCAAATTTTATGGCATGATGTGGCACCAATAAGCTTAACTAGAGTAGTTATCATGGTAGCATTTAAGATAACAAAGAAGTCATGGTCCGCATTCCCCAGCTTAAAAACATCTCTTGCAACAACCGCAATTAGGCTCTTCAAGCAAGATGTGAAAGTGAAATAATGCAAATTATTTGCATTACCCATCTTCTCTTGCTAGTCAGTAGTCACCATCTTCTTTCTTTCCTTTTTTTTTTTGGCGAGGAAGTAGTCATTATATCATTAAGAAAAATAAAGAAAGAGAGAATAAAAAAGGCCGATGTGTCCCTACTAATTTTATTGAACATGCCATGTAACGTTTGACTGTTGCACATTTGTTGCTTGATGCTTATGTTTAACAGTATCTCCCCCGATAAGCGATAAGGTCTTGCTGTTGCTTGGAAAAGCACAATTTGAACTTCGGAAACTTGTAAATAGTTATGTAAGTTTCTAGTTGCTTTTTTTTTGTTAAAGCTGCTGATTTATTGTAATCTTTTATCGCTGATTTGTGTCTTTTCCTCAACGTGTTCATGTTGTTACTACCACTACCACTCCATCGTTGTCTCTTCTTAATGAGCTTTAAATTGTAGAGGTGTGGCCTTTCACTTTAATGCTTTTAGGTGTAATGGTCTATTCCTACCCTGTATCATATCATTTTGCCTTTTTTTTTCCTTCCTTCTTATCCCGCTTGTTGTCTTCTGATCATATAAGAACTAGCTGTTCTCTCAAGAGGAGGAAAATATAGCAGCTTAGGTCAAATTAAATGCAATGCATGTTTTCAAATACTTGTTATCTATATCGTGGCCCTTGAGCTCAAAAATTAATCTTTGGCTAATAAAACATTGATTTGTGTTATGAACGAGCTCAAATCAACTTTCTAGAGATCATGGAACAACTTCATTGGACCAATTCCATGATATAGTAAGTCGGCTGCTAGTCTTACTAGGTTCACACTTCTATAACTTGTGATCGATTATGTTGTTTAGCTTGGGCCTAGGCTTCTATAGCCTTGGGATCCTTTGGGAACCACCTTCAATGCAATAACAACCAATGATGACAATTGATAAGGCTCTCTCATCGAGAACTTGGGTTATAAAAAACTTCTTACTAATTGTTAGTAATGTTTTCTTCAGGCTTATGGCAAGTAAAAGAGGAATGCCTATATGTTGTGATAACTTACCAAGAGAAATGAGGTAACAATCTCATCATAAGTTGGTAGCTTCTAGAAGATACGCTAGTTTCCAGAAATCGTATGCACTTCCAAGCACAAATAAGGTAATAATCTAATCACCAGGTGATAACTATAGATGGTTACTATAATCGATGGTAATGGTTGAACTTTTTTTACACATACTCACAAATGATAGTAACTTCATAACTTAGTTTGTTAAAAGTACAGATGATAACTTAGGGACCTACATTGTTGATCATATTTTCCTATAAGGAACTTACACGAGCAACCTAGATCTGCATTGTCATACATTTAAAGCCTTTTTTGTGTTGTAGTGTTCAAATAGACGCCTTAGTATTGGATAAATTGCATTAGTACATCATTATCAACTTATTAAACATCAATAAGTGATACCAGCTTGTAAGAAATTAAGAGATAACATTTGGTTATAAGAGAGATGTATCGTGCAAATGTTGATCTTTTTTGGTCCATAAAGTGAGTTGCAATACATAGTTATATCAGTTTCTTACCAAATATTTTCCAGCCTTATCTTAAGATCTCTGAAAATAGATAATAGTAAAATATGTGTGAAAACTTATATTTGTGGATTTATTGCTGAGAAGTTTTCAGCTATATGTGTATTGCCAGGTTTACCTATAGAACTACAACTTTGTTACAATTTGTAAAAGATGACATGCTTATTGTGAGTTAAAAAAAAACCCCTTCTTAATAGTAAACTTTCAAACTTAGGGGCGGTAACTCCTTTTGAACTTGATATGGTGACTTAGTGTGATACTGATGGTAGAATTATAAGAATAGTGACATGGCTACCTGGTAAACTTTTTGTGTAGAACATAAATTTCATGGATTTCATTGATGAGTAGTTTTTCAGCTATATGTGTATTTGTAGTTTTGTTAATTGCATTCTAGCAAATGTTGTCATGTTGTGTTTTAAAAGTACATGGTTAACTTAGTGTTCCCATACCGATAACAATTGGAAATTACGGGGTTAATTTTTTGAACTAGAGATGGTTGACTTAGTGTGTTACTAATGCTAACTTAGTGTTTTCATAAGGATAGCATTTGGAACTTTTATAGAGGTAATTTCTTGAACTAGGCATGGTTGATTTAAGTGTGCTACCGATGGTAACATGGGCATGAAACTGATGGTAAACTTAGGAATGAAAAATTGATGGTGAATTCGAATTCTCTTGCAAACAATGAATGTAGGGTGATAATTCTTGAAAGTTAGGATGGTAATTTGCTAATAGTACGAATGATAACTTAGCCCACAATTGATGGTGAACTTTGAGATCTCTTGCAAATAGTGAAGGTAGGATGATTATTTTTTTTGGAAAAAATAGGATGGTATTTTGCTAATAGCATGGATGATAATTTAGGCTGCTACCGATGGTAACTTAGGCATGAAACTGCATATAACCTAGTCATAAAACTGATGGTAAACCTAGGAATGAAAAACTGATGGTGAATTTGAATTTTCTTGCAAACACTGAATGTAGAGTGATAGTTCTTGAAAGTTAGGATGGTAATTTGTTGATAGTACAGATGGTAACTTAGGCCAAAATTGATGGTGAATTTTGAAATCTCTTGCAAACAGTGAAGGTAGGATGATATTTTTTAAGAAAAAATTAGGATGGTAATATGCTTATAGTATAGATGATAATTTAGACTGTGCAACTCATGGTAACTTAGATAAGAACATATTTAGAATTAGACCAGAGCATTCAAAACTTCTAGCAAGTGCCGCTTTACCGTGTAAAAAGATAAGTCACTAGAAATCATGAGGTAACAATTATTGTATACAAAAGGTAACTTTTGTTACATGAGAAGATAACTTTGTTATATAAGAAGATAATATAAGGTAATATGAAGATAATTTTAGCTTTTTTTCTAGTGTACACATGATGCTACTAACTGATAAAAAGTTATGCTAGGGTTGTAGGTTTAATTTTACAAAAGCTTTGTTCAATTTAGATAACGTGCAGATCTTTCTTTGTGATAGGGCACAAAAATTCTATGGTGAATAGAATGCAACTTGTTAATTGTAGGAATAAATAATCAATATTCAAGTAGGTAAAATTTTAAGCAAATTGCTGGGTTCTGAACTCTCCCTTATTTCCTTGAGTATATGGCAGGTGAAATTTCTCCTAGCTTGACTCAAGACAATTCACCAAATTTGATTTCTAGCAAACTTGAGAGAGGACGTATGTTAGCAGCCGATGTAATTTGATAGAAGGTAAGTGATAAAAAGTTTTGTAGATGAAAATACCATGCTAAAGAATGTGCATATATGTACGATGTATAGTTTTACAATGTGATTCTGGTGTAATTGTGTGGAGAAACCAACTTTATAGATTGAGCAGGAAGAACTGTAACTTATAAACATGTGTGGAGAGATGGATGGTTTGCGACTTTGTTGTTAATCTATTTCCATCTTGTTCTTTTCTAATGTTATTTCTTCGATCATGTTGCCCTGGATGGAGGATAAAAAACACCACAAAAGGAAACTAATAGAATAAATCACCTCTAGCTTCCAATGTCACATTTTATCCATCCAATAAAGGAACAAAACCATTAAAAGTTAATTAGTAGCATGGCTGTGAGGATCATATGGTTAGTTCGCATAGATCCAAGTTTATTTAGGTAGGAGGCCGTGCAAAACGCTCACCCATTACCCTCTGGGCCTCTCTCACCCAGCCCAGTACAGTGTGCGTGTATATATACGCACCCACACATCCCCCTTGGACACATACACCAACCACCACCGCGCGCCTCCTCCTCCTCCCAAGAACACCTGAGGCGAGGCCGATCAGGTTATCGAATGCATGCATGCATGTGTTCTTGTGATGATCGAATGTTCTTGTGGTGGTGTTGCGTGCGTGCATGCAAGAAAGGTTGGTTCTTGGAGCTGAAATTTTCGTGCATGTGTTGTTAGGGACGCGCATGGATCGGCGGGAGGAGGAGGGCGAGGGCTCGGCGGCGGCGGGGAAGAGGACGGAGGCGGTGGTGGACGCGGTGGAAATGGCGTTCGAGGAGGCGGGGGTGGCGCTGGTGGAGGGTGGAGAGGCGTGGCAGCGGCCGCCGGGTGTGTTCGAGTTCCCGTGGCAGAAGTGCCGCGGCGGGCTCGGCATCCCCGGTGGCGGCGGGTCGGTGGAGCTCCGGGACGTGTTCTTCCGCTCGCTCGTGGACGGCCGCGCGGCGGCGATCGGCGTGCCCGGTGACCGCCTCTTCCCGCCGCCGAGCAAGCGGGCGCTGTTCGACGATGTGGACGCGTGGCTCGCCGCCACCGGCGACGGCGAGGTGGACCCCGTCTGGCGCTCCGTGCTCGAGGGACCCAGGCCCGCCGCATGACGCCAACGTGGCGTGTCGCCGGGAGAGCGGGCCCCACCTGCATCCACACAAGGGGTCCGCGTCAGCAGCACCATGCTGACGTGGTGGGCCAGGGGGGATAGAGATTGATAGTAGGAAGTGATGGATACAGCAGTGACCAAGGAGAGGTCATCGACTCATCTTTTTTGTTGTTAATTTCCTCGCTGTTTTTTAAGACTTTTTAATCGTCAAATTTTAGTTTGTAGGGTTGGGGTTTTACAGTCCCCGATAATGACGAAGAAGACTTTAACCATGCGTGTTGTGGTTAATTACAGATAAAAACATGGTAAAAAATTCTCTCTGGGAGTCATGGAACTCCTTTTCTTTTAGAATTGTCTTTACATTTGCTAAAAATACAAACTTGGCGTTACATAATTCCAATTTGCAAATGCTGTTGCATCCTGTACTTGTTGGTTCCTGGAATATGAACTGGCAGCCATGCATGGATATTTGGATTGGGGGTACGAGTAATAACATTGCATGGCTCATTTCATCATTTCAATGGATGACCGATTTGATTGATTGGATGATATTAACCTATCAAATCACTGCTGTCTTGATCGATTAGGTGGCTAAAACTCCATTCAGTACAGGCAAGCTGGGACCGGAGTTGTACTGCTAATCACTTGGCATTGGTTTGGCTCGATTGGATGAGCAACTGTTCTATCCTACAACTCCGACAATTGAAAAATAAAACGCCTGAAAGTTGGCTGTGCCCTCAAATTTTGTTTGGCCGAATTACGTAACATCTGCTCAAATCATCCTAACATAGGATTCGTTTTGTTTAACCCAGTACATTAATTGCAATGAAATAAATAAGATGCTGATAGATTGGATTTACGCACCGCTCATTTCGGCTTAGAGTTTCTGACTTCTAACTTATTTTTTTACTATTCATAATTTCACCTTTTTTCTAAACTTTTAGCTTTTTGTGAGTTTTTTGCCGGTTCTTTTTTTGCCGTATTCGTTTGCGTTGTCCGTAATGAGCTAACATATTTTTTTATTTTTTTAAATTTAATTATGCCAAATAAGCCACTTTCAGTTACAATATAATTTCAACCAACTACAATACAATTTCAACCATAAACCACTATTTTTTTAGTCCAACTGAGCCGGCCAGAATCCTCGTCCATGTATACATCTGGGCGTTCGTCTAAGTTCTGTCGGTTGCATGGACAGCGAGCGCAAGCTGCATGCAGATTGGAATGGAACAATCCGCGGCCGGTCGCTCTCAGGAATCATCTCCATTAACTGAAACCAACCGGAAACATGGTACAAAGGACGCAAAAGGCATTGACGTGTTGCACCAGGTAGATTCTGTTGCATCTGAAGCCCAAAATCTGTGGCCGAACCTAGGCCACGGTCCACGCGGTGAGTGCCTGCGCCTGCATGGCAAGTGTGCAACCGTCTCCTTGGTCGACCAGACACGCCATTCCGGTGAAGTCACGATGAAAATAAAAAATAGACTCAAAACTTCAAAAAGACTATACTAAATTAACACAAATATAGTATTTTGCTTTTGTATAATTCAAATTCATATATGAATAGAAGAGAAACAAAGTAAAAAAAGAGATAAATGCAATGAAAGTGCCTCAGTAATAGAAATCGTATCCTGAAAATATAAAAGTAAGCTTCAGTGAGTAGAGATCAGTCATTTACGTATAAAATAGCAAAATTAGTGATACGATAACTAATTATAAATAATCATGAGGATTCAAGAAAAACAAAATATACCACTAATGCGCAAACTCAAATCACAAGGCAAATTCATTTTGCAAGATTTCATGTCTTGGAATCGTCTTATGACTTTATCATCATCAATGCTTATAAATATCTCTCACTCGGTGTAGCACACCATCAAATCATTAATCCACTCATCGGTTACCTTGTTGCGTAAATTTATTTTGATAATATTCATTGCCGAATATATTCTCTCCACAGAAGCCATTGAGACTGGGCGGATCAACGTCAACTTGATGAGGAGATATACCATGGGAAAGTTCTATCTTTTTTGGTTTCGACCATCATTTGAACAAGTTTTGAAATATCACGACATCTATGAAATCTATCACTTCTAATATTGGGACTGAAGGTTTGAAGCTGACTCATTAACAAGAACCGCTCAACTACCGTGAAATCATCAGCATAAACCTCGGTAAGTCTAACAAGTTTATTAGCATCAAACTTAGAAAAGGAGTCCTTTAGATAAAGACAAGACACGTATACCAATAACTCTGATGAAACTTCATGGCATTTATAGTTGCATCAAGAGCAGCATTGAAAATATCAACTTTGTAATAATGATATTGAGTCACTGTATGCTTCCGACGTACAAATTTACCCATAACTCCAATGGTACCATCCATGTTTAGCACATAAATCCCATGTGCCTCACAAAAGCTCTTAACTTGGTCAAACAATGACTCCCACCCATTGTCCCTCATATCTTGCAAATGATCTTTCACATCTTGTATCAAGCATACAGCTTCGACAATGTATTGATGCTTCCTTTGCCATCAAATGTCCTTGAAAAGGCATGCCCAATTGCTCAAATTGGGCCATTCAACAAATATGACATCGTCACTTGATATCTAATTTTATTGGTGGAATCTTCTATTGGCATGCGATGCACCAGATCAACAATAATGTCATTATAATTTAATTCTAGTCGAAGCCTCTTTGGTTGAGTTGCGCTCTCATTGGTTAGAAAAGTAGTACTAGAATTGCTTGTTAAATAGTTACACAAAGTTTGTTTCTCCATTATTGTCAATCCATCAACAAAATATGACACATCAATTCTAATCAAAATACATAAATCATAATTTTTATGTTAATATCTAAGAATTTAAGTTGATCAATGATATATATAATTTCTAAAATTGTAGGAATAAATAGATAAACTAAGTACATATAGTATTTTTACCTAGCTAGCTACAATAAATGGTCAACATAAAGAATTTTACCTTTAGAACTCTCCTCACTGCCTCACTCGCTTTGTTAGAGTGTCGGTCACTCCTCGTCCTCCTCGCCGCTAGCTTTAGCTTCCCCAACCCAATCCCACTGCCGATCACTCTTGCTCGACCCCACCTCCACAACTAGCTGGTGGCCACCGAGCTTCCCTTCCTTGGCTCTCGGCTGCTCCACCTAGTTCCCCGTCTCCCCAGCCCAGCTGCCTCAGCTCCTTGCCAGCCCACCACCACACCTCCCAGACCCAGCTGCCAAATTTGCTCGAGCTACCTCCACTGCTCCCCGCCTCCGCAGCCAACCAGCAGCCATTGAGCTTCCCCCCTTGGCACTCGACTGCTCCACTTGGTGATGAGGATTGAACAAATTCCTAAATACGATTTTAATATATAATTAAGTCCAATAGACCCCCATGGTCATAATATATAATTAAGTCCAATAGCGGAACTACTGCAGCCTGCGGTAGTTCCGGCGTTAAAATCGCCGATACTTCCGATCTGCGAAATCTCAAATTGCATCCAGAGGGTGCTTTCTGGAAAAAAGGCTCCGCTCTGTTTCCGGAGCTTCCGGTCGCCGGTAGTACCGATTTTGCTTGCGGAACTACCGCTCATCCAGACAGAGCACAGTTTTGGTTTTAAAACAGATTTTTAATGAAAGCATGCTCCTAGTTTGATCCAAATAACACATAAATTTTTGCTATCAAGCTACTTGACATGATCACTCTTTATGGTACGATTATCTAGCCTATAATTCGGTCTTCCACCTTTTCTCCTTAAGACCGATAAAAAATAAAAAGGGATCCTATTCTAAGTATACCTTTGCCTTGAGCCATTTTGATCTTCACATTCATACTTTGGCTTGCATCTTGTCAACCACTTATGGACTTAACCTTTACATACTCATTAAACACGTTAGTCCCATATTCACATAAATTCATTAATTACCAAAACCATTTTTAGGGGCCTAGATGCTTTCAGTTCCCAAGTCAAAATTAAAGCCTGTGAAATATGCCTTTCATGGTATAGTCCCAGGATCTACTGCTAAACTGATAGGACAAGTTTTCCTACCGCTTATGTTCAAAAGTCTAGATAACTTCTGAACATAAAAGAATCTCATTTAATATTGTAGACTTTGAGACCACATACAATGGGATTCTTGGTCAATCGGCATTGGCTAAATTCCTAATAGCCATGCATTACGGCTATTAGAGTCTTGAGATACCAGGACCAAAATGGGTCATAATGGTTCGAGGGGATAGGAAGATGGCATATGCATATGATCGTAAATCCCTAGAACTGGTTGATGAACTTCCGACCAGAAATGCTAACACGCTGTCTATGCAGGCCAAGCACTCAAGAGCAAAGGTAGCCCCAAAAGTCCAAAACCCTCTAACCAGACAAGGAGGTTCCACTTGACAAGGACAATTCTTTGAAAAATGTCAAAGTGTTGTTTAGACTCAAAAATGCTAGTGCCACATTCCAAAAGATAATGGTCGGGCCAGGACTTGACCCCAAATAGGAAGAGTCACTCGTTTCCTAATTTTTAGGGCAACATCCTAATTTTTTGTTTTGCCAATACACATAGCTGCCATATCATCAAAATAAAGCTTATGCGTCTAAAACTATTAACACGTGGATATTACGCCATCTAAAACTAGAGTAGTTTAGGGTAAGAGAGAGATTTGCTCTAGTTTGCTTTTCTTTCTTTTTTTTTTTTTGGTTTTGCTTATACACATAGCTATCATATCATTAAAAATAAAGCTTATGTGTCTAAAACCATTGACATGTGGACACTACGTCATCTAAAATTAGGGTGATTTAGGACGAATGAGTTATTTTGTCTAGTTTCCATAATCAAAAGTAAACAATTTTGTTGTAGAGATTGCAAATCAGACTCGAGGTATAAGTTGTAAAATCAAAAGTTGACTCCACCGGGTCGATGAGAAGTTCGTCGCCGACGTCCTCTCCAGCCACCCCTTCGGCCCCGCCTACCACCCCATCGTCAAGCGCATCTGTGGCTTGGTCTCCACTCTCCATCACCGAGTAGCGAGTTGCTTCTTCCTTCTTGGAGAACAGAACTGAAGATTGAGTTTACCACAAAAGATTACATTCTTCATGCACGCCAGTTCTTTTTTTATTTATGCAAGGTCCCAAGTGATAGCGGTCCACTTCTTGAGCATTTTCTGAGTGAATGGGCACGGGTTTGGAATTTTGGGCTTGGGCTGGGTTCACGCATGGATCGAGCTGGGGAGCCTGGTGTTGGGCTGAACTTGGGTTTATCAGGCAGTCAAGCTTGAGCTAAGGATCGATTGGGCCGTATTGAGATGGGTCGGGACCTAGGCAACAATGACAGTTTCGATTGGGCCGCGCCGAAGAGAAAGTGCAAGCTGTACAGCCTAATCGGTTTAAACCCACTTTCCTCACAATTTTTTTTTAAAAAAATAGGCATAAAAAATAATTTTGCCATCCTACTAAACAGAGGAATTTGTTAAATGGTACTCAAGTGTTTTTTATGTTTGTAAGTACTCAATTTTTTTTGTCCATTAAATATTGCTTTGTAATCCACGTTGTGCTTTATGACTTTGACTTTGCGAGTTTTTCTCTGAGTGAATAATGTGATAAGAGAGTAATCAATTTGTTTAGGGTCATCGGGAGCCGTAACATAAATGAACAAGTAGATTTTTTGTATAGTTTTGTTTTGTTGTGTTCCTTATAGTTTGTGTTATTCCTCTTTTTTACAAATTGTCACATCATTTTTTACATAATTTATTTTGTGTAAAACTAGTATATAATTGATGTAAGAAGGTTGTACAGAAAAGAATACAGAAAAGAATAATCTGTATTAGATCATTTTTCAATATATTACATCGCATGCTAATAACTAATGAGCAAACTAGTAGACGGAGGTAGGTATGTATCCAACATAAAAAATTGAGTACTCTTTAATCAAATAGTATGAATACTCTTTAATAAAATAATACTCGAATGGGAGGAGAGGAGTCAAAGTGATTTCACATATTAGATCTAGATCTGAAAACTCAAAATTTAAGTACTATTTAATAAAAAAACACCAAAGTTCTCTCTAGACACTACCACAAACAAAACTTGCAAGCAACACCCATTTATGCTCTAAATTGATTGCTGTAAAAGACACACCCACACCCCACCGGTCAGCCATGTGTTGCTAACACAGAGAGTCCAAACATAGGTATTACCTCTGGTTATTGCAAATATAAGCCGTCCTTGAAACCGAGCTGGTTTAATTTTTTAGGTTTAATTGTTAACATATAGAACAATTTTATATATCGGTTATATGAAATTGGCATTACTAATACATCATGAAATGTATTTTCATAATATATACATTCTTAATATTTCTAATAACATAATACGGTAGACATCAACGGTCAAAGTGGTACTTTGAAGACGACATTGTCGTCTAAATATATATTTACAATCAAAGGAGTAATACCTAGATGTCACTTGCTGTCACCTTAGTAAGTGATAACACGGTATTGACAGCGGATATTTTAACCATGCGTTTGACATAGCCCTACACTTGATGCAGATATTTTAACCATGCAGATATTTTATCAACTGTAATATGATAAACAAGACGCATTATATCATGGAAAAGCTGTCTACATATACATATATATGGTGGTGATCAAAAGAGCTTCAGTTTCTGACTTTTGGCTTATTTTTCACTATTCATAAATTTCGTTTTTTTTCTGAACTTTTGGCTTTTTGTTGAGTTTTTTGCCGGTTCTTTTTTCCCGTATTTGTTTGTATTAACGTAATGGGCTAACATATTTTTTATATTTTTAATTTTTTTAAATTTAATTATGCTAAATAAGTCTCTGTCAGCTACAATGTTTTTTCAGCCAGCTACAATGCTTTTCAGCCATAAGCCACAAAAAAGCCCAAATGATCACCCCCTATAAAAAGATAACTTATTATATGAGCTATCTTTATTACCGTCTATAGATAATATAAAGAATATTATAGATAGCAACTATCTATCTATACCACTGGACATGTCTTTTAAGAGCAAGTTTAATAGTATAGATAGCTGCTACCTCTAATACATTTCCATGTCATCAAAAGATAATGATGCAGCTAACTCATACAATAAGCTGGCTATAAGTTGTCTCCACAAGAGCTCTCAATCATTTAATACATACATGGGTATTGATAATTTAATACATGTATGGGTATAGCAGTTAGTTCTATTGATACATACATGGATAACGTCTCTTTTCCTGTGCTATAGCCTGACTCTTGCATGGGAGCCGGCTTGGCTCTCTCTCCTTTTCTCTCCCCTCCACATAGGATTATGCTGATATAGATTCTCTTGTAGCTAGCACAGTTAACCTTATTAAACTTGCTCTAAGTGGTTAGCTCACCACAGCCAGCCTCGTAATCTCGAATTAAACCGGAAAGAGAGACTAATTAATCCCCCACACATCACCCGAGCGAAGCTTTTCTCCCGTCCCATTCCTCCGCGTCAACGACGGCGACAAGCCATCGAAACCCACTTCTCCCCAATCCTCTCCTCCGAAGCCCTAGCAATGGAGCCCAAATCCACCACCCCTCCGCCGCCGCCCGTCATGGGCGCGCCCATTGTGTATCCGCAGGCCGCCCCGTACCCTCCCCCCGGCGCCGGCGCCTACGCCCACGGGACGCCGCTCTACGCCCCGCCCCCCGGCGCCGCCCCGGCGCAGCAGCAGCTGCAGATGTTCTGGGCGGAGCAGTACCGCGAGATCGAAGCCACCACCGACTTCAAGAACCACAACCTGCCCCTCGCCCGCATCAAGAAGATCATGAAGGCCGACGAGGACGTCCGCATGATCGCCGCCGAGGCGCCTGTAGTCTTCGCGCGCGCGTGCGAGATGTTCATCCTGGAGCTCACCCACCGCGGGTGGGCGCACGCCGAGGAGAACAAGCGCCGAACGCTCCAGAAGTCCGACATCGCCGCCGCCATCGCGCGCACCGAGGTCTTCGACTTCCTCGTCGACATCGTGCCGCGCGACGAAGCCAAGGACGCCGAGGCCGCCGCCGCGCTCGCGGGGATCCCCCACCTCGCCGCCGGCATGCCCTCCACCGACCCCATGGCATACTACTACGTCCAACCGCAGTAACATTTTCGTACCGTATAGCTTCAAGTTTAAGCGATTTTAATTAAGTTAAGAGTGTGATGTTGCTTTAGTGCTGGTATGTTTGTTTGTTGTTGCCGCGTAATAACTAGTATAAGATGTGGTGATCATCTGAGGGGCCTCCTCTCAAGTATAAGCGATCCGATTTGAGGATTGGGCGAGGTGGTTGTGATTTGAGGCAGGCTGTATGATGGTGATGATGCATGTCTAACTTGTACCATAATTAATTATCATGTGGCCTTCTCTGATAATTGTTGTTCAACTTCATTTGTCGTGGAATGGCTTGTCATGCTGTATTTTAGACTTGCTGGGAAATCCAATATAATGTTTGTGATCCCAAAAGAGCTTTGTGTAATTCTGAGCTATTTGTGTACATGTTCAATTGGTATAGTTTGCCTTTGATATATTGTTCGATTATATGGTTGTTTTGTGGTGGATAATGGAATAGTTTCATTATACGGTTGTTTTTTGGTGGATAATGGAATAGTTTCTACTTTCAAGCAAAAGTTGTTTGCTAAGGATGCTGTTTGCAATATCTGCTATGCCTCCTGTTGATTTAACGAAGTGTTGCTTAGCATTCAGTGTTTAGTTTCTTCTACTTGCTGGCTCTTCAAGTCACTTGGGTGAGTGGGTTGATTGTTTCTGAGCTACTGAGCTGTGACCCCTGAATCATCTGGATAACTGTTCCTTGTCTACCAACTTAGGAAAATATTTTCATACGGTCATTCTGCATATGCATTGATAGTACCTTCGGCTCCACATCAAGTGAATACACATTGTAATTCATATGCTTTAGTGACCAAACCTTTTTTTTAAAAAAAAGTTTTTTAACTTATGAACATCTACGGCGAAGTCTGGTCTGCAGAGCCACATAGCTTTTGTCGTTGTTCCTCTAAAAAAAACTATTGTCTTTGTTGCTTTGTGATCATGATTTACTAGCATTTTACCATTCATACAGTACCTCTTTCACCAGTAGACCTGAAAGTTTGAGTGATCGTACTTTTTCATGGTTGAGAATCAGCAAAGCATCATAATTCTTGTGGCAAGTACTTAATTGCTCATGGTTGAGAACCAGCAAAGCATCGAAATTCCTGTGGTTGAGTACTTGAGTGTTAATCTTAGATTCAGATATACTAATGTGCCTGCTCGATAATGTCGTTGTACATCATTTGTTGCATATGTTGCTGTTGTGGACTGATCACTTGCTATGCTTAAATCAGTTTTTTTCATTTCTCAAAAAACCACATGATTACGGGGAGAGTGAAACAAAATGCGTTGATGTCATCAGGGACGGAGTGGTGCAGAGGTCAACATGGGGCATGGGCTCCCCCCTCAATTCTGCATCCCTTTGAAGAAATTAGTGCATACTAGATTATTAGGTCTAGCAAGTTCTTATACTAGAAAATGGTCACCTCTTTCTTATGCATTTCATTCTCATTAAGAACTGGTTCCTTCTGTATTTGTGTGCTTAAGCTCCACCACTGGATGTCATCGAAGTTGCTTTTTTCTTATGGTTTTTGTTAAAATAATACTGTAGTAACGATTAGTTTTCTCTGAAACATCCAATTAAAGGAAAAAGAGAAAAATAGAAAACATTGTTTTATTTTCACGGACAATGCAAAGAAAAAAGTCAATGTTAAGAAACCAACGAGTTTCAAAAGGTTTTTAGCTTTTTAGATGGTACAAGTAGAAGCCCAAAACTGTTTGGAGCTTGGCCATTGTCATCGGCTCATTGTTTCTCCTGAAAATGCTTTGTCCAAATGACTCTTGTGAACATAACATAGTATTGACATGTTCAGATACGTTGACCTGGAGGCTGAACCATGTCCATTTTGTCTAGGGTTTCAAGTGTAGTTTACCTATAGGAAAGCTGAATATTTTGGCGAACAGGTCGATTTTGCTAGAAAGTTCAATCTAATTAATTGAAACCACACCCAAGGACTAAAAAAATATTTTTTTGGTTAAAATGCATAAATTTGCCATGCTAAGCATGAGGTCGGAATTGCTTGGAAATCATGATAGCATAGCATTTGAGTGGCAGTTGCTATAATCATACAAACGGAATTCCCCATTTTAACTTCTCAGGGCGGAGAAAAATAAATAGTGTTAATTCTCTCTAAGCGTTGGAGCACAAGCAGTGATCTGTCCTATGCAAGTATGCAACCTTGCGACGACGAACACTTGCATTACCCTCCTCCCGTTTCCTCCCAATCAACTCAAGAAGCCGGTGGCCCTGCAAGTATCAAGTATCAAGTAATCAAGAACAACATTTTAGTCATCGAAATTTCATCATCAAAAACCTACAGAGTTTTAGCTATACTAATTATGTGTCTACAATTATGCTTTCGTTGTGGATCTTTACAAAATTACTAGTCGCTGAATGGGAGTTAGTCATGAAATTTTTGTAAAGATTTTATCGAAAGGAGTTAAAATCTAAAGAGAACCACAAGAAAGCGACTAGATACACAACTCACCCAAAACATAATAGCCTCAGTCCTACGCGCACAAGATGAACTTGCCGGAGGGCAAGGCGGCGACGGCGAGCAGGCAGGCGGTGACGACGTTCTGGTAGCACCACCGGAGCGGGCGCCACGCCCCGGCGCCCTCAACGCTGGCGCACTTGACCCTCATCACCCCGTACTGCGGCTCCTTGGACAGGTCGAACGCCGCACCCTTGATGCGCAGCTCCTGCACGCACCGGGCGAGCGCGCGGGCGTCGCCGCAGTCGCCGCGCCGTGCCGCGCGCCAGTAAGCGTGTTGTAAATAATCTTGTTTAGAAATTATGTGCAAAGTTTGGTCGTGATCGAAGTTAATTAGTAATCGTAATCGAAAGTCGGAGTCGAACTATAGTCGGAGTCGGAATCGGAATCAAATTGTATTCGTAGTCGAAACCCGAGCGAAAGTCGTAGAGCCGGGTATAAAAGGGGAGGAGTCACGTAATCAGATTGCTGTGAGTAGAAAAGAAGAGAAAAGAAAAACCCTGAGTATCGACTTCATTGTGTGATCTCACAGACGTGGTTGAAATCAACTTACAACCACGGCAAACATGGTCGGAAGGATTTACGACCACACCAAAATACCCGCAGACATGGTCGGAAGGCGTTCAACCACGGCAAAGAGAGTTGAACGTGGTCGGAAGAGGCTTCGACCACATTGAGAAGAATTGAACGTGGTCGGAAGAGGTTTCAACCACGTTGTAACGTTGAACGTGGTCAGAAGGGGCTTCGACCACGTTGTGAAGATGCTGAATGTGGTCGGAAGGGGCTTCGACCACGTTGTGAGGACTCGGAAGGGGCTTCGACCACGCTGTGAAGCTTTAAATGTGGTTGGAAGGGACTCCGACCATGGTGTGAGGAAGTGAATGTGGTCGAAAGGGAGTTTCGACCACAGTGAACAGTGATCGGTAGAATCACTACGTGGTCGTACAGAGCTGCGACTACGGTAATTCAAGGGTGATCGAAGGAAGGCCAGTACAGCGGCAGAGAACGTAGTCGAAACTTCAGCAGAAGAAGTTTCCGACTACGAAGTCGGAGCGATCAGGGAGCGATCGGAGGGGCTGCAACGCGGTCAAAACGCAGCGGGAGGCGATCATAGCCTCTCGTAAGCGGTCCGAAAGGTCCTAGAGCAATCGTAAAGATTGCAATAAGTGGTATCAGAGTCATTGGAGAGACTTCAAAGGGCAAGGAGAGTGTGTCGCTGCAGCATCCTCTCCTCAGCTCGGATAATTATCCGGTCTGCGCCATGAAGATGAAGTCCAACATGCATGCTCAGGGAGTCTGAGGCGCTGTTGATCCAAAGGGGAAGGACAAAGTAATTGATGATCAACTAGATCAGATGGCACTGGCGGTGATCTATCAAGCTGTACCTGACTCAACGATGTGACAATTGATCAGCATGGAGACGGCGCGAGAAGCTTGGGCTGCACTGCAGACAATGCATGAAGGGGGTTGGCAGAGTGAAGGAAGTTCGACTCCAAACTCTACAAAGCGAATTTGAAGTAATGAAGATAGGACAGAACCAGTCGGTGGAAGAATTCTATGGGAAATTTAATGAAGTCGTAAATGAGATCAAATCTCTTGGCGATAATCTGGAAGATGAGGTGGCTGTGAGGAAATACATAAGAATTCTGCCAGAAAGGTTTCTTCCAATGGTGACTACGCTCATGTATTCCCAAGATCTCTCAAAGATGAAGATAGAGGAAGTAACAGGGGTGCTCAACGCACATGAGCAGCTCCTGAAGGGATATCACACTCACAACAGAGAACAAGCACTGCTTGTAAAGGAGGACACCCGAAACCGAGGCAAGCAAAACCATACAGACTCATCATCTAGGGGCGGTCATGGTCATGGCCGTGGCTTATCAGTCGATCGAGGCGCATTCCATGGTCGAGGACGTGGATATGACCAGAGAGGGCATGTATTCCAGTCTGGAAGAGGAGGAAGAGGAGGACGTGGAGAAAGAGCTGGTCGAGGAGGCAGTGACAACCAGCAAGACAAGTCACACGTCCAATGCTTCGAGTGTGAAAAATTTGGGCATTACGCTGCCGAATGTTGAAACCATATCCAGTGCCATAACTGCAAAAAGTTTGGACACTATGCAGCAAACTGCAGGAGCAAGAAGAAAGTGGAGGAAGCAAACCTTGCCCAAATCTCTGAACATAGAGAACCGACGTTGCTCTTGTCCCATTGTACCGAAGCTGTGCCGATAATGATACTGCTGAATGAAGGGAGAGTGTTCCCAAATCTGATGGAGAAGGGAGAGGAGACACAAGAACAGTTAGCGGATTGGTATCTCGACAATGGAGCTAGCAACCATATGACAGGCACATACTCGATGTTTCATAAATTAGATGAGAAAGTACTCGGTAAGGTGCAATTCGGAGATGGCTCAACTGTTCAGATTAAAGGAAAAGGCTCAATTCTCATGAAGTGCAAGGATGGAGGCCAGAGACGGCTGTCAGACGTATACTATATACAGAGCCTGCGCAGCAACATTATAAGCCTGGGACAGATAACTGAAGAAGGTTGTCGAATTGAGCTGAAAAATAACTACCTGAGAGTTTTTTTTACAACAGTGAACTGTTGTTAATGAGGGTGCAAAGGACACCGAACTGACTATACAAAATCCCGATTGAAGTCGCTCAACCGAAGTGCCTGAAGATCTCAGAAGATGACACAACATGGTTGTGGCATGCAAGGTTCGGTCACATGAACTTTCAAAGCTTCAAAGCTATGGCAGAGAAGGAGATGGTGGTCGGCCTACCAAAGATCGATTACCCGGAGCAGATCTACGAAGGCTGTCTGGTGGCAAAACAAGCTAGCAGTTCTTTTCCATCCTAGGCCCAGTTTAGAGCATCCCATCCATTGGAGTTAGTGCATGTTGATCTGTGTGGACCGATCACATCATGAACAGATGCCGGAAATCAGTATTTCATGCCGATCGTTGATGACTACTCCAGAGCCATGTGGGTGTATATGCTAAAAGGCAAGGATGAGGCAAAATTCAGTTTTCAGAATTTCATAGAACTAGCTGAAAATGAAGTCGATCACAAGGTCAAAGCAGTGAGATTAGATCAAGGGGGAGAATTCCTATTAAAAGAATTTGACTCGGTCTGTGAGGAGAAAGGTATAGCAAGATACTTTACAGCTCCGTACTCACCTCAACAAAACGGAGTCGTAGAGAGAAGGAATAGAACCATGACGGCCATAGCACGAGGTCTACTAAAGAGCAAATTTCTGACTGGGAGATATTGGGTAGAGGCAGTGAGGCATTCGATTTATATTCTCAATCGTGCCACCACAAGATCACTTGGTGGAATCACTCCATATGAGCTGTGGTCAGGAAGAAAGCCGAATGTCATGCATCTGAGAGTGTTCGACTGCTTAGCACATGTGAAGCCAACCAATCATCTGAAGAAGTTGGATGACCGGAGCAAGAAGATGATTTATCTTGGCTCTGTGCCGAGCAGCAAGGCGTACATATATTATGATCCGGTCGGACAAATGATTCATGTGAGTAGAGATGTTGTCTTCCAGGAAGATAAATACTGGGAGTGGGAAGAACATCAAAACCTGGAAAGAGATATGCAGAGTTGGGTGACGTTTGATGTAGCCGGTGCCGACAACGCAGGACAGGAAGGTGGAGTTCCGACCACACCTCAGAGCACAAATCCATCAGGTGCCGAGACTTATGAGAATTCACTTGAAATAGAAGTTTCTGATGAGGAAGACTCGAATGGTAGAATACCAAAGATGAGGCGCATCAGCGAGATCTATGCACACACTGAGCCGGTGCAGACTAAGGAGATGTTGCTTTACACCATGGCCGAAGAGCCTAAGAGCTATGAAGAAGCAAAGGAAGATGAACATTGGAAGGCTTCTATGCAAGAAGAATTGAAGTTGATTGAAGACAATGATACATGAAAACTCGCTGACTTACCGAAAGGTCATCGAGCCATTGGTTTGAAGTGGGTTTACAAAGTAAAGAGAAATTCTCAGGGAGAGGTCGTAAAGCACAAAGCATGACTAGTAGCAAAAGGCTATGTTCAAAAACATGGAGTAGACTATGAAGAAGTCTTTGCACTGGTGGCTCGCATGGAAACAATTCGTGTTCTCATCACTTTGGCAGCTCATGGTGGATGGGAGATTCACCACATGGATGTGAAAACGACATTCTTGAATGGAGACATTGAGGAGGAAGTGTATGTAGCTCAACCACCAGGTTTTCATATCAAAACACAAACTGAAAAGGTGTTGAAGCTAAACAAGGCCTTGTACGGGCTCAAACAAGCTCCACGAGCTTGGAATATGAAGCTTGACAAAAGTCTAACATCACTCGGTTTCAAGCGGAGTAAGTCTGAACATGCCGTGTACACAAGAGGGGATGTGAATACAAGGTTGATTGTGGGTGTCTATGTGGATGACTTAATAATCACTGGCTCAAATCCAAGGGAGATTATGAAGTTTAAAGAAGAGATGATGAAGCTATTTAAAATGACAGACTTAGGGCTCCTAAGTTACTATCTCGGCATTGAGGTAAAACAAACTGAAAATGGCATCACACTTTGTTAGTCCGCTTATGCTCAGAAGATACTGGAGAAGTGTGGCATGGAAGACTACAACTCGTGTCAAGTTCCAATGGAAAACCATTTGAAGCTAAGCAAGTCAGGCCCAAGATCTCTAGTTGATGCCACGTAGTACAGGAGTATTGTCAGGAGTCTACGATACCTAGTTCATACTCGTCCAGACATCGCTTTTGCGGTCGGGTATGTGAGTCAATTCATGGAAAAGCCGACTCAGGAGCATATGAATGTTGTTAAATACATTTTGAGATATGTGAAAGGTACTCTGTGTTTTGGCATCTACTACAAGAGAGGAGGCGAAGAGAAATTGCAGCTAACTGGCTACAGTGACAGTGACATGGCAGGAGACGTTGATGATCGGAAAAGCACAACAGGGGTGATGTTTGTGCTGGGAGGAAGTTTGGTTAGTTGGCAATCTCAGAAGCAAAGAGTAGTGGCATTATCATCTTATGAAGCAGAGTACATAGCAACAAGCGTTGCATCTTGCCAGGGAGTCTGGCTTGCTCGTTTGATAAGCGAATTGTCGAAGAAGAAGATATGAAGGTCGTACTCAAGGTGGACAAAAAATCTGCTATTTCGCTGAGCAAAAATCCGGTTCTTCATGATATAAGCAAACATATAGACACCAGATATCACTTTATCAGAGACTGTGTTGAAGAAGGGAAAATAGGCAATTTGAATACACCAATACAGATAAGCAGAAGGCCGACATACTGACAAAGGCGCTCGAGCGGATAAAGTTCTTGGATATGAGGAGGAAAATCGGCATGATTGAAGTCACAAAACAAGATTAGGGAGAGAATGTTGTAAATAATCCTATTTAGAAGTCATGTGCAAAGTTTGGTCGTGATCGAAGTCGATTTGTAATCGTAATCGAAAGTCAAAATCAAAGTCGAACTATAGTCGGAATCATAATCAAATTGTATTCGTAGTCGAAACCCGAGCGAAAGTCGTAGAGCCAGGTATAAAAGGGGAGGAATCATATAATCAAATTGCTGCGAGTAGAAAAGAAGAGAAAAGAAAAACCCTGAGTATCGACTTCATTGTGTGATCTCGCAGACGTGGTCGAAATCAACTTACGATCACGGCAAACATGGTCAGAAGGATTTACGACCACGGCAAAATACCCGCAGACGTGGTCGGAAGGCGTTCGACCACGGCAAAGAGAGTTGAACATGGTCGGAAGAGGTTTCGACCACGTTGAGAAGAATTGAACATGGTCAGAAGAGGCTTCGACTACGTTGTAACAAGTTGAACGTGGTTGGAAGAGGCTTCGACCACGTTGTAACGCTGAACGTGGTCGGAAGGGGCTTCGACCACGTTGTGAAGACACTGAACGTGGTCGGAAGGGGCTTCGACCACATTGTGAGGACTCGGAAGGGGCTTCAACCACGCTGTGAAGCTTTGAACGTAGTCGCAAGCGACTCCGACCACGGTGTGAGGAAGTGAACGTGGTCGAAAGGGAGTTTTGACCACGGTGAACAGTGATCGGTAGAATCACTGTGTGGTCGTAGGGAGCTGCGACTACGATAATTCAAGCGTGATCGAAGGAAGGCCAGCACAGCGGCAGAGAACGTGGTCGAAACTTCAGCAAAAGTTTCCAACTATGAAGTCGGAGCGATCTGGGAGCGATCGGAGGGGCTGCAACGCGGTCGAGACGTAGCGGGAGGCAGTCGTAGCCTCTCGTAAGCGGTCGTAAGTGGTCCGAAAGGTCCTGGAGCAGTCGTAAAGATTGCAACAAGGCGCACACCGCAGCTGCACGGCTGCGGTGAGCGCGAGGGAGGCGGCCATCGACAAGGACGATGGCACCCACCACCTCCTGCAGGCACGCGTGTGCGGCTGCAGCGGCGAGGCAGAGGTGGCTGCGGCCACGGAGGCAGCGAAGAGAAGCGTGAGGGAGAGGCCGTGGAAGGTGAGGAAGGCTGCGTAGAGGTAGAATGCGTCCTAAGTGAATGCTAGCGAGCCTCGCTCGCTCTAGCCCGAATAGCTCACTACGACTTCCAAGGAGATGTGTAATAGGATTCGTATGACTCTTCATACCAATACATCAAATCTCTTACCTCTTTTCTCTATCAAAAATTTTTTCTCGGAGGCTCAAAGCCACCTGTGACCTAAATTATCATCATACTGAGCATAAGCCTACTCAAGCTTTGTAAAAACTATGTGTGAAAAGATACATGCTATATCTTAATGAGTTTACTCAAATCGTACTCAAGCCTAAATCTAAGCTCGGGCCTCAACTTAGGCTCAGCCCAAGCTTGCATCGAGTTCAAGTCTAGGTAGGCAGGCTCACTCAGCTTAAGCTTATATCAAGTTCAAGTCTAGATGGCCAGGCTCACTCAACTCATTTACAGCCTTACTCCGCACTGCCGACGATCTTGCCGAGTAGGTGGTGCCTAGACTCCCCCGCGGCCACCTTGTCAAGGAACACGGCTGGCGCCACACTAACGTTGGCATGGTCGCCTCTATCGTCGGTGACCGAGATTTCCATGATGTGGGCATTGTTCTTGGCGGATTCCACCATTGGAATGTCTATTCTTGGGTGGGTTCTTGGTGCAAATGTGCAAGAATAGATTTACCGGTGGAATGTCTCTACAGTGTTTTCAGCCATAAGCCATGAGCTTTTCAGCCGAACCGATCACCACCTAGATCTTTGTGGGAGGAAAGAAATTATCTTTTTCGGGAGCTTTGAGTTGATGCGAGATTGGAATCGGGAGTTGTGGAAGCAAAAATGGAAGGGAGAGAGCGAAAGTGTGAAGGATTATGTGAGAAGGTCTAGGATTTTGTTGTGATGAACCATTATCATTTTCGAGGAGTGAAAATTTAGAATTAACAAATTTACCGACTGAAATTACTGTATTATCGAGATTTTTTTGGATTTTTGGCTTTTTGATCTTAATAGCTTCTCATAGCTATTGGAGTGAAGATTAGGTGAATACTTAGGGAAAATTTTGAAGGTACTATTCACCCCCCTTTTGTTGCCATGTCGGTCCTACAAAGCGTGATGATCTGTATAGTTGGATGCGTGCGGTGGTTAATAGTCGAGTGCTTTAGGGAGGCATTCAATGGTCGAATTATGGGTGGGGATAGCCATTTTTTAGGATGATAGGTACCTTTTCGCATGTTGTTGGTACTCTTTAAACCGCATGTTGTTGGTACTTATGCTATGTTCTTATACTTGTTCAAATTGCTATTGTGTGTACTCTATAAACTGCACCAGATTGGTACTTATGTTATGTACTGATCGACTATCGAGTATATTTTTATTTAAGATAAAAATATCTATGTTTGTTTAAATTTTATGAATGTTTTAATAAGATAAACTATTTATGTATTTTCATTGATTTTGGATGTATAGTTTAAGTGGTTTTTATGTTCTGATAAATATTCGTAATGGTATTCGTTTCAATTCATATTTGCTTCATATTTGTATTCAATGTTATTTGTATCTAAGGTATCCGTATCCAAAAAATATAAAAATAAATATAGTAAAAGCATTTTCCGTCCGTATTCGAGCAATTTTCACCGCTAATTGCATGTTCAAAACCAACTGCGCCATTAGAGTACAAGACAAATGCCGGCACGGCCAACTAGAAAGCACCTTGTAAGCAAGCATCGAGCTGCACCATCACAGTAATTTTGCAGAAATTTAACGGAACAGTTCGATTCTTGCAGGAACACAGCCCGCATTCCAAGTGGGCATACTTCGTATCTTCAGTTAGCTTCAATTGGAGTGAGGCATCTCGCATGAGTGTACCTGAGAATTCCCATGCAAACAAACGCCAAACGGCGCAATATTCCGAACGAATGCGCGCTCGACAGCCGGCCGGCCAGCTAGCCGGCCAGCAGGTGACTGATTCCGTGTGACGTCCAGGAGAATCACACGCGCGTCGCGCCTTCTTCCCCGCAATCGGTGCCCGCGGGTGGCTACAACAACCAGGCAGGCAGCACGCAACAACGGCAACGGCGTGGAAGACATTGCGGGGCCGTCGCTTGACGCGGCCGTGCCACCGCGCGCCACATGCAGATCAGCAAATGTCACGCCCAAGATTATATTCTCTCTCGCAGATGTGGTCGTACGATCACCCAACTCGCGGGGGAACTTTTCTGTTTGATGTCGCCGTCAATGTTAAGTCCGTACTGTTACTTTAACACTGTTGCAAAGTAGTATGATGTGCCAGAATTCCACATGCCCGGTCCTAATCCATCATATAGGTCATATATGTTGGAAATAATTTTGTTGTTGTTGGGTGGTCGTGTCTGTATTGTGTGGTCGTAGCTACTATTCAGTGTTGGTCTATAGTCGAAGTACTCGGTGTGTTCAAGCACCGTGTGTGGTCGTTATCGTGTCCTCGTGTGTTCAGTTTAAGTGGTTGTAGCCAATTATACTCGTGTGTCGAGTACTGTGCTGTGGTTGTAGCTACAGTGGTTGAAGCCAGCAGTCGCAAGCCGTGGTCGGTGCCATGGTCGAAGGCGCAGTCGACAAGCCGTGATCGAAGGCGCAAGCCGTGGTTGGTGCCATGGTCGAAGGCACAGTCGACAAGCCGTGGTCGAAGGCACAAGCCGTGGTCGGTGCTATGGTCGAAGGCGCAGTCGACAAGTCGTGGTCGAAGATGCCATGATCGAGTGCTCATGGTCGAAGATGGCCATGCTCGAGTGCTCGTGGTCGAAGATGGCCGTGGTCGAGTGCTCGTGGTTGAAGATGGCCGTGGTCGAAAGATGCCCATGGTCGAGCCGCCGAGCGTGGTCGGTAACGACCACGTTGTGAGCAACAGTTACGATCACGTTGAAGAGCGGTCGGTACGACCACACTGAAGGCAGTCGGTTTCGACCATGTTGAGAGTGGTCGGTACGACCACATTGAGAACGACCGGTGACGACCACGTTGCGTGTGGTCGGAGGTCGTACGACCATGTTGTGTGGTCGGAGGTCGGTACGACCACATTGTGTGTGGTCGGAAGCCGATACGACCACGTTGGTTGCGGTCGAAGGTCGCTATGACCACGTTGTGCATGGTCGGAGCTCGTTACAACCACAGTGTGTGTGTGGTCGTAATAGGACTTGTCTGAGCGATCGGTTACAACTAGTGTGGTCGTGGACGACCAGGCTATTGAAGTCGACCAGTGCAGTCGAAGCTCGAGTGCCGCAGTCGAAGCTAAGCAATCAAGGAGCAGCTGAAGTGGTCGCAAGGCGTCGACACGGGGAAGCGTGAGTGAGCTGACTGGTCACAGCAGTCGGTGAGCTTACTGGTCATAGCAGCAGCAGTTGTCAGAGCTCCGGTTGGGCAGTAGTTGTGGTGGAGCACTGTATCTGTCGACAGTGATGGAACAGAGCAGCGCAGCGGAGTCGCAGTGAATAGTCTGTGTCGTCTGAGCAGTCGTAAGTCGATTGATCAGAGTCGCGGTTGATTGGTCAGGCGAGCGGCGGAGCAATCGAGTGCTCCGAGTACTGCATTGTCTATATATACCCTGTAGCCTCTGTGTAGTGAGAGGGAGAGAGATTTTGGGAAAGATCAAAGTGAATATAGAGCAAATTGTAACCGACGTTCGTTGTCGGACGAGAAATAGTTTATCTTCTCTGTTTTCAGCTTGTTCTTCTCCTTTCTCTCTCCCTGTGCTTCTTCCCCCAAATAGTGCGGTCTGGGCAACAAAGTGGTATCAGAGCCAAGTTAATTCCGTAAATTGGAAAAACAGGGCTCGCTGATTCCTGTTAATTAGATAATCAGAGTCGTGGGGCTCTGTGTTCGTCGCAGAGGAAGAAGAAGCGCACCTCCGTAAGTCAGAGAGGCTTCCTCGGTGACTTCCATTAGTCGGAAAACATGCTGAGAGGAGGAAGGAGTATGTCTCCGACCGCAACGCAAGGCTCGCTGTGAGCTGGTCCGTCCGACTCGCAGGTCGTGAAGAGGGAGAGCGTGGTGACATTGATGTACCTGCACGAACTACACGATCTAGGTAATGAAGATGCGAGTCACTCTTCAGACTCAGAACGTGTGGGTTGCAGTCGAGCCTGGTGCTGCCGACTTCCAGAAGGACCGGTTGGCGTTGTACGCCATATACCAGTCCGTGCAAGAAGATGTCATGTCTTCCCTCGCCGAGAAAGACTCGGCGAAGTCGGCGTGGGAGGCAATCAAGACAACACACATGGGGCACGAGCGTGTGCGTGAAGCCAAGCTCCAGACTCTCAAAAGAGATTTTGAGGGGCTGAAGATGGGTGAAGGGGAGTCCGTTGAAGAGTTTGCTAGATGGGTGACGTCAGTCGTCACCGACATTCGAGCGTTGGGCGACATGATGGTTAATGAGATTTCCGTTGTTCGCAGGTTCCTCCGGGCCACCCCATCGCGATACATGCAACTTGTGACCGCCATCGAGCAATGCGTGGACTTGAAGACCCTCACCATTGAAGATCTCATCGGGAGGTACAAGGCCTACAACGAGCATGTCCAAACCAGGTGCGGTGATGCGAACCAGAGTGAGCATTTGTTGCTCACGCGCATGCAGTGGGAGACCCTCAACAAGGAGAAAAGAGAAGGGTCAAGTAGCGGCGCAAAGAAGAAAGGTGGTCATGGCGGTGACCACACCAGAGGAGGCCGTGGTCGTAGAAACGACCAGGATGACGACGACGAGGACGACTACGACAACAACAAACGCAAGATCAACGAGAAGATTAAGTGCTACAACTATGGGGAACGGGGCACTTTGCCAGTAAGTGTCGCAAGCCCAAGAAAACAAAGCCGAAGAAGGAGGAGGAGCATCTCGTCATAGTCGGTGCTAAAGACGAATCAACGCTTATGTAAAATTCGGCAAGAAGGCACTCACGAAGGATGACAACAAGATTAGGGGGTTGAATGTTGGAAATAATCTTGTTGTTGTTGGGTGGTCATGTCTGTACTGTGTGGTCGTAGCTACTATTCAGTGTTGGTCTGTAGTCAAAGTACTTGGTGTGTTCGAGTACTGTGTGTGGTCATTATCGTGTCCTCGTGTGTTCAGTTTAAGTGGTCGTAGCCAACTATACTCGTGTGTCGAGTACTGTGCTGTGGTTGTAGCCACAGTGGTCGAAGCCAGCAGTCGCAAGCCGTGGTCGGTGCCATGGTTGAAGGCGTAGTCGACAAGCCATGGTTGAAAGCGCAAGCCGTGGTCGGTGCCATGCGCAATCGACAAGCCGTGGTCGAAGGCACAAGCCGTGGTCGGTGCCATGGTCGAAGGCGCAGTCGACAAGCCGTGGTCAAAGGCGCAAGCTGTGGTCGGTGCCATGGTCGAAGGCGCAGTCGACAAGCCGTGGTCGAAGGCGCAAGCCGTGATTGGTGCCATGGTCGAAGGCGCGGTCGACAAGCCATGGTCGAAAGCACAAGCTGTGGTCAGTGCCATGGTCGAAGGCGCAGTTGACAATTCGTGGTCGAAGATGGTCGTGGTCGAAAGATGCCGGTAGTCGAGCTGTCGTGCGTGGTCGGTAACGACCACGTTGTGAGCAGCGGTTACGACCACGTTGAAGAAGGTAGTTACGACCACGCTGAAGCAGGCTGTTTCGACCACGTTAAAGAGCGGTCGGTACGACCGTGCTGAAGGCGGTCGGTTTCGACCACGTTGAGAGTGGTCGGTACGACCACGTTGAGAACGACCGGTAACGACCACGTTGCGTGTGGTCGGAGGTCGCACGACCACGTTGTGTAGTCAGAGGTCGGTACGACCACATTGTGTGTGGTCGGAAGCCGATACGACCACGTTGGTTGTGGTCGAAGGTCGCTATGACCACGTTGTGCGTGGTCGAAGCTCGTTACAACCACGGGGTGTGTGTGGTCGTAACAGGGCTTGTGTGAGCGGTCGGTTACAACTAATGTGGTTGTGGATGACCAGGCTATTGAAGTCAACCAGTGCAGTCGAAACTCGAGTGCCGCGGTCGAAGCTAAGCGGTCAAGGAGCAGCTGAAGTGGTCGCAAGGCGTCGACACGAGGAAGCGTGAGTGAGCTGACTGGTCACAGCAGTCGGTGAGCTGACTGGTCACAGCAGCAGCAGTTGTCAGAGCTCTGGTTGGGCAGCAGTTGCGGTGGAGCACTTTAGCTGTCGACAGCGATGGAACAGAGCAGCGCAACGGAGTCGTAGTGAATAGTCTATGTCGTCTAAGCAGTCGTAAGTCGATTGATTAGAGTCGCGGTTGATTGGTCGGGCGAGCGGCGGAGCAATCAAGTGCTCCGAGTACTGCATTGTCTATACATACCCTGTAACCTCTGTGTAGTGAGAGGGAGAGAGATTTTGGGAAAGATCAGAGTGAATACAGAGCAAATCATAACCGGTGTTCGTTGTCGGACGAGAAATAGTTTGTCTTTTCTGTTTTCGGCTTGTTTTCTTCATGCTCTCTCCCTGTGCTTCTTCCCCCGAATAGTGCGGTCTGGGCAACAATATATCACTGCCAATGTTAATCCATTTCTTGTCGGCTCGACGACGCCTATAAGTATCGGCCTGGTCTTCTTATTCCCATCGTCCCACGCATATACAAGGAGTCGAGAATTGGCTCCTGTCTCTGTCAGCCGCATCCATGGCGCGCTTCCTCGTCGCTCTCTTCGCTGCCACCGTGCTTGCGGTACATACCGATCAAAGAAACCACCTAACTATGCATGCAGCTTAATCTGTATGGTGCTTGAGACGTACGAACTAGTAACACACTGACAACGGCATGCACTGTTGCTTTCTCCTCAGGTTCAGGCTGGACAGCTGACCCATGCAGCGCCGTCGACGGCCGAGGTGTTCTGGCGCGCCATGCTGCCGGACTCCCCCTTGCCGGACGCCATCCTCCGACTCCTCCGCCCTGGTCGGTCTTCCTCCCATCCCTCCCTTAATTTCTCTTTACTTTCAAGTACAAAAATGCATGAATGATCGATCATGGATGGTTAATGCATGGATGTAGCAGACACCAACTTCCTAAGCAAAGCCGATGCCAATGGCGCGGCGCAACCGAACTACCCCTACAATTACCAAGAGTACAAGCGCTCGTCCGGTGATTTCGAGTACGACGACTACAAGAAAGACCCGAGCAAACGCGCAGCCCCCACCAGCGCGGGTGAGCCGGCGCCTTTCAGCTACGGCTACAAAGGCTCGGGCAAACGCCATGGCACCACCGCCGGAGCGCGAGAGTTCGACTACGACGACTACAATGGCGGGGGCAAGAACCGTGGCGCCACCGCTGGAGCGCGAGATTTCGACTACGAGGACTACAATGGCGCGAGAGAACGTCGTGGCGCCATCGTCGGCGGAGAGGCGGCACCTTTCGGGTACAGCTACAGACGCCCGCAGAAACGTCCCGGCGCTGCTATCGCCGGAGAGCCGGCGCCGTTCGGCTACGACTACAAGGCGCCAAGCAAACTCCTCGGGAACAACGGTGCGACAGATAAGGCGGCACCTTTCGGGTACGACTACAAGGCGCCGAGCAAAAGCCACGCGGGAAGCGGCCACAGCGACGCGGCGTCGACGGCGCGAGCTAGCGGGGCGGCCACGACGACGGTGTTCTTCCACGAGGAGGCGGTGCGCGTCGGCGAGAGGCTCCCGTTCTACTTCCCTCCAACGGCGCCCGCGGCGCTCGGGTTCTTGCCGCGCCGCGTCGTTGACTCCATCCCGTTCTCGACGCCGTCGCTGCCGGGCGTCCTCGCCCTGTTCGGCATCGCGCCGGACTCCGTCGTGGCCGCCAGCATGGAGGAGACCCTGCGCACGTGCGAGTCGCCGACCCTCGCCGGGGAGGCCAAGTTCTGCGCGACGTCGCTGGAGGCCCTGGTGGAGCTCGCCATGGCGGCCCTCGGGACCCGCGACGTCAGCTTGTTGACGTCGACGCTGCCCCTCGCCGGAGCGCCGCTGCAGCCGTACACCGTCACCACCGTGCGGCCAGTCGAGGGCGCGAGCTTCTTGGCGTGCCACGACGAGGCCTACCCGTACACTGTGTACCGGTGCCACACCACCGGCCCGGCCAGGGCGTACATGGTGGAGATGGAGGGCGCGCGCGGCGGCTCGGTGACCGTGGCCACCGTGTGCCACACCGACACGTCCCGGTGGAACCCGGAGCACGTCTCCTTCAAGCTCCTCGGCACCAAGCCTGGCGGCGCGCCGGTCTGCCACCTCATGCCGTACGGGCACTTAATCTGGGCCAAGAACGTGAAGCGCTCGCCGGCGTAAGGATTCCAGCTCCGTCGCAGGAATTGTTGTCGATGTAGTATGTACCATGTACGTCCTTGTTCATCACGCCACCTGCTCTACTGTTGCACCTCTATAGTGAATGTCTGAATGATCACCATTCACCAGAGCAGCGTCTGTAATAAAGAACAGCTTCCGTAGAGTTGTGCTTATTTACACGAACAATTCGTACGTAAAAAGCTTCTTCACCTCCATGCCCCCACGAATGTCACCGTGACACTGATTCACTACCATGCCCAGAAGTGGCCTTTTCAATTGATCCTGTGTGCCAGTATAACAGACAGCAGTTGTGTCCATTGAAGAATTAGGCAAGAGACCTTCATAGTACAGACGAGGAAATAAATAACAGTTCCAATCATATTAATATTTTGTCAAGGAAATAGACAGCACTTCCAATGGTACTAAAATTTTTGTCAAGAACAGATAACGACCATGTCATTTCACAAAATAGAATCTTCTCCAAAACAGGTGGGTAGCACTTCCAATGGTACTAAAATTTTTGTCAAGAACAGATAACGACCATGTCATTTCACAAAATAGAATTTTCTCCAAAACAGGTGGCTACCAACCATTCCAATTCAACTCAGATTAGAATTTTATACAATAAGCACAAGAATAGACGTATCGTTGCTCCTAAACCCTTACAAAGCTGGGTTGCAATGATATCTAGAGTAATTGTAGCAGTTACAAGCTCACAGAAATTGGAATTGAAAAAAAAAACCACTACATCTACTAGGTGAGATTGCATCCCATGTACTCAAAACATCTGCAGTTGATCAAAATCACCTCGAACAGTAAATTCTGCATCTCAGGGTGAGGTTCGCACGAACAGCTGGGCAATACAAGTTCGAATGGCCATGGAATACAGCAATCAATCATCAATCAATCTTTACAGACGAGAAGATATAGTGCACAAAGGTGAATGATGTCAAAAGGCCAATGGTTCCAGTGGCCAGCATAATTGCGAATGCCATGAGGAATGAGTAACCGAGGTAAAGCATTGCAGAGATAGGCCCGCTCAGGCTTCTGAGGTCCAAGACCAAGTAGTTGATGGAGTAGAGGAAGACGTAGAGAGCAGCAGTGCCCGAGGCAAAGAAAGCCTTCCACCACCACCTCCAGTCCTCCCCACAGAGATTAATGTATGTCAGGACAACAGACACCTCAGCGCAGACAATCACAAGCAGCACAAGGACAATCAGCAGGAAGCCAAACACATAGTAGAACCTTCCAAGCCAGATGCTCGACAGAATGAAGAAAAGCTCGATAAACAGGGTCCCGAATGGCAGAGTCCCCGCAGCAAGGACGAGAAACCATGATGGATATTTCCGTGCAGGGATCTCTCTAGGGATCTGGTTGGTTCGAACAGGCAACTCTATTTTCTCTGCTCTTGTACCAAGGAAACCGCCGACAAGTGTTAACGGCACGGAGATGCAGAACCACAGAGCCAAAAGGGTGAAAAATAGCGAGATAGGTAAAGCCCCAGTGCTCTTGCTTCCCCACAGCACGAAGTTTAAGATAGTAAGGACCATAAACATGATACCAGGGAAAAAGCATGCAGTTGACCAGGACACTGATCTCCATCCTTCGATTGTGCCCTTAATAGTCCTCCATAGCCTAACACTGACATAGCCAGCTGCAATGCCAAGGATTAGATAGAGAATGATCATCCCAGTAAGAAGCATTCCTCTTGAGGCTGGAGAAATGAACCCAAGCGTGGAAAAAACGATAGTTACGATTGCCATGCCCAAAATTTGAACTCCATCACCAATCATGATGCATAACAGCTTGGGGCAAGTTGGCTCTCTGAATACATCTCCGACAACAAGCTTCCATCCAGATAGCTCCTCATTCATCTGTGCTTGTGCTTCCTTATCGAGCTCTTCATACCTGGTCAGGTCCCTCCTGACAGTTCTCAGGAATATAACAAAGACAATTGCAGCCAAGAACAACATCACCATGAGGGAGTTCATTATAGAGAACCAGTGGACCCTGGCGCCAGCCTCCATCTTCAGATAAGCATCCCACCTAGATGGCCACCTGATGTTGCTCTTGACAAACTCAACATCATATGTGAAAGTGATCTTCTCCTGTTGCCTGATCACCTGAGACTTCTGAAGTTCCACAGGACAGCTCACAGGCTCAATGCTGTCATACATGTTAAGTTTAGAAAAATCCTCAGCATTACGCTTCACACTGCAAGGCACAACCTCAAAACCAACAATCTGATACCCAGACATCCCCTTCTTGTCTAACTCTGAGATGACACCAGATCCTTCTTCTCCTGTGCCAATGATTTCCACATTCCTGCCCTCATACTCATGGACCAAGACCTTAAACTTTAAATGGTTGATGATATAATCCTCCGAGCTACCAGCTGGAGTGTAACCTACTGGAAAGCCAGTCCACTGTACTGTGACACCATTCTGCTCAGTGAAACGCATGACAGGCAAATTGTCCAACATCATGTTAACCTGGTAAAGATCACGAGTGCGCTGCTTGAGGAGCTTTGCATCATTCTCATTAAGCCCTTTCGTGGTGCAGAGGTAGAGGGATTCATTGACATTCACACGGAATCGGTAGGGTGAGTTGTCAATCTGGTCACCCATGAGAAGCTCACCCAGGTTCTCAGCGCTCTTTTTGATGCCGCCCTGGGGATGGCAGTATGGCAGGCTGTAGTAGCTGAACGGCATCTCTGTCTCAATGGACGTGAGTGAATTCACCTTTGCCCATATTTCGTCACCTTGGGAGTATGTGTGCATGTAGCTGCCAGGCAAGTAGAATGCATTGCACAGCGACACACTCAGCAACAACGCAACGCACAATAATGGAGCCAGAGAACAAGAACTGTGCAGCGTCCCAGCCATCTGAAGCACAAATTCTCCAATAACCTAGAACATAACCTGTAACCAAACCATTTTCTTGATGAAAACACTGCATAATTCATCATCATTGTTTTGAGAGGAATCGTTTTTTGGGGCAAAAACATCAGAAAGTTCCTGAAAAATATCTCCATTCTCCAAAATTCTAGAAAATTAACGTTCTAAGTCGGTACTAAATAACAATTCTTTTCCAAGAAATTAGATTGGCTGCATAGAACATACTACTACAGTACTACCAAACTAGACAGCAACTTCTAAGTACAAGAACGTCGCAAATTCTCCAATAACCAAAAGGCATAGCCATTTATTGGGAGTAAAACATTGCAAAAGTTCCTAGAACGAACAAACACGCCATTTATTACTTCTTACACGCCTAAAATCAGGAGGGTTCCGCAAACCATGAAGCACTTCACTCATAAACAACCAAGCAAGTATAGATTGGCATGCCTAGAGCAAAGAAGTTCGCGGATCTACTAATCTACACAGAGGCGGCTAATGAACTCGGAGATCTAGCGCAAGCAACCACAGGGGGATCGAATCCAGACGTCAGGTTGCAACCCCTGCTGCAACTAAGCCCAAAAGGAGCGGAGATGAGTGGAAACGTCGAGAAGGTTCTAGAATTGGGGGGCGCGTGGGGAGTGGAAGGTACCTGACGCACGGGAGGAAGCGGCTTGGCGGATGGATCGCAGACAGGGGGCGCACCAAAAGTGGGGGAGAGCTCGCGATATTTTAGGTGGCGCGTCCAAATCTTCTCGACGTTGGGCTGGCCGGTTTGGGGATCGGATTCCGGTGACTTTGCGCCGTTGGAACGCGTTCAGATGCGATGCTTTCCCTTCTCTTTTTTAGACGGTGTTTGGATCGTGGGATATGATCGGTGGAAAATGGATATTAAGGCCATGTTTACTACAGCGATGGTTTCTATTTTTATGAGCCTAAAATCTTCTAGAATATATTGGTTTTTTAATGTAGTTTTTTCTCTATATTATCTGGAAGATATATAGGGTGTGTTTGGTTGAGCTGTGGCTTCTGAAAAAACTGCTGTGAGTTGTGGGCTATGGAAAAGCAGCTGTAGGTTGTGGTCTGTGGAAAAGCTGTAAGCTGTTTGGTTCAAACAAGTATAAAACTTACCTCCTATCTCTATTTTCCTTGAAACAACTGTGAAACAGCTCTCTATTTTCACCATTTCAAAAAGCAGAAAGCCAAAAGCCAAAAGCAGGGTCCAAGATGCTTTCAAAACTATACTACCCAAAAGTAGCTGCTTCTGAAAAAGCAGCTTCTGGTTTCTACCCCTTTGGTTGGCTTTTGGCTTTTTGGAAGCAAAAGTAGCTCCCAAAAGCTCAACCAAAGGCATCCATAGTCTCGCTCCAAACAACTTTAACTTCTCTCTTTCATTAGCTTTCAACTTATTTAAACTAGAAGCCACTTAAAACACGTCGATTTCTAATTTCGATTTAGTTTTGGCTTTTTAACTTTTTTAGCTTTTTTTTATTTTTCTTTCTTCCCGTATTTCTTTGTATTGTCTATAACAATATAACGGTTTTTTTATTTTTTTTTCTCAGTTTTTCTTTTTCTTAAAAAAAAAGTTAACAGTCGTTACAGTGTAATTTCAGTCGGAAGCCGAAGCCCCTAACTCACATCTAAAGCCAGATAGAGCGCCACCATAATGATGTTCTTTCACTTTTTCTAATTTTTTCTTTAACTAAATACTTCAGAAAAAATTAATAACCGCTATAGTACTATTTTAGCTAAAAACCACGATACTTTGGAACTGAACCTGTTTGAGACAATGGGATAAGAGGAGTTATTGGGAATGGGATATAACGGGAACATATCCCACCAATTGGAACCCATAGGAGGATATGGGTTTGGAGGTTATTATTTTAGATGCAGGAGACGAGCTCCCAGCTTTTATTAGCAAAGCTGAAAACAATACAATGTTCAAAATAGGAAGAAAAAAAACAGACGCTGATAAGCCTCTTAAGACAGAGTAACTTATCTTTTACGAGGAAACTAAACATCCAAGAATGTGCTAAACCATCACAGTGACAAAAAAAAAGTTTTTCAGAAATACTACAGCCTAAAAAGCGTCCAACTCGCCACCAAGACACTAACCAACGAGAAGCTGCCCTCCACAGGGATCACCAGCCCTGCGTCCGAATGAAAGCTTCAGCCGCCACCTGCCGGAGCCGCCTGAAAGCTACTTGCAAGATTTCGCTATGATTTCCTTTCTGCAGACAAACTATAAATATTACATGAGTTGGATCACTAGGAAGTTTGCTTTGAAAACAAGCTACTCTTGTCAGCATTGAAACTATTCACCCAAACCTCACAAGTGACTCACACAAGTGATTCACCGAATTTGCATAAACTGTAATGCCAAAGGCACATTTAACCACCATCCAAACATATTGACACATTCAGATTAAATAGTCAATTGATTCATCAGCTCCATAAAACATACATTTTTTTGGAGCAGTTCCTCCTCCATAAACAAACTGTACTTTGTCAGTATTCTTCAACTCCAACCAGATAGATACTTCTAATTTTCAAAGGAAGCTTAAATTTCCACCACCCTTATGAGAATAAACTGACTGTTAAACTGACTGTTGCAATTTTAGAGCTTGATAAAAGGATCTTACAGTGAACTTATCCTTAGAATGCAATTTCCAATACAAGCTATCAGGTTTATTAGTTAACTTCACATTGGCACAAATGGTTTGGAGCTGGGATATGTGAGCAAGGAGAGGGCGGACGAAATTACCCGTCGTCCCATCTGCCGGAATGCTGCTCGCCGGAGCCGCGTCGCCGAGTGTCGAGCTGCCCTCGTCAGCGCAGATCGTCGCCTAGTTGATCGTCGCGACCTCGTCAACCATCCTCTCCTGCGTGTTCCTCCCCATCCTAGCCCGCGACCGAGCGACCACAAGCACAACTCACGCCCAGGATGGCATTGCCTGCCTCGGTCTGCGCACCATCGCTGCTCTGCTATCACGACGAGGCCGTTCTTGCCGCTGGCGGCGAGGCGGCGATGAATGAGACCCCCACCACTCAATTTTGCATCTTAGTTGGTCAGTCCCCTTCCGTCTGGACGTCTGGTGTTTCTTTTTTTTTTTCTTCCAACGTTTAGTTGGGCCTTTTCATTTTTCTACTTGGGCTTCATGGGCTACGAGGATGGAGGAGTAAGAGCATCTCCAACAATGTCTTCTAAATCTCATCCCTTAAATCACTTTTTAGAGGACACAATTTAGAATATAGAAGACTAAAAATATGTAACCTCCAACAAGTTCTCTAAATATGGTCCCCTAAATTAAAATCTGGGTCCACAAAAACTACCAACCAAAGAATTTAGGGGATCGGACGGCGCAGGAGCGTTGGGACCGATTTAGGGGATGGTGTACGTCCTCCATATATGGGGGACGAAAAATCAGGGATGAAGTCCTTTATATTTTTGGATACCACTTAGAGGATCTGTTGGAGCCCTTTTTTTACCTTTTCTTCTAAAATATAGGGGATATGAGCACTTTAGAAGATTTGTTGGAGATGCATACCATGTCCATAAGCTACCAAAAAGCAATCATATTCTCTATCTCTATTACTTAAAAAAACGAGTTGTTAGTTGTAAGTTTATTCTCCCTTCTCTCCCTATAGCCGTTTGACCACGAGATAGGGTATGTGCCATCCATCTCGCGCCCCTTCCCTCCACTTCCCTCTTAAGTTTTTTCCCGCATTCGTCCTCCCCTAATGAAGACAGAACACCGCGACTCCTCTCCTCTTTCACAAGTCTAGGGTTAAGACTGGCCAATCTGGTCACCTTCTCACTAGTGATCGGCGACGGTAACCACAACTCCACTGTCACTGTCTTTCTCCCCCGCGCCTCCGTCCTCCTTGCGCCCAACACGTCACTGACATCCTCCCAAAACTGCTCCCCTCAAACCGCCCACTCCTCTCCCCTTCCCACACTGCCATGCCTCCAAGGCCCCAACTTCCCACCACTCTTCCCTTCCTTCCCAAATTCTTCACCGCAACAACCCCAACGAAGGTGGACTCGGTGTCGGCTGACGTAGGAATGGCTGGATCCAACAGTGAGTGGGGTTGGGGGTCGACATGAATCGGTGGCGTTGGGGTGGGGGATGACGACCCCGATGGATGTGAGGCGATGGTGGCCAGATCCAATGGTTAGGGAATTGGGGGCATCGACCAGGAGAAAGACGGCCCTAATGGTGTACTCCTCCACATGGCTGCTGATACGGGGAATGCCCGATCTTCACAACATAGGATTAATGATGATAACTTGGATCCGTGCAACCTGACATAATACTCTTAACAAGGTCAAAACATGTTGCATTAAAACAAAACTTGAAGTTTGAGTGATCCAAATTTTAAATCAAAAGTATGAGTAATTGGATCATAATATTGGGCAATATATAGAAAGCTAGAATATTTATGCTGTCACAGATTAATAACCCACCAGATGTTTGAGATAATCTACCAGTAGTAGAGATGTACAGTTTTCATGCCACTACATTAATAAATGTCTAGCTCACTGCATTAAGAAAAGTACCCCCAAACAAGAATTAGTGCGTATTAGAAGAACAAATTATTTTCCACATAATATCACCACCGTAGCATGCACCATTTTGGACCACCACCAGTAGATAAGATTGGATCTGAAATTCTGTCTATCATGTGTCCATACTAAGGGGATTTTGAAGTATGTTATTAAGTAAGATCAAATCTCAGCATTAGGGGGAGAGAAATGCTCAAAATCTTTGAATGTCGTGATATTTTCCTGAATAAAGATCTTTGGTATATGGTTCACGCACTAACCAAGCTAAATTTAAGTTTAGCTGATACTCCTGCACGTTAGATGCGGGGGGACTGTCAGATTTCTTTTTCATTGCATGGAGGAGTTATACAGTATTTACTTGAAGTAAATATGTCGCTAAGTTTGGAATACCCTAGGTTGAATAGTATATCCATCTTTGCGAAGTTGACTTATTGGTCGGTGATCTAAAGTCTACGGGGATGCATGTGGAGCTAAGGTCTAGTGACATGAGTTAAAATATTCCCAGGGGCGCCGCTCCACGTCGAGGCCGGCGTAGAACGGCACGCGCGCGGTTGCCGCGCGGGAGGAGTCGATGATGGGCTATGCTGGCCGACGAAGTCGTCGCGGAGCCGAGGCGAGGGCTTCGAACGCCGCAGCTGCGAAGTCCATGCGGAGGCGCGCGGAGGCGAGGTCGACGCCGCAGCTACGAAGTCCATGCGGAGGCGCGCGGAGGCGAGGCCGACGCCGCAGCTGCGAAGGCCGTGCAGAGCCGCGCGGGGGCGAGCCTCTGCCGTATACGCAGATCCATCCATTGCGTGGAACCACCGTACACGCGGGTCCAACCATCGCTCGGAGCCGCCGTATACCTTACGCCTGCGTGCAGAGCGGACGGAGCCAGTGTTGGAGTTGCCAGCGTCGGCGGCGCCGGCCTCGTTGTTGTCCGGAGCGGTGATGCGCCAGATACGGAGGAGGTCGGCGAAGGTGGCAAGCAGGTCGGGGCGGGCGACGCGCGGGTCCAGGACTCCCTTCCTGACGCTTAGCGGGGACCTGCGCTGGGGAGGAGACCTGCAATGCATGCGGCGGGAGCTGCTCGCGAACCCGTGGAGAGAGAGGGACGAGCTCATGCCTGCATGGGCGGACGGGTGGATATCGTGGACGCATGCATGAAACGAGGAGAGAGAGGAGCTCCTGCATGCAGCCCCACGAGCCTACGCAGATGGATGAATATGCATGCATGCAAGAATAGAGGATGGATGGATACTTTGTGTGTGTCTTGCTGCTAACGCATGCATGGACATCTCAAACTGCATGCATGGTTCGTGGATAGGTAGACTTCGACAGATTTTTGCACGGATGGACACGCGGAGCTCGTGGGTGCGCGGAGAGGCTGACGCGAAGGCACACTTGGCGAGATGCACTCCGCGCGCGGAATCTGGCGTCGGGAGTCGAAGGCACACGAGTGGCTTCGCGCACGCATCCTTCATCCCTTTTACTTGATATTTGCAGCACGGAGGCGAGCGCAGCGCGAGCGGAGGTCGGAGCCCCGGCCGCGGCGAGCGGCACGACACTTTGCTACCCAAACAGTGCTTAACAATAGACGAAGGATCGATAGATCCATCCAATCCACATAGAGGCTTATATGCAAGAAAGATGGATCTATCAGATCTACCTTTTCTTACCTTTGACGGTATTTTTTGTTCCAGCCGATTGGTATCTAGCGTGCCGAGATGTATCCCAGCCCGAACATTGAGCACATCTTCCTCGTGATGGTGACTCTTCTTCACGCGACTTCTCGCCCAGTCCCCACGGACGGCGCCATCTGTTGTAGCTACGGGCTAAACAGGAATGAAGGGGACTAGTAGAAGGAGAAGAGGAGAGCTAGATCTGTGGGGAGCTGGTAAGAATGAGAGGATGTCCCCCCCCTTGCCCCTCCTGGGGGTTTATATATATGAGTGGGGTAGAATGGGAAATCCCCATTCTACCCCCTTGGTATTTACAAAGGATGAGGGTACATTGGTATATTTACACTGGTATATTCCTCTACACTATTGAGCCTATTACATGTTGGACTAGTTGCACGGCCTAGTCACGGGGGGTTGGGCCACCCCTACAACAATCATTAATACTCCTTAGATACTCCAATAATAAGACTCGAACATATTACAATACTGGGAAACACGGAACAACTAATAATCTTTTGTTTAGGAAATGATGAAGATTTGGTTAATATTAAAAGGCACTCAATTATGAGAATATTTGGAGAAAAGTTATCAACAACCAGTTTGCCTCTAAAATTGCTAGAGTTTCTCGTATGAGAACATAAATCTGGAATTAAAGTCCATGGTCAAGCATTTGAAGTGTTCATATTTGGTAAAAAAAATGAAAGGAATCAATTGAGACTGAACCATAATCGCAGAGAAAAGTCTTGGAACCTGTTAATTTAGACTTGATGGGTCATTATGAAATAATGAGGTGGTGAAAGCGATGGTTCAAAGATCCCTATAGAGATCGATACTCTCCTGCTATGAATGAAATAATGTTCTGTTATACAATAACTCTGGTAGATGACATGAATGAGATATGCAGTTATTGGATTCTAAAAATCCTTGATGGGATCCCTGAAGTGACCCAAAGCTCGATCCTTGAAGGACTTGATGTTTCAACAAGAAAGTATTGTATATAAAACTCGTATTTGATGAACTGTTACTCGAAGAATGAGTGTCTTGTAGAAGAGAAAATATCTTTTAGAAGAGAGAACATCTCCCTGAAGAGAAATTAAATCACCAGTTGATTGAAAATACACCAATGATTATGCGATTCCTAAGTGGATAAGGACCCATCCAAAGCCAGAGAAAATGGATAAGGAAACTAAAGACCAAAAGTGTGCCATATAAGCACATATGAAGTTCATCTCCTACCAGAAGCTGATGGTGTGGCAATATCCTCTATTACCATAAAGATATAGTATACATTGGTGTTACTTGGCACATTTACTAATCGCCTAAGTGCCAAAATTAAGACTAGTTATATTAATTCTGTGGTGGTATGACCATGCTTTTAGTTCTACAGAACAAACTTTTGGTCATATAGGTACTACTCAGAGATAGTTGCTAAATATTAAGACCATGAAAGGTTTTAATAAGCCATATCCTAAAGAAATATGACATTGCAATTGATTACCCTCATATCTTGATCAGGATAAATATACTGGCCTGTATTCATTCCTTAAAATGTATTAAACACATTGGAACAATAAGACTTCACTGGAAGTGGTCTTCAGGGAAAAGCATATTCTAAACCTTTATAGTTATGCACTTTAGTCTAACCTAGAAGGTATTGACTTATTGATCACTACCTTGGAGGTTTTACCACCTATTGGTATAAGTCCAATCGATGGACATGATAAAGGTCCTGAAGATCATAATAAATCCTGAAGACAGTTTATAAATCCTGAAGATAAGTGTTGTACTCTTTTTCTCTTAGTTTTCCCCGTTGGTTTCTTACTTGAAAGTTTTTAATGAGACAATAAATATAATACAATTTAACATGTGTTGTGTACTCTTTTCTCTATACCTTTTTTCATTGGGTTTTTGGAAGAAGTTTTTAACGACTAATAGATCTAACTGTAGTGGTTGGTGTATTGATTTTTTTGGAAAGGGAGTGCGTGCGAGTTATCTATTTTAAGAATAGATTGGATCTATCCGGCTGCACTTTTAAAATATGTTTTAGTATTTTTCGGATAAATAAGAAAAAGGTGCACGATCTCGACGAATTACTTCTGATTAAATTCAGAAATCATATGGAAGAACCATAGCATTTCGCGACTCATTGGTAAATCAACTTTGATTATCTATAGACCAATAATGTGAGACCATTAAAACAGTTAAAGCTAAAATGCTTGAAGTCCATATAATGTAAAATAAACAAGACATCATGCAGCATAAATACTGTTGATAAACCTCACTATTATCTATGAAAGATAATGTAGGTTGTGTAGTACAAATGCAAATGGGTTATATTAGGTCTTAAGGAAGAGGTAGGCGCTCGGGCGAATCCTAGGATTCGAAGTCGGGGTGGACGACGGCACAACGCTAAGGGCCTGTTTGGGAGAGCTCCACCACTGAAAACGTGGATCTGGAGCAGCAGCTCCACCATGGAGCAGCTCCACCATGGATCTGGGATCCCACCATGGAGTGTTTGGCTTGTACAGCAGCTCCAGATTCACGAAATTGAGGTTTTGGTGGGAATGGCCACTTTTGGTGGGATGGGGTGTGTAACCAGTGGCATTGGTGGGTAATTACCACCCAACTCTACGGTGGAGCACCCCTTGAGGAGCTCCATGAAATCCATGGATCTGGCCCTCAGATCCAGGATTTTGGTGGATCTAGATTTCGCGGAGCTGGAGCGTTTGGGTAAAATTTCGTGGAGTGAAGCTGTTTTTCGTAGATCTGGAGCTGGTGGAGCTCTCCCAAACAGGGTCTAACTCTTTACCAACCAGCCGCGGATGGGTTCCTACTATTGATTGTCATTTTTAAAAAATATTTATAAAACTTATGCACTCCAAACATGCCTCAGCTACTGGCGGAAAACAAGAAAAAGGAAAAGAACAAGGCTTACAGGCCAATTCAGAGAACAAGAGTCCAACACGCAAATCCTACGGCCCAATTCAAAGAACAAGAGCCCTACACGAAAAAGTAAGAAACCCTTTCTTGGACCCAAACTTCACTGTGGGCTGGGAGCTCCAAACTGGACTCGGCCAGCTCCTCGTCACAAGCGAAGCCATACTAATCGCCTGATTGCTACTCTGCAAGTTAGCGACACAGCGTATGCAAAAAGGCCACCTCAAGCAATTAGGCCACCTCAAGTAAAGAGTGCATACTGCACAGCAGATCCGTTCTTCGCAAACTGCAGCGCCGCTACACATTAGTTGCCACCTGCCCCGTGAACAGTCCCAGCCGTGAGGCCACCGACTGCGCGCACGCATTAGTTGCCGGCCGCCACCGACGCTGCATGCATGCTTGCGGAGGCCGTAAATGGAGGCGTGCCGCGTGACGAATTTATAGCCGCCGTGCCGTCGCGCCGAGGCGGAGCTGTGGACGAGCAGCAGGGGTAGAATTTATTCGAGGACCGAGCGCAAACAGTGCGTTGCACGGGATCCAACGCGTCTGCCATTCCCTGGCCCGCGCGTGGGACAGGATCAAGCGTGCGTGGCCTCCTCGTCGTCAATGCTCTTACATTCTCCTTGCTACGTCCCTGGCCTCTTTTAACCTCGCCCGAGTTGGTAATCGCAGTTCGCACAAGCTTGCCTGCTTCAGGGAATGAAGAAGAGCAAGCGAACGAATTTACTCCTACAGTACATTGCTCAGGGAGTCGGATTCCCTGGACCATCTTTTTTGCATACAGAAAAAACCTCCCAGCTGCAGGGTCGCCACTGCATGAGATGTGTACAGATTTGACGAGGAATGGCTCGTACGGTGAACGAATTACTATTAGGACGACGATCCAATGGGGGTAAGATAAGGACGACGAATTACTATTTGCGTATAGCAGTACTGGAGTAGTATCCTAGAGTAAAAACTCGATCCGATGGGGGGTAAGATAAGGACGACGACGACGCGCCGGTGCGTGAGCGAATGGAACGGGACGGAGCAACGGGGGCGTGCGTGCAAACGGCCAAGAGCCTGCGCAGGATCTGTGACCTGCCGCGCCGCTTAACGCCAGCACGCGTCCTGTGGCCACCGCGCCGCGGCCTGCGCTGCCCTGCCCTGTCGCGTCGTGTCGCGTCCCCGCCTCCTTGCCCGCGAGCACTGCGCCACGGCACATGCGCGCACGTCGTCTCGCCCGGGCTCGTTTCCGGTTCGAAAACGAGCCCGCCGCGGCATCCGATGCGCGGGCAGGGCGCGGATGGGATTTATTTCGGTCAGTGAGCCGGTAAAACGCCGTACTCCTTCCTACTCTCCCCACCTTTCGGTTACTTACAGGGTCCGTGCCGTGACAGGACGGGCGCCTTTTGGCGAGGGCTGGCGTGAATAGTTTTCTGCTTCTTTTTGCACGGTGTGGAGTAGTGCATCTTCTTTCTAGTCCGGGACTGGGAGTACTGCACGGCGTTGCGACTACACTGGCCAAATGTTGCATTTTGCGCGGCTAACAGTAAGTATTCCTGAATGGAGCGAGACAGCCAGACAGCGAGTAAAGAAAGTGCACGTACGTGCCGGTGTGGCGATGCGCGCTTGTACATCTTGGCGAATTCACTTACGGCTCACCGATTTCGCAACACTATGCATGCATCACATTTGAAGTTTTGAACCTGAAACCTTCTTTGAAACAATCTAAAAAGCGAACGTCTCCAATTTGGGGGAGAGGACTACGGCCCCACTTACCTCAAGGCAGCGAACATGCCCTCGACCAGCATTTATGGCGAGAGGTCGGGCAGGAGAGCAGGCTCCTGTGCTGCTACGTACGCCCGTCTGCCGGCCGCCTCGCATGCCACTTCACCACATTACCGCTTCTTCACTCCACCCCGCCCGTCCTTCCGCTCCGACTTACATTAACGGCGCGGTCCCCACTCCCACGTTGCAGGAGCGTGCATAGGTACCGTGGAGTACGCTCTCTCACCCTACAGTCTTCGTCGCCATTGCACCTGTACAAACGAACAAGTAATTCAGCCCCACAAGCGCGACGCGATGCAATGCAAAGCAGCGGCCGGTCGTCCATTATTAATTGCAACTGCATTGTTAGTTCCTATTGTTCCCACCGAGCCACATGCCCATATGCGGTAGGGCATAGCCAGACAGACCCGTGGATTCACCCATCATCGCAGCAGCAAGCATCCAAACCAGGCCCAATTACGAGACCATCATTGTAGGCATCCGGTCACTGGCCGCTGGGCCCCTCGCCATGTTCCGTGCAAAAGGCCTTGTCCTCAATACCTTGCGCCATCATCCTCGACAAAGGCCTCGTCCTCAACACCTTGTGCGGACTGCATCGGTGGTATGCGCACATGTGCGCCCTTATCTCCATGCAACGGCCGCTCCCGTACTTCAATGAGACATGCTTCGCTCTCTTGCTTGAGGAGCTCAACGTTGGCGCGGCGTCCGACTCGTCACACACCGAGTTCGTCGCCCACAATTCCTCTGGTGGCAGCAACAACTCCAAGGACATGTCCACCGCCACCAATGATTCCGACGAACTACTCTTATGGCGGCACCACATATGGCATCGACACCTCTAACACTTATAGCTCCAACACCAATCTTTGCCGCAATAGCGGCAACGGCGGGCGCAACGATAGTGGCTCGACCTCTGACGACACCAAGCAAGGAGCCGCACCCTGGCCGTCTCTTTAGAATCCTTAGGCCGACTCCATTCAGATGTTGCCTGGTCCATGGAACACGATGTCGCGTCCCTGCTCGTCCTCACTCGCTGGGTCTGATGTCGTCTACCTCCTCCTCTCGCCGATGACATCGTCCTCACTGCATTGACTGATGAGCTTCTACGATGGACTATCACGGCACCGCAGCACGAGCTCTCCCTCAAGGACCTCGGTGCTCTTCACTTTTTCCTCGACGTTTCAGTGTCTCACTCCACCCACGACATGGTATTGTCCCAACGGCAGTACATCCTCGACATTGTGGACCGCACTGGCATGAGCAACTGCAACCCTTGCAGTATGCCTATTGACAAGTAGTCCAAGCTCTCCTCCGCTGGCTCACCCATCGACAGCCCCACCGAGTACCGAAGTCTCATCAGGGCACTCCAGTACTTAACCTTCACCAGGCCGGACGTGACATACGCCATACAACGGATTCTTTGGTATCTCCAAGGTATCGTCGACTTTGGTCTTCAGTTGCACTGCTCGTTGTCCACGTCACTCACAGCCTACACCGACGCTGACTGGGCTGGCTACCCCAACACGCGCAAGTCTACCTCTGGCTAGGTGTCTTCCACGGCGATAATCTAGTGTCGTGGTCCTCCAAGCGCCAGTAGACTATCTCTCACTCGAGCGCCGAAGCTGAGTACCGTGCCGTCACCAAGACTAGTTAGCTGCTCTAACTCCTCCATGAGCTTCGTCACACCCTCCAGAAGGCCATCATGGTGTATTGTAACAACATCAACGTCGTCTACCTCTTCACCAACCCCGTTCAGCATCAACACATGAAACATGTTGAGATCAATATCCATTTTGTGCGCGAACGGGTTGCTTTCGGCGATGTCCGTGTCATGCACATGCCGACGTCGTCTCAGTATGTGGACATTTTCACCAAGGGACTGCCCTCAACTGTTTTCAACGAGTTCCGCTCTAGCCTGAACATCTGCTGTGCTCCTACTGTGACTGCGCGGGGGGGGGGGGGGGGGGGGTTAGACTACACAGGTGGTCGTAAGTAATGAGTGGTCGTAACAACCATGGTCGGTCATACAACCACGACACGGTCATACGACCATGGCTAAGTGTCGTGGTTGTAAGCATCGAGTGGTCATAACGACCATGCCTAGTCATACGACCCCAGCCAATCGAGATTGTTAAACTACACAGGTGGTCGTAATCATCGAGTGGTCATAACGACTATCGTCGGTTATATGACCATGGCACGGGTATACGACCACGGCTGAGTGGCGTGGTCGTAAGCACCGAGTGGTCATAACAACCATGGTCGGTCATACGACCATGGCCAATCAAGATCCGGATATCTACATTACTGAAGATAACTTTTCTAGTTTATTTTCTTTATTGTTAGGATTCCTTTTTGGCATGGATTCAGTTCATTTGGAAATCGTCTTATCTCTTGTACTCTATAGAAACCATTGGCTCGTAATACAATATCAAGTGTGTAAGTATTTCCGCCTTCAATTACAATACCATCATCATAGGCATCCGGTCACTGGCCACTGGGCCCCTTGCCATGTTCCGTGCACGCACAGAGCCACTTACCAGGTAATCATGTTAGTTGGTTTGGTACCATGCGTGTTGCCCTGCTCAGGGCGGCTGACGTGTGGGGCGTGCCTGGCAAGGGGGAGACGCCATGCGCGCGCGTCTTTTTGGGTTGTAGGTTCCGGGTTTGAGAGAGTTTACAATAGTTTGTCTATTGAGATTGTATATAAGGTTTTTATCTCATCTTAAGATAGCACTAGTGATAATCTCTCTAACAGTAAATTATTTCTCTAACTTTTTTATATCATTTTCATCATAAATTCTTACCTCACACTCTCTTACTATTTGCATTGGTTTGTTGGTCCGTGTCGTCCCCCCTCGCTCGCTCCCTCGTTTGCACATTTATCAGTGTTACGATGCCGTCCCCCTTCACACGAAGCGCTGCTCATGATAATGGGTCCTCAATGTACGGGGTGAGCGCACCGAGTTCACCTTTCGCTCGGCCATAAATACGAACCTTTCACAGTTCATCGTTACTCATCTCAGTCGCTCATCGCAGAAGGTCATTGTCACGGTCGTCGCTCAAAATTGAGAGTGCGTAGCTTATCACTTCAATTACGAGACCATCATTGTAGGCATCCGGTCATTGGCCGCTGGGCCCCTCGCCTCATCTTAAGATAGCACTAGTGATAATCTCTTTAACAGTAAATTATTTCTCTAATTGTTTTATATTATTTTTATCATAACTTTTCGCCTCACACTACACGCGTCAACTTTTCGTTAGTTTGCAAGTTTAAGTCATCTCTTACATAAGGGACAATATATTATCTTTTTTTTATATAAAATTTTATTTATTTAATATAATTAAGAGACGGCCGATATATATGCCCTGTTTGATTACAGTTTTAGCCCGTCGTTTCGGCTCGGATTACGGAGGTGGGCAGGGGAGCGCCACGTGGGGGCCCCCACGCGCCTCTTTGCGTGAGTTGGCGCGGCAAAAGGGCACACGAGGTGACGCTGTGCACTGCGCTGGTGCTGTTGCGACGACGATGCATCGAGAAGCGTGTGGTTTGCCCGAGCGGAAGCTTGCTCACTGCTCAAGCCCTGAAGCCGTCCATTTCTTCTTTAGCTTATGTGTGAGCCACTGAGCTATCCTGTTACGACTTACATGTAGTATGTACGAGACACTGGCATGTGGGTCAGAGAGCCAAAAGGGCGGTACTGTAGAGGCTGGGACTGTAGGTAAGGTAACTGACAGGAACGTAACGCTGCAGCAGCACGAGGAAGAGAGCTGAGAGCTAGTACAGCTAAAGTATAGGAAAGCCTCGTACAGAGCTCTCACTTGACGTACAGAGAATGAGATATGAGGAGGGCATCGAGCGCCCTAATCAAAGCACGCAGTAGCAATGGACAATGGCAGTAGACGGACATCTTCCTCGTGCTGGAATTTATGTCGCATCCAGAGCTCTCTCGCTCGCCGTCTCGTGAGTCGTAAAGAGGGGGCCGGCAGTACGTGAAAAGACAAGCGAGAAGTGTGTGGCAACGAACGGTGCAGTGGATCAGTCCATCCATCCATCACCGGCGCCGCTGCGAAAGTTGATGGCAGTAGTGTACTAGTACCAATCGATCGGCTCGCCCTCCTTCCTGGAGAAAAACAGCTGTGCTAATCTCCTGTTCATCGCTGGACATTTGTTCGTTGTCTCTTCGTACGTTTATGGCGTGGAGCGTGCCCGGTTATTTGTTTCTACTTCGATTGACAGCTGAGACGAAAGGACTTGATTGTTGTATGTTCTTGGCTGGGAATCATGCTCGGTGCAGTGTTGCATAATGGAGTAGCGCAGAGGAGTCGCACATATTGCCCTGTGTTAAATCATCATGTGGCTAGATTTAGGATATTTTGGTGATGAATAATTGACAATGGTTAATTTGTTATGATGAATAATTGGTGATTTTGTTTATCAATGTTATGCGAGGTGTGTTGCCGTGTGTGGACTGATGATTGGTCAAGTTGGGACGAACTTGTGCCGGAAAAATTTTTCTTTCGTCTTTGTATATGCAGGTTGAGCATGGAGACGATCATAGTCGGTAACGATGTGGACTAGGACTAGGATGGGGAGATCCGAGGTTTAGACGGTCAAGGAGGTCACGAGATAGTCGGGCTCATGTTGGGGCGCATGGAGATCAGAGATGGATGATACGTGTTGGAGCTACGGAGGTGCGGTCCGGAGGCTACGACACGTGGTGGATGATGCGTGGAGAAACTACGGGAGGTGCAGTCTTGGAGGCTTCGACACATGACGCATTAGAGAAGTTGAAAATTTTGAAAAACTCATGTTAGAAAGGGTTTCGAGCCCCTTATTTGTTGAAATTGGATTAGAATTCGTGGGCTTAGAATAAGCCCAGGTTTTAGGCCCTAGGCTATAAATAGAGGTGGGGTTGCAGGCTAACCCTGTGGCTTTTTAGATGCAATTTTCGTTCTAGGGTTTGAGGGGTACCAGGAGGGTACTTTGTAGCCACCATGATTCAGAAATAAAATCATAGATTGATTCGAGAAAAAACCGGCGGGCGGCACATCTCATTTCGAGTTTTCAGTTGCCCTTGGACGCAGCTTCGGCAATGTCGGTTTTGTCAACCTCTCTCGGTCGGTGCGCGAGCAGAAAAAGAAACAGAGTGGCGGCGCGTGAGGTTGCGTTGACTTGTATCGAGACACAAGAAAAAAGGGGCGTGCGGCGGCGTAACGCGAGAAGAAAAAGGAAAAAAGATGGTGCACTGTGCTGATGGATATGTGCTGATGGATTGATGGATGAATAGTATCTGCAGTTTTTGAATAAAGTTCGTGAGTTTTTTAATTCGCATATATTATCTTTTTTCCTAATTTTCTGATTCCTATGAATTCTTCATGCATTGATCTATGTCTAGGTATTTTTCTTGCTTACATATATGAATTAGTTTTGATTAAAAATCGATTGCTAGATTGAATCAAAAACGTGTTTCGCTGATCTGTTATCGATCGGAATCAGATATCGATCGGGAAATGTTTTGCTACAGTAAATCTCAGTAACTATTACAGTACTTTGCTACAGTACGCTACAATAACTGCTACGTTAAAATCGAAAAATCTGTTTTTTTTTGTTTTTGTTATTTCTGGTTTTTGCGGATTAAACAATTAAAAGGCAGAAATTTTGAAAAAAAAGTTTCCGCTGTGCGCTGCAATCATTCACCCCCTCTGATTGTCATCAACGATCCTACACCCTGTTTGTTTTTAGCTTCTGTTTAAAGTAGCCAAAAGACAATATAAAGCATTTGGTTTCTCAAAGCGATTTTTTCACTCATCTCGCTCTTATCTCATGTTGGAGATAAGACATGGGTTATGAATGTATCGCATATCCTACTCTTTTCGCTCTCGTCTCACGCACGCATCCTTCCTCACTTTTCTATCACTCATACTCTACTTCTTAAAATTATGTTTTCAATCATTATTAATTATTTTCAATTAAAAATCTTCAATCACACTCAAAAGTCAATCATCGAAGCCATTTCGAACTACTCTGGTACTGGATTGTGTGGATCAAGAAGAGCAGCGTTTTTGCTGTTTATATGTGCTTGTCGTTTATACAAGACTAGCATGGCGGCAATAGCGTCAGGAAAAGTTGCATTGCTTAGAGGATTGAGGGCGTGCTTGGTTGCCAGCCAGAGCACGCCACCGCCACCGCCTAAGCTGCGGCGCCAGTTTTGGCCGCCACACTCGCCACACTCGAGAACAACGGTGAAAAGCCGTGGCTGCCGCAGTCAAATCACCAACCAAACACTGCAATTTTTCTGTGGCGCTGCCTAACATTCGGCGTGGCATTCTTTGGCGTGGAACCAAACACGTTGTGAGTGTCCACCTTCCCTTGAGCATTAATTTGGACCAGTTGATCGAGCTCCATCTAATCAATCATGTCACTTATGGTGATATCCTAGGTTTGCAACAAGTATGAATCGAGCACGAACCCGGAAATCCTTGGTCGACCGTCTCAAGGAGTTTTGAAGAACCATAAAAATAATGTTGCAATAAACTATTACAAATTTTATGAAGTAATTAAGTAATTTTATAAAGATAATATTTTGTTTGGGTAGTTTTCTAAAAGTGTCAGGAAAATCGGTAGTACCATAGGTGTTGGTACGGCCATACCGCAGGCCAGTAGTATTTAGGTGTTTGTGTGGTCATACTGCAGGGCGGTAGTACCGCTAAGCGTGTGCAGTCATACCGTAATTTAGTAGCACCAAATTTACACGGATGTATGTTATTTCTAGAGAGATGCAGTTTAGGTGTGGTAGTACCACTTTGGGGAGCGGTAGTGCCACAATGCGGTAGTACCGGCATGTTGTGTGCGGTACTACCAATCTTCGCAGAAAAATAGGGTTTAGCGAATTTGAGTCATGGATTGAGTTGGGGTGACCTAGGTTTTTGCATTAATGTTGCATGATGCATGTTTTGGCTAACGTGAGTAAGTTATGAAGAATTTGTGTCCGCAAATGATTTTTTTTATCTTGGATGTGCAGGGTTGCTTGAAGTCAATCATGGTCAATGGCGAGAATCGGGCCTAGGCTCAAGGAAGAGATGAGGCTCAGAACAATCGAGGATGTGGGGTGAGACAATGAGCTCAAGCATGGAATGAGAAAGGCGAGAAATATAGAAGGCGAGTTCGAACGGCGGGATTGCACCATGAGGTTTCGACGGGCCAAGTGAGCTATGGTTCGTGGAACCGGGACGGGAGAGACATGGTGATGTGTGGCAAACTAGTAGTGCACCTATACGTAGCAAGCATAACGATTGCTTGCAATGGGAGATGAAGACCGGGTCAAGGAAGGGAATTTTGGTAGTTTGGTTTCTCATTCCAATCTTCATAGTTTTGCAGCTATTGGAGTGAAGGATTGTTAAATATTTAGAAAAAAATTAGAAGGCATCATTCACCCTCCTTTGTTGCCATCTTCGGTCCTCCAAGTTTGCAACTTCGTAGTGACTTAGAAAGCGTGGCAAGATTCTCTCGAGGAGTAATATGGTTTCGACGTCGTTATTTTGGTTCTCTCTATAAAATTCATCTTCTTTGTTCTTCATACCGTGTATGCTCATATCGTATCTCACAAATTTTAATCCGATCTGGAGGCTGCTGCGCATAAAAAGGGATTCAGAGTGTACCAAGTGGTATCAAAATCAATGCCATTTTAATCTGATTTGTGAGAAAATCGATAAAATATCAAGTGACATAAAATCAAAATCAATGTCGACAATGTAGAATCAAGTAGAGAAATTTCCAAAGCAGAGAGGTATCAGAATATAACAACCCCCATACGGAGAATCTCGATTGGGATAGAGACACGAACCCCACATCCATAATTACACGGTTAGATCTCGTTCTTGATATCACTTCGTACGCGTGTGAATCTCTTCTTGTTTCTACTCGTGCATTGCTTATGGCTTCTTGCATCCATGGCTGGTCCCCTCAGTCTCAGTACCAGAGGAGTAGAGACAAAATGGACCAGGACAGGTACTTACAGGTTGGGTGAAAGTGAGCTCGGAGCAAAAGGGCGAATCAGAAATAGAATATGCCCAAGATGAAAAGGAGTATTATTCCAAGTTGAACCTTGTGGTGGATTAATTACTTGTAGATCCTAGCTAGCTCATCCCCTTGGATTGGTTTGTACCTAGATATGGTTTGACCGCACGGTCTACATTACCTTTCCAACATGCGTGTATATTGCCAAATTTTTTTTTGCCATAGACATGTTTTCTCGTGCACCGTAGCCGAACACGTACTGTGCAAAATAACCTTGACTGCTGGCGGAAGCCAATTACCTGGCTCATAAAATGCCAGCACCGAGTGGTGCTTCTGTGCTGTTCCGAGAACTAATTTCGCAAATCTTGAAACAGCACGAGTAGCAGTGAGATAGTAGTAGTTATTGTAAATTAGATCCTTAGTGTGCTGTAAAATACTCCGTGTTTTCCAAGCTTGCTAATACAGTCAACAGCCCTGCTCAAAAGAACTTATTTTGAGTGGTTTATAGCTGAAAAGCACTGTAGCTGGCTGAAAAAACACTTTAGCTGACGGTGACTTATTTGGCATAATTAAATTTAAAAAATTTAAAAATAGAAAAAACAGGTTAGCCCGTCACAGATAGTACAAATAAATATGGCAAAAAAAGAAACGATAAAAAAGCTTTAAAAAGCAAAAAAAAGACGAAATTGTTGAATAGTGAAAAATAAATCAAAAATTATAAGCTTAAGCCTAAATGAGCAGGAAAATTATGAAAACCCGTTTACACACGCTGCTTGTCACCGTTGTTGACCACTCTTGCCACACCAATTATTGCAGTACTTCCACATAAAAAAATCCCCTCTGTTTTGTGCTGCATAAAAAAAATCTAACAACGACGTACCGAATCTTCTGATCAAACAGTACAACACAAAATGCCTATTTTGTACCGTTCGCACGGCGTTACCCCCTTGTCGTCTCATCATTGTTGCCGGATGGCAACATGCAACGACGTCCCGGCCGGCGAAGATCGATGCGTGTGCTCGCTGCGGCATTAATGGCGCTGGGTGTTTGGCCTCATGATGATCGACGGATATTGCAGTTCGGAGCCGCGTCAAGTTGTTTTGGTTGGATAGGGATGAGGTGTAGAGCTAGTTTGAGGCTCATAAGCTATTTAAATTTAGTTTGGTGTAGACTTGATTTGAGTTTGGTTCGAGTTCTAGATGAGTTAAGCTCAAGCCTGATTGAAGCTTACGAGTCTATTCGAATCGAGCTCAAATAGCTCAGGGGAGCTCGTTCATGCACGGGCCAGCAGGCCCACGACCTTGCGCCGCGCGTGCAACACCAAGTCCCCGACTCCCCAATGGACCTAACCGGCCAAGACCGCAAGAGTCAAGACCACAACCCCAACTAGTCCCCGGTTCCCCAATCCCCACCCCAAGTCCCAAACTCAATCCCCTTCCGCGCAATCTCCACTCTCCACCGACGCCGTCGCCGGCCACCCCGACCTCGTGGCTCCTAGCTCCTTCCCGATCGACGGACGTCTGTGAAGGCAGCAACCATGGGCGCCGTCCTCTAGCGTAAACCTACCTCGTTGCCGCCCGAAGCCACCGCGAGGCCGCCGCGGCCACCCGAAGCCACCGCTGTCGCCCAAAGCCGTCGCCGCTCGACCTCTTCCCCCTGGCCGAAGCCACCTCCACGCCCAACCGCTTGAAGACGCCACCGCGTGGCCTTTCCCCCACCGGTGCCATCGCGCCTGCTCTCGAGGCCGCCTATCATCGCCTCCAAGCCCGAGGTACTACTACAAACTTGGTAAACCTACCTCTGAGTCCGATCTATCTATTACAATTTACAAACTGCTGCTAATTGCTCTCTCATTGGCTAATTGCCCTGGTTAGAATGCTTGTTTTTACTGATTCATACACTACCAAGCTCGCTTGTTTTTGCTGATTCATACGCTACCAAATCTACACGAGCCAGGCTCGAGTTTGCCAGATCAAGCTTTGCTTGAGTTTGGCTTGTTTACAACCTTAACCAGGTGAGGCTTTGCCATACAACATCTGCCACTAGTGTGACATATTTTGATTGATAGTATCGTCATTTGTTATCCAATTGATTGGGAGCATCTTTGGATCACGAGAATCTTATTTGATTTTTGACTATGGAGTAAATTTTGCGAGGAACACTGCAGTTGTGATGAAAATGATATAAAATTTCTATGTTTCAGATAGGTCATGGATGGTTGGCTGAAGTTACAGGCCATGTTCCTTTTTAGCTTTTGGTTTCTGTTTTTAATTTTTCTATAGCAACTAGCTTTTAAACAGAGTGTCTTTTTATGATAGAGTTTACTAGTTAATTGTAGTACATACTGTACCGACTTCATTTATATCGGCAAAAAACACATATGAATTTCTATTATTCGGTAATCTCTCACACGAACAACCTAAAAACTACAAGACGTGGCAAAAAATTATAAGCATTAACTAAAAAGAACATGTTCAAAGATAGTTAGGTAAAGATAGATGGTTATAACTGGTTTAAATTAGCGATGACTTCCAACAATTTACAAAGTAGTTTAGGTTACCCAGGGCAGTACGTTTCGAGTTGTTTTCATATTGCACATGGCATTTCCGTTCGTTTTGTCCGTACACCGTGAGTCTGGTAGCAAGGTAACATGCGGGGGTCTCGAATAGTCAGGCTCACGTCCTGTATGTTACATAGAATCCATGTTCCATCTTCAATGCTCAAATCATGCTCTGCGCTCAATGACTTCGACGTACGTACAATGCTCCTAAAATACTTTATCACCGTTGAAAAATCCCCCTGCGTTCACGAGACCATTCCTATACATATCGGGTGGGTTTTTTTTTTGACTAATGACTTATAGTTTGTGGTTTAAATATTTGAATTCTGACTATTCACGAAAGGCAGTACGCAGAGGAAAATAATCGTATACGATTTTAACCAGTATAGTAGAACTAAGTACACTTTTTACTATAATTTTTTATTGACCTTGTTTTGAAAAACGCACCTTTTAAAAACTAGTTACTATAGACAGTACAAGCATAAGTCAACTTTAAATCTAAAAGAACCTGGTCATAGCCATGCTCAAAGTTACATAGATAAATTGATAGAACAAGTGGAGGGTATATACAACACATGATATATACCTCACAAAATTTTCTTATCCAAATGCATAGTAGCTTTAAATAGTGGTTTGAGATATTTATATTTCAACCCTCCATTTTTTTCATTTCAACCCCTATAGAGTTTGAATTTTATATACTCATCAAAATATTTACACTAAAACCCTAAAAAGAAAAGAAATTATATATTGCCTCAGACGCACCTATCAGTCCCAAATATCTCATCCTCACCCATCATCATAGCACCTCCCTTCCTTCCCCTGTCCTCTCTCTCTCTCCTTCCACAGTCCCTCTCGATCTCTCCTCCCGTTTGATCGCTACCACTGTGACTATGCGTCATCGTCGCTGTTCTCTGTTAAGATCCATCTAGATCTAGTTGGGCCCATCTAGATCTGGCTGGATTTGGTCTCTGCCACCACCCTCGTATGGTTGGATTTGGTCGCCAGTAGTCCCGACCGTTGTCGTCGAGGCCCTGTTAATGGGAGGGTCGCCATTGTCTTCCTCGTCAAAAGTTACAGTGTTTTTATCTGGTTGTCAATAGCACGCCGCTACCGTTCAAGTAGTCATTGCACGGTTCAACCACTGCCACAGCCTTCGTGGAGCTCCCTTTCTTTGCTTGCCGTCATCAAGATCCGTCGATACCACTCTCGCTCTACCTCGCCACCACATTGATGAGGAGACCTCAGCAAGGCGACAAAGGTGCTTCTTTCTCTCTTTCCCTCCATGACCACCATCTCTGTCAGAACCACATTCTTTTTCCCCATGCTACTAGAGCTTATGCAGGCCAATCTAACACTACAAGCCACCCCTTTTTCCCATCTTCTCTCCACGGTGGCATTTGATCCGACGTAGACTTACAAGGCTAGCCGCCACCGTAGAGCATTGTAAATGCCCTGAGTAAACAAAGCTAAAAGGAAAGCAGGGAGGAGAAGAAAAGGGTTTTGTTGCCGATCTGAAAAGCAGCTCAGCTGCCGAGAAACTCTAAAACCTTTTGCACCAAAATGCGGAGGTGGCAGATCATGGAACGTTGAGGCGATGGACCAGGTGCCAGGTAGAGGGCCGACAGTAACATGCGCCTGGAGAGGGAGGCCAAGCTAGCCTACCCTACATGGCTAGTGCATCCTCTCGTTGTCCTGCACTGGTACACCGAGTCCATGGCTCAATGGACCAACAAAACTATGGTAAGAAGTTGCACAAATATGGCCAAACTCAATAAGACCCATTAATTTGGATTACGGGGATTTTGTAGGACTCATATACATCTAAATTTCTATAATTTTTAAGAAATTCTATCCTTAGAAATTCTATGAAATTATTCACTTTCTTTACTTTGTTCATCACATTTGGGTAGGTTGTATAATTGCTACTCTCATATAGCCTTCATATGTTGTCAAACTTATTTAATCCTTGTATGCCCCATTTGTAAGAAACTCAGTAACATTTGTCAAGCTATGCCACAACAATCATATGATTTAGATGCGATAAGAAGTACCAAAATCTAGTTTCACTATGGATAGAAAGTGGAGAAGGTCATTATAAGGTTTTAGAGCTAATTTGCTCAGTACCATCGCAATTGCTCACAAGTTGTAAAATATTATTGCAAAGAGACCAAGCTTATAAATGCCATCGCAAACATAAAAGCTCTAGAGAATGACATTGTCGTTAGTTTTTTATCCATTTGTTCTAAATGATACTTTTGCCTTGTGGCGTTCTTTTTCTCCTCTTCGTCTTATCCGCTTCTCTACTTCTCTATGCCTTATATCATAGCGGATTAACACTAAGCCACACCAACCCAAGAAACCAACCAAGCCAATCCATCCTCGCCAACATCAACGCTATGCGGGATCTCCTGCCCCTCGAAGCTGCCTCTGCGCGGAGGTGCTTCATAGCCGCCACCAAGGACTAGAAGCTCGCCTCCCACTCACTCTTTTGCCACCACCAGGGACAGGAAGCCCGCCTCCCGTTTACGCGCTTGACACATCACTTCTCCCTCCTCTCCGGCAAGATCACTGAGGTAGTTGACAGAAACACTTACAATGCAGAACCTTTCTTTTGTTTGCCCAAAATACTACTTCCTAGTAGCAACTAGCTAAAGCCATGTGTGGTGTCTGTAGTGGTTTGATGGGAGGGGTGTGGCCGACGGTAAGGGCGAGCAACAGCAGCTCCTAGAGCTATCGGGAGCAGAGCGCGGCGGTGGTGTCCCTCACCTTAGTAGTTGCCCAGAGTCAAAGCAGTGGTGGCAATCGTCATCTTCATTGCCGGTAATCGAAGATGTCCGTCTTGCGCTCCATTGCAAAATTTATCACCAATATTTCACCAATCCAAAATTTCTTCCACCATTAGCTTCTAGACCTCCTAGTGAAGCTTCTGGACATCCTTGTTTAGCCCCTTTGGTATTTGGTCGCCGCCGTGCCATGCGCACCGCCATCGAAGCAAGCTTATGCGCAGCCACTGATGTTCCCATCGCTCCACTGTGTTCTAGGCCGAACCACTCGCGTCACCACATTCACCTTGGTCCCAAAAGTCCGTTCCGTCCCTCTCCTAGCCGCCTAGTTGCTGCCAAATTGCCTTTATCATACGTCACCGCCACGCCCCTGACCTCAATGCCACCAGCCAAACTCCGGTTGCCATGAGTGCCAAAATAGATCTCTGATGCCTCAATACAACTCCCTATACCTCCCTTTGCCACAGCCAAGCCTAGCCGCCATCGCCATTGGAGAGAGAAAGAGAGAAGAGAGAATGGATGAGAGATTGAATTCATTTGGAGGAGAGAATGGCAGGTGGGATCAGACATTACAAAAGGAAAAAAAGAAAAGAAGGAAGAATAAGAGTAAAATGGTCAATTCGCTCTAGCTCGGATGGAAAAGTAAGGTAGTGGCATTTTATAGATTTTTAGCCTTTACAATGGTATTTTTCAAGTTACGATCCTTTACAATGCCACTAGACAAATTACCTCTAAGTTAAACAAACTACCTCTAAGTTGTAAACCCTGCCACTCTCTACAGTCATGTTCTTACGAAAATGGGAAGATTCGGAGGCAAACGGTGTACTCGTGCACTCCACGGGCATGGTCCATGGAAACAGAAGCGCAAGCACGGGCCCTAGAGGGGCGCGCCCTTGAGACTCGAAAAACCCAGGCAAACCCACCGAACTCCGTACCGTCCCGACACCGACCGCAAGGCGACAAGTCCCCGTCCCATCCATCCTTCCCAAGCATCACTCCAAATCTAATCGCCATCAAGTTCCTAATCTTTGAGTAATCCCCAGCACCTACGTCTAATCTGGACCCGACCTAAACAAACACTGATAGTACTAGTATTAGGCCCTTGGGGGGGGGGGTGATTGGTTGCCCACGTTAGCTCAGCCTAGCTTAATAGGACATGCTGGTTTATTCAAAAATCAAAATAGACTAAGGTGGTACAAGGATAAATGGAAAATACAGACTTGTGTGCATTATTCCACTTTAATAATTGATTTTCTATCTTAATAATGTTTAATTAATTTTAAATCTTGTTAAAAACACTTGCTAGAACCTGCCAATTACCCATTTAATCATGTCATTGGATGAGAACTCGGCTCACTCAACTGGGCCTTCTCTCCTAGGTAAAATTTTTGCTTTTTAGCCCAAAATTTAAAAGTTTTTTACATATGGACCCCTGGAAAAAAGATTTGCAAAAATGGACCCCTAGCACGGCGCCAACTCACATGGCGCCCAGGGTACACGGCACGGCGCCATATGCTTTGGCGCCGTGAGAGGACACGTAGGATCCACGGTGGCACACCACGGCGCCAAAGCACATGGCGTCGTGCCATTCATGCACGGCGCTAACGGTCGTGGCGCCGTTTCCTGGGACTTAAGACCGAGCGCAACCCCCGGCCCCCCCACCCCCTCAGTGCTCTATTTGAACAGACCGAGCAGAGAGCAGCCTCCGCCGCCGCCCCTCTCTCCTCCCTCAAAATCCACCCCAATCCATCGATTTTCTTCGCGATTTTGCTTCCAAACCGAGCAAGCAAGGTGAGCTCCCTCTCCTCCTTTGATTTGTTGAAGTAGATATGGATTATTTGAGGTACATTTCGTAGGGCAAAAGTTGAAACCCTAGATGAAATTAGTTGGATTTGGCTCGGTTTTAGGTTCGATTCGCAATAGATATGCGTAATGTATTAGCAATAATGTGTATAAATCCGTTTTTAGGGTTTGATTATTGTACGTAATGACTGAGGTATGTTTGTTTGTTGTGCTATAGATGGATAAGGTTGTGACTTTGCACCATGGTGGTACTGTGAAGAGAAATGACAATGGGGGTGTTGATTTGGAGGGCATGGAAGAGACCACATTGCTATTTAGTTCATGTCCGTCGTATGGTGAGGTCATTTATCGCTTGAAAGAGAGGTTGGGATGGACAGATGAGCATGGTGATGTCGTTATGCAAGGATTGTTGATGTTGGGTCGTCAAAGGGGCCGCGTATAAAGTGATTGGTTTCAATTGGCAGCGACGGTGAATGGGATAACTATGTGGCCATTGTTTTGGACTCAGAGGTCAGAGCACCTGACTTGTTTGTGCAGAGGGTGGTGAGAGATCAATCACCTCCTAGGGCTGCATTGGATCCCAATGACTCACCGTTGGTTGGGTCACCAGATCATGAAGAGGTCGAGGTGCAAGTTGTATCCTCGGCTCAAGTATGTTAGGTTCCATTGACTCAGGTAGAAGCTGACTCTGAGGATGTCGATGACCGCTTTGTTGGTGGATTCGACGAGGAGACAGTGTTTGAGGAACCCATGGTTTGTGTAGCATCTAACAGGGTGGATGTACAGCTTGCAGGAGACGAGGCTGCTTATGAGGATGCGAGGGCTGTGGACTCAGATGATGACAGACCAGTCACAGGTTTGACGTCTAGAGAAATTGAGATGTTGAGAAGAATGTTTCCTGACCGTGATCCACTAGTGTCCGATTATAATGACCTGAGCAACGCACATAGGGCTGTCGCGGATGGAGGGCAAATGCAGAGGGACGTACCTAGGCCTGGGGCTAGTATCATAATTCAGAAGGGTCATGTCTTTGAGGATATGTCGGCATTGAAGATGTGGTTGAAAGAGTACTCGATCGTGCACAACCGTCCATACCGGGTTAAGAACTCATACGCCAAACATCGGTACACCATCAAATGTGAGAGCACAGGGTGTGCATGGAAAGTCTGTGCCAGGAAGGTGAAGGGTACGGATAGGTTTAAGATTACAACTGTGGATGGACCGCACAGCTGTGGGTCTTCCGAGCCCAGCCAGAAACATCGTCAGTTGACTTCTCGGTTCATTGCAACCCGCCTGTACCCCATGATAAAGCACATGCCGACGATGCGCGTGGCAGCAGTGATAGAGGCCGTTAAACTAAAGTGGCACTACACAATCAAGTATGGGAAAGCATGGAGGGCGCAACAACGTGCTTTGAAGTTGATTTATGGTGATTGGGAGGAGGCGTATGAGCGTTTGCCGGCCATGTTGAACGCAATGAAAGCGGCCAATGCAGGAATGCAGTATGAGTACGTGCCTAAGCCCGATTTATGGGTTAATGGAAGACAGTTTTTTTTCGAGCATTCTGGTGCTTTGGTCAGTGTGTCGAGGCTTTCAAACATTGTAGGCCTGTTCTGTCAATTGATGGGACGTTCCTGTTGGGCAAGTATGAGGGAACGTTGTTGATTTCTATTGGCTGTGATGCGGACAACTCGCTTGTGCCGTTGGCTTTTGCTTTGGTGGAGAAGGAGGACAAATCTAGCTGGGCTTGGTTTCTACGGCTTGTACGGATCCATGTGGTTGGCTCGGGGAGGGAGGTATGTGTGTTGTCTGAGAGGCACGCTGGGATCTTGAGCGCCGTTAAGGAAGTGATACCAGGACATTTACCTGTACATCATCGTTGGTGCACAAGGCACCTTGCAGAGAACTTGTTCAAAAAAGATGGGTGAAGGCCAACTTTGCACTTTTCGAGGAGGTATGTCGCCAGAGGGAGGTAAAGCTGTTCGATGAGAAGTTAGAGGAGTTGAAAACAAAAACTAATGCCGAGGGTCGTGATTGGATAAGGGGTTTAATGAGGGATGTGCACAAATGGTCAAGGGCTCATGACCCATTGGGAAGGAGGTATGGGTTCATGACTAGCAACATGGCAGAATGCTTCAACGGGTTGCTTAAGGGGGCACGTGGATTGCCAGTTACCGCAATTGCGGCGTTCACTTTCTACAAGTGTGTTGCATGATTTGTCAACTGGCATCGGGAAGCCTCAGACATGTTAAAGGCACATGCACGTTGGCCACCTCGTCCTCATGGCTTCATTACCAAAGCGAATATGCAAGCCAATGAACAGGTACCACTGTTTTGACCATGTGACGGGCACGTATGAGGTTGTTGAGGGTGGAGGGACAACCGAGAATGGAGAGCTCCGAGAGGCCCGAAAGCATAAGGTCATGATTACATCCTTCACATGCACATGCGGTGTTCCTGACAAGTTCCATTTTCCATGCTCCCACATGGTGACCGCATGTAGGGCCCGGAATGTCGATGTTGAGACCAAAATCCCGAGACTATTCAGCGTGGATTCGTTGGTGAGGACATGGGCCCCACGGTTCGAGCCATATCGTGATGAAAGCGAGTGGCCACTTTACTCGGGTCCCAGGTACATAGCGGACGCGGGGTTACGTTGGCACAAGAGGGGCAGCAGGAAGCGGTCAAGGTACAAGATGGACATGGATCGGATACCTGGTCGCACCAAGAGGGGTAGGGCAAATCCCTTCGTTGAGGACCCACAGGAGACACACTGCGGTATGTGTGGTCTATTGGGTCACAATTCACGGACGTGTCAACGTCGTTCCACTCAGGTTAGCAGCGTTAGGTCTAGAGAGCATAATTTTTAGATATTTTGTTATTTTTATCACTAACGTAATTTTGAATGCACAGGATGGCGAGGTACCGGCTGGTGGACGAGTTCTACGACAGAGAGCACCGCGGCAAGCTCACGATGATTCCCATACTGCGTCCTCCAACCCATGATGATGAGAGTTGTGTGTATGTGTATGTGTATTTTATATGTGTGCATGACAACGTATGTGTGCATATATGTATGTGTATGTGTATTTTATATGTGTATGTGTGCATATATGTATGTATGTATGATTTGAGATATATATATATATATATATATATATGTAAAATGTATGCATCTAGACTTTATTTAGAGTTATGCGTATGTGTTTTATATGTGAATGTATGTATATACATGTGTGCATGTGTTTTGTATATGCAGAAATAGACAGCTCTTTGCTGTTTTTTTGTAAGTTTTCGTAGCACGGCGCCAAACACTCTGGCGCCAAGTTATTGAAAAACGGCGCCAGGAACTTTGGCGCCAGGATGTGGCGTTAAAGTTTTGCGCGCCGTAGTTCAATATCTCGGCGCCAGAGTGTTTGGCGCCGTGCTACTTAAATACGGCGCCAGGGTGTTTGGTGCCGTGAGTACTGCACTTGCATAAAACTGCAAGCTCGGCCTAGTTGTTTCGTTCCATCCGCACAAACAATACTAATTGACATTCACCAAATGAATAAGCACAGCCCAAAATAACATACTGAGTGCATACGTCCACATACATACATAGTCCACATACATAGTTTATAAATTTTCAGAAAATACATACGTTCGCATACATCAAACATTAAATATACATAGCAATAACCTACTGAGTGGATCGAGGCCACTTCCCCTTCCTCTGAGCATCAGGGTACTGCTCAAGGGCTGCCTTGGCACGCCGCGCTCTCTCTAGCTTCTTCTGCCTTTCTCCCTTGCGCTTTGCCGTGGCCCTCCTACGCTCCTCCTCACGGTGTTCCCTCGCGGCCTCCTCCTGTTTCTTCTCCCTTTCCCACCTCTCCTTTCGTTCTTCATCCCATTTCTTATTGGCGTCAAGATATTTTTTGTCATCCTCAGCGATCGCAGTGTCGATCCACTGCTCAAAATCACAAAGCGGTGGAGGCTCCTGCAAATGTACGCATTCGTTAAACCAACAGAATTAATACCAATTCGATGAATCGACAATACAACATACCATCTTGCCGAGGACAACGGCGGCACGTGGCAGATCGAACGCCCAGTTGGCTTCAAGTGGTTTTGTTGTTCCGAGTGGTCACTACTACAGAAGAGACTATACTGGACGGCTACATCACAGACGGTTTATACTGGCAACCGTCGGTGATATTTTCATAGACGGTTATTAACACGAACGGTCTGTGATAAATGAGACATCACAGACGGTTCGTGTTACTAACCGTCTGTGAAATTTCACAGACGGTTAGTAATACGAACCGTCTGTGGTATCGTTTAAACTACAGAATCTATAGAGACGAGAGTCAAATTCAAGGTAATTTTATTACAAAAGTGCAATAAAAAAACATTCCCAGATTTGAATCTTCTGGGCTTCATATGCTTCTTCGTCGACTTCTGGAGTTGGAGGATCAGCCGCTGTGTTCTCAAATGCCGTCAAGATTGCCCTTGCCTTCTCGACTTCCTCCTCAAGCATGGGCAAATGATCATTAGCATGTTCCATAATCTGAAACAGGATGTCAAGATGCGCTTCCGCATTATCGGCCCAATCTGCTTGATCGGCAAGTTTATCCAAGTGTGTCTACAGTGCCGCAAGATCTTCCTCCGCTTTGCGCACATTGTAGAGAAGAACGAGACTTAGGGCGGTTTCCCTATCCTGAGTGGCAATGAGACACCTCCGTCGACGGCGGATGATGAGGTCCAGCTGACGGATGGAAGCGAGTCGAGGAAGGAGAGCAGGGCGTGAGCGGAGGAGCTGCTCCAGATGTAAATTTTTGGCCGCCTGTGTAAGGTTGCGTCCGAACAACTCATGATGGATAGATGAGAGGAAGGAGATCAAAAGAATTTTAGAAGTCATTATTGAGAAATCTGGTGATGAAGAAGATGATCAGGGAGAGCATAGTGTGTAGAAGGATTAGGGCGCGCATATATAAGCATTAACGCATGCAGACGCTTTGTATTTCAAACCATCTCTGCTATTATGACCAGGGAGAGCATAGTGTGTACGTAGAAGAGCAGGATTAGGGCGCGCATATTTAAGCATTAACGCATGAAGACGCTTCGTATTTCAAACCATCTCTGCTATTATGACCAGGGAGAGCATAGTGTGTACGTAGAAGAGCAGGATTAGGGCGCGCATATTTAAGCATTAACGCAGATGCTTCGTATTTCAAACCATCTCTGCTATTAACATCACAAACCGTTCATATTCTGATATTAATATCACAGACCGTTCGTCTGATATTAATATCACAGACCGTTATTAATACAAACCGTCTGTGATAACTGAAACATCACAGACAGATCGTATTAAGAACTGTCGGTGATAACTAAACATCACAGACGGCTCGTATTAAGAACCGTCTGTGATAACTAAACATCACAGACGGCTCGTAGTAAGAACCGTCTGTGATATTTATTATCACACACGGTTCGCGTTAATAACCGTCTGTGATAATCATATATCACCAATAATTGGCGTGTGATAATCACGTGTCACCAATAATTGGCGTATACCCAGGATTTCGATCTCACCCGTCCATTCTCTCCAAATCGAATGGCAGGCAGCAGTTCCTCCCTCTGCTCGGGCCTTATAAATAACACCCCATCTACCTTTCCACCGGTACTAGTCACGCGTGAGTTCATCCACTGTGAGCATATATGGCTGTAAGTGTGGTAAGTGTGTCTTGTTCACCCGCACCATCGTTCCATGAAGAGTTCACTAGCTTGTTATCCTGTAATAGATCTAAATGTGTTGTCGTGCTTGCCTCTGTATTTGCATGTTCCTCGACGATGCCGACTACTGCCGAGATGTGATGTCCACTCCGACAATCCTTCTTTTTCCTGCAAAATTCAAGGCAATTTTAAAACAAAAGTTCAAAAAAAAGACATTCCCAGATTCTTCGGTGAGCAGCCGACTTCTTTGGTGAGCGACTATCCATCTGCTTCTTCCCACTTCTTTTCTTCATCTCTGGTCTCTGGATCACGTACGCCAGTAGCGATGATTCAGTTAGCTACTTTTTATCAAGTATCACAGACGGTTTGTAGTATAAAACGCCTGTGAAGGCCTATCACAGACGGTTCTATTAACAAACCGTCTGTGCTAAGCACAATCACAGACGGTTATTAACATGAACCGTCTGTGATAGTATGCATCACAGATGGTTCGTGTTAATAACCGTCTGTGATAAGCAAATGTTACTAATAATTGGCGTATACCCAGGATTTCTATCTCGACCGTCCATTCTCTCCACATCGAATGGCAGGCAGCAGTTCCTCCCACTACTCAACCCTTATTAATAACCCCATCTACCTTTCCAGCGGTACTAGTCACGCGTGAGTTCATCCACTAGCTAGCTTCCCCTCCGCTGTGAGCTAGCGCCTCCGTCACGGCACGGCGGGCGGCTGGACAACACACTCATGCTGTAAGTGTCGTATGTGTGTCTTGTTCAGACGCACCGTTGTGCCATGAAGGGTTCGTTAGCTTGTTATCCTGTAATAGATCGATCTGAATGTGTTGTTGTGTTTGCCTCTGTATTTGCTTGTTCCTCCACAACGCCGACTACTACCGTGAGCTAGCGCCTCCGTCGCTGCACGGCGGGCGGCTGGGCAACACACTCTTGCCGTAAGTGTCGTAAGTGTGTCTTGTTCAGCCGCACCGTCGTGCCATGATAGGTTCGTTCTTAGCTGTAATAGATCTGAATGTTTTGTTGTGCTTGCCTCTGTATTAGCTGTGATTGTTGCAAAAGATACATGGGCCATTTGGGTGGAAAGATGAACTGTTTCGTCAGGCGCATGACTGCCAATTCGAAGCATAGCATAGCATCTGAGGCACATCCGAGGCCTGCTGCTGTGTCTTGAGGAATGCCACATCTGAAGACCAGCTCTTGGCATTCCTCAAGACACAGCAGCAGGCCTCGGATGTGCCTCGGATGGTATGTGAACTATCACAGACGGTTCTATATTTGAACCGTCTGTGATATTGTACTATCACAGACGGTTATATATTTGAACTGTCTGTGATATTGTTTGTATCACAGACGGTTAATATCGAATGTGTAGGATACAAAGATGAACCATTCGTACTCGCGAGGCAAGTTGTTCAAGTATTTTATGTAACCGACCCGGCAAATAAGAAGCGTCATGTAGTTCTTCAGGGAAAAAGAAGGATTGTCGGGGTTGAGAATGTTGTGGATGAGGAGGAGTACAATCAATTTGATGATTTGCCTCCATTCGGAGACGGCATCAGGCTCGAGGAAGAACAAGGCGATGAAGCAAACTATATACGTGTCGATCATCGTGAAGGGCTTTATTTAAAATGATATAGCCAAAGTGTAATAAATGATATTGGTTATGCTTGTGTTTTTCATAAATGTATGTATGTTCCATTGTAATTGTAAAATGACTAAGGAACTAAGAAATAGTTATATTTATGGTTATGCTTGCGTTTTTCATAAATGTATCTATGTTCCATATTGTAATTGTAAAATGACATAGGAACCTAGCTAGCTGAGGGTAGTTATAGTGAACTATCACAGGAGGTTTATCAAAAGAAACCGTCTGTGATAATATGAATATCACAGACGGTTATATCTACAGAACCGTCTGTGATACCACTATCACAGACGGTTCGTGTAAGGAACCGTCTGTGATAGCTTATCTTTAAATACCCGCAGCTAGGTCTGCGGAGTCCGCTCTCGCGCAGTCTCTTGTCTCCACTCTGCAGCGCCCCTGCTAGCTAGCTAGGTTTTGGTCCCTCCCACCGTCGCTCCATCCCGACGCCGCCGGTCCCTCCCGACGCCGCTCCCTCCCGACGCCGCCGGTCCCTCCCGTCGCCGCTCCCTCCCGACGCCGCCGGTCCCTCCCGACGCCCCTCCGACGCCGCTCCCTCCCGACGCCGCTCCCTCCAAGCTTCACATGTATTTTATTTTATATGCTTCACATGTTATATGCTTCACATGTTATATGCTTCACATGTTATATGCTCATGTTATATGCTTCACATGTTATATGCTCATGTTATGTGCTTCACATGTTATATGTTTCACATGTTGGAAGGCCCATATATAGCTCACTGCAGTTAGTTAATCGTTAAGGGCATAAAGTAAGTGACACACTCCAGTGTATCTTGTTCAATGAACTTGATGCACTGGTTTGTGTCACTTGATTTATAGAACTTTGACAAGCTGCGACCATAGCTCACTGCAGTTAGTTTTTCTTAGAAGAGAGATGGCGTCCACACAGTCTTCGTCGTCGTCATCTGGGTCTCACGCTCCCAAGATTGCGAAAACTAAGCATGGCCAAGGAGTATCGAAAAGGCCAAAGGGCCGAATGACCATCACGGTGGTCTCTCCGAATGGGGTCCCTCTAGAACCGACGAAAGCAGCGTCATTATTTCGGACTACCTGTGGGATAATTGGAAGGCAACGGGTCCCCATCACCATAGCAAGATGGAAAGATTTGACAAAGGATCACAAAAATCAGCTATGAGAGGAAATTACAAATTCGTTCGAGATCCCAGCAGAAGTACAGGGACTCGTGCAACGGTAGGCGCTCCTCGCGATGGGAAAAGCATGGAAGAATTTTAAGAGCACTCTTGTGACGAAGTACGTGTTCGAGGATGTCACGCCCTTCACGAAGTATCCTTTCGTGTCGCCGGAAACATGTGAGGCCTTTGTGCAGATGAAGACGACGACCGAATTTGAACAACAAAGTGCGACGCACAAGGCTCTCCAGGCACAAAACACGCACCCTCACAGACTTGGCACTGCTGGGTACGCGGGTAAAATCCCGCAATGGAGGATGCAGGATGAGGTCGCAATCCGATCGGAGGCCTCTCCGCCATTTGCCGGGATCGCAAACGAGCGCGCTCGAAACTGGTTAAGAGCGAGGTCATCAACCACATCTTCGGGCGTCTCTTTCAAAAACCCCGCAGATGAGGAAGTGTCCCAACGCATGGTAAAATATGTTAAATAACATAGTTGTTAACACCTCTTGAACTTCATGGGTTCAAAAATAACATGATTAATTACCTCTTGTAGCAATCATTGACTACCGAATCTTCTCGTGGCTCCTTTGAAGAATATAGGGAGATAGATTTACTATCACAGGCCTTGGGAAACAAGGAGCACCCAGGTCGCACACGAGGCATGGGGGTTTATGTACCTTGGAGGCACGGATTTCCAGATTACAGCGAGACATTTAGGAGTAGGAAGAGATCCAAGGCGTACCGCAGCGAACAAATAAAACAGGAGCTTCGTGCTCAACTTGAGGAACAACTATCTGCCTCACTTCAAGAGCAGACTACCTCACTTCGAGGAGAGATAGATTCGTTGCGGGAAGAACTGAGACAAGTCCGCAACGGAGCGCAACCCACTCCTACTACTGCGGTACCCAGTCCCCCTCAACGTCGCAGTAGCTGCGCGTCCACACCAATTTCTGAACATAGCGACGACCACTTACGTATTGATGACATTCAGGTAATGTACCTCTTTAGAATGGTACATAGATCTCTCTGGTGGACGCCTTAACTCATCTTGTATCGTTATGTAGGAGCCCATGCCTTGCAGCCTCAAAGTTAGGCTTGTTGGCTCTATTCCCGTTGACGCTTGGCGCGGCATGCTGTATCCATTGCTGCCAGGGACGCTGGTGCACGGTATACAAGTAGACACCGGTTTCATAAAGGTCCAGGTGGATATGATTAATGATATTTTTAAGAGCGTCTCTCTTGAGAAGCCCTCAAACGAAAAGATTAAGACATTAGGGGATGCCGTCCACACATTCATTCAGTGGCCCAAGAGGGACATCGTCCTCGACATGTCCGTGCCACAATCTTCAGATCCAATGGCCCAAGAGGGACGTCGCCCTGGACCTGGCACATCGGCTCCGGTGGCTCCACCTCCACCTCCAAATCCGGTAAAGTCTGTTGCATCAGCTCCCGCCGAGACGCCACCGAGAACATATCATAAGCGAGGCTCCAAGGCCTCCAAGGCTCGTGCGAAGAAAATTAAGCCGGGTCCCGTGCCATGGAAGTTTATTCTAGGAGTGTCGTTGGTGCCCGATTCACAATTACGCCAGCTTGGTATGATTTGCAATAGATTGCATGCCTGGTACATGGAGAAGTCCAACATGAAGCCAAACCGGTAGAGTGCATTCACTGTGAAATATAACGAGACGCATGTCCTCCATGACTTGGGCTACATCGTCGTGACATTCGAAGATTTATTCTTATTATTCAATCTCGACGAACTCGACGCCTCACTTCTACGATGCTGGACACTGTAAGTGTACTGTACAATGAAGTTCTACATTCACGTTATACAGATAAATGTCATCACTCTTTCTTTATGTATAGATACATGATCCAACAAGCCCGGCAATCGCGACGACCGGTGGGTTTCCTCGACCCTCACTTGGTCTCTGAGCAATCTATCAACGAAGATGCATCCTTCGTGCAAGGTTACATAACGAGGGGATTGATTGCTCACACCGACAAGGAGTACGTTATGGTACCCTTCAACCAAGGGTAAGTGTTTCACTAGTTGCCACACATATGTTTCATTTGTACTTTACATGCAGCACGAACTTAGGATTAATCACTATGGCGACACATATGACTAGGAATCACTGGATTTTGATTGTGATTGTACCAAAGTGGAGCAAGGTAATATACCTTGATTCCCTCCTTAGGAGCAACCACGACTTCAGTCGTGTGCAAGAAGTACTTAATAGGTAAACTCATTTCCTCCATACATAACTCTATTGTAATATTTCTTTTGTTTGCCACGGCCGAGGCTAAGTTTTTTGAATCACGTAGGGCATTTGCCGATTATGTTGCCCAAGGAGGAAGACACGACAAATCCAGTGACACGCTACGACACAACACTTGATTTCCGGTACCCGCTACAACACAACAATCCTATATCATACTTTGTTATAATGCCTCTAGAATTGACAATACCGATGTATGTAATTTTATTTTTGCAGTGCCACCAGCAGCTACAGGGCAACGTATGTGGATTCTACGTTTGCCGGCATATGAAGAAAATCATGGGTACTAAGATCAATGATCCAGAGGTTTGTCAAGTCCTTCCAATAATTATTACTTTCTGATTATATATATGTATTTATATTACACATACATGCTAATTAATGACTTAACATTGCTCCAAGCGACAGCGGGTGCACTTCGACGAAAGTGCATATGATGTTGACAATCTCGTTGAGATTCGTGCAATCATCTCCCAATTCTTGCTAGCAGAGGTCATAAGAGGGGAGAGTTCCACGCCGGCAATGGTGATAATTAGATGTTGAAACATTGGATTCAACTGTACAAATCAAACAATTCCTTCAATTGAATTCATTTGTCAGATATTGTGTAACAATTTTCATTCTATATATGTATGTGATCTGCTGGCCGTTTGTTACATTCATCTGTGTATCGAATTTTGTTGTAATTTACTATGAGTTGCAATCAACTTATATCTGTCATTTATCTGTAATCTGCTTGCTTGCTTGCTTTCAGAGGGCATGGCTAGCATATCCTGAGGCTAACCAAAAAACAGCAAATTAATTGGATGATGCACTTGGTATCACAGACGGTTCGTTGTTAAAAACCGTCTGTGATACAATATCACAGACGGTTTCAAAGAGTGCCGTATGTGGTGTGAATGATATCACAGACGGCCTTTACTACTAACCGTCTGTGATATACAAATATCACAGGCGGTTAGTAATAAAAACTGTCTGTGATATTGTGTATATCACAGACGGTCTTTATTACTCACCGTCTGTGATAGACGAGTATCACAGACGGTTGTTTATAAAAAACCGTCTGTGATATTGTGTATATCACAGACGGTCTTGATTACTAACAGTCTGTGATAGACGAGTATCACGGACGGTTCTTTATAAAAAATCGTCTGTGATACGAGACTATCACAAACGGTTTTTTATAAAGAACCGTCTGTGATACTCGTCTATCACAGACTGTTTGTAATAAAGACCGTCTGTAATGTGAGTTATCACAGACGGCTCGGGAACCGTCTGTGATAACCACCAACTATCACTGACACCTAAACACTGACGGTTCAGGAACCGTCTGTGATGACGGTTCCGAACCGTCTATGATATGGCAGTCTGTAGCAGTGGGTTTTGGTCTACTCTGAGTGGTTTTAGTCGGCTCCGAGTGGTTTCAGTCGGTTTTGAGTGGTTTTGATTTGGTCCAAATGGTTTTGGTCTACTTCAAGTAGTTTCGGACCAGTCCGATCGGGTTCGAGTTGCATTAAATGGTTTTCCAGTAAGCAATAGAGGATCAGATGGTGTTCGAGTGCCACCAGATGATCGGATGACTTCTGAGTGGCACAGATGCATCGGACATTGTTCGAGTACCATCGGAAGTTCGCACGGCCGGCTTCGACCTTGAAGAGTGATGGCACAGCTAATGTTTACGACCACTCATAGTCATTTATGACCACGGTATTTTGACTACGTCTGGCTTCGACTACGGCAACTCAACTACAGCATTTCGATCACGACAGACTTCGACCACGTCTGGCTTCGACCACATTCGACTTTGACCACGACAAAACGATCACTGAAGATAATCGTAGCTACAATATGTTTTCATGGTCATAGATTTTACTGGTTGATAGTTGAAGGCTTTGCAGTCGATGGTCGTAGACTTTGTGGGTTGTTGTTATAGTTGTAGACTTCACAGTCTTATTTTCATAGTAGTAGACTTTGCAGTCTCCTATCATTGTCTTTGGTAGTTGAAGGCTTTGCGATCGGTTGTCGTAGGCTCACGATCGGTACTCGTAAACTTCATTGTTGATTCGAGTGCTTCACTTCTTGTGATCTTTGAATACTTCAGGTACTCATGTTAGGCCAGTAGGATGACTGGCTGGTGCATGGTGGTTAGGTGGTCATGGTACTCAGTAGTCGGAAGGACTCGGAACTCAATGGTGCGTCATTTTTGCAATAGGTGTTGTAATCAGTTGTCGGAGACTTGTATTAAGTGATCTGTCAGACCCAGATTTTTCAATCCGGAATCTACTGTGTTTCACTGCACTAATCCCTGGATCAGTAGTTAGTGTACACAGGTACATTGCTGAATCATGACATACATCGCATAATAATAATACTACAGCATTTGAAATACACCACATCGGGTGAATGTTTACAAAAGGGCCGCGTTGGCCAAATGTCTTCATTACATAAAAGCAGCGGAAAATAGTAGCAAAAGTAAACCCAAATCCACAGGCAAGCGACCAGTAGGGTAATGTGCACAGTATATGTCACCGGAGAACTAGTAACATATGTGCACACAAAGCCAAGAGTCCACTTGTCTATGTCCAACCATCGTGGCCTACGCTTTAGTTATCGCCTTTGCTTCCGCCAACGTTGGTAGGGGCCTCCTCATAAGCGTAATGTCCTTGAGTTCCTGTTTCTGAATTTTGTCGCAAAAGCGAGTCTGAGCACTCCAACCCCGTGCTCCGCGAGCCAACACACAGAATGCAATATATAACATGTATGGCTAGTCAAAGGATGGCTCAGACTTATTTTATTTTGCGAAGAGTGCTTTTGAATACAATTACCTAAAAATTCCTTAAGACCTAGCAATTTTAAACTCAAGACTTATATTGGTAAAGTAAGTTGATCTTATAATTGACACAGATTCCATCCACCATTACATGGCATCTGTATCATATAACATATTTCAGCGTTATAGCTGCTTAACTTACCACTGGGACGACACCCAGGACAATTCCAAACCAGGACCATCAGCAGTCCTACACATTCCCATTGTCACCCACCAAGATTTTCGAAATAGAACTATATCTGGTTAAGTTCACATGTCCGCCCTTGACTGTGGGCACAACTATTCGAATAGTTTTAGACTCTGCAGAGTTTGTACACTTTCACCACAAGAGACAATCAACTCGTTGCCGAATTTTTTCTATTTAAGCCCTTTTTTTGAAAAATATTCACATTTAGACCCCTGGTGGTTTTAATTCCGTTTTTGGACCCAGGGGGTCGGAGCCGTGACCCACGGCGCCGAGGTAATACGTCTCGGCGCCGTGGTCCATGGCTCCGAGGTCGCAGGCCCACTCCAGCCTGGTGGCCTGCGTGGCGCTGACGTGGCGCCGAGCTCGGAGCCGTGAATCATGGCGCCGAGCTCGGAGCCGTGAATCGTGGCGCCGAGCTCGGCGCCGTGGATCTTGGCGCCGAGCATGCGGCTTCTGAAACGGCACCGAGCACGCGGGCTTCGTTCATTCGCAACTCCTCCTCCCTCTGTCCCCGCCGCCGCCTCCCGTCCCCTCCCCGCACTCGCGTCCTCCCCGCCGCGGCCGCCGGCCTCCCCTCGTCGACCGCCTCCCCGCCGCCGCCCCGTGGTGGCGCCCGGCCTCCCGTCTCCCCGTGTCTCCGCCTGCCCGCGTCTGCGCCCGGCCTCCCGCCTCCCCGCGTCTGCGCTCGGCCGCCGCCCCCTGGTGCCGCCCGGCCTCCGGCCGCCTCCCCGCGTTCCGGCCGCCGCCCCTGGTGCCGCCCGGCCTCCCGCCTCCCCGCGTCTCCGCCCGGCCGCCTCCCCGCCTCGACCGCGACCTCAAGTCCGAGAACTTCCTCTTCGCCAACAAGAAGGAGAACTCCCCGCTCAAGGCCATCGACTTCGGCCTCTCCATCTTCTTCAAGCCCGGTGAGCTCCCGACACCGAGATCCGTCCGTGATTTGGACGAACTGCTTACCGCACCTTCGTTTTTCTTGCTAATTGTGCTGCGAGGTCAGATCCCAGTAGTATCGTGCTTTTGCTTCTGCTGGGAGTAGTAGAACAGAAGTACTACTCTTGTGAGGAATATTCACTAGAGTGCTTGCTTATTTGTTAGATAGCACTGTAGGTTGAATGAACTGAAGTGATATGTGAGATGACATTTTTTTACCATTGATTGAGGCTGCTGAGACTGACTGCAAGACCTCTCATCTAGCTTTCGAGTCCATATTACAATTTATTTCCAGAGAGAGTTGGTATCTTAGGTTTGTTGCTAATTGTGCTGCGAGGTCAGATATTGGTATCTTAGGAGCTAGGTTGAATTCTTCGGCATGGGTGACTGCTATTTTTAGGTTTTGGGAATTATTAGTGGGAGCAGACGTCACATAACTGTTGCCAAATAGTGTCTTGTATGCTGATCCCATGTTTAACTTGAGCTCATTTATTTTGGGAAATAAGATTGAACACAACAATTGTTGAATGAACCAAATATGGCGCCGGTGTATAATTTAGAGTTGCTACGTGTCTTTAACAACCATTGTCTGGTTGTTCTTGGAAGCATTAAATGAGTTATCTAGATCAGATCAGAGTAGCAAAATTCTGCCTCTGAATTGGATTGCTCCTACCAATCTTTCTTCCTTCATTAGCTTTGTAAGAATTGGACTTGCTGATCATGGTAGTTCGGGAGCATGCATCGTGCATGATAGTATCATTAGTTAGTTTATGTTAAACATGTAGCTAATGTTATTTAAGATGTACTGCCCCTTGTTATTCCTTTACCATGCTTCCCTCGTTGTCAAAAGATGCTTAACATGTTCTCTGTATGAACTAGATGGACAACCTAGTCACCATATATCATGGAGGCAGTGTGACAAGTGATGATTATGGAAATGTTCGATTTGTTGAAATGCAAAGGGTGCCTCTGATATTCAGTGATCGGTCGTCGTTTAGTGAGTTGGTTACTAGGGCTCGGGAGGAGCTACATTGTCATGGAAACGAGGAGAGCATCACAGTTGAGGGGTTACTTCACTTCGGTTCGAAAGACATAATTCTCAGGCGGTTGATCTTAATTGGTTGTGAGGATGAGTGGGACAAATATGTCAAATTGGTTATGCGGAATGAGTTAAAATGTTTGGACCTTGTTGTGCGGAAGGTGTCCATTGATCCCACCCCTCACGGTTATTCACCAGAACTAGGTGATCAGGCACCCTTTGACCCTCCGTTACCGGATCTTGCGGTGGATGTGGAAGAAGAGCCTGAGGTGCCCGATGCTCTATCTGCCACGAACGAGGTTCAGATTTCTCAACCAGTTCGAGTTGAATGTCGGACTGATGATGTTGTGGCGGCCCCTCAGGATCATCCAAGTAAGTGTCGAGCCACACTTTAGCCTTTTCCCGTCATTGCTGTTTTTTGTCTCAATCCCATCATTTTCGTGCTTATGATGCAGGAGACATTCCTGATAATGTTGGTGTTCCTCCCGTTGCTCCATCTGGCAACGTTGAAGAAGTCTGCAGGGACTCCAACAGTGTGGATGTTCAAATTGTGGATGATCTGCAGCCTTACGAGATCACAAGGGCCGTTGATTCTGACGATGACCGCCCTTTTGGAGAGCTGACCGAAAGTGATATTGAGCTGATCAGGCGTTATTGCCCTGGCCGGGATCCATCAGTTCATGAATTCAGCGATCTTAGGCATTCTCATGGGGCTTATGCAGAAGGAAGGGATGACGAGCTGCTAGATGCTCCTGAGGCCGGTTCAAGCATGACAATTGAGAAGGGCATGATGTTTGAGGACTTGTCTACATTGAGAAGGTGGCTGCAGGAGTATTCAGTGATTCGTAAAAGGCCATTCAAGGTGAGGCATTCTTATGTGGAGCGGGGGTACACAGTTGTGTGCGAGAAGGAAACATGTGAATGGAGGGTTTGTGCTAGGAAACAGAAGGACACGGGAAAGTTCAAGATCACAAGAATCGTTGGCCCACACACTTGTGCCGAAGCAGAGCTCAAACAGAAGCATCGGCAATTGACCTCTACCATTATTGCCAAGTCACTGTGTCACATAGTAAAGGGAGAACCCAATATGAAGGTGAAGACACTTGCTGGGATTGTTAAGGAGAAATTTGGATACGAGATAAGGTATGGAAAAGCATGGAGGGCAAAGCAACGCATCTGGAAGATGATATATGGGGATTGGGAAGATGGGTACTTGCAGTTGCCAGCACTCTTCAATGCAATCAAAGCGGTTAATCCAGGCATGCATTATGAGTACGTCCCGAAACCAAACGAATGGACTCAAGATGGGATGCAGATATTCTTCCGTGCTTTCTGGTGCTTTGCTCAGTCCATCGAGGCCTTTCGGCATTGTCGTCCCGTCTTCTCCATTGACGGTACGTTTCTTCTTGGCAAGTACCAGGGCACACTTCTGATAGCCATTTCCTGTGACGCAGACAACACGTTGGTTCCTTTGGCGTTTGCTTTGGTTGAGAGGGAGAACAAAGACAGCTGGGGATGGTTCTTGCGGCTCGTTCGGAGGCACGTGGTCGGCCCTGGTAGGGAGGTGGGTGTCATATCTGATAGACACCAGGGCATACTTGCTGCCGTACAAGAGCAGATACCGGGGTATCCACCTTTGCACCACCGTTGGTGCACTCGGCATCTTGCCGAGAATCTACTCCGTAAGGATGGTACGAAGGATAACTTTCCTCTGTTCGAGGAGGTCGCTCGAATGCTTGAGGTCAAGTTCTTCCAGGAGAAGTTGGAGCAGCTTAATACTGCAACAAACGCAGAAGGTAGACAGTGGTTGTCGGGATTGATGAGAGATGTCGACAAATGGACAAGGGCTCATGATGATGGTGGCTGGAGGTACGAGTTTCAGACAAGCAATATGGCTGAATCCTTCAATAACTTGCTTAGGGGTATACGTGGTATGCCCGTCAATGCTATAGTATCATTCACCTTTTACAAGCTTGTTGCCTGGTTCAACGAAAGACACGCACATGCAATGGCGCTACAGAGTAAACAAGAGAGATGGGCGCCAAAACCGAAGCGCCACCTTGAAAAGGCAAAGGCGAGGGCTGAGGCACATGAGGTACATTGTTTTGACAACTCCACGGGCACTTACGAGGTTGTAGAAAGGGGTGGTACAACGACCGATGGAGAGCTCCGGCCGACGAGGAGGCATAAGGTTGTCCTTATTGATTTCTCATGCACATGTGGTAAACCGAGGCAGTACCACTTTCCATGTTCTCATTATGTGGCAGCAGCAAGGCATCGCAACTTTGACTACGAGAGCAAGATACCTCGGGACTTCAGTGTTGACAACCTTGTGCTTACGTGGTCTCCCCGTTTCGAGCCTTATCGGGATGAGGGAGAGTGGCCACCATACACCGGGCCCAAATACATTGCGAATCCGGGTAGCCGTTGGAACAAACGTGGAACCAGGAAGAGGACGAGACACAAGATGGTTATGGATCAGCTTCCAGGAAGAACGAGGCGAGGGAGAGCAACCCCCTTTCTTACTGACCCTGAGCAGAACCAGTGTAGCAGATGTGGTAGACTTGGCCACAATTCACGCACATGCCATTGGCCACTTAGTCAGGTGCGAGTGCTTGTTGTTCGTTATGGTTCATAGTTCGTCTAGTTGTTTTTCCCATATGCAATTTGCTATGTTTATTGTTTAATTTCTTATTCTTTCCATATTTTATGCATGTTCAATTTGTTGTTTACTTATATGTTGGACTGATAAATTCAATTTTTGTTGTAGGATGGCGCAATTCCACCTGCTAGACGCGCACTACGAGGAGAACCACCGAGTGCGGCTCACCGCGGAGGGGATGGTACTGGCTTCATCACTTCTTGTACAATTAATTATTTATGTTGATGCATTAACAAAAAAAAGTGTTCTATTCTATACAGGAGCTGCCCATCCTTCGTCCTCGAACCCATGACGGGTTCCTGGACATGTGGTACGACGAGAGGTACACCCCCTTCCTGGAGAGGGCTGGCCTAGACGCCATCTCTTACCAGGTTCGCCGTGGGTTGCCCACCTTCAACCCCCCGGCCATCACTGCACTGATTGACAGGTATTCTCCTAAACCATTGCTCCACTTGCATGTTCATTGTTGGTCGGCTATGTGCGCCTCAAATTCTCTGACATGTACTCCTCTTTTTTGTATCGTGTAGGTGGAGGCCGGAGACTCACAGCTTCCACCTCCCTTTCGGTGAGATGACTATTACGCTCCAGGACACTCAGAAGATACTTGGTGTCGCCATTCACAGCCGTCCAGTGATCGGACCGTGCGTGCCTGCTGGTTGGAGAGCCCGAGTAGAGGCCTTCCTCAGGACAGAGCTTCCTGCTGAGGCAGTCCATCGCACTTCTGGAATTCTGATCACATGGCTCCGGCAGACTTTCGCAGAGTGTCCTGCACACGCGGACGAGCAGACAGTTGCCTACTACTGCAGGTAGGGGTGGATATCGAGCCAACTCGTCGTCTAATCGAGCTTTTTGCTAAAATTGACATAGTTTTATTTAATATCATTTTACATGTAATTGCAGGGCATGGATACTGCACTTGTTTGCCTGCGTTCTCTTCCTCGACGGCACGGGGGACAGCGCGTCGTGGATGTACATCCACTGCCTCACCGACTGGGACACGGCGGGGCAGTACAGCTGGGCTTCCGGGGTGTTGGCGTTCCTTTACCGCCACCTCTGCGAGGCGTGTCGTCGGTGTTCGCCGAACGCGACAGTAGGTGGTTGCCTTTACCTCCTCCAGCTGTGGATGTGGTGTCGTCTACCAGTTGGTCGTCCCACAGTTTCGCCTCCTCGTCCGTGGTTCGCACAGGTTCCTCCTCGTCGACGTCCGACACTTGCATATCTTTGGGACCAGGTCTCAGTGCCCTACGCCCGGACGAAGAGGGCCTACCTAGAGTACACGAACGAGCTAGATGCGCTCACGGCCTCCAGTGTAAGTTAATTCCATTTGGTATCGTGATTTTCATTTGTTAGGATATGACCTTTAACGTTAAATTGTTTCAATGCAGGTTAAGTGGGAGCCGTACGCCGAGCAGGAGGTGGAGGCCGTTCAGTTCAGCGCACTATGCAGCATAGACGAGGCCCTCTACAGGAAGAGGTGCCCTCTTATCTGTTTCTATGCTGTTGAGTATCACCTGCCACATAGAGTTGCACGCCAGTTTGGTATGAGGCAGCTGTGGCCAGTAGCGCAGTTCTCCACGCCTGTGGCCTTGCACAAGTAAGTGGCATGCAATTTCAATTCTAACCTTGGATTCCAATTGCACAGAGCTTTTTCTATTTTGAACGTTTGGTTTACGTGACATGCAGATTTGATCGTCGGCGACAGAAGAAGGTCACAGACTTCGAGCAGCACCACCACGTGTACGTTGAGGAGTGGGGACACTTTCAGGACCACGTGGACGACAACGACGAGCCGCACAGCAATGAGAACTTTCGGCGGTACCAAGTTTGGTACCAGCGTGCGACGCGGTCCAAGCTTAAGGGCCAATGGACACAGGATGACTACGCCGAAATTGCGTCCTCGGGCGACGAAGACACGCCGTTCGACCAGTCGACTCGCCTTGGGACGCAGGTGGAGACGGCACCAGTCCTGGACCGTATGGTAATGTTCAATCTCATTGCTTATTTTCCAATAGATATAAATATCACTACATATAGCAAATTATCCATTCTTTTGCTTGTTTGCAGGGCAACACCCTGAAGCAGTCCGTACAGGATATAGAGCATTTCTCCAGGACAGTCGGCGACGCCCGGACGCTTACCTTCCTAGATGTAAGCTTCGACAAAGCCACTTACAAAATTAGTACGTAATATCTTCGTATCTTGTTGGTTAACAAAATGTTGGATGACAGAGGCTAGCAGGTCGGCTACGTCGTGCGGCTAGTCGTTGTGGTTGCAGCACCGGCGCGGGGAGGGACGTAGACGTGCCTACGACACGACTTGCAAACCCGACGCGGCGAGGGTCTTACACGGCACAGAGCTCATCCCCCACGAGCGACACTTTCCCTGACGAGGGGGGTGAGGACGACGACGAGGTGGAGCAGCAGACTTACGATGAGATAGGCCCGTCTCAGCTCGTAGGCGCTCCTGAGACTCAGCCTTCACAGCCTGTACCACGCAGACGCCGCCGCGAGCCTAGCCGTTACACTCCAGGCACCGACGCCCTTGGTAAGGGTAAGGGTAAGGCTAGGAGGCAGTGATATTTATGTGTAGGCTTGTGGGTCGTGTTGTAATGAGCTATTTGTTTGTATGTATGTGTATATGTTATATTCATGTGATATTTGTGTACGAATCCGTAGTCTGTACTTTGTTGTTCTATAATTCCTGCAATGAATTTATGTTTACTGCAAACGACTGCAAATGATACGAACTATGAATTTTTTGCTTATGAATTTATGCTTCCTGAAAAAGCCTACGAACTGTTTCCTGCAATCGGCTGAAAAGACTACGACCTATGAGTTTAAGGAGGATGTTAGAAGTATATATATTTACTACATGCTTATGTCTTGTACATGCTTATAGTAGCGTTTTGGTGCCTTGACTTTGCTTTTTTTTTCTTGAAGCAAAGTACATCAACCAAACTACGAACGATATCCAAAAGAGTACATAAAACATTACCAACGAAACAACACATAAAACAGCTTTGCCCAGTCACAACACGAAACAACACATAGATTGCACGTACATAAAATATAGCAAGTACTACAACCATCAACACAGCAATGACGGTAAACATGGAGGGTACCAAAAAATGACAACACAACCAAGTACTACAGCCATCAACACACCAACGAACACAACAACTAAAGCACAACACAACCATACACCTTCTTACCTACATGCCAAACGAGCCTCGTGGCACCCACATGGAGAAATGCTGAGGGGGTCGCCTCGGACGTGGTTGTCCATCGTGGTAGTGGCATGCACATATGCAGCTCGGGTTCGCGTAGCAACATGTGGGATCATAAGAGCTTCCTATATTCACGACCTCCTCGTTGCCCCTCTCGCGTTGCATCTGTTCGCGGAGGTCGTTGTTCTCCTCAGTGAGACTCTCCATTCGGTACTCCAAGTCCCATATTCGAGCCCATAATGTATCCACATAACGATCAACATACCGTTCGTGAGGAGGGTCGATCCAGTGGGAGAAGTCGCATTTGGCCATCTGCACAAAAAATGACGGTAAACTTCGAGGGTCCATAAGCAATACAAAATGTAACATTACTAATTTGTACCCCAGAGCGTGAGCATCGGAAGAAACGTCGCCCGCCATCGTTCGGGGAATCCAAGATCTGGACGACCGCGTACTCATTGTGTCTGCATTTCGGCCACGGTGGTTGAGCACGCCGGCTTGGTATCAATCGATACTGCGGACCGAACATATCCCTCGTTTCTAAGGGAATGTCGTCCTTCGGTGACCCAAATCCCACTGGCCCCTCGACTTCAGACATGGTATGTTTCACCACAAAAGAGAGGGTACTACTTTGTTCGATTCACAATGTCATGGGACCCCAACCCTGCTACTTATAGCAAAACGGGGCAGCTTAATGTAGTGACCACCAAAAAAAGAGGCTTTTGCTCAGGGACATGACAACACGCCCCAGCTTTGCTCAGGGACATGACACAAGAGGTCAGCTTTTGCTCAGTGAGATGACAAAAGAGGGCAGCTTTGCTCAGTGACATGAGAAAACGGGGCAGCATATGCCAGCTTTGTGCAGTGACGGAGTAGGCCTTTAGCCTGTACACATATAGGGCGTAGGTCTTTAACCTTTACAGGAGTAGGCCTGTAGGCCTGTACACATATAGGGGCGTAGGTCTTTAGCCTTCTAGGCTTTGAATGGTCCAATCTCTGAAAAGGCTACAAACTATGAATTTATTACGAGACTATAGTCTCTGAAAAGCCTACATAGGGCCATTTATTGCTACACTGGAATCCAGGAAAAGCGAAAAGATCCTCTCCATGGACTATGCCCACTGCACCAGATAACCTGCCTACATAAAGGCCTCCCTCCTATGTCTTCCATACCACATCTCCTCCTCAAGGCATCACAATACTACTACACAACAATGTCTTCCTGGAGGTCCGACCCATTTGGAGTGCCGGAGTGGCATGAGCGCCCGAAGTGCCATTGCGGCTTTAGGACGATGTTAGGAGTCTGGACTGATCGAGTACAACGAGCCAAATACGGCCGTAGGTTCTTCAAATGTCCTGACCTGGATGACGACTTTGTGGTAACGACCACAACTAAATCATTTGTTTCTCGTTATCTTTTTTTAACTTGATCGATGACATCTACCACGCCACACATAGGCTTGCAGGTTCATCGAATGGGTGGATCGGGTGTCGCCGGCATGGCCAGATAACCGGGCAGTGGAGGTGGAAAACAAAGCACAATACTTTGTCGAGATGACTCAGGCTCGCGAGGTGGAACGACAGATGCGGCTTGAGCAAGAGCGCCGCGTGAGGGTGGACCAAATCCGTCTGAAGGGCAAGGAGGATGCGCTGCAAAGGAGGCGGGAGCAGTTAAGTCTGCGTGAAGCTGCCATCAAGCGTCAGGAGGAGGAGCTTCAAGCTCGGGAGGCAGCTCTCAAGACCAAGAGTGACAGGAAGAAGGATGCAGCGGAGCCATCTTCAGGGCGTGACAAAAAGGGGAAACAACCACGCTACACCCAGTAGACAAAATGTAATAGACCCAGCAAGTTATTTTCCCTAAGGCATGCATTTTAGGACTAGTGGTGGAATTCTGAACATTAGAAGTACAAAGTTGCACACATGCCACATGCCTGCCATGTCAAAATATCACTAACCTTCGAAATATCACTTACCACTATATGCATCGATATTTCTACGCTCAATCCTTCGGCAAAGAAATTTAGCATAATTTGGTTTGCATGTCCAACTTGCAATGAACATAAACTTTTATTACGACTTCATCAGATTCGTTCCCATATTACAACTACAAAATTAGCAAACCTTGCAAAAACCACGGGAATTGCAAACCCTTAAAACATACCAAACCTTAAAAGTCACTTACCATTTTATATATCGACCGTTCTACGCACAATCGTTCCTAAAAAAATTACCATATTTTTTTATGCATCTACAACGAGCCAATCAACATAAACTTGTTTTACAATTTTATCAGATTGTTTTGTAATTCACAACTACAAAATTAACAAAACTTATAATCATTACAGTTCTTGCACTCATTCCCACATGTTCAATATCACTTTTGTTCATTTCGTCTAATTGTTCATATCACATTTGTGCTCAAAAAAATTTTCATTAAATTGTACTCCACATCAAAATTTTATGTTTCAAAAACCATTACCAACGTACCATAATATTTTAAAAAAATCTACAACAAATTTCCTACATGTATCATCTGCAACATAACGAATTTTCAAAACATATGTCGTATTTTTTTCTCTATAAATAAATATATTACATAATATTACTAAAATTAAATAAATATATTACATAATATTACTCTAATTAAATAATCAAAATAAAAAATACAACTAGTAATTCTTTTTGCGACAACGTAAAGCCTGATCGGTGCAAACCCTAGACGCCGAGTGTCTCCAGACGTGGCAGGGAGCTCGGCGCCACCACCCACGGCTCCGAGCTCGGAGCCACGATCTACGGCGCCGAGGTGCTGCCACGTCAGTGCCACGCAGGCCACCAGGCTGGAGTGGGCCTGCGACCTCGGAGCCATGGACCACGGCGCCGAGACGTGTTACCTCGGTGCCGTGGGTCACGGCTCCGACCCCCTGGGTCCAAAAACGGAATTAAAACCACCAGGGGTCTAAATGTGAATATTTTTCAAAAAAAAGGGCTTAAATAGAAAAAATTCGGAACTCGTTGCCCCCACACGATTCCTTAGTCATGTAGTTGAGCAGACCATCACAGTGACTTTTCAAAGTAACTCGCCCCTTCCATCATTTCACCCTATGGGTCGCTCCCACTTGCGGTGGGTCCCATACGTTGTGCGGGATGTTCTCCTTCTGAACGTCTAGCAGCTGGCTACGTCCCCTGCTAGCCCGCCACAGCAGAACTTCACTCTCTGCGAGTGTCCCATTCAAGCCGTCACACAGACTGCCGCTTGCACAACCCCACACATTTGCAAAAGAAATTCAAAAACTTCATATTTCCAAATTTTAAATTTCCAGGATGTTACATGATCTAAGGCATATTTCTGAAAAAGATAGAATGTGTGGTCGTGGATGACCTGTGATGGTCATGGATGGTTTGGTTCTTCTCTATGGATAAACAAGGGTGTGATGCGTGTGTATGCTGATGTCGGTCAAGTTGCGGAAAACTTGTACTGGGAGAAAGTTTCTTTAGTCTTTGTATGTGCAGGTGAGCGTGGAGATAATCATGGTCCGTGACAAGAAGGACCGGGACTAAGAGAGGGTAATCTGAGGTTCAGGCAGTCGGGATGTCACACGAGGTGATCGGGCTCATGCTGGAGCACGTGAAGATCGAAGGTGGATGATGCGTGGAGGCGTGGAGATGGTTACGGTCGGTGACAAGGAGGACCGAGACTAGGAGGGGGTAATATGAGATCCAACCGGTCGAGATGTCACGCGAGGTGATCAGGCTTACGCTAGAGCACGTGATGATGTGTGGAGAAGCTACAGGACATGCGGTCCTGGAGGCTTTGACACGGGAGTTGATGATGCATGATGGAGATACAGGAGGTGCGTCCTGGAGGCTTCATCACATGGTGAGTTTGAAGTCGTTATGGAAGGAGTCTGTATTGGGAAGGTTTAAAGATATTGTAAAACCTGTGTTAGGAAGGATTTTGAGTCCTTTGATTTGAGGAAGAGATAGAGTTGTGTATTCATGTTCGAGCCGGACACGGCTTGGATGTTAGTCTATAAAAGCAGAGAAAGGCTAATAGCTAACGTGTGATTTTTTTGGTAAGGCTTTCGGGGAGAAAGCTTGTGTGGGTTTTTAGAGGGCTTTTGTCGAGAGAGTTATAGGGGTGCCGTGAGAGTATTTTGTAACGACATCTATGATACAAAAATAATATATCAGATCTATTCCAAGAAAAGTTTGCGGGCTTTTCTAAGCATCATTTTTCTTCTGTCTCCAACGTATACTTGTTCAAATGATTGAAGCGTTCGAGCGGCTGAAGTCTTCGAGTGGAGGGAGATTACGACGGTGTGCATCGATGGTCGTAGCGAGCAGTCGTAGCGAGCGATTGAAGGGAGCAATCGGACGACCGAAGTGTTCATCAAGCACGGGCGAGCGAACCAACGTCTTGCAGCCGTACTCTACATCTAGTAATTTAGATTGTTTTTCTGCTACTTTTAGTTTTGGTTTTAGGTTCTAAAATGCGGAGACAATCATTCACCCCGTCTCTGACTGTGCCATACAATCCTATAGACTATGTTCTCTTTTCGGCTATAGCTGATGACTTATGGTTACGGCTGATATTTTCTGGTTCTAGTGCAAGTGTTTATACCAACGAATTAAATATTGATAAACCAATAAATTACTTCAAAAATACTATCTTAATAAGCCGTTTTGAAATAGCGATGAAGAAACCGTTCTATTTATTCAAAGGAAACCATAAATCATGAGATATAAGAGCAACTCCAGCAGGGCCCCTACTTGAACCCTCAAACCTCATATTTGATAGCCAGAGCAAAAAACTGAACTCCAGCAGGGCCCCTACTTGGCTCTCAAAAATAGGAGGCCTCTCAAATAAGGTCTCCAAGACTCCAAGCCCTCATTCCCAGGGGCCCTGCTCTGGCTCTCATCTTTCGGTTTTTTTCTCGCCTCAGTGAAACTTCCCCCAAAATCCCCCGCCTCCGCCGCTTTTCTGCCGCCCGCGCTCCAAAATCCCCTGCCGCTCGCTCGCCGCCTCCGTTCGCCCGCCGCCTCGCCCGACTCCTTCGCTCGCCCGCCATCATGCCCGGCTCCTCCGCTCGCCCGCCGCCTCCACTCGCCCGGCTCCTCGGCTCGCCCATCGCCGCGCCCGACGCCTCCGCCCGTCGGGCCGCCAGATTCCTCCCCGCCCGCTGGTCCCCTTGGCCACCAGCGCTCGCCGGCGCCTGCCTCCCCGCTCTCCTCCGCCCGCCTCTTTCCTCCCGCGCCGCCACCGCTCCCCGGCGATTCCTCCCGCGCCGCCACCGCCCTCTTCGGCGCTTCCTCTTCCCCGGCTCCCGACGCATGGCGCGCACAGTGAATATGCGAGGAGGCGGACGAGCGCCTCGGCCTCGCCGTCGTCGGCGGGGTGAGGGCGCGCACGGTGAGGAAGCCGCCCGAGAAGGGGGAAGCGGATGCGGCGGGAGGCGCGAGGCGGAGACGGAGAGGTGAGGGGCAGGGGGAGAAGAGGGAAGCGGAGGCGGCGGGATGCCTGGAGACGGCGGGGGTGAGGGAGAGAATAAGGAGTGGTCCCATATGTCAGTTGTAGTGGAATGGATTTGAGGGCTTAAATTTGAGGGGTGCTGTTGGAGTAGATGCGAAAAAACAGGGCCCTCAAAAGTAGAGGGAGGCCTCAAATGAAAAGTAGGGGCACTGTTTTGAGGGTTACTTCTGGAGTTGCTCTAACCAGACAAAAACTGTGCCTTTGACGACCAAACAAGGCTTGTCCCTTTTGCTTTCCTCCTCCCTCCACTACCGTGCGCTTTGGTTGCCCCTTCGTGTCGGTATACACTCCACAGCGACGTCTCCTCTCTTCTCTTCGCTCTCTCCTCTCGTTTCAGGGGGGAAAAACCTTCGCAAATACTACAGTGTAATGGCCATGGAGGACATGGGGTGCAGGGGACTCGTGCGTACGGTGTTGTATCCTGCCGTGCCGGGCGGCGGAAGGGAAAGTTGCAGCTGGTCGTGGCCGGCCGGTCGCCGCTCCGCGACCTAACAAACAACGTATATAGCTCACCTCGCATGGAGCTCTCCCTCACTCCGGCAACGCCCAACTTATGCTGATTTATTCATATACTGATATGCTGCGAAAATTGTTCTTCTCTTGGGGAAAAAATATTGTCAAGACTTGTAGGGAGACGTGGAGTAGCAAAGATTTGGATTGTTCCAAGGCTCACACTATAAACTAGAAAATGACGACTAGTTTCGTGTTATTTCGGGAGGGGCAGGTAGGCCAAAGGTTGTACGATAGTAATAGTATGGCCATTTCAACTTTGTCGCACGGCACATTAAAAAAATTAAGAATTTGCCATCATAAAGATATGTGTTTGAGAATTTATCACTCGATATCTCACTGATATACAAATCTTAAAATAACATGTTAGTGAGACATAAATAACACATCCTTAAAAACACATATTTTACAGTGGCAAATCCTCGAATCCCCATCATCTCCATCAAAAAATGTGATAGGTGATCTACTTAACCGTCAGCTGTGGGAAACGAACCTTCTAGTGGCAAATTTGATTCCTGTAAAAGCCCAAAAGTCGGCCATTTGGATCAGCCTTCACTCTTAAGGAAGTTGTTTTGGATCCACTTTTGAGCTACTTTTATGATGAGTTTTTGGGACATGGTTGCGTTGCACGATAATCAGGCCTTCCGTAGAGGCAATATACTCCGTAGAAGAATCGTGTAATGCCTTAACAATTATAGGACTTAAGACTATATTTTGTTGTAAAGGTATCATGGATCTGATGCTATTCATACTGGAGAGTAGATAATTTTGATTGAAGTACTTATCTGGTCCAGGAAAAAAGAGATATACTTTCCGAAAATATTTGGCTCCAAATGCCTCCAATCGTCCAGCCTAGAAACAAACATCTCAAAAAGAGAAAGACCAAGAAATATCCCTTAAAAAATTTTAAACTCAACATTGCCCGTTCAATCGTATCTTGGAAAAAACAAACTCACATTTGCCCGGTGCCAATGTGAGGTCTTTTTAAATAATTTCAAAGTGTAAAAAATATATTAAATTCTCAATATGACTTTTTTTGAGTAGTTTATGGCTGAAAAGCACTGTAGTTGGCTGAAAAACACTGTAACTAAAAGAGACTTATTTAGCATCAAGTAATCAAGACCTATATATTACTATACATTACTAGGGTTTAACGATTATCAATTTGAACAGCTGCCAGAGTCGCTGGGCGGTGCCTCCGCCTTGAATCCTCTTAATGCTACTAAAGATTTTTGCATGAATCTTAAGAGCATTAATGGAACAGGATATCAAAAAGGCCTAAGGGCAATAATAACAATGGCTCGTACTTCCACGCGTATGAATGTATACGGATCATGTACTGTATACCTCCGCATTAAAATACACATAAATAGGAGCAATACTACCTACCCCTCCTCCAGTTAGTTACCAACCAGGAGGAGCAAACAGAGAAGCAGGCCGAGAGCACAGGAGGGAGAGACGCGGTAGCAGAGGAGGGGGAAGAAAGCTCCAATCTTAGCGTCTGTTCTTGCCGCCAAGATTCTTGGTGCCTGCACGTAAATGTGACTCCTGCTATCTCATGAGCAATTTAGTGTTCTTTTTTTTCTTTTAGTGTTCTGTTAGGTATCTTGGATCTGTATTAACCAAGGATTGAGCGAGAAGGTGATTTGGAGTTGGTTTCGTTGTTCTTGTGTTCATTTCTGGGGTAGGATTCGAGCTGTCCTGCCAAGTTCGATCTCCTTTTTCTTTAGGAGTTCCTAGGATGAAATAAATGCGATGCTGCATGCTGTTTCTCTGGGCGGAATTTGTTGCGACGCTTTTAGTAACCAATGCAGGTTCTTCTTCTGGTCCTGGAAACTGCAATTTTTTTTGCTCCGAGATTTGTTCCTCTGCTCCGTTTATTTCTGCTCAGATCTGTGGCGCAGAGTTCACTCCTCCCTACGACGACAAATGCATCTTGTTTTTTTCCTTTCTCTGGTTCTCGCAACTAACTACTAATCCTTTAGAGATTTTTTTTCCCGTAGAGGCGATTCAAGATTGGCCATTCGAACGCGAGCTCTGAGCTATCCAAGAACCCGAGTTTGGTGAAGAAAATGTCAGGTAAGAAGAGATTCTTGGGCTCCGATAGTCCGATGTTTGCAAGTTCATTTCTGTGTTGTTTTATTTTTGACGAAATGAGTAAGGTGCCGCTCTGTGCAGTGAGCCATGCGGAGGACATCGAGATATCGCTGTGCGACGGCAACTCGGAGGACGAGCGGCGGCGGCGGAAGATCGGGTCGCTGCGGCGGAAGGCCATCCACGCCCTCAAGAAGCGCGGCCGGCGGCGCGTCGACTTCCGCTTCCCGGCCATCTCCATTGAGGACGTCCGCGACGCCGAGGAGGAGCGCGCCGTCGCCGCCTTCCGTGACCGGCTCTCCGCGCACGGCCTCCTCCCCGACAAGCACGACGACTATCACATGATGCTAAGGTCTCGTCAAGAAACTTTTTCCCTTTTTTTCAACTTTTATTTGGGTAGCCTTGTGAAATGCCAGGACCTGAAACTTGCCATATGAATGTGTGACACAGGTTCTTGAAGGCCAGGAAGTTTGACCCCGAGAAGGCAATGCAGATGTGGGCGGAGATGCTGAGATGGAGGAAAGAGTTCGGAGCCGACACAATCCTGGAGGTGATCACACTGACCTGCGAGCAATTCTTCAGAACTTGTTGCGTTCGTTTGATCTGTTTATGGTTAATGGCTAATATGCTACGGGTTCGTGTGCTCAGGATTTTGAGTTCGATGAACTGGACGAGGTGCTGTGCTACTACCCTCAGGGCTACCACGGCGTCGACCGCGAGGGCCGGCCGGTGTACATCGAGAGGCTTGGGAAGGTCGACCCGAACAAGCTCATGCAGATCACCTCGGTGGACCGGTACATCAAGTACCATGTGCAGGAGTTTGAGAGGGCCTTCCGGGAGAGGTTCCCTGCCTGCACATTGGCTGCTAAGAGGCACATTGACTCCACCACCACCATCTTGGATGTCCAGGGTGTGGTATGTGAAATGATTCTTCTTGGACTTTGCTTGCAGATCTTTTTTTCTTGTATGTTTTGTTGATTGTTGTTTCTTCTATTTGTTTCTTATGTATAGGGATTCAAGAATTTCTCTAAGACTGCTAGGGAGCTTGTACACCGGATGCAGAAGATAGACAGCGACTATTATCCTGAGGTAGTTTCACTTTGTAAAGGATACATTGTTGTTTAGTATTTTGGCATGGTGAAGCAATCATTTTAAATGTAAAAATGCAGACACTGCATCAAATGTTTGTCGTGAATGCGGGTAGTGGGTTCAAGTTGGTTTGGAACAGTGTGAAGGGCTTCCTTGACCCAAAAACATCATCCAAGATTCATGTAAGCTCCATGAATTATACATCAAGATTATCCTAATTCATTATGTGGTTGTGAGTAACAATTAGTTTTCTTCTCTCCTTTTATGTAGGTTCTTGGTTCTAATTACCAGAGTAGACTTCTTGAAGTAATTGACTCAAGGTTGGTATAAACCCATGGAACGGAGCATTTGTCTGAATTCTTACCAATTTCATCTGTTCAGTTATATGCTTCTGCACCTACTCTCTGCAACATTTTGACAACACTTGTGTTTTCTCAGTGAGTTGCCAGAGTTCCTTGGTGGTTCATGCACATGTGGTGACAAGGGTGGGTGTCTTGGGTCGAACAAAGGGCCATGGAATGATCCTTTTATTCTGAAGGTACCATTTTGCATTGTAATTATGTCAAAGTAATTAATCTAAATGCTGTTCATGTTTTTATATTATGATTTGAAACATATCCTGTAAGACTACTTATGCATATTCCATCTGTAGCTGATACACAATTTGGAGGCTGGTTTTGCAAGGGAAATCAAGCCAATTTCTGATGGGGAAGAAAGAAACAACTCTTCTCTTCGGTTAGAGCAGTTGAAAGTAAGAATCTGAAATTACATTATCCATTCGAGCAATACAACCTGCTGATTGCTGCTTCTGATCTTGTTCTAAACTTCATATTTATGCTTTCCAGTGGCAGGGCATGATTAGTGACACATCAAATGCTGAATCAGGGTCTGATGTTGACGATTTTGGTTCATCATTTTTTCAGAAAGCTGCTGACTATGGTTGCCTCACTCCGGTCCATGAGGAAGTAAATTCAATGCTTATCTATTGATTCAGCTTTTTTCTTACACTTCGGGATTAGCTTTGTTCTATTCAGTTTTGATAGCATTACTAGCTATATTTGTCTTAGCTATGCTAATCTCTTGAATTGTTTGCATGGTACCTTGTACGGGTTGGTTTTGATATTTATTATTGTGATAGGTAAAAGGCACAGATTCTTCAACTTACTTTAGCAGTGACGATTGGACTCTCCAGGATATGGGTCCTGAATCTTGTAGGGGAGTGCAACAAACAACTGACATGGTGCCAAAACAACAAGAAGATAACAGGCAATCCTCCACCAATGGAAGCCCACGGGGCTTAGGTAGCTCCTGTTCCTTCCATTTTGCTTAGTAATCTCTGTGTCATCGAATCTACAATTGCTTGCTAATACAGTTATGGCTTTAGGAGTGTGAAAAATATCTATATGGTTGTTGCGCTAGCCTTTGAACCATAAGTCTGACTGAAAAATAACTTCATTTTAGTTAAACATCAGTTGTGCATTTCTGATTCTCATTGCACAAGCGTGTAGCCATCGACTCATAACATTAATGATATTGTAATGCTAGATGCCTAGATGGATGTCATTGCCATAAAACACTTCAATTCTGATAGGAAGGAATGAAGTACGGTGCATGTGGTATATCTGACAGCAACAGAAGCTCTGTGTAATGTCCTCACGAAGGACTGATTCATTTAATGTCATGCACAGAAGTAAATTTCTTTGCTTGGTTTTAATATGCACAGTTGACTTCCCCTGATTGATATACTTCGGTGTGTTACTGCCTGATTCCACAAGTTGAAATAATAACATTGTGGCATGGGATAATGGAAACATTCTGTTTATGCTACTATGTTAATCTTGTTAGGTTTGCACTTCCATTTCTAGAAATACTCTGTTGAATTTTTCTGCATGCACATCTTTGCCTGGATTATTTGTTATAGTCCCGCACTACATTATTTTAGGATCATTAGACGCAGAAATATTGACCAGGTTCCAGTTGACGGCTACTGCAGTAGCGATATCCTGCTGCTTATTATTCTCTTGATTTTTGTTTGTGCTCTATTAATGGCAGGGAACACTGTTTGTGTTAATTGGGATGGTACAATTGCCCGAAGGGGTTTGGAAAATCTTGTTAAAGCTGTGGTCACAGCCTTCATCAAGCTACTCTCCTTCCTCCACCTTTTCATCTCCAGACCAGTGAGGAGGCTGGAGAATGTCTATCCTTCTATGGCACCAGTACCAGCTGCAGATAAGCCACAACCTCGGTCTATAAGCGATGCTGCCATGAGTGCCTGTTTACAGCGTCTTGACAATCTGGAGTCGTTGTGCAACCATCTAGCCAGCAAACCACCAGAGATCCCCAAGGAGAAGGAGCGTATATTATTGAACTCATTTGAGCGCATCAAATCCATTGAGGCTGACCTAGAGAGGACCAAAAGAGTAAGCTCTGATGGCGTACTATTTTAATTGATCATGCAAGCTTCTAAGTTGTGCATATGGCTTAATTAACATTTCCTAGAAACAGTTCGTCAATTGATCATTCAATCTCTGAACGTCTTTCCTTTCAGCCTTTTCACCAACTTTATTTGTGCCACCCCTGTTCTCAACCTCTTCCTATTTAGCTGTTTGGAGCATTGCACAACAACGATAGTTCCTTTCAGAAACTGTGATGGAAATCCCCATCTGGGACATGAATGACCTGTTGCCCCCCCCCCCCCCCCCCCCCCCAAAAAAAGAAATCCTGGTATGACTCTTCATGGACGCATTCAGTTTTAGTAAAGCCTTGCTCATTTCATATCAGGTACTGCATGCGACAGCGGTGAAGCAGAAGGCATTGGTTGAGACTTTGGAAGCTGTACAGGAGTCGTCTAGAGTCAGGGTAAGCCATATACAACCATAGACCCACTGATCTGAATGTGTTTTACATTTATTAGTGAGACTTTACTGAACTATTATCATACTATAAAACGTATCTTGTGAACTGAACAAATGCTTATCCCTATGCTTGCGCAGAAGAGGTTGTTTTGTTCATAGGACACATACTACACCAAATCAGAACCATGTCGACAGTAACCGTGGCGCATGAAGCTGCCAGTGCCATTTTTGACCTTCCCGACTTCAGCCTGGTCCAGAAGAAAAAGAAAGAGAGGATATCATTCGATGTTAGTTGCTTCCTTTCAGCACCCCTCCTCTTTTTGCAGCCTATGTTTTTAGCCCAACCATCCATTTTGTGCCTGGTGAATGTTGTGCCGTGCTAGGTGCTGTGTTTTTTCAGCCAAGTTCATCTCACGGTCTTGCATTCAAGGCATGAACGATGATAAAATTGTTTGTGGAACTCATCGAGTTTGACTGACCCCATGGCTGAAAGCACAGTGGCAAGCTCACTGCTAATGTCAATGTAAATGCTACTACCTCTGATCTGATAATAGATTATGACGATGCAATGCTCCATTTCGTAATGTTGTTACAAGATTTGAGTGCCCCGACATGGCAACGTGGATCGTGGTTCATTCGCACGAGGCATCCAAGATTCCAAGTGGAAGTGACGAGTCTGGTACGGTCTTTCACTAGGCACGCCGTACTGCGTCGATCTTGTCAGGAGGGCCACGTTGCACCGACGGCGTGCGCCGACGCTGCCCACTTGCGAGTTGCCAGTGCCACCAGCCGAGGGCCACCTGCCTGTGCTTGCCTTGGCGTTGCCGTCGGTGCAGTGGGGTAGCTGTGATAATCCTTGAAATCACTTAACCAAAATCTCGCAATTAAAAAGGAAACGTTATATCACCATGAGAATTAACATTTGATCATCCAATGTAGCAATTAAAATAACTGAAGTGCCAGTATACAAAAGTCCGATTTCATACAAACTTATTACAAGAATGAATAGCACATACATTTAATTATAAATGCTCCAAACCTCTTGTGTAAAGGGGTTTTTGTCATCCGGCAGTAATTCTCCTTTCTTACCGTTACCCTTACCTTTTACCTTCCCTGATGAGTCACCATATCCTCGAGCAAGAATAAGGACACGTTTTAAGCCATATGTCATAGCCAGACATCACCTAGAAAGGTAAAATAGAGCCCACAAAGAGAGGGAGGAGGAAGAAACCAACACCTCTGCGCACTACCGCCAGTGAAGCAGCATCACTGCTGTGGCAATTAGATAGAAGCCAGCCAATATCCATCACTCCACAAAGCCACAAGACAGCCAAAGAAATCACTACCACACCAAGCACTGCACCTCCACACCACACCACAAAAGCGACCACAAGCCACCACCACCCCAACCCAAGCGGCGGCCGTTTCAGAAAAAACCACAACCGAGTGAGCGCAAAGTACCATCACAAGAGTGCAAAATGTGGGAAATCATTTTGTATTCTAAACTTGGACATTTCCACCACCACAAATATAAGCTCCCACAAGATGCCCAAATTTCAGAATAACTATGACTAATACAAGTCTACTTAGTACTTAAATCAAATCATGAATTCATACCAAGTATTTTGGAGAGGAATCTACGGGACCTTTTGGTCAACCTTTGCTCTGGAGTGTTTGCAGCAGTTTTTCTTAAAATTTTAAAACATACCAACCCCTTAAATTGTGATAAATGCTGGCAAGTAAGAAAAAGAGCAAAAAAGAGAGAAAGAAATGAGGAAAATTAGGATTAATATTATCTGTATTCACTATTAAAAACTTCCTGAGTACTTTGTACCCACTCTTACTATATCTCCCCATTTCAGAGCCATTTACAGAAGGATATTATTTGGAAACTGATGAGGGCATGTTTGAAAATGTAGATACGACAGGACATTCGATGGTCACTGACTGGGAGACCAGCGAGCTAGAGGCCTTATACAATACTTGGGAGGACTAGACGATCTATAGTTCCTCGTACTAGTACTGACGAGTATTATATTTTAATCTTTTTTTCTCAGACTTCCTATAATTACTGTAATATTTTTGGGCTAACTTGTGAGCCCGAGATAAATACTACTACTTCTGCGTGGTGGTGGTGTAATAAAGCTGCAGTCTCTAGTTATTATTCCATTGTCCAACTCTATCTGGATTATTATTCGATAGACGGTGTTCCTATGGATCAATAACCAAGTGATTGAGCCGCCTACCACGCGCTCCCGTAGACCGCGCATACATGATTGCAAGAACGGTGGAAGGCTGGCCTCACTCATAGAAAGCGTGGTGACGCACGCGGCGGCCCGCGGCTCTGCTAGGCGGAATGAGAGGTTGGGCCTCCGTTTCTGGCCCCTAAACAAAGCAGCTAGCTACGCGCGTGCCGTCCCCCTGCGGGAGCTGGACACATTTCCCCGCGCCGTGGCACCACACGCTGAAGCCCACAGCGCGGAGGCCTGGTTCGACTGCGCTAACCCGCACGTTGTTGTGGTTGCCCACCAGGCCTTTTTTTAAACAGCTATCTTCGAGCGTACGTGTCGGGAGGGGTAAAAACAGCCTCGCGCGCGTGGGCCAGGGAGATACTGCTAGGGGTGCAAGGGGGCGGGTCGGCCCGTTGACCCTCTCATCCGCTCCTAAAATTATGGCTCCAAAAGTTCATGGACCCGCCCATAAAATTTTAGGGTCAATAGAGTTCAAAGATGCAAAATTCAACACAGCCCACAACGAAAGAACAAGGGATTGCCTCTCGCTTCTCTGGCGGTGAGGTTGTCTTCAGCAGCGAGGTCCCCAGTGGTGGCGGTGGTGACTTCTCCAGCGGCAACCAAACAGAGGATGGGTAAACTGATGGGAAACAGTGAGCAATTGATTTGTATCTGTAAGGTTCTTGTTGTTTGTCTGACATATTCTTGGGCATGTGATTTCTGTGGAACTGAAAACCTCACTGCGTAAACTCTTGGACATGTGAGATCTCTCCCTACCCTCTCGGCAAATCTAGTTTGTTCACTCTATTAAGGATTGTAGAATTAAAGAGGCAATTATTAAAGAGAGAAAATTTGCAATAGGCTCTGATTTGTTTTTGACACAAGACATCTAGTATTAGAGTAGCCGTGAGACAATAGGCTTGGTTTTGATACAAGAGGCCCTCCCTTTTTTCCTTTTATTTTTAATTTTTTCTTGGCATGATTGAGGGTGTGTTTGGTTGAGCTGTGGCTTCTGAAAAAGCTGCTGTGAGCTGTGGGCTGTGGAAAAGCTGCTGTAGGTTGTGGGCTGTGGAGAAGCTGTAAGCTGTTTGGTTCAAACAAGTATAAAACTTACCTCCTATCTCTATTTTCCTTGAAACAACTGTGAAACAGCTCTCTATTTTCACCATTTCAAAAAGCAGAAAGTCAAAAACCAAAAGCAGGGTCCAAGGTGCTTTCAAAACTGTACTACCCAAAAGTAACTGCTTCTGAAAAAGCAGCTTCTGGTTTCCACCCCTTTGGTTGGCTTTTGACTTTTTGGAAGCAAAAGCAGCTCCCAAAAGCTCAACTAAAGGCACCCTGAGGTTGTGTGGCACTACAGGTATTGTCTACGAAGGCTCAATCTTCAGAATAAATGGAGGCTCTGATTTCTTAGCATGATCGAGGTTCTGTGCCACTGCAGGTGTTCTCTTCTATGAAGTCATGTATGGTCTTTCTCCTCCTGCTTGAATGAAGTCATATTCTCATAGAAGACTAACTAGGCAAGGTTTCTTGCTCTTGAATGAAGTCGTATATACTTTAATTGTAGTGAAATGTCCTTGTAACTAGCAGAATAGTTCTAATTTTACGATTGCACTACCAAACTATGCTAATGGCAAAGTTCTTTACAAAAGAAAACAGTATGTGCACTATTTTGTTAATGGTAGCATTCCTCTTCTGTTGGTTGCCGCATTAGTTGAAAAGAAACATTGGTTAATTCATGTTCTTTAGAAAAGAAAACAATATATTGATCTTGATGTTGTAGCCATATCTTAGTAGTAGAAAAGAGTACTAGTTTATCATTTGTTTCGGTTTAGATTGAAGTACAATGAGGATGCTCATCTTGTTGGATGAGTAAAAAAACGGAAACCTGAACCCTGATGCTCTCATGCCCATCACATCCTTTACTCTAGTATTCAGTATCAGTTTTATACACTGTAGTTTAAGTACAAAGTTGGGGTGTTCCCTTAGAAGCCATGCAGGGTATGTATGTTTTGGCTGGAACATGTTATCGTTTTGCAAAATTTAAGGGGGAATCTATATGATCAGTGCAGCAGTGAGTTCTTCTGTTGTGTTGATTGTGCGCTACCAAGCTTAGCAATTTTTGTATTGCGCCTTTTGTTGCTATCAGCTTTCATGTATCCAGGCGGATGTAATATATATTGCAGTGAACTTGCATGTATCCAGGCTACAAGCTGCATAACCAGCAAAGAATTGAGAGTGATGAGATCCTTGCATTAACAGCAAAGAATTGGGAGTTGTGATGAGGTCCTTGGGTCAAAACCAAGTGAATTCTTGAACGTGATGTAATCTATTCTATATTGTTTTGAGTATCCATTGATGCAAACAGATAGCTAGTTGGTAAATTAAATTTCTGAATATGAATACCTTCTTTAGGTTCTATTGAATTTTTTCAGAACTTTTTTATATTTTTTTTAAAGATTTTCCCAAAGCATTACTCAACCATTCGGTATCAGTATTGCTATGCAGTGGCACTTTTGCAACGGCGTTGACTTGCATGTTATTTAGTGGATTGCCGCAAAGCCCACCAACTTTATCAATGTATAACTTTGCGAGTCGTGAGCAGCAGCAGAAAGCCATAACAAACGGGCCGCCCCATGCGGCCACTGGGCCATGAGGCCAGGCCGGCTTCAGCAAATGGACCGATCCGGAATCTGTGAGGAGAGGCTCTGGGCCACATGGGGCAGGTCCGGTTCAGACCGGACCTGACCAGTTGCATCCTCAGATACCGCAGGCGCGGCTGTGGTGAGTCCCGTAGCGCAGAGGCCTAGGGTCGGAGGTTTGACAACGCCAACATGATGCACGGCAGTTGCGTCGCGCACCCACCCCTCTACCGGCTCGTTCAACATGTTAGAGCATCTCCATCCGATTCTTTATCCTGCTCTTCATTGTATATTTAGCTAGTATGACCCAAAAAATAGACTCCAGCCCATCTTTTATCCCCCTCTTCAAATTTACCCGCTGGCTTTTTCCTTCCGGAGGCTGGCTATCGAAGGCGAGTGGGCGCTCGCTCGCCATCGCGATTTCGCGGGCAAATCTCCTTCCCGCGCGGCTTCCCTCCCCTCCCGCGCCATCGAATCTCCTTCCCGCGCGGCGCTCTCATCCCCTCCCGCGCCTTCCCTTCGCCTCGCGCGCGGCGTCCTCCCACCTCCCGCGACTTCCCTCCCCCTCCCGCGACGCGTACGCCGCGCCGCGCCGCCCCTCCCACTGGTCCACCGCGCCGCCACCGCCCCTCGCCGGCGAGCGCCGCCCCCTCCCACTGGTCCGCCGCGCCACCACCGCCCCTCGCCGGCCCTCCCACTGGTTCGACGCGCCGCCACCGCCCCTCGCCGGCCCTCCCCCGCCGCCCCCTCCCACTAGTCCGCCGCGCCGCCCCTCCCCCGCCGGCCTCCCCAGCCTCTTCCCACCTCTTCCCACTGGTAAGGACATCGATCTTTACTTTGATTAGTTATTACTTGAACGGAACATCAAAGCTGCGCTTACTGATTATATCTGAAGCTGCTACTATATATGACATGTTTATGCAGCATTTGTATTTACAAGAGATTAGATGATTTGTAGATCTCCAAATTTGCGTAGGATACCTATATCATTTATCTGGCCTGAGAGCATGTATTTCATTCTGACTAAGTTAGGCTTCGTCTTGTAAAAATATGCCAGCCTCTTCCCACCTCTCCCCACTGGTAAGGACATCGATCTTTACTTTGATTGGTTTTCTTAAGCCATTTACTGTATACAATATAAATTTATCTCAAACAAACTGGATAACTGTGTATCATTGCATTAAGAAGATAGTTTGGATAACTTTTGAGGGGGAGAAGACACAATATTATAGGAGTATGGTGTAAGTAATTTGCCAAAATCAAGTATGTACAGGTTTTGAAAGACAATAAGCATAGTTTGCTAAAGCTTTGTTTCCAAGTGGAGGTAGTACAGATTTTTGCACCGCTTGAATTTGACAGTCTACTGCTGTTTGCAAATCTAATCTGCATCAGAAAAGTAGGCAGTCCTCTTTGGAAAGTAGTAGTGACTACTGTTTTGTAAATCTTACGGAAAGAGGTGCACACAGAGTTGACATCCTGAATTCGTCCATTTACTACAAGCCATGCGCATGAATTTGAGGTGGCAGTGGCATTACCATTTGCGTAATTATGTTGATGAATATGATCTAGTAGAATTCTCTACTACTTAAACCATGCTTGCTCCAATTATGATGTCCATCCAAAAAAACCGTCTGTTCATATTTACCAGAAACCGATTGCCTCCACAGGCATATAAATGCTTTGTTCTGTATTCACAAAAAGGTATTCAGTGTAAAATTGAATAGTTGAAACGTCTGCAAGGAAGTAACTTAACTTGAAATATGACAAGATAGCCATTCAGAGATGATATGGCCAATACCTGGAAGAGACATCAGTGCAACACCCTACCTACTGCAACATAAAACAAACATCCCGAGGGCAGATAATCTTGATGGCAACGAATAAACTGTCAAGTTTGTTCATACATTTTAACAGCTACAATGTTTGATTGATTACAGGTTTTTGCCATGGAAGGTTATATGCACATCCTGAGGGCAGATAATCTTGATGGCAGCGAAGAAATTTGGGGTGATCCATTTATATGCCCCCCTGAGGAACAAACTTGTGCAGTTGCACAAGGTTCTCAGCCTACCAGAGGCAATGATGAATATTCTCAACATACCAAAAGCAGCAAGAAGAAGACTAAGAATTTTACTGCTGAGGAAGATGAGAAGCTGATTAGTGCATGGTTAAATGTGGGTCTTGATCCGATTGAAAGCAATAACCAATCGATGTCAAGGTATTGACAGAGAATGCATGCTGCCTTCCATGAGCACAAGGATTTTGAATCGGACCGTTCAGAGACATCTCTTATGAACTGCTGGTCAATTATCAATGCGAATGTTAGCCGTTTCTGTGGGGTTTATGCTCAGGTAGTGCGCAGGAAGCAAAGTGAATTAACGGAGCAAGATAAGGTATTGTTTTGTCCTCCCATCAATTTGGTTGCTTTCTGGTTCTCCAATAATCCTTTATGTTGGTTGATATTTTCAGATAGATCATGCAAAGGCACTATACAAGAATGGTCACCCAAAGAAGCAATCTTTCGTGATGGACCATTGCTGGAAGAAACTATGTCATGAGCAGAAGTGGATTCAGAGGAAAGACAAGTCCCAGAATGAAACAACAAGAGAACAGGCACCAAGTGGTGCTAGTCCCTTGAACTGTAGTCCTGGAAGCAATGAACAGGCACCTAATGAAGCAATGACAAGGCCTCCCGGTAAGAAGCAAGAGAAGGAGCGACAACGTCGAGGGAAAAGATCTTATGGTGATGGAGAGAACCACTTGAAGGAGGTGATGAGCGATTTCTGGATCAAAAAGAAGGAGACAGAAGATTTGAGGGAGTTGAGGAAGAAGGAGTGCAATGACGAGAGGCTACAGCTTGAACGCGAAAGGCTCGAACTGCAGCGGAAGGACGTGGAGATGAAGCAAAGGATTGAAGACGAAAGAATAATAAACATTGATATTAGTACAATGAGTCCAGATCAGCAGCAGTTTTACAAGAAGTTAAAGGATGAAATATTTACTCGTCGGTTTGGCGATACTGCAGCAAGCTAGTTGTACAATTTTGGGCGATAATCTCCTGTTGGGGAAGGTCTAAATGTGTTATGTTAGTTTGCTATTGGAGGACGCATCTGTCTTTTCTAAGCTTTCTTGCCTCTTTGTGTTGTTAATCTTTTCACAAATGTTGCCACAGACTTAAGGGAAGTGTATTATGCTTAGATGTAGGCATAGTATGAAATGGCGTGTTGGTTTGGTTTTGATGCGCCATCCTAGCATGCCTGGTTGATTTTCTATGATTGGATTTAGCAAAATTGTTTTAGGAGCAGGAGTGATTGTCTATTTCTATACTTGGAAAGTTGAAAATTTTATTGGTGGTAGCTCATGATGTATTTTTAATTATTTTGTTCTGGAACATTGATCTTTGATTGCATTAGCATTGGGTAGGTAGGATATCTTGTCATAGGCAGGTCAACTTATACAAAAGTTTGAATATGAACTGGCTACAGGTTTGCAAATCTGTATCTTGTAAATACAAAATTCATACTGAATGTGGTAGTAGTCCCTGAAGTATTATGAAGGTATTCAACATCTTGTATTGAGACATTTCCGTAATACAATTTTGAGAATTCAGTTTTCTGAATCTGTCCACATTTCTTTACCTTACCGTAAGATCTACAGTGCCTGCTTGGTTTTGATCTTTCTGGGCGTGCTCTGTTTTGTTTCTAGTCTGGGCACATTTCTCTGGTTCCCTGTTTACAGTGCAGACTACCCAGATGTTTAAACAATTTAAAGAGGGAGAATAGCTAGGCCATTGGAATGCTAACTCAAATAGACAGCTGCAAATAATAGCTAGCCTCTTTATCCTAGGAAATAGAGAGGGAGAAATGACTAATGGGATGGAGTTGCTCTTAGAAAACTTAGACCTAGGCTTGAGGCCTTAGTCCATGGTGGACATTAGTCTATGTATAAGGGTCCTATTGGCTATCACTTTATACTTGTGAAGAAAATGCAATAAAGAAAGAAGGAGTTCTCCCTATATCTCTATGTGTTCAATCTTATATTTCTTGCATTACTTTGTAACTGATCTATCTATTTTGCATAGGAGAAATCGATCAGACTGAACTTACCAGTAACAGTTCCTCAACATGTTATCAGCACAAATTGCTCCTATGAATCGCAAGGTAATCGTTCATAGATTAAGTTACCTATCTAGATCGCTTTCAATTCCGCAAATTTTGCCTTTTAGATTATTTTTTATGGTACAAATCCAATCTAATCTACTGCGAGCATACTTGAAGTCACCAGCACAATGCCAATCGGTAGATTACATGAACGAGTAGATGTTGATTGCGCTGTAGATTGAAGAAGAAAAAAAAGAATGAAGACAGCCCCGCACGACCGCACCGCACCGCTAGCCCTGTACGGCCACGCCGTTGAAGCACCGTGCCGCTGGCCCTATATGGCCACGCTACACCGAGCCACGCCATCTGCACACGTCTGCACCATCGCCCGCCTCTTGCATAAGACACGGGCCGCCACCGCTGGCCCTGCAAGCGCCACCATCGGCCACGAAGGGCTACCGCGCACCAACGCCGGCCGAGCTCTGCGCGCCACTCCCGCGCACTTGCAACGCGGCACCAGCCTGTCGCCAATGCTCGGTCGCCGCTCACCTCTCGCCGGAGCCGCCGTTGCCGCTCCTGAGCGTCGCTCAACTCGTTGCACCCGCGTGCACCACCGCTTTCGAGTGCAGCCCACATACGCCGCCACCTCCTGAGCTCCGCCCTCATGCACTGCCTCTTGAGTGCCGCCCCGTATGCGCCGCCGGCCACTTGGGTGCCATCGAGTTGCGCCCCACATGGGCCGCCGACTCCTGGCATACCCATCGCCATTCAGCCTTGGGCCACTGCTGCCTCGTGCTCCCACATGTGCCTCACGAGCCGCCGGCTACATGTGCCCATTGCATACTGCCCGTTTCGCTAATAGTATATTTGATGAGGATAATTTCCTGACATTAGGGGGAGGAAATCAACCCCTTGATGAAAAAATATCAGGAAATAACGTGGCAACCCATGGGAATCCATGCACATGATCCACACACTAGTGAAGCAAATATATAAGTCTAGAAGATCATTGACTTGCAAGCATTAGCAAACTAACTGTCGGACCACTTTTGTGATTTAAAAAACATGACCAAGTAACATGTGCCTGAACGCAATGATCGAAGAGGGTTAAAATACCGAAGAAAGCTAAAGGTATCCCTAATCCCATCTAAGGGCCTCAGAATAAAAGGACGAGAACTCTGGCCCCTCGAATCCCAAGTAACCGGGAACACCTGGTGAAAAAGGATAAGGACTTGATACAGCTAATCACTGAAGTTCCCCAGAACCAGAAGGGGAGCTAGTTGAAACCTGGCACCAGTATGGCACCTTCAGAAAAGGGCATACCGGATATGAACTTTCCCATAGAGGGAGAAATCAGTATGGAGTTGTGCGCACACATCAGAGCTGAAAAACTAAAGGACTTGCCCCCGCAACTGAAAGGAGCGGCGAGCAAGTAAAAGCACTAGAAGAATCAACCCATAATGAAATAGCCATAAACTATGTGCATACAGGAGAATTTATGAATAGAACAACGGCCAATGTTAATATTTATTTTGCAAAGAAAATTGCCATAATCATCGATCTTGATTCAGAGTCTGCATCGCTCGCTGAATGTAAGAAAAGATCATATTAAGAGAATTGGAAGAAGACAATAGAAATTGAATTATTATCTCTAAACAAAAGAGATGTGTTTGGACCTGTAAGTCACATACCTCCCCATTTACACCTTGTAGGGCATAAATGAGTATTTGTTCGAAAGAGAAATAAGAAAGATGAAATTGTAAGATATAAAGTAAGGCTTGTTGCACAAGGTTTCACTCAACGTTTAGGAGTTGATTATGAAGAAACATATTCCTCGATCATGAGTAGTATTACCTTTAGATATTTAATCTCAATGGCAGTAAACTTGAATTTAGAAATGAAATTGATGGATGTGGTAACGACATAACTTTATGGAAACCTGGATTTGGACATTTATATGAAGGTGCCTGAAGGCATCCATGTCTGGAACCAAGACATAGCAAATAGAAACTTATACAATGTGAAATTCAAAAAATCACTGTCTAGACTTAAGCAATTAGACAGGATATGGTATAATGGCTTAAGTGACTTTCTACGCAAGAAAGGCTACACGAATAATGAGGACTGTCCCTGTGTATTTATACGACGATCTCAGAATGGATTTTGTATAATCTCAATGTATGTAGATGATCTAAATATCATCAGAACCTTAGAAGATATAAAGGAGGTGAGTTCTTACCTGAAGTCAGAATTCGAAATAAAAGATTTAGGTAAACCAAATATTGCTTATGCTTGCAGCTTTAGCATGTCCCGGAAGGAATATTAGTACATCAATCCGCATATACTCAAAAGGTGTTAGAAATATTTGTCTTTAAAAAGGTATAACCTTCGAAAGTACCAATGGTCGGACGATCTTTACAACAAGACAAGGATCCATACCGACCTATAGAAGAGGAGGAGGAAGTCCTGGGACTGGAATTCCTGCACTTAAATACAGTAGGAGCACTTATGTATTTAGCAAACTACACTAGACCGGATATTGCATTTGTCGTAAATCTATTAGCAAGGTACAGTGCAGAACGTACCAAAAGGCATTGGCAAGGAATATAGGGCATTTTTCGATACCTTCAAGGAAGCAAAGATCTTAGATAATTCTACAGAAAGAACCAATACTTGAATATGACAGGCTATGCAAATGCCGGGTATTAGTCGGACCTGCATACCGCTAGGTCATAAACAGGCTATGTATTTCTATGTGGTGGAACTACAATTTTATGGAAATCGCCTAACCAAAGTCTTGTATCGACTTCAACGAATCACTTGGAAATTATAGCACTATACGAAACCGCATGAGAATGTGCATGGCTTCGACGAATGGTTCATCACATCCAACAGTCATGTGGATTGAACATCATACAAACTCCCATAATTATCTATGAAGATAATATAGTGTGTGTTGCACAAGTGCAAACGGGGTACGTGATGAGTTATCTTACAAAGCACATTAACCCTAACTTCTTCTATGCTCATGAATTGCAAAAGATAGATGAAATTAAGATACTGCATACTAAGCCATATGAAAATATTGCAGATTTATTCACTAAGTCACTTTCAGCATCTAATTTTGAAAGATGTGCACGTGAAATTGGAATGATGAGACTTAGATAAATGCAAAATTCAGGGGGAGACTCTTCATGAGCTCACTATTAAAACTTGATCACGAAGATCGAATATCCAAAGAATAAATCTTGTAGATTAAATGAAATTAGGCGGATTGTACTCTTTTTTCCTTGACGAGTTTTTCGAAAGTTTCTTGGCCAAGGTTTTTAATGAGGCAATTCATGCAATACAACATAACATGTATCATGTATTCTTTCTCCAAAATTTTCTTGTAGGGTTTTATGAAGTTTTGATGAGGTATGAATGTGTCGGATGAGTACCTAAGGGGGAGTGTTAGGAAACATGGGTCTGAGCTTGAGGCCTTGGTCCATGGTGAGCATCTCACCTTGTAGTATATAGGGGGTCCCATTGGCTATCACCTTGTACTTATAAAGAAAAGGTAATAAAGAAAGGAGTTCTCTTTCTATCCCTGTGTGTTCAATCTTGTATTTCTTGCATTACTCTGTGATTGATCCATCTATTTTATATAGGAGAAATCAATCAGATTGGACTCGCCAGCGATGATTCCTCAACACAGAAAAAGCGCGCGCTCGGCAGCGCAAAAACGTGGCCCGGAACTTGGGAGAATACCACAAGCGCCAGCGCCACCCCGGTGGGCGTTGGTTTCAGGTGCCGGCTAGTCTGTTGTTCTTGCCAGTTTCATTTGGCAGATAGATACTGCTACATTTGCTTCAAGTCCACCATTTCGAGTATAGGTAGCGAGTATGTAGCGTCCCTGCAACTACACGCAGTCGATTGGTGCATTTCCTTGTCCATCCTACTGCATCGAATCAACAACATTTTTTATGGTGTAATGCATCATTTGCCAATACAAAAAATTTCTTGACATGCATGATGCATTTTCTTAGATTTCCTCTGGAAAAAGTCTATATAACACTCCTAACTTTACTCGAAAGTTTATCTAATATCTCGAACTATGAAACCGGACATTTGATTCCTAATGTTTGCAATCTAGTTCAAATAACACATTGATCCAATTTTGGATGGTGGTATTGCTCGCGTGGCAGGATGAGTGGGCTATTTTACTAAATAGGATGACATGTTGATTAATTTTACATGAATGATAGGTAAGGCCCACAGGTCCTTCTCTCCCAAATCGAAATAGAGAGGGAGAGAACTACAAGGGGCGGTGGCCATAGAAGAACAGCTGGGAGCTCAGTGGGGAGAAGTCCTTGTGGGCCCCATATATTATTGATCCAACTTGGTCAGCATGTCATCCTATGTGGCAAAATCGTCCACTCATCGCGTCACACGGGTAATACCACCATACGAAATTGGGTTAGAGTGTTATTTGAACCGGATTGCAAAGTTTGGGGAATCAAATATCTGGTTTCCTAGTTTGAGATATTAGATGGACTTCAAACTGTAAGACCAGACAGGCAACAGATGGGGGTGAATGGTGCCTTTCAAATTCTCCTCCAAGTACTTACTTAACCCTTTTCTTCGATAGCTACAGAGCTATAAAAATTAGGGTTGAAATCCTACTCAAAAATCGAAGAAACAGAGCAAACACAACAGAAAAAACATCATGGTCGAAAACTGATAACGTGGTCGAAGTTCGACAACGTGGTCGTGAATTCAACAACGTGGTCGAGACCTGACAACATGGTCGTAAACCCGACTAGCAGACAGAAGTACAACGTAGTTGAAAATCGACTACCGAACGAGAATCACTATAGTCGATAACCACCGAGACTAAAACCAACGAGACCAAAAATGGATGTAGTCGAAACTAACATGGTCGTACACAACGTGGTCAGACGCCAATCAATAGTCGAATAACCAACGTGATCGTAACCAGTCAGCAACCAAAGTGATCAACGTGGTCGGATGCCAACCAGTGGTCAAACAATCAACGTGGTCGTAACCAGTCAGCAACCAAAGTGATCAACATAGTCGAAACCAACATGGTCGTAATTCAACGAGTAGTCGAACAAGCCACCTGGCGTCATCCTACTATTCGAACTCGCCTTCAACATTCCCGCCTTTCTCATGCCATGCTTAAGCTCACTGTCTCACTCGGCATCCTTGGTCTTTCTGGGCCTTAACTCCTCCATGAGCCTAGTTCCAATCACCGCCATTGACCACAGTTGGCTCCAAGCGATCATGCACATTCAAAGACAAAAAATTCATTTTCAGGCACAAATTCTTCACAACTTGACCTATATTAGCCAAGACATGCATCATGCAACCTTAACCTAATGACTCAGGTCAAGCTACATAAATCCATGACTCAAATTCCAAAACCTTAATTTTTGCCCAACCAATCCTAACAGAGAGTAATCTTTGTAAAGCTAATTGACCACTTCACAAACTTTGCAATGGTTCATCATAATCTTAACCTGAACCTACTCACATAGTCCATCACAAACAAAGTTTAAATTTTATATAGACTTATTCCATTTCCTTAAAAGTGCTTAAGCGCTAAGCAAGGAATCTCTCGACAGATCACTAGAGGAGCAACCTCTAGTCCAGTATTCTTGTTTCAGTCACCGTTCCTTTGGAACATTGGGAGAAACACCCCCAGGTTACTCGGAACTGTGAACTTCCAGAGCTCCACGCGGCCCGCCACGGAATCAAAATCGCGTCAGGAAAACCGCTTCCTAGATGGACTTTTACATCAGCTATACACGGTTTTACTACTAACGCAGCGACTTTCTTAAACGCCGTGCGACGAAGTCACCGTGCAGTACAATCTCGCAGTCCGTATCATCTGCTTCTGTCAGTGAAATGTACGGATCTCAGCGGCATGTACGGAAGGATTTTCCATTTTTATGGAGTTTTATTCCTCTAGAAGGTCTGAACTATCACCAAAGGAGCAGCATCCATTCATTGCGTGGGCTGTCTGGGTCGGTAGATGAAGCCATTCTATTTTGAATGATGGTTTGTTGTTTTGTTTAATTTGGTGGAGAAAATTATTCTATTCTGGATAAAATATTTTCACTAAATAGTTTGATAGAGAATATTTCGTCTAGATGTTGTATTGCGTTGTTCGATCAAATCGAACAAACCATGCTATCTTGAACAGGTTCATCCAATTCACTTTGGTACCATCAACGAAAGGCGTCTTTTACGGGCTGTGCTCCTAGTTCCACATGCATATCAAATCAGCATCTACTTCTGCCAGTGAAATACAGTGAACTCACAGTGACATGTATTGGAACGTTCTTTCTTTTGTCTGAAGCTTTCTTGTCCCTCTAGATTCTAGAACGTCTGAACTCTGAAACTGTCTCAGTGATCTGCTTGCCTGTCCAAATGAACAGTGACATCAACCGATTCATTCCCCTTCCAATAGCTCATCCACTTCAACATCACAATACACGTCCGCAGACAAGTCTCTGTTCAGCTGCCGAGAGTTCTTCGTGTAGTCAACACACAACAGCTTGTGATGTTGACGAGGCAGGAAGATTGTCTTCTCGGTTAAGTATACTCAAGATGCGCCATTCTGCACTAAGCATCTCAAATTTTGATTTCTTCTTTCTAGTACCGATGTGACTGGTTAACACGGTTCAAGAATCGAGGCAGAAATTCAGTGGTTAGTTGGCATGCATGCTTTCGAGTGATGGCATGGCTGTACCTCTCAAAACTGCCTTCTGGTCGCTGAAATTTCCAGGGGGGAAATTGTCGCGATCTGCCATCCTAGATGCATGCTGCAAGTCTGCAATTTACCATTTCAGACTTCCAGTCCTCTTCCTCTCAAAACAAGTTACCGTTCCAGACTGTGATTCAACGACGGTACATTTTCTAATTACCACCACTCACTTTAGCAAGCCTTACAACTTCGGGCTTCTGGAAACATCACAGGTTTAAAATTGAGCTTGTGATAGTTCAGTACTTCAGGATACCAGATTAGTAGAAAAATCTGCCCAAGTCTGTGAAAAACCCTTTCCATGAACATGATCCGGCTAGGATTTTATTTAAATTTGAGCTAAAATGAAACTAAATTTCCAACCAAAACCCCTTGCTCCAAATATGCCGAGCTTTAGGGCATGTTTGAAATACAGTAAATATGACAAACTTTGTAAAAATTTCATAGAAAAAAGTTTAATTCCAGCAGGAATATGAAAAATTCATAAGTTTGAAACGGGTGATCACATCATATTGCATACACAGTAAGATTACCTAGAGATCAACGGGACAAGAAACACTTGATCATCCTATCTTATTTGTATTAATTATGATGAGATATTGCTCATTTGATTTCTGGCTTCTTAATTTTATTTTTATAGCTTTTTAGCTTTTTTATATTTTATTTTTTTCCTTTATCCCTCTATATTGTCTGTGATGATATATTCTTTTTTATTTTTTAAAAAATTTAATTACGCTGAAAAATTAACAGTAATTACAGTAAAAAACTGTACAGCGTAAAAAAAGCAATAAGCCTGGGCTTAAATCCTAAATGAGGACTGCTTGCTCATCGGACGACGAAATCTAAAAATGACATCTCAGCGAAACCCGTTGAAGAAACCATCATTATTAGTAGAGAAAGAAAGCCGCCTAAGAAAGAAAAAGAGAAAACAGCATACGGCGAATTCCGGCGGCTGGGTTCCATCCGGCGCGAATCATGGGGCCTGCCGGCGGGCCCCGTAGCGCGACTTGTCCGCTGCGATGGATGGATATGCATCCCACTGCGAGAGGTCAAACATTCCACTTTTAGAAACCTTGTACATCTCTCTATTCGCAAAGAAGTCCTCAGGCTGCTCACCAAATTCGCGAGCTTCACTCAAAAAACAAAGGAATCAGATACTACTTGGGGATCCTCACTTGAGCAAAATTTCATGTTGCTTATTGGACATTTGATACCTTGAGTTGAAACATCATTTTGCAAGCTTCTCAGAGATACTAGAAACATTAACTTATGGAAGAAGCTAACCTCCCCAATTGGATATAATAACTATTGGAAGAAGCTAATCTCCCAGTTAACCATGATTAACCAGTATTTGTGGGTTCCATCGAAATAGTTCTAAGTTCAGTAAATCAAATCTTTGATTCCTGCAAAAACAAAAAAACAAAATCAAATGTTTTGAGAATCTAGACAAATGTACATAGACTCATTTTGGTTTGCGCACGAGCGCGGTCTTGAAAAACTTAAACAAAGAGGGTTAAAAATAATCAAGAGAGATGTTAGTCATCACCAAAATACATACTTTCAGGGGTCAAAGTGAGAAATGCTCTCTCTTTATTAGATGGCTTAGATGGCACCATGCTTCCAGGCTCACCTGGTTGTTAAGTGCTAACAAAAAAAAACACACGCTTGCTTCCTCTTGCTCACGGAAACCTCAAAACCCTAGCTCGGCAGCGATCCAAGCCCATTTCAACCTCAGGACGCTTAAGACATACTAAGGTGAGTGTTTTTGCTGAAATAAATTTCGAAGTTCCCCCACCAAATTTGGTTTAGTTTGGCTCAAATTTGCCAATTTTTTCCCGGTGTTCTTGCAGGCCATGTCGCAGTACGACGGCGAGCTCGCCGGAGTGTATCCAGTAGAGGAGGAAGACCGCCACGCGGAGCTCATGGGAGATTCCGACTACGAGGACGACGAACACGGCCAATCTGTAAGTGTGTCCATTGGCTCAGTTCTGGAGCCATGGGATTTTGTCTCCAACTTGCCCTTGAATGTTGCTGTTTTCGCTTTCCTGTTCAATTCTTAGCTTAACTGGCGCGTGCCATGTCCCATACTCCCATGTGCATACCTTGATGTTACAGTGGTAATGAATGCTTCTCTAGTCAAATGCAGATGCCGATTTAGGTTAATTGTTGTGATGCCTGCATTTGTGATATTTCTATGTTCCAGGGATGGATTTTCGGAATAGTTTTCTTTCGGTCTGATAGAAGGGATTTTGTTGTTTGCAGATTAGTAAGGTGACAGAAGATATATCAGCGATGGATGTGAAGAAAGGGAAGGACATACAAGGAATTCCCTGGGAAAGGATGAGCATCACAAGGGACAGGTATAGGCAGACAAGGGTGGAGCAGTATGCGAACTTTGAGAACATACCTAATTCCGGAAGAACTTCGGAGAAGGCATGACATTGTTACTCATTCAGAAAAACTGGTACAGTACTTGTGTTTAGTTTGGCAGGTTTTGATGTGGTGATCATGATGCAGGTATGTACACCTGCAGAGAAAGGTCAACTCTACTATGAGTTTCAGCATAACACAAGATCAGTGAAATCGACCATTCTTCATTTCCAGGTGAGAGAATGACATCTGCTACTGTCATAATTTGAGTAGGTTACTTGTTTGATTCATGATAAGCATGGAAGGGTCCTCAGGCATGCTAATTGAGATAGTGTAACTGTAATTGTATTATTTCATTAAGGCTTGTCAATTTTGTGCTGAAGTACTGTAGAAATTAATTAATTGCAGGACATTTTTCTCGATGTTCAACATTTAAAATTCATGCCAAGAGCAGCTTCAATTTACTAAAAAAAATCAACTGCATGCCCAAATAGACCCCCAAAAAAGCTACTTATATTGATGAAATAAGTTAGTAAGGTCTACACATTCTCTTGAATATGTACTTCACTAAAGTGCAGAGAGGCACTTATAAAATTGTAATTATGGGGCCTCTTCTTTTTAGTTTCTAAAAGCTGTTTTTCGGGTTTTTTTACATTAAATAGCTTTTAAACAGAGTATTTTTTTTAAGACGGGTCTACAAGTTGATTGTAGTATACACTGTAGTAACTTCATTTATATCAGCTAAAACTGAACGTGAGTTTCTGTTACTCCGTACTCTCTCTCTTATCACGAACAGCTCAAAAGCTATAAGATATAGCTAAAAGCCATAAGCTGAACCTAAAAAGAATATGCCCATGGTATCCTAACACGGGAACAATTATTTTCACTTAATTCTTTTTGGAAATGGATGCAATGCTCTTTTCCTTACTAGGGTATAATCTGCGTTCTTTCAATGAGAAAAGTACCTCAATGTGGGGACCCTGTATCTCTTGTCTGTATGGTTGTACTGAACAATCAGGTGTTCTCACAGTATTGATTGCTTGCTCAACTCCTACAAAATTGTTAAGCTCGCTCCATCACTATTTTGCAGTTGAGAAATTTAGTATGGGCAACGACAAGGCATGATGTATATCTTATGTCATATTATTCTGTGCTTCATTGGTCACCACTGACTTGCGAGAAGCATGAAGTCATTGATCTTCAAGGACATGTTGCTCCATGTGAGGTACGTATTCCTCTTCCAAATTTTTATTTGAACTTGCATTTTAATTACAGATCATTGTGTATTTGATATTTGTATTGTAAGCAAATTCATACTTATGTTCCATGTTCTGACTTCAGAAGCACCAGGGGAATTTCTCTGAGGGATTTTACCAGACTCAAGTTAGTACATTGGCAGTGAAAGATAACTTGCTTGTTGCTGGCGGATTTCATGGAGAACTAATTTGCAAGGTAATATGTTTCATTTTGAACCTCACATTGTGTCCCTGACATCTACAAAAAAATTACAACATAGTTGTTTGTATGGGGAATGCAGTTTTTGGATCGTGAAGGGATAAGCTATTGTTGCAAGTCAACACATGATGACAATGGAATTACTAATTCTCTGGAGATATTTGAGAAACCTAGGTACTTTATTTTCTACTGGCAAATTATTATTTTATTTATGAGAAACTGAGAATGTGTTGATCACAAACTAAAAATGATTTTTGCAGTGGTTCTGTGCATTTCCTGGCTTCAAACAATGATTGTGGAGTTAGAGACTTTGACTTGGAAAAATTTCAAATCTGCAATCATTTCCGTTTTGGTTGGGCTGTGAATGTAAGCCTTAAGCTCATTCTTTGATTGTCTATATTTAATATTTTATTTGTTGCACTGTATATTGGATTTTTCATAACTAAATCTCGGTATTCAAGTTAATACTTGATACTTTGCCAAAGAATCTGTCTTCCATGGGGGAAAAGCCTATGGTTTTGCTGATCTTGTTTTGCCCCTTGTTTTATTTCGTGCAGCACACATCACTGAGCCCTGACGGTAAACTTGCTGCTATTGTGGGTGACAATCCTGATGGACTTCTGGTTGATGCTAATTCAGGAAAAGTACGCAGAATGCAATGCTTAGTCATTGAATTTTAAACACTGACTTCATAAGTCATATAACCTTACTGCTGTTTGTTTCTTGTAGACGGTTCATGATCTCCGTGGTCATTTGGATTATTCCTTTGCATCAGCGTGGAACCCAGATGGTCGAACATTTGCAACTGGTAATCAAGACAAGACATGCAGGATCTGGGATACCCGTAACCTCTCCATGTCTGTTGCTGTATTGCGTGGCAACATCGGAGCCATAAGGTCAATACGCTATACAGCTGATGGAAAGTTCCTGGCAATGGCAGAACCTGCGGATTTTATCCACATCGTTGATGTCGAAAGTGGGTACAGCAGGAAGCAGGAGCTGGATTTCTTTGGTGAGATTGCTGGCATGTCATTCAGTCCTGACACCGAGGCTCTGTTTGTTGGTGTGCATGATCGTACCTACAGCAGCCTCCTCCAGTACAATCGGCGACGGTTCTACTCATACCTCGATTCAGCTTTGTGAATTTGCTACTGAGATCTGGGAGATCAAGATCACAAGTTGTAGAAACTAGAAAGGGTGTACATATGTGTAGGTGTTACTCTGAAGAAACCGAAGCACAACCACCACGTCATGTTTACTTTTGCGGAACAAACTGTAGACTTCAGCGAAGATTTGTGCTGTTGCTGCCGTAACCTTTGATGTACATAAGCACCCTCAACTTCACCGAAATTGCGTATCCTTTGTTAGATAGCACCCCGCGATTTTCTAAAATTACGCACAGGTCCTCGTTTAGTTACGTAGAGGTCTTTATAGGTCCTCGATTTTTTTAACGAAAAAGGCCTTTGTTTTCTCGAAATTACGTGCGTGTCCTCAATTTTTTTAAGAAACTCCTTGTGAATTGCCGTCTTTTTTACTTCGGTCCACATGGTAGCTAGCGCGGCGTGACGCCGCGCTTACGCAGCTAGTTCTTTTAAGCTTAAGTAGGTACAACCTCAATAGAAGAGGGCAAGAGCCGCATAAGAAAGGTTCCTATAGCAATAAACAGTAGTATAAATTGAACAAAATAAAAGAGCGAAACCCTACTTGCTCTAGACTGCAGCTGCAGGATTTCCAAACTCCCAAAGAGCTCTCTGCATTGTGCCTCTAGCTTCTCTGCCATCTCATCTAACATCATTGCTCTGTTCTTGGTGTGGTGTAGTTTAAGTTGGAGCTGCTTGCACGGCAGTGGAATGGCGGCGATGACATGCGCAAGAGATGTTCCTGGACATCGCAAACCCATTTTGGGTGATTCAGGAGGATGGCAGAGACTGTAGTGGTAAAAAAAACATGGCAATGGCGGCGGTCGTGGAAAGGAAAAATATCGTCAGCCGTGAACTAAGGCGGTCTCTGGTGCAAGCAGTGGGTGCACGAGCACATTGTGGGCATGGGAAATCTTCTGGTGAGGATGGCGTGGCTCGGGTGCGATAAAAAGAGTTGGTGACAGTGTTGGCCATGATGACGGAGTGAAGCTTGGTGGTGGCCATGCATGGAGGGCACGGTGGTCGGCAGAGGTGAGGGAGAGCATAAGCACGCTGCCACGCACCTCGTGACGCGGATGGCAAGGCAAGGGGGAAGATTGAGACGGCGGTGGTGACAAGACTGGCGGCGTAGTGAACGGCGATGTCTTGGCTTTGGCATGGTACCAAAAGGACCGCAAGGCAATAAGGAAGGTAACGACACAATCAATTTGGGAAGGGAGACGAAGATGAGGGAGAATTTTGGGGAGTTACCTAGGCAGCCGAGAGGAGATGCTATCACTGGGCTTAAGGAAGACAGTGAGGTCTCGCGGTGGTGTTGCTGGTTTTGGGAAGTGAAGGGGAAGTAAAAGGGCTAGTTGATAGAGCTGCTTTGGCTTTATAGCCACTTGGAGGCGGTGGTGCACAAGAGACGGCGAGCGGCAGAGATGGCGTGTGGGGAATGGCGTAGGCGATCACACGAGTTTCATGGGCGAGCTGATGAGCAACGACGAAGAAGTCATCGAGAGGAGTTAATGAGGGGATGGTGTCAAGACTTCGGTGAGGTCGTTTGACCTGGTGAGCTGGCAATGCGGGAGCAGCCAAGGCGCAGGTGACGCACTGGTGCGGGAGTTGGGCTGAGCGAAGATGAGCTATGGGAGAGGCTAGGTGATGACCTGGTGGGTGATGTTGGGCTGAGGAAGAAAATGGGCCACACGAGAAGAAAAAAAAGGAAAAAAAACGAATGCGGGCTAGACCAGATTCGGCCCAAGAGAGGGGGAAAAAAGGAGAAGTTAAGAAAAAAGGTATTTTACAAGGTTTTCTAAAGAGATAAGATGGCATTTCTGATGCACAAAAAACATAAAAAACACGGAAAAACTAGGGAAAAACACCATAAACAAATTGAAAGGTTTTGCGAAAAATTTGGGAATTTTTGGACTGTCAAAGACTGGCTGGGCCCAGGAGCGATCTAGTTGCTCATGTGTTTCCAGAACAAAAAATCAACCCAAGTCCAAACCACTTTTGGTGGAAATTTGAAAATCCATGATTAAATGAGATCAATTTTTGTACACACCTTGCTGGAGTCTTAAGAACCTATTCCATCTAAGAATCGTGATGATTCTAGATAAAGTTCTAACTTTCTTCAAAATAAGTAAGGTTGTATCAAAACCAGGCAAATATCAAAATCTTGAGATACAATTTGCTTGTGGGTTAAGATCAACCAAGATGACTCTAAATGTGTTTCCACGTGTCACAGCATATAAAGCCAACCGACGAATCGAAGCCAAAACCCTCAGATCAAGATTTTTCAAGAAAGACTCCAAGCCAAGCAAAACCGGACAACTTCAAGAACTTACAAACTTTAGTGTCTAGATGGATATGATTTGATTTATATGAGTCATCTCTATCACTTATACATCCTTTTCACTAATAAGATCAAAAAGGGGGAGAGAAGAGGCAAAGAACTAACAAAAATAAGAGCAAATCAACCAAGACAAGAGATATTCATAAGAGATGTACAAATTTGATTATATTGCTGCTTCAAGATGAAGATTTTACAACCACTCTATAGGAAGAACAAGAGAGCACATCACAACACTTACTCTTCTCTCTTAAACTCTAACCCTAACTCAAGAATGGTTGGAATGGTTGCTTAGCATGCAAGCCTTCACCCTATTCACTAAATAGATGAGGCAACCAACCCATATCTAACCCTAATAGATACTATTCACTAGAACAAATAGGAGAAACCTATTAACTCCACACAACATGAGTTTTGCACTTACACTTGACTCAAGCATGTTCTTCAAAGTACATGAGTCCGAACCCACTAAGTCCTTAGCCTTTAATCCACTTGATCTTCTCAGAATCTACTTAACCTAAACCGCTTTTCCAAGTGCCGCGGTTTTGATCCAACAAATATTTTGGTATTTGACAAACTACCAAAGTACCATCACCTTGACCCGATCTTCATCTTCTCTTACAAGCAATCGTCATACTTGCCACTTGTAGGTGTACCAATGGCTTGCCATGCATCTGTAAGTCTCTCCCGTTCTGATTCCATCGGACCACGCCTCACTTTTACTGACTAAACCACTCAGTGCAACCCGTTGTTTGTACCTTCCCTTCAACATTCTATGCCTTCTTTGTGTCATGCTTGAGCTCAACCATCTCACCCAACATCTTTGACATTCTAGACCATGGCTCCTCCATGAACGTAGTTCCAGTTCTCGTCGTTGACCATAGTTAACTTGAAACTTCTCTGCACATCTAAAGACAAAGAAAATATTTTCGGACACAAGTTTTTTACAACTTGATACACGTTAGTTTAAACATAATTCATGCAACATGAATCCACTGATCTAGGTCCAAAGTACCCAATCCATGATGTAATTCCCATTCCATTCTTATTGCCAAAAACAACAAACGATTGGTTTGGCAGCTCAGGCTGAGCTAGTCAGACCGTTTTGCCCTATCGGTCTGACCACTCAACCGAGCTAGTCAGACCAATAGAACATCAGGCATACAATCAAATCTTTCACAAATTTAAAATTTAACTCAACAATATTGACCATGGTTCATTACAATCAATCCTAAACCTTCTCATATGGTTCCTCACCATCCTAATGGATGCTTTCATCAGAATGAATGATTTTCATAGGAATTTTAAAGTAGAGAAAAATCGATAATCAAGAATGGTCATGTTTCTTTCGGTAAAAGAAAGAAAGAAGAAGACTGACCATCTCCTTAAGACGACAAAAATGTCACATCAGACTCTGGTCATATGCCTAGTTCTAATCGGGTTTACTCCTTGGACCACAGGTCCAAATGGGCTGAGAACCTAACTCCACGGGTTGCTAATATGCAAACCCTAAGCAACACCTTATAAGTGGTACTGAGACTTCTCCCACAACCAATGTGGGACTATTCTCAATATTCTCCCTCCAAAAGACTAGTCCAATGGGTAACGTTTCCCTTACACTTATAATTTATACTTTTCTTCTTCTCACAACTAATGTGGGACTATTCTCAACATTTTCCCTCTTACACATTAGCTGTGCACTTCTGCAACCATGAGGTCCAAGGAAATGTTAGGTATTTGGGCTCTGATACTAAATGTCAGATCGGACCCTAACTATATATCTAAATCCAACTGGGCTTACTCCTCGAGCCACAGGTCTAATTAGGTTGAGGCACCTAAGCCTACGGGCTGCACGTATGCAAGTCCTAAAGCAACAATCTTAATTATATGTGGTATTGAGCCTCCTTTCTCTAAAAAACTAGTTCAATAAATGAGATCTCTCTTACACTTATAAATTATGTTTTTCTTTTTCTCACTGTCAATGAACTATTCCCAACAAAAAAAGAAGACTAGCCACGAGCGTGAGGCTGCTCATTGATCAGTAAGGCACAACTTCCTCTACTGTCTGAACTAAATTCAGATGATCCGGCATGCGGCCGCCTCAACAGACCCACGGACAGGGACACTCACCAAACCCTCCCCGATTGCCAAAATCACGGCAGCGATGGATACCAACCGGCTGGACAGCGTGAGCGTCGTGATGCTGCGTCCGTTCCGCCTGATTCGCGAGAGGCCCCAAGTGGGGATCACAAGTGGGACGCTACTAGCCGCACCAGCTGCAGCGTGGTGGGTCGCCGTCTGATCCGGACGGCGGGCGGAGCGACATATCTCCGGCGTGTTCGACGGTGGAAGAAAGAAAGAGCATTTGGCGAAAGCAAACGAGGGATTGGCTCCAGCGGTCCATAGTCAAAAGAGAATCAGACAATTAGCACTAATGAGATTTATCAAAAGGTGAAGCTGGTCACCAAAAAGGTTGGCAGTAAAAGGGGAAATGGGCACTGATTGTTGCCACCTTGAAATGTGAAAGCACACATATACGGCACACCAGTGGTCAGCAAAAATTAGCAGGGTGGAAATGGTTAAACAAAAGCTTCTGATCCTTGACAAGAGATGGGCTGATGGCAGGATGATAACTTAGATAAATCCAGAACTGACTGCCGCCACTCCCCGCTGCTAAGCAGTTGGAAGGTAGCACAAGCAAAATTTTGTGGTAGAGAATCGGTGAATGGAAAACAAATTTAGGAGTCTGTCCAATTGGACTGAATTTTTGTGATTTATAGCTAAATTTTTATTATAATTGATTGAAATTATACTGTAACTGGTGATAGCTTATTTGGCATAATTAAATTTTAAAAATAAAAAAACAGATTAGCCCATCACTTATAATACAAACGAATGTAGGAGAAAGATATGGCAAAAAAGCTGAAAAAATCGAAAAGTTAGAAAAAGATGAAATTTAGGAATAGTGAAAAATAAATCAGAAATCTAAGTCTAAATGAGCGGTTTCTAGATGTCACAGACAAGTTATCAATAAGGCCTTATTTCAGTAATATAGTCAGATTTGTGTGACAATTGCATCCTTTCAGAGGATATCACAATTTGACAATCGCTTGAGATACCAAACACTAGTGGTATAGTTGTTATTTCCGTTTGTACTTTATACACAAATTCATCAGTTTTGCCTTGGTTGGACATAAGCGACAAATATCCAAGTTGACGTGGTGTTCCACCTGGCAAGTCACAAAGTCTTTTTTGCATGGCGTGGCTTGCGACGTTGCACGTCTCATATGCTTTTCAGGAGATATGGCAGATTACGTGTCTTTAGTTTGGGAGTCAACATGGCATGCTAGGTAACTTTTTCACGTATTTTAGGCCATTTGAAAAGCAGAAAATAGAAAACACGAAAATAGGAAAAACACACAAATTGAATATTACGACTAGTGAAATCTTACAAGAATTGAAAATGTAGGAATTAGTCAAAAGATGTGTTTGTATACTCTACAAGAAAAGTGTAGGAAATTTGAAGCAAAATGCTAGCATATAGGAATTTTAAAAAACGCAAAGAGCAGACGAATCATAAAATGGAGACGTTACCTTGGGCTTCTAAAAGCAAATCTAAACATGAGGTTTGAGCTAATATTTAGATCTTCATTGATAAAACTAAGACAGAGACCAAGATAGAGCTGCAAAACTGAACAGCACATGAGAGTAATTAGGATTGCAACCCCAAAGGAAGCCAATTGGAAAGAAGTCGTGAAGAGATACAGCTGATGTTTCCCACCCCAGAGTAGGGATGTTAATTGTGCTTGTTTACCCGTATATCCTTGGATAAATACCCTAATAGAGTTCGGTATGGAATATTTTCCTTACCCACGGGTATAGAAATGGGGGGAACGCTCTACTCGTCGGGTAAACGGGCACGGGTATGGTAAGCTCCACCCGTACCTGCCCTGTCCATTTACCCACGATATAGATTGACAGGTGGCGCAGCCATAACAATATCTCTAATTGCTATTGATTGTTATAAACTTTTTTGATAGCTATTATATTTCCTAGCAACAGCTGCTGATTATATGTATATGTCATTAGTTTAACTCTCAGACGGTGACTCTCAGTTACGGGTAAATAGGTATATCCACGGGCGACGGGTATGGACAAGATTCTTCACCCGTCGTCCTTCGTAGGTATGTCCATGGGCGTAAATCGGGGTCGTGGGTACGGGTATGGGCGAGCACTACAGGAAAAATATAAACCGGATGTTTTCTTCCTAACAATCATCCAGATTTGGAACCGTTGGATTAGAGATTCAACGGTCCCTTTTTTTAGAGGGGTTTTTTTTGGAGGGGGAGAGTTCATAGCCGTTGGATTTTTAATCCAATGGTCGTAAATCTGGATGATAGTTAGAAAGAAAACATCCGGGTGATATTTATCAACATCCAAAATATATATGATCAGAGTTCTCAGGTTGTCCACATAGAACACTGTTTTCACTCCCTTGCCAGTTTCTTTCGCATAATTGAACTGCAGACTTAATTCTGTCTTGGAACACCTGCCAAAGGAAAATCTTGATTTTCAATGGTATCCTGCATTTCCACATTTTCTTCATCCTCCTGTTTTCTACACCCCTGAAAGCCATCACTCTATACAAGGATTTTACTTACACCCCCCAGTATCCATGTCACCCCATCCTCTCTTTCACTCAGGTTCACCCCCTGGAGGAGTTTTTTCGTACTTTCCATTCTAGAACCTCAGCATCATTCTATACAAAGAACCAGGGGCGGAATTGGGCCCACGGCAACATGGGCTCTAGCCCGGGGCATAAAAAAATTACAGTGTATAGCCCAGGTAATTTGTAGCCCAGCTCGGGGTAATATTATTAGCATTCAGCCCAGGTAGCCCAAGCCCATAGCATTTCCCAGCCCGTCAGCCTATTGCGTCTCCGCGCCGGCGGCCCATCCGCGCTCGGCCCATCGCTTCATGGCTCGCCCTCGCCTCAGTCGCCTGCGCTGCTCACTCTCCTCAGAACCCTAACCACCGAAGCGCCGCAGTCCGCAGAGAGAAGGCCGAAGCCAGCCAGCTCGCCGACGCCGCCGCTCGTCGCCTCGTCCCGGCGCCGCCCCTCTTCCCGGCCCGCCCGCCTCCCGGCGCCGCCCATCTTCAGATCTTCCCGGCCCGCCCCGCCTCCCAGCGCCGCCCCTCTTCGGATCTTCTCGGCGCTGCCCCGCCTCCCGTCACGAGCCGCCAATCCAGGCGCTCTTACGTTGTAGCCGCCGCCGCCGCTACCTCCATGGCTCCATCAATCGCCGCCGCCGCCGTAACTGCAAAATCTTGGAAAGCCACTACAAAGAAATGTTCCTTTTTATTTTTATCAGTTTTTCTCCCACACAGTTCCATGATCAATTTTGTCTGCTGATTATAGGCATGGTTTCGGGAACTTCCAAGTGGAGTTTTGTAGAGACCCGAATATACAAATCCGGACTCTCCTGTGTATTCTGCACTAGTCCAGGATCACGCTAGTGCACACGGTATGTACAAAGACAAATATCATCAACATCACGATATTCTAAGGAAAATCCAAATTATATTGATAATTATCAGAGTACGACCTTATGGCCAAGCTTACAATTATTAGCCTGAAGGGCTTAACAAAAACTAGCAACGGAAATCCAAAAGAAAGCGCAGCAGCCAATCGACACGCCCACAGGCTATCGAGTGGAGAACGAAGCCTAATCCGCGAAGACGTCGAAGTACTCTCCTTCTGGAACCTCCTGCTGGTGATACTCCTCCTCCTCAACTGAGCAACAGGGGCATAAAGCCGTGAGTACATTGGTACTCAGCAAGCCGTTTGTAACAAATGAATGCAATATAATATGCAAGGCTTAACAATGGATGGCTGAAAGGTTAGTTTTGCAGAAAGCGACAATTGAAGTAAATATCATACATAGATTGAAAAGCAACTTTAACAAAGGACGTTAAATAAATAATCCAAGGAATTGAATATAATCACAAGTGAACTGACCGTTCACTTCCCAGCTCAACCCAACCAGATTTCATAAAAAACTCTACCCCTCGTGTGAAATCACCGAGCATTGTCCATGACCGAGGACACGGCTATTCGAATAGTTTTACACTCTGCAGAGGTTGCACAACTGTACCCACACGATGTGATAATCCTCACGATAAAGATAATCACAACAAGGCTTTTACAATGATCCATCTCAACCCGATCCCACTCGCTAAGGTTTCGCCGTCGAGTAGGGTAAATCCCCCTAGTCGATAATTGCCCCCTCTTGCGCCACAACAACATCAGTAGTGTAACCAAAGTTGAGACTTCACAAATTATTATGCCAGGTCTATCCCATACTAGACATGTGATTTGCACGGTAAAGCTCAGATCAATGGCGCACAAAGTTAAGTCCTTAAACGTTCCCGGGCGAGACTACCACATCCCTCGAAGTGCTCCAACACTTCCCTCTTTACTGCACGATCACTCGCCCGAGTGAAAACCAATTTTGTATAACCACGCCAATGACACACCAATGCCATGGCACAAATTTTATATTGGTGGCACCAACCACGATTCGATATATCATTAAGTCAAATTAATTAATCACATGTGATGATGAACCCTTTCGCCAAATAAGCAAGGCTAAGCATTCTAATCGTACCAACCCAATGTGACAAATAACATAGCATCACTAATTAATTTCCCAACCTAAGTTGACAATGGCATCAAGGTATTCCAAAATATCAAAGAGGGAAATAACCAATTGGGACGATAACTACCAATACAAGGGTTTGAATAAAAGTAGCGATGCATGATAATTTAAACCAAAATAATTAAATAATAGATTGCAAACTGGGTTCAACATGATCAAAGAATACGGCTTGCCTTGGCCTTGCTCAGTTGACGGCTCTTGATCTTCAAATCCAACTTCCGCTCCTTCGAACGCGTGATCTAACGAGAGAGAACGCAATTCGAAACACAAAATAAAATCAAATAAAATTCAAATGAACTCCAAAAACTTCCAAACCTGAACCAAAAGATAGAGCTCAATTTTATATGAATTTAGGAAAAAGAATCGGGTCAATCGGAGCTAGGACGAAGAAGAACGGGCTCTGGGAAGTTTTAAATCGGAGAAAAAGATTATCTTCGGAAACCAACATGGTCGGAGAGGGAGTTACGACCACGGCTATCGCGGTCGGGAGGGTTACGACCACGGCAAACACGATCAATAGGGGTTACGACCACGTAGTCGGGCCTGCGACCACAGCTGACGAGTACCCGGTTATTTACGACCACTCGGATGGAGCTTACGACCACGTAGTCGCTCACGACCACGGTCGAAATTACGACCATGAAGTCTTTTACGATCACGTTACCGTTTATGGCCACAGAGAATGGCTTACGACTACACAGAAGACTTACGACTACGCAGAAGACTTACGACTACGCAGAAGCTAACGACCACGTTGATTTGAGCGACTGAAACCGAGAGCTGCTACAGGTCTTACGACCACGTAGTCGAGCACATGACTACGATCACTCAGTCGAGATTACGACTACGTAGTCGAACCTACTACTTCGACCACACAGAGCAATCTACGACTACGACCACACAGGCGGCTACGACTGCACAGCGGCTACGACTACTCAGGCAGACTTACGACCATGAAGTCGTTTACGACCACATGATCGAACTTACCGGTGGCTTTACGACTTACGACTAAGGCTCTACAACGTAGTCGTAGAACCTTACGACCACACGGATCTACGACACACGGATCTACGACCATGGATGGCGGCGGGATCTGGTCGGCGGTGACTAGGGACGGTGGCAGGACTCACCGGCGACGGCAGATCGGCGAAGGCGAAACGACGGCGAGGACGACACGACCTCAGGCTCCGGCACGACCACGGCAGCGGCTACGCGTACGACCACGGCTTTGGCGAGGCGCACGACCACAGCGGCGGCCGGCACGACTTCGGTTTGCGGCTCAACTCGGAGGCGAGGCTTGACTTGGGACGAGGGAGACACCAGGGGTTTGGGCCCTTTTATACCCGGTCGTAGAGGTGTCCTGGTCGGCCACGAGTACGAGTCCGGGTGGGATACGACCTGAGAGTCCTACTCGTATACGAGTACGACTTGCTAAAAGCGGGCGGCTGCGATGCGGGGGCGGGGTTCTGGATGGCTGACACGCGGCGGGGGTGGAAGCGGTTGCGGCTCGACCGACTGGTTTTTCTTTTTCTTTTTCCAGAAATTCAATTAAATCATTTTGAGCTCTAGAAAATAGCAAATAAATCCAGAAAAATCACATAAAATGCCAGAAAAACTCTTGAGGCTCAGGGAACTCAAATAAAATACTTTTGGCACAATTTAATGTTTAACTTAATCATATTAAATCCTTTTAATTCATAAAAATTCCATTTAAGCTTTAATTAATTCCAGAAAAATTCGAATGGTGAATTTTATTTCGAAAGCTTCAAAAAGGCTCTGAAAGTTAGGATGTTACAAGTTTTGGACTCATTGACTCTCAAGAAGTGTGCCACTGGTACGGGCCATGACAAAAGCAATAGTGAGTTTTCTCCCATGGACAGTGATTTTAGTAGTCAAGTCAACAATTTTGCAGACAAATTCAGTAACGACAATGTGGATGCTTTGTTTGGCAGATTTAAATTTAGGAAAGGAGTAGGGAGACTCTGCAGGCACCCTGTATTTCAGTGATTAGCTTGCTTGATTGTTTGTTGAATTGTTGTAGTATAATATTTGTAATTGTTGCTATTCTATTCAGAGTCCTGATATTTTTTTATTGTCTTCATCGTGCAGGCAAAGATAATGGAAATGCAGAAAACGAGGTAATTGCTTTTGTCTTTTGTCAACGTCAGACTTTTTCATATCTTTACTTATATATCAATATGATGTTATCTCCAGTTTGCTAAAACTTTGCTAGAAATTTAGCCCATAGTTTGGTTACTTGGTACATGTCATTTTTGTTTGATCTTGCATATTTTTCATCTTAGATGACTTATATGTGGCCTTTTGAAAGGTTGACTTTGTTATGTTTCTTGTATTAGTTTACCAACAGCAAAAAAAAAATAAGTCTTTGGTCTAAACCCAAGTATTTGGAGCCTACTTTTGTTATGCCGTGGTATAGGTATAAATCGGCGTTAGTTCTACATTGCTAGAGTTTAGCCCGGGGCGTTACTAAATCCTGGTTCCGCCACTGCAAAGAACCAATGACCCGCTATTCTTTTGTTGGTCATGATAAAGATTGAATCACGATAAATCAAATCAACAAATCAAGATCTCATAGACCAACATGTACTTGAATAGGTAACATCAATAATTCCACAATTGTCAAGTAAGATCTCCCAACGTAGTAGTAAGTACTAGTCTCTCTCAGGAAGTCAGGAGTCAAACCTGGATGCTGATACAATCGCACAATTGTTTCTTCATATTTCATACACACCTAGGCATGGCGCCGCGCGCGCCAAGAGTAATTTGGCAAGCACGGATCAGGCGACGCGGCGGCACAGCGTGATGCCGTCAGCGACCGGGAGCTGCACGGCCTCGACGCGCGGGTCGGCGGCGATCTTGGCGTTGAACGCCCTGATGAAGTCCCGGATCTCCCGGTCGTCCTCCGTGAGCGGCGTGTCGTCCGGCAGTGCCACGGTGCCGCCCCAGAGCGTGTTGTCGTAGGCGAGCACGCCGCCGACTCGCACCAACCGCAGCAGCTGCTCGTGGTAGTTGCCGTAGTTCCCCTTGTCGGCGTCCACGAAGGCGAAGCCGAACTTCCCCTCGTTACCCTCCTGCACGCACGCACCAAGATCACATCGATGAGCAAGTAATTATGGCGACCGTTGAAGCCACAGGCCGGCGGCATTGGGTAAATGCATGGGTCATCAAGAAAGACCCGGTGGCGGTGGCTGATCCCGTACGTACTTCGGAGAGCAGCTTGTCGAGGATGGGCTGAGCGGGGCCCTCGCGGAAGTCGATGTAACGACCCACGTCGTTAATTAACCATAATTAGCGAATTAGGACGTTAAGTAGGATTAATTACATAAATGATAATCTAAAAAAATACGAGGAAATTTAAACTTTTTCTACGTAACCGTATACATTGAAACCAACGAACGATAAACGAATACGTTACTACCGTAATTCCGTCGATGAGGACGCAGACCAAATTGTAAAGACTAGAGCTAGATAAAATATACTTGCACGACAAATAAAAACTTTCAAGTCAATTAAAATATATATAACAGTCCGTAATACAATTGTGTAATTATTACAATTCTTGGACAACAAATCAAGTCACATCCCTTGAGCTACAACTAAAACTGGCCTAAATTAAATAAAGATATTACAACTCTTTTTACATTAATAACGACAATACAAATTACTGTAAGTTTACAAGTCTCAGTCTTAATCAAATGACCGTCTCGCAAACTTAGATAATTGCAACACAATTGCAACATTAGAAACTACATTCGAGTAACATACAATATTCTGTATACATCAATATTAAGAGAAAGCCCGATTACAATTTAGGCCATTTCATACATGGATCAGACTATCGTCGAGTTGCCGTTACCTCGTTATTCATTTGTGATTAAACAATCAAATTATAATACCGAAAAAGACCAAACAAAAGAGTAATTGAAAATAAGGAAATATAAAAGAAGTGTTGCCGTCAGAGCCCTAAGGATTAACTTCGGGCGGGGTAATCCGTTCACAGAGATACCTGACCGTCCGGGGGCCAGTCGGCACCTCTCACAACCATAGGCTCATCACACGGTATATATATATATATACAAACCTGTTTTGAATATAGGAATCCAACCAAGGCAAAGGCTAGGTGAGCACAAATCATCCCAGCCAAACCTACAACAGAGAAAACACCTGTCAAAGCCCTCACCATGCAAATATCCATCACAGTGAATCAGATAGCACCGGGCCAGAGCAACCACGCCCAGGGAGTATCGGCAGCCAACAAAGCCTCACGGGCAAGCCATCCACCACAATATCCCACACTGCATACCAGTAGCCAACCCGAGAGGAAAGAGCACAGAGGGACAAAGCAAGGTAAGGTAACATTCCCCAAATTCTTCCAGCCAATCCCCAGACCGCAGAGGCATCGTCACCAAGTGGAGCCGAAGGCCAGGGAGTGAAGAACCGACAAGCCGAAGGAAGATGGGGACGTGACGGCCACAGGAGAACCGCAAGCCAGCAGCAAGCCTCAGCCACCGTCAATCGACCACCACCCCAACCCCAAACCCTAGCATCCCGCACAGGCACCAGTGCAGGTAAACCCCAAAAGCCCAACATCTATGCAATGCCATTATTCCATTCCATCCAACATAGGCTAGCAAGTAGCAACCATAAGCATTCATCCACAATAGAACACATGAACCATAAGCATATCACCGGAAGTAGCAGAGGAGAGAAGAGGGTTACCGTGAGGGCGGCGGCTGCGGGAGTCACGGCCGAGCCACCGGTTCACCGCCGCCAGTACTCCCCCGGCGCATGGCGACGGCTCACCGGCGAGGACGGCCACGGTCACCCGCCTCCCAATACCACACCCTAGGCAAAAACCCCACACGTTAGCAAATCACAAATGTAAATCACGCAAAGAAATGGGGAAAAAGGAGGAGGAGCATCCGAGTGGGCCAGATCTGGCCGGAGATTCCCAAGCGGCGCCGGTCATCTCGGCGGGAACGGCCGGCCAGAGGAGGCGTCGGCGGGGAGCCGGCGTGAGGGGGAGCGGCACCGAGGCAGAGGCGCCGAGGCGCGGGCGCGAGAGAGAGGCGGCGCGTGAGGGGAGCCAAACCGGGCGGCGGCGCTGAGGCACGGAGGCGAGGGAGAGGCGGCGTGAGGAGAAGAGCAGAGAGGCCGAGCGAGAAAGGAAGAAAAGGAGGGGGGGATGGAGAGGCGTCGGCAGAGGAAAAAGGAGGGGTCGGGCGGAAGAAAGAGAAAAAAAAAGAGAGAGAAGAGAGAGGAGAAGCGCGCATAATAAAAATCAGTCTTGTGAATATTTAACTTTAACTAAGCTAGTGTAGATTAAAAAAAAACCTATTATTATTATTCTAATCATGCTAAAATACAAATTAACTCAAATCAGTAGTCATGATTAATTAAGGATAGGCAGTAGATTAAAATTTGGCGAGTACCGATTGAATCGATACATTGCCGTGCAAATTATTAAAATTCCTAAGTAATATCTATTTAACATTGTTGGTAGTATAAACTTGTGGAATTCTATTAATAAATATTTAGGATCCCATAAATAAACCAAAACGTCAATTGATTAGAATGGATCCATGTGTATACTCTTAACCTGTGTATTGTTATTTAAACCGCTCATCAATATATTCCATTACTTAGACGGTTTGGGTAATAATAGTTAAACTATAGAAATTCACCCTGAGTTCTTCATAATATTAGAACAAACTAATTGTGGTCCGACGATGAAAAGTATACGTCTGCGTGAGGGTGGTACACCGCTCCAGGCTACCGATTGTGAGTAACTGGGTGGAGATATAATTACTAAGATAGATGCAAACGTACTGTGCTCTGATCTGGGCGCCGCATCTAAGGAATTGCGGAGAACCATGAGCCACCAGGATCAAGAGTGGTGATGGGTAAAGTGATACAAGCTTGCGCAATGCTATTGAAAATCATGAATTCATGCCTGTCTCCGGGAAAGGAGAATTACGGAAACTTATGGGAGTTTTTGCTGTTCATGCGTATGTTCAGTAGTTTTCTAAATTAATAAATTGGAATTCTTTCAAAACCAACAATCTGTATTTTCTACAAGTCCTGGAAAGGGAATTGATGATGAAAAAGAATGTTATGAATGAGCATGAGATGGAATAGAGGAATTGATGTTCCTAAAAGTGCAAATGATAAGCATTCTGTGCATTTTTGCTATTAACGCTTGCTGAGTACTTCTGTACTCACTCTTGCTATTATCTCCCCCTTTGCTTAGGAGCATGTCAGATCAGGGGATGGCTAAGATCAGGAGGAAGTTACCTGGATGGGATACCGTAGACACGGAACACAGTGGGTATCAGGTGGACACTCCGTGTGGAGTTGTTTGAATAGGAAATAGTTAGAATATTTTGTCTAAAGATTGTAATATTTAAGCCCTTGAGGCATTGTAATCGAATGTAGCCCTGCGAGGCGATATTATTGTAATATCATATTGTGTCTCTAATTATTGTTCTGCTGCAACACTCTGATAGGTTTATTATTCGTTAGAGCGATGTTTTATCAGCTAAAACGAATAATAATCTGTTGACTGGCGTTATTACCCAATGGTAATAATGCGGGTCGTCACAGGTGGTATCAGAGCAATGGTTTGAGGGCCACGCAAATCATTAGAGACTGTTTCTTGACTTAAGGAGGTGATCCTTGCTATATGGCAATACATCTCCTTTAATACATCTCATCTGTACATCCTTTCTTATGTGGTTAGCTCTAGGTTTAAGCATCGTTACTTTTAAATCATCGCATATTTTTAGAGCCAGAATGGGTAGTGAGGATGGGAACGGTGGTAATAATAGTTATGACAATTTAAATTATGTTACTAGTTGCTTTTCATCGGTAACAGTGTTTGTTTACAAAACTGTAGTATTAGTTGGTAAGCAATATAATGTTAATTACGAATTTAACATTTAATTTTGCTGCAATTAGGTATTCCGCATTTGACTTATTGCATTTCAGTTAATGTATGATTGTTGTATTTTCTTAACCATAGCGACATAGGGCAATCGAAGACAAATATGAGCAGGATTGAGGTAGTTTCATTTTGTCATATCTAAAAGTATAAATTTTGGGTAGTAGTGGGCTGAAAATTACAAATTTAATGTTTGCTAACTTGAGAAACATAAATGTAATGGTAGTATTATGCTAGGAATAATCATCTTGGCCATGCATGCTAGTATATACCTGGGGTTGTAAGTAATATGAATAGGAGGTGTAGAATGATCGAAATTATAGCAATTACCTATTTTTACTTCCTGTACTCAATTCATTTTTGTTACATGCATGTTGCTGTCCAGAACTTTCATTTTGCAACCTAGGATAGAAAACTTGAGTGTTAGCAAGTAAAAGTGATGTAGAGAGGACCATCCTATCATAACTTCTTATCTCTTTCAATCTGAGAACTAAATTAAACACCTTGCCATCTTAGACAGCTAAGCAAGGAGAGTATGAATTTTAGAGCAAAGGTACTAAGATGGCAAGATGTATGGTCCACTAAAAAAAATTGCTTTACCCCATTTCTGCATATGAGATTTCCCGGACGAGTGGTCCGTGGCGCTCCCGAACGCGTAAGTTTCGGGCGTACCCAGGAACGAAGTCCTGGGCGTACTCAGGGATGAGCCCTGAGCGTGGTTCCAAACGCGAAAGTTTTGGGCGATCCTGAGAGCGAGTTCTTAGGCGTGCCTGGGCGCGGAGATCCAGGGTAGTGTAGGTTCGCACTCAGAGGCAAGCTCTGAGCGTGGTCCCAAACGCGAAAGATTTGGGCGGTCTCGAGAGCGAGTTCTCGGGCGTAGCTGGGCGCGTAGTCCCAGAGTAGTGTAGGAGTTGATTCTTTTTGCATCTCTATGTTTCTTGGGTTTTATTTGCCTAATGTGTATGCTGTGATGTGAAGACCAATAACCGAGAGGGAGTAATGCGGCTTTCTACTACTTGAACATAAATAAATTCTCATCTATTTGCATGCTGAATACTAATAAGGAAAACCTGGGTCTACAACATGAATAAAATTTTGTTCGTACCTCTTGTAACAACTTGCTGCAGGAAATTTAATAACGTCATGATATGCAGGTATTTTCGAAAATATAATTCCCTAAATTTAACTACAACTTAAAATGAGGTGACTAAGTGTATACGGAACCATCACATTAAAACCAGTGAAAAAAAAAATCTAGAGCCTAGTCCGTAATATAGGAAAATGTTCGAATTCCTTATTATTTCTAAAAGCCGGTTATATAGAATTACCTGGACTACTAAACTTAGACGAGTTGTTACGAGACCGACTGTAGATAATATATGCGCCACTATCCATTTTCTTTTACGGAGCACGTAACTTAGGGTGAGACGTCCCTAGAGCGTAACCGGATTAAATTAGGCTACCTATTCTTCATCTTTTGGATCATAGATAGCCCAATCGTAATGGGGGTTATTCGAGTCTTTTCCCGAGTAGTATATCCTTAAACTTCCCAAAGAAACATTCCTTTATTTTGTCCTAGCTCTTTTTGAGTGTATAGTTAGACACGTAGCCACTCTGGTGTCAAACCGAGGGAATGAGTTCATAGCTACCTGTGTCTCTTTGTTTAATTCAGACCTGAACCGTCAACCCCTAGGCTTCTAAGTCTAAGCCTGTTGCGGTGTTAATCACCTCGGCATCCATGATCTGTTTTAAAGCATCCACTGAAATATTATTGTCTATGTCTGGTGCATTTCCCCAAGTTCATAAATATATGATTTCAGGAACTTTTGGCATAATTCCCGGGGCATGACATTGACCATGAGCTCATAAAATGAAATTCTGCAAACGAAAATGTTTCAACATGACATTAGGAAATAAGTATTTTCACAAAACCTCTTTGCATCATTCTATATAAATATTTCTTGCACCATAGTGTTTAAAGCTTTTGGAAAACTTTATTTCATGCATTCCATGAGGACATATATTATGAATAAGGGGAAATGTCCACTCTTTCAATATCATTGATCTATCATCAACTGAACTCAAGATCGTATGGCAATACCATACCCCTCTGTGTAACCCATAAATCTCACAGCCTGCCTATTAGTCTAGGGAGAGCTGTTCAATTCCGAAGAGCTAAACCACGGCTAAAGAGCTAGTCCCGTAGACAGAGTTTCAATCCAAAATTTCAGACACCATTATGCCATCCGAATAGGAAGTAACGATATTTCCCAACCCTTAAATAGCCAAAGTACAATGCCAGGAAACTAGGATAATACTAATCTAATCCTAAATCTTCCTACCATGAGATTTCTTTTCAACCCAATTGCTTTAAGCAACACCGCTTTCTTTGAACCACACTACTAAACTATCAACTAGCGCACTTCAGTAGACCAGCTAAAGGAATCGAGGGGTAGCTAAAGAATTAAGGAGGGAAGGGGCAATGGGTAGAAAAAGGAGAATACTAACCGGTGCAACATAGAATAAATTGAACGATTTTCCTACCTTAACATGAATTATAATTCCAATCCTAATGCTACCAAATCCCTAGTAACGATAACCGATAACCTATAGCTTGATATCGAATTTCAGCGATGACATGTGAGGAGTCAACGAGCGATACAAGCATAGGAAGTGTATCTACAAAAAGGCGGAATAAATAGGAATATCTAAAATCACGTTTCGTAAATGATCAATAAGAGACCTACTACAACCTTCTTAAGCCATTTCCGATTTCGAGGACGAAATCATTTTTAAGGAGGGAAGTGTGTAACGACCCACGTCGTTAATTAACCATAATTAGCGAATTAGGACGTTAAGTAGGATTAATTACATAAATGATAATCTAAAAAAAATACGAGGAAATTTAAACTTTTTCTACGTAACCGTATACATTGAAACCAACGAACGATAAACGAATACGTTACTACCGTAATTCCGTCGATGAGGACGCAGACCAAATTGTAAAGACTAGAGCTAGATAAAATATACTTGCACGACAAATAAAAACTTTCAAGTCAATTAAAATATATATAACAGTCCGTAATACAATTGTGTAATTATTACAATTCTTGGACAACAAATCAAGTCACATCCCTTGAGCTACAACTAAAACTGGCCTAAATTAAATAAAGATATTACAACTCTTTTTACATTAATAACGACAATACAAATTACTGTAAGTTTACAAGTCTCAGTCTTAATCAAATGACCGTCTCGCAAACTTAGATAATTGCAACACAATTGCAACATTAGAAACTACATTCGAGTAACATACAATATTTTGTATACATCAATATTAAGAGAAAGCCCGATTACAATTTAGGCCATTTCATACATGGATCAGACTATCGTCGAGTTGCCGTTACCTCGTTATTCATTTGTGATTAAACAATCAAATTATAATACCGAAAAAGACCAAACAAAAGAGTAATTGAAAATAAGGAAATATAAAAGAAGTGTTGCCGTCAGAGCCCTAAGGATTAACTTCGGGCGGGGTAATCCGTTCACAGAGATACCTGACCGTCCGGGGGCCAGTCGGCACCTCTCACAACCATAGGCTCATCACACGGTATATATATATATACAAACCTGTTTTGAATATAGGAATCCAACCAAGGCAAAGGCTAGGTGAGCACAAATCATCCCAGCCAAACCTACAACAGAGAAAACACCTGTCAAAGCCCTCACCATGCAAATATCCATCACAGTGAATCAGATAGCACCGGGCCAGAGCAACCACGCCCAGGGAGTATCGGCAGCCAACAAAGCCTCACGGGCAAGCCATCCACCACAATATCCCACACTGCATACCAGTAGCCAACCCGAGAGGAAAGAGCACAGAGGGACAAAGCAAGGTAAGGTAACATTCCCCAAATTCTTCCAGCCAATCCCCAGACCGCAGAGGCATCGTCACCAAGTGGAGCCGAAGGCCAGGGAGTGAAGAACCGACAAGCCGAAGGAAGATGGGGACGTGACGGCCACAGGAGAACCGCAAGCCAGCAGCAAGCCTCAGCCACCGTCAATCGACCACCACCCCAACCCCAAACCCTAGCATCCCGCACAGGCACCAGTGCAGGTAAACCCCAAAAGCCCAACATCTATGCAATGCCATTATTCCATTCCATCCAACATAGGCTAGCAAGTAGCAACCATAAGCATTCATCCACAATAGAACACATGAACCATAAGCATATCACCGGAAGTAGCAGAGGAGAGAAGAGGGTTACCGTGAGGGCGGCGGCTGCGGGAGTCACGGCCGAGCCACCGGTTCACCGCCGCCAGTACTCCCCCGGCGCATGGCGACGGCTCACCGGCGAGGACGGCCACGGTCACCCGCCTCCCAATACCACACCCTAGGCAAAAACCCCACACGTTAGCAAATCACAAAAGTAAATCACGCAAAGAAATGGGGAAAAAGGAGGAGGAGCATCCGAGTGGGCCAGATCTGGCCGGAGATTCCCAAGCGGCGCCGGTCATCTCGGCGGGAACGGCCGGCCAGAGGAGGCGTCGGCGGGGAGCCGGCGTGAGGGGGAGCGGCACCGAGGCAGAGGCGCCGAGGCGCGGGCGCGAGAGAGGCGGCGCGTGAGGGGAGCCAAACCGGGCGGCGGCGCTGAGGCACGGAGGCGAGGGAGAGGCGGCGTGAGGAGAAGAGCAGAGAGGCCGAGCGAGAAAGGAAGAAAAGGAGGGGGGGATGGAGAGGCGTCGGCAGAGGAAAAAGGAGGGGTCGGGCGGAAGAAAGAGAAAAAAAAAGAGAGAGAAGAGAGAGGAGAAGCGCGCATAATAAAAATCAGTCTTGTGAATATTTAACTTTAACTAAGCTAGTGTAGATTAAAAAAAACCTATTATTATTATTCTAATCATGCTAAAATACAAATTAACTCAAATCAGTAGTCATGATTAATTAAGGATAGGCAGTAGATTAAAATTTGGCGAGTACCGATTGAATCGATACATTGCCGTGCAAATTATTAAAATTCCTAAGTAATATCTATTTAACATTGTTGGTAGTATAAACTTGTGGAATTCTATTAATAAATATTTAGGATCCCATAAATAAACCAAAACGTCAATTGATTAGAATGGATCCATGTGTATACTCTTAACCTGTGTATTGTTATTTAAACCGCTCATCAATATATTCCATTACTTAGACGGTTTGGGTAATAATAGTTAAACTATAGAAATTCACCCTGAGTTCTTCATAATATTAGAACAAACTAATTGTGGTCCAACGATGAAAAGTATACGTCGATTAAACCTGTACGCCTAAGGATTTAATTAAAGTACTATAGTTTAAGACCCTTTTAGTTGCAGACTTGAATACGCAGATAAATTGGTTTAATCATCAAAGCAATAGAAATCCGCTAATCAGTATTTATAATGATTAGATTAAATAATTTACCAGCGATAGAGTAAAAGCATAACGTATGCCGATTTAATTAATGCACCGCTAATTAAGTCGTAGCCAACGTATTTAATTGCAGGCCACAATCCAAGCTACGGGGACAACTTCACCTGATCCTACTTGAATCCGAGTATATGGTTAAAGTCCAGGCAAGCATTCCTTTGATCAAAGCTTCAGAGTATCTTTTGTAAAAACAAGTATTTTGTATTACTCTAATCTCACCCTGCATGAAAGGAATAAAAGATATTTAATTCGAGCAGTGGACAGAAGAGATATGAGAAAAGAAATAGATGGCAACTGATGGAGCAGTTGGCCATCTAGGTTAATTAAGAGGGTGGGCAGAGGTTGCCAGGGCAAGGGATAAAGGGGCAGGAGTGGAACCTCTGCATAGGAATAGAATATAAGGGATTACCAACTTCATCCGTGTGAACCGACCGTACCAAACCGTATCAACCAACATTCCGTTTGAGGACGGACAGACTAGTAGCTCTATCAAAGTATTATATTCTCCACATGGGTAAGTATTAGTTAGGGAGTGGAACCCACAAGACTGGTTCGTTATCAGCAAGGTGGGCTATCCACAGCCTCGCGCAACCCAAGACTGGTTCGTTATCAGCAACGGGTGAGGCGGATCGCAAGAACCCAAGACTGGTTCGTTATCAGCAACGGGTAAGCGATGGGCGATATATTACGCCGTGGAGTGTTGGGAGATGGTCGGGAACCGCCCCAGCCAACAGTTAATGTCGCTTTCGGTGGGTCTGCGTGAGGGTGGTACACCGCTCCAGGCTACCGATTGTGAGTAACTGGGTGGAGATATAATTACTAAGATAGATGCAAACGTACTGTGCTCTGATCTGGGCGCCGCATCTAAGGAATTGCGGAGAACCATGAGCCACCAGGATCAAGAGTGGTGATGGGTAAAGTGATACAAGCTTGCGCAATGCTATTGAAAATCATGAATTCATGCCTGTCTCCGGGAAAGGAGAATTACGGAAACTTATGGGAGTTTTTGCTGTTCATGCGTATGTTCAGTAGTTTTCTAAATTAATAAATTGGAATTCTTTCAAAACCAACAATCTGTATTTTCTACAAGTCCTGGAAAGGGAATTGATGATGAAAAAGAATGTTATGAATGAGCATGAGATGGAATAGAGGAATTGATGTTCCTAAAAGTGCAAATGATAAGCATTCTGTGCATTTTTGCTATTAATGCTTGCTGAGTACTTCTGTACTCACTCTTGCTATTATCTCCCCCTTTGCTTAGGAGCATGTCAGATCAGGGGATGGCTAAGATCAGGAGGAAGTTACCTGGATGGGATACCGTAGACACGGAACACAGTGGGTATCAGGTGGACACTCCGTGTGGAGTTGTTTGAATAGGAAATAGTTAGAATATTTTGTCTAAAGATTGTAATATTTAAGCCCTTGAGGCATTGTAATCGAATGTAGCCCTGCGAGGCGATATTATTGTAATATCATATTGTGTCTCTAATTATTGTTCTGCTGCAACACTCTGATAGGTTTATTATTCGTTAGAGCGATGTTTTATCAGCTAAAACGAATAATAATCTGTTGACTGGCGTTATTACCCAATGGTAATAATGCGGGTCGTCACAGTCGACCTTGTGCGCGACGCCGGCCTTCTCGATGACGGGCAGGCCGAGGTCGAAGTACTCCCTGCTGACGTCGATGGCGACGATCTTGCCGTCGTCGGGGATGGCGAGCGCGGTGGCGAGGACAGAGTAGCCGGTGAAGACGCCGACCTCGATAGTGTTCCTGGCGCCCGTCACCTTTGTTGGATTTAATTTGAGCTTGGTCCATTTTTAATTCAACAATTAAATCAAATAAATTCTAAGGCCCATATTAAATGCTAAGTGCATGGATTGATGAAGGCATTAAGTGAGCAGTTACCGGAATTGATTCCGTCGGTTTCAAGTAGTAATTGTGCGAGAGTTACTGTCCGTTACTTGCGATTACTCCCTGTCCCGGTAACGCTTCCTGTCTCTTCATCTTCTTGGCACGCGTATAAGCTTGGGAGTCGACAGTAGCCTCGAGCGAGACACAGAAACCACACCTTCTCCTCTCTGTTGAGCTGCTCCTCCGAGTTTTTCCCCGTCCCAGCTCCTGCGCGCACAGGCGTTTGGGAGAGCAGGCCTCCAAAACCACGTCCAGCTGTGACATCTGCACGGATAGGCGGGCGATCAGGTTTTTGGGGAGTGCTCAGCACGACTGCTCGCTTCTATACACGACGTGATCGGCTAATTCCCGGCGGCATTCCATTACACGGCAAGTACAACTACTTCCAGAAGGCCGTTCAAGGGACTGCACTGCGTACCTCGTCCTGCACCAACTGAGATCGACTACATCGAATAGCTGCTTATGTCAACTGAGCAGAACGGCGCATCCGGTGCCTCTGGCACTGGCCCCGCCTCTGGGTATAACATTTTGTTCCTGATCTTTACAGTATTGTTCATAGAGTTAGTTACACTGTTTAGTGTTCTAAAAATGAATAGTACTAGCACAACCCTTGTCATGATTTTAATTGGTAATTTCTGGATTAAATTATGTCGTAATTTGCCTAAATTTCTAACAATCCAAAAACCTGATTTTAGGCACTTTTCGGTTAGTGGTTTTGCTGCTGCTCTTAAGCCGAATACATTTGATGGTTCAAATTACAAGCGGTGGCGTGCTAAGATGGTCCTGTGGTTGACGGCTATGAGCGTTTACCACGTCGTGCAGGGGCTTCCTGAACAATTTACTCCAGAGGAGGAGAAAATGTTCAAGGTTGCTGATAACCTGTTTCGAGGCGCTGTGGTTAGCGTTCTCGCTGAAAACATAGTGGACGTCTACATGTTACTGCCGTCTGGCAAAGAGATGTGGGAAGCACTTGAGAAAAAGTTTGGTATTTCCGATGCTGGTAGTGAGCTGTACGTCATGGAGCAGCTGTATGACTACAAGATGGTTGATAACCGATCTGTAGTGGAACAGGCTCATGAGATACATGCACTGGCAAAGGAACTCGAGCATTTTCCATGCGTGTTACCCGACAAGTTTGTGGCTGGCGGTATTATCGCCAAGTTACCACCTTCTTGGAGGGATTTTGCCACTTCTCTAAAACACAAGAGACAAGAGTTCAGTGTCGCTGACCTCATTGGGTCTCTTGATGTTGAGGAGAAGGCGAGGGCAAAAGACACTCGTGGGAAAGGAGTTGAGTCTTCTAGTGCCAATTTGGTGCAGAAGAAAAACTTCAATGCTTCTCGCAACCAGAAGAAGAAGAACAAGCAAGAGAACAAACCAAAGACTAAGCAAACAACCACGTTTAAGAAGAAAAAGAACAAAGGGAACTGCTTTGTTTGCGGGAGCGAGGATCACTGGGCAAGTGAGTGCCCAGACCGCAAATTTAAGCAGGACAAGAAGTCTGCAAACATGGTTGTTAGCGAGACTGATGCAGGAACATCGGGGTATGGTAATTCTTTACCTACTGTTCTTTCAGTCTGTCATTCGCCTGAGTGGTGGATGGATACTGGAGCTAATATTCATGTGTGTGCTGATATTTCTTTGTTTTCTTCTTACCAGAATGGCGGGACTGGAACCTTGCTGATGGGGAACGGATCGCATGCGCGTGTTCTTGGTGCTGGTACGGTTATTCTGAAGCTCACTTCGGGAAAGACCGTGCAATTAAAGAACGTGCAGCATGTCCCCTCTATCAAAAAGAATCTAGTTAGCGGCTCTCTACTATGTAGAGATGGTTTTAAATTAGTCTTTGAATCGAATAAATGTGTACTTTCTAAGTATGGGACATTTGTTGGAAAAGGTTATGATTGCGGAGGCTTGTTCCGCTTATCTTTGTCTGATGTGTGTAATAATGTTGCAAACAATGTTACTAATTCGAATGAATCGAACATTTGGCATTCACGGCTTTGTCATGTTAATTTTGGCTGTTTGACGCGGCTAGCAAATCTGAATTTAATCCCGAAATTTACTTTAGTCAAAGATTCTAAGTGCCATGTGTGTGTGCAATCTAAGCAACCTCGCAAGCCTCACAAGGCAGCAGAGGCGAGGAACTTGGCACCATTAGAACTAGTTCATTCTGATTTGTGCGAGATGAACGGCGAGTTGACTAAAGGTGGCAAAAGATATTTCATGACACTTATAGATGATTGTACTAGATTTTGCTACGTGTACTTGCTAAAATCAAAAGATGAAGCGTTAAATTATTTTAAGATCTATAAAGCTGAAGTAGAAAATCAACTTGAGAGGAAAATTAAACGGTTAAGATCTGATCGCGGTGGAGAGTATTTTTCAAATGAATTTTCTGAATTCTGCATGGAATATGGAATTATTCATGAAAGGACACCGCCATACTCACCACAATCAAATGGGATTGCCGAAAGAAAGAATCGCACTCTAACTGAGTTGGTTAATGCCATGTTAGAGACAGCGGGACTATCTAAGGAATGGTGGGGTGAGGCTATATTGACTGCTTGTCATGTCCTGAATAGAGTTCCTACAAAGAATAAAGAAATTACACCATTCGAGGAATGGGAAAAGAAAAGATTGAATCTCTCCTACTTGCGCACTTGGGGTTGCTTGGCCAAGGTGAATGTGCCAATCAACAAAAAGCGCAAACTTGGACCTAAAACTGTTGATTGTGTTTTCCTTGGTTATGCTATACACAGCGTGGGATATAGGTTTTTAATAATAAACTCTGAAGTACCTGACATGCATGTTGGTACTATTATGGAGTCCAGAGATGCTACATTTTTTGAGAATGAATTTCCTATGAAAGAATCACCTAGCACGTTTAGTCATGAACCTATAATACCCCATGAGCAACATATTTCGATAGAACACTTTGAGGAAACCCGTGTGCAAAATCCTGAGGAGGATGACAGTGTAGTCGCTCGAAAGAGTAAGAGACAAAGGACTGCAAAGTCTTTTGGTGATGACTACATTGTGTACCTTGTGGATGACACTCCAAGAACCATTGAAGAGGCATATTCTTCTCCTGATGCTGACTTTTGGAAGGAAGCAGTACGGAGTGAGATGGATTCTATTATGTCTAATGGAACTTGGGAAGTCATTGATCGTCCTTACGGGTGCAAACCTGTAGGTTGCAAATGGGTGTTCAAGAAAAAGCTTAGGCCTGATGGTACTATTGAAAAGTACAAGGCAAGGCTTGTGGCCAAGGGTTACACCCAAAAAGAAGGCGAAGATTTCTTTGATACTTATTCACCTGTTGCTCGATTGACCACAATTCGAGTATTACTTTCCTTGGCAGCCTCTCATGGTCTTCTCGTTCATCAGATGGACGTTAAGACAGCTTTCCTAAATGGGGAGTTAGAGGAGGAGATTTATATGGATCAGCCAGATGGGTTTGTAGCAAATGGTCAAGAAGGCATGGTGTGTAAATTATTGAAGTCTTTGTATGGCCTGAAGCAAGCGCCTAAGCAATGGCATGAGAAGTTCGATAGAACATTAACGTCTGCTGGCTTTGTTGTGAATGAAGCTGATAAATGTGTGTACTATCGCTATGGCGGGGGTGAAGGTGTGATCTTGTGTTTGTATGTTGACGACATACTGATCTTTGGAACCAGCCTTAATGTGATTAAGGAGATTAAGGACTTTTTGTCCAATAATTTTGAGATGAAGGATTTGGGAGTAGCTGATGTTATTCTTAATATCAAGCTACTGAGAGAAGGCAATGGTGGGGTGACACTTCTGCAATCTCACTATGTGGAAAAGGTGTTGAGTCGCTTTGGGTATAGTGATTGCAAACCTGCTCCAACGCCTTATGATCCTAGTGTGCTATTAAGGAAAAATCGAAGAATAGCAAGGGATCAATTAAGATACTCCCAAATCATTGGCTCACTTATGTATCTAGCTAGCGCAACGAGACCTGACATCTCATTTGCTGTGAGCAAACTAAGCCGGTTTGTATCAAATCCGGGAGATGATCACTGGCGTGCTCTTGAGAGAGTGATGCGCTATTTAAAAGGTACTATGAGCTATGGGATTCACTATGCTGGGTATCCAAGGGTACTTGAGGGTTATAGTGATTCCAATTGGATATCTGATGCTGATGAGATTTATGCCACAAGTGGATATGTGTTTACACTTGGAGGTGGCGCTGTTTCATGGAAGTCTTGCAAGCAGACCATCTTAACGAGGTCAACAATGGAAGCAGAACTCACAGCATTGGATACCGCCACTGTTGAGGCTGAATGGCTTCGTGAACTCCTTATGGATTTACCGGTGGTTGAAAAACCTATACCGGCTATTTCTATGAACTGTGATAATCAGACGGTGATTGTCAAAGTGAACAGTTCTAAGGACAACATGAAGTCAACAAGGCATATAAAGAGGCGGTTGAAATCTGTCAGGAAATTGAGAAACTCCGGAGTGATAGCATTGGACTATGTCCATACGTCTAAGAATCTGGCAGATCAATTCACTAAGGGTTTGTCACGTAATGTGATAGATAGTGCATCGAGTGAGATGGGCTTGAGACCCACGTGAAGTCTATCATAGTGGTAACCTGTCCTATGTGATCGGAGATCCCGTGAAGTAGGATGGTGAAACAAGCTAGTGGTAGACTGTGAGGAGAGACCCTTAACAAGGTCCATGTCGTATGAGATGCACTTCTCTCCTATCCTGTAAGGCAGGTTGGTTTATACCTTAATGTGATCCGAGTGGCTTGTTGAAGCAGAGATGTTGTCCTACAGAACATCTTATGAGGAACACACACCTATATGAGTTTGACTGCTGGTCACAGTCTATGAGATTTGGGTGATCTCTAGATACTCATGAAAGGCCAAGGAGTTTGACTTATATGCTCCAACCAGAGGGGATGCTTTAGGCAGCCTAGTATCAGTAAAGGACTTAGGTGAAACTTATTTCGCACAAAACCGTCAATTCAAGGCATAGTCCATTGTTCAGTTGTGAAAAAGTGTAACCTTTGTTCTAGGTGGATGTTCAACTTAACAGTCTCCATCGAAACACTGGTATATCAAATAACAGAGAATTGAGAGTATTTCATATGTGCCCTAGAATTTGGTGGGGATTGTTGGATTTAATTTGAGCTTGGTCCATTTTTAATTCAACAATTAAATCAAATAAATTCTAAGGCCCATATTAAATGCTAAGTGCATGGATTGATGAAGGCATTAAGTGAGCAGTTACCGGAATTGATTCCGTCGGTTTCAAGTAGTAATTGTGCGAGAGTTACTGTCCGTTACTTGCGATTACTCCCTGTCCCGGTAACGCTTCCTGTCTCTTCATCTTCTTGGCACGCGTATAAGCTTGGGAGTCGACAGTAGCCTCGAGCGAGACACAGAAACCACACCTTCTCCTCTCTGTTGAGCTGCTCCTCCGAGTTTTTCCCCGTCCCAGCTCCTGCGCGCACAGGCGTTTGGGAGAGCAGGCCTCCAAAACCACGTCCAGCTGTGACATCTGCACGGATAGGCGGGCGATCAGGTTTTTGGGGAGTGCTCAGCACGACTGCTCGCTTCTATACACGACGTGATCGGCTAATTCCCGGCGGCATTCCATTACACGGCAAGTACAACTACTTCCAGAAGGCCGTTCAAGGGACTGCACTGCGTACCTCGTCCTGCACCAACTGAGATCGACTACATCGAATAGCTGCTTATGTCAACTGAGCAGAACGGCGCATCCGGTGCCTCTGGCACTGGCCCCGCCTCTGGGTATAACATTTTGTTCCTGATCTTTACAGTATTGTTCATAGAGTTAGTTACACTGTTTAGTGTTCTAAAAATGAATAGTACTAGCACAACCCTTGTCATGATTTTAATTGGTAATTTCTGGATTAAATTATGTCGTAATTTGCCTAAATTTCTAACAACCTTGACCAGCAGCGACAGCAACAGCGCCTCGTCCGGCGGCGACGACATGAACCCACTAATAAAAGAAAACCAAATCCACCGTGATGCATGGCCATATTAAACTAATCACGCGAGATCAAAGGAAAAAAAAAGAAACGAATTAGGCGTGCGTCCGTACTAGGTGTGTTCCTTGGTGATGAGCCGGAGCTCGCGCAGGCACTCGTGCTCCCGCGGGTACACCATCGTGTTCAACATGTACTGCAATAGAGAAGACCAGGAAAACCGCGCGCGCGCGCGCGCGCGTACGCGTCAGGCATTTGCAGATCTCGATCCACGCGCCGAACTGGCTGGAACGAGAAAGAAAGATTCAGGGAAAGACAATTGTACTTGCCTCGTAGAGGGCGTCATTCTTGAGGAGGGTCTTGGTGCTGCCGTTGGTGTGGATGTCCTTGACCTCGCCGGCCGCGTCGCTGTTCGCAGCCATCGCCGTGCAAGTCCGGTGAGCGAATGGCGCAGGAGTGGCATTATTCTATATAACAAGCGAGAGTGTCAGCCTTGCGTCGCCAAGTGTAACAAACTGAGATTTTTTTTTTACAAATACTCTATTTTTATTCGAAATAATAAAAATATATTCCATCAAATTTTTTTTTACAAAAATAGACTCCATTCGCCTAACCGTCGGCCGACTAGAGCCTATCGCCCTACGGTCAAGCGAAACGCAAGCAATCCACTGGTTGTTGGGCGAATTGTTGCAGTCGCCCAACGGTCAGGCGACTGCAATTGCTGTCACCCAACGTTAGACGACTGCGTTCCAGTCGCCGAAGGGTTGGGCGAATGGAAGCGCAGATAAAAGGGCCACGCAGCGCTGAACAGAAGCGACAGCGACAGAAAAGGAGACGGCGGAGGAGAGGAGAAAGAGAGGAAAGAAAAGAGAGGAGAGAAAAGGAGAGGGAGGAGAAGAGGAGAGGAGATGAAGGAGGAGAGGAAGAAGCCACTTTGTGAGGTAATTTTTTGTATTTGAAATTTTGTATATGCAGTAGATATTTTATTTAGGGTTAGTATGAGTAGAAAAGTTTAGATGTAGACAAAAATAGTTGAACTTTGGTATAAAAAATTTAGTCAATGTAATTTTAGAAATTTAGCAGTCATAGTAGCATGTAGTTGTGTATAATTTAGTGAACATAAATGTACAAAATTAGCATCGTTAGCAAATTGGCATGCATATAAAATTGTAGTTGTAGAAAATTCAGCAAACGTTACGTACAAATTAATTGTCCATACAAATTTATAGGTATTACAAAATTCAGTCAATATTTTTGTAAGAATTTCATAATTTACTTTGTAAAAACAATTATACGTAATATTTGTGATTAAATATGAATGAATGTAATATCGTTAGTATGTTGGAAAAACATATGTACCATTGTAACTGGTACATAGGCATTTAAATCGATATGTCATATAAATTGTCGAAACCAGTAGGAATTATTTGCAGTAGGGTACAGTTCGAGTAGAGAGAAAAGTGCGGCATCGGTGTGTGGGCTACCGTAGGAGGTTATACTACGAGGTTAGTGTAGTTGGTTACGACAGCCGAACGATCGGTCAAATGTGAATTACAGTACATCAGTACTTTCGTAGTGTGCGATGCGATTTGATATGTTGCAAAATTAAAACATATATGCAAGCAGACATCAGCAATGCCGATACCCACTACATTGAGAGTGCATTACGGTGCTAGAACCATTCGTGAAGGTCCGAATGGTATGGATTTGAGCAGTTTTGCGCGAGCCACTCTGGTACACCCGGACGGCGAGAATGCTCGAATCTCAGATGTGATGCATTGGATTACCCACAGTTTTTCGTTTGAACCCCGAGGTGTACAGCATTGTCATACAAATGCTTTAGAGCCGGTCTCCCACGGACATCAGATAGGAGTTGAGAACATTGATGCACACTGTTACATGGAAGGGGTTTGTGCAAGGGTGTCGGCGCCGTGAATATGAGTGTGTCATGCTTGTACAACCATGCCCATTAGAAGCTGTGCAAGGTCGTGCATACGGCCATCATCTGGGAGGTGCGAGCAGCTCGGGTTGCTTGCATATTGGCAAAGAGAAGGAAGATACTTGTGACGAGGCTAATACGGTACATGGAGGAGAGGGAGAATGGTCACACCATGGTGAGGGAACAAGACAAGCCGATGAAGGGGAGCATATAGAGTACATAGTGCACTAGATGGAGTGCAATGACCAGACGGCATGGGCTGAAGATGAAGCTGTACAGGAGGACGACGAGGATAGTTCGGATGAGGATGAAGCTCCTGTCCCGCAGGAATGGAACCGGTTCGATGCTGAGAGTGTTTATGCATATGACGAGCATGAATTACTGTGGGAGTATCATGGGACAGAGGTTCGGTTGCATTTGATGTTTGTTGATAAGGCATCGCTGTAGGATGCCATCAAGCTGTGGGCCCTTTCTATGCAGCAGACATTTTGGATCATGAAATCTAGTCAGGAGCAGTACACCATGAAGTGCAAGCATGCTGGTTGTCCTTGGAGGGTGCATGCACGTAGACCCAATATGAGACTCGTTGGATTGTGTCGAAGGAGGAGCTGCACTCTTGCATGCTCAGTAGTGTTTTGGCGAGGCATCGTAACCTAACATCCACCTTTATAGCCAATCTGATGTATGGAGAGACAGTGGAGAAGACATGGAGGCCACGCACATCATGGTGCTATCGAGAAGAAATTCAAGTACAAGATTAACTACACGAAGGCGTGGCGTGCGAAGCAAAAGGCGTTGGAAAAACGGTTCGGGTCTTTCGATGCGGCGTACGACAATCTTCCTCATATGCTTCAGGTATTGTAGAATAGGAACCCAGGCACATATATCGTTGTGAAGAACAAGCCTTCTACAAGGCCGCCAGGTTATGCGATGTTGCAGAGGGCCTTCATAGCATTTGGTGCGTGCATCGAAACATTCAGGCACATGCTGTCTGTGATCTTAGTTGATGGGATCTTTTTGACTGGCAAATATAAGGGACAGATCCTGACGGTCATAGGCGTTGACGGGAACAATCAAATATTGACGCTGGCCATTGCATTCATAGAAAGTGAGAATTATGAAAACTGGTTGTGGTTCCTTAGACATGTGAGAGTTGGAGTTGTTGGCGCTCGTCCTGGTGTGTGTGTGTGTGTGTGTAATCCATGATTGCCACGCTGACATTGTGAAGGCCCTAAGAAAACTTCTAGAAGACCCTGAGAAGCCCTTCCCTTAGCCGGATATGAGGAACAGATGGTACATTTGTCACCTAGGAGCAAACTTTTTCAAGTAGTTCCCAAAACAATAATTGATGAAGCTATTTAAGAGGCTTGTTATGTAAAACCAGTAGAGAAAATTTGATGCTTTGTGGGTGTTGTTGGACGAGCACAGCAGGAAGCACGTCGACAAGAGAAACAAGGGGCTAGTCATGCCTGGAGCGGCACAACCGGAATGCCTAGCAGCACTCGATGAGCCTAACCCAGCTGGTCCAAGGAGGAGTTCACGAAACATCAAGTGTTTCTCAGAGTGGATCGAGGGAGAACTATTGGAGAAGTGGTCGCTGTTGCACAATACAGACAACACAAGGTATTGCATAATGATGACTAACCTTACGGAGGTGTACAATTGGGTTCTCAGAGGCCTTCGTTCTCAGCCCCTCGTCGCCATCGTAGAAGATATTCTGCACAGCACAATCGGCTACTTCAGGGAGAGGCATGCGAATGCCGCACTTCAGCATCCAACCCACGAGCATTGTACTTGTCAAAAATTACGGTATACGTGGAGACGAAGGCACAGAAGGACCAATTGCACACGATGCACGTCATGAGCAATAGGGAGCATTGTTTTAACGTGGTACTCCATAATAGAGCCGGATTTGGGATGGCTCGTGCCCTTGTTACCAACGAGGTATGCCTTGGAGATCATGTAAATGAACCTAGCTGCATGTGCAACAAGCCAAAGCTGTTACATAAGCCATGCTCTCATGTCCTCGCTGCATGCGGGACCATGGGCATGGATCTTTTGAACTTCATGTTGGAGTACTTCTTCAAGGAGAAGGTGATGCATGCATGGTGTGGCGAGCTCAAGGGGTTCAGAGTTATGGGGAACTTCGTCACCTTGGATATTGCAGGGAGGACCTAGATTCTAGATGTTGACATGCTAAAGGGTGGGAATGGTCGACGACAGAGCCAGCGTATTAGAAATGATATGGACGAAACGCAAGTCGGAGCATCTGGTGTACGTTGCGGGCGATGCGGTCAGGAGGGGCACACAGCTAGATGATGCAACGTATGTGCTGATTAGTAGGCAAAGCGATATGGTTTCTACTACTAGTTATTGGAGACTACAAATAAATTTCCATCGTAAGTTATACTTTGTTAGTTAGCACTTTTGACGTGTGTAATGTCTTCCTTAATGTATCATACATTGCATGTATCATTTGTACAATTGCTATGTTACTTCCCCCTTTTCAGTAATCTAGTTGGTGTTGCGCTGGTAGCCTAGTATTGTTTTGTTTGTTTACTTGCAAGTTCTATTTACTGTTTCTTTATATGTGATATATTTTGGTTCCGTATAAATGCTAACTTCAATTCATTTTGTAGGAATGGCTTGTGATCTTCGCAGATCAGACTGGCCTTATGGCATGTTGGATGAGCATGTTGACTGGTTGCATCATATGCTTCCCGTCGTGTCCCTCCTACAGGGAGCACGGAGGAGCCAGCTAACTTGAAAGTGGTTTGGACATGCACACCTCGAGTCGCCTAAAAACTAGACCCCCGCTGGACAGCCAAGTGTGCACTCCGCCAGCATTGTACTATTGCCGTAAGTAGGTTCTCGCTGACCTTTACTTGCTTCACAGGCTACGGGATGCCGAGCTACTCTCTCCCGTCCGGATGATGCAGGCCACTAATGAGGATGGACCAGCCTTGCCCGTGGGTGGGAACGATGGTGCGGAGCGATCGCGACGCTTCCCGTTTGATCGTTCTCTGCTGACAGCTTTGGTGGACCGCTGACGGCCGAAGATGCACACTTTCCACCTCCCATTTAGGGAGATGACGCCTACTCTACAAGATGTGTCCCTTCTGCTTGGTCTTTTGATCACAGGAGTTGCTGCCTTCCTACCGGAGGCCCCAGTTGGGTGGAGCGCGGACCTGCTCACCAGATTTGAGAGGGTCCTTCCGCCTGGTGCCGCGGAGGAGTACTATGTCTTTCTGTCGGCTCAGATTCCTGGGCCGTCGTTGAGGTGGCTCTCACAGTTCTGGGTACGTGCCCTTTTTGTTCGATTCTATATGCTCTCATTTCCCTCATAGTACCACATGTGTGAGGCCCAACCATCTTTCTTATTTGCACTGTGCACTCACCAGCTATCTCCGATGCTAGCATGGAAAATGGGCATCTCTCATCTTAGCATACAACCTTCACCCTATCTCGATTGTTTCATATGTACTTGAAATCCCTGCTCTGCATGATGTGATAGCTCTTCAAGGCCATCCAAGACTATTTCACATCTTCAAAGCACATGCCCTCACAAAGATGGCTATAATCTAACATCTTCACCTTATCGAACCACATCCTAAGGCCGGTCAACCTCTTAGCCCTCCTCCTTTTGGTGACTGCAACAACCATTTGTGTGCCATCATCATCTTCACTGCCCAATGTAGTCCCATCATCACTCTCGTCATCGTCGAGCACATTGGAAAACCCCTCCCCACCGCTTGAGTAGTATTTTTTTCCAGTCGAGGACTCTTGTGTGGCTACCACTGCTTCCACAGTGCATGGCCCTACATGGTGTACTGGAACAAATAAGTCTTCAACATTTGTGTCTCCCTCGCAATGCTCTGCTGGGTCTTCCCTTTGTCTCTTCATCTCCTTGACCATCTCCTCCAAATATAACCTATCTTCCTCGTAGTCTATTTCGATCACATCATCGTCTTCCTCACCACTTGAAAACAGCATGGTGTGGCCACCTTCGTCTACCTCCTCAATGCTCTTACCCTTGTCCACTTTGTTACCACAACACAACCCATTATTCCTCTTCATGATGTATAGGTTCACGGTCTTCGTACTCTCTGCTGCCTCATCATGGCATTAACTCCTTCATCACTCTCGATGTTGACCAAGCTCTCCAATCCCCGGTCATCATTCTTGTTGTAGTACAATTAGTCATCTGCTGAATACCCCAGGGTGCCCATCACATCTAGCAAACTGAAATAACAGATGTCCTACTCCATCTTCCTTTGCAAAATCTGATTGCCCTAGGCAGCATCATCGCACATGAAATTCAGACTCCACACTTCATCATTTGTCCTACAAAATCATTCAAGGAGTACGTCAAAACAGAATTAAACAAGAAAAAATTTCCATTCACAACCATAAACCCTAAGAACAAATCATGCATCCGCCCTCACGATTCACCCCCATACCACCGCAATTTAAGTGAACGTCTCCTCAAATGGGTTGCTTCTAACCTGCTCTAGTTGATTCCGCTGCCAATCCAATTGGTTTGGGCTGCTGATCGACGTGATTCCCCGACCACACGCCCCAATTGTTCAGTCGCTCTTCCCCCATCCAGTTGTGCCACTCTGCTTGCACCGGCGTGCATCCAGTAGAGCGCCGCCCGGGGTACCCTCCAACGCCCCTATCCGCTGGTGCGTTGTCTTCCATCAGGAGTTGGTGGGGAGCGTGTGGGAAAAGTGGGGAGACCGCGCAACTCCTCGTCTGATCCCGCCTATTAGCCAAGTGCTATGTGAAAGAATAGGTCATGCGCCACACACCGGTCCTCCTAATGTTTTACAAAATAACTAGTGTTAAATCTAGTGTTATGTGATAGAAATTCTAAAAGTGATGTTTTTTGCTACTATGGCCTAAAATCTAATGGTTTCTAAAATTTACTCTAAAAATTATCCATTTGCCTAAACTAATGAGCCACCGGTTAGCTAGCCATGCATGCATGGACAACCAGAAGTAACATCCGAGACAACAGCCTCCTCAAATAGAGCGATCTCCTTTTCACGCGTTCCGAGGGAGATGAGTTGTTCAAGATGCTTCCTAATCCAACTTGGTATCAACTTACAAATATTTATAAAAATTGTACTCCCTATATATCCCATGTCGAGTGATATACTAGGACACTAGCACAATTAATTACTGATACGTCGAGCTTGTCAGCTCGATGATCAGTATGGCACCGTGTTGTGTGATTATACATGGTTTTATTCTCACTAAGTCACTAACTAGTAAAAACAAATGATAACCAGTTGTGCTTGTGCACAACTTTTTCAAAGAAAAAGACCACATAAACTATTACTATGCTTATAGCTTTTGCTTCTCAAATGATAACCAGCAATACTTCATCTTTCGAACTTTTAGCCCATTTGAGATCCTTGTATCGCCATGATAAGGCCCAAACGTTAACGGCCTGATCCAGCACTCAGCAAATGACCAGCCCATGCGTCGCAGGAAACATCTGTCCCGCATGTTTACATTGCTTTTGCTTCTGTCTACTGCTTAGAGTAGCCATAAGCTAATATAAACATCTGATTTTTTTTAAGTAGCTTCTTCATGCCTTTTACTCTTGTCTAACTATGAGGATAAAACAGGAGGTCACCGACGCGTCACGCACGTCACTCCTCTCGCTCCTATCTCACGTATACATCTCTCCATCATTTTTCCGATCATTTGCTTGCTCTTACTAAGAGACAATTATTTCAGCTACTACTATTCATTTTTGGCTAAAAGAGATCAGACATAGACAGTATGAGCACACACTCTCTCTCTTACATAAAGGAGGAAACGAAAACAATGAGGGGATAATGGAAGGAACATTCGTCCCACCCCAAACGACTTTAGCTCAAAAGCCAAAAGCCACTTAGAACATGTCGGCTTTTTAATTTTGGCTTTTTTGGTTTTTTATTTTCCCCTTTATTTCTTTACATTGTCTCAAAATATAGCAGTGTTTTATCAATTATTTTTTTTCTCTTTTTTGACTTAGAAAAAAGCTAATAACTATTATAGTGCAATTACCACTACAATACAATTATAACTAAAAATCTATAGCAAAAATCAAAAGACATGACCTTAAACCGATTGGAGCACTACCGTTATAGAACACCCTGCTGGAATTGAATCAAGAACAGTGCCGATTGGTCTGTGCAACATCAGTGTACAGTACGGAGGACTTCAAATCGCCCAAAGTGCTGAATCAAAACAACAGGTTTGGACAGTTTTGGCGGCTGATCAACTTGCCTGACGCGCCTACTAATGCCATTTATGATGAACTTTTGCGTTTGAAAGAGCACTGCTACGCGTAGAAGAGATATCTTTTTGGGCTCAAAATTGGTACGGGCTCCACCATCAATTGCGATTTAGGGACCTGCATGCAGTTAAGAGTCGACACCAACGATTGCCCATTTTTTATTTTGATTTCTCTGAAAACCAAAATAAATATAATAGTTTTTAAAATAGATTTTTTAAATGGCTTTTTGAGCTTAAAATTGTGCATGTGATCTGCGTTGGTGTCTCCACCGTTTACTGTCGTATCAAAAATACAAATAAAACTATCAACCATAGCTAAAAGCTATTAACCACAACCTAAAAAACATATCTAAGATGTTCTAATTAACAAACTTTTTGTACGCGCAACCGTTGGTAGTCCGGTGAGGTATCTACTGACGTTTCAAACCCCATCGTGCAGCTTGCCCGATGTAGACTAGGGTTCAAGGCCCCGCTCGTTTAGACTTAAGGCTTCATACTTATGTTTCATTATTTCTAAATTTTATCTTTTTTTTGACTTTTTAGATTTTTTTATCTTTTTTGCTTGTTCTTTTTTCCTGTATTTGTTTGCATTATATGTGTTGGGCTAACCCTTTTTTTATTTTTAAATTTGTTAAATTTAATTATACCAAATAAACCACCATCAGCTACAGTGCAATTTCAGCAAGTTACAATAAAAATTCAGTTATAAATCACAAAAATTCAGCTCAACCAAGCACCATCAAAATCCCACCATGCGCGTTCCGTGTTACCGCAAACGTTGTCATACAAAAATGCATTGTATGCTCTTCTATCTTTCTCCACGCGACCCGTTTTCTATAAAATAAAACTGCTGTGACTGAGCTTCTCTCTACATGCAACTCGACTTGATTGGAAATGGAAACCATCCACATCCACCTCTGCAACTGCATTGTCCGGGCAGTGACCGATGCAAATCATGTGATATGGGCAGTGGATTGCAAGGTGGCACCAGGCAGCAGTGTCACTGGAATAGCCGCACATTCAGACACTCGAGATGAGATGATCCATCTGCCATCTGGTAATTGGTCCCCTGCACTTTGTTGGGCCTGGCCGTTTCTTTAGACCTGTTCATCTCTAGCTTTGTGTTCCCAATTGATTGGCAATATTGAAAGCAACCTGTTCTTCTGCGTCATCTTGTGGTACACAGCCGTGGCACCTGGAAGTCCATGAACAACTATTTCCCGATTTGGTTGAGATGTTGACAGTTGTGTTAGGACTAGCTAGCTTAATTGAAGATGGGCATCTTCTTTTGGTCTGCGGTTTGTAATTTATAGCTGTAGCTTATGGTATTTAGGCTATTCGTGAGAGAGAATATGGAGTAATAAAAACTCACGTGCGATTTTACCCGATATAAATAAAGTTATACAGTGTGTACTGTAATTAACTTATAGATCTCACCTTTAAAAGATACTCTATTTAAAAACTAGTTACTGTAGAAAAGCTAAAAAATAATTTTTAGCAGTTGGGAAGAAAAAGCCCGATATGTGATCGGTGGTAATAATGTCATAAAGAAGAAAGTGATGACTTAATAGAGAGTTAGAACCGATCGAGTTCTTGTGTTCTTTATTGAGTACTAAAAGTTTCGCTTGACTTGCGTCATTAGTGCTAGGAGTTTAGGTATGGGAGCAGTGTTCTAGGAGTTTAGGTATGGGAGTAGTGTTGGATTAGGAGGTGCATGCCATGGTGGCCTAGTTCTTAGTCTAGGAACAGGGTGTCACCTGTGACTCTGTGAAGATGGTCTGATGGATTGATTGGACCTTTCATGGGATACAAGAAAAGAACTGTTTTTCAGTGTGATATGGGACACATGCAAATAAACCACTTTTTTTTCTGAAATGTTGTACAGTAGTATTTCATTTGGAAAAAGAGTACGTCTAGTTAATTGAAATCAAGCATGTTTCGCAGATAATTGTAATGGCTTCTGTTAGTTAAACTTCACTATGCTTAAACCTATTCATATTAGCTGCATTCGATATCTGTTGACTGAAAATAAATAGTAATGATAGAAAGAAACAGTTTTTTTATAAGAAAGTCGCGAGAGATGAGGAAAGCGAGGGAGAGATACATATGCAAGAGGAGTGAGGTATGTGATGACTTCCTACATTGTCCTCAGAGCAAGATGAAAGCGAGAGAAGTAGGGAAGCTAGAAAGTCAGATTATGAACATGCCCTTAATTGATTTAAGGTGACCAAACGCGTTGGCCTTTTGGGATATTGTTCTCTCTTCACTTGTGAGCAAGGCCAATGGGATCACACGATAGAAAGCAAAATGATCTGGCTCCTGATCTAGCGATGTGCATTATATGTCCGATGCTCAATTATACACCAGCTAGCTGGTGCCTACTCTTGGACTGAACAAATAATTGATCGATATAATAGATTCCATACAATTTCCTCGTATGACAGCGCGCCCACATACACACATGGTGTGCTCCCATACTGTTCTATCATGCAGGAGTAGCAGCTATGTCAACAATGATATACTTTTGTGCCCTTAAAAAAGTACAAATAGTGTAGCAGCGTAGTTTCAGCCCATTGTGTACTTGCTTCCAAATTGGTGCACATTGGTGTTGCTAATATGTTATGCTTTAGTGGAAAAGACTTGTATACAGAGTAGTACATTGTTGGGAGAGTGGCTCTCACCTTTGCACATTCAATCAGCTAGGCCAAATGGCCCATTAAAATATGTAAAAGGATATTTGTATCCTAGTATTATTAGTCATAGCAAGGATATTCTTGTAATTCGGTCTTAATGTTATATATATACACACACACGGCAGCACTATTCTGTGCCTGCGCGTTCTGTGCGCGTAGTTTTGTGCCTCGAAAAGTTATCACCGGATGTGGAAAAAGTTATCACCGGCTGTGAGAAAAGTTACCACCGGCTTTGTACTGTAAGCGTTCAGCGGTAACTTTATTCGCTATCGATGGTAATTTTATTCAAAAACATCAGTAACTTTCCGGCACTGTGAATATTTGGCAATAACTTCATTCTGAACTAGTGGTAACTTCATTTACAAACATCAGTAACTTCCCCGCGTATTTTATACCTGCGTGCTAATTAGTAATTCTCTCTCTATATGTATGTATGTATAGCCTTGAGGGAAAGAAGAACCAAGACACATCTAATTTCATTATTCATCTCCATTTCTAGTATATGTAAGGCTTTGGATAGCCTCTAGTGGACTTCCTGTAGCTTTTTTGTCGGTTTTTTTTCTCGTATTCGTTTGCGTTGTCCGTGATGAGTTAGCATGTTTTTTTCTATTTTTAAATTTTTTAAAATTTAATTACGCCAAATAAGCCATCTTCAGTTACAGTGTAATTTCAGCCATAAAATCATAGCTTTTCAGTCCAACTGAGCGGGGTTATAATTGCAAAGTGCTTTAGAATTGATGGATCATTTATACTGCACGACGTACAAAAACGTACTCCTTGATCGTATCTAGTTGGCAGTTTCTTGGCTGTTCTTGTTGGCAGTAGTACCATTTGTACCGAGATATGATTATAAGATAAATTAACAAGCCTTCCGTAAATTATGAGAAAAATAAATACAGTAAAGTTACTGTACTACTAGATGCACGGTGTCTGAACCGTGCAGCATTGACATGTATGGTTTCTTCTCCCAGTTTTTGGTCTCCAGTTTGAACTTGTTCATCCCGCTAGATCCCTAATCCTTTTACATGCTTGAACTTGAAGAAAAGCCCTAAAATGCCCCTTTTCATCATTACCTTGGTCAACATCTGTGTCATCTTCACCCGGAAAAGGGCAGGACCGCAGGAGAGAATCAAATCATCAATGCTCCACCCAGTTGCCAGTCTGCCACGTCTGCTATGCAACATGTGTTAGTGTGTGTGTGAACTGTAGAGAGAGAGAGAAACAGAAGGTTTTAAAATTTTTGTTTCTGTGCGGGGTGAGAGCTGACAGGGCATGTTCTTTTTGACTGTGGTTTGTGGTTTTTAGTTGTGGCTTGTAGCTTTTGAGCTATTTGTGCGAGAGATTACAAAGTAACATAAACTTACGTGCGATTTTTGGCGATATAAATGAAATCGGTAAAGTATGTACTACAATTAACTAGTAGACCTTATCTTAAAAAGATATTATATTTAAAAATTAGTTACTATAGAAAAATTAAAAAACAGCTTTTAAAAGCTGAAAAGATAAGAGCCGCTAGCATTTGATTTGAATGCAAGGGCAGACAGAGCGCAGTGATGTTGTAGTACTGCAGTTGGACTGGTCTTTCCCTCTAGGGTCCAGGTTTCTAGGCCAAACAAGGTGAGGCCAAGCCATGCCTGGCCCCACCCCCCAGTCCCCCACCAGCATCTCATGTCCTCTTCTAGTCTACCCCTGCAAGATCTCCTCCCTGTCTAATCTATCTAGTGGAGTTACAAGTAGTACATGGCCTGCTGTCCCATTGGTAATTAGGGTTTTTACTTTTACCAAGGGCATTGCATTGCATTAGTTAATTAGTACTGTGGTTATATCTAAGCTTTGGGCACTGTAAAATAAACAGTGGGGGCACCACCCAGAGCACATAAAACAAGGGCTTAGGCAGTCAGATGCCATTATTCAATGGTCCAACCCACCCTAATCCACGCCCAACCCCCGCTTTCTAAGCACTGTTCCAAAGGAGAACCACGCTTGCTTTGCTGCATCTAGGGCTGTACATGGTAAAAGCTCTCATCAGTACTGAGCTTTTGCAGATGTTGTGATGTTGGAATTGGACGGACAGGATGATGCTTTCGGCATGAAGCCAGCTTTGGCATTGCTGCATTTGGGCTTTCTGTTGTTGGGTGGGTTGGCCTTGCTTGCTGCTGCTCGCCCCATTGGAAATGGTGCTGGTCTTCTTGCAGCTGTGTGGCACTGCACTAGCAGTCTAGCACTAAGGGCATCTGTAGTGTATGAAAAGAGGAGGTCTTAAGCCACCTTAAGGTTAACCTTATACATTACAGGGGTGACCTTAAGCAGACTCTAAGCAAAAAAAGCTTAAGGCTGGTCCTCAAGCTAAAGACCTGGCCATAAGCATTAAAATACAATTTTTCTTTATCTGCCATGTGGGACCGTCTTAAGACCCTTTGGGTTATATACACTATGGAGTTGGTCTTAAGGTTTAGATGGGACCCACCTTAAGACCCTTTGGGTTATATACACTACAGATGCCCTAAGAGTAGTAGCTTCACATTAGGACTTTGATGTCACATTTGGGACCTGATTGGTTCATGACCAGAAGTTGCCTAGTCACAAGTTAAACGTACCACAGTTTTTAGATAGCTGTTTGGTTCACTGACGTAACTGTGGCATGCCACATTTTTTAGCACCCGGCCCCACACGTCATAGACTCAGTTTCTTGCCAAACTTTGCTACAAGTGTGGCTTCGATTTTGTTAGCCACACTTTCTGTGGCAGCCACATATTACCTAAGCTTAGGCATGGCAAACTTAGGCACCAACCAAACATGCCCTTGGTTTCGAATTTTTTGTAGGTGTATTTTCAGTGTGTTCAGTTAGATTTATTTTCTATGTCTTATAGCTGAATTTTTACTGTAGCTAGCTAAAATTACACTATAATTGATAATGGCTTATTTGACATAATTAAATTTTAAAAATAGAAAAAGGGTTAGCCCAGCACGTATAATGTAAATGAATACATGAAAAAAGAACCGGCAAAAAAGCTAAAAAAATCCGAAAAAGATGAAATTTAGAAATAGTGAAAAATAAGCTAGAAATCAGAAGTCTAAACCCAAACAAACGGAGCCTTAAACTGAAGCTATACTTGCTTGACATGAATGGGCCTCCACCTTAGATGCCGCTTATTTGGGCTGAAAAAGTGGTTTATACCTGAAATTTTACCATAACTGGTTGAAATTATACTGCAATTGATGGTGATTTATTTGATATAATTAAATTTTAAAAAATAAAAAAAAATAAAAAAATAAGTTAGCTCATCACGAATAATACAAACGAATATAAAAAACAAACAAAAAAACTAAAAAACAGAAAATAAAATAATAAATAGTGAAAAATAAATCATAAACGAAAAGCTCAAGATAAATCGGGCAAGACCTTAATTTGCACGTAGGACAACACAGCAGGGAGGAGATAGTTATACCCATCCCATTCAATGGCTTGAGTGGGAAAGGTAGGCCACTTTTAAAATCCAAATCCTAGGTTCTTCCATTTTTGGTTCTTGAGGCCTCAGCAACAGCAAGTGATCCTGAAGAGAGAGAGAAAATCATCCCCAGTTTTTGCTGTGGCATTGGATTCTTGAAGGATACCTTATCAGTAAGATTTTTTTTCCTGACCTGTTTCTTGAAACTTCCTTTTTCTTTACACTTCTTTGGATGGAATCAAGTGCATAATCTGCAGATTGTTGCAGGTCATTGCAGTAATTTTTTGGGTTATTTTTCTGAATGAGATGTGAGGATATGCTTTCTTTTCTCGATTCTAATAAAAATCTGTTCCTTTTATTCCCCTTTTGTTCAATCTTTGATAGGGAAAATGAGGAGCACCAGATCATGCAGCGCTTTACAGCAAACTTGCCAAGTTTTGTGATTTGCTAGCCATGGAGGAAGAACAAAAAGCTCCGAGCTTTCCTGATGTGCCCGAGGATATTCCCATTGCCACCAAGCCCCTCACCATCAGGACCAATGCCGGATGCAGCATCAGCTCCGACAGGTCCAACCCCATCTCGCCGGCCATCTCCATCACGCCGCACCTCTACTCGCCGTCGCCGCCGTCCTCCGCGTTCGTGTCGGCGCTGCAGTCCCCGTACATTTCACCTCGAGTCGTTGAGCCGCCGGCGCCGGCGCAACCGCAGCCGCAGCTGCATCAAGAAAGCAAGGGCACCAGTATCGCCACCACTGCGGCGCCGTCGTCGGCGTCCCGCTGCAACGGGTCCCACTCGGAGGACACCGACCCGCCGAGCTCGTCCCGCACGCCCCCGTCGGAGCGCTACGACTCCAGCGGCATTGACCCGGCCAAGATTTCCGACGGCGGCGGCGGCTGCGTCGGCGTTCTGCCACGCGTGTCGTTCTCATTCCCCGTGCCGAGGGTGTCCTTCACCCGGGGTTCCGTGGCGTCGCCGTCGTCCAACGCCAAGCTTCGGAGCTGCGACGTGTACATTGGCTACCACGGCAACGGCAGCCTCGGCAGGTTTTGCAAGTGGCTCAAGTCAGAGCTCGAGCTGCAGGGCATTGCTTCCTTCGTCGCCGACCGGGCAAAGTACTCCGACACGCAGAGCCATGAGATTGCCGACCGGATTATTTGCTCCGTGGCATTCGGCGTTGTGGTCGTCACCATGTCAAGCTTCCTCAATCCGCTCAGCCTTGAGGAGATCAGATTCTTTGCTCAGAAGAAGAACCTGGTGCCTATATTGTTCGACACTGAGCCATCGGAGATCGCCGTGCAGTTTGATGGTAAATTGGAGGATAAGGAGGGGAAGGAAGCTTTTGAAGGGCTCATGCGGTGCCACGAGTTCAAGCTCGAGGCGAATGAGAGCAACTGGAGAAGCTGCGTGTCGAAGACGGTCACATTGCTGCGGTCCAAGCTTGGCCGCAAGAACATTGTTGAGAAGGAGAGTGAGGGATCTGAATGCCTGCCTTTTCCACGCAACCGGCACTTTGTGGGAAGGGAGAAGGAGCTGAGTGAAATCGAGGGAATGTTCTTCAGATCCAAAGTGGATATCCAAGAAGTGGATTGCCCAAGGGGTTCCAGTACAAATGACAGATCTAGTGGTGTGTCTGATGGGTTTGCCGATGAAGAGAGTGACACAGTGAGGACATCTAATGCCAGGTACATCAGTTCGGAAATGCGCAAGTGCAAGGAGCCGACATTGGAGGCCTGGATCGATCCAGTGATTGAGCTGTCAGGTAAAGGGAGAAGCCTTCAGAAGCAGAGATCAAAGCACAGGAGATCAAGGTTTCGGTGCAACAGCAAGGACCACGGCGGTGCCAGTCTGGTCTGCATCAATGGCTCTTCAGGTATTGGCAAGACTGAACTGGCATTGGAGTTTGCATACCGGTATTCACAGCGGTATAAGATGGTGCTGTGGATTGGAGGCGAAGCTCGGTATTTGAGGCAGAACATACTCAGTTTATCCATGAGTTTGGGATTAGATATCAGTGCTGAGGCCGAGAAGGAGAGGGGTAGGATCAGGAGCTTTGAGGAGCAGGAGTTTGATGCATTTCAGAGGGTGAAGAGGGAACTGTTCCGTGATGTGCCTTACTTGCTTGTCATTGATAACCTTGAGAGTGAGAGGGATTGGTGGGAAGGTAAGGACCTCCATGACTTCATCCCTAGGAACACCGGAGCAACAAATGTCATTGTGACCACACGTTTGCCACGCGTGATGAACCTTGAACTGATGCAGCTGCCACAGCTCTCGTACATTGATGCGATGGTCTTGATAAAGGGGAAGAGCAAGAATGACTATCCACCTGAGGAAACAGAAGTTCTCAGGAAGTTTGACGAGCGGTTGGGCAGGCTGAGCTTTGGCCTGTGGGTCATCGGTTCACTGCTGTCTGAGCTCATGATTGCCCCTTCCACTCTGTTTGAGGCTGTTGACAGAGTATTGTTGAACGAGAATTTGTTCCCCCTTGGTGCCAATGACGATGGCTTCTGCCGTAACAATTCTTTCCTAATAAAGGTCCTGGTATTTTGTTTTGCATTGATGGACCGAGCTAAAGGAGGAAGCCTTACCTCGAAGATGATCATTGCCGGTTCTTGGTTAGCTCCTGCTCCTGTGTCTTCTACACTGTTGGCTGCAACAGCGAGCAAGCTACCAATGAAAGGCAGCATTCACCTGTTGGGTGAATCCCTCAGGACTGCATTTCTATGTGGCACACATTGCTTTCTCGCTCCGCATGGCCGAAAAGCCGAGGTGGAGTCGGCGCTCTTACTTGTTAAGCTCGGGTTGGCAAGAAAGGCAACTCGACATCCTGGTTGCTGGATCCAATTCCACCCGATCACACAGCTCTTCGGCAAGATCAGGGGAGGCTTGGCACCGACCACCGCAGCAGTGAATGGAGTAATGAGGGCTGGGAATCCCTCAGTGTACTCGGACCACCTCTGGGCTAGTGCATTCCTTGTGCTTGGTTTCAAGTCTGAGCCACCTGCTGTTCAGCTTATGGCGGTCGACATGTTGCTCTTCATAAGGAAGACAGCGCTTCCCCTGGCGATTGAGTCCTTCATGACGTTCTCACGGTGTGGTTCGGCTTTAGAGCTGCTCAAGGTGTGCACCAACGTCCTTGAGGAGGTGGAGAAGTCTTATGCATCACGAATGCAGGACTGGAACCGTGGATCGTTATGCTGGAGGAAGAAGCTGCAACCGAACCACCGTGTCGACGAGTTCGTCTGGCAGGAGGTGACGCTGCTTAAGGCGACATTGCTTGAGACAAGGGCGAAGCTGCTGCTCCGAGGCGGGCTGTTCGACACTGGTGAAGAGTTGTGCAGGACCTGCATTAGCATCCGGACGGTCATGCTTGGCCATGCCCATGCCCAGACACTGGCTGCTCAGGAGACATTGGCAAAGCTGGTCAGATACAGGAGTAAGATATGAGACGATATCGATAACCCTTGTGAGTTGTTGTAATGCGCATTCCTTTGTTACTGTATTATAAAAAAAAAGGTGCTAGACCATGTGGTTTGGTCGTAAATTTAGTGGTGATGAATAATTGATATTTGTGTTATATTGAAATTTGCGTTTGTGAAAGATATGGTCGATACGCTATTGTCATTAGAGTCTTCAGGATAGTGAACGATCACGGCAGACGAGCGAAGTCGAACAACCATGGCAGACGAGCAAGGTTAAACGACCACGATAGATGAACAAGGCACAACGACCACGACAGTTGGCCATGGTAGGTCGACCATGGCAGATCGACCACGGCAGAATGACCATGACAGGTAATTGTAGGCTTTGACCTCGAACAGTGAATCGGTCGTATGCTAAAGGGAACCAGTCAGAGCTACAGTGTACTAATCGTATTCTATAGGGAACCGGTCGTATGCAACAATGAACCAATCGTGAGCTATAGTAACCAGTCGATGGTCGTAGTTACAATACTTTGTCGTAGTCGTAGACTTCACGGTCGATGCTCGTAGACTTTGAGTGTTTCAATTCTGGTAATCTTTGAGTACCTCGAATACTCGTGTCTGATGGGCCAGTGGTCTGACCGGCTTATGCATAGCGGTCAGACTGGTCTTACTGGGTGATCGTTGCTACAGTACCTTGTTGGTACTCGGTAGTTGGTGGTCATTGCTACAGTACCTAGTTGATACTCGACGATTAGTGGTCAATGGTACAGTGACTGGTTGATGGTTGGTAGTCGTAGACTAGGAGTGCTACAATGTTTGTGATTTGCGAGCGTTCTGAGTGGTGGTAATTCCTGAGTACTTATGATTTTTGAGTACTCGTTGAGCCAGCGGTCTGACCGGCCTATGCATGGTGGTCATACCGGTCGTATTGAGTGGTCTGAGATTGATTTCTGGAAAGCGTGGTCGTGGATGACTTGGTTCGTGTTTATGGATGGTTGAGTGTGGTTTGCATGTGTGTGGACTAATATCGGTCAAGTTAGAAAGAACTTGTGTCGGAAGAAAATTCTTTGGTCTTTGTATGTGCAGGTTGGCGTGGAGGTAGTCATGGTCGGTGACGAGGAGGACCGAGAATAGGATGGGGAAATCTAAAGTTCAGGAGGTCGAGAATGTCACGAAGTGATCGGGCTCACACTGGAGCACGTGAAGATTAAAGGTGGTGATGCATGGAGAAGCTATGGGAGGTGTGTTCCTAGAGGCTTCGACACGTGAGGTGGATGCTGCTTGGAGAAGTTACGGGAGGTGCGGTCCTGGAGGTTTCGACACATGGGGTTGATGTGTGATGAAGATATAGGAGGTGCGATCCTTGAGGTTTTGTCACGTAATGAGATTAGAGAAGTTATGGAATGAGTCTGTAACGTGAAAGGTTTAGAGATATTGAAAAACTCGTGTTTAGAAGGATTTTGAGTCCCTTGATTTTTGAAACGGATAGAGATTGATTTAGAGGTTATGAAAAACTCGTGTTTGGAAGGGTTTCGGGTCTCTTGATTTTCGGAAGAGATAAGATTTCGTGTCCATGTTTGATGAGGACACGTTTAGGGCGTTAGCCTATAAAAGCAGGGACATGCTAAGAGTTAACGTGTGGTTTTCGTAGGGCTTTCAGGGAGAAAGCTTTTAGAGGTTTTTGAGGGCTTTCGTAGGGAAAGCTTTGAGGGGTGTCGTGAGGGCACTTTGTAGCCACAAGACATGATTTAGGAATATCCATTTCGAGAAATTTAGTCAACACTGACGATGTGTTCTTCCAGGTGTTGTCGTCGACTCGTTTTTGTCCCGAACTGGTCGTGGCATCATTGTATCTTCCTGTCAACTTCACTTTCCTCGATAGCGTGCTGAGTCGACCACTAGATCGATTGTCAACAACATCGGCAGGCAGAGCCGATCGACCACGGTCAACTTGGAGGTGTCGACCACGCTGAGCAGTTGAGCACCAAATGGTTGAAACATTCATCGAGAATGTGTAAAGGGGTCAAGCGAGCGGTCAAGTTCCTTGCAGTCAAAATTTACATATGGTAAGTTAAGTTGATTGTCGTCTGGTTTGAGATTTTTTTCATGTACTAAAAAGCGGAGGCAACCATTCACCCCCTCTGATTGCGGTATACGATCGTACGAAAGGGCTTCCAGAAGTTTTCTTCACTCAGTATTTCTGAATCTGTGATGTCAGCCGCTATAATAGCCAATCCTAATGATGCCACATGTATAGCTTACGGTTCAGTTGCTATTTCATAAAACTTTTATTATCTTATTAATGTTGAGTTTCTGTTATAAAACATACGACAAAAATAAACAATAAAAAAATAGAGATACGGATTTAACGTGAAAAATCCTTATGGGAAAAACATGAACACATAAAGGCGGAATTTATTATATGATGAGATATTATAATGAAGCGTTTATTCTTCCTATGGACCACTAGGGTACATATATAGAGTAAGGCAAATGAATCTTACATGGAGAGGAAACTAAATCAGAGTTGGTTGCTACAGATTGACACCACGAATTATATAGTTTGCCTATGGCTCTAGCACCGGTCATGCCACATCTTGTATAAGACAATGTAGTGTCCTGTATAGACACAGTACAAATTTGAATCAAACTTCAACAGTTTCCTAGATGAAAATTTCAGAGATGAAAATGGCTTCTTTTCACCATCAAGGGAATGGCTTTGGTGAACAGAGAACGATGTTCAGTAATGTAGCTAGTTTGTCATATGAAGCTTGGTGACTTGAAGCTGTTAAAAAGTGCTTCATGCTTTCTCCGAAAGAACCTGCACTCAAGCTAATCTGTATTCCGGTTATATGCTTTGTGTTTGTATAAATCTTCTTGCTAAGAGTGAACAGTTAGTTTGTATGAACTATGAACAGGCTTGTTGCCTGATGCAACTGTGGTGTTGCTGCCCAGCTTTTGAGAGATTGTCAGGGAAAACGGTAACGTCTGACGATCAATTCCGAGGTCTTTTTCAGTGTGACATTTCACCGAACAGTTCTTTTCCTGGAAAGCATAGTTTTGACTGAAAGAAAGTGGTAACAGCTGCTGCTGTTTTCTTTGTTCAAAGGGTTCTTTATGCTTGCTCTGCAAGTGCAAACTCTGCTTTTGTTTAACTTTTAATTAATCCAATGAAAAGAGAAGAAAAGAATCTTTCTATGGTTCCTACTCTGTGAGCTTGGTTTAAAGGGACAGGACGACATGTTGGCTTGCTTCTTTACTTGTCGTCTCGTCGCAGAAAGACTACGCATTTTCATCTCGACAATGACATGTCGTTATGTGGACTAGTGGCATGCACGCACCTTGGCGATACTAACATAAATCACAGAAGTGATAAAGCCAGGATATACTATATCAGTATAAGACAGATCATCTATAACTGATTAACTTACAGTATAGCACTAGTTCATAAGATATATGAGTAGTTATATTACAGAAAGGGTTGTCCACATCTTGAGTCTAAGTTGTCACCACCTTACTTTTTCTAGCATGCATATCTCCAGGACGATGGAAGCATATGTCGGCTTTGCAATGATTGGTCTAGTAGTTAAACCAATGTGCAGTAGAGGTTATCACTTTAGATCAAAATTCAGTGCCATTAGATGAAAATGAACAGACCGGTTTGTTGGTTACACATATGGATGTGTGTCCCAGAGAACCAGGTGTGACTAACGATGATAATATAGTTTTCCGCATCTTTATCTACTGGAATTGCATGACAGTAATGTTGCTATTAATCTTGAAAGGTTTAATGCTAGAGATAAAATATGTAGTTTAGTTTTCATAAAGGATGATGGAAAATATATAACATGCTAAAATTAAAGGATAATGGAAAAGATTGTTTGGGCTTCGGGCCTATGCAATGCACTGTCACAGAACTCTTTCTCAATGCTTAATGCATAAAAAGAATGTTGTAGAGTGGTTCCTAAAGAAGGTTCATCAATGAAACAGAGGCAATGGCAATGCATGGCGACAGAGAATCCAAAAGAGTGAAAATGGCACGAGTGAATGCATGCAATCAACCAATCTCACATTATTGCAAGAACTCGTTAGATCCATTACAAATGCTTGAATTGCTACAGAGTAAAAGCTAGTATTTAGTTTGTAGAAAGCGTAACACTCCCAAAAATGATAAATATACTATGTAGTTTGACCATGAAATGTTCTAGGTAGTAAGAGAAAAGTTCGTAATGTCATAGCATCCGTATTCTTTTGAAACCTCGTTATAAATAGCCTAGAGTCCACACAAGCTGGCTAATAATTAAACATATGTTGGATCATATGGTATGGATTGCAAGATCTTCATCCAAAATAAAGAAAGAAAACCTATCTATTACATGTTTCCTAGTTTCACAATGGGAAATAGCCTAGATAATCTAAATTCACTTAGCCACATGGCATTAAAGCTCTTAGTATTTAAGTGTCATTTAAAATTAGCAAGTACTCGTATAAGGCTTTTAACAAAACAATCACAAACATAGGATATTAAAAAAATGGAATGTAGTTGACAAACTTACCCTAGAATTAACAATTTGAATATGAAATTAGGGAATTCTGAGGCATGACTGGCAGATAAAAGCTTCCAACCTACTATTAGCCTCAAACCATCTTTCAATTTGGTACGTAATCCATATGCTACTCGGGTCAGCTAAGGACATAACTATGTTATCTTTGCAATGGAAAATGCACCATCACTTAAATTATAGAGAAATATAAAGGGATACATCATACACAACACAAAAAGGTATAGACTGCACATACATGATATGTTCATCGGAACAAATGGCTTTATTTGCAACTGCAGAAATTGTCTAGCCATAAAAAACCCTGCAACAACAATCTGAGCAAAATTTTATATTACACATATGTAGAAAGCAATGGAGGAACTAAAAAAACTAATTCACAATGTCTAGCAAGACTTTTTAAAGCAAAACTGCAACCTAGGTGATAGGACCATCTCGATGTGCTAACTTTAAGCCACAACCAATCATTACATGATATATTACAAATCAAAATCATGCATAGCAACAATGAGTTCAGGAATCCCATGTGCAAATTAAACTATGGACCACCTACATACCAAATAAATGAAATGTTCCCCTGAAATTCTATAGCAAGTAATGATTTGACATCACCAAGATCTAAAACCTGTCGAGTAAAGTGAGACTTTTCATTTTAGAGGTGCTTATCTAAAGTTGAAGAGGAGACCCTCGTATTAATTGAAGCCCTAAAGAATCTAGGAGAGAAAAATCAAGAGGAAGAGTGATAAGACAGAGATCATATAGGTAAGACATGGATGACCGAAGATCCCACGAGTTCGTGGTGACACAATTGATGGCGTGGACAGCGCGACATGGTGAAGCCGTAGCAGTGATGAGAGGTCACCATGACAGTGGATCTAGCACAACACGACATGAAGGCAAACCCACAAGGCAGACTGAGGAGGGCGTGACGCTAAAGTGGTATGGGGAGGACGCGGAAATGCGAACAGGAGGCGACGGCGACGGTGCAAGGATGAGGAAGAGGAGGCAGGCACGATGGTGGCACAGGGAGATGTGGAGGCAGAGGTTTAGTGGGGAGGAGGCCGCGGTGGCGTGTTGCAGGGAGGAGGAGCCCGTGATGACAACATCACGAGGAGGCGAGGATGCGGAGGCACCACAGGGTGGGAGAGGGCGACAGCGAAGGTGGGGAGCGGAGAGGAGGAGAGGGAGGCAACGGCAGTCTTACCGTGCGGCGTGCAGGGAGAGGAGGCGAGGACTGAGGAGAGGCGACGACAACGGGTGTAAGAAAGAAGTGTAGACGTGTTTTATTTTATCTAGTTAAGAAACCATCTAGTCATTCGATCCTGATCGAACGGCCAACAAAAAAACACGTGACGCATCCACCCTGGCCTTCGGGGCTTTCCGCCTCCTTTGACACGGGGAGGATTTGCCACCGTTATTTCCAGTGTGCGTAGACAACTTTTTGTCTTATCAATTTCACTCAAGTCTTCTCAAAAAAAAAAAAATTTCACTCAAGTCAACGGGCCTTTGATTTATGGCAACCTGCCCAACTCAAGTCAATAGGCCGGTCCGGCCCGGCCCACCTTGCCGTCACACCCGCGGTGGAACGCCTATATATGCAAATACGCGCGTGCTTCCCTTTCATCCCCTCCCCTCCCCGCCTCGGCATTGCCAACCGTCGACGAGATCGACGCGGCAAATTCCCCAGATCCTCCGCGAGCTCCCGAGCCTGAAGCCCTGGTTTTCATGCGATTGCGTTGAGCTCGCGCTCCTGCTCTCCATGGCAGCGAGCGACCTCGAGCCGCTGCGCTCCGGCGCGGCCGCGCTGCCGTCGTCCTCCGACCCGGACTCGCCGTCGACACCCCAGCGGAACCGCGTGCGCGAGCTGCTGCGGAAACTGGACCACCGGCTGTCCAGCCGGGGGCGGCACCACCTCGCGGAGGGCGGCTCCGCGGCCCCGGCGGCGGCGGAGGGAGGGGAGGCAGGCGCGGCGAGGCGCGAGGAGGACAGCGACGAACTCGGGGACGGCGCGCCGCCCGAGTGGGCGCTGCTGCTCGTCGGGTGCCTCCTCGGGCTCGCCACCGGCATCTGCGTCGCCGCGTTTAACCGCGGGGTAAGTAAGAGATCTGCGTGGAGGAAGTTGCGTTTTCTTATAGTTCTCTTATCTGATGCGTTTGGGAAAACATGATCTTCCTGGATATCTGGAGGTTAGCCAAATACATGGTTTGGATGTAATTTACTCTGATTTCTCTTTTAAGCTGATTGCTTTCGTGAATCTGTTGCGATTAGATAGGAGATTGGTGGTTGGGGGATTTCTAGTGAACACTTGGGTTTTCAATGCGAAGGTACAATATCATGTATTGTACGACACTGCTGTATGAAATGACACAGATTTGGAGGAACTTGATCATCTGTGGGAGAAGTGGATGTTCATGCAAAATTTGTGGGCCGTTCAGGGTGTTACGTCGGAGATGTTAACGTCTAGTTTGGTTTTCTTATGTGAAATTTGATGCTACGGGGATAGCTGGTACAAGCTTGGTCTCTGTTTCTTAGGAGTGTTTGTGTTAGTGCATGACTTCCGATGCTATGAACTATGAAGTGAGCAGGTAGTCTTGTGCGGTATTGTAGTCTGCTGAGTGATGATGTTGCCAGTTTGATAAGATTTTGTGCTATTTAGTGTCTTCGTGCCAGTGATTTTGGTCAACTGTTTGTGTTCTCTGTGTACTCTTTTATGATATGGATTGCTCTGATAGAAGCCTGCCTGAGTTATATGATCAGGTAGAGACCTGGTTGAGTTTTACCAAACCATGCGAAAAGGTGGCTCCTTGTGATTAATTTATTATGAATTTGGATGTTTTACCAGTGTGGATCATTGTTTGAGTGGTTCTAGTTATTCTAATCCTCATTGGTAGAGTGACTGCAGCTAATCTAACCCTCATTGTTAGACTGATTTTAGTTAATCTAATCCTCATTGTTAGTGACTAGTAGATTCTCTGGTGTAATTTGTACCTGCTGTAAGTTGCGTTGGAGAGATTTGGAGTAATGGATGTGGTAGCTTGAGGAGATTCTGGTGTTATTTCGGGTGTCATAATTGGCAATCTCTATTTAGTTTGGGATTTCTTAAGATACAATCAAGGTTATATTCTAGTCATTTCTTTGCTTTCTTGTTGTAACTGTTGAGCCTTGTGGAGCTATTGGTAATTAATTTCTGCTGCAGGCTGAGATCCAAATCCCTTAGAGAAATTTGCCACATCTTTCATATGAATTGATCATTTGCCACATCTTTGATTTTTTATTTGATCATTTGCCTTCTTTGCATTTCTAAATCATTTCCTATTTTTTAATGCCAATTTATAATAGGAAATTACCAAATTACCCCTGGATCGGTTGAGCAGTACGTTTGGCTTGCGTGTGCTCGCAGGGGAGGGTGTGAGCGCCGATCCAATTTCCCTAGAACTCCTGTCTGTCGCAGGGGAGATCTTCTCATGCAGTTAAACAGACATCGTGCTCTAACATAAAAAAATGTAGCAAGAGCACAACAGCACGGGTAATGTCTAGCACAACGGCTCTAACATATCAATATAATTCAACCGGTGTACAGATCATTTCAACCATATCAATACAATTCAACTGGTGTACAGATCATTTCCAGAATGGAAGATACATGCATATCCATAGCAGATTCAAAAAAGTATTGAGCCGGACATCACATATGACGGAATCAAATGAAGGAAGAACAGTGGACCAAATGTTCCAAAAAAAATGTAAAGTAGTTCCAGAATGCCATTTTTTCTTTCTGCATGCGTTCATTCCAGACTACAATTCAACACTGTTGCTTCCAGTGTACAAATCATTTCCAGAATGGAAGATACATTGCATATCCATAGCAGATTCAAAAAAGTATTGAGCACATATGACGGAATCAAAGGAAGAACAGTGGACCAAATGTTCCAAAAGCAGTCCAAAAGCAGACTACAATTCAACACTGTAATTGTAGTGCGCCGGCAATGGAGCATTCCAAACTACAATTCAACACTGTTGCAAACAGTCCAAAAGCAGTTCTACACTTGTATTTGCCATCCAAGCAGTCCAAAAGCAATCCAACAGGAGAGACAGTCCAAAACCTCGGTGACAGCAGTAGGAGCATTAGTACCTGCAGATACAAGTAGAGAAACTGTAGGAAAGAGTAGTGTTCGATAGACTCAAAATAACGTGAGACAGTTTACCATCACATTTATATCTTTCTTTTCTTCCTTGGAGTCATCTTCTTGGAAGTGGTTGTGACTGATGGCTGAGAAGGTCCCTCAGGAGCCACGGCATCAATGTTGAGAGAGGACCTTGTGGGAGTAGCAGGACTTGTTCTTGCAATGTTCTTTCTAGCTTTTGTTTTCCTGAAAAAACACTTAATTAAATGAGTTTAGATAATAGTTACCTACGGATGCAATAGTTCTAATATCTGACAATACCTTTGCTTTGTCCCATGTAGTGGACATCCAGCTTGCCTATGTCCCAACTCACCACATCTTTTACACCTATGTTGGGTTCCCAAGTTAACTGACTTTTTTTCCATTGCCACCCTTATCAAGGCATCCCTTAATCCTCAACTTCCTAGGCATTCCTGCAGATCTTTCTGCAAGTGGTGGAAGTAAAACAAAGCCTAGATCAACCTTAGGCCACTGAGTCATATCAGTCAATGGTTCAACTGCCCCTTCGTAAGCTGGCCTGAACCTCTGAAGTGAGTAGTAGTCATGAACATAGTTTTCTAAGTTGATGTTCCTCTTTTCAATCAAAAATGCAAGGGCATGATCACAAGGCTTGCCTGTGTGCTGCCACTCAAGGCAAGTGCACTCATGTGAAGCTATCTTCACCACATGCATCAAGTTGTTGTTCAACATGTCTCTAACTTCAGCACTCCCATGATGGGATCTACCAACCTTCAAATGCCCAAGTCCCCTAGTCCTCATTTTTATTTGTTGCATGATAGTTGGTAACATCCTTCCTTGCAGCCTTTCCCCAATCCTTCTCCTTTTGTCAATTAGCACCATGATTTTCTCCCTGATCTTGTCTGCTAGCTGATCAACTGGCATATCCTTTACATCTCTCACCCAATTGTTGAAACACTCTGCCAGATTATTGTTGATATAATCACACTTAATCTCTGTGTTGAAACTGCACCTCATCCACATCAACTTGTGGTGTCTTTGCAAGTATGGAGCCACCTCAGTGCATGCCAGAAGCACCTTGTCCATATGGTGCTCAAATACCTCTGGCCTATATGCCCTAGCTGCTGGCCACATGTGTTCAGAAATGTCACCATGGAATTTCTTCACAAAATTGTTCATCAAGTGTCTAAAGCACTCGCGTTGCTCAGCTTGAGGGAAAACCACCTTCACAGCATTTTCTAGACCCTTGCAAGCATATGTACAAATAGCTAGTTTTGGAAGATCTCCAATTGCCCTATGCGGTTGCCTCATGAACCATGTCCAATTATCTTCAGTTTCTGATTGAAAGAATCCAATAGCTACAGGGTACATCCAGTTATGTCCATCAAGGGATGTGCATGCAGCCAAATGCCCATTCCACCTTCCATTCAATGCAGTTGAATCTATACTAAGGTAAGGTCTACACCCAGCAAGAAAACCCTCAATGCAAGGCTTAAGTGCCATAAAGAATCTATGGAAGTACACTTCACCTTTGACTGTTCGAGTGGCAACCTCTACAATGCTGCCTGGGGACCTCAAATCAGGTTCTGCTTTAAAATTACACAACCTCTGGAAGCTGTAATCCCATGACCCATACAACTCATCTATAGCACTTTGTCTCCCCCTTCAAACCGTGCCATATCCAATTGTGCAATTGTAGTCATTCTGAAGCTTTTCTTGTAGAGCCTTGGTACTAAGGTTTAGATTATACCTCAATATGTTGACAGCCCTATCTGCTACCCATGCCTGGGAGGCCATACTACTACTTATTCTACTAGTGGAAGTACATGTGTGGCTCTCTACAATCTTTGTAACCTGCATCAACAATAGTGAAATTAGATACAATTGCTACAATATAGCAAGAAAGAAATACAATATTTGCTAGGAGGTTAGTACCCTGATAGTTGTCTTGTCTGGCATTCTACGAGCTACAATTCTCCAAGGGCATCCTTCCGCCTTACAAAAGCCCATAAACCGCGTGGGGTCAGATTTCGCAGTGCCAATGTCAAACTCTTGTAGAATAGCATAATGTCTAATAGCCAACCTAAAATCTCTCATTGAAGGAAACAATGTGCCTCTCTCCATCTTCGGGTTATCTCTATCATATGCAATGTGTTGCTCCTCAGGAATGTTGTCATGGACTATAATGGCAACATCATTACTGTCATCAGCATCACAACTAGGTCCTACAGTAATATCTACTTCACTAGGTACGTCACAATGGGCTTCACCCTTATCCTCATCCCTCAACCCTAGTAGTGTATACATGTCTTCCTCACTCATAGGATAATTACCCCCATCTTCAGTCTCCGGAACAATTTCAATAGTGCTCCAGTCTACCACTGGTTGTGATGCACATGACCCTCTAATACCTCTAGCAACACCAATACTATTGGACTCCACATGACCGGTACATTGACTGACAACATCAAATGTGACATTAGATTGTGTACGAGCATTGTCTACAATTTCACATAAGAAATCATCTTACCCAACAGGAGGTGGCGGGTCTGGTTCCATCCCTGCTTGCTGGAGGAGGCAGCTTGTGGGAGGGTGGAGGAGCCGACGGAGGAGACGGCGGCGTCGCCACGCGGTGGAGTGGAGGGTCGACTGCTGGCTTGCGGGGGGAGGAGGACAGGAGGCCGACTGCTGGCTTGCGGGGGGAGGAGGCAGGCAGCTGGCGTTCCCGAGTGGTGCGGAGGGGCGATGCCGTGGAGAGGCGCGGCGCGGCCGGCGGGGGAGGAGAGCGGCGCCACGCCGTGGAGACGAGCACCTGGCCGGCGGGAGTGTCAACCCTAGCTGGGCGAGAAGAAGCCGGCGTTCCCCGGGTGGTGCGGAGGGGCGACGCCGTGGAGAGGCGCGGCGCCGGCGGGAGCATCAACCCTAGCTGGGCAGCGGCACGGGAAAAAACGGGACGGGGAAAAGATTGCATCACAGAGAAAAGGATTCAGATCGGGGACCATGGGCAATTTGGTAATTTCCTATTATAAATTGGCATTAAAAAATAGGAAATGATTTAGAAATGCAAAGAGGGCAAATGATCAAATAAAAAATCAAAGATGTGGCAAATGATCAATTCATATGAAAGATGTGGCAAATGAGCTGATTGCAACGAAAGATGGGGCAAATCATCAAATTTCTCAATCCCTTATGCATATCAGTGTATGTTTTGGTGTTTATCTATGTTTTTAACTCATCAAGTATTTAAATCTAAAGAGAAAGGGCCTTGCTTTGGAAGAACATAGTGTCATTAGGTAGGAGCTATTCGATCAGGTTTAGGCGTTTAGCTGTGCATTTTTTAAACCTAAGTGATCTTGTTTGAACCTTTCCCAATCTTTTGGTTCAAAAGTGGCCGTTTGGCTTTTCAGGTGCATGTCATACATGAATGGGCATGGGCAGGCACACCCACCGAGGGTGCTGCTTGGCTTCGCCTGCAGAGGCTTGCTGATACTTGGCATAGGATATTGTTAATTCCAGTGACTGGTGGAGTTGTTGTTGGTATGATGCATGGGCTACTAGAGATATTTGAACAGATAAAGCAGTCATTATCATCTCAAAGGGAAGGTGTTGATTTCATGGCTGTGATCTTTCCTACAATTAAGGCCATCCAAGCTGCAATTACTTTAGGGACGGGATGTTCACTGGGGCCAGAAGGGCCAAGTGTTGATATTGGTAAATCTTGTGCAAATGGGTGTGCTGAAATGATGGAGAACAACAGGGAGCGAAGGATTGCTCTTGTTGCAGCCGGATCAGCTGCTGGAATTGCTTCAGGTATTTTTAAGTTATTATCTCTATCTGTTCAAATTCCTGGCTTGCATAGGTTAAAATAGAAGGGAAGTGTTTCCAGTTTTTTTCAGTATGCTAATATGTTGGGTAGAAGTTAACAAGAGAAGGAAGATACAATAAATCTGCAAGCAAGATGAATGACAAACCAATTTTAGGAATATTTTAGATCTCTTTAGTGCAGAATAGAAGTGCATGCTTGCTGTTTTATCTTATTAATACCCATAATTTTCATGCCGCTGAGTTTTTCATCCTATATTCTCCCCTGACGCTTGTGTTACTATGTCTTAGGTTTTAATGCTGCAGTCGCTGGATGCTTTTTTGCTATTGAAACAGTATTGAGGCCACTTCGAGCAGAGAACTCACCACCATTTACCACTGCTATGATTATATTGGCATCGGTTATATCATCAACTGTGTCCAATGTTTTGCTAGGGGAGAAAGCAGCTTTTATTGTCCCGACGTATGAACTAAAATCTGCTGCTGGTATTTTATCTTATTCTGACCAAATTTGGTATTACAGAAGGTAGCTTTTGCAGTTTTGCTTAGTTAAGGACTTGAAAGTGTGTGTGTGTGTATGCTGATACTACTATAGCAGGAAAGTCACGGTGTTCTGATTCTGTCTGGCTCTAGGTCTCTAGTTTCTATTTTTCGTTGTGTGAGATAAAATCAGTCTATGACTCTATTTGATCTGTGCATCATGCGTTTATATGTTGTTTTTGCTAGTTTGAGTAACTTTAATAGGAGTGAATATCTACAATCAACCCTAAGTTCCAAATTTAAGTCATTATTGCCCTTTTGTTTATAAATGTCATCTTGTGTTTTTTGGCAAATTTATCGGACTCCCTTTATACTCTCCAGCATTTATTTCCTCCTCTAATACCCCATCTGGCGTTCATCTTCCCTCTTTTGAAACGGGGGAACTTACATAATGCTACAGTGGATTAGTGATGATTTCATCTAATGCTATAATTCCTGTGACAAAGGCCCGTAACTCAGCATGGCTTATGTTTTGAAATAGAATTAGCACTTTTTGTGTTTTACTTGCTTGTGCAGGAGCAAAAACCATAGTTGTAGTTTACTAGTGGCCTTCTGTAGGGCTTGTTCTTTTTGGCTGAAACTTATGACTTTTAGGCTTTTGGCTGCGTCTTTTGGTTTTTGAGCTATTCGTGTAAGAGATTACAAAGTAACAGAAACCCACGTGCGATTTTTGCCGATATAAATGAAGTCGTACAATATGTACTACAATTAACTAGTAGACCCTATCTTGAAAAAATACTCTGTTTAAAAACTAGTTACTGTAGAAAAGCCAAAAAGTAGCTTTTAGAAGTTGAAAAGAACAAGGCCGTAGTCTCATCGGTGTAGTAATAATCAAGTGTGATGGTTTTGTAGCTGATTTCCCTACCATCAGCATGTAAAGCACACCCTATTCCTTGTAAAATTACTTGCGTTTTGAGGAGCTTCTTGTTGTGCTTTTGTATTCTTGCCATTTGGCATTGAATGACTTGCAACTGATATTTTCTCTAACATGTACCTGTTGCCTGGTTTTTAAATGTTTGGTTGTCTAAATATACAGCTGACTAAAGTTATATTCTGCAGAGTTACCACTCTACCTTATTCTAGGCATGCTTTGTGGGGTAGTGAGTGTGGCATTCAGGCAGTTGGTCGTTTGGTTTACAAAGACTTTTGACTTGATAAGGAAAAAATTTGCCCTCCCTGCTGTAGTATGTCCTGCTTTAGGTGGTCTTGGAGCAGGTTTAATAGCTCTAAGGTACCCTGGAATACTATACTGGGGTTTCACCAATGTTGATGAAATTATACATACCGGAAAAAGTGCTTCAGCCCCTGGAATCTGGCTGTTAGCTCAGTTGGCTGCTGCAAAAGTTGTTGCAACTGCACTTTGCAAGGGTTCTGGTCTTGTTGGTGGCCTTTATGCCCCAAGCTTGATGATTGGTGCTGCTGTTGGTGCTGTTTTTGGAGGCTCAGCAGCAGAATTAATAAACTCTGCCATTCCGGGTAACACTGCTGTTGCACATCCTCAAGCTTATGCGCTAGTAAGTTTCCTTTTTGAGTTAGGCAGGCGGGTTAAAGTTCGATAAAGCCAAAAGTATACTGACCTTGTACTCATTCAGGTGGGAATGGCTGCTACACTAGCCTCAGTTTGTTCAGTTCCTTTGACATCCGTACTACTACTCTTCGAACTGACAAAAGATTACAGAATTCTACTTCCTCTGATGGTATTGTTACATCTAATGCGTTTGCTATTTTGGTGTATAAACATGTAATCTAACACATTCAATGTAACAAGTTTAAGTCCACATTTGTTTTTTTCTTAACAGGGAGCTGTTGGTTTAGCAATATGGGTCCCATCTGTTGTAAATCAATCCAGCAACAAAGAGATTTTTGAGGCTACATCTCCTCGGCATGGCTATTCTTCACCATTACCTCCTGCGGATAGGAATGAGACAGATTGGAGACGACCAGATGGAGATGATGTTGAACTTGCAATTCTAGAAGATGATCCCTACCGATATGGTAGTAACAACGAGGAGATGCTTCTTGATGACTTGAAGGTTCAATAGTTCAGTTTTTATATGTTTTAAGTTCATTTGTGTCAAGTTGAATCATTGGTAAATTTGCAATACTTCACTGGCCATTTTGTAGCTTTCTAACAAACATTTTTCCAGGTATCACAAGCAATGTCAAAGCATTTTGTTGAGGTTACACCTACAGTTACCATCAAGGAGGCAACAAGTCTTATGCAGGATAAGCAGCAAAGTTGTGTCCTTGTTGTAGATAATGAAGATTTTCTTGAAGGAATTGTTACATTAGGTGACATTCATCGTAAAGGGTTTCAATCATATGGAGATACTCACAGTAATGGGGGAAATTCATCTGCCTTGGATGTATGTAAAACCTCGCACATTTATCGTCTACACTTAAACTTACCATCTGATAGTCATATTTTAAGTTAGCAATGCATATATTTACGGAATAATTTTTCAGGTAGATTCGTCTCTTGTTTCATCATGCCTCACTCGAGGGTTTCAGTACCATGGCAATGAAAGAGGACTGGTGACCTGCTTTCCAGATACAGATTTGAGCACTGCTAAGGTGCTCATGGAAGTAAAAGGTATCAAGCAACTTCCAGTGGTCAAACGGGGGGCTGGTCGTAGGAATGATGGGAGGCGTAGGGTCCTCGGCCTTCTTCATTATGAATCAATAGGCTGGTGTTTAAGGTGATTCTTTTTAATGCTTGTATTTCTCATTCCATGAGTTGAATTACTGTGAAAATATCTTTTTTTACATATATAGTTCTGTGCTAGACAAATGGAAGTTAGTGCTAACCCCCTCATGGAAACCAGATAGCTCAATTGACCTTCAAGGTCAGTGCAGCTGTCCCATTTCTGCGTTCTGTTTGGGATGCAGATAGTGCATTGCAGAAAACGTCTTTAACAAACCAGTTTTGGGTTAGTGACCATTTGTTAATTGCTTCACTAGAAACATGGCAAATATTTTGCTAACAATTGTATCCTACAAGATTTGAATATTTTGTAACCGACACCACACCACAATATAGGGTAGCAAAGCAACCACATATCAAACACAGCCTTCGAGAACCTGATTGTGTAAACATTTGACTGTTACTGATCTACGAGTTCTTCCATATTTGTAACTTTTGGACTGTTATCCATTTTCAGGGAAGAGCTTGAGCGGTGGAAGGCCATTTATCAAAGAGAATTTCCAGCAGCGAACAGTTAATGGCCACTGAGGAAAGAACATGCAGTACTGAAGTTTTGATTGTACCTTTTAGTGAAGAGAAATACCAAATACATACAAGTGACATTTCAACATAATTAGGGTTAACTTGAAACACCTCACTTAAAGAGAAATGTAAAGTCTCTTGGAATTGCCAGGATACACATTTTCACTGTTTTCAGCGTTGATGATTCTTTCTGACATGATAAGATACTGGGAATACTTCGGTCAGTCGTGTGCAGGACATTGCAAATGGAAGTCTGGTTATGGTGGAAATTGTTAATTATACTTTGTGTCATTTCCTCTGTGGCGCGAATGTGCGGTAATGTACTGAAAATATTGCCCTGTAAAACGTAAATCTAAAACCAGAACAGCATTCACGCAGAAGGTTCAGCACTCTGAGATGGCAATGTACTCAGAACTCGAATCATCAAACAACTCGGGATTTAGAAAAGCAGATTCAATCGCATAATGCTTGCTACTCGTGAGCAGAGTACTGACCAAATCCTGGGACGAGTTTAAAACTGCCACAATATTTTAAAAAATCTACAGTTTCTCAAAGTAGATTGCTGCTCCAGGCTCCTAAATTGAATAGGTTGACAAACACAACATTGCAGCCTGAAGATTTCAACACCAAAGTTCTGCTCTCATCAAGCCATTAACCTCTCCAGAACCTCCCCCATTTTTTCTGCTTACAATTATCAGAATTATCTGTGTTCCTGAAAGTAAAAAAAAAGGCGCTACCATGGACGAACATGAAAACAATACCAAAATTGTTTCATATACACAAGCAGAAAAACACATGTATGTCTCATCTTGCTGCTATTTACATCTGAGGACCCTGAGACAACCTGCCCAGCAGCTGCTGGTAAGCTGCCGCGGCAGTCCCATTTGCGAGTGGCAAGCCGGACCGTGCCACTGGGTTCACCTTCGCCTCCCCTGTTGGCAGCACAGCCCTTGGGTAGCCCTGCATTGCCGGTGGATGACCACGACGGTCCCCAAAGACGGTCTTGTGGGAGCATTCCGAGGGAGAAGCTGCCTGCTGCACCGAACTGGTCCCCTTGTGGGAGGCCAATTGAGCCATAAGCAGCAGCGCCGCCAAACCGAGCAAGGCTGCCTTGTGCCGGTTCTGGCCTCCGGTGAAGTCCATTAGCCTGTGGTGCAGCTGGTGGCGCAACGCCAGGACCGGAGCTTGGGTGCCCACTGTTTCTGGCAGCTGGTACTTCATGCAGTGGCGGATCTACAGGGTATGCCGGGTGGGCCCCGGCATACCCTGTAGCGGTGGGACCCAGCGGAAGTTCCTCTTCTCGCGAAGTTGATTTTACTTGGCATCAGCGGCGCATGTAAAACCCATCTCTAGTCCCCTCTCTATATCTCACCCCCAACCACCACTGCCACCTGCACTTCTTGCCTCTCAGGCCTCCCGTGCTGCTGCCCTCGCTGCCCATTGCCCTCGGCCTTGCTCAGCTTCTTCTCCTCCTCCTCTCGGCGCTCCACCAAGAGATCCGCCGCAATGGACAGCCAGCGACCGCCGATGGACTCTGCCGCCGGCGACCCGTTCTATGTCGTCCGCAAGGGGGACGCGCGTCATCGCATCTACGAGAGCCTCACCGACTGCCAAGCTCAAGTCAGCAATCGGTATACAGATTTTTTCTTAGCTGTGAACTTGGTATTTGCGTTTACATTTAATAGGAAGCTAAACTCATTGTTGCAATCGCTAAAAAAAAATCATTGTTGCAGTACAGATTGGGAGATCACCCTGCAAAATCCATCTTTCCTTTACCGACAACACAGTATTAATAAAAAAATATGCTTATTGCCATGTTAGTATAAAATGGAAGTGTAGCTCAAATGCTGCTTGTTTATCTATACTTGCAAGCAAACAACACGTATAGGTCACAAAGAGTGGAGTTAGTGTTGATCAACGTATTTGTTTAATTCATGCAAAGCTTGAATGCTTGTACGGCATTAAAGAGATTAGTCAATAGACAATGCATCGGAATAATCTATATAAATAAAAATAACCGATGAGATTTAAGAAATCTCTTATGTTTTGAGAGCAATAAAATCACATAATAATTCTAGAAAGTCCTAGGAATTCTCTCGTTAATCAATAGAAAAAGGATCTACATCGCTTATTTTTATGGAATCAGATTCTAATAGTACAAATTAATTATAGATAGATGTTAGAGTTGTACAACAAATAGAAATATCATGTTAAATTTAATAGCTGCGAAATTACACGAAAAATTTGAGTAGTTGTCTCTAATGCTGTCTCTAGATGACAAATTATTGAACATGTCCATAAGAGGTCACGGTCCTGTCTTCTTCCTTCAGCACCATTGACGTCGTGTCCCCCTGTTTTCGTAATAATGAACTGCGAGATTTGGGCATATTTGGCTCTGTTGGGCATAGAAATACCAAATATAGCATTTGAGATCTTGGGTATTTTCTGCAATGGTTTTAGTGAAAACAAAGTTAAGAAATAAGATGGGTGATAGTCTTTTGGATGATTGTTTAGTAACATTCATTAAGCGGGATATTTGCTTTGAAGTGGATGAAGATGATATAATCGAGACTTTCATGTTCTTTAGAAAGCGTAGGCTAAAAAAGTCAGATAAGTAGTATTGTAAGTCTTTTTTATATATATTTGAGACTATTAGTATGGTGTTTGAACTATTTATATTGTAATTTGTGCAAGTTTCCAACTTAATCCTTGAATTTAAGACTTATCATATTATTTAGTGCCTGTATACTGAATTACGGTGCAAAATTTACAATTATTTACCGAATTGGCAAATGGTTTTACCAAATTGCATATAAAAATTTTGGTGCGGCATACCCTTTGGTAAAATCCTGGATCCGCCACTGACTTCATGGCTGTGCTTGCCCTCGTATGGCAAGACGCTGTGCAGGCGTTGATGGCTTGACAGCGGCGAGGTGGTGCAGCGTGCTGGCGGCGACGGCGGCGAACGGCGAGCGGGTGGGTGGCAACGAGGCACAGGGGAGATGGTGGCTTTCCGGAAGGCACCAAGGCAAGGAAAAAGCGGAAAGCCCAAAGAGGAAGGCGGAAAGGCTTGAAAAACTTTCGAATTGGGCAAGAAATCAAATTCAGCCAAAAGTCAAGAAAATTTCAAAATTTTTGAAATTTTAGGGTCATTTCACATATCTTTTAATAAGTCAAGAAATTACTATGGAGATGGTATCTACCAAGTTGTGTGCAAAGGACAAGCAGTGTGGAATAGTGGACTTCAACAGTCAATAGCCGTAGTGTAGTTTAAACAAATTGAGACCAAGCAACACCAATTGCAGCGATGTCTCTTCGACAACTAGTTGTTTACCGGTTAAATAAACAGCAAGTTGGGCAATCTGACAACGCCCTAATTGCTAGAACACCATTAACCCAAAAAGAACGAAGCACCGGAAGATACCTCACTAACTCTCACTTCGGAGGCTCATGCGCCACCGGCGTTGCGGTTCTTGCGGCGATCACCTTACCGGCGGCGCGCCGTGCCGGAATCTGCCCGCCCTTGAGGCGGAGCTCCTGCACACATCACATGGACTGAGTAACTCGGCGAGACCACCGAATTTTGGGGCCTGTTCTTTTCGGTTGCGGTTTATGGCTTTTGACTGAAATTTTTGAATTTTGGCTGTTTATGGTAAAGATTACGGAGAGACAGATACTCACTTGCGATTTTGGCTGGTAAAGATGTTGGGCTGTTAACGTGTAGATCGTTTAACTTGTAGACCCCGTCTTGAGAAAATACTCCGTTTGAAAGTTAGATACTGTAGCAAAAACCAAAAGCCGCCAGCTTTTAACTTAAAGAACATGCCCTTGATACCGGGAAGAAACCTCTGGGCCAAGGCCAAATAGGCCCATGTGAGGCCCAATAAACCGTTAATTTCTGCTCAGATTTTATGGGCTCTTTGATTCGTAGGATTCTCAAAACGCAGAAATATAAAATACAGGAATAGAATAGAAACGCAAGTGTAAAATAGAGGATTAGGAAACATAGAAATTTTGTAGTATTGAGTGTCTGGAACAAGGGATAGCAGAAACATAGGAATTTTGGAATGAATAGTAATTTCATTTGCTTTTAGTCTAAAATTAAGCACTAATCTCTCATCTCAACCACTGATAATGGGCCCAAGTCATGTTAATTAATTAATTATCCTATCATGAACAGGTCGGGATAGAACAGTACCCCCTTCTTCCCCATCTTGCAGCAAAGCAAGGAAGGGCACAATGCAAGTGGCGACGACGTTCTAGTGGTTGTAGGATCGTATAGCACAATCAGAGAGGGTGGATGATTGTATCTGCATTTGAAACTTGAAACCAAAACTAAACGCAGAAAAAAACAATCTAAATTATCGGATGTAGATTACAACCGCAAGACGTTAGTTCGCTTGCCCGTGCTCGATGAATGCTTTAATCGTCCGACCGCTCCCTTCAATCGCTCACTACGATCGCTGACGCACGTAGTCGTAATCTCCCTCTGCTTAAAAACTTAAGCCGCTCGAACACTTCGATCACTCAAACAAGTACACATCGAAGACAGAAAACAAACGATGCTTAGAAAACACGTCACCCATGCCAGCAAACTTTTCTTAGAATAGATCTAATATATTATTTCTGTATTATGGATGTGGTTACAAAGTACCCTCACATCACCCTTAAAAGCTCTCTCGATGAAAGCCTGCTAAAAACCCACAAAGCTTTCTCCGCGAAAGCCCTACCAAAAACCATACATTAGCCCTTAGTCTCTCCCTGCTTTTATAGACTAACGTCCAAGCTGTGTCCACCTCAAACATGAACACACAACTCTATCTCTTCCTCAAATCAAGGGACCCGAAACCCTTCCTAACACGGGTTTTACCATATCTCTAAACCTTCCCATTACGGACTCCTTCCATAACGTCTCCAATCTCACCATGTAATGAAGCCTTCAGGACGCACCTCCTATATCTACATCAGCATCACCAACTCATGTGTCGAAGCCTCTAGGACCGCACCTCTTGTAGCTTCTCCACGCATCATCACGTGCTCTAGCGTGAGTCTAATCACCTCGCGTGACATCTTGACTGCTTGGATTTCATATTACCCCCTCCTAGTCTCGGTCCTCGTCACCAATCGTAACTGTCTCCACGCCTCCACGCATCATCAACCTTTGATCTCCACGTGCTCCAGCATGAGCCCGATCACCTCGTGGGACATCCCGATCACCTGGACCTCATATTGCCCCTGCTAGTCCTGATCCTCCTCGTCACCGACTATGATCGTCTCCATGCTCACCTACATATGCAAAGATCAAATAAACTTTTTCCCGACACATGTTCTCCATAACTTGACTGACATCAGCACATACATGTAAACCACACCCTTGTCTATCTATAGACAAGAACAAAACCACCACGACCATCAGCCAGGCCGCCCTCAACCACAAATTCCATCGCTTTCCAAAAATCCATCTTCCAACCACTTAGCACGACTAGTAATTCCATCGCTTTTCAAAACACCAATTTCAGACCACTCATTATGATCACTAGCTCAACGAGTACTCGAAAATCACAAGTACTCGAAAAATACTATCGCTCTGCCAAAAATACTCAAGAATAGCAAGCATTGCTACCAACCAGAACCATCAAGTACCGACTACTGAGTACCGATCACATACCACAAGTCTCCAACAACCGATCGCAACACCTACGACAACCGATCACCAACCATCGAGTACCGAGACCTTCTAACTACCGAGTACCACGACCATTTGACCACCATGCACCGGTCAGTCATCCCGCTGGCCTAACATGAGTACTCGAAGTACCCAAAGATCACAAGAAGTGAAGCACTCAAACGATAATGAAGTCTAATGATTACCGACCGCGAAGCCTACAGCAACCGATCGCAAAGCCTTCAACTATCGAAGACAACAATAGTAGACTGCAAAGTCTATGACTATGAAAACAAGATTGCGAAGTCTACAACTATAACAGCAGTCCGCAAAGTCTACGACCATCGACTGCAAAGCCTTCGACTATTGACTAGTAAAATCTATGACCATGAAAAAGTATTATAGCTACGACCATAAAAAGTACTGTAGCTACAATTACCTTCAGTGGTCGTTTTGTCGTGGTCGAAGTCAAACATGGTCAAAGCCAGACGTGGTCGAAGTCTGTCGTGGTCAGAATACTATAGTCGAGTTATCGTGGTCGAAACCAAGCGTAGTCGAACTGCTGTGGTCGTTCAGACATGATTGAAGTAGGTCGTGGTCGAAGTTGGACGTAGCCATAAAGCCGAGCTCTACTACAATACTCTTTCGAGTACCAGCTGAATCACTGTTTACCTCCAAGTATTGTTCTTTCGATAGTATAGTTTTGACCAGATCGTTGTAGCTTTGGCCATACAAAAAAATCTGTAACTTTGACCGGTCCATCATTTGAATCTTTGATCGTGCCGCTCAAAGGTCGTCCAATCTTTCGATGGTACTCGAACGCCGTTCGATCCTCTTGGGCCAGTTAAACACCATCTGATCCTCTAGTGGCACTCAAACACCGTTCGATCCTCCATTGCTTAATTGAAGATCGTCTGATGCTACTCGAACCCGATTAGACTGGTCCAAAACTACTCAAAGCAAACCAAAACCGCTTGGAGCAAATCAAAACCACTCGAAACTGACTGAAATTACTCAGCAAACCAAAACCACTCGGAGTAGTAAAAACCACTCTAAGCCAACCAAAACCACTCGAAGCAGGTCAAAACCACTCAGAGCAACCACAACCTCTATGAGCCAACAAAAACCACTCGAAGCAACTCAGAACTAAATGAGATCACTCGGATTCAAAACCTTTGACTACGATCGACTGAAACTTTCGCAAACATAAATTCCAAAGCAATCCAAATGTCAATTATTCATCATCACTTTTAATCACGACCACCACATGGTCTAACAGTGGTGGAATGACGAAGTGGAGAACAACAAAGTGGATGAGAGCATGGCATGTTTCCAAACATGGGAACCCATTTTTGGTGTCACGAGAGGACGGGAAGGAATACGACAGCTAGAATGGCGGAGCGATGGTGGCGGTCATGGAAGAGAGAGAAACCCACCGCTAGTGAACTCCAGCGATCTCCAAGACCAGAGGTCGAGCGCATGAGCCTGTGAGTGGCTTGGGGGTTCCTTTTGCAATGACGACTTGGCCTGGGGCAGTGCGAGTGAGGCCGACGATGTGGGCATCCATGGTGTTGTGGAGGAGGTCATCAACGGGGATCTACGATGGTGAAGTGGCTCGGAGGAGGTCAGGGACGAGTTCAGGGGAAGGAGGCAACGACTGTGACACAAATAGCACAGTAAGAGGAGGCCGAAGTCGGTGTGGATGCAGGTGTGGTGGCGCAACGAGGACATAGTTTTGGCGCGGGTCGAAGACGATGGGCGCTTAGCGAAGAGGATGATGATGGGGCGGCTCATTGGGATCGCAAAGGAGTGGGAAGAATGGGGATAGGCTCAATTTGGGAACATGAACTACAGAGAGAACGAATTTTGGGGGTTTGTGAAGCTTGACTTGGAAGGCAATGGCAGCTCACCGCATTTGTGGAAGACAACAGAGTTCAGTGGTGGCACAGTGTGGTCTCAGGGATGTAGAGATGAAGGAAAAAGGAATCCAGCAACAATGGGGCTTGGTGAGGATGACCATGATAGTGGGCATCACTTCGGCAAGGCCGCGCTACAATGGTTAGCTTTCACCCTGGGCACGAAATACCGAATACCGAATACCGAACCGAATTTACCGAGAACCGAACCGAAAGTACCGAAACCGAAAATTTCGGTTCCAAGTTCGGTTCCAGGTTCTCAGGAACCGAATTTACCGAGGAAATTCGGTTCGGTGCCTCGGTTTACCGAAATACCAAACTACATGTTGTATTTGAGTAGTGAGTACTAAGTAATATGTAATATTATTGATGGGTCTATTGTGGACAGCTATATTATGTATTTGTGGCTTTTTCTCTGTATGATTTGGCACTTATTCTATATGAAATCATGTTACATTTATGTCAAAATTGGCTATTGAACTTGATGTTACATGCTGCTGTACCCTGTTCGGTAATTTCGGTAAATACCGGAACCGAACCGAAAGAACCGATACCGAATTTCTTCGGTACCGAGTCTTTTTAGGAATCGAACGGTACCGAGATTCTCAGGAACCGAATTTGTATGGGTACCGAGGAACCGAACCGATCGGTTCGGTAATACCGAACGCCCAGGGCTAGTTAGCTTCACTCTTTCGATTGTAGGAAAATTTCCAAGAGATCGGAGTGGATTCTCGTTTTCCTGTGAAATCGTAGGCCAGCAATAGCATTCTTATGAAATTTGAAGATGTGTTTCCTACAAATCAAATGGTGCTACACGAACCAGATCCATAGGAACTTGATTCCTCCGATTTTCCATTGAAAATCCCATGAATCAAAAAGGCCCTTAGAAATGTAGGTGGAGTTGGGCCGTCGGGAAAACAGGCCCATGACCGGCCGTTCGCGGACGAGCAGGAGCAGTCCAGTTCCACTCCTCGGTGGGTCGCGCCACCACGCAGCCGTTGCGCATCCATCGCGGTGGAACTGTCTCCTCCTCACCTCCACCCATGGCCGCCTCCACGCCGCCGTCCTAAGCCCACCCACCCACCCTACCGCCACCCCGAGACCCAGCCCCCACTGGCCGCAACCTGCCCGCTCCGCCTCGGGATCGAGCGGATCAAATGATCTCCCTGGGCGCCATCCACAAGCTCTGCGCCGCCATCGACGCCGTCGCGCTCACCGTCATCGCTGCCGGACTCTCCCGGACCTCCCCCCACCCGCGCTGCCACCCCTTCTCCGCGCACGCGCACTCCCCCCAGCCCGACTTCCCCACCATCGCCGCCTCCAAGAACCGCCGCCAGCCCTCCGCCCCGGCTGCGGCGGCGGCGGCCAAGAAGCCCGCGGACGCCGAGCCGCCGGTGCTGGTCAGGATCAAGGACGAGCGGGACCCGGTGCGGCTGTACAAGCTGTTCAAGGCGAATGCGCACAACCGTCTCCTGGTGGAGAACCGCTTCGTGTTCGAGGACGCGGTGGCGCGCCTGGCAGGTGCTCGACGGAATGACCTCATTGAGGAGATCCTCGAGCAGCACAAGGCGCTGCCCCAGGGGAGGCGGGAGGGGTTCGTGGTCAGGATCATAGGCTTGTATGGGAAGGCCAGGATGCCGGAGCACGCGCTGCGGACGTTCCGGGAGATGGAGATGTACGGGTGCGCGCGCACCGCCAAGTCGCTCAATGCCACGATGAAGGTGCTGCTGCGAGCGCAGCTATTCGATGAGGTCCTGCAGCTGTTCGAGGAAGGATCAGATAAGTTTGGCGTTGAGTTGGATGGCATTTCATATAACACGGTGGTGAAGATGATGTGCGACATGGGGGAACTGCACGCTGCCTACCGGGTAATGCAGGCAATGGAGAAGGCAGGGTTGCGGCCAGATGTCATCACGTACACGACTCTCATGGCTGCCTTCTATAAGTATGGCCAGCGTGAGGTTGGAGATGGCCTGTGGAACCTCATGAGGCTGAGGGGTTGCATGCCGACGCTTGCCAGTTATAATGTGAGGATTCAGTTCCTGATTAACAGGAGAAGGGGCTGGCAGGCAAATGATTTGGTGCGGAAAATGCATGCAGCGGGGATGAGACCGGATGAGATCACATACAATCTAGTTATTAAGGGTTTCTTCATGATGGGTGAGCACGAGATGGCTAAGACGGTCTTTGGTGCGATGCATGGGAGGGGATGCAAGCCAAATGGTAAGATTTACCAGACAATGGTGCATTACCTGTGTGAGCGAAGGGAGTTCGATTTGGCATTCAGGTTGTGTAAGGACAGCATGGAGAAGAACTGGTTTCCGAGTGTCGATGCTATTAACCAACTGCTGAAAGGCCTCATGGCAATTTCAAAGGACAGGAATGCGAGAGAGATCATGAAGTTGGTTATTGGGAGAAAACCTTCCTATTCAGATGACGAAGTGAAGGCCTTCCAAGGCATATTGTCTCATCGGAAGACTGGGAAGATAAGTTGACTGCAGGATGGAAAGTTTTGCTGTAAATCCACCACATGTAATTGTAAGTCTGTTGTTGACATTCTTTTATTCATTTTGTTTTCGCAGTCAAATTAGTATAAAGTAGATTGAAAAGGTTTTGAGTGCTTAAATTATCCTTTGAGACACTCAGATAGTAATGGTTCAGCTGCTTAACAGAAGTCATTTGGATGAGCCATATGAAAGTTGCGTTCTTCAAGTTTCCTCTGAAGAATATTGAGCTTCTCGATGACAATGTTCAAATTTGTAGATGATCAACACTAATTCGCCATTTACCAGTTGACAGTTGTCACTGAATGACCAAAAAGTAATTAACAATGGAATACTACTTTACTTCTGTGATGCGTTGCATACACCTATCCCAAGCATCAGTCGAGATTAGTAGTTAACGGGCATTGCAAAAAACAAATTAATATAACTAGGATATAATAAAATATTTTTAAAATATGTATTTTTTACCTAGGATTTTATGTAATTTTCTCATCGTGAATCAAACATGATTGGAACATTATTGAACATGATTGAAATGACACACTGGGCATGAACTGTGCATATTCTTTCGGACTGTTTTGGAGGGTTGAAGTAATTACTATTTTTCACTCGGTCTTCTCATATTGTTGGCACTAAGGGGACAATTATTTGCCCCTTCCACCTGTTGATAAACATCATAGTTTAGAAGTTTTAATGACTGCCACATTGATTTTATTTTGATTGCTTTAGAAAGCTTCCCACGAGTAATCTCAGGACAAAGTTATGCGTTCTGTTGGATTGTGAAATGTAAGTGAATAACTGAAGTTAATCAACTCATAAAAAAACTAAAATTGCCCAATTTGAACGTCCAATCTTAAAACATAGGGATAATTGTGTTCTTACCCTTGTCTAGTAAGCCAATTGTGATTTTGCCCCTACTTTCTCAACTTTGTGTTTTTACCCCTGTTATTTTGAACTGAATGGTCCGTTTGCCCCTGCTTCTGATGTCTGTTAGATGGACATAGATTAAATGAATTAAAAAAATTCCAAATGGGAAAAACAAAGGCCAAATGACCATAGTGCCCCCTTATCCTTATCTCCATCTCCACATCGCTCAGAAGTCAGAACGGGAGGGAGGGGAGGCCGCGGCTCTTTGGCTCGGGCGCTCACTCTAGGGTTCAGGGCGGGGAGCGGTCTCCTCCAGGGCGCGGTGCTGCCTCCCGGCCGCGGCTGCAGGGTGCGGGCGCGACCTTCCTCCAGGCGCGGGGAGGCCGCGGCGCCCGCCCGTGGGTCGGCCTGCGCGCGCTGGGCGGCGGGGGCGCCCTGCCGCGACTCACCGGCGGCGGCCGCCTGCAGGTCCGGGCGTCCGCCCGCAGGTCCCGGTGGTACCCAGCCGCGGGTCATCTTCTTCCTCTGCCTCCAGGCTGCGGGTCTTCTTCTCTTCTGGGCACTCGGCTGCGTGGCTGCGGGGTGCGCGCGGGGAGCCCCACGCCTTGCGGAGATCCTGCTCAGCACACAGTGCTCTGGACACCTCATGGACACCGGATCTCCCGAATCGATGAACATGGAAGAGGAAAGGTGATTTCAGCAAACCCTAACCCTTTTGTTCTGTTCTTTTGTTGCGAGATTGATTGCATTGTTGACGGCAGGGTATACGGTTTGAGTTGGATTAGCTAACTGCATACTACTTGCTGTGGTTTGTAGGCCAAATCACAGGGGTATACGGCTTGTTGTTAGAATTCGATCATTTTTCAGCTTGCCAGACAATGGTCCAAAGTCATGGCAGCAACGTAAAACTTTGCCAACTAAAGTTGTTGATGACATACATAGCTTTGGGCTGCTGCAGTTGGTTGATTTCATAGCTGAGCATTGCATGTGGGGGTCTAAGCAATACATAACCTTATGGCGTGATCTGGAAAATGTTTCATTTGAGATGAAAACTGATGAACATCTTTTAGAGTGGTTTGTACTCAATGTAGACAAGGGGGTAGCTTGCATCAATGCCCAGATAAATGATTTTGAAGGGCCACTGCAGTTTTCACCAACCAAACGTAGGTGTCATCCTAGTATGAGAAGTAGAGTACATCTAATTGAGGGGGGCACAAATGAGGGAGCCACCACAAATGAGGGAGCCACCACAAAAGAGGGAGCCACCACAAATGAGGGAGCCACCACAAAAGAGGGAGCCACCACAAAAGAGAGAGCCACTGATTTAGTAGATGATGATGAGGGGGTAGGAGATGATGATGAGGGGGTAGGAGATGATGATAGGGGCATGTTCTCTGACAGCAGCTATGACACTGATTTAGCTGCATCTTCCGACTCTGATGATGATTGCTCTGACTTAGAGTTTGATCCTGATGGGGAAATACTTGATGATGTTGATGAATATGATGCTCCCATGTTTTCATATGATCCTAATGACCCATGCATTGATGTAAATGTGGTATTCCCAGATGTGGATCAGTGCAAATCTGCTGTTACACATCATGCTATCTTGCATGACCATGCTTTTAAGATTGTCAAAAAAGATCAAGAAAGATTTAGAGCCATATGCAAGAGAGCTGATAAGGGTTGTAAGTGGACTTTTTTTGCATCTACAAGCAAGAAGTACCTTGGATGCAAGGTAATTTCATCCTCTGTCCATAATGTAGTGTATTAACTTGAGATGTAATTTGCTAACAAGATGTTGGACTATCATTATTGCGTTGTAGGTGAAGACAAGTGGACCAAAGCACACTTGTGGTTCTTTCAACAAGTGTGGTGAGTCCATGGCCTCAAATAAATGGGTTTGTGATAGAGTTGTGGACTTACTGCGGGATGACCCTGAAATGGGTCCTACAAAATTGCAAGATGAGTTAAAAAAGAAGTACTCAGTGGATGTTCCATATGATAGAGTCTATAGAGGAAAGATGAGAGCACTTGATATCATATATGGGAAGTGGGAAGATTGTTATGACTTGATTCCTACTTATCAAGCTGAGCTTCTAAGGTCAGTGCCTGGCAGTGTGGTCGAATTGGAGACTGAGGAGCATAATGGTCATGTATGTTTCATGAGATTCTTTGTTGCTCTAAAGCCATGCATTGATGGGTTTTTACAAGGATGCAGACCATATATTGCTATGGATGGAACACACTTGACAGGCAGGTCAAAAGGTGCGCTGGCAGCAGCTGTTGCAGTAGATGGTAACAACCGGTTATTTCCAGTGGCATATGGGGTGATTGAGACTGAGTGTAAGGAAAGTTGGACTTGGTTTGTCCAAAACTTGAAAAAAGCAATTGGTTCTCCTCCAGGTGAGTACAAATGACTACTATTTGCCTGTTTTCCTTCAAGTTAAAATTGTTGTTACCTAACATTGTCAATTATGTCACACAGGTTTGGTCATCAGTACAGATGCAGGCAAGGGAATTGAAGAAGCTGTTGAAGTTGTCTATCCAGGAGTTGAACATAGAGAGTGTATGAGGCACTTGTGGAAGAACATGAAGAAAACTTATAGTGGCCCTCTTTATGGGAAGAATATGTGGGCAGCTGCCAAGAGCTTCACAGCTGACAAGTTCAACTTCTTCATGAAGAATATAGAAGAGAAGGATCCCACGGCACTTGAATGGTTGGATGACAACCATCCATACATATGGAGTAGAAGCAAATTCTCAGAAGACTGCAAGGTAGATTATATCAACAATAATCTTTCTGAGAGTTTCAATAGTTGGGTGTCAAAAACAAAGCAACATCAAATTGTGGAAATGCATGACAAGATAAGACAAATGATCATTGAGAAATTTGTCTTGAGATCAAAGAATGCTAGAAAGATGACTGGAAAAATAATCCCGGATATCATCAAAGATCTGAATGCTCAATCCAAGACAATTAAGGACCATGATGTCTTAATTTGTGGGCCTGGTAAAGCAGAAGTGACAGTCAACAGATTTAGGCATGCAATTAACTTGGAATTGAAGACATGTACTTGTAGGGCTTGGCAAGTGACTGGAAAGCCTTGCAGCCATGCTCTTGCTTTCATTGCAAAGCTGAGTAGAGAGGTTCAAATGGATGAGTTTGTCCATGAATACTTCTCTGTTGAAAGGTTGAGAAAGGCATATGCATGTACTTTCATTCCAATGACATCCAAAGACCTTTGGCAGCGTGTTGACATGGGCTACAAACTCCATAAGCCTAAATTGAGAAGGAAACCTGGGAGACCTAGAAAGTCTAGGTTCAAGGCATATGATGAGGTTAGCAGTAGCAAGAAAAGAAGATTATGTACTGAGTGCCATGAACCAGGGCATTTAGCCAAGACTTGCCAAGGAGGTCTCACTGCTAGTCAAAAGAAAAGGCGCATTTCTTCACAACATGGATCACAGGAGGACAGCAACCCAAAGTAATTCATGGTATACTATTTATTTCTGGATCTATAGCCATTGCTAATTTTTGCTTCATGTTTTTTTCTTTTTTTAGTGCAAGTGCTACTGGGAGGGGAATGGGAAGAGGAAGGGGAAGGGGAAGGGGAAGGGGAAGAGGAAGAGAATCAGGAGAGGGCAGCAGTGACCCAATGTAAGTCATGGTTCTATTGGTGCTCACTTCTACTTATGCTATAGTCTGATCATAGCAAATTTTGAAGTCATGTTTCCTCTCTTTTTAGTACAAGTGCTACTGGGAGGGGAAGGGGAAGAGGAAGGGGAAGGGGAAGGGGAAGAGGAAGAGAATCAGGAGAGGGCAGCAGTGACCCAATGTAAGTCATGGTTCTATTGGTGCTCACTTCTACTTATGCCATAGTTTGATCATAGCAAATTTTGAAATCATGTTTCCTCTCTTTTTAGTGCAAGTGCTACTGGGAGGGGAAGGGGAAGAGGAAGGGGGAGGGGAAGAGGAAGAGAATCAGTAGAGGACAGCAGTGACCCAATGTAAGTCACGGTTCTATTGGTGTACTTATTTGATGATGTAATCACTACTAACTAACCTGTTCAATGGTTTGCAGAGGGCGGGGAAGAGGAGGGCGAACAGGAGGAAGGCTAGCTAGTTTGTTAGGTCTCTAGGTGGTCCTTGAATGAGATGCTTGTAGCTTTTGTGCACATGTTGTTTCTTTTGTGGACATGTTGACATGGTGCAGTTGCTTTTTGTGGACATGCTGATATGCTGTAGACCTGTAGCTTTTGTGGACATATTGACATGCTATATGGGACATGTTGACATGTTGCAGTTGCTTTTGTGACATGATGATATGCTGTATGGGAGACTTTGATGTTCTCCATGATTTTTTTCTCATGTGTTTTATATGTGCTATCCCCTGTAATCATGATGCTAGCAAAATACAGCAAAGGTGCTACCAAAATTTTGAAATTTTTTGAATATTAATTCTGAGCTGAATGAACTGCAAGTTGTGCAAAAGATATGTAACCAAATTTAATCAATTGTGTCAACATACAATAAAAAGTCTAATTCCAAATCAGGGGTAAAATCACAAATAAGAATAAGAAACAGGGGCAAAATCACATGGGCATTTCTGTCCTTTTGAACAAAATGTAACACCGTTATGAGAGGATGACGGAGTAGGGGCAAACAGGTGCTTCGTTTTGAAATCAAAAGGGTAAATTCACAAAGTTAAAAAAATAGGGGTAAAATCACAATTTCGATACAAAACAGGGGTAAAAACGCGTTTGCCCCTAAAACATAATACAATTTTTTTCCTCGAAGTTCCAAATGATTTTTCATCATCCACAAACAAAAAATTGAGATACATGTATCCTTGAAGCGTCAGCACGACAATTTGATAACTATGGCCTTTGTACAGATCCTTTCTATTCAATGTGATTGATGTTAATGGTCACTACCACAGTAGTGCTACTACCCCCCGAACTCCAAACGTAAGTCGTTTTAGAATCTGTACCAGTCAAATATTTTTAAGTTTGATGGTGAACTTTACATGTCAACTTTGGTACAAGAGGGATAATCAATCACCTAGGCACATAATCAACAATATCAACATGTTTGCCGTGCCATTGACGAACCAAGAGAACATAAGAGTTTGAAGGAATTTTTTTTATGAACAATCTATTTTTATTCGAAATAACAGAAATATACACGTATGAACATTTTTTACAGAAATAGACTCCAGTTGCCTAACCATCAGATGATTGGAATCTATCGCTTAACGGCCAAGCGACCATAAAGCTATTTGTAAGCCATTGGGTGACAAGTTCCAGACTGGAGCCTGTCGCCTTGTGGCTGGACGACGGCAACTACAGTCACCCAACTATCGGGCGACTGCAAACCAGATGCAATCTAGGTTAATCCATTTTGTGAATTTTGTAGATTATGACTGGAAGATAATATGTTCGATTCATAATAAGAGTCTATGATCGTTGTATGTTGTTGTAGTGTGAAATTTGTTTTAAGAACGATTGAACTTACAACGATCGGTAAGTACGAGGGTAAGTGATATTGTGATGTTACCGGAAATTCGTATACGGAGGAAAACTGGTCTGTTAATATTATCAGATGACTTGCTACGAGAATAATTGAATGTGAAAAGACGAGGAAATAAATTTGTCTGAATTAAAATAAATTTCATAATACAGTTAGGAGTAACATGCTGCGAAGAATGATTACATGCATAACATAGAGCATTATGTACGACTAACTAACCCAACTGCTCGTACGAGCTACTGCGTGGACCGGGACCATTTTCCCTTCCTTGCGAGCTCGGTGTTGAACTCCTCGGCGGTCTCTTTTGCCTTGGTCGTCATTTCCCTCTTTTTCTCACACTCCCTCTCGCTAGTCTTGCGCTCCCTACGCTTGCACGTCTCGAGATAAGCTTTCGTCTCCCATTGTATATGCTCGGTTTGCTTGTCCTTGCAGCGGTCCTCCTACTGGATCTCGCATGACCTTGTGATGTTCCACTCCTCGAAGTCGAGGGCCTACTGGTCTTCTGGGTGGACCTCAAAATCGATCCATTTGCGGTAGCCACATAGAAGTTCTGGGGACTGTGGATACACGGGAGATGTTGTTAATGCGTACTTTGAAAGAGAAAAAGTAGGGAAAAACAGTGCACCTGATCCTTACCAGCTACCGATAGGTGGCGGTGTTTAGACGGTGATTGGGATAGTCACTAGAGTAGTTTGCGCAACTCCAATAACGCAAACCTAGGCTGAGGCGGTGCTTAGACTTGAAGAACTTACACGGGTCTCGGCACCAACAAAAGGGGGCATCTCCCTGGTGGGTGTTGCGTCCAACGCTCGGTACGAACGTTTGGGATGGAGTTGTTGCTACGGGTCGCGTCAGTGCGAGGAGCTGACCTCATAACATGCTGGGCTTGTTTTGCCTGGGCCGCAGCAACCCCTTGCTTTCTTATCGCGAGCGATAGCTGACCTTGCTAGGTCGCAGGTCTCCTCCCATTGCTTCATCATCTTGTCCCATTGCTTCTTTGCCTCTTGTATATCCCGATGTGGTGAAGCAAGCGCCGATGTAGTGTTGGGTTTGCTTGTGTATTGTTCTCTCAGATATATCGACCTTATATAGGGCCTCTTATGGCCTTCTTGCTGCATAAAGATGCATGTGTGATCACATCACTATGCAAAGCTATCAAGTATGCTATTCTCGGCATGCGAAACTGCCCAGTCAAGTGTTCGGACTACGCAAAGCTTCACCCTTTGGTCTTGTCGCTGCGCAAAGCTGGCCCTTGTGATCCTATCGCTGCGCAAAGGTGTCTCATATGGTCTTCTCACTGTGCAAAGCTGGATCGTGCAGTCATGTCGTTGCGCAAAGCTAGCACGTGCGGTCTTCTCACTGTGCAAAGCTGGCCGTCGTGTCATGTCACTACCAAAAGTTGGTTTGTCCTGTCATGTCAGTGAACAAAGCTGGCCCGTGCGATCATGTCGCTGCGCAAAGCTGTCATGTGTAGTCTTATCGCTAGGCAAAGCTAGCCCATTATGTCATATCATTGCGCAAAGTTGGCTCGTCTGGTCTTGTCGCTGCGCAAATCTACCCTGTGTCATCTCACTGCTCAAAGCTGGCCCGTCGTGTTGTCACCGCGAAAAGCTGGCCCGTCCTACCATGTCACTGACTTGGGAGGCACCGATTAAAAGTCTGAAAGAGCAGAATGACGACCTCTGTCAGCAGATGGAGTGCGAGAGAGGCAACATGGAGGTCATCAACATAGAAAGTTCGTACGACCTAACATGCTACTGCGCGAACTCTAATTGTATATGTGCTTGCTACTACAACAATGGCCAGCCACGTCCGAAGCTGGCCCCTCACCAACACTCTATGTGGGTTCCACGAGGCTCCTACCAATAGGCAACGATGTGTATAGTTGCATTGTAGTACTCTCGTCGGTTGTTCAAAATATTTTGCAATGTTGTTAAGCATATAATCGAATGATTCGTACGTCGGTACGGTTACCATCAATTCAGATCACTATTCAAGTGGTGCGATCGTCGGTGCGATTGCCATCAATTCAGTGGTACGGGCGTCGACAAGGTAAAGAGAAGTAAAACTAAGTTCACCATAGTATTATAGGCATCACTAAGTGACATGGCATCTGGAGGGATGTATGGCACGGAGTACACCCCCTACGTGGGGAAGCCGGAGAAGTATGGATGACAAGCAAACAGCTGCCCTGGCGGTGTAGGAGACCGTTCCCAGGCTGACCCCCCCGGCCTCGTCAGGCTGAGGTGTAGGTGGACGTGTCGAAATAGAGCCCCCCACGTGGTGCCATGCCAATCGGGGTGGCCCCAGTGGATGAACCGTGTGTGCACTGAGTGTGGGCATGCGGACCTCCGATAACCTCGTGCAAGATAATACGGCAACTAAACGTGCACTCCAGGCCTCCACACCACGCCAAGTGTGCACCGTCTCCTCCTATGTCACCTCCGCACCACTAACGATCCTGTCTGCCATGGTAGAGACTCCCTCCAAATCGCAGCACCGACGTCAGCCTGCAGAAAAAACACGAAATGGTCAATTATCTCAGTGACATTGTGATTAGGGAATATTTACAAATTTGATGTAATGTACCGCGATGTGAGCGTACCGCATGAGATGCGCAAGGTACATGTCTGTCGGTGTGGCGACGTGTGCTGTGTGTTGGTCAACGACATGTACGAGCCTGGTACGTGTCCGAGGCTGGTACTTCGGCCGCCAGAGGTCCACCAAATCTGTCAGCAAAGGGCGATCGAACAGGAAGCGTTGTGATCGCTCCGCGCCATTGTCCTCGCTCGTGGGCAAGGCCGGTCCGTCCTCGTCGGTGGCCTGCACAATTTGGGCGAGAGGGAGTAGCCCGGCATTCCGCAGCCTGCGAAGCAAGTAAAAGTCAGCACGGTACATACTTATGGCAATAGTACAATGCTGACGAAGTGCACACCTGGCTGTCCCACGGGGGTCTAAGCGACTCAAGATGTGCGTGTCCGGACCACTCCCAAGTCAGCTGGCTCCTCTGCACTCCCTAGAGGCCGAACACGACGGGAAGCGCGATGCAGCCGGTCAACGTGCTCGTCCAACAGGCCATAAGGCCAGTCCGATCCGCGAAGATCACAAACCATACCTGCAAAGTGAATTCAAGTTAGCATTTATACGGAACAAAAAACATCGTATGTAAAGCAATAATAAATAGAACTTGTAAGTAAACAAAGAAAACAATACTAGACTACCAGCGCAACACCAACTACATTACTAAAAAGAGGGAAGTAACATAGCAATTATACAAACGGTAAATGCAATGTACAATGCATTTAGTACGACATTATGCACGTCGAAAGTACCAACTAACAAAGTACAGTTTACAATGGATATTTATTTGTAGTCTCTAACAACTAGTTGTACAAACCGTGCCGCTCTGCCTACTGATCAGCACATGCCCTGCATCGTCTAGCTATGTGCCCCTCCTGACCGCATCACCCGTAGCGTGCACCAGGTGCTCCGCCTTGCGCTTCGTTTATATCATTTCTAATACGTTGGCTCTGTTGCCGACCCTTCTCACCCTTTAGCATGTTAACATCCGAAATCCAGGTCCTCCCTACAATATCCAAGGTGGTGAAGTTCCCCACAACCTTGAATCCCCTGATCTTGCCACACCACGCATGCATCACCCTCTCCTTGAAGTACTCCGACATGAAGTTCGAATGATCCATGCCCACGGTCCCGCGTGCTGTGAAGACATGAAAACATAGCTTGTGTAACATCTTCGGCTTATTGCACGAGCAGCTAGGTTCATTTACATGATCTCCAAGACATACCTCATGGGTAACAAGGGCACGAGCCGCCCCAAATCCGGTTCTATCCCAGAATACCACGTCGAAACGATGCTTCCTGTTGCCCATGACGTGCACTGTGTGCAATTGGCCTCTCTGTACCTTTGTCTTCATGTATGCCGTAATTTTCGATGAGTATAATGTTCTTGAGTTGGCCGCATAAAGTGCGGCATTCACATGCCTCTCCCTGAAGTAGCCAACTATGCTGTGCAAAACACCTTCCACGATGGCGACGAGGGGCTGAGAATGAAGGCCCCTGAGAACCCAATTGTACACCTCCACAAGGTTAGTCGTCATTATGTACCTTGCGTCGTTAGTGTCATGCAGCAACGAGCACTTCTCCAATGGTTCTCCCTCGATCCACTGCGAGAAACACTTGATGTTCCGTGAGCTCCTCCTTGGATCAGCTGCGTTAGGCTCACCGAGTGCTGTCAGGCACTCCGGTTGTGCCGCCCCAGGCACGACCGACCCCTTGTTCCTCTCGTCGATTTACTTTCTGCTATGATCGTCCAATAACACCCACAAAGCATCAAATTTTCTCTGCTGGTTCTGCATAGCTAGCCTCTTGAACAACTTTATCAACGGTTGTTTCGGGAACTACTTGAAAAAGTTTGCCCTTAGGTGATGAATGCACTATCTGTTCCTCATATCCGGCCAAGGAAAGGGCCCATCGGGGTCTTCCCGAAGTTTTCTTATAGCCTTCACAATCCCGGTGTAGTGATCATGGATTGCACACACACCAGGACGAGCGCTAACAACTCTAATCCTCACATGTCTAAGGACCACTACCAGCTTTCTTAATTCTTATTTTCCACGAATGTGATGGCCAGCGACAATATTTGATTGTTGCCGTCAACACCTATAGCCATCAGGATATGGCCCTTGTATTTGCCAGTCAAAAATGTCCCATCAACTAAGATCACAGGCAGCATGTGCCTGTATACCTCTATGCAAGCACCAAATGCTAAGAATGCTATCTACAACACCACATAACCTGGCGGCCTTATAGAAGGCTTGTCCTTCATAGCGATATACGTGCCCGGGTTCCTATCCTGCAATACCTGAAGCATACGAGAAAGATTGTCGTACGCCGTCTCGAAAGACCTGAACCGTTTTTCCAACGCCTTCTGTTTCGCACGCCACGCCTTCGTGTAGCTAATCTTGTATTTGAATTTCTTCTCGATAGCTACCACGATGTGCGTAGCCTCTATGTCTTTCTTTTGCACTATCTCTCCATACATCAAATTGGCTATAAAGGCAGACGTTAGGTTGCGATGCCTCACCAAAACACTACTGAGAATGTAAGAGTACAGCTCCACCTTCGGCACAATTAAGTGAGTCTCATACTTAAGTCTACGTGCGTGTACCCTCCAAGAACAACCGGCCTGCTCGCAATTCACGATGTACTGGTCTTGGTTAGATTTTATAACCCGAAAAGTCCGCTGCATAGATAGGGCCCACAACTTGATGGTATCCTACAGCGATGCCATGTCAGCAAACATTGAACGCAACCGAACCTCTGTCCCATGATATTCTCACGATTTGTGCTCGTCATGTGCGGAAACACCCTCAGCATCAAACCGGTTTCATTCCTACGGGACAGGAGCTTCATCCTCATCCAAACTGTCCTCGTTGTCCTCCTTTACAGCTTCCTCTTCAGCCCAAACCGTCTGGTCATCATACTCCATCTGATGCACTATGTACTCCATATACTCCCCTTCATCAGCTTATCCTATTCTCTCACCATGGCGTGATCATTCTCCCTCTCCTATATGTACCGCATCGATCTTCCTCGTTGTCCTCCTTTACAGCTTCCTCTTCAGCCCAAACCGTCTGGTCATCATACTCCATCTGATGCACTATGTATTCCATATACTCCCCTTCATCAGCTTGTCCTGTTCTCTCACCATGGCGTGACCATTCTCCCTCTCCTATATGTATCGCATCGATCTCGTCACGAGCATCTTCCTTCTTTTCGCCAATGTGTGGGCCGCACGAGCTACTCGCACCTCCCGAATGATGGTCGTCCGCACGATCTTACACAGCTTTTACTGGGCATGGTTGCACAAGCATCACACTCATATCCATGACGCCAGCATAGTTGCACAAGCATCACACACTCATATCCACAGCGCCGGCACCCTTACACAAACCTCTTCCACGCAACAGTGCGTATCAATGTTCTCAACTCCCACTTGATATCCATGAAAGACCGGCTCCAAAACCCTTGTATATATTTTCAATTTTGCAACTATCAAATCGCATGGCACACTACGAAAGTATTGATGTACTGTAATTCACATTTCACCGATCTTTCGCCTGTCGTAACCAACTACACTAATCTCGTACCATTAACTTCCTATCGACAACCGCGCACCGACACCGCTCTTTTCTCACTACTTGAGCTGTCCCCTACTGCAAATAATTCCTAATGGTTTCGACAATTTACATGGCATATCGATTTAAATGCCTACATACCAGTTATAATGGTACACATGTTTTTCCAACATGCAAGCGACATTACATTCATTCGTATTTAATCATAAATATTATGTATTATTATTTTTTACAAAGCAAATTATGAAATTTTTACAAAAATGTTGACTGAATTTAGTAATACCTACAAATTTCTACGGACGATTAATTTGTACGTAACGTTGACTGAATTTTCTACAACTACAATTTTGTACGTATACCAGTTTGCTAACGATGCTAATTTTGTATAACTATATTCACTAAATTATACACAACGACAGACTACTACGACTGCTAATTTTCTAAAACTACATTGACTATATTTTCTATATCAAAGTTAAACTATTTTTGTCTACATCTACAATTTTCTACTCAGATTAACACTAAATAAAATATCTATTGCATATACAAAATTTAAAATATAAGAAAAAATTACCTCGCAAGGATCACTTCTTTCTCTCATCTCCTCTCCTCCCTCTCCTTTTCTCTCCTTTCTTTTCTTTCCTCTCCTCTCCTCCGCGTCTTCTCTTCTGCCCTCTGTTCTATCGCTTTTGTTCACCGCGCGACCGAGTGGCCTCGGCCGCGCAGTCCTTTTATCTGCGCTTCCAGTTGCCCAACCCTTCAACGACTGGAAGTGCAGTCGCCTGGCTGATGGGTGACAGCAATTGCAGTCCCCCACATGACTGGAAGTGCAGTCGCCTGACCGATGGGCCACAGCAATAATTCGCCCAATGGCTTATATGTCGCTTGGCCGTTGGACGATAGGCTCCAGTCACTTGAAGATTAGGTAACTGGAGCCTATTTTTGTAAAAATTGTTCACGCAGATATATTTCTGTTATTTCGAATAAAAAATAGATTATTAAAAAATCAGTTTGAAGTAACTTGTGGGCTGATGGGTATAGTTCCTAACAGATTGTACGCAAAAACTGCCTGGGCATATGGGAAACTATTTCCAAAATCTCAGCAGATCACCAGCAGCAGAAGCACGGTGGGGAAAAGGCTACATGAAAGCACCTCGGCCTCCTCTCCTGGCAGTGGATCTCTCATAGGTCGTGTTGAACTTCTCGACCAACTCATTCATTATGCTGTACTAGTTGGATGCCCGTGCGTTGCTACGAATTAAAATATAATCGTAACATTTAAAAAGTCTAATTGCAAAATGATAGGGAGCAAAGGAAATACTCTAAAATTAGTCTATCAAATAAGAACACTATAGATCAGTGGCGAAGCTAGGAATAAAATTGAGGCTAAACTGAATCTTTTGTCGGACTAAACTAAATTGACATAAATATAGTGTTTTACTTTTTACAGAATTTCAAATTCATATAGAAACACACAATTAGAGACAAATAATGCAAAATAAAGAAATATAAAGTAGATACCTCAAAATTCGATAATACGAAACACATACTCAAGAATATATAATTATTCTACCATAAGTGCATATTAGCGATAAGTCATTGACATGCGTCATATTTACATATATTTACTTGTTATTTTACCCCATTATTCTTCACATTTTGGAACCATTTATCATCATTTACACGCTTTTATATAATTAATCGCTCAATTTGGATCATTTTACATTTTTATGCTTTTTCGCAGGCCGGCGCGATTAAGGCGCATAAAATGACAAATCTGGACTTTCGGGACTGCTCCGTACAGTTGTACGCGTCATCACAGATGTGTGGGATCAATTCGCGAAGAAATCGGAGTTCTAGAGGGCCAGAACTGAAGAAAGGAAATGGGAGAAGGACCTCTTTGTAAACCCTAGCTTCTTGGAGGACTAATCTGCAAAGTGCTAAAAATCCCCCAAACCCTTAAGCCCTCGCCGCCGCCTGGGGGAATCTTTTGAGCCCGGTTCTTCTTCTACCTCTGCCCCCTGTTTGCTTCCTCCCCCTATTCTCCTCCTCCAAATCCGGCCGCCGGCGAGCGCCGGGCCGCAGCTCGCCGGTGCGCCACCGTCTCTCCGCCGCAGCTTCTCATAGCTCCTCCTCCACCCGTGCACCGGCAAACCACACCGCCGTCCCTTCCGCGCTGGCCACCGACGAGCCGCATCATCCCGTGCGCCGCCGCCTTCACCTCTCTGCCACCATCACCTCCACTCCCGAGCGCCCCCGCCACTTCTCCATTCCACCGTAGAGCACCGCCGTCCTCATCTGCTCACTCCACCAAGCGCACCACCGTGCCACCGTCTCTCTGCCGCCTCTCTTCTCCATCTGCGCCCCCGCACCTCCACCAAGCGCCGCCATCCGTCTCCTCCTCTCTCGGCCGACCTTTTCCTTGCGCCGCCTCTCCTCTTCTCTGGCCACCGCGCCATCGCATCCACCGCCGCCTTTCTTCCTTAGCCCCCTCCTGCTTCTCTTCTCCTCCTCCCTGCTCACCTCCCTTCACCGGCCACATCGCCGCCGCCTCTCCTCTTCTCCGGTCGCCGCGCCTTCTCCCGTCACCAGATCCGGGCCATCTCGCCGGCAGCCGACCGCACCGATCGAGGGATGATGTTTCACAATTCACCCTCTAGAATAACATCTTGATCTTATTTTTGTTTGGCTTTCCTTATTGACTTCTGTTGTCAATTGTCACGACAGGACTGTTTTGGCCGACTAATTGCCAGTGCACCGGATACTTGGTTCGATGTGGTTGAATGCTACTCAAATGACAGTAACAAGTCACTCCAGTATGTTTTTCACACATTTGATTCCATATCTAAGTAGCATAAGCAAATGCTGCATATGTTTTCAATGCTTAGTTTCTGATTCAATGCATCTTTAATTCAGCCGTACCACAAAAACATCCAAGTGCCTTAACTTGGGTTCCTACAACCACCTTGGTTTTGCTGTGGCAGATGAGTACTACAACCCTCGTGTTATTGAGTCACTCAAGAAATACTATGCTACTACTTGCAGTGTCCGAGTTGGAGGTAGGTGCTTATGTCTGTGCCATAGTTTGCCTCCATTGAGTACTTTAATAATATAGTGAAATATGTAAGGTTAATTGTTTTTATATGATCGTAGGCAACACTAAGCTGCACACAGAGCTCGAGGAGCTGGTTTCACGATTTGTTGGTAAGCCTGCGGCTATTCTTTTTGGCATGGGTTATGTGATGAACTCTGCGGTCATTCCTGCTTTGATTGGGAAGGTATGTGGTAAAGTGATAGTCTTTTTTTTACATCCTGGATCTAATGTACTGTAATGATTGCAGGGGGGCTGATAATTAGTGATTCATTGAACCATAATTCTATAGTGAATGGCGCTAGAGGTTCAGGGGCTACTGTCCAGGTTTTTCAACACAACAGTAAGGTCACTAACAACTGTCTCAAGTAATGAGCTCAACAATGCATAGAAAAGATGTGAAGTTTAATGCTTCCCTTTATTTTCTTCCAAATGATCAACCACTATGCGTCAAATTACACATTGAAGCACAATCATCTAGCAAGCATGATAGCTAGAAGTATCTTAGCCACAACATTTGCATCTACTTCTAGTAAGCATCCTAGCTATTAATATCCTAGCCAAAAGAACCGCATCAACTTCCTTCATGACAAATCACATCTACTTCCACAAAAATGAGTCTTGCACTTCTAGCAATTATATAGCTAGAGGTCCCTTAGCCAAAAGATTTGCATTTACTTCCCCTTGTAATGTCATGGAGAAGCATTTCCAATAGGCTCGTTGTTGAGCCTACAAAAGAATCCATAAATGATAAACCATGTAGCTAAACCTAATTACTAAAATATTTATAATCAAAATTATGTTTACCTCCGTCTCAGATCGCGTGCAACTGCAACATTAGGTTCAAAGTGCACCCTACTGAAGCATGTAGTGTGCAGGCTATGGTCTAAAAAGTAAATAAGTATATAATAAGTATAAAACATAGAGTAGATCAACACAAAATGAACAAGGAACACACATCAACTCACCTTGTTCATGCCTTGCTCTAAGCATAGTTGCCACAATGATAGTTCGATCATTAGAGCAACTCGTCCATTTAGTCAAATGGCTGGTAAGTACTTTGTCCTTAACAACTAACTTCACAGGTTTGAAGCTACAGGAATATATAAACATATAAACATGGGCTGAGTTTCCATTTTGTCTTATAAAAGCTCTATAAACATGGCACTTTATCCAACATATGAACTTAGCAGGTTATTCTACTTTATAAAAAATTTGCGAGACTCAAGAAAAAAACATTTTCTGATTCATATATTATCACTATTATATAAAAAAACTGAGAAGGTATTCCATCTGTTTGAAAATGTAATCACTAAACATGATTATATATTCTAACCAGACAAGTCATGAAGGGAAGGGAAATTTTATAAGGCAATTAGCATGTATAGATTAATTATACAGGGAAGGCCATTAGCATTTATAGATTAATTATACAAGAGGGGTTCCATTCTATGCAAAAACAACCAAATATAGCACCAAATCGTAATGTTCTAAGTGGCAAAGGAGCAAACTTAGGGGGCCATGGACAATAATGATTTCCAGAAACCAGTATAGTAACATAAATAATTTAGACGTGCAACCATAAATTCAAGAAGATACTACAACAAAGTACATACCTGCCATCAATTATAAGAACATTTCTAAAAGGTATCTTTCTATTGTAGTAGCCTTGCACATAGCCTACAGTGCTTACAAACATGACCATTCCAATAACATCTGACATGTGAAAAAAATGTTAGTAAACCTTTGATTTATTACAAAGCAGTATTACTTGGGTGGTCAACTGAAATACATACCAACATAAATGTCATTATGATAGGTGAATTCAAAAACTTCACTAAGTGGCATGAGCGGCGGAAAAAGCGGCAATGTCTTCTCACTCATATTTGGTATCTCACTCACAGTAGTGACACGTGTGAAAACACACCCATAAGCATGCTCTGCAAGCCACTTATGCTCGATTCTCCTCGTAGGCTCTACGGACAACCTTGACACATAATATGCGCAACCCTCTCGAAGTAGGGGATCTAAACGATCCACCTGGTCATCGTAAACAGTGGCTACCATTTTTTTGCCCTATTAACAATAGGCAAAGTCAGACACCATTAAAATTCAACAGAATGTAACTAAGCATCTAATAACATTTCCAGGAGTGGAATTATATTGAATATCAAACTTCTAGCTAGAGGGGAATCTTATGGGAAAACTGATGACCTGAAATGAGAAAAAAATATTGTTTTTGTTTTATGTTCCATGGGGGAAGAATGGCATTCTTGTTGGAGGGAAAAGTGAGCCACCTTCTGACCGGATATCAGGTTAGACTGCTATGTAATCCTCAAAAGCGCATGGATTTGTTTTATTTATCTGATACGTTGTCAAATTTCTAGTAGAAATAATTAGGACTTCATCATTTATTATACTGCAGTATGGACCTTCAATACGGAAACTGAGCTCTGGTCGCATATGGAAGCAAAGGGCGAATCCCGGTACTTATTTGAACATTGATTTTATACCCTGCTTAAAACGTCCATGCAAAATGACAAGAGATTTTTCCTTGATTAATAATTTCAGGTGGCTCGAAGTGGCCACACAGTGATTAGAGCAGGTCCTATTTTAATTCTCTTTGGGGGGCGAGGGTGCCAAAGGGAAGAACTACAAGACCTTCATATGTTTGATCTGAAGTCTTTAACATGGCTTTCTTTGAACTATAAGTGAATCATCCTCGCTAGAACTCAGAAAAGTGCCATGTCAATAAACAAAGAAAAGAAAAAAGAAACTAAGCCTTGAAATGTCAAAAAAAGTCCATAGTTATCTGCAAATCTAACACAGTTTAGCAGTCCCTGGATTGAAGCTTCTCAATTTTAGAATCATTCTCTTACTTTGCTATGTGTTTTTCTCGTATTGATTATAAGTTCATTGTTTTAGAGGTGCTGGACCTTCTCCGAGATCGAACCATGTAGCTGCAATTTACAATGATAGAATTCTTTTGATTTTTGGAGGCCAATCAAAATCCAAGACCCTGAATGATGTTCACGCTCTAGACTTTGAAACCGTAAGTCAATCTTGTTACTGGCTTACTGAAAAATCAATCTTGTTGTTGGATGGTATGGTCAAGAGTGAAAACCCATTCCATCACCTCGAGCAGGTTGCTGTGGAGCTCTCTGTGGGACTAAATGGTATATCGCAGAGGGTGGAAGCAAGAAAAAGCGTAAGTTTTCATATAGTCATATATAATATCGCAAATGAGTGGTTCAGTTTCACTTCTAACCCAGAGTTTTTCTGATCTGTTTTCCCATAAGATTTTGTTAATGCTAGGAAATAAGGATGTCCAATTACAGATAGAAGAGAGTGGTTTTAAGGTTGTCGAGAGGATATGTTACTTTGCTGGCTAAAGTTGTATAAGGGTTAAGCAAATGCATGATGCCTTAGAGAGAAAAAAACTCATGTTGACAGTATTATGCATGGTGTTACTTCGAGTAGTGTTATCAAGGGCTCAAGGCTTTAGCACTTTAGTGTTACCTGTTTTCCTTAAGGAAAAATTGTTTCTATGATGATAGTTGTGCTTCTTGTTTTGCTTCACTTTGTTATTCTGTTGTGTTCGTCTTTCTTAAGTACTAATAATGGTAGTGTTATACATGTACTGTGTTCGTGTAGCTTATTAGCATATGAACTTACCAACCATAGTTAACATTCTAGTAGCTAAAAATACATGTGTGAACATTACCTGCTCATCCAACAAAACCAAGGTCAGCCTCTTCCTACCAGGAGCGAATGTCTCAACATGATACTTGTGATAAACTCGAACACCTATGCTCCATTTTGTTGAAGGATGAAAATCACCAAAGGTTGGAACACGTTGAGCTTCAACTCTAAGACGCTTCAAGGGCCTCATCCTAAATCCCCCGAAATATAAAAATCAGCACACAAGCAACTATGCTTGGCATTTCAAATATAAATTGTGCTAGTACAGGATAGTATAAAATCTAAATTGGACAGGCAAAATAATAATCTCATGAACAAGTACAAATAAATCTGTTTCTCCCATGGCAAATCATTTTATCAATTAATTGTGCTGCTACAGGACACAATCAAGCACCTCAGGAAACTATGTTTAGTACAAGAGAAATGGAGAGTGTGGGAAATAGCCTCGCTGAACTATATCTAGGACCAAACAGTATCATCTTTTGTAGTTTTGCACAAGAATCTCTTATCTGATAATGATGGAGATCAAGGAAACATGTAATCTCAGGAATCACGGGTTATTTGTTGCTACTGTTTATATGCTCAAGTTCCATAAATTACTATAATTGTTGCTACTGTTTATATGCTCAAGTTACATTCCTGTCAGTAATCAGTAGCTAACATGCATAACAGGTTCATGCCCAGAATGTTTGCTTAAAGCAAAATAAGCATGAAGTCTAATTGAAAACTCAAATATAAACATGAAGTTCAAAAACTCATATGAACATAATGTTGCAAGCCTTTCTGTTGCAGAACAAATATAACTTCCTAAATTATGAAAGCTAGAGCTATTTTGCATATCAAATCGGTGCATCATAAGACTATAAAATTTCAGGTTGAAGTGGTCTGAGTCATCTGACATTATTTTGTTTCCTATCTTTCCACAAAATGCAGAATGAAGAGAAATAAAGAAAAAAATAATTGTTTATAAAAGTTCAGGTACTATAGTAGGCAGGAATTGTACACTATTAAGGATGAGGTATAGCATGTTTTGGTTTCTTGAGAGGTAAAATTTTTTGCAATTTCCTCAGATCTGTTGGAACACTTGATGGAAGGGTGAATGTTTGATGATGACTTTTTCTTCAATGGACATATGAGGACATAAACAATCAATTGTTCCAAATAGAAACCTAGTAAAGAAAAATTGCAATTGACTCGTACCTGGTTTGATATTATGAGGTATAGAGCACACTGGTCTGATAACAACAATGGGGCAAGGCACACAGAATGTTTATTTATAGCTGCAATCACAAAAATATTGGGCGCCAAAAGTTTTAACCCCTGCACCTCTTCTCCCATATTGGCGCCATATCCAGCTCCTGCTCCTGCTCCTGCTCCTACTCCTACTCCTACTCCTACTCTAATCTTCTCCTGATTCAACCGAATAGTTTTGTGCTGAGAGAGAGAGATATGCATCTACGGGAAATGGAGCACCAGATTGTGTGCATCTCGATCGAGAGGGGGAGGGATATCTGCAGCATGATTTAGCAGATCGATTTGCTACACACAGGGGGAGAGAGAGAGAGCTGCATGATCTACTGTAAAATCGATCTCGAGAAGACAGCTGGAGACAGATGCATGAGAGCACGTGCTGCAGCAGTCCCCCTGTGTGTAGCCTTTCTATTGTTTTGTCCTGTAGGCTGAAGAGTAGTGGAGTGGCATTGTGACTCTAGTGCAATCGAATAGTCTATCTTCTAGACGTGATGTTCGATTTATGTAATCTGGGAGATTGGGAATCTGCCCAGGCCAGACCTAGGACCAAGGGTTACAGCGTGTACAATATCCCTTTCTAGGGCGTGGTATCAAGAGTTGTGGTATTGAATGTCAAGAATTTGAAGATAGCATTCAGGGATTACTGGTCACCAGATCTGTTATTCGTTGGAAGCTATAGATAACAATATATGATAGTCCCAACTGTGTAGGAAGTATGATTGCCATCTTTACCTTCCACGCATATATATGGTACACAGTAGACTCTATGGTTGCCTTTGTAGGACATCAAACTACCAAAGTTGAGATTCCTACGTTCGGACCATGGTGTTATATCTGGTGTCCATTTCTGCTGTTTTTGTTAAAAATCGAATAAACCTTTTTCTGGAGGGATATCTGAGACTGAGAGAGAGAGAGAGAGGGGACATAACACATTATTTTTGTTATACCATCCCAGAATATTTTGTATGATTGTTTAGCTAACAAATTTTGTGCCATTGTGTCTTCTCTTTTATATAAGTACATGGCTGTCACGACAGCTTTTTTCTGTAGTGGAACAATATGAAATGCCGTTTTTTCTTTGTTTTATTGATTAGCGTCTTCTTATCTTGCATCAAGCCACAATGCTCTGTTACCTATCAAATGTTTTTTTGTTGGATGTTTGTGCTTTAAACATGTTAATGTTTCTTTTACATTTTGAATAAAATGTGAAATCCCTTAAAATTTGTCAACTGACTAAGATTTTGTTGCTTCCATCCCTTTATTTGAATATAAACTTATATTTGTCCTGTCTTTATCCAACAAGGGTTTTAGGTGGTATACAAGGAGGCTAAGGATTGATGAAGATGGTGACGTCGTTGATGAGTTTTTGGATGAGATTGTTCCAGAAAGCTTGATCAACAATGGCGTGAGCCCAGTTGGAAGGTTTCAGGTGAAGTACAATACGAGACCAACCGCTCTAGCGATGAGAAAGCAGACGATCGCCATTGACGGTGACATCCGTCATAGCTTGGAGTACCAAGGGCAGCTGCGGTGGGTGTGAGTGTAATACTGTAATGTCAGCTTGAGTTCTAGCGTCCCGTCAGCTTGAGTATGAGATTTCAAAGGTAGAACCGTGTGTCCATGAACCTGGTTTGAATGACTAAACAATGCTTCTCTCGTCAAGAAAATTTCCTTAATTTGTATCAAGCGGCTTAGTGGTACCTAAAAATAAGCTAGACTTTGATTAAACCGATATAACCACAAGCTACAAAACAGATGAAAGTCGAGCTCAAATATAACATAAAAGATTGACAGATGACAATGACTTTCGTCATCGATGAATCGGATTAAGGGTATGTATGTGAGCATCTGGTCAACATTTTCCCTACCAATCAGGAAAGAACTTCTTCAGCAAACACCAGCACGGTCTACATCCCCCTGAAGAAAGGCGGCACATTGCACCTGCAAACAATGGGCAAAAACAAAAAGATTAACAAGAAGTGCACCAGTAAGTTTCTTGGAGCTGTTCGCAAGGATCCAGCCAGCGGCAAGATTCACCGCAAAATTCACAAACTGCGCTCGTGGGTGACAAGAGTAGGGTCGTGGGTGGCATAGGAGGAGGGGAGGGTCGCTGACCTTGATGGGGATGCCGCCGGAGTTGGGAGTCGCCATTGCCGCCGGCGAGAGGGAGGGCGTCGAACAACAGATCCGCTCGTCGTCGCTCGGTCGTCGGGCCAGCGCCGCCCCCGCCGTGGGCCTCCTTACTCCGCCCCCTTCCTCTCCAAGCCAGCCGCCGCCGCAGCCGCGCCTCCTCCTACCTCCGCCCCAACCAGTGAGAGAAGACAGACACAACCTGCAGCCGGTCTTGATGAAGTCCTTGAGGGTGGCGGCGCGCTGAGTGTTCTTGGCGCGGCAGCCGAATGCGATGCACAGCGCCGTCAGGATCGCGCTCTTCCCGCCTGCGCCGGCACGGAGAAGAAAGGGCATCAAGGGGCAGGGGGAGGGAGAGAGGGAGGTAGGGTTTCAGGGAGGCGTACTGCCGTTCTGGCCGGTGATGAAGTTGACGCGGAGTGGCACATGAAGTTCTCCAGGCGGATGCGGGAGATCGTCCCGGAGGCGACAGCACGGGGTGGGGGAGAAGCGGGGGCGGCATGGATGTAAAGGAGCCGAGGAGGAGGCGGCGACGGCAGCGCGGCGTGGGGAGGAGAAGGCGAGGGCGAAGCGGCGGCAGCGCGGGGTGGGGAGGAGAAGGCGAGGGCGGAGCGGAGGAGCGACGGGAGGAGGAGGCGGCGCGGGGGGAGGAGGCGAGAGAAGCGAGGGCGGAGCGGATCTGGCGGCGAAGCAGCGGAAAAACCGAGGGGGTGCAGGGGTGGGGAGGAGCAGCAGAAAAATCGAGGGGGCGCGGGTGGGGAGGGGAGGAGGAGGCGGCGGCGGCGCAGGGTGGGGTGGGGAGGAGGAGGAGGCGGCGGCGGCGCAGGGTGGGGGGAGGAGGAGGCGGCGGCGGAGCGGGGGAGATGGAGGCGGAGGAGGAGCGAGGGCGGAGCGGATCGGGCGGAAATTTCGCGAGTGGGGGGAGATCAGAGAGAGGAGAGCGGGACTGCGGAGGAGGCCCACGCGTAGCGCAAGTTTTTTAGGAGGACAGCGAAGCGTAGGATGCACCATCACTTTGAACTCCTTCTTTTAAGGAGTAGAGATAAGTCACAAGATAGTATCATCACTATCAACATCCACATGGTTGCAATCTCAAACGAGCATTATGTAGAGATCTTCAGATGTGGAGTTAAATTATTTTTTCTATTTTGTGTTTTTTGTGACATTCTTTCATATCAAAAAGTTCTGTAAAAGAAATTGATGTATACCTTGAACAGTTAGTGAACATTGCAAGGTAAGTCACGAGGAGTGTGTCATTATATTCCTGACAAGACAGAGAATATCATCATTACATAAAATGATAAAAATGCAAGGTTAAATGCACAACAAAAAGGAGAAAACATATTACCAAACTTTACTTACAAGATCAACATAACTGGTCTTGCTACTTCAAATAGACACTATAGGCTAAATATAAAAGCCCTTTTAATATCAAAAGGACCATCTAGCTAATCAAAAGAGTAAGTATCTTGTCAAATATGAGTGACGACTTAACATACCATTAAGAAGTCATCTTGGAATTTCTCCGACTCCATAGCTGGTATTCTTCTTACAAGGCTTGAGACTTGCCTAAGTAGTGAATTATCCAGTGGAATATCACCTGCAGTGAGGGATAAGGCTTTGTAGTTAAGTACTTTCAACAAGAACACTGGCAAGTTTGGGCAAATAAAATTTGAGGATCTGGGTTTAAAGCATATGGATGAACGGCATCCATATTTTGGAGAACGACTAAAACATCACATCAGTGACAAAAGACAAACCTCTTTGCATGGCAACAAGATATTGACGGGTAACACGGACCCTGCTATTAAGCATCTTGATGGCACTGTGTATTCCTGTAAGATGAGCAGCCACTGCTCAAATATATATGTTAGTATTATTTGTCTGAACTCTGAAAAGATACCTCAGGTAGTACAACTCTATGACTTGGGTTAAAGTGATGTTAAACAAAGAATCCTTACATTGAGTTGCTGCAGAGCCTCCATCAGATGGTTTGAGATGGGCAACATGGTCTACGGATATCCTCTCTGCCTCTACAGTCTTTAATCAAAGGTACTTGTGTTAAGTGTTAATAACAATGATTCATAGCTAGATCAATACATAGAGAAGGAGAACACTCACCTCAATTGTGTAATTTGATCTGACAAAGATGAGCTGAGGACTCCCATCGATAACATGCAACTCTTGAAATTACAGAAAGATGATAAAGAATTAGCAGCACAAACAGACAGAGAAAGGGAATGAGAAAAGAACATTAGTACAATGAACAAGCTTCAAACTGGTTTCAGTAAGGTATCTAATCAGAAGAGAGAAATCAAGGCTACCTGTGCTATACCAGTGATAGCAAATTTATTGGGAAAAAACAGTATATAATAATGAAAGGTATAACTGACGTGCACCTAAAATCAAAGCTCAATACAGCGCATAGAAAAACCTTCTAAATCAATCCATGGTAGAACCAACAAACAATACAAGTCAATTGCAATACATTCAATGATAATCCAAATTGTAGATCAGATTTACCTACCACTCTCATAAGTATTCAAAGGGAGATCCTTCTGGGAGAGGTTGATTGCAGGATTCAAGAGAAGATAAACAGGGCTTTCATTAACGTCCATCAGCTGGATTACGTCACAGAAAGAGGCAAGTCAATAATATATAGAGCAGATCTCAAAAGAATATCCATGTTGATAAGTAGTTCTTCAACTATCGTAAAGTTGATGAAATTTCCAGTCATGTTCTACATTTCATTTGGTCACATAAACTTGAGCAAAGCTCAAAATAGAGCTTGAGGACATCTGAACATAATCTCAACATAAGTAATATCTGTTATTGCTGGCCATGATATACAACGAGATTAGACAAAATATTTTATATCTAACGTTGACATGATTCAGTTTCAAAGGTATTGTTGGTTCACATATTTAGCATTGCAGTTTGCAACAGCTGTAGCCTCGATTTATATGCCTTGTCTAGAACAGGTGCAGTACGGAATGTGAGCAAAAGAACCAAACAAACTAACCTATGGAAACAAGTATCCCCAACCCAAATTGAACCTTATTAGAAGCATAATGAGGGTTACATTCTTTGGTTCTCATTGATGGCAATCAATGCCTACCATCTGCTTCACCATACATTATAACACTACAACAGGAGAATCCCCAGCCTTCCCATAAGCACTAAACAGCTTTCTTCCCTCATTTTGCAAGGGAACAAATGAAATACAATAGCACACAGTAAAACTAATGGTGAACACTTCCAATCAGATAAACATAATTGTTGTATGCACAGGGCTAAGAAAATCATGTCATCTTCTACCTACCCATTCGACACGTGGCAATGAAAGATCTCCATGTCCAACCTACTATTAGCAGCCCTAACCATACCAACAATACATTGCACCAAGCACCCAGATTTTTTTTTTCATAACAAGAGCAAAAACACCAAGCACATTGTCAGTGTGTCACAGATTAGGCACTTGAACAAAAGGCCATAAGAACTCACAGCCTTGTGGATTAGCATGTCGGTGTCCTGCACATCGCCCCCGGTCGAGTACCACCCCAGCACGTAGAAGTCGGGAAACACCTTCTTATCTGCACAGCCACAACCGCAACAAGCACTAATCAGACCACCCACAAACCCTGGCATTCTAAGCGTCACCAAACCCTAAAAAAAACACGAGATTTGACATTAGCTTACAGAGCTCCTGCTTCTTCTCGAGGAAGGCGCGGTCGAGGGTGCCGGAGACGGGGTCGAGGACGAGTCGAAGCTGTTGAAGATCTCCACCGTCCGCCCGCGCTGCACCCCGATCACGCACCCGAAGACCCTCGGCGGCGCGCCATCGGAGGAGAAGGCGGCCTGGGCCTTGACTCGGGTGTGGTGGTCGGAGACGTTCACGATGACGAGGGGGTGGAGCTTGAAGGTGAGGCCGCTGCTGGAGGAGGCGGCGGTCGCCGCCGCCGCTGGCGGGTGCGCGGCCGCGGCGTGGTCTGAGGGCGCCGACATCGTCGGAGGTGGTGGTGGAGGAGAACCTAGCTAGCGCCGGTGGGCGAGGGGAGCGACGGCGACGGGGAGGTGGTGGGGAGCTGTGCCTTTCGGTGTGCTTAGGCCGGCTTGTGTGCGTGGGGGAGTGAGGCTTAGAAGGTTTACGTCTCATATTGGGCCCGGATGATGTGGCTTGGGCTTGATGGGCTGGGAGGCAAGTGTTGGTTACGTAGAACTGGGCCGGTAAGTGTAGCCGTCGGATGGAATCCCACCACGCGTCCCGCAACCGTCCGATCAACACACGACACCACCGAGTCTATCTCCACCTCCTCGGCTCCTTGTCGACGTGCCAGTTTCTCCTGACCTCGCCGCCGCCAGCGTAGCTCCACCTCGCTACCGCCACACCTCCATATCCATCCTGACCTGGCAGCGTCGAAGTACCAGCGTGTGGTGGCGTTCAACCCCGACGATGCTAAGGTTGTTGGCTAGGGGTGGGTGACGATGAATATATAGTTGAAGTATAAGTGAATTATTCATCTTTTTATCATCTTAAGTTTTTGAGTGAATTGATTGATGCATGCAACTCAATATAGTATTAGAGCTAAGAAGTCCTGAGTTCAAGACCCGACTGACATAATTAAAATAAAAATAATTACAGTTCACTTATATTTCCACATCTTAAGTCTGAGAGAGTCTATATATGAGGGGGAGTGTTGAAGTATGAGTGAATTGCCCGTTTTTGTTTATCAATTTAAACTTTTAGAGTGAACTTACTAGTGTATGTAACTTAATATATACAGTGATACACGTGTGAAGTGTAGTTGATCGTTGGTTTGCTCGTGCGGGGTTCTGAACTTCTGATGTGCTTTGCTGTTCCTGGGCCCGATGCAGGAGATCTGCTCGGAGCTCGCCGCGTGCAATGGAGGAGTCCGGCGGGTCACTGGGCATGGTCGGCGACGGCACGACAGGCTGCCAAGATCCAAAGGAATCCAACTCGAATTTGGGTAAAATTTGGGAAATTTTGGGGATATGAACGAAACAAACCTTATCTACTTTACTCTAGCTACAAGAACACTGAGAATATGCTTCGTTCTTCTCGATTTCTCATTAAGCATCCGAGGCTTAAATACCTCTAGTCTTACAGCAGTACATAGCTGAGTTACGTTAGTTAAGAACAACTGCGATAACTGCATTACCTAAAGGTAAACGCGGGTAAAGACAAATGCGTGGCGTCAACAGCGCATAAGGACACTTCAATATAGAGTGTCACATAGGACTTAAAATAGAATAGAGAAAAAATTAATAAAAAAAGAGAGAAGCAATGTCTCATACAAGATATTGTCCTTCTATAGGCCTAAAATTCAAACAGCAAACACCACAAAAAAAACTTGTATTGAAGAGAAAATGAAGTGTCTATGCCAACTTTTGAGACAGTGAGAGGAGGGAGGGAGGGAGCAATAGGGAATAATGTGATTTATTGCTTACGCCCACATATAGATATCACTACTGAATTAGTAGTGTCTATAATAGTTTTTTGGTGATATGGAAGAGTATGGATATAGCTTGAGATGTCTATCATTGGGAATGCCCTAATAGTAATTACTGAAAACGTTTCGGTCCCTCTGATAACCATAAACTCCATCCAACAACTCCCGAGTTAGCCCTCCAGACTCCTGCCCTGTTGGTTTTCTTGCCTACGTTGGTCTTTGGAGCCTAAATCAGAACAGGAACGGTGTTCCGAATTGGAGTTGCCGCTCTTCCGCCCATCTTCCATTCTTTTTTGCCTTTAGTCTGAACTGTCATGCTTTGGATAAGCATGGTGGCGGCCTGCTGGTGAGTAATGTCTCCTTTTCCTATCATCAGCATCCGAGCGATCCAGTTGTGAGCGCTCATCATGCTTTGACATCTCCTGCCATTTTCTCCTTGGTTCGCCATCTTCTGATATCTCATGACGTCTTCTCCTTGGTTCATCATCTGATAACTCCTGCCGCATTCTCCTTGGTACATCATCTTCTGAATCTTGTCTACGGTCTTTCTCTCATGCTGTCTTCTCCTTGATTCATCATATGATAACTCCTGCCGTCTTCTCCTTGGTACATCATCTTCTGAATCTGATGAATCTTGTCAGTGGTCTTTCTTCTCATGCCTTGACCTTCTATCTTCCCTCTTACGCTCTGGGGAAGAATGAATTCTCTTTCTTCTCTCATCCTTGCCATCATTTATTTCCTCTGAATCTGAGTTTTCATTTGTATGATGCCTCTTACTCTTTGACTTTTGATGCGACGCTTCTTGTGCTTTTCTCTTTCTTTTGCTTTTTCTCAGCTTTCACCTACACAAGAGCAAGATTGTGTCAGGGAGTGCCTTCTCCTGAGGGCGCGCGCGATACTCGGCCTTGTCCTTCTCCTCCTTGATCTGCTTGTACTCTCGCTGCTGCTGCTCCTTCTTCCGCTCCGCCATCCACACCCGCTCCACGTTGCGGAGGCTTCCCGTGTGCCACCCCTTCCTGTTCAAAAACTTCATCGCCATGGTGGCAGCCCGCTTTCTCTCCCCTCCCTCTCTCGAAACCCTAACCCTAGCGGTGGCCTGCCTCTTCCCCTCCCGGCCTCTCCCCTCTTCTTTGCGTCTGCTTCGAAACGAGTGGTTGATTTGTGGCCCGTAAGCGAGTGGACCTGGCCCACCACGTCAGCGACAGCGCCTAAACGGTAAACGAATACTAGCCGCCCCCAGTGTGTTTTGGGCGAAGGAAAGCGTATTCCACACAGAAATGAGCCCGCCGTGCCAAACGCGAGCCATTGGGCCGTCCGGGCCCATAGGATTTTCGCAGGACTCATGTTGGAATTGTACCGTTTTCCGACAAAATTTCTGCGTTCCAAGTTCATTTGAACATAAGATGTCGCGACATATTCTAAATGAATTATTCCTGCATTTCACCCAGTTTCTTGTGGTTCCTAATTCAAGGACGATGCAAAGAGCACAAGATTTACAAGAAAAGGAAAATGTTGAGAAAGGATCGGCGAAGTCCACATGAAAGGTGTAAGTTAAAGAAGCTTTCACCTTGAGGTGAAAAATCATGTCCTAGTACACATAGGGTTGAATTCTTGTTCTAATACAGCAACGGCAGGCGAACATCCATCCACCATTAGAGGGGAGGAGGAGGTCTTACATGATTTACAAAATAGCTTCCCACAGAACAAAAACTTTCTTATACACAAACAAGAAAAGAAGCCCAAGCATGGAACAGCTCCTGACAAGAGCACAAGGAACAACAAACAATCTGGAATACACGCCTGCCGGCCTGCAACAATCCGGGGGAAGAAACCTACAAATCGGCTACAACAAATCCCAGAGACCGAAGAATTTTACATGCGCTTGGCTTCAAATGCCGGCATTGGTTGAAATGTGCTTTCTGCATGCACCCAACATGATTTCGCCGGAGCAGATCGGTTTTCTTGATGTTCACCGTCGCTTCCACCGGCTGGTTGATCTCTTATCGCCTGACAGTATTCTGGGGAGGTTCAAGAGGGAATTTACCCGTGTCACGCCTTCCAGTGCAGACCATTCTTCCTCCTCATTTGTGGATATGCAATCGGCCAGGCTGCGGGCAGATCCGTACCTTTCGAGTTCCTTGGAGACGGGAGGTTCGTCTACCAGTACAATCTCATCATCATCTCTTAGTGTACTAGTGTGTTCCAATGTGGGCTCGGCGATTTGCTCTACACTGGAGAGATGTACGCATACATCAGCAATGTCTTGATCAACCTCAGCACTGGCATCTGGGATCACAACCTCCTCGATGGGTTCTGCCGTTTCCTTGTTAGGTTCACTCTCTTGAACCATGTCGGTAGACTTTTCATGGTCCAAGAATAAGCACACAACAGCACAATCATCGCACTTGGATGTTGGGAACTTCAATCTCCAAGATCTGACAGCACAATCAACGAGAGCCCTGGCAGCTGTTGCTTGAGATGGGGCTGAAGCTACAATATCAACAGCTTCCTTGTTTGAGAGAACGTCCCAAACCTACGGTCATTGAGTTTTTTGAATATAACACAGTTGAAGCAACTGAAGGATGAAACACCTTTATATGCAAACATATGAAAATAAACTACTCCCTAGGGATTACGTAGCAAATTTCTGTCTTTAATCAATGCACAACCATGGGTTATGGTAGAAGGCGAATTTCTTGGTCTTATGTGCATAGAGGGAAAAAAGTACAAAAGCCAAAGCACCTTGAATAACAAAAGCACAGAAGACCATAGACTTGTCTAAAACCAGAGGGTAAAATTCACAGTGACCACTTTTTTTGGCTAATTTTCTAAGGAAACTTCCTTTTCCTGTTATTCCTTAAGGCTGCGAACCATCTGACCTATTAAATATGTTTTTACATATTGCTCCATCTAAGCATGAATTATGTAGAAATGCCCCTGGTCCGTAGACTGATACTGTCAAGGTTTAGACTTCAGGAAAGACATGGTGGTTTCACCAAAAAGCAAACCAGGAAACCTAGTAGTTAAGTCTTAACCCTTCGGTGCAAAGGCTAGAAGTGCATGCTGAATTCTGAGCATTATTGCAAGCCCTAAGAACCGCTATATGTACATGTAATGCAGTTATGACTTATCTATCCCTTATAAAACAGCTGATTCATTGGAGAGCTCAGATGTATTCAATTAAAAAGTGAAATTTCTAATTTGGAGTACCATTGTAAGTAAGGTGATAAGAAGCATACCCCATCAGTGGCTAATATTATAAACTCGTCCTTTTCAGTAAGACGGTGATAAGATATCTCTGGAACAGATATTAAACCATAATCTTTAAGGCAGAAGTCTCCGAAAGCTCTTGCCATTGCCAATCCAGGAGAGTCATTATTTGGCAACCATACTCTGGCAACTTCTGGTTCATCCTGAAGAGCAAAAACTCTTCCTCTACACTGCTGGATCCTCGCAGCTTCCCCTGAAGAATAACAAATGAAGATTAAAGATTACAACAACCAAAAGAAAGTGATCAATCTGGACAAGTAATTATAGCTAAATTATAGTAAAATGATAGTTTGATCAGAGACATATGGAGGAAAGAAATGGGGGGAAAATCACAAATACACAACTAACAAAAATAGTCAAACCCAAGATGCCCAATGAAATGATCAAAGACAGATGAACATACTGGGAAGGTTAGGCTTCAAATCAACAGTGAGTTGTACAGCAGTTAGATTGTTGGAGGCATCCCGTGTCCCCATTATTGCTCTCGAGTCCCCAAGATTTCCAACTACAAGATCCCATCCCTGGAGAATAAGCCGTGTCCAGTTCATCCGTCAATTTAAATCCTATTTCTACCACTTTTTTTTTTCAAAAACTTCAATCAGTGAGTTATCTACAAACACTAGGATATGCTAAAAGTATACATCACCTGTTTTACCAATGTGACTGCCGTAGTACCACTGCAAAAGCAATCAATTGTAGGATGCAGCTTGAGTTCCTTGTCCATCAATTTGAAAGCCTTGAAATAAGACTGCTTAAGTGGAAGGAACATCTCAGGTAGCTTTTCACTCCCATCAGCATCAACAGATTCACCCCATTCATCATCAACAACAGATGCTGTTTCTTCAGAGTTCATACTTCCGGAAATGCTTCCGTTTTGATGAGGACTAGTGCCCCCACTAGCACTGGTTTTCCATTGTGTGCGTAACTTGACAGGAAGAGAATCTCTAACTTTCTTGGCAACAAAATGACCATATGGCCCATGACCATCAAACACACCACAGAAGACACTGTCACTTGAATTGAAACTCTGCAGTAAAAGCAAGTCGACATCACATAGCAGTCAAGTGAATAAGTAATAGCATTTACTGGAATATAAGTGCCTCATTTTTCCTTTCTAGTATCCAGTGATCTGATCAGCTATTACTGTCTATGGTTAATTTGTTTTAAAGTAAATGTAGACATGCACTTCACTATTCTGCAAAAAGTATTGAAGAGATGCCTGGGTTACAACAAAATGCATTGCTGGAATCTTATTTGTCTCGCATGTTAATGTTTTCACCATGGAGTATTCAGAATATAGTATAGAGTGACCTCACAAGCTATGGGATTTTGAAGGGCTAAATGTAGGAAATGCACCTACGACATAATCAGATAAAAAGATTTCAAATAGTACAAAAGAAACCATTGAGAAACTTAGTAGCTAGGCAGGGAAAAGATATCAAATGAACACCCAATCATCCATGGCATGGAACTAGTAAACTCACAGGGCAATATGCCATGTAACAATATAAATTCAGTAGGCCCCGGCCATTGCGACTGACAATCTATAATTTATGAGAATATTCCTACATTAAGAAAATTCCCATTAGCGAGGCATCAAATAGTGCCTACAAGATTATTATGTATTCACAATGAAATGTGGAAAAATGAATAGAAATGTGAATTTCTGGTATAACTGACCTTTAAAAAAAGAATATGAGAAAAGATCATCAGAGAGAAAATAAAAACCCCAAGGATAGATCTAAAAACTCAATTTCAACAGAGAAGTACCGCCCACTCTAATAAAGTAAGTACCTTTTTGCTTTGAATATTAGCAATCAATAGCACTATTCTGATAGTCTACAAGCATAAATTCTCTTTTGTCCTCTGAAGAACATGATCCGCCATGCATCTTAGAAAGTGGATGCCTTTACTTGTTTGACTTGTTAACATAATGCACACAAGATATTCTTAGATACCTACATACGTTTAGCTAATCCTAGGTCTCAAGAAATGAGAAATTATCCATACGTTTAGCTAATCCTAGGTCTCAAGAAATGAGAAATTATCCATACGTTATTTCGACTTATTGTTAGATTAGGATCATGACAACCTATTGCGTAATGGGACAATATAGCACTTGTTTACTTATTCAGGAAACTAATGCGGAATTGATTAACTGATTGGGATGGGCCCTAATTGAACAAGCCAGCTATTACTAGCCCCAACTAATCACTTGACCTCCCAAGCACATCCAATTCAAGAAAACAGCAAAGGTATACCATTCTTTACCTAAAAGAGAGCAAAACAAAGAGAGGTAGAAAAGTTTGCCAAGGATCACAGGAAAGGATCTCGCTTGCACTATACACAAAGTTTTGAATCAAGGCAATGACGAGCAGAATGCTCCAACATCGCAACTAATTCATGCCCCATCTATCAGAAAACTTATATTGAGAAATTATCAGAACTCTTCATAACTACTACGGAGAGAAGTTCGATATATATAATTCAATAGTTTCCAACTTTAAGAACTTCTCACTTTCAGATTAAAGCCCAAATAATCTAAAGCCGAATCCTTCGCATTTCAAATCAACCAATCCAGTAGAGTAACAAAGATGCTTCCTTTCGGACCCAATAAAAAAATGCTACAACTGCTGCAACTCCACTGCAAATCCGAACCTATCCAAAACATTGCTGAGATCAACTCAGAGAAGAGCAACGGTAAAAACACCATTTAAAACCAAAATCCCACTCATTTCGAATCAAACATTCCGTTACATAAGTTGCTTTCTCCCCTTGAACCAAACAACACTTGAAATCCAAATCGACCTGCAATCCAAGCCCAACGAAGCCATTACCACGAATCCACGATGAGCTTAGAGAAGACTTTGAAGAGTAAACGCAAGCACTAACCGACACCGTGCGACATGACGAAAAAGGCGGCTCTTTTGCAACCAAGAATCGCTCATGGACCGAACGCCACTGATCAGGAGTCAGAATCTACCGGAACAAATCACCAAGCAAGAAAAATTAGCGGTTACTAGCTCACCTCCCACACGACCATGGCGTCCTGGTTGGTGCCCTTCCGCCCCTGCTGCGTGTGGAGGCACGCCGCCGCGTTCGCGCCGTTCGCGCTTATCCTCCCGGCGACCCGCGCGAGCTCCTCCTCCGTCATATCTCCCCCTGCGCCGCCGCAGGGTAGCTTCTTGCCGCCGCCCCCGCCGCTGTAGACGGCACCGCCGTCAGCCGCGCCGTCCTGCACCCCGCGGCTCCTCTTCCGCCACCGCTGTGGCCACGCCGGCGCGGCGCCGCCGGCGGGGTCCGGCTGGGAGGAGAGGCAGGAGCCCATGGTGGCCAATGGGAGCGCGGCAACACAGACGAGCACAGAGTGGGGGTGGTTACTGTTGCGATATGTGGTGGTAGTGTTTTGATGTTTGACGTTTCCTCGTTTTGTAGACTTGAGAGCTCTTTGTATCATTTGATTTGTATGGTCTTGTTACATGGAGATTTGGGCAAAAAAATGTTAATTTTAGTTTTTTAAGTTGGGTTTGGTTGGGTGTTAGTTGTTTAATTGATTATTACTATCATGGTGTTTCTTCTTTTGGGTTATGGAATCCTAGGATGGGAGAAAAATTTTACTCCAAGATAAAATCGTTTTGGAGTTTAAATGTTTTGTCTGGTGTGATTATGTTTTTGTGTCTCAATGAAGATAGACTTTTTTATTGGGCATTGCCACGTACTTTTGTTGAAGTTAAATTATACTAAGGAATTTAGATAAAAACAGTTAATACATGCTTCTAATGGTTGTAATAACTTCCATTTTAGTTTTGGTAGTTACATAAACTTGACTTGAATTTGAATGGTAACATGGTTATAACAGTGGAAAAGTAAGGAAAAGCAAATCCATGTACTACTAGTGTTGACATATAGTATAGATAGAAGTGAGGGCACAACTCAACAAGCATGTGGCTGTGTCTTAGCAAATTCATGGAAACAACAGTACAAAATTGTATCTTTTTTGTATTTGCAAGTGTCAAAGAGTTTTAAAAATTGAAACATATTGTTTAATGATCAGATCCATTTGACAACACTAACCCAACAGGCCACATGAATATATACGTCTTTTTGTAGTATTACTGATGTCCTTTTAGTGGATCAGAAGAAGCATTATAGATGCATTATACAGTAACTACTGCCATTTCTTGATTAATTTTCAAGTTTTATATTAAGCAGCTTCTAGAGGTAGCATCACTCCAATCTATTCCTCTCAAACTTCTTTTCAGCAAGGAGAGACCTTTTGGTATATCTTTTCTTGGATTCTAGATTGAGATTGTTTCCACTATACACTCACAGTGTTCTCTCTTGCCACAGCCTTTTTGTCTGCACAGGAAAAGGCGATTAACTTATTCGTTGCTTTTTGTCCTCCATAGCACAAAGTACAGACAATAGATTACTCATAGTGTTCCTTTAATAGGATTGTCTGTTAAGATGCTAAGCATCACACTAATCTTGATTACATGGACAGTGATGCAAGATGGCAACACTTCTCTTGATAATAACATAGTTGAACATATCCATGAGCATTTCCTTTCTCTTCTTTTTTTCTTTTTTTCTTTTACTTCTGAAACCGAAACCAAGTCAATGCAGTAGAAAAGTGTGTTATGTTAGTCAGAAAAAGCGAAGTGTTGAATCTGTGGCCTGTGGGCGTGTCCGACGTCCAGCTAAGTTTTCAGACTTGGACTGTCAAACAGAGGTATGAAACCCTCTGGTTATCAAAGCACTGGCATTCCACGATTGTCTGCAATTTGCTCGTCGAAGAGGCTTAAGTCAGATGATCATGGAGCTAGATTGTCAGGAATCGATGAAAGAGGATTATCGAAGATGTAAATCTATAATAGGTGCAATTCTTCGTGAAGTCTACTAGCTTAGTTCTGGTTTTGTGTGTTTTGTTGCTCAGTTTGCTAGAAGAACGGTAAATTTCGCAGCTCACTGCTGTGCTAAGTACGCTTGTACATAACGAGACTCGCAAATTTGATTGCTCTCTTGCCAACAGTTTCTAATTGACACTCTACGGGTTGATTGTATCTATCATCTATGACTTACCTTTTAATGGAAGCTCGTAACTTCCCCTAAGAAAGGAATAAGTAGCGGTGAGTTGAGTTGACTATGCCACTCAAGTAGTACAATCTATAAAATTATATAAAAGTACTTTTGTAATTAACCATACAGCCAAGTAGATATCTTATGGTTGGCCAAGAAGATCTTGTCACGCTTAAAGCTTAATAAACAATCATGATCCTGCAAGACTTAATATGCAAATTGGCAATTTCTGCGAAGGAAATGTTCTCGAGAACTCTGAATTTTTATTTTGGTTAGATTGAATCCAACTTATATTATATCATTGTCTTTTTACATTTTCATGCCTGTTTTGAACATGGAAATTTCATAGAAATATCGCAGGACTTTATTGTTTTCTTGCAAAATTCCTGCAAATTTTTTGCGCCCCAAACTGTCAGAGTTTTTCTCTGCAAGAATCAATTCACGCCATGTCAATTCATGATGAGATCTTTGGTACGGAATGTTCCAACTTTAGCTGGAGATCTACCTGAGATAGGTAGATGAGGCCACGCATGTGGCAGCAACGTGCAAAAGAGAAGGCATCTGCAGGGAAACACACAGGCGGAGCTCATCTGAAATCTCATCTCCAAGGAGGCAAAGGTCCCAGATTGTCCGTGCCGGCGTCCATTTCTCACCGATCATCAGCGTTGCCTCCTCACTCTCACCTGTGCACATGAATGCTGGGCAAGGCAACTGTAGAGGTCCCGCCCTTGATGGCAAGCATGGGCCATTAGGGGTACAATTAGTTGCAGATGGCCGGCCAATTTGGTCACTCACCTCAGGCAGTAATGTCATATCAGCATGCATGGCAGGTCACTGCTGCCTAACATGTGTGTGCTCCTCCTGCCTCCTTTGTTTGTGGTCTCCGATCATGCCGGTGGTACCTGGTCGGTTACTGATTAAATAAGTTAATTCATGGACAGTGGTGTTTCTAAAACTCGATAGGTCCACTGCTGCTAAAATCACAAATTTGCACTGAATTATAGCTTATTCCAAAACGATTTCAAACAGTTGTCATTCTTCGATGTAATTGCGCCGTTTCGCGGTATTTGTATCAGAATACAAAGAATTGGCGAGAAAATATTTCAATCTAGCGATGACAACCGAGTGTTCAGCTCACTAGATACCCAACTTACTGTTGCTTGAGTCTAATCATAATGAAATGCTTTAAATTAAAATCTCACTTTCATCCTGAAAAGTCTGCTGCTCCTAATCCGGAGATTTAGCATAAATCAGACACGGATCAACCACCCTTCTTGGCTACTTCCTTGCACACTAGATGTGGACACATCTGAGCCAAGAACGAGCTGCCTGATCACTAGGGAATGCTGCATTTCCAAGCCAAATGCAGTGAAAACTGAAGATTTCGTTCACAGATCGGACGCGTCCAAGCAGAGTTCGTCACACGCGACCAAACACACCGAACTCATCTATCCGTAGTTAATGAGGCGACGAACTCGCTGGCCAGTCCCCAACGCCGAGATCGCTCGCGTCGCCCACTAAATCTAGCAGATGGTGACGAGAATTACTCAACCACCCTCCTTTTATGCCGAGCAATCTAGAGGAGCAAACCAATCCTTTAAATTTTCTTGCCCAGTTCTATTCTATTTATATATGTAGTGGTGTTTACAGCTTGATCTTGATGTGTTTGGCCGTTTCTGCGAGTCAAGACTTCTAAGGTTTCGGACTTTCGGTTACACCATATCAAAATGTAAATGGGGCGAGGCACACACTACTATAAAAAAGAGTTATCACAGATCACAGACAGTTTCTGAACCATCTGAATTTATGTGATTGTGATAACAGGTAGTTATCACAGACGGCTTTCAAAATAGCCTTATGAGATATGTCAGATGTCACAAATAATTTTTAAATATAACTGTTGTGCTTTAACTACTCTGCAGTTGTTACGACCACGCTAAGTCGATTTACAACCACTTCACAGATGGCTACGACCACGTAAAAGTTACGACCACACACAGAGTAGTTACAACCACTTGTGTTTGCTCCAACCACGCTACGTACTCGTAACTTCTGCTGATGAGAATTATGACCACATTCACACTACACTGCACGTTCTCGTAGCCGAGCTATGACCACTCCCGTTTACGAGTACTCAAGACTTCAACTGCAGACCCTGCTCCTTCGACCACGTAGTAGACTTGATCACAATAGTCATAACTCGATTACGACCATGTTGAAGACTCGATCGCCGTGGTCATTACGTCTTTAGCTTCACGAACACCTTCGATTTTTCAGAGCCAAAACCACTCATTCTCTTCTTTATTTCTCTCCCTCTCGTTTGATCGCACCGATCACTTCCTTTCCGCTCTCGTTACATTGCTCTGACTTCTATACCCAACTCTACAACTACGACACAGAAACAACTACGACTTCGAGATGGACTCGAAAACTGATTCGTACGCAGAAACAAACTCGTACACAACTCGAACACATATAATACAGCAAAACTGACTCAAATATGACTGAACAAGATTACTAACTCTAACAATCACCTCCTTAATCTTGTTTCTCCATCTTGATCATGTCGATCTTCTCTCTTGCTTCCGCTTCTTCCTTTTACCTACACTCCCATGCGCCTGAGCCATCACCGCCCTACCGCTTGCGCTTGCTCCATCCTAAGCCTCGCATAATCCGACGCTTGCCGCATCTCGCATCTGGATTGATCCCGTCCTTCCTTGCATGCCTGCCTGAGTTGGAGTGCCTGCTCCCACGGCCACCTTAGCTTCGCCGTTACCTGAGTCTCCCGCTCTTCTTTCTTGGATCAAGTCTGCACGCTTTTCCATGTATATTTTAGCTGAGATTACACCGCCCCTAACTCCTATCTCCAACACTTCCCGCGTTCCCTCTGCAAAACCATAAAAGACCGCACCAACCTGTACTCCAAGTCTTCCTCTTAGACCTTGTGCACTTTTTCCATCGCCTTGACTTCCTATGTTAGCCGTTGTAGGATTAAGGATAACCGACTAGAGGGGGGTGAATAGGAGGTTTAAAAATTATCTTGCCTTCTAATAACAATTATCTCAATTTTAGTATGGCAGAATTTTAAAGCAATTGAAACCTACACAATTCTAGTGTGTCTAAGGCACACTACAAGTATAAGTCTTTACAAGAAGATCTAGCACAAGTAAATATGACAAACACAATATAATAGAAATACAAGAGCTGAAAAAGAGACAAAGAGATAACTAATGTACACACGATGTTTTATCGTGGTGATCGGAAACTTGCCGATTTCCACTAGTCCACATTGAGTAAAGCCCAAGCGACTTGGACCGGCTCCACGAATTAAGTCTCATCTCCTCAATTCACTAATGGTTGTCCTTCCTCCACTCCGATGATGGTGGATACCAAACAACTCACAAATCGATGCCGGGCTTCTTCACAACCTTCTTGAAGAAGTCACCACATAAACTCCCGCCAAATCATCTAGGTGCCGGCAAGCACCAAGAGTAAAAAAATCACAACTTCGCTTGACAATAATCATGTGCCAAAGGATCAATATAGAGATGAAATGCACTTGTTTTGGTTCAACCACCTTAAATGAATGCACAATGAGAAAATAAGATGTGGAGTGAATGCTCAATGCTCAAGGATGCTCAATATAGTCTCTTATTACTATCCTAGGGTAGGTGGAAGAGTATTTATACCCTCACCAACCAAAATTAACCGTTAGAAGGCATTTTCTAAAAAATTCAGGGTAAGTAGAAGTACCGCTGTTCAATGGTTGGTACTTCTGCACCTGTTCTGACATAGCAATAACGGCTATTTCAGAGCTTCTAAACTAATTGTTGGAAGTCGGCGCAGAACTATCGCCGTTAAAATCCCGGTAGTTTCGACTTTTCAAAGTTCCGAAACTTCACTGTGGTACTTCTATTTGATTCAAGGCCAAGAGTTGGCACTCTTTGGAAAAAACATTCCGCCCAGGTTTTCAGAGCTTCCGTGCTCCGAAAGTACCGTTTAAGGTTACGATACTACCGCTCTACGGTAGTTCCACTGTTGAAACTCTGGTACTTCCATATTCCGTAGAGAAAAAGTGACTCCGAGTGTGCTCTCTGGAAAAAAAACATTCCACTTGATTTTGACGGAACTTCCAGAAAGCGGAAGTACCGCGGTTTGCACGCTGGTACTTCCGATTGTCCAGACAAAGCACAGATTGACTCCAAGGGCGCTCTCTGGAAAAAAAAACGTTTCGCTCGATTTTTCGGAGCTTCCATGCTCTGGAAGTGTTGTTTATGGTTGCGGTACTACCGCTCTACGGTAGTTCCGCCGTTGAAACTCCGGTACTTCTGTTATTTCAGACAAAGCACAAATTGGCTATCAATTTTAGTTTTAAAAGAATGCATGATTCTAAATTGATCCAATGGCACAAAAATATGCTATCAAGTTACTAACCATGATCTTTCTTAATGGTACGATATTTATCCGATAATCTAGTCTTCCACCCTTTCTCCTAAGACCGGTAAAAATAAAAAGGATTCCATACTAACTAATTCCCATACTAACTCTCCTGTACTCCTGTAGAGATTCAATCGATTTGAGCAACTACTAAACCAGGTTTGACAAGTCAACTCTTGTGGTTGAGCGATCACTATGTTCTTCACTTGGCATAAGGTTTTAGTCCTAGCTTCTCACTGAAACAACTTTCATCCACAAATTCACATTTCAGCACCCGCGGCCCTGCTATCAATTCACAACCAAACTTCCAACTCATGGTATCTCGTGATACCTTATCATAGAATCACTTCTGAAATTCTATCGACAAAGTGCCATGACTTTTAGTAGTAAAAATTTTGTTGAGTTCCTAAACTACTGTGATTACATTAATAATATTTTTAATATTACTAAGTCTTGCCAAGGTGAACATGGCCATCAAATTGAATAGAGCTTTTTCGGGTGGTAGGACATTAGCTAATATCATGTCATTCTAAATATTTATTGTACATGAAATAATAACTTGTAAGTAACATAATGAAAATACTGATAAATAAATAATTTAAGAATTGTAGGTTCAATATGATCAAACATATGTGACTTGCCTTGCAGATTTATAACTTCGACAATTTCGTATTCTTCTGTTTCTTGATCTTGAGCTTGATCCTGAGCTTCTCCTTCTTGAATTAGTTGATTCGCGATATCGTGTGCTAGCGCAAAGCAAGGAAAATAATTTAAGTCCACGCTCGAAGAAAATGAGCTAGGAATAAAGAAACAAAATAAAAAATAAAATCCAAGAAAAATGAAATAAAATAGTTTTAGGGCTTTTTAGGGTCCAAAAGGTGAAATGGGCCTAAGAAGTGGGTCAACGGGCTCGAAACGGTCAAAATGAGTATAAATTTGCATTTTCGGGTTTTATGAATAGTAACAGGTCGGGTTCACTATTCACTATGGGTATTTACTATGCATTGCAGGTCGGGTTACTGTTTAAATCGGGTTTTTACTGTTCATCAGATTCAGGTTCTGGCGCTAACGGGTTGAGTGAACAATGACTAGCCTTCTTCTTCTCCGATCGAACGGGCGTGCGGTAGTGAAACAGGGGAGAGAGGCGACGGCGACCGACGGTGCTGCTGTGATTTGCGACGCAATCAGAGACCATGGATGGGTTCCTACGAGCACTAGGAGTCCAGTTTTAAGGTCGGCGGCAGCCGGGGAGGCGGCGTTCGTCGACGGCGAGCTCAAGAACTCGGTACGGTTCTTGACGGCATAAGAGCCACCGGGATGTTCTTGCTTGCAATTGGCGGTCGTTTACCCATCTAGGGACACTTAGGGTGTGTTTGGTTGCTAGGATGGGGTGGGATGGAATGGGATGGTTCCTTTGACCAAGTCCATCCATGTGTTTGGTTTGAGGGATGGGGTGGGATGGAATGGTCCAAAGTGGGATGAGTCTGTGCAAATTTAGAGAATATTCTTCTTAGATGCTGGACCATGTGGTTCCACTTTTTTTGTGGAACCATCTCATCCCATCCCCATCCCATCCCATCCCACTCCATACCAGCAACCAAACACACCCTTAGGTGACGGTGGTTCGGGCTTGGGAGGCCGGGATTTGGCTAGCCACGGTGGAGTGCCAGGGCCGAACGGCGGACTTCAACGGCGGAGAAGAGGAGGGCTCGATGAGCTAGGGCAAGGGTTCAGGGAGGTTCCTGGGAGCAAGGGGAAGCTACAGACGCGACCAATCGGAAAGTAATAAGCTGTATAATGAGAATCAAAGTTTGGCTTACTTTGGCCAATTCCGGCGATCGTCGGCGATGCTCTGGCTGAGGGCTCGATTGAGAGTACTAGCTCAACAGGTATAAGTTTCAAGTAACCAGCAAGTAGAATGAAGTCTACCTTGAGTTCCCTGTTTAAAAGTAGACATAAACATGAGTTGAGACCTACTGCATGTGTCAAGAAATATATAATCTTGACATTAGATAGGCATTAGATAGGCCAAGCTTGTATTGATAAATAAAAGAAAGTGAAGTGGGTGCCTTGCCTGTAGATGACACATAGGGAAATCATAAATTCAAATCATATAATCGAATGAATGTAATTGACAAAGATGAACAGACCTCTGTAGATACAGGCAGCATTTATATATGATATGTACATCAAATCTACTTGTGACAACTACAACAGCATTTTTAGTGTCTGTCCTAGACATTGAGGATTAGCAAAATTCCGAAACAAAATATCTAACAATGACTACTCGTATGATAGCTGGCTCCGAAACAAAAACCACAATTCTGAGCTGAAATAAGTCCTTACCATTGTACTGGCAGCGCAACAGGAGGGTCTCGAGCACCTTGAGGCACACCGGGTCGTCGTCTACGGCAAGGACCCGCATGCCGACGGGAAACTGCTCCCTCCCCCTCGCCACCACACCCGTCCTCTCCTCAGGCCTCATGCCAGCTTCCGAAAGAGCCTCCCCAACTTGAGCCAATTCACAGCAATAAAACCAAGAAACCGGCCCAAGAACAGGTTATTATTCCCAGCAAACCACCAATCGAGATGGTTCCTCGCAGGAAGCAAGTAACGAAGCCTACAACAGGACAACTTATTGGAGGCAATAGTCCAATCAAGAAACCAGGAACCCAAATTGAGCCAATTACAGGAGGCTAGCAGCAGCATCAAGGAGCGAGATGTGGGCAGGGGAGATGGCTTCAAGGCCTCCCAAATCCACGCCACCGCAGCCTGCAAAAGTCCGTTCCACCATATTAGAACCCCTAATCCCCAACACCTCACAGTCCAAAGAGCTGCAGGAAGCAAGCATCATCATCACCTGGCTTATCGGTGACCAGCGCAACCACATCCCCGTTCACCCTCCCACCCAGAGCGGCCTCGTTGATCGACCTGAAGTTGGAGCCCCCGCCGGAGACGAACACCGCAAGCCTCTTCCTCCTTACCTTGCCACTCCCAGCATCACCATCACTCGCCCCCGCCGCCGCGTAAACGCGAGCAGTCGGATGGGGCAGCCCGGTGCGGCGCGTGCGGCAGGCGAATCGGCGGATTGACTGGATGGCTGGAGGCGCTGTGGAATACAAAGTTGGCTGGCCCCAGGGTATGCCGTGGCCCACCCGGCATACCCTGTGGGTCCGCCCCTGTCCAAATGGCAGGCCACTCCCCTCGTGAATGAGTAATACAGGAAAACAACCTCTTTGTAAGGATGAAATACAATGATATCAACATAATCATTCAGGGGCGGATCTAGCGGTGGGGCGGGGGGCTCAGGGCCTGTTCTTTACCTCACAAGCCGGCGGCTTTTGGCTTTTGTTACAGTACCTAACTTTCAAACGGAATATTTTCTCAAGACGGGGTCTACAAGTTAAACGATCTACACGTTAAAAGCCCAACATCTGTACCAGCCAAAATCGCAAGTGAGTATCTGTCTCTCCGTAATCTGTACCGTAAACAGCCAAAATTCAAAAATTTCAGCCAAAAACCATAAGCCGCAGCCGAAAAGAACAGGCCCTCAAGCCCCCCTATCGTTACCGGACCCTTGAAGCCCCCCCTAAATTTTTAACCATTGATGTATAATTTAGAAGGGGCTAAGGTCGAGCTAAAGGTACTTCAACCCCTCCAAAAAAATTTTCTAGATCCGCCACTGTAATCATTGTACTGCCCTCCATAACCATCTCCAGCATCGACAACATTATCATCGTCGGAGTTCCATTCAAATTTCTCTTCCATTAGTGTTTCATTTTTGTCATCTTCATCGTTCATAAAATCCTGCAAGACCCAAGGCTCGTTGATCTATTGACAATTGTTCAGATGCCCCCCTGCGCACGAGGCAAGGGGCTGGAGGTAGGGATGAAAACGGAACGGAAATATTCCGTACCGAACCGCATCGTTTTCTACATTTGATCCGATCGAATTCGTATTTTCGGACAAATTCGAATTCGGTTCGAAATACGGAATACCAAATTCGAAAACGGAGCGGAAACGGTTTAGGCGTTTTCCGACCGTTTTCTACTTTTCTACATTTTATTCGGAATATACCGTATTGTAAATACGGTTTAAACCGAATTTGGCCCAGCCCACTCCCAGGCCCCAGCGCCCCAGCCCTACTCCTCCCCTTCCCTTCCTATCGGCGTGGCGCCGCACCCCGCAGTCCCGCTGCTCCCGCCGCGTCCTCCACGCCCGCCTCACCCCGCGCGCCGCCTCCGCCCTCCGCCTCGAGGCCGACGCCGTGGCCTCCTCGCTCCCCGCCTCCGTCCTCCGCATCCGCAAGCTCCTCCTCCTCGCGCCCCCGCACCACCGCCTCCGCCTCGAGCACATCCACCTCCTCCGCCGCGACCTCGGCCTCCCCGACGATTTCGCCTCGAGGCCGACGCCGTGGCCTCCTCGCTCCCCGCCTCCGTCCTCGCTCCCCGTCAAGCCTCGCCGCGCGCCGCCCCCAAAACCCTAGCCCCAAACATCCCCGCCCATGGTAGCGGCCGAGGCCTAGGGCTCGGCCGCCGCGGAAGCAGAGCAAGCCCGCCACCGCGCGGCTCCCCGGACTCTCCCCCCGCGACTTCCGCTTCTGCAATAAATCCCCCCCCCCCCCCCCCCCCCCGTCCGCGCCGCCGCGGCGGGCACCGACGCCTCCCTCGCTGCGCTCGCCGCTCGTCCCCGAGGTAGCAGCAGTTCTCGCGGGACGACCTTGACGACGACGCGCACCACCGGCCCGTGGACCTCAACGACGACTTGCTCGAGCGCCGCGGCTCCTCCATGGACGAGTTCAAAGGCCTGAGGGGGAGGGAGGAGGAGGCCGAACGTAAGGCCGCGCTGGAGGAGGCGGGGGACGGGTTCCAGGTGGTGCACGGTAAGAAGAAGAAGAGGTCTAGCGGCCAGGGCGGTGGCAATGATGGCTCTGATGCCATTTTGGGTTCCGGGTCGGCGAGGATGACGACCAAGGACAAGGCGGCCGCGGCGACGTGGACGAAGGCAAAGGTGCTTTTCCACGATCCCAGCATCCCGCGGCCGCAAGATGTATACTCAATCAGAGTGAACAACTATAACATACCATTCGAGCATGCATGGCTAGAGCGCAGTGAAGATGGCACCCGACCTATTCACCCGCTGGTTAGTGTTTCATTTCTTCGCTTTGTAATTATTTGTTCCTTTCTATCGCTTGGTGTGTTTAGAATAGAGGAGCCATGAACTCCTTGATCAAAGTGTGAGGCGTGACATGAACAAAAATAGTTTTACCTTAGGTTTGTTTAGTGCTTCATTGCATCAGTAACTAGTATTACAAACATCTGTCAAATCAGTTAGTAATGTCAGGTCCTGAGGATCAGTAGTTGTAGCACTTTCTCAGAGTGTTGTTTTGGATGCTTGAAAACTTGGTCTGTTCTGGGTGTAATATTTTGTTCTGGAACTGATAGAGGATACTTGCTAGGCGTAATCGTTGATCAAAATGTGACACACAACGTGAGTAAAAATAGTTTGACCTTATTTTGGGGGATGGATTACATGAACTTTGAAAGATGAGTTTAAGAGAGCATGTCTGTGTATTCTCAAGAAAAGTTTAAGATGAAGTGTATTCTCAAGAAAAGTTTAAGATGAAATGTAGAAAGAAGAGGGGGAAGGTGAATATTTGTTAATATCTTCTTTTTGCGGGATAATTGATTTATTTATTTTAAAAAGGAGTCAAAAGCAAGCCTTTAGGATCTTGACTGAAGGATTGGCCAAGTTTGGTACAAGAGAATTAGTATGAATGTTGATATTTGAAAGGGAAAAGGTAGTCTTCTCACTGTATAATGACCTGTACCAGGTAAAATTAGTATGATGTTTTGCTTTTCAAAATTATATGTTCTAAATTTGTTGTTTATCTTTTGTACTAACAAATCAATATTGAAACGATTAGCTTGCATGCATGTCCATGTGCTAAATGTGATGTAATATACCTTTCTTCTTGCAGGAAAATCTTCCTGTGGAACAGTTTATTGACAGAAATATTCCTGAAAGTGAACCAGTAAAGCCAGCTGATTTAGAGGATACCCCATTTACGCTAGTTGAAGATCAGAATGGCTTAATGGAATTAGCTAAAAAGTTGAAGACTATAAATGAATTTGCTGTAAGCATTCGTAATTAAGATATCCCATTCTGTAGCTCATTTATCAATGAATAAGGAAGTGCTGAGCAAAAATAGCCATCAGCAGGTAAGAAATACATTATAACATCTGTAGTTTCTATATTTTTCTGTAATAATATAGCTGCATTGTGTTGAGAGTAGGATTTTTTAGGGCTAATTGATTAGGATTGAGTGAAGGATATTAGGATAAACGCATATTTTCTTGAGCGTAGTTCTTAAAGTTTTATGACAAATGACTTACAAAGTACTAATGTTAGTTTCTCGATTGCATGTGCTTAGCTTCAAATGGATCACATGAATGTGCTTAGCAGGAGCAGAAGTGCTGAAATAGGATCTCTTACAAATTCCGTGAGCCATCTGAACGTCTCCGTGTGTTATATTTCTTCTTCCACGGTCTTCTTGAACTGAGCAAAAAATGATGCAGCTCTCAAACTGTGCAGATGACCATAGAATATTGGGATCACTCAGGGAGACATTCAACAGTCTGAATGTATTGGATGACTCAGTAGGGGCCAGGAAGGAGAACTGAAGTACCAAGCAAGTTGTTACATGCCTACATCAATATTAAGGTATTCTCGGTTTCTCAATTCTTTATAAGAATTCATTGATTTTTTATTTTTATTTTTATTATATATATATACACGTATCGCCGTATCGGTGTTTTTAGGAAAATGGTGAATCGCGGTATCGTCGTATCGCGTATCTGTATCCGTATCGGGGTATCTGGGTAACATAGATTATATGCACTTGAACTTGATCATGCACTTGGTAATTGTTATGTACTTGGTCACTTGTTAATTGTTATGCACTTAGTCCTACAGGTCGGTATTCCGTATTGAATTTTCGTATACCGACCGTGTTCGACATAATTCCGCTCGAATTGGTTCGTTTTCGAAATTCTCGATATTCCGTAAGTTCGCGTTCGTTTTCGTGTTCGGCTTTACCGCTTTCGCTTTCGTTTTCGTATTCAAATGTAGAAGTAGAAAACAGTTGAGGAGTTTTCCGACCGTTTTCATCCCTAGCTGGAGGTCAATGTGATGCTCAACACCCGCTCGATCTGACAGCACGATTCGTTGAGAATCCAAACCAAAAGTTGGTGCCGATCATGAATTGATGCACAATACTCTGTTTTGTGATCTTCCTAGATAATAGTGCCCATATTTGCTCAATTCAATATCTACTGGCATTTTGATTACTCGGTAATTACCATTCAACAAGGCTATTCTGAAAAACAAAAAAATCATTGATCATAGAATTGAACCATATGTAAGGGAAAAGTACCAAACCAGATGGATGCAATTTACTTCTGGAGACACGAACACACAGAGTTTCTTGAGAAAGGACAATAGGAAATAAGAATTTTTCAGCTTTGAGCACTAACATAAATAAAGATAGCTAAAGCATGTTAACTACACGTAGCATTATGAGATTTACCATTAAAAACATTATTAATGAACAACGTGTGTGCAATAAAACGAAATGTCGGGACCATTGCATTCGATTCCATTGTATCATGCTTACCTCGTAATAAAATCACCACGACAACGCACGTAAAGTGCATCCCGCTGGTACACATCGTAGTGCTGCCACCACGGTGTCCGTGGCATGTCAGCGGCCATCCGTGCGGTTTCGCCTTCCCCGGACAAACGCCGTCTCTTCCCACCGCCGCGTGCTTGACGAGAACACGTGCAGTATGCATGCAGGGGCGGAGCCAGGAATTGAATATAGGGGGAGCAACATAGACAACAAGTAGAGTAGAACTAATGAACTATGACGGATTTACCGATCCAATAGTCATATATCAGAGTAATATATTTCGCAAACTAGTAAAGTGCCCGTGCTTTGCAACGGATTTTATTTAAATGTTACTATAAATTCTGAACTCATATTATTTCATTAGTAGCTAACTAACAAAAATCATGGATATCACAATTGGTGCCGCTGAATTTCAAGAATCATATAATTCTCTCCACTACCTTGGAGAGATATGCGCACCATATCACCTTGAAGATGCAGTTCTCCCAATCAAACTTTGTATTGTATGCATATAGCAATGTACACAAGTACCCTTTTACAAACTTTCTGCAACCAATATAGAATCAACACATAAAATTCAAATAATATACAAGTTTTATGCAAATGCAATGAACACAAGGTCTGAAATTTCAAGTCAGCGCTTTAACAAACAAAATTCGTACTATTGCTTTCCATTTCTTCCACTGGCTGCCAAAAGCATATATGGCCATGAGTACAATAATTTTTAGCGCAAAGGAAATGAACCATAGATAGCTGTAAAAGAATGAAAGAAGGGATTATGGCTAGATGATGTACCTCACCAGCCAGAATGTGCCATGCAAAAGATATCCGGTGCCAATCCAAGTTATTACCCACAAAGACTATGTTAGGTAGGCTTCGTGTTCTACATAAATGAAAAAAGAAATGACCATTTGCAAGAAAAGAACAGAATTGATGTTCTCAACAGAGTACCACAATATGAAATGAATCTGCGAGTAATCACTAAGCTAATCACCAAGGCACAACTCATGGCCTTAACCATTGACTGAATAATGTACAAGTGTCTCTATCTAGTGCAAAGAAACTTGTATTGAGTCATCGACCGACCATTAACAGATATCTCACCTATAGTCAATCAAAAGAGCCATAGCCTTCAAACTCATCATATTCAAGTATTGGAAGGGCCTATGACTGAAATACTCGAACATATGTTTGAGGCAAAATTGTTTGCAGACATAGCATTACTTTCTGGAAAAAAAAAAGCTTCTCAATTGTTTTGACATCAGATCAAATGGAAATATAAATATGTAATGAGTAAATTTCAAAAAAAAAATATAATGAGTTATTACAATTGACAAATGACACATTTAGAGGATTTATAAAGTAGGTTTTAGGACCAACTCAACAAACAGGTTTGTGGTTTGTGTATGTTTTCGGGCTATGGTTTGAATGTTTTGTACATTGTAATAAAGCCAAAAACAAGGTGGAAGAGATAGACACTTCAGCAGGAAAAAACTATGGTCCAGAAAGATTATTCTGCGGAACATAGTTCTTAAATATAAAGCTGTTTGTGCCAATCATATCGGTACAACTCTACAACACCAGTTAAAGATTAAGCATATTTTCTGCTAGTAAGCCCTAGAATCATCGTAGCAGCAATAACAACACCACCAACAAAAAGATTACTGGCAACCAAAAAACTACCAAGAGAAATGTGAACCGCTAGGGCTTCCCCCCTGTTTCAGACTGTAACAATCTGAAGGGTGCAACCTACAGCAAAATGAAAGCAATATATGGCAACCCAAAAAAGAAACTTCCTCACCTACCCTATCCAGAAAGGACAGAGCATCTGATTCAGAATGTCGCTTTGGCATCCAGTCAACTTCTCATTAATCCCTCTAGTGAATCCTAATCCATGCCATAATCGATGTTCAGCTCCTGCATAGGTGGGATGGTCTCCATGGCAAACACCATCAAGTGAGGATATGATTCATCCTCATTGCTATGAATAACAAATTGGAGAAACACATTTGGATTGCAGCTATGGTTGTGGCTGATGCAGTTCTTGTGAACAATCAATTAAGCAATAAAGCTTAAACGTTAATGAGAAAACATGCATTTCTGATCATACTACAATACTTTTGGTTTCCAATTGTGGCGAATCACTCAAATATTTAGTCACACATGGAATTTAGAGTTTATGCTGGCACAATCACACACACAACAAGAGGAAAAGGGGTGTCGAGGCCGCATACTCTTGCAACCGGTGCTTCCAACTGAAACAGATCAATTGAGCAATGCGATCACATGAGTTCAAGATGATGGTATAAGCAAGATTTGCTCTTATGTGTTCCATTGTACTATAAAAAAGCTGGAAGGTTCAGTACCATCTAGAAGCAGTGCTCGGTGATGGATGCAGCAACTTCAGCACCAAACCCTCCGGTGATTGGAGCCTCACGACTAACCTGTCATAGTATTTTATACACATGGCAAAGATGATGAAATAAAAACAAGCACCAAGATCTAACTTACGAGAAGCTTCCAGACTTCTTGACAGAGGCCTATACTGTTTCCTTGTCCCACGGAATCAGTGTTTTTAGATCTATGAGCTCACAAGAAATTCCATCCTGGAATATACTGGTGTCAGCAAATGTCTATGAAAGACTAAGGGAGATAAGGAAGAGATGGTGATGAAACAATATGGAAACAATCAAGAAGCAACATGAAAAGCACACAGGTATCATTTGCAATTACTTGTCATTAAATGGTATGGATAACCAGCAATAGCCTTGGCATTGTCACTATGTCGGGATAATCGGCTCTAGTTGAAAACTCACAATTAGGGTTGTATATTGATCTGAATTAATACTTAAAATGAAATGAAATCTGTATTCCTAGATGAATACGTGCATGTTGAAATTCAGATGTCTCCCTTCCTGTGCTTTCCCCCACAGTAGGCTGTTCATATATAATCAAGCAGTTCCAAACCTTTCCTGCTGATGACTTGGCAAACTAAAGTAGAACATACAGTTTTGTTTACACTTTACCAAGAGTATGATAAGGTAGGTTTTGTCATAAATTCCAGCTCGAAAGCATTAACTGAATTTTGCGTGTAAGAACTTACGTAAACAACAGATCTTTGCAGCATCTTCACATGCTTGTTCCAGTACTGCGAGTTGAGCTCCCCAACCAATAAGTGTTATATCACCTCCTTTGTGAATCACCTAAAGTATATAAGTTGCATAAATAGTTTGGTTTTTTCATGACCAAAACTATAATGGGATAGAGATATGCTCACTTCTGCCTGAGATAAGGGCAGCATATAATCCACATCAGGAACTTCAACAGCCAAACGGTACAGCAACTGCAGAAAAAGAGTAAAGCTGTTTGTAAGTGTCTTGAGTATTCTATCAATTACCATTTCAGGATTGTACAGCAGCGATTCTCATGCAGTTATTCTAGCACTTGGGATATTTTAAGGAACTTCTTCCAATTTTTTCCCGCGACCTTTGGTTCGAAAAATACAACCGGATTTGGGTCTCAAATGCAATTACTTGTCATTAAATGGTATGGATAACCAGCAATAGCCTTGGCCTCACGTGGACTTCATGGTATGACAATCTGAAAGTGTTTTTTCTCAGTATGCAGGAAATAACATCAGAACTTCCTATATACACTTATACGGTAGAATATTCTGAAGAATCAATTTTAACTTTTTTAGGGTATTAATCAGAACATTATAGCGGAAACCTGCATATCTTGCTGGTACAGTTGTAGGAATGTTCAGTAGAGTACCGAGCAGGTGTATATTATTCTGTAAAATGTTAGCTTGATATTTTGCTGGAAAAGGATCACAATTCATGAAGAGAGTACACATGAAGCAAAAAAACTTAACCTTCAGGCCAGGAACATGGCAGGAGAAAGCCTCTGGTGACTGTGAATGGTAGTGACCAACATGCCCAACAGTGAATGTGAATGGTGGCGTGACGAGTAGCAGGCTCGCCTAACAGGGGCCAAATCGTCGAGAATACCGCCACCGTGCTCACCCGGACGGGATGGCCGACGAGGAGCCGCCTCTATGTACGATGATGCCAACTCGCTGACATTACAACCTGTGGTCGGCGACGAGAGATGAGCAGCAGGTGCGCCAGAAGGGGGCCAAATCGCCGGGAGAACTCGATAGTGCAGGAGCGCTCGAGGAACTCGACCTTACAGTACCCATGTTGCGCCACGCGCGTGCCGACGCACGCGGCCTCGGGGCAGCCGCACGGCGCCGCAGACTGGGTTAGGGCGGAAGCACCACACCGGGCACGACGCGGCCTCGCTGCTCCCGTCCAACACGGAGATCGCGCAGGTGTTGGTGGGCTCATCCACGGCGATGGCGGTGGTGGAGGACAAGGGTAGGGTTTGGGCAAGGAGGAGCGAGAGAGTTGCGATGAAGAGGAGGACCAAAAGGAAGAGGAGGCTTACAGCGAAAGGAACCAGAAGGAAGCGGTGGACCTAAGGGGCGGAGAGGAAGGCAGCGTCGCGTGGTTTCTAGTGCGGCTGGAGCGGAGCGGGGATGGGCCGCATCGGGGTGTCGGTGGCAGCCGGAGAGCGGCGAGGTGGGGCTACGTCAGGGGCATATGTGGCGGCCGGAGCGTGGCGTCTAGCGCAACCGAATCTGGCGTGGCGGGGCGGGGAAGCGTCGGGGGCGGCCAGTGGAGTGGCGTCCTTCGCTCGTAGAGATAGAGAGGAAGGAAAGCAGTGGAGAGAGAGATGAACCGGGGGAGAGAGATGGAAGTGGCAGAGATTTTGAGGGAGAGAAAGTGGCACGGTTTTTTTGAGAGAAGGACGTGGGCACGATGGTTTTTACGTGTCAGTTTTTCCGAAGGAAGTCACTGGGACAGGGAGATACTGAGCGAAGGATCAATCTCTTCGATCCAACGGCTGAGAAGAGAGGAGGGAGGCCGTACCAACCACAAACTCCTTCTTTTATATAGTAAAGATATATTTCGCAAATTACAATGTAAAGAAAATTACATCTCTATTAACTTAAACTTAGCTCTATGACTACCAGCAAGATCATATGCCTTAATAATATCATCATTACTAATCTTTGCGGCCAATTCCTTTTCAATATAAATTACCATACAAAACATATGGAACACAAAGCTTACTCTATTCGAGTTGTCCTGCATCGCAAGGCACTGAAATTTTCAGAACCATATACTGACACGGTAATAAGTGACTCATTGTTCTTGTTGTAAAATAAACTGTGGATAACTTCATCTGGACTTCCATTTAGAAAGCATATTCTCCTATTTGTCATTGGAAATATAAGAAGAGCATCTCAGTATGACCACATGAAGCAGAACTGCAGACGTACACCACAAGAAGACAAGCATACCTCTACTAAAAGCAGCACACACCACAAGAAGACAAGATGAAAATAAATGTCTACAAAAGTTCCATTTTACAAGGAAGTATGCAACTAGGATCCTAATCTTAGTAGTGTACCCAAACAAATATTTTTGGGAATTATCTGCCCACAAATAATTATCACTAAACAGGCTACACTTATGTACCCATTAACCATCATAATAACACTATCAAGAATGGTGCAAGTGGCCAATTAATAATCTGAATTTTAATGAATAATAGATCTAGTCAAGATACTTGGATAGACAAGGCAAACACAGAGGATAGTTATATATGCAATCTGTTCATCAGTCCATGACTACTTCAAATTTTGCGTAGAACATAGAATGAACAAAAAACACATTGCATTAGGCAGGATCATTAAGGTACAAGGGAACCAAGCAGTGAGCGAACTCTAATACCATCTCTCCAGTTTCTCCCACCACTGAATTCGGCAACCTATACACAACGAAGAGTGTTTTTTTATATGTGATACACAAGTGCCAAAGCACAACTGGATAGCTAAATCAAGATGACATACCACCTTCACAGCATATTCAACAGTTTCATACTCCACAAAAGCATGCAGCTGCAAGTACAGCAAAAAAAACAAAGAAACAATAGGGAACAAAACTGGTGTTTAAATACCTAAGCAATATATTCATTGTTTCATACAAACAGCATCTCAATGTTGGTAGAAGGTTGGGGGTGCCAGGCCCCCCCCCCCAGCCCCCCTCTCTTCGCCACTGTATGCATGGCCACGGAGGCCATTCCATCGAGTTGTACATGTCCTCATGACCAGTAACACCCCGGTACCTCTCTTGAGCCTAAAGTACTACCATCTACTCTATAATGCTACTAACTTTAACTTTTACCGCTAGTCTTGTGAAGCAGTTCCTTTATTTAAATATCAACCAAATGACAAAAGTCGATAGGCTTGACACTAAGCGCAGCAAAGGTATAAATTTACTAATTACCAAAAAGGTACTCAGACTATTCAAAGCTAAATATGTCAACTATACATGATATGTGAATTACTGTTGCACATGAAACGATTGTGCTACTCCCGCCGGTACATGTCATCTTCAATAGATACCTAAAAACAATAATAAAGTAAGAGTGAGTCCGAAAACGCAGCAAACACACGATAAAACAGTGTTGTTGGTATCGTAATCATTAAATCACATTTATGAATTGTAACCCAGAATCTCTAGATTTCCTCCCTGTCTCCTGTTCGTTTCCTGCAAATGCAATACGATGCAATGCACCTCTGTATGCAAATTATACCGGTATAGTGGAGTTGCTTCACTCGTCGGTGAAACCTCTCTGCCTCCATCCCTGAAGGTGCCTACCGAAGTAGGTCTTGATTTCTCCACCATCGTGGGAGGCCTACCGTCGTAGGTCTATGAGTGTAATGCATAATGCGTCATTGTATACCGTTTATACCAGTATAGTGGAGTTGCTTCCCCCGTCGGTGAAACCCCCTCTTCCTCCATCTCTAGAGGTGTCTATCTCTGTAGGTCTTATTCAAGAGCACTCTAGGCTAGTCATATGACTTTCTCACCGACCTGGCTCTTGCTCTTGTACATTTTGCATGATGCAACATTCTTCAAATGTGGATGTCTAATCATAAGATGTACTCATCAAGGTATGATTAGCCCATAATCATGTATATCATCTCATAAATACTGTAAATCATGGCATGGAAACATGAATAACAAACATTCACCACAGTTTACTGTTCTACCATGCACTTGCCTGGTTATTCCCTTGGACGATGCGTGGAGGAGTGCCAAACCAAAACCTCCATCTGAAAGCATTATCCGACTCTCAACTCAATATCGCAATTCACACAAGCATGCAAACATCATTAGTTCTATACGTACAGACAACCGACAACGTTCCTACGCGCAAACCCTATACCAACAATCACTGTCACCGGACACTTTTCTGATGCCCCGGTGCTCAAATGATCATAATTTAATGATTCATTCATAATCGTAGATAAATCTTATTTACACGTCTACCATTTTTCCCTTTATTTTTCTCCTCTTTTCTTTTCTTTTTCTCTTCTCCTCTTCTTTTTTCTTTCTTCTTTTTTTCTTTTCTCTTTCTCTCCTCCTCTTCTTTTTTCTTTCTTCTTTTTTTCTTTTTCCTTCCTCTCCTCCTTTTCTTTTCTCTTTCTCTCCTCTTCTTTTTTCTTTCTTCTTTTTTTCTTTTTCCTTCCTCTCCTCCTTTTCTTTTCCTTTTTCTCTTTTCTGACTCGGCCGACTCCCCTCACTTCTCCCCATGTCTTCTCTCCCCTTGCTCTTCCTCCCCTTACGCCCGATCTGGATCAACCCTCGGCACCACGCCTCCGGCTCCTCGGCGCCGTGCTGCCTCAGCCTCTCCCGGCTCTGGCCCCTCCACCGCCGACTCCCGGTCCAGCGTCTCCTCCTCCGACTCGGTATCGACCATGGCTCTGCCGCCATCCCTTCATCTAATGGCATTCCCGGTGCCTGCCTCTAGTCCTCTGCACACCGCTGTCCTGCTAGCGTCACCGTCTCCTCCCTATGCCGACTCCTCCGGTCCAACTTTGGCTCACCGTCCACCCCTAGTGCGTCATCCGGCTCCAACTGCGCCCTTGGCCCTGGCCAGTCCGCCATGGCTGCTCGTTTCCCACGGCTCCTCACTAAAACCCTCTGTGGCGTCCCTCTTCCTCTTGGGTTCGGCTACAACTTCTACCAGTGTCGCTGCCGATTCTCACCTTATGATAAACCTTCTTTCCCTCAACTCTTTTCTCTTCTGCGTACTTACTTTGTGGTGCCTAGATGCTACTATGTGATGTGTGGCCTTGGATAATGGAATCATGGGGAAATTGGGCATGGACTACCTCGGTTGGTTCTTGGTCGGATTGATTTGGGAATAGGGAAAGGAATGGCCGTGGTGTTGCTTTCCTCCTTGTCGACCATGCAGTTCTTGCTTGTGGTTGCCCCCTCCTTCAGCATGGCCTCTTGCCCCTGGTCGGCTTGCCCGGGATTCTTGCCTTGCGGTGGGCGACGAGATGGGGCTGTATGATTTTTGGGTTTGGGATGTGAAGGAAGAGAGGAGCTAGGGCTTTACTAGTGTCGTGCTCAATGTTTCCTCTTGCTTTCCTTCTCTTCTCAGCTGGCTGGGTATGGTTGTTTTATTCTTCCTGGTCGTGCTGTGTAGAAGTGTCTTGTTGTGCCTTCTCAAGGGTTTGCTATTTTCTTACTGTGGTGTTCAGAATGAAAGAGGATATAATTAGGTGGAATAGGATGTATTGCATTGAGCCTCTCGGGCGGTATATATGGAGGTACAAGACTTGGGGGGCAAGATGGTACAAGGGATTGTAATCCCAATGGACTTTATCCTACCATATATTGTACTCTAACATCCCCCCCGCAGTCACAACGGGAGCGTCGCATACGGTGAGACTGGAGAAGAAGCCGAAGAGCTAACATCCCCCCGCAGTCATAACCGTTGATGCGGCGCGTATGCTGTGACTGGAGCAGGAACCGACAAGTAGCTCAAGCAAGGCGGTAGCCCTTTGTGCCGATGTCGAGGTAGCCGAGCGCGAGGGCGGATTAGTCGTGGTCGAGGATGCCGTGCTGGAGATGGCCATGGTCGACGTAGTCGTGGTCGGGTTACCGATGTCGAGACGGTCGCTCATAAAGCCGCGGGCGCAAAAGAGGCGCCATGGTGATGACGGAGACACGTCGAGGCAGTCGTCGTGGAAGGGGGGCAATGCCGAGGTCGACGCAGTCAGGGCCGTCGAGGATGTAGGTGAAAAACGGCGATGCAATCGAGGTAGACAAGACGGGAACAGGAGGGTCGATGCCGAAGTCGATGCAGTCAAGCCACTAGAGCCGAGGCGTGTGCCAGGTTTGCCAGACCCGGCAACGCGTCGGGGACGAAAGCACGCACCGGTGTTGCCAGTACCGGACGTACAAGGGAGAGGGCCCCAACCAGGCGTGGTTGTGCTGGACGAAGAAGAAGCAGTGCGAGAGCGGACGCTCTGGCGCGAAGGCGAGCAGTCTTGATGCAAGGTACGGCGGCGGCGGTAGCGCTCGATGTCGGCGATGAATGCCCGATCAGTATGATGAAGACCATGTGCAGACAGATGGCGCACAAGAGGTTGCGCAGCACAGTCGTCGATGCACAAGGGACGACGATGTAGATGCAACGGCGAGGGGACACACGTGCGGCGGTGCTGTGGCCCGAGGAGGCGACACAGCAGCAGCCCTGTTGCTCGGAGAAGATGCACGTAGTTCTCGACGACGGACGTCACGGGAGCCGGGTGGATCGCGCACAATCGGTTGATCAGACCGAGTACGCGCGAGGCGGGACGACAATGGAAAAAGTCGGTGGAGGCATCCCGATTTGTGGTGGCGATGACGAAACAGCGATGAAGACGTGCAGACGGGATGACCGAGACGCGACTCGCGAAGGCGTCCCCTCGGCATCGCGTGCCCGGCCTGGCCGCACAGTCGAAGAGGTAGAGGCCGGTGTAGTCGACGTCGATGTCGGAGTAGATACGTGCGAGGTCGACAGGCGGTGGGTGACTCAACCCTGATCAGTGATCGGGAAAAGAAAAAAAGATACAACAGCAGCAGTGGGATCCTCCATGTGCAACTCACCGGGTACACCTAGCCTTATCCTCTTTTTTTCTTTTCTTTTTTTTTGTTGGTTAGCTTCTAAGGGAAGCTACCTCCCTCTTAAAATGAACCTGCTACTCCCGATTGGATCAGCCGAGTGGAACGGGGCAGCAGTGGGGGCGGCCGGCGGGCACTGGCAGCGGAGGCGGCCGGCGGCCGGCAAGCAGCAGGCGCCGGGCGACGGCGCCGATCCGGCAGGCAGCGGCCGGCAGCTCCTCCAGTCGGTGGACGGCGGGCGGAGCCGGTCGGGCGCAGATCCGGCGGGCGCTGGAAATCGGCGGCACCCGAGCGACGGATCCGGAGGCGGGCGTGAGGGCGGCGTCCGGCCGGCGGGCGATGGCGCCAGATGGCGGAACCGGTTGGGCGCAGATCCAGCGGGCGGTGGAGATCGGCGGCACCCGAGCGACGGATCCGGAGGCGGGGAAGCCCGATCTGGCGCGGGGAGGCCGAGGCGATGTCGGTGCAGAGGCGGCTGCGTCCAAGCGGAGAAGTTGCAGGCGGCGGTCGGCGAGTAGGGACCCGGCGGAGGAGCGGCGCAGGAGGAGGAGCAGCGGGTGGTCCAAATCCGCCCACCGGCGGCGACGCTACGACTGGCGTGGGGCGTGCATCCTGGCCCGGCCGCCACCATGGCGGCTCAGGGACGGGGCGCGGCCTAGCCCGGCCGCCACCACGGCGGCGCGGGGCGCAGGTCAGCCGCCACCACGGCGGCACAGGACGGGGCGCAGGTCAGCCGCCTCCATGGCGGGGCGTGGACGGACCGCGACGAGGACGATCGCGAGGAGGTACGCCCGATCTACTGCTTGATGACGACGACGATGGCGGCCGGATCAATAGGATCAGCCGCCTAAACGGTGGCGCTGCCCCCGGCGGAGATAGACCTCCCCGGGGGCGCGCGGTGCGGAAGCGAGCGGCGGCTAGGGTTAGGATCTAAACCTAGACGTCTGATACCATGAAAGAGGATATAATTGGGTGGAATAGGATGTATTGCATTGAGCCTCTCGGGCGGTATATATAGAGGTACAAGACTTGGGGGGCAAGATGGTACAAGGGATTGTAATCCCAATGGACTTTATCCTACCATATATTGTACTCTAACACAGAATGCTTTACTGGCTTCGGCCTTAACACATCCCTGTGCTTACTGTGTCTTTTAGTGCCTTGCTGGTAGTGTTAATGGTCAAATGGGATTTTACCTCTTCCTTTTCCACGGGTATTACATGACCATCCTCACCCTCGCGCTTGCAGGGCAGCGTTGGAAGGCTTCCGATGGACGATGGTGATGGCGATTCCACCGGTTGGCAGTTGAACACCTCCTCCTCCTCCGGAACTTGAGGGACTAAGAATACCTCGTAGTGCGGCGACACGGCGGGGTCAAACACGAGGCGCTCGAAGAAGCCAAATGCCTTGGGCATGCACGGGCGCGGCGGGGGCAAGCGCGCCCACTGTTGCGTCGTGGGGTTAACCACGTATTCCTCGCCTCCGTAAAGCAAGAGGCCATTGCAGTGGTCGTCGATGGTGGAATGACAATCGGCTGGCACGGAAGTCGAGCTTGCCGCAGATCGCTGGAATCACTGAAGACCATCCTCTTCTATGATTTTCTCTGATACCGTTGGAGTACCGGACCTCCTTTTTTTCACCAATGGGCATTGTGAAGGTAGCAAGTGGTGTGCCTACTGCAAAGAGTGGTTACAGCTGTGGAGATGAGCACCCTACAGGAGAGGAGAGAATGCTGCTTAAGAGCTTTCCTGATCATGAATCTGATGACTGCGAACGTGCAGAGGTCGATTGCGAGCTTGCAATGTGTGGTGGTCAGATGTGCAATGTTCCCGAAATGGCTTTATGATCTGCCTGAATTGAAGGACGTACTTTGGAGACGTGGAGCTCATGTAACAGAAGGCGGTAGATTCCGTCTAGCAGCCTACATCCCGGGCATGGACCAACATGACTTCCTTACAACAATGGAGCAGCAGTTTAGTGACAATGCTATGTTCTTTGGGAGTCCACTTGGAAGCATTTTCCACAGATTGAACGTATGGGTTTTATTCTCCAGAAGTTTCTCAGGCAAGAGAATTACTGATGATCTTTCAAGGACGAAGATATTATCATTTTCTGAAGTCGTATGATGATGGCATGATTTGGAGGTTTGTATCCATGGACAAGCTGTGGAGAAGTATTGAGTACTAGACTTGAGAAGATTCACATTTGACACTACAGGCGATATGAGAATGAGAAGCCTCTCACATTTGATCTAAATACTTCCCCTTTCAATGGAAGCCCGTCCATGTCTGTGAGGGCGAAGCTGCCACGTTTTCACCACTGAAGCGAGCTAAACTTATGGATGGGACAGTAACGGTTGAGAAACCGTCGCTGGCGACCAGTCCGAGCGATTCCTCTGTTTAGAACAAGAACGAATCAATCACAGAATCACAGAATAATAGATTGAACACACAGAGAGATAGAGAGAACTCCCGGTCTTTCTTTATTGCTTTTCTTTCATGTGTACATAATGAGGAGGTATGGCTCTCTATTTATAGACTACAATGAGGTGCCCACCATGGGCCCTGGGCTGCCGGCCCAGGCCCAGGTTTCTTAACACTCCCCCTTGGGCACTCATCCGACACGTTCATGCCTCACTAAAACTCCATAAAAACCCAGTGGGAAAAATTTGGAGAAAGAGCACATGATACATGTGATGCTGCGATGCACGAATTGCCTCATTAAAAACCTTGGTCGAGAAACTTCATGGAAAACTCGTCAAGGGAAAAAGAGTACAATTCACCCAAATTCATTTGGTCTGCAGGGCTTTATTTTTGGGTACTTAATCTTCATGATCAAGATTTATTAGCGGGCTTGTGAGAATTCTCCCCCTGAATTCTGCACTTCTCTAAGTCTCGTCATTCCAATTCCACGTACGCACCTTTCAAAGTTAGATGCGGGAGTGACTTAGTGAACAAGTCTACATGACTTAGTGTACAGTACTTTAATCTTGTCCATCTCTGCAATTCATGAGCATAGAGGAACTTGGGGTTGATATTCTTACATAGCCCGTCTGCACTTGTGCAACGCAAGCTGTATTATCTTCATGGATAATTGTGGGGGTTTGCACAATGTTCGTTCCACATGACTGCTAGATGTGGTGAATCGTTCAGCGGAACCAATCGCACTCTCGTGCGGCTTCATATAGCACTATAATTTCTGAGTGGTTCGTCGAAGTAGCTACAAGGCTTTGCTTAGACGATTTCTAGGAAATTGCAGTTCCACCACATGGAAATACATAGCATGTTTGCGACTTAGCGGTATGCGGGTTAGACAGGTACCCAGCATCTGCATAGTCAATCAAGTTCAGATCTTGATTCTTTCTGTAAGACAATCCAATGTCTTTGCTTCCTTGGAAGGTGTCCTTTATGCCCTGCCAATGCCTTTTGGTGGGCTCTGCACTGTACCTTGCTAACAGGTTCACGACAAATGCAATGTCCGGTCTAGTGCAGTTTGCTAAGTACATGAGTGCTCCCACTGCACTCAAGTATGGGAATTCCGGTCCCAGAACTTCCTCCCCCTCTTCCCTAGGTCGGAAAGGACCTTTTTCTTGCTGCAAAGTCCTTCCGATCATTGGTACTTTTGAGGGAAATGCCTTCTCAAAACCAAACCTTTCAAGCACCTTCTGGGTGTAGGTCGACTGATGTACCAAGATTCCTTCAAGGACATGCTCAAGCTGCAGGCCTAAGCAAAACTTGTTCTTGCCTAAATCTTTCATTTCAAATTCTGACTCCAAGTAGGAGCTTGCTTCTTTTATGATTTCGGCTGTCCCGATGATGTTCAGATCATCTACATTCACAGAGATTATACAGAATCCATTCTGGGATCGCCATACACAAGGACAGTCTTCATTTTTCGTGTAGCCTTTCTTGCAGAGAAAGTTGCTTAAGCGATTATACCACATTCTTCCAGATTGTTTCAGTCCATACAGTGACTTTCTGAGTTTCACACTGTACAGATTTCTATTTGCTCTGTCTTGGTTCGGGAGAGGAATTCCTTCAGGGACTTTCATGTAAATCTCCGAATCCAAGTTACCGTAAAGGTATGTAGTCACAACATCCATCAATTTCATTTCTAAGTTCAAGTTCACTGCCATTGAGATCAAATATCTAAAGGTAATTCCACTCAGGACCGGGGAGTAGGTTTCTTCATAATCAACTTCAGGACGTTGAGTGAAACCTTGAGCTACCAGCCTTGCTTTGTATCTCACTACTTCATTTCTTTCATTTCTCTTTCGAACAAATACCCACTTGTGCCCAACGGGGTGTATGTGGGGAGGCGTGGGTATACGGGCTTAAACACCTCACTTTTGTTCAGAGATAGCAATTCAGTTGCTATTGCCTTCTTCCAATCTTCCCAATCTGATCTTTTCTTACATTCAGCGAGCGATGCAGGCTCGAGATCAAGGTCGATGATGGTGGCAATTTTATTTGCGAAGTAGATATCGATATTAGCTGTTGTCCTATTCAGGTACTCTCCCGTGTGCATATAATTTATAGCTATTTCTTCATGAGTTGCTTCTTCTAGAGCGATTGCTTCTACTGGAGCTTTACCTTGCACATCGCTTCTTTCAATTGCGGTGGCAAGTCCCTTTAGTTTTTCGGCTCCGATGTGTGCGCACACATCCATGCCGATGGGGATATTCAGATCCGGTATGCCCTTTTCGGAAGGTGTCATACTTGTGCCAGGTCTCAACTGGCTCCCCTTCTCATTCTGGGGGACTTCAATGATCGGCTGTGATAAATCCCTCTTATCCTTTTTCACCAGGCGTCCCCGGTTACTAAGGATTCGAGGAACCGGAGTTCTCGTCCTCTTTTTTATTTTTCTGAGGCCTCTGGACGAGATTAGGGATACCTTCTGATTTCTTTGGTATTTCAACCCTCTCCGGTGCAGTGCGTGCAGGCACATGCGACTTAGTCACGCTCTTCAAATCACTAAAGTGATCAGACAGCTGATTTGATAATGCTTGCAAATCAATTGTCTTCTGGACTTCTATTGTTCCGCTAGTGCGCGGGTTATCTGCATAGATTCCCATGGTTTGCCACATAATTTCCCGACATTATTCATCAAGGGGTTGATTTCCTCCCCCTAATGTTGGGAAATTTCTGGTGGTGACCCTTGCGCTAGTTGCATAGGTGAATGGATGCTGTAGGCCAATAGTCTAAAATTGATGAGATTCATTGCATGTAGGACTGCGTGTCCCAACATGTGGCTGGCAAATTACAATTCTTCAAAAGGTCGGGCAATAAATTTAATTTTCTTGATTAAAGCCTCTGCCAAACCATTCTGGGTATGGACATGCGGTACCGAATGCTCAACTGCAATTTCCATTGCCATGCAATAATCATCAAATACCTTTGAAGTAAATTCTCCGGCGTTATCCATTCTGATGGACTTGATGCGATGATCAGAGAACACATTTCTAATGTGGATGATCTGCGAGATCAATTTTGCAATGGCGTGGTTTCTTGTGGACAATAAACCCACATACGACCACTTCGATGAAGCGTCAATGAGCACCAAGAAATACTTAAATGGCCCTGAGACGGGCTGAACATGACCGCAAATGTCTCCCTTGATGCGTTCCAGGAATGCAGGGACTTCATCCTTCACTTTCAGAGTGGAGGGTCTAGTTATTAGTTTCCCGGTGGCACATGCAGGGCACACAAAATCTTCATGATTCAGGAAATTCTTCACATTAATATTATGCTCATGCGAGTTATTTATTATATTTCTCATCATCTGAAGACTTGGGTGGCCTAATCCGTCATGCCAGAGACAGAAGAGTTCAGAGCTTCTAAACACTGTCTTCAGTACAGTGTACGCTGCAGGCGCTTTAATGTTGGTATAATATAGCCCAGTTTCAAGTGAAGAAAGTTTTCTAATATAATTTTCTGTTCTCTTTGCGCTTCGTAATGAGCAGGTATTCCTTACCGTACTCTTTTCAGTCTCAATGTGGAAACCATTTGCGCGGATATTCTTAAAACTTAGGAGAGTTCTAGCCGATTCTGGGTACAATAAGGCTTCTTCAATGGCCAAAGTTGTGCCCATTGTGGCTCTTCCCGAACCAGTTATACATGCATCGCTTCTGGCGATAGTCGTAAGGCTGTCAGTGCACTTACGAATCGACTGAAAATACTCAATCTCTCTTAAGATGATATGCGTTGTGCCGCTGCTGGCTAAGCACACTTTCTTCATAGGGCGCTACACGTGTTCTAATATAGGGTATTTTATTAATATGCATGAGAAGACAATCAACACATAGATAAAAATACTCCAATAGAAGAACATATCATGCCATCATTAACTGAATAAATGAATGAATTCTTCAAATATCATCCAACCATCACGAGAAAAATAACAATTCTTAAGTACCATCCATGCAAATTCTAACATATTCTTCCACACAAAATAAATGACAATTAAAGTCGAAATGCATTCAGTGCACTTGACTTCTTCTGTTATTTTCTCGGGGTGATATTCTCTTCAAGAGAAATCATGACGGTGGCTGCTTCTATGTCGAGAGGGGTGCTGCTGTCGTAATGGTCTCAAACACCATCAGCGCAGGCAGCTGCTCAGAATGCTCCCCCTCAACCGATGCAGAGTGGACTTCATGTGCCCTTTGCCATCCCGTTTTGGCTTGCTAGCCTTATTCTCACGTGGAGCATCTGATTTGCCTTTCTGGGCTGCGGTCTTACCCTTCCTTCCCCTTTTCTCTATCAAGGGCTTTCGCACCTTGTTGCTCCCGGCGTTGGCTTCACGGCCAGTTGAGCTACCAGATGGCTGAGTGACTTGGTTCTTGCAGAGAACTTCGTCATATTCGGCATATTCCTCACAGCCGTCTTGATGATAATTGTGTGCGGATTATACTGCATTGGGGTGGAAGGATTTTCTCAATTTTCTGTATTGGGGTACAAATCCTGTGCACGGCAGAATTGTTTTCCCCGACCGTCTTAAAGTCGGCAAACCTCAGTCTGATCCATTCGTACTCTGCTTGAGAAAGAATGGTGTACTTTAGCCTCTCAAACCTGCTTCTTGAGTGCGGTCCAGAGTGCTAGCGCGCTTTTCTCCGCCATATACTCATTCTTGAGAGTTAGGCAGAGGTGGTGCCTGAGAAAATGAAGTGCCTGATCATTCTCCTCAGGTTTGGGTTGAGCGTCATTCAGTCCGCCAATCCCAATAGCAGCGTGGAGCTTCTCGGTTCCAAGCACAATTTCGACATCGGATGCCTACGTCAGATAGTTTTTGCCATGTTGGGCCAGCTCCTCAAACTCCGAGTTCGTGATGCTAGTCATCTAAATGTGTATAAGTCTACTGCTGGTAGACATGCACGGAATAATTCACTGCAGGTAAATAAATGATACAAAAGGTTCTCGTAATGTTTCATAATTTTTATCTATTTTCTATAAATTTTACTGCTAATTCAGTGATTAAAAGCAATTTTCAGCAATTACAATTAACCAAAACAGTAAATAAATAAAGAAAATACATAAAACAGTAATGGCATAAATAAATAAGCTTCAAATGCTAAAAATAATGCAAAATTCGGATTCCCGAGGCCTTTTTATGCTAAAATATGAAATTTCAGCAAATTCTGCAATTCCAGAGGGTTTATACGCAAATTTTCATTTCAGAGAAAAATTCGCGCAATTTTCTTATTTACAGAGGGGTTTTCTGCAAAATTCTGGACCCACTCGTAAAATTGAGGGCTTATTCGTAATTTTCAGAACTACGAGACCTTTTATGCAAAATTCGGGACTTATCTGCAAGTTTTAGGGCTCATTGGTAATTTGCTGAAAATAGGAGGACTTTTCTGTAAGTTTCCCGGCGCCGGCCCACTTCTCCCCCCTTCCCCTCTTTTTTTTCTTTTCTATCCGGCCCATTGCCCCGCAGCCCATTAGGCCTATTCGGCCGATACAAAGTCCATTGGGGTAGGGTTTCCCCTACCCCATCACTCACTGGTGGCGGCGGCTCCAACCGAGCGGCTGATCGGGCGCAAGGAGGCCCGGCCGGGCGGCGGAGACCGGCATGGGGAACGGCTGCGGGCCGGTGGCTAGCTCCCCTTTGGGCCGGGCGCGCGCGACGAGGAGGCGTTCCGGTGGGCACACGGCTGCTGGCCGGCGGCGGCGTGCAGGCCAAACCACCTCGGGCGGTTCAAGGCGGAGGTGATCGGGGCGCAGAACTCGGAAGCCGAGGGGATGCGTCGGCGGCACGCGCGAAGACTGCGGGTGCGAGTGGTGGTCGGCCGGATCGGGACGCGGCGGCTTGGCCGAGGCCGGAAGTGGCGTGCGGGCCGAGGTCCGAGGGCGGCACTGCTACGGGCGGCGACCAAGGGCGGTGGAGCGGTGGGTCCGGCGGCCGGGGCCGTGCGGCGGCGGACCGGGCGAGGCACATGTGCGGAGATCGAGCAGCCAAGGCCGGCGGCCGACCGGGAGGCGGTGGACGACCGAAGCCAGACGCATACGGGCGTGGGGCGGCGCGTCGGGGCCAGGAGCCAAGGCGGCACTCGGCCGTGCGGGGCTTGAGGCGGCGGTTCCTCAGGCGGTCGTGCCGAAGCCGTGCGGCGGCTGTACCTCTTGCGGGAGACGGCGACTGCTGACTGCTGTGGTCCGGGACGCATGGCTGCGGGCTGAGGCAAGCACGTCGACGACACATGCGGTCGAATTCGACGGCAGGCGGGTCTTTCAGCCACTCTTCGTGCGTAGCCAGCGAAGGCATCGAGCGGCGCCAGGGATGCGCGCATGCGGGCGCGGCTGTGGCCGGCACGCCATGCGGGGCGGCACAGAAAGGGGGCGGCCAGGTGCGGGAGCCACACGTCTGCAAGCCGGCGCGAGACGGCGCTTCGGGGCCGGCGGCATCCGTGCGGGAAGCAGTGGTGCATGGCGACCCGTAGCAGAGCCCTTGCGGGGGCGGCGTCGGCGATGGGGATGCGGTACGGCGGCCGGCCGTGCGGGGTCCGGCGGCCATGCGTGATAGCCGAGCTATGCACTGCCCCTTTTTTTCAATCTACAATGCTGTGCAGAAACTGAATAGGAAATCAATGCCAATTTCCATACAGTGATCATGCGGAATCAACAAATTAATGCGAAATTTCAGTTTTCAACCTACGATGCAATCAACATCTACCCCGTTTCGTAATCTACCGATCGACATTGTGCCGGCGATTTCAGATCTGCTCGTGGTAGATTTGGGGCGGATTTGCATCGTTCTATAGTGCAATCGACATCTACCCTGTTTCGCAATCTACTGATCGGCATTGTGCCGGCGACTTCAAGTCTGCTCGCAGTAGATTAGGACGGATTTGCACCGTAGAATTTCAATCTAGAACGCGAAAAGAAAATACAGATTCAAAAGCGATTTAGAAAATTCAATCTGTGCTTCGATGATTCCCTCGTTCACCGGAGCGAAGTCGTGCTGATAACGTGTTGAGAAACCGTCGCTGGCGACCAGTCCGAGCGATTCCTCTGTTTAGAACAAGAACGAATCAATCACAGAATAATAGATTGAACACACAGAGAGATAGAGAGAACTCCCGGTCTTTCTTTATTGCTTTTCTTTCATGTGTACATAATGAGGAGGTATGGCTCTCTATTTATAGACTACAATAAGGTGCCCACCATGAGCCCTGGGCTACTGGCCCTGACCCAGGTTTCTTAACAGTAACCACTCATATTTCAGCCAAACACAAAGGAAATGGGACAGTAACCACTCATATTTCAGCCAAACACAAAGGAAATAGATCTGGCAGAGCAGGAGGAAAATGAGAAACGTGCCAAGGAACTCATATATACCCCAAATATTATATAAGAGCAATTCTTCCGGTATGGTATGCTGGTTTTCTGTATGACGATGATGTTTCATGTTACTTTGCTTCAGAGTAAGTGCCCTGGGCTTTCACCTTGCTCGATATTGGGGTACTCAGAAACTAAAGTGAGATAATTAACTGAAAGATACTAATATAAAATCATATCACAAACAATTAACGTACGCAGTTCGAGAATCCATAATCCATAACTAGCCCCATGCATTGCAGGCCAGGTACAGTGAACCACACAAAATAACCGATATAGCCACGGTAATCAAGACAAGCTAGCGCTACGGTGCACGACTGGATAAAAAATGCACGCTTAGTCGACCTCCTCCATCTTGCTCTCGCCGGCGTCGTCCTCCAGCGGCGGCATGTCAGTGTCAGCCTCGGCCGACTCGTCCTCGTCGATGCTCAGGCCCAGCTTGAGCATGCGGTGGATCCTGGTGCCGAAGGTGTTGGGGTCGTCAAGGCTGAAGCCGGAGGTGAGCAGGGCCGTCTCGAAGAGCAGCATGACGAGGTCCTTGACAGACTTGTCGTTCTTGTCGGCGTCGGCGCGCTTGCGCAGCTCCTCCATGATGGAGTTCTCGGGGTTGATCTCCATAGTCTTCTTGCTCGACATGTACCCAGCCATGCTCGAGTCCCTCAGGGCCTGGGCCTTCATGATCCTCTCCATGTTGGCGGTCCAGCCGTACTCGCCGGTCACAAGACAGCACGGCGAATCGACCACACGGTCAGAGACAACCACCTTCTCGACCTTGTCGCCGAGTACCTCCTTGATGACCTTGCAGAGCCCCTCAAACTTCTCCTTGAGTTCCTCCTTCCTCTTCTTCTCGTCCTCGCTCTCGTCAAGCTTCAGGCCCTCCTTGGTAGCAGAGACAAGCTTCTTGCCCTCGAACTCCTTGAGCTGACCAATGGCGTACTCGTCAATGGCATCAACCATGAAGAGGACCTCGTAGCCCTTCTTCTTCAGCTTCTCAAGGAACGGGGAGTTCTCCACAGCCTTCTTGCTCTCGCCAGTGATGTAGTAGATGTCGCTCTGGCCCTCCTTCATCCTGGTCACGTAGTCCTTGAGGCTGGTCAGCTCGTCACCACTCTTGGTAGAGTGGTACCTCAGGAGCTCAGCAATCTTGTTCCTGTTCGAGGAGTCCTCATGGATGCCAAGCTTCAGGTTCTTGGAGAAGGCCTCGTAGAACTTGTTGTAGTCCTCCTTGTTCTCAGCAACCTCGAAGAAGAGCTCAATGCACTTCTTGACAAGGTTCTTGCGGATGACCTTGAGGATCTTGTTCTGCTGGAGCGTCTCACGGGAGATGTTGAGGGGAAGGTCCTCAGAGTCAACAATACCCTTGACAAAGCTCAGCCACTCAGGGATCAGCTCCTCACAGTTGTCCATGATGAAGACACGGCGCACATAGAGCTTGATGTTGTTGAGCTTCTTCCTGGTGTCAAAGAGGTCAAAGGGGGCCCTCTTGGGAACAAAGAGGACGGCCTTGAACTCAAGCTGACCCTCCACAGAGAAGTGCTTGACGGCAAGATGCTCCTCCCAGTCGTTTGTTAAGCTCTTGTAGAAGGCAGCGTACTCCTCCTTGGTGATCTCCTCAGGCTTCCTCATCCAGATAGGCTTCTGCTTGTTGACCAAGGACCACTCGTGAGAAACCTCCTTGATCTTCTTCTTTTTCTTATCCTTCTCTTCCTTCTCCTCATCAACATCCTCAACCTTGCCCTCCTCAGTATCCTTCTTCTCTTCCTCATCTTCATCATCAGAAATTTCCTTCTCAGTGGTCTTCTCTATCCAGAGAGAGATGGGGTAGCTGATAAACTCAGAGTGCTTCTTGATCAGATCCTTGAGGCGACGCTCCTCAAGGTACTCCAACTGCAGACAAGAAGAGCAACATTATTAGGGACAAGTCGCAGATTACTACATAGCATCGAAGATAAGAGTTACTTCACTAGTCTAAACATACATCCACAAGCTTTTCAATGAAACTAATAGCAACAATAAGAATTTACTCATTTCGGTCCAACAATGGGTCATACTAAACACTAATGGCAGATATCTTTAGACTTACAATTGCAGTACTAGCAAATCATTAGAATGATCATTTGGAAGCAGGAAAAATATTGTTGACACTGAACAATGAGCATGTAGTTGGAAAATAAGGAGCACATCTAAAGATAAACACTATAAAATGCAACATGAACAATCTAGGAGAAACATAGTATGCCATCTAATATAAATCTTTTGCTATTAGCACTATGATTTAAGTATACAACATAAATTCTCATTAGTCATGTCTATACCAAATGCACATCCAAATGCCTTGTTTGGATAATGGCGCCAACCATACTGACTATTCAAGTACCATTAGTTTGAAAACAAGTACCATTAAGACACTAACAAGTACCATTAGGACATTCAAACTATTCAATTTCAACTAATCATCCCAACAGCCATCTTACCAGTTTCAGCAAAATTATTTAACACACTACGAGTACGGAGTACCAATAGGTAATTCATACTAATCAATTTCAACTAACCCTCAAAGCAGCCATCTTCTCAGTTTTAAACAAATAGAACTAAGAACACTAGCAAGTATCAATATGGAATGTTACTAATTCAATTTCAATTAACCCTCCCAGCCATCATCCCAGTTTCAACAAATGAACTAAGTATCATTAATGGTACTAGATATCCATCAGTTTTCAAACCCAGATTATCAAAAACAAAAAAAAAACACTAACAACATTAATCAATTTACAAGCAAACCATTATAGAATATTTACAAGTTCTCACCACCCACAAGAACTATTATATATGTGACATTCAAAGTCCACCATAAACTGCAAACAGCAATCGACCCAGGTAGCAAATGTTAGGCAAACAAGAATTTGATGAGTTTCAGCTCTGCTGTACCTGATCGTCCTTGAGGTAGAGGGTCATCTTAGTACCCCTCCCAAGTTGCTCTCCAGACGTATCACGTGTGACAGTGAATGACCCACCAGCCTGAGACTCCCACACATACTGCTCATCATCGTTGTGCTTGGTCGTCACAACAACTCTCTCAGCAACAAGGTAGGCAGAGTAGAAACCAACACCAAACTGACCAATCATGGACACATCAGCACCAGCAGCCAGTGCCTCCATGAACTCCTTAGTCCCAGACCTTGCAATGGTACCAAGGTTGTTCACAAGATCCGACTTGGTCATGCCAATACCACTGTCGATAATCGTGAGTGTGTTCGTCGCCTTGTCAGGGACAATATGGATGAACAGCTCTGGCTGAGCATCCAGCTTGCTCTTGTCTGTCAAGCTCTCAAACCTGATCTTATCCAACGCCTGCAAAACCACATCACAACACCAAATTTAGCAAAAAGTTTCGAATACACTACCCAATCGAATATGCAGAACTACTGGTAATAAGTTTGTAGCGCAAATACTTTCTATACACGGTAAAATCATGCTCTGGTTCAAAAACAGTAAAATCATGCACTGGTAAGCTTGTAGCGTGCAACCAATGTAGTCATGTATGATTTAGCTTGTAAGGTCAAAGCCTTCGACCGATCTAGAACAAGACACAGTTAAATATAGACTAATCACGCTTTTCTACATCAAATCATTCAATTCAGCGCTAAAAACATGGGGAGCAACCAATGTAGTCATGAATGTTTTAGCTTGTAAGGTCAAAGCCTTCGACCGATCTGGATCAAGACACAGTTAAATATATGACTAATCACGCTTATCTACATCAGATCATTCAATTCAGCGCTAAAAACATTGGGGGGGGGGGGGTTCTCAGATGTGACAGGTCTTCAGAGATGAAACAAAAATCACAGCTACGTTTGACTCGTGAATTAACACGCAGATCGCAGATTTATGTACAAAAGATCGAAACGTCCTGCCACAACTAGCGCAAAACCTCACGGTTTTCATATCGCCTAAATCAGATTCACATCAACAACGGAACACACCGATCTACGATCTCACAACCGGCCTTCGCGCACAGATCTGAAGCTGTAAACAAAAGGGCACGAGCGTGTAAACGAAAGCTTACATCGGAGGAGTTGGAGATGAGCTCGCGGAGGAAGATCTCCTTGTTGGAGTAGAAGGTGTTGATGATGAGGGAGAGCAGCTGGTTGATTTCGGCCTGGAAGGCGAAGGTCTCGGTCTCCGAGGCCATGGCGCGCCGGAAGAAGCTTTTGGAAGACCGGGGCACGGGGAGGTCGAGGGGGAGGAAGACGGCTAGGGTTAGGGTTTTGAGGGGAGCTCGCGTGCGGGAGGCGGACTGGAGGAGTGGGGGAGCGAATTTATAGTGGGGATGGGGTTCTCGAATGTTCTACCAGGAGCTGGAAGGTTGAGTTGACGAGCCGCTGGGCTCTAGGCTTTGAGGCGCCGTGCTGGGCTTGGAGTTGCTGTGGCCCACGAGTCAGCTGGTTTTTCTATTTTGCAAGCTTCTGGAGATCGGAGTGAGTTTGTATATTAAGCAGTCCATAATTAGCGCACTAATATTAACAAGGTTTCGTTTGGAAAGCACATATTAATTCCATTAAAAAAACCAGAGAACTGTACTGTCTGATGTAAACTAGCATATTCACCCGTACAACTGCACAGTTAGATATTGTAATACATTGTATTTGAAATACAACTCTACTTCCTATAATTAAAATACAATTATATTTGTTATATAACTCTAATATGTACGTTATTAATTTGCGCCGTTATAATGTGGTCCTATCAAAATAAGTAGTGAAGATTTTTTTTCTCTTTTTCTTTCGGTTAATATGAAATTCTAGAAATTTTCTTTTTTATAATTATTATGGAATTTTATTGCTTTAAAAACGAAGAAAGCGCCTTAAATATCCTCGGCTATTTTTATTTACATAAATTTCGTGTTATAACAGAGCTCTAATCATTGGGTTGCCGTAGTCTCCGATTTTTTTCGTTCATGCGAACAGTTGGATGCATTGCAATTTGCAAAGAAGCTTCTGGAAGCGCGGCGAGGGGGCGCGGGGGGGGGGGGGGGGGGTTCGGAGCTTTGGTCAGCAACACCAACGCCCAACGACCCTGACGTGGAAACGATGCGATACCATAGCAATTTCTATTTTAGTGGCCATTTTGTAAGATGCGGCTATGCTGTTCATAACTGTATTTTCAGATGTGTACAATTCAATGGCCCAAGTATTCACCAGCCGATGGAACACAATATAGGCAACGAAGAAAAAGTGGAGCGACTACAAAACACAGACAAGTACGGCTAACAGCTCGGCCAGCTGCAAACAAATGCATACCTCGACAGAGATTTCCATAATACAGACATGGTAAATCCATTTCACCAACAATTCTTGATTTCGTGTGCTTAGCTCTGAACATGCAGCAAATGCAGACACAAAAGGGTAGAAAAAGCAAGGAATGATGCTTTGCTTGCTTGGCAGGGTTATGGAATCAGTCACCCTGGGGACCAGGTTGAACAGCCAACCGTAAAGATAGGAGGACACAAGATGTCGAAAGCTTCTTCGCAGAGAAGGAAGTGGCTGAAAACAACTTCTATCATTGGTAATGTAGCACTCAGAAAAAAAACGTAATAATAATGAAGATAAAATAATAATAATAATAATAATAACAACGTAATCAAGGTATGGCTTTAATTGGAGGACCTCTCTATTCTTTTTCCATGTGCAGCCTTTCCTCCACCAGATTCTTTTCCCCATCTATTATTCCCCCCCCCCCCCGGCGGTGCGCACAATAGGCGGCAGCGTGCGGTGCGGCGGTGGCGTGCAGCTCGGTGGCGGCGGCAGGCGACCATGGCGCATGGCGGCAGCGGCGCGGCGGCGGCGGGCGGGTAGTGGCCTTGGTGCACGACGGCGATGGAGCGCGGCCATGGTGGCGGCGGCCGGCGGAGGTGGTGGCCAGTGGCAAAGGCGCGGCCGAATGGACGTTCGCATGGCCGAATGCGGTTTCGCTCAGCCGATCGACGTTTCGCTCGGCTGAACGGCCGTTCGCGCGGCCAAATGTCATTTCGCTTGGCCGAACGGCGTTTCGCATGACTGTGGGGCTAGCGAACTCGTTTCCTCTCCAGTCAAGTTCATCTCCTATTGTTCCTTTATCAAATTCATATGTGCCTAATCAATTGCATTCCATTCCATCCTATAGGTTTGCATGCAGCTGTTGGGGGAGCAGTTAGGCAGTTGCGCATTTTGGACCAATCTTGCAACATGTCCATCGAGTGTGCTCAAGGCAAGTACCTCGTGGGCGTAACTATCTTCTTCGCACATTACCGTTCATGATTAACTGTCATCACTAGGTTAGTATTCAATTACTGCATTGTATTGATTGTCGGTTGTATGCTGTTAGTAGATTGGGTAGATTCTAATGTGTTGGGCTAGTTGGGGTTGTACGCTTGTAGTTAGTATAATGCTCAATTATAGAATCCGTGCTTTAATTAGGGATTAGAATAGATGATTTGATTATTGATGGGGTAGCATATAAGTATGTTCAAATTTAAGGTTAAACACTAGTAATCTTTTAACATTGGATGGCCTATTCTTATGTCCTATTTTCATGATCATTTATTTGTACAATATTGATTGTGAGCCTCGATTGATTTATTTGTGGTACCCATTAATCTGATTAATGATCACTTATCATGTAATAAAAATTGTATGATTGACAACCTTTGTGTGTCTTATTTCAATACCCTCTTTAGAACTGTTGTTAGTACGCTATCATCAGGCCATCGTTCTCCATCGCTTTGTATCACAAATCATGTCTCTTTGTTCTCAACTGTATCAACCTTTTACCCTCATAACTTTATCTTAATTCACCATCGACTTCCTAATTATATCTTGAATACCTTAATTCACCATCGACTTCCTAATTATAGGGAATATTTTCACCCACCTGGTAACGTGCGGGGAGTTATGCATTCTCGTTATGTAGGATATTACACCCTGTCGGCAGTTATACAGCGGAGGATAAGTATGTACCTGGCTATTCTCGTATAACCGGGGTATGTGGGATGTGATCACCAGCGTCTTTGCTACAACTTGATAAATAACAATTAGGTTTAATTACATTGTTTATGCGATCTCCATCTGTGATTTATATTAGTGTTTCTGGTAACCTAGATTCATTGCCTTTAACCTGTGTCAATTCTTGCTTACATTGCTTGTTGTTTGCATATCTTGTTTGTATTACCTGTCCTTTACTCACCATGTTACGACCGTTGTTGAGTACTTATTGAGATTTATAAATCTCATGCTTGCTCTTTTTATTATCAGGTAAAAGGCCAGTGGAGTGATAGCAATATACATGGGTGGGAGCACTCACATTTTCAGCACTGTGGCTTGCCACTTTATGTCATTTTATTTATTCTTCATTTGGTTAGAAGTGGACCGGTCCCATATTTCAAACATTTATTTCAGTTTCTATTGGTTCTTTAATAAAGTGCTTTTAAAGTTTAATTTCCCCGATTTTAGTATTGCTTTTATTTATTCTTACTTTGGCGATGACGTTCCGTAGTAGTATCATATAATACTATGTAAAGTGCTACAGGTAACCTGGTAACTTACCATGTATTATAAGTCTATTGCTTGCATGTGGAGTTATCAATGTCTACGGCATACAAAATGATATGTTTTTCCTCTGTATTTTGTTAGCCGGAGTATTGATGTTGCCTAAACGTCCTACCGCGGTAGCCATGTTGCTGCCAAAGCATGCAGCGATAACCATGTTGCTATCGCGACCTGTTGTGTTACTGTTCGCCGCGACTGTGCCATGTCCTATCACAATGTTGTCGACGGCCACTGTGGCCCTACCAAAGCTTGTCGCGACAACTGCATCATGGAAGTCTACTAGAACGTTGTTGTGGTTGCCACCGCGTCTGTCATAGCGCTTGTAGATGTCATCAATGTTGCTGCACCTGTATGTGGAGGCTACAGTCTTCGAGGTCATCGGTAAACGTCGCAGTCTCTTGTCAACTTGGGGTTTTCATTTCCTTTAGTTGGTATGCTGCGCTAGACAGTTGGTTTTCTCAAATGGAAATTATTGTATACACGAACATAAAACTGCATGTGTTATCTGTCAGCGCTTCAAAACTGTACATGAAATATGTGATTGCATATAGGGCCTGTTCTTTTTGGTTGAAACTTTGGTTTTTGGCTGCAGCTTGTGACTTTTGGGTGTTCGTGTGAGATATTACAGAGCAACAGAAACTCACGTGCGGTTTTTGCTTATATAAATGAAGTCGGTACAGTATGTACTAGAATTAAATAGGAGACACTATCTTGAAAAGATACTCCGTTTAAAAGTTAGTTACTATATAAAAGCCAAAAAGCAGCTCTTAGAAACTGAAAAGAACAGGGCTAGACCCCAACAAATGAATGTCAATAGTTCTTTTTCTGGACTATGCTAGAAATTGGTTTTGGATGCTCAAAAATCTTGACCACCCTACTGTAAACCATGGATCATCGGAAGCTGTTATGTGGAACTGAAATGGAAAGCTCATCCCCAACTCAGGAATACCACATTTGTTCTTTCGAGGGAAAGAAATATCACATTTGTAGTTGCATGATTGTAACTCTGATGCAGGGGCGGACCTGCCCTACGGGCGAGCCCGGGCGGCCGCCCGAGCTCCCCCGCCGGCCGGTGCTAACCCTAGATCCCGGGCGGCAGAGGCGGAGGACGGCGTTCAGGCGGAGTTGTCGGAGCCTCGGAGGACGGCGCGGCGGCGGCGCCCAGGCGGAGTTGTCGGAGCCTCAGAGGACGGCGCAGTGCGGCGGCGCCCAGGCGGAGTTGTCGGAGCCTCGGAGGACGGCGCGGCGCGGCGGCGCCCAGGCGGCTAGGGGAGGCCGGGAGCCCGGGAGGCGGTGGCCAGGGAGGCGGGGAGCCCGGGAGGCAGGAGGCGGGGAGCCCGGGAGGCGGGAGGCGGTGGCCGGGGAGTCGGGGAGCGAGTGAGCGACGCGGTGGCAGGGGGATTTGAGGAGCGGGTCGGCCGTCGGGCGTCGGCGGATTTGAGCCGAGGAGGCGAGGAGCAGTCGCCTGAGTCGGGAGACACACAGGAGTCGGGAGTTGAGTTTGAGGCTTTGAGCCTTTGAGGAATTGAGGAGTAGACCGCTTTGGTGCTAGGCATAATGCCCAAACCCCTGGCTTTTGCTTCTTCTTAGTAGTTAGTACTGTCTTTTGTTTGTTAAGGCGCCTCAAAGCTAGCTCAAGTTAAACGGTCTCTTACTCTCTTTGACAGGCACACTCGCTACCTGATCAATGCATGCTTTGCCATTGCTTTGCTTTGCTTTGCTCTGCATGTCACTATGTCAGTGCATCACCAGCTAGCCAGTCCCCACACTTTGTCAGCAGAGGAGGTGATTTGAGGAGATCAGGAGTAGGAAGCCGAGGAGATGATTTGAGCACTTCTATAGTTTCTATTTTATAAAGGTACAATAATTTTTATTTATTTTAGATTCTAGACTTGTGTATTTGAGCACTTCTTTTATATTGCATCTTTTATATTCTATTATCGAATTGTGACCCTACTGATTTATTTTACCTTTCCTGAAGCAATGATCTATTTTACCTTTCCTGAAGCAATGATCTATTTTACCTTTTCTGAAATAATGATCTATCTCTTACAACTGACAGGCTACTTCTTATATGGCTCATTTACAACTATGGATTAAGCTTCATTAGTGAGGTATTTTTCAATGTCCTATCGTTATCTATATATGTTTACATGCGAATTGTAATTGTTGCTTTTACTTTGTATCATATACTCTTATTAGTGCGATTACAATGTTGTTTGAACATGGATTGTTTTGCTTTTGGGTAATACTGTTTGCTTCATGCTTCTGACTTCGCCCTAGCTGTATTTTATTCCTGGGTCCGCCACTGCTCTGATGCCTTGGGTTGGAACCATGGCAGTAAACATGGTGGGCTTATTGTACTATTGCCCAACACATCAGCCCAGATAGGCAGGTCACTCGTAGTCAGCGCACGCTATTCAAAGTAGCATTTAATTACTGTATTCGATAGGATATGAATGTGGTATAGATTTTTTCATCTGATTAATAATTTCTATTTTATTCGTATTCATATTTGTATAAAAAAATATAAATACGAATATGGTATAGAATTTTACCATCTAAAATGTTATTTTATCCGGATTATCTGTATCTATATTCGTACTTAACGAAATAATATGCATATTTTATATCAATATGACTAATTAGTTGAACATATTTTTTAATTGAACATGAATTCGTGTTTCTTTAGGTGAAATAAATGAATTAAAATGATTAAGTGTGATTGTACGAGGATAAAATGTCATTAATGTCTTTATATTACATAAGTTATGATGATATCCGAATCTGACCGAATTGAGTAGATATTCGATTCGAATCCGTATTCATTACAATATTTAATTCATATTTGTATTTAAAAATATTTAAATTCGCATTCCTATTTATTTATAAATGCAAATATGAATATAAGCCGGGTTTTTTGAGTTTAAAGTTGTCTTATGCTTGTTCTGTGTACAGTAACTAGCTTTTAAACGTTGCGTTTTTAAAGACGGGATCAATAAAAAATTATAGTAAAAAGTGTAATGAGTTCAGTTGTACCGACCAAAATCGCATGCGACTATTTTTCTCTGCGTGCTGTCTCTCGTGAACAGTCAGAATTCAAATATTTAAGCTATAAATCATAATCCATAAGCAATCAATCCAAAAGAACCCACCTATAGGTGCCGCTCATTTGAGCTGAAAATAGTGGCTTATGGCTGAAATTTTACTATAGCTGGCTGAAAGGCATTGTAGTAAATGGTGGCTTATTTGACGTAATTAAATTAAAAAATTTTAAAATAGGAAAATAGGTTATCCTATACAGACAATGCAAACGAATACGAAAAAAAGAACTAATAAAAAAGCTCAAAAAACCTAAAATTTATAAAAAGATAAAATTTAAAAATAGTAAAATATAAATAAGGAACTAGAAGTTTGAAACAGACGGGACCTTGGTCTATCCGATCCGTTTTCAGTGCTTTGCAAGCCTCAAGCGCCGCCGCCCCTTATCAAAAAAAAAAAAAAAGCGCCGCCGCCGGCCGCGCATAGCAGGAGCAGATTCGCACGCCCCTCCCTCTTTCTCGACGGCGGCCCATGGCGCTAGGGTTCGTCGACACCACGGGATCCGTAAGCGTCTCATAGCGCTGCGGCCGAGGGGCCGCCGCCCGCCGCGCATAGCAGGAGCAGATTCGCACGCCCCTCCCTCTCCCTCGACGGCGGCCCATGGCGCTAGGGTTCGTCGACACCACGGGATCCGTAAGCGTCTCATAATATTCCCGCTGATCTTATTCCATCATCCGAATACTCACACTCCTCTTCTCGCCTTCGTGTGTTTCTGCAGAGACTGGGGAATCTCCCGATGGAAGCGGCCGTCGCTTCTGCCGGCTCCGAGCTGCGCTGCTCGCTCAACCCCATCCCGAAGCAGCAGAGGCGAAACGCGCGGGTGGGCTTCGTGACCAGACAGCGACCTTGCGCTGTCGCCTGCAAGCGGCTGCCCCATCCGACTGCTCGCGTTTACGCGGCGGCGGGGGCGAGTGATGGTGATGCTGGGAGTGGCAAGGTAAGGAGGAAGAGGCTCGCGGTGTTCGTCTCCGGCGGGGGCTCCAACTTCAGGTCAATCAACGAGGCCGCTCTCGGTGGGAGGGTGAACGGGGATGTGGTTGCGCTGGTCACCGATAGGCCAGGTGATGCTGATGCTTGCTTCCTGCAGTTCTTTGGACTGAGGTGTTGGGGATTGGGGGTTCTGATATGGTGGAACGGACTTTTGCAGGCTGCGGTGGCGCGGAGCATGCGAGGGGTAATGGCATACCGGTGGTGGTGTCTCCGAAGTCTAAGGCGACGCCGGAGGGGGTATCGACGGCTGAGCTGTTGAATGCTCTGAGGTTGGTTGTGTTGATCTCATCTCAGGGCTGTGGTTTTTCATTTTGTAGCTCATATTTCACATTTGCGGTGTTAGATCTCGAGACTTACAGAGAAAAAGGTGGAAAAGGGAGTCGTTTGAGCTCGTTAAACTTTCGCTTCTACTTGTGTTGGCAAAATGCATGATCACATCACATCTGATTGAAATTCGTCTAGTCCATTTGTCTAACTTACATATCATGGTTTGAAGCCATCAGCGAAGATGATTTGATAAACTACTTAAAAGCTTTTACAGATCGAACATGTTGCTGTTATGTATCTTCTAAGCATATTGGAACTTGCTCGCAATATGTACATGTGATGCTTTGTTAGAAGAACTCTATAGAGCATGTTCTTCACCATTTATGTCCGTAAACTTGGTAAATATTGCTAAGACGTTTGGATGGCTTGGTATTCTTGTTATCAACTGGATGATGCACAATTATATTGTACTGTTGACTTCTGACCTATACACCGCATATATTGTTATGTACTTTTCGTCCTCTAATGCACCCGTCTCCTCTTCTACAAGCTTAGCCTATCTAATGTCAAGATTATATATTTCTTGACACATGCAGTAGGTCTCAACTCATGTTTATGTCTACTTTTAAACAGGGAACTCAAGGTAGACTTCATTCTACTTGCTGGTTACTTGAAACTTATACCTGTTGAGCTAGTTCAGGCGTATCCAAGATCCATATTGAATATCCACCCTTCCCTTCTCCCAGCATTTGGAGGCAAGGGTTATTATGGTTTGAAGGTGCATAAAGCAGTCATTGCATCTGGAGCCAGGTACTTTACAATTTGTCTAGCATCTACCATTAACTGCCGTCCAATTTGCTAGTACACTCGATGTTATTTCCAAGAAAAGTAACACCTTCCCGTTTCCTCAAGTTGGTACCTTGACTCTAGAAAAACAAAAATCAGAGTGTAAGCATTATTGTTCCCAACTTGTGGCAAAGTTGATTTGTTTAATCAGGGCAACACATGCTAGATTAATTATTTGTAGCTTCTGGGGAAAACGATATTTTTATTTGACATTAACTAACCATATGCAGATACTCGGGTCCAACCGTGCACTTTGTGGATGAGCACTATGACACAGGAAGAACTTTAGCCCAAAGGGTTGTGCCTGTGTTAGCCAATGATACCCCAGAGCAATTGGCTGCTAGAGTCCTTAATGAGGTAACATATCTTATTCTCAGCTGTGATTCCTTCCATGGTACATTATTATGACTTATCTTAAATCGCTTAGCTACTATTAATGTTATCTATTCTTGTGCTGACTTATTAACCTGACATGTTAGGAACATAAGGTTTATGTCCAGGCAGTTGCTGCCTTGTGCGAGGACCGAATTGTGTGGCGGGAAGATGGTGTGCCCCTTATTAGAAGCCAGACAAATCCCGATGAGTATACCTAATTCATGATACCGTCTCAAGGATTCCTGAACACTAATTATTGAGGCTTGAGAACCCCTGCCAATTTTCCGCAAAGCACGGAGGTCACTCACACTGATTGAGAGACATGTCTTACACTGTGTTCAACTAACCACTCGTTGTGTGGCTTGGCATGGCTTCAACGACCGAGGGTAGGATACTCGTCCTTGATCAGTCGGCCATGTCATCGTCAAGGCTCAGAGGCCTGTTGAAGAAGAGAGGAAGATTAGAGAATTTTGTTTATTTCTTTTGCTTTCTAATAACGATACAACACTGTCTCTTTTGTAAGGATGGCTAGGCTTGATCCCTAAGAAGCATATCTCTATATTAAGAAAGCTAAACCCAAATAATAGGAAATTTATCTCTAATATATAAAATAAATTCAAAAGGAAATAAGATCAAATACTAAGGAAACTAATTATTATATTGTTAATCAGCGATATATCGTAGAAGTAGAGTCGGGGAGGGTGGAACCGGTGAAACCTACGGCACAGGGATGGGAAAGGCCATGGCGGCAAGCAAACAAAGCACGAAGGGACGATTAGGTTTGGAAACACATATCATCTGAAAAGTCGATAATACCCTTTTGAAAAAATAGATTATACACAAAAGTCAAGAAAGCTCTCATAAATCAATGGACAGATTTTAATTCTATTACTACCCTTCTACTACCAATAAAATGCACTGTAAAAATTTCATTAATCTATTCCCAAACAATAACAATCAGGTCAGTATCTCAGAGAATGTAGTAACAGATGAGATTACCTGGAAGCTCGCTCTTATCGATGTGATGATGTGTAAACAAACCGCAATTAGGGACAGAAAAAAGTCAATAACGAAACTTGATGCGAGTAGAGAATACATATGGTGCTGGTGAAACAAATTTACCTAGCGTGGAGGTGGGAGGGTACTTGAGCTTGTCTTGTCCATGCCCAGGCACATCTGCTCGGTCTTGGAGCTCAGAAATGGAGGATGGCTGGCACGCGCGGCCCGATTTACCTCTTCCCTTCTCTCGCGATTCATAGCGAACCGCCTGGGGTTTAGCTCCGATCATGACTAGCACCGAGTGCGACCAACCACCGATCAATTAGATCGTGACGCCGCTGGTCCCATCCGGTCGTCGCCTCCTCCAGCTCCTCAGCGCCCTATCAACCATCATTCCCTCCCCTTCGATTGCTCTCGCCATCGCTGCACCCGACGGAGCCACCGCCTACAGCCGTAGAGCCGCGGCCATTTGCCCTTTCTGACATCGTGCGATGGAGCCCGCCGAGCGGCCGAGCCGCGGCCATCTGCTTTTTTCTGACATCGTGCGATGGAGCCCACCGAGCGGCCTTGGGTGCCATCGGAGCTTGCCAGTGTTGTAAAATTTGCGATATAAACAAGTATTTACTTTTAATTTCAGCATAAAAGAATAGGACCCAAGCATGATAAATTGAATGGAAAAATGACTTCTTCAAAAAAATAATCATGTGGATTCATTAAGCCATTTAAACAATATATCATGCAAGAGTAAAGAATCAACATATATTCAAGTTTGTGATATGAATCATTAAAGTGACATGCTGCCATCAAAATTAGCCAATCACAAATGACTACAATCAGCATGTTTACATTGTTGTTTATTTGCTCTCAGAAACTTAGATGCGCAAGAATGAATCTTGACCTTCTCTGCCATTACAGATTTTAATCTCAACAATATATGACAGATGCAAATTTGATCTTGAGCCCTAGAACAAGCTCACCAAGCCCAAAATTCACCAATAATATGTTTCAAATAAGCTGAACTGGAAAGACCACAGTATAATCAATCTAAAATTCATATATATATATATATATATATATATATATATATATATATATATATATATATATATATATATATATATATGTGTGTGTGTGTGTGTGTGTGTGTGTGTGTGTGTGTGTGTGTGTGTGTGAATGCCATTGATTATAACAGAGTTCGGCCACTGCAAAGTATAAATTAATTACTCAACTAAAGACATTAGCAAGAACAATCTCCAGGACAGTAATAAGAGAACAACAGTGAGACTCAATTCAAGCTCAAGATCAAATTGCCATCACATTAATGTATACTCTCATTAAATTCTTTGTTTCATCACAGAGCAATTGGTCCCTTCCTATGCACTTTCAGTTGTATAATATCACGGAGATACCAGGTAAAGCACAGGAGAAGAGCCTGAGTACTCACAAGGCGATGGTATTCAAAACCACCATGAAGAAACCAAAATGGCAAGGCACGATCAAATCGCTGTCCTAGAAAACCTATCAACCCACTGTGACAAGCAGGAAGAAGGCTCACGGAGATATAATGCCACAACCCCAATTTTCGGCCACAGCTAGAATTAGGAGCCGAGGGTCAAGTAGCACCGCACAAGATCACCGAGGTTCACCAAGAAGAACTTGCGAGCACCAAAAAGACCTCAAGATCTCTCTCAGATTTTCAGCCTCAATCCGACCCAAAACACCCCCAAGATTTCCCTTACTATCACATCCGAAGAAGTGACAATTGGCGAGCCGCACGGGAAACCCTAGACGGGGGGTTTCTAATCCCTTGATGCCGACGGCGACCAAAATCGGGCCGGCTAGTAGCCTTCAAACTCAGAGAATGAAGATGCTGAGAGGGATTCGAAAGGGAAGAGAGATCTTACTGCAGATTGGTGCCCTAAACAGAGAGGAGGCGACAGCTTATAAAGGAGGTGAAGGGGGGGGGCGAGCCGGCGGGCTGCGGCGTGGCTGACACCGAGGCGGCCGCGCCATCGCCGCCTCCGTCGCCGTTGCCCCCTTGACCCATTGCCTCCCCGAGCGACTCGGTCAGAAAGAAACCGCCTGCACGCGCAGGCGCACCCACGGGAGGAGACGCTCCTCCCCTTATCTTTTCTGCAGGCCCACCGACATGTGGGCCCCACATCCTCTCTTTTTTCTTTTTCCTCAAATTGGAAAATTACTGAAATGCCCTCAGTATTTCAACAGCCAGCGGTAGAGCTCCTCTTGTTCTCGCCGCCGACTCCTAGGCCAGCGTGGTGCCGCGATTTGGTTATGTGGGAAAGTGGGAGCCACAACCACAACCTCGAATCCGCCATCTCACAGCAAAACGTATTCATGCTATATACACCTTTAGTTCTTCTAAGTTATATTTTTTCTTACAAAATTAGATATATGTCACTTCATATTATAGCACTTGAAAGAATATCACTCGAAAACATGAAATTATAAATTTACCATTCCAAAATTTACTCTTAAAATTTTTGCCACTCTTAAACACTTTTGCGCTCCCCACTCTCTCCTTCCTCCCGGTCGGTCATCGCCCATCGCTTCTTCGGCGAGCTCCAGCACCATCTCCTTCGCCGTTGCCGTGAGCCACACCAGCTCGTTGTCATCACCGTGAGCCCATCGCCGCCGCCGCGAGCCGCAAGCCGTGTGGCCTTCTTCCCAGACGTCGCTCAGCCTCGCCGCATGCTTGATCCAAGGCCTGTTAGAATAAAACTTATGTGCCCAGTCTTGTCTGTTACATCTTTCTGATTTGGTCATCATGCATGAGCTCACCAAATTATGTGGAAGCCGTGCAGTGTTAGTTCAGTTGAGGGAATCCGAGGATAGCTCGTGGTTGCCCGCGTCACTCGCCATGAACGGGAGAAGCACATGCGCTGTGATTCGGATCAGAGGAACGCATGGCGCAAGAATCGGTCATGGTGGTTAATGTTTCCGTTGTAATCTTAAGCGCATAAATAACAGCGAGTTAAACTGAAAAAGCTGCAAGTTTTGGCAGCACAAAAGTCTCTTTGTGTATTCATTCTATTGCCGTGCCATATCTGCTACAGTGTTCGCGTGTGTTCGTCAGATCCATTGCAGGCGATCTTCGGGATTCCTGGCAATTGGTATCAGAGCGAAGGCTCAAGCAGTGGACTCGCGATTGTGCATTGGAGGGAGTACTGATGCCGCGCCGTCGCTCATCTTCTCCGGTCGAGCGCACTCCAAATGGCTCTGGCGGCCGCGCCTCGGGCAGCGGCGGGAGCGACCGCGGGCTGGTGATTCACCGCGTGGTCAAGGAGGGTGGAGGTCCGGCGAACTACCCTCTGCTGTCCAAGACGAACTACAACGACTGGGCTTTACTCATGAAGATAAAGCTTCAGGCTCGTTGCTTGTGGGCGGCGATTGAACCCGGCGGCGTTGCTGTTGAACTGCACGAAGACCGGATGGCTCTCGATGCAATCTGCAGCGCAGTTCCACCCGAAATGATCGGGACTTTGGTGACCAAAGCGTCGGCCCGGGAGGCATGGGAGTGCATCAGGACGATGCGTGTCGGCAATGACCGCATCCGGAAGGCCAGCGCACAGAAGGTGCGCGCGGAGTACGAATCGCTCGCATTCCGCAGCGACGAGACCGTGGAGGACTTCGCTCTGCACCTCACCACCATTGTAAACCAGCTCGTCGTTCTCGGCGACCCGGAGCCCGCCAATAAGGTCGTCGAGAAGTATCTCCGCGTCGCGCGCCCCAGGTTCAACCAACTTGTTCTTTCAATTGAAACCTTGCTCGACATCTCCACCTTGTCGCTGGAAGAGGTCACCGGGAGACTCAAGGCGGCGGCGGATTCAGACCAATCCTTGTCTTCCCCGAGTACCCGCGGCACCTTGTACCTGACGGAGGCGGAATGGCTGGAACGCCAGAGGAAGAAGGAACAAGAGATGAAACGCGGCGGCGGAGGAAGCCCAGGAAATCGCGGCAAGCGCCGTGGCGGGAAGGGGCGCAACGGCGGCGGAGGGACTGGGAGCTCGGAGGCTTCGTACTCTGGGACGGCCCGCAAAGATGACAAGTGTCGAAGCTGCGGCAAACTTGGCCACTGGGCCAAAGACTGCAAGAGCAAGCCCAAGCGCGAGGACCAAGCCCATGCGGCCGAAGATGACGAGCCCACTCTGCTGCTTCTCACCGGGGGAAGTGTTGACTCCCTCGACATGGTTCGGCCGGCTAAACGGGCCGCACCTGCTCAAGCTGAGGTCCAAGTCCAACCCCCCGTGTACGCGCCAAGGGGTTTTAAATCCGGGGCTCGCGCGTTTGTGTTAGAGCACGAGCTACCAGCATCGCCAACACCAAATCTGCTGCGCGCCCCCATTGAACTGGTGGAGAAGAAGCTGTTCGCAGCGGTTGACGACGGTGTGGACCGCGACCCACGGAGCTGGATCGTCGACTCCGGCGCCTCAAACCACATGACTGGCTGTCGAGCGGCGTTCTCCGACCTTGACACTGGCATCACCGGCAATGTGCGTCTTGGAGACGGCTCGGTTGTCCGGATTGAGGGATGTGGCACGGTGCTGTTCGGCTGCAAGAATGGTGAGCATCGTACCCTGTCCAATTGCTATTATCTCCCGCGGCTTGCCGCAAATATAATTAGCATCGGGCAGCTCGATGAGGCGGGCTTCGACGTATGGGTGAAGAACGGGTTCATGCGAATCCGGGACGAGGAGATGCGACTTCTTGCCAAGATACGACGCAGTCCAGGCCGGCTTTATGTGCTCGACATCACGCTCGCACGACCGGTGTGCCTAACATCCCGCGCCGGCGATGATGCCTGGCGATGGCACGCGCGGTTCGGACACGCCAACTTCACCGCGCTGCGCAAGATGGGCCGAGAGCAGTTGGTGCGGGGACTACCACTTGTCAAGCAGGTGGAGCAGGTTTGCGAGGTCTGTCTGGCGGGCAAGCACCGCCGAAGTCCGTTCCCGCAGAGCTCGGAATACCGCCACACCGAGCCGCTCGGGCTGCTGCACGGTGACCTCTGCGGCCCCATTACGCCACCAATTCTGAGCGGGAAACGCTACTTTCTTCTGCTTGTCGACGACTACAGCCGGTTCATGTGGGTGGCGTTGCTCCCCACCAAGGACCAAGCACCGGCAGCGATCCGCCGCATCCAAGCAGCGGCGGAGAGGAAGAGTGGCCATAAGCTTCGCGCTCTTCGCACAGATCGGGGGGGGGGGGGAGAATTCACCGTCAGCCACTTCCAGGAGTATTGCGCCGAGCTGGGCGTGAGGCGCGAACTCATGGCACCATATTCCCCTCAACAAAATGGCGTCGTCGAGCGGCGCAACCAATCCGTGGTGGGGACGGCGAGGAGCATGCTCAAGGCCAAGCATTTGCCAGGCATGTTTTGGGGGGAGGCGATCACCACTGCAGTCTACATTCTGAACCGGGTATCTTCCAAGAGTGTGGGCGGCAAGACCCCCTACGAGCTGTGGAATGGAAGCACGCCGGCGGTACATCACCTCCGGACGTTCGGCTGCGTCGCACACGTTAAGATCACCACCCCAAACGCCAAGAAGCTGGATGATCGTAGCCGGCCGATGATCTTCGTTGGCTATGAACCAGGCTCTAAGGCATACAGGGCCTACGACCCAATGGCGCCGCGAGTTCATGTCTCGCGCGACATTGTGTTCGACGAAGCGGCAGAATGGAATTGGGGCAACGAGCAGGACGCCAGCGGAGACACAGACTCCATCATTGAGTACACTTCGGTGTCCCACCCTGGTGTGACGACCGTGACACACTCAGATTCAGGGGAGCCTGCTTCATTGCCCACGAGCTCTTCACCGCCGCTTGCCCCAAGATCAGTGTCACCATACCAGACGCCTCCGGGCCGCGGTGTCACACAGGCGGCAGATTTTGTATCGCCACCAGCAGGAACTGCGGACAACCTTGACGCGAACCACGACGACGCGCCACTTCGTTTCCGCAGCATCGACAATGTGCTGGGCCCGGCCACACCTTCGGGTTTTGCGAATCGAGAGGTGCAGGAAGAGCTGATGATGGTGAGCGGCGAAGAACCAGTGTCATTCGCACAGGCCAAGCAGGAGGAGGCATGGCGACACGCTATGCTCGAGGAAATCGCCTCAATTGAAGAAAACAAGACCTGGCGTCTCGTTGATCTGCCGACTGGACACCGGCCGATCGGCCTCAAATGGGTATACAAGCTGAAGAAGGATGCTCAGGGCGTCGTCGTCAAGCACAAAGCGCGCCTGGTTGCGAAGGGGTATGTGCAGCGAGCCGGAGTGGATTTTGACGAAGTGTTTGCGCCAGTCGCTCGACTCGACTCTGTTCGGCTGCTGCTTGCTGTTGCCGCACAGGAAGGATGGATGGCGCACCACATGGATGTAAAATCAGCTTTTCTCAATGGAGTGCTCGTCGAGGAAGTGTACGTCGTCCAGCCGCCCGGGTTCGAGGTTGTCGGAAAAGAGAACAAGGTATACAGGCTTGACAAAGCGCTGTACGGGCTTCGCCAAGTGCCAAGGGCTTGGAACACAAAGCTCGACGCCACCCTGAAGAAGATTGGCTTCAGGCAGAGCCCGCTGGAACATGGGTTGTACGCGCGCGGCGACGGTGGCCGGAGGCTGCTGGTGGGTGTGTATGTCGATGACTTGGTGATTGTCGGCGGCGACGGCATCATAATCGACAAGTTCAAGCGGCAGATGATGGATGAATTCAAGATGAGCGACCTCGGTTCCCTAAGTTTCTATTTGGGGATCGAGGTGCATCAAGAAGCCGGCGTCATCACGCTGAACCAGGCGGCGTACGCGTCGCGGATCGTGGAGAAAGCAGGGCTTGCGGGCTGTAATCCCTGTACCACGCCCATGGAGCCCCGGCTAAAACTCAGCAAGGAGAGCACGGCGTCGCCGGTCGACGCCACCGAGTATAGAAGTCTGGTGGGCAGTCTGCGCTATCTGGTGAACACCAGACCCGACCTCGCGTACGCCGTTGGCTATGTAAGTCGTTTTATGGAGAAGCCCACGGACGAACACCTGGCAGCGGTGAAGCGTATTGTCAGGTATGTGGCAGGCACAATCCACTATGGATGCTGCTACACCAATGAAGGGGAGAAGAAACTACAAGGCTATAGCGACAGTGATATGGCCGGTGATATAGACACTCGCAGAAGCACCACAGGAGTGATGTTTTTCCTCGGCAAGAACCTGGTTAGCTGGCAATCTCAAAAACAGAGAGTTGTGGCGCTTTCCTCTTGTGAATCGGAGTATATTGCAGCTGCAACAGCTGCTTGCCAGGGCATTTGGCTTGCCCGACTTCTCGGCGACCTCAGGAATGCTGCACCTGAAGCCGTCGACCTTAGGGTGGATAATCAATCCGCTCTTGCCCTCATGAAGAACCCGGTTTTCCACGACAGGAGTAAGCACATTCAGACGAAATTCCATTTCATCCGTGAAGCCGTGGAGAATGGGGAAGTCAAGCCGGAGTACATCAACACCGGAGGGCAACTTGCTGATATCCTGACAAAGGCTCTACTGAGAACAAAGTTTCAGGAGCTACGAGACAAAATTGGTATGAATTCAATTAGTTAGGCACATCAATTTTAGGGGGAGATTTGTTAGAATAAAACTTATGTGCCCAGTCTTGTCTGTTACATCTTTCTGATTTGGTCATCATGCATGAGCTCACCAAATTATGTGGAAGCCGTGCAGTGTTAGTTCAGTTGAGGGAATCCGAGGATAGCTCGTGGTTGCCCGCGTCACTCGCCATGAACGGGAGAAGCACATGCGCTGTGATTCGGATCAGAGGAACGCATGGTGCAAGAATCGGTCATAGTGGTTAATGTTTCCGTTCTAATCTTAAGCGCATAAATAACAGCGAGTTAAACTGAAAAAGCTGAAAGTTTTGGCAGCACAAAAGTCTCTTTGTGTATTCATTCTGTTGCCGTGCCATATCTGCTACAGTGTTCGCGTGTGTTCGTCAGATCCATTGCAGGCGATCTTCGGGATTCCTGACAAGGCAGTCGTCGCGGATCTGGCTCGCCGCCATCGGTCTCGGGCTCCAGCTTTTCGCGAGTCTCCAATCCCGGATCTGGTTCACACAGCTGCGGTCGTTTTCCCAGGCGACGACAAGCAAGCTGGCTGCCCGGTCTGAGGTCGTCGTCGCAGATCCAGCTCATCACTACCGGTCTCAGGCTCGCTTCGCTGCAAGGTTGGGAGGAAGAGGGGGAGAAGAAAGGGCAATAGTGTCCAAAATAGAGTGGTAAATTTCAAATTTCATATTTTAGATTGGCATTTTACAAAGTGCAATCTTTTGGAGTGGCATACATCCAATTTTCTCTCTCTCTCTCTTTTTTTTTTGGAAAACATACATTCAGTTCTAATCTCAGGCACAGAGAATTTTCTCTCGTGCATGAGCTGAACCTGGAGACAAACATGATTCAACACTGTTCAACTTTCTATAAGAATCTGAAGGTGCGACCTCTGTTCATCCAAAAATGTAGTTTTTTTTAATAGAAATAGCATTGCAAGCATGGAGCTGAATAATATTCATTTGAGATTCAGTGATTGTACAAGCCGAAGTACATCTATTACATCATTAAAAAAATCTGGACGAAACTTGCACGTTCGTTGCGACTTGTGAGAGGCTAGAAATACAATCGTTGGCCATTGTCAGCAACTGCGTTCATTTTTGTTTCAAGCTTTCTCGTTGGCCATTGTCAACAACTTACCATGTACAATTTTTTTCTCGCTTTAGTTAGATAAACACTTCAATTTGAGGAGAAAAAAACTCTGCACCTTGACTTGGCGATCGTTCAGCTTGAAGACAGCATCATCGAGGGTAACTTGCCGATATCAAGATTTCCTCTTCCATGCTGTAACGCCTGCTCCCTTCCTCCCTGACCAAGCCTCCTCCAATCAGCATACGTTGTCCCATAATGTGCTACCCATTGTTCCTTGCTGCGGCTGCATTATGTGGAGCAAGCTTCTTAGAAGCTCGCAAACTTTCCAGAGCCATTTGCACTTGCCTCATTGTTGGTCTGTCTTCTCGTCTGAAACTGGTGCACATCGCCGCTAGATTGGCGACTTGTTGAACCCTTTCGTCTCTCTGCTCCATAACCTGTGGATCTATTATCTGTACTAGGTTGCCTTCCATGACTAGTGAGTGGAAGTGCGCAACAAGACCGTCACCGCTACGAGACTTATAGAAAAATGGTTTCTTCCTGGTAAGCAATTCTACAAGAAGAACTCCAAAACTGAAAACATCGCTCTTGTCTGTGAGTTTACGGGTATAATAGTACATAGGGTCTATGTAACCCATAGTTCCTTGGATGCTAGCTGTCACTTCTGCTCGTTCAATTGAAATATACCTTGAAGCCCCAAAATCTGATACTTTTGCTGTTAAATTGTCATCAAGGAGTATATTAGACGACTTTATATCTCTATGAAATATAGGTATGGAAGCAGCAGAGTGTAGATAGGCTAGAGCTCTAGCAGTTTCAAGCGCGATCCTTAATCGATCATCCCATGATAGTTTTGACGGCCCTTTAGTATGAAGATGATGATAAAGATCCCCATTTGATATGAATTCGTAAACCAATAGTGGTACCTCTGTCTCGAGACAGCATCCAAGGAGCTTCACAACATTCCTATGGTTGATTTGAGAAAGGATGGCAACCTCATTTATGAAATCATCGATTTCTTTCTGTATTACAATCTTCGATTTCTTGACGGCAACAACGTTCAGGCCTAGAATCCCTTTGTACACAGTCCCATGTCCTCCGCCACCAACCTCACGAGTTTTGTCAAAATTGTTTGTTGCCTTCTCTATCTCTTCCAAGGTAATAATCATCCTTTCAGCAATATCTGCCTTTTGTGATACTAATTGTTGCAGCAATAGCCCATGATTTTGCTTGAAGAAGTTTTCCTTCATCTTTCTCGCCTTCCTTAGCTTGACCTTACGTTTTATGGCATGAACACAGACAACCAGTAGTAGAAGACTTGAGCCAACTCCAACACCAAGACCAACGAATAATGCTGAAAATATAATGCATGTTAAAAGCTAAAATTTTGAAAGGAACAGATAATAATTAGTTTAACAGCAATTCTGTACCTTTAGCCTTAATTTGTTGCTTACAAAATAGACCATGAAGCAGCTTACTCTAGTTTGGAAAGGTTTGTTCTTTGAAACAACATTTGGGAAAACAACACATATATCTCGTGCTCTGCAATTGTTCACTACATGTCTCTTCTTATCTTAATGTTTTTTAACAAGGAAATCATGATCCTTTGATTTGAAACTGATGGCATTATATTTTTTTAGATAATGTGATGGCATTATATTAACTATTTGGTTGAGGTTATAGAGAAGTACAAAAGAAAAAAAAACTAAGATATAAATATGCAATTTTTGGTAATTAATCCTAGCTAGTGCCTTCACCTGCATGGGATTTCTTGATTGAGATGCATCCCCCTTCTATTGTGGCATTCCCATATGTCCCATATGGGCATGTGCAATCAAATGTTCCCCACAGATTTTTGCAGTCGCCAAAGCATGGGTAGACGTCTGGATGCGCACACTCGTCGATGTCTAAGCAAATCACAGTAAAGTCCTAATAAGGGTTCACAATCTCATTTTGCAAAAAATCTCGGAGGGCAGCGAGATAAACGAATTGAATGAAATTTTGTTCTTTTGTTCAAAATTTTGAACAAAATGTTCAAACTCCATTTGGATTTTGATGAAATTTAAGTAAAATTTGGACAGAATTCAAATAGGGACAAATTTAGCCAAAATTTGACCGAATCTTAGTTGCAAATATAGCTTCCTCGTGTGTTCTTGCATTCGCCGTAGCAAGGGTAGGTTTTTGGGTGTTCACACTCGTTGATATCTAAAGTAACAAGAACAATGGAAAATTCACTGCAGGATTAGTGCAACTTTAAACAGCAGCCAAACTTAAACCAAAATGATCAGATTTAACTAGTATAAGTATGCAAATTTGCAGTTCAGACAAAGCTAAAAGCAAATTGCGTTTGTACTTTACCCTGGCATCCATTGGTGATGTATGGATTGCCATCGTAGCCGGCCGAGCAGCGGCAGATGTACCCATTGTGTGCCTTCGCGGTGGAGTTTTCGCAGTAGCTTTGTCTGCTGCGGCATTCCGGCGCCGGCGCGTTGTCCGGGCACGTCGAGTTAGTGTCACCGATCACCCAGTCTAGCACGGCGGGGAGCGAAGCCGGCGGGTCCCCGGCCACGACCATGTCAATCGTGTAGTTGAGTCCGCGCTCCGCGATGTACAAGAAGTTGGCGGGGACAGTCGAGCCGTTCAGCTTGTCGACCTCGACGGCATAGGAGGCGTAGCCGACGGGGACGGTGGCCTGGCAGCAGCCGACGCCGGAGCACCCGCCGTCGTAGATCAGGTACCGGCGCGGCGCGCCCTTCCTGGGGACCGGCGGGCAGAGCGCCGAGCAGGTGCCGACGATGCCGCCTGTCGCCCCCAGGAGGAGCACCTGCACGTTGCACGCCACCACGACGAGCTTGTTCCGCTGCTCCGAGAGGAAGAACGGGCCGCCGGCCGGGAGCCCGCAGCCCCACGTGGTGCCGTTCGCTCGCTCGCCGTCGGCGGCGCCGTCCGAGAGCACCAAGCTGCTGATATTCACGCGGCGGCCGCTGATGCGCACCGTGCCGTTGGCAACGAATAAGTCGATCACCTCGGCGGCGCTGGCGCCGAGGAACAGCTTGGGCGGCCGGTAGGAGCGGTCGCAGGTCACGTCGAAGCCGGCGAGGTAGCAGCCGGGCTCCACGCCGAACGGGTACGGGATGCTGATGTTGCCGCAGCTGGTGGTGCAGTTGCGCCATGCATCACCCGCCACCGTCGCCGTTACCGCCGCCGCCATTGCACCGGACAGCCGCAGCAAGGCAGTTGCTGCTACTGCAAGCGAAATTAGCAAAGTCCTACTTGCCATGGATCGATGCAGCTAGGTCGACAAGGACTCGTATGTGCCTGTTCTTCAGGTGCACAAGAATTTATCCTACCCATGAAGTTGCTTAGACGTACGATGTACTGAACGAAACAGCAAAGCACCCCCACCCCCCGCCCCCCGGGCGGCCCGCGTCTCTTTTTTCGTCTTAGGTCAAGACGTCGTTTTAGGTAGGCGGTATATTATGGTCTATGAATTAACGCCATTCATCTTGGGCAGTAAGTATTTTAGTACGCTACTACAACGGATAACATCTTGGAAACAACATCGTTTATTAACTGGGAACAGCCGGCCAACGACATACTATTGAAAATATTTTCAACGATATAGCAAAATTTTATGATGTTTCAATATACTACAGTAAAGTTTAACAGGTTAGTCAAGTTTTAGGAAATTCATAGAAAATATTTAAAAAAGTTTTGAGTTCCAGTGAGTTTTACGTATTTTTAGAAGTTTCTAGAAAATTTCAGAAAAATTTCAAGACCAAGCTCCAGCAAATTTTAGTAGATTTCATCAAATTTTAACTGAAGAGCTTCAACAAGTTTTATCAAGTTTCAATCGATAAGTCTTAACAAGTTTTAGCAGATTTCATTAAGTTTCAATCGATAAGTCTCAACATAAAAGATACCTGAGCATCGATAATTTTATGATTAAATTAACATGAATTAACGTGGTAAATTCAAAGCATATAAAATTCTCAAAACATTACACAATTATTATGACTATGACCGGAGGTTTCACATGAAATTTCATAATTTTTGGAGCTCATTTGTTATATATAACAACTCCTACCAATATCAAAATCGTACGAATTTTTAAGCAACATTCACAGCGGATAAAATTAGCAAAACATTACATAGTCAAGTACATTATGCTGAGAGGCTGCGCATAAAATTTTGTAATTTTTTTAACCCATTTGCTATATTAAAAAATTCCAACAATAATATGCAAAAAAACTTAGGGCAGGTGATTAAGCCAGCTAATCAGCCGACATAATCACCTGCCATTTGGCCATGGGACGACAGGCCACCAAAGTGGGCTAGGTGGCGGGGCAGCAGGCCTGCCATCTGGTGGCAGGGCGGTAGGCTACCTGCCATCTGCTCGTGGGTCGGCAGGTTGCCTACCAGCAGCGGCGAGCCCACGCGTCAGCTTTGCGGCGTTGCCGCCTGGCCACCGAACGGCAAAAGTGCTATTTTTACAAATACAGTTTGTGTACTGCTATTTTTATAAATACAAATGCAAATAGTGCCATATATGTCAAAAATTTCGCGAACACTGGGGCATGAAATAACAATATACGTACATGTGCGCGGTGGCCGGCAGGTAGATAACGCCGTGGCATGCTGGGTGCTGCCGGCCGAATCGGTATATGTTTCAGCACAGATGGCCATTTTCTTCCATTTAATTTGCCGATTCAAGTCCAAAGCTAAATGTAAGACCGATATAGTAGGAGAGGAGAGGTGAATGATGCCCTTGATTTTTTCTCAAGTACTCATCGATCTTTACTTCAATAGCTATGCAAAGCTATGAAGATCAAAAATCAATCATCACATGAAAAATCTAAATGAAAAACTAATCAAAACACTCTTTATTTTTCCTGGCGATCTAACTGCTACAGTAATTTTCCATCAGACTAGTGAACAATAACGATGACTGCTACAATGTTTTCAACCCAAAAACAGTAATTTTAGCATTATTTCACAAATGAAAATCTAAAACTTTTGATCCGTAGATTTAAATGACCTGAAACTTGGCATGCATCTTTTTTTAGATGTCATGAATCTATTTCAACTAACGATTGAGAAAATTGTAGTCAAAATTATGACCTTTTTCAGTTTGAAGGTAGGTTGGATCAAAAAGGGCAAAATAAAAAGCGGTGAATATGGCTTGGTCATGGGTGGATAATGACTAATATAGTTCTAGATGTGTTTTCATATATCACAAAAAGTAAGAGCACCAAAAAATCGAGATAGAAACAACTAGATCAAGAAATCACTTAGAGGGGCCAAAAAGAGTAAAAATCAGGTTTCTTTGTGAACTTGCCATCAAAGTATCTATATGGGTGGATATTGATTTTCAAATATTATCTCTATCTCTTATATGTCATTGACACAACAAGATCAATAAGAGGGGAAGAGAAGTGGAAAAACCAACCAAGTCAAGAGCAATCAATCAACACAAGAGAGATTCATGAAGATAAACAAAATTTGATACATTGCTACTTGAGGATGAAGGTTTTACCGCCACTCCACTTGGAAGACAAAAAAGCACACCACAATACTTAACTTCTCTCAAACCCTAACCCTAGAACTCATGAACACTTAGTCTCAATCTAGATGATAGTTGGATGGTTAACTACAAATCTCCATCTCAACCTGTTAAATAGATGGCTAGCTAACCACATCTAACCCTTAGTGGATACTATCCATTTAGTACAATGGAAAAACCCGATAACTCCACATACATGGGTTTTAATTTACACACTACAATTATGCATACTTTTCAAAGCGTATAAGCCCGAATCCACTAAGTCCTTAGCCTAGATCCAACTTGATCTTCTCAGTTCCTCCTTGACTTAAACCATTCTTCCAAGCACTACGGTTTTGCTTCAAGATAGTTTCTAGTATTTTGGTCAAGCTACCAAAATACCCTTTCTTGACCCAGTCATCTCCTTCCATTGTAAGGAATCACCATGCTTACCACATGTATATACACTACTGGCTTGCCACATGTCGGCAAGTCTCTCCTGTTCTGGTTTCATCAGACTACACATTACTTGGACCGACCAAGCCACATAGTGCAACTCTCCTTTCAAACTTTCCTTCAATATTTTTCGTCTTTCTTGTGCAATACTAGAACTCACCACCTCACCGACCGATATTCTCGATCGTTCTAGGCCTCGACTCCTCCATAAGTATAGCCCTGATCCTTGTCATTGATTGTGGTTGATTCTAAGTGACCCTGCCCATCCAAAGACAAAGAAATCGTTGGTAGGTACAAATTCTTCATAACTTGACCCACGTTAGCAGTAACATAACTTATGCAATCTATAAACCCTGACCTAGATCACCAAAACTTACTGTGAACCTCAAATTCCTCAAAATACTGAAAACTGACTGAAGCCACTTGACCTCAGTCGGTCTGATCAAATTTCACCACCGGTCAGACCGCTGTCCATTGTTAAGGATAAGAATAGGAAATAGATTAGGTCTGTTATTTGTTTCCTAATATGCCTTGTATTCCTTCTGTATATCTCCCTTGTACCTCTATATATATTGCCCTTTGGGCCTCATGAATATATGCACAATATTCATAACATGGTATCAGAGCCTAGGTTAGGGTTAGGGCTCTGACCTTTCTTCCGCTGCCTCTGTTGCCGCCGCCGCCGGGGTCTTCGTCCCGAGCAGCCGCCGCCACCGCCACCCAACAAGTTGCCGCCGCCATCCGGCCGCTGACTGTACTGCCGCTCAGGCGTCACCGTCCGAAGCCGCCGCCAGGACTATGGTCTGAAGCCGCCGCCGCCGCCGTCAGGACTGAGGACACCCGAGTGCTGCCAGATCGGATCTAGCGCTACTAGATCTGATCGGTTGCTGTTGCCGCCAGGTCGCCGCCGTCGCCCGTTGCGCCGGGTCGCCACCATCGCCCGCTGCGCCAGGTCGCCGCCGTCGCCCGCTGCGCCGGGTCGCCGCCGTCGCTCGCTGCACTGGGTCACCGACACCGTCGCCGGCTCCGTGTTCCCCGAGCCCACCCCGGGCTCGATCCACTATCGCTGCCGCCGTGGGTCACTGGCCGCCGCTGCCGTCTTGGGCCATCCGCCGTCGCCGCCGTGGGCCACCCGCCGCTGCCGCCGTGGACCACCCGCCATCGCCGCCGCCGGTCCGCTTCAGCCGAGCTCTGGTTTCTCTGGAGCTCTGCTGTTCTTTTTCAAGTGAAGTGAGACTAAGAGCTCCTTTTATACTCTTGTAAAAAAGAGCAAAAAAAAGAAAAAAAACGAAAAAAAACCACCGCGCCGTCCAGCGCCGCCTGTTAAAACTTCGTTGCCTTGGTCGCCACGCCGTCCTGCGCCGCCTACCGATGGCTTCTGTTCCGTCTACTGCGATCCCATTCTCGGGAACAAAGCTTCATGGAACGAACTACAGGTTATGGTCTTCCCTCATGGAGATCACACTCGATGGTCTCCGCCTCTGGGGACATGTTACCGGTGCTCATCCTTCTCCGCCACCGCCGGTTCAGCCTCCCCCTAGGCAGCCTACTTCTGCACCTCCTGGGGCAGATGAAGCTGCTAAAAAGAAGGCAGAGGCTGATGCTGCTGTTCCTGACGCTGCCGATGAGGCTTTTCAGTATACCATTGACGCTTTTGAGCGCTGGTGTGCTGATGAGGCCCGCCACGTCTACCTCCACTACCACTGCTGCCACCACCCCTAGAGTTTTTGCGCAGTGGCATCACCGTTTAGGTCACCTGTGTGGGTCTCGCCTTTCGTTGTTAGTTCGTCAGGGTGTCCTTGGACGTGTTACTGTTGACACGTCCATGTTTTGTCGAGGTTGTAAGCTGGGCAAGCAGCTACTACTTCCTTATCATTCTAGTGAGTCATTGTCTTCTCGTCCTTTTGATTTAGTTCGTTCAGATGTATGGGGACCTGCGCCTATTATCTCCAAAGGCGGGCATAAATTCTATGTTATTTTCATTGATGACTATTCCCGCTTTACTTGGCTTTTCGCTATGTCTAATCGTGGTCAGTTTCTTGCGATCTATCGTAGCTTTGCCATGATGGTTCGTACTCAGTTTGAGTCCTCTATTCGTACTTTTCGCTGTGATTCTGCTGGCGAGTATTGTTCTAGTGCGTTCAGGCAATTTCTTTCTGAGCAGGGCACTCTTTATCAGTCTTCTTGTCCTGGTGCTCATGCTCAGAATGGGGTTGCTGAACGCAAGCATCGTCATCTGATTGAGACTGCTCGCACCCTTCTTCTTGCTTCTCACGTTCCCCCACAGTTCTGGGCTGAGGCTGTTTCTATGGCTGCATATCTCATTAATATGCAGCCTTCCACTGCTCTTAAGGATGTCAGTCCTATAGAGCGTCTCTACTCTAGAGCCCCCAGTACGATCACCTTCGTGTTTTTGGCTGCACCTATTTTTTTTTGGCTGCACCTATTTTGTCCTGCTGCTGCCTCGTGAGCGCACTAAACTGACAGCCTAGTCAGTCGAGTGTGTGTTTCTTGGGTACAGTTCTGAGCATAAGGGTTATCGTTGCTATGATCCTTCTACTCGACGGATTAGGATCTAGCGAGATGTTGTCTTTGACGAATCTCGACCTTTCTTCTATCAAGATTCGGCTCCTCACACTGCTTCCACCATCGAGACGATCTCCTGGTTGTCTCTCCCTGACTCCTCACCCATTTCCCCTTTTTCCCCGCCTTCGGTACCTTCACCTCCTGTGTTGCCTCCTGCAGCATCGCCTCCTGCTCCTATGGCACCACCGTCTCGTTTCTCTGGGGTGCACTACTCCAGACGTTCTCGTCCTTCGCCAGATCCCTCTCCTGGTGTCTTGCTGATACCGACGTCTGATTCATCTGATGATGCTCCTCGTTACGCCCTTCATGACTGGGCAACCATTCGACCTCCTGCTCGTCTTGGTTTTGCTTCACCAGCTCATGCTCTCTCTGTCACTGAGCCTAGTTCTTATCGTGAGGCTGCTTCTTATTCTAAGTGGCAGCTCGCTATGGTAGAGGAGCTTGATGCGCTTCATCGTACGGAGACTTGGGAGATTGTCCCGACACCTGTGCACGCTCGTCCTATCACGTGCAAGTGGGTGTACAAGATTAAGACCAGGTCTGATGGTACCATTGAGCGCTACAAGGCTCGTCGATCTTGTGGCTCGTGGTTTTTAGCAGGAGTATGGTCGCGATTATGATGAGACATTTGCCCCTGTTACTCATATGACCACTGTTCGCACTCTTGTTGCGGTTGCTTCTGTTCGCCGGTGGTCTATCTCTCAGCTGGATGTTAAGAATGCCTTTCTTAATGGCGTCTTGCATGAGGAGGTTTACATGCAGCCACCACCCGGGTATTCTGTTCCAGCTGGTCATGTCTGTCGTCTTCGTCGTGCTCTTTATGGTCTCAAACAGGCCCCTCGTGCCTGGTTTGCGCGTTTTACCTCAGTGATTACCTCTGTCGGTTTCACTGTCAGTGCCCATGATCCTACTCTATTTATCCATGTCTCACCTCGAGGTAGGACACTGCTTCTTCTATATGTGGATGATATGCTCATTACTGGTGACGATCCCTCGTTCATTGCATATGTGAAGAAGCATCTTAGTGAGCAGTTTCTGATGATTGATCTTGGCTTGCTTACATACTTTCTTGGGATTGAGGTTTCTGTCACACCTGAGGGTTACTACCTCTCCCAATAGAAGTATGACCAGGATATTCTTGATCGGTCTGGTCTGACTGATATTCGCACTGCTGAGACTCCTATGGAGCTCTCTCTTCAGCTCCGTGCTACTGATGGTGATCCTCTGGAGGACCCTACTCGGTATCGCCATCTTGTTGGCAGTTTGGTATATCTTGTGAGCACTCGTCCTGATATTGCTCATGCTGTCCATATCTTGAGTCAGTTCATGGCTTGTCCTACTCATATTCACTACAATCATCTTCTTCGTGTTCTTCGCTACTTGCGTGGGACCATCTCTCGTCGCTTGTTTTTCCCTAGCTCCACCTCACTCCAGCTTCAGGCGTACTCTGATGCGATCTGGGCTAGTGATCCTTCTGATCGTCGTTCTCTTTCTGCTTACTGTGTTTTTCTTGGCTCCTCCCTGATTGCCTGGAAGACAAAGAAGCAGACTGCAGTTTCCCGTTCGAGTGCAGAGGCTGAGTTGAGAGCTATGGCAGCTGTGACAACAAAGATTACTTGGTTGAGATGGTTACTTGCAGACTTTGGCGTACCTGTGAGGGGACCTACTACTCTTATGACTGACAGTACAGGAGCTATCAGCATTGCTCGTGATCCAGTGAAGCATGAGCTCACCAAGCACATTGGTGTGGATGCTTCATACACTCGCTCCCAGGTGCAGGAGGGTGTACTTGCTCTTCAGTTTGTGTCCTCAGAGTTACAGATTGCTGACTTCTTCACGAAGCAACAGACTAGGGCACAACATTTGTATTTTCTCTCCAAACTCAGTGTGTGTGATCCACCATGAGTTTGAGGGGGGTGTTAAGGATAAGAATAGGAAATAGATTAGGTCTGTTATTTGTTTCCTAATATGCCTTGTATTCCTTCCGTATATCCCTCTTGTACCTCTATATATATTGCCCTTTGGGCCTCACGAATATATGCACAATATTCATAACATCCATAACCGATCAGACCGGTATCCAAAACTGGTTCGACCACTGGGACCGTAAAGGATTTCAGAAATCCAATAATTTACAATTCAAATTTTCAACTTTTTCAATTGCAATAGTTTATCATAACATAATGCAACCCCCTCTCACATGTCCTTCGTCAACCGTCAGTTCGTCTGTTTTTCCCTTGAGAAGTTAGCAGGTGAGGAACAAAAATTACCGACGATGACACGCAGCAGATCAGCTCGAACTGCTTAATTAATTATTTGTTCCATCTTTGCACACGCATGCATACAAGACATTTCCAGTGTAGTGTGTAGTGACTTTTTTATTTATGGAAAAAACTAAATCAGTCAGCTAGAGCTAATTTTTCACATTTCCTATTTTTGTCGTGGACTGCTTCTGAAATGGGCATCGTAGAACTTGTTAGAAAACCAGTTGGTGTCATTGTCTTTGTAACGCCCCGTGTTTTTAACTAATCTAATCAATGTAATTAGTGCTAATAATGATGATTTGGTGGCCAAATTTACATTAGGAATTAAATTCTCTAGTTCGATTATCGTTGAGGGAAGTCCAATTAATGAATGCAATTAAATAAACCAATATAGGGTATTGCTAACCAAAACTAATTCATTCATTATCAATAATACACAATTACAATAGAGAGAACCAATTACAAATGGGAGTTCATCTCATACACATTCATTTGCATCCGGATTAACAGAGAATAGAAATTACATTCAGGTAATATACATTATCACTTGTACATCAATAATAAAAAAAGACGAAGTTACATTTATGTCATTGCATACATTAGAATCCACCGTTGAACCAACACCACACCGCTATTTCTTTTGTGATCGAATCAGTAATTAAGACACCCAAAAAGACCAAACAAAAGAACAAATAAAAATAGTCTAATCAAGGAAAGGGGAGAGAGATTGCTGTCATAGCCTTAGAGGTTAAGTTCGGGTGAGAAAATCTGTTCACGAAGATACCTAACCATCTAGGGGCCAGTCGGCGCCTCTCACAACCATAAGATCATCACTCAGCGTAAACAAACCTGATTTATTCTCAAAAGATGTAGCCACCAGCTAGCTGTTCCAAATGCTCCAAAATAACTTTCAGAATCCACACGGCAACAAGGAAAGCCAACAAAGCTCTTCTGGACGCCACAGCCACAAAGGAGACAGCAAGGCATCAAGAAAGCACAACATGGACACAAGCAAAAGAGAACACGCTACCAGCCGAGTAGAAGAGAAGGGAGAAGAAAGCCCTCCGCACCATCAAGCCATCTCTTTCTCCCATTCCCATCCCCAAACCCATAAACTCCACAGCCACAAAGCGTCAGCCACCACAAGACAATTAGGGCAAGTCGACTAGAAGAAAGAAGCCAGACCACAGGCCACAAGACCGTCAACCCTACAAGGAGGTCATCACCAGTCGGCAAACAAGCGACCAAGAAAGCGACCGCCAAGCACAAGCCATCATTCTTTTCCGAAGCAACCCAATCATCAACTGGCAAAGGCAGCCCACCAATTACCCATAGTAATAGTGTCAATTTCTCAATATTAAACCATGCATGCCCATAGACAATAAGCAACCATTCGTTTGTCACTTAGCATCACTAGGGCACCATGGAACCATCACATAGAGCACCAACTGAAAGTAGGGGAATAGAGCAGGGGGAGCAAGAGTACCGAGGAGGCGAGCCACCGTGGTGTAGGGAGGACACCGCACACCCAACGGCCATGGCATGCTCCCTAGGCACATGGCATGACCTCAAGCCCTGCCGGAGCCACCAAACGACCACCCTCGATTAGCTCCAAAAAAAATCAAAAAATGGCAAATCAAAATCTAGTAGGAAATCAAATAAATTGAGAAGGGGAGGGAGTAGAAGAGGTGAGCCCGAGGGGGATGAAAGAAGAGAGGGTCGGAGTCGACGGAAGTTGCCCAACATTAAGGTCGACCCAGGGTTACCAAGAGCAACGAGTGGAGACCAGGCGGTGAGGAGCCGAAGTGATTGATGTAGAGGAGGACTGGTGACACTAACGAGAGGACAGCCACGAGGAAGAGCCGGCAGTGGGGGGAACGAGGGCAGGGGCCTGAGGAGGAGCCAAGGCAAGCGCAGCACCGAGGGCCGGCGGCGCAAGGGGAGAGGCGGGCTAAAGAACAGGGCAATGCAGGAGAGGAGCCAGATGTAGATCGACATGGAGAAAGGAGAAGCCAAGAGAAAGGGAAAGAAGTGAGGAATGAGAGAGCTGGCCGAGTAAGAGAAGAGAAAGAAAAAGAAGAAGAAGAAAAAGGAAAGAGGGAAGAAAAAGAGAAAATAAAATAAAATAGGTAAAATAAATGTTGCAGGCTGGATTTTGCTAAATTTAGAAATACTCGCTAAAAGATGTGCATTATAGAAATCTCATCATATAAGAGTTGTCGTAAGTAAATAAATTAATTGGATGTCCTAAAAACTACATAGTTGAATGTAGCCACATAAAAATAATAGGAATTCTTTTAAGAACTATCTGAGACCTAGCATAAATTCTCTGTGTCGATGTAATATTCTTAAAATTCTACGCACGTAAATAAAATCAATCGGATAAGGTTAATTGTTAACTGACAAATTAAAGTAAATAAGAGACCCTAGGAGATAGTTATAAGCGAAGTGAAAAGCTAGAAACCACACATGCACACTTTAGTATAATTCACACAATTAATCATGCCATATTATCTCTTTGACGCAATAGATTAAACCCTAGTACTCGCATAAACTGCAGGTGAGGTACCAAGTCTTCAAAGGGAACTATATCAGGGTAGCGTGGAGGCTCAGAGCTTTATTTTAGACTCAGGCAAGCATTCCTTTGAGCAACTATTCAGTGTATATTCTGTAAAACAAGTATTTTTATATTAATTCATTATCACCTTGCATCAAAGCTGTGAAAAGTATTTAAATCGAGGAAAGACTATAAAAAAAAGAAGAGAAAAGAGATATATGGCAACCGACGAAGCAGTTGGCCACTTAGATTAATTAAGTAGGTGGACAGAGATTGCCTTGGAAGGTAACAGAAAGGCACATTCGGACCTCTACATAAGAATATAATATAAGAAGTCACAAACTTCATCCCTGTGAACAAACTGTACTAAAATGTATCAACCAATATCTCATCCAAGGACGGACAGACTAGTAACTCTATCAAGGTGATTGATTGTATTCTCCACATGGATAAGTATTAATTAGGGGAGGAACCCACACGAGCCAAACTAGCACCGGAGTGGGGGATCCACAACCGCAAGAACCCAGAACTAGTAAGTAGGCCAGAGTAGGGGATGCGGATCGTAAGAACCCAGGACTGATCAGATACCAGAAGCAGGGTATGCGAAGACGATATATTATGTAGTTGGGTGTTGGGTGAGAGTTAGAAACCGTCCCAGCCAACAGCTATGTTGCTTTTGATGGGTCTAGGTGAGGGTGGTATATCACCCCAAGCTTCTGCTTGTGAGTAGCTAGGTGGAGATATAATATACTGAGATAGATGTAAAAGTATTATACTCTGATCTGAGCACCGCATCTAAGAAAATGCAGAGATCTAGGAGCCACTAGGATCAGAGTGATGTTGGGTAAAGTGATAGAAGCTTGCACAATGCTATACAAATCATGAATTCATGCCAGTCTCCGGGAAAGGAGAATTACAAAAACTTATGGGTGTTTTGCTGTTCATACGAATGCTCAGTAGTTTTCCAACATAATGAATAAAAAATCATTCACAACTCAAAACCATTATTTTATGTGAATTGGAAAATGAGAATGAACATAAAAATGAGAGACAGCAATATAGGTAGAACAGGAGCAACCAATGCATATTTGTTATATAAACTTGCTGAGTACTCCGTACTTAACTTGCTATTATTTCCTTTGTTTAGAGGATATTCAGCTAGGATCTGGCAAGGATGAGTCCCATACAGAGGAGATCTACTCCCAGTGGGAGGGAGATTGTACTGAGACCGAGCCGTACGAGGGTCACACCATATATAAGGACTGTGGTGACTAGAGACCTATAGCCAGCTCGGACTCTACCACTAGGGTACTTGTGTATTAGTGTATTGTAGTTGCATTTTGTTACAGTCACACCGACTGTGCCTAGGATCTTTACAACCACTTTGTAGTCGCTACGACCACGTTCTGCAGCCGTACGACCACATTGTGACCCCTCCGATCACTCCTCGCTGCTCTGGCCACGTAGTCGTAAACTTCAGCTGAAGTTATGACCACGTTCATTGCTGCTGCGCTGCACTTCCTTTGACCACGGTCGATCACCATAGTCGTAACTCCTTACGACCACGCAGTGATTCTGTCGACCGCTGTTGTCGTAACCTTTATGACCACGTCTTCTTGCTGCGTGACCATGATCGTAACTCCGTTACGACCACGTCTTCAGCACCCGCGGCACCTCCGCTATCATCACCGTCCTCAGCTCTGTGACCGTGCTCGTAACTCCTTTATAACCACGTCTGCTGCTCCTGTAGACTTCTCCACTCGATCGCCGTGGTCGTAACTCCTTTACGACCATGTCTACGATCCTCTGCCCGCTGTGGTCGTAACTCCTTTACGACCACATCTGCAAGCCTCTGCGATCTCACCGACCGCCTGCGACCACATCGGTCGCCTCCATTGCGATCACGCCGACTGCCTCCGACCACACTGGCCGCCTCCACTGCGATCACACCGATCGCCTCCGACCACACCGGTCACCTCCTCCAACCACACAGGTCACCTCCTCATCTGCGATCATGCCGATCGCCTATGACCACACCAACCACCGTTAAAGCGATGTTTTATTGGCTAAAGCGAATAATGCGTCGTTGACTAGCATGTTTACCCCATGATAATAACGCGGGTCGCCTCAGTCTTCTTATCAGAGGTGGAATTAAAAACACATTATGTTTAGACGAAGTAAAATCCTTCTTTCTGCTTGGTACTGGAGGAAGGATCGTCTTGTAAAACAAGCTTTGTATGAAAGCACGCAAACATGATTCTCAAAAAACAAAAAAACACGCAAACATAACAGGCAAGAACGTCCAAATTCCAAGAGGAGATTTTGAACGTTGTTTGGGCGGGCACTCTGTCAGCAGCTGCCAAGTACCACTCGAAGGTCGGCGCAGTTTCTCTGACTTTATGAAGTAAAGTCACAGCGTGACTTTGCTTAGTAAAGTCCGTTCATCCGGCGATCAACGGCCCAGATTAATCTATCGCTTTTTTACTTCTAGTTTTTAGCTTTTTTACTTCTAGTTTTTAGCTTTTTTATTTTTATCTTTTTCTAGCTTTTTTCTTTTTTCTTATATTTCTTTATATTATCTGTGTTAAAATAACCTATTTTTTATTTTAAAAAATAGGTTATTTTAACACAGATAATATAAAGAAATATAAGAAAAAAGAAAAAAGCTAGAAAAAGATAAAAATAAAAAAGCTAAAAAGTAGAAGTAAAAAAAATCAAAAAACGCTATATTAATCTGGACCGTTGATCGCCGGATGGACGGACTTTACGAAGCAAAGTCACGCTGTGACTTTACTTCATAAAGTCAGAGAATCCCGTGCGCTCGAAGGTTAACCGGAAGAGTGGATGATGGATCAGAACAAGGATTTTTCCTTTCAAAATCAAGTGCGGTCCAGCCCTGCTGCCCATGCAGGTAGGCATAAACACGTTGACGTTGCGTCACCCTCCTCCAATCGAAGCACAGATGGACCGGGGAAGCCAACAACGCGCGGCCGCACGCGCTCGGGGACTGTGTCGTTCAGCAACGGGCGAAGGCGCTACGTCCTCACGGCATATTTGCAAGCCTCGTAACCGAGCTGACCTGCGTCGGGCACTGGCCACAGCGCTTCGCCAGTGCCGGTGCCGCGCCGTGCCAACCGCCCACTCCCTACTTGGGCGTTTGGCGCGCGTACCTCCCAGATGGCCGATTGGCCGGTCCACCCGCGTGCGCAGGCTCTGCGCGGCTGCCACTGAACAGGACAAAGAATACAACAAAACAACCAAACCGGCGTTTCGTGCAACAGCCGGTGAATCAACCACCGCCTCGGCATCACTCCACGACTACGGAGTACAGACCGAGCCTCGAAGCACAAATAACCCTACGCCAGGGCCGGAGCCACCGCCCGGCGACCCTAGGCGGCTGCCCGCGCTCGCCGGCGAGCCGCCATGGGAACCCTGTTCAGGTGACGGACGGGCGGATTGGAGTTGGAGTTGGGCAGGCATGGAGGGGAGCCGCTCTTATCGGTTGCACATGTTAAGAAACCTGGGCCTGGGCCGGCAGCCCAGGGCCCATAGTGGGCACCTCATTGTAGTCTATAAATAGAGAGCCATACCTCCTCATTATGTACAGATGAATAAAAGCAATAAAGAAAGACCAGGAGTTCTCTCTATCTCTCTGTGTGTTCAATCTATTCTTCTGTGATTCTGTGATTGATTCGTTCTTGTTCTAAACAGAGGAATCACTCAGACTAGTCGCCAGCGACGGTTTCTCAATACGTTATCAGCACAACTTCGCTCTAGTGAACTAAGGTAATCATCGAAACACAGATTGAATTTTCTAGATCGCTTTTGAATCTGTATTTTCTTTCGCGTTCTAGATTGAATCTCTACGGTGCAAATCCGCCCCAAATCTACCGCGAGCAGACTTAAAGTCGCCGGCACAATGTCGATCGGTAGATTGTGAAACGGGGTAGATGTTGATTGCACTGTAGAGCGATGCAAATCCGCCCCAATCTACCACGAGCAGATCTGAAATCGCCAGCACATTGTCGATCGGTTGATTGTGAAACGGGGTAGATGTTGATTGCATCATGGATTGGAAAACGAAAAATTGTATGCATCGGTTTTTCTATTTGGTCATTGCACGGTAAAAGATTGCATGAGAAAAATCTTGCATCATTCGGTTTGGCTTCTGCACAGAAAGAAAGAAAAAAAGGGTTCTGCCGGCGCCGCGCCCGCATGTGCGACACCGGCCACCGCCCAGTCGCCGGTCATGGAGCACGAATTGCCGTTGCGCCCGCATGCGCGCCGCCGGCCAGCAGCCAGCGCCGCCGTCCGAAGCCTTGTGGCTTGGTTCGGCCAACCGTGGACCCGCATGCGCCACCTTTACCTCGGCTCCTCCACCCGTGCATGAAGCCGACGCTGTCGCCACCGCATGGCCACTGCTGCCCGTATGCGCTGTGCTGCCACAACTTGGCTTCGGCCGGCCGCACCGAAGTCGGTCAACTGCATCGCGCCGCACATGGCACGCCGACATCGCCGCCGGTCGTTGGCATGTCGCCAATCGCTCGAACCGCCGCCGCCGCATGGGCTGCCGGGTTTTGTCGCCGTTGCATCGGTCTTGGGCCGTCGCCACCGCGCGAGCCGCCGGCGTCATCGCCATCGCACGCGCCCGAGGCCAGCACCTTCCATGCGCCGCCCAAAGCGAGCGCTAGCCGCCGCCTCTCACACGCCGCCCAGCCGACGCCCGAGGCCCGCGCCCCGCATGGCGCTCCGCCCGGTCTAGATGCCCGAAGTAGCCATGCCGCCGACCGCCGCATCAGCTCGTTGCGCCCTGCACGAGCGCCGACCGCCACCTCGGGTTCTTGCGCCTGCACGCGCATCACCGCTCGGCTTCGCGCTGGTCGATGCCGCTTGGCATTCACCGCCTTGTGCCAGCCCCGCAAGGCCGCCCGTCTTTTCGGCGTCCTTCGCCCGGCCCCGCAGTCGCCGGCCTCCTCCGCACGGCCCCGCAGCTGCCGGCCTCCTCCGCACGGCCCCGCAGTCGCCGGTGTCCTCCGCACGGCCCCACAGTCGCCGCTCTCCTCCGCCTGGCCCCGCAGCCGCCGGCCTCCTCCGCGCCAATCCCGGCGATCGCCTGCCGTGCGTGCGCGCCCCGCACGGCGCCGCCGCACGCCGCGGTTCCGCTCGCCGCGCCCTAGCCCACCGCCCCGCACACGGGCCGCCGTCGGTGGGCATAGCTCCGCCAGCCGCCGCCCTCGGGGCCCCGCTCCCGCAAACACCCGCCTCCCGCTCGAGAAGAGCCGCCGCCAACCGGTGAGGTTGCTAGGGTAAACCCTAGCCACCGGGGTCTTGATGGACCGATGGGGGGTTGGGCCGATCGGAAAAATGGGAGATGGGCCAGAGGGCGAAAGCCGCATGGGCCGAAAGGAGATGGGCCGGGGGGTGGAAGGAAAGAGAGCCCGACTGGAGGGAGGGGGAGGTAATTTTTGCGAAAAAAGGGCCCCAAAAATAGTAGAAATTACTAAAAGGCCTTAAAATTGCGTATAAGTCCTGAATTTTGCATAAAAGGTCTTGCAGTTCCGAAAATTGCAAATAAGCCCTCAAATTTGCGAGTGGGTCCAGAATTTTGCAGAAAACCCCTCAGTAAATCCAAAAATTACGCAAAATTTTCTCTGAACTGAAATTTTGCGTAAAAACCCTTTGGAATTGCAGAATTTGCTGAAATTTCATATTTTAGCATAAAAGGGCCTCGAGAATCCGAATTTTGAATTATTTTAGCATTGAAGCTTATTTATTTATGCCATTATTATTGTCTGTATTTGCTGTATTTATTTACTGTTTTGGTTAATTGTAATTATTTAAATTGCTTTTAATCTCTGAATTAGCAGTAAAATTTATAGAAAATGCATAGAAAATTCTGAAACATTGCGAGAACCTTTTGTACCATTTATTTACCCGCAGTGAATTATTCCGTGCATGTCTACCAGCAGTAGACTTATACACATTTAGATGACTAGCATCACGAACTAGGAGTTCGAGGAGCTGGCCCAGCATGGCCAAAACTATCTGACGTAGGCATCCGATGTCGAGATTGGGCTTAGAGCCAGGAAGCTCCGCGCTGCTATTGGGATTAGCGGACTGAATGACGCTCAACCCAACCTGAGGAGAATGATCAGGCATTTCATTTTCTCAGGCACCACCTCTGCCTCACTCTCAAGAATGAGTGCATGGCAAAGAAAAGCGCGTTAGCACTCTGGATCGCACTCAAGAAGTAGTTTGAGAGGCTAAAGTACACCATTCTACCTCAAGCAGAGCAAGAGTGAATCAGACTGAGGTTTGCCGACTTTAAGACGGTCAGGGAAAATAATTCTGTCTTGCACAGGATTTGTACCCCAATACAGGAAATTGAGAAAATCCTTACACCCCAATGCAATATAATCCGCACGCAATTATCGTCAAGACGGCTATGACGAATATGCCGAATTGATTGATATGATGCAAATTGCGGAAGCTCAAAACGAAGTTCTCCGTAAGAACTAAGTCACTCAGCCATCTGGTAGCTCCACTGGCCGTGAAGCCAACGTCGGGAGCAACAAGGTGCGAAAGCCCTTGATATAGAAAAGGGAAAGGAAGGATAATACCGTAGCCCAAAAAGGCAATCAGATGCTCCACGAGAGAATAAGGCTAACAAGCCAAAGCGGGATGGTAAAGGGCAACATGAAGCCCACTCTGCATCGGCAGAGGGGGAGAGTTCTAAGCAGCTGTCTGCACCGATGGAGGTTGAAACCATCACGACAGCAGCACCCCCTCTCGACCTAGAAGCAGCCACCGCTATGATTTCTCTTGAAGAGAACGTCACCCCCGAGAAATAGCAGAAGAAGTCTAGTGCACTGAATGCATTTCGACTTTAATTGTCATTTATTTTGTGTGGAAGAATGTGTTAGAATTTGCATGGATGATACTTAAAAATTGTTATTTTCTCGTGATGGTTGGATGATATTTGAAGAATCCATTCATTTATTCAGTTTATGATGGCATGATATGTTCTGATACTGGAGTATTTTATTTATGTGTTGAATGCCTTCTAATACATGTTAATTAAATACCCTATATTAGAACACGTGTGGCGCCCTGTTAAGGAAGTGTGCTTAGCTAGCAGCGGCACAATAAATACCATCTTAAGAGAGACTAAGCATTTTCAGTCGATTTGTAAGAGCACTGGCAGCCTTACGACAATCGCCAGAAACGATGTATGTATAATTAGTCCAGGAAGAGCCATAATGGGCACAACGTTGGTCATTGAATAAGCCCTATTGTACCCAGAATCGACTAGAACTCTCCTAAGTTTTAAGAATATCCGCGCAAATGGTTTCCACGTTGAGACTAAAGAAGAGTACGGTAAGGAATACCTACTCATTACGAAGCGCGAAGAGAATGGAAAAGTGCATTAGAAAAACTTCCTTCAACTTGAAACTGGGCTATATTATACCAACATTAAGGCGTCTGCAGCGTACACTGTTCTGAAAACAGTGTTTAGAAGCTCTGAACTCTTCTGTCTTAGGATGATGAGAAACATAATAAATAACTCGCATGGGCATAATATTAATGTGAAGAATTTCCCGAATCATGAAGATTTTGTGTGCCCTGCATGTGCCACCGGGAAACTAATAACTAGACCCTCCACTCTGAAAGTGAAGGATGAAGTCCCTGCATTCCTGGAACGCATCCAGGGAGACATTTGCGGCCCCATTCAGCCCGTCTCAGGGCCGTTTAAGTATTTCATGGTGCTCATTGACGCTTCTTCGAAGTGGTCATATGTGGGTTTGTTGTCCACAAGAAACCACGCCTTTGCAAAATTGATCTCGCAGATCATTCACATCAGAAATGTGTTTCCAGATCATCAAATCAAGTCCATCTGAATGGACAACGCCGAAGAATTTACTTCAAAGGCATTTGATGATTATTGCATGGCGATGGGAATTGCAGTTGAGCACTCGGTACCGCATATCCATACCCAGAACGGTTTGGCAGAGGCTTTAATTAAAAGAATTAAATTTATTGCCCGACCCCTTTTGCATAAAAGTAATTTGCCAGCTACATGTTGGGGATACGCAGTCCTTCATGCAGCGAATCTCATCAACCTTAGACCTTCGGCCTACAACATCCACTCACCTATGCAACTAGCGCAAGTGTCACCACCGAAAATTTCCCAACATTAGGGGGAGTAAATCAACCCCTTGATGATGAATGTCGGGAAATTACGTGGCAAGCTTAGGGAATCCATGCATATGACCCGCGCACTAGAGAAGTCTAGAAGACAATAGAAGTCCAGAAGACAAAATAGATTTGCAAGCATTAGCAAATCAGCTGTCTGATCACTTTAGTGATTTGAAGAGTGTGACTAAGTCGCATGTGCCTGCACGCACTGCACCGGAGAGGGTTGAAATACCAAAGAAAGCAGAAGGCATCCCTAATCTCGTCTAGAGGCCTCAGAAAAAAAATGAGGACGAGAACTCCGGTTCCTCGAATCCTTAGTAACCGGAGATGCCTGGCGAAAAAGGATAAGCGGGATTTATCACAGCCGATCACTGAAGTCCCCCAGAATGAGAAGGGGAGCCAGTTGAGACATGGCACGAGTATGACACCCTCCGAAAAGGGCATACCGGATCTGAATATCCCCATCGGCATGGATGTGTGCGCACACATCGGAGCCGAAAAACTAAAGGGACTTGCCACCGCAATTGAAAGAAGCGATGCGCAAGGTGAAGCTTCAGAAGAAGCAACTCATGAAGAAATAGCTATAAATTATGTGCACACGGGAGAGTCACTGAATAGGACAACAGCTAATATCGATATCTACTTCGCAAAGAAAATTGCCACCATCATCGATCTTGATCCCGAGCCTGCATCGCTCGCTGAATGTAAGAAAAGATCAGATTGGGAAGATTGGAAGAAGGCAATAGCAACTGAATTGCTATCTCTGAATAAAAGAGAGGTGTTTGGGCCCGTATACCGCACACCTCCCCACATACACCCCGTTGGGCACAAGTGGGTATTTGTTCGAAAGAGAAATGAAAGAATGAAGTAGTGAGATACAAAGCAAAGCTGGTAGCCCAAGGTTTCACTCAACGTCCTGGAGTTGATTATGAAGAAACCTACTCCCCAGTCATGAGTGGAATTACCTTTAGATATTTGATCTCAATGGAAGTGAACTTGAACTTGGAAATGAAATTAATGGATGTTGTGACTGCATACCTTTATGGTAACTTGGATTCGGAGATTTACATGAGAGTCCCTGAAGGAATCCCTCTCCCGAACCTAGACAGAGCAAACAGAAATCTGTACAGTGTGAAACTCAGAAAGTCACTGTATGGACTGAAACAATCTGGAAGAATGTGGTATAATCGCTTGAGCGACTTTCTCTGCAAGAAAGGCTACACAAACAATGAAGACTGTCCTTGTGTATTTGTATGTAGATGATCTGAATATCATCGGGACAGCCAAAGACATAAAAGAAGCAAGCTCCTACTTGGAGTCAGAATTTGAAATGAAAGATTTGGGCAAGACCAAGTTTTGCTTAGGCTTACAGCTTGAGCATGTTCCTGAAGGAGTCTTGGTACATCAGTCGACCTACACCTAGAAGGTGCTTGAAAGGTTTGGCTTCGAGAAGGCATTTCCCTCGAAAGTACCGATGATCGGTAGGTCTTTACAGCAAGAAAAAAGATCATTTCCGACCAAGGGAAGAGGGGGAGGAAATCCTGGGACCGGAATTCCCATACTTGAGTGCAGTGGGAACAATCATGTACTTAGCAAACTGCACTAGACCGGACATTGCATTTGTCGTGAACTTGTTAGCAAGGTACAGTGCAGAGCCCACCAAAAGGCATTGGCAGGGCATAAAGGACACCTTCCGATACCTCCAAGGAAGCAAAGACATTGGATTGTCTTACAGAAAGAATCAAGATCTGAACTTGATTGACTATGCAGATGCTGGGTACCTGTCTAACCCGCATACCGCTAAGTCGCAAACAGGCTATGTATTTCCATGTGGTGGAACTGCAATTTACTAGAAATCGTCTAAGCAAAGTCTTGTAGCTACTTCGACGAACCACTCAGAAATTATAGCGCTATATGAAGCCGCACGAGAGTGCGCTTGGTTCCGCTGAACGATTCACCACATCTAGCAGTCATGTGGAATGAACATTGTGCAAACCCCCACAATTATCCATGAAGATAATGCAGCTTGCGTTGCACAAGTGCAGACGGGCTATGTAAGCATATCGACCTCAAGTTCCTCTATGCTCATGAATTGCAGAGATGGACAAGATTAAAGTACTGTACACTAAATCATGTAGACTTGTTCACTAAGTCACTCCCCGCATCTAGCTTTGAAAGGTGCGTGCGTGGAATTGGAATGACGAGACTTAGAGAAGTGCAGAATTCAGGGGGAGAATTCTCACAAGCCCGCTAATAAATCTTGATCATGAAGATTAAGTACCCAAAAAATAAAGTCCTGCAGACCAAATAAATTTGGGTGAATTGTACTCTTTTTCCCTTGACGAGTTTTCCATGAAGTTTCTCGACCAAGGTTTTTAATGAGGCAATTCGTGCATCGCAACATCACATGTATCATGTGCTCTTTCTCCAAATTTTTCCCACTGGGTTTTTATGGAGTTTTAGTGAGGCATGAACGTGTCGGATGAGTGCCCAAGGGGGAGTGTTAAGAAACCTGGGCCTGGGCCGGCAGCCCAGGGCCTATGGTGGGCACCTCATTGTAGTCTATAAATAAAGAGTCATACCTCCTCATTATGTACAGATGAATGAAAGCAATAAAGAAAGACAGGAGTTCTCTCTATCTCTCTGTGTGTTCAATCTATTCTTCTGTGATTCTGTGATTGATTCGTTCTTGTTCTAAACAGAGGAATCACTCGGACTGATCGCCAGCGACGGTTTCTCAATAGCACACTGGGGGTGTGGCCTTCCCTTTCCTCGTTGCGATGGTCAAGCCGTTATGCCCACACACCAACACACTAACTCCTGTACCGTATGTGTGTGTGTCTGCATCTGTGTCAGTGTTTGTGTGTGGTTTTTTTTTATGCAGCAAGATGCTAGTGTCAGCAAGATTTGTTTGTAGCATATTTTCCCTCTTCTCATGAGAAAAAGGCTTGGGATTACGAGGAGGCTTGAAGGTTGCAGCAGGATTTTAATCAAATTGGAAAAGCAAGCATCGTTTTTAGGGGTGTAAACCGGGATATTTTAGGTTAGTAAACCCCGTGCTATCATTCAAGAAACCTATGTTTGGCTGAATGTGATGTAGCATCTATGGAACCTGAACTATATTTTGTGATCTCTGCTTGCATTTAGCAAGATTTGGCCTCGAAGGCGTTGGTATAATCAAAATACATGTGCTGGCTGACACTTTTATCCACCTCTGATCTGGGTATTGATGACACTTAAAATATTGTTGTTCTGCACCTTAGAGTCTTTCTCTGCTCAATGACGTCGGCCGGCCTTTCGATTTGCCGTGGCGGAAGCCGCCGCGCGGGCCGCACCCACGCGGGCGGTGGTTAGGCACGTGCCGCACGTCCATTCACGTACGAGATCGGCGAGGTTGGAGGCAGCGCGCGCGGTTCTGGGCCTGGAACACGTCGGGACGGCTCGGCCGCTCGCGTATCTCTCTGGATTGGAACAGCCACCCATGTTGCCGCGCGGGTTGGTCGAGTCGCAGCCCGACTTCACCTAAACCCGACGATACGCGGGTCCTTTTTGCCCCTCGTTTCAGGGCATATTCATTAGTACCCTTCTATCTGTCTTTTTAGTTATATTAAATAAATAAAATTTTATATAAAGAAGAAAGAAAATGAGAAGAAATAATATATTATCTTTTATACAAGAGGCAACTTGAACGTATAAATCAATAAAAATAGTTGGAAGATATAAGGCAGGAAGTAATAATGAAAATAATTAAAGAAATAATTTACTGTTAGAGAGGTTATCTCTTATACTATTTTTAGATAAGATAAAAGACTTAGAAACATTTTAAAAGATAAATTATTGTATATGTCCTCATGTTATGTGCGTCTCCCATGGACAGCTTAGCACTTTGTGCATTTATCCAGACAAGCGAAATTTTCAGATCAACAGACAGATGAGTTACGTTTTCAGTCGACTCATTTATCCAGACATCTACCCTCCGATCTCCACGGCTTTGAGCGCGAGACAGGAAGTAACGCATGCCAGTGCAAATATTGCAGCTACACAAGACCGACGGAGATGAGCGGGAATGTGGGATCGATGGGCCGTTCGTGTGCCGCGCGTCGATCAGCAGTGGCCGTGCCAATCACCACCCGTGCCGAGTGGCGGACGTAGGAATTTTAGAATAGATGTTCGAAGTTATAAAAATATTTTTCAGTACAAAACATAAAGATCTATAGTAGTAATAGTTAACATACAATTGTTCGTACTATGGATAATATGTCAAATAATATAAAGAAATTACAAAACAATTGCAAAAGTTCACAAATTAACTCGGCGATGCTTCATGCCATATGAAGCTAATCTTTTTAAGTGTACCTATAAACAAAACAAAGTACTACGCTTATCCAATGCACAGTTAATGTTGTCATAAATTTAATTGCTTAACTACAACATTGACAAGGCAATAGATATGACTTGCCAAGAAACAGGGAGCAAGATTTAATTGCTTAACTACAACATTGACAAGGCAATATATATGACTTGCCAAGAAACCGGGAGCAAGATTTAATTGCTTAACTACAACATTGACAAGGCAATATATATGACTTGCCAAGAAACTGGGAGCAAAATATTTGTATTATCTATCTGTGACATTATTGAGACAGCTAATCTTTCCACGGTACATAGTTACTCTTGAATTGAATATCGACAACATAGAAACCGATGGTGCATTATACTACATGCCACCATGGTGTATGAAAATTTGGAAATTGCTAAGAGTATCCTATATGCAATCCTGTTCTGTTTCAGAAAACATCAGGTTGGTGACTGAGGACAGAACTATTTTGCTATGGATGAACAAAATGCAGATGAAAGACTACATGTTCTGTATGTGACTTTGTTCTGTCTTGGCATTATCAATGACATTTTGGTCAAGCAGACATTGCAGAACAATGGGTGTCTCTATCATTTCATTTTTTTTAGAACAGCATCAGCCAGAACACATGCCATCAAGTAGAAAGATTAATAAAATAAAGAAACAAAGAGTTAATGCTAAGGGACTACCTACACCAATTCGGCACTTACACCAATATGGGAAATCCATCGTACTTTGCAGAAAATAAGGGCCAAGAATGTCAACCATAAGATACTTTATGGCAGTACACAGATTAAGCTTAATTATAGACAAAGAAAAAAGGCTTAAAAATGCTAGGATTTCTCCCTTCATGATATAGAATGTTGTTGAAGGAAAGCTAACTACAACCATCACAACTAAAAGAAAAAATACCTTTGAGACAATTGTTCCATTGTCTCACACGACTTGTCGAAACTTAGGGGTGTTGGCAAATGCACAAATGACAAGGGTGCCGGCGGAGTGCCGGAGCGGCCGGAAGGCGGAGGCGCGGTCGCCGACTCACCGGTCGTGCTGGAGGGTGGAGCGGAGGGCCCAGTCGCCCAGATCTGGCGGTCGCGGTGCCGGCGGAGTGCCAGAGCGGCCGGTGGGCCGGAGGGCCGGCGCGGCGCTAGAGGCTGGAGGCGCGGTCGACACAGGGTCGCACTGCTGCTCGCCTGCTCGGCTAGGGTTAGGGTGTGGAGTCGGGCGCTCGGTTGAGCGAAGGGTGAATCGGTCGGTCCGACGCCGACACGCTGTTTCTATCACCTGCATAAATGGGCTGGGCCGCAAGTGCAAGCGTCGGGCCGGCCGACTGATTGAACAGTGGCGGATTGGAGGTTAGAATTAGATATTTAAGTCTAATTAAAAATATGTTTATATATTATACCTCATATATACTTTAGGTTTTTGGCCAAAAAATTTGGGTATTCAGCTGCCCGTGCCTGCGCGGCATGGCAAATCGCGAAGGCTGCAAGCGTGCGTGTTAGCCGGGCAGTAGCGCCACGCTCCGGCTCTGCACCGGGCCATCTGGTCCGGCCCGCACGAATGAGAACGAGACAAGTATGCTGTGCCGTGCGATCGCGAACGGAGGGTTGAAAAGGGCCATGCTAGCCCATGGCTCGGCCTGTTCCTTTTTCTTTCGAGCTGGTTCGGCCTGTTTCTGGCCCAACTTGACCGGAAAACGATGTCATGCGGCCTGTTCTGTCCAGAGCCACTTGGATGGCATCCACTGCAACTAATTTCATCATGGCCTATTTCCTAGAAATTAAAAAAAAACAGTTTAAATCCTATAGAGACACGGAAAAATTACCGTCTTTCAGATGAGGCGCCGAATGGTCGAATTGAATTTGTGGCTCCAGACAGCAATGGCAACGTAATGGTCCGGTTCTTTTGGGCTTTTAAGGTGGTTTTTGCCTTTGGTTTTTATAGAAACTAAAATAAATAGAGCGGTTTCTTCAAACGGTGTCTCAAAATTACTTCTCTAAATAGTTTTTCGAACTTGCTGGTGCGTCCACTGTCTACGTCGTTATATCTTTGTTGTCCACTACCATCTTAAAAAATATAGCAAAAAATTATTAGTTATAATAAAAAACCATCTGACGCAGAAAAAAAAACATAGCCAATATTTCTCGCCCGCTTCCTATGTGCTGACGAACTCTGAAATAACTTAACCTGCATGCCATCAGTAACTCCCAACTTTTCATATGAATCGATAGATCAGTATCACCGATGTACATGCTCCGACTAAGAACCTTCATTGCTCAACTTTGTTTGAAAGTCTACCAGCATTAGATCGGATAATACATAACAATATTTGTAAAGCATTTATATTTTTCTAATCTCCCTAATAATTACCAATGGGGTGATTTCATATTATAATAACGCTTATAATTATCAAGGTGAGTTTGGTTTGTAAGAGTATAATTGGGATTTTCAGTGGTTGGTTCTAACTATTTATCATGTTATTTTAAATTATTGCTTGTGTAAATAACAGTGCTCAAATAACATAAATGAAAGTAATAATAATTAAATAATATGGATCAACATGATCAAAGACATGTGACTTGCCTTCTTATCCAGGGTCTCCAATCGCTTCTTCGTAAGCTTTAGATTTGACATCATTTACTTGTATTACTCAACAACTTCTCCGTTGGCCAACTAGTCAAATCCAGATGATAGCACAAAAGAACAAATACAGATAAGTTCATGCTTTGCAGAATGCAAGCTGGGAACAAAGTAAAAGAGAAAATCTAGAAAAAGATATAAATGAAGATGAGTGAGTGGATATGGTTAAACTAAGCTTGGTTATGTTGAACAGGGTTGAAAATGAGTTAGATGAGCTTGAACTGGTCGAAACGAGTATAAATAAGGTTATCGGGTTTTTAATGAATAGTTACATGTCGGGTGCATAGTACTAGGTTGGTACTATTCCTCACAGATCGGGTTTGGTGAATAGTAATGGGTCTGAGCTAATCCTGATGGGCTGCATAGTAATGAGTTGGGTTATGAATAGTACTAGTTTGAACAGTAAGGCCTGGCCCATTCAGCCAACTGGACTAAGAAGCATTTTGGGTTGACTTTGCTGACCCAACTAATCAGTCCATAGAGCCCGACGCCCACTTCTCTTGAGCTCATGCTCATGGCTGCCCAAGCAGATAGGGCGGCAATGGCGCGGAATTAGGCAACAACGAAGGCGATCGACAATGAGCAATGGTGCGGTGAGTGTATTTGGGATATGGGCAAATCATTTTGGGTATACGCACGGTGGAGGTGATCTGGAGATGGCTGGCGGCAGTGATGCTTGGCCCGAGTAGGACCATGGCATGAAGGTGCTACGCTAAGGTTCTAGCCAAACTAAGGGTAGTTCGAGCATCTACAATGTCATTGGAGTATGGCAGTGGTGTGGGTTCAACTCAGGGTAGCTCGTGCGATGCTGGCGACAACGACCGTGCATGGTTGAGCAATGGCGCATGATGACAGCGAGGTAGGGACAGCGATGTGAGGTGAGAAACTGGGGATAGCTTTGTGGAGCTAAGACGGTGCTATAGGTATGGTTAATTTGATCAGAGTTGAGATTACCGAGAGAATTTAGTTTTTTGCCTCACCGGAGAAAGTTCACCGACAATGGCAAGACTTGGTCAAAAAGGAGGGGGAAAGTTTATAGGGTTGAGATACGACGTAAAAGGTCGTAATGAAGTCTCTTGGCTTGCCCTTAAAGTCCATGAAGGCAGTGGAGCTAGGGGCAAGGTGACGGCGTGATTGGTGGGTGGAGAGCGGCGTGGGTGTCTGAGGCGCGTCGGCAGTATAGTGGCTTTGCTGGTATTTGCGTTGGTGGCGAGGGGTGCATGGTGTTTCACTGGCACGAGCGTGCAAGCTAGCGAGAAGAGTTGCAACGTCGCGCGCGTGTCGAACAGCTAGTGGCGAGGGTGGCAGCGGCAATGTCTAGCGAAGGCGGAGAATGGGCATGGCATGTCGTGGCGTTATGGTATGGTATAGTTGGTTGGCAAGGTGGCGCGGCTGCTATGCTCCCATTGACGAGGTTGCAGCAGCGAGCAGGCGCGGGCGGGCTGGCGAGGCACGAACAACACATGGCAGTGGGAGCAGAGGAGTGGCACCCAGGCCGGGAGGTGGCAAGAGTGATATGAAGGCGGTTTTCTCAAAGGAGAAAGCGGGAAATTGAGGAAAGTGTCTGAATTTGGCAAAAGTTTCAGATTCAAACAAATTTCAAATAAATTCAAAATTTAGAGAGAAAAAATGTTGTTTCAGCTTCTATGCCAGATTGAGATGGTGCTCATTTGGGTTTCAAAGCTCAAGCTTATGGCTTTTTTTTTTTTGCACTGTAACAGCCGAAAAGACAATGTAACTGTTGGTAGCTTTTTTAGAGTAATTAAATTTAAATAAATGAAAAAAGTTATATAATCATAATCATACAAAGGAATAAGAGAAAAAATCCCAAAAATAAAAAATGAAGCTAAAAAATTTAAAGCAGAATCCAGAGGTTAGAAGCTTAAATTAACAGGGCCTGAAGTGGGATGCGTTGGTCGACACACAGCCTTCGCGTCGATACAGATTGGCCACGCTCCCTTGTCATGGGAAATACTTCCCCTTTGGAGTCCTATCACAACATCAACATGCATGCAGATGCAGGCGATGGGAATGCGACGCGCGGGATATCTAGTACGACGTCCAATCTCTCTCTCTCTCTCTCTCTCTCTCTCTTCCCGGCGAGCACAAAGAAAACCCAGGCCGGCCACGCCACGATTCGTGAGTCAAATGTTCGGTGGACCACCAGCCAAACCAGCACCCACCCCGCACCGGCCACTCGCGAGTCTCTCTCCGGCCTGTTTGGACCACCTAGGGGTTTTCGCAGTAATTTCACGCAGGGGCTGGCCTACTTGAAATGCGGTAATCTCGTAGAATTTTTGCAGGATCTTCATAGAAAATGTATCGATTTCCGTACGAATTGGGTAAAATTTTTCACGTTTCAAACGGAACCAAAACAATTCAAACCTTGCAAGGGTTCTGGAGAAATTCCTATTTCGAGACGGGGACTTAATATGCACGACAACAATACGCTGTCGTGTGTTGGTACTGGTAGAGTAGTAGTGTGCTGTTGGTTTATACTGGTAGTAGAGGTTTTTTTTTCTATTCTGACCGACGTCGCTTGCCATGATTGTCATGCTCACTTTTGCTGAATTAATAAGCCTGGTAATGCTATGTGAAGATGCTGTATGCATGGTATTTTAGTTGCGTAGAATATACTCTTTGAAAACAACAATTTTGTGAATGAAATCAGCATTTTACACATGCAGCTGGGATGTACTGGCAAGATTTGTCCACTGCACTGTCGGCTGGCCATATCTGCCCTCATTTTTCAGTCAAATAGTTACTCATCTGGAAAAGCAGTAGTTGCAAGTAAAGGAGCTTTTCTATGCCTGCCTTTAAGACTTTTTAACAGAAATTTCACTGGCCTGAAAGTAAAGTCAGTTATCAGAGTGACATAAGTAAATGAGCGAAAGTAAAGCCTTTGCTTTCCATTCCTTGTGCAGGTGGAAGGCAGGCAGGAAGTCAATGTGGCTCATGGCCAAAGCCATGAACTTTTGAGTAAAAGTAAAATTAATTAACAACCAGTATTAGCTACTACTAAAACAAATCCACCTGACACGATACACCATAAGATCATCAGAATAATGCATGAATGCATTAAAATAAAGATTGGGCTGAAATGCAGGTGTAACCCATTCGACTAAACAAACCCTAAGGGTGTGTTTGGCACACGGAGATTTCAAATAAATTGTGCAACAAGGAAAATTCAGTATTCCAAACAAAAACCTAAAATTATAGTGTGCTCAATTGGGCTTATTTTCTGTGGCTTATGGCTGAATTTTCACTGTAACTGGCTGAAATTACACTGCAACTGATGATGGTTTATTTAGCATAATTAATTTTTTTTAAAAAAATTAACAATAGAAAAAGGGTTAGCCCAGTACGTATAATACAAATGAATACGAAAAAAAGAACTGGTAAAAAAGCTCAAGAAAATCTGCAAAATAAAAAAAGATAAAATTTAAAAATAGTAAAAAATAAATCGAAAATCACAAACCAAGCAAAAAAAGACCAATTGTAAACGCTAATAGGCTAACAGCTAGCCAGGTCTCAGCTCAACGCCCTAGGACGCCAGCTTCTCATTGCCAGTAGCATCTGATCCTAAAGTCAAAACTAAAGTCAAAACCAGCTGCTCAAGCACACAGGCAATAGTATCTTGTATCGATTAAACAAAGGCGACGCTAATGTTACGTCTTAATTAGTAATCAATAGCGATCCACGTTTCGTGCTGCTGCTGCGTATGCTTCCGGGGCACGTACTTTGTATATTTCTCGACATACACTTGGCAGGGGGAGGTGTGAATCCCGAGAACGGCAAATTCTTGGATGCTTGCGTGCTTGCCATGCATGCCCACCATCACCGATCAGCCGTGTGGGTCAGAATTTCTTGTATGTACCTTGAGCAACGGTGATTGTAGCCAACTGTTTACATATATGGCATTGTTATAATATTTTTTTAATTTTGATTCTTTAGCATCTATTTTTAATAAAAAAATAGCTTTCTCCTCAAACTTGAAATTCACGGCAGACGATATGTGTCAACTACCGCACCGACGTAGCTTGGCAGGAGAGGAGCGGCACCACTGGACGAACGGGCGTGGCAGGTCAGGCGCTGTCGAGTCGACACAGCTTGATAGGCGGCTTGGCTAGCTAGCAAGGCCCGGATGGCAAAAAAATGGCAAGGGTAAAAAAACTCGTTGACTCGGTTCAAAATTGCTTCAATTATACTCGTTAATTTGGATTTTATTCTAGTTCGACTCGTTAGCTCGTTTCTAAAAATACTTGCCCGTGCAAACTACTTGAAAACACATGGTTTGATAAGCACTAAAAAAATTCTATGATGTGTATTCACGTGTGCATAGACTTAGGAAGATGCAAGGGGTTTCAGAGGGGTAATCGCCACCAAAAACTTTTTGAGTTAAATAGTAAAGATACGTTGTTGTAAACACTTATCGTAATGGACCACATATAGGCCAACAAAGCATTTTGCTATGATTTTTGAGATCTCTTCTCTCATCTTCTTCTATTTTTGAGATTAACTCATTCAGAGTGTTGGGTCTTGACATAGGGCCGACCAGATTTTATAAAGAATGGAGAGAAGATGTTTCCAAATACTGCACACGTTGGTCACTCACTATGGGTTGCAGTCATCTCCTGCATTATCTCCAGGAAAACGTTGACAATGTTCTTATGGATGGTGGATACGCCACAATCCAACAGTTGCACACTCAGAGTCAACCATCAGCTTGAAGTTCCATCATGTCCTCGATTGTATGTATGCCATGTCGGCGCACAACGTGAAGTTGATAAATCCTACTTTCAGTATATGGGGATTTCAAAAATCCCCACTTGGGCCCCGATTATGTAGGATCCGAGCCGAACATCACTTCTGGTGTCGGTGTACTTCTATCAAAGGATGTAGATATGGACCACGTACGTGATGATATTGTGAACGCTCTTGTCATGTGACATCGTTTCAACTGATGTACGATGTGTGCATACGTAAGGAAGACATGCGCGTGCGTATGTCCAAATTGAACTCTTATATGCCCAGACCACATGTATGAACATATGTTTGTTTTTGTGTACATATGCTGTAACGAATACATGTGCTTGTCAAAGTCTACATGAACAGGGGCGGAGACAAGGGGGGGCGGGCAGGGGCCTGGCCCCCCCAATGGTCCATCAAATGTATTAATAGGATCCCTTAATCACCCTTCATCACAGTCAATTAGTCAATTAGGCCCCTGCATTTCTAACACAAAATCATTGCTTAGTGACTTGAGAAATGATGGCTGGGAACCACTTCTTGAGGAGGTGAAAGCCTTTTGTGACAAGCACGAGATTGAGATTTCGGATTTAAATCGCAAGTAAGTTATTATCTTACCTTCAGTTTTTTAATATGAGCATAAATACATATTTTTTATTCTTATGGTACATATCTAACTTGTTTAACTACATGTCGCAATTTGTAGGTGTGTGGATGTGACCAAATCTCGGAACAAAAATGATAATACCACCACTCTTCACCATTATAAAATAGATGTGTTTAATGTTGCGGTCGACCAACAATTGATTGAGTTAGAAGATCGATTCAGTTCTCAAGCAACAGAGCTTCTATCACTTTGTGCCTCACTAGATCCAAGAAAAGATGGCTTTGACATTTCAAAGATAAGTACTCTGGTGGAAAAGTACTATCCCGCTGATTTTTCAAGTCAAGATCAAGCTCAATTGGAGTGTCAACTACCACATTTTCAACTTGATGTATGCAACCATCTAGAGCTAAGTATATTGCCATCACTTGCTGATCTAACAAAGGGACTAGTGAGATTAGGTAAAAATTCTATTTATCCAATGGTCGATAGATTGCTAAGATTAGTCATAACTCTTCCAGTATCAACAGCGACTACTGAGAGAGTCTTTTCAGTATGCTAGACGTATGCTACATTATTTTGCCATATGTGTTATGATTGAATTTATATGACAATATATATGCGTATGTTTAATTATATATGTGTATGTCTAATTTTGCCGACACATGGCGCCAGGACCTATGATGCCGGCGCCTTGGCGGGTCGGCCCCCCCTTTGTCTGGATCCTGGCTCCGCCCCTGTACATGAATGTATGTTTGTGCGATGTACACGAGATGCTTGTGCATTGGAATTTTTTTTACACGAACCAATTCGCTTGTTAAATCAGTAAAAAGCTAAAAGCCATCATCCCAAAAGAACAATGTGGCTTTTGCATCAGTAATTACTATTCATCAGCCGCAGGCATAAACCTTCAGCCAAAGCCAAAAGCCACCAACAAAAGCCAAAAAGAATAGGCTCATAATTTTCTAGCCCAAAGTTGCCCCTTTCCAAATCAACAGTTGATATTTTTTCAAGAGAAGGTACCTAAGGTACCTTGCAAGCACCGTAGAAAGTCTCATTCTTGAGAGCTTAAGGCCTGCATGGAAGTAGTTATTTCACAAAATGATTGTAAAAGATAGTTCAGTTCCCATAATAATTTGGAAAATTTCATGTGTTTCAAACAAGGCCTTAAGCTTTTTAAGAAGCAGTTCGTAAGTAATCAGCCCGAGGTCTTAATTTTCGGTGTAAAGGAGGTTTAATTTTCAGTGAAAACTCATTTTAGTAGTTTAGTTGCATCCTATTCGAGGGGTTTAATTTTTTTTCTTGGGCTCGAACTAGCATTTGATCTAAGCTGGTGTTTTTTCCCCACAAACGGACTGCACTGTGAAAACATATATAGTTGCTGCAACTCTTGAAAAATCCCTTAAGTACTACAAGTTTACTATGCATAAAAAAAGTTCAATGGGGACCCCTAAAAGGGAAGAGTTTTATGCCTCCTGCTCTAATGTTGAGTGCAATAAGCAAAAGAAGTTTTAAATTGTAAATCAGGTAAGTTAAGTGGCTTGACTGGTCAGAAAGAGCTTACAGGGGGAGTAACAGGAAAAAGGGAAGTATGAACAGTTGTGATGTCGACAGGTTATGAACAAGGATGTGGTGCAACGAAACGAGGAAAAAATAAGCATGCAAAGTGTCCTTGGTGGTGGTGGTTACTGGTTAGGGCATAAACAAGTACAAGTGTAGAAGGAAGCTAGCTGTACATCAACAGCGTAAACAAACAAGTGCATATAAGCTAGATAAATTAAGAAAACAAACAAGAAGAAATGTGACAAAGAAGTGTGTATAAGCTAGATAAATAAATGCAAAAACTAGGTCTCAACAACCGCTACTCAATCATACTAGAAGCTATCACCCAGCAGAAAGTGCAGGACTGGTCCATTAGAGTAGTGAAGAGTCTGAAGACAACACGCTAAAGGCACCTTAAAGAAAAAAGCAAAGTGCATAATGTTTGCTCAATGATTCTTGCAAGGATGGGAGATCTCAAGGTTACACTGCAAAATCTATTCAGAACTGTTCTATAGATCTTATTCTACATGTACAACAATGGTTACTGAAAAATGAAATGGAGAAGCAAGAATTATATATGCAGTTGATGTTGTAAATAGTAACTGCATTGCACTTCAAATCCAGACAAGATAGAGTAGACAAGCGGCATGATTCACACATGCTCATGGCTCGTTCTTTCAAGTTTCAATAACATTACATCTCAAATGCATATGCAAAGATTAGACTTGTAAGCTATAACATTGCACTTGTTTAAGCCCCACGCTAAAGGATGACTTTACACATAGTTATATAATATCTTCAGAACCATCTCGATCTCCGATGATAACATCGATGATCTCAAAATTGTAATAAATCAAGCTACAAATAGTCTCAGGATCGAAGCAAGCTAGAGCAACAAGAACAACAACAAATAGCAAAGAGAGGAAAGCGAAAAGAAGTCTCTGAATTGAAAAAAATGCCTGGCTTTCCTGCATACCAATACATCAGTATCATGGAACGATTTTTTCTTCCCCAAAACTCTCCTCCATTTGTTGAGCTAAGTTTGCATGACAGCCTCCATGCCTTTGCTCTGCGGAAGAACTGCTTAGACGACGACGAAGAGGTCACCGGAACGGGCTCCCCGAAACAGGGAGCAAGGAACCACGCTGCAGAAGAGACGGCAGGTTGCAGGAGATGGTAGCATTGACATCATCGTCACCCGTCTTCTTGTCCCAATGAATTGCTAGTCGCACAAAGCACAAGCAAGTATGAGAGAGAGGAAGGTTTCTTTGCACTGTCTACATGCAAATGCAGTAGATTAGAATACTAGATGTTTTTAAACACACACAACCTAGCAAGAGCTCACAGCAGGATCATCTGTGGCTGCGTACATGTGGCGCACCTATCACGTATGTGTTCACGAAGCCTAATAGATGTATCTGACTTTATGTATCAATTACTTCACTCAAAAACTTAAATTATAGGTAAAAAGACATATAACCTGTGTTTGTAAAGCTTGCGTATGGTTAAGATTTGTCAACCAATTTATTCAAAAACTCATATTATAACAAGAAGACATACAATCTATCCATACTTGAATATTTAGGATGACTTAATTTGTTTGCTGGCTTGCAAGCATATGTTCTGTGATGCTAAGTGAAATTGCAGGCAGTGGTGCAGAAGATCGATACTTTTTAAGAGAGATAAGAGAGAGGATTGTTCCCATAAGGAGCTGACCGGAGGAGCTCTAGCTGATCAAAGGAGAAGGTAGGGGTCCAAAAGTGAAAAAACAGCGCCTTTCTTCCCAAGCTCAGGTGGGTCCATTCCATCTTTGCCACAGTGAAAGGAAGCAAGAAGTTTTTTTCCTCCTGCTGTTAGGCTAGCTTAGCAAATAGTAATTAGCAGTGGCGACTTTTGTTTTGCCCTTCAAATCTCTGTTTTCGAACAGTGTGGAACAATAGGCATGTGCTTTTGACCAGCGCATCCACGTACTTTGCATGTGTCGTATAAGCAGTAGCCAAGTATGTATTTTAGATGCTGCTCCGTTGGACTGAAATAAACTAATTTATAGTTAAAATTATATTATAATTAGTTGAAATTGTACTATAATTAATGAAGGCTTACTTGGTATAACTAAATTTACAAAAATTAAAAATGAAAAACATATTTGCCCATCACAGACAATGCAAACGAATACAGAAAAGAAAGAACTGACCAAAAAAAAGCTTAAAAAAGCAAAAAAAAAAGATAAAATTTAGAAATAGTAGAAAGTAAACCAAAAATAAAAAATTTAAGTCGAAATGAGCTGGGCATTAGAACAAGTAAGACAATGCGTAAAACACGTAAGCAGTAGCCAGTAAGAAAATGTGTAAAACACGGATATGCATTCTATAATGTGCTGTTCAGAAGGCAGGAACAGCACCGTAGGGTGAGACGTTGGATGCGGAATTGATGATCTAGATCAATGTGGACAAGATTTTGGGGGCTTTTCAATTTCTCGTGAGATATTCACTTTTTCTCGTCCGACTCGATCCAAACCATTCAAAGCTCGATCCAACAGCTCTAAGCATACCAAATGGCATGGCAATGGAGCACCTCTGCCTTTTCCATGCAAAGCAGAGGGTGGCGTCCGTAAAACGCATCATTTTTTTCCTCTCAAGAAACTAAACCTTTTTTCAGCGTTTTGGACTGGCCTGTGCTTTTGATAATGCTAGATTTATACGAAAGACAATATTGACAAGCCAAAGACTTCTGAACTTTTTACAAATAGAGAGAATGTAAAGGAAAATGCATATGCTAGACTAGAATGTTGGGTTTTTGCCCAAATGTTGGGCAATTTTATGGATTGTTAAGGGTGCACCCAAGTCTAACCCTATATTTGTTGGACGGTGACAAATTCGACGATGAGCAATGGCCGGTGGCCTAGGCATCGCTGACCATCACAGGGAGCCAGGGAGGTGGTGTTTATAGGCGTTGTTGGCAGTGGCGAAGCTACATTGATGATGGTGGGTGCGGATGCACCCACAGAAAAATGAAAAACCAATACTATAATCGAATTTTTACCATGGTTGCAACTCAAATTTCCACACTCACAAGACAAGCGCACCCCCCTCCGATTTGTTCTAGCTTCGCCACTGATTGTTGGAGTGGTGGCGGGGCTAAGGGGAGATAAAGAGGAGGGAGGGGTTTTATATTAGGGTTGCCACCAATACGGGGGCAATGCAATAATACAAAGTGCTTGATTTATTAGAAAAATAACGTATAAACGGCCAAATGGTGACAATCCACAAAAGTATTGAAAAATCCTAGAATGGACATTACGGTTGTTCAAAAGGCATGTGTTGTTGACCACTTGTGTATTTTGGAAGAATAAATGTGTAAATCACATAATTTTTTTGAAACAAGGTGTAAAATACATATGTGCATCCTCCATCATTTTGTTCAAAAGGGATGGTTGAGTGAGCCGTTGGATGCAGAATCGATGATCTGGATCAACATGGACGAGATTTTGGGGGCTTTCAATTTCTCGCGATATATTCACATTATCTTGTATAGATCGATCCAAGGCATTCAAAGTGTAATGCCCCTATTTTTGGGAACAGGAATGTTATTACCTTCCGTAATAGTTAGGCCTCAGGAGTTCAGTTACAGACAGAAAAAGCATCATGCCTGCATACGAACATTCAAAAAATGTTAATTTGATTAAAATAAGACTTAACAGTCAATTTTAACAATTTTAAGGGCGTCCAAGCCCAAAACTTAACTTACAACCAGAAGAACCAAAGAAAATCCACAGGAACGCTTGAGTGCGGCCGTAACCCTAACACGAATACTTAATACACCCTTTCTTTTTCTGATATCTGTGTTGGTGGAGAAAATAAAGCAAGACTGGATACAACCAACCGTACTCAACAAGTCACATGGAAAATGCTATTTAACTATATGCAAGAGATTGCCATGGAATGGGATAAAGCAGTTTATTATTTTATGTGGATGCAATTTTGTTTGTAAATACTTTTGCTTTTAAACATAAAATATCAAATCATAGACTTCTTAAGAAATTTGGGGGTTTTCCAAACTTGATTAACACACTTTCACATTTCCAAAACCATTCCAAATCTACTTATGCTTCATTATTGGAATCACCCATTAAACACAGCTTCATTTACCAGAAGCACGGTGTATTCGAATACCATTTATAAATGACTCTGTAGAGTTGCCCAACTTTACCCACAAGGTTCCTCAACTCTCATGACTGAGTTGAGAAAACAAGATCGTTTCACCGCTCATCTCTTTATAGGCTCTACCCGGTAGACTTCCAACTCAAACCCGGGTATTTGCCGACATGGCCAGATATTTTGCCCGTCCTGAGATGAATCTACCGTTGTTTAGTATAGTTTACCGTTTCCATACTAACTTTTCTATACTCCGTTAGGGATTCAATCGATTTGAGCAGCTACTAAACCAGGTTTGACAAGTCAACGCTTATAGTTGAGCGATTACTATGTTCTTTACTTGGCATAAGGTTTTAGTCCTTGCTTTTCACTGAAAAACCTTCATCTACAAATTCGCATTTCAGCGCCCGCGACGCTGCTATCAATTCACAAAACAACTTCCATTCTAGGATGGGCTCAGCCAACTCATGGCTTTCTATGATATCTTATCATTGAACCTTTCAAAATTCTATTGGCAAAATATCAAGATTTTTAGTAGTAAAAAGTTTGCTGAGTTTCTGAACTACCATGATTACATTAGTAATACTTTTAATATTACTATGTTCTGTCAAGGTGAATATGGCCATCAAATTAAACAGGGCTTTTCCGGGTGGTAAGACATTAACTAATAGTATGCCATTCTAAACAATCTTTGTACATAAAATAAAAACTTGTAAATAACATAATGAAAATACTAATAAATAAATAATTAAAGGAATGTAGGTTCAATATGATCAAAGATATGTGACTTGCCTTGCGGATTTATAACTTTGATAATTTCATATTCTTCTATCTCTTGATATTGAGCTTGATCCCGAGTTTCTCCTTCTTGAATTAGTCGACTCTCGATGTCGTGTGCTAGTGCAAAGCAAAGAAAAGTAATTTAATTCCATGCTCGAAGAATTGAGCTAGGAATAAAGAAAGAAAATTTGAGGAATCCAAATAAAATAGATTTTGGGCTTTTAGGAGGGTCCAAAAGGTGAAATGGGCCTGAGAAATGGGTCGACGAGCTTGAAACGGTCAAAATGAGTATAAACTTGTATTTTTGGGTTTGGATGAATAGTAACGGGTATTTTACTATTTATTGTGGGTTCACTGTTCAAACCGGGTTGTACTGTTCACATTGGGCCGGATTTAAACACTATCAGGTCGAATACTGTTTATGGCAGGTCGGCTTCAAGGCTAACGGGTTGAGTTCACTGCTTACCGAGTTGGCCGCTGTTCCTTGCGAGTTCGGTTTCAACTGCTATCGAGTCGGATGAACAATAACTTGCATGTTACTGTTCATCTTCTCCAACCGAGCGAGTGCACGGCAGTAAAGCAGAGGAGAAAAGCGACAGCGACCAGCGGTGCTACAGCGAACTGCGATGGAATTGAAGACTATGGATGGACTCCTGGGAGTGTCACGATCCCATTTTTGGGGTCGGCAGCGGCTGGGGAGGCGGCATTCGTCGGCGGCGAGTTCAAGAACTCGGGATGATGTTTGATGGCTTGGGAGCGTTAGGGACGGTTATCCTTGAAATTGGCGGGCATTTAACCATCCAGGGGTGATCAGGGAGATTTGGGTGGTGGTGGTTTGGGCTAGGGAGGCTGGAGCTAGGCTGGCCACGGTAGGGCTTCTCGGCCGAACGGCGAACATGGTTGCCGGGGCAGTAGGGGGCATGGGAGCTCATGATTGTGACTCGGTTGAGTTCCTATGGGTATGAGGAGGCTACGGGAGCAGACAATTGAAAAGTTATTAGCTCTACTAGAAGAATTGAATTTAGGGCTCACTTGAAGAATTTCGGTGATTGTCGGCGATGCTCTGGATGAGGGCTTAATCGGGGTTGTAGAGGGGCTCACTAGATACTCACGCAGTGTTCCGAAGGGGTCCAATTGTTTAAATAGGGTCGGGAGGCGGTTTGGCACCGAGGGGGAACACAATGGCGGTGGCGGTCACTACAGGGATCGGGAAGGCTCGAGGCTGCTAGAGAGGTGCACCAATTGTCTTGGGTGAAGTAAGGCGGTGGTCAAAATTTGTGGCTCAGGTCGGCTGAGCGGTGATCGACCGTGACACAAAAGGAAGAGGTGGCGGCGAATTACGGCCCGGGAGCTTGCCATGGGTCAAGGGGAGCTGGCAGGGACTGACGGAGGAGGGGTAGGGTAGCTGGCTAGGTGGCAGTGACGAGGAAACACCGAGAAAGCTCGGACGGTTACATGCTGCGGCAAAACAGGGGTGGTGGCGACGGTTTTCGGACAGCACAATGCCAACGCAAACTCCGGCCCTTGAGGCAATGTAGCACGAATCTTGAAGCTTAGATGAGGTGGTTTGGAGGAGAATTGGCTAAAGAAGCTCAGAGAATCAAAATCAAAATGAAATTCTCAATTCTTTGGAAATTCGGTTCGTTTCACAAAGCTCGACCCGATAGCTTCTAGCATGCCAAACGACACAGCACGGTGTACCTCTACCTTTCCCATGCAAAGACGCAGAGGACGCACGTCCGTAAAACGCACCCCTTGTTTTCCTCTCGAAAAACTAAAGTTTTTTTCATAATTTCTAGACTGCAGTTGTGATCATGCTAGATTTACATGAAAGATCAATCTTGTTAGGCCAAAGACTTCTAGACTTTTGATCGCTTTTCATCTCATGCAGATAGAAGAATGTAAAAAATAAAAGCATAGGCTAGACTAAAATTTGCAAAAAGTGAGATTCGCTAGCTAACATGAACCTGGTTTTGCAAAAATATTAGGCAATTTTTTTCACTATTTGAGGGTGCACCCCCATTGGAACACTACATTTCCTAGAAGGCGATAATTCGACGATGAGCAGTTGTAGGTGGCAAAGACGCTGCTGACCACCACAATGGTGGTCGAGGGTGAAATAGACTAGAAGGGCGAGACGAGTTGAGGATAACAACGACGGCGGTGTGGTGCCGGGTAGTGGTGTATATGTAGGTGGGGGTCGGAGTGGCGGTTGGACTAAGGGGAGATGGAGAAGAGTGGGAGGTTTTATATTAGCGTTGCCATGAATATCAGACAATTCAATGGTCTAAATGTGTCAAATTTGTTAGCATAAATATGTAAATGGTGCCTGATTTAAAATGCTCCAGAAAATAAATTGCAAAAATATAACAATCAATATTGCAAAAACACGCTCGAGATGGATTCGCTCTCCTGAACAGCTAAAAGTGGGCCTGCATCGCCACTTTTGCCCTCTCAACGAAACTAGTGTTATGGAAACATTTTGTTGTGTTGTCATCTCACAACTTTTGGTGGATAAGAAAGCAAAAGTAGAGCGTGTGAGATGTTTCAAAGAGGAGAATCAGAAAGGATTGAGATAATTCCCAACGTAGCACTTTTCGGGTTGGCAGTGATCTGTATTTTAGTCACTCCTCCATTATCCACTGATCATGCTGAATATAAGCATTTTAGGAGACGATGAGATGATCCTATCCGGGACAGCATGATTCACTTAATTTGGCCAAACAACGTGATACAGTATCTGAGTAGAATATTCTCTACTAAACCACCTAAGTAAAATCATCTTATTCAGGATAAATAAAATAATTTTACCTACCAAACTAAATATGGAGATGAGACTTCGTCTGAGATGGACCGAACCAAACAGCCCCTCCATAGAGAGATTCTCACAGAGGGGGGGAACAGGGCCAAACTGCGAAAGCTCGAAGGAGAGAGAGGCCATGGTCCACCATGCACCACACCACAAGCTGCACAGCGCAACGGCACTTCGCCTGTGCCAACTCACGTGCAACCCGGGCCCACCACATCCACCCACACGCATACCATATCGGCGGTGGGCCCACACGGCTGCAGGTCCACGTAGGATCCATCCAACTTCCAGGAGTAGGTTCACGGTACACGGACCAAACAAGGGGGCTCCAAAAAAATGTTGCTCAGTTGCCCATACATGGAGAGCTTCGATTCCAATCAGCGTTTGCGTCCATCGAAGTGAGTCCAAAAATATCGCTTTAGCAAATTTTATTTTTAAATTTGGCCTCGATGTCTTTAAAATAGCCCAGTAGCTGCTGAGATCCTTTGGCTCGATAGATACCTGTCACGAGTAATAAATCTTTTAAGAGGGCTATTTTTTAAAAAAAATTGTTCAAAGGTTAAATTTAAAGAAAATATTTTCTAAAGTAATATCATTGGCGGATCTACAGGGTATGCCGGGTACAGGGTATGCCGGGTGGGCCCCGGCATACCCTGTGCGGTGGGACGTCAACGAATCAAGTAATCTGTAATCGTCGGTGTGAATTCGGCAGGCGAGGAAGCCGCGAGCAGAGCTCTAAAGTATCAACCGGCAGAGTTCTAAAGCCGCGAGCAGAGTTCTAAAGTACCGATGAATCCTTGATTACGTGATACATTGACGAACCGCTTAACTTTATACCCATACGTGTCTACGTGATTACGTGACCGACGTGACCCAGCTTAACTTTATACCCATACGTGATTACGTGACGTGCGGCTCAGCGGCTCCAATCATCCCTTCGCGGCTTCCTCGCGCGTGACGGCGCGACGGCGTGAGTGCGTGACGCGCTGAGAGCCCGAGACGGTTCTGACTTCTGATGCAAGGCCTGGCGAATTCGGCAGGCGAGGAAGCCGCGAGCGAAGGATTCACTGCCCGCGCGTGACACGCCGTCGGCGCAAATTCGGCGGGCGAGGAAGCCGTGAGCGAAGGCGATCTGTCGAGCGAAGTAATCAAGTATGATTTCTTGTGATTTTTTTTGTTTCAGATGAATCAATCAGGAAATCGTCAGGTCTCTCCATGGATGAGAGCGATCAGCGATACCATTTTTTTGTGATTTTTTTTTGTTTCGGATGAGACCATCGTCCGCCCTAGTGTACTTTTGAGATAAATGCTTCCTGTTAGCACTGATTGATGCGGGTTAATTTGGCGGAACATTCATTCTTTAAGGAAAAATTAGGAACATTCCCAACCACAAGAACATAGTCACAGATTTTGAAGATCTTGCATTACTTGTATAACAGAAACATATGGCCAAGAAAAGTTCTGGCATTCAAATTTCAAAATGATATATAATATTCTTTATTCTCTTGCAGGGCTGGAGCAATTGCTTTTTTGGAATTGTTTAGTTATGAAGAGAAGCGGAGACATTGCATCTCTTTTTCAAAAACATGCAGCCAAGAAGGCGGCGGCTGCTACTTCAAATCCTACCCCATCTCCAGTTGAAACTATGGCGGAAAAGCAAACTCAAGAGCAAGAGAGAGTAATTGATAAAATTGTGAATTCTATGCCCCGCCACCGCCACCGCCGTTGGTTTATGACATCAATCGCCTTCCGCATGATCCAGGTGATAGACAGCCCATTGAAAGTTATTCTGTTAATGATCAAGATGCAATTCGAAGAGCATATATTATTAAAGGTCCATTCCAACCTTATGCACATGATTTTTCAAAAAGAAAGATTGGAGATAGAGATGGGTGATAGTCTTTTGGATGATTGTCTAGTCACTTTCATTGAGCGGGATATTTTCTTTGAAGTGGATGAAGATGATATAATCGAGACATTCATATCCCTTAGAAAGCGTCGGCTAAAAAAGTCAGATAAGTTGTATTGTAAGTCTCTTATTCTCTTTTATGCCTATATTTTGAACTATCAGTATGGCGTTTGAACTATTCATATTGTAATTTGTGGATGTTTTCAACTTAATCTTTAAATTTAAGAATTATCGTGTTATTTAGTGCATATATGCCGAATTACGTTGCAAATTTTACAACTGTTACTGAATTGCCAAATGATTTTACCGAATTGTATATGAAAATTTTTGGACGGCATACCCTTAGGTAAAATCCTGGATCCGCCACTGAGTAATATTTATGTGCTCAATTCGCGTCCAGCCATTCGGAGGCGAACCCAACTAAGTTCATTGTTGCTCAGCTAAACATCTAAATTTTTAGCGAAATATTATGTATTTAGTATGTATATTTAGTATATATTGATAATTGGTTTGAATACTTTATATTTATACCCCTAATAGATTTTAGCCCACTCCCACAGCTCCTAAATTTGTCTAAAAAACTATAACTTAGCTAAAAGTTCAAGAAAACTAGCTAGAGAGAGGCAGATGAATAGACTATTTAAAACTATTTTAGTCAATATTGAGTTTTATGACAAATTTATATTCAAGATAGCAAACGAGCGGTAAGTGTGTCTTAGCCAGAATTTAAATGCAGCAGCTTGATCGGTTGATAGATAGCTGCAACCGAGATACGTCGTGCAAATGTGCAATGAGCATACAAATCTCATTTTACCAAAACCATCCTTTCGTCGTCAGTTGTCACAGGAACACTGTGTTCTTGGCTAACACAAAATTGCGAGCACAAGCAATCACAAACACAGAAGGCAACAAGCATCAATGACGATGAAAATTCGAACCAAATTCTGTCCAAAATTAGCACTCACATAACCTCAGCATCTTTTAACGCTGGCCGTAGAACAGAACAAGCACACACTTGTAAGATGATACGAGGTACGTAAACAGCTACTAGTATCCTCTCCACAGCAACACATGACAAGAGACGTTGATCTTTTTCAACTTCCTCACCAGGTTAGTCAACTTCCTACAGTAACACATGATAAGAGACGTTGATGTTTTTCAACTTCCTCACCGGGTTAATCAACTTCGTCACCAGGTCAAAGCACGCCAGTCAATCTATCATCGCTAGCAAAAGATGATGGTATCTTTTCTTGGTTAATGTCACTCCTCAATCCAACCAGATGACGCCCCCTGCCGGAAGGTCGGATGGTCCATGCCTTGGGACAGAACATCACGGGAGGCATAGCATCGATGCCATAAGGGAGCGGGCGCGAACTGCAGCCCAGGGAAGGTATTTCTTGGTGGAGGATTTTCAGCAGCCACTGAATCGCCGTGAGAAACAGCAGCTGCAGGAGGTGAATTTTCCAGCTGTTCGCAACCGGAACCAGCTTCGGGTCTCCCTGAAGATGGTGAGTCTTCCAGCCTTTCATATTGCATACCAGCTGCATGTTTGCTTGCAGTCAGTAAATCGTTGGGCTGTCCGAGAAAGCCAGCTCCGTGTTCCTCCATAGACGGTGAGCCTTCCAGAGTTTGACACTGAACTCCTGCCACATGTTTGCTTGCAGTCGGTGAATCCTCCAGGTTTCCGCGTTGAGAGTCAGCTGCGGGTCTCTCTGTAGGCGGTGAGTCTTCCAGCATTCGATATTGAACTGCTGCCACATGTTTGCTTGCAGTCGGTGAATCTTCCAGCTTTCCGCATTGAGAGTCAGCTCCGCGTCTCTCTGTAGGCGGCGAGTCTTCCAGCCTACGATATTGAGCACCCGCTGATGCTACCTCATCACAATCAGCAGAACCAGCTGTTTGCTCTGCAGGTACACTTCCAACAAGGTTGCAGGCTTGGGGACAAGTACGGCCATGCTCTGAGATGGACACAGTTTGGGTTTGTTTTTGACAATCACTTCTATCTGATGACGAAATGCTCATGTCAGATCCTGCACTCATATCTGCATGATACTCATGGGTTGGGTCATTTCTCCCTGGGGCACCCACATGTACATGATACTCATGGGTTGGGTCATTTCTTCCTGGGGTATCATAGTTGCAAGGTTGCCGTGATCGGCCATTGGTATCTGTCCAGTAGTCCCCTGGAGAACTAGTAGTATCATGGTATGTGTCAGCCAACAACACGTCTAAAACAGAGGCTTTTGCTGGTCTCTCTCCTTGCTTTTCTTCGTCATGGATGTTTGCATCCCCCTCATTACCCATTTCTACATTCCCTGATGCAACGTCTGCTATCTCCCTTTGTGAATCACCATAGCATAGCTTTTTGCTGGAGAGGTGCCCCATTGTTCTAGCAATCTCAGTATGTCTCCAAGCCCAATCACTACGGCTCCATAGAGAAAGAGGAGGAGGCGACAGATTCCATTGTTCCATCAGCTTGTTATCAGCATCAAGTGATCCAGGCAAATAGAATGACTACAATTTTCCAAAAGAAACAGTCAGGAGCGAAATTCTATCACCATTCTGAAGATAAGAAATGCGAGTGCTTAAGGAGACTACTCTCCAGACGTACCTTTCCAGAGAGCTGATTAGAATCCTCCCATATTAGCTCATACGGTGGGTATTTTGTGTCCAACCTACCCAACATCAAATATGGAATTGTGTTAAGAGATTAATGAGGAGATAGAGAGAGGGGGAGAGGGAGACCTTTCAGTTTCCTTGGGAACAATAAGAATTATCAGCTTTGGCTTGAAAGTTAGGGCTTTGTTGATGAATTGGTTTGCGAGAGAAGCTTTAAACCCAAAAGGAGGATTCAGCCCCATGATCTGTGGATAACAACAATCCCAGAATATAAAGAACTAGGAATTTGTCCGCTACAATAGATGAGAGCAAAATAGCAGATGAGTGGCCGTGACTATACCAATCGGCATCCTGTGGGTAATTCATCTGGTTGAACGGTCATCCAGTCTCGTCTCTCAAAATTGAAGTCATTCTAGAGAATAGATATAATGCTATATCAGTCAGCTATGCTAAAACACTTTAACAGGTCAAAATTTGCAAAGGGGGTAGCAAAAGAGATCAGGTGCCTGTTCAGGCCCCAATATGTGTACCTTGAATCTGATGTATCTTACTAAAATTTAACTATTTCATACATGGTTGTTTGTTCAATATTAAATAAACTATTAAACAAAAAAAAGTTGTAGATCCTTTTAGAAATTTGACAAAATGCAAGCGCTACCTTTGGCTGAATGAGATCATAATTTTTATAGAAGCAGTTTTTTTCAGAAGCTTCGAGCTTTTCCTTCAATAATAAGCTAAAATCATTTGAACCACAGCAAAAGTCAACAACCTAAAAAGGATAAGAATAAATAGAATGTGTAAGGTTCATGAATCATCATAAGAGGCATCTGTTGATCATATATTGTGGTTAGTTTTGAATCTGAACCCAAGAAAAGTGGTACAGTGAATATTCCGAGAACAAATAGAAAAATGAACACAAAGGTTAGAAATCTAGCATTAAGTTGATAGCCCCATCAGCATTGCAATCGTCATCACAAAGACGAGATAAAACAAGAAATTTAGAAAACAGAAATTTCTGCTATCAACTTTTTTGTAGTGAGACACGTGTGTGGAGATTTAATCCAAGTAATCAAGTATGGGAAATAGAAGCTTTATCCAAGGATAATGCCAGAAATGCAGAACTGGCAGTCCAAGCAGGTGATAGTATGGAACTCAATCATATAGCATTACTACAAACATGTAGAATATGCTAGGCTGATTCTACCAAATCAAAAGAATCATCTGATCATTGTTCTTGCAAACAAACATAATATCTAATTCCTCAAGAGGAGATTAGCACAAATAATCGAAACAACAGCACATGCAACGAGATTTTTGCCCCTCTTTTTTTGTGCCAATTGATCCCTCCCAGTACCCTGCTAGGAACCATTCTGGTTTTAATTTTCTGAACCCTGAAATAGGCTGTTACTATGAGGTGGACTGTGGACTGGAAATTGCATAGTTCCCCTGCGCTAAAATATTGCTATTTTTCAAACAATTGCTGGAGCTAATTTACTCAATATTACCGGAGGCATCACCTTGTAACTGAGATGTCTAAGCTTGTCATGGATAGAGCAAATCAGTACAATAACACTAGTATCAAATAATTTTCCTGATCAAATAAACAAAGCAACAGATTTTATGCAGATACATGACACAAGAAAAAATCGAGAGTCACAATATGGCACATTGCTTATGGACATCAACAAAGGCCAGATTTGCATTACAAAACCAGAGCAGACATTTACCGTGTCACCACTTTGAATATACCACTGTAGCTTATCTACAATCTGCACAAATTCACCGAAGTTACATCAGTTACCAAAAAAGGAGAATGCATTGAGCAATGGGAAGCAGACGACAGTATTTAAAGTTCTACACAACCAACCCACAGATAAGGATAAACAGTAATGTTTTCAGTCCCAAGAAAGACAAACGAAAAGAAATCAGCATCAGCGATACTGAGATTGAAGAGTAACAACTAGTTTGTATTGACCACTCCTGGTACAAAACCAAATAGATCTACCTTGGGTTTATCAAGCATTCTGTTTATAACCAACATAAATAGTAAAAAGGTCTCCGATCATCTAGGAACATTTCAATTAGTTACATCAAGAACCAAATGCAACCAAAAACTACTTCAGGATAGTGATGCAATGGATATGGATATAACCAAATATCTGATGACATAGACACTTGAATAAGAAATATTTTTCAAAGAAGATTCGAGGGGGAAAGGCCTAATTCGTTCTTCCTTAATTCCAAAGCAATGCTACATCTTCTTTAATTAGAGGGAGGCCTTCAATATAAGAGATACGGAACTACTGCATAATGAAAACCTGTTATGGACTCTTATTGGGGACGTCACTATGGCAGAAGGGCCAAAGGAGCAGACCAAGCCGCTGCACATTAGCAGCCAATTCGGCTTGGAGATCGAGTCAGAGTCCAATTAGGAAAGTTGGTTATAAGTTCCGGTATTGAGGAACAGAATAGGAGTCGGTCTCCTTATGAGACAAGGATTGTAAGGGTTTAAATATCCTCCTGCGTTTGAGCGGAGAGTTCAGTTAAGCAATAAAGTATCTCTTCCCCCAAACCCTAGCTCCAGATAGCAGGCGACAACCACGGCGGGTCAGGAGGACCTCCGCCGGGAAGCAGCCGAAGGCTATCAGGCATCTCATCCCTATAACCTGAGACCCCGAAGCAAGGCTCACAACAGATTGGTATCAGTTTCCATGGCTCCTGATGATCTTAGCACAGAACTTCGTGAACTAAAGGAGATCCTGGGAAAGATCTTGAAGCGACAAGATGAACAGGCGGTGGCGCACGCCAATCTTGAGGCGGCGGTTCTTGCTATTGAGGGACGTCCGTCGTCGCCGACTAAAGATACCAATTCGGCGAATTCTTCGGCAAGACAGCCTTCCGCTGAGCAAAACAGGGCGACACATCCGGGCCGATTCTACAAAGTGGATTTTCCTCTGTTCGATGGCACCTCAGATCCATTGGAGTGGCTGGCTCGCTGTGATCAATTCTTTCGGGGGCACCACACCCTTGAAGAGGAGAAAGTATGGTTGGCAACTTATCACATGACAGGCATAGCTCAGCAATGGTATCATAAATTGGAACGAAGCGTAGGAATTCCTTCTTGGCCTAGGTTCCAGAGTTGCTGTAAACTGCGATTTGGACCTCCTTTTCGTTCCAATCCAGTATCAGAACTCGCTCTTCTTCGCCAAACAGGGTCAGTCGAGGAATATGCGCAGGAATTTTACAGAGTACTCTGCCGCACAGACAATCTCTCTCCAGATCATGAAGTTGGACTGTTTCTGGCAGAATTGGGGGAGCTCATCAAGTCTGATGTGGAATTGCAGAGTCCTGTTTCATTGGACACCGCTGTCAGTCTTGCCAAAGCAGCGGAAAGGCATTACAAACTACTTTATAGTTCGGGGATGTTTCTTCGTCAACCACATTCCAACCCGCAGTCATCCTCTGCCAAATATGCTCCAGCTGAACGCACGCCTCCTCTTCTGACCAAACCACCGGACCTTCCGCTTCTGACAGCACCGCCACCAAGGTCAGCAGTGCAAAATCAGCGATCCTTCAAGCATCTTACTCCGGCCGAGATGGCGGATCGTCGTCAGAAAGGCCTATGTTTTAACTGTGATGAACAATTCACAAGAGGCCATAGATGCAAGCGCCTTTATTGGATTGAGATCTTGGATGAGGATGATGTGGCAGAAGACAAGATCGAGGATGACAAACCGCAGATCTCTCTACATGCTTTGACTGGTATATCCTCGGGCAACACTATGCAGTTGACAATCAGAGTTCGACACCACACTTTATGTGCCTTAGTTGATTCAGGGTCTACTCATAATTTCATTAGTCTGGAGGCAGCTCAACAATCTGATATTACCTTGCAAGACCGTACAGGTATCAATGTGGCAGTTGCCAACGGAGATAGGATACCATGCCCGGGATTCTGTCCATCTGTGTCGTTCACAATAGGGCAAGAAGAGTTTTCCATCAATTGCTATGCGTTACCTTTGCAGGGCTTTGACGTCATTCTGGGTGTTCAATGGCTCCGCACATTAGGACCAATCCTCTGGGATTTTTCCAATCTATCGATGTCCTTCTGGCATCAGGGACGACAAGTCAGTTTCCTGGGCTTACCACACAGATCACCCTCCAGACTGCTATCACTTACCGAGCCGACACAAACACTTTTACCAGTGCTATTATTAGACTTTCAGGACATATTTCAACAGCCTTCAGGGCTACCTCCACCACGGGCCTCTGACCACCACATTCATCTATTACCAGGGTCCAAACCAGTGGCAGTACGACCATATCGTTATCCCCATCATCACAAGGATGAAATCGAAAAACAATGTGAGGAAATGTTGTTGCAAGGCACTATACGCCCAAGTACTTCTCCCTTCAGCTCGCCCGTACTTTTGGTCAAAAAGGACAGTTCGTGGCGCCTTTGTGTGGACTATCGCGCGCTTAATGCCCAAACGGTGAAGGATAAATTTCCTATTCCCGTAGTTGATGAGCTATTGGATGAGTTGAAACACGCCAAGTACTTCACCAAATTGGATCTACGGTCTGGTTATCATCAAATTCGAATGCATCCGGAGGATATCCATATGACAGCCTTCCGTACGCATCATGGCCACTTTGAATATCTAGTAATGCCCTTCGGACTTTCTAATGCGCCGGCAACCTTTCAGGCTGTTATGAATGCCATTCTCCGACCCTTTCTTCGCAAATTCGTATTGGTTTTCTTTGATGACATTTTGATTTTCAGTCCATCATGGTCAGAACACTTATGCCATATACGCCAAGTCCTTACTCTTCTTCAGCACCATCAGTTTTTTCTCAAACAATCGAAGTGTTCTTTCGGCACCACATCGGTATCATACTTAGGCCATGTGGTTTCAGCAGATGGGGTTTCCATGGACCAATCCAAAGTACAAGACATTCAGCAGTGGCCGGTCCCTGTTTCCCCTCGCCACTTAAGGGGTTTTCTAGGACTTGCCGGGTATTACCGCAAGTTTATACGGCAATTTGGCTCCCTGGCAGCACCGTTAACCAAATTGCTTACTAAAGAAGGGTTCTACTGGTCCCAGGAAGCAAATGACGCCTTTACAGCCCTCAAGGATGCCCTATGTTAGCCCTCTTTTTTGGCTCTGCCAGACTTTTCAGTTGTCTTCATAGTAGAATGCGATGCATCCGGCAGTGGCATTGGGGCTGTTCTCCATCAAGGATCCAAACCAATTGCCTTCTTCAGCCGTGCAATTCCACATCACCACGCCAAACTAGCAGCTTATGAGCGGGAGCTCATTGGGTTGGTCAAAGCAGTGCGCCATTGGCGCCATTATCTTTGGGGTAAACCTTCATCATCCGCACAGACCACTACAGTCTGAAATTCCTGTTGGATCAGCGTTTAAACACGATTCCCCAACACCACTGGGTCAGCAAACTATTCGGCTTCGATTTCCAAATTGAGTTCAAACCGGGCAAAACCAACTTAGTTGCGGATGCCTTATCTCGCCGGGATGAGCATATGTCAGTATCAGCTTTGTCCATACCAAATTTTCAGCTGCTTGAATAGCTCAAAGAAGAAGTCCGTTCCCTCCCAGCATTCCAGACACTCCGAGCGCAATGGACAGACCAGGCCCTGCCTGCACATTGGTCATTCAGAGATGGTCTTTTCCTCTATCACGGCCGCATATTTGTACCTGAATCGTCGGTGTATGTATCACAGATCCTTGCTCTTTATCACTCCATTGGCCATGAAGGGATTCAGAAAACACTGCACCGAATCCGACAAGATTTCTATATTCCCCACCTTAAGAAGCGTACTCATGATCATATCACCTGTTGTGCAACATGTCAGCGCAACAAAGTGGACCACCTGCATCCAGCCGGTCTACTTCAGCCCCTGCCAATTCCTACGCAAGTATGGTCACATATCTCAATGGATTTCATCGAGGGGTTTCCGCGAGTACATGGGAAATCAGTCGTCCTGACAGTTGTGGACAGATTTTCTAAATATGCCCACTTTGTTCCCCTGGCTCACCCATATACGGCTCAGTCGGTGGCTTATGCTTTCTTTGAGGCCGTCATAAGACTTCATGGTTTTCCTGAGTCCATCGTCAGCGACAGGGATACAATCTTCACAAGCCACTTTTGGTCTGAACTGTTTCGGCTGGCGGGAGTCTCCCTCGATATGACATCCGCGTTTCATCCTCAAGCTGATGGCCAGAGCGAAGTGGTCAATCGTACCATTGAAATGTACCTTCGCTGCCTCAGTGGAGACCGTCCTCGTCAGTGGGTCAGATGGCTTCCATGGGCTGAGTTTTATTACAACACATCGTTTCATTCGGCCCTCCGTTGCACCCCCTTTCAGGTGGTATATGGACGACCTCCTCCAGTCCTCACTCCTTACCAAGCGGGCTCAGCTCAAGTGGCGGCGGTCGACGAGACCTTACGGGACCGTGATGAATTCTTGACTGAAATCCGGGACCGTTTATTGCTTTCCCAGCAAAGGATGAAGGATTTCTACGACAAACGTCATCGGGAAGTTGAATTCGAGGTGGGGCAATGGGTCTTACTTAAGCTCCACCATCGCCAGGCAGTGGGTATTACCACAAAGTTTTCCAAATTGTCACCAAAGTATTATGGCCCTTATCAAATCACGGCTCGAATTGGTTCAGTGGCTTATAAACTGCAACTTCCGCCGTCTGCCCGCCTCCACAATGTGTTCCATGTGGCCTTCTTAAAACAATTCCGGGGTACTCCACCTGCAACACCGCCAGCTCTTCCAGACATTCTTCATGGGCGGGTTGTAGCTACTCCGTCCTCCGTTGTGCGTTCCCGCTTGCATAAAGGCACGTGGGAAGTGCTGGTGCAGTGGTCCGATCAATCGGCTGCTGATGCTTCCTGGATTCCAGTCTCAGACTTCAAACGACAATATCCAGATTTCCAGCTCGAGGACGAGCTGTTTCCGCAGGAGGGGGGAAATGTTATGGACTCTTATTGGGGACGTCACTATGGCAGAAGGGCCAAAGGAGCAGACCAAGCCGCTGCACATTAGCAGCCAATTCGGCTTGGAGATCGAGTCAGAGTCCAATTAGGAAAGTTGGTTATAAGTTCCGGTATTGAGGAACAGAATAGGAGTCGGTCTCCTTATGAGACAAGGATTGTAAGGGTTTAAATATCCTCCTGCGTTTGAGCGGAGAGTTCAGTTAAGCAATAAAGTATCTCTTCCCCCAAACCCTAGCTCCAGATAGTAGGCGACAACCACGGCGGGTCAGGAGGACCTCCGCCGGGAAGCAGCCGAAGGCTATCATGCATCTCATCCCTATAACCTGAGACCCCGAAGCAAGGCTCACAACAAAACCATCTAATAAACTGAGTCTTATCTAAGTCTTCGTCAACTGCAGCTGCCAAGGGCAACAGTAACCGCGCTACAGTAATGCTGTGGGCTGCTGCGTTTGCAATGTGCAGATAGAAATTGAAATATGAATTTCATTGGCACAGAAAATATTTGCCTAAATTTGCTTGTTCTGTAATTTGCGGTCAAACCCTTCAATGTTACAAAACCATGGGCAATTTCATTGAATTTGTCATCTATAAATTAAAATGTGCAAGTTATTTTCACAAGATAATGAACTTAGCAATTGGCAGTAAATTCCATTGACACTATCCAACCATATCAAAACATTCTATGACAATTTGCACATGCAGCTCTAAGTAAATTGCAAACATATTCCCCCCCCCCCCCCTCCCCAACTCAAAAAGGAAACTGGGGATATTTGTAAATTTTCATGTCAGAACACTATTGGGATTTGGGAAGTGGCAGCCTGACAGCTTGCTACCATAAGAACAGTAAAAAGAGGATAATCGGTACAACAAGAAAAAACTAGTCACATTTTCAATAATGTGCACACCTACCTGCTCGAGTTTGTCTAGTTTGGTGAAGTGACGCCCATAAGATGTGTAGCGCGTGCCATGAAGAAACGGTGCAAGATAGATATTCAGCTTGTTCTGCAGATAATAGTTCGTGATATCATGTATATTGTGATTGTGTCCTTGCGATTTCAAAGAATAAATTGCAATCATGCTACTAGCATATATCATTATGCACAATCGAAGGATATTTTTCTAGTATCTGACGTTGTAGTCAGCTTATCTCAATGTTTTAGTAAAAAATAAGAATGAAACAAAAGAGTATGTTAGCATGTGGATGCCATCTATCTACTATTTATTTCTAAAATAAACAAATCGTAGTTGTCTGAAACAACCAGGAAGTGAGTTTCATCATTTTCATGTACCTTCCACTTCGCAAGTAGGACAAGATCACTAGGTGCACATACAGCTTTGGCATCTTCTATGGTTGCACCATTTTCTAACATATGCAGAGCAGTTTTAATAGCCTGCAAGGAAAACACGTAAGAATAAACCAATTCATGGCAGCACTTCTAAGAAAGTGCAGCAGGGTACCTCAACAGATCTTTCCACCTTTCCCAATGTAATTTTATCATTATTCTTCCAAACTGGAGTGTATGTAGATGAAACCACTAGCTTTTTCTGTACATCCTCAATAGATATATCTGATGACACTTTCTGTGCAAACTCGTGAATTCTGAATTGAACGATAGTCTCAGTGCTTCCAGGTTATGGTAAGAAAAAATACAGCAATATTGAAAAGTGCAACTTAAACAAAATACTGGACAACATAATGCAAAGGTAGTAGTGCCTGCACTCCTCAAAATATTTGATTTGATATGATAAGTGGCCCATGAACAATTAGAAACAAAGTAAATACGATGATTATATTATTTTTCTTTTACTTTTGTTATACACATCAGCACATGATGTGCAGTTCTATTATTCTATATTTGTTGAAGATAACAAGATACAGAAACTTTCCATTTTCTTAAAAAGCATTCTGCAACAAATCCAGATACTTTGAATTCAACCGTTTCACTCATTCACACTGGATGTTGATCTTCTCAGAAATGACACCTTTTTTCCCAACTGTTTCTGTATATTTTCAGGATGGTGTCCAGTGACTCTTAGCTTTTCTCAATGTCGTCCACTACCTTTATAACTGAACCTAAAAATCCCAAAGCATATTAAAGAAAAACTGTAAAAGAAATTTAGCACTACCTCCATTCCCAAATATAAGCCGTTGACTTTTCATGCCCTCCAACACACAATTTTGACCATTCATTCTTTTAGCAAAATTTATCACTAAATATTACAAACATACAATTTTCTGAAAGTATTTTTACATCAATTGTAGGAAAGTTGTTTTTATGTAGCAAGTGTATATGTTGTCAACTTCACTTCGTAATGGAGTACATCTAAAGACCATAAACAACTGAAAAACAGGAAAGCAGAAGTAAACCGAAGTATAGATTTACCTCCTCTCGGTGTTTATGTCAATCTCAGGGAATGAGCTAACGGGGATTGTTGACATAACTACTGGTTTTTCTCCAGACACAGGCCTATGGGAACAAGGTTTTGTACCTCCAGACAAAGGTACTTTCCTCCTTTTAGCTATAGAATTGCTTAAGGAAGAATAATTCATTGTACCAAAAGATCTTTTGACACTGGACAATGGGACAATGGGACGCTCACACTCCTCAAGAAGTCGTATCTTAGTTCTTGTTTTGTTCAGTCCATTTACATTTAAGTGTTTTCTGGTGACAGCAGGATCATCAGGAAATTTAATATGATCCCCTGGAGGAGTTCTAAGTTTTGGATCAATATCATGCTTCCTGGCCAAAGAAAAAGATCTAGTCAGAAATATGTAGGTGAACAATGAGCAGAACTAATTAACGGCAGGAAACAAAACTTACAGGCAATATATTAAGATGCGATTGTTGGGAAGAAGGCCGTCCCATGCCCTTTGGAAAAGACAAATGCCATTCTCGATGAAGTCATCAAAGGTGATTTTCCTATGGACAGGTATATACGTACTAGTATGATCTAATATAAAGTAATAAATAGCAACTGACGAAGAATGCTAACGACTATGGCAAAAATATGAACAATGGAAACAAGTCCTTAATACCTTGGCAAACATCTTCTGTGATATGACTTGGGACACCGCCGGCAGACAGCAAATTGCAGCTCCTTAACCTCCTTGTTTTCACCATACTTGCAAACATCACATCTATGGAGTGGGCAAGCAAATTTCGCCCCATTGGCTATCTTTACCGTATACTCAGTTGCCTTGGCTTCATTTTCAGGGAAGAGCAATTGTGCAACACATTTAGCGTGATAAAAGTGACCGCAACTTGCAGAAGCACATGGAAATACCTAAAAGAAAGAATAATTTTAGACCAAAAAACTTTAAAAATCATCTCTTAGAACATTGAGAAAGGAGCATAAGTCACTACACCAGACTTTATAATATTAGCACTGGGAAAGTAAGTGGCCAATTAGTCTGTTTAAATTTTTCTTAAGAACAATATTAGGTAAAAGGGATTAACCTCAGGAGGATCTGTTTTAGCTGAACCCAACCTTCGACAAGCAAAACATTGATATCTTTCATGCTCGCAATTCTTGCACAGAAAAACTTTCATTGCCTGTAGATGTGTAAAAGTTCATCAAAAGATGCCAGGAATAGGAAGAACAGTAAAAATAGTTTCATTCACGAGTGGAGTGGGAGGGTCAGTATAGATACATCAAACTGAACGCTGGTGTAGCCCAAGGTTTGACAATCTTCACCAGCATCCTTTGTCGCATGAAACGACCGCAGACACTTGCCTTCACAGCTGCAAGCGGTTTAGCAGAAGCGCACCTCACAAATGAGAAACCACGGAAGAATATATAAAAAAGAAGATAATTTTACATGAAAACACTAATGATAATAGTAGAGGTTCTATGATTGAATGGAGAGTACAGAAGTTACATCACACATAAATGTAATGTGTGTGTTAAAAAATAAAAGATAATTACAGATTTAGTGGGACCATATACACATAAGAAATACATTTGAAGTAACAAAAAATACAAATGGGTTGCAACAAAGAACTTCCAGGAAATCATGGTTCAGCCAACAGAAGTGTACGAAAAAAAAGGTGCATAATAGACATTCTAGAAGGGGGTAAGTATAACAAATTACTCCAGGTGAGCACAAAGTGGAATAAACCACCTAATTCTCGTGCACATAAGTACATAACCAAGCATGTTTAAAGTACCACCATTCTTCTTGGGCTTCCATGTGCAGGAACTTCAAAGCAAGGTTGCCAATGAAGTGGCCAAACCCATGACACAAAAAAGCAGGCAACTTATAGGCCAAGGTGTGTTCTATCCTGGCAGGAAATGCTTAATGACCGACTTACATGTTGGGAGGAAGGTTCGGGTTTTCCTGAATGCAGGAACTAAAACTGATGCTTTATTTACACTTTGTTCAGAGCAGATAAAAGAGTAAACAAATGGACACCTTGCAATTTCCCCACCGTTATCGCATAAAGCACAAATCAAATCAATATTGGCAGAACTATCTATATCAGCATTCTCAGCCATATCCTTGTAGTCAACGATTGCAAAATTCTTGTTTCACTTTTATGCCTTCATAAAACCTGTTTAAGCATGAAAACAATATTTGTTTAGCACCATTATTGAACCTTACAAGTGGTTTTTTGGCAGAAATATATTCTACTTATTTCACACAAATGGTTCCAGATGAAACAGTATAATGTTGTAAACTAGAAAAAGATGCTTTGCTCCTCTTCAGATAAAAAAAATCACTACAAAAATAATCTATTTATTCTATATTGTTGTTTACCATTTGGCAGGTTTTTTGCTGGCAGCAACTCCAAAAACGAAGAGCATAACATTCAAAGAAACGTTAATAATGCATATTCTACTAGTGGTGGTATGGGTGCCTGTTAAACCTAACAAATTAACAACCATAATACGAAAATCACCATTGTCTGGCAAAAATAAGTGGTACAGAGAGCTCCAACCACAACAAAATACGTGACTTTAGCTGCTCGCAGAATACAACAAACCTCCGCTTAGTAGCTAAGAGTAGTACTAAGATAAGTGACCTCCTGAGAAGTCCTCGTGTTGCATCCTATTTCTAGACAAGGGTTAGATTCTTTTTTGCTTTGGTTTTAGCTTATCACTTCCTACTACAATAACTAGCTTTTAAACCATACGTCTTTTCAAGGCAGGGTCTATAAGTAGATTGTAGTAGGCATTATACCGAGTTTAGTTATATTTATACCAGCCAAAATCACATGCAATTATTTCCCTCTACGTACTATCTCTCGCGAACAGCTATAATTCAAAAACCATAACCCAAAGCCAAAGTCACAATCACAAAAACCCACCTAAGAACTTATAGACATTTTTTTATTCGTGAGACAAATCTCCTTGCATATGTAGAGCGGTACGGGATAAAAAGAAAAACCCTACCCAGATCATTTCAAAACGAACAAATAGATCAAGACTCCACCCTTGTAGGCATCCCCTGTGTTGTGCCCTTTTCAAGCAGGCAGAAGAGTCAAAAGGAAAGAAAGTTGGGTAGAAAACTTATTTACTCATGTTAGGCGAGTAAAAAGAAGAAGATACAACACAAAGGAAGGACAATGAATATTTGGTTTGCATGATTACGTTCTTCTTAAAGTTGCAGAAGAACAGAGAAAATGAAATCATTTAACTCATGTCTTAATGACAAACTTGCCATACAAATTTTACGAAAACTTATGATTTGTGAGCCCCGGCTAATATACTTTTGGTCTTTCCTTTTCCCCTTCCTTGCTTTCCCATGTGTCCCTCTACTTGCTATCTATCATAAACAAAACATGGCATAACATTACAAAAGCGCTCTTCAGACTCACTGTATGGCAAAATTGAAAAGGCAAATGCACGAACCAAAACCCACACCCCAAAATTGAGGAAAACTACCGAAACCGCGAAATTTGTTTGAGACAAAGAACGCTTATAAATGAAAAGATATAGGCATGTTTAGTTGAAAGCCAAAGATGTCACAATTTGCCACAAGTCCTTCAGGCAAGTTTGACCAACTTAGGCCCTGTTTGGAACCGATTATAATCGGATTCCTGGGCGCCCCACCACAAGAATCAGGAAAATCCCACCGAACGCCTCGCGGTGGCCATGATTCTCGCGACCGCCCGTGAGGGGAAAAATCGGAAAATGAACTACACCGCCGATTCCTCGTATCGCGGCCACGGAGCCGCGGATAGGATACCGCACCGCGCGGTCGCAGATCGCGGTTCCAAACAGGGCCTTAGGCTTGTGTGCGGTTCCTAGCCACAAGTTACATGCAAAACTTTTTTCAGCTGGGTCCAACACGTCGTAGACACAATAAAGTTACGGCAAGATGTGGTAAGATTCTCTTAGACAAGCTAAGTTGTGGCTCCAATTTTATTGGCCACAACTTTGACAAGTTAGACACAAAAATTTTGGCAAACGGCCATGAACCAAACATGCCCGTAATTACTTGCGCTCAAATTCGCACCAGCTTCCTTGACGAAATTGACAATAAAACACATGCATCAAGGAAAAATAGGGAGAAAGGCACACAAAATCATGCAAGCATGACCACATCTGCGCACGGAGAGTGGATAGCCACTTGGAAAGTTACAACCTCCTGATTTCCCCCAGTTTCTTATCGAAACTTACATGCAGCCTCAGTTTGTTACGGAGTACTAGTAGTGCATGGGTGTTACTCCTACTACGCACGACCACCAAACTCCTGAGCATTACGAGAGAAGTTTTTGAAAGAAAAAAGAACCCACTACACCGAAAAAATAGCAACCGCTACTGTTTGAGACAACGTGGGAGGGAACGAGAGTGAGGGAGTCACTGGCAAGGCGAGGATCGGTGGTCAGGTGCGGGGGATGCAGTAGAACTCGATCGGGTAAACGCACCACCGGGAAGCCGCCACCCGCCCCCGTTGCTGAATGTCCGGAAGCGGAGGCGGAGGTGGAGGCGGCAGGAAAGTCGAAGTCAGCGAAAAAATCCAAGCACGCGGCGAACGGCGATGGTGAGTACCAGCGTCGCGGAGGCTTCCTCGCGATTCCGTGACCTCGCCGCTGAACTCCCGAATAAAGCAAACCTCGCATATTTGAGCAAAACTATCGCATTAAACCAGAAAGACACAGCGATTAAGCTCCGTAGCACGCGTATCATACCAAGCAATCGGATACAAACACACGCAAAAAAATTCTAAACCTTAATCACGAACATACACGATCATAGACAATGCCTCTAACGAACCAAATCAAAATACTACACAACGGAACCCAAAAAAATGCCACCAAAAGCACGCCCAAAAAACCCAAAACAACCTCGAAAATGCACCAAAAATGCTGTAAAACGCAAGCATTCCCCACACTAATTTCTCCCCGGAACCGGAAGCGCCTCAACCAGACGGGTAGAACCCCAAAATTTGCAACACACCGATCGCGTCTGGTTCAACGAGCACGCGTACCTCACGGAGTCGCGCGATCGGAGCAGCCGGACGGCTAGCTTCGCAGCCCAAAACCACCCTAGGGTTTTGATCACCGAGAGCAAAATCCCCTCCTCCCGCACAAAACCCGCACGAACAAAACACAGGAGCTTATTCTCTATTTTTTTCTTAGATGAAAAAATGCACACGCGCTTTGAACAGGAGGGAAGTGGGAGTGAAGTAGTGAACCACGGAGCGGCCAGGGTACTCACGTCCAGTTTATGCTCACCTCTCTCCCACCACCAACACATGATCGTCAAGCCGCTCTCCTTAACAGGTCACTGAACTTTGGGACCCATCTTACGTGGGCCCATTATACGTGAGAGGAGTCAGAAACAGAATGGTGCCATGCGGAAGCGAGTGTTATAGGGGGCCCACTTGTCAGCCAGGTTGGAGTGGATGCATGGCTGCGCTCTCGCGAGGAACGGATGCACGCGATCTAGGCCGTAGACTAGCTCAGCCTTTAGGGGCTAGAGTTACTATGGGCCATCGGATCATGATAACTTTTGACGTGATTGGTACTTGGGGAAGGGTCTGGCACATGCTGTGGGTTCCCCGGTTTGCACCAGGGTCCGTGCGGGTGAAAGCAATGGACGGTGAGGATTCGATCCGACGGTACAGATGGGAGACGCAGAACGACTGCCTCGCATACTGTGCCCCTCCTACATGGAAGGGAGGCTTTTACTGCTGCCTTTTGATCGCGCACGGCTCCTGCTTTGGAGAAAGGGACAAAATATTTCTTGGCCCATGCAACGGCCAAATAGGAAAAAAAATTCCGGGGCGTCTTGACCCGTCCCTTTGAGGCTCTCCACCAAACCACGCCACGTAGTATTAGTACAGATCTAAAAGTATTTTTCCTTACCCACCTCGAGTCCTATGCTTGAGCTCAAGAGCTCGTTTCCGCTACCATTGTCACCGACTCACCGGTGGTGGATGCGAACACAAGATCAATGGTGATGGACACGCTACCAACGTCTTCTTGGTCGTCCCAACCTCAAAGCTATCTCGAGCCTCTTTGTAGCAAAAAAAGCAAATCTCTCTATCCTGACACCAGCGTTATTAGATCCCATCCTTACCGATGGATCTCACCATCCCAACCTTAGCACCGTCGAATCCCACCTACCCCAGCATCCTTGTCAGGAGATCTCGCCACCCAACCCCGACAATGTCGGATCCCACCGTCCTTGACGTCCTCGTCAACAAATCTGGCGACCCTAAACTATGCGCTGCCAGATCCACCATTGTACTCTCCATGTCAGGTGTGCTCCTCTCCCTGCCATTAGGTATGCTCCTCTCCCTTCTCTCTGGTTGTTATGCCACCACGTGTATGTTCCCTCCTCTCTGGCCATCCACACCATCGCCCTCTCTGCCGGTGAGGACAAGGTGTCCTCCTCACTAGCATCGTGTACACCAACTTGCTTGTCATTCCCAACGTTGTCGTCGTTATCAGGCACCACATCGGTGCACTCCTCGCCACCTCTATCCTCTTTGTTGTTGTCGTCGTCCTCTTTGGTAATGGTTCGTTGTCCTCTTTGGTAGTGGTTTGTCATCGTCGTCGATGGTGGATGTGGCGCCGATGGTGGGCCTAGGGTTCCATTTCAACTTGCCATTGCCGTCATTGCTACCCTTGCCTCATCTACCGGTGACGAGCTTTTGAGCACTTGGGCGTAAGGCAAGGAGGGAGATGGGGAATGGGGTGGGCAGAGGAAAAATGCTTTTAGATTCGTGGTAATGCCATGTGGCATGATTTGAAGTAAGGCCTCAAAAGGAGGGGCTAGGGGCCTCCCCGAAGAACTTTTTCCAAATCACACGGACACACGACTCTTGGTCACGCACTATTCATCAGTTTGTTACGCGAGTAAGTGCGTTTCTAATATATGTATTATGAATCAACTTAGGTTTAATATAGAGAAAATCCACTCCACGCAATTGAATAAGTCATGCTTCCACTATTTGCTATCGAACAAGACCATATTTTCTTCATGCCACCAGGTTTCTTTTTTCTTACCTCTGTGACGAAGTTGTCCATCACCTATCATTTACCTCATATGTCACCTGCTATTAGATAGTTGTATTTCTTCATAAATGCCTGAAATGCCCCTCGTTTATAAAAAACAACCAAGAAAAAGCTACAACAAAAGCAGAGCCGCTGCTTTAGCTTCCCTCCTCTCCAATGCCTCTTCCGTACCCGTGTGCCCAGCTCCCCCATCCGCCCGTCGTAATGGCCATCATCGTCAGGGGCAGAGCCAGTAATCAGGCAAGGGTGGGCAACCTCCCGAGGTAAACCATGCCATCGATACCCCCTCCATGGCTCCATCTCGACATGGTCTCGTTGACCATGGCCACGCGACCGCGCGGCTTGATGGCCAGAACACGCGCAGCCTACCTTAGGCGCTCAGCTCAAACGGCTCAGTGAGTTTTGGCATTTTGGACCGGCCGCCGGCATTAGGCCCAAGTACTCACTCCCAACATGCCAACACCAGGTCACCAACAGCCAGCACAGCAGTATCAACCAGTAACCACTCGTCTCAACCCTAGCCTCCCTCCAGACCAAGCATGCAGGCAGCAGGTGATGCGTGCAGTGGGAGCGCGCGGCGCAGGTGAGCAGCAAGCACGCGAGGCGGCGGATGACGGGCTCTTGCGTCACAGGCGAGCCACGATGGCGAGCGCGTGCACAGATTCATGATGTGAATCCATGTGCTTTCTATGCTCATTGCTTTACCCATCAATTGCAATTGGTAGCTGTTGTTGTCACAAGTTGTTCCTTGTCTATTAGGAATATGAGAGGGAAGCATCAAGACACTGTCTTGGCAAGACCTGGAGATACTAGATAGGGCTCTCATTACACAACCATATTCCATGTTGAGTCAATGTAGGATGCAGTGGTAGAGGTGTTGAAATTTGTGCATGAAGATGGACGTTAGCCAGATCCAGCAGTAGGTTTGTTACAACTAATGGAGAGTTTTAAATTTGTGTTCATTTTAAAGATAATGTTGAAAGTATTTCGCATTACAAATGAGTTATCTCTCATCTTGCAAAGGAATGATCAAAATATTGTTTAGGTTATATCATTGCTTGCTGATGTGAAAACATGTTTGATTGGTTTAAGGAACCATAGTTGGGAGCAATTATTTGAAGAGGTTAAAGCATTTTGTGATGCAAACAAGATTTCAATACCAAATATAGATGAAGCGACGCCAATATGGGGCCGATCAAGGCTAGATAGGATCACGGTCACACAAGATCATCATTATCGTGTTGATATTTTATTTGTTGTTGTTGATGATATCAACATTGAGATGAATCATCATTTCAATGAGATATCTTCAGAGCTACTTGTATCTTTTTCTTGTCTTGATCCAAGAAACGCTGTCTCAAAGTTTGATGTGGATAAGATTCCTCAACTTACGGATATCTATGATAAAGATTTCTCCATTCCTGACCATACAACTATAAGTGATCAACTCGAAACCTTTATTCTACATGTGCAAAGAATTGATGATTTTGTTGTTTGCCATGATCTTGGAAGTTTAGCCGTGAAGATGGTTGAAACTGAAAGACATACTATGTTTCCATTGGTTTACCATCTTATTAAATTAGCATTGCTCCTACCTGTGGCAACAGCATCAGTTGAAAGAGTATTCTCAGCCATAAATATTATTAAGACTTACATAATGGGTTATTTAATGAGTGGTTGAATAATTCGATGATATGCTACATTGAGTAAGACATATTTAGAGGGCTTGAACGTGATAGAATTAAGAAGCGATTTCAAGATATGAAATCTAGAAGAATGAAATTGCCTCGGGCTCCTAGTCGTAATTAGTGCTTTACCGGTATGTCTTTTGGTTTGTTCATATTCGATATTTTTTGCGAATTATGATAAATTAATATTAACACTTACTAATTGATATACTTTTAATAAGTTATTACTTTGTCTTTTCTTTGAACTAGAATTTTCAATTATTTGGTATTTTGGCGAGAAATTATGTTAACTTCATTAGGTGGTTCTTTTGGGCTGTGGCTTATAGCTCAAAATTTTGAATTCTGGCTATTCATGAGAGATAGTACGCAGAGAAAAATAGCCGCATGTGATTTTGACCGGTACAACTGAACTTAATACACTTTTTACTACAATCTTCCTATTGACCTCGTCTTAAAAAACGTACTGTTTGAAAGCTGGTTATTGTAGCATAAATCATAAATTACAAGTCATAAGTGGAAAAGAACTCATCCATTAGTGAGGTACCATTTTCTACATTATATATTTATATTTATAACTTTATTGATGAATCGTGTGAATTAGCAATATAAATTATGTATGTTTTATTTTGCTACTGGTTTTTGATCTGTTTCGTTCCGCGTCTCTGTCCAACCTAAACTTTTGGCCTGAATCCGCCACTAGTCTCCATGATGCTGATGGCGGTGTTGGTCATCACCTCACTTGCCTGCCCGCCGCCGCCAAGCGAGCGATCGGCGCTGCTGGCGTCATCGCACGAGCGCTGCCTCTGGTGGAACTCCTCCATGCCTGCCTGCGGCTGTGTCGGGGTGACGTGCGACGCCGCCAACTCCACCGGTATGGAGGTATACAGAACTTGCTGCTGGTAATTTGCAGGTACACCAAAAGGAAGGTAATTAGGGGGACATTGAGGGTGAGGGTGTGTTTGGTTGAGCTGTGGCTTTTGAAAAAGTTGCTGTGAGCTGTGGGCTGTGGAAAAGCTGCTGTAGGTTGTGGGCTGTGGAAAAGCTGTAAGCTGTTTGGTTCAAACAAGTATAAAACTTACCTCCTATCTCTATTTTCCTTGAAACAACTGTGAAACAGCTCTCTATTTTCACCATTTCAAAAAGCAGAAAGCCAAAAGCAGGGTCCAAGGTGCTTTCAAAACTATACTACCCAAAAGAAGCTGCTTCTGAAAAAGCAATTTCTGGTTTCCACCCCTTTGGTTAGCTTTTGGCTTTTTGGAAGCAAAAGCAGCTTCCAAAAGCTCAACCAAAGGCACCCTGAAATTGTTGGGCATATTGGGAGGATGGAAAGGGAAAATGCTGTGGCAAATTTGGAGTGTATTGGCTGCTATTTTGTGGATCTTAGCTTGAGAAGCTTGAAGAGTTGAGCAATTTCGTAAAATTTGAAGCTGATGTATTGTATATGTTTGTTTGATTGAATGAAGTGCTTGTGTTTATGAACTAGAACTGGGTTCATATAGACCTGGTATGGCAACAGACGCTGGTAAGGCAACGGCTAAGAAAGAAGAGTTAATGCAAACTGCTAATTAACTCTCTATTCAGTTCTATCCAGATGCAAAGTTTGCATCGGCTCCCTACGCTTTTGCTTTGAATCGACAGGTTGCAATATATTCCCGTTCTTTCTAGCTTGGTTTATGATTTCTCTCAAACAAACAAACGAGATTTTTTTTACCGTCGTTTAGAAGCGATTTATCATGATAGCCTTTCAAAGCGATTTTATTGATATTTATTTTATTTGTATAAATACTTACCTTATGGAAAAAATAACAAGCCGCCTATTGAACCGGCTAAGCTCGCACATTTCAGATGGCCTAATAAGTATATTCTATGTGGCTAAATCTTCTAACCGTTTGAAACGTGAGAACTTGGCATGAATTCTAGAGCAGTTTGTGCTAATTTTTCTGTGAGGCTCCTGCGTTTCAAACGGGATTTTGAACTTGCAGTTGCAGCTTGTAATTGATCCTCTCCAATCTAGGCGGGATCCATCGCGTATAGTTGGTGACGATATGATCGCCCGGCCCGTTGGCCCAACTGGAAAACTCGTGGTTAAGCTGACACTGTGTGCCAGCCCACAACACTAAACGGTCCCTAAGTTGCTCACCTTACTTCCGGCCCGGCCCATGCTCTGATTTAATCTGTTGCAACTGCCCGGGCCTTAACCTCGCCGGCATCGTCTTCTGGCACCGACCTCGCCGTCCGCAACGTCAGGCCTCGCCGGCCACCGCCGATTCCATCCATGCACCGGCGTCCGAGCCGAAGACCACAATAACTGATACCCAATTGCACAGGTTAGCCGTTAGCTCATTGCCGCATGTCATCTCGTCTCATTTGCAAATTGCAATCCTAATTTTCACTTATATCTCTCACCATCTCCTCTACTAGCAGCCTCGGTAAAGCCGCAATTTGCTGGCATTTTTTACAGGCAACCAGATGCGTTCAATTAAGACCGGCTACTGCGTCAGAATTCATAACACTATAACAGAGAGAAAATGTCCATGGTGGTAAGTGAACTGGCAACTGCTAACCAACTTGATGCAAAATTGACTTCTTGTCTTCTTGGATGTAGTTTCTTTTTTTCCCCCATTTTCTTCAGTCTTGGATGTAGTTCTGTTGATGACTTGTTTATACGATGCCTACTCCGGTAGGAAACCAGACAGCAGGAGAGAAGCACATGTTTAAAAGCTTGGATCATTATTGAGAGGGCAAGTGGAGTTTTAGATAGTAGCAATCATCAACTAATCTTAAGATATCACACACACATTTCACATTCACGCATCCTGCAGACACAAACTGCATGTGGAGGACAGCGAGCTAAGCTCAGTCACATTCGTGTGGAAATTTCTGCTGTTTCCATGCATTTGCCGAAGGCAAGACATAAGCCCATGTTCAGAGTAAAAGTATTGTGTCTTAATTTGCAGATTTTTTTCAGCTCATCACAGCATAACTGCTTCAGTGCACAAGCCATCCACTTGCACAGTTGCACTGCATGCATACTGTTTCAGGCAACAAGGGTTCCTCAGGAACTGAGAAGAGAAGGCCAACCACGCTGCTAATCTCGCATTGTCATGTAAAGCAAAACATTAGACAGACAACTCAGTGGTAAGGACAACTTTCTTTACCAAAGAATTGCATGCCAACTGCAACAAGCAATCCATTTTATTTTTTTGAGTAGCCAATTAGTAACATGCTGTTAACCAATAGTTCACCTCGCACTTCATTTTCTTCTTCAAACATCGTAGGCAAGCATGACAAATACAAGCCATTAGCTCTAGAGATCACGAGTATCACTGACCAGTATGAAACACTTTCTGCATACATGCATCAAATCAAGTATCAACAACCAGTAACCATAGAAGCATATATGATGCAAATACTCCACAACTCAATCCTAACACAATGCCTACTATGTCCAAAGAATGAATCCAGCGACAATCCATATAAAAAGTAAGCAGGGAGAGCATCCATGAACCCGGTGCCTCAACATGTCAGGAGCCTCTCACCACAGGAGCACCAAGCCACCTGAGACGGCAAGCGCCAAGTAACTGACAACACCAACACCGACGTGATACGATGAACTCTTCGTCTCTGACTTCGCCTTTGCGCTTGTCGATTTCCCTGACAGCGGGCTGGGAGCGACATCGGAAGCCTTGGCATCTGGGGCAGGCGCAGGAGCTGGGGCGAGCGGGGGGTCGCTCTTGAAGATCTGCATTGGCAGGAGCACCTTGTCAACCTCATACACCGCAACCGGGCGGGTGGAGTACACACTGCTGCTGATCTTCGGGTTGGACCACATCGACTTCACGCGGATGCTGCCCATGTTGTCGGTGAGGTTGAGCGTGTACTGTGAGCCCGCGAAGGTGGTCACCGGGTTGAGGCTGCTCAGCTTGTTAAACTCGGCCAGGGAGTAGTACTTGGGGAACGCGTGGTACAGGAGTAGGGTCTTGAGCTGGTCCTGGGTGAGGTTGGCAAATGTGGTCTTCCTGAGCGCGGCGAACGCCGAGTCCTTGGGAACGAAGATGGTGATGCCCTCCTTGGTGTTGTTCGCCTGGTTCTGGAAGGTCTCAATGACATTGGTCTTCTGCAGGCAGTCCAGGAAGGTGTGGAACGGGCCGGCCACGCTGAGGAGATCGGCGAGGTCCACATGGTGCGGCGCGGGAGTGGGCGCCGGGGACGGCGGAAGGATTGCGGCCGCCGGAGCAGGAGGGCTCTTGGTCTTCTGAGCAAATGCAGGAGATGAGAGCGCAATGGCTAGTATGGCCGCGGTAAAAATGCCTGCTTTGAACTCCATCATGCAGTGTATCTGCCTGCCTTCTCTTCTTCTCTGATCCAAACAAAATTGGGGGATAAAATTCCCTGAGGTCACGCAAGAACAGTGAAACCTTAAAAACAGAATATGTCGTGCAATTTTTGTAAATCTGAATTACCAAAGTATTACTGAGTCTGCGAATTCTACACTGACTAGTAAGTAGTAACACGGTAATTAGTAATTACTTGAGTTCTTAGTCAACAACAAGAGATCTAAATCGAGGTCCCTGGTCTGAAAATGCCGCAAATGTAAATTCTTGCTCTTCAGATTTCTACAATTGCCGGTAATTTTGAAACATTGACGATGTTGCGCAGTAGGAACTACTATTAAGAGATCAAGAAATAGGTTGTTTCTTCATCTGAAAGGCCATATTGGTGTTCAGATCTTTCTGGTAAGGATATCAGATCAGTAGGAGTGAACACAACTTCAAAACTAATTAATGTGCCTTTCCCTATCACCAAGAAAGACAAATGTTGAAAAAAGAACATTTCAGGCCTGATCTAGTCGAATTGACCGACATTATAGAACTGTAAGGTGCCACCTACCAAATCAAGACAGGACACTAAACTAATACATGAACAAAACGGTACTACATTTTGCAGATCTCAACATCATGAAAGAATCCAAAGCTAAAAAAAAGCCAAGAACCAAGGCAACCACCAAATTAAGCATTCCAGAGCCTGGGCCAAAATTACACAGCATTTGCTTCAAGGAAAAGAAACACAGAACACTAAGGAGATACTGTGCTCAAAAGACACACAAAGATCTGTTCTTCCTCGGGCCAAGAACTGTGAGAACAGATCCAAATACAGCACCGAACGGCGCATTAAACAATAAATGCCTCCAATCTAACGCAAGAACCTCAAATTGCAACACACGGAGGCCACTAAAAAGAAGAATAATGATCAATTTTGAGCAGTGCAGCATGACATTGGGTTGAAAGACAGGTTGAGGAGACTGACCTGAGCAGAGCAGGGAAGTAGTGAAGGCAGGAAGAAAGGAACAGGCTTAGGGTGGGAGAGGAATGGTGGGTGTGGGGAAGGGAGTTAAGAGGGTTTGGCTATATGAGATGGTGTGTGGGGGGTGGAGATAATGAGATCATGGGAGCAGCTGTCGTTGAGAGAGAGAGAGAGAGATGGCTGCCATCTCACAGCCTCAGCTGAAGAGAAAGAGATGGACATACAGAGCACAGTAAAAGCTTAGCCAGATAGGAGCTGCCCCTGTCTGTCCTGGCTCGTTTTCTGGAGCAAATCGCATCGCTTGTGATTAGCGGTACGATTAGTATCCATAAACTACAATACGACATTTTGTAGTACTCTACTGTTGCAATGCCTACAAGTAAGGATGTTTCTGGCTTTCTCATCAAGTTGGTTGTTTCAAAGTTTCTTTTTTCTATTTGTTATTTTTAGGTCTCACTCCAAACGTTTGCTGTTTCTATCTTCTTGTTTCTGAAATACGTCGGCTTTTTAATTTAGCTTTTTTCCTCTTTTGAGGGATGTTTTTGCTTTTTGCTTTATTCCTTTATATTGTCTGTGGTGATATAACCTTTTATTTTTTATTTTTAAAAATTTAATTATTCAGAAAAAACTAACAGCTGTTACAGTACATTTTTAACTGCTACAGTACTTTTCAACCATATGTCTGAAACCAGAAGCTGCATACCTTAAGTTGTTAATTGTCCGTCCTCAAAAAAAGTTGCTAATCGCCTATCTGTATTTCACATTGTGTTGGTCTTTTTATGACCTTTTTCAAAAATATCAGAGGATAATTCCTTTGCAGAACTACTCATGTTATCATCCTTGCTTTAGTGTAAATCACAAAAGCAAAAGAATTGAAATGTAGTGATCCAAAAAAAAGGATGAGCTTGTATGCTTTCTCAGCTATGAAAAGATGAGCAATGCAACTAACCGCCAGTGAGTTCATGTGCTGTGTAACGACAAAGCATTAATGTTCCCTTTTGGTCTGTTCTGTGGAATACGATTCCTCCAATTATCACAGTTTCACTCTAACCAAAAGTACTAACTCATTTTATTTTAGGAGAGTTAGAAGATTTCAATGAAACAATATAACAAACACACCATCTGAAACTCCCCGGCGCAGACTATACAGCATAATAATAAAAAATGTATAGAAGAAGCTTGTGCTGCTGTCTCCATTGTTTGGTCTGAAGAATTTAGTTAGTTAGATGTGTAGTTCTGAACAGAAGCTTCAGTTTTCTGAAGGCTGCACATGTTAAGCACAGCCATGAGCAACAGCTTTTGCAGTGTCATATACTAAATCATGCAAGCAAAATGCAAGATTCACATGCGTTCCTTTCTTTTCGTTTTCCTTTTTTGCAATCCACATGGCAGCGCATGTCGGTCTGAATACGACATTCTGATTTCTGAATTACAACTTCCAATAATTGTACAAGCACAAACCTAAGCCGGATTAAGGTGTAAATCGGATGTGATTACGTGAGTCCGTAGATAGCCAAGGGGATGATGCAGAATTGCAGATGGCTATGTAGACGGCAGTGTCGGCGGTGAGACGACCATTTGACTGGTTGTGATTACGTGCGCTCGCAGCTCGTATCCGGTGTGGTTAAGCACCTTCCCTAGAACACAATGCAGAATCAATTAGCTGTTCCGGCGGTAGGCACGGAAGGCTTAATCATGAAAGAAGAATAGCATGCAGTTCTGGAGCTGTCATGCTCAACTGGGCTCCCAAGCTAAATCATGGGCATGGATGGGGTATCTAGTACTACTAATTAGTAGTACTACTTCTCATCCAATCCAGTCAAATGTACTACTAGCACAGTCAGAAAGTTCACATTTTGCAGAGCAGATCAACCCATCTGTTACTGCAAATTCATGCTCTATCCAAGTGAATACAAGTCCAGTGTGTCAAGATCAAGCACAAGCTTTTCCTGACAGCATCATCCTGGGTGTCATTTCACATGATCACGGGGTTCTTGTTTCCTTTAGTCTGAAGAAAACAAAATGCTAGTTCTATCTGCGTTATTCCTACGCTCTAAGATTGCCATTAACAACGCAGAAGAGCTATCACTTTTTTATAACTTCCCCCGAAATCTTGAACAAAATTATTGTTTCAGGTTGCTGGACCACTGCAAGAGCAGAAAACCTTGGTTCTCAGGGCACTAGATTTGTGGCTCTTTTGCTTTTGACCAACCACAAGGTTTAAGCAAGGGTTTACTTGATCTGCAAAATGCACGCTCTTTTGTGTGTCTTTATGTTTTGCTTTTAGTCGGTGCTACGAAAAAGATCAGTTCCCCTATCAAAATCACAAAGTCCATAATCCATTTGCTCTCATCATATACTCCATAGTCCATACATTAAAAAGTTTGAATCACGAGTATTGAGTGTCTTTTAGCTCTCGATTTTTGGAGCATGGAGATTGGGATCACATTTTTAATTTAAGTGATCCCATTGCATTTGATTTAAGAGGATCCCACGGTTCGGTAAGCACACGCCAAAAGAAATCACTAGAGAGATTGAACATTCGTAGCCTAAGTTGCTGTACCACTGTAGTTTGCATGCATGTGACGACTGGTGAGCGCATGAAAGTATACACGCATAAGAGGATCCCTTAGGGCATGTACAATGGAGAGACAGGAGTCCGTCTATAAGATGCTGAAATATGATATAGAGACAGTGAAAAGACGGTTCATACAATGGAGTATTTATTTTAGTGTCTTTAAGTAATTTAATATTTTGCATGTGGTTAAGATGAACTTGGAGTCTCCAACTCATACAACGTCTTCTTTGTCTGTCTTTAAGCCTCGACTTCAGCGTAGAGACGAGCTGCTCACCGTCTCTTCGTGAAGAGACGCGGAGGCCGTCTCTTGACCATGCAAGGGGTATTTTGTAAAAAGTATTGAGATGGAGACGGCTTGAAAAGACCCATTGTACATGCCCTAATGGCCCAATTATTGGCGAGCTAATGACACGAGCTAGACAACCAAATCAAAAGCCTGAAAACGAGAGGTTTGACATGAAAAACGGGACGGAGCTGACGAGAAAAGGTGCTGCACAGGCTCTGCAGACGGAACGTCCACATCTCGATGATCTCGAGATTCAAGAAGTGCAACTCGTGGAAGGAAGAACAAAGCAAGATTGTTGTCTCCCTTCCAAGACATGCCATGCGTTCTTCATCGCCGCGTCGTTGTTGTCAAGAGGGGAGATTCGAGACGCCATCGCCATGGACCGTGAGCACCGACAATGCATAGACAGACGTAACTGGCGCTGACACACGGAGTTAGAAGAAGAATCGTATTCGCCCAATCGGATGCTGGATTGGATTGCGGTCCAGTTACGGTGTTTGCAGTGGTGCTGCAGCTATGGCGATGTTGAGCAAGCAAAGACTGTCATGCGCTGGTGTGTGACATTAAACGTGCCTTGCGGTAATCAAAGGCGTTCAAATCTTCCTTCTCATCTTGGCTACTGCGAATGTTAATGGGCTGGGTTCTTTAGCAGTGGCTTTTGGTTTATGCCTATAGTAACTAGCTTTTATACGGTACATATTTTTAAACCAAAGTCTACAGATAGATTGTAGTATAAACTGTACCGAGTTCAGCTATATCGGCTGAAATCGCACATGACTATTTCTCTCTATGTACTATCTCTTATGAACAATTTAAAATATAAAATTTTTAATTATAAACTATAAATCACAGATTAAAATAATCCACCTAGTACCAAGCAGTGGGACTGAGGCTTGCAGTTAGCCGCCGATTCGCCTTTCCAGTGGATTGCACTGCTGCATGTGCGAGTGACTCGTGTGGAGACAAGCTGGGATGGTTTTGGGAAGGTACGGACAAAGTTACAGCCGAAATCGGTGGCCCATGCCCGTATCGCCTCGTAGACGGAACAAATTTGTTGGGCCTGGAAGTTGTTTTTCTGGGCCACAGGTATGGCTCGGCGGCAGCAGGCTCGTCTGTTTCATAGCTAGGAATCCGTCACGCAATTTGTTACTGCTTGCCTTTTCGAGGCATTTTCTTATTTGCTATTGAAAGTCCGCGTCATTCTTTATATGTCATATGTTGTGTTATTGACATGTAAGTCCGAATCTTATATTTCAGTGACACAAATCACATAATCAAGGATTTAAACATTTTTAGTAGCGTATAAGGAATTAACTTTTTTTTTGAACATTTGTTATTGCTTGCTATGTTAGCGGCCGATCTGTTGAACATTTCAGCGATCTAGGCCATGTTTTTAAAGTGATGTAACTTTTGACTGAGATGATATTGTAGCGGTTGTTAGCTTTTGTATGTATTTAATTAAAAATAAAAAAATGAAAAACAAATAACACCGTTATATCTCGACAGATAATACAAAGAAAAAAGAAACAAGAAAAGGAGAAAAAAGAAAAAAAAATCTAGTTAAGAAATCAATGCATTACAAACGACTTTTAACTTTTAAAAGCCAGAAACCAACACTGTTTAGCACGGAGTTTAGTGCCATCAGAACACATGCACAATACTCTACTCATACATCATGCCTGCAGAGCCATGCACGTGGCGGCTGGATCGGCCCATCGGGAGGGCATCACTAGTTAACAAGGAGTACATCATGGTACCCTTCAACTAAGGATAAGTGTTTCACTAGTTGCCATACAAATTTCATTTGTAGTACTAAATGAACTTAGCATCAATCACTATGGCGACATACATGACTAGGGGTCATTAGATTCTAATCGTGATTGTACCAGAGTGCAGTAAGGTAATGTACCTTGATTACTTAGTGGCAACCACGACTTCACCGGTGTACAACAAGAAATTGATAGGTAAATTCATTTCCTCCATACATAACTCTTTTGTAATCTTCCCTTCATTTGCAACGCCCAAGGCTAATCTTTTGGAATCACGTAGATTGTTCAGCGCTTATGTTGACCAAGGAGGGAGACACAAGGAATCTAGCATCACACTGCGACACGTGACGTGATTTCTGAATCACGTAGGTTTGAGAGTTACTCAATTTATGATTTTGATCCGATTTTGGTGTAGTAGAGTTTAACGAACCAAAAAGATCCTAATCCTTTTAAGTTTTTTCAAGACATTTGATTGGGATATATTCTTAAGATAATGATATAGTTTTGGTTCAAGTTTCAAGTCTTTTGGATCTATGGGTCAAAAATCACATGTTTTATTGGATTTAAAGTAGTGCTGGTTTTATTGTTCACCAAATTGATTTTTCCTGTTGCATAATAATTTTTTAGAATTATGGTTTCTTTATCTTTATAGATTTTCATAAGTATTAGAGTGAGAATCGATGAATACTTGAAAAAAATTTAAAACATCATTCATCCCTTTGTTACCGTACCGGTTATACAGATTGGCACTCCATTCCATGTGATGGCAATCGGCTTGGCAGTGTCAATCCAATCAGGCCTTGCTCCTTCCATGGTGAATTGGTGATGGCATGGCCTCAAGTATAAATGATAACTAGTTGGATGCCCGTGCGTTGCTACGGATTAAAACATAATCGTAACATTTAAAAAGTCTAATTGCAAAATGATAGGGAGCAAAGGAAATACTCTAAAATTAGTCTATCAAATAAGAACACTATAGATCAGTGACGAAGCTAGGAATAAAATTGAGGCTAGGCTGAATTTTTTGTCGGACTAAACTAAATTGACATAAATATAGTGTTTTACTTTTTACAGAATTTCAAATTCATATAGAAACACACAATTAGAGACAAATAATGCAAAATAAATAAATATAAAGTAGGTACCTCGAAAGTCGATAATACGAAACGCATACTCAAGAATATATAATTATTCTACCATGAGTGCAGATTAGCGATAAGTCACTTGTGTATGAAACATATGAAAATTAATGATATAATAGAAACTTGTGAAAGACGATAAAAATTTAGATCATATAAAACATATCACAAATAAACTAATTTGAATCATAAGATAAATTTGAATCACAGGGAAAATGCATTATACACGACTTCATGCCTTGGAAGCGGTTTATGATTTTATCATTATCAATACTTTTTAAAGATCTCTCGCTCAGTGTAGCACACTATCAAGTCATTGACTCATCCGCTACCTTATTGCGCAAATTTATTTTGATAATATTCATTGCTCAAAATATTCTCTCAACAGATGCCGTTGCCATCGGAAGTATCAATGTCAACTCAATGAGGCGATATACCAATGGAAAAGTTCTATCTTTTCTTGTTTGAACCATCAATTGAGCAAATTTTGATATATCACGACATCCATTGAATTCTTCACTTCTTCTAATGTTGAGAATAAAAGTTTGAAGCTGATTTCTTAATAAGAACCGATTAACATCCGTGAAATCATCAGCATAAATCTCAGCAAGTCAAACAAGTTTATCAACATCAAAATTAGAGAAGCAGTCACTTGAATTGCTTGCGAAATAATTACACAAAGTTCGTTTCTCCATTATAGAAAAATCTACAAATAAATTAATTATTGTCATTACAAAACTATAAATCTATAAATAAATTATAAAGATTAAACTATTAACTATCTAATATCTATATACAATTACACACTAAAAATATAAACTCTTTAACTCTAAAATAGTAAATTAAGAGGGAGAAAATATTACCACTTACCACTCACTGATTCCAGCGCTGTCCACTGTCCGCTCGGTCTCTCCTCTAAACCACTCTCGCAGTCTCCGCTGTCGCCTATCCGCTCTCCGCTCTCAACTCTCGGTCTCTCCACTCTCTGCGGCGCGAATGCGCAATGCTCCTGCCAGCCGGCTACCGTCCTGCCTGCGATCTGGCTCTCCCGCGGTCCGGCCCCCTCGCCCCTCGGCGGCTTGGCCCTCGCCGCCCCTGCGCCTCGGTGGGCTCCCGTGGTCCTGCCCCGCGCCGGCTCGCCGCCCCCGCGCCCCGGCCGGCTCCCCCGCTGTAACATCCCAAAATTTTAAAATTTGAAAATATAAACTTTTGAATGATTTTCGCAATAAATTTTATTTGAAATTGGAGTTTATGGTATACATTTGAAAATTTTTGGTTGAAGTTCCAGAAATTAAAAAGTTCAAGAAAGAAACAAACATGTTCAAATAATAGAGGACTAAAATTTAAAAATTTGAATCTGAAAAGATGATCTATAAAAGGAGAGAGAAACCTGAGTTAATAAAATATAAAATATCATTTTGAAGATAATAGTATAAAGGGAAAACAAAAATGAACAGAAACTATACAAGTATGTATACAAAGGGATTAGGAAGATGTGCAAGACATAAAATGTAGTTATACAAAAAAAGAGGGATAAATGCATGTATATATATACATAAATAAAATGGATATATATGCGCATAAACAAATATAGAAATAAATAAAATATACTAAATATATATACTGGTATATATGTGTATATATATACACTAACTAAACAAAAAAATGGAGAGGTCAGGCCGGCCGAAGGCCAGCCCAACCCCTCTCCCTGCTCCTTTCCCCACGCCTCCTATTTCTTTTACCTCCTCCTTCCTCCGCCTTTCATTTCTTGTGGACGAGCTCCATCCGTGTTGCCGCTGCCTCCTGCCCGGCCGCGTCCGCTTGCGTGCGAGGCGCAAAAGCTGTCGCCCCTACCAAGCTAGCGCCTGAATCGCCCCCTAAAGATCTCGCAGCCCATCTGGTCACCTCCGTCGCCTGCACCCGCTGCCTGCAACGCCGCCGCCGTCGCCCCCTCCCCTCCGGTGCTTAGCTCCTCGATTCCGGCCACCAGGAGCACCCCCACGACGCCCTCAATTTTCCCCAACCGACGCCCGGCCTCCTCGACGCCCGAGCTGCCCCCTCCACGTGCGCCACCCTCCGCCGCCCCTGGCTTCCGACGCTAGCCCGCCTCGGTCACTCGCCGGCTTCATCGACCGCACCGGTACGCTCCATACCACTCCCTCTAGCCCATGCTCATGCTAATTGGGCTCCCCTTCCCCTTGGCCGTCGCCGCCCCCATGGCTCCTCCGCGCTCGGCCGCCTCCACCGTCGCCGGCACACCTCGGCGCCGCCTTGGCCGGAGCCACCACCACCCGGGGGTTCATCACCTCGGGGGCAGTCCATTTCGTCGCGTCCGCCGCCCTCCGGCCGACGGCCGTGCCGGCGAGCCCGCCGCCTGGCCCTGTGCCTGACCCCTCCCCTGTTCCTTCTCTTCTAGCCGCGTCTCACTCTTTCCCTCTCTTTCTCTGAGTTGTGGGCCCAACTAGGAAGTACCCTTCCCAGCCAATTCATGTCCAGAGTTGATGTCTGCTCTGGTTCAAAGGAGCAAATTGGTAATTATCAATTGGATAAAAAAAGAAGAGTAAGAATTTAATAGTAAAAAAAACCTTGTGTAAGATCTTGCAAATATATACATATGTATCTATGCATATATCTGATTAAGGGAAAGTTAACCCTAGTTAAATGGCAATAGACAATTTGTGAAAGTGACCAAGGAGTTTATACATTAATTTATTGTCAATAAAGATTGTTAAAATCTAATACATGAAATGGGTTAAAAGATTCTCTTATATGTATATAGGTATATAAAGAGGAAATCCTAGAAGTGCAATTAAGGATGAAAATAAGAAAATCAGTTGTAAATCCCTAATGGAAGTTCTTGCAACTAACAAGCTTAATTTCGAATAGTGATAGGACGATAAAGAGTGATAAAATGAAGAGGTAACCCTCTTGTGAACTAAATAAACATCTTGCATGGTTACTTTCGCAAATGACAAGGAAATTAACATGGGCCCCATGGATGTTAATGTTCAAATTTATATTTGAAGCTAGCTAAAATGAGTTCACAAGTTAATAAACGCAAAAAGTTATAATCCTAAATAAATGCCAACCAAGATTTAAGTCTCTTGTTTATGTTTAGAAAGTTCTCAAATATACCTAAAGAACCACACGATAATTTATGAATTGCAAATAATATTGAGAAGAAGAATTTAATTATAAAATTAAGACCAGGGCTCATGCTAACAAGAACTTTGGTTACCCTCATATCAACAATAATTAACAAGTGACTGTATTAAAAACAAAGTTATGCTATGGATTGTTTTACCCATTTAAAAGTAATTCTTGTAGAATATCAAATGGTTCATGACCTCAATAAAGAAAATGCCACCACTAAAAGCTTCAAGAATGAGGCCTAGTAATAAAGGAATTATGCCCATTTAACACTACTCAAATTCTTGCTAATAAAGAAAATGGCCATACAGATGACTCACATAATCATTGGGATAACTATGCCATTAAGGTACATATTGATCTACCTTGCCCAGTGAGTTTTTCTCTCAAGATCAATCCTCAGGCCACATATGATGTCAAGTATGGTTTGCATACCTCCAAAATCGTGCAACACCTCTTGTATGGTAATCAATGTTTGGATTATTAGAATCCATGGTATTCAAACCTTAAATAATAAGATTAAAATAAGGTCTTACATGATTAATAACCATTCCCTCATATTCTCAAGATTTACATCCGCCAATAAAAGATGGATCGTTAATCCTTAATAATAATTCGTTTAATCAGCGTTATAATCACCCCTGCTCATAATAATAGTAATAATAAAAGCTTTATCAAGAAGATCTTTGTAAAATCCTAACTCTCCTTTCTGACAAATCACAGCCATTGGTCCTATCAATTAAAAATGTTAATCAAGCAAAACAACCAACTTTAGAATTGGCGATTGTAATCCCAGATAAGTTGTGCCACGTGAAATATCAAAGTTTCACCGCATACTCACTTTACGTATCCATATCCAAAAATCATCAAATCATGTTTCTCTTCACTACCATCGATACTCTCTTTTAGCTGCTCCTAAGTCCTGTTCGACTCATGGAACTTCCTTGATAAATAAAATTCCATAAAAAGAAAGCTATTAAATAAAAGATCGAGCCTTAGTGTTCCTCAATCGGCTATGTCTGACCACCTTCCTTACCAAAGAGGAATGTTCCATCACTCATTCCATTTTCCTAAATTTTCCCTGACGGTAACGCTGCTCAGCTACCACCTTGTGCTCATTTCCTTTGACTCCATGGCTATCTCACACTCCCTAATTCTCTCTTAAATCCGTAAACACAGTCAAAATTCTATTTGAGCGTTTGGAGTTATTTAGATTTATTTGGTCCTTTGGTTTTATTTGGATTCAGTCGTTTATCGCGTAATTAGGAACTGGAGTCCTGAAGATTTCCTGGATCAAGCGCGGTCAGAGCAAAGTGAAGATAAAGATCAGAAGCTCAAGAGAAACCATTGTGTGAGCTCAAGACCGCGGTAAACCGCGCCAGGCGAGTCAATACTTTGATCATGTTGAACCTACATTTTCTACAAATTACTTTGTTTTAAATTATCAAATTGCATGCTGTTATTTTATATGCAAGTACATGTTCAATTTAATATTCTAGTTATATGCCCATTGTTTACCTTGAATAATATTACACCCTCTTTGGAATATTTGAATGTGTAAACCTTGTCGCCCTAGCAAAATTATAATATTAACCTTTTGAAATTAAGTCCCTAATTATATGCCATGCTTAGTATTGCGTAGATACTCATGGGCGCGAGAGCGCCCAAGCATCACTTTTTAATCCTGAGAAAAATTGGTTGGGCAGTCATGGTAGGAATGACTGGTATATGTTGGCATGATTATTTTATGCTCCCAAAAATCCCAATTTGCTTAAATATCTGAGCGGATTGATTCGAGGGTATGAGTGTGGTGCAGTGGATGCACAAAGTGGGTTAGTGGTAGACCGCCCAGATACCAATAAGGACTGAATCTTGTCATGACCTCCCGTGTAAAACAGTGCAACCACAAGTCTGCAAAGTGCAACTTGGCTAAGTAGATTTATCGACACCCCCGGACTCATCTCACCGGTAGTGGATAGAAGTGGATAAGCTATGGCAAGGGGGCCTGAAGGGACACCAGTGGAGGGTGAAGTTTGCCCAGCTGTCCTAACGTTGCGGGGAGGGGAGCCCGGCTGCGTTAGTGGCTGTGGGGAACATCCCGCGCATAGATGGGACCCACCGCAAGTGGGAGAAGCCCATAAAGTGAGATGAGAAAAGGGACTAGATACTTTGAAAAGTCACTGTGATGGTCTGCTCAACCACACTTCTAAGGAATCGTGTGGGGCAATGAGTTGATTGTCTCTTGTGGTGAAAGTGTACAAACTCTGCAGAGTCAAAACTATTCGAATAGCCGTGCCCACGGTCAAGGGCGGACATGGGAACTTAACCAGATATAGTTCTATTTCAAAATGTTTTGTGGGTGGGATGGAAAAGTGGAGGGCAGTGAAAGGCCCTAGTTTGGAGTTGTCCTGGGTGTCGTCCCAGTGGTAAGTTAAGCGGCTATAACGCTGAAGAAATTGCTATATGGTGCAGATGCCATGTAACGGTGGATGGAATCTGAATCGATATTAATAATGCATTTCCTTGTACATTATGATTTGTTCCAAAATTGCTAAGTCATAGAGTTTTTTAATTAATTGTATTCAAAAGCACTTTACGCAAAATAAAATAGCCCGAGCCTCTCCTTTGTTAAGCTATGCATACTATTTATTTGCATTCTGTGTATTGGCTCGCGGAGCACGGGGTCGGAGTGCTCACGCTCGCTTTTGCGACAAAATTCAGAATCAGGAATCAAATCACTGCGCCGTAGCAACAAGATTGGACAAGCTGGCAGAGAAGATGAAGATGTCAAGGGCTAGGTCGCGAACCTCCAGTTGGCTGCCTGTGGGCATGTCATGAAGGTCCCACCTGTGTGCTTCGTTCTTCCGCTGCTGCAACTTATTGACTTCGGCCTAATCGGCCCATGTGTAAGTCTACTATTATATTTATGCCTCTGCATGATATGTACTTTGATATTCAGAACTGTAATCTGTGTGCACTATCTACTGATCCAGGGAATAGTGCGGTAATCACAGAGGGATCCGGATAGTAATATCTGGGCTCCTACACCCGCCCCCGTGCCCCGTTAGATCTGGCTCTCCTGACTCCCGGTGGCCTGGCCCTCACCGTCACCGCCCCCACGCCTCGGTCCGATTCTCGCGCCCCCGGATCTTCCTCGGTCGCGGTTAGATCTACCTCCCTTAGCCGCGACGGAGTTAGATGCGGCGGCGGCTCGGCCCTGTGAGCCCTCTCTTCGCACTCCGCAACGGCGCAAGGTCAGTTAGTTGTGCACTTGTGCTGTTGTTGAGTGTTGACTGTTGTTTTGTGAATTGTGATTGATGTTTTAGTGGGCCGGTGAGATGGATCATAGGTGTTCTTGCCGGCCGGAGGTGAGGCTTGAGCCTTACCAAGCCTTACCCTTAGCTTCGCCCCTGCTATAGATCCACATATAGAAAGACTTTCACTTCCATGGATGATATTCAATTAGGATACAACTCTATTCCACAGATACATAAGAAAGTTTCTTGATACTATAAATGCTACCACTAAAATTAGATAGAATGGCATGAACACATGTCCAATTTGCTATGCGTCAAATTACACATTGAAGCACAATCATCTAGCAAGCATGATAGCTAGAAGTCATTTCTTTTAATCATTACTATTTATTTTTAATAAAAAATTATAAGACAACTAAAACCATAAGTAAAAGCTAATACGGACATCCTGTTTCATTTGCTGGTTGCTACTGTGGACGTTGGCTCCTTGCCTTTTGATCCAGTGATCCTCTTGACACCCGTGATAGGCACCTTTCAAAAAAGGTTCTTGATTTTGAAGATGTAACAATAATATATTGACAATGATGTATGCAACAATAATATATTGAAAAATATGACATTTTGCAAAGTTCATATTTAGCCGAAAATACCATACACTGCCTATGGAGTGAGTACTTCTTTATAAACAATGTTTTTTGTGAAAATTCCACTGGTATTCATCACTTGGTTTTGTGTAGCCTTATCTTTCTTTGCAACGACAAGAATTTTTATGTTCCTCCTAGAAGTGGCCCTTGATAAAGCGACATACAACTGGCCGTGAGAGAATACCAGATCAGGGAGGTAGACACCAACATTTGGGATGGTCTGCCCCTGTGCCTTATTAATTGTCATAGCAAAGATCAGCCTAATCGGGAACTGCTTCCTCTTGAATCTAAAGGCAAACATCTCATCATCGGATGGGCACAAAGGCATCCGAGGGAGAAATACCCTTTTCCCAGCATGCTGTCCTAGCACAATCTCAGCATCTATAGCATTCCTTTGGAACCCTCGGACAACCAACCTTGTCCCGTTGCATAATCCATTGGCGGGGTCAATGTTCCGTAGTAGTATGACAGGACAATTTATCTTGAGCCTCAGTACATGCGGCGGTAGCCCATTAGGAAGCATAATTTGGGCTTACACCATTCGATGGTTCGTGTATTACGAGCCCTGTTGGAGTTCGTGGTATAACAATGGGGTAAGATCTCATTCCCTTTGCCAAGTTTTCATCAAGCACTGTTCGAAATATTCAATTAAAATATGAATGCAAGCTCATGTTTTATTTTGAAAACTTGCACTTCAAGAATTACAATATAGAGACCTTTTTTTCCCTTTGAGATCTTGGCTTGATGGCTGTGACATCTTGCTAAAACACCTTTCCCTAAAATGAAAGGTGTAAGACAAAAAAAAATGATACAAATGGCAAATTTAGCCTCGTCGCAAGGACATGGTTGTTCAAAACATAATTTCATCCCCAAAGAAAATAAATTATACTGGCATGTACAACTTTACAATATTCAAGATAATTACATAGCACAAATTCCATTATCATCGTTACACGAAATAAGTAATAAGTGATACAATAAATGACATGTACAACTTTACAACATTCAAGATAATTACAGATCACATGTTCAGGATTCAATTAGAGAAACAACACACTTATAATTCAACTACAGATCACAATTACAGAAACATCACACTTACTGTTGGATATTTGTCTACTGGAATATCAACCTTCACTGTATTTTTAGCAATTAGTCCAACGGAACTGCCTTGAGAACCTCCAAGGTAGCTATAAACTGATGTGCAATAGTCACAGGATTGACTATTTATAACTCTCTTTACACATTTCCCATATACTCCTCACAACTGAAGTAAGCACATGGTCAAAGTTAGCATCATAAATAACCCTTGTATTGTGCTACGGTGTTTGTTAATTGGTACAGATGCACAGTTGTGATTCAGATTAAACGGAACATGCTTTCGTCGTGCCAACTGCCTAATTTGAGTTGTTTATGCTGAGCATTTGCATGGTCATGTCTTACTGCCATAATGCAGAATAACTTGACTATAAAAAAAAGCCTAGATGCTTTAGTAAAATACAGAACATTAGCTTCAAGTTATTGCCAATTTTAAGCCATTTAATTCATGGAATGTGACTGCAATATTGCAAATTTCTAATAAAGCTGATAAAAGCTGCAATTTACAGGGCTATTAAATATATTATCTATAAATGCTGAAATATTGTATATAGTTTGATCTTGAGTCTCGTGTGAAGAAGGTTCACTTGAATTAAATACTTCCTCTGGACCCAGTTCCCTTCCAGCAAGTTAGCACATATTCTATGGTTTAAATTTCGGATACAGAAGAAAATAGATTAAATTATACTAAGGCACCCCTATGCGATTCTCGAAGTTAATTTAATCAATTTTAGATTTTAGCAACTTAACTACTATTTTAATTCAATGCATATGATCTTAATTTGCCATGTGCAGATTTTGGTTTGTGGACAACCATTAATTCAGTTGAACATCTAAGAACAATTATTACCTAGGTTGTAAAATTTAGTTATTGTTCTAACTATTCCATCCTGTAGTTACAAGTGGTATATACTCCCCCTTCTACCCCCTTTTCGTTTGGCCGGCCGACCAAATGGGCTTCAACCCATTTCTTTGGCTCCCTTCTATCTCTCCCCACTCCCTACTTGGTCTCTCTCTCTAAACGATTCTCCTCCATGCTACCCCTCTGCCGACACCGCTATTCCCCTCTGTGCCACTCTGTGGACTCGCTCTCCTAGCCAGCTCCCTCTCTATCGCGCTCGATCGCCTCCCTCTCATGCCTGGCCACCTCTATTCTGGTCGTTGCCCTCGCCTGATTGGCCATCGTTGGCCACTTCGAGCCTACCTCAGCCGGATTTGGCCCTTAGCACCACGGACTCAACACCGGCCGCAGGGATCCGTGCATCCCCTCTACTCCTTCCCTTCTTGGTTTACTTTTAATTTTTGGATTTTACTTGATTCACTCTTTGATTTGAGTTGGTTTTTACTAATGTTGAGGGTGTTGGTGGTGATGGCAGTCAGCTCATCGTGACGGGGCTCGAGGTCTTCCCATGCGCCAACGCCAGGGAGCACGGGCAACCGTCGGGTGCACACGGAGGCTGGCAGTGATATGCCGCCACCATGGTGTTCTTGCCCACGCCTCACTTCGCCCTCCTCTACAATATACTTCCTCCCCTTCTGCTCTTCTCCTTCTCTGTGATGGATGTGTGGTTGCTATTTGCTATGTGATGTGTTGGTGAATGGATTGCACATAGTGTGGTCAAATGGCAAATGATTTCATCCTTACCTTGTTCTTATTCTTGATGTGGGCAAGACTGAAACACAGCTGCCTCCTTCCTCTCCGAGCCAGCCGCCGCAGCCGCGCCTCCTCCTACCTCCGCCCCAACCGGTGAGATGGAGGTCGCGCCGCCTCCTTCCTCCGCCCCCAACCGGCGCCGCCCCAGCCGCAGCCGCGCCTCCTCCTTCCTCCACCCCCTTCCTCTCCGAGCCAGCCGCCGCAGCCGCGCCTCCTCCTACCTCCGCCCCCAACCGGTGAGATGGAGATCGCGCCGCCTCCTTCCTCCGCCCCAACCGGCGCCGCCCCGCCGTCGCCTCCTTCCTCTCCTCCGCCCCCAACCGGCGCCGCCCCCGCCGTCGCCTCCTTCCTCTCCCCCGCCGCAGCCGCACCTCCTCCTTCCTCCGCCCCCTTCCTCTCCGAGCCAGCCGCCGCCGCAGCCGCGCCTCCTCCTACCTCCGCCTCCAACCGGTGAGAGGGAGAGATTTTTAGAAAATCCAACCGGTGAGAGGGAGAGAGAGAGGGTGTTTCTTTTCTTTCTTTTTAGAAAAAAGCAGGTGGGTGGGAGAGAGAGAGGAGTAGTAGGTGAGGAATTTTTGAAGTGAAGCCCTGACATGCGTCATTTTTATATATGTTTACGTGTTATTTTACCCCATTATTTTTCGCATTTCGAGATCATTTATCATCATTTACACGTTTTTCTATATTTAATTGCTCAAAATGGATCATTTTACATTTTTTGTACTTTTTCGTAGGCCGGCGCGATCTAGGCGCATAAACGACAAATCTGGACTGCTCCATACAGATATACGCATCGACACGAACGCGTAGGATCAAACCGCGCTGAAAACGGAGCTCCAGAGGTCTAGTGCAGAAGAAATCATAAGAGAGAAGGACCTATTTGTAAACCCTAGATACTATGAGGACCAATCTGCAAAACTGCCAAAAAAATTCCCCATCCCCTCAGAAGCCGCCGCCGCTGCCTAAGGAAAACTTGTCTTCAGTTCCTTGTCCCCCTTTGCTCCTCTCTTCTCCCTCCCTCATTTCTTCTCCATCTCCGGCCGCCGGCGAGGCCAGGCCGGCTCGCTGGCGCGCCACCACCGCTGTAGCTACACCCCACCGCCTCTCATCCTCCCTCTATCCCTCCACCAGGTCGGCGCATCACCACCATTCCACCTCTCTCTCCCGTGCGGCACCCTACTGCCGCCGCCATCCACCAAGCGCCACCGGTCGCCTCCCTTCTCCACTCCCCTTTCTTCTCCACCGGCGCAGCTCACCCTCCTAGACACTTCTCCCCGCAGTGCCTTCTCTCGTGCTCCTTCTCCTCCTGTTCTTTCTCCGGTCGCCACTCCAGATCCCTCGCCCTCACCGCTCATCCACCTCCGAGCCACGGCTCGCCACCTTCTCCGACCGCCTTGCGCCGCCGCATCCTCCTGTGTGCCGTCGCCCTCCATCAGGGCCGCCGTCCAGACGCCAAGATCGGCGACCGCGACCCCGACTTGTTCCACATCGCCGACCTCTGCTACTCCACGGATCCGCCGGCGCTTCAACCTCTCCACCGACGGCGGCGACTCAACTGCAGCACCGGCCGCCACCATTTCATCCACACCACGGCGCCGCCGATGCTGCTCATCTCAGATTCTCCTTCTTCGGTTCATCTCTAGATCCTCTCCCTTTATCTCTTTGCTGCTCTTAATTTTTGAAGTGAAGCCCGCGCGAGCACAGCCAAAAATGTGGCCCCACATGTCAGTGAAAAGGGAAGGAGTGTAGGATGCACCATCACCTTGAACTCCTCCTTTTAAGGAGTAGAGATAGCGATCTGTTTGATTGGGATGAAATTTCTTCATAGTGATCTACCTTTATCAATCCTATTTGTATTGACTTTTAAAAGACACTTTTCTATAGCATATAGCTTTTAAACGAATTATTTTTTTTCAATACGGAGTCTTCTAGTCCTCTGTATTGTTCCAATTTTATCGAAGAGGCTAGACCTGCTTCTCTAGTAGTGCCAAATTATCTTTGGAGCAAGACACTGTAGCAACTTCATTTATATCGACTAAAATTGCACGCGAGTCTCTATCTCTTCGTACTCTCTCTCACGAACAGCCAAAAGATGTTACTGTTCATAAACAAAAACTAAAGCTAAAAACCATCAATAAAAGCTAATTCGAACAAGCCTATCTTGTACCCGTTTACCCGACGGGTAGAGTGTTCCTCTTATTTCTATACCCGTAGGTAAAGAAAATATCTCACACCTGACTCCATTAGAGTATTTACCCACAGATACATGGGTAAACGAGCATAATTACCATTCCTAGTGTCAGGGGCGGATCTGCCCTTCGGGCGAGGCCGGCCGAGCTCCTCGCCGGCCGGACCCCCCCCCCCGGCGGCAGAAGCACACGCCCATTCCATTCCCCCGACACCACCCTCGCGAGATAGCAGAAATCCAGAGGAAAAGGAAGAAAAAACCCAGCAGCAACCGCCCTCATGAATCTGCCACGGGAGCGCGAGCTCCCTCTCTTCGCTGCGTGGCGAAATCGAGCTCGTTGGCTGGATCCAAGATACGGTATTTCGCGGCTTCTTTTCTTGGAGTTGGAATCTTTGGGGGTCGGGTTCTTGATTTCGGGTGGGAATCTGGGCTCTTGCAGGGGGTTTGCTGGCGGGGAGGAGGGAGATGAGCCGTGGGCGATCTCCGGAGCCGCTGGATTTCTTCATCTGGACTGTCGAGGTGCTAATGCGCAGTCTCAGTGTTTTTTCCTCTTTTGTTTCTACTGTTAATTGAATGCTAATTTTCGGAAATTCAATGCCTTTCCAATGTGCATTGCAGCTAGATATCTTAAGTTTGGAGAATTGGGCAGGAGATTGAGGAATCTGTGCTATAGTGTTCTCTCTAATGATTCATAGCTTTAGAATGCTTTGTTGGGCCCGCCGGGGGGGGGGGGTAATTTAGTTCAACATTTTTGTGCTGTTAATTTTCTATCATTTTCGAGGGAATTTAATGATGTTATCGTAGTAGCCTACTTTTAAGCTGTCACTTTGGTTAGATACTTGGAAAAACTATGGTGTGGAAAATTCGTAGCACTTTCTGGTATTAATATGTTGCTGTTCCTTTCATTTTATTGACTGCTAACTGAGTATTGAGGTTTCAGTTATTGGATTGCTCTATATTTTTTTCGCCCTTGTTATTCAGTAAATTTATTGTTCTTTTGCATTGTTTTATCTTCCGGTGGATTCCCTTGTATTGATGGCATTGGGGGCTTGGGTATTAGAGAATCCATCATTCCATACATATTTTTGTCAAGTTCTATTTGTATAAGCCGATGAGGTGCTGGTTGTGAGCTTTTCCTGTCCTTAGTACCATGCTGTCATGTGAAGTTCAGTTAACTGGCATACTCTTTTGTTTTGTATGACAATTGTGCATAAGAATCCACTGTATGACACTAGCTTCATTAGTGAGGTAATTTTCATTTTCCTTCTGTTATCCACATATGTTAATTTGCGAATTGTAGTTATTGTTTCTATTTCGTATCACATACTTTTATTAGTGTGTTTGCAACATATTTTGATCATGGATTGTTTTGCTTTTGGGTCCTACTGTTTATTTCACGCTTCCGACTTTAGCCTACCTAGTTTTTTTTCCTAGATCCGTCACTGTGACTTCGCCCTACCTATAATTTTTTTCTGGGTCTGCCACTGCCTAGTGTGGATGCATCCACGCCGCCCGCTGCGCAGAATGTTATCCCTTCAGCTCGCTTTGCGGTGTCCGTGGAAACCCAACACAATTTTCTTTCTCTACGTTTTCATCTTTAAAGGCTAGAGGCAGAAATAAAACATTATGCCTAAAGAAAAAAAGAGAGAAAAGGAAATGGACGGGAAGGAAATAGCTAGGGCAGGCGACGTGAGCTGTACTATTGAATGTGTCGAAGTCGAAGCACAAGCTTGGAAGTATCTGAAACGAAATCGAATTTTCAAAAATCAAAAGTTGGATTGAATTTCCGTTTTTGAGTTGCTTTCTTGCTTCCTCAGCCTATCCCGCACAAATCTCAGCGCAAATCATCCCTAAATCCCAGCCATTGCAGCCTGAACAGAGGAAAGCAGTGCTAACACTGTTCATCACCCGATATTTGTCGCTGCCGCTCTGATCTTTGCTGCCGACCGCGCCTCCTCGCGCCTTCTCGAGCCTACACCCACTGCCAGCTTCGCCCCCCTGCCATGCGCCGTACCCCCCCCCCTCGAGTGCCCTGCGCCGTGTCAAACCTTCCCAGCCACTGCCGTGGATTTCCTTCCCTCTCCGGTGCAACCGCCCTTCCCGCCTATTTAAACAACCCCAACTCCTCCATTAGTAACCATGAGCTTCCCCCGTAGCTAACAAGCCACCCCAGAGCTCCGGCCACCCTCCCCGTCGTCGGCAATTGCAAATTTCCCCAAAGGCAAGCCCTAGACCGATGTCCCATCTCCGGCCAACTACTCTTCAATTCCTTTCACTGGTAGCTTCCCTGAGCACCTAGGAACACAACCAAACTGCCGCCATAGCCCCTCCGCCACTCTTCTTCCCCGGCACCGAGAGCTCCTCTCACCGCCGCCAACCCCACCGTGGCTAGCCTTGCACAGCCATTCCCAGCCCGAACCGCCGCTCCCATGAGCTTACCCAAGTCCTAGTGGTGCTCTAGCACCGGCCAAATTGCCCCAAAAAGCCCCCATGAACCCATAACCTCAAAAAGAGCCGCAACGGGGGGAACCTCGCCGCCGGCGAACGCCGCCTCCGCCAGGCCGGCCACGGCCAAAAATGGGACCCCTACGCCGCCCCGAGTCCGCCCATACCCTCAATCTCCGTCGCCGTCCACCCAAGCCCTGCCGGCAGCCACCGCCTCCCTCCCCTGTTCTCTGTGCGCGCGCGAGCTGCGTGGAGAAGAAGCACAGTGACCGACCGAGTCCGCCCGAGATGGTTGGGTCAAGCCGTGCCGCTCGTGCCCGGTGCGTCCGACCGGGCCAGCCGGACTCGGCTGGACCGAGCCGGGTCGCCGTGCCGCCCGACCGAGCCCGCCCGACCGAGCCGCCTCCACTTGGTTGAGTCAAGTCCACTCGCCCGAATCCGTTGCAACCGATCCGAACCCGAGGAACAGTGCACCGAGCCCAATGAACAGTACTTGACCCAAACCCAAAAATGCATATTTATACTCCCCGGATTCGTTTCGAGCCCGCCAACCCAAATCCAAGGCCCATTTCCTCATATAGCCCTCCTATAAACCCAAAATCCCATTTTATTGGAGTTTTTCGGATTTTCTTTCTTATTTTATTTTCTTTATTCCTAGCCTAGTCCTTTGGGCATGGAATTAATTTATTTCAATTGTTTTACGTTAGCTTCCGGGATCGAGGTTTCGCAAGACCAGGAGGGAAAAGCTCAAGTCCAGGCCCGGCCCGTCGACGAATACGAATTAATCAAAATCGTAAATTCGCAAGGCAAGTCACACATATTTTTGAACATGTTGATCCTACATTCCTTGAATTATTTATTTACATGTATTTCCATTATGTTATTTTACCTTGTTATTTTATGTACAATAAATGCTTAGAATGACATGATATTAGCTATGTCCTACCACCCGAAAAGCCCGGTTTAACTTGATGGCCATATTCACCTTGACAAAACATAGTAATATTAAATATAATAATATGTAACCATGGTAGCTCAGAGAATCAATAACATCTTGTATTAGTAAAAGATTTGCTATTTAGTTGAGAAATGGTTTCGGGGTAAGCGAGGATCGTTGGATCCTATAACCTTAACCGAGGGTGAAGGCAAGTACACAAATCAGTGACAGTGCTGCGGCACTGGACAAGAATTTGTGGGAAGAAACTGCCACCTGTGAAAATACAAGGACTAGACCCTTATGCTGAGTAAAGGACATAGTGATCGCTCAACCACAAGCGTTGATACGTCAACCCTGGTCTAGTAACTGCTCAAATTCGATTGAACCTCTACAAACGCAGGGTGAAGGCAAAGTGTGAGTCCATACGGAAGGGAGTAGAGAAGGGCCGTATGGAAGTTGGCGCCATTGTTGTTTTTGTTATTTGATTTGATTATCGGGTGTCCACACAATAGTAGGCTGAGGTAAGTCAGAGGTTACGGCCTGGGCTTGTTGAGGAAGTCTACTAGGTAGAGACTATATAAAGAATTGAGCAGTGAACAACCTTGTTTTCTTAACTCTTTAGCGCGGGGTTAAGGGATCTTGTGGGTAAAGCAGGGCAGCTTTGCAAAGTCATGACCAATTGTATTCGAATACGCCGTGCTTCCGGTAAATGAAGCTGTGTTTAATGGGTGAATCCAACAACAAGGCATAAGTAGATTTGGAAAGAGTTTGGTAATGTTGGTGGTCTGGTAATTGAACCTTGAAAACCCCTAAAGCTTATAAAAAGCTATGATTTTATGTTTAAAATCTGTTTACAACTAAAACTGCATCCACATGAAATAACAAACTTCCCCCATCACCTGAAATCCCATGCATGTAGCTATTGTTGGATTCCGTGTGACTTGCTGAGTACGGTGGTTGTACTCATACTTGCTAAAAACATTAACAGAAATTAGCCAGCAATGAGGAGGCAGATGATGGCGAAGAAGCGGAGCTCTACGAGGTCGAGGATACGTGAAATTAGGGTCGTCTTCCGCTCAGGCATGCCTGTGGCGTTCTTTTATTCTGTAATGTACAACTTGGCTTTTATGCCTTTATATTGTAATAAAGCTGGCTTTTGTCTTAAGCATGTGTTGGCAATGTTATACACTCGATTGATGTAACTCGCAGCTGAACAGTCCTGGGCAGTTGCGAGGGTTTCATAATACTCCCAGATATGGGGGTGTTACAGAGTGGTATCAGAGCCTGCTTGCTTGACCGTAGGATGACCCTAAGTGTGTTAAAAGTGTTTGCAAAAAACTATTTTGTAAAAAAAAATTGCATAAAATATAGGTAGTATTCCTGTATAACTTCTTTTCCCTTTGTCTATATTAGTGTTATTTAAAACTAAGTTTTGTTTCCTAAAACTATTTGTATCCATTCTTGTCTAAATTCAAAATTTGGCGATGTGAGTAGATGTCAAAAAAAAAGGAGAGAGAGAGAAAAAAAAGTTAGAAAGTGTAGAACTGTGCGCTAATATAGTTGAACCATTTGGTAATAGTATCTTTTTGGCTGTGTAAAACAAGTTGAGATGTGTACCTTGTATGAATGGTATGTGTCCAACTTGTATAATGAATAAGAATTATCTTTGCCTATCTGATAATTTGTTTGCTATAAGTATCTCTAGTCTTACCCTCTTGAAATTCTAGTCTTTCTAATTCACTCTAAGTCCTTATCTATTTCATTCTAATCTTACCTTCAGTTCTGAATTCTTACTTCCCTATTTAACTTTCTTAAAAACTCGCTGCAGACCTAGCTCCCAATCCCATCAAGAACAATCAAGATGGCTGAAACTGAAAATGGATCGCAAGAGCAAGGCAATTCTTATCTAGAAGAAGCAAGGCAGCCAAACATAATAAACCTATTGGTAGCAATGGAAGAAGACCGACATCAAGCGGAACTTCGTCAAACCAGCATGATGGAACAACATACTAAACTATTAGAACAGATTGCTAAGGAAAGTGAAAGAAATAGTCAGCAAGGACTGCCTGTGCAATCAAAGTGGACAGATTTTCACAAGACTAGACCCCCAGTCTTTTCTTCATCACCTGACCTGATGGTGGCAGAAGATTGGTTTAGAAATATAGAAAGAAAGTTAAATACTATTCAATGCAAAGACAAGGAAAAAGTGTTGTATGCCTCCCATCAGCTGCAAGGCCCAGCAGCAGCTTGGTGGATGAATTATCAAACTATGGTTGAAGGTCGAGCCATAACGTGGAAAGAGTTTGAGGATTCTTTTCGTCAAACCCATATACCTACTGGAATGATTGAAGCTAAGCGTCGAGAATTTCTCGCATTGAAGCAAGAAGAATGTACGGTTACAGAGTATCTTCATCAGTTCAACACATTGGCCCGTTACGCCCCTGATGATGTGAAAACTGAGGAAAAAAAGATGGAAAGATTTAGAGAAGGATTGCAGATATCTTTAAAGCATCATATCTCAGCCATAGAATTTAAAGATTTACCTTCAATGGTAAATAAACTTATTATGTCGGAGGAAGCCCAAAAGGAGTTAGAAGGTACACAGAAAAGAAAGATAATACAGGTAACATCATCATCGGATGTACCTCGGAAACGAATAATTCTAACATGCCAGTTCAAAGACCAGCAAGGTAAGAAAATACAAATGAGCCAGAATACCACAACCCCACAAGACACAGTGGGAACCTCCAATTCGAGATGCTTTAAATGTGATGGAGACCATTTTCGGAAACAATGTCCACATTGGCACCCTGCTTGTTTCCATTGTGGCCAAACTGGTCATTTCAAGACTCAGTGCCCAAGAGGAGGATTACCTTCTAAAGTGGCAAAGGCCCAAGTCAGAATGCAGGTACCTTCGCCACGACAATTGACCGCTGTACCAAAACAGGAGGAAGAAAGCCAAAGCCGACAATTTACAGTCAAGCCAGCAAAAATTCAGACGGCAGTTACTACACCAGCAACGGACAAGGACAAAGGAATACTAAAACCAATCCAAGGAAGAATAAATCATATCCCGGTAAAAGAAGCAGGTAGAGCCAACGATGGCATCGTTGATGCATTGAGTCAAACGAAGCACCATAGCGAACAAGGCCAGACAGCTACATTAGAAATCCAGCAGACACTGACAGATCAAATTAAGACAGCTCAAGAGAAGGATGAGGAAACACAACAGCTTGCAAAGAAAAGTCAAGAAGAAAATTCAACTAAGTTTGTTAAAGATGACCAAGGGATCCTGAGATTCCGAGGTCGTTATTGTATACCCAATAATAAAGAACTGAAGGACTTGATTTTACGAGAAGCCCACTCATCTCAATTCTCCATACACCCAGGGGAAACTAAAATGTATCAAGACTTGAAGAAGAGATATTGGTGGAGTAAAATGAAAAGAGAGATAGCAAAGTATGTTGCACGCTGTGACACATGTCGAAAGATAAAAATAGACCACCAGAAGCCGTCAGGATTGTTAAATCCTTTACCCGTTCCAGAATGGAAATGGGAAGAAATTGGTATGGACTTTATCACAGGGTTCCCAAAAACCCGCAACAGTTACGATGCTATTTGGGTAATCGTAGATCGACTGACAAAAGTAGCACACTTTATACCCATCAAGCAAACCTATGGCAAGAACAAACTAGCAGAGTTATACCTAACCAAAATTGTGGCGTTACATGGAATTCCAAAGAGGATAGTATCCGATAGAGGAGCACAATTTACATCTGTTTTCTGGGAAAAATTGCATGAGGCAATGGGAACAGACTTGGCATTCAGTACAGCCTATCATCCACAAACCGGAGGACAGACAGAACGAGTAAACCAAATCTTAGAAGATATGTTGCGAGCATGTGCGTTAGTATATGGAGCAGCTTGGGATATGTGTTTGCCATTTGCAGAATTTTCTTATAATAACAGTTATCAGGCTAGTATCCAGATGGCACCATTTGAAGCCTTGTATGGAAGAGCATGTAGAACGCCATTGAATTGGACTGAAACCGGAGAACAAAAGCTCTTAGGACCACAAGTTGTTCAAGATGCAGAAGCCCACGTCAGGATTACTCGAGACAAAATGAAGATAGCTCAAAGTCGACAAAAGAGTTATGCTGATGTTCGAAGAAAAGATTTAAGCTTTGAAGTTGGAGAGTTGGTATATCTTAAAGTTACACCCTTCAAGTCAGTAAAGAGATTTCAAGTTAAAGGAAAACTAGCCCCGAGATATATTGGGCCGTTTGAGATTATCGAGAGAATAGGGGAAGTAGCTTACAAATTGCAGTTAACACCGAATCTGGCCAGAGTACACAACGTATTTCATGTATCCCAGCTACGGAAGTGTCTTCGCCATCCAACAGAGCAAGTGCCAGTTGATGACATAGATCTACGAGATGATCTATCATATAACGAAGAACCAATTCAAGTCCTGGAAACTGCAGAAAGACAGTTGAAGGGTAAAAATGTCAGATTCCATAAGATTCAGTGGCGAAATCATACAGCAGATGAAGCAACATGGGAAAAGGAGACGGACCTACAGCGAGATTTTCCCAACCTACTCCTTGGCCGAGTTGATCTCGAGGACGAGATCCTTTTAAGGGGGGTAGGTTGAAACGAAATCGAATTTTCAAAAATCAAAAGTTGGATTGAATTTCCGTTTTTGAGTTGCTTTCTTGCTTCCTCAGCCTATCCCGCACAAATCTCAGCGCAAATCATCCCTAAATCCCAGCCATTGCAGCCTGAACAGAGGAAAGCAGTGCTAACACTGTTCATCACCCGATATTTGTCGCTGCCGCTCTGATCTTTGCTGCCGACCGCGCCTCCTCGCGCCTTCTCGAGCCTACACCCACTGCCAGCTTCGCCCCCCTGCCATGCGCCGTACCCCCCCCTTGAGTGCCCTGCGCCGTGTCAAACCTTCCCAGCCACTGCCGTGGATTTCCTTCCCTCTCCGGTGCAACCGCCCTTCCCGCCTATTTAAACAACCCCAACTCCTCCATTAGTAACCATGAGCTTCCCCCGTAGCTAACAAGCCACCCCAGAGCTCCGGCCACCCTCCCCGTCGTCGGCAATTGCAAATTTCCCCAAAGGCAAGCCCTAGACCGATGTCCCATCTCCGGCCAACTACTCTTCAATTCCTTTCACTGGTAGCTTCCCTGAGCACCTAGGAACACAACCAAACTGCCGCCATAGCCCCTCCGCCACTCTTCTTCCCCGGCACCGAGAGCTCCTCTCACCGCCGCCAACCCCACCGTGGCTAGCCTTGCACAGCCATTCCCAGCCCGAACCGCCGCTCCCATGAGCTTACCCAAGTCCTAGTGGTGCTCTAGCACCGGCCAAATTGCCCCAAAAAGCCCCCATGAACCCATAACCTCAAAAAGAGCCGCAACGGGGGGAACCTCGCCGCCGGCGAACGCCGCCTCCGCCAGGCCGGCCACGGCCAAAAATGGGACCCCTACGCCGCCCCGAGTCCGCCCATACCCTCAATCTCCGTCGCCGTCCACCCAAGCCCTGCCGGCAGCCACCGCCTCCCTCCCCTGTTCTCTGTGCGCGCGCGAGCTGCGTGGAGAAGAAGCACAGTGACCGACCGAGTCCGCCCGAGATGGTTGGGTCAAGCCGTGCCGCTCGTGCCCGGTGCGTCCGACCGGGCCAGCCGGACTCGGCTGGACCGAGCCGGGTCGCCGTGCCGCCCGACCGAGCCCGCCCGACCGAGCCGCCTCCACTTGGTTGAGTCAAGTCCACTCGCCCGAATCCGTTGCAACCGATCCGAACCCGAGGAACAGTGCACCGAGCCCAATGAACAGTACTTGACCCAAACCCAAAAATGCATATTTATACTCCCCGGATTCGTTTCGAGCCCGCCAACCCAAATCCAAGGCCCATTTCCTCATATAGCCCTCCTATAAACCCAAAATCCCATTTTATTGGAGTTTTTCGGATTTTCTTTCTTATTTTATTTTCTTTATTCCTAGCCTAGTCCTTTGGGCATGGAATTAATTTATTTCAATTGTTTTACGTTAGCTTCCGGGATCGAGGTTTCGCAAGACCAGGAGGGAAAAGCTCAAGTCCAGGCCCGGCCCGTCGACGAATACGAATTAATCAAAATCGTAAATTCGCAAGGCAAGTCACACATATTTTTGAACATGTTGATCCTACATTCCTTGAATTATTTATTTACATGTATTTCCATTATGTTATTTTACCTTGTTATTTTATGTACAATAAATGCTTAGAATGACATGATATTAGCTATGTCCTACCACCCGAAAAGCCCGGTTTAACTTGATGGCCATATTCACCTTGACAAAACATAGTAATATTAAATATAATAATATGTAACCATGGTAGCTCAGAGAATCAATAACATCTTGTATTAGTAAAAGATTTGCTATTTAGTTGAGAAATGGTTTCGGGGTAAGCGAGGATCGTTGGATCCTATAACCTTAACCGAGGGTGAAGGCAAGTACACAAATCAGTGACAGTGCTGCGGCACTGGACAAGAATTTGTGGGAAGAAACTGCCACCTGTGAAAATACAAGGACTAGACCCTTATGCTGAGTAAAGGACATAGTGATCGCTCAACCACAAGCGTTGATACGTCAACCCTGGTCTAGTAACTGCTCAAATTCGATTGAACCTCTACAAACGCAGGGTGAAGGCAAAGTGTGAGTCCATACGGAAGGGAGTAGAGAAGGGCCGTATGGAAGTTGGCGCCATTGTTGTTTTTGTTATTTGATTTGATTATCGGGTGTCCACACAATAGTAGGCTGAGGTAAGTCAGAGGTTACGGCCTGGGCTTGTTGAGGAAGTCTACTAGGTAGAGACTATATAAAGAATTGAGCAGTGAACAACCTTGTTTTCTTAACTCTTTAGCGCGGGGTTAAGGGATCTTGTGGGTAAAGCAGGGCAGCTTTGCAAAGTCATGACCAATTGTATTCGAATACGCCGTGCTTCCGGTAAATGAAGCTGTGTTTAATGGGTGAATCCAACAACAAGGCATAAGTAGATTTGGAAAGAGTTTGGTAATGTTGGTGGTCTGGTAATTGAACCTTGAAAACCCCTAAAGCTTATAAAAAGCTATGATTTTATGTTTAAAATCTGTTTACAACTAAAACTGCATCCACATGAAATAACAAACTTCCCCCATCACCTGAAATCCCATGCATGTAGCTATTGTTGGATTCCGTGTGACTTGCTGAGTACGGTGGTTGTACTCATACTTGCTAAAAACATTAACAGAAATTAGCCAGCAATGAGGAGGCAGATGATGGCGAAGAAGCGGAGCTCTACGAGGTCGAGGATACGTGAAATTAGGGTCGTCTTCCGCTCAGGCATGCCTGTGGCGTTCTTTTATTCTGTAATGTACAACTTGGCTTTTATGCCTTTATATTGTAATAAAGCTGGCTTTTGTCTTAAGCATGTGTTGGCAATGTTATACACTCGATTGATGTAACTCGCAGCTGAACAGTCCTGGGCAGTTGCGAGGGTTTCATAATACTCCCAGATATGGGGGTGTTACAGTATCCGTGCTGCCTGCATATCTATCTATACACACGAGCAAAATTGACAACTCGTCTTCAGGTGAGACGTGAAATGAGTCTTCGTAGCTTGACTAGTCAAAGCTAGCCAGAGAATAGAACCAAACGTTTTCACAGGTGGATATCGCACAAGCGGACACATACAGTCGTTAAAACGTATATCTATATTTTATGAAATTATGATTATCGCTCTAGATTATACGTGTGCTATAGACGCACTCATGTATACATGTGTCGTGTGTATAGGGTGTGTGTGGTTCGTGCGTGTGCGCGCCTTCATGTACTCCAAAAAAAAAATGGATCGATCGCACTAGCGGACTGCAGTGTAGAGAACTAGAGTCATGGTAGTGGCACTGGCATTTCTCCTTATCCAGCGAGCTGTCGGGAGGTTTTTTTTTTTTTTTGAAACGGAGCTGTTGTGAACTAATGGGCCCACATCCCGGCCCAGCCAAGGGACGCAGATGTTGTGGGTGGTCTGGGAGAATTGAGTGCGTGGCCCAGCCCATGTTCCGAGAATCCTTAATGCCCGGGAATTTTCTCAGATTCAGGTTAGAACTGAACCGTTCCACGTGAAATTCGTTTGTTCTGAATAAGGCCTAAAAGGAGGCAATGGTGTTAGTATTAGTATCATCTGAAACAAGCAGCAGTAGGGATGACCATTAAACTTGTGACAGAACTTGTTAAAGGAAAGGTTATGTGGGAGCAAGGAAGTGATTCCATTCAGAATGTGAGTTTTGGAACTAACACAGCAAAAGCGTCGCTTCTTTTACAGGCTTCACCAGGCTCTCCACTTGGTAACCATGAAAGCCAATGAGCGGGATGTCAGAGTCTCCATCAGACCGCGCGGTTAGCTCTGCTTCTTCAGGCCAAAAAGAACAGAAAACGCCGAGTCAAATTTCATCCCTGACGCGTTCTATGCTGCTGAGGAATTTGCTTGAAAATTTGTGGGCACCACTGCTACGTTGTGGATTTTGTGCCTCAATGATTAGATCGACGTCTCCGATGTCTGAAATTCAGAATTCCAGTACTGCTCACCTCGGAACATGCAAAAAGAGAGGGGAAAAAAAGAAAGAGAAAGCAAAAGGAAGCGCAGCAGGCGGGACCGTAGACCAAGACCGCTCCTCGCTTTGGCAGCATCCGGGTTGGAACTAACCAGGTTTACAGCAGAACATTTCTTACTTTCTTCTACTCTTAAGCGACGAGCTAGCAATCCATCGACATGCCAAGCAGTTTTAGGGGCGTGGCTTTTCGGGTGCGTTTGGTTGGTACCTAAATCAGCTCTATCAAATTTTAGCTAGCTAAAATCTTGGTTGAGATTTTGATTGCTCATAATTTAACCAAAAGTTGGCAAGAAATACACAGGAGATCATTATAGAGCTATTGGCTTGTCAAAAACAAAAAAATTGATAACTATCCAAACAAATGCCAAATTATTAGATCTAGCCAAAATTTTGGCAAATTTAGTTTAGAACACCAATCAAACACATCTTAGTTTTGGTTTTTGGTTTTAATTTATAAATAGTATCAACTTATAGATAACTTACAGAGATACTTGCTTATAATTTTGATCGATATAAATAAAGTTATTATAGCATATAATATAATATAATTAATTAATTTTATTTTAAAATGATATTTTGTTTAAAATTTAGATATTAGGGCCATATATATAGTTTCAAGAGTCAAGCTTTGATGGAACCGACAGTCAGAGCTACAACTAGGGATGAAAACGGTCGGAAAACTCCTCAACCGTTTTCTACTTCTACATTTGAATACGAAAACGAAAGCGAAAGCGGTAAAGCCGGATACGAAAACGAACGCGAACTTACGGAATATCGAGAATTTCGAAAACGAACCAATTCGAGCGGAATTATGTCGAACACGGTCGGTATACGAAAATTCAATACGGAATACCGACCTGTAGGACCAAGTGCATAACAATTAACAAGTGACCAAGTACATAACAATTACCAAGTGCATGATCAAGTTCAAGTGCATATAATAATTAACAAGTGCATGACCCTTGGTCTTAAGTATTAACAGTTTAACATAATAGCCGACACAAATACAATACAAGTCTAAAACAAGCAATTAACAGCTAGCAGAACATCTACAGTTCATCAGCATCATCCATGAGGTCAGGATCGCTTTCCATATCTTTTGCTTCCTCATTGTCCTCCTCAGAGTCCTCATCCCCCTCCTTGTCCTTTTCCTACAAGTTTGCAAAGTGAATTAAAATTAGATGTAGCAATAGCATATTTCAGAGCAAGCAGTCAATAAACATACACATACCTCAATTTTCAGTTTAGCCACAACATTAGCCAAAGCCTCAACCTCAAGATCACTCACAATTGATCCAACCATTTTAGAATCTGAACAAAAAATGAGAAAGAAAGGAAAATAATCAATGCATTATTCTGCTGCAATTATAAGTGTCTAACTGAAAAAAGATAAAATGAGCACCTTTTCTTGCTGCAGCAACCCAATCCTTTGTGCAAATTAATGCCTGTACCATCTCGGGATCAAGACGACTACGATAGGGATCAACAACACGACCAGCAGCACTAAAAGCAGACTCGGATGCTATTGTTGATACCTGTATGGCCATTACATCCCGAACAATTTGCGAAAGGATATGATAGTCTTCTCTCTTGTTTTTCCACCATGCTAAGATATCAAACTCACCAACAATTTTTAGAAGTGGTTCTGCAATATACCTCTCCAACTCATTTGACTCAACCATAGCAAGTTCACTTGCATCATATAAGAATTCTTCTAGGTCATGATCTACATTTCCCATTAATATATCAGCTGTGTTACTAGGTCCAGGTGCAGCCCCTTTACTATTTTTCTTTGATGATGCAGGAGCAGAACTAACATAAAAGTTGTACAGTTTCTTTACCACACTAACAAACTCATCAAGTTCAAATTGATAATGATCACCATAGAACTTCATATAGTACTCTAGCAGCCTTTTCTTATACCTAGGATCAAGAAAATAGGCTACAGCTAGAGCAATGTTGGAATGCTGCCAATATTTCTCAAATTTCTCATTCATAGCAATTGCCATATCTCTAATTGTACCGTCTCCACTAAAGCACCAATCATCAAGCAAGAGCTTTATATCACAGAAACCTCTATAAAATAAGTTTGCAGTAGGATATGAAGTGCCAGAGAGAATTTCAGTGAGATCATAAAATTTCTTCAAGCAACCATAAATTGTCAATGCATTGTCACATTCAGCAGAAGATGGGGAAATCTTGGCATACCTTTTACGATTTGAAGATTTCAGCCTAATAAATGCATCCTTGTAGTACAAGGCATCTCTCAGCATTAAGTAGGTAGAATTTCACCTGGTTGAAACATCCATCGAGATACCCCTCTTTGTATCCAACCCAGCTTCGGTGGCACACTTCATAAGCTCTTCCCACTGCAATGGAGACCCTTTCACAGCTAGTACAAGTGATTTGACCTTGCTGATTGTTCCTGAAATGACTTTCAACCCATCTCTAGCAACCAAATTGAGAATATGGCAGGCACATCTAACATGAAAAAACATCCCATCACAAACTAGGGAACCGTTACCATTCTCTTTCAGATCTGAAATTATATCATTGATAGCCACTTCATTTGAACTAGCATTATCCAAAGTCAAAGCAAACAGTCTATTTTCAATGTACCATTTAACCATAACTTCAGTGAATGTCTCAGACAACTTTGCACCAGTATGCCTTCCTTTTACATTGAAAAAACCAATAATTCTCTTTTGCATACGCCAATTATCATCTATCCAATGAATAGTAACACACATGTATCCTTTATTTTGGCATGAGGTCCACATATCCATTGTTGCACTAAAGCGGCACTGGAAAGTTTTCAAGTGTGCATACAAAGTTTCCTTTTCTTCAAGATATTTGTCCATTATTTCTTTCCTAACAGTGACACGGGACTTTATCGGAAAGCTAGGACAGAGAGATTTTATGAAATCAACAAGATACTCATGCTCAACTATATTGAAAGGATATTCATGCATAGTTATTGTCAAATTCAATTTCTTCAAGCTAGTTTCTTGGTCATATTTGTAAGGCTGAACATGAGCAATTTTGGTACCAGGGTTCTTACCAACATTAAGCTGGTGTTGTCCCTCCACAACACTGTGCTTTGACTTCAAATGGTTCTTGAATGCAGTTGTCCCACAAACGCCCTCAGCTCTGTACCTCTGCTTGTAATTGGGGAAATTGCAATATCCCCACAGCTGCTCAAACTGCTTTCCATCCACCTCTAAAATCTCCAATTTCTTGGTGAAATAGTTCCAGACAATCGATGTGCATTTCTTAAACCTCTTGCCAGAAAGGTGAGCCTGCTCTTCATCCTCATCATCCTCTTGGTCATCATCTTCGATATTAATCTGTAGTGCGCCATCTCCACTGCCACTGGTGTCAACATTTGGAGCTTGACTTGCAACAGAAGAAGCCATCACTGATGCTGCTGTAGCTGGACTTTCACAAGTTGGACTAGAGCTAACACTTTGAGATGAAGGCCTTTTACTCCTTGATCCTGCCAAGAGCCAAGTGAAACATTGCTAAATCAGTGCATGCCGGTCCCAAATAGCCAAGCTTCATCAATCATCACTGCCAAAATCAATAAACAAGCAATCGGAAACATGCAGCTGAAGTATATGAACCACATGACAGAATCCTATTCTGCATGTAATAGAGACATTGCATACCAAAACTCTCTAATCTAACAAGCCTAATAGCCATGACAGAGGCACAGGACTCTCAGTAAAATGATTGTTCAATCAGGTCCTGTTTGGAAACAAAATAAAAATAAAAGTAACCACAGCAAGGCTTCATTGCCATTTCAGTGCAATCTGAAAATATCTGTATATGAACCACATGACACGAAGCATTATAAACTAAGCACAACCACCAATTTTGTCGTCCTCATGAAAGACATTTCACAAGAATACGATCATAAATGCTATTGAATTTCAAGCTGGATTATTGTACACTAAAATACCAACAGGATGAGATGTCCATTCAACTCTAGACTGATTATCTATGACAATCTTGATCGCCTCCACAATCAAAAAGCTTTCATACAATCCTTCTTGAAATTTAAAGCCATTGAGCATGATCAACAGGTTTATCAAAATTGCAATAACTACTGACGAATTCACCACAAACTACAGAAAATATCGAATCTAACTACCCTAAATAGAACACATCAATCCAACATTTTTTTGCAAAATACCACCTTCTCAGTGACTTCCACCTATCCTATCAAGACGGGCAATTCCAAAATCCTGAATTAAATTTTGTCCCACATTACAACAACTTGCACAGACCCATAAAATGTATCGCCTTCAACTAATTCAACACCAAAGAAAGCTACCAAGTTACAACTTACAAAAGTATCTTTGTGACACAAACTCGTCATCTAATTGATTTCTCAGCAATTTTCTACCACATAACACAACATTTATAAACCGATGCTTCTCCAGCTTGCCAAAAATCGAGTGACAAATTAGTTACCTGCTGCTGGAGAAGCCGTTGCTGCCGCTGCCGATGCTTCCGGCGGCGCTAGAAGGTGGCGCACGGATTTGGTCTTGGTCTTGCTCTTCCTCATTGCTGCAGGACCAGATCCACCTTCTCCAGTGGGGGGCGCCATCGATGGGCGTCGGCGGCTTCAGCAGCTGCACGGGCGCGCCGGGCTGTGGCGGCTGAAGTGCGGCGCGGAGGTCCGACGCGGGTGGGGCGGCCGCGCCCTAGGCCCTAGCTGCCTGGCTGGCGGCGCTGGCGGGGCGGCGGAGCTGCCGGGGTGGGACGCGAGCGGCCGCCGGGATGGCACGCGGGCGAAGAGGGAGGCGCGACGGAGGGAGAGCAGGAGGAGAGGTGGCGGTGCGGATGGAGAAGATGGGTGGCGCGGTGGATCTGAGGATGGAGGAGCGGCGGGCTGAGATAGGTGGAGAAGGGGTGGCCGGAGCCAGAGAAGAGAGGAGAGAGCAAATGGGGGCTAGGGTTAGAAGCAAGGGGAAGGCAAGGGAAGACGAGAGGCGACAGCCGGCGGTGGCGCAGGGCGGAAGAGGTGGCACGGGTAAAGAAGAGGTGGCCGCCGGAGGTGGAAGAGATGGCGGCGCACGGTTGAGGGCGGCGGCGTCGCGAAGAAGGGGTTGCGGCGGTGGAGAGTGGAGGCGGCCCGAAGGATTTGGAGCAGCGAGGTGAGAAGGCGTGGCGATGGAGGTGCGGTGGGGAGCGGCGGAGGCGTACCGGCGAGCTGCGGCCCGGCGCTCGCCGGCGGCCGGACGTGGAGGAGAAGGGACGAGGAGAAGCAAAGGGGGGCGAAGGGAGAAGAAGCCGGGCTCGATCTCCCCCAGGCGGCGGCGGCTTTAGAAGGAGATGGGGAAATTTTGGTGAATTGGGCTGTGTGAATTGGGCTCTAATCTAATGGGACTTCTAGTGGGCCAAATTCGGTTTAAATCGTATTTATAATACGGTATATTCCGAATAAAATGTAGAAAAGTAGAAAACGGTCGGAAAACGCCTAAACCGTTTCCGCTCCATTTTCGAATTTGGTATTCCGTATTTCGAACCGAATTCGAATTCGTCCGAAAATACGAATTCGATCGGGTCAAATGTAGAAAACGATGCGGTTCGGTACGGGATATTTCCGTTCCGTTTTCATCCCTAGCTACAACGGCCTGGTAGTAGAAACGTGAAACGCAGCAGGCAGCCAGGGTAAAAAGCGACGCGGCCTTGTCACCGCAACCGCCGCGCGTGCCCGTCACGTGAGCGGAGCAAGTGAGACAAGCGAGCGCTCGGCGCCAGTGGTGTGCGCAGGTGGTTCGCTGACAGGTGGGGCCGGAGCCAGGGCGCACGCGCACAAGCAAAAGGGTTCGGGCAACCACCGCGGTGTACTCACCGTGCAGGTGGACCGGGTGCAGGAAGGGTTGCTTCCGGTAGGGGGAGCTAGCTCGTGGACCGTGGCGGCGGTGTACGATTTATATTTATCCGGGCTCGGTGCAATTCTTCCAACTTGGTAGGGGCAGTAGTGTCTTCTGGTGCCCAAGCCTTGCGCTTTATCAGAGTCTCCTTTTTCAGCTTGGACCCTGTGGTACTATTATTTTGTAACATTATCCCAAAGTTTTTGTTCATGTTCATGTTAACCTGAGTGAGGTGAGTTCTGATTTTAGTCCTCTTCTTTTCGACTACTAAAAACTATTTTTTACAGTGACTAACTTTCAAAGAAGTCTTTTTAAGACGGAATTTATAAGTCGATTATAGTATACACTACGGCAATTTCATTTATATCGATCAAAATCGCATGTAAATCTCTATCTGTACTATCTCTTGCGAACAACCAAGAATCATAAGTCGCCGGCTAAAAGAACATGCCCTTACTATTGATTAATTTGATGTATGTTCTTCATGTTCATATTTTGATGTAGATTTGTCCAAAGTACAAAATCTTTATTTTTGAAAAGGATGCCTTGAAGCCAAGTATTAACCTCCGAATGACATCATGGATATACATAACACTACAACAATAATTCGAGGTTGTCCAAAGCCCAATATTAATCCGTTTACGAACATATCTTTTTCGTAATTACAATTATTTCAAATTAATTGATAAAACTTGAAATCAAATTGTATCGACAAGTGAGAAAATCAATTAGTAACACATTACACCTACAAGTTAGGTTCATGTCCAATCTTTTATGCTTAACTATCATGGTGGTCCATGCACTTGCGTGGGTACCATTCTTAGAGCATATTTAATTAGTTTAGCGGTACACATGTGATGATAACAAAGGAACTACATCTGAAAAAATAAAGGGTTGCAAATCATATGAAAGAATTAAAATATTAGAATTTAGAGCGTTATCAATTCGATTTAATTTTCATATTTGTATACTTCATTTCATTTTATGATATTAATGTATAGTACTATATGTTAAAACAAAGGATATAGATTATATTTTTGGGAGGAAATACTTGTTCTTTATAATTTTTAATCGGCATCTCCAATAATAGAGATAATAGTTGTATTCATATTAATACAATTAAAAGAATGCAAATTATAATTGATATTATAGGCAATTTTGTTCATGTGCGTGGATTGCTTAAGTTCAATTCTATCTCTAGTATCTCACGTCTTAATTTCTTACAAGAGTTCTCCAACTATACATGCATGCATATCATGATGTAAATCATTTTTGTGCGCACCTTCATAGATCAAGAAAAAATATTGATTATGACTTGTTAATCATAAGAAGGGTCCACCTAGTTATGAGTTAGATGTTTTTTTTCAGAATTTCTAGTAATTATTTTCATTTATTAGGTAACATCCATCAATTATGGATTGCTACATATAATTAGGGTAACCAAATTAAAGGCGAGATGTTTCTTTTTTATGTTTGGAAGAATTTCTATAATTTTTCTCTTTTTAGTCAGCTGATGTAATCAACAATTCTATGCTTTTATTGTATGATAGATAATACCCAATGGTTGATATAGTTTAACTTGAATTAGAATCTACCACATCGATGGCAATTCTTAAAAAAATCAAAGTCGTGAAACACACATTGTTGGTAAGTGTCCATGTAGAATATATCTTGTCTTTTTTATTTCTCTTTTTTTCTTGCCGAGTATCACTTTTTTCTTATTTTTCTTATGCATGGCTTTTACTCATTTATTTTGCACGTAAATATTTTTCTTTTCCTCTCGTGAGTGAATTTTAGTGCAGGACATCTAGGATTCTTTTTATTTATTGGGTTCATCTAGATTCTATATAAGATAGTTTTGTCTTATAAGATTTCTTATTTTATCTATGACATCTACTAATGATCATTTACTAACTATAAAAAAGGTCTACTAAATAGAGGAGCAGATGTTTTTCTTTTCTTTTTATTATTTCTAGTTTATTTATCTTTTTTAGCAAATGTAAAACTCATGTGATCAACCTTTAGTATATAATATATATATATATATTTTGCTTTTTTGGAGATTTACTTTGGAATTCATATGGAATTTAAATAGATAGGTTTTGTTTTCTTCCCCAAATTTTAGTTCTTTTGGATTATACTTGACATATACTCTTTTTTAATTTACTAATTTTGCAAGATTTATTCTTCATGCATACTTACCAACAATGTGTGTTTCACAACTTTATTTTTTTAGAATCGCCGAAACCTAAATGAAATAATAAAACATTAAAACCTAATTGTGTTGTGGAGTTTATTATTATTTTTATTATGGTTCCAGGACCGAGTTATAATGTGACACTCCTATTTTCTCCCACTTTTTTCTACGATTCTTTTCACATTACTTTGCCTCGTGAGAGCAAGGCTAATAATACAGCCTTCAGCTGGCTATATGGACACTTACAGCCCACTTATCAGCCTATTCATATAGTAGTTTACAGCCAGCTGAAGGCTGTATGACCCACCCCTTTCTCTCACAAAGTTTCTTGGTTCTTGTGCTTCAGCTGGCTGTAAACTTACAGCCCACCTCTCTTCTCTATCCCCCTCTCTCTCCTCCACCTTAACATACAGCCTACTAACAGCCTCTTATTATACTTGCTCTGAGAGCACCACGAATACATTTACGCTAGATAACAATCTAATTACAAATACCTCTTTGTGCCGAGGAATCCCCAGAGCTCAGTGATGATTCGTTGCACATCATGATCCACGTAATCCTGAGGATAAGTTTGCTGCTTTACTTGACAGAGTATATCCATTACAGTGGTCCTCATGGATGGTCTCCGACCAACAGAGACGAATGCTTGGCACTCGAACTGCAACTGCCCTTGAAGCTTTCCATACATGGCACTAGGAGCTCGCCAACCTTGACGCTCTTTCTTGCCAGGATGCCAAGTAGGCAGTCTGGGGTCGATGTCACCTCGTCGATAAGTTCAGCCAGGCCGTCGCTCGTGTCCGTTAGGAAGAAACACAAGGAGTACCACGGGAGACGCGAGGTGAACTGAGCAGGGCCGGTCCTCGAGGTGAACTTAGCAGGGCCGGTCCTGGGATTTTACGGGTCCGGAGCGAAACTAGAAATAGGGGGCCTAGTATAAATATCTAAATATAAATCTACATACACACATATATATGTATCTAATTTTACCAACAAACACTTAAAATGCGTTATGTATTAAAGAAAAATTCATATCAAAGAGTTTATAGATATTACCTTAAAACTTTCTTCTAACATTTCTAGATGCGAAGTCATTGATGATGGTATTGATATCAATCTCATCCAATAATTTCTTCTCAATACATAAAGTTGCCAAACCGTTTAATCTCTCTTGAGACATTGTTGACCTTAAATGATTCTTCAACAATTTCAACTTTGAAAAGCTTCTTTCAACTGATGCCACAGTCATAGGCATAGTAAATAAAATCCGATAAGCAATAGAAATATTAGGATAACAATCCGCTTCTCTGACAAACTCAAATATCTCCATAGCAGACATTGGTTTATCTGATAAAGTCAATTGCATAACACTTAACTCAGAAATTAGATCATTTAACTCAACATCAGATGAACCATCTAGAGAGAAAGTTTCTGCAAATTTTATACAACATTCTTTTAATTCAGTTCGATCCAATGACTTCAATGTTGTTGAACTCATTAAAAATCCAAATATACTTCCGAATGTTTGGAGTTCTTGAAATCTACTTTTCAATGAATTGATTGCCATATCAACCATAACAAAGTATACATAGTATATATACTATGTATATGGGGGATTGGGGGCCCCTGAATTTTGGGGGCCCGGTGCGGCCGCCCCGCTCGCCCCCCCCCTCAGGGCCGGCCCTGGAACTGAGGCACGTTGGGGGATTGCAGTATAGCGGGGGGTCAGGCAGTGCTTGGCATTGCACGGGGTGGTGGTCGTGGTTGAGTATGAATTGTATTTGATATGAACTTTTCTTTTAATCTGAGCTATTATAACTTGGGTACACTAAATTAAGGGTTAGATATTTTTGTTTTTTTATGAGAATTTCTCGTATATTTCTATTTTTTCTTAGCAACTCTAAAAGACTTGTCATCGATTTTTAGTAATAAATAGATTAGATAGCTTATGACATCGAATATATAACCCTTTTCCAAGCGTTGATGCTAAAATGGTAAAAACAAATCATGTCCAATTTCTTCATATTTAGTTGTGCTACTCATGGTCCTCTCCTTGATAAAAACAAGGTTTCTTTAGGGTATGTACAATACAAGATACTTATACTTGAATGCTTAAAGAGAGAATATAGCCACATCATCAAGCACCCATATAAAAGTTATTTTCTCCAATGCAAGCATCTATTCCATAAATGCTTAGATGTTATATTATTTATTAATTAAATATAGTTATACATATAAATACTTACTAAGCACCGATGTTTATTTAAGCATTGATGCTTCAAAATAAGAGCCTTACCTATCTTATATAGCAAAAAAAAATTAGTTTTTAATTGCTAAGCATCTTTTAAGCATTTGCATTGTACGTGCTCTTAAAAGACTTTGTTTTTTTTATAATTTCTTCCAACATGCCCCCAGGGCCCATCAGTGATACATCACTGGTTGAAGTGCCAAACTACCGTTGCCTTCACCACCTACTATGTCTCCTGTACCACTGCCACCCCAAAACATATCACTTTTGGGTCTCCTTTTTTTTCAGTTCATGGTTTATGGATTTTCTTGAATAAACAGACATGATGATTTCTTCATCGTCCTTTTAAAATAGCTTATCGGGATAACTTTTTTGAAGCAACTTATCGGCTTATCGACATTCGATTCGTTCACACAAACACTCGCTGTAGAAACGAAAATCATGAGTGGCAACAAAAAAAAAAACAAAAAAATAGGCCCTTGTATCACCAGAACTGTCATTCGACCTCGCCCACTACCTACTGGCAAACAATAATGCTCTTGTGGTGCCGCTGCTTACTGTCAAGTCACTTCGCCTAGAGTCTAAGGTTAAAGGTGCGAGTAGAGGATGAACCAAGTAAGGTGTTGCTAACTTTTATAGTGTGTGCTTGCTAAAGATGATTTTGCTATGTTCTGAAACTATGTTTGTACGTGCGATAAACCAATTAATGAGCAACATTATCGTGTAACCCTACGCAAGTCTGAACATTAAAGGTCAAAATTCATGTCTAGTTCTTCCAGAAAAGAGGTGCAAACGAAGCGGATAATTTCTGTCCGACCGAGTGACCGAAGATTCATGGAACGAATGTGAAAGGAATAGATGGGTATCCGGCACTATCCGTGTTCGACTCTGACTCCGAGAAAAAAATATAAAATAGAATATATGATAAGTGACATCCATCCGCATATATCCGTATGTCAAGTGATATGAGAGTCTAATGTGATTTTACTTAGAAACAAGATAATATATAGACAGATTATCACATCTATATAGGCAAGGAATGTCTTAGTGATTAGTCTCTCCGTATTCACTTTGATTGCACGTTACCGTCCAATGTCATGTGCAATGAAGTAGAAAATTTCCGTCCGACCGATCGTCTAAAAGATTATGGAACAGATATGAAACGGAGAAACGTGTATCTGATATTATCCGCATTCGACTCCAACTCTAAATAAAAAATAGAATACAAGATAAATGATATCTATTCATATACGCTCCAATTGCACCCCTATTCCAGAATGCCACTCCACGAACCACAGTCCACTCCTTGGACAAACTTCCCCCAAAATTCTCCAAAGCCACAGTAGGGGTGGATAATGAGCTGGCTCGACTTGGCTCGGCTCGGCTCATGAAGGCTCGTTAGGGAAGCGGCTCGGCTCAGCTCGGCTCGTTAAGCTAACGAGCTAAAAGAGAAACTCGGCTCAGCTCATTGAAAAGCTCGGCTCGTTAGGTGGAATATTCAAATTGCATCAATCCTATGGCTCGTTAGGCTCGTTATGTTTCAGATTTGTTTTTCTGAATGACAACTTCTATGATTATCTAGAGTGACAGTGAAACCTATACAGTAGTAATCCTATGATTGAAATTACATCAAAAAAAGAAAGAGCATATAATGTAGTAGGTTCATAACAAAGTAAGAAAAAAACTTGTCAAGAAAACTCCAGTTCCAGTATGAGCAAATATGACATCTGGTGATTCCTTTCCATATGTGAAATTAATAGAGAAAAGAGTAATGCGTACTTTAATAATACCTCTCAGTGACTAAAGAGGTGTGAAAATTGGCAGACATACATACTACTACTGTTGTACTGAGCCGTTCACGTCGTGATGGGCCGAAAACGTTGCCGAGTTGGGCCGACTGAGCCTAGCGAGCGGCTTGCGAGCCGACTCGGCTCGACTCGTTAACGGACCGAGCTGAAACCTTGGCTCGGCTTGGCTCGTTTGTGCCACGAGCCGAGCCAACTCACGAGCCTCGAGCTTTTTTGCCACCCCTAGTCCATAGGGGCCGTATGCTATACCCGAATAAAATGTGGTGCCCAACCGTAAAAAAGCCCCTCGTCTAGCCCCATCCCAAGGGGGAAATTGAATATATAGGACCCAGTTGAAGGTGCTTTGTTAAAATAGGACTAAGTTATTTGACATTGTAAATATAGGACTAAGTTGAGCTACTTCTTGCAAATATAGGATTTTTCCCATTTTAATTTCATTTTCATTTTCCAGCCTTTTTTCTCCACGCGAAATGACATTTTTGCCCTTCCTCCCTCACCTGGCCGGTTGCAGGCCGCCGCGCCGTCCCGCCGCGCCGCCGCCTCTGCCCCGCGCCGCGCCGCCGCCTCTGCCCCGCGCCGCGCCGCCCCGCCGCCTCTGCCCCGCGCCGCGCCGCCCCACCGCTCCCTCGCCTCCCGGGGCGCAGAGGGAGCGGCGGGGCGGCGCGGGGCAGAGGCGGCGGCGAGGGAGCGGCGGGACGGCGCGGCGAGCGGCGGCGCGGCGGCCTGCAGCCGGCCAGGTGAGGGAGGAAGGGCAAAAATGTCATTTCGCGTGGAGAAAAAAGGCTGGAAAACGAAAATGAAATTAAAATGGGAAAAATCCTATATTTGCAAGAAGTAGCTCAACTTAGTCCTATATTTACAATGTCAAATAACTTAGTCCTATTTTAGCAAAGCACCCTCAACTGGGTCCTATATATTCAATTTTCCCCATCCCAAGCGCCAGCCGAGAAAACCACGAACCAGTCCAAAACACAGCAGCAGAGCGCCCTGAACCACCGCGAGCCAACCCCCCCAAAACAAAACGCGCCCCCGAAGCGTAGCGATCCCCCATTTCACTTTTTTTTTTTTCAAAAAGGCGAGGGGGCGTCGCGGCGCCGCCGCCGAATCCAATGGTGTCCGACCAGGAGCTCGCCAGCTTCGTGGAGTCCTTCGTTCGCCAGGCCGCCGCGCTCCCCGGCGGCGCTGCCGGTGGGATATCGGCCGAGGCCGTGGTGCGCCAGCTCGAGGCGCAGCTCGGCGTCGACCTCTCCCCCAAGGCGCCGCTCATCCGTGACATCCTACTCGCGCTCCTCGCCCCCGCCCCCGCGCCCGCCTCGCGGAAAGACCCTTTTGCTCCTGCCCCCGCCGCCGCTCCGCCCCCGTTCTCCGCCGCCGCCACCGCCACCGCCACGGCCTCCGCGTCCGTCCCCGCGGGCGCGCCCCACTTCTTCGCGCAACAGCTGCAGTCGTACCTCTCCGCCTCGCCGCAGTACCAGCACCACCGCGCTGGCCCGCCCGCCTGGCCGTACGACGCCCCCCTGTCGTACCGCTATGCGCAGCCCTTCTCGCAGCCCGGCGGCGCGCAGCTGCAGAGGCTTGCCCAGCTGCAGCAGCACCAGCAGGAGCAGATGGCCGCTGCCGCCGCTGCGGCTGCGGCCTCTGCAGCCACGCCGGGGGAGAGTCCGCGTGCCGTGGCGGCGCCCGCCGGCTCAAAGAAGGACAGGTGGTGCTTCCTACACTACGTTTCCTGCTCAATTCCCCCCCCCCCCCCCCCTTCGAATTAGGGTTTGGATTATATGTCGTGCGCGCCTGCTAGTGTATTGTCTTTTAGTTTCTAGGCGAAGCTAAATTCCAAATCCTGTAGACCATTTGCTTTGTTCGTTCCTTTTGCAGATTTGTTTGGTGGGTTGAGGTCGGATTAAGTGTAAAAGGTTACGTTTTTTTTGGTGGTTACATGGTTCTTTTTGTGTGGTATGTGTTGGGGCTTTTCATTCTTTCTGGTGGACGGAGATATTTTATCAGGATTACTACCTGAGATATTAGTGGGGTGGGTTAAACTGGAAGGAACTGGTTTCTGAGCACCTCAATGCCTACATGTACTAGATCTTTAATGCCCATGGGCGCTTGTGGAAGCACTTGTGGTGTACTTGAGAAAATCTTTGAATACTGCCGTAGTTATGTCAAACCTTACCCGCAGAATTAAAGCCTCTGAACTCGCTGGTGTAATAATGGATTCTGTCATCCCCATCAAAAAGGTTGCTTTTCAAGCAACCTCCTTGTTGAAACTAAGACGCTTAGCTATAATGTTCATTACGCTTGACAAATGGATATGCAGGTTGCGCTCCATTTATGTTCCTAGCTGGAACTTGGAGAAAACCTTTAAACCGTATTGTTTGTTTACTTGACTTCGTTTAAAGATGACATTTTGTATGTACGAAAATAATATTCAGCGCGCACACACACATCAGTCTGTCTGCATGGAAGAATATTCCTGATATAAAATCGGGAGGGGTACTTCTCCTAGGACTACAGGAGATATAGATGCGTCCCTCTCTTGCTCTCAAATGTCAGTTATCTTTTACTGATGTTCAGTCTGTTCATTGAACTTATTGTTCTGGTTGTCTATGAATCAGTGCTAGTACTGGAGCGAAACGAAGAGGTGGTCCAGGGGGGTTAAACAAAGTCTGTGGTGTTTCGCCTGAGCTGCAAGCTATTGTTGGTGAACCAACCATGGCTAGAACTGAGGTTCGTTCTACTGGCCCTCCTTTGTAATGTCTTCCCTTGTCTTCATAATTACATCATGGCAGAAACCCTGAGATTGTGAAGTAATTGCAGATTGTTAAGCAGCTTTGGGCATACATTCGCAGGAACAACTTGCAGGACCCAAACAATAAGAGAAAGATCATATGCAATGATGAGCTACGATTAGTTTTTGAGACTGATTCGACTGATATGTTCAAGATGAACAAGCTTTTAGCTAAGCATATAAGACCACTCGAGGCAACAAGTAGGCCTTCCTCACGCTCAGTAGCTATGTTCTCCAAAGTAATCAAGCTTTAGTTCATGAATATGTGCCCAAAATTCTTGCAGAAGATTCAAATCGAGATTCGAAGAAGTTGAAGCTTGTGGACAATGAACCCATTTCTCCAGCCGAAACTGATGCTAACCAACTTCCAATTATCGTGTCTGATGCTCTTGCTAGCTTTTTTGGAACTGGAGAAAGAGAGATGCCCCATTCCGAGGCTGTCAAGCGTGTTTGGGACCACATCAAAAGCAATAATTTAGAGGTTAGTGGATGATTATTATCAGAACCTTGATGTGCTATACTGTTATCGTGTGAAATGTCCTGTGCGATATTAAATTTCTTGCGGGCATTGCAAAATAATTTTGTCCAACCATGGTAAACTACAGAAAGTGAAAGCAATTGTTTATCTCAGTTATAAATTAGTACCTAAAATTCTTTCTTGAATAGAAGTATATCTAGCTGATTTGAGGATGTTATAATTACTATCACATGAGGAAGAAAAATAATTGCACTCCTTTCTCCTTATGCTTCAGATCAGTGTTGTTACCTTGGAATTCTTTTTATCTAATACATGACAGATTTTGTGGACTGGACACCCTAGTGACCCTACTTGGTAATTGATTGAAAATTTTATTTGGCGGGTCACTTACTTTCTGTTTTCTCTTTTAGATATTGGTTTGGTTGGTAACATGGTTGTTGGTGGCTGATCAACTAGATACATATGGTGGTTGTTCTTAGATATAAGTTGTCGAGTGTATATTCCCATGTGTTTTTCATTTTTTGAACTTGAAGAACTGGTACATGGGGTCAATAGGCTTTTCAACAAATACTATTATACCCTATATAAATCTTGAGCAGCCATATGACAGTATTTTGCAGATTGCTTCTATATGCAAGTTGGCTTATTGTCTTTTCTCTTTTGACCTATGACAAGAGTGAAGCATAAGCAAAGCATGTCCCATACAAGTCCCTCTTTCCCTCACTTTAGTGTTTTCATACATACCTGAATAGTAATGATTTTGCCACCTAAGATGTTAGGAATGATAAATCAAAACATATGTAAAATGTGAATGAAATCATGTGGTGTAAGATATAATGCATCCTTTCTTTGTGTTCCCCACCTTCCAATTTTCCTTATCCGTTTATGTTTTTCATGGAGATGGTCCATGAGGGTTGAATGTTTGTTTCTGCATGCCAGCATATCTAGATGTAGGCATTAGTTACTGTTAGGCATTTCGAGGTAGGCATATTTTATAGTTGGCTGATTGGCAAGAGAGCCTATATTTTCCTGCCAGATTATTAAAATAAGACTATACTATGTAAATTGGCTCTGCTTATATTTACGAGTTCCCTTCCTTACTGAAACCACTTTCTAGGATCTATTCTTCTATGCAAAACGGATAAGAAATCGTTGTACAACCATCTTGCTGTTCTACTTAAAGTAATTCTATGTGACTCTAGGCATCTCCAAATGGATTGATTACCTTATTTCTATTTTTGCTTCTTTTGTTACAGGATCCAGCAAATCCCACAATGATATTATGTGACTCGAAACTTAAACAACTCTTTGGATGTGAAAGCCTAACTGCTCTGGATGTTTCAGAGTTGCTGTCACACCACCTTTGCAAGCAACCTAACAAGATCTAACTGGTTAGTTATTGATTTTGCCTAAGAACATCATCTATTTATGAGGCTTGGATAGCACTGTGCTTGCTGGAGGACATCCATCCCTTGCCTTTTCAAGTCCTAGCTTTTTTAAATGTCGCAATTGTAGGAGTCTATAGAAATGTGTCTAATCGGTACAAGGATATTTTTACTTATTGTAATGGCTCATTGAGTGCAGCTAGCTACTCAATCTATTTCATTTAGTGCAAGGTATTAGTTTGCTTATCTGATGTGTTAACAAATAAATTGATCAGTGTTTTACTTTGGCTGCAGATGGAATGTCTTACTGGGCTCTAGTTGGTCTAACATCCTGGTAGTAGGCACTGATCAAACGACAGAAATTCGTTGAAAGTTGTTTATTTAATCTTTTGTATCCATCAGACTGATTTACTTATGAGAAAAGGCTGTAGGCTAATCTCTTCACAGTAGCAAGGAAAAGGAATGATAGTTACATATTATTAGTTTGATCTTACCGGAAGGGTCACATGTTAGGTTATTCCGAATTTGTAGTTTGTTAAAAAGAAAGCAGCACCGAAGCAACAGTCAAGAGAAAGTGAAAGCTGATGAACTTTGTTTGATGTAAATTCAGCAACCATAGGTGCGTTTTATGGTAAGAAGTTGCTTTCTGCTTTGTTACCCGAAAGCCTCTTACATTGGTAGTGCTGTAGTTAAAGACATCTGTACCCCTATATTATGTTGTAGGTGATGCCTAATTTATACAGTTTAGATCGTTATCAAAATGTTATTCTTCTGCTCTTGTTCATTCTTAATTCTGGCATCTGTTCATCTTGTTCATGAAGGTTAGATGTTTGTTTTATAACCAACATCTACTCTGCTCTTTATACGCATGGTTGAAGTCTTTATGCATGGACATGTGATGGTTGATGTGGTCAAGTATAAGCATGCATTATCATTAGCCTTGTTTCAGAATTTGTTTCCCCCAGTTCTGCATTAAGTGCCGATCATTTACAACAAATTCTGGTATCTACAAGTTCTTGAGCATGGCGTAGAACAGTACCATGACCACCAGACCAGTGATGACACAGGCAATTATTGTGCTGCTCTCCTTCCCATCAAGCGTACCTTTTGGCAGAGCCTTGTTTGCCACGGTCAAAATTACCGCATCCAAATTCTGCAGTGGTGAAAGAGAAAGATCCTGAGCTGTGTACCTTTCGGCAAACAAAGTTATTGTTGGGGATTGTACATTTGTTGCACCATGCTTCTTCTAAAAAAAAGTTTATCATGCTTGCCTGGTGAATGATCTGAAGAATCCTCGTAAGGAGTGGCAAACAGACCTTGTTCGCATGGCTGCGACAACGGAACAACAATGCGATTCAGTCAGCTTTGTTTCTTTATCTTTCTGCAATCCTATAGCAAAATTGCTACAGATGTAAACCGTTTGCGTATACTGCTAATCACGGTTTGCTGATTAGCCGGGCACTAGAATCACCTAATGAGCAACAGGCCCCTGTAGACGTGAGTCGTGGAGACGTTGCAGTCCCAAGGCAGCTTCCTGCCCTTCCATTCTGCAAGCAAATGATTCGATGTGATCAAATGCTTCCCTTTTGTAATCAACTGATCAGGGTGTTTTGCCGCGTTAACCGATGAGGTTTATTAACAAACCTAGAGACCATTTGATGCCCAGGTCGAAACCTTCCTCCTCCGTCGGTTTGAGCACGAACGATACATGGTGCCGGAGCATCAATGCATGGAGCAGCAGAAACATGTTCTGTTAAGTTTAAGCATGTCATGCATGGGTCAAAATGCTGATGATGTAAGCGGTATAAGAAACGGAGAATTGTGCCATAGCCGTTCTGCTTTTCCTTACTGCCAAGAAATATTTGAACTAATATAATGTTTTATCTAGCTATTCCAAGGATTTAACTTTCAGTAGGATCCTCCTTTTACCTTGCCCATCTGGGAGACATCAACGGAGGGGAGGTTACTGAAGAAATACTGGCACTCATCGCCGATCAGCTCGAGCAGCTCCCTGATGCTCCTGTTCTGGATGGCAGAGTTCAGCTTCACCATCCTCTTCACCGCCCGGAACCCGTCTCCTCCGTCGCCGAACAGAGCGCGCGCACGCAACCTGTCACCGTCTCGTCCGTTCATCTCTGCACTCCTGCTCCATGTCCTGACACGCACCGGCCTGCCCCTGCATAGGCCACCGTGATCTGCTGCATTTTTGGGGCCATTTGGACGCTTCTGAATCGACGGAGGAAGAAGACGACACGACGACAGCGTTGAATCCATGGAGACAGAGCTAAATCAAAGGTGGTTTGGTTTAACTCTGGATGTGAAATGTATGGATGGATTGGGAGGACGTCGTATATATGATCGAGCAGGGTTTGGAATTTTCGTGCGCGGTTGTGTGCGCGTGCCCGGCTCACAAAGGAAAGGATTGTACGAGAGGAAAGCCATGTCCCCGATGTCTCGTAGCATGCACACGTACGTTGCAAGGTTGCCAAGGTAGGCAAGGCAGGATGCTGTTCCAAACTTGGCTTGAGGCCCGTACCCAAGAATGCTACATGCCATCAGCTATGGCTATGCCCCTAACATGTCTTACAGGCTTGATCACCAGGCCTAACATGTTTTACACGCTTGATCACCAGGTTTAGTTTGGCCTAGTTACTATTACTACTACTAGATTGGGCTAAGTTTTCACAGCTGTGAACTTGTGAATTGTGATGGGAGGTCAGCGATTTATAGATCTCGTTTGGAAAACAGTACTCCAGTGCGAAATGCTTCTTTTTGCGAACAAAATTTCTAACCACCTTCACTACAGGTTAAAAAATATCAAGTCAGCCTATTGCAATCTACTAGCTCATGAGCCACCAGCTAGTTATTTTGGTTATAGGTTCCGACAGTTTGACCATATTCTTTTTGATTTTTCAGTGGTTTTTAATTTCTTTTAACAATTAATATTTATTAAATTAATAAATCATAGCCAAAGTTATAAGCTACAACTAAAAAAAAGAGACCTTTGCACGCCTGTAAGTTTTTACTGCAGGGGTGGACCTAGGGCATGTTTGGTTGGTGCCTAACTTTACCATGCCTAAGTTTAGGCAATATGTGGCTGCCACAGAAAGTGTGGCTAACAAAATCGAAGTCACACTTGTGGCAAAGTTTGGCAAGAAACTGAGTCTATGACGTGTGGGGTCGGATGCTAAGAAAGTGTGGCATGCCACAGTTACGTCAGTAAACCAAATAGCTACCTAAAAACTGTGGCACGCCTAACTTGTGACTAGGCAACTTCTGGTCATGAACCAAACATGCCCCTGATTACAGTGCAATGGGCATCCAACCGAGGAGTGAGGTTTTCCATGAGAAGGTTCTGTTCCAGGCGGTGGCATTAGTATTCGTATATCACGGTGGCTCCCGCTGCAATGCGTGGATCTAAACGGATTTAGCTACTAATTTTTTTGATTTTCAACTTATTTAAATCAGAATTTACTTAGAATACATCGACTTCTAATATCAGTTTATTTAGGTCTTTTAGTTTTTCTTTTTTCGTTATTCTTTTGAATTGTACGTAATAATATAACGGTTTTTTATTTTTTCTTCTCCTTTTTCTTAGAAAAAGTTAATAGACACCACAGTATAATTTCAACCAAAATTTAAATACCATAACTAGAAGCTTAAATCAAAATCTAGTTGAAGCACCACCGCTCTACTTCGGTGCACGAAGATGCTGGGAGAATAGGGCACAATTTTCTGTCAAGGTGATAGCAGTCGCTAAGTAACACGCTTATCAAGTGGTCACTATCCTTCAACTGTTTTGAGTTCAAACCATAGAAGGTAGCACATACAGAACCATTGGGTTAATAATCAATGCAAAGCTGCTAACCGTAGCATAAACTCTACTAGTAGTGGGATACCTTGTGTCTCTAGCTGATGAATCATGATTAGAGTTTAGGTTGGGTGAATTATTTATGTGGATTTTTTGTTAAAGTATATTGCTCACTTTTTCTCAATAGCTTTAAGTTTTTAGATGAATTTGGTGGTGCATGAAATTCAATGTGGTACAAAGCCAAAAGATACTAAGCACAAGACTTGTCTAACGCAATTTGAGGAAATAATTGCGACCTATTTAGAGACAAATTGTTCCCACCTTCTAAAGATAATTAAAGAAAACTAATGCAAAATTTAAGCATAAGGGGAATTTATAGCACTTTGGCTCGTCGTGCATCCGAATTAAGGTCACATTTGAAATTATTGCAGGAATTAATCTGTTTCACTTGAAAATCCTTGGTTTTAAACGGGAGCTAAATTTTCTCACATCACTCAACTTCAGCTGTTGAGGGTAAAATATATAAGGCGTATGTTTGGAATGGTTTTGGCCCGTTCAAAAGTGTCGTGGCTTTTGCCTTTTAGTTGAAATGACACTGTAACAGCAGTTAGTTTTTTTGAGATATTCAACTAAAATAAATAAATAAAAATAGGACAAAATAATTAAAAAACACCGTTATACCTGGATAATGCAAAGAAAAAGAAAAAAAGAGAGAAAAAAGAGGGGAAAAAAGAGAAAAAAAAACGTGTTAAAAAACCAACGCGTTCCAAACGACTTTTGGCTTCTAAAACTAGAAGTTATTTGGAATAGACATTTGTTGATCTATAAAAGGTGAACACGCTAATCAAGACAATATTTATGGTTTGTTCCTCCTCATGCCCCTAGTAATGCATTAAATGTATGCATATCCGAGTTTTTTTGGCCCCCCAATGTGTCTATGAAATTGCAAATATAGTCCCCATACGTCAGAAATTACATTTTGGCCCCTCTATCTGACCACGGAGGCACTGGAGGCCAACACCTAGCACATGCTGCGGCCGGGGAGGGTGGCACATTTTGGCCACCACGGGACCTCGGCGCAATGTGGCACAAGCCTGTCGGGTGTGGAAGGAGCGCGGTAGGAAGCCGCAAGTTGCTGAGCCCCCTTTTTGCGGGAGCAGTGCAAGTCCCACGGAGACCAACAAGATCTCGCACCCTCGTTCCATGGAAGCAGTGCGGCCCCACACACGCATTAGCGCCCTCGTTCCACGAAAGCAATGCGGCCCCACACATGTCAGCCGCCTCGGCATTGGCCCCAATTGCGCGCGCACGCGTAGACCGCCTCGCCACTGGCCCCCACCCGACTTGTCCTCTGTATGTAATAAAATGGTGCCGGAGTTGCATCCCCCCATTTCTTCCAGATCCAGGAGAGAATGAGAGAGGGAGAGAAGGGAGAAAGGAAGCAAGGCCATGGAGAAGCTAATTTTTTTGAGTGGTTTTGATTTTGAATTTGAAGTTTGCGCAATTGTAAAAGTTGCAGATCGGTTGTGAGCACGAAGAAAAGGTAACTTTCATCCACATGCAACTTTAGTTTTAGTAGTGTGATTCGCATGTAATTAGGTAAATGGTAGCCTTTTAGTCCAGAAAAGTAGTAGTTAGCCCTGTGTAGTTGGACTGCACCCGTAGTTGACATAAAAGACGTAGTGTTGATAGTATCGTTAATTACTTATTAGTCACGGTAATTACGTGCCCGACATTGCTTACATATAGCTAAATGAGTTTGCATACAAACAAATTTGTCACAATAAGTGCAATAGATAATTAGTATCCAGTGTGTAGATTGTTAATTTGTCCATGTCCGTAGAAGTCAAAATTTGCAAAAATGTGAGACATTGTTACCTGTAAGTGCACGAAGTACTTGATAGAAAAATTAAAAATACTTAGTGCGTAAGAAAATAATTGTTATGCAGTGTATAGGGTGTTAATTTTGACATGTTCCGTAAAAGTTGCAAATTTCAAAAATATGAAACATTATTAGCGGGAAGCACATAGACTATTTGACGGAAAATATGGAAAATACTTACTGCGTTACAAAATAATTATTACGCAATGTATGGGGTGTTTATTTTTACATATCTCGTAAAAGTGAGAAATTTCAAGAATCTGAAGCATTATTAGCTGGAAGTACGCAGGCTATTCGATGAAAAAAATTAAAAATACTTAGGACGTTACAAAATAATTATTATGCAATGTGTATGGTGTTATTTTTGACATGCCCCATGAAAGTAAAAAATGTCAAAAAAACTGAAGCTTTTTTAGCTGGAAGTACACATACTATTTGATGGGGGAAAATATATGTAGTGCGCAACAAAATAATTATTACACAATGTGAAGGCTGCTATTTTTTACATGTCCCATAAAAGCCAGAAATTTTGAAACTCAAAAACATTATTAGCTGTAAGCACATAGACTATTTGATGAAAAAAATTAAAAAAAGACTTAGTGCGTTGCAAAATAATTATTATACAATGTGTATGGCGTTAATTTGTGCATGTCCCCTAAAAGTTGGAAAATTCAAAAATCACAAACATTACTAGCCGGAACCACACCGACATATGATATCAGCAGTTAGATGGTACGATAATTGCATATCGTGTACTAATTGGGTTTTATACGCATTTGTGTCAGGTATGTCATGTCAGACATTGAAGATTTGTTTGTGTTCTGTGGGAATGGTCTCGTGCGCAACAGACTATATAAGGCAGAGCTATCAAATTGTGACTGGACCATGATCTATGCGCCGTGTTTGAAGGACATGAGCCTCTCAAAGCTAAGGAGGGCCGTGCATTCCGCATTCCATTGAGCCACTACAAGGAAGAAGCTACACATTGAGGCGTTGCATGCCTCAGTGGTGGGTGGTGCAGGGAGACCTTTTGGCAACTTCTGAAGGTGACATGTGATGCATCATGGGGCAATTACATGGAGGTTGTGTGCAACCCTGATGCTGTGATATATGTGAGGCTGATGTGTATGTTTAGTTTGTGGAGAGGATGGAATCATCTGGCATAGGTGGTTCCAGTGGAACTGCTGCTGCTGAAGTGCCTGGGTTGATCTCCAGTGGTGATGTGGACAGTGTTGTTGGTGAAGATACGGGCAAGGAAGTGGGCAACGAAGACCTGAGGAGGCATGCAGAGAATTTTGAGCCAAACAAAGGTGTTGAGAGATGGTAGGCAGCCTGTATTGATTGCCATGAGTACCTTGCCGACCAGGTGCGAGAGGTGGAAAGCGAGGAAAAGGAGGATGTTTTGAAACATCTAGTTTTGGAGACGAGAAAGATGGAGAAGCTGCTACGGAGGCGTACTAGGTGGTGTTGTGACCACCGATGTTGCTTATATCTCCTCTAGATTGGACGATATCACAGTGACATCTCTGGTTCTACCACAGCCAGAGGGGCACAGTGGGAATTCAATGAAGACACTTTATTCTTAGGGCAGCATTTATCTAACAAGAGTGCTGCCCAGCAGGCCATTGCCAACTACGCCATTAACATTAGTCGGATGTATCGAGTATGCAAGTCTAACCCTCTTTGATGAGCTAGGTGGACGATATGCTCGAGTCTCGCCCACATAACTACAATGAGTTCTCCGTAGCCCTGCCTCCCACCCAGCACTCATATTATGACTTTTGAGACGTACGCTGCTCCCCTGACAGGCTCATCTTCCCTGAGGATCACCTACCTTGTTGGGGCAAGTGACGGATGGATGCACCATGAGTTTATGTATTTTGTCTTCAGTACCATTGCATCTTTTCTTGTACTCCTTTGTATGATGTATGCCTGTCCAATGCATATCCACATGTTTATCTTCAAATAGGGTTACAAGTTGTTTTTACTACTTTGTTGTCTTTGGATTACATTAATTCGCACGGACCCAACGAGGCTTTTTTACATGGCAATGTGACCCAACTAGGCAGCTTTGCATGACGACGTAATCCAACGAGCCAGTTTTATGAGCGACGTGACCCAATGAGGCAGCTTTGTGCAGTGACATAACCCAACAAGGCAACTTTGCGCAGCGACGTGATGCAGCATTGCAACAAGATCCCTCCTCGGGGCTACCACCTTGTAGACGTAATTTTACATCAACCAAATTGGACTTCACACATGTACACCACGCTGGCTCAGCGTACAAGTACTACCCCTTCCGCGGCGAGTTTTCCTGCATCAAGACTATGATACTACCTCACTCATATGGAGAAGCAATGAGAGAAAATCACCCCAATTCGCAAGGACTGCTACAGCCTAGGACGAACAAAAGGAGCATGCCAGGAGGCCACTGCCCCGCAACAATGGCCCTCGTAGGTCCAATACCTACCTTGACATTCCGACCAAGCATTCACCATAACACCTGTCCAAGGAAGGGACGCAGCTCCTCTGCTGGTGCAGAGACACATATAAATTCTTTAAGTCCAAGGAGTGGTTGAGCCTCAGCATGCAATACTAGGGTTGCGCTAACTTTGGTTGGTAATACCAGTAACCAGTAAGGACCGGTTATAGTATATTTTCCTAGAATTTCTGTTTGAACATATGCAACCTCTCTCGTCTACCCATAGTCTATGAATCCGCTACATGTGTACCATAAGTGGATCGACTAAGAGATCCACCCACATGACCAGTGGCTTCTTACCTACAAGGAGTAGGATGCTGAGACTTACCACGATTTATACAAAATGTTGTTTTCCTTATTTCTTCTTCCAATGTTCCTTTCTTAGTGTTTGCCAACATGCCTAGCAATCGCTACAACGAACTTATTTGTGATGATGCAAAACTAATGATGATGCAAAACTAAGAATGTGCACTCAAAGAAGACTATTGAGTGTAGAATGCAACCGAGATTGTTAGGATCATCTTAGGTACGATCATTTTTCCATAGACAAGATCGGATCATAGCATCGGATTATCCATTGATTACGAATATATTAAGTTACATATTACTTACAAATTATTTTAGATGGACTTGTGCTAACAAATCTATAGGAAAATAAAGTAGTACTAGTAGTTGTTATTACAATATCAATGGGCAACATTTGTTTAATCACTCTTAATGAATGAACAGAGTACAATAAACAATGCTCTAGTAGGAGCGGTACGGTTGCCGAGCTGTTGCGCCCGGGCAGCGCAGAACCTTGCTGCCGCGAGAGCAAGGCGGCCCCACCACCTTCCTCGCCCGGTTGAAGGTTTCCGTGCTGCGTCGGGGTCCCGCGGTGGACAGAATGTGCCACTCTCCCCGGCCGTGGCATGTGCCACGTGTAGGCCTCCGGTGCTTTCGTGGTCGGATAGAGAGCCAAAATTGCAATTTCAGATGCACGGGGCTACATTTGCAATTTAGGTGGCACAATGGGGCCAAATAAAAAATAATTCTATATATGAGTGATCTGGGAGTGCTTATTAGGGGTTCTCAGAGAGAATAATGAAAAATGCTATGTGCACTCTAGTCCATTCTTTTTGCTCCCTGATATAGTGCACACTGATTTAAATCGCGGTTCGCCGTCCGTCATGGTGAGAGGAATGAAAAAAGCTTTCGCGGCTATGCCAGACTATCATGGACGCTATGCTACATGTTGCGGTTTACTATAATATATATCTTTTTTTAGTATTTCAAGTATGTGGTATAGTTAATTAATATATAATGAACTATATTTAAATTTCGAGTACACCTTATATATGATCGTTATATATTAGTCATACAATGTGTATCAAAAAGTAATCTATATAATTGTATAAATTTAGGAGATGGATTTGAATATTAACTATTATTTATTATTTCTAGGAGACAAATTAATTAAATTTAAGTACTACAAATACGATAAAGGAGAAGAGCATAAAAACACAATTAATGTTTGGAAATTCAAATAGAATTGACACATGTAGCATAGCGGAGCTATCGTGGCTACGAAAAATAGTTGAAATAGCAGTCAATTTAGCGGCTATAGAGGTTGTAGCTGTGTTCACGGGATTCTATGGTGGTGATCATTTGGGCTTTTTTGTGGCTTATGGCTGAAAACACTGTAGCTGGCTAAAAAAACACTGTAGCTGACAGAGGCTTATTTAGCATAATTAAATTTTAAAAAATTAAAAAATGTAAAAAATATGTTAGCCCATTACGTATAATACAAACAAATACGGGGAAAAAGCTCAACAAAAAGCCAAAAGTTCAGAAAAAGATGAAATTTATAAATAGTGAAAAAATAAACCGGAAGCTAAAAACTGAAACCAAAACGATCACAACCTCTATTCAATAGCATATATAACATTTTATGTCCGAAAAAGCTATCGCGGGCTATTTAAATCACTGTCCTTCCAAAAGGCTAATACACCTTATATCATAACAGCCATATTTGCGGGGGGGGGGGGGGGGGGGGTTCCGGCCCCCAGCGCGTCCATGTCGGCATCTCCCGCCCGCGCGCGCGCTCCGTCGGCCGCGTGGCGGGAGAATCTTCGTACGGCCGGGAGAGGCCATTTTCTCCAGTTTTCTGGAAATTACGTAAAGGTCCTTTTTCCTCGCGAAAAGGTCCCTGCAAGTTTTTTTAAAAAATTTTGGATAGCGCCCCGCAGGTTCCCGAAATTACGTATAGGTCCTTATTTACTTACGTACAGGTCCTTACAAGTTCTCGATTTTTTACGGAAAAACCCTTTAGCTTTCTCGAAAATATGTATTTGCCCTCGATTTTTTTTAAAAACTCCTCACGAATTATCGCCTCTTTTACTTCGGTACACACGGTGGCTGGCGCGGCGTGTTGCCGCGCCTATGAGGCTAGTAATAATAACCAAAACAAAGCTCGGGGGATTCCCGGCCAGAGACGCGCCCCACGTCACCCCCCGCGCGCGCCGCGCGCCGCGTGGAAGCGGAATTTCGGTACGGTCCGGGGAGGCACTTTCCTCATATTTTCAGAAAATTACGTAAAGGTCCTTTTTCCTCGCAAAAAGGCCCCTGCCAGTTTTTTTAAGCCCCTCCACTTTGCAGGATAGCGCCCCGCGTTTTCTAAATTACGTACGGGTCCTCGTTTATTACGTACAGGCCCTCAGTTTTTTACGAAAAAATCCTTTGACTTTCTCATTTATTACGTACAGGCCCTCGGTTTTTTACGAAAAAGACCTTTGCCATTTTCGAAAATACAAATGTACCCTCGATTTTTTTAAATTTTTTTTACAAACTCCTCACGGATCATCGCCTCTTTTACTTCGGTACACACGGTGCCTGACGTGGCGTGGCGCCGCGCCTATGAGGCTAGTATTCCTACAGAGGGAGTATGTTTCTGAATGCATTCAGACACTTTTCATCAGGTGTAAAAAACAAATGAATAGCATGCATTTCTTTATAAAAAACAAAGTAACATTTTAACAAAGGCACGTTATTTTATAGTACCTTTTTTACCGTACCATGTCATTCTCACACAACTTTTTCCCCCAAAACAAAGTACCACTCTGTTTGGATTTTTTTTTTTGCCAGATACTCCAGTTGTTATACATTATTCGATCGGAGGATACAAAATGACCTGGATGCACGCGTACTGCGGGCCACGTCGGCGTCGTGGAAGTTCGTGGAAAACACTGTTCTAGAAGGACGCTTGCGGGGCCCTTCCACCGCCCCTAGATCTGTTGCCACGTCACCATTCACTTGCGGTTACGGCTGTAGTAATGCTCCTCCCCGGCCTCTGTCCCCTGCCATTCGCCAAAAGGCGCTGGGAAACAGTGGCGAATCTAAAACTAAAAATGTGGGTGGGCTGAAAAATATATATTCTTCTATTCGATCATAAGTTTTTCCTAGAATTATTGGCCCGATACATCGAATGACTAAACTAATTTGTAAGAAACAAAGTTTTGTATTCTTATGTAATCAAATTCATAATTTCATACATGAATAAAAGCAAAGAAAAAAGAGATATACAATGGAGGTACCTCGCTAATGGCAAGTGAATCCCTAAAACATGTAAATATGGTTCCAGTAGGTAACAATCTGTACATCAAAATTAAAAAACAATTAGTGATACAATAGCAAATTATATTTAATTACTTAAATGATCATGAACATTTAAAGTAAAAGAATCATACCACTAGCTTGAATTATGAATTTCACGAGGCAAATTCAGTCTGCGATTTTTCTTTGCGTTCGGGCGTTCGGCCATACGGAAGAATTTGGGAACAGCAGCAACTCGCCAAGCCAATAATAGCAAACAGCAGCAACTTCACGCGACTCAACGCAATCAGCCAATCACTGAATCACGCCTTCACGAATCACGGCTTCAGAGTCACAACTTCACGCCTTCACCTAACCGGTTAACACTTAACCTTCACGCCTTGCACGCAGCCGCAACCTGCAATCCCGCAGTGTGTGTCTGCCCTCGCTCAGTCCGTCAGTCGTTCGCCGCCTCGCCCCTGCCCGCCAGACTCCAGCCTCCCGGCGACCCGGCCGGCCGGCCCTCCCCGCTTCCAGCCTCCCCGGCACCCCGGTGGCCGGCGCGACCCCACCTCTGGTCTCCCCTTCTCAGTCCGCGGCCGACAGCTCCAGATCTTGTCTCGGCGCTTTCGGCTCCGGCCTCCCCGCCTCGGCGCCTCCAGCTCCAGCCTCGGCGCCTACGGCCCCGCCTCCAGATCCCGTCGTCGTCGGCACCTCCCCACCTCGGCTTGATTGGGGATTTGGGGGAACAGGGAAGGAAGGAAGGGAATGGATTGGGGATTTCGGATTTGGGGATGGGGATGTGGGCGGTGGGCCTGTGGGTGGTGGGCTTGGCTTCGGTGCTTCTTGGGCTTGCTTCAGTTCTTGTTTTTGCAGTTCTTCACGCCTTCTTCGCCTCTTCGGCCCGTCCGGTGTTTGCAGTTAGCTAGCACTAGCAGCACCGGCGCCGGGGGGGTCAGGGAGCCAGGAGCCCAGGAGGAGGAGGGGGGTGTCGGTCATCGGTGGAGGGTAGGATTCAGCCTGATGAAGCCTACCTGGTGAATTCGCCCCTGCTTGGCAATAAGGTTTTGAGTCCAAATAATTTTTTTTTTGTTATAGACCATTTCTCAATGAAAAATGCAAAAGTTTTTGGTCCATTCACCTTGTCTAATAAACATTTGAAAACACACTTTGAGTTCATCTAACAAGACAGTTTTTGCCTTGAACTGTGTGAATACGATGTTTCTCAGACAAAAAAACATGCTGAGCATTAAGTTGATTTTGGTAGAGAGTCCGTATATTTCTTCAAAGACAATTTGCTGCAACAAGTAATACCGGACTACAATTATTGTTAGCAAATGTTAACAAGTACTGCTTAGGTCTACTCCAAACGGCTTCATCTAAGTTAGAACCTACTTGAAACACGTCGATTTCTTAATTTTGATTTTTTTACTTTTCTCTATTTTCCTCTTATTTTTTTGCATTGTCCCAAAAGATATAGGGGTGCTTTTTAAATTTTTCTTGTTTTTTAATTTTTTTCTTTTTTGACACAAAAAACTAACAGCCGCTATAATGCAATTGCAGTAAGAAATCATAGCTTTTAAGTCGAGTTTGAAGTACTAACTTAAACTCACACCACATGACAGCAACATCAGACCTCCACTAGACACACAACAAACAATTGAGGAAACTAAAGGGCCTTTTTTTTGGGTTGTAGCTGACTGTTTATTAGGTTCTATTTGTATTGGCTTCTACTTAGAAAAGTTAAAAGTCAACATGAACACCCGACTTCTCAAAGTGACTTCTCTACTCCTCTCGCTCTACGGATAAGATAAGGGGTCACAGGTGTATCATCCACCCCACTTCTCTCGCTTCCATAACACAGACGCATCTCTCCTGCACTTTTTACATCGCTTACCCTCTCCTTTTAAAAGATATTTCTTTCACTCACTACTATTCATTTTCACCCATAAGTCACAAAAAAGTTAGCAACAAAATTAATATGAATACTCTCTTAGTGGAATAAATAAGGACACAGCCAAAGATCAACCATCAAACACGGACGCCACAGAAGAGACCATGCTTAACAGCACGCAAACATAAGCCTAGCCAGCCTGTGCCACGGTAGATCAAGCATGGGTGCCTGTGCTGATCACCGGCCATGTTGGTTCTCAGCGATTTGGCACCGAATCAGTCTGTATCCTAGTGGGCATGTTGGACGTTTGCTGAGACGCTTTTCATTTTTTCTATTTTGTCGCCCTCACACCTCCTCACTCTAGTCCACGCTTTAAATCAAAGAAAAGGACATACACAAGACTACTGCACCCTTACGAATTCACCAGAAAAGCTGTCCAGGCATCCATCGACAAACTCTATTAGCCGCTAGCCAGCTCTCCAATTTTTATGACTCGACCAGGTCCATCTCCAGAATCAGTGACGGAACTAGAAATTTATATAAGAAACTGGACGAGTGTACGTGTTTCATGCACACTAAAGTTTTGAGGTGATGTTTAATTCAGCTGTGACTTTTTTTTTATTGAAATAGCATTCGCAGTGGTCTTTAGTTTTTTCAAGATATTCAATTAAATAAATAAATAAAAATAAACCATTATATCTTTATAGATAATATAAAGAGAAAAATTTTATATAACAAAGCTAACACGTATCAAACGATTTTTAGATTCTAAAAACTAAAATCCATACTTTAGGGATGGAACCTTTAAACAAAATGCAAGGCTATTTTTTTTTTTTCTGTAATCCCATCTTCCGCGAACGCAGAGTTGATCCATCCATGCGCACCAAACTTCATTGTGCGGCGTGGAACGATCGGCTTCCATTTTTTTTATACACTAGCTTTTGCAAAAGGGCGCAGAAAGTTTGATAAATCAAACAGGAGATCACCTCCATCTGCCGTAATTATTATTGCCCACGGGAGCCTCGCACATGACACATGCCAGCACTTAACCCGAAAGATGAGCTCGTTAGCTGTAAAACTAACTCATCGTAGCTGTGCTTTTATATATCTTCCCACTTTCATATGCATGCATGACGCTACACGGACGCACTAGTAATAGAATTAATTAATTTTTAGAATTATTCTACTTTGCCTCTGCAACTATCATATTTCTTTATTTTTTAACCTCTAATTATGAAACCCGGTATTGACCACTCTTAACTATGGAATCCAAGCAAATTACACCCTTGACCCCATTCCACCTAATTTTTATCCGATGTGGCACTTACGTGGCATTAGTTTTGGCACGCCATTGGTATTAAGATGACAAGGCAAGCGGTCAGCAAATCTCTCCCTCTTCACCCCCTACTTCCTCTTCATCCACTTCTCTTCCTTCCTCCTCGGCCAGCAAAAATAGCCTTCTCCAAGCCGCCGCTTCTCCCCACCTCCTACCGCACGCCTCCGGAGATGGAACTGCTATTGCTCATTCTCTTCCCCAAATCTCTTCCTCTTTCTCTGGCAGGCAAAGGAAGCATCCACTGGCAATCAGAGTAGGCGGGGCGGAGCTCGGCCATGGCGGCAGCGGTACGGTGGATCTCCGGTGTAGGCGACTAGTTGGGAAGCACCAGTGAGGTGCGGCGATGCTGGAGGTAGGTGCAAATTGGGCTCGGACAACATGAGGTGGTGTGCCACCAAGCGTGGGGCGGAAACAGGGGAGACAGTGGCGGCCACCCATGGCTGTGGCGCTCCAACGGTCAGAGGTCGTCGGGAGCGGATTGGACAGGTTTAGGACAATGCAAGGCGCACCCCAGTGGAGACGATCTGGCTAGGGACGTGGTGCAGAGGTAAGGTGAAGCGCGGCGGCAAAACAAGGGTGGGTGTGGTCGCATGGCGTTAGCGGGATACCGGCAAGGATTAGGATAGAGTTGGGAGGGATTCTACTTGTTTGAGCACGGTGGAGATGAGGATTACCTTGGTTTGGGTGGCAGGATGACATAGTGCTCAAATTGGGGTGATCACAATGGGAACTGGAACAGCGTGAACGAGGGCGGCGGCCGTGGAGAAGAAAATCCTATTAGAGGTGGACTTCGGTGGTTTCCCGGCCTGGTTACGTGGCGTACGAGCACCGCCTCAGCAAGCTATGTTTTGTGTGGTGGTTGTTGACAATAGAAAGGGTGAACAAGAGCCGGCCACAATGACAACCATGGCTGTGTAGTAGAGGATGGAGAATGACATATGTGCCTCACCTTATTTTATTGCTGATTCTGACTGCTAGTGGCCATTTCACCCAAAACCAGCTCACTTGTAAAAAAAAAATCACTGCCATGTGCACCATGCAGATGAAAATGGGTTAAATTAGGGTCTAGGGGGTAATTTGACTGGTTTTGATAGTTGATGGATACCTGGTTTTGTAGTTGGAGGTTAAAAATGAGACAAACATGATAGTTACGAGGGCAAAGTAGATTTATTCCTTAATTTGTCAAAATCTTCGGTTGATGAAGAATTACATGCTGCATTTTGCGGTTGGTGTGCTGCGCTGTAGAAATTCCTAGTAAGATTTTTCTGTCATTGCTCGAAAATGATGATACCAAGTAGTTCATATTTTTAAGACTTCATTAGGCATTGCTCGTTTCTTGGAAGCTTTTTTATACTATATTTTCGTGTTTAGCTACCTGTGTTTTCTAAACCTCGTCGCCTACCGATAATTTTGTGTTTCTAATAAAATTGGAAGATATTAGAGCAATTGCCACAGTAAACACACACAAAAATTAATCAAACTTTCATCCAATTCGCCAAGCACATTACTATATATATATATATATATATATATATATATATATATATATATATATATATATATATATATATATATATATATATATATATATATATATATATATATATATATATATATATATATATATATATATATATATATATATATATATATATGACGAGTGTTTCATGCACCAAGGTGCCTAGGCACCAATATCAATACCCGTTGATTTGCTTCGAGATTCGCAACGTTTGATGTGGGTATCTTCATATACCCATAAAAAAGTATATTTGAGATGTCAAACTCCGAAAAAATTTAAATTCAACTTCAGTTTAATTAGTTTGAACTATTTTTATGGTATATACTCACTGTAGTTGCATTGAACTCAAAACTAATTCAAACTAGTTTGAACTGAGTTCAAAACTTACTTACCATAAATATATCAAGGGTATAAAACATTTTCATACCCAAACTCAAAAAAATTATCAATCATACACGTGTATCGGATGTTGGTGCCTAGGCACCATGGTGCCTTATGTAATTTTCCTATATAGGACGAGTGTTTCATGCACCAAGGTGCCTAGGCACCAATATCAATACCCGTTGATTTGCTTCGAGATTCGCAACGTTTGATGTGGGTATCTTCATATACCCATAAACTGCACTGCACAGAACAACAATCGTAATCTGGCCATCTAAATAAAAATAGTTAAATAAAACTTTGGATTGTAAGCCACCGAAATGCCGAACTAAGCCTTAATTTAAAGTTGGTTAACGTGATATGCCAGATGCAACGTTCCTGATTCACATCATTGTATTGGGATACGATTTAGTTTGTCGACCTCTCATTGTCTCATCGGCAGTCTATTCCATAGGTGCATGCATCATGGATTCATGGGTTTCTTTGTTTCCAAGTCAATACCAATATTTTCTGCGGTACTAGCATCACACTAGAAAATAAACTTGCACACATGCATCCCAGAGACTAAGAGTACCACTAAGGTTCCGTTTAATTCGCTTTTTTCTCATAACTTCAGGCTAAAATAACGCTGCAATAGCCCTTAGTTTTTTTATACCTTTAATTAAAAATAAAGAAAAAGATAGGAAAAAACACGGTTATATCTCTACAGATAATATAAAAAACAACATTAAAAAAACATTCTAAATGGCTTATGACTTTTGAAAACTAGAAACCAGAAGTTAAAAACTGTTTGGAACAACACCCAACTTTATCATATGGGAGTGGAAAAGATAAACTAACCTCCAAATATATTTCCCATCACTCAAAATATGGCCTATTCGTTCTTACATAGCTCTAGGTCGCTGCACCCCCTTTCGATCGCAGATCTAAAGAGATAGTACTATACTAACTGCTATGGATCGATCATGTCACGCCCTTCAATGGCAGCATTCGGGCGCACATTCCCCGGCTCAAGTTGCATTGTCGTGACGCCAACATCGAGTGCTAATACTACTATAGATCGATCTCCCTAGCTAGTCTCTCGAACGCACAAAAGAAAACTAAAGATTAGTCTGGCAAATTCACTGTTCGATCTATCCATCCACCCACCAGCAAGGTTAATCCATACAATTAATTTGCATGTATAGATCTGGAGGCCATTGAAGAGTCAGAAAATAAACCGAAGTGGAGGGATCATGCACTAGCTTATAGAACGTGCACGAACAATTGGCATGATGCAGTGGCGGAGGACGGGAAAAAATGTGGGGCGGATCGCCCGCCGGCCGCCCGCCTCCCCCCGCCCGCCCGCCTCCCGCCTCCCCCCGCCCGCCTCCCGTCGGCCGCCGCCCGCCCACCTCTCGCCGCCCGCATCAAGGTCTGGCGCACGTCAGGACTTGCCCTATTGGGTCCTCTGCCGCTGGCGCCAGCGGCGGATCCAGCGGTGGGGCGGGGGGGGGGCTCGAGCACCCCTACCGCTACCGGGCTACCGGACCCTTGGAGCCCCCCTAAATTTTTAGCTATGGATGTATAATGTAGAAGGGGCTGAGATCGAGCTGAAGGTACTTTAGCCCCTCCAAAAAAAATTCCTAGATCCGCCACTGACTGGCGCGATGTACACATGTACCGACCAGGGAGGTGCATGCAATGCACTGAGCACGATGAACCCAACCCTTACAACTCAAAAGGCACGCTTGCCCTCGTGGCCTGGCCAGCTCGACCTTGCATGGGCTTTTCTTGATCCATCTCTCTCTCTCTCTCTAACTTAACCAAAAGAAATGCTACTAGTACTACTGCTCCGTAAACAATGTGGCAGTAGGAGTACTACCACACGTTAGTTTGTACCCTAGCTTCCGTGCCATGCATGCATGGCCACCTTTTGATCACTGCAGCTTGCATGCTTCCATGTGGTAATACTATGTGAGGTGTACTCGTAGTCATGTACAGCTCCAAGATTCGTACAAGACGATGGACTAGCTACAGATCAGTGTTTAACTCGTTTCTATATATTTTTGTGTGACACAAAATTAAGGCTGGCTTGCCTTTTACAGTTGGTGTGAGGTTTGTGACCATTTTGTCCTTGGGAAGCCGGCCCCTATATATTGCCCTCTACCTCAACTCATCGCTTCACAAGGCAGTCACATACTCTCATCGATCACACTGATAATTAAGCTCTAGTTATTAGCTTAAGCGGTTGGCACCAGTCGGCTCAGAGCTCAGCACCAATGGCCACCGTCGAGGTAGAGTGCTACTCCATTCAATGTGCCTTTTGGTTTCATTTCGTTTGGTTTGTTTAGCTTTGATCTGTTGCCCCTGTACGTGGCGCGATCGATGAACTTTGTACATGACGAACTTGATCGTGTGCGCGTCTACGTACACGTGCATGAGGAAGTAAACCAAGACTGGTATTTACATGGCATGCATGGATCAATATTTTCTCGTGCGCGAACTCAGGTCCAAGTCGCAGCCCCCATGCTGCTCGCCGAGGAGGCTGTGGTGGTCGTGGAGGCGGCCCAGGCGCCGGCCGTCACCGCCGAGGAGGCCCCGAAAGAGGAAGCCTCTGCACCGGCCGTCACCGCCGAGGAGGCCCCCAAGGAGGAAGCCTCTGCACCGGCCGTCACCGCCGAGGAGGCCCCGAAGGAGGAAGCCTCTGCACCGGCCGTGGCCGAGCCTGAAGATCAGGCAGAGCCAGCTCTGGCCGAGACGAAGACCACCGAAGAGGCCAAGCCGGAGGCTGCCCCGGCCGAGACAGAGATCAGAGAGGTAGTGTCGGAGGCAGCTCCGGTCGAGACCGAGACCAAGGAACCAGAGCCAGAGGCTGCCCCAGCCGAGGCAGAGACCAAGGAACCGGAGCAAGAGGCAGCTCCGGTTGAGGAGGCAGAGCCAGCCGCTGCCGAGGCCGAGGCTAAAGAGCCTGAGGCAGAGACAGAACCGGCCACCACGCCTGCCGAGACCGAGCCATTTCCGGCGGAGGCCGAGGCAAAAGAACCAGTGGCCGTGGCCACCGAGGAGGCCAAGGAGGAGGCGGCGCCTGCCGCGGAGCCAGAGCCAGAAGCGGCGCCAGTGCAGGAGGAAGCAGCACCCACCGAGGTGCCAGTGGTGGCGGCTATCGAGGAGGCCGTGGCCGTCGAGGCGGCTCCAGTGCAGGAGGAAGCAGCACCCGCCGAGGTGCCAGTGGTGGCGGCTATCGAGGAGGCCGTGGCCGTTGAGGCGGCGCCAGCAGAGGCAGAGGCCGCCGCTGCCGTCGCAGAATCAGCTCCAGTGCAGGAGGAAGCAGCACCCGCTGAGGCGCCAGTGGCGACGGCGACCGAGGAGGCCGTGGCCGTCAAGGCGGCGTCGGCAGATGCACCAGCTACCGCCGCGGCCGACAAGGCCAGCGAGTGAGTCGATGATCGAGCGGCTAGTGTGCGCGCGATCGAGCCTGTGTGATCGAGAGGAAGCTAGCTCAGGGGGTTCCGTGCGCGTGTCGTGCCATGCCATGGCACGGTAGTTTGTTGCTTATTCTCTTTAGCCGTACGTGTTTCGGGTGTCGTCGTTTGTCTGGGTGCGCATGCATGTACGTAGGCTACGTCGGAGTTCAGGAGTCGTGTCATGTGAGGTGTGTGTCCAATAATGTGTCTGTGGGGTTCTGGGGCCCAGTGTCAGTGCTGACGTGGCGTCACAGGCTTTGTCAGGGTTGGGGCTTTAGAGCTCGTACTCGTCTATGTTCGTTGGTTAATATATCTATTATTATTATTATAAAAAGAGTTAGTGGTTGTAGGTTCATTTTTTTTCAACCACTCTATTTACTTAATTTCTCACTATTCTTCACTTTCTACCAGATCAAAGCAACTCTTTTTTATAAAATAATTCTTTATATATTCAATGAATTCTGTTGTAACGCACAGATACATAACTAGTACGGCTATTATGTTTGTGTATAGGGCTGTAAATGAGCCGAGCTCGAGCGAGCTCACTGCCTCAAGCTTGAGTTTGTTAGAGAATCGAATCGAACTCGAACCGAGCCTCAGAATCACCCGAGTCTAGAGTTAGGCTCAAGCTTGGCTCATTTATCTTTCGAGCCGATCTCGAGTCGAACTTGAGACGAGCGAAACACGAGTAATTCACGAGTCTTTAGCTTTTTATCTACCATAAGCTTAGCCAACTGCAGTCTATCTTGTTCTTAGGCTTAAACCATTGTCTTATTTATAAGCCCGATGTGATTTGGACAATACAATTGATAAAAAAATTGAAATACATGTGTATACACTTTAAAGAGTCATGCTTAGCAATAATGAACGAGCCTACTCGAGCTTTTCGAGCTCGATAAGCTTGCGAGCTTCAGCTCAAGTTTGAGCTTGGCTCGTTTATAATTCGAGCCGAACTCGAGTCAAGTCTTAGACGAACCGAACCCGAGTAGCTCACGAGTCTTGAGCTTTTTTTACAGCCCTATTTGTGTATTAAGTTAGTACTCAGAAAGCGCGTGTGCTACGAGCAATATCTCACTTGTGGAGTTGTGGTTGCGGCCTTGATGGTCTAAGTACATGCCCAGATCTGAGATAGTGAGATCTCGCGTCTCATTTTCGTCAGTATCTTACACCTCGCTTACAACAGAATCTGCGGCTTGTGCATCCACTCGTGCAGTCGCGCCCAGTTCGTTCTCCAGGTTTGCCAATTGAGTCGCTTAACATTAAGATTGGGCCTCGCAAAAAAAAAAGAACATTAAAATTGGAGACTCAAGAGGAACTTGAAATCCTAAAGCGTCTTTCTCTTCGTCGTAATCCACGAATAAAACTGCAGGTTTTGGGGGAAGCTCACGATGAATTGATACATCGACATTCGCTCTAAAAATTCATTCGTGCAGCATCTACACGATGGGCCTGATTCTTACGAGTTGAGGCCTTCGACAGCCAGCCAGATATGGGCTCCTGCTCTGAGTCTTTTGGGCCTGACCTACGAAGATCGTCTCATCTCTAAGCCCATCTTAGTGCCACACGGTTTAAGCCCCTCTTTTTATACATGACAATCCAGGACAATTACTGCGGCGACACCGAGAAGGAATAAAAGCAAACTTTGAGCCTGTTTGTTCTGCTAGGTAATGGTCGTCTCGAATGGACATCGTGTCAAAAAAAAAAAAAAAAAAGCAAAGGGCCGGACTCGGGCCACTTGGCTTGTTTTGTAGCTGTAGCTAGCTTTGGTCGCAGGTCTCAGAAAAGGACTACACCCAAACGACAATGCCCGCCAGTGGAGATGACTGATGACACGTTGAAATGGCAACAATTGGGGGACCTGGCCCAATCCCAAGCTACCTTTTTGCCATCTCCGACACGGCGGCGTACTCCGAAGCGCCGTAAAAATTGCCGTCTCGCAGAGGCATTGACGCACGCAGTCTACGCTCTGCTGTGCAGATTAAGGTCCTGTCGCATTCAGATGTTACGAGCAGTGGATGCGGTCCTCGGGCAAAAGTAGACAAAGGAGGCTATAATTGGAGATCAAAAGAATTAAGAAAAACAGTCTACTTTACTGCTCTCCATTATGATCTAAGTCTAAATTTTAACTATCTAAAATATAATTAACTTTCAATACCAGACCACATGACCCCATTAACCTAATATTGGATGATTTTGACTAACGTGGCTCCTATGTATCTAATATTTGCTGACGTGGACACCACATATTTACCACATCAACCCACACATTATCTATGACAACAACCTCCTTTATTGAGTCAGCAAATAAAAGAAAAAATGGAGGGGCCCACATGCCATAAGCTAAATCATTTCTTCATCCTCTATCTTCTCTATCTATCTTCCTCTTTCGTCCACCCATCACCACCATAGACATGGCCTCACCTCCTTCCACGCACCCACTCCTGGCAACCCCTGCACGCCAAAACCCGATGGAGATCGGCTGGCCGGTTCCACGTCTGACTCGCATGGATCCTAGGGATCCTAGGTAGTCAATCCGTTGCGGTTGTGCCCAGTGGATGCCTCTCATAGAAAGCACCACCTCCAAGCTTTAGTTGAGCTAGTTCTTGATTACCTTGGATTCATGTAAGCTAATTAACCTTGCCTTCTCCTTGCACCGCCGCTGCCCAATCCAATTCTGATGACGGCGACAACAATTTGCGCCTGAGCCACGCCATCCACAATCGTTGCACACTGATTTGTGTTCATGCACAATTGCTTCCTCACTGTGCTCCAAGGTTTTCTTTTTGGAAAGAACCGTAGGAGTTGTGCTTCATGGTTTGTCTTACACGATTTCTTGCTCTATTTCGTCTCATGCCATAAATAGTTTCTGGTCTATTTCTTGAAACACTGTTCAATTATGCTTGTATGTCTGGCAATGGCTTGTTCAGTTGTGCCGCTAGGCCATTGAGATCACCGAAAAAGCCATTGCGCCTACTAGTTCCTGTTGCGCTCCTTGCCACTCCGGTGAGCTTTCCACAGATCCATTCACATTGCCTTGTGTTCCACCTTCCAATCTACTCATCCCTCTGTTTTATTTGATTTTTGTTCATCGTGTGTGTAGATCAAAGCCTTAAAATCTTTTTCGTCATGCTACCCCGATACGCTGCTCCTAGTGAGTTTCTGCTGGAGTCATCCCCACCATTGAGTTCGCCGTCCCATGTTTTACCCCATGCTCCCCTTCCCGTTACCAATGCGCCGCCATACATCGTGGCCGCTATGTGCCAGGTCACCACCTGTTGTTGGAGGTCGTTGCCGGCGATGTCGACCACGTCATCGTGTTTGCTCATTGCCCACTCTGTTGCCATTGCCAGCGCTGCTGTTTACCGGAACCCTTAGTTCCCATGCTCAACCGTCTTACTTCTCCTATCTCCCTCCCTCCGCTGTTAGTGCTAAGCATGATTAGTTAGGGGATTAATTAGAGGTTAATATTAGCATGACTGGTGGGCCATAACCATTAATAAAAATCTAATTAAATGTGATTTCTAGAATTGTCTCAACAGCCGAGCCCCACCATTGCCATTAAAAGTTAGGAGGATAACTAAGAGACTGACATATCAACAAGCCTATGCCAACAGGCATCCAAGTCAGCCCAATACTGCCCATTCCAGCGCTACGTCAATGCCATATCATCAAAAATCATTGTGGTTTAGGGTGAGGGTTGTGTTTTGGACAATTTTGAGAGTTCGTAGTTGTAAAGTAAACAATTTTAGAGTTCAATGTTGATTTCTAGACCAACTCAACAGTAGTACCTCTCTATATAGGTCCAAAAAAACTCATACACCAGTGGCCTGGGCGCCCAGCCCAAGGCTAACTCTCCAGGCTTCCTAATCAGCAGGCTACGATACCACAGCCCATCATCCATCACCCCCTAGAGCCAACCCAACTGCAGCCCACTTGGCCACTTTAGAAGGCACCTGCACAAGTTCACAACCCTACTGTTGACTCAGCAGCACCGCCTCCATCCTCTGTTGCCCCAATCCTATCACCCTTAACACACGCCTCGCTTGACTCAGCAGCACTGATTCCATCCTCTAGGCTCCAGCCTACCGCGATGAGTGATGGAGGCCAGTGTCTAGCATCCCAGCACCACACATTCCTTCTATCCTCCTCTGTCCACGGGCCACGTCACGACCCCAAGATCTTCCCATACCAGCCAGGAGCAATTGCACAGCAGTGTAAGGGCAAGGCCGTTGGTAGCCAGTGGCCTAGCACTACCCCTTCTCTCTGGGCTCCCCTGCCGATAGCCACGCTAGCATACCACACACGATGACCAGTGAGGAGTAGACACGTGGTGGAGTAGGGGCAAGACAGTAGCCTGGCCGCAGTAACACCATCTCTAATCCGGTACTCCCTACTTCTGGTCCTTCCTCGATCTGAAATTTGAATGACAAAGTGAATTGACTGCCATGTGTTTTGTATTTTCTATTTAGGAATTAGCAAATTAGGGATACAAAATGAAGAGAAGCAAGACATGCCATCTTATTTTCCAATATGAACATAATTCAACCAATCTCTTCCTGAAAAAGTTGGAACTAGAGCTAGTAACATCAAGTAGAACAATCATCATGTTGAACTCAATACAAATGATATAGTTACTGACCCTAGGCTTTGAAAACCGATTGAGGAGTTGGATGTAAATATTAATGAGACATATTGCGAGCATTAAAGATGATAAGATTCTAGATCGTTTTCAAGGGATGAAGACACATAAGAAACAATTATCTGGTGCTAGTAGTAAGTTAGATTATGACAAATATAAACTTCATGTTCTTTGTATTTATCTACACCCTTGTTTGATTTACTGTTTTATGTTTTCTTTGTAGGTTCTGATTTTTGTCCTATTATTGATAACACTACTACAAAACAAGCTATATTGGACGTCTCATCACAGACGATTCATGTGGAGCCATCTATGCTCTGATTATTACAGACGGTCCATGGCTAAAACTGTCTCTGAAACTATCACAGATGGTTAGGTTTAAAAATAGTCTGAGATATACGCACTGTCACAGACGGTTTTTAATTAGAACTTTTTATGAAACTATCACAAATGGTTTGTATAACAAACTGTCTCTGATATGTGCATTATCACAGACGGTTCGTACAACAAACCGTCTCTGATAATGACACGTCACCGATCCGTGGCGTATCCCCCAGGATTTTGATCTCACCCGTCCATTTTCTCCACATCGAATGGCAGGTACTGGTTCTTCCCACTGTTCAGCCCTTATTAATTACTCCATATCTACCTTCCACCAGCAGTCACGCGTGAGTTCATCCACTATATAGCTTCTTGCATCCTCCCCTCGACGACGCCGACTACCACCGTGAGCTAGCGCCTCCGTTGTGACACCACGGTAGACTGCACAACACACTCTTGTCGTAAAAGTGTCTTCTGCAGTCTCACCGTCATGCCACAAAGGTGGTGCTACCGCCATCCGCTACATCTAGTTGTTCCTCGACGACGCCTACTACCGTCATGAGCTAGCACCTCCGTTGTGACACCACGGTAGACTGCACAACACACTCTTGTCGTAAGTGTCATAAGAGTGTGTTGTCTAGTCTTACCGTCGTGCCACAAAGGTGGTGCTACCGCCATCCGATGCATCCAGCTTGTTCCTCGACGACATAGACTACCGCTGTGAGCTAGCGCCTCTGTTGTGACACCACGATTGACTGCTGTGACATCCCCAAATAGGGAGCTAGTGTACTTGCGAAAATAATAAAACTTTTTATTGGTTTTTCTGGTGTATCTCAAAGTTTTGGCGTTATTTGAATTTATTAGTTTGGATTTATAGCCGAAAGCCCGAGTAATAAAATTCAAAACCGAGGATGAAAGTTGAAAATCAATATAAAACCCTTCCATCTAATTTGTGTATCCGGAAATTCAAATTCAAAAAAAATAAAAAAAATTAAATTAATTAAAGTTTATTTCTCTAGAACTCGATGATCTTAAATTTAAGATTGTTGAATTCAAAATTTTGGACCAAGCTCTCAAATTCAACATATACTCACAAAACCAAAACTGAAATCCTAAAATTCGGAAAATTCCTGAAAATATGAAAGTCCCTCTTGGGCTAGGCCCATTTCTTTTCTTCTCGGCCCATCTCCTTTTTCCCGGCCATTCTTCCTTTTTCTTTCCTCTTTTCCTCACCGGGCCGTCCGGCCCACTTCCTTCTCATTCTGGCCTTCGAGCCAGCCGAGGCCGACGCCCCCTTTCTTCCCTGTCGCTCCTTCCTCCTCCCTCTGTACACAGCGCCTCCTCCCTGTTCTTCCGGTGCACCGCTCGCACCGCCTCCCCAGCCCGCGCCGCTCTCTCCGAAACAGCCCGCGCTGCTTGCTCCGCCCCCAGTTCCACCCGCCCCCGGTTTAGCTCGAAACTGCCTCCGTACGCCTAGCTCCACCGGCCTAGCCCCGCGCCACTCCCCTACGCCGCTGCGCCATGCCGCCGCCCATGCCACCGTACTCGCGCCCATGCCGACGTACGCCTCTCCCATGCCGCCGCCGTACGCGCGCTCGCCTATAAAGGGGCCCGAGCTCGCCTCCCTTCCTCTCCTCCTCCTCCCACCGGCCGAGCACGGCTCGTGTCCGCCGCCATTGCCGCCGCCGCTTCCTCCTCCCGCGGCCCCGGGCCGATTCCGCGCGGCAAGAGCGGCGCCTCGACGCCCCGAGGCCTTCCCCACCGTCAGCCGAAGCTCTCGGCCGCCCAAGCCTCTCCTCCACGGTCGCCTCCCCCGCACCGCCGCCTGCGCCCGTCGCCGGCTCGTCTCCGCCACCCTCCGGCCAGCTCGGCTGCTCAGGTATGTTCCTGGGGTGGTACTTGTGCTCACGCGCACCTCCCTTCGTTCCCCCTCTCCTCCGACCGCCGGCGCCCCGTTTCCCCCTCACTGCCGGTCTCCTAAAGCCGCCGCCCACCCGCCTTGGCGCCACCCCGGCCGAAGCCCTGCCACCGTGAGCTTCCTCGTCACCTGGGCTTTCTATTTCACCGGTCACCGGGGCCTTCCCGGCCGCCCTTCGCCGGCGCCACCGCCCCCTTCCCCCTGGTCGTAGCCACCTCCCCTGTTTCGTGAGACGCCTTTCTCTGTGCTGGTTCCCAACCGAAGACAGCGCCCTCTGTTGTCTCCCTCTGGTATGACAGGTGGGCCCAACCAAGTGGCTAAGTTCTTAAGCAAGAAGTGCCTAGTGATCTGTGACCCCTTTTGCTAAATGCTAAAATCTTGTGTAAGAAATGTTAATGCATGTATTCTAATAAAATGAAATTATGACTAATAATGAGAATAAGAATAAGGACTTATTTATGAATGCATAATAAAAAGATTTATACAATTAAATTAACAACTTCACATTTGTAAATTTATACCAACCAAGATTTATAATCTAATCCTCTTGTACAAGATTAATCAAGCTAAATTTATGCCATTAACTAGTTTCCATAGGGTAAGTAATTACCTTGAACTCCATGTTAATATTAAAGTTAATAGGTGAGGCTAATTAAAAAGTTGTCTTTTACAAATTAAAAGTGTTAGAGATTTGATCCTAATAATTAGAGTTGCATACTTGGAGAATTGATAAAAAAAAGAAGATAATTTTAACGCTTCCAACTTTACTCTGGAAACCCGAATAATAACTTTAATACTATCCCAAGTGGTTGAGATGCTATCTTTCATCCGCCGATCTAAATCTATTAATGCAAACTAAATAAGTTAATTTAGCAAGATTTGGCCACATAAAATATAGACCATAGATTGCTCTTGTCTACAATCATATCATCTCTCTTATTAGTGCTTGAAGTAATCATTGGCAAGCCACATAAAATGTCAAGTGTGGTTTACTCGTCTCTAAAATCATGGGAGCTATCTTTCCAAAAATGCTTAAAATAGATGAAGTAAAGGCTTTAACATTATCTTAAAATACTGGGATCAAGATAACAAATAAAATATGAAATAAAATATGATTAAGAATTCTTGAAGAAGAAAGAACATTCATTAATCGTCTTCTCCCACCCAGATCCCCAATCATTATCTTGGGATTTGACTTTAATGATCGAAAATAAATAGCTTTACTAAGAAGATCCTTATTAGAATCATAAACTCCTCTCCCTCTCTCTCCAATGAATCACAACCGTTGGCCATTTCTAATAATTTTGTTAATGAAGCAGAATAATTAACTTTGCTCATAATAACGATTGGACTGAAATGGCCAACCCCATCATTCAATTAAGTCATTAACATAATGGTTTGTTAAGTTGGCTATTACAATCTCAGCTAAGTATTGCCACATGAAATATCAAAGTTACCCTAAGTACTTAAAAATCTCAGGTAAAGCTCCCGCATCTTAAAATCACAAAGCTCTGTCCCTCTTTGCTATCCCAGTTAACCTCTTTTATCTGTCTGTAAGTCCTATCTGACTCACGGGACTTCCTTGATAAATGTAAATTAATAAAGAGAAAGTCGTCAAATAAAAGGTCGAGCCTTACCCTTCCCCAATCGGCTGTGTTTGGCCACTTACTGTTCCAAAGCAGGTAATTCCTGTAAAATACTCCTTCACCTTCGATCCCTCTTCATCCTAATTTTCCCTCACGATAAAGCTACTTAGATAATTCATTCTCCTGCCAAATTCATCTACCGCGGTGTTTTCAGCCCACTAATCCGAATCATCCTTCTATTCTCAAATCACTATAAATGTATAATTTACATTAAAACGGGCTTTTAAAGTGTTTGGATTTATTTGGTCTTTCTTTTCGTTGCCGCGTATTAGAATCTGAAGACTCAACGAGGCGATAGATTCGAACAAGATCCAGACTCGGGTAAAAGCGACGACTAGGAAGTTAAGATCTCTGACTGAGCAGGCTTTGACTTCGGTCAATCAAGGCCATGGCACACCAAACAAGGCAAGTCATCACTTTGATCATATTGATCCTACATTTTATGCAAAATTATGTTCTTTTAAACTATCAACTTGCATGCCTAATTGATTATGCAAATATATGTTAAAGCTTAAGGTAGCTACATGCCCACTTGATGTTGTATTAAATTTATTATGCCATCCTTTGATATTTGAACCACCTGACCCTTGTCACCATAGATGTTAATGATAACTTTACTAGCTATAAGTCATATTAAGAGCCATGCTAGTCTTGTCAAGTCCAGGGCGCTAGTTGCCCTGATCATCAATCTTCAAAAACATGAGAACTTGTTTTGGGCAGACACGGGATGTACGTGGCTGAATATTTTGTGACTACTTATTTTATGCTTCTCAAAACCCTCAAACCTGCTATACCTGTCTGGGCGGGTGGTAAGAGTGGTGGGTGTGGATGTAACACAAGGTGTGGAGGTAACACAAGAATTGTGGTTCGTGGAATGAACCGCCCGGACAAATTAAGGACTTAATCCTGTGATGACCCCTCCGTGTACAACAGTACAACCACAAGCTGGCAAACTGTAGGCTTGGCTGAATAATTTACTAAACTCTCTAGCCATTTCACAGAGAACGTGTGTAGGCGGGTAATAAAAGCCCCCGTGGAATGGGACATCGGATATAGGTGACGTCACCGAGGCTAGCGTATGGTGGAGAGTGGAGTCCGAGTGCGCCAACCTGTGGTGACATCCCGCACAACCTATGGAAGCAACCCCATAGGAGTGAGATGCTAGAGAGCGAGGTATTGTAAAGGCCTCGTGGTAGTCTCTCGATCTGCATGACTAAGGAATCATGTGGAACCATCGGGACGATTACCTCTTGTGGGTAAAGATGTACAGACTCTGCAGAGTATACAACTATTCGAATAGTCGTGCCCACGGTCAAGGGCGGACACGGAAATCTTCCTCGAGTTAGTTCTATTTCAAAAACCTTTGTGGGTGGGACAAAAACCTATCAGAGGGAGGTACTCTGATTTTGAATTTTTTCTGGAGGGACGTACTCCAGCGTGATAAATAAGATGGAAGTGGCATAATGATCAAAAGCTAGCATAGGTGGATGGAACCATGTAATCGGTGGATGGAACCGACACCGCTATATTTATTGCACAATCTCAAACTCTTTAAAGCATGTTTATAAAATGCCAAGTCATAGGAATTTTAATTACGATTGTTGCAAACATCGCATTAAGCAAATAAAAGAACCTCGAGCCTCCTTTGACAGCTTTGCATCTATTATTACTGCATCCTGTGTGGTGGCTTGCTGAGTATCATCGTACTCATTCTGGCTTAACTGCCATCATTCAGTCAGAAAGGAAATAAAGTCAAGCCCTGCGATGCCTAAAAAGGGTCGACAGAGCTAGAAGACGATGAGGCCATGGATTAGGTCGCGAACCCCAGTTGGCTGCCTGTGGGCAAGTCCTGCGGGTCCCACCTGTGTGAAGTTTCCGCTGCTGCATGTATTCGTTTTCGGCCTAACCGGCCCATGAGTAAGTATTACTGTATTAATTACGCTTTCGCATGATATGTTTTTGATATACAGTAATGTATCTGTGAGCACTATCTACTGATCCAGGGAATAGTGCGGTGGAATCACAGAGGATCAGGGTTTGCTAACCCGAGGTCTGACAACTGCACAACACATTCTTGCTGTAAGTGTCGTAAGAGTGTCTTGTGTAATCTCACCGTCGTGCCACAAAGGTGGTGCTACCGCCGCCTCTCCATTGCCGATGCATCCAGCTTCTACTGTCTACCAAGATCTTATATATTCTTACTATAATGGTGGATTCTAATCTTAATGGAAATGGAATGTGTTGTTATATTTGCCACTATATTTGCTTGTTTTCAAAGGGTATAGGTAACATTATTTCTTGAGGCTAGCCAAAAAACAGAAAAATTTCAGGTATAGAATGAACTATTATAGACGGTTTGTGCTATAAACCGTCTATAAAGGACTATCGTAGACGGTTCTATATACTAACCATCTGTGATATGCGCCAATCAGAGACGGTTGATAACTAGAACCGTCTGTGATATGTGAGTATTACAGATGGTTTTTTGTTTGAGCCGTCTGTAATAGTTTTCTCCATAGACGGTTCTAGTTACAAACCGTTTGTATTGTCTTTATCACAGACGACTCACAAACCGTCTGTGATAAACTCCGATTATTACTGACACATAAATGTAGGCGGTTCAGAAAACCGTCTGTGATGACAGTTCTGAACCGTCTGTGACGACCCTTTTTGTAGTAGCGTAAAGAAATGATGGGTTAGGATAGAAAGTAAATCTTTGTTATTTAGGTATTCAAATTGTATCTCTATCATGTTCTATTGTTTATATTTTATTATGTTTATTACATTATATTTTATGTTAAAGTATTGGGCTAAAATTTTATGTTAATAATGTATTCGTGTCATTGTTATACTGTGATGTCGGTATCAATTGCGTTAGATTAAGGGTGTTAGGCTATTGAAAAAACGCGAGACGTGTTTTGGCCTTTGTGCCGTTCTCTGCTGCTGTCGGTTTGTTTGGAAGTGGATCACTGTGTTTTAGCGAGACACCATGGCACTAGTCGATTTTCGGTGCCAGCGCTAGCACGGTACAACTTTAAGCTGGCGACGACCGGATTGACAGCCTGCTCAGTTAGGCCGAAGCGAAGTGGATTATGATTAAAATAATACTGTATTTGATAATAATGTATTTAATGTAATTAAATTTAAAAAATAAAAATAGAAAAAATATGTTAGCCTATAACGAATAATGCAAATGAATATGAAAAAGCTGAAAAAGTCTAAAAAGATGAAATTTAGAAATAGTAAATAGTAAGATAGAAGTCAAAAACTGAAGTCGAAATAAGCAGATCCGATTAATGACGATGTATTAGTCTCAGGAACAGTAGTTGGCTAGATGGTTTATCCCGAAGACGCATAGCCAGTAGCCACCAAGGAGGTCATGGGAGGAAAGGCGTAAAGCCCAGCAACCAATTATTTATATAAATAAAAACAACCGACGAGATTTAAGAGACTTTTTTTTATTTTGAGAGTAGAAAAAATTACACAATAATTCTAAAAATAAAATTTTAGAAATTCTCACATTAATCAAAAAAAAGATAAGTATCTCTACCACTTATTTTGGTAGGACCAGATTATAACAGTGTAAATTAATTATATATGTATACTAGAGTTGTATAGTAAATACAATTATATTTTAAGTATAGATGGTAGAGTTGTATATCAAAGAACATGATAGATTATATATATATATATATATAGTATAAATAACAGGGGCACCACGGTGCCCAGGCTCCATGAGTGATACTTTCCATCATGTCAATAACTTCCTTTCCATACTATTGCACTAGCATGTATTTAAAAGCAATCCAAAGACAGGGAAGCTTGGTGCCCAGACACCATAGTGCCCTATTTCATATATATATATATATATATATATATATATATATATATATATATATATATATATATATATATATATATATATATATATATATATATATATATATATATATATATATATATATATATATAGGAAAAATACTAATTACTCCCGGGTGTAGTTACACCCCATTCATCCACCGTCGATGACTGTTTGCGATTCGTGCTTCAGATTGTGACTAACGGGGTTGAAAGTCACGGGTTATGGCCCATGATCCGATCCGATTCGGTGTAAGCAGCGGAAACAACTGATTATTTGATGCCACCAATAGGAGAATCAAATCAATGTAATCAACGCCGACTTTTATGGAATCAAAACAACGTAACAAATCTCCCATGCAAATGTGTCATGCGCACTCATACGAGAATACACGTTTTTAAAAAAGTGTAAACAATGTTCACATCTAAAAAGGAGGTATCTATACGTAAAGAAAATAAGTATGTCCATACACATAGAGTTCAGTAGTATCGGCTTCATTACAAAAATGAATATATATACATAGTTCCTTTTAAAATCGCATAAACCCTGTACATACTTCCCTCAGAGAAACAGGTTTTTAAAAGTGCACATACTCTATTCTCCATGTACATACTTCCCTCGGAGTACACATACTCCATGTACACGCTATTTAAAAATGTACATACTCCATTCTCCGTGTATATACTTCCCTCAAAGTACACATACTCTATGTACACGCTATTTAAAAATGAACATACTCCATTCTCCAACTACAAGTACACATATACATATACTCCATGCTGCATAAAAAAATGTACATACTCCATTCTCCATGTATATACTTCCCTCGAACTACACATACTCCATGTACACGCTATTTAAAAATGAACATACTCCATTCTCCAACTACAAGTACACATATACATATACTCCATACTGCAAAAAATGGTAAATACAAGCTTCCTACTCCATTGTACAGAGATATTATAAAGTTCCCAAAGAAAATCGAGAGAGAGAATGAACGTGGGTTACATGCATGCGTCTTGTATGGAAACGTCCGAGTATCTAGCACGCAGTTGCTGCAGCAACAACTTGCTTGCTTATCGGATGGACTAATGGAAACCCCATGCACCCACAAACCCGATCAGTTAGGTAGTGTCCACAGGCAAATGGACGGCAGATACTAAGGGTGTAATTACACCCGGGAGTAGAAAAGAGCCTTCCTATATATATATATATATATATATATATATATATATATATATATATATATATATATATATGATAAAAGAGTTGCAGTGGGTATAGAGTACGTATCTTGGTCTGACAGCCGTTGGGAGTAGGTATGTGCTGGAGCACCAATAGTAACAGATCAACGCTAGCATATCTACACATCTTGACGCCAAATAGGCCACATATATCGCTATATATAGGCTGTGATGGTTTCGGTTTTAGCTTCTGGTTTTCAGCTTATTTTTTACTATTTATAAATTTTGTTTTTTTCTGAACTTTTGATTTTTGTTGAGCTTTTTTGCCGGTTCTTTTTTTCCCGTATTTGTTTGAACTTTTGGTTTTTTGTTTTTTTAAGGAAAAACGCAAAAGTTTTGCCAATCAATTAAAGAGTGGAAAGAGTTCAAAACAAGAATGTTACCGCTTCCTTGGACGAAAGCATAGTGCTCCAACGGGCTTATAAGTCTAGGTTTTTAGTTTTTTATATTGTAACGGTTGAAAATGCATTGTAACTGATGTTAGTTTTTTATATTAATTATTTTTAAAAATATATCATTACAAATAATATATAGAAATAAGGAGAAAAAAGACAAAATACCCTAAAATACCTAAAAACTAAAAAAAGATGAAACTAAGTAGCCAAAACTATTTAGACCGGCGCCTAGCGGGAAGAAAAAAACCACTTGGGAGCTTAGAGAAAGATAGGGGAACGACCTAGGAAGTCAAGGTCTAGAAAGGTATTCCCACGTCAATCTATATATGTCCTCTTCACCTCTATCGGCCGCCAGATGTGCCGAGGCCACCTCCAACATGTTTATGCTTGTCAGTGTTGATTGTTCGTACCTTAAGTTAGTGGACCATTTCTTCGTTTCTGTTCGCATCGGTAGTATAATCCGTCCGTATACAGAAAGAGAAATCTGATCAATCTCTTTGTATCTTCTTGCCGACTTGTTTGACGCTATCATACATTCTGGACGCGGTCGCAAAAACCACCACATTCCAACTTTTGGCCACTTGACTAGTGCGGTCGTGTTCAGTTTTCCTACATTTCGCCCTCATGTACACTGCGGATCAAATGAACGGGTTGATGAGATTCTAAACCCTTAATACATGACTTCGAACAAATAAGGAGGACAAATCAATGCTTGCTTCTGGATGCTTAACCTACTCAATTTCGCCAGGCTTAGCCTATCCAAATAATCTCGAGACCTCAGCTTAACTAGATGCGGTATCATATGAATATCGAACTAAAAGAGTTGTCGTGTCACAGAGCTCTATATACAAAAAATCGAAAGTAAGGACTATACGTATTTATGGGAAAAGGAAGGATTTTTTTAAAAAGGAATAAGAACCTACATGTATAAAATAAGAACCTATGTATAAGTCTTTGGCACTTCCGGCACGTTTTGAACCCATATTTGTAAAATTAACCGTAGTCACGCGGAAATGGCAAAAATAACATTTCTGTCGTCCAGTCACCGAGGGCAGCAGTGTGGAGTTGACACGTGGGCCTACCGCCTGGCCACCGTGTGGCTCCCTGCCTATCGCCCTGCTACCAGACAGTAGGTAATTAAGTTGGCTTAATTACCTGCCTTAATTAGTAGTTTCAGTCGCAGCCGCTTTCCCAACCTTCGACTACCAACCACGTTATCCCGATTACTGGCGTATTCAACCACAGTCGTTCACAATCACAGCCACTCCGACCGCTCCCGATCACTCTTGAGTCCCGACCACTCTTTGCACTCTGTAACTTTTGACCACCTAAAACCTATCGACCAGCTACCGTATCTCCTACTGTAGATTCGATAACCTCGTCCATTTGACCACTTCAGCCATCCGACCACGGTCATTCGACCACTTCAACCGTCCAACCACAACCATTCAACCACCACGGCCATTCGACCACCTCAGCTGTCCGACCACGGTCATTCGGCCACCTTGACCATTCGACTACTTCAGCCGTTCGACCACGTCCGACCTTGGCTACTCGACCACTTCCGACCATGGCTACTCGACCACTTCAACCATCGACTAATTAAGATAGGTAATTAAGCCAGCTTAATTACATACCATCTAGTAGCAGGGCGGCAAGCAGGGAGACGCTCAGTGACCAAGCGGCAGGCCCATGTGTCAGCTCCACGCCGCTGTCGTTCGGTAACCGGGCGGCAGAAGTGCCATTTTTTCCATTTCCGCGTGACTAAGGCTATGTTTGCAAATACGGGTTCAAAATGTGCCAAAAGTGCCAAAACTTCAGTAGGTAGATAGGGTAGTGCACTACATTGCGCCGAACAAAAATATGTAGCTTAATGCGTTCGATCAAGTGAGAAATATTAGTTTCTGTAAGTGCTAGCCATGGTCGAAAGGCTGGCCATGGTCGAAGTGCCGGTCGTGGTCAAAGGAGAGCCATGGTCGAATCGTGGTCGAAAGAGGGTCATGGTCGAAGTAGCGACCATGGTTGAAGCATGGTCGAAAGAGCGCAGTGGTCGAAGGGCTGGTCGTGGTCGAAGGGTCGGCCTTGGTTGAAGGAGGTCCGTGATCGAGGGGCCGACCGTGGCCGAGGGCAGTTTGTGGTCGAGAGCCAGCCGTGGTTGAGGGTGGGCTGTGGTCAAAGGGCCGGCCGTGGTAGAAGCGTGGTCGAAGGAGCGTCGTGGTCGAATGGCCAGCCGTAGTCGAAGTGCTGACAGCGGTCAAAGGGCCAACCGCGATCGAAGCGCGGTCGTGGTTGAAGGGCGGGCCATGGTCAAAGCATGGTCGAAGGGTCGGCCATGGTCGAAGGAGGGCATTGGTCAAAGGAGGGCCATGTTCGAAGGAGGTCTAAGGTTGAAGGAGGTCTGAGGTCGAAGGAGGGCCGTGGTCGAAGCGTGGTCGAAGGGCCGATTGTGGTCGAAGGAGGGTGGTGGTCGATGGGCCGACCATGTCGAAGCACGGTCGAATGGCCGGAGTGCCATCCATGGTCGAAGAAGGGCGGTGGTAGAAGGGCGGGCCATGGTCGAGGGTCAGACGTGGTCGAATTGGAAAAGTGCCAGCTGTGATCAAAGGAGGGCCGTGGTCGAAGGTCTGGCCATGGTCGAAGTGTCGACCATGATCGAAGGAGGGTCATAGTCAACGTGGTCGAATGGCAAGCCGTGGTCGAAGGGCCAGCCATGGTCGAATGGCAGGTCATGGTTGAAGGGTCGGGTATGGTCGAAGGAGGGTATTGATCAAAGGAGGTCCATGGTCGAAGTGTCAGCCGTGGTCGAAGGAGAGTCATGGTCGAAGTGTGGGCCATGGTCTAAGGGCCGGTCGTGGTCGTAGCGTGGTCGAATGGTTGAAATGCCAACCGAGGTCGAAGGGTCGGTCGCCATGGTCGAAGCATGGTCAAAGGGTTGGCCGTTGTTGAAGCATGGTTGAATGGTCGCCCATGGTCAAAAATGGTTAAAGGGCAGGGCATGCTCGATCCGTGGTTGAAGAACATGTTGTGGTCAAAGGAGGGCCGTATTCGAAGTGTCGATCATGGTCGACGGAGGGCTGTGGTTGAAGAGCTGGTCGTGGTCAAAGCGTGGTCGAAGGGCCGACCGTGGTCGAAGGAGGTCCGTGGTCAAAGGGTAGGCCGTGGTTGAAGGGTCGGTCGCGGTTGAACGGCAGGCCGTGGTCAAAAGGTCAGCTTGGGCGAAGGAGGGCATTGGTTGAATGAGGCCCGTGGTTGAAGTGTCGGCCATGGTCGAAGGGCTGGCCCTGGTTGAAAATGGTCAAAGCGCACAATGTGGTCGAAGGAGGGCCATGCTCGAAGTGCCGGCCATGGTCGACGACAGTGGTTGACGGAGGGTCGTGGTGATGAGCAGGTCGTGGACGAAGCGTGGTCGAATGGCTAGAGTGTCTGTTGTGGTCGAAGGGCTAGCCATGGTTAAAGCGTGGTCGAAGGGCTGACCGTGGTCGAAGGGCCGGCCGTGGTCGAAACTGGTCGAAGGGCCGATCATGGTCGAAACTGTTCGAAGGGCGGGCATGGTCGAAAATGGTCAAAGGGCAGGGCATGGTCAAAGGGCCGGCTGTGGTCGACGGGGGGCCGTGGTCGAAGGGTAGGGCGTGGTTGAAACATGGTCTAAGGGCCGATCGTGGTCGAAGGAGGGCATTGGTCAAAGGGCCGACTGTTGTTGAAGGGTCGGCCGTGGTCGCAGGAAGGCTATGGTCGAAGGAGGGCCGTGGTTGAAGGAGGGCTGTGGTCAAACGCGGGCCATGGTCGAAGGGCCGACCGTGGTTGAAGCGAGGGCAAATGGCCGAAGTGCCAACCGTAGTCGAAGTGCCAACCATGGTCGAAGCGTGGTCCGTGATCGAAGGGCCAACTATGGTTGAAGCGTGGTTGAGCATGTTGTATCCCATTAGGTTATCTGTGAAGTAATTAGGACAAATTTATTCATCACTAAAGCCGAATTCAGTAGGAGTACTATTATGAAATGAGCAGATCATGTGCACATCAGAAACCAAACCAAATCCTATGAAAAATCACACACATATTCCGATAAATTATTCACCAAAACGAACATGAACATAAGCCTAAAAAAATCCTTGAAAATCATCCGCAACCCTGTATAGGTCTTCTCGAGAGCCTCCAACGAAAAATGGAAGGCACGCGGAGGAGGAACAGAGAGGAATCTGACTACCGGAGGTGGACCAAAGTCTTATCGAAAACCTCCAACGAAAACCGAAAGGCACGCAGAGGAGGAAGGGGAAGGAGCTCGACCGGCGGACGTGGAGCAAGTGACGCTAGTAGAGAGCGAGAGGAGTAGATTTGGGGGAGGGACTAAGACAGCGGCTGGTGCAATGGAATTGAACATGCGGATGGAGGGACAGATCTATTTGACCAGAAGGCACACGGAGGAGGAAGCGGGAGGAGGTCGACCGGCGGAGTCAGAGCAAGGTCTTCTCAAGAACCTCCAATGAAAACCGGAAGGCACGCGGGGGAGGAAGGGGAAGGAGGTCGACCAGCGTAGGCGGAGCAAGCGACGCTGGTGGAGAGCAACAGGAGTAGATCTCGAAGAGGGACTGAGATGGCGACCTGTAACATCCTGGAAAATATAAGTAATAAATTATGGAGTTTTGGATTATTTTATTTGCTTTTCGTTTGAATTCGGAGTTTAAGGGCTTTTTGTAAATATAAAGGAATTTCAAAAATAAAAAGAAGGAAGAAATCAACAAAACATGAGCATCAAATAAAGAATCTGAAATGATGATCTATAAAATTTCAAGGGAGAATATTTGGTTAACCATAAAATTCTCACCTCTAAAAATTATGGAATAAATAGTAAAGGAGTATACAAAATAAAAATGTTATGTTAACAAATATATATATGTACATGTATTCTATGTGAAAGAATAAATAGATAAATATATGTGTACATACACAAAAATCAGAGGAAATAAAAATATGTATATAGGTGTATACCCCAGGATGTATGTGCAAATATATATACATATAAAACTCAAATGCAAAAGCAAAATAAAAGAAAAGAAAAAGGAAAAAGAAAGGGAAATAACGAAGCCGGGTCGGCCGTTACCCCGGCCCAGCTCCTCTCCGCATGGGCCAGCGCTCCGCGGCCCCTCTTCTCGCGCGCGGCCCTCTCGCTGGCGAGCGGACCCCGCTCTCTCGCGCCTCTTCCCCGCTGACCGGTGGCCCCGCCCGCGTCTCCTTCCTCCTCCCCCTTTCTTCCTCCACGCGCCCGCAGCGCCAGCTTCGCCTCGCCTCTGCTCTCCCTCGCATTAGCCGCAGCCAATCCCCTCCCTCTCTCTCTCATACCCCGCGGGCAAATTCAAAGAACCATCTCTCTCTCTCCCGCGTGATCTCGGGGGAGATCTCGTCCATTGCCCCTCGCCGGCATGAACAGCGGAGGGCCGAATGTGGCTCTCGCCGTACGCGCCTCTCCCAGCTATATAAACCCCTCCTGGGATTCGCACTCGCGTCGCAACACTCCCTACTCCCTTCCCCCGCGAGCAATTGAACTCTAACGCCCTCAATCCACGTCGCCAACATCTCCTTCCCCACGGCCGGCGACCGAGCCACCGCTGACTCCGGCCGCCTCTGAGCAATTCCTTGCTCCCGGAGCTTCGTGGAAGCAAGGCGAAGCAGACTGCGCCCTCCGTCGAGCTCCCCGATCTCTCTACATCGCCGGCATCGATTGACCTCCCCGGACCGCCGCCAGCCCTCTCCGGTAAACATCACCCTCCGCTGACCTGACCAGCAGCTTCATCGGCACCAGGATATTACATTTCACGCAGCTCCCGAGCCTCTCCGGCCACCGCTCGCCGCCGGCGCCACCGCCTTCTTCTTCCTCTGCTCGGCCTCCTCCGCGAGCTGACTCAAAGGGGTTTATTACCCATATAGGGTAAGCATCGCTCGCGCGACCGAGTGGCTTTCGGCGTTAGTCTCTTCTCCCCCTCGCTCCCGCGGCGCGCGTTCGAGCCCCCAGCTCCGCGCCTGCGGCCGAGCGTTTCTTTTCATTTTCCCTACTGACAGGTGGGCCCCACCTGTCAGCCTCCGTGACCAGAGCGACCCGCTGACTGCTGGGCCCCACTGGTCAGTGGAACTCATCCACCAAACCCCTGCTGACATGTGGACCCCATGAACAGTAGCTGGACCCACTTGTCAGCGGCACAGCAAGAAAAGAATTAAAATAAAAGAAAATGACATGTGGGACCCACGTGTCAGAATTTTACATTTTCTGGCATTTAACAGAACTGAGAACTTCAAATAATCATAACTTATTCATTTTAACTCCCAATTAAGTGAGACAAATTTCTAAATTCATCTAAAATCAAGATCTATCCAATGGAACTGAAATAATAATTTTTAAAGTTCATTTGAAATTCTGGTGATCTTTTGAGTGATGGATTGTTTTTCTTTTATTTGGGTAATTCGCACGATTAAATAGCATACGAAGCTCAAGAGGAAGAGATCGAGGCCGCAGCACTAGAAGCCCCGGACAATCAAGCACCCGACCACTGTGACCAAGGCGAGTCAATACTTTGATCATGTTGAACCTACATTTCTGCAAATTACTTTGTTTTAAATTAATAAAGTGCATTGCTGTTATTTTTATGCAAATGCATGCTAAATTTGATATTCTAGTTATATGCCATTGTTTACCTTGAATAATATTACCCCCTCCTTTGAGTATTTGAATGAGTGAACCTTGTCGCCCTAGCAAAAATATAATAGTAACATTTCGAAAATAAGTCCGTAACCGTATGCCATGCTTAGCATTGATTAGGAACTCGGGGCAAGAGATTGTCCCAAGCATCACTTTTATTCATGAGAAACTGGTTTGGGCAGTCATGGTGGAAATGACTGGTATATTTGGTTATGGATATTTTATGTTCCCAAAAATCCCAACATGCTTTAATGTCTGGGCGGATTGGTTCGAGGGTGTGTATGAGTATGTGTATGTGTGGTGCAGTGGATGCACAGTGTGGTGCAGTGGATGCATAAAGTGGGTTAGTGGTAGACCGCCCAGATAACTCTAAGGACTGAATCTTGTCATGTTCCCCCGTGTATGACAAGCACAACCGCAAGCTGGCAAAGTGTAGGCAGGGTTTACTAATTTGTGTGGCTCTAAGTGGTTACGTGAAGGTATGACCACGAGCAAAGGGATGGATGGTCGCATCCCCGCCTTTGCCCGTGATGGCTCACGAGGGACCCTTCCCGAGGGATGGTCGGATCCTACGGAAGATAGACCTTAGCGGGCGTAACCACAGTAGGACTATGCATTGTAACGATCCTGTGATAGTCTACTCAACCGCATGGCTAAGGAATCATGTGGGGCAACGGGTGGATTTATCTCTTGTGGGTAAAGTGTGCAAAACTCTGCAGAGTCAAAACTATTCGAATAGCCGTGCCCACGGTCAAGGGCAGACATGGGAACTTAGCTAGATATAGTTCTATTTAAAAATGTTTGAAAAATGGGAATGGAAAAGTGGAAGGGCAGAGGAAAGCCCTGATTTGAGTTGTCCTGGGTGTCGTCCCAGTGGTAAGTTAAGCGGCTATAACGCTGAAAAATGTCATACGGTGTGATGCCGTATGTATGGAGAAATTATGGTGATATTAGGCATATGGTGTGATGCCATATGTATGGAAATTCATATTAATATTCCTTGAACATTATGCTTTTGTTCAAATGCTAGGTCTTAGGAAATTTTTATATAATTGTATTCAAAAGCACTCTTTGCAAAACAAAATAAACCTAAGCCATCATTTGGTTAGCCATACATGTTACATATTGCATTCTGTGTATTGATTCGCTGAGCACGGGGTCGGAGTGCTCACGGTCGCTTTGCGGCAAAAATTCAGAAACAGGCACACAAGACCACTACGCCTACGAGGAAGCTCCCGCTACGGAGGAGAAGAATGACGAAGAAAACTAAGGCGTAGGCTTCGCTGTTTAGTCATGGACAAGTAGACGTATGGCGTTGTGTGCACGTATGTTACTAGTTAGCTGGTGACATATAATGCACACAGTACCTTCCAGTCGCTTGCCTGTGGTTTTGGGTTTGCTTTTGCTATGATTCCGCTGTGCATGTTTGTAATAAAGACAATTGGCCTGATCGGCCCCTTTTGTAAACTCTATCACCCGACGTGGTGTATTTCAGTTTATGTAATATAGTGGTTGATTATGCGATGTATGAAATGATTCAGCAATGTACCTGTGTGCACTAACTACTGATCCAGGGATTAGTGCAGTGAAACACAGTAAGATTCGGATTGAAAAATCCGGGTCTGACACGACCGCTATGAGGGAATTGAGAGAAGAGATTGGGCACGGGCCTAGGACACGTGGATGAAAGGATGGATCTATTCTACTGAAAGGCATGTGGAGGAGGAAGGAGGGCATCTCGACCGGTGGAGGTGGAGCAAGCGATGTCGGTGGAGAGCGGGAGGAGTAGATCTAGGGTAGGGAGTGAGATGACGGGCATTGTGGAGAAGCTAGATGTGTTGTGCCACCATGCAAGCGACGCGTTGCGAGGAAAGCAACACAAAGATTCACGATAACACACGGAGCTGGGAACTGAGGTGACGGATCTTGATTCACAGTGCTAACCAGAGCCTTGTGCTTCTTGATTAACCCAGGCAGAAGGATGGAATCAGGGTTCTGGGAGCAAACAATGGTTTTGTGCCCCTGAATCCCACAAGTGTGGCACTTGCTAGAATAGCCACAGTCGTTGCCCTTATGATCCCCACCACAGCGATAACACACAAGCTTCTTTCCAAAAGTCCCCCGAGCTCCTGAGTTGTTCCCGCCCTTGGGGCGACTGGAAGGAGAGAGAGACCACTGGCACTTCCCACTAGGACGAGCCTTCTTAGTGTCCCAAGAACTAGACTCACACTGTGGCTCTGAAGGATAAGGCCTACAAAAGCAAGAGATTTAAGGGATCTTGGTCGAACAAAGAATTTACATAAACTAAAGGACAATTAAACCTCTTCTTGTCAGAGCTGACAGCTTTTTTGGGTCGTGGTCTGACGGAGCTGAACCTCCATCTGCTGGGTGCGATCCACCGCATCTCAGCAGTGTGCATGTCTATAGCAGGTAGGACATGACGGATCTCCTCTCGAAGACCTCTAATGAACATCCATGCCTTCTTTTACTCATTTGAATTTAGCTTCGGAAAAAAACGGTAAATATCTCGTAATGCCTTCTTATACTGCTCCAATAGCTATCCTTCCTTCTGCCGCAAGGAATCAAGCTCAAAGTCCTTCGCCCTAGTTAGGGCAAAAGGATAGTACTCCGCTGCAAAAGCGGTGTTGAAGTTCTCCCACGTAGGTGGCCCTGCATGAGGTCCGCGAGAGCTGCGCACCTCAGACCACCACAAATCCGCCTCTCCCATTAGCCGCTGAGAGGCGAACAACGCCTTCTCCTGTGACGTGAGCTCCATGGTGTCGAATTTCTTGTTCATGTAATGAAGCCAGTCGTCAGGCTCCACTGGCCCCGATCCATTGAAAGTCTGCAAGCCCAACGCTGCCACTCCCTCATTGTCATGCGAGGGGCAGAAGGGAGCGGTGCCTGAACAGGTGCAACTACAGTAGTCACCACCTATGTCGTCGCAGCCTAGTTTGCAAGCATCACTGGAAGAGTGGTCTACAGCAACATGACGAGGTTCTGCACCTTAGCCGAAAGCTACTGCACCTCGCTCAGAGAAGCGCTTGCACCGAAGAGGAAGGGGCGCCAGCTGTGTCTGGGGTAGTAGGATTTGCTGGTGGAGGTAAAGTTGATGCATCAGAAGCGGAGTTTGTTGGTGAAGAGGTCTGACCCTGGTTGTCCGGTTCGCTAGTATGTCCACGCACCCGGTCCACGTACTCCCGCACCAGAGCACTGGCACGCCTAGCCGGAGGCATACTGTTGCATGGAAACGAAGATTGGAACAAAACAACGGATAATGATAAAGCAAAGGAAGTAGCAATTGGATACGGAATCAAGTACTATGCCAGTGACTAGATATGCATGCATGAGTAAATTAACCCGAAACCCTGTGTACATGCCAGAATTTTTTTTCCAGAAACTACAGCCTGGGCTCTGATACCAACTGTAGCACCTCACATACAACCAAACTGGGATACCACTATAGAACATCATCGACAAAGTAAAGAATAAATAATAAAAACAACAATAGAAATCACAAGAAAATTTAAAACCTTAAAGGTACTGTATTAGAGAACCAACGGAAGCTGAAATAAATGTTTGAAACATGGAACCGATCCACTTCTAATCAAATGAAGAATAAAATAAAATGGCATAAATAGTGGCAAGCTACAGTGCTGAAACTCGAGCACTTCCACCCATGCATGTTGCTATCACTGCACTGGCCTTTTATCTGAGAATGGAAAGAGTAAGCGTGAGATTTGAAAATCTCAGCAAGTACCCAACAACGGTTGCAACACGGAGAGTACAGAACAGATAATGCAACCAAGATAAATAAAGGACAAGCAATGTAAACAAGTAATTGACACGGGTTAAAGGTAATGAACTTAGGTTACCGGAAACACTGATATAGATCGGAGACAAAGATCGAGGAAATAGTGTAGATAAAGATAATTGTTATTTAGCAAGTTATAGCAAAGGCGTCGGTGATCACATCCCACATGCCCGGTTATACGAGAATAGTCATGAACATTCTTGTCCTCGACTGTATAACCGCCGACGGGGTGTAATATCCTGTGTAACGAGAATATATAGCCCCCGTACATTACCAGGTTGGTGAAAATCTCCCATATATGTGGGTAATCCCGGGTCAGGTAACTGTCATTTCTTTTATTAGTGAGTTATCCAAAATGTAATTAAAAAGTCGAGGGTGAATTAAGGTGAAGTTAAGAGGGTAAAAGGTGCATACAGTTGATTATGGAGAGGCATGATTTGTGATACAAAGCGATGGAAAGCGAAGATCTGATGATAGCGTACTAAAACCTGTTTTAAGGAAGGTACTAGAAGGAGACACACAAGAGTTGTCAATCATACAATTTTTATTACATGATAAGTGATTATTAGTCATATTAATGTACTACAACTAAATCAGCCGAGGCTCACAATCAATAATGTACAATTAAAGGATCATGGAAGCAGGATATATAAATAAGACGCCCAATGTTAAAAGATTACTAGTGGTTAACCTTAGATTTGAACATGCTTATACACGACCCCATCAATAATTTAAGCATCCATTCCAATCCCTAACTAAGCATGAATTCTAAATTCGAGCATTATACTAACTACAAGTGTACAACACTAACTAGCCCAACGCATTAGAATCTATCTAATTCTACAACTAGCCTACAACTGGCAATCAATACAGTGAAATAATCGAATACTAAGCTACTGGCGATAGATAATCATAAAACGGTAATGTGCAAAAGGACAGGTTACAGCTGCGAGGTACTTGCCTTGAGCACGCTCGACAGACACGCTGCACGATGGATCTGAAATACGCAACTGCCCAACTGCTCTCTCAATAGCTGCGTGCGAATCTACATGATGTAATGGAAGGCAACCAATCAGATACAGATAAATTTGATAAGGGAACAACAGGAGACAAACTTGATTGGAGAGGAAGTGGTTCGCTAGCCCCCACGGCTGTGCGAAACGTCGTTCGTCTGAGCGAAACGACGTTAGGCCGAGTGAGCGACCGTTCTGCCGAGCGGACAGTCGTTCAGCTGTGCGAAACCACATTCGGCCGTGCCTCTGCCACCGGCCACCGCCACCGTCGCCCCGCATGCCGCTGCCACCCGGCCGCGCCCCGCCGCCATGGCCGCGTGCACGCGTGCGGCTGAGCCACACCGCCTCCATGCGCCCGCTGCAGTGCGCCTCGGTCGTCGCCCGCCGGCCACCGCCCTTACGCTGGGCCACCTACCGGCCGCCGGGCCGGGCGCCACCGTCGGCCACCACATGCAGTGCGCGGGGGAGAGTAATATATAGAAAAAAGACTTGACGGAAGAAGGTTGGGACAGAAAAGAGTAGGTAGATTCCTCATTTAAAGCCACACCTTGATTAGGATTTTTTATTATTATCTTTGTTTTTTTTTCGTGCTACAAACCCGCGGTCGCCGGCGAGAAAGGACTTCGTCCATTCTCGTCAGCTGGGCCCTTGGAATTTTGTCACGGACAGCTCGCAGGACGCTCATTTGGGTCTTTTGGGGGCGTACGTCCCTTCCAGCTCGATCAGCTGGCAAGCCGCGGGCCCAACCAGCCGCCGGCGCCTGCCGCTGACACCGTGAGCCGAGCGCAAAACACCAGTGCCACCGGTGGTGGAGCACGCGCACGGCATGGCATCCACATCACGCGCGTTATCGTCAGCGCAGGAGCGCTAGGTTGGTGGGCGACTAGGCGTGGAAAAGGAAAACGCGAGCCAGCCACGGCAAACCGCGCGCACGCGCTCTGGAATTTTATCACGGTGCGTGCCAATCTGCGAGTCGCTTTTAACACCATGATAAGCTGAAGACCTAAGGCAATTGCTCTATTTTCTCTTACGCTAAAAGACGAAATGGTAGACCTTGACCGGTGATTTGCACACGCACGTACAAACATGCCCTAATTGCTGACCAGGTAAAGATATATACAATAATTTATTTTTTAAGATCATCAAAAGACAACGTTAGAGATAATATCTTTAATAATAAATTATTCCTCTAGGGGCATCTCCAATGGTCTGAGTCAGTTAGCTATATGTATATACACATCAGCATATATCGTATGTGGAGGAAAGAGAGTATGAAAAAAACCCGAGCCCGCTCTTCCTTAGGGCATCTCCAATGGTTATAGCTAGCAACTAACTATAAGACTTCCACATCATTTATATAGTACACACTAAAGCTAGCATTCTAAATAACTATCTATAAGGATAGATATTTGATGCTTACATGCACACACGGAATTTATAGAGGCTGCCTCGTTTGGCGTTATAGACTAGTGCTTAAGGAAGAGCTAGCTCGATTTTTTTTGCATACTCTCTTTCCTCCACATAGGATATATGCTGATGTGTACATGCATATAGCTAGCTGACTCAGACCATTGGAGATACCCTTAAGGGCATCTCCAATGGTTATAGCTAGCAACTAACTATAAGATTTCCACATCATTTATATAGTACACACTAAAGCTAGCATTCTAAAGAACTATCTATAAGGATAGCTATTTGATGCTTACATGCACACACAGAAAATGACTATCATTTATATAGGCTGTCTCGTTTTGCGTTATAGACTAGTGCTTAAGGAAGAGTTGGCTCGGTTTTTTTGCATACTCTCTTTCCTCCACATAGGATATATGCTGATGTGTACATGCATATAGCTAGCTGACTCAGACCATTGAAGATGCTCAGTTCTTTAGAATGCTAGCTTTTAGTGTGTACTATATAAATGATGTGGAAGTCTTCTAGTTAGTTGCTATCTAGAACTATTGGAGATGCCCTAACTATCTTATACTATTTTTAATATAACTTTTTGTCTCACACACTTTCACTATTTACATTGGTTTGTGGAAAGTCATCTTTTGCATAAGAGACGACATATTATCTCTCTCCAATCTCATTTCTTCTTCATACAGAATTTTAATTATTTAATATAGGAGATGTATAAAATAACACTATTAAAAATGCTCTGAACGACAGTTTCTTTTCTTTTCTTTTCTTTTCTTTTTCTTTGTAGTTGACCGGATCCAAAGCCGTGGCTCAAAAACCAGTGCTTTCACAGTTCTTAAGTCCACATTTACTGTCTACTTTATGGCGCCGGGGTTTGGAGGCATACATGCGACGACGAGGATCGCTGTCATGCATCCTTTCCATCCCGCGTCTGCAACAGCCGTGGGAAACCGGTTGTTTCTTGTCCAAAAGAAACTCGCGACGTCGCAATCCATCTTGACCGCGGCAAAACTCGAAGACTATCGTTAGCCGTCAACGTATATGGTTCTCTCGTCATAAATCTAGCATAATGTAAGAATGAACAGGGAGTACCATTGATTACTTCCTTTCTCTTTAGCGCTGTTGTTGTGTTCTTCTCTTTAAAATAAATGGCAGAGTTTTTATCTTCGGTTTCAAAAAAAAAAAGTACTTCCTTGGCCCGTGCTGTTAAACACAACCTCCACGCGTTCCAGTACTATCTTTGATCAAATATTTTGACGACAAATTTACCACTATTACCCCCGTACGACCGATCTAAATGTTTTTGTGTCCTGTCGAAATTTAAAAGTATCCCCTACATGCATTTTTAAAATGACGTTTATTTTGAAGCAGAGAGAAGAGCTCATCACAGCGTGCGACGACCCCACCACTATTGCAGCTGATCGCGAGAGAAGAAAGCGTGCCGCGCTGCGCTTTACAGCTGCGTAGCACCATCTCGATTTGTTTAGCTGTCGAACGCAAAGCCAAAAGGAGCTAAACGCGACTTTACATTTGTATAGCAGGTTTTTGAGAGTTCTGTATACGGAATCTACAAACGGGACCATACAACGAAACAACCAAGAATCGATTCCGTTGCTAATGGCCAACCTGGAACAAATGCCACCCAAACAATCCCAAGCTCCTCGCAAAAAAAAAAAAAAAGAACACCTAATAATGGTTTCAAACACTGTTATTAATACAAAAAGAACACGTAATGATCGTTTCAAACACTGTTATTAATACAAAAAAGAACACCTAATAATCGTTTCAAACACTGTTATTAATACATAGCAACAAAACGATATACGAAGGAACAAAAGGCAAGCAGCAAAGAACAAAGTAGCATTTTCGGAAGGGAAAAAAAATTGTCTATATGAGGTTCGGCTGTTTTCAGAGAGAATAACAGTCAGATTTTAGGCCACACGATTAGAAAAATGAACATATAAGATTACTTATCGGGTGCGCCAGACTACCTTTGCCGACCTCATGCGCTCGAGTAAAATAGACACTGTGCCCGTGCTACTGGATACGTCCATAGCTTATTCATTTATCCATCTCATCAGCATGAGCTAGCTCCACCGGGTATGGTCAATCATTTATTCAGTTCTTCGTATTGTTAATTAATACATCCATGGGCTCAAGTAAAGTTTGAACATGAAGCTACTAGTATCTCGACCATGGGAAAAGACTTTAATTCGCAATAAAATCAAGGAAATATTATATGCTGAATTACATGCTTGAAGTGATATGCGGTGGAAATCAATCTTTTGAATAGTATTCATAGGTTTATAGAAAACTTTTTAACCATAAAAGTAGATAACCCAATAAGGCTAACAAAACATGCATTGTTACCTTAAGATTTTAAGAGCAAACAAAACATAAAGGTTAAATGAACTTTGCCTGAATTCTTATAGTGCAAACAAAACTACGAAAATTTAATCTACCAAAACCTGACCATCCTTCTAATATTACAAAACCAATAGGGATACTTACCCTAAAAAAATAAGTTAAGCTTATTAAGAAAAAATCCACAGAAGCTTACAAAAAAACCTAATCTCAAAGCAAATCAAATGGCTCAAAAATTGGCTGTTTTGATGAAGAAAAACAGTCGACTACAGTATAGCATTTCCGAAAAAAAAAATCGCGCCGCGGGTAGTGCGGTGGTGGTTGTGCAGGACGCGAAGCAGCGGATGCCCGTACGCGGGCTCACGGGCGTCTCACTGTGGCGTGGGCCCAGACGCCAGTGCCCCTCCGTACTACCACTGACTGACAGGTGGGAACACCACTGTAGCGGTCGGTACTGATGTATGGCCGTGGGTATATGTTCTCTGCCACAGCAGCGCAACTTTTTCAGTGCTCTGCTTCTCTGTTCCGTCCTGCAGCGCCCCTTCTCTCCGCCTCTTCCCACCCGTGCGCGCTCGCTCGCTCTACAGGAAGCTTCTAGAACCTTCGAGATATGAGGAGTGGTGGTGGCCAAGGGGGGCGAGGAGGCGGCGGCGGCGCAGAGGTGGCCGCCTCCCTCACCGCGCTGCTGTGCTGCCTTCTGCTCCTCGCCGCCGGCGCCGCCGCGCAGGGCCCTCGTGCCCCATCTAAGTATAAAACCCTGACGGGTTAGCTCCTCATCCCCCCCCCCCCCCCCCCTCTTTGCTGCCTGGAGACGGTTGTAATCCTCGTGCTCAGTAATTGGCATCGCCTGAAACATGTTCTTATCTCCTCGCCCTCTTTTTATGTTCTATAGTGTTACTCACTGAAGGTGTTGATTCTTGTTTGCTATGACCACGCGTGCGTACCGATTTTAGTTGATGTTTTGCATTGGGCTGATGTGATTGAGCGTACTGAAGGAAGAAATTGTCCATGAGTGGAAGTCTACGAGCATGAGCCGTTACAATAGCATAGGCTGAAAATTTGTTGCTTCGATGTTTGTTATCCTTTATTCAATCTTTGTCAAAGGGGTCTCGCAGGGAGATCATGTATGCACCAGTGGATTATATAATTAATAATAGTGAACCGGGATTTCCTGTTCTCTATAGGCCTTAGCATTATAACTCTATGAATCAAGATGTATCAAGTGAATTGCTAGTAGTACTTTGTTATGGGAGACCGAGAGTATTCGGTGTGTGTTTTTTATTTCCTGATTTCGATTTGTAGCCTGAATTCAACAACAACGAGCATTTTTTGTTGTGCAGGTAATGCTCCCCTGGTCATAGCTAAAGGTGGTTTTTCAGGAGTATTTCCTGATTCCAGTCAAAGTGCCTTTATTTTCGCGTTGGGTGCCACCACGTCTGACACCAGTTTGTGGTGTGATGTGCAACTAACCAAGGATGGTGTTGGAATTTGCCTTCGGGATGTAAGGATGGATAACTGCACCGATATCAGCCAAGTTGACCGAGCGGGAAAGCGAACATACAGAATCAATGGTGTGCGAACAACTGGATGGTTCCCTGTAGACTATAGCATGTCCTCGCTCCAAAATGTTATTTGTGAGTACCAACATACTTCTTTCAACTCTTTTTTAATTAAAGAAACTCATGTTGGTACGTTAGTACTCAGCACATTAATACATTTTAACTGTATAACAAATACAAATTAACAAGAACCAAGTACTGAAGCACATGAACATGTACTGTGCTACACATGGTACCACCATGTTCATGAAATCGCCGAATATCCTCTTGCTTTATATTGTTTCACATTATTGCTTGTGACCAAAATTGGATGTTGTCCTAATGTTTTTGCTTTTTAGTTCTTTGCATAAACACTGTTTAATTTTTCTTCTGATTGTCTCAAGCGTTTACTAAACACTTTTTTAAAAGGCTTGCTCTGTTCATGACATATTTGTAGCTATGCTTCTGTACTCATTGTCTATCATTGAGCAGTAACACAGGCAATTTGGTCTCGCTCCGACAAATTTGATTTCTTCAGCTTTCCCATCCTTTCTGTTACCAATGTCACGTCCTTGGCCAAGCCGTCTTCTCTTTGGTTGAATATTGAGGTTGAGTTACTGTCCTTGCAACTTGAACCTATAAAAGCTAGTGTTGCTAGTTCTTCACGACGCATGAGTCCTTTAGAGGCTAACTTCCTTTTCATTTATGCAGCATGACATTTTCTACGGAGAGCATGGTTTGAACATGACAAACTACATCCTTTCAATCGAAAAGAGTGTTGCTGCTGTGAAGTATATTTCATCACCTGAATTGGGGTTTCTCCAAAGGATATCTGGAAGAGTTAGTCGTAAGACGAAGCTAGTTTATCGCTTTCTTGATGCAACCCTTTCTGATCCTTCTACAAACCAAACATATGGCTCTTTGTTGAGTAACCTGACATCCATTAAGACTATTGCTTCTGGTATAATGGTTCCCAAGAGCTACATTTGGCCAGTGACAACCGATAACTATATTCAGCCTGCCACATCAATTGTCACAGATGCCCACAATGCAGGTCTAGAAATATATGCATGGGACTTCGCAAATGATAGAATTATTCCCTATAACTATAGTTATGATCCGTTGCAAGAATATCTGTCATTCATCAGTGATGGTGGCTTCTCTGTTGATGGCGTGCTAACAGATCACCCACTTACTGCAGCAGATGCTATTGGTATGTTTCTAATTTTGTTATGTTAATTACTTACTAGAGCTTTATCTACAGCATGTTGTCAGTTTCACCATTGTCACACTGAAACCAATGCTTCCATGCTCTCCTCAAACTAAAATTCACCAATCTCAAAGAAATATGATTAGTAGTGGATTAGTGCATGGACCAGTGGATACAAATCATGCCCTCAATGTGCTTTAACATTTGTGCATTGCACTTTTTGGAGGAGCATTGAAGCACTTCCCCTGCTTTTTAACATAGAGGCATAACCCTGTGATGTTGAGGGGGTGATCATAGACAACGATGAGTAATGTAACACCAGCATATTGGGTTCTCTCCGTCATATAATATCCATAAATCATTTGTGCCGGACATATATAAATGATGACAGGTTATAAACTTATTTTCCAATTGGTTGCAGATAAGATAATTTACATCCTTTTGCCTTTATGCTAACCTGTGAGCCATGAGATAGGTTAGCTTGTGCACTCATGAGTCACAGTTATGTTGCTTGCTGTTAATTGTCGGGTAAAGAAATAAGCAATGAACATGTATTAATGCATTTGAATCTCCATGTCTGCAGGTTGTTTTACTAATCTGAATAAAAGCGGTAAAACAGATCATGGTATGTTTCATTTGGGTGCAAAAGCTACCATAGTACTGTTGCCATGATGCTTGAATGTTCACAAGTCCAACTCGGTTTAATTATTATAGTGTTTCTATACAGGGAAGCCCTTAATTATCTCGCATAATGGTGCTAGTGGAGACTACCCAGACTGTACGGATCTGGCCTATCAGCATGCAGTTGATGATGGTGCAGATGTCATTGATTGTTCTGTTCAAATGACCAGTAATGGAGTTCCTATATGCATGAGTTCCATTAATCTGTTTGATACCACTGATGTTCAGAGAACAATTTTCAGTTCCCGTGCTTCTATCGTCCACGAAATTCAGGCTACTCCAGGAATCTTCACATTTAACCTCAGTTGGAACGAAATTAGCAGTAATGATTTGAGACGTGAGTTGCTTTATTGCATAATTGAGATGATTTGTTAATATTGTTTACTATGAAAAGTATCTGTTCTATAACTTGGAAATTTATCTGTGGATGGCATGCAAGAGAGCAAAACTTCATGTATTGACCTTTTTCTGCAGCCAAGATATCTTCCCCAGAGAGTCTATATTATCTTGTAAGGAACCCAAGGTACAGAAATCAAGGAAAGTTTCTCAAGCTGTCTGACTTTCTGGCATATGCAAAGGATAAGGATTTGTCTGGCGTGATGATCACCATTGAGGTGATGCTTTAGCTTGAAGTACCCTTTCTCATAATATGATCCCTTGTCTTCAAACTTTCGATTTCTTGAATTACAAATCCACTATCATGCTCCTGCTATGGGTAAAAGTTCACCTCCTAGTTAACTTTTTAATATTCTGAAGAAAAAGTCCGTTTTTAGCAGTTTTCCCTTTTTTAAATAATGTTTTTCAACTGTTGTCATCTCTGATGAAGTCTTTTATTTGCAAATAACCTGTGTGAGAATCATAAATATACCAAAAACGTAGGTTTTCTGCAGATAACAAGTATTTTTTTATTTAATTGTATCCATTATTATGACTGTAGCCCTGTACTGATCAGTACAGGGCTCTTGGGCCTTGGCTCTAGGCTAGAGTAGCTTTGGAAAGGTCACGTGTGTCTCTTAAAACTTGCAATATATATAGTTATTTATCTTTCTTGAGGTTGCACATCCTGAACCACTCTACAATCTTTCCAATCAGTGGAGCTTTTTTCATTGATCAATCAACCTTCTGTATTGCAGCATGCTGCATTTATGGCAAAATCACTAGGATTTGACGTCGTTGATTCTGTAATCACTGCCTTAAGTGATGCTGGTTATAATAACCAGACTACCAAGGATAAGGAGGTTATGATCCAGTCGACAGATAGTGCTGTTCTTGTCAAATTGAAGCAGCTGGAGACAAAATACAAGCTTGTTTACACTCTCCCATCAACCATTGGGGGTGCTTCTGCTTCCTCAATAGTAGATGTGAAGAAATTTGCTGATGCGGTCATTGTCGATAGGGAATCTGTTTACCCCGATAGCCAGGGTTTTATCGTTAGGAATACCAGTCTTGTGAAAGATCTGCAGTCTGCTGGGCTAGCTGTATATGCACAGGTGTTCCGGAATGAATTTGTGTCGCCATCGTTTGATTTCTTTGCAGATGTGACGGCGGAAATCAACACCTATGTTCAGTCAGTTAATGTTGATGGCTTCATAACTGATTTTCCGAAGACAGTCAGAAGATACAAAAGTAAGTGACATTTCCCATATTCATATGGTTCCATTATTTTGATGTTGGGCGCGACGAAAATTAGCATAGCTTGTGGTTGCATTTTCTAAGAATTTTCAACTTTGCAGTGTCATATAGCCACCACCAAATTTTAAAAGGCTCTCGCCATATTATGTTGTTGCTCACACAGTCACACTTGCATGCTCTTCTGTTGGCAGTGAACTCTTGTAGGGGTCTGGGAAAAAACATGCCCCAGTACATGCTGCCTGTTGAGGTTGGCGACCTTGCACAGCTATTCCAAGGCTCCACTGTCCAGCCGCCAGCTCTGGCACCAATGCCGGCATTGAATGCATCGAGCGTGGAGGAGCCACCGCTCCCTCCTGTTGCGCCAAAGAATGGTGCCTCAGGGAGCGCCCCAGCTCCTGGTGCAACGCCTTCTGACGCTCACGCAACTGCTGTAAGTGCTGGTGTTCTGCTGGTAATTGTTTGTGCAGCTCTGCTCATCTGAGCAGGACACACTAGGCGGTATTTGGCCAATGATGTGGTGCTACTTATCGAGAATACCTAAGAGGAACTAGTATCTTTTCGCTAAGAAGAAGAAAGGCACCCATATTTGAGATGTGGTGCTACTAGGTATTTGTTTGTATAGCTATTTTGGTTCGGATCTACCCATATTCGTCCCCGCTTTATAAATCCGTCAATAGAGGAGGTATTTGGTACTTCATACATTGCTGACGGGATGCTGCAGTGTTACGCATACCATTGTTTCTGTATAGAATTACCATTCCTTAAGCTGAAAAAACCTGTATTTCGTGTGGTACCCTGGAGCTTGGAGTTACCGATGAGACCTGTGAAAAAAAAACCTGTATTTCGTGTTTCTGTATGGATGATTTTTTTGTGTGTCGATTTGGCACCCCGAGTTGTCGAATGCTATTGCCTGTGCGGGAACCTGTCCTGTCCTCTGCAGTGGTTAATTAACAAAGTACCAGAAACAGGTGGTGATCGGTTCGGCTGAAAGCCTCATGGCTTATGGTTGAAAACACTGTAGCTGGCTGAAAAAAGCACTGTAGCTGACAAGGCTTATTTACCATAATTAAATTTAAAAAAATTTAAAAATAGAAAAACATATTAGCCCATCACGTATAATGTAAACAAATACGAGGAAAAAAGAACCGGTAAAAAAACTCAAAAAAAAAGTCAAAAGTTCAGAAAAAGACGAAATTTATGAATAGTGCAAAAAATAAGCTGAAGCCAGAAGCTGAAGCCATATTGATCAGGGCCTGACAGTCCGATCTTAGGATGATGCCATGCATCTCGATTCAGGTGTAGGATTTCCACAATTCCATTGCATTTGGTGGTTAGTCCTTAAGAAAGATTGTGGGCGACACCTAGGCGGATGGTGGAGAGAAGGCCAAAAGCGGAGGAAAGAATGGAGACAAGCATTGCCAGGTAATGATTCTTAGACACCATCCTTACCTCGATTCCGTTCCACATGTATGGAGAACTAGCAGTGTAAGCGCGGGTGCCGCTAGTTACCATGACCGAAGTAAAAGAGGCCAAAATTTGTAAGAGGGGCTTTTTCTAGAAAAAGGCCAGGATCTTAGAGAAAACGAAGGGTTTTTCCGTATAAAACCGAGGGCCCGAGCATAATTTTGAGAAATCGTAGGGTGTCATCCAGCAAAAGGAGGGCCTCCTTGAAATTGAGGAGAACCTGTGTGTAATTTCGGAGAGGCGGGGTTTTTCGCAAAAAAACTGAGGTGATAGGGGTCTTCCTGCAAGAACCGAGGACCTGTACGTGATTTTGCAAAATCCAGAGGGCCCGTTCGCAAAGATGGTGACGTGACTGGCCTTCCCTGGGGCGCTTCCCCCTAGGTGTAATATAGGGACTATTGGAGATCGCAATCGATAGGACCGCTGCCTCGAGAAGGGAAGGAGGCGGAAGCATCTGGAATGTTCTAGGAGGTCATGGTGTGCCCCAAAGCGTGTTCTTCCCATAGTTGTCAATTCTATTCCAGAGGCTATTCCATTTTTGCCTCTTGATATGGAATGTGTCAGTACCGGTCTATACCAGCGTATTGCTCCGGATTTTAATATAATAATAAATATACATGTAATTATATGCACACATAACTCACTTGAAATCTCACTTCAAATACATAACCATAGGATAAAAATGACACATAGCCATATATTTAACAAAATACATGAACCAGATAATACAATAGTAGGAGTGCAATTCTAGTTTGTACTTGGTACCAAACTGGTCAAACAATCAATTTTAAGTGCTGGTGAGTACTTATCAAGTAATTGGTACTTGTGATTGCTACGGGCCGATGGTTGTCTATCTCCTGCAGACCTGCACACCTACTTGGACCGGTTGGCTTCAGCTTCAGCCCTTCACACGGAAATTACCCAGTACCAGAAAGAATGAAAAGGGGAATTCCGGTCGAAATGGCTAGTATTGGCCGGAATGGCCGGTATTGAGATTGGTACTGGATTGAGACTTTTATGTGCCGCTTTGGGTGCCGATATCCTGTGGCCACAGCATGATCACAATGGTCCTAGAGTCGATACTCTGAACCAAGAGATGGATGGTGCTAGACAAGTTAGATGAGAAAGCCAACCCCAAAAAGGGACAGCAGTGGACGGAGCTATGTGTGCTGTAAGGGGGATGCTCTCCTCCCCTATGAATAGATAGGGCATACTCTCTTATTGAACACCACATCTTTGTACCACCAACAGATCTAATAAAGTAGAGACTTCAAGGATTCATCTCTCTCTCTCTTTCATTTGACAATTCTATTTCTTATCATGTGATTTATCAAAATCACATGATAAGTCATAGAAGAAGAAGGGCAAGACTAAAGATGCATGTGTATGCTATCTATGTGACGAGAAAATTCATACGATAAAGGACTATCCAAATTTGAAGCAAATGATGGGTGTATGCTCAGTGGCGGTATCAAAGGATGATTCAGGCACACTAGTCATCAAACAATCTGGTACTTCTTATAGATGGATATTAGACTTAGGTAGTTGTTTCCATATATATATTCGACGAGAGAGATATTTTACGAAGGGTCTCTACACCCTGTGGATGAAACTGTTCACTTAGAGGATTGCAAAGAATATGCAATTACTGAGGTGGGAACGGTTTCATTGGAGATGTATGATGGAGCACATTGCACATTGATAAGAGTTTGGTATGTTCCTAACTTAAATAAGAATATAATATCTGTGAGGTCACTTAAACTTGAAGGTTATGAAGTACCACTTCGAGGTGGAGTCATACGAGTTACTTGCAAAGGGCGGGTAATCATGAAAAGTATCTGGAGCAATGAAGGATACCGATTAAAGGGTAATCTTAAAGGCAGAGCAACCAATGGGGGTTTGATAAAAATCCTGGCCAGGAGAAGGAAATCGTATGTCAACGGTAAGTACTCAGATCTCATCTGCAGTTATATGTGAAGCTGCAAATACGATTGCAAAATCTAATAGACGTGGAGGTGAAGGTGTGAGTTGTTGGAAGAAGAAAGATGTGTTGGGACCAACCACACAGTACTGGCAAGCAGATGGAGCTCAAAGGCAGTACAAACCTATGGCATGAAGGGTTATAGGAACAAAAGATGTGGTTAACCAAACACACAACAAATGAACTCTCAGGTGGAGAGTCCAGGCATGCTAGCCCAAATACTAGCCAACACATTGCGGTGATGTGCAAAAAAACCTCTATAATGGGGCACTCCTAAAGGTGGAAGAAAAACACAAAAAAAAAAAGAGATAGAGCCGACTTGGAGCGAGTTTTTAAAGAAGCACGGTGACTTTAACAGATAAAAGTCAAGGTGAAGATTGTTGAGAAACAGATAACTTATATCCTAACCTACTAAGACTTGGAGAGGCGTGCTATAAGGATTTCTATATGAATCCTAATAGGATTAGGATTCTGACTTTACTTTAGAGGAGAACTAAGGAACAATATAGAAAGCCATGAGGGATGATCATGGAGAACACAAGCTACAAACCAACTCATCCAAAGTAGAGGGTGCACAAAAGGATTAGAGGTTAGGTTACTCTTTAATACTAGATTCTTGTATAAAGTAAAGATCAGATGGCCCGATCAGATGGAGAAATAGTAAGACAGTCGTATATGATTTTAACCGATACAACTGAAATCAGGACAGTGTCTACTACAATCCACTTATAGACCCCATCTTAAAAAGATATGATATTTAAAAGCTAGTTATAAGTTCTGCCGAGCCCAGTCATTTTCCACCCCAAGGCTACACCAGCAATTTGCCACCTCTATTTCTTTTAAGTGGTGCCACTACCTTTAGCTTTTTATAAACTCCACTTATATTTTTAACTTCTTTTTTTTCGAAAGAGAGCAGTTGGTTTTCGGCTTGCGAAGCAATGCAGTTAGTTTCTAGAGATTAGCAACCGATTAATGACAGGCCACGGCTCTTCTCATTTCGGCTTCTGCATTGGATTTTTAGCTTCTATCTTCTAGTTTTTTTAATTTCGTCTTTTCTAGATTTTTAATTTTTTAGAGTTTTTTTGTCTTTTCTTTTTCCGTATTCCTTTATATTATCCGTGATAGGCTAATCTGTTTTTTATATTTTAATTTTTTTAAAAAATTTAATTACGCTAGAAAAGTTACCAGCAGCTACAGTATCAAACAGTGAAAAATAAACCATAAAAAAAGCACAAATGAGCAACCTAATCCCACAAATCCGTAAGTAAAATACACCCATCGTGTTGTTAGAGGAACTAGAGCAATGGCACGCGACGCATGGGAATAGCCACCGGTCGGCTGTATTTTTCAGATTTCGACAATTGCAAATGTAGCGCATGGCGCGGTCGCATGGATGGACAGGTGCCGCACAGTAGCCTAATAATGGGCTGAAACGGAGATGAAATCCAGCCCCATCCTCATATTTCAAACCAGCCCAGCCCAACCCAGCCCAAAACCCCAGCGCAGCATGGTCTTCCAACTGCTTAGTCTAATTGGGTTACATATCCCATTCCAACAACGCCCGGCTTGATCAACCCACTGGACTCTAACGTACTTCTCAATCTGGGTGTCAAGCCCATCCAGTGCAGTGTACGGTCATAGGCTCATGAGCCGACCGGCTAGGACGGCGTACGTGGGCAGCGCCGACCGGCCGGCCGGCCAATCGTCCGACGGGCTAAGCGCACGGAGCAACACGCGTGCAGCGTGGTCCGCCTCCCCCACGCACTCCGGCCGGCGCTGCCGATCTGCCACACCGATGGGGTCATCGAAATGACGGCTCAACTGGGCACTCACTTTAATGATTTCGTCTTGCATTCTCTCTCTGATAATTAGTATCTGATCAAGCACCCGTGATGATCAGATTCCACTCGGGACGGTCGAGAAAAGAGGCCTCCACCGCTCCACGTACGCCGCGAGGACTGTTCCAAAAAAAAAACAATCAGCTTCCGTTGCTACATGTGTTGCAAGGATCCGTTGCTTTCGAAAGCTGATTCCGAATGGCTCCGAAACCGGGCAACGCGCGGCACGAGCGAATCAGGCGAGCAGGCGTGCTTGGCTGCAATGATCGACCGCGCAAACCGGTCGTTTTCGGCCGCGGCCTAGGTTTCTCGCGGTGGTTGGCGGAACGAGTTGCATGCTGCAGGTATGTTTTTTTTGCTGTGGCTTGTGGTTTTTGGCTATAGCTCGTGACTTTTGGGCTGTTTATATGAGATATTACAGAGTAACAGAAACTCACATGCGGTTTTTGTCAATATAAATGAAGTTAATAAAATATGTACTATAATTAACTAGTATCTTGAAAAAAATACCTTGTTTAAAAGCTAGTTAAAACCAAAAAACAGCTTTGAGAAGCTGGAAAGAACATGACCGCTGCTGCATTATTGGCCTGCCACCACCTGTCATGCACCGGGCTCATCGTACTGACACAGATATCCGCTTAATTGCTCTGTTCATCGTACAGTTGGAACGTTCTGGATCTGGGGGCCATGGGAGGACATAACCTACGTGGACACGTACGTGTGAGAAAGGCCGAGGATTGAAGAAACCAAGCCATCCATGGACCATGGCTAAGCTTGTTTGTCCGTGAGAAGATTAACCGCAGCTTGAGCAGTTTGGACGACATCGGTATAGGCTAGAGAGCAGAGCAGGGGGCAGGGTAAGACAGCGATTAGTTTGACATTTTTTGTGAAGATCTTTTTTAAAAATATGTATATATGTTGTTTGATTGGGGTAGATCGATGGTGGGACAAGGAGACGCTTCAATGATTAAAACGAATATTCGTAACATAAGGTTGTGGTAGACGCCTCGGCAAAAAAAAATGCATGAAAATTTGCATGTTCCCTTTTATTTATTGTGATTTTCCTCTCAAGAGAGATAGTTTGGCACGAAGGGAGAAACAGCAAATGCCGCATCAGTCATACGAGGACTGATGCTGAAACTGTCATCAGCCAACTATTTCGTTAAGGCATCTCGGTATATTTGCGTAGTGCGAGGGCGCACTGCGTAAGGCACAGGAGAGTTGGAAAATTGCTACAAGAATCGAAGTACCAGGCTTAGGCCCGTTTGGAACGAGGAACGCGAGAATTTTTTGCCCCCGGATCATACAGGAATTAAACTATTTTATGTGAAAATCCTACAAAAAATTTATACCTTCCAAATGAGCCAGTCTAGCACGGAAAAGATTCACCACGACAGGAACAAATCAACAGTGATGTATTTTGCTAAATTTGTGAGCGGTCAAGCGGTGACGCCATATCCCTAGTTGAACAGAGACACGCACACCTCATGCAGTAGTATAACATGAGTGCCAGGCCATGTACTACAAGTCTACAGTACACTTCGCTGCATCGGGCGTGGCGTTTATCCATCAACAGCACGGATGATTGATTTCTCCTTGCAGAGGGCAGCATGAATTAATGAAGCCCATCCAATTGCCAGGTAGATCCAGATCGAGATGAGGGGTCCCGACCACCGATGATTGTGCCCGATCACCCTCGCGGGGCCCATGAGAGACGAACTTGTGGTGCGTGTTCAGTGGCAAATGGCGATCGATCGTCCAGACGAGACGTGGCAAACGCCACGGCGACAGTGGACTCTCCGCATTATGCTACTACTTGTTTGGTGCACATCAATCGATCTTGAGCTGTTCATATGCTACTCATTGTGATCGCAACAAATTCTTATCGCTTATGGTTAGGGGCGGAGCCACATCCCAGATAGGGTAGATTTCAGTCTGAGATATGAAAAAAAATATCTAGTATACAGTCCGTGTAAATTCAGCTCAGCCTGGTTAATATTTTCATAGTCCAGTCCAGATAGTCTAGATCATTCTACCACTGAGTCTGGAGCGTAATTAAATCCTGACTCCACTACTTATGGTTTCGCTCTACACATGATATATGATATAGAGAGCACATTACTTTTGAGCTGGACTCGTGTGCTAGATGTCGTATTAGCTCTATGCACGATCCCACGCAGGTACCTTCCATGGTCCACAGTCCACACACTGCTAATTACCGCTCGACAACATCGTTGTCACAGTGTTTCTTTCTCATTCGGTTGGGTTGTCATCCAGATCGAGATTGCGTGTGTCGACCTGCCGTTCCTGAAAAAAAGAATCTCCCTATGCGTACGTGTTCGCCGCATGAATCTCTCAAGTAGCCCAACCCACGGCGTCCTAAAACGCATAGCAATTGAGCGGCAAGATCGCGATCGCGTCATGGCCTGTTCATCTGAGCAAGCTTTTGAAGCATTTGGTCTGAATGAGTTTGGATGTGCGCACAGCGTGAGATGGGCAGATCGGTAGAAGGTTGTCAGTTTGTTACAGTTGCTGTGACAACATTAGCTTAAGTTACTTCAGGCTGTATCTATCTTACTCTTGTAAGCGAGCAATGAACAGCGAGACTGACTCGATCGAAAGATCAGGGTTGGCTAAACGTCCGACGTGGCGGGCGCGGCGACAGAGACAGACTACTGAAGCGATAGTGCGACGTGGCGACAACCCATCACCTCCAGATTTCCTGGCCATTGAGCATCCCACATGGACACCACCAGCTTCCATCTCCTTCCTGCTGGGCACTTGGCATTCGTTTCAATTTCAGCTTCTGACTTCTGGTTTATTTTTCACATTTATAAATTTCATTTTTCTGATTTTTTCGCTTTTTAAGCTTTTTTGCCGGTTCTTTTTTCTTGTATTCGTTTGCATTATCCGAGATAGCTAACATATTTTTTCTATTTTTTAATTTTTTTAATTTAATTACGCTAAATAAACCATCTTCATCTACAGTAACATTTCAACCAGCTACAATGCATTTTCAGCCATAATCTATAGCTTTTCAGCCCAAGTGAGCATGGCATTATCAAGGAATTTTAACTCGGCCAGATACGCGCACTTCTCCCTCCATTTTAAGCTTCGCCCAGCTATAAAGACAGCCGAGACGAGGCCACCACGCCTGAAAACAACGAAGCTTTGATCGATCGCCATGGCAATGGACAAGAACGGCGGCTTTGGCGGGAGCTCGTCGGAGGACGCGGAGACGCCCCTGCTGCTGCCCGTGCATAATTTGCGGAAGGGTGAGCGTCCGGCATCGCGCTTGAAGGCTTTGTTCGCGCACAAGTACCCGGCGATCGCGGCCGGGCCGGCGGCGTGCGCGGCCGTGTGCGCGCTCGTGGACCTCGGCGGACCGCAGCACCGCACGGCGCGCAACATGCTCGGCGTGCTCGTGTGGGTCTTCCTCTGGTGGGTCACCGACGCCATGCCCCTCGCCGTCACGTCCATGGCGCCGCTGTTCCTCTTCCCGCTCTTCGGTATCTCCTCCGCCGACGCCGTCGCCAAGGCGTACATGGACGACGTCATCTCCCTCGTGCTCGGCAGCTTCATCCTCGCCCTCGCCATCGAGCACTACCACATCCACCGCCGCCTTGCTCTCAACGTGCGCGCTAACTCTTCACGTCTGAATTGAACCAAAACGAACGCTTCTTGCATGCTTCTAACACGGTGATCTCTAAAACTGCATGGTCCATCCACGCGCGCGCAGATCACGTCGCTGTTCTGCGGTGACCCGGTGCGGCCGTCGCTGCTGCTCCTGGGAATCACCGGCACGACGATGTTCGTCAGCATGTGGATCCACAACACGCCGTGCACGGTCATGATGATGCCGGTGGCGACGGGGATCCTGCAGAGGTTTCCACGGGGCAGCGACGCCGCGGGCGGCCAGGAGGAGGTGCGGCGGTTTTCCAAGGCCGTGGTGCTCGGCGTGGTGTACGCGTCGGCGATCGGCGGGATGGCGACGCTGACGGGCACCGGCGTGAACATCATCCTGGTGGGGATGTGGTCGTCCTACTTCCCGGAGCAAGAGCCCATCACCTTCAGCTCCTGGATGTCCTTCGGCCTCCCCATGGCGCTGGTCATCTTCTTCGCCCTCTGGGTCACCCTCTACCTCATGTACTGCTCCAAGAACACCGGCAAGGCGCTCTCTGCTTACCTGGACAGAGGCCATCTGAGAAGGGAGCTCGGCTCGTTAGGTACGTCCTGTTCCTTGGCATAATCTTCAGTACGACAGTAGCACACACGCACAACATTTTTTTTTACAGAGTTGTTTCTTTATCCCCCCACCACCCACTGTACGGAGAGACAACATAGTTATACTGCAGGGATTGTTTGTCACTGTTAAAATAAGTGTCCTGGTTGAAAAATCTTGACTTGCTGTGAAGTTTGAGTATTTACATGATTCTGATTGGCCCATGTTTCAATTTCAGTAGTTTTAGCTAGAAACACAAATCCAGTTCCCAAGACCATAATTGTCCGATGAGATTGCTAACATGATCTATGACAGGTCCAATGGCTTTTGCAGAGAAGATGGTCTTGGCTGTGTTCGGGGTAAATTCCTCTTCTAGTTTTCTATGCCAAATTGCCAATATAAGGTCTAACCAGTTTTTGTGATCATAAATTCACATTCAAAAGATAGTAATGCAGGGTTTTATTTCCATCATGGATTGCTAGTTGGCAAGTGGTAACTCATTGAAATGGACAAATTTTGCAGGGTCTAATTGTGCTATGGATGACTAGGAGCCTAACAGATGATATCCCTGGGTGGGGAGTTCTCTTCCACAATAAAGTTGGGGATGGCACAGTTACAGTAAGTGCACAAAGAAGCGAAAATTACTGAGCTAGTACATCACCTAATCTCATGGAGGAGCAAATCACTTGCAATGCAGATCATGATGGCCACACTGCTGTTCATAATCCCAAACCAGAAGAACGAGGGTGAGAAACTGATGGACTGGAACAAGTGCAGGAAGATCCAGTGGAACATCATCCTTCTCCTCGGCGCAGGCTTTGCCATTGCTGATGGCTTCAAGGCAAGCGGCCTGACCGACATCCTCTCTGATGGGCTGAGGTTCCTGAAGGGGGCGCCAATGCTGGTGATTGTGTCCGTGGCTTGCGTTTTCAGTGGGATCATCACAGAATTCACATCTGACGATTCAACCACAACGCTGGTGCTGCCACTGTTTGCTGAACTGGCCAAGTCCATCGAGGTGCACCCAGCGTTGCTTATGGTTTCCGGTGCAATTGGGGCCCAGCTTTCATACTTGTTGCCCACTGGATCGCCGTCAAACGTCGTCGGGTTCAGTACAGGCTACATTACCATCAAGGATCTGGTGACCACCGGGTTGCCCCTAAAATTAGTCGGAATTGCAGCAGTGACAATCTTACTACCAACATTAGGTAACAACTCCTGTAGGAATCACCATTAAGAATTAGTCAGTAGTCAGTAACTTAGTGCTGTTTTGTTACTTTTTCAGTAACTTATTGCTGTTTTGTTACTTTTTCTTACACTCCTTTATTGTTACTTTGATTATACAGGATCAGTGATTTTTGGCCTGGACAGCAAATCATAGAAACATAAATGAAGTTCTTGAAGCATTCAATCTTAGTCTAGTAGGATATTGAGGTAGTACAGTAGCTTCAGTATGTCATGTCTGCGCAGTCATTGAGGGTGCGGGGTATGATTTGTATAAGAGTAAGCAAAGGATTTATATTCAATAGTTTTGTATGAGTGTTTGTGAAATATGCTAATGTGATCAGATTTCACTATCTGCAATTATGTCTATTGAATATTTTCAAAAGCATCAATAATCTGAAGGGTGACAGAAATCAGAAAGCTAAGCAGATAACAACGGTAGAAAAATGAAAAGGTATTCAAACATTGCCTTAATCAACTGAGGCATTTCTCTTTCAGATTAGCAGGGCCAGTTGATTTTGCACTAGAGAGATAAAAAATATTTATTCATCATGTGAGTGAACAATAGGCAGGCCTTATCCACTCCACGTGGAATATCTTATTTTTCTTCACAGAATGTGTTCTTCATAGATATTAAATCTCGAATAGAATATGTGGCTGAGGAAAGCTGAAAGCCCAACATTGTCAACCTATAAGACGCATCTCATAAGTTGCTAGTGATAAATACACTCAACTATTAGTAGTTTGTTTATAAAGAGCTGTCCATCTCATAACGTGCGAATGATAAACATCCCAGATTTTGACAACTGGAGATTGCAGCCACCAGCCATTACAAACATCAATTTGCAGAAGTTGCAAAACAAGTAAAATAATTCTGGTACATGGTTGGTGTAACTTGTGCACTGGTTGATTGAAAACTCTGTTTATATGTTTGGTCTTTTTTTTTAGAAAGATTGAAAACTCAGTTGTTATTGGGATCTAAAATACATTTCTTTTTGTCTTTTGCTTCTACCGTGCATATCTGCACACTTGATTCAAAATATGTCTTCAATTCTCTGGAGTACAAAAATGTTCTAAATTGGTGAGTCAGAGAACCTGCGATCCTATGTTAATATCTTGTATGAATAAGTAACGCTATTATAATATTATACTGGTATACATTCCAGTGGAGTATTCAACTTGCATAATGTGAGTTAACATGATATGCAGAGACTTTCCACTAAAACAACTACTCTCTAGAGTCTAGATAATTGTGTTTTGACAAAGAGATTCGTTGCACTCTATGCTGAGATGGACCTAACAACATTATGATGTAAAACGTATCTAGAGTTTCAGAAATGCACCCATTCAAGTCAGAACAATAGAAAAATAGCAAAAGAAAAGAAACAAACACATAGACCATCAACAGACGAATGAAAATTAGCATGCTTACTTCTGGAGAAGTCATAGGGAGAACAAGTAATTCAACATGTAACTTGTCAGACCATCTTATTACTACAAACTATGTGTAACCTGTTAGCTCATCCCATTCCAAAACTTCAGCACATAAGGCGTGATGGATTTCTGAAGCACAATGTTAGCTGAAGTAAGCTATTGATCAAACATCGGATAAATTAGTAACCTGCGTGGACTGGTATATATTATACATCTAGGTAAGTACTATTGTGAAGATAGTGAGTTCCGTATTATTGGGGCAAGGCTCGCAATTATCTGGGCTCCTGCACAATAGTATTGCATAAAATGGATAGTTCTGAATTCTGAAGAGTGACTCGATCCCCTTAATCAGAGTCTGATCACTTCTCAATCCGGTGTGATTATTCATTCTACTCAGATTTGGTTGTCATATGCAAAGATTAAGCATGCTCATCACATTTAAGTCACAAATCCATACAAGACACCTCAACTAGCCGTACGAATCTCACCTCTCCCACCGTGCAAGCAAACAGAAATTATTTCCCCTTTTTTGCCAAGCAAGCAAATGAAAATTCTAAGAAATCTCTTCCAAGTAAAATGCACTATGCAGCAGTAGGACTGACACTTACCTAAGATCCCAGCCGCACCCGTCCTTCTGGTCAATGACTGATCACGGCGGCCGCTAGATCGGCATCGACGGCCGGCCAGCACGGTGGCCCAACTCGCACATTGGCCAAATACGCCACACTGCAACTGCTCCCTGCAGAGCTGGTTGGCCATGGTGGATTGCGGTGGCTGAGCCGCCTCCAACGGCAAGCAGCCGCCGACAAACCCGCCGAGGGGGCGGTGTGCGATTCCGGCGTTCGCCTACGCCGTTCGCCGCCTCGTGAGAAAAGGAAAAGGTCTCACCGCATCACAACCGTCCAAAAGACACCAAACCCCACCAGAGAGTCAGAGACCGTCCGATCCGACCCCCCACGCGTACCCGTTTCCACTTTCCGCTTTCCCCACCGCGACCTCTTCCGAGTTCCTACCACTAGCCCATTGCCTCCGATAGGGCTTCAATTTCCCAAAGGGGTATAAATAAGAAGCACTTGTTGCGCTATATATGGGTCTGTTCTTTTTTGCTGCAGTTTTTGGCTGAAATTTTTGAATTTTGGCTGTTTACGGTACAGATTACGGAGAGACCGATACTCACTTGTGATTTTGGCTCGTACAGATGTTGGGCTTTTAACATGTACTACGTTTAACTTGTAGATCCCGTCTTGAGAAAATACTCCATTTAAAAGTTGGGTACTGTAGCAAAAGCCAAAAGCCGCCCGGCTTCTCATGTGCCAAACAGGCCCATAAGCTTGAGCGTCTCCTGGACCAGCAACATGTATACTGGAAGCAGCGGGCTCACTCTACATGGTTTGCCAAAAGCGACCGTAATACAAAATTCTTTCATGCTCAGGCTTCAGAAAGGAAAAGGAGGAACACTATAAGCAAACTGAAAGAAAAGGGTGGGGTGGTGGGGGAAAAACACTTGAAGAGCTTTATGCTAACCAATACCAGCAGCTTTTTATGTCCACTGCAGGTTCCCAGGTTGATGAGGTCCTTGATTGTGTTCAAATGAAGGTTACCGAAGAAATGAATGACAACCTGGCAGCACCGTTCTCAAATGAAGAAATATGGGTGGCTTTAAAGGATATGGGGGAGCTGAAAGCCCCAGGGGCTGATGGTATGCCGGTGGTCTTCTATAGGAAATTCTGGGCTCTTGCGAGTGATAAGGTTAAAGAAGAAGTGCTTGCTGTGCTTAATGGGGCCGCTATGCCGGAAGGTTGGAATGATACTGTTATTGTTCTAATCCCAAAAACCAAATCACCGGAGAAATTGAAGGATCTTAGGCCAATCAGTTTATGCAATGTAGTGTACAAAATCACCTCCAAAGTGCTAGCAAACAGACTGAAGCTGGTGCTCCCGGAGATCATTTCTCCGTCTCAGAGCGCTTTTGTCCCTGGTAGACTTATTACTGATAACGTCTTGCTGGCTTATGAGCTCACACACTACCTAAGGCAGAGGAGGTGGGGAAAACAGGAGGTGGCTGCAATTAAGTTAGACATGAGTAAGGCCTATGACCGAGTTGAGTGGACCTTTCTGAAGAAGATGATGCTAAAACTGGGGTTCACAGTGCAATGGGTGGAAAATGTGATGAAGTGTGTTACAACAGTGAACTACCGTATCAAGGTCAATGGGGAATACTCAAACAACATCCACCCTCAGAGGGGCCTCCGTCAAGGGGACCCTTTGTCGCCTTATCTTTTTATCCTTTGTGCGAAGGGTTTATCAGCAATGTTACAGAAGGCAGAAGTGGAGGGCAGGATTGAGGGTATTAGAGTGTGCAGGGAAGCTCCAAGGATTAACCATCTGTTCTTTGCTGATGACTCGCTGATTCTGATGAGAGCGTGTGGAGGAGACGCTCAGGAGTTGAGGAGGATTTTGCAGGCTTATGAGCGAGCCTCAGGACAAGTGGTCAATAGGGATAAATCGTCTGTTTTGTTCAGCCCAAACGCTAGCTCTGTTGAGAAGGAGGAGGTGAGATAAGCCCTTGAGATCATGCAAGAAGCAAAGAGTGAGAGATATTTGGGGCTACCAGTTTCTATTGGTAAATCAAGAAAGAGAGCCTTTGAGTATATAAAGAGGAAAGTATGGCTTCGTATTCAAGGGTGGCAGGAGAAATTGCTTTCGAAGGCGGGCAAGGAAATTCTAGTAAAGGCTGTGGCCCAAGCAATCCCAACCTACGCTATGTCCTGCTTCGAGCTGACAAAAGGGTTGTGCGATGAGTTGAACTCTATGATTGACAGGTGGTGGTGGAGCCAGAATGATAAGAAAAACAAGATTCATTGGTTGGCTTGGGATAAGTTGACACTCCCTAAGCATAAGGGAGGATTGGGCTTTAGGGACCTTTATTTGTTCAATATGGCCATGTTGGCTAGACAAGCTTGGAGGATCCTGGTTTTTCCGGATACTTTGTGTGGCCAAGTGCTTAAAGCAAAATACTTTCCCAATAGTAGTATCCTTCAATGTGAGCCACAGGATGGGATTTCTTACTCTTGGAGGAGCATTCTCAAAGGTGTGAATCTGCTGAAACAAGGACTCATATGGCGCATTGGCAATGGTGAATCGGTGAATATCTGGACGGATCCTTGGATTCCTCACGGCAGTACAAGACGTCCTGTCACAAGTAGGGGGACGACGGTGTTGACGAAGGTGGCCGATTTGATGGACCCGAGCTTGGGATCTTGGGATGAGACCTTAGTGCAGGATGTTTTCTCAGATTTTGATGCTGAGGCCATCCTAAAACTGAGAGTGAACCAAGATTTGGAAGATAGACCAGCATGACATTTGGAGAAAAAGGGGACTTTCTCAGTCAAGTCAGCTTATAGGTTGGCGATTCAAAACAGGGAGAATGAGCTTGGTAGAAACGCAGCTAGTTCTGAGCCAGACCCAGATGGGGACTCCCTGTTCAGGTGGGATAAAATTTGGAGTATGGAGGTCCCAAACAAAGTGAAAATGTTCCTATGGCGCGTAGCCCATAATAGTTTGGCCGTCCAGCGGAATTTGAGCCGTAGAGGGATGAAGGAGGACACCCTGTGCCCCATGTGTCACAGGCTGGATGAAGATTGTGGGCATCTTTTCTTCAAATGTAAAGATGTTAAGGAGTGCTGGAGAGGGCTAAACTTAGAGGAATATCGCAATATCCTAGCAGAGTGTCTTTCTGGCCGAGATCTGCTGAGGAACATCTGGTCCTTTCCACATCCAATCCAGCTACAAATTGTGGTTCTCTTATGGAGGTGGTGGTCGGTGAGGAATAAGGTGAATGCTGGGGAAAAAAGAGTCACATGTCCTGAGGTCTGTTCACTAATATCCTTCTACGTCTCAGAGTTCGAAAAGGAAAGGAAAACAACGAAAAGTCAGAAGCAAGTCAGTCTCAAGTCTTGGCAGCCGCCACCGGAAGATCTGTACAAGATTAATATTGATGGCTCCTTTAAAACTGGTTCGGGTCAGGGAGGATGGGGTTTCGTCGCGGGGACAGCGCTGGTGAGTTCCTTCAGGGGGGTTGTGGCAATCTGTGCAGAGTGGACAGCCCTTTTCAAGCCGAAGCACTAGCTGCTCTGTACAGTCTGCAGAGGATAGCACAGCTGGGAATGACAAGAATTATACTGGAGTCTGATGCGTCTGATCTGGTAAAAGGCCTGACTTCGTTGGATCTTGATCAAAGTGTGCATGGAAGCCTCCTCAAGCAAATTAGAGATTTCATTGGCTCATCCTTCGACTACTGCAGTATTCGGCTTTGCCCGAGAAATTACAACAAGGTGGCTGATCGCCTTGCGATGTATGGGGCGAGCGTGGTTAGCTCTGGCTCGATGGAATTTATGAGCCAAGTCTCCAACTTTGTTTTCAGCTTGGTCTCCGACGATCTGGCTGGAGATAGTGTTTAATGGAACAAGCTTCCCGAGTTCAAAAAAAAAAAAAGCCCATTGCCTCCGATCTAGGCAACCCCGACGACGACGACCAGTATCCGGCGGCCGCCGCGCCTGCTGCCCGCCGGCGATCATGGCCGGCCGCACTCATCACCACCAACAAAACAATCACCGGCTCCGCCGCCTCATCCCGCGCGTCCTCCTCCTCGTCTTCGTCGTCTACGCCGTCTCCTTCGCGCTCTACCTCCTCCAGTCCCACCACCCTTCCCCTAACCCCAAGCCTCAGGCCCAGACCCGTGAGCAAGTCCAAGCGCTGTCCTCCCAGAAGCCGTGGCCGCGCCTCCCCTCCTTCCTCCCCTGGACCCCCGACCTCGCGCCGCCGCCGCCGCACTCCTGCGAGGCCTACTTCGGGAACGGCTTCTCCCGCCGTCTGGATGTCCTCTCCGAGGGGCGCGGAGGCGGCGGGTGGTTCCGGTGCCACCACAGCGAGACGCTGGGCAGCTCGATCTGCGAGGGCGCGCGGGTGCGGCTCGACCCGGCGCTCATCACGATGTCGCGTGGCGGCGAGCCGATCGAGCAAGTGATGGGCCGCTCGGAGGAGGAGGAGCTGCCCAAGTACGAGCCCGGCGCGCTGCAGGTGGAGGGGGTGGCGGTGGGGAGGACGGGGCCCTTGGTCGAAGCGGGGTTCCTCGACGCCTACGTGCCCACCGGCGGGATCGGGATGCACACCATGAGGGCGCTACTCGAGTCGGCACGCGTCGTGCCGCCCGGTGAGCTCCACTGCTCCCAGGTACTCTTTGCCTCGCTAACTAGTAGCTAGTATCTTTGATGATTGATGGGAAGTAAATTGTTGCAGAATTTGTTATCCTAGATGGTAATCCAATAAAATGGGAAGAGCAGAGACGGCTCTGTTTGACTTGTAAGGAATTAATTGAAGTCTGTTGGAACTAGTTCTCATGCAGCTACCTTGCTAGTGAATTTGATATGTTTATGAAGTTTCTAAGAAAAGAGTAAATTGTGCGAAATAAGCAGCTAGCTATGGTTCTGTACTTTCTAATGGCAGAAAGGCTTTTCAGCCTTTCTCCAGTTCACATAATTTTCCACCTCCGCAACTCCACTCGCACTTATAGGGTGAGTGGTGGAAGGTGGAAAATGTTTGTAAAGTGCATAAAAGAAAAAGAATTTATGCCATAGTTACTCCATAGTAATTACCAGCGAGTTTTAAGTGTTACAAATTCTGAAGAACCCAGGTGTAGAAGAAACCAAAAAGCTATGAATATGAATCATATTCGAAATAAAAGAAGTGCTGCAAATTCTAAATCAAGGATCTTAAGTGGTACATATTCTGAACCATGTATGAAGTATGAACCCAATTTATATTAAAAATTAAAATAAAAGGCTCGAATGGTAAGAGTTATTATTAGATCTGGAATCCAAAGGATAATCTCATACTTATTGCATGGTTGCATACATGCAAGTAAGAAGGTAAAAGAGATAATGATAAAGAAAGTCATATTGTGTGCTAGACGCAAACTGCGGAAGTGGAAGAATATTAGTAAGTTGTGCGAGAATTGTTGAAAAGAAGAACTTATAGGACTTAAAAATAATTGCAACAAGCCAAAAATAGCACTGAAATAACTTTGTTGTGGGGGAAGTGTAAATGGGCTATTTAAAGATTTTCGTGATGCACTTGGAACTCCTATTTGATAACTGCATACAAACTCGTCTTCAGCAAGTTTGAATTGTTGCACACATTTGCATGGAGGCCAAAGTTTACTTGCTCAAGCAATATAAAAGGCACCGGTGTTTTTTACATACCATAGATTAGGTAGGAATAAAGGAAAACATCAAAGTAATGAAGCATAACGTATTATATTTAGACATACATCTATGCGCATTTAATGGAAAATAATGAATTTTGGTTATGTGACAAAGGAATTTGGAGAGGGTTTTTTGTCCTGTATTGTAAGAGGCAAAACACATTGAGATTAGTATAGACCCATAGATGTAGGGAGTCAGGAAACGAGCAATTCCTAACTCCAATCTTATATGCCAAAGGAATTTGGAGAAAGAAATATGTGATATGGTCCAATATATGGAGTTCTAATCCTATATTGGCAAAAAGGAAATTAGAGGAAGAAATCCAAGATGTCGTAATTATGCCCTGCCAAATGAACGGTTAGATTTGTTTCTTTGTTTCTGATTAATGTGTTTTTTTTTTTCATTTTTCTCTGGTTAAGGCGGGAGCTTCACAAGTGCCCAACAGTAGTATATAAAAAGATGAGGGCATATCTTGTGCATTATAACTTTTGGTGCACAGGGGTGCATCCTCTTCGAAACATGATGCAAATGGTCATGAAAATTTTTGAAAAAAAATTGGTTGGATAATTCATGATGCAATCAAGCATCCCGCAAAAATTCAACTGAAAATGCGGTGTGTATTAGGAGAAACAAAAAAAAAGACAAGTTTCAGTCAATAGTAGCTTTATCTTTATCTTTTATGTTTGGATGAATTTGTTTCTCCATGTGTAGATCGAATTTAGATTTGAAAGGCATGATAAATTGATTTTCTGTCAACTTTTTCATGACCATTTGCATCGTGTTTGGAAGAGAATACATGGGGGTGCACCAAAAGCTAGATGCACTAGATATGCCCTCATAAAAAAAGTGATTCTGCTTTTGGTTATTTGGTTCCATTTCAGTTCATTGCAATGATGCTGTACAGCTCTAGGCCTGTAGTACAGTTGATGCTGCTAGTATGTAACTTATGTTCATGCTTCTGGTTACCTGGTTCAATACGGTTGATTGTATTTTTGCTACACAGATATAGCTAACTTTCTTGCAGGTTTTTGTCTGAACAGATGGTTTTCAACCTGGGTCATTGAGCAAAATGAGTGCCTTTGGCGAAAACCATTTGTTTCAAAGGCTTAGCCTTGTAGGTTCTCATTGCGTTAGACATTTTCACGAAGGAGCAGCACATGAACTTCTGGAGAAGCAGACCTTTAACTTTATTTCATGACTTAGATTATTATATGTCAGTACTTATTTTTGGATCAATATGGCAATGTTTATATTTCACTGTTACATTTTCATTATGTTCTCCTAAATTTCTGTAGTTGTTTCATAACTGTGTTATAACACTTGTTGCAGTGGGTTGAAGAGCCGACTCTTCTGGTCACTCGATTTGAATATGCAAACCTTTTCCACACAATTACAGACTGGTACAGTGCATATGTTAGTTCCAGAGTCACAAATTTACCTAACCGTCCTAATGTTGTTTTCGTGGATGGGCATTGCAAGGTATGTGATGCAATTTGAATTATTGCATGCTTTTGATTATTGGTGTTGCAATTATTACATGAGGTATGTCGCATGAGCTATGGTGAATTAGTCTGTTTCAGCAATAATTGGAGTTGGTAACATATTGACTTCAGATTTCTATGCCTCACTTGTAGTTTCGTTAGTGCATTGATAGTATGCACATAGTCAGCTTGTGCCCATGGTTTCTCATTTGGTATTGGGGACCATGTTTGCTGCTCCTGTTTGGAGATCCTTGCAATGAGAAATTCTTCTAGATACTTTCCTTTTCTCTCAGCATCTCTGCTCTACATCTACGACCGCTAGCACTCTGGTGCAAATCCCTGAGAACTCTGTCTCAAGTCCCAACACCTCACCCAAAGCACTGCCATTCATACATGTCTATGCCTCCACGTCTGCCTAGCTTTCTTTTTTCCATTGCTCCTCTGTCATGTGATTGTCTTCTTTCAGAAGCAGCATATACAACTTAAAATGTGGTATATGTACCTAGTATATTAAAGTAAACTTCAGGACTGCATTAGAACCATTGTAGGGAAGCTGTACTTCATAGAGTAAAATTGAAATAATACGTGAGATTGAACAAGAAGCAGAGTTTTGACTTCTATGAGTTGTAGCTTGTCAAAATCAGTCAACTGGGGCGAACCATTTTGTGGCATGTCTCCTCATCAATCATCTCAATACCTGCCCATGGAATAGTTAGAACTGTGCCATGCTTTTAAAAGTTGTTGGGTGTGGGTGTGTGCGCGCGGCTTGCAACTCCTTACTAGAATATATGAAGACTTGGCAGGATAGTGAAGTGTAATGGCAATTCTGTTTCCCAGCTATGCAGCAGTGTTGTCAATAGTATAGTTTTGACTGGAGGTGTTACACAATGATTTCCTTCTTCCTGCAAATTTATGGAAGTTTCTCACTCAGCACAAGAACATGAGCTGCGTCCTATGTGTTTGCTCAGTTTTGCCATTGGTATTGGTTTTATTCAACTGATAACTAGCTGTCATGCAGTTCATGGAAGTATTGTGTTACAAAAGCAGCAGCATATTGAGATCGGTTGCTTATATATTTTCTGATTAACTTCGAGTGCATTTTATCTGCTATAGTTAGCAAGTCAAGTCAGTTTTTTTCATAATGATTCATTTCAGTTTTCCTCCCTGCATATGCTTGTCTTGTAACAGACATGACCTGACATCCACAGGCACCACTGGAGCAAACATGGGAAGCACTTTTTTCAAGTGTGACATATGCTAAGAACTTCTATGGTCCTGTTTGTTTCCGACATGCAATTCTTTCACCGTTGGGCTATGAGACTGCTCTGTTTAAGGGGCTTAGTGAGAGCTTCAACTGTGAAGGTGCCTCCGCGCAATCCCTTAGAGCAAAACCGGACCACCAGAAAACTGCACGATTGTCTGAATTTGGAGAGATGATTGTAGCTTCTTTCAATCTTCTAGAAGATGACATCAAGTCGTCCAAAACATCAAATGGGATCAATGTTCTCTTTGTTCGGCGTGAAGACTATTTGGCCCATCCACGCCACAGTGGAAAGGTTGAATCTAGACTGAGCAATGAACGGGAGGTATTTGATGCAATTGAGAACTGGGCAAAAGGTCAGAAATGCAAAATAAATGTCGTCAATGGTCTATTTGCGCACATGAATATGAAGGAGCAACTTCGAGCTATCCAGGAAGCTTCAGTAGTAATAGGGGCTCATGGGGCTGGTCTAACACACTTGGTTTCAGCTACACCGGATACAAAAGTTCTTGAGATCATCAGCAGCCTGTATCGGCGCCCACATTTTGCATTGATTTCACACTGGAAGGGGTTAGAGTATCATGCCATAAATCTCCCTGGATCATATGCGAGGACCACAGATGTTATCAATGAGTTGAGTAACATACTGAAAGGTCTAGGTTGCTGAACCAGAGAGATTCTCATACTGAGGTATTCATCATGAAAATCACCACGGCCATGCCGAATGGGTATTCTGTTTAGTTCCTATGCATGGTCACACTAACAGCACTGATTCTTAAAATTTCAACGGGAGGCGACAAGTTTGTTAGGGTTATTCCCAGTTCGCATCAGAGGAATTTCATGCTGCCAAATGCAGTCTCAATTTGCGGTTTGTGCTGACAGTAATCTATTGCCAGCATATCCACAGAACAAGAAGACAATCCCTGCCTTGTACCTGACAGCAAGTGATGGCATGAAAGTCAATCCATGCCGTCGATTCCATTATTGACGGAATTCCACGGTCGGCGAGATCGATCAAAATTGTGATTGTAATTTACCATTCCGGCTTGAATATTCTTGTGTGTCAATGTGAGTGCGCGTTGAGTGCTTCCCACTGTTCAGTTGTTGAAAACTGCCAGACGAAACAAGACATGTCCAGATGTCCTCTCTTTGTGCATGGTGCATGATCTACCCATTTTTGTCACGACGCCGAAGCGATGGCGCCAAGTCCATGGCGGGGTGTACCGCCCTGATCATTTTGGAAGATGAAATGGTGCCGTCGGTGCTCATAATGCCCGTGTACTTGCGTACTTTGCTCCTTTTGTCTGCTATTACTGTAGGCCGTATTATTGATGTAGGGAGAGACTGATATTATTGTTGCTGTGGGGGAGTCCCGTGTACACTCTTCATTCGTCTCGTCGTGTGAGATCGAAACTTTGTGCCAATATTTATGGCTCACCTACTGTTCGAGCTGCATCGGGATGGAGGAGGAGGAGACGGAAGAGACGATGAATGTGCTGAGCGTTTGGGTTGTGGGCACCGTGGGCATGTGTCTCGGAGGAGCACATGCCGTGTTGTTGCCTCCCTCCTGTTATGGGCAGGAGATGGGCATGGCTGATAGCTCTCCCGGCCGGAATATCATGCCTGTTCCCACATTTACTGGGCTTGCGATTGGGATCGCCTAGGGTTCTTACTTGTTTCTTGGCTTTCAGCCTGAAGGCGCCGAGGCCTTCAGGGTTCAGAATTTCAGATGTGGTACAGCCTTGGCTCATGCAATAACAATTAACAGGTGGTACTGTTATTTTTAAACTGTTTAATACTTCCCACATTTAAATTTAGAAACGTGCCTGCTCAAACTTCCCTAACCTTGATCACTAATATTGTTTGTACATAGAGAACTATTTAGATTGATCATATAAAATGATAGCTTCAGATTAATCATGAAAAGTGCTTTCGGGGGTGATCGGTTCGGCTGAAAAGCTCGTGGCTTACGGCTGAAAAGCTGGTTGAAAAAAGCACTGTAGCTGACAGAGGCTTATTTAGTATAATTAAATTTAAAAATATAAAAAATATGTTAGCCCATTACGTATAATACAAACACATACGGGAAAAAAAGAACCGGCAAAAAAGCTCAACAAAAAGCCAAAATTTCAGAAAAAGACGAAACTTATGAATAGTGCCAAATAAGCCCGCAGCACTGTAGCGCAGCCATGTTGATCGCGCCCTTCATCGTATAATATCTTTGAGGTTTTTTGCTAATGTTTTTAATATTAGAGACCACGTCGATATCCAAACAACGTATATTCTAATTCAAAAAATATATATCTAGAAACTTGGAGCATAGACATATATACCTTTCAAACAAAACAAGACAAATGAAGGCCCTATTTAGATTGAAGGGTTTTGTACGTAGACTTTCAAATTCATGCACTCTAAACAGATCCTAGGATAGGAGAACAATGTAAAAACCCATAATAAAAGAAAAGGTTGGGTTTTGGGAAACTATGGAGGTAACAAAAAGTCGTGGTTGAACTTTGGTCAAATTATAATTTCGTGACAAGCACACATGTGCGCGGGTCGGCGAGTAATGATTACTACTAGTAAACACTGTGCTTCCAATACGGGTCCAGATACGCCAGTTTGCATGTTGTTTGCCTACGCGATCGTATCAAACGCATGCATGATACATCAGCTGCTTAATTAACATCATGGACATCAAAAAAATTACCGGAGGATAAGTTAGCTAGAGCGCTTTTACCTGAAACTACACATGAACAAATGGTAGTGTATCTATTTACACCAAGACTTGGATGAACCTGATGAGCTAGACATCTATATAGTGCGCATATATATGATCAGTATCACAAATTGGACTAGCTAGCTACCAATTGATATCATCGACATGGCCATCGAGTGACAAACTTTTTCTGCACTACAAAAAATGGCAGAAGCTCACCTCACAACAGACTTATGTGGTACATCCGACCGTGAGATGGGACAACTAGCTAGCCCCCACCAAGCTTGAAATACGGCGAGCTATGCATGCCAAGCCCTGAAGCCCCTTTAATCGAGACCTCGCTCTCCTACCCACATGAATTCAACTGGAATCACTCGCTCACACATGCAAGAGAACTTTTCTGAGGCAAATCAAAGAGAAGAAAGGAGAAAGCAGTGTGTCTTGATTGAGATTTTGAGGGAGACTCTATTGGATGCCTATGTTTGTAGTAGTATGCTCTCTCTCTCTCTCTCTCTCTCTCTCTCTCTCTCATGCTCTCTCTCATGAACTTAAATGCCATCCAGTCTGCCTCTTGTCCTTCCGTGCAACCACAACACTATGTATGCATCACACCACCAGTCCCTTGTTCTCTGGCTACTATTTCCAATTAAATGGCCTCACTGTTTGGATTTTATGATTTATACCTTGAACGCATTCTGTCTGCCCGGATCCTCTATCGCATGATGATATACCCTCCTCATCTCCCCTACATTAATTATCATCACACCACCACCGCCCAACATATGTCCATGCCCTCCTAACAGTGGCATATCATGTCATCACTGATGAATTACTTAATGAATGCTTCGGTGAATACATGTTCTTCTGCCTCTCCATGTCACCGACAAGTGGGTCCTCGATCTTTGCGTAACTGTACGCCTACCATCCATACTTCTCAAGACGGCTTTAACAGGGGCAGGTGGCCACAGGCTCGCCCAGCATTTGTTTTCATAACAGAAATTAAGCCCATTGATGTAGTTTTTCGACCGAGATTTACATGGCACCTCAGACGAAAAGCCTAGGGTTTGGGCGTACGGGAGCAGCTGATCGGTGGCTGCAAAGCTACAAGGACTCGTACGTACGTACGCGGTACGCTCGTCTCACGCGCGGCGTATTAGGATCTCTGCTTGCTTGCGCCGATTACATATACAGGGATCACACCAACTGGCTAATCAATTGGAGCAGTGGGCGGTTGGTCAGGGCCACGACGCTGTACTGTACAAGTGTACAGTTCGCATACTTAATTCGGACGCCCTCGCGAGACGCCTCCATCTGTGCCGAGATGGACCGCGACCCTACTGTACATGGCCATGTACACTCACAGTGTACGTCTTGAATGCTAGCTAGCTAACTACACATGTACCAGTACCGTATAATTATTCCTTGGCGTTTTTTTCCTTCAGGTGTCGATGAGTGAATGCGTCACAATGCATATGACACTGAAAGCCAGGCTATGATCATGCCGATCGAGAGATATGTAGGTAAAACCAAACGCTATACTGGAGAGCATTTGCATCCTACGTAACTGCATATGCGAGGCATGCGTGTGTATGTATGCTTTGGGTTAGTTTTGACCGTGTGCATATGCATATGCATGCAATCAAAAGCCTACAGCTTTCGAGAGGAGGTAGTAGTAGTAGTAGTACGTGCCAGAAATAATCATGCATGCATGCATTGCGGCCGGCATATTGCATGCATGCATGCAGTAGTTTTCCTAACCATGCGCCAGTGCAAAGGCAGGCTTAGGTAATCACAGTCGCGCACACAGGACGGGCGCTGCTATAGTGTTACATCAATGTGCTATATATGTTGTCTTGCATATATACTGCATACAATTGGCTCTTTCGTTTTGGATCTCGAAACAGTCGAGACCAAAAGGCCCGGTCGGCCCTCATTGCCCGGAAGCAGCCATGAGTGAATGAGTGATGCAATCGTCATCCCTGAACAATACGGTAGGATTGAGCAGTGTAAAGCGTGCATGCACCAGTATTGATTGTTGTAGAACCGATGACGACACAAGGGATGAATGGTTGTTCAAACTTTTTTTTAACGGTATTTAAAACTTTTATTCAGGTGATTATGAGAGTCGCTAAGTTTAGATTGCACCAACCATGCTTTATAAAACAAGGTTAGAGACCCAAGCTAACAAAATCAGCAGTCTTTAGTTCAAGGCCGGTCAGATCACCATAGAAGAGCCGGTTTGACCACCACGGTTGGTCTGACCGGTCGGGCTATTCTGACCCCAGTTCCGAGGTCAGAGAGTTCCAAAGCAGGTCTGGCCGATCCTCTGTTTCCAGACCTAAAAGCCTCATGGGACAAATTCAAATCTTAAGAACTTGCTCAATTCTCATCTAAGCACTTCTAAATTTTGCATGAGACTTGTTCAAGACAATAGGAACCTAAACCAATCAAGAATCACGAGGTTCTTAGGCTTGGGTTCACTAAATTAAAGAGAATCAAATCTAGGTCACAAAAACACCAAAAACGTAAAACTCAAATTACTTTTTGCTTGTGAGGATTTAAGGCATGAGGTCTTCTAGACCTATTTTCACATGTCCTAACAAGGTAATTTAACTAAGAGTTCAGGTTAGAATTTTCACAAACACAAAATCACAAATCTAGCATAAAAGCAAGCAAAACCAAGCAAGAATGCAAACAAGAACATGATTAAGATAAAATTTTGATTGATTTCTAGTAGATGATGAAGTTTACATACTCATGAATCATTATAAGGTGTAGCCAAAACACCACTCTTTTTCTCTCTTAATTTTTTCTCTCACAAACATGGAAGGTGACAATGTGGTAGAACAAAAGAGTAAACACTAGAATTCTTAGATCTACCACCTTCTCTCCTCCCCTTTTAATAACTAGCAACAATCCTAATGGGTCCAACCCATTAAGACACTGAAAAACCTTTAACCCCACTAACACAAGTTTTACAAACTTACACACGCTTCTCAAAGTGTTTATAAGACTCAACCTGTTAACACCTTAGCGATTGATCAACTTTGCAATTCTAGCTCTCTTTAGTCTAAACCACTTCTCCTTTGTGCCTCCATATGTTGCAGTTTTGATCAATCCACCAACCTGATATTTGGCCAACTAACAAAATACCATCAACGAAACTTTCGGGCACCTTCCCTTGACTCCATCTTCACCTTCACCTCAAAGCATCCCTATGTACTTTGACACATAACCCACACTGCCCAATGATCAACTGCTATGTCTTCATGCATTCGGTCTCCCCTGAACTGTCTCCACATGCATCGGCCTCGTCACTTGGTACATGCACCAACTCACCTATTCATGATCCTTGTCTTCTTTGTGCTTTTCTCTTGAGTCACGTAGCCTCACCCGGACTTACATGACTGCTCGAACCTCAATTCCCTTGTCTAGTCCCAACCCATTGCTATCAACCGCTAACGTTCTCCAAGCCACCTGCACATCCAAAGCCAAGCAATCATCTCAAGTATAAATTCCATGCACTTGACTCACGTTAGTCAAAACCATGCAACACAACACTAACCAACCAACGCACCCATTCCATACACACACTCATCCAACTCAAAATCTATTTTTATTGCAATCTGGCCGCATACACTGGTCTGATCGCACTCCCCATGGAGGACAGACCACCCGACCAGTGGCCGGTCTAATCGTTTAAGACCACCAGAAAATACCCTATCTGGAATTTTGGTTAAACTCTATTCAATTTCAGCTTCAGTTTCTAATTCTAGTGGAGTAAGTATGCAAATGCAATTCTCCCAAAAAAATGCAAAGCTACGTTGATTTTAGAATTTAGAGAAGAATTTTGCAAAAAAGAACTCAAGTTGGCTCATGAAGTGAATAGAAGTCAAATATGGCCAAGTGGGCTAGAAAATGAAGTGAAGAAAACTAGCTAGAAAGAGCAAGTTTTAAACACAAGCACTCTAAAGTCATTTAAACTCAGGAGATTCTCACTCTAGATCCATATGAAAGAACAATTATTCATTTTTACCTTGATCATGATGAGACGAAGATAAGCAAACCAAGATTTTGCGATAAGGCACAGATTCAAAACTCCCTTATTTTCTCTCCCTTAGCGTAATTCATGCATTTTTACCACAATTTCTCTCCCTTTAACAATGAATTCATCAAGTAAAGAAAAGAAGCAGTTAATGAAGACTAAAAGGCAAATATGATTATTTATTTTTGTAATTTTTAGATTTAGTTGGATTGGGAGCTTAGAAAATTATCTAAATCAATTAAAATGTATTTCACCAAACCATGCAAATCAGCTTGCAGAATCATGTAAGAAAATATATAGCAAAGTAAGTCAAGATTAGATAGAAGTAATTACATGGATTAAAAACATGTTAGGCTATCTCAAAATCACAATTATAGCTAAAGAGATCCTCATCTGAGTCCTGACAAGTCAAAGTGCAAAATGAGCTACGATTCTAAGTCAAGCAAGAAATATGCTAAAGAGCTCTAAATTGACTCACTTAAGCTAAAAGCCTATTTAAACATTGCAATTGACTAAATAAATGACTTATCTTGGCAAAGCAACTCCTAGACTAAGAGTCATCTACAACTACCCCCCAAGCTTCATCCAAATTGTAACTTATATTTGTATGGTCTATCTGAGTAAAGCAAACCCTAGATTAGAAGTCATCTACAAGTGCCTCCTGAGTTTCAACCAGTTGAATTAATTTCATTCAATCAATTTGATTAATCTCAAGCCATTGTCGACCATATCAACAAGAGAGCTTAGGAAATAGTCTTGGTCATATATAACTCATCTAAGTTTATGCCAAGTGCAATAACAAGTAGTCGCATAAGAAAGAAATGCTGAGATGCAATTATAAGCACATTGAGATCAACAAAAGAAATGCTGAGATACAATTATGAGCACATTGAGATCAACTAAAGCAATGAAATTGCAAGAGCTACTAAATGCTTAACATAGATTTCTTCTATGAAACCATTAAGAAATACACTTTTAACATCCATCTGATATAGTTTAAAACTTTCAGAGGTTGCAAATGCTAAAAGAATCTTAATAGCTTCTAATCTAGTAACAGATTCAAAAGTTTCCTCAAAGTCTAAGTTTCTACTTGGGCGAAGCCCTGAGCTTCAAGTATGGCCTTATTCCTAATAACTACCTCATCATCACTCTGTTTGCTCTTAAAAATCCACTTGGTTCCAACGACACTGTGATCATGGAAAGGCTCAATTAAGATCCAAATATTGTTCCTCTTAAAGCTCTCTAACTCTTCATACATGGCATTGATCCAAGGCTTATCAATAAGTGCATATGTGGCATCATGGGGCTCAAAAGAAGCAATGAAAGTAGAGTGATTATGTGAATCAAGAGAGATGAACCTGGAGAGAGTAACTCGCTCATGAAGATCTCTAATAATCTAATCTGGCATATGTCACCACTGGAGATGTTGAGGCATTCCTGAAGTCAAAGTAGCCTCTACCTCATGTGCTGTGGAGGTAGGAGCAGAGCTACATGGTATTAAAGAAGAAGTGAGAGTAGACTATCCAGAAGGTGAAATAGATAAAGCAGGTGCTTCAGTTGGCTAAAGAGGAAGTAGATCGATAGCCTCATCTTCTTCATCGCGTTCCTCAAGAAAGATGCTTTTTGAATCTCCATGGACATCTGTACCTGCAATATCTAGTTTAGTCCCTGAAATAGCCTCATCAAAAGTAATCAAAAGTAATCTCGCAGGTCTCTATTATTTTGTTACCCTCAAGATTAAGCATATGATAGCCTCGAGAATGAGCAAGATAGCCTATAAAGATCTCATCTGAAGACCTAGACTCAAACTTATCAAGGCTACTATGTTTAAGAATGAAGCACTTACGACCAAATATTCTAAAGTGGGACACAATAGGCCTCCAATTAAATCTCAACTCATAAAAAGTTTTGTGCAATGAGGCTCTCAATGTTACAGACCGCAGATACGTCTGACCTGTCAAAAATGCTTCTTCTAATGGCGGACCTGGAGAAAAAGAAGTTCAGTAGTCCAAGTGAAGCTGCATACCCTGTTAGAAACATAATAAGAGCGTTATCCCAATACCTTCTAGGAGTGGCATGCTCATTTAACATAGTTCTAGCCATCTCAACTAAGGTCATGTTCTTCCTCTCAACTACACCATCTACTGAGTATCTCTAAGAGATGAAAACTAATGCTTTAGACCATGCTCAGTGCAGAAGGAAGAGAAGAATGAGTTCTTCAATTCAGTCCTATTGTCACACCTAAAGACCTTAAGGGCTCCTGGAAGTTCAACTAACAAACTAAGGAATAACTCTCTAAAATGTCCAAATGACTTATCCTTAGATGTCAAAAAGTAAATTCAAGAGTATCTAGAGTAATCATCAATAATGACTAGTACATACCACTTCTCTCCTGCTGATTGAATTCTAGAAGGACCTACAGTGTCCATTGCAAGAGTTGTCCTAGGCCATATGTCATGACCATGGTAAGAGGAGAATGTGAAGTAGCAACCATTTTACCATGCCTACAGGGAGAGCAAACTAAATGCTTCCCACCCTTGAGCTTAGTTAATCCCCTAATCAGATCCATACTACTAACCCGTATTAAGTGATCAAAATCAATGTGTCCAAGCCTCTAAAGCTAGAAAACAAGATCTCTAAACTCTAAAATAACAAGACATCTAAGCCCAGAAGAGGAAGACTCAGTAAAATCAGCACTAAAAAACCTCCTAAGATGAGAAATCCCAAAGACAAGATCTCCAGACTGATCTAGAACTCTACAAGCACTCATCCTAAAGCTAACCTCAAGACTGTCATCAATTAATTGTGAAATTGAAAGTAAATTGTACTTGAACTTACTTACTAGGGCTACATTCTTGAGTATGAAGTTGTTAAGACGGACTATGCCTTTGGCCATCACGATCCTAGTAGAAGTATCCCTGAATGTGATCAACTCATCACCGGATACTCGGGTGAGGGAGCAAAACCATTTTAAATTTCTGGTAATGTGTCGAGAATATCTGGGGTCCACTAGCCACAAGTTCTCCTTCCTCTCCTGTTGCACCTACATCACAAAAACAGAAAGCGTCAAGGCCTCAGTACTAGGGTTAGTAATAAAATACTTAAAAATCTTGTACCAAGACATACGAAGAGTAGAGGCAGAACCAATAGAAGCATAAGCTAAAGTTGATGCAGAATGAGGCAAAGGATGGACACCATGAGAACACACTCCTATACAAACTCTACCATGCTCCCCTGAACTCTCACCTAGATCTAACAAAAGCTTGGCACTCACCTTGTCTGGTAGACACTCGTGGACCTATCATGCCCTCCTAGTAACCTATGCCTGAATGAGAGGCTGGCCTAAAGCCATCAAAGAAGTCCTTAATAATTTAGACCTGAAGCTAGCTCTAGGGGCATTATGGGCCACAGGTACTTATCTAGCTCTTAAGGATCTCTCTCTGTCCTTTTTCTCTTGTTTGGCTCGCCTGAAGCAGAACTGAAATCGGTGGTCATCCCTCTCACAGTAGGTGTAGTGGTACTTGACACGATGAAGAGTCTGACCTACTGAAGAAGAAGAAGAAGCACGCACTGCATAAGAGGGAGATTATACAAAGCCAGTAGACTTGAAGACAATCTTGCTAGGTTTAGTCACTAATTCAAACAAGCTATTCTTGAGAACTCTCACTACTTTAGGTAGATTTTCTTTGAATACTCTAAGGTATTGAAACCTAGACCTATATTTTTGAAACTCACCTTAGACTGGTCTATGATCATATTGAGGTTCTTTTTGCCACCGAAGAATCACTTAAGGTTTTCTTGATGTAGCCATTTTCCTTAGCTAGAGTGACACAAACTACACTCACTCTCCTTCACCGCCCCATCATACCTCTCTTTATGAATAGCTACCTCAAACCTAAGAGACTCACAGGAGACACAGGATGCAGTCTTAATTTTTCTAAGTTACTAATCAAACTTCACTCTAAATACCCCCATTCATATCATCTAGATCCTGAGCTATTTTAGCACAAAATGAACATGCAATGAATGTAATAGGATCATATTTCTTTGATGTAGAAGTTGAAGCGTGTTTTTCTTTAGCAGTGAAGTCTCTTAGAGTTCTAATTGATGCATCAATTTCAGCAGTTGACATTGGATAATTTGAACATGAGAGTCCTAGAGTGTAGCATCTCATCAGTTAATTCAATAATTTTACCTATGGCAGTTTTAAGCTTCAAATCTAGCAAAGCACACTTAGAGCAAGATAAAACATTAGCATTCATATCTCTAACTCTTAAGCTTACAAAAGATTTTGTAGACTTGAGTTGAGCGATTTCATTTTTAGTATGTTTGAGTTGTTTAGCATGAGAGGCATACACTAATGAACCAGCAAGTAATACTGCCTTTATTTAGCTAAGGTGTCCTTACTGACAATAACTCATCAATAACATAAGTATGAATAGCAGTGCCAAGTGTAAATTAACTTCAATCTTTTCAATTTTATCACGTGCAACTCTAAGATGACTAGCAGTATTATAATGAATGGTCCTTATCATGTCTAACTCGAAATGAAAAACTAGACAAGTTTCAAAATTATCATCATCAACAATTAATAATCTAAGCCTAGCAATTTCAACATTCAAGGCCTCAACGAAGAAATAATGATTCTTTATTTTTCTTTTTGCATTTTCTAAGATCATGATCTAGGCAAACTATAGTATAAGATATATCATCATACGTGGGCTTTACCTCATCAGGGTTGTTATAGAGATCATCTTGGCTAGAGCTATCATCGGTGCTCGCCATAAAGCACATGTCAGTGAAGCCATACACCTTCTTCTTGTCTCGCGGCTCATCCTCCTGCTCCTCGGTCCCTAAATCCAAGTCGCTCAAGTCAAATTTCTCTAGAGCGAACAGGACTCGGTGGACTACCTTGTCATAGTTGCGCTTTTTTGGCTTGGCATCCTGAGGTGATGGACGCTTGCAGTACTCCTTCTCCTTGCCCTTGAGCCTAGGGCAGTAGGCTCTAATGTGGTTAGGATCAGCATACTCGAAGCACTAGATCGGACATCCTTCTCTTCTCTTTCTTAATCTCATGGTGTTTAAAGCTCTAGTGAACTTGGTGGATAGAAGGGTTAGATCATCCTCAAGAATCTACTCAAACTGATCGTCACTCATAGCATGCAAGGCAGATAAAGAGAATCTAGAATAAATAGATTCAACTGGGCCAGAAAAAGGACTCCTATTAGGATCAGTCACAAGTGTCATCGACAACAACCTGTTCTTGCGAGAGAGCAAGTCGATCTTATGAGTCTTCAATCTTAAATAAAGCTTATTTAAGGTGAGCTCGCTCATGTCAGTAGTGTTGTTGATGAAAGTGACTTTCATCTCCCAAATGAACATGTCCAAGGCTCCAACAACTTAATGTGCATTTTTAGAGTTATAATAGAGCACACCAACAGCACACAAATTACTAAGGATCTTCTGAAAGAAAGCAAAGAATTCATTCAAAGACTCTTGGTCTCATCTCAAACTTCTGGTATTCTTTCTCGAATTGATTCTGATGAAATTCCTTGATAGTTATAGAGCCCTCATGATAATCGGTGAGAGTTTACCAAATATCATGCTCTAAAGCGATATGAGACACACTGACAAACTTGTTTATGCCAAGTTCTTCAATCAGGAGATTCCTAGCCTTATTGTTTTCCTCCATGCTGAAAGATTTACCAAAATGATCTGATCCTCAACAGGAACAACATAGGAATTCTTGACATTTTTCTAGATTGTATACCCTTGAGCCTGAATGTAAGTAACTATCTTTGCCTTCTAATATGGGAAGTTGACCCCATCAAAGAAGGGTAGCTTGGTGGAATACCTGTTTGATGCCATGGCTCTTAAGACCAGTTAAGATTTATAGAAAAAATTTAACCAGACTCTAATACCACTTGTAGGACTGATGCCAACAATTAGAGGCGAGGTGAATGATTGTTCAAACTGTTTCCCCGAATGGTATTCAAAATCTTTACTCAAGTGTTTATGAGAGTCACGAAGTTCATATTGCACCAACTATACTTTACAAAACAAGGCTAAAGACCTAAGCTCACAAAATCGATAGCCTTCAACCCAAGCTGGTCCGACCACGACGGAAGGGCTGATCTAACCTCCACGGCCGATCTAATCGTGGGCACAAGGTCAATCTGACCGGTGGGATCGGTCTGACCCTAGTTCCAAGGCTGGTCTGATCGGTCCTCTGTTCCAGACCTGAAAGCCTCTCGGGGCAAAATTTAAATCTTAAGAACTTACTCAATTCTCATCTAAACACTTCTAAATTTTGCATAGGACCTGTTCAAGACATTAAAAACCTAAGCTAATCAAGAATCGTGAGGTTATTACGCTCGGGTTCACCAAATTTAAGAGAATCAAATCCAGCTCACAAGAGCACCAAAAATCCTAAAATTTCAATTACTTTTTTCTCATGAGGATATAAAGCATGAGGTCTTCTAGATCTATTCTCACATGTCCTAGCAAGATAATTTAACAAGAGTTGGGCTAGAACTCCCACAAATATGAAATCACAAATCTAGTTCAAAAATAAGCAAAACAAAGCAAGAATACAAACAAGAGCATGATAAAGATAAAACTTTAATCTATTTTCAATAGATGATTAAGATTACATACTCATAAATGATTATAAGGTACAACCAAAGCACCACTCTTTCCTCTCTCAATTTTTCTCTCACACCTATGGAAGGAGACAAGGTGGTAAAATAAAAACTTAAAACCTAGATTTACCACCTCCTCTCCTCATCTTTTAATAACCAGCAACAACTCTAATAGGTCCAACCCATTAAGACACCTGGGAAACCCGTTAACCCCATTAATACAAGTTTTACACACTCACGTATGCTTCTTAAAGTGTTTACAAAACTCAACCCACTAACACCTTAGCGATTGATCCACTTCACAATTCCAACTTTTCTTGACCTAAATCACTTCTCCTTTGCGTCTCCCTGCACCACGTTTTGATCAAGGTACCAACTTGATATTTGACCAACTACCAAAATGCTCTCAATGAAACTTCCAGACACCTTGACTTCATCTTCACCTTTACCTCAAAGCATCTCCATATGTTTTGACACGTCTTCGCGCATTCAGTCTCCCCTAACTGTCACTACGTGCATTAGCCTCGTCACTTGGTGCACCACATGTACCAACTTGCCTCTTCACGATCATTGTCTTCTTCGTGCTTCCTGTTTGAGCCATGTAGTCTTACTCGGACTTACATGACTGCTCGGATCTCAACTCCTCGTCTAGTCCTGGTCCATTGTCGTCGACCACTAACGTTCTCCAAGCCATCTGCACATCCAAAAGCCAAGCAACTATCTCGAGCACAAGTTTCATGCACCTGACTCAAGTTAGTCAAAACCATGCATCATGCAACACAGCACTACCAACCAACAGCGTCTATGCCATGCACACACTCATCCAACTCAAAATCCATTTTCACTACTCTCCGGCCACATCCACCAGTCTGACCGCACTCCCCATGGCGATTAGACCGCACCGATTAAACCATTGACCAGTGGTCACTCTCTAGAATTTTGATTAAACTATATCTAGTTTTAACTCCAGTTTTCAATTTCAATGGCGTCTAGTACAAACTCATCCCATATCAAAGCCAAAAGAAAGCCAGACTTAATCGTGACCCTCAAACAGCATTCCATATCTCTCCTTTTCCCGAAAAATCTGTTGCATGCATGCACAACCGGATGAGAAAACCCAATGTGAAAAGCGGACGTCGTAGCTAGTGGGCCGGCCGGCCGGGTTTGCATGGGATTAGCGCGCACACACACAGAGGACAAACTACGAGGCAGAATCCCTAGTCGATGAGGGAACGGAAACCATCCAATTCCAACGACGTGACAGAGGCAAAGGCAAGCACAGAGGTCTCCGCGCGATCGTGCGTTCGCCCGCGCGCGCAACACGAGCCTTCGGGATGGGAGGCGCGTCGCGTCCCCGGCCGGAGCCAGACCCGACCGCGCCCCACGGACTCCGAGGCGGCTGCCGGCGAAACCCCGGCCTGCGCCTCCCGTCCCAAGCAAATTACACCCCGCCTGATAAACAAGACACGGCGTACAGGCCGGCTAGATACGTAGATGTGGCCTGATCAACCATGTAATGTCTGGATGTAAAAGCTGCTGAGGCCGGTTAATTAATGCTGCACTTGCATTGGCTCCTCTTTTGCGTGCATGCCTCTCTTGTCCCTTCCGTCGAACCGTTTCTTGGTTGGTTGGTTCCTAGTAGGTCGCCCTCGAACATATGTGGACATGCGCACAAGCTAGCTAGGTTTTGTTGCTCCTTTATTTTGTGTCTAGCGGGGGGTCGTAGTATGGTTCCTGGCCCCCTGTTAAAATGTCCATGCTCCATGCACGCCCCTCTTCGAGCCTCACACACACACATGAAACGCGGAACTATAGTAGTAACTCTGAGTGATATACCCTATTTTTCTTTCTTTCTCAACGTCTATATAAATAAAAACAACCGATGATATTTAAGATGTCTCCTTCGTTTTGAGAGCAAAAAAATCCACAATAATCCTAGAAATAATAGAAATTCTTACATTAATCAAAAGAAAAAAAGGAGAAAGATCTCTACCACTTATTTTAGTGGGGCTAGATATAACGATACAAATTAATCACACATTGTAATATCTAGCCGTGCAACTGCACGGGAAAATCTGCTAGTTCCTATATAACTTTTAGTGAGAAAATTCCAATGCATGTTATACTTATTTTAAAATGTATGAGTATACTTGATATAATTAGTGTTTATTTTACCTAAATTACCAATGATAGACCATATTAGAAAAATGAATTCGCAATGCGGCTTAGTGACAAAAACATATTTTTCCTATTTTTATTCATCTTGTAACTTAAAGTATAAAAAATACCACCAATTTAACCATTAATTATACACACACCTTCGATATGAGATGAAATGATATTCTCCTAGCCACTTATCCCCTCCCTTCTCCTGCATTTAATTTGATGCTTTCATAGTTGGTGTTCAAATAAAAACATGTGGCGTTACAATCAGTGTTTCTTAATTTGTGGGTCTCATGAAAGCGAAATGTCATTTAGCAACATATATACCCCGTACTTTGTGTACACATGAAATAGCTGACGCATTCACAGAGAAGTGGTGTTCTATGCTTTTTAGAAAAAAAAAACCTACCTAAAAATATTGAACTCAGTGTACTCAGTACTCTTGCAAAATACTTCATATATATCACCATAACTCGGTGTGGTTACTCTATGTTATATGCAATTTCTGTCTTTTTTGTGTACACAAAGACTCGTCGTAATTAACTAGTATTCTCTCTCTGACAAAATCTTATTCCAGCGGAACGTAAGTATAGTCAAAGCTTTATAACAAATGACAAACTACGCCTTTTAAATATTTGGATTAGTTATATAAAAATAGAATAACTCATGTATATATTGAAAGAACTTCCTAAGTTTGTTACCGTGCTCCAATTAAAAAACCAGTGGAGTAGAGCCACTCATATTAGCTTTTGACTGTAGCTTATAAATAGTAACAGCTCATAGAGAAATTTACAGAGATATACTCGTATACGATTTGATCGATATAAATAAAGTTATTATAATGTACATTACAATCGATTAGTATACTCTATTTTAGAAAGATATTTTATTTAAAAATTAGACAACATAGAAAAGGTATTCACGGTAAAAAAAACAGCTTCATCATAAACAGGGTCTGTATTTGATCTCACGATTCATCGAGAATTTATGGCCGAAGGAACCCCTATTGGACGACCTGAATCTAATCATTACGTGCACGTACCCTTCATGATATCTCAGCTGGGTAAGCTTACGATTCCCCCTAGCAGAATACAAGCGTCCGAAGAACACTACCACTCCACGTTAATTTTTTATCCCCCATGTTGGGCTTTTCCCATGTCTCTCTCTCGTGTCTGCCCTACCCCTCTCACTATAACTACCCCTTGCCAACCACGGCACCTCACCTCACCCCCAAGCCAGTCGCCAAGAGCAGAAGCAAAGCAGGGAGAGAATACCCGAGCAAGAAGCTATCCATCCATGGAAGACCCCTACGCAAGCTTCTTCAAGAACCCCTACTACTACTACTGCGCTTCCTCCTACCCCACCCCTCCTACCCCTCACCTCCCTCCTCCGCTTCCACCTTACACTGCCCTCTACCCCGCCGTCGCCGCCGCTCCGCATCAGTACCCCGCCAGCTTCTTCCAGCAGCGAACGCCGCCGCCGCCTCACCACTACCATGACAGTGCGCCTCCCTCCCCTCCGCTCCGGGAAGCGCTGCCCCTCCTCTCCCTCTCGCCCACCCCCGCCTCTCGCCCCCACGACGCCGCGGATTCCGACTCCGACGATGACGACGACTGCTACCTGCAGGAGGCGGCCGCGGGCTCGACGACGCCCGCGCGCATGCCGCTCTTCGCAGACCTCAACTGCATGCCTTCCTGCTGCGACGACGGCGACCCGATGGACGTGGAGGCCGGGACGTCCGCGGCGGACGACGCGGCGGTCGCCCTGCGCATCGGCCTGCTTGCCGGCAGCGGCACGGAGGCTGATCTCCTGTCCGGGCTCTCCGGCAGGGGCGGCGCCGGTATTGAGCCGGACGAGGAGGAGGAGTGCAAGGTGGACGGTGGCGGCGGCAGCGACGAGGTGGTGCCTCTAGGGTTCCCATCGACGCCGATCGGGAAGCTGAACAAGGGGCAGTACTGGATCCCGACGCCGTCGCAGATCCTCATCGGGCCCACCCAGTTTTCCTGCCCCGTCTGCTTTAAGACCTTCAATAGATACAACAACATGCAGGTCAGAATTAATCACACATACATACTCTAGCTTGTTGCTCTTCTTGTAGTTCTTGGCCATATCATTTGTTCACTTGAATTGGTTATTGCTCATGGTGTGTTGATTACAAAGAGGACGTGGCTAGCTAGCTTTGGAGATGCATGCTATGATTCATGAAATAGACTTGAGCTCATCAGAGCATGCACAGTGGCTGCCTTTTGTGTGATTGAACTTGACTGGCATGCCAGGAGCAGGAGCAACTTAAGCCATGCATGCATACATGCATCTTTATCTTTTTCTTGGGTGTTTAGCTTTTGGAGATGCATATGCATGAGCATGAGTGGTGTGGGTGCAGTGGAGATCCCATGGAAGATTTTACCTTTTATTTCTCTCTCTTAGTACTGATCCATCAGGTTGCTTTCTTTTCTACTACCCCCAGTACTCCACTAGCTATCACCCAGTCCTGATCACTCATGAGTCATGCATGGCTCATGAAATTTGGCTAGATGCATAGGTTGTTTCAGGGACAGGCTTTCATGTTCTGGGAAGCATGAGATTGTGATATTATGGGGCTGCATGCTGCTGCAATGACGGTCCTGCTGCTGCGCTTCTCCCAAGAACAGCAAGAGATCTGCAGTGTTCTTCCTGTAGCCGGCCAGTGTCACTCTGGCTCTGCTCTCTTTAAAAGAACTACACCAACACAAACACAAAAGCAAAGTGCTAGCTGCATGCTCTGGTAGCTAGAGCTACACCCCTCACTTTCCAAAGATCAGTGCATTCACTTCATGTATGCGGCTTCTCTGGTTGCAACTGATTACTGCTGCTGCTGCATGAAAAAAGGTCTGGCTGGAGATTGCTTAGGCAGTAGTAAAAGAGAACAGGCTTGGAGTCAGGCCAGCCTCTGGTCACTTACAAGCCAGCAGCTAGCTATCTACAATTCCAAACATCCCAGCTACACACACTTTGAAGTCATTAGTGCATTGAAAGATGGTTAGGGCTTGCATGATTATGCCACCAAACACTGCATGTGTGACGCATATTCAACATATGATTCTAGTGGTACCAATCTGATCTCGTGAATGTCCACTTTCACATCAATCTAGGTACCAATCTGACCTCATGAATGTCCACTTTCACATCAATCTTCTTTCTTAATTGTGTTCTACTACTTAAGTGATAATTCCGTGTTCATTTTACATGTCCAAAATTAATAAACTGATGCAATTAGTTATATGGGAATATATGTAATGCGTGCAGATGCACATGTGGGGGCACGGGTCGCAGTACCGGAAGGGGCCGGAGTCCCTGCGCGGAGTGCAGCCGACGGCGATGCTGCGGCTGCCGTGCTACTGCTGCGCGCCAGGGTGTCGCAACAACATCGACCACCCGCGCGCGAAGCCGCTCAAGGACTTTCGGACGCTGCAGACGCACTACAAGCGCAAGCACGGGCTGAAGCCCTTCCTGTGCCGCAAGTGCGGCAAGGCCTTCGCCGTCAAGGGCGACTGGCGCACGCACGAGAAGAACTGCGGCAAGCTCTGGTACTGCCTCTGCGGCTCCGAGTTCAAGCATAAGCGCTCGCTCAAGGACCACGCCCGCGCCTTCGGCCACGGCCACGGCGCCTTCGGATGCAACGGCGCCGACGGATTCGACGACGACGACGAGGGCGCCGTCTCCGAGATCGAGCAGGACTGCGCCGGCGCCAGGTCGTCTATGCAGTGATCATCAATCAATCAATCGCCAGCCGGCCAGCTCCCCGCCGGCGTACGAGCATGCATGCTGGTGATCGATCAGTGTGTCACGTGCAAACACTATACTACTAGTAGTGCTATAGCTAGCTAGCTGCTACCTGTGTGGTTGTTGATGGTGACGTCGTTGTCGTTGTTGTTTTTGCTTTAGTGTTAGGGTTGTGGAAGCAATTCGTGCTCTTTCCTCTAGCTGGTTAGTATCAATCAAGTAGTACTATAGACTGCTCGATGCTTGTACGTGCTGGGTGGTCTCAATCGGTCACACCATTAACTCATGGAACGAGTGTCCGCGTATGAGCTTTTGCTTTCTTAAATTTCAGTTAATTAACTAGCTGTGTGTATTTTTTTTCTTATAGATCTTGGTTCATCTAGTTAATTTCTGACGACGGTATTAATGCGCTGATATACTCCGGTTATCAAATGTTAATCAATCAATTATCAACTGTATAATGGCTGGGTAACATATTGGAGCTGGATGACGACTGTGGATGTGCTTGCCATTGGCATGCATGCAGTTCATCATTAATCATGTGGAAAACTTTAACCTATCTTTCCTGCTCCAGTCAAGTTTCTACTATATCAATGTACCCTTTTCTGTGCAAGCATACTGGCCAACCTAAGCATTTCCCAAAGTTTCTAGCCTCCCTGCAGACATATCCCAAGCTAGCCCTCTTGATATTGGATCGAGTTGGATATATATAAGTGTGTGTGTGTGTGTGAGAGAGAGAGAGAGAGAGAGAATATGATCCTTCCAAAATCAAAGACACCTCCAACCCAAACCACTACTTTCGTTGAGACAAAGCTCCAACACAAGCTTAGCCTAGTTGAACATTAAGTTTTTTTTTAAAAAAAATAGGGTTGCATTGACCTCCATGTAAAAAACATAGGAAACACAACAAAAATGCTTCCCCCTTCATTTTACGAGGAGATCAACTTTTTGGGCGCACTTGAGGATTGGGGGGATGGCAGACCAAAGTATGTACAGCCAAAGCTTGATGGATGGAACACCATACATGCATACCATGAGATGTACGTGTCAAATTATGTGTTTTTCTCACATCTGGACAGAGAATGATAGGAATGGACTGTGAGCTGATGACAGCTTTTTATCTCTTTTTTTTCCTAAGAAAATATTCTGATATTTCAGAGTTTTTAATAAGTAAAAGGGGGATATATATTATTAGCCTTACAGGTTACAGCTGCAAGCATGGAAGGAATAGTTTTTCTCTGTCAGGCCGGGATATTTGGAAAGAAGGGAGATACGAAGAGTTATAGTTACATGAACGACAGAGACAGTGTGGACTTACCCAACAGTAGCTACAGAAGTTATGTCGACTCTACATACGCGGTACGAAATCAAATTTGTTCAGCGTTATGCATGTATTGCGATTCTGCGGCGCGAATAACCTACCTTGCTCCTACGGTTTCATTGGTCCCCAACCTTAATTAGATCACACAGTGGATGAGTCGCAACTGGCAAACAAAAGGTGGTAGGACATCTGTAAGGAGGTGGTGGTGCCGTCGGCAGTAGATGGCGGTCACAAGGATGAGGAAACAGTAGGGCGATGACCGTGCTTGCGCTGCATAGCCCCACTGTTTGTTAGCTATAAGCTTGTTGCGTCAGGTTTTGTTTTCAGCTTATCTGTCCTTTGAATTCAGTACCAAACTCGTATCAGTAAGGGTTAGGATAGTTGAGATTGTTTTCCTTTCAGTTTTGATTTTCTCTATCCGTATTAGCATAAATCTAGGAGTCTTGTTTTAGGAAGTATTGTGCTGTTATATAAAGGAAAATCCAGAAAAGGTGCAGCTTGATCGTGCCGCAAAAATCCCTCTGTTTTCTATCTCTATTTTGATGTTCTGGGCATTTCCAGATACTGTTCACCGTCTTGCAAACTTCGAAATTAGCATTTTGTGTTTCAGAGAGTTGTAGAATTCGGCTCGGATCCTGTCACTGTTGGCTTCCGACAATTAGTTTTTTCTGAAATTATATTATAGTGACTGTTAGCTCTTTCTAATTTATTCAGTTAAAAAATAAAAACATCATTATATCTCACGGACAATGCAAAAAAAAGTTTAAAAGGCAAAATAAGCCAAAAAACCAAAATTAAGGAACTAGAAGCCGAAACCGGAATAAACAAGGCTTTACTATGTGTGTGGTGGCAACTTGCAATGGTCGAAAAATGGGAGAACAGGGAGAAAATTTGAACCATGTGGCTATGTTCCTTGTAATCTCAATCTTTTCAGTTTTTGGTGTGCAATGCATGTTGGACTAGTCCTAGGAGAAAGCTCACTCATGGCTCTCCCTCGCTCTTGGTGTTTCTCTGAAACATGCACACACGAGGAAGATGAACTCAAACAAACACAAGACTTATGGTGCTAACTCTGTCGTCCCTTTTCACCTATCTGTTATTGCTCCTTATATAGCTATGCGCCTATGCTTTACATACTAACATGTAATGCATGCACGGCCAACTAAATGATTGGTTCTCATGGCACGATCCACACGACTTGATACAACATTTATCCAGGTGCCGTGCAGCTATATGCAAACTACATGCACTACTCGGTCCAACTAAAACTAATTAATGCAATCTACTCTTCAAGACGTGCTCTACTAGCACATCTATGCATGCACTAAATAAGAGATGTAACGTGTACAAAGCTCAAAATACTTAATGCAAATACAATTTTAATGAGTCAAGATTATTTCCAACATTTCCCCCTAATCTTGACTCGTCGATACTCCAATACCGATCACCCGTAGCTTCTTGACACGCACAATCACATCCTCTTGCCACACACGAGGCATCCTCCAAGAAGTTCTGCCTTCCCACTCGACATGGGTTAGCGTCACAAGTTCCATTTATGTGTCGCCGAATCCATGCTCGCAGCCGCTTCTCTACCATGTGGTGCACTCTGCCTTGAGGGACAGTACATTTGCTCTCGCCACGTGATCACACTTGAGGAACGTTACAGTTGCTCCTACCATCCGCGATCGTAAACATGGGCGCCACCACAACCCATGCATCTGGTAGTTCTTCTCATTGGGACACGGAGATGGACAGTACATTCACTCATCTTGCCTTGCCGGTTGCTGACAACGCTCCTTGGTAGCATGTATTTTGGAGACACGTCATATCCACTCTTCACCGCTATCTCTTTGCCAGCACAACTTCACTGCCGGCGACACAACTCACCAGGCGACCCTAACCACGATTCTTCTTGCGACGATGAACTCAACTACATCACCGCTACCTATTTACAACCAGGGACACAACTTGCTAGCGATACTAACCTCTATCTCAACTCCAATTGCCCTTCACCGGTGACACAACTCAATGGTGATGGGGACTTAGATCAGAATTTACACATGTGAGAACTTGGACACACACCTACAAGAACTCACACACACATGAACACATGCATGGACTCAACTACATGCACTTGCTGACAAAATTGCGTTGCCTAGTCGTCATTGGCCCTCGCACCTACTAGCACCCAATGCCACTACCGAGCTCCAACTCCTGTGGAGAATGCCGCCATCAGCCTACGCCACAACAATCATGCCGCCACCATTGGTGCGTACATCACATGCGATTCTAGCACACCGCGCTGGCTTTGCCATGGTCGTGCGGATCTCCACTATCACGTTCCTGGTGAGCGCACGGTGCTATAGCCAATGCCCCGTATGCCTCTGCAAACACTCGAGCTCTCCTCATTGCAGAGCCACTTGCTCCATGTTGTACGTCGGTCACCGTCATCGTGAATGCACACACGCCATCATGCTGCGCTGCACCACATGTGTGCCATGTCGCGCACCTACCCAGCCTCGAGCCTACGCCTGGTCGTGCTCCTCAGATACGACACATCCTTGCCTCCACGATGACCAACTGCCCTCGCGTAGCACTCGGCCTCGGGGGCCTATGCCTTGGAGAGCCAAGGCTTGACCATGTTCGCCTGCACGGTCAAAGAGTGCATGACGAACAATGTGTACATGTCTTGTATGGGCGTAGCTTCACTGTGCAAGCCTTGATCTCTTTGGCTATCTCAATGAACGTGAGATCCATGACGCCTTGAGCCAAGGTGCCTCGCTGCACTTTCGATGCTCGCTGTTGCGCCAACAACCCCGTCGCTGGAACGCAACTTCCCTACCTCGCTCTGATACCAATTGTTGGAATAGTCCCATGAGAAAGCTCACTCATGGCTCTCCCTCGCTCTTGGTGTTTCTTTGGAACATTCACACATGAGAAAGACAAACTCAAACAAACACAAACAAACACAAGACTTATGGTGCTAACTCTGTCATCTCTTTTCACCTGTCTGTTATTACTCCTTATATAGCTATGCTTTATATGCTAACATGTAACACACGCACTGCCAACTAAATGACCAGTTCTCACGGTACGAACCACACGACCTGGTACAACACTTATCCAGATGCCGTGCAGCTACATGCAAACTACATACACTACTCGGCCCAACTAAAACTAATTAACTAATGCAATATACTCCTCAAGACGTGCTCTACTAGCACATCTATGCATGCACTAAGAGATGTAACGTGAACACATGCACGTGTACAAAGCTTAAAATACTTAACGCAAATACAATTTAAATAGGGCTGCTCAAAGCGGCTTAAGGCTTCAAATTTTGCTGTTGATTGAAATTACACTGTAGCGGCTGTTAGCATTTTTCTGAAGAAAAATTGAGAAAAAATATAAAAAAACATTATATTGTCATAGACAATGCAAAATGCAAAGGAATAGGAAAAAGGCAAAAATAAGCTAAAAATCAAAATAAGCTTAAATTTAAAGCCGTTGTGTTTCATGTTATTTTGACTTAAATATACTGAAAACTGAAAAAAAATTAAAAACTGAAACGTTTTGGGGGCGAGCCCTTTTAGGGCCTGTTCTTTATGACTGCGGCTTATGTATCTTGGCTGAAATTTTTGAATTTTGGCTATTTACGACAGATATTCTGGATAGAGATACTCGCTTGCGATTTTGGCTGATACAGATATTGGGCTTTTAATATGTACTATAATTAATTTGTAGATCATGTCTTAAGAAAATATTCTGTTTAAAAGTTAGATACTATAATAAAAACTAAAAATTATTTTTAGAAGCCGCAAAAAACATATCCTTAATGGGTAAGATTATTTTCAACAACGCGTAGCCTGCCAGTCACAACCAGGGAGAGAGAGGGAGATTGGGGGACTGCAAATTGCCTCTTTGAAGAGTCATCTCAAAGGAACAATCCATCCATTCAAGCCATCGTGCATCACCTGTGCGTGTCGCTAGCTAGGTGGGCGCGTGTGAATGGACTGTGGATTGGCGCGTATGTGTAGCAGACAACCCAACAACGTGGCTTAGACTCCACACTTGCCGATCCTGCACTGTCCTTTTCTCCACCTCCAACGCTTTCCCCCTTCTGTCCATGTCGCCTGCCCTCTGTCAGTCTGTCCATCTCACTAGCTTCTCCCTCCCTCCCTCCCTCCCTCCCTCCCTCCAGCTAGCTAGCTAGCTAGCCACCTGCATACATATTTCATGCAGGTCGAGCTGAAGCCACCGCGGGAGTTATGATCCGGCTATGACATGTCTAATCACCAGATAACTTCAGGCTTTAATTTGTCGTGAAAAGTTCAGCACCAAAATGGTTTGCCAACGCCAGTCTCAGTAGTTTTATCTGTATTTAATAGACTATCACATAGATATTTTTAATGATATGATAATATTTTTAAGAAGAAAGAGAAGAAGTGAGTTTTATCTAGATGAAACTCTCTTGGCACGATTACCAACTCTATATAAGTCATGAAATTAAATATCTATGAAACAATAGAATGAAACTATGCATTGAGGATAGATATTTCATCCATGTTTTATTTTATTTTATATGATATGACAGTCTTGAAAAACAACGCCATGAAACTCTCCACTGAGACCTACTCCACAAATCTTTGGACACAGTACTAGTCTCGAAAAAGAGTCCTTTAACAGGATGAAACAATACACGCCTCCAGGATGCGTTTGGAATGTACCCTTCCTCGAGAAGGATTCATTCTGGAGGACCCGAACTATTTCCTACATAATTTTAAAATCCTGAGTCTTGACCCCCTAATAACAAATGCCGTCCGTAGCACTGTTAGAATTTAAGTTACATACAGTAACCAGAGATAAAAAGCATTCAACGGGGAGTATGGAACAGAGGGACATGAGGTAGATTCTTTTGGCCCGATGACTTATACCTTATACCTTAAATATTTAAATTCTGGTTGTTTACGAGAGGTAGTACGTAAAGAGAAATAGTCACATGTGAGTTTAGCTGGTATAGCTGAACTCAATACACTTTTTACTACAATTAATCTCAGTTTAAAAAATACATCGTTTAAAAGCTAATTACTGTAAACAATACGATCGTAAGACGACTTTAAATAAAAAAATCCGCTTCACAAACCTATACGTTCATGCAGCCGAGGGCCGGGGGCATCTCATTTCCCAATGCGAACTAGCCAAAGAGGAATGGCAGCTTATCTACAACAACATCGCGTCGAAACTGCGATAGATTGTTCTAGCTCTCTCTCTCTCTCTCTCTCTCTCACCCCCATCTGATACGAATACCTCACAATAATGGATTGATCAGTGAGCCACAAAAAGGGCCCTGTCCTTGGCCTAAGCACGCCATGCACGCAGCTAGCGTCAACCCTTTCTGCACAGATAAACAAGTTGATCTCGCATGTTTCACTTAGCAGCTACACGATGCTTCTCAGATCCTTCGGTAGATGAATACCTCGAAACAATATAGTAGTATACTGTTGAATCGTGCATCTGTGCACACATGCATACCAACAACCAAGCGACCAGCACACATACCATTTGTTAAATTCTCCTTGGGCGGGGCAATGCGTGCTGTGAACTCGAGCTAAGAAATGGAGCACCGGTAGCAGCAGATGGGAGACCAGGAGAAGCACAGGAGGAATATACAAGTGACGTGCTGTCTCGTGCACGCCCTAACAGGGTAGGAACAGCCCTGTCTCCCCCAATCGGGTTTACGAGGCACTTTTTTCCTTCTGTGATTTGCTCTCTCGTCGCATCAGGCACCTAACAGCAGCACTAGCTAGATAACATGGCCCCAACTAACACAAGTATACTCCATGGAAAGGCTAGTAGTTGTTTCTGGAAGTAATGTGCCCATCCAGTGGTCTCATGCACACCTTACAGCCCATTCAGTCTGGCTCAAAAATACGATTTATGACTAAAATTATATTGTAGCTGGTTGAAATTATACAACAGCTGATGGTGGTTTATTTGAAGTAATTAAATTTTAAAAATTTTAAAAATAAAAACAGATAAGTCCATTACGGACAATGCAAAATAAATACGAAAAAATCTGGTAAAAAGCAAAAAAAACCAAAAAAATAAAAAAATAAATTTAGGAATAGTAAAAAATAAGTTAAAAGTTCAAACCGAAATAAGTGGAGCCTTCATGTATTGGGGCATCACACACAATTGAGTTACTGAGAGAATAAACATGTACTACTAGTAGTTCTACAGAAGATGGATATGCGCATACACACACGATTGAGTTACTGAGAGAATAAACATGTACTACTAGTAGTTCTACAGAAGATGGATATGCGCATACATGATGCATACTTCATCAGCTAGCATAGATCAGCATGGGGGCTAGCTAGGCAGATGAGAGTAAATGCACATTTTGGAAGGAGGGCCAGTGGTATTGGTAGTGTAGTTGGAGTCGTCCTCAATGGAGCACAGCAAAAGAGATAGATACATGCATGGAATAAATGCCACCACTTCTTGTCTCCCTCAAACTGAGTCGAGACTGGAGGAGGACTTGTACAGGATGCAACTGTAGTGACAAGCAAACTGTAAATTAAAAGCATCTTGCATTGCAGATGTGAGGGAAGAGGAGAGAAGATGGGGTGCAAGCTAGCTAGCTAGAAAAGCTGGCAGGAACCCGCTCGGAATTGACCCAAACGGAGGCAAGCAGCCACTAGTAGCAGCAGTGAAGGGCACTGCTCCCCGGCCGGCTACTTGCAGATCCCATCGCAGATCTTGTTTCTCCTTCTGAAACCAAACTAATTGCAGTTCTTGTTACTTCCTCAAAGGACCACGACCACCGTCGGGCTGATAACGCCTGCTACGTACTCCACCAGTACTGAAATACTGAAGGTAATACTGAGATCGATTTTTGCGATGGAATACGTAGTAGCCAGACGAAGGCTCCGCTTGAAATGGCCTTAATTTTTGGTTTTTCGGTTTATTTAAACTAGAAGTTACATAGAACTCATTGATTTTTAATTTTGGCTTTTCCCCCTTATTTTTTTTGCACTGTCTGTGATAATATAATGATTTTTTATTTTTAATTAAATGAATTAAAAAAGTTAACAGCCGCTACTATTTGTAGAAGTGGTTTTTGAACGGAGTGGCTTCTTAAATTGGTTTCTATAAGCTATTTGTAGAAATTACTGTAAGAGTCGCTTTCAACAAAGTGGCTTCTCAACATAGCTTTTAACTGCAGCTGATGAATAGTAGTATATTATGTAAGAAAAGAGATACAACGAAATAAATTACAACATTCAGATCATCATACGACTTACAGAATTATTATATAATAAAATATACAAAGTATGTTACAATATGTAAAAGCAAAAAATAGTGGTCAATAGAAGTAACTTTAGAAGCTAGGGGTATTTGTATTAACTTCTGTTTCTAGAAGTAGAAGATAATACGAACAAATCCTACGCCCTGCGGCGCCGTGATTTGGGCTGTCGGTTCTAGGTGATTCAAACACGGCCTGGTTCCGCATTTTGGAGTTGGGCTGTGACGGGCCGAGCAGCCGAGATTTGCATGGATCTGGAGTGAGCTGTTAGTACCGCACTGCGGGCAACTATCCGGCAAGAGAACCGGTAGCCGGCCGGGGATAGGAAAACAGCGTGGAGCTAGTGCCGCGACGTCAGCTGTTAGCCTGCGCGGCGCGGTAGAACGTGTCATAAGCTCATAGTTTCAGGCAGCTATCGATCACTAGTATCACTATTGTCAGCGCGCAGGTTGACTTCCATTCACTCCGTTTGGTTGCCAGTGTACATGCAACACGCTGCTAGATAATAGTTAAGAAAAAAATATTTAAGATAATGTTTGACAAAACCTAATAAATATTTGCTTGCTAGTTGCTGCCCTTTCTGGCTCCTATTTTACTCATGCGGTTTAGATTAAGCAACTGACATTGTCGATCACGTTGGCTAAAATAGGTAAGTATACCTTTTTATGCCCTGGCTGTTAGCATGCTAACTATTAATGCTTATAGCATGTTCTCTGTTTTTTTTTTGCACTCTATAGGTACCATGCTGCCCTTTTTGCGCAGCATTCGCACATGACAAATCACTACCCTGACAAAACTAGACAGCTTCTTGATAGGCATCCTTTTCAATAGCACGATAAATTGGTGGTGATCAGTTGGGCTTAAAACCTCATGGCTGAAAAAACTGTAGCTGGCTGAAAAAAAACATTGTAGCTGACAGAGGCTTATTTAGCATAATTAAATTTAAAAAAATTTAAAAATATGTTAGCCCAATATGTATAATACAAACGAATACGAGAAAAAAAAGAACCGGCAAAAAAACTCAACAAAAAGCTAAAAGTTCAGAAAAAGACGAAATTTATGAATAGTGAAAAATAAGTCAGAAGCTTAAGCCGAACGATCAGGGCTATTTACTGATTTTGTTACTTCAAGCTGAAAGGATTCTCTTGCGGTCTTGTCGCAATTACATGAAAGTTCACACCATTGATTGGCAAAACAATGGTCGTCTCTTATACACTAATTCATATATAGCAAGAAGTAGGGTAAGTACATGAGCCGGGAAGCTATTAGAGGTTTTTACACACTACTTTTGAGGGTATTAGGTCAGGGAATGTTATCACTATTGCATAATGCATAATCTCAGGCTTCATTTTCCCCATTAATGGATGTCGTTTCATAAGCATTTTTTTTTGCAGGACTCTGGTTATTAGGTAAAAACAATGCCTTTTCATTCAGGTGTGTGTTTTCATGTGTGTAAATGTAGGTAGAGCTTTTGATTCTTTGGTAGAGAAGTGTGTTTAGGGTCAATAGCTATTAGTTACATCTTTTAGGTTTCGATTGTGTATGTTATAAGGTAGAAACAAGGTGTTATTTGGCGTTGAATAATTGTTGCAGGTAACATTATCAACATGGTTTTTTAGATGCACGATATGCCCTTTTCCTTTCATGCTCGAGTGACATTGTCGATATAATATACCTTTTCCTCCATGGTTGATTGTTCATATAGATTATACATTTTCGGGATTTCTCTGGCGCCCATAACAGTATGTTTCCTGCTTTATATATAAACTATGACCCTAATAAATTCATGGTTTCTCCGGAACAAACATATGTAATGGTTTCTCTTATGCTTTTGTAAAATGGTTTATCGATATTTAGTTCGTTCGCACAAGCAATTTCATTAGGGCTAAAAATTTTTAGGTACAGTCGAAAAGAACGCAGGATATATATTTCCTTATTATGTACGATGATATCGCCCTAAAACTTATTATGACCCCATGTGTAACAATTATGAACATATACTGCTTAACGCATATCGCTTTTGTCGCACTACATATTCACCTACTAATCTACTATCAACTGACATTATCTACGTCGTTAAGCCAACACCGTTCTATGCTGTTTATGCATGTTAAAAACTCAGCAGAGCCTACAGTGTTACACGTCCGCGCGCGGCGTAGCGCGCATGCCTACCCAGTAAAAAACCCAAACGGGCCAAACCTAAACAAAACCCAAAAAATCTCGCCTCGCCCGCCCTCCCTCCCTCCCCGTCGTCGCCACCGCCTTCCGGCGAGTCGAACCCTCCACACGACGCCGAAGCGGTGTGGATAAGGTCGCCACCTCTCCACTTCGTCCTCACCCCTCTCGGCCTGGGGACCCCATCGGGCTGGATCTAGGGTTGCGGGGGGGGGGGGGGGGGGGGGGGGGGAGGGGTTATGGAAGCCTCCGCCGCGATGGAGGCGGCCGATCCCGCTGGCGACGGCCGCCTCTTCAAGGCCGACTTCACCGCTGCCGGCGTGGACCAGCTGCGGGAGCGCGTGCGGGAGAAGCTGCCGGAGTTCACGAACTACATCGACGACAGCCTCGTGGTACGGTGCAGTCGCTCTCTTCCCCTCTCCCCGTCTGGGTAGCTCCGTGCCGATCGCGGCTCCATGTCGGTAGTTTGGGGCTTGGGTCGGGTTGCAACTTTGGGATTTTAGTCTAATTTTGTGCTCTTCGGTTTGCCCTTGAATTGTTTGTGCTCTGTTTGAGTGAAATCCGTTTGGTGGCATGGACCTCGGAGGGTCTAGTATTTTGTATAACTTTGTTGGAATTGTGCTACCGTGTCCAGTGCTTTTGTTTAGTGCCGCTCCGCGCCTCCGCCACTACTCCCTCTTAGTTGAATCACTCTCATAATGTGGTTAGATCTCAGGACCTCTCAAATTTGCTTGTGTATTTTCTGCCTGGAGTTTGGGTTGGGTTGGACTGAAATGCTGTTTATTGGTCTAAATTAGCGTGGCTTATAGATGCTGTTTATTGGCCTAATTTAGTGTGACTTATAGATTACTCCGCGTTTCTCTTAGATGAATTCAGTTAGTGTAATAAGCCAGAAGGACGGGAATATTGTGTACTTATGTGCAAAATATGTTTTTGAACTGAGAAACTGAGATCATTCTGTACTGCTGCTTCATTCTCTCCCTTGAAGGAGGAATACTTTTCACAAGGTGATAAGAGACTAGGAATCCTTAAATATTTGAATGGATGTGTTTGTGGATGGGTATATTGACGTAATTTAGGCTTGGCTTATTTATTTAGTACTAAGTCAGTGGCTCAGTTGTAACATGAATCGCTAATTCCAAGGAGTAAAGTTTCATGCTAATATGCTTCACCCTGACATGTTGTGATTACTGTTTCATTGCATTATTGGATGGAGTTCATTTTTTTTCAACTTGTGGCATGATGCTGGTCAGCTGGTGTTGCTGCTTGAGCATGTTTGTGCATCAGTTCTTCCTTGACATCTGGTCTGCGGTGTAAATTACAATTGTTGAACTCTTTGTTATTTAGTGCAAATTATGCTGCACATTGTGTGCATGTATACATGGCTGGAGTGTTGTGATACAACTGAGGATGCAGTGCTCCTTTCAAGCACATTGTATTAATTTGTGATTTAAGGATATGTGAATTTCTTATCCTGCCATTATGCAACTAGTCAAGTTTCCGTGGGTATTCTTTGCCTTTTCATTTTTTACTTTCGTTTTTCCATTCATCAGCAACTCTTTCTCAATCTTTTTTTAGAGGACTTCTTTCTGAATCAGGTTTGCTACTTTTAGACTTGTCGTCATTTAGCCCAAAGGTTTTAATGGTGAAAGTTGCCCAAACTATGATAAAAAAAATGCTGTATGTCTTCGTCATTGTTATGGCAGTAGGCACCATGTCTCTGGTGGAACACTAGGAGAGAGGACACCTATGGAAGAATCTGGTGCTTAGTTGTTCCCTGTCTGTAATGAATGACATCATGTTAATAATCTGGAGTGAAGTTTGATATATTCTTATCTGAAGAAGCATCCTGCAATGGCATGGAATGCATTGCTTCCAGCACTTTTTAAAACCTTGCATTCTTTTTCACACATTGGAAGGCTAAACATCATCCTTTTCTTTTCTCTTATTGCTTTATTACATTGGGATATTTCTAGAGAGAGCAATAAGTGGACATCTATTGTTGTCTTAAGTGCAGGATTATGTTATTGTCTTGCTCAGAAATGGAAGACGCAAGGATGAGGCCAGTAAGGAGCTCGTTCTATTTCTGGGAGCTAATAGTGTAGCGTTTGTTTCCTGGTTAGTAAACATCACATGTGATTTGAATGTTAGTACACATCACATGTGATTTGAATTTCTTTGTGCGTCAACTATGTTACTGAACCAATATCTAACATATTTGTGCATAAATGTTTTCCATATAATCATTGATAATTCCCTTAAGGGGACATATCTAGTGCAAGATTAGGTGCAATCATGCAAACCACTTTGGTTTGAGCATCAAATCAACGTGGAAACTTTAAAAATACAAAAAACCGAGATAGTCTATGGAATACCACATCAGCCTTTGAAATTTCAAGTTCAAACTTAGGATAAATGAAAAAGAAAAGTTTTTTGTTTTGATTTTTTGCATGGGTGGTAATATGTTGGCTACTTACTTTACTACACTCTCTGTAATTGTGAAGAGGTGGATTATTTGAAAAGGTGCCTTTGTCTACCTGGTTTATTGCTGTAAGCACTATAGCAACACCGGCAATGAATTAGTTGTTTTTTTTTACTTTTTAAAATTGAAACTAATTGCTATTCACCGATCAATTTTGCCTTAATCATCCGTTGTTGCCCATACAAGCAGTTCAGAGGCATGCTTTGTCATGAATTCGTAATTGTCTTGCAAACTTCTATATCATCAACAAAATGTCTAGAACAGCAAATAGTTCTGTGTTGTTGGCATGCGTATCATCTTATCAAGTGTAAAATGAACATATAAATATCATGTGATCCTTGTAGGTTGTGGGATCATCTGTCTTTAAATTTGCGCCTATATGTGCAAACACAAGAACAGCACCAGGTGGAGAATAAGGATGATGAAGCCCCAAAAGAACTATCTGGAAGACAGAAATCATCAGAGGTGCACTTGAGAAGCAAAGGTCAAACTCATCCCGAGCATACAAGTGAATCAAGTACAACCACCAGAAGTCGGAATAAGAGGGAATGGAAAGGAATTGGTCGGGAGGGTAATGAAAACTTTCCACTCCGAAGTGTACTAACGGATATTTTGCATGGAGAGGAGAAAAAGTTGCAAAAGTCTAATGAAATACGGCATCCTCCATTATCTAATCAATGGAATGGCAGAAAGCGTGACAGGGAGGATGAACCACAACAAACAAAGGTGTGTGATAACTTCATCAATTAAGAAAGATCTGTTTATTGTTAACCAAGCAAATGGGCTGCAACATTGTGCCTTTATACTTTAGCCATGCCTTCACTTACATGTGTGCCATTGCTCATGAATTTGGTTTACATTGTACATAAATGTTTAATTATTTGTGCTTCTCCAGATTGTGCAAACAAAGATGCTTATTAACACTGACCAATCTCTTTAGCATCAGCAAGATTTTCCAACAGTTACATTGCAACAAAATATTCTCAGCTACTGGTGAATCAAATGTTTGCTTCTTATGAATGTGCATGTATGAGCTTTAGCTGCTTATCTTTGCTACAGTAGCTTGTTTCCAATTAGGACCAACTGACTGAGCAAGTTGTTTTCTCAATTTTTCAAATGATGGGAAACTCATCAAATAGACAACATAGTCAGTGTATCTACCTGAAATATTGTTGATATTATGCTCCAAATTTTTGGCAATCTACCTGAAATGTTGTTGATATTCTACTCTAAAATTTGGACAAGAAAATTGCTTGTGTTGGACCGATGAGCATAGCAGTGTAGTACGCGCAAGGTTCCAAATCTTGGAACCGGGGGTTTTCCCGGCCGGCGACCAGTAACGGTTATTGGAAATCCCGGGAGAAACCTGGACAAAATTTATATTTCAAATTTTGAATTTGGATGGTTTGAAACTGGTAACCAGACTGGTTACAGGAAAAAAACTGGAAAGCCTGCTCAAAAAACCAGAAAACCCGCTAAAAACCAGGAAAAGATATAGAAAACCTAGTATAAAATGTTGGGACTATCATATTTATGCATATTTATTTCATACAACAGGTAATCTAGCACAAAAAAAAGACCTAAACTAACATAGGATGTGCATTTCTAACCACTGGGATTTTTGGCTGGTTTTTCATCCCGGTTGTCACCGGTATTTCCGGTTACCGGCCGGTTTTTGGAACCCTGAATACACCTACCTAATTTCTGGTATAACTATAAGCATTTGGCTTCACTTGAGATAGTGTTTTTCTTTTTTAGTTTGTGTGTTTTTCTTTGTTAGTTTTTTATTTTCATACCTTAAAATTTGATTTTACTGAAACCAATATGCCATTTACCAACAATTCTTTTATTTGTTGCAAGAAAGACTTGCCTTCACGTCCTGTGCTTGGTGCTTCCCGCTGTCTTCTACAATTCGCGGTTCGAGATGCTGTAAAAGCTGTACAGCAAACCAGTAGCTCTACTGAACCATCTTCCAAGCGCCTACGTTCTGTGGTTTCTACATCATCAGCAGACAACCTGCATGGTAGAAGATCAGAAAGATCTACAGACAGCCTGTGTGACAAAAGATCAGAAAGATCTACAGACAACCTGCATTATAAAAGATCAGAAAGAACCAGGCAAATTCTACAAGTACCTGGAGCCGCTTTAGCTCTTAGAGCTGCCGAGGAGGCTGCCACTGATTCTACCAAAGGTAGATCTACTGGAAGTGTGTTCAGTCGATTAGGTCAAGGGAATGTTGTGAATCAGCCATCTCGTTCTCAGGAAGAGCAGAGAGATATTGAGGATTTTGAACCAGATTCAACTGTAGATGACCGTGATTCTGATAGATATGATAATGATGAGGAGATATCTGGAGACCTGACCATAGCAGATAGGGAAGTCAAAACGAATGTTGACTCTACCTCTGATGATGATGTGAACAAAGATGATGGAATTTCTAGATACCAAAGTTCTGATTCACATATAGGTGCCTTCTCTTCGGTTGCAGAGAAGAAAGATATATTGGGGAAATGCAGTGTTGAATCAGAGAAAAATGCAACGAGGCATTCAAATTTTACTTTTACTAACAAGGAGCAACCTGTTTCTTCGTTACCAATAAGTGGGAGCAAAACTGTGTCTGTTCCGGTTAATGTCAATACTGTGGAACCTCACAATTATGAAATACCAAAAGATGTTCATGTTGTGGAGAAGCCAGACATCACACCCATGAATGCTAATGTTACCTCTCTAGCTAGTAATATCAAAGTAAGTCACCTCATACCTTGAGCAAGAAATTTTCGATGATAAATTGCACTATGTTAGCATTTACACATACCTGTTCTGATTATTTATCTGAAGTTTTGCAACCACCATTGCAATATGCAGTACTCGGAAGATGTTAATAATCCTATGTTTCTATGTTTCAACAAATATTTATCTATTGTGATGGATTTATTCTGCATTTTGAGATCCAAAATGAGTTGCCACATGAAAATCACCTGTTTTTTCTTCCTGGACAACAAACACGATACTTAAGTAATCCTTTTACTATTTCAATCAAATATAAAAATATTAATATTTACGCAAATATCCTAGGACAAAACATAGTATTTGTATCGGATATTTACATGCTAGTGACGACTTGTACTCATTTGCCATTTGGGTGGAATGGAAGAGCAGTAGAGCTGATGGATCATGATGTGAAAATACCTTATTATTTGAATGACTTGCCGGTAGTTGCCTCCACTGGATTGAACTGGGGTGGTTTAGTTGTTTTTGCAGAATTAGTTTAGTCTGCTTCTATCTCTCCATGATCAACTGCAAAGACCTGTGTGGATTTGCCTGCACCAAATGAAGCATGGGACTAACAGCCAAAGCTATTGCTATATCCATGTTGCCCAAATTTTAGACAATTTTTTTTTTTTTACATTTTTGGTTGTTGCTTATGATGCTGATCTGTGCTATATTCTTTTGGTCATTTGCCTTGTATTCTTTCTTTGTCTGTTTGCGGATATTGCATCAATGTTATAAATTTATTTAGGAATCTTTGGGTAGATGTGCCCTGACTGTTAAAATTTACTCAGGAGTTAGGTTATGGAGAAGTCCAAAAAGATTCACAGCGGTCTGCAACATCTGGTATAAGCATTTAATATTGTTTTCGTAATACATCAAAGCAAACTGCTACGAGTACTGTAATGCAAGTTTTATCAGTATAAAATGCTTTCACCTTGAGGATAATGCCATTTATTACTCGATATAACTTCTCTTGTCTTCCTTGCAGTTGCAAGTTCATATAGCACTGCACATCCCAACGAGGATGCAGATTCTAGAACCCTCTATGTTAGCAATGTGGGTATCCTTGTCTTCTCATCACCCTTTCTATTTCATGCCCTTTGATTCTTCTATTTATCTGTCTATTTCATTTGAAGGTTCACTTTGCTGCCACCAAGGACTCATTATCTCGCCATTTCAACAAGTTTGGTGCAGTGCTGAAAGTAGTCATTGTTACTAATGCAGCAACAGGGCAGCCAACAGGGTTAGTTTATTTCTTATGCTAATTATTGCTGAGATAAGAATATTTTGTGTTACTTTTAGTTATTTACTTTAGGGAGATAAAACTGTATGGTGGTTGCATAAAAGTAAATTTACATGGCATGTTGGCATATCTAGTTCAATCATCCACTAAATGCTATTATCTTGATTCAAGTATCAAAATCAACTCGAAACAATTCTAACAAAAAATCTTTGGAGGTAGATATCAATTTGATTTAGAACCGTATAAAACTTAAAACTTCTGGCTCAATCATTACTGAGACAAAAAAAAATCAAAATATCTACCTAATTGTAAATAAAAGGAAAAGGAAAGAATTTACTATTCATGGAAATTTTCACCTTTTTTCTCTTACTATCAATTGAATTTGGACTTCGAATTTTATATGGTGCTAGATCACAGCAAGGAGTACCTCCACAAGATTTCTGAATTGTTGAGTTGATTTTGTATCTAAATTAAAAGGGTTTGCATGATAAAGTTTAGTTGGTGGTAGCAGTAGATATGTCACACGTCCTCATTGTCAAAATTATGAAGTAAATTGTTTAAACGTGTTATACTATACTGAGGAAAAGACTTTGAATAAATAGAAATGGCACCATAGGTCAATAACTTGTGTGGAGTTTCAATTATATTTATATCCATGAAATTTAGACCTCAATATCTAGGCCATTAAGTTGTCAGTGTTTGAAAAGTATGTAGCATAAGGTCCTTTTGAATTGTTCTGATCGGAGCTGAGTGAATCACTAGCGGAAGTTTAAGGATCTAAATGCTGAGTTCTCAAGTTCATGGACCTAAGTGGAGCATCATTGCAACTACAATAAAGTAGCTACTTCAATTTTGAAATCAGCAATGCCATGTCTATTTCTTGAAGAGAACTCAATGATTGTTTTTTCATCCGATACAGGTCCGCCTACGTGGAATTTTTGCACAAAGAGTCGGCTGAACGAGCTCTGTCATTAAATGGCACGTCATTTATGACTCGTATTCTCAAGGTATGGTGGTTCAGTGGTTCATGTCTTTTGACTCATTTTTAGCCTGTCATATGCTGTTTTTCTTTGCTAATTATTGATTTACTTTGGCCAATATTGAAATTGGAACATCATTGTCTATCTTGGTACTCGAGTAGAGGTTGAACATGGAGCACAATCCTTGTAACCAGTTTAGTTTTGTGTTCATCCACCGTATATTTCTGCACTGTTCCATGAAACCTCGTTGCATGGAAGTAGCATGCTATCACTCTGTTGCTTTGTTGGTTGGCCTTTTGGGTTGTCTTGGGAGTTGGAACTGATTGCCGAAGCATCTGAATACTGAGTGCACTGCATAGGTGATATTCATGTCGTTTTTCCTTCTATTGTAGGTCGTCAGGCGAAGTTCTCGTGAAGCTGCTCACTTTTATGGTTGGCCTGGTAGTGGAAGATCATCACTGTATGCTAGGCACAGTAGGATGTCATACCCAAGGGGTGTTCTCCCTGGTAGTTCCTTTAGATGGCGTGCTCCAATGATAGCTGGTGCTAGAAGTTTACAATGGAATCGTGAGCCTTCAGGCACTGATTAGTGGATCATATTATAGTTGATCATAATGAGAACCAATTGGTGTCTTGCCCATCGCTCAGCAGTCAGCATATTCGAATTAGGGCAATAAGCTGAGAAGATGGTTGCTGCCAAAATGGTGCTTTGTAAAAAGGCTAAAAGGCAGGAAAATAAAAAGAACAAAGAAAAGGGGAAAGGAGCTTGGAATTGGAACTTGATGAACTGCCATACTGATACTTGGAGATGGTTATCTTCCAGATCGATAAATGGGCTGCCATATTGTGCAAGCAGTTTTTTTCAGCCATCCGAAAGGGGCTTACTCAGATTTGAAATAACTGCAAGCAGCATGATTGAGGATTGATTGTCAAGTAGACCAACAGGAGGACCAGTTTTCGCACATGATGTTGGCATTAATCTGCGCTTCATCAATGTAAGCCCCAGCAACCTATCTTTTTGTACTCTTTTCTCTGAACCAATCCCCCCCCCCCCCCCCCCCAAACAAAAAAAAGGAAAAAGTAAAAGTCTCTTATGTGTGTTTTTTTTTCTTAATGTATTGATATTTTTTAGTTAGGCATTCATTTCTGTGGTGAACATTATTACATTACCCGAAACACCCGTTGTTATCCATAAGAAATTGAGCATGCTACCTGCTAGGTATTTTTTTTCAGGATGCAAAATCATACTTCTATCTTGCGAGTTGCAATGTCCTAAAGTTTATAAATGCTTTCAGTTAATCCCCTCTCGTCTTGACAAGCACTGCGTGCACAAAGTTTCTATGAATGCAGGGTTTGATTTTGTCCTTTATTTCTGTGTTGTACACTCTGGTGGTGTTTGGTTCGGACACAGCAATGGTAATGTTTAGGGATACAAATGGATCGAATATGGACGGATAATGTTTTTACCATATTTGTTTTCATATTTTTTTCTTGGATGCGGATACGAATACGGATACCTTAGATATGAATACAAATATGAGCAATATCGAATACAGATACAAAGCAAATATAAATTGAAACGAATACAGTCATGAATATTTATCGGAACATAACCTCTTAAACTGTATATCTAAAATCAATGAAAACACAAATAGTTTATCTTATAAAAACATTTATGAAATGTAAACAAACATAAATATTTCCATCTACAATGGAAATATACTTGACAGTCAATCAGTACATAGTATAAGTGCCAACAACGTATAATTTATGGAGTACACACGGTAACAATTTGAACAAACATAAGAACATAGCATAAGTACGAAAACACATACTATTTAGGCAATCTATCCACTGTTAGACTACTGCCACCAGCATCTCTCAGCCCAGATACCGGTTGCATACTAGTCATTGATAGCTAACTCAGAATCACGATACTAAAATCCTCATCGAACTGAACATGATATTACCTACAGGAATAAAGAAGCGCAAGCAAGTAAGTTAAGTTGCTATTCCAAAACTCTCAGTGGAAAACTATAAATCAGAAGCGTGTGCGTATTTTATATGAACAACAATAGGCCTCCAACCTCCAGGAGTGCAAACTATCATCACTTAGCAGCAGTTGAAAAGGAAGGCATTTTTAATGCAAAACAAAAACACTTTAGTGAATGTTGCATAATGGCATACAGAAACTAGCCTGTGTATAACTGCTGGTTTTGTGATCTAGATTCTAGAATGCATTATTTCTATTGCCTTAGATAATAAGTTTGTTGGAAGAGAAGAATTTCTCTGTTTATTCATTTCAAAATGGCATATTTCAAGTTTTCCAAAACCATATCTTGATGCCATGTTGAACTAACATGCGCCCGTGCCCTTAAGGCCTTAAGTCCTTAAATACAGAGTACATAATAAATGAAGAAGTAGTGCCCTAGGCCTTAAGGCCCTCAGGCCGACTGACCCAGTGGGCAGTGGCCACTGGCCGGGACTACACGTCTACACCTAGGGCGGCTTGGGCTTTGGGCTTAGTACTTATGGCCAGTGGGACAGATATCTGAATTCCGTCATCTTCGGATAGCCCGAGTCCATATTCGTATTTGACATATAGTACGCTACCGTACTCGTATTCGTTTCCCAAAAAAATTGTATTCGTTTTCTATCCAAACTATCTGATAAAAATCCGAGCCGAACCATTCCGTATTCGAAAATTGTCCGGATTAGTCGTAAACCATCCGATCCATTTTCACCCCTACTTACAAACATATTGTAGTACCAGAATAGGGTGCTTCCATAAGCCCCCTTCCAAATTAAATTAAGAAAAAAAATAACTTTATGCAACATACTTACATACACAACACTTGAGCAAAAATTGTAGTGTACAATATACACAGCACTTGAGCAAAAAATATGAACTTACGAACTGCAAACCATAATCTAATTGCTAGGAGTACCTATTAATGATAAATAGTGACACCAATTTTCTGTGACCACCAGTTTGAAAGAAACCAACACAAGCATTCATGGGAAATGTTTAACATATCCAACATTCATGGCAAGTTCAAGCATCCTATACCAACAGGAACTAATCTATCGGTCAAGCACGCACAACAGTTTGATTAATGCAAAGTCCATTGATATTTGCAAATTAATAGTAGTATATCTACCTACTATTTCACACATCACAAGAAACTTTCCAAAATTTCTGCTCAAAATAAAAAATAACAAGCAACTTTACATACCAAGTGATAAGTTAGGGTTCGTCCGATCCGGGGGATTAATGGGCTAGAGTTTGGGCAGGGAGATGTTGAAGTCAATGTAGATTTCCTCAACAAAGCAGTCGACAGTGGGTCTTGATGCTGAAGGAGAAGTGGATGAGGCGGCGCCGACCGCGGCTTGGCCTAGCGCACGCCACCTGAGGATGGGAGAGATGCTAGTGTGTGGAGGAGAGGCGCCAGTGGCGTGGAGGCGAGGGAATCACCTGTGGGAGGTGGGAGGCGAGGAGGTGATCAAGTCAGGGGTTGGAGGCGAGGAAGCGACGGTAATAGGATCGCTTTACACCATAATTTGGATTGGAATTGGATTAGAATTGGACCGAGATCTGATTACATGGTATCGGAATACAGCCCACACGAACCAAACAAGATTTAAGGGAATCAGTTCCCATTGTAATCGGTTTTGTAACGCCCCCGTTTCCAGGGGCGCGTACGGACACGGCAATCTGTAACTATTCACGCATGAACAGTTATGGAGTGTCGCGCAAGAGTATACCATTGCATGCTTACAACAAAAGTCCAGCATATATTTCATATAAGGATTAACATCCAGGCTTTGACAGCGGGGCGTGCAAGCCCAAAGTATAATTACATTACAAAAGACTTCCAGAATCCGCTTGAGCGCGGCGAAGACCTAAAGCCACGGATCCTCGTCGACGAAGAAATCCTCGGGGACGTCCTCGACGGGGAGACCTTCACCAGCGTCTTGCTCCTCTAAAGAGGGGATTAAGCAAGCCGTGAGCCAAACAACCAGCTCAGCAAGTCCCAAAGGGACTCTATCTTACTACATGCACGGAACATCAAAGGAAGGGAGTATACTTGGTTTATTAACTTTCGGTGGATGCAGTTTTATTTGCAATCATTTTGATAAGACGGACCCAAAACTACTTCTTAAGATCTCAGGGGTTTTTCATGAAGAGTTAATTAACCAACTAATCAGGTTAAAGCATGTACAAAACTACTTAAGCCTCGCTGCTGGAATCACCCAAGTGACACAGCTCCATTAACCGGGAGCACGGCGTATTCGAATACCATTTATTTGACTCTGCAGAGTTTGCTCAGCTTTACCCACACGATCCCTTAACTCCCGCTAAAGAGTTAAGGAAATTCAGGTCGTTTCACTGCTCAATTCTTTATATAGGCTCTACCCGGTAGAATCCACTCGGGTCTGACACAGGAAAACAAGAAAACAAACGTCCGCTTCGAGTGAACTCTACCGTTGTTAGGCATCCGCAGCGCGGTCTACCTAACCTCACTTCTTATCCTCCTCCTCCGCCACACCTGTAGAGTTTCAAACGAATTGAGCAGCTACTAGACCAGTGTTGACAAGTCAACTCCTGTGGTTGAGCGATCACTATGACATTTGCTCAGCGTAAGGGTTTTAGTCCTTATATTTTCACATGGTCCGCAACCTCGCCAAGCCCGCGACCCAACCTAGGGTAAGCGGTGGGCGTAGACCGTCTCGCGGTTTCCCACAACACTCTTACCCTACCTTCAATCTTAGGGGAAAAGATGGGCGGAGACCGTCTCATGGCTCTTCCCCAACCTTTACCCTACCTTGTGCACGCCGGCACTCTCCGCTCTAGGGCACGGTGTCCCATACCACCCTACCCTAGAGTCGGGTTTGCTAATCCTATTGGCCCGCTGCCACAACCTTATTAGTGTAGAGACTTTTGCATGATAATAATAACCTACAGTTATCTAGATTAACAGATAATTATTTCTAGGGTTTCAATGGCATGGCTACAAATTAAACATGGCATTTATCGGTGGTAGGTCTACCTATATCACATGTCATTCTAAACATTTTATTTTACTTTAAACTAATATTTCACAACTAGCATAATGCAAATAGCATAATAACAATATTAAATAACATGGGTTGCAACATGATCAAAGGATTTGGGACTTGCCGTCAATCCGGATGATCTCAGCTAGCTCGAACGAAGAAACACCGGGGTCCTGAGGCTGCACCTGGGCTTCCTGGATCTCCGACACTAGCGCAAACACATAAAATAAGTAAGCTCGGCTTGCAACTAATCAAACGAGGGAAAATAAACTAATTAAAAAGGAGTAAAATGCATAAATCTCCAAATGGGGGAATTTTAGAAATTTATTTGAGATGATTCTGTGGGAGAGGAGGCCAAAAATGGGTCCAAGATATTATTTGGAGCAAAGTGGTGAAATTTGGGAATTTTTGGAATTTTCTGTGATTTTCTAGAATTTAAATGGATTTTCTGGTATTTTGGAAATTGAGAAATTACTGGAAATTCGGGTGAACAGTAGAAGGCCGGCTCGGGGCTACAGTGCGGCCCGGCCGGGGAAACGGCCCGCGCGGCCGAAGGCCAGCGCGGCCCACAGGCGCACGCGTGAAAGCATCTAGGCCCCTAAAAATGTTAGTTTTGGTAATTAATGAATTTATGTGAATATGGGACTAATGTGTGCATTAAGTGTTTGAAAGGATAAGTTCAAATGGCAAAGAAAGAGGCTCACAAAATTTCCCATGAAGACTCAAGATCTCTAGGGCGACAAGGTAAATAGTTTAGGTATCTATTTTGTTTTACCAGTCTTGGAGTTAGGTTGGAAGACCGGATTATAGGATAGACGCCGTACTATTAAGAGGGATCATGGTGATTGCTTGATCATGTTCAAATGTGCCCTATGGATCAATTTAGGATCATGCATGCACTTAGAAATTGAAATTAATCCAAATCTGTGCATTGTCAGAAAATCCGGTAGTTCCGGTGTGTATTTGGCGGAACTACCGCAGGTCCGGTAGTACCGGGCGCCCAGGCGGAACGTTTTTTCCAGAGAGCGCCCGGACTCAGACTTAGCCTCTCGGAAAACGGAAGTACCGCGGGTTGACTTGCGGAACTACCGCATGGCCGGTAGTACCGGGCACCCGAGCGGAACTTTAATTCCAGAGAGCGCCCGGACTTTAACTTAGCCTCTCTGAAAACGGAAGTACCGCGGTTTTACCTGCGGAACTACCGCATGTGCGGAAGTTCCGGATACCAGTGTGGAATGTTATTTCCAGAGAGCGCCGAGAATAAGACTTAGACTCGTTGAGATCGGAAGTACCGGGTCTTGGAGCGGAACTTCCGGACGTCCGGAAGTACCGCGTTTTTAACGGCGGTAGTACCGCACTCATTGACCAACGGTTACTTCTGACTCTCTGACATAGCCGTTCTGACCGGTCAGCTAGAGTCCGGTAGTACCGCGGTTTTGCCTGCGGTAGTACCGGATTTCCTGAATTTTCAGGATTGTTTATTGTAACGGCTATTTGAGGTTGGTGAGGGTATAAATACACCCCCACCAGAACTTGGACAGATTGTTGAACATCCATTGAATACATTTGAGCCTAGTGCAACCTCTCACACCTCATTTACTCACTTGTGCATTCACTTGAGGTAGTTGACCCAAAATTCAAGTGCATTGCATTCTAGTTGATCCATTGAGCACTTGGGTGAGATCAAGCCGCAGTGGTCTATTCTCTTGGTGCTTGCCGGCACCTAGACGGCTTGGCGGAGTTTCGGTGATCTTCTCAAGAAGATTGTGAGAAGGCCCGGAAGATTGTGAAGGCTTGGAGCTCGCCTACCCGGAGAGGGAAAGGGCATCCAATAGTGATCGAGGTGCTTAGGCTCATTCGTGGAGCCGGTCTGATTCGTTCGGGCTTACCTCAACGTGGACTAGGGGAGACCGGCAAGTCTCCGATCACCACGGTAAAAAGTAATCGTGTCAATTGTGGTTTGCTCTCTTGTGATCATTTTCATTCAAGCAACGCTCTTCATTTATATCATTTGATTGCTTGCTTAGTTAGAGTAGCAATTGTTGTTCTCTACCATTCGTTATTGCTCTTAGTCGATTACTTGTGCTAGTGTTAGTGTTATCTTGCTCTATCAATCCATCAAGTTTAAAATTGCTAATTAGAATTAGACGAAAATTTTAAAACCTCCTATTCACCCCCTCTAGTCGGCCTCCTCGATCTTACAAGTGGTATCAGAGCTCGGTCTCTCAAATTTGGACTTAACCGTCTAGAGAGAAAAGGATGGCTAGTGAGGGTATAGCAATAGGAAAGGCACCTCTATTTGATGGCTCAAATTATGCTTATTGGAAAATTAGAATGTCTATTTATTTAAAGGCCATGAGTCCTCAAATTTGGAAAGTCGTAAATGAGGGTTACGTTATGGCTCTTGATCCGGATCACCCAACGGATCAAGACGGGCGTAATGCTCATTTAGACGCCCAAGCTATGAATGCTCTATTTGGAGCCTTGAACGCGGATGAGTTCAATAGGGTGAACAATCTTGAGACGGCTCATGCTATTTGGACTACCCTTTCGGAAATACACGAAGGGACATCCACGGTCAAGGAGGCCAAATTGCATCGGCTTAGGATCAAATATGAGACATTCACAATGTTGCCCCATGAAGACATCAATGAGATGTACTCAAGGCTCAACAACATTGTGAATGAGCTTAAGGGCCTTGGAACTAACCTTTCCGATCTTGATATTGTTCGAAAGATGCTTAGGGCCTTGCCGGAGAAATATGAAGTGTTGGTGACTCTCTTCCTCAACTCACCGGAGTTGGCAAGAATGACACCAACGCAATTGTTGGGCAACCTCATCACCAACGAGCTCTACAAGAAAGACAAGGAAGAACTCTTGGAGCAATCTTCTTCCAAAAATAAGAAGATCACCGCTTTCAAGGCTAAAGCGGTAATGAGTGAAGAATCCGAAGAAGATGATGAGGAGGACTCCGAAGAAGAATTTGCGCTTCTAGTAAGAAGAATGAAGAAGTTCATGAGAAGACGCCCATTTCGGAGTACAAGCCATGAGAAGACCAAGAAATGGCATTCTTCCTCCAACAAGAAGTTTAGCAACATTCGTTGCTATGAATGTGATGAGAATGGGCACATTGCCTCTCAATGTCCAACAAAGAAGGATGACAAGGAGAAGTCATCAAAGAAGAAGAACTACAACGGCAAGAAGAAGCTTTTCAAGAAGCTTCACAAGGATGGCAAGAATGAAGCCCATATTGGTGAGTGGAACTCCGAAGAGGAGTATTCGGACTCCGACTCAAGCGAGGACGAATCTCCCAAGAAGAAAGGGCTTGTGGGCATTGCAATCAAGGAGGCTCCATCACTATTCTCCACTCCTACATGCCTTATGGCTAAAGGAGAAAAGGTAAACTTGCTTGATGATGATGAGCCTTCATATGATGACTTGATGAATATGCTAGTTGAATTGAATGAATTTCTTGGAAAAGAAAAATCAAAGTTTAAGGTCTTAAAGAGAGAACACACCTCTCTCAAAGACTCTTATGAGGAGCTAAAGGAAGCTCATGATTTGCTTCTCCAAGAAAATCACAAATCTAGTACTAGCATTAGAGTCACTTGCAATATCTTGAATGAAAAGTCTAGTATAGAAATTTCAAAATCTAGCATATCTACTTGTTATGATGATTTACTTGCCATACCTTGTTCATCAAGTGTAGATTCTAGAAATGCTCTAAATCTTGTTCATGATGATATCATTGCTAATGAAAACAAAAATTTAAAAGAACAAGTACTAAAATTAAACAAAAGTTTAGAGAGGGTTTACAAGGGAAAGGAAACCCTTGATAAGTTACTAAGCGATCAAAGATGCTCTTTTAACAAAGAGGGACTTGGATATGTCCCCCAAAAGGGTAAGAAGCCGGTATACAAGCCTCCAAGGTTTCTAAAGGAAAATGGTAAGTATTGCACAAAATGCCGGTGTATTGGACATATGCAAAATGATTGTTCTAAGAATAACATGCATTCCATTGGTTTATATGATTCTTGTTATATGCTTAGAAAATCTACAAATGGAAATATCATTGCTCATTTCATTGGCACCTCGATTTTGGGTGCTAAAAAGAAATCCATTTGGGTACCCAAGACCTTGGTCACTAACCTCCAAGGACCCAAACAAATTTGGGTACCTAAAAGAACTTGATCTTCTTTTGTAGGTGAACTACAAAACCGGTGGAATGCATTGGGTGTTGGATAGCGGTTGCACCCAACATATGACCGGAGACCGGAAGATGTTCACCACATTTGAGAATGGAAGCAATGACAAAATCACATTTGGAGACAATAGCAAAGGAAAGGTATTAGGATTGGGTAAAATCGCTATCTCAAACGACCTTTCAATTTCTAATGTATCTTTAGTTGAATCATTAAATTTCAACTTGCTATCCGTCGCTCAAATATGTGATCTAGGCTTAACATGCTCATTCTCAAAAGAAAATGTTATAATCTCAAAAGATAATAATAATGAACTAGTCTTCAAAGGCTTTAGATTTGGGAATCTCTATTTGGTAAATTTTTCTTCAAATGAGTCTTGTTTGAAAACTTGTTTAATTGCAAAAACTTCTTTGGGTTGGTTGTGGCATAGAAGGCTAGGTCATGTGGGAATGATTCAACTTAAAAAGCTTTTTAAGCATGACTTAGTGGTTGGCTTGAAGGATGTAAAGTTTGAGAAAAATCGACTTTGTAGTGCTTGTCAAGCCGGAAAACAAGTCGCTAATTCTCATCCTTCCAAAAGTATCATGTCAACCTCTAGGCCATTAGCGCTCTTACATATGGATTTGTTCGAGCCAACAACCTATAAGAGCATTGGAGGTAATAGCTATTGTTTAGTCATTGTGGATGATTACTCTAGATATACATGGGTCTTCTTCCTAAATGACAAAAGTGAAACCTCCGGGATTTTCAAAAGTTTTTCAAAAAGGGCTCAAAATGAATTTGATTTTAAAATAAAGAAAATTAGGAGTGACAATGGTTCCGAGTTCAAAAATACAAAGGTTGAAGACTTTTGTGATGAACTTGGAATAAAGCACGAGCTTTCCACAACCTACACTCCGGAGCAAAATGGAGTTGTAGAGAGGAAAAATCGAACATTAATTGAAATGGCTAGGACAATGCTTGATGAATATGATACTTCCGACAAGTTTTGGGCGGAAGCTATTAACACCGCATGTCATGCCATAAATCGCCTCTATTTACATCGACTCTTGAAAAAGACTTCCTATGAGCTTCTTGTTGGAAGGAGACCGAACATCTCTTATTTTAGAGTATTTGGTTGCAAATGCTATATTCTGAGAAAAGGTGTTCGGCTCTCAAAATTTCAAAGTCGATGTGATGAAGGCTTCCTTTTAGGGTACTCCTAAAATAGTAAAGCCTATAGGGTCTTTAATAAAAATTCGGGTTTAGTGGAAGAATCATGTGATGTTCAATTTGATGAAACTAACGGCTCTCAAGAAGAGCATGAGAACTTGGATGATGTAGGAGATGAAAGTCTTCGCAAGGCAATGGAGAACATGCAAATCGGAGACATCAAGCCAAAAGAGGATCCAACATCACCAAGCTCATCTAGACAAGTGGAACCACCCTCTTCTTCCACAACAAACGATGTTCAAGTTATTGAAGATGAAGAAAAGGATCAACCGCAAAATATGTTCAAGATTCACAATGCAATAGCCAAGGATCATCCAATTGACCAAATATTGGGTGACGTAAGTAAGGGTGTTCAAACTCGCTCTAGAGTAGCTTCATTTTGTGAACACTATTCTTTTGTATCTTCACTTGAACCTAAGCGTGTAGAAGAAGCATTAGATGACCCGGATTGAATAAATGCTATGCATGAAGAGATGAATAACTTTGCTCAAAACGATGTTTGGACCTTGGTGGAGAGACCCAAGGAGCACAATGTCATTGGCACAAAATGGGTCTTCCGGAACAAACAAGATGAGAATGGAATTGTGGTAAGAAATAAAGCAAGGTTAGTAGCTCAAGGTTATACCCAAGTCGAGGGCTTAGATTATGATGAGACTTTTGCGCCCGTTGCTAGACTTGAATCAATTAGAATCTTGCTTGCTTTTGCATCATGCTTTGACATTAAATTATTTCAAATGGATGTCAAAAGTACATTTCTTAATGGTACAATTTCCGAATTAGTATATGTGGAACAACCCCCGGGATTTGAAGATGCTAAATACTCTAATCATGTGTATAGATTGTCAAAGGCACTATATGGTTTAAAGCAAGCTCCTAGAGCTTGGTATGAGCGCCTTCGTAACTTTCTAGTATCAAAAGGTTTTAAAATTGGTAAAGTAGATACAACTCTATTCACAAAAATTATTGGAGATGATTTCTTTGTATGTCAAATATATGTTGATGATATTATATTTGGTTCTACTAATCAAGACTTTTGCAAAGAATTTGGTGAGATGATGTCTAGGGAATTCGAGATGTCGATGATTGGTGAGCTAAGTTACTTTCTTGGACTTCAAATCAAACAACTTAAAGATGGAACGTTTATAAGCCAAACAAAGTATGTGAAGGATCTACTCAAAAGATTCGGAATGGAAGAAGCCAAACCCATCAAAACACCCATGGCAACAAACGGGCATCTAGACCTCAACGAAGAAGGTAAGTCGGTAGATTTAAAGCTTTATAGATCCATGATTGGTAGTTTGCTTTATCTTACCGCATCTAGGCCCGACATTATGTTTAGTGTATGCATGTGTGCACGTTTTCAAGCTTCTCCAAAAGAGTGCCACTTAGTGGCCGTAAAGAGGATTCTAAGATATTTAAAGCATTCCTCAAGCATAGGGCTTTGGTATCCCAAAGGTGCAAAATTTGAATTAATTGGATATTCGGATTCTGATTATGCGGGATGCAAAGTGGATAGAAAAAGCACCTCGGGTAGTTGCCAATTTCTAGGAAGATCTCTAGTGTGTTGGTCATCCAAGAAACAAAATTTCGTAGCACTTTCAACCGCCGAAGCCGAATATATTTCAGCGGGAAGTTGTTGTGCTCAATTGCTTTGGATGAGGCAAACATTGTTGGATTATGGGATCAATTTTGATAAAATGCCTCTTTTGTGTGATAATGATAGTGCTATCAAAATATCCAATAATCCCGTTCAACACTCAAGAACCAAGCATATAGATATACGCCACCATTTCTTGAGAGATCATGTGAGCAAGGGAGATATTGAGATTAGCCACATCCGAACCGAAAATCAACTAGCGGACATTTTCACCAAACCATTAGATGAAAGCCGCTTTTGCAAGTTGAGGAATAAATTAAATGTCATAGACTACTCAAATGTAGCTTGAAATCTCATTTCATCCATTTCTGCTCATTTGTTGTGCTCATATGGATTTTTGTTGGTTTTTCCCCTATTTTGGTCAAAAATTTGTTTAAATTCATAAAAAAAAATTAGTTTCAAAATATAGCATTAGCTCAATTGATGCATAATGATCCTAAATGACTTTAGTTGGATGCAAAACTAGGGATCATTTGCAAAATTTCCAGATCTAAAAGTCAAATCCTGAAAAGTTCCAGAAAATCCGGAACTACCGCAGTCCATTGTGCGGTACTTCCGCGCCTGACAGAAAAACCGGAACTACCGCAGTGCAATCCACAGAACTTCCGGAATTTCTGCGAACACGGTACTACCGGCGTGTTACGCGCGGTACTACCGCCTTCTGCGGGATTCAATGCAGTTTCCAAAACCGCCAACTCCTCCAACCGTTACTCTTTTTTTTCTTTATCTCTCTTCTCTCTCATCTTCACTCCTCCCAGACCGCAGCCGCCTACTCCTCTCTTCTTCCTCTCCTCCACCCTCTCTCTCCCAAGAACCTCTCTCCTCTCCCGATCTTTGAATCCGAGGGGAGTTCTTCGTTTTTGGGTGATTCCTTGCACTCCCAGGGTTCTCCTCCTCCGACTTCACAAGGTAAATCGGATCAAAACTCACTTTTTATCTTGTTCTTGGAACCCTAGGTGGAGTTTAGGTTAAATTTGAAATGTGATGATTTTTTGCTGAAATATTCTTGGGCAAAGTAGTTTATTTGGGGTATTAGAATGTTTATACATGCATGCACTGGATTCAATCCAAGAAATACCCCAAAAATATTCAATTTTTATCATGCCCTAGAAATGTCCAGAAAAATCGGAACTACCGGACGAGCGGCCGGAACTACCGGACGAGCGGCCGGAACTACCGGGGTCCCGGAAGTACCGCATGTTTATTGCCGGAACTACCGGATTTCCCGGAAGTTCCGCAGTTTTGTCGCCGGTACTTCCGTTTTTCCTGGAACAGCAAAAAATTCATTGCTTTTAATTTCAAACCTACTTTTGCTTATTCTACCTCATTCCTTGATTATCCTACTATGTCATTGAAGATGCCGAGGATGAAGAACGTCTCGCACAAGTCTTGTGGGGGCTCGGCAGGTCAATCCTCCTCCTCAATTCCTGCATCTCAGACGGCGGAGCACAAGGGCAAGGGTCCCGCCTCCGACCCTGAGAATGACTCAGAGGATTCGCATGAGAGCGGATCTGAGGCCTCGCATGAAAGCGAGGATTATGCGATCTTAGATGAGGAGATGCCTGAGGTAACTGCAGACGAAGAAGTGGACCTCGACAAGATCACAAATGAGGATTATGCTATTCTTCGTCGTCGCAGTCAGTATGTACGCCCTCGAAACTCGATGAACCCCCAATTCATTCCAAGTTTCAAGAGAAGGTGTACCAGGAGATGTATGGTCCAGCTCGCAAATTTGCTGCACATAAGTATGTGGACTGGGATCACTTGTCGCAGATCGACAAGTTCAGTGGTGCTTATCAGCTCTTTCAGCGAGCTGATATCCATCAACTTGTTGCATTCAAATGCAACTATATGGACAACATGATCAGGCAGTTTTATGCTACCCTGTACATCTCTCCCAACTTTGAGCATCTGAGTTGGATGACAGGGACCCAGTTCATTGAGTGCACCAGGCACGAGTTTGAGCTAGCACTTGGGACGGAAACCAGTGCATATGAGAAGGTGTTCAGCAAGCGAGCTCTTCCTATTGCTGCATATTCAGAGTACTATGACCAAGCTGCTGAACGGACACTGGGGACGACAAATGGCTTACTTCCTATTCCCAGCCTTGTCAACAGGATCATCAACCACACCATTCTTCCCAAGAGTGGGAATTATGATGCTATTCGTGGCCATGCGTGGAATGTAATTGATTACATTATGCGCGGACAAAAGTTTGATGTGGTGGATCTTATCATCAGGGGGATCGACGCCAATAAGAATGACAAACAGAAAAGGATCAACTTTGCTCCATTCATCATGGCTGTGATCATTAGGAAGACTGGATACCGAGGAGCACTCTGCACCCCGCACAAGCCATACAAGCCGCGTGCAGAGCCTCCTGTTCCTGCTCCTGTTCGTACCCATGCTCAGGCTCAGGCTCAGCCTCAGCCTCAGCCTCAGCATCAGGCAGCTGCTGATCCTCCTTCCCAGGGCGAGGGCGACGTGTCGCTTTCCCAGATTTACTCTGCCATACTTAGGTTGGAGGAGCGCCAGGATGTCTTGATCTCCACTGTGTCTTCCCTTGGTGATCGCGTATCAGCCTTGGAGAGTGCAGTTCATCCGCCTTCTCCAGTTCGCTATGGTCGTCGCACTCGTCGCCGTGGTCCTCCTTCTCCCAGTGCAGCTCAGGACTAGCTCCTCTTTTTGGTATTTCGATGCCAAAGGGGGAGAAATTGTAGGAGAAGTTTTTAAGTCTTATCTATCGTTGTAATAAAGTATGGTGAAATGAACCATGTAATGCTTATTGTGTGGTTTAAACTCTGTGGATGGTTAGTATTTTAATTTCTGTTGCATTGTAATGAACTATGTCATGTCCCTAATGCAATGCTTGTTTACTTGTCTATTGCGTATCCTTGAATTTTTTGGTAAATGTGCTGAAATACTATAATGTAATCATGCCAAATAAATTCCTGCAAAATTTGATGCACGTGTTTAGGGGGAGCTCTTTCTTATTAGTTTCTAAAATGCATAAATTCCCATGTTCTAAAATTGCCAAAATTTCAAAGACTTTGTGATATACACCTTGCCAACTAGGAGTATATCCAAATCTTAAATTCTTCTCATAAATTGCTCTTGTTGTCATCAATTACCAAAAAGGGGGAGATTGAAAGCATCTAGGCCCCTAAAAATGTTAGTTTTGGTAATTAATGAATTTATGTGAATATGGGACTAATGTGTGCATTAAGTGTTTGAAAGGATAAGTTCAAATGGCAAAGAAAGAGGCTCACAAAATTTCCCATGAAGACTCAAGATCTCTAGGGCGACAAGGTAAATAGTTTAGGTATCTATTTTGTTTTACCGGTCTTGGAGTTAGGTTGGAAGACCGGATTATAGGATAGACGCCGTACTATTAAGAGGGATCATGGTGATTGCTTGATCATGTTCAAATGTGCCCTATGGATCAATTTAGGATCATGCATGCACTTAGAAATTGAAATTAATCCAAATCTGTGCATTGTCAGAAAATCCGGTAGTTCCGGTGTGTATTTGGCGGAACTACCGCAGGTCCGGTAGTACCGGGCGCCCAGGCGGAACGTTTTTTCCAGAGAGCGCCCGGACTCAGACTTAGCCTCTCGGAAAACGGAAGTACCGCGGGTTGACTTGCGGAACTACCGCATGGCCGGTAGTACCGGGCACCCGAGCGGAACTTTAATTCCAGAGAGCGCCCGGACTTTAACTTAGCCTCTCTGAAAACGGAAGTACCGCGGTTTTACCTGCGGAACTACCGCATGTGCGGAAGTTCCGGATACCAGTGCGGAATGTTATTTCCAGAGAGCGCCGAGAATAAGACTTAGACTCGTTGAGATCGGAAGTACCGGGTCTTGGAGCGGAACTTCCGGATGTCCGGAAGTACCGCGTTTTTAACGGCGGTAGTACCGCACTCATTGACCAACGGTTACTTCTGACTCTCTGACATAGCCGTTCTGACCGGTCAGCTAGAGTCCGGTAGTACCGCGGTTTTGCCTGCGGTAGTACCGGATTTCCTGAATTTTCAGGATTGTTTATTGTAACGGCTATTTGAGGTTGGTGAGGGTATAAATACACCCCCACCAGAACTTGGACAGATTGTTGAACATCCATTGAATACATTTGAGCCTAGTGCAACCTCTCACACCTCATTTACTCACTTGTGCATTCACTTGAGGTAGTTGACCCAAAATTCAAGTGCATTGCATTCTAGTTGATCCATTGAGCACTTGGGTGAGATCAAGCCGCAGTGGTCTATTCTCTTGGTGCTTGCCGGCACCTAGACGGCTTGGCGGAGTTTCGGTGATCTTCTCAAGAAGATTGTGAGAAGGCCCGGAAGATTGTGAAGGCTTGGAGCTCGCCTACCCGGAGAGGGAAAGGGCATCCAATAGTGATCGAGGTGCTTAGGCTCATTCGTGGAGCCGGTCCGATTCGTTCGGGCTTACCTCAACGTGGACTAGGGGAGACCGGCAAGTCTCCGATCACCACGGTAAAAAGTAATCGTGTCAATTGTGGTTTGCTCTCTTGTGATCATTTTCATTCAAGCAACGCTCTTCATTTATATCATTTGATTGCTTGCTTAGTTAGAGTAGCAATTGTTGTTCTCTACCATTCGTTATTGCTCTTAGTCGATTACTTGTGCTAGTGTTAGTGTTATCTTGCTCTATCAATCCATCAAGTTTAAAATTGCTAATTAGAATTAGACGAAAATTTTAAAACCTCCTATTCACCCCCTCTAGTCGGCCTCCTCGATCTTACAACGCGCGTGTGGGCGACGAAGCAGGCCGGCTCGGCCCACTTCCGCGCGCGCTCACGCTGCTCGAATGAGCGACGCGTGGCTTGGGCGAACGGCGGGATGGGGTGAAGCGAAGCGGTACGGCGGGAAGATCCGACGGTGGTGAGGGGCGGAGTTTATGAAGATCGGACGGCAGCGGGGGTGGCTGGATCTGGCGGCTGTGGTTAGAAGGCGACGATGGGATCGGTCGGTGGAGGAGAGGCCACGTCGGTCGGCGTCTTCCTCCAGCCGTGCGCGCGCCGCAGAGGGACGGAGGTGGCGGAGCTGCGGTGCTCCGGCGATGGCGATGGCCCCCGACGGCCGGGGAGAGCTCCACTGGGAGCTACTCGACACGGGGAACCCATTTTAGGCAGTTGGGAAGCGAGGGGTTCAGTGGAGGAAGCGGGGACAGAAGGGGAAGGTTCGGGTATTTGGCGGCGAGGAAGGTCACCGGCGACGAGAAGGCCCAACCGGCGGCGGCTACACGGTCAGGGGAGCTGGGAGCTCACATTGGCAGTGGCGGTAGGAGCTGGGAAGCGGCGAGATGAGCTGGCCACGGGAGAGGTGGTTTCACCGGCGGGGAGCTTCGGTGCCAGGACTCCTCGGGCGAGCACCTGTCCAAACAAGCCCACTAACGTGGTTAGCACACCGAGGAGATGCTCTGGTGAGACGCAATTGAAGAGTGGGAGAGGGGAGGGGGAGATTGGCTCCCGGGGGCGACCGGCGCAGGGGAGACTGGCGGCGGCGCTTGGGGCGACGAGGGCTCAATCAGCAGCTCGTGGAGGGGCTCGGGAGTGGTAAGAAGTGAATGGGGAGGTTGGGGTGGCTCGGGAAGCAAAGGAGAAGGAGGGAGCCGCAAGGGGGCTTTTATACCCCGAGCGGAGGTGAGCGGGGCGTGGAGGAGAAGCCAACGGGCGGGGCTCCGAGGTCAACAGGGATGGACGGGAGTCGGTGGGGAGTCTCTCCGCAGGATGGGGAGGGTGACGTCGGCTCTGCACAGTGGTAATGGCGACGGGACGGGAGAGGGAGCAGGTGAGCTGCGGCAGAGCGGGGCGCATCCGCGCGCGGGAGAAGGAGGAGGCGGGGACTGACGAGCGGGACCCAGGGCAGATGCGGAGTGACGCGTGGCGCAGAGGCGCCCACGGTTTCAGACCTCGGCGGTCGGGACGGCGCGGGCGCGAGGGGAGGATCCGAGGGCGGTGCTGTCCGCGGGCGCAGCGCGCAGCGCAAGCGCGTGCGCGGGGAGAAGGCGGGGAGGGAGGGAGGCGCCAGCGGAAGAGGGGAAAAACACCAGCGGGAGGGGGAGCCGGTCAGCGAGGAAAGCGAAAAGGGAGGCGACGCCAAGGGAGGAGGGAAGGCGCCTGGCCCAGAAGGGAAAGCGGGAAGGCGGGGGACTTTCCAAAAAGGGAAAGTTCCCAGAATTCACTAAAAAATGCAGCAAAAATCACGAAATTTTTGGATTTTGAATTTTTGGGGCTTTTCAGGTTTACAGCCAAAATCCCCCAACCAAACACGTTCTCTACTTGTCTATGATGATCCAGATGCTACTTTTTGGCATGATAGTGTACTATTTGCTAGAGTATAATGGAATTGCTAGTGACTTGCATGTAATTGTAAGAAAGCTATGTATTGTTTAATTTGTTTGTGTGTAGTCTTTTTATTCTTTAAGTTTTTTCAAACCTGTATGTAGTCTTTACTCTTTACTAGCCATGTGTTTGGTTGCAAGGACTAGGTGGGACGGGATGGGATGGACCCGTTTTTTGTAGGTGTTTGGATGGGAGACAAGCAGAGTCAAGGACATCCCACTAGGAATATTTCTTGTAGATCCGGGACCAGGCAATCCTCTTTTTTTCATGGGATGGAGTCATCTCACATGGGATAGAGTCATCCCACCTCTTTGTTTTTTTAAGTATTGTTTTGTTTAAATTTTTTTTAAAAAAACTCAAAGGCTTATGTGTAGAAACATATCAACAATAGCCTTCAATTTTTTTTAAAAAAACCTCAAATACCACACATGTCCCACCTTCATCCTTCCATCCAAATAAAGGATGGGACCATTCCATCCCACTTTATCCTTCCAACCAAACAAAAAACAGGGATGACTCTATCCCCCCAACCAAATAAAAAATGGGATCATCCCATCCCAAAATCAGGGACAGGACCATCCCATCCCACCTTGTCCCTAAACCAAACACAACCCTAGGTGGCAATGGGAGGCCCATCCCCCATTCCTCTGTTGGGATTGGGGAATTTTTTTTGAAAGCTAGTAGAAGCTGGATGATATATTAAAGAAAAAATACATCTGGTCAATTTACAGTAAGCACAAGCGGCGCTTGTAGCGGAATAAAAAAGGTAAAAGGTTTACTCTTTATAAGGAATTAAGGGGTGACAAGGTGAGTTAGACATTGCATGCTACACGACATTGTTTGCACTTTTAGTTAACTCCTTTAAATGTTTTGCTCCAGCTAACTCCTAGAGCTTGGCCTTCCTTGATTAGTGTTAAGATCTCACGTTGTGTTGAAAGCTTATTTTAGAAGATGTGTCTATTTCTTTCTGTCCACTATTGCCAGAGGACAAGAACGATGAGTGTGTTTGCAACCTTTATGAGGCCGATCAGAGAGTCGAGCCACCAGTGTTCAATTGTTGTCGGTTGGCCCTAGTTTGTTGGGTCAAGCATTGGTAGGTGCAGCCATTTTGCTACTTGAGTCTAAATCTGCCAGATTGACTGGCAGTCGATGAAGAGGTGCATTGTAATTTCAAGGTTTATATTGCACATTTGGTAGAAGTAGTAGTTTGGCCATCCTCGAGACTATAGTCTTTAGGCTATCCAGATTTTTGTCCTGCAACACCAACCAAGCGAATAACTTACAGCGCAAGGGCGCCCAAACTTTCCAAATGATGGCTTGGTATGAGGTTCGAACTGATCCTAGAAACTATGCTCGATAGGCCGAGGACACTGAACAAGCGCATCGGTAGTTAGTTTTCATTGGATCTCATCCTCAATCTCAGGATTGATGTCAATCTACTGTACTTTGCCCCATAGGCTCACATATTCAACTAACAGCTCGGTGGTGAGACTATGTTGGATGTCTCGTATCCAATTCATATCTTGGATGACATTTACAATTGACCTTTTTTCGCTATGAATGTTTGTATAATTTTGGGGCCAGATAACATGGCGCGACATCAATACAAGGAGAGGTCCAGAATTTTGCTTTGTGGCTATTTCCTATGTATACCTTGGTGGCCGCTGTAAAGAGCTCTTTGTCCCTACTATTATAGGGCGTTGGAAGCCCTACCCATAGTTTTTGCAGCGATTTCCATTCATACCAAAGCCATTTGAGCCTCAATGCAGCTGTAAATTTCTCTAGGTTCAACACTCCCAATCCCCCTAGCTTTATCAGGAGACAAACTTTGTTTCAGTTAACTTTGCATTTTCCTCCATGTGTGTTTGTAGTTGCTGCCCAAAGGAAGTTTCGTCTGACCCTATCAAAATCCTAAAGGAATTATTTGGCGGTTTGAGTGCAGTGAGTAGGTATGTCAAGAGTGAGCTAAGAACATATTTTAAGAGTGTGAGTCGTCCTCCTAGAGATAGGTGCTTCAGCTGCCAATCTCGCTAGTCTTCTTGTTGCTTTATCACGAATTGGCTGTAGATCATTCCAGCGTAATTTTTTATGGTTAGTGGCAGGTACTTGATTGGGAGCATGACCTGGGCTCCGGAAAAGGTTGCAAGATAGCTTGGGCACAATGTCTTTGCATCTTATTGTGACAGTCGAGCTCTTATCTAGATTTACTTTTAGCCTAGAAGCACTTCCAAATTCTTTTAGGATAGCGATTGTTGCTTCTATCTGCATCCTATCTGGGTTTAGAAATAATATCACATCGTCTGCATAAAGTGACACTCATTGTTGTAGCTCGACCTCTTAGAGGTGTTAGAACCCCTCGCTCAGTGGCGATATGCAGGATGCGTTGTAAAGGGTCGATTACTAGGATGAAGAGGAAGGACGAAAGGGGGTCGCCCTGGCACAGTCCCTTCCGGTGCTTTAATTGGTGCCCTGGTACTCCATTAAGCAGAATCCTTGAAGATGATGTTGCCAAGGAGATTGCCATCCACTCTCTATTTTGGCCCAAAACCTTTGGCCTGCAAAAGGTTCAGTATGTATTTCTAGGACATGGAATAAAAAACTTTGGCTATGTCTAGTTTGAGCATTACCGCTGGTGTGCGACTTTTGTGCAATGCTCTGACTCGGTTCCTGACAAAGAGAAAGTTATCCTGAATGCATCGGCCCTTAATGAAAGCACTCTGCGAACTCGAAACCAGCCTGTCTATATGTCTAGAGAGCCAAATAGCAAGCACTTTGGAGAACAATTTGGTTATGGAGTGAATTAGGCTAATTGGCCAGAAATCTGTTGCCGCTGCTGCCCCATCTCATCATGGTACTAGAGCTATGGTTGCTTCATTAAGAGGATCAAAACGATTCACTGAGTAGTTGTGCATGCATTGAAAAACAATCATGATGTCCTCTCTGATGACATCCCAGTAATGTCTATAGAAGGTGCCTGTGAAGCTGTCCAGTCCAAGAGCCTTTTCTGCCAGCAGCTGTGCAATCTTATGGTGCATTTTTGCCTCAATGAAAGGAGCTTCTAGATCCTGCAGGTCACAGGGGAGGCAATCCTAGTTCAGTCCAATCAATGTCGTGCCACCGAGGTGTCCTTGTTCAATCAATATCGTGCCACCGAGTTGTTCTTATTCCTATGGCCACCTTTACGGTAGGTTAACTTGGGGTGGGGGCACAAATTGTGCTTGAATTATCGGCATCGCAGTTGTATTGAACTTAGATTTCTAATGCTTGGTGTGGTGGTGCTTCGATCCTCGTATGCACCGTGGTCGAAGATCGCACAAGGGCTGGTACTAATGCACGTATCTATACTTTTAAGCACTCAAAAACCACTTTAGTTTTAAGTACGGGCACAAGATATACTTGAGATATGTATGTATCTCTGTAGCTCCGTACCACTTAGCATACAATGCACGAGTGTTTAGGCCTGCCATGGTGGTATGCCTATGACCACCCATGCGGTTAGCGGTGGTACCAAGTTACACCTAATTCATGGGCCTGTTCTTTAAGTTAAAAGCTGGTGGCTTTTGACTTTTGCTACAGTACCCAACTTTCAAACGAAGTATTTTTTTAAGACGGGGTCTACAAGTTAAATAATATATACGTTAAAAGTCCAACATCTGTACCAGCCAAAATCGTAAGTGAGTATCTGTCTCTCCATAATCTGTACCATAAACAATCAAAATTTAAAAATTTTAGCTAAAAACCATAAGTTGCAGCAGAAAAGAACAGACCCCGTATCGGCAGAGGAGAGATGACGTGCACAGAATCCCAGACAGACGTGCGTCCCTGGAAATAGGGACACTATTGGACCCATGCATTCACGAAATTCCAGTTTTGGCCCCCCCGGGAAAAAATTTCCAAAACTGGACCCCTGTCCACCGCGGGATCGCCACGCACCGCCACCTGTCCCGGTCGTGCGGTACCAGACCGCACGACCGGGCTGCCACCGCGCCACCTCCCGGGCGAACGCGCGTCTGCCCCCTCGCCGCACGACCGCGGCGCCTGAGCGCGCGAAGGCCCGGCCGAGCGCGCGACCGCGACTCCCAGCGCGCGATTCCCCGCCCCCACCGCGCGATTCCCCGCCCCCACCGCGCGTCTGCCCGCCGAGCGCACGATGCCGTTCCCCGAGCGCGCGTTTATCCTTCCGACCGCACGAATCAAAGCCGGGGCCGCACGTCTCGTCAGCACCGCCAAAAGCAGAGAAATGCATCACGAGCTGCTCTTTTTTGACCTCTACGTGGACACACGTCTGTAGGAGCTTTGCATGGCCCCTCTTCGTATTCTCATTCAGCAGCCTTAAAGAGGTTGAATAGCAGCGCAAAGAAACTCATTTGCAGTTCGCGGTGGAGTTGAAGTGAAGACAGAGCGAGAGAGCGAGTGAAGAGAGGAAAAAAGAGAGTGGAAACTCAGGATTTTGAGTTGGTTTTGTTTGGAATCAACGGATTTTGCAAATACAAAAGTTGTAGATCGTCTCGTGAGCTTCAAGAAGAGGTAATTTTTGCCCCCGTGCAAGTAATTTTCTGCGAATGTCATTAGCCTATAATTAGCAAAACCGTGTATCATTAATGTTTGTTATAAGCCAATGTTTGATACGGTGTGTATGTGTACGTAAACATGGTGTGTATGCCAATCCACATATGATGCATGCTTTATTGTAGTGTAGATAATGTCGTATTTTATGTTGAAGTTACGTATTGTAATGTAGTTAGTTTTTGCTGAAGAAAAGTGAGGAGCGAAACCCGGAAGAGTTGAATTGTTTTCGTTTGGAATCAGTGGATTTGGCAAGTAGAAAAGTTGTAGATCGTCTCGTGAGCATCAGCAAGAGGTAAGTTTTGTGCCCATGCAACTATAATTTTATGTATGTCATTAGGCCTTAATTAATGAAATCATCTTGTGTTACTGTTATTTTATGTCAATCTTTTATACGCTATGTATGTATAGCAAATCTTGCATATGTTTAGCATGATGTATTGTAGTGTATATAGGGTTTCATTTTTTTGTGAACATACGTACTGTAAAGTAGTTTCAGTTAGGTGCAAAATATGAAGTTGTAGTGTGTAGACGTTGAGATAACACATATTTATGTTAGAGCAATTGTAGGTGATAACAATAGTACTAGGATTAAAATAAATTAGAAATAAATTTGGTAGATTAGAAATAATGGAGGGTGAAATATTTATGTTGGAGCATTTGTAGGTGGTAAATTTGTAGTAGTTAGATTAGAGACAATTTGTATAATTAGTATGCTTAGTGAATGACCGTAGTATGAAGGTCATTTGATGGAAAAAATGATATGTATATTTAATTTGATGTATGGTACAATTAGAAAGTGAAATAGTTACAAATAAATCGTAGATTTACAAATACAAAACATATAATAATCGAAACTGTTAATTACATGATACGATTGTTACATGCTGTGTACTAAAATGGTTGATTATGCACTTATGTTAGGTACGCAATGGCTGGCATTGAACAATTGATGGTGTTTTATGGGAGTGGTCTCGTACGTGATGGGCCGTATGGGGCGGACCTGTCAAATTGCGAGCGGACCGTGATCCGGGCACCCGGTCTGAGCGCCAAGAGCTTGTCTGAGCTACGGAGGTGTGTCCGTTCAGCGTTCGATCGACAGACCGCAAGGAAGAAGTTACGTATCGAGGCAGTCTATGCCTCAATGGTGGATGACGGAAGGGGGAGCATATGGCAACTTCTGAAGGTGACCAATGACGCCTCATGGGCGAACTACATGGAGGTCGTGCGCAACCCTGATGTTGCGATATATGGGAGGCCAATGGTGTATGTCGAGTTCGTGGATAGAGCTGGGACTTGGGCCGTGCCGTGCCGGCACGGCCCGGGCCCATCGTGCTTCGTGCTACTTCGTGCCGTGCCGGCTCGGCCCAGTCATCTTATCGTGCCGTGCCGTGCCGGCCCATGTCGCCTCCGGCCAGGCCCAAGCACGGCCCAAAGCCCACCGTGCCAGCGTTCGTGCCGTGCCAGCCCAAGCCCAGCCCGAAATTACTATACGCGAAGGTGGTGGCGACGGTCGTCATCTTCCTTTCTCTCGTACCCGCCTCGTTTAAAACTAGTTGAAATTGGATTAATTGCATAAAAACATGGGCACACAACAACATAAATATTTCGAGAAAAAGTGGAATTTCTTTGATATTTTAGAAATATAATGTTACTGCCTCGTTAAAAACCTTACGCCCTAGAGTGGGGTCCCCCGAGTAAGGAAAAGAGTACAGTAACAATATATGTATATATAAAATATTGTAACTTGTGTAGATAATATCTACTTGGAAATGATTCGTGCCGCTTCGTGCCGTGCCGGCCCAAGCACGGCCCGATCTGCCGTGCCGTGCCGTGCCGCCCACCGTGCCGGATTTTGAAGCCCGGCCCGGCCCATCGTTCGTGGCGTGCCGGCACGGCCCGCCACATGCCGTGCCAGCCGTGCTTCGGGCCGGCCCAAAGAAGCCCGGCCCAAGTCCCACCTCTATTCGTGGAGAGGGCAGAATCATCAGCCATGGTTGGTTCAGATGCCGCTGGTGGAGATGAAGTGGCCGGCGGTCATGAAGACCCTTCTGCGGGAGAACATGTGGGCGAGGAAGTGGGTGATGAAGACGACAGGAGGCGTGCGCAGAATTTCCAGCCCAACGAAGGTGTGCACGACAGGTGGTGGGCCGCCCGTATTGACTGTCATGAGTATCTTGGGGACCGGGTGGAAGAAGAGGACAGCGAGGAGGATGAGGAGGTTGACACAGGCAGCTCTGGAGAGGACGAGGATGGCGAAGGTGCAACTGGAGGGGTGGTAGGTCGTGTTGTGACCACGGAAGGTGCGTACGTGTCGTCTAGACTGGACGACATCGCAGCGGCAGCCCTAGTTCTGCCACAGGCGGAGGAGGGAGAATGGGGGTTCAGCGAGGGCGCACTGTATTTGGGGCAGTGCTTCCGTAATAAGAGTGCTGTCCAGCAGGCTATTGCTAGACATGCCGTCAACATAAGCCGGACGTATCGGGTCCACAAGTCAAAGCCGGACACGTACGTCGTGAAGTGTGTTGACGGGTCATGTGGTGGCAAAGTCCGTGCACAACGGTACAAGGGCGTTGGCACGGAGTTCCGGATAACGGTGCTCCAAGATCACAGTTGCGAGCTTGCGGGGCCAGTACATAGGCACCGCAACATGACATCACGTTATGTTGCGGAGGTGGTCACGCACCTCGTCCAGGCGGATGTGTCAATTACCCCGAAGGTTCTGATGGCAGAAGTAGCGAACACGGCGAGGTACGAAGTGAGCTACAAGAAGGTGTGGCGGGCGAAGCGAAAGGTGCTGCACGGTATGTATGGGACGTACGAGGAGGCGTACGACCTGGTCCCAAGAATGCTGAATCAAATTGCACAATCAAACCCAGACACTTACATAAACAGGCAGGAGAGGGTCCATCCTACGGAGGGCCCGAACTGTTTCATTCTTGACAGAGTGTTCTGGGCCTTCCATCAGGCGATACAAGGGTTCAGGTGGTGCCGTCCAGTGCTAACCGTAGATGGGACGTTCCTATCCGGCAAGTACAAGGGCACTATCCTTACCGTAGTTGCAGCCGATGCAAATGACCAGTTACTCCCAGTGGCATTTGCAATTGTGGAGAACGAGAATACAGATAGCTGGCTTTGGTTTCTTTGCAATTTGAAGAATGCCGTAGTGCAAGACAGGCCTGAAGTGTGCCTTATCTCCGACCGCAATGCAGGCTTGCTGTCTGCGTTGCGAACGTTGCAGAATGGGACGCAGGCCCCCGTCCAGTGGACTGATGTGAAGAACCGCTGGTGCATGAGGCATATTGCAGCGAATTTCCACAGAAGGTTCCGTAGCAAGGACCTCATGAAGATGTTCAAGAAGCTATGCATGCAGAACCAACAGCGGAAGTTCGACGCCTTGCGGAGGCAGCTCGATCAGGAGGCTACGAAGTATGTGCATGCAGAAGCAGGGGCCGTGGAGGGGGGCTCCACAAGAGTCGGGGTATTCTCACAATGGGTTCAGTCCAATGCACCTGACTTGGAAATGTGGTCTTTGTTGCACGACACCGGTGGGGCGAGGTATGAGATCATGACAACCAACATGTCCGAGGTTTACAATGGTGTATTGAAGGGCGTCAGATCCCTGCCGATCACGGCAATTGTGGCCGAGACCTGGAACCGTACCGTCGGGTACTTTGTGAATAGAGCCAGGATGGCGCAGAAGCACGTTGAGGAAAACAAGCAATACTCTGAGGTCATGCAGGCCTTCATGGACAGGAAGATGGAGAAGGCTCGAACCCACATTGCTCAGCCCATTGATGGCTTAAGGAGGAAGTTTGAGGTCCGCCTAAGGCAGAAGTATGTCATGGGTCACATTAGAGGGGAGCGCAAGCAGGTATGCACGATTGGTGATGAAGCATCTTGCTCCTGCAACAAGCCCCAGCTTCTGCACAAGCCATGCTCCCATGTGTACGCGGCCTGCGCTGTATGGAACCAGGCGTCGACACAGTACATCTCCAAGTACTACGACATGCAGCACTTGTATGCAACCTGGAGTGCAGAGTTCCATTCCTACGGGGTAGACATGCACTACAGGGAATTATGGCCGGGGGAGATAAAGTGGGTGCCCAACGATGCACTGAAGCATGTCGGTCGTGGAAGACGACAAAGCCGTCGCATCCGCAACGACATGGATGAGAGCCAGCGAGGGGATCGTGTTCGGCGCCCGAAGTGTAGGCTATGCAAGACCTTTGGCCACTCCCTCAGTCAGTGCCCAAACAGGCCGGCATCAAGCAACGCTCCGTAGTACCAACCACAATCCATATGTAATGTATTATTCAGGAGGTGTACGCTAATTGTTGGCTCGATGGTGTAGCTATGTATTGCACATTACCATGTTATGTATATTTTCGCACATTCCATATGTTTCCTTGTCGTGTGGGTCATATTCGTGTGCACATTTTATGTATGTTTTTGTACATTCCGTACGTTTCCCTGTCATAACATTTGTTGTTAATTATGTTGTTATTTGTTGCACATTTTGTTGTAATGTACACTAACTTGTTATCCTTCTTTGGCAGGATATGGCGTTCGAGCTGCTAGAGCCCCGTTGGGATGAGCACCACCGATGCCATGTGTGGATGTCGGCACCCGCACACGGGCCTCCTTGCTTCGTCCTTAGGGGCCCCCGAGAGAACTGGCGTCTCGACCATCGGTACATCCCACTACTGCGGGACACCGGTCTGCTGCCCATTGCCCGCATGTTGGATCTACCGCATGGGTTCCAGTACGATGCGCCACTGTTGTCAGCTCTCGTTGATCGATGGAGGCGGGAGACTCACACCTTCCACTTCCGGTGGGGGGAGATGACGGTTACTCTGCAGGACGTCACGATGATTATAGGTCTACCCGTCCGTGGTGCTGCTGTGGTGCCACCCCCAAAGGCAGCAGATTGGAAGGTCCGTCTGGGTCACCGGTTCGGTCATGCGATCCGAGACAACGCAGCTGGGGTGCCACATGGATGGCTTCGTCGCTTCATGACCTGTCCTGCAGACGCAGATGAGGTCGCGGTGCGGACGCACTTCGTTGCATACCTGCTATATCTGTTCGGGTACGTCTTGTTCCCTAGCACGACAGGAAACTCCGTGCAGCCTAGCTACATACCGCTAGCGGAGTCCTTGGCAGATGGCTGGCCTGGTCAGCAGCCACAGTATAGCTGGGGATCAGCAGTCCTTAGCTCCACATACCGAGGCTTGTGTGACGCCTCGCAGCGTACCGCGGCCAGCGAGCCGGTCCTAGCCGCCTGCTACCTTCTCCTTCAGTTGTGGTCATGGGAACACTTTCCCGTTGGCAGGCCTGACTTTGGTCGTCGTGTGCACCCTTATGACCTCATCCCGCAGTTGTATGGTGGCGACGACCCCGTTGATGCGCCCACAATGGGTACACGTTGGACGCATGGTGAGTTGAGGTGGGCCAGGGAGAGACCGAGACGTGCGTACTCGGATTTCCACCAGAGGTTCGAGCTTCTGGCGTTTGGCGACGTAGACTGGTGGCCATGGTCTCCACAGTTAATTGCGAACACGGCCCCCCACGGCTTGTCATATCAGTGCGAGCGAGATCAGAGGTACTGGATGACGACCTGCCACTTGGTGTTCGCGCACTGCGTCGAGCCATACAGCCCACACCGAGTCATGAGACAGTTCGGGCTGTACCAGCATGTCCCTCCCATGGCAGGACGCCCTCTTGCGGAGGAGTTCCACCAGTATGTCAGTACACCCCAAATTTAATTACTGCATTAGTGTCAATGTCAGTACCGTACTGATTGTGTAATGTCTCAATGGACTTGCAGGCAATCGAGGAGAGGGCGAGCGACCGAAGACTGGAGAGCCACACAGCGGACGTGGACAGACATGTGGTCTAACCATGCGCATACGATGCTTGTGGATGAGACACGGCCGTACGACCCGGACGACCCCGCGCCGTACAGGGCATACCTTGACTGGTACGCTCCACGCACCCGCTGTAGGCTTACTGCAGGGAGCCGCCACAACCTCCACTTCATGCTGTTCACGAGGCGGCTATACAGGAAGGTCCAGACCGTCATCTAGCGGCACGGGTCGACCAGGCGGTACGAGAGTACTGTGTCATTACGCAATGCAGGATTACATTTGAACTGACTGTTTGTTTCACTGCAGGTGGACCGGCTACATCGTATCGACATCGAGGCTAATGAGGCTATACGACATAGGAAGTCAAATACCGAATCTCGGTGGGTAAGTTATATGCGTAGCATCAGCGAAAGGGCAAGGGGTGCGATACGGGGCTTGAGTTGTGGTCGCCACCGAGATGACGTTGTTGGTACACGAGGTGGCGGACGTGGCCAGGGACCACCACCTCCCTCCGCGCCTCCGTCAGCACCAGGATCAGCACGGCCATCCTCGGCCTCCACGCGCTTCGGCCAGGCGGTTCGACAATTGGCAACTATTTGTTTATGCACTCATTTACCATTTATGTCTAACCACATGTTCGTCTTGCAGCAATTGCGACAGGATAGCACGCTGCTACGGAGGGCGACGTCATCACGGAGGTCGATATCACCGCACGAACCAGAGGGGCTGTCGAGAGTCGGCCAAGCTACGGTCGCTCGGCCTCCACGCGCTTCGGCCCGGCGGTGCACTCATTTACCATTTATGTCTAACCACATGTTCGTCTTGCAGCAATTGCGACGGGATAGCACGTCGCAACGGGCATCGTCATCACGGAGGGCGACGGACGAGCGACCGCGCTCTCCAGGACGACGGGGGCCCACTCCAGACAGCGCCCCTGACTCGCCGGACCAACCAGAGGGGCAGATGCCCTCGTATCTCCCGGGACAGGTGCAGACCAACCTATATGACCGGGACAGGTGGGTTCTGCCGACCTATCAAGGCATGACATCGCACGAGTACATGGGGGACTACTCGTCGACATCCTCATTTCACCAGCCACATACCCCGGTATGCACTAACATTGTAAGCTAAACAGGTGTACTTCATTATGAACAATTTTCGTACTTTCCATTGCCTAATTCAGTTGTACCATCTAAGCAGGACGTAGCCACCTCCTCCGATTGGGTGAGCTCTATGCTTTATGACCAGCCGTCGCAACAGTCCACAGAGTTGTACCCACCGCCGCCTCGGCCACACCCCTCGCACTACGATCTTCGCGATGCACCACGCTCCCCTAGTAGGTTCATCTTCTCAGAGGATCATATGCGCCGTACGAGGCGGCGACGAGGAGATGATGAATGAATTTTTTAAATTGTGCTTTTGTAATTTTTGTGATGTTTTTCACGTGCTTGATGGTTTGATGTTCAAAGATGGTTTCCAGTATAAAAGGGTTGCTCTAAGTTCTTTGATTTACTACGGCATACAACCAACTGAGAGATGACAACACGGGGTAGCGGGAGACAACATGAAACAACTCATACATTTCACGTACATGACATGTAGCAAGTAGTACAACCACCAACACACTAACGAACACAACAACTAAAATACAACACAACCGTACATAAAACATTACCAAAAGAGCTTGACGACAACATAACGTAAAACATTGCGAACATACACGAGGAGAACCTCCAGCACTACAACTTGAGGATAACAATACACACAAGAAACAAAATACCACACAACATAACATTTATCTTCCACTCTAGTCTGTCGAAACGATGCCGCATCCCGACGGGGTCGCAACCCCCCACGACAACTCTCTCACGGCGAACACTGTCTGTCCTATTTCCCATTTCATCCTCCCACACCCAGAATCGGCAACCACCATGAGCTTCCTGCGATTCCATGACAAGAAGTTTTTTAAACATACAACCATGATTTCAACGAACCCGAAACAATCTGACTCACCGAGTGATTGGGGCACTTGTAGTAGTGTCGCCCAGGATTCGCGGCCGTCTGTGATGTCCTACGTCTAACCAAGATGTTGCAATTTGGGCACATCACCGTGGGTGCCCATGAAGACGTGCTGAGCTGACTCATTGCCTAGTCTGGGGGAGTGAGCACGAAAGAAAACTACACAGATTGTGAACAACTAACTCAGGAGGTGACTGATAACATGGCCAGGGAGTATGTGAGGGATGGCTCCGTTTTATAGGCTGTGTGGGGGGGGGCAGCCTCACGCACAAAGACCACATACAACACAAATCTGGACCCCACACCATGCTCAGTGCGGAGACAAAACATGCCAGCTTTGCGCAGTGACCTCATAAAAAAGGGGCAGCTTTGCTCAGTGACATGACAAAAAAGGGGAGCTTTGCCCATTGACATGACAAAACAGTGCAGCTTTGCCCAGTGACTTCACAAAACGGGCCAACTTTGCGCAGTGACTTGACAAAACGGGCCAGCTTTCCGCAGTGACATGTCAAAAGAGGCCAGCTTTCCGCAGTAACTTGACAAAAGAGGCCACCTTTGCCAAGTGGGATGACAAAACGAGGCATTTTTGCTCAGTATTGCATTTTTTCTAGCTTGTGATAACAACTCCACGAAGATAACAACCAATCCATCACATACTTAACAACGTTGCACATTACATCGCTACGGAAAGAGGCCACAGCATATGAAGGTCACATAAAATGAAGGCGTCACACACTTATAACACGAAACAACACTTACATTGCACATACAGAATTTATGGAAATTAGTACACCCAACATTTTAAATCAACGCATACATGAACTACAATACGACACAACAATAACCCTCGTTACCTACATGCCAAACGAGCCTCGTGGCACCCACATGGAGAATTGCTGGGGGGCCGCCTCGGACGTGGCTGGCCGTCGTGGGAGTGGCATGCACATATGCAGCTCGGGTTCGCGCAGCAACATGTGAGATCATAAGAGCTTGCTATATTCACGACCTCCTCGTTGCCCCTCTCGCGTTGCATCTGTTCGCGGAGGTCGTTGTTCTCCTCAGTGAGGCTCTCCATTCGGTACTCCAAGTCCCATATTCGAGCCCATAATGTATCCACATAACGATCAACATACCGTTCATGAGGAGGATCGATCCAGCGGGAGAAGTCACATTTTGCCATCTGCAAAAAAAAGGACGGTTAACTTCGCGGGTCCATAAGCAATACAAAAATGTAATATTACTAAATTGTACCCCGGAGCGTGAGCATCGGAAGAAACGTCGCCCGCCATCGTTCGGGGAATCCAAGATCTGGATGACCGCGTACTCATTGTGCCTGCATTTCGGCCACGCTGGTTGAGCACGCCGACTTGGCATCAATCGGTACTGTGGACCGAACATATCCCTCCTTTCTAAGGGAATGTCGTCCTTCGGTGACCCAAATCCCACTGGCCCCTCGTCTTCCGACATGGTTTGTTCAAGCACGAAAGATAGGGTACTTCAAGCACGAAAGACAGGGTACTTCTTTGTTCAACTCAACAATGTGCTGGGACCCCAACCATGCTACTTATACCAACCGAGACAACTTGCTGCATTCCCCTCAAACGAATCAAAGGACGGTTCTTCGCACAGACGTGACATAACGGGGCATCTTTGCTCTGAGAGATGACAGAACAGGTCTGCTTTCGCAGTGAAATGACAACACGGGGCAGCTTTGCTCAGTGACATGACAACACGGGGCAGGTTTGCTCAGTGACATGACAACACGGGGCAGCTTTGCTCAGTGACATGACAACATGGGGCAGCTTTGCTCAGTGACATGACAACACGGGGCAGGTTTGCTCAGTGACATGACAACACGGGGCAGCTTTGCTCAGTGACATGACAACATGGGGCAGCTTTGCTCAGTGACATGACAACACGGGGCAGCTTTGCTCAGTGACATGACAACACGGGGCAGCTTTGCTCAAAGAGATGACAGAGGACAACTTTTCGCAGTGACATTACTAAAGAGAGCAGCTGTGCTCAGTCAAATGACAAAAATAGGTCAGCTTTGCTCTTTGAGATGACAATACATGGCAGCTGTGCTCAGAGACATGACATAACGGGGGAGCTTTGCTCAGTGAGATGACAAAAGATGCCAGCTTTGCGCAGTTACATGATAAAACGGGGCAGCTTTGCTCAGTGAGATGACAAAAGGTGCCAGCTTTGCGCAGTGACATGATAAAACGGGCAGCTTTGCTCAGAGACATGACACAACGGGGCAGCTTTGCTCAGTGAGATGCCAAAACATGCCAGCTTTGCGCAGTGACATGATAAAACGGGGCAGCTTTGCTCAGAGACATGACAGAACGGGGCAGCTTTGCTCAGTGATATGACAAAATATGCCAGCTTTGCGCAGCGACATGACAAAACATGCCAGCTTTGGGCAGTGACAGTACTAAAGAGGGCATCTTTTCTCAGTGACATGACAACAAGAGGTCAGCTTTGCTCAGTGAGATGACAATTCAGGGCAGCTTTGCTCAGAGACATTACAAAACATGACCTTTTTTCAGTGATACCGCAACACTCCCATCTTTACTCACTGCTACCACCACGCGGACCAGCTTTACTCACTGCTACCCTATAAATTCGTATGCATTCCATTTCGCAGCAAACATTGCCCATCCAAACCCCATACTACATCGCGCTTCCCTCACCCAACCGGGATGGACAAAGGCAAGAAGAAGCAATGGGACAAGATGGTGAAGGATTGGGAGGAGACCCGTGACATAGCACGGTCAGCTGCGGCCCGCGATGCCGCACGCGATGAGAAAATAAGGGCGATACAGGCCCGGGTAGAACAAGCCCATCGTGCTACGATGAAAGGTCCCCCCCCCAGAGCGCCCGCGTAGCAAAAACCCCATCCCGGACGTCCCCACCGAGCGTTCGCCACAACTACCACCTGAGGGGGAGACACCTCCCCTTTGTTGGTGCGGGGACGTGTGCAAGTTCTTCAAGTCTAAGCACAGCATCAGTCTAGGTATGCGTTACTGGGGTTGCGCAAACTACTCCAGTGACTACCCCAACCGCCGTTTTGACACCGCAACTTATCGGCAGCCGGTAACAATATCTTTTCTCCTTTTCCCCTACCTTTTCTCCTTCACAGCTCGCACTAACAATATCTCCCATATATTTACAGTCTCCGGAGCCCCTGTGTGGCTACCGCAAATGGATCGATCTTGAGATCCACCCTGAGGACCAATGGACCCTCGACTTCGAGGAGTGGAATGTCACAAAGGAGAAGGAGTTGCTGGAGGAGAAGCGCCGCAAGCACGAGCACACCCTGCGTATACAGCGCGAGACGCAAGCTCATCTTGAAGCGTGCACGCGTAGGGAGCGGGAGGCTCGCGAGATGGAGCGCGAGAGAAAGAGGGAAATTGCGGCTAAGGCAAAAGAGGCCGCGGAGGAGTTCAACGCCGAGCGAGCAAGGAAGGGAAAGTGACCCCGGTCCACACAGTAGGTCGTACGAGCAGTTGGGTGGGTTAGTCGCATATCATGCTATATGTTATGCATGTAATAAAAATCTACGCAGCATGTTACTCCCAACTGTATTATGAAGTTCAATATCTCGTATTTTCGCATTCCATGATTCACGTATCACCTCATTTAACAATATTAACATAGCGCTCCTCACCGTACACGAATTCTCACTAACCTTCGAAATATCACTTACCACTTTATGTTTCGACCGTTCTACGGTCAATCTTTCCTAAAAAAAATTTACCAAAATTTTTTATGCATGTACAACTTACAATGAACATAAACTTTTATTACAACTTTATCTGATTTTTACCCAGTTTATAACTACAAAATTGCCAAATCTGAAAACAATCACGGAGATTGCAAACCCTAAGAAACAGACCAAACCCTAAAATTCACTTACCACTTTATGTATCGACCGTTCTACGGTCAATCTTTCCTAAAAAAAATTTACCAAACTTTTTTATGCATCTACAACTTACAATGAACATAATCTTTTATTACAACTTTATCTGATTTTTATCCAGTTTATAGCTACAAAATTGACAAAACTGAAAACAATCACAAAGATTGCAAACCCTAACTGCAGACCAAACCCTAAAATTCACTTACCACTTTATGTATCGATCGTTCTACGGTCAATCGTTCCTAAAAAAATTTTACCCAAATTTTTTATGCATCTACAACATATAATCAACATAAACTTGTTTTACAATTTTTTCAAATTTTTTTCTGATTCACAACTACAAAATTAACAAAACTTATAATCATACGTGTTCAATATCACTTTCCTTCATTTCCTCCAATTGTTCATATCACATTTGTGCTCAAAAATTTTTTCTTTAAATTACTTCCAATAAAACAACATACCATGATCGAAATTTGTTATTGTCAGTTGAACACATTTTTCACGGTCAGCAATATATGAAAATCACAAATAAGCTAATCGTTACTTCACAAAAATTCCTTTCGTACTCTACCAAACAATATTTTAAATTTTCAAAATTACACAAAAAATTACACAAGCAGTACAGTGAACTCCACTTCAAATTCATATTTTTCCACTCATTTTATATATACAAATATAATTTTTTAAAATAATAACTTTACATATGCATAAATATATAACTTTATATATGCATCAATATATATACACAGTACATTCGGGTAAGGAATCTCGCGCTGGCGAAGCAGTCGCGCGGTCGGGCCACGGAGTTGCGCGCTCGGGCATTCGGTCGTGCGCTCCGCGGGAGATCGCGCGGTCGGGCCAGGGAGTCGTGCGCTCGGCGGGAGATCGTGCGGTCGGGGCAGCAGACCCCGCGGTCGGGCGACGAGGCAGCCGGTCGTGCGGTACCCGACCGCACGACCGGGCGACGTGGCGGCAGCGGAGAGACGCGCGGTGAGGAGGGGTATAATTTTGAAATTTATTTCAAAAGAGGGTCAAAAATAGAAATTAAATTGTTTAGGGTCCAACAGTGTCCAAATTTCGCGTCCCTGCAGCTCCCTGCTGGCCCGTGGAAAGTTCCTGCGGCGTGAGCACGTGAAGCGTATTGCATCGGGCATTAGCCTCCAGTGCGCCAACAGGCAACAGCTAGTGCCTTTCCTACGCAGCCTAGCCGTGCGTCACCGTTCCGTGTTCTCATTCACACGGGATGATGTTAGTGTTGGTGTTAGGGGACCTGGCCTTGTGGACATCTTAAAATAATCCGATCGCGTCATTAGCGATAAGCCATGGACACGGCAGCATGCGTGTTCGGAGCACCGGAGCAAGCTCGCATCCGCCGCATAGGGAGGACTCACCAATGCTTACAAAAATAGCGGTCAACGATGCACGGCCTCTGCCCTGAATCTCCATTTTGTTTTTTTTTAAGTGCGTCCAGTAGTTGCCTTGTATCGATATAGGTCAACAATCAGCTTAAAAAAGATATACGTCAACAGTTAGCCATCCTAGCTTCCATCAATTAATTAAGGTTATAACCATTGATAAGAACAAAGGGGAACATGGTCCTCTCTTCTTAAAGAAAGAAAATCGATTCATCTTCTCATGCCAACATGGTGATGCATATGTCACGGCTCTAGCAGAATTCTTTACTGTTCTAGCCTCCCATGTCCTTTTTTTTTTGGCAGAAATGGCACTTAGTGGCCTTTTTTTTTGCGTGATCGGACTCTTCTCGGCCGCGGATCAACAGGTTGGCAACACGTGGTATTTTTGCGGACAGGGGGACACGGATCCGCGACCAGCGAGTGTGAAAATATGCCTAGCCTCCGCGGGCGCACCGAGAGCAGCTATAAAGATGGTCAAAACTATAGAGTGATTAGAGGTCAAAGTCTATAACATGGTCAGACGGTCGAAGTCTAAAGAATGGTAGGAGCGGTCGAAAGCTATATAGAAGTCGGAGCGAGCAGAAGTTATAAAGTGGTCGGGACCGTCGGATGTTATGAAGTGGTCAGTAGTGTGGCAGCGGTCGGAACGCGCCTCTTGACCACAAGATTCGGTGGGCCTGGCAGTTCACGCGCGCACATGGAGAGGGCAAAAGCCTGCGGTAGGCCGACCGTTTGTCCGCGCCCGCCTAGCCGTGGAATTGCCACGCACCGCCTGTTGGTGGTTTCGTGGTCGGAAGGTGGCCAAAAGCGCAAAAATACCACCCTGGATGACATATCTGCAAAAAAATATCACAAGGGGCCAAAAGAAAAAAAATCGCTCTCGCAAGGATTGAGATAAAAACAAAATGTCGCTGGATGTTTGACTGGCCCTCACTCTTGTGTGAAAGCTTTCGGTGTATTTGAAGGATTTTTTGCTGATAGAGTTGCCTGTCGAGTTTTTTTATTTAAAGTTGGCTTATACTTATTGTTTATAGTAATTAGCTTTTAAATGATGCATTTTTTAAGACGATGTTAATAGAAAAATTGTAGTAAAATGTATACCGAGTTCACCTGTACCGGGTAAAATCATATACAACTATTTTTCTCTATATACCACCTCTCATAAACAGATATAATTTAAATATTTAAGTCATAAACTACCCGTTTAAAACAAACCACTCAAAATCATACTCGGTCACATCGGGCCTCGTCCTTCCGGCCGATAAACAATTCGTTTTTTTCGGTGATGAATCCCGTTGCCGTGCTTTGTGGGGGCAGCCCACTAATCCTCATTCCAATAATGTTTTTTTAAAGAAATATGGCCCCTCAAGACTTAACCTTGATTTATTACGAGGCAAAGATAATATATCCCTAACATTACTGTGAAGGATAAACGAGAAAGAAAGTTACAACCTAGTCCCTGTATAAGCACATAACAAATCACACCGAAGGTGGGCACGAACACAGGTCTTGATGAAGCTTCTTTGATAGAGATATGAAGGATTGCCGGCGTGTACCTTTTGATGATGTCACTAGGGATGTGTGGGGCGGGTGGCATAAACCTTTTGATGATGTCGCCGAAGATGTGTGGGACGACCGGCGTGTACCTTTTGATGATGTCACTAGGGATGTGTGGGCGGTCAGCGTGAACCTTTTGATGATGTCGCCAGAGATGTGTGTGATGGCCGGCGTGAATGTTTTGATATCGTCGGAGACGTGGGTGACGACCGACGTGAGCCTTTTGATGATGTCATCAAGGATGTGGGGGATAGCCAGCGTGGATCTTTCAATGTAGAGGGGTAGGAGACGTAGCTCGCAATGAGACCACCGTGCGCTTGCCCGAGCAATATTGCCTCCTCCATCATTTCTTGAGGAGGTAAACATCGCCGATAAAACTAACGCTTGGCTTCTTGAGACCAACAAGATGCTGATTCTCAACCTTCAAAGGCCCTAAGACGGTCAAATCTGATTAGTAGCCCTAAATGGAGAATTAGTCGGCAAGAGTTGTAATGGACAAATTAAGCTCCGGATAACCCTTTCTAGAAAAAGCTGAATTCATGTATTATCAGCCTACGTCGTAACCACATTGGCACCATGCATACTACGTCTTTCTACAAAAAAATGTGAAATCTGCTCCATGAGCTATGTAAGGGTTGACTTTCTTCTATACTGTGACATTAACATAAACACATGGATGTCTGCGTGATCGTTCCGCACTTTTGTCATGCTTGATTACGGTAATTATAATTAGCTGCACATTCTGTAATCATAAGTTAGACAAAATTTAGCATGAAAATATACAGTATATACAAAGTGGGTCAACCAGCTAAGTAACTGTGAAACTATCATTATAACTATGAGTAAAACACTAAAACAATAGCCACAGAATGTTGAGCTGTTCACGCTTTTAACGCTGTAACTATTTTTAAAAAAGTTTGACATAAATATCTATTTTTATAAAAATTGTTCTGTCGCTGAGTTTAAAAGACACGATAAACGACATTAATCACGTGTTATGCTAGGGGACTTCGCCAAATGTGCAAACGTGGTGGGTACGGGCCACGCGTGCCGAGCTGCCGTCGCTTGGTAGCTATTTATCGTACTAAATAGGCTCAGTAGGCATCTGTCGAGCCGTGCAGCTCGGCAGGTGGGCTGGCGTGGGAACAACAGGTGGGTTGACGTGCACTGGTGGGGGGTGTGGGCGGCGAGGATTAATGCGAAATGACCCTTGCGTACGAAAGGTAAATGCGACGGAATGACCCTTGTGTACAAAAGAGAAGTAGACGAAAGGTAAATGCGACGGACGACGATTGATGCAAAACGACCCTTGTGTACGAACTCACTGTCGCTCTATTATGCACTGTGATGTGATCATGTTTGGTAATCTTTTGGTTTATGTGATGTGCAAATAAATCTTATACAGCTCTTTTTAAACCGGGTAGAAATGAAGGCTAATTTTGCATTTGGTCTGTGGTCAAAACTCAAAATAACCAGGTAAGCTAATACGAGTACTAAGAACACACCCAAAAAATGGGCTCTCACTCTCTACTTATAGAGGATGATCTAGACTCCTAATACTGTTTTTCTGGTTTAGGATATCTGTTGGAGGGAATGATTATTTGGGACCTTATATCATAGTTAGGATCTGTAAAAAGAGATTTAGGGTGTGAATTTATTGGGCATCTCTTGGAGATGCTCTAACCCAGATTGGTGATTGGTTTGCTTATCTAGTTTTTCCCCCGGGGAAATGGGATAATGGTTCCTGGGTGGTGGGTTCATGTATTTATACAAGTGGGAAGCTGTGGAGTTTTTTCCAATCCTTTTTTCCCGGGAGAAATGGGAAGAACTGTTCTCCTTGTGCTGTTTTTCCCCTTCTCTCTTCGTGCTTCCCAGGGGGAGGGTCAAGGGATTTGGAGAGGCCGCTGTTTAAAACCTGAACACGCGCAGAGAGGGACTTGTACTACCTTAAATTCAGATTACAATTATTGATCACAATTTTTGCTACTAATTTCCCTTTGAACAAGCGCTAATTGTCAATTGATGTGATCTTTGATGATGGAAGTGCAATGCCTTAACTACTACTGCTGATGCTGAGTTAACTGCAATCATACTTGCGATCATGATTGTGTTATATGTCTTTTGCACGATAAGTTTAGGGCAAAATGCATCTGCAGACTGCAAGTTGTGAGAAAAGATGGTGATGCAACGGTTTATTCCGTGTAGTATAAAAAAAATTGCATTGGAATATGAGCCAATCCAGAAAAAAAGGCGTGCAGGTGTAGGAAAGCTTCTCTTTCATGTATTGTGTACCGTCGGTAGATCATGGGCCTGTTTGGCAACGGCTGCGACTTATGGCTTTTGGCTGAAATTTTTGAATTTTGGCTGTTTACGATACAGATTACGGAGAGACAGATACTTACTTGTGATTTTGGCTAGTACAAATGTTGGATTTTTAACGTGTAGATCGTTTAACTTGTAGACCCCATCTTGAGAAAATACTCCGTTTGAAAGTTAAATACTGTAGCAAAAGCCAAAAGCCGCCAGTTTCGGAGGAAAAGAACAGGCCCCATAAAGCATGTTTGTCTGTTAGCATAGTGCACGTCTGACTAGTTTTTCTTTAGAATCTGGATCCGTTCGGCTGAAAAGCTCGTGGCTTATGGCTGAAAGCACTGTAGTTGACTGAAAAAGTACTGTAGCTGACAGAGGTTTATTTAGCATAATTAAATTTAAAAAAATTTAAAAATAAAAAATATGTTAGCCCATTACGTATAATATAAACAAATACGGGAAAAAAAGAACCGGCAAAAAAGCTCAACAAAAAGCCAAAAGTTCAGAAAAAGACGAAACTTATGAATAGTGAAAAATAAGCCAGAAGCCAGAAGCCGAAGCCGAATTGATCGGGGCCTAATCAGCTACTAGCCAGTTTCATCTGAATTTTTTTACTAGTATCTTAGACGAACTAATTTTGCTGCCAGACACAAAAACTACATAAGCAAACCAATCACCAATCTGGGTTAGTACTCGTATTAGCTTACCTGGTTATTTTGAGTGTTGACCACAGACCAAATACAAAATTAGCCTTCATTTCTGCCCGGTTTAAAAAAAGCTATATAAGATTTAGGTGGTGATCGGTTCGGCTGAAAAGCTCATGGCTTATGGCTGAAAATACTGTAGCTGGCTGAAAAAACACTGTAGCTGACAGAGACTTATTTAGCATAATTAAATTTAAAAAATTTAAAAATATGTTAGCCTATTACGTATAATACAAACAAATACGGGAAAAAAAGAACCAGCAAAAAAGCTCAACAAAAAACCAAAAGTTCAGAAAAAGACGAAACTTATGAATAGTAAAAAATAAGCCAGAAGCCGAAGCCGAGTTGATCAGGGCCTTATTTGCACCCACTGGCGGAGCTACAGGATGGTCCCTGTGGGCCGCGGACCACCCTGTGCTCGGATAATGAGGCCTTCATGTATTTGATCATAATGCAAAAACTTGTTGAACCACAACTACATTTTACCTCCCGCTAAATCATTTAATTTGCTCTATATGTGTCAAGCTAATGACACGCAACTTGGGAATCTAGATGTACAGTAAAATCGTTGGCTAGCTTGGCATCTAGATGTACAATAAAATCGATGACTAGCTTGGTATGTTCATATTGAACGACAGTTGATGGTTTTTAGCTAAAATAAATAGTAATGACTAAAAAAAAGCTTTTAGTGGGATGATACGAGTGGTGAGGAAAATAAAAAAAGAGATGCGTGTGCGAGACAAGAGCGGGAAGAGTGAGGTAGTGATATGTCTGTGTCCCATAACTTATTTTCAGGATGAGAGAAATTATTTTAGAAAGTTAAATATTTATATTACCTTCTTTCTTCTGTGAACAGAAGTCGGTGTAAACGGTCTCGTAAATTTGCCGAGATAGGTATTTGTTGTCTTAGCTTGCGTTTGCTCCAAATGCGGCTTTCAGGAAGTTACCCATGCAAGCAAACTCTTCTGATCTACTCCTTTATAAAATGTATTTTTAAAATAGCTTTGTCCATAAATATAGAATGTATTTAATGTTCTAATATAAAATTAATGTGATGTTCTCTTTATATCCTGACAAGAATAAGAAGTAGTGACATACTGTTCTTCAACTATTATGGGTATGTAATATTTCAATTCTATGTTAAGAAAGCTATATTCGTCTATTTTATGAAGTTTGTATGTCCTTTTTCCCTTAATTGCATTTCGTAATTCATATACTTGTGTACCGACATGTTAAATTTATAGCGGTTAAATAAATTTTAGACAATGGATCACCATAACTACAAATCCTGACTACACCCCTGTTTGCACCATCACATAAACCTAAAGATTACCAAACATGATCACATCACGGTGTCATAAATAGCGCGACAGTGAGTTCGTACACAAGGGTCATTTCGGATCGATCGTTCATCCGTCGTATTTATCTTTCGTGTGCTTTTCAACGTAGGGTCATTTCGTACATCATGAAAAGGTTGACGCCTACCGCCTAGCGCGTCTGCCTCCAACCGAGCTTCCAAGACACAGCGGATGATATATGTCATTTGTTACATTTTTGAACGAGGCTAATTTTGTAAAAACCAATGTTTAAAAGTTAAATTCGAGAAAAAAACTACGATACTAAAAGCACGAAGAGTCCCGGAATGTCCATCTTAATCTAGCTTAGATTGAGTGAGAGGATAAACCGACTGCCTCGTTACATCAGACTAATCAAATTGTACAACCATAGCGTAACGGAACCCTGAATCCTAACGCAACACGTACGCTTCTGACCAAGCAAGCGCGCGCGTTTTTCACCGCACCGTTCGAGCAGAGAGACGGTGGCGTGCCGCGAACGCGCGACGCGAGCCCCAGACCGGCCGGGCCGCCGATTAGGAGGGCTTTCATGTCAGCGTGGCGAAAATTATTGGCGCGGGTGGGCGCGCGGAATACGGACGATTCGGTGCTATAGGTCGGCTGTCGGGAGCGTGCACCCTGCACGCTTGATTGTGCAGCCATGGTTGTAGCAGTATTAGGTGGTTGCAATCATCGTTGGACTGAAATAAACTAGTTTATGATTGAAATTATACTATATCTAGCTAAAATTATATTGTAGATGATAGTGGATTATTTAGCGTAACTAATTTTAAAAAAATTTAAAATAAAAAAGCAGATTAGTTTATCATGGATAACGTAAATGAATACCGAAAAAAGAATCGGAAAAAACTCAAAAAAAGTAAAAAGCTAGAAAAACGAAATTTAGAAATAATAAAATAAATTAGAAACCAAAAGACCTTACTATCCCTACTCCCAACCTTCCTGCCGCGCGCGAGTGTTAGGTAGCCTTCCCTGCTCCACCCCAAACGCGCATATTTTCCTTGTTTAATACACCACCTATCGGGATGATGTGAACAATGCACTGGCAAATTATACTTTTATCTGGAAACATTAGCCTTGATCCAATGCACCCACGTGCTTAACTGTAACAGTAACTAGCAGTACACTACAGCAGTGACGTACGGGTCCATGAGACAGACAAGTAGAGCGCAGGGGAAGGGAAGGAACGAGCTACGGCACTGCGCTTGTGCTAATCCGGACAGCTCAGCGGCGGCACAGCGACAGGGTGAGCGTACGCGGCCTGCGGCCGGCCTTGGCCCCGGGCGGAACGTGCGGTGAAAAGACGACGGCCGGGACCAGGGCGAAACGCGGGAGAGGACGGACGCCTTCCACGGCTCCCACCCACCGCCGGCCCGGCTCTAAACGCGCGCCGTCTGGTCACATTCGTATCAGCTTCAGCTTTTGATTTTTAACTTTTAATTTATTATTTTGTTATTTCTTTTTTAGTTTTTCGGTTTTCGGTTTTTCCGCATTTCTATGTATTATGTATGACAGACTAACATATTTTTATTTTTAAATTTAATTACGTTAAATAATCTATCATTATTTACAGTAAAAAATAAATTAGAAAAAAGCTCACCAGCGCGGGGCAGCGGCGCCGATGGATGCCTTTCGCTCGCTTTCCTGCCTTTCCTGCCCGCTTTTTTGTTGGGTTTCGCGTGCGCGGCCGGGTCGGTCAGCTTTGGGCGGCTACTTGGCCAGGTCCAGGGGCACCACGCCTGGGTACCAATCACAATGAACATGACGTGGCATCTCTACTGGGTGTCTGGGTCGGCAGGCGACCTTTCTGCCCCTCGGGGGTACAAGTTGCTGTGGTGTACCCGGTCGTAAACGTATTCTCTTTAGCTCGCCTGATTAGTGACGAGTTACTACTTACTAAAGCTGGGCCGAGTTTTTATAGGTTATAGCTTATTAGATATATAAATAAGCAGTTTTTTGTTGTCATTTTCGAAACATCTTATCAGTAGGATAATTTTTTTGAAGCAGTTTATCGGCATTTGATTCGTTCACACAAACATCTACACTAGAGCCAAAAAAACCATAAACCGCAGCCGAAAAGAACCCTACCCTGCAAGTATACTCGGTATGCTTGACATCTTTTGAGAATTATTGAGAATCATACAAACTTTTTTGTTAAAGTAATTTTAATTAGACATTTTGCTGAATTAGAACAGAAGTGAACTACAGAGTACAAGCATCTAAACCACATATTCACCCTACAGATAAGACGGAACATTCTCTGTGTACTCGTCAACACCAATAGATAGACAATGAATTCGTCTTCCCTACATACAAATCTCAGCGTCAAACCTACAACAAATCTTAGCCTTCGACCCGTCCCTGAACAACCTACGAGGCAAAATATCCACCATTGCATTACACCCTGTGTATTCCCTTACCTCGTAAGAAAGAGACCGCCCCAACCTGTCCTGCTCCCAGCATTTTACCAGGCGCGTACGAAAAACCCGTCCTCTTTTCCAGGTCCAACACCGCCATTCCACGCCGAGCCAACGGGGCCGGCAGTGGAAATAACCCCGCGGCAAAGACGTCGCTGTCGCGCGAGAACGCGTACACCGCCCGTCTCCTCCCTCCTCCCCCGCGATAAAATGCCCACCCCCTTCTCCCCTCCGCCTCGCCTCCCCCAACCCAATTCCCAAAGCCGAGCTCCTATCGTCTTCTGCTGCTCGGAATCAAAGCTGCTTCCTTGCTCGGCCCACACCGCGTCGTCGCATCGAATCTAGTCTCGTCTCAGAGCACATGGCGCAGAGGGACAAGAAGGTGGAGGAGCCCATGGAGCTGCACGCCCCGGAGATCACGCTCTGCGCCAACAGCTGCGGCTTCCCCGGCAACCCGGCCACCAAGAACCTGTGCCAAAACTGCTTCTTGGCCTCCTCGCCACCGGCCTCCGCCTCGCCGCCGTTTTCTTCTTCTTCACCGCCGGTGTGTCCGCTGGTCGACAAGCCGAGGCCGGCTGTGTCGGCCGTGTCACCTGAGGCGCCGGTTTCTCTGGCCGTTGACCGGCCAGTAGCGGGGCCGGCGGAGGCGAGGGCGTCGAGGTCGTCGGTCAACCGGTGCCACAGCTGCCGGAAGCGCGTGGGGCTGACGGGGTTCCGGTGCCGGTGCGGCGAGCTGTTCTGTGGCGCGCACAGGTACTCGGACCGGCACGACTGCAGCTACGACTACAAGTCGGCGGCGAGGGACGCCATCGCCCGGGAGAACCCCGTGGTGCGCGCGGCCAAGATCGTTAGGTTCTGAGAGGAGACCGAGAGAAATCTCACGTAAAATTTCCTCTTTTTTTTTCTTTTCTTTCCTTTGAGAATTAAAGGTGAGGGTGTTATTGTGCTGTTCTTGAGAGCTTCTTAAAGACGAAAAAAAGAGAGAAAAGGAGATGTGGGGGCAGGCATGAAGGAAAAGAGAGAACGGTGTGATGATAATGCATGCTGTAGCGGTGGTTGGGGTGGAGAGGAGGAATAGTTGGGGATGGGGTTGGTGTGTTGTCTCACGATCTCTATTTAATTTAATTTCCTTTTGTATAAAACTGTTTGGCATTTCTCTGGAGTATATTAGCTTGAGCTATCTCCTCTCTATTCCACTGGCCGTGAATTGTCATGACAGCTCAATCGTTGACGTTTTGGAGTGCTTTAAATTGTGGTGGGGACTGGATTAGTTCAGCGGCGTATTATGGTCGGTGTACTTGAATGTATACTAATTCATATGTTGTTTTTTTTAATAGGCATTCTACGTGTCCAATAGACCGTGGTAGCAGCAGTGCGACCACGAATAAACCGTCACATAGTAACATTCGTGTTTCGAACAAAATTAGCTAACTACTTGGTTTAGTTTGCTAGGCGTTTCTACACGAGTTTAAGTTCGACACGTTTCAAAGTAGTACTCCTGAAAATCTTGGCGCAAGGATGAAAAATCCGAGTAATCCTAATCCATGCATCAAGATTTTTTTTTGTGAGTGAGTGCTAAAGACAGTGACACCCCATTTGTCGTACTACTGATCAGAAGTAACACGCCAACAGCACCCAATTCCATAACATTTCTGCAGCTAGCCGAGTTAGGTCGGCCAGCGGCAGTGCGTCCATCAGGTTTCGGGTTCGCAGAAGATATGCGTCGACCTTTCCTCCCAAAGAAGCCGGCGGATCTTTCCACCGCCGTGTACCAATCCGAGGCCCCACTAGCGAATGCATCATCACCAGCACAAGTCGGCAGCACCAGCAGCATTTTTTTTTATCTTATCTTCTAGTGACCCGAGTTGCCAATTTGCCATCGTGGATGCCACGTGGCCAGGCTGGAAGGGAGCGCGGGGGAGGGCATCTTTCGGCTACGGCTTCGGCTTCTCGTGAAGCCTGCCCGGTCGTATTGGGGCATGCAAAACCTAGCTGGAGTAGAAACAACTGGTGGCCCTGAACAAAGGTCTGTCTTTTTCAGTTTTTAAAAATTGTTTTTTGATTTTTTTATAATAACTAGTTTTTAAATAAAATATTTTTAAGACGAAATCTATAAATTGGTTGTAATACACACTATAATGATTTTATTTATATCAGTCAAAATTGTACGTGAGTTTTTATTATTCTATACTCTCTTTCACGAACAATCTAAACGTTATAAACCGAAATTAAAAAGAACATGCCCAAAACTGTGTTCTTTTTTACGGATTTGAGGGTCGATCCAGGCGTGAATTCGTTGGACTACGCCACTGCAACAGCTCTCTGGAGAGAGAGAGAGAGAGAGAGAGAGAGAGAGAGAGAGAGAGAGAGAGAGAGCTGTTGCAGTTGTGTAGGCGGCCTTGTATTGTAAGTGCGGGGTACTGAGAAAATGTCAGCATGGTTTGCAATTTGCAAGGATCACGTGGTATTGACTGGTTTTTGCTGTAAAAAACTGCAGTATTTCATGTGTTCTCTGGTCTCCAAATGCTGTAATGCTTTATACCCCGTAAATGGGCTCTTACTTGCCAAGATATTTGTGGTTTTCTTGAACATGCTGGTTACAGGCTGCTGTGATTCATCGCAAGGTGATACTGATCCAGACTCCAGTGTGTGTGCGTGTGAGAGATTCATTCACTGTTATATATAATCTATCATACATTGATATCTGATATGTGATGATGGCAATCATATGTACTGTTACTCCAGAGTGACAGGATGATTCATTTACTGTTATAGTGACGTGACGAAAGATTATTGTAGATAGACAATAAAGGTGGTGCTTATTAGAGGTTTCAGTTTTTAGCTTCTAACTTTGGATTTCTAGCTTTTTAATTTTGTTTTTTTGTGTTTTTCTTTGTATTTTTTAGTGTTGTCTGTGATGATATAACTTTTTTTATTGTTTTAAGTTTTATAAATTTAATTACGTTGAAAAAACTACTAGCAGCTACAGTAAAACATTACTATAATATAAAATAAATTAAAAATTGGGCTTAAAAGTCAGAACGAGCACAGTCTCGAGTAGTAATATGCACCAGATACCTAGCGGCTAGCGCACGCTTTTCTCCCTCGTCTTTCTCGAATGCGATCAAAGATAACCGCGTGACGAAGAAAAAGATCGATGCCAGAACAGGCCTTCGGTACAATGATTGGGACTCAGGGAGGCGCCTTTCGGGCCAGCCTAGAGAGACAGGTTCAATGAGTTTTTGCTGTTGCTTGACAGACCTCCGTTTCCTTCGCCATCCAATCGAGTTATATATACTTATCATTCCTGTTATTTTGAGGTTAATAGGTTGTGTTTCAGTGCATTTACTCATGTTAGGAGTTAGTGGCTCGTGCAATGCAACTTTCGACAAGATAGACTGATTGGAAGGGCCGTCTTACTATTCGAAACAGCATAGACATAGTGTACTTCTGAAAGAAATTACATAAGGCACCATGGTGCCTAGGCATCAACATCCGATACACATGTATGATTGATAATTTTTTTGAGTTTAGGTATGAAAATATTTTATACTCTTGATATATTTATGGTAAGTAAGTTTTGAACTCAGTTCAAATTAGTTTGAACTACTTTTGAGTTCAATGCAACTACAGTGAGTATATACCATAAAAATAGTTCAAACTAATTAAACTGAAGTTGAATTTAAATTTTTTCAGAGTTTGACATCTCAAATATACTTTTTTATAGGTATATGAAGATACCCACATCAAACGTTGCGAATCTCGAAGCAAATCAACGGGTATTGATATTGGTGCCTAGGCACCATGGTGCATGAAACACTCGTCCCTAATAGTAGAATCTTAAAATAAATATGAATTATTTAGTTTTTTGCGATCTAATGCTTTAAATTAGTTAGAATTTAGTTATACTAGCATCCACACTACTAATAGTAGAATCTCCAAAGATATAAAATTATAAACGAAACAAAATAACATAAGATTAATTTTCATGACTTCGTATGCTCGATCTCGCTGGAGATCATGTGGGACCCAGTGACACTCTTGTTGGGATCACCTACCACACGCGGCAGTCATCATGGCCGGTTGGCCAGGTTCCGCACGGCCATGGCATACGTCACCTGTTCCCACACACGATGATCTGCGACTGCAGCGCCATGAACAACCATGTGTGCGTGACGCAACCAAATTACTCCATAGCTCCCCTGTTATTGAAGTTGAAGTCGTCTCGCTCCATGTAGGCCTCTCTGATCTTCGCTCCATCCACTGCTATAAGGAATGTGAATACGTACAAATTAGCCTAAGAAACGCTGCCCAAATCAGGTAGTATGTGGTGAAAAAGATAGCTCCTTTTGTGGGGGCACTAGACGGCGGCGGCGTCGTTGTAGTCCGACGCGCTGCTGCCAAAGACATCCGACATGGGTATCCTGAAGTCTATAATACCCTTACAAATTACTAGTCAGATTTAATTTTCGCATCTATCTTTCTATTAGCAGTATAATGTATCTAAAAAATCTCAATAAATAAGTTTGGGGAAAGAGGGTAGACAGCGAGAGGTTCGAGCGGAAGTGGGAGCTGGGAGACTGCACGAACAAGAGATGAAGAGGATCTCATGGCCGAAAGGAACTTATGCAATGTTGGTTGAGATGACTTCACCAAACTAAAGTTACACTATAGAAAGGTTTTTAAATGGTAGCATTGCCATGACAAAATCGGACGTTCTGTTTTCTTTCCGCCTTAAAATAGTGTAGGCAGCCCGCAGTTTGGGCCCACGTAGGCATCACACTGCGCAGAGATCCAGGCATCCGCAGATTGGGCCCACTAATCGCCCAACTACAGCCCACGTGCCCGCCACAAATCCGCCCAGATCGCCCACTCTGCCCGTCGCAGCAAACATAACCGGCCGGTAATGTCGGCGGCCCGTGCGAGCCCAACAGCAAGCTCGACCGCACATTGGGCGACACGATACCATCGAACTCGTTTGTCGTAGCAATCGTAGCGAAGGCAGCTCGAGCATGATCAGATCAGAGATACAGTGGCATTTTACCCTTAGTTAACCCATCGCTGCCAAAGATGCTAGTGTAAAACAAAGTAAACATATCCAGGAGAAGTTGACTTTATGCTACTTTTCTGTAGCAGAGCTCGCAGTATTTAACAGTTCTACTTCTGACTTCTCCGGAGCTATAAGATCGTCATGTTCAGCTCTCAACTGCCTTAGTAAGGGCGAAATGTGACTTCTATTCTTTGGCATACACCGAATGGTCAGAAGCCCCCCCTCTGCCTAGCTAGTACGCTGGTTAGTGGCACTAATCGGCAATCGCCACCATCATTTTTCGGTGCCAAAAGGCTAAGGACCACGGGCTAGTTAGCCCCTCAAATCTAATCCTCACACGCCAAAAGATGATAATGAAGTTCTGGACTGTTGCGGGAAATACGATGATTCTATTATTTAAATGGGTCAATACATATACCTCGATATATTTTGTGCATCGCTAGAAACAAAATTAAAAAAAGAAGAGCAAACTCAATTACCTCTTCGAAGGCCACAAACTGCAGCCTGGCCCTGATCGGTTCGGCTTGAGCTTCTGACTTATTTTTCACTATTCATAAATTTCGTCTTTTTCTGAACTTTTGGCTTTTTGTTGAGTTTTTTTGCCGGTTCTTTTTTCCCGTATTCGTTTGTATTATACATAATGGGCTAACATATTTTTTTATATTTTTTAATTTTAATTATGCTAAATAAGCCTCTGTCAGCTACAGTGTTTTTTTAGCCAGCTACAGTGATTTCAGCCAAAAGCCACAAAAAAAAGCCCAACTGATCACCGTTGCAACCGCACTAAAGCATGAGTACTAGTAGCAGACACAGCAAATAAAATTGAACAAGTGGTAATATAATACAAACCCTATCTATCTAATTCTACACTGTGATTAGGTGCCACCAAAGAATAATTCCAGCTCCAACCCTAGATTCCCATGACATGCGGCTGATCGGGGGGATTGAGCAGCTCAATTCATAACTGAAAAAGGGTAGCAGCGATTCGAACAGTAAGGCAAACCATGCTGAACTTAAACAATGGAGTCTACACTGGCGATTTATCAGAAGGAAAGGTTACAGTACTAGCTGTGCGTATTATTTGGGATAGTGAACTGACACTTGATTTGTTGTTTGCAGTACAGGTGTACGTAGTTAACTAATTCTTGCAGGCTCTGCAGCTGTTGTTCGATTTAACTATGTATATGTGCTTCTTCTGGGTTGCTGCAGTTGCTCACTTGATCTGAAACAGGGTTAGTGTTTTAGGGTGTTCTTTAAGCTCTGCGCTTTTGACAAGACAACACTATTTATGAGCAAAATTGCTGGTTGCCTGATACCATCTGACTTGTCTAATTTCTTGTTTTCAGTTCGTACTAGGTCAGAAATGCTTGATACACAACCTTGTACTCAAATTACTTGTAAAATCTTGAACAGTTATGCAGCAGTATGTCACTATATGGTTAAGTGCGAACTATTAGATTAGTTTCGTCACTGGGAAAACAAAGCCGCCAGAAGGGAACCGGTTGGAATTATCGCTAATGACACGAACTTATGCTCTTGCTAGTCACCATCGATACACTTCTTTGCGATACCCGTCTGGACATCTTAGTATATAGCTGCTTAGCAAGTAGACAAGCAAAGATCAAACAAAATCCACGTATGCATGCTGCAAATAAACACCATGAGTAGTTCAGTTAACAATAAAATATCTATTCGTATGGTGCAACTTATCATATCAATGAGCATTGCTGATAACAGCTTAAAATATGTTTATGGCGTCAGATAGCGACAATCTAGCTCAGAGTTTTCAACCTCATACTCAAGAGCTTTTGAAACACCCCGTACTCTTAATCAACTTTAAGCAATGAATTAGAGGTTTAAGCAAAATTCATTAAACAACTAATGAATAAATTACAAGACACTTAAGTTCTTTAAACATAGAGCAAACCAAATTGAAACTTAAGGACATTGAATAAATAAATACATTCAAAAGTGCTATTTCATTGAATAATACAACTCAACTCATAGAATTAAAATTTTGTACATTCTGGGTACATAAAAAAGAAATTGTACATCCATGTCTATACATATAAATAAATACAACTCGATACAATCATAAGTGATGAGATTCTTTGAGGCCAATAGTATTGGCACGACTCGTAGTAGCTTGAAACCAAGTACTTGAAGGAAGATATGGTAACCAAAAACAGAAAAGAACAAAATAAAGAAGACATGGTAAAACGAATATTGCTGTTAGAGCCCTTTTTGGATTAATATTAATGGGCAAATCGCTCACTGAGATACCAAACCATCTAGAGCCAGTCGGCACCTCTCGTAACCATAGAGTTTTGTCTTCTAGTGTAAAACATACTTGTGTCAACTCCAAGCGAAATACAGAAGACTTTCCAACACAACCAATTCCAGTAAAAATAATTTACTAAAGTACACAGCATACTGTTGATAGTTGTAGGTTCCCACCGCCTAGCTCACATGGCGCACGGGTAAAAGAGATAAGAACCAGTGAGAGACAAAGAGAGAGCACAACATCCACCCAGAACCACTACTCACCCAAGGAAGCAGCCGTTGCCAGGCCAGGAGGAGACGCCGACACTGGAGAGAAGGAACTGGGACCAAGAGGAGCAAAGGAGGAGAAGGCAAACACAACTACTTGGGGAACGAAACTAGGGGGAAAGAGGAAGAACATAGAGAATACCAAATCAAGCCCGACAACTCGACCAAGGTATCCCCATTTGCATCCCACATCATCTTCCTTACCATTGCAGGACCACACATGAAGCACAAATGTACATGCACCGCAATAGAGCAAGTAATATCCATAACTAGAGTAGAGGAGAAAAGGATGAAAGAGTATAGTATACCAGAAAGAGAGCTAATGATGATGCTAATAGTGCTCACCGTCGCCCACCCGCGTGGACCTGACAACCCCTACATGCTCCCCTGTGCATAGGAAGTTCCAAGCCCCGTCACGGCTTGCCGATCTTGAGCACACACATTCACCATGCTACTAATAAATCATATGTGGAACCAATAGTATAATAGCATGTTCTTATCTATTAGTTTCCATACTTGTAACATTACTAGTTATAAGTACCCTTGCTTTTAGTATTGTTGTAATAATTAGGCAATTGTTTAGCCCTGTTAAAAACTTTAGTCCTGCGTAGCAATATTATTGTAATATTATAGAATAATATCTAATTATTATTCTGCTATAACATTCTAATAGATTTATTATTTGATAGAACATTATTTCTATTGAGTAATAATCCGTCGGCTAATATCGTTATCTGGCTCACCACTCTTTTCATACTCATTAATCATTATTCATGCATTATTAGGGTCCAGCTTGTCCATCTTACACTGAAATTTGGTTCAGAACTATATCGATTTTAGATTCTTTGCCAACGGACGAATTAAGATCCAGACAAATTATGAACCGCACGTCGCGCGAAATTAGTGTACGACGCATCCAATCAAATATTCATACTTTTGTCATGTGCAACTGCAACACTTAGCTCCTAAATTAGCCCGTGCTCATCACATCCAAATTCCACTCCCTCTTCTTATCCATTGCATCATATGGTTGATTAGTTTTTCTTTAGGGTGGGTAATGGATTTATTCGATTCATGTTGCCTTCCACACGTGGAATCCCTCCATGAGCTCCACGCCCAATGCTCCCTTTTCTGCATAATTAAGCAACAATTCAAACATAAACAAGAACAATTTTTTTTACATAATCTAACTCACAGGATTGGTGGATCAACAACGGTGTCTGTTCTATTTTAATCACCAGCAGAAAAGGAGCACTTCTCTTTTTCAGAGTCACGCCAAAAGGACTCATCGTTACTCACTCCGGTTGGTGCAAGGGCAACATTCTTGTAAAGAAACCATACTCCTGTATAAGTATGGAGTACAATTGCGGGAAACATGCCATTAACTTTGTAAGTAGTACTCTCTCTATTCTCAAATAGATGTGGTTTTAGATGTATACAGTCAAACTTTCAAAACTTCAATCACCGATGCTAGTAGATTATCAAATGTACTTCCATATCACATGAAACTGTAACATTCTTGTAAAGAAACTACACATGTATAATGTATAGAGTACAATCGTAGAAAACATGCCATTATGTCCTGAACTTTGTTAGTACTTCCTCCGTTCTCAAATAGACATGGTTTTAGAATGTGTGCAGTTAAACTTTAAAAACCGGCCACTTGTATACACAAAACAATTTAGATTCATCGTATGGAAACAATACTAAGTAGATTTAACATCATAATTACTTCCATATCATTATCGATAAGGGTTATACTAAAAGAATATAATGATATAATAATTTGAGAATTGTTATATTCTCGTCATCTAGTCCTCCAACTTCAAATGAAAGTAACTTACTTGAGAAAGAGAGGTCATAGACAAAAGGTGGCCAAAAGCAAAGCCTTTTCTATTCTCTTCGACCAGAAGCGAGCTTGGTCAAGATAATTTCGCTTGAGTTGTGAAGACAAATGGACTTCAAATAGATAATTTTGCTTGAGTTGTGAGTTGTGAAAATAGATGGACTTCAAATAGATGGGCTAGGCTCAGGGAGGAGTTGAAGTCCAGACGGTCGAGGAAGCTGGGTGCCGTCATGTGCGAGAGAAGACATGTGGCGCGCTAAGTGACTTAATTCGTTTGCAAGCGAGGATGGTTTGGTGAGATTCAGATGTGTGAGGCTTGGCAGTAAGTCATTGGGGCCACGTGAAAGATGGCAAAGAATGGACAATGCTTTGTGGCAAAGGAAGCGGAAAGTTTCGAGGAAGGCGGTAGAGGGGTATTTTAGTAAAATTTCCCAATACCGAAGAAATGTGTTTGAGTAAAACCCGGTGTTAGGTGGGGTTAACGTATTATCCCCAGTTTAGCCTAATGGGGGATCCATTAGATTTTGGGTTTAGATTGTGAACCTATATAAGGGAGGAGGGGCAAGAGATAGGGTTTGAAAAGGTTGGCTAAGATTTTTTGTGGCTAGCTCCTCCTCCCTTCCATGGGAGGTAGGTTAGAAAGTGCGTGTGCTCTAGCTGTAGAGTTTTGTCCTCCTGAATAGAGTGGCTGTAAAATCAATCATCTCAAGTGAGCACTACACCAATCTTTGATCTATCTTGTGTATCTTTTTGTCTGATTGAGTTTGCTCTGTTTTGAGTTGGTTTTTTCTCTCTCCTCTCAACCCTTTCTTGATCTCTTCCTATTGCTCTTGTTTCGGTTGGTTTGATCTCTCTTCTACCCTTCTCTTGATCTTACTGTGCTAAGGACATGGATGAGATGGAAATAATCTTTTGAGATCGATCTCCAATCATCTAGGCACTTCAATAGCAAGATTTTCAAGAAATCCTATTTTTGCAAGTTCTTGGTCTAATCGGGTGATTTCTTGATTCAAGGACTTTTGATATGATTTCTTTGGTGATCCAGCTTGCCGTGACATGTGGGAGCGTATGCAAAGGCATCTTAGATATTTTCTACCCACGAGTAGGATCTGATCATCGATTTGGTTTTTAGTTCTTGGTTGGTGTGCGTGTTCTCAAATTGCAAAAAGTCTCAAATTTGTCACAAATTTTTTGATTTAAGAATGGAATAGCATCTTGAGACCTTAAGCAATTTGCGTACAAAGTTTCACGGCCATTTGATCTCTTAATTAAAAGATATGTGGATTTTAGATCTTGCGGTCGTACGATTGCTCTGTTCTTCTGAGTCGTTTTTGACCGCGTCTGGTTACAACCACTCATTGATTCTCGACCACACTGGTGATTCGACCGCTTTTTAATTTTCAATCATTCTTTGATAGTCGATCTCACTGGTCGAAGTTCGGATTGGTTCGACCACTCTGGTTACGATCACTAGTTGATCGTTGACCCTTTTGATCATATTTTGAACTATGAAGACTTCTCTGGTCATCGACTACTCGATTGATTTTCCGGCCGGAGCTTACGGACATCGACCACAAAGGTTACTATCACATCGGTCTTGTCTGTGTTGATTTTCGACCACGCTGGCCTTTCGACCGCACACTGGACATCGATCACGTTGGTTTCGACCACGTCGGTTTTCGACAACGCTGGTTTCAACCACGTTGGTATCCGACTGGCAGTCGATCTTTGACCACGGTGATCTCCGTCCGATAGTCAATTTCCGACTATGTTGGTATCCAACTGGCAGTCGATCTCTGACCACGGTGATTTCCGTCCGTTAGTCAAACTCTGACTACGTTGGCTTCCATCCAATAGTCATAATCGACCATGTTGATTTCCGACCAATGGTCATAACTCGACCACTTAGTGTTTCGAACTGGTCGTGCTCAGCTCTATGTTCCTCTAGTTTTTTCAAGAAGACTTCATATCCTAATCTTCATAACTTTATAACTATCGGAGTAAAGGTTTGGTGAATATTTGGGAAAAAATTTTAAGACACCATTCACCCCCTCTGTTGTCTATCCGATCCTACAAAAACGCAAGTGTGCCATATACCCTTATTGGTGACGATGATTCTGATTGTTACTATGCCACATCGTCAACAATTTCTCTACTGTCATCTCTTATCTCCCACCCGGTCTACAGTCAGTCTACTTGGCATGAAGTGCCCCAGAGAAGTAACGATCAGATTACTGTGTACTGTGATCAAATGCCAAGTCCCACATCAAGTTGAACTAACAGTGAAAGCACTACTGCAGGTACAGGAGCAATGCAGTTGATAGGTATGCACAATTTAGGCTGCATCTGCAGATGGCGAGTTGCCATCGTCGGCAGCCGTCTGATGATGACCAATTTTTGTTTGGCCATCACATACATTGATATGTTAGTAGAAACAGCTCACCCGTAAGTGTCCTGAGTCCTGCTCAGATTTGTCGATAAGAAGAAACAATATAGAATTGTTGATAAATCATGCATCAGAATCTGTTCTACATAATGTGGACAGGTAAAATATCCTTTCATTTCCCAAGCTTGCATCGCAGACATAGCAATCTTTAGCTTTAAGGACAAGAGAACTCTTCATTTCAGAGTTGCTTCTTTACTACAAAAGAACAACATATATAGGAATGTACAAGAACGGGTTGCATTTTCACTGTAAAGATATATATGAAGGGCCTGCAGAAAGATGCCATTTTGGGGGAGTTAAACTAGTTCTGCTACAGAGCAGCTTCTTTCACGGTTTCACTTTCACCTCAGTAGGTTAGGTAGCCATAGAAGAGATTTCAGATTTTGCAGGTTCATCAGTCACTGCGGCTCCGTCCATACCTCTCTCAGGAGTGTGTATCTTGCATTCTCCATGGAAGCTCCTCTCTGAGCAGTAAAATGTGCGATACCGTTAGATGGCGAAGGTGGAGCACTCTTGTCGTGCAGGGAAGCGAGGAGAGAGTCCAAATCATCCAGATCGTCGTCACTGGTGTATCCTCTCCTCTGGACCATTGACGCTCTCCTGTCTAGCTTTGCACTGCCTCCGGTGTCTGCCACTTTCTCCGCCACATCCAGTAGTGAAGGAGGGCGGTACACAACAGGAGCAGCGATGCATGGAAATGCGCTGATCACATTTTTGTTGGTGCAACGCTCCATCAAGCTCTGCATAATATCAAGTATAGCGTTAACTAATACAATGTCTGTATCTCAATGTGTTCGACATTGTTAGCAAAATAATATTTGTAAGGCTAGAAAGCCTACAACATTTTAGTGAGAGAGAAACAACACCTCAGAATTCAACTCCTCTAAGACTACGCTAGGAACTGCATCAGGACAGAACTCGTCAGGGGTGAAGTTGCACAGGATTCTTGTTACTACTGGAAGGCCAATCGAAGGGCAGACCTGATAGAGAGATCAAAAGCTTAACCACAGCTCAATCAGTGGTTAGATAAAAGAGAAAACTGTACAATAATTCGTCAGCAGTTATGCGTGAACACTGACCTCTTTCCTGATAGATTTTTCAAGAAGCATGTCCTTTGGGAGCATCAGGAGATCACTCAATTCATTAAGCAGCTGAAAAGACTTCGATTCAGCTGCACCTCTTCTTTCATCGTCATCATTTCCTATGTCAAGACCGTCCTCAGAGTCAGCAGCATAGATACCAAGGTTATCTGTCAACCATCTCGACCAATTACCAATCTGCATAGGAATTTATTTCATATAAATTGGTTGTTTGAGATGCAATGGCAAGTCAGTAACACATTCATAATATAGCTAATGCACAACAGTTTAGTTTCCATGCAATCATACAAGCAGCTTCATAAAAAAATATAAAGAAAAACCATTTCAGGATGACTTAAAAAGTAGTGAATCAGGTACATACAGAGTTCTTCAGCTGCGCGCCTGACCCAAAGCTTAGATCACCTGCTGGAATTGGCAGGACTTTTGGATCAACAATTGGGTCAGATATAGGATCAGTTGGTATCTCACTGGCTGATTCACGAAGGATGGCATTAAACATTGCAACATCCAAACGGGCTACGCATTGCTCCATCACCTGATAATAGCAGAACATGCGAAGTACAGCAATATATTTTCAATAACAAAAGATGTTTATTCTTTTAGAACTAAGGATGCTAAAGAATACCAATTTTGCCAATACTGGTAAACAGCCACACTCATGTCCACCAGCACGAAGGGGGCAAATTCTGCTGAATGTGTGGTGAAATGCAGCCTTCCACAGCTTAACAGAAAAGGTGCCTTGCTGCTGATCACCCAAAGCAGGTCCTAACACTCTCCCAGCCTTTGGGGTTGATGAACCTTCCACCGGGGTTTGCATGTGAGGAGTAAGTGCCTGGAAAAGAAACATTCTTCAGAAAAATCACAACGTGGAGAAATCCAAAATATTCAGAGAACAGTAGGGCCAAAAGGGAATGTCTGCAAAGCATTTCTTTGTGAAACACTGGACTAGGACTGCATCCCAGTTTCATGGAAGTGTCAACAAGAATATATAGTCTAAGGCAACATTTTACCTGCCACCACACTGTCTCGACAATCCGAGAAAATATCCAAGATTCAACCTTCTCTAGTGCAGCCAAAAGTGTACTTGTTTCCTGCCAATCATCTGGTATCCGCATGACAGCAGGTTTGGTTTGCTTGCCGTAGGAGCTGTTTTTCCATAGCATTGGCGTGGATTTCCCATCAAGCTTTTTTGCACCACCATTCATGTTGATAGTCGTCATGGTTGGAGTCGATTGATGTGAGATGCCAAAAGTTTGTGCAATTATCTCCCTGAGGACAACTGTATTGGACAGCCAGAATGTCAACCTACATCAAGAGTAGATTGTTAATGGAAGGAATTTGATTCTTATGCCATATGCTGAAGTTAAAATTGAGAGGAAGTATAACCAGATTTTACCTCGAAGCATCATTACTACATGACTTTGCAACAAGCACAAGGCCAGAAACAGTGTTTTTTGCCACTGAAGCTCTCTTATCTGAGGGCCAAAACTTGGATGCATGAATGAACAGCCTAGAAAGACGCCGAGCTGTGGTATGCAACTTATGTGCTGAACTTCCATGCTCAGGCGCTACAGAGTACAGAGAAACTTCAAGTGCAGCAACTTCACGAAGTTCCTGTTCCAACTTGTCAATTTTTGACTCTAATTCCTCATTCCTTTGATATACAACTGATTTGTCATCGTCTACTATCTTTTCTTCAATATCAGCAATTTCATCATCAGTACCAGTACTCTGGTCACAATGTGGAGCTTCATCTAAAACATCGATCTCTTTGGCCTCTTCGTTGCCTTTATCATCAGTGGTTCCAGCCACACTAACTATATCATATTTTTCCTCAGACAATTCTGATGGAGGGCGAGAAGGAACTCTTAGAATATCTGGTTTTCTAACTTCAGCAGCTTTAGCAGCAATAACTGCTTTCCTAGGTTTCTGAGATTTGTTCTGAATGTTGTTTGATGCTTCATGTTGCAGCTTGTTTTGAACTTGACGGCTGGCGTTGCTTTTGGCCATGCGGGGACTATTTTCTTTTGCCTCTTTTTTCATGAGTTTCTTTGGAACCCCTGAAACTCTTTTCACTTTAATATCTTCATTACCATGAACGTCACCTTGTGATGAAAGAGAATCTCTAGCCGGTTCATAATCTGATCCAACTCCCTTCTCATATCTCACTTCTCCATTCTCTCTGGCACCCATTTTGGAATACTAGGTTGTTAGAAGCTTGATGCCTGGAGAAATCATAAACACAAATAATTACATTGTTCTAGAAATTTACAAGCTAGATTAGCAAAAGCAAGCATGGCCAAATAAGATCCAACGCTGATGACACCGAGGAAAACATCAATGTCAACACCCAGCAGAAACAGGAGATGCAGAAAAAACTTCCACTGAAAAAGTCCAGCATGCTCAGAGTTATCACCCAAAGAAAAAACTTAGCAATACATATGCTACACAGAGTGATGGTTTATACGGGATAGGCAGTAATCCTTCAAAGTATGCTGTCTAATCCTAATACCAATGAAGATACAACTTTCTGAACCCAAATCAAGTACCAATCTCATTTCCATACAATTGAACCCTTGGGGCCTTCAACTCTAGGATGTGATGTTGAGATCAAGGTGCCAACTGCCAAAGAACTCCACTGACAATCTTGGGAGTCCTATCTATCTTATGTAATTGACCAAGTCGATCAAGGTTGTCAGTTGTCACTGCGAACCTACTAACTTATATTGGGCCTAACCATCTAGCTATTGGTGAGATCCAAGTTAAAGACAGATTCATTCATTCTGCAGATTTACAATGAATATAAATCGAACAATGCTACTTCTAATACTAGGAATCGTAATAGCAAATATCATATATCAAAGTAAATTAAATTCCCGGAAACCAGCAAAAAGTAGGCCACGAAACTACTTTGCATGCGCAGGTAACTGGGATCACAGAAGAGGTCCCGGAAAGAGAAAAATTACACTAACTAGCAAATCTTAACCATTGCCCAGAATTACCAATCATCACAAAAAAAACAACTAGTTAGGCAGGCGCAGGACTTCCCATAATTGCAACAAATGGTCAGTTCACTAATCAATAGCATGGAAAAAAAACATCTTAAATAAAAAATTATTAGTTTGTTGGACTATATATAGTTTGATGGACTATATTCCTTCATAAATGCGGATGGTAAATCATCACCAATCAAACCATACAGACGCTCTCTGCACCCGCCTTGCTCGTGACAAGAAAAAAACTTGCCGTCGATGACAACAAAAAGCAAGCAAGAAAGCGTCGACAAACCGAGTGCTCATGGTAACGCTGGGTCGGCAGAACTCACAAATGTGGATCACAATTCACAAGCTACCACCAGTCAGACGCAATCCACATTCCAAGTGCCCAATTCATCACGAAAACCCGAGGACAATCGGGAGACAAATTAATCAATGCTGCCGTCCTCAATCAAAGATCCCAGTCACTGACAGGACAAGGGAACTCCAAACAAAACTACCCCAAGAAATCAAGAAGCCACAGCAAGAAGTAGACCAAGAAAGAGATCAAATTCAGCGCAGAAAGCAACAAATCAAGAACCACGCCGCTCACGAATCCCTCCAGAGATCCGGCGGAGGCTTCGCAGAGCAGAGCGGTAGAAGAGAGAGAAGAGCAGTATTCACCGCCTCTTGCGCGAGCGCAGGCAACAGCAGCAACCGCCCGGGCTTGGTGTTCCAGGCGAGAGCCGCGCGATTCAATGCGGAGTGGGAGAGGAATTGGGCGCTCAGATTTCTTTCCAGAGCGCTAGCAATCCGCCGTTTCGCAGCTTCTGTTTGCTTGTGGTGTGAGGCCGCGCGGCCGTCGACGCGGGAGGCGACGCACGCCCACGGCAGAAGTGGCGTGCTCGGCTCGTGGCTCTACCGGCGCTGCCCGTGTGGAGTGGTCTGGTGGGCGAAGCGGTCTCCGTGGAGAGTGGGTCGTGCGCAGGGTTGCAGCTTATATATCGACCGTGTGTGTGTTTTCTTTTCAAAAAAGTTCACTTTACAAAAGTCCCCCTGTTTACTAGGTTCGAAAAACGACCTTTAATCATAAAATCATCTAAAATATAACTCTTAAGAAACAAAACCATATCATATTATCATCTTAACCTAATCTAAGGTGATTTTAACCGACGTGGTATCTATGTCTCCAAATTTTGTTGACATGGATGACATATATTTGACATGTCACCGAACACATCATCACATATTATTTAGTGAAATTTTATCTCCTTTAAGAAATTTGTGAGTAGGGTCCACACGTCATATGGAGAGAAGTCTTTCTTCCCACTCGATTCGGCTGGAATGACAAGAGGAGGGGAAAGGTGGGCATGAGCCTAACGGCGATGATGGAGGATGGTGAGGTAGTGGGAAAGTGAAAAAAATGTGATGCTTGCGATGAAGGGAGTCTGTTGGTGGCGGTGATTGGGGAGTTGCTGCGGCGAAGATGGGCCAGCAGCAAGCAGTAGCGGCGGCGGAGGTTTAGTGATGGTGGCGATGGTTCTACGGAGGTCGGGAGAAGAAGGTGAGCGTGTCAAAATGTACTATATGACTAGAGGTTTCTCTTACGATAATTAAAAGAACCTAAGCTTACCGTTGGATATGAACACGCCAAGGAAGATGACAGGAGGCGGAGGACAAAAACAATCGATTCGGTGAGCTGCAAGCACGCAAATAAAATTAACTTTGTGGTTAGGCTTAGAAATGGGTGGAACATAATATGACATGAAAGAATTTGTGAAAAATTCACCGGTGCAATGGGAACATGACAGTTGGTCTCCTACGGAGTTCGATAGAGAACAGGCGCAGGCATGTATCAGTTGTAAGGTCAAGGAGGCCAACTAGAGAGGGTAAATAAACGCTTTTAAAAGTCTTTTGACTAAAATCAAGTTTAATGCAAAATTGTAAATTATAATATTTTTCATAATTAAGGTCTAAATCAACTAGTCTCAACTAAGTGTACCAATACTCTATGGTCATGTCAAAGTTTGTAATTCTATGGAGACAAATAAACATAGAGCAAACCACAATGACAAAATGATCTTTTACTGTGGTGTTTGGATATTTCTCGGTCTCCCATATTCCACATTGAGATAATTCCAAATGAATTGGACTGGTTTTACAAATTAAGCCAAGCACCTTAATCAACCAGTGCTATCTATTTCCTACTCTGGGTAGATGAACTTTAATCTTCACAACAATACCGTGACTTCTCACAATTTGACACTTTGGTGGAATTCACCCTATATTTTGGTTTCAAGAAATGCAACAAAACATAAAAGTATAACATCAAATGCATACCTCTAAATTTCCGTCTTTCTATCCAAATCAGACTAATATCGCACTCACACTACTACAGAAGAGGCTATACTGGACGGCTACATCACAGACGGTTCATACGGAACCGTCTGTGATTAAACTTTCACAGACGGTTTATACTGGCAACCGTCGGTGATATTTTCACAGACGGTTATTAACACGAACGGTCTGTGATAAATAAGACATCACAGACGGTTATTAACACGAACCGTCTGTGATGTCTAAAATTATCACAGACGGTTCCAGTTAATAACCGTCTGTGATATTTTCACAGACGGTTATTAACAGAAACCGTCTGTGATAATTTTAGACATCACAGACGGTTCGTGTTAATAACCGTCTGTGAAATTTCACAGACGGTTAGTAATACGAACCGTCTGTGGTATCGTTTAAACTACAGAATCTATAGAGACGAGAGTCAAATTCAAGGTAATTTTATTACAAAAGTGCAATAAAAAGACATTCCCAGATTTGAATCTTCTGGGTTTCATATGCTTCTTCGTCGACTTCTGGAGTTGGAGGATCAGCCGCTGTGTTCTCGAATGCCGTCAAGATTGCCCTTGCCTTCTCGACTTCCTCCTCAAGCATGGGCAAATGATCATTAGCATGTTCCATAATCTGAAACAGGATGTCAAGATGCGCTTCCGCATTATCGGCCCAATCTGCTTGATCGGCAAGTTTATCCAAGTGTGTCTGCAGTGCCGCAAGATCTTCCTCCGCTTTGCGCACATTGTAGAGAAGAACGAGGCTGAGGGCGGTTTCCCTATCCTGAGTGGCAATGAGATACCTCCGTCGACGGCGGATGATGAGGTCCAGCTGACGGATGGAAGCGAGTCGAGGAAGGAGAGCATGGCGTGAGCGGAGGAGCTGCTCCAGACGTAAACTTTTGGCCGCCTGTGTAAGGTTGCGTCCGAACAACTCATGATGGATAGATGAGAGGAAGGAGATCAAAAGAATTTTAGATGTCATTATTGAGAAATCTGGTGATGAAGAAGATGATCAGGGAGAGCATAGTGCGTAGAAGGATTAGGGCGCGCATATATAAGCATTAACGCATGCAGACGCTTCGTATTTCAAACCATCTCTGCTATTATGATCAGGGAGTGCATAGTGTGTAGAAGAGCATGCAGGATTAGGACGCGCATATTTAAGCATTAACGCAGACGCTTCGTATTTCAAACCATCTCTGCTATTAATATCACAAACCATTCATATTATGATATTAATATCACAGACCGTTATTAATACGGTCCGTCTGTGATAACTGAAACATCACAGACGGCTCGTATTAAGAACCGTCTGTGATAAATGATTGACACTAACACAAACGGTTTTAATTTGGACACCGTCTGTGTTAGTGGTCGAGTATCACAGACGGTCCTTACCAATGAACCGTCTGTGATACTTTAGTATCACAGGCGGTTTAAAATAAAAAAACCGTCTGTGATAATCTGAAATTATCACAGACGGTTTTTTATTAAAAACCGTCTGTGTTGTGTAGACTATCACAGCCGGTTGTTGTTAAGAACCGTCTGGGAATGTTCACAGACGGTTTTTTACAAGAACCGGCTGTGATGTCCCTTTGTCTGTCATATTCTAGATCAGAGGTTAATATATAAGTACACATTGCTTCTAATAACTTAACTACAGAACTACTGAGACAAGAGGTCACAAATTAAAGGCAAATTTATTAATTTCAATTAGAGGGAAATTCATTACATAAGTCGCACAGGTAAAGAGTTTCCCAGATTGTAATCTTTTGGGCTTCGTACGCTTCTTCTTCGACTTTGGGACTTGGAGGATCAGCCGCTGAATTCTCGGACGCTGTTAAGATTGCCCTTGTCCTCTGCACTTCCTCGTGCAGCCTGGGCAAATGATCAGCAGCATCCATCATGTCGTACAGGATAGCATTAAAACATTCCTCACAATCTGCCGTTTCTGCATGAGCGGCAAGGCTATCCATCAGTCTGTGCAATGCGAGTAGAGCTTCTTCCGCATTGCGCACATTGTGGAGAAGAACCAGGGTGAGAGCTGTTTCCCTTTCTTGAGCGGCAGCGAGACACCTCCGTCGACGGCGGAGGATCAGGTCAAGCTGACGGATGCAAGAAAGTCGGGGAAGGAGAGCAGGGCGGGTGCGGAGAAGCTGCTCCAGATGCAAATTGCTGGCCGCCTGTGTAAGGTTCCGGCCGAACAATTCGTGATGAACAGATGAGAGGAAGGAGATGATCACAAGAATAGTAGAAGGCGCCATATTGTACGTACGTAGAAGAGACCTGGATTAGGCGCGCATATTTAACCTTTAGCACAGACGGTTCGTATACCCAAACATTAATGATATAGATGCTTCGTATAACGATCGAGAGACGTTAATTAGACGATCGAAACCCGAAGCGTTCTCGCAATCGAAACACGAAGGGTTCTGGCAATCGAAACACGCGCGAAGCATTCTGGCAATAGAAACACGCGCGAAGCGTTATGACAGACGGTTTTACTGGCAACCGTCTGTGATATTTTCATAGACGGTTACTAACCGTCTGTGAACTTTCACAGACGGTTCTTAATACGAACCGTCTATACCAATCGAGATAACACAGACGGGTCCTGTTAAGAACCGTCTGTGAAAAGCCAGATAACACAGACGGTTCCTGTTAAGAACCGTCTGTAATAATCCCATGTCACTGATAATTGGTGTGTAATAATCACATGTCACCAATAATTGGCGTATACACAGGATTTCGATCTCACCCGTCTATTCTCTCCACATCGAATGGCTGGCACCAGTTCCTCCCACGGCCAGGCCCTTATTAATAACTCCCCATCAACCTTTCCACCGGTACTAGTCACGCGTGAGTTCATCCACTAGCTAGCTTCCTGCATGCATCTCCCCTCCGCTGTGAGCTAGCACCTCCATCGCGGCACGACCGGTTCATACTAAACAACACACTCTTGCCGCAAGTGTGTCTTGTTTAGTGTGAACCGTCGTGCCACGAAGGGTTTGTTAGCTTGTTATCCTGTAATAGATCGATCTGAATGTGTTGTTGAGTTTTTGTGCTTGCCTCTGTATTTGCATGTTCCTCGACCAGCTCAAACAAGAATCTTGAAATGTCTTTTCTTTGCACTATTGTAATAAAATTGCCTTGAATTTTGTCGGGAAAGATGAACTGTTTCGTCAGGGCATGACTGCCAACTCGAAGCATATATAGCATAGCATTCGAGGCACATCCGAGGCCTGCAGCTGTGTCTTGAGGAATGCCAAGAGCTGGTCTTCAGATGTGGCAGCCACACTGGTCTTCAGATGTGGCAGCCACATCTGAAGACCAGCTCTTGGCATTCCTCAAGACACAGCAGCAGGCCTCGGATGTGCCTCGAATGCTATGCTATATATGCTTCGAGTTGGCAGTCATGCCCTGACGAAACAGTTCATCCCCGTGTAACTATCACAGACGGTTTGTAATGTAAACCGTCTGTGAAGGACTATCACAGACGGTTCTATACACGAACCGTCTGTGATACGCATAAATCACAGACGGTTGATATTTAGAACCGTCTGTGATATTATGTACATCACAGACGGTTCGTGTTACGAACCGTCTGTGATAATGAGACTATCACAGACGGTTATTGATGCGAACCGTCTATGATAGGCAGAAATCACAGACCGTTTGTAGTTGGAACCGTCTGTGATATTCTGCGTAGTATTAATTACTTGGCGTACTTGCTTGAAGGATGTCGACACCGATCTGTCTTCATTGCGCTGCATCGGTGGAGCAAGGCGGCCGGCTTTAGGGAGTTGGGGGTGAAAAAATATCACCGTCTTCTTATTGATCTGATCAGAGGTTAGCATACTCAATTACTTAACATTCTTAGTGATCTGATCAGAGATTAGTATTCAATTACTTAACATTCTTAGTGATCTGATCAGAGGTTAGTAGTAGAGGTAATAATCATTTTTGACACCCATTTTTCACTTGTGTAGCGTAGATGGACCGAAGCTGGATGTATATTGAGAACCGTGTGAGTGAAGAGTACATTACTGGCGTGTCTGCCTTTAGAAGGGCGGCCGAGCTGGATATGTTGAAGAAGGGGATGAAATATATGTATTGCCCATGTATTGATTGTGATAATCTCAAGATGTTTAGCAACTCAGCGCAGATTGAAGCTCACTTGATTCGAAGGGGTTTCAGAAAAGGGTACAAATGTTGGACCAGTCACGGTGAAGAGAAGAGTACACAAGAAGGTAGTTATGATATAGTCGAGGGAGGCAACGATGTGCCAGTTGTGGACTGTTCTTTCGATCATGAGGAAAGGTCGCAGGATGACAATCTGGATCATGAGGATAGGTCGCAGGATGATAATCTGGATCAGATGTTACGTGATGCAGAAGGGAACTATAGTGAGAGAGAGTTTGGTAAATTCGAGGGCTTGATGGAGGACTCGGAGAAACCTTTGTTCCCGGGCTGCAAGCCGCAATACACGAGGTTGTCATCAGTTCTAGAACTGCTAAAATTGAAGGCAAGCAATGGTTGGTCCGACAAGAGTTTCACGGCATTATTAGGTCTCCTAGTGGACATGCTTCCAACGGGAAATGTGTTGCCGAGAACCACCTACCAAGCCAAGAAGATTCTTTGTCCATTAGGAATGGAAGTAGAAAGAATACATGCATGTCGGAATGATTGTATCCTGTACCGTAAAGAGTATGCTAGCTTACATGTTTGTCCGGTGTGCAAAGCATCCCGATACAAACGTAAAAATGACTCTGATGATGGGAAGGGCATCGAGGTGAAGCAAGGACCTCCTGCTAAGGTGATGTGGTATCTTCCTGTAATCCCCCGTTTGAAGCGTTTATTTGCAAACCGCAAGGATGCAAGATTGATGCGTTGGCACTGCGAGCAGCGTAAGAAAGACGGAATGATAAGACATGTTGCTGATTCTGCCCAGTGGAGGAACATCGATAGGATGTTTGTAGATTTTGGTGTGGAACCGAGAAATATAAGGTTTGGGTTGAGTACAGATGGAATGAATCCTTTTGGTAACATGAGCAGTCGACATAGCACCTGGCCCGTGACTCTGTGCATGTACAACCTTCCTCCTTGGCTGTGTATGAAGCGGAAATATATTTTGATGTCACTACTTATCCAAGGGCCGAAGCAACCTGGCAACGATATTGATGTGTTCCTAGCCCCATTGGTGGAAGATCTTGCAACACTGTGGAATGAAGGGGTACATGTATGGGATGCGGACAAACGAGAGAACTTCACTCTACGGGCCATGTTGTTCTGCACCATTAATGATTTTCCTGCCCTTGGTAACCTGTCAGGGTTTAGTATAAAAGGAGCCAAAGCGTGTCCGCACTGCTTAGATTATACGGAGAGTGTGTGGTTGAACAACTCCCGAAAAACTGTGTACATGCGTCACCGTAGGTTCCTTCCATAGTATCACCCATACCGCAAGATGAAGAAACAATTTGACGGAAAAAAGAGGATGACTCAGTACCAAGACCTTTTAGCGGGAAAGAGGTGTATGATATGGTCAAGGATATAAATGTTGTGTTTGGAAAGGGACGTAAATTGAGGAAGAACATGTGGAAAAAGAGGTCAATATTTTGGGACTTGCCTTATTGGGAGCACTTAGAAGTTCGCAATTACATCGATGTCATGCACGTAGAGAAGAATGTATGTGACAGTTTGATTGGTCTCTTACTGAACATTCCTGACAAAACAAAGGATGGTGTTAACGCAAGGCGTGACTTGGTCGCTATGAACATCAGGACCGAGTTAGCACCGATAGAGACCGATAAAGGCCGGACGTACCTTCCCCCAACATGTTACACTCTGTCTAAGTCCGAGAGAACTGAATTGTGCCAGTTCTTAAATGGTGTGAAAGTTCCATCCGGTCACTCGACAAGCATGAAGAAACTTGTTTCCATGGAACATTTGAAATTAATTGGCATGAAGTCTCACGACTGTCATGTGCTAATGACTCAAATGCTACCTGTTGCAATTAGAAGTATTTTGCCGAACAAGGTTCGAGTGACAATCATAAGGCTATGTTATTTCTTCAACGCAATTGCTCAGAAGGTCATTGATCCGGATGGACTAGATGCTCTGCAAACCGAGGTGGTGACAACTCTATGTCATCTAGAGATGTATTTCCCTCCATCATTTTTTGATATCATGGTCCATCTCATTGTCCACCTTGTGAAAGAGATAAAAATATGTGGCCCCGTATTTCTACGTCATATGTACCCTTTCGAGAGGTACATGGGAATTCTGAAGTCCTATGTACGCAATCGATCTCGACCGGAGGGTAGCATCATCGAAGGTTATACAACAGAAGAGTTCATTGAATTCTGCATCGACTACATGGCTCAGGTAGAGCCGATAGATGTACCTCTATCTCGTCACGAGGGGAGGCTAGAGGGTATCGGGACTATCGGGAGGAAAGCAATAACTCCGGATCAAAATACGTATACTCAAGCCCATTTCATGGTTTTACAATACATGACTGAAGTGACCCCATATATTAAAGAGCACAAGGACATGCTACGTCAGGAGAATGTAGGCCAGTCAGAAGTTTGGACCACGAGACAACACAACCGTCAGTTCAACGAATGGTTCAAGGCGCAATTGACTAGGAGGTCGTCAAGTGAAACACTACAATGGTTGGCAAAAGGGCCAAAATTTACAATTGTGACATGGCAAGCATACGACATTAATGGCTACACATTTTATACAACAGATCAAGATAGAAAGAGCACAGTGCAGAACTCAGGTGTCCGCATAGATGCCTATGATGCGCACGGCAGTACCGCTGGCCCAAGCTCGTACTACGGGCTTGTAGAGGAGATTTGGGAGCTTGACTACGTAATTTTCAAAATTCCTCTATTTCGGTGCCGTTGGGTCCAACTTCCACGGGGTGTAAAGGTTGACAAGTACGGCGTCACTACCGTGGACCTCGAATGTGTAGGATACAAAGATGAACCATTCGTACTCGTGAGGCAAGTTGTTCAAGTATTTTATGTAACCGACCCGGCAAATAAGAAGCGTCATGTAGTTCTTCAGGGAAAAAGAAGGATTGTCGGGGTTGAGAATGTTGTGGATGAGGAAGAGTACAATCAATTTGATGATTTGCCTCCATTCGGACAAGGCATCAGGCTCGAGGAAGAACAAGGCGATGAACCAAGCTATATGCGTGTCGATCATCGTGAAGGGCTTTATTTAAAATGATATAGCCAAAGTGTAATAAATGATATTGGTTATGTTTGTGTTTTTCATAAATGTATGTATGTTCCATTGTAATTGTAAAATGACTAAGGAACTAAGAAATAGTTATATCTATGGTTATGCTTGCGTTTTTCATAAATGTATCTATGTTCCATTGTAATTGTAAAATGACATAGGAACCTAGCTAGCTACCAGTATTTATAGTGAAATATCACAGGCGGTTTATCAAAAGAAATCGTCTGTGATAAAACATCACAGACGGTTCTATAGATATAACCGTCTGTGATAATATAAATATCACAGACGGTTATATATATAGAACCGTCTGTGATAATATTGATATCACAGACGGTTATATTGATAGAACCGTCTGTGATAAGTGCATATCACAGGCGGTTATATTGATAGAACCGTCTGTGATAGCTCATCTTTAAATACCCGCAGCTAGGTCTGCGGAGTCCGCTCTGGCGCAGTCTCTTGTCTCCACCCTGCAGCGCCCCTGCTAGCTAGGTTTTGCTCCCTCCCGACGCCGCCGCTCCCTCCCGACGCCGCCAGTCCCTCCCGACGCCGCTCCCTCCCGACACCGCCGTTCCCTCCCGACGCCGGTCCCTCCCGACGCCGCTCCCTCCCGACGCCGCTCCCTCCCGACGCCGCCGATCCCTCCCGACGCCGCTCCCTCCCGACGCCGCCGCTCCTTCCCGACGCCGCTCCCTCCCGACGCCGCCGGTCACTCCCGACGCCGCTTATTTTATGTTATATGCTTCACATGAATTTTATGTTATATGCTTCACATGAATTTTATGTTATATGCTCTACATGAATTTTATGTTATATGCTTCACATGTTATATGCTTCACATGAATTTTATGTTATATGCTTCACATGAATTTTATGTTATATGCTTCATATGAATTTTATGTTATATGCTTCACATGTTATATGCTCAACATGTTAGCTTTATGATATATGCTTCACATGTATTTTATGTAGCATATAATATATGCTGCAGGTGTTTAGCTCACTGTAGGCACTTCATAGAACCTTGTAACAATAATATATGCTGCACTTGTTAGCTGCAAGGTCTATTTAGAAGGCCCATAGCTCACTGCAATTAGTTAATCGTTAGAACTTTGTCAAAGAGCATAAAGCAAGTGACACACTCCAGTGTATCTTATTCAATGAACTTGATGCACTGGTTTGTGTCACTTGATTCATAGAACTTTGACAAGTTGGGTCCATAGCTCACTGCAGTTAGTTTTTTCTTAGAAGAGAGATAGCGTCCACACAGTCTTCGTCGTCGTCACCTGGGTCTCACGCTCCCAAGATTGCGAAAAGTAAACGAGACGCATTTCCTCCATGACTTGGGCTACATCGTCGTGACATTCGAAGATTTATTCTTACTATTCAATCTCGACGAACTCGACGCCTCACTTCTACGATGCTGGACACTGTAAGTGTACTGTACAATGAAGTTCTACATTCACGTTATACAGATAAATGTCATTACTCTTTCTTTATGTATAGATACATGATCCAACAAGCCCGGAAATCGCGACGACCGGTGAGTTTCCTCGACCCTCACTTGGTCTCCGAGCAATCTATCAACGCAGATGCATCCTTCGTGGAAGGTTACATAACGAGGGGATTGATTGCTCACACCGACAAGGAGTACGTCATGGTACCCTTCAACCAAGGGTAAGTGCTTCACTAGTTGCCACACATATGTTTCATTTGTACTTTACATGCAGCATGAACTTAGGATTAATCACTGTGGCGACACATATGACTAGGAATCACTGGATTTTGATTGTGATTGTACCAAAGTGGAGCAAGGTAATATACCTTGATTCCCTCCTTAGGAGCAACCACGACTTCAGTCGTGTGCAAGAAGTACTTAACAGGTAAACTCATTTCCTCCATACATAACTCTATTGTAATATTTCTTTTGTTTGCCACGGCCGAGGCTAAGTTTTTTGAATCACGTAGGGCGTTTGCCGAATATGTTGCCCAAGGAGGAACACACGACAAATCCAGTGACACGCTACGACACAACACGCGATTTCCGGTACCCGCTACAACACAATAATCCTATATCATACTTTGTAATAATGCCTCTAGAATTGACAATACCGATGTATGTAATTCTATTTTTGCAGTGCCACCAGCAGCTACAGGGCAACGTATGTGGATTCTACGTTTGCCGCCATATGATGGAAATCATGGGTACTAAGATCAATGATCCAGAGTTTGTCAGGTCCTTCCAATAATTATTATTTTCTGATTATATTACACACACATGCTAATTAATGACTTAACATTGCTCCTAGCGACAGCGGGTGAACTTCGACGGAAGTGCATATGATCTTGACAATCTCGTCGATATTCGTGCAATCATCTCCCAATTCTTGCTAGCAGAGGTCATAAATAAGAGGGGAGAGTTCCACGCCGGCGATGATGATAATTAGATGTTGAAACATTGGATTCAACTGTACAAATCAAACAATTCCTTCAATTGAATACATTTGTCAGATTTTGTGTAACAATTTTCATTCTATATATGTGATATTGTTACATTCATCTGTGTATCGAATTTTGTTGTAATTTACTATGAGTTGCAATTAACTTATATCTGTCATTTATCTGTAATCTGCTTGCTTTCAGAGGGCATGGCTAGCATATCCTGAGGCTAGCCAAGAAACAGCATATAAAATGGATGATGCACTTGGTATCACAGACGGTTCATTGTTAAAAACCGTCTGTGATACCATATCACAGACGGTTTCAAAGAGTGCCGTATGTGGTGTGACTGCTATCACAGACGGCTTTACTACTGACCGTCTGTGATATACACAATATCACAGACGGTTAGTAATACAAACCGTCTGTGATATTGTGCATATCACAGACGGTCTTGATTACTAACCGTCTGTGATAGGCGAGTATCACAGACGGTTTTTTATAAACAACCGTCGGTGATACTCGCCTATCACAGACGGTTAGTAATCAAGACCGTCTGTGATATACACAATATCACAGACGGTTTGTAATACAAACCGTCTGTGATATTGTGTATATCACAGACGGTCTTGATTACTAACCGTCTGTGATAGGCGAGTATCACCGACGGTTGTTTATAAAAAACCGTCTGTGATACTCGCCTATCACAGACGGTTAGTAATCAAGACCGTCTGTAATGTTTTTATCACAGACGGCTCGGGAACCGTCTGTGATAACCACCAACTATCACTGACACCTAAACACTGACGGTTCAGGAACCGTCTGTGATGACGGTTCCGAACCGTCTGTGATAGGGCTATCTGTAGCAGTGTCAACAACAAGCGTGTCTCACCTTTAAATTTGTAATTAATTACTAAAATGAATTTAATAAAGCCTGAATTTACAACAACGACGTATACTCTGGATCAGCCCGATGTCCACCTTGAGGATACATGAACAAGGAAGCACTAATTCCAAGTGTTACACGATTCTTGGTCCAAATGAGTGCGTGTTGTGCTACGTTCGCCGAGGCCACTTGCTGTAGATGTGGATGGTGCATAGCCTAGCAGCTGACACTCGGGACACTGACGTTGAAGAGGATGGCAGCTGGTGCTAATATTTGCTTGAGAGAGAGAGAGGAGAGATAGAGGAGGCCATGCCAAACATGAGGAAGGGAGGAAGGAGAAAGAAACAAAGGGGCAGAATGGTGGGTCTCTCATTTTTTTCTGATTCAATGCAGATATGACTGATAGGCATGCCAAACAGCATACATGGTCTAATAGGATGCCATGTAAGTCATAACCACCATCACGTTGATAAAATTAGAGTAGGCAAAGTGGTATTTTATATTGGTTTAAATAGTTAGTAGTTGTAAAGTGAATGATTTTATTGTTAGAGGTTGATTTTTTCAAACTTAGGTTATAGTTATGAGATATATGTGGGTATTTTTCTTTTCTTTTCACTTAAGATGCATCTGACTCGGCCAGGTCCGCTCACCACTTGGTGAGGCCCGAGGGCATCTTCAATGCAAGCACCTGTTTTATGGGTGTTTAAAGAGAGCAGCTACCATATTAGCAAGCAGCTACATGAAATCTCTCTCTCCCAACGCACCTCTTTGCAAGTGGTTAGATGGGAAAAAAGTCTATTCATATTGATATGAGCTAAAGTCTATTTTTGTGTATGAAAAATAATTAGTTCATGCATGAAAAATTGCACATAGTGATATGCACTTTGCACATAAATTTACCATTAACATCTCGATAAACAATGATAAAATGCATAACACAGACTATCTTTGCTTGACGCCATGAAGGTCAGCAAATACAACTGTGCAACTATAATCAACAAACTATCTTTATCTAGAGTCTGGATCCCTGTTTCAAATTAGAAATAAACAATAGCTTTCCTAGAGAAGCCACGATATAGTCAACATTTTGGCCAAAACATCTGTGAAGTAAGTATGTAACGCCCCTATTTTTAGAGGCGTCGTGTTTCTGTCGTAATTGCTCAGGACTATTCAGTTACAAGGTACTGTAGTCGAGTATACATCATTACCATCATATGCTCAAGTACAAAGCCAACATTATTATAAGATAATGCCTTATCAGTCAGAACTTACAGCGGGACGTGTGGCCCTTAGATACATTACAACACAAAAGAACACTGTAGGCGTGCTTGAGCAGAGAGCAACCCTAATTCCAAACATCATCTACTTCGTAGTATTCTTCCACATCGTCCTCGTAGACTTCATCATTTTCTTGTCACGTACTTTCTGTTAATGTTTTTAGCAAGTATGACTGTATGAGTACACATCCCGTACTCAACAAGTCACATGGGGAAATGCTATTTTATTACATGTAAGGATTTTCAAGGGATGGGAGTATAATGGTTTGATTATTTTATGTGGATGCAAGTTTAGTTGTAAATATTTTAAACATAAAATCACATCCTTCTTAAGGAAATTGGGGTTTTAACAACTTGATTACCATCCTCAACCAATTCCAACCTACTTATGTTTTGTTGTTGGATTCATCCATTAAACATAGCTTCATTTACCGGAAGCACGGTGTATTCGAATAATCATGACTCTACATAGTTGCCTAACTTTACCCATAAGATCTTTTAACCCCATGATTGAGTTAAGAAAACAAGACATTTCACTACTCAATTCTTTATATAGCCTCTACCCAGTAGGTGTTGTTTCCCAATAAACTCGAGTGGCCCGCGGCCTCACCCGATTCGAAGTTGATCTACTGTTGTTAAGTATGGTTTTCCCCCTTAATCTCCCTCCACCTTTTGTAGATATTCAATCGAATTTAAGTAGCTCCTAAATTAGATTTGACGAATCAATGCTTATGGTTGAGCGATCACTATATTCTTTACTTGGCATAAAGTTATGGTCCTTATATTTTTATCGAGACAACTTCCATCCACAAACCCATGTTTTAGTGCCCGTCTGCACTGCCTCCTTTTCGGTCCAAGCCTCCACTCTAGGATAAGGTTATGGGACCCAACCATCTCATGGCTTTCCGTGATACTTTCTTATCCTAGAACCACTTTTAAAATTCTACCAGTAAACTGTCAAAATTCTTAGTACTGTAAAACTGATGAATTCATGGTCTACCATGATTATTTAAATAATATATTTAATATTACTAAGTCTTGTCAGGGTGAATATGGCCATCAAATTAAACAGAGCTTTTTCAGGTGTAGGACATAACTAATATCATGTCATTCTAAACATTTAATGTACATAAAATAACAGTGTGTAAATAACATAATGAAAATACTGGTAATTAAATAATTAAATAAATGTAGCTTCAACGTGATCAAAGACATGTGACTTGCCTTGCAGATCAATGTATTCTACGATTTCGTATTCTTATAAGTCTTGCGCTTGAACTTGAGCTTCTCTTTCTTGGATTAGTTGGTCTACGACATTGTGTGCTAGCGCAAAGCAAAAGAAACAATTTAATTCCATGCTCAAAGGGTTGAGATAGAAATAAAATAAAGAAAATCCAGAAAAATCAAATAAATTAGGTTTAGGGTTTATAGGAGTTTGGTATGGGAAAACAGAGCTAAAGAATGGGTAGACATGCTCAAAACGATTGAAATAGATACATATATGCATTTTAGGGTTTTGTGAATAGTAACGGGTAGAGTTATTGTTCATCGCAGGTTGGTACTGTTCAAATCGGGACTGGTACTGTTCATGACGAATTCGAAAGCTACAGTAATGCACAGCGATTCAGTCGGTCCGTCCTACTAACAAAATCAGTCCATTTACTGTTCAGCCTAGCTTCCACTATTCATCTTCCCTGTTCGGTGCTACTGCAGCGACCGAGAAACAAGGGAGAGAAGCGGCAGTGATTGGCAGGACTAGGGTATTTTGTGGTGGCATCTGAGGCCATGGTTGGGTTCTTGGGGCCACGAAGGTTCCATTTTTGGGGTCAGCGGTGGCTAGAAAGAAAGCAATTGTCGACAGCAAGGTTTTCCTTTCTTGGTACTTTTGAATGGTACAGGGAGTAATGGGGGTTAATGTGATGGTAGCAAGGGTTTGGGCATCTCTAGGGTTAGAGGAAGGTTAGAGGAGCGTGGTGGCTCAGGTCGGGGTTGGTTGAGTTGAGCTGTCCACGACGAAGCTCCACGGCCGAGCGGCAAGCTTCGGTGACAAAGATGATAAGAGCTCAAGAATCTAAGGCAATGGTTCGGTGGTATTCCTGGTAGCATGAGGATGCTATGGGTGAATGCAATTGAAAAGTAATTGACTAGAAAATGGAAATGGGGATTTGGCTTACAATGGGGTCTTTGGGTGATCGCCGATGAAGCTCCGGTCGAGGGCTCAATTGGGTGTATGGGTGGCTTACTGGACACCGGTGCATTGCTCTGAAGGGGTTCAGGGCCTTAAATAGCGTGGGGAGGTGGTTCGGCACAGGGAACAGATCAAGGCGCAATGGTGCATGGCTGGGGTCGGGAATGTGCGGGAGAGTGTGGCAGGCTGGCGGTGCAGATATTTGGGTCTTCCTTGGGCATGACATTGTGGCAGTCAAAGGAACTACAATGTGTCAAGTCGGTTGTGAGAGAGTGAGAGCAGGGAGGTCGGCGAGGCGGTGGGATGTGAGATGACTACGGTGCTGGTCTAGTAAGGGTCACGACACGAATGAGGGGACGTACGGTGGCTTTTGCTGGCAGATTTGGGTTCCAGGGTGCTCGAATTTGTGGCGCGGGGTGTCGGTCGAGAGACAGGTGAGAGTAGAAGCAGTGGCGGGAAAAGCAGGAACGGCGGTGGCTACTCTGACGCGCGGTTGGGAGCATTTAAGAGGGTGTCAGAGGCCGAAGGGACGAGGTGGTACGGGCTCTGACCATTTTGTAGAGGCGTGGCAGCAACGGGAAGGAACGGCAGCAAAAAGATCAGGTGGCGGTGATATTTTTCGGACGATGAACAGTGGACACACAGGGAGGGATGGAGGAGATGGCTTGGCAGTGAAATCACGACGTGGATGGCTGAGATTGGTGTAGAATTTGGCCAAGATTCATAAGAAATCAAATTCAAGCAAGAATTTGAATTGCTTTTGAAGTTCGGCTTTGTTTCAAAGTACGTGGTGGTTATGGCGTGAAGCACTCGTCAAATAGCGCTGCTTTCTTAGGCAGCGATTCCTCCATTTCAGCACTTCATCCATCCTCCGTGGCAAAAATAAACCTGATTTTTTTACTTAAACACCTCTTCAAACACCTGCATTGGAGATGGCCTGAGGCATCTTCGGTGCAAGAGATGTATAGATAGATGCTTAAAGAGAGAGAGAGATGCCATATCACGAAACATCTATACAAGAGCTGCAACATCCAATGAAAACAACTATTATACAGAGATGCTTCAGATAATTTAAGAAGCTTAAGAGTCCGTTTAAGCACTTGCTTACCGTTATGCAAGTTGTCGTATGAACTATGCTTAGATAACTATTTTGTCGAAGCGCTGCTTCTGCTGGAGGATTTTTTTCGCACGTGCGACCTACTCCTAGCGTCAGCCTCCTCTTCAAGCTGCGACTCCAGAGCAAAAGGTAGCGCAGATTTCCATCGCGGCAAAGCGAAGTAGTTAATTAATTTGCCCCAAGTGCCCAAATAAGCCCTGCGTTGGACCTGTAGTGTCCTGGGACGGTGGCAACCGGCAAGTGGTTTATCTCTTTACTTGTAAGTTCTATTTGGACCACAGTAATTTTACAGGAATTTCGTAGAAATTTTATACGAGGTAATATAATCTCTGCAGGGATCTCTAAATTCCCGTGTTCCACCCTTATTTTTTTTATTTTAGGCTCTAATTTCTATGTAAATTTAATTCTTTTAAGCAAAACTACTGTGAATTCCTATGATCCAAAGCATGTCTGTGTGTTTTCTCTCTCTCTTTTTTCCTCTTGTTATTCTCCTTTGAGAGGAGTTTTTTCCCTTCTTTTTACAGTTTCACATGATGAGGTGTGAATGTGACGTGAGACTCGTCGGATATGTGTTTCTACTCATGGCATGAAAGTAAACGGAGTTTTCTATCGTGTATTTCCTTGTTCATCAGGAGCATATTACTGATGTAGTGGGAATTTGCGATTCTAGCTTTGGTGGATCTGCTACAAGCAGCTATTAAGATCTGAGATGCGACAACCACTACCGGAAAGCTCCTATATGCCGAGTGTCCTTAATTTTGCCGAGTGCCATCCATCGGGCACTCGGTAAACAACCACTTTGCCGAGTGCCTTAGTGGGGACACTCGGCGAAAATAAAACACTCGGCAAAAATATCGTTGCCGAGTGCTGAAGATTAGACACTCGGCAAACTAAGCTCTTTGCCGAGTGCTAACACGAGAACACTCGGCAACAATAAAACACTCGGCACCAACCGTCGTCCGTTAGATGTTAGCCGCCGCCGTTAGACCTTTGCCGAGTGTCTGGAGCTGACACTCGGCAAAGAGCTTTTTGCCGAGTGTTTTGTTTGCGGCACTCGGCAAAGAAATAAAAACCTTTTCCTCTCCTACCCTTCAAACTTTTTCTACTCTCCACATACAAAATATGGTACTCCATGTTAAAATTTGGTATATTTTTGTATTTGTTTGGTATATTTAATTAATTAATTGCATTTCAAGCAATTTTTTGAATCAAGTCAAATTTGAACTGCAAGTGATTCAAATAATAAGAAAAAATGAGTAGAAAAATGATATTCATGTTATTCAGCCCGGTTTGAGGCCTTACCTGTTAAATGAAAAGGAATTTCGAACATCTTGTTCAGGAAACACGACCACAAACGTGTGGCCGAATGGTTTTTAAATTTTAAAAAAAGCAAACGAAGTCTGAAAATCATGAAATTTTGTCAAGATGTCATGATATTCTACGTGGAGGCTGTGGTAAAAAATTGATAAGATTTCGCATAAGTTGTCACGTACGATGCTTACAAACTGAATCAATTATGATGAAGAAGCGTAGTGTTGAGACGGATCCGGTAAGATTTGGAGTCAAAGTGACGGTCGAATTGTGGTTTGACTACAAAACTTTTTGTACAGGCAATAGACAACAGAGATTGTTTCATGTGAAATTTTGGTAATTTTTCGGATCCATTTGATAATTTTAATTTTTAAACTGCAACTGCAATTATAGAATTTTACTTGATATAAATTGAATTTGAGCTATAACTGCATGAAATAATTGTTTAATATTCGTAGAAGCATCGAATATGCATTGTTGAGTGAATTTGACAAGGCATTTTCGAAGTACATTCGAACAAATTTGTAAAACACACTATGGAAAAGATAGGGAGGAAATTTATTTAAAAAAAATCTTTGCCGAGTGTCTTGTGAGCGACACTCGGCAAAGTAGAGGTTTGCCGAGTGCATTGTGGGAGGCACTCGGCAAAGAGGAGGAGTTTGCCGAGTGCCCGATCGGGGGCACTCGGCAAAGAGGAGGGGTTTGCCGAGTGCCCGATCGGGGGCACTCGGCAACAATACAAACATAAAACTTAATAGTTTCCCCGCGGCCGCGCTCACACACGCAACACCCGCGCCCCGCACGCCCGCCGCCGCCCCGCCCCCGCGCGCCCCGCACACCCGCCGCCGCGCCCGCGCCCGCCGCCGCGCCGCACGCCCGCCGCCGCCCCGTCCCGCCCCCGCGCGCCCCGCCCGCCCGCCGCCCCGCCCCCGCGCGCCCCGCACACCCGCCGCCGCGCCCGTGCCCGCCCGCCCCGGACGCCCGCCGCCGCCCCGCCCCGCCTCCCTCCGCCCGTCGCCTCCTGCCGCCTCCGCCTCGCCGGCCGCCTCACGCCCTCACCTTCGCGCGCCACCTCGCCCGCTGCCTCGCCCGCCGCCTCGCCCGTCGCCGTGCCTCGCCTCCGCCCGTCGCCTCCGCCACGCCTCTGGTGGTCTCCTCCGGCCGTCGCCTCCCGCCGCGCCTCCGGTGGTCTCCTCCGCTCGTCGCCTCCGCTGCGCCTTCGGTGGTCTCCTCCGGCCGTCACCTCCGCCGCGCCTCCGGTTGAAGTATATATGTTCTTGAGCAAATATAGATTGAAGTACATATTCTAGCTGTTCACTGTGCTGAAAGTGTCCCACATAGCAAATTTAGATTAAGATCATTAGGGAAATAACTGCCAATGGGACTTAATCACCTATCTGATCAGTTCATATATATGTACACACAGACAGTGATTAGCATTCTTATTAAGACAATATACACATTCTTCATTTGATTGCAATTGAAGAATTTGTGTTAATGCGAGTAGACAATTGAAAGCCACACTGTTGTTTGTTTCTTACAGAAAATTGCAAATTAGTTCAGTTATTAAGATAGACAACATTTGATATATATGTTATGCCAGCTAACACCTCGAATAAAGAAAATTATAAATGAGACGATTAAGCCATCAAATGACACGTTTCATTTGAATAGTTTGAACTGCATAGAATTTAAATAGCTGTACGAATGGAACCTACAAGTATATGATATGATGTTGGGGTAGGCAAGGGACAGGAGAGAGAAGAGATAGGCTGTCGTAGACACAGATAAAAGGACTAGAGTGAGGAGGGATAGTCAGCTAAAAATTAAGGCCATCTGTTGTAAACAAACATAGAAGTAAATAGTTACTATTGAGTAAGGATTGTTGCTAGCTCTGACAGTTAGAATCTATTGGTTTCGTAGAAGTTAAAACTGCATAATGATTTATGAAAGTTCATTTACCTTCATCTTGTTGAATATGTTAATAGGTAGTTAGTTAAGTTGTTTTTTTTTGTCTCTAGCATGACTTAGTTGTGAAATGCCTAAGCTGCTGACCACTTTAGTTACCCTTTTCCTTGCTCGGTTTACAGTTCAGCTATTTATTCATGTTTATAGATTACGAAACCTAGTTAGGCGTCTCCCGTTCGAAAGAGATACGGTTGGAAATATGCAGATCTTTGCATATCTATAACCGTATCTGTTTCGAATTGTCCACGTTTTTTGGACAGCCCGAGGATGCGTAGATGGGGTTAGTTTCCATGGTCTACTCCGATCCATGACAGAGTTTCGACAGCATCTCCCTGTTGTTCTCCGGATACACAATCTCCCTGCCAGGACGTGTATTTGGAGAACAGCGGGGAGGTGCTGCCGAAATTCTGTCTCGGATAGGAGTAGAGCATGGAAACTAACCTCATCTACGCCACGAGGTAAACTACCTGTCCCAAACAATGAAGATTACAACTTTGACCCAAACACATATGACGGAGAGTTCTTTCAAGAAGAGGGGCTAGAAGGGAGTTTTGAGATAGACTTAACCGAAGCGATCGGAATGGAAGTAGACAATGAAAGGGTTGTTGACGAGAACGCTGGAGATGAGGTTCAAAATGTGAAGGACTTAGAATTACTTCAGCGATTACATTTAGGCAATGACAGTGATGACAACATTGCTCTTTCGAATAGTGTTGATTATATGGACATGGCTGATAGTGATGATGAGACTTATGATCCAGCTAATCCCGACAATGATGATTATTTCTAATACATGTAATACTTTGTTATTTTCTAATAATGTTTTGTTTATTTTGCATCTCTTTCTAAAGTACGTGATTGTTTTTAATTGCAGGTGATTGAACAAAGATGGTGGGCGGTATGAGGAACGTAAAGTCGCTTTACCAAAGACGGCACGATGCAGCTGAGCAGTCGGGGAGCAGGAGTAGGAGGAGCGGGAGGAGCAGCAGGAGGAGCAGGAGCACTCTTGAGAGGGAGCGGGAGGAGGAGCGGGAGCGGGAGGGGGAGGAGGAGCAGGAGCGGGAGGAGGAGCAGGAGCGGGAGGAGGAGGAGGAGCAGCAGGAGGAGGAGGAGTAGGAGGTGCCGGAGGAGGAGGCGGCAGGGGGGTCCGCTTCCTCTGGTTCGTCGGGTGTCTGGTTGCGAGGTCCCTCGACCCTCCCGAGGCGACCGATACCTCGTGAGAGACGCCCGCTGATTCAACCCACTGGGGCTAGGTAAGTAACTTTAGATGTTATCACTACTTTTTCATTTGATATGTTGAAAATCACAATAGAAACTAATAATTTATCTTAATCACTTGGGCAGGGGTTGGACGCTTGTGGCTGCAGGAGATCACAAACGCCATGTCAATGGCATCCTGGGTCTTTTGTGCAGGCTACACTTCCCTGGCCTGGTTGCGTTTGGCGGAGGGCAGGAGCCAGCCTACACGTGGGACCACTACGTCGCCTTCCCCGATTTACCAGATCGGGATGGCAGGGTATTCGCCAACAAGGCGGCGCGGGTGACGACCGAGCTGTGGGTAAGTTTTCCTCGCACTACATTGCTCAATACTATGCCGTCATTGGACTTTCTTGAAATAATGACTGGATACATCGCGTCTATATGCAGGATTTCTTCAGATGCCAGGAGGGATATGAGGCCAAGGCGGCTAGTGTGGCTCACAAAGCCTGTTATAAACTCGTGAAGGACATGCATTACGAGGCGCGCGTCCAGGCCATCGTAACATACAACGCTACCTACCTTGGAGTGAAGATCAACAAAACTGAAGCAAGAAACATGAGGCTGACCCGGGAAGACTACATGCAGGTAAATATAGAACATTAATACTGATTTTTTCTGAGATTAAGTACGCTTAATTTGATCTTCTTATATGTTATATACTTGATGACGTGTAGGTGCCTCCGTGGTGGTGCGCCCAGCATCTCCAGTGCTGGGCACAGATGGTGGACAAGTGGTGCGCCGCCGAGTGGGAGGAGACGCACAACGCTTGCCGGGAGCGGCGTTTGATGATGCCAGGTGCACCACACCATCAAGGCAACCGTAGCCTCGACGAATTCGCAGCTACATGGGTACGCGAATTCATTTCTTTATTATAACGCTCAATTCTGCATAATTTCTAATCATCTTGCTGTTTTTTTCGCAGTCGTCGTCACATGGTGGCCAGCCTTGCTCCCAGTTCAAGGCATGGGCTTTGGCCCACAAGGGCAAGGCGACGTCCGACGTCGACTACAACCCGGAGGACCCGCCCTCGGTGTACAGCAATGCGACCGTCCACAGCCGCCTCAGTGAGTACACATCGATGGCAAGGGCGGTCCATGGGCCAGAGTACGATCCGAGCACCCAGGACCTTGATGGAGAAGTCGTCATGAGGGTGGGAGGAGGCAAGAAGCATGGGCGGTACTGGATTGGCGACAGCACACTCGACACGGCCACTACTCCCACTCTCACCCAGATTCGAGCGAGGAGCACGAGCTCAAGCCCGGCCATACGCCCACGGCCGGACACTGCACACTCCCGGATGGAGGCACTCCAGGTTATTTCTGTTTTATTCGTCGTTCATTAATTTTTACATACCTTTGCTTTCCATTGTAACATTGGGGTGAAATATTGTAGGCCCAGCTGGAAGAAGAGAAGAGGCTACGGGAGGAGATGGCGGCGAGGATGGAGGCCGATCGGCAGAGGAATGAGGCCGAGCGGCAGAGGATGACGCAGATGTTTCAGTGGATGCAAAATCTTGGCGAGAGGATGGGTCAACCTCTGCCACCGGAGCTATTCCCTCCACCTCCTCCTGCAGCTACTCCTGTGAGTTTCTAGTGGAGTATGAATGTTTAAGTTTGTATGTTCATACCTTAAATCTTGTCTCACACATGCAATCTCTTCTCCTTTGTGCAGAATCAATCGGCGGCTTCGAATAACTTGCCTCATGACCCACCACATCAGTCGGGGTGACGTGCTTTGTGGATGATACTTGGTTTATGTTTATGTGATACTTTGTGACTTGTTTGATATACTTGTGGATGATATATTGTGGTTCTACTTGGTGAATGATTGTGAATGACTATATGTGATATATTGTTGATATACTGCGGTATATTGTGACTTGTTTGAGTGGGGTGCAATAAACAATTAAAATTCTGGGCATTCTGGGCTACTTTGCCGAGTGTTACACTCGGCAAAGGTATGCTTTGCCGAGTGTCATGGTAAAAACACTCGGCAAAGTAACGTTTCTGGGCATTCTGGAACGTACTATGCCGAGTGTTGTGAGTTTGCCGAGTGTCATGGTAAAAACACTCGGCAAAGTAACGTTTCTGGGCATTCTGGAACGTACTATGCCGAGTGTATTCACCATGACACTCGGCAAAGGTTAAATCTTTGCCGAGTGTCTTCACCATGACACTCGGCAAAGGTTAAATCTTTGCCGAGTGTCTTCACCATGACACTCGGCAAAGGTTAAATCTTTGCCGAGTGCCATTCCGTCCTGGCACTCGGCAAACGACGCCGTCACCGTGTTCTCGCCGTCCACTCTCCTTTGTTTGCCGAGAGTCGTTTAGGCACTCGGCAAAGACTTTGCCGAGTGCTCGAAAAAAAGCTCTCGGCAAAGATTTTTTTGCCGTCAGAAACTATGGCGTGTGAGATATGCCGTGGGTGGCACTCGGCAAAGACTTTGCCGAGTGTTTCTCGTGCTTTGCCGAGTGCCACCGGCACTCGGCAAAGCTGCTGAACCCGGTAGTGAACAATAAAAATGGTATATTTCCATTTCTTTTACAAATGTGCACGCTTTTCTCCTTTTATTGCCGCATCTCCTTTTCTCTTCTCTCCTTTATTTGTAGTTTTCTTTTCGAAACCTTTCTTTATTGTTTTCCTAATTTCCGTGGCGCACTGTTCTTATGATAACATTATCAATGTCTATTTAAATTGTGTTACTCTTGTATGTTTCATTTTAATTTAGGAACACATTATAATGGCTACGTATTCATCACCTGATCATTCTCGCTCATATAATTGGGGAGGAAAGAACCATAACTTTGTGTCTTTATCAGCAAATTCTTCAACACATTATTCACATCTGCATAAGTGACATTTGTATTCGAACCATATGAACTGATCAACATTGAGATTACATAAACAACAACCATAAACGAACAAGGAAGATATTGCTGATCCGAGGTGGGTCCTAAACAACTTTCTCTTCACCTTTAGTGATCATCATCATTCTCTTTCAACTGTTCCTTTAACCCTTTATTCTGCTCCTATATTTTCTCAGTCGCGTCATGTTTTTTCCTTAATCCTTCCATACTCATTCAGCACCAAATATGTAATTTTTTTTAGATGAAGGAATACCAATATTCCGGCCTTGATCATTCCATGAGAATGACTACAGCCAAAGTAACAAACCAAAGACACTTCCCACCACACGAAACAGTGATACAACAACTCCTGAGTCAAGCACTCTCGCCAAAAGGACTTAAACCTCTATTCTAAAACAAGTGTTCCATCCAAACTTGCTGAAGATCTCCAACACCACTCTCTCCAACCTCATGCAGCCTGCTAACAGCGCCCTTCTCGCTTTCTCTTTAGACAGTTGCGACCAATACCTGATCCAGTAAGTCCCCCTGAAAATGACCTGCACAATAGAGTGAGTAATGATCCTTTTGAAAACGGCGTCATTTCTATTCAACCATAAGGCCCAGCAAAAAGCTGCTATACCAACTAGAATCTGATTTCTAAGCTTTACAGAAAAATTTCTAAGCCAAGAACCAAACAACATCTCAACACTAGTAGGTGGTTGAAATCCAAAGCTAATGTCTATCACATTCCAAAAGGCCCGAGCCACATGGCATTCGAAAAATAGATGTTGAATGCTCTCATTAGAGAGACAAAAGCAACACCTGATACTTCCTTGCCACTGCCTTTTTGCAAGATTATCCTTTGTTAAAATCACTCCTTTTTTCAAGAACCAAAGGAATACTCCAAATATGTATACAAGTGTATTACTTTATTATAATCTTTTCAAGCAAAAGGCAGATATGTTTCTTTGGTTTATGCACCGGCCGAAAGACATTCCCTTCCAAACGTGCTCACCTCTGCTCACCTAATTACCTACGACAACCTACCATCCGGAAGAAGACGATTTTGTTCAGTCACCACCTCACGGAACACGGCACATTTGTACACGTCCATGATCAGCTATGGCGTTGACAAAAAGACCTGAAAATCTGGATCCTTGCAATGTTGCTACTTGCTAGTAAATTTGAGAGACGTTTTTTTAGGCTATGGTTTTTTGCTACAACTTATTAAGCTAATAAATAGGGATTATTAAAAGAAGTCAAAATTAAAAGCAAATTAAAAGATCGAAAAGAACAGATATTCACTCTATGCAATGTTGCATGTGAAATATACATAGGGGGTTAACCTAATATCACCTGGGAGTTAATTTCACCTTGCATTTCCTCTTCAGACTAGTGGCTGGCACGTCATTCCATGTGACCCTTGTGCTTCAGGTGTTATTCGATTGGGCTGAAATAAGCTGACATATGATTAAAATTGTACAATAGCTGACTGAAATTATACTGTAGCTAATGATGATTTATTGGTATAACTAAATTTAAAAAAAATAAAAATAGAAAAAACAGGTTTGTCCATCATGGACAATGCAAACGAATATGAAAAAAAGAGACAGTAAAAAAAAGCTTAAAAAAGTCAAAACACCAAAAAAATTAACAAAATTTAGAAATAGTAAAAAATAAATCAGAAATTAAAAGTTTAAGCCGAAATGAGCGGGCCTGCCTGTGCACATATGGTGGCACGTCATTCCATGTGACCCTTGTCCTTGTGCTTCAGGTGTTATTCGATTGGGCTGAAATAAGCTGACATATGATTGGAATTGTACAGTAGCTGACTGAAATTATGCTGTAGCTAATGGTGACTTATTGGTATAACTAAATTTAAAAATAGAAAAATAGAAAAAACAGATTTACTCATCATGGACAATACAAACGAATATGAAAAAAAGAGCTAATAAAAAAAGCTCAAAAAGTCAAAACACTAAAAAAATGACAAAACTTAGAACTAGTTAAAAATAAATCAAAATTTTAAACCGAAATGAGCGGGCCTGCCTGTGCACATATGGCGTGCTCCCTTGGCACCAAATAAAGAAGCAACAAATCGGCCGTCCCAATTATTTGACCAAAAGAAAAGAAGAACATATCCTTCACACTCCGATGCGAAGCGTCAGGTTTCGGGCAACCGGGAGAAGCTGTCGGTGACCACCGGCCGGCTCCGGTCACCGTGCGTATCAGAGAATTGGCTTATGCTAGAAACGGATCGAACAGAGGTTAATTACCCTTTTGCCCACGGCTGCCCGGTGAACTAGAGTATTCAAGTGGCATGGGACCAGATGTAGTGGTAGTAACTCTGCCGGCTACCCTGACCCACACTTACGCTCGGCTCACTGCTGCATCGGATGACACCTGCTGATCCACAGGACAGCCATACGTAACTCACTCCCGTACAGGTGTATAAATACGGTATACAGCACAAGTCAGTGTTGTACAAGTCGGTATAAACATTAAGGACCTGTATGGTTGATATACTAACGTTGTCAAAATTTATCATAATTTTTTTTGCTAAACTCATCTAAGATTATGTCATTAAAATCATGCCAAACATTAGCTAACAAAAAAAATTGCCACACTTTTTTTGAGTCACTAACACTACTTTTTTGAGTCACTAACACGTGAAACCCAGGTGGTAAAAAAAAATCTTACCACATGTATGACGCAAAACAAACACACGCTTGATAAACTTATCCAACTCATAGTAACAAAGTGTGGTAACATTTGGCTAGAACATGCCCTAATACTCCCAACTATGACGACGTAGTTTGTGTTGAGAAACCGTCGCTGGCGACTAGTCCGAACGATTCCTCTGCTTAGAACAAGAACGAATCAATCACAGAATTACAGAGAGAATAGATTGAACACAGAGAGGTAGAGAGAACTCCTGATCTTTCTTTATTGCTTTTCTTTCACGCGTACATAATGAGGGGGGTATGGCTCTCTATTTATAGTCCACGGTGGGGTGCCCAAATATGCCAGGACTCTTGGCCATGGGCCCGGTTTCCTAACACTCCCCCTTGGGCACTCACCCAACATGCTCATGCCTCGTCAAAACTCCATAAAAACCCAGTGGGAAAAATTTGGAGAAAGAGTACATGATACATGTGATGCTGCGATGCACGAATTGCCTCATTAAAAACCTTGGTCGAGAAACTTCATGGAAAACTCGTCAAGGGAAAAAGAGTACAATTCACCCAAATTCATTTGGTCTGCAAGACTTTATTTTTGGGTACTTAATCTTCATGATCAAGATTTATTAGCGGGCTTGTGAGAATTCTCCCCCTGAATTCTGCACTTCTCTAAGTCTCATCATTCCAATTCCACGCACGCATCTTTCAAAGCTAGATGCGGGGAGTGACTTAGTGAATAAATCTGCGAGATTTTCACATGACTTAGTATGCAGTACTTTAATCTCGTCCATCTTTTGCAATTCATGTGCATAGAAGAACTTGGGGTTGATATGCTTTGTGAGATGACTCTTCACATAGCCCGTTTGCACTTGTGTAATGCAAGCGGCATTATCTTCATGGATAATTGTGAGGTTTTGCACAATATTCATTCCACATGACTGCTGGATGTGGTGAACCGTTCAGCGGAACCAAGCACACTTTCGTGTGGCTTCATACAGTGCTATAATTTCTGAGTGGTTCGTCGAAGTAGCCACCAGGCTTTGCTTAGACGATTTTCATGAAATTGCAGTTCCACCACACAGAAATACATAGCCTGTTTGTGACTTAGCGGTATGCGGGTCTGACAGGTACCCAGCATCTGCATAGCCAATCAAGTTCAGATCTTGATTCTTTCTGTAAAACAATCCGAGGTCCTTGCTACCTTGGAGGTATCGGAAAATGTCATTTATGCCCCGCCAATGCCTTTTGGTGGGCTCTGCACTGTACCTTGCTAAGAGGTTCACGGCAAATGCAATGTCCGGTCTAGTGCAGTTTGCTAAATACATGAGTGCTTCCACTGTACTCAAGTATGGGAATTCCGGTCCCAGGACTTCCTCCCCCTCTTCCCTAGGTCGGAAAGGATCTTTTTCTTGCTGTAAAGACCTCCCGATCATCGGTACTTTCGATGGGAATGCCTTCTCAAAGCCAAACCTTTCAAGCACCTTCTGGGTGTAGGTTGACTGATGTACCAAGATTCCTTCAGGGACATGCTCAAGCTGCAGGCTTAAGCAAAACTTGGTTTTGCCCAAATGTTTCATTTCAAATTCTGACTCCAAGTAGGAGCTTGCTTCTTTTATGTCTTCGGCTGTCCCGATGATATTCAGATCATCTACATACACAGAGATTATACAGGATCCATTCTGGGATCGCCGTATAAATACATAAAGACAGTCTTCATTATTCGTGTAGCCTTTCTTGCAGAGAAAGTTGCTCAAGCGATTATACCATATTCTTCCAGATTGTTTCAGTCCATACAGTGACTTTCTGAGTTTCACACTGTACAGATTTCTATTTGCTCTGTCTTGGTTCGGGAGAGGGATTCCTTCAGGGACTCTCATGTAAATCTCCGAATCCAAGTTACCGTAAAGGTATGCAGTCACAACATCCATCAATTTTATTTCCAAATTCAAGTTCACTGCCATTGAGATCAAGTATCTAAAGGTAATTCCACTCATGACTGGGGAGTAGGTTTCTTCATAATCAACTCCAGGACGTTGAGTGAAACCTTGGGCTACCAGCCTTGCTTTGTATCTCACTACTTCATTTCTTTCATTTCTCTTTCGAACAAATACCCACTTGTGCCCAACGGGGTGTATGTGGGGAGGTGTGCGGCATACGGGCCCAAACACCTCTCTTTTATTCAGAGATAGCAATTCAGTTGCTATTGCCTTCTTCCAATCTTCCCAATCTGATCTTTTCTTACATTCAGCGAGCGATGCAGGCTCGGGATCAAGATCGATGATGGTGGCAATTTTCTTTGCGAAGTAGATATCGATATTAGCTGTTGTCCTATTCAGGGACTCTCCCGTGTGCACATAATTTATAGCTATTTCTTCATGAGTTTCTTCTTCTAGAGCTTCACCTTGCGCATCGCTTCTTTCAATTGCGGTGGCAAGTTCCTTTAGTTTTTCGGCTCCGATGTGTGCGCACACATCCATGCCGATGGGGATATTCAGATCCGGTATGCCCTTTTCGGAAGGTGTCATACTTGTGCCAGGTCTCAACTGGCTCCCCTTCTCATTCTGGGGGACTTCAATGATCGGCTGTGATAAATCCCTCTTATCCTTCTTCACCAGGCGTCCCCGGTTACTAAGGATTCGAGGAACCGGAGTTCTCGTCCTCATTTTTTTTTCTGAGGCCTCTGGACAAGATTAGGGATACCTTCTGATTTCTTTAGTATTTCAACCCTCTCCGGTGCAGTGCGTGCAGGCACATGCGACTTAGTCATGCTCTTCAAATCACTAAAGTGATCAGGCAGCTGATTTGCTGATGCTTGCAAATCTATTTTGTCTTCTAGACTTCTCTTGTCTTCTGGACTTCTATTGTCTTCTAGACTTCTCTTGTGCGTGGGTCATCTGCATGGATTCCCCAGGCTTGCCACGTAATTTCCCGACATTCTTCATCAAGGGGTTGATTTCCTCCCCCTAATGTTGGGAAATTTTCTATGGTGACACTTGCGCTAGTTGCATAGGTGAGTGGATGTTGTAGGCCGAAGGTCTAAGGTTGATGAGATTTGCTGCATGAAGGACTGCGTGTCCCCAACATGTAGCTGCTAGATTTCAATTAAGCAAAAAAAGGGGTCGGGCAATAAATTTAATTCTTTTAATTAAAGTCTCTGCCAAACCATTCTGGGTATGGACATGCGGTACCGAATGCTCAACTGCAATTCTCATCGCCATGCAATAATCATCAAATGCCTTCGAAGTAAATTCTCCGGCGTTGTCCATTCTGATGGACTTGATATGATGATGCGAATGATCTGCGAGATCAATTTTGCAAAGGCGTGGTTTCTTGTGGACAACAAACCCACATATGACCACTTCGAAGAAGCGTCAATGAGCACCATGAAATACTTAAATGGCCCTGAGACGGGCTGGATGGGACCGCAAATGTCTCCCTGGATGCGTTCCAGGAATGCAGGGACTTCATCCTTCACTTTCAGAGTGGAGGGTCTGGTTATTAGTTTCCCGGTGGCACATGCAGGGCACACAAAATCTTCATGATTCGGGAAATTCTTCACATTAATATTATGCCCATGCGAGTTATTATGTTTCTCATCATCCTAAGACTTGGGTGGCCTAATCTGTCATGCCAGAGACAAGAGTTCAGAGCTTCTAAACACTGTCTTCAGAACAGTGTATGCTGCAGGCGCTTTAATGTTGGTATAAGATAGCCCATTTTCTAATGAAGGAAGTTTTTCTAATTCTCTTTCATTCTCTTTGCGCTTCGTAATGAGCAGGTATTCCTTACCGTACTCTTCTTTAGTCTCACCGTGGAAACCATTTGCGCAAATATTCTTAAAACTTAAGAGAGTTATAGTCGATTCTAGGTACAATAAGGCTTCTTCAATGACCAAAATTGTGCCCATTGTGGCTCTTCCCGAACCAATTATACATGCATCGCTTCCGACGATTGTCGTAAGGCTGCCAGTGCTCTTATGAATCGACTTGAAACTTCTTAGTCTCTCTTAAGATGGTATGCATTGTGCCGCTGCTGGCTAAGCACACTTCCTTTATAGGGCGCTACACTTGTTCTAATATAGGGTATTTTATTAATATGCATGAGAAGGCAATTAACACATAAATAAATACACCAATATCAGAACATATCATGCCATCATAAACTGAATAAATGAATGAATTCTTCAAATATCATCCAACCATCACGAGAAGATAACAATTCTTAAGTACCATCCATGCAAATTCTAACATATTCTTCGACACAAAATAAATGACATTTAAAGTCAAAATGCATTCAGTGCACTAGACTTCTTCTGCTATTTTTCTCAGGGGTGACATTCTCTTCAAGAGAAATCATGGCATTGGCTGCTGTTAGGCCGAGAGGGGTTGCTGCTGCTTGGATGGTCTCAACCTCCATTAGCGCGGGCAGCTGCTCGGAACTCTCCCCCTCAACCGATGCAAAGTGGGCTTCATGCTGCCCTTTGCCATCCCGTTTTGGCTTGTTAGCCTTATTCTCATGTGGAGCGTCTGATTTGCCTTTCTGGGCTACGGTCTTACCCTTCCTTCCCCTTTTCTCTATCAAGGGCTTTCGCACCTTGTTGCTCCCTGCGTTGGCTTTACGGCCAGTGGAGCTCTCAGATGGCTGAGTGACTTAGTTCTTGCGGAGAACTTCGTCCTGAGCTTCCGCAATTTGCATCATATCAATCAATTCGGCATATTCCTCATAGCCATCTTGACGATAATTGCGTGCGGATTATACTGCATTGGGGTGGAAGGATTTTTTCAATTTTCTGTATTGGGGTACAAATCCTGTGCAAGACAGAATTGATTTCTCTGACCGTCTTAAAGTCGACAAACCTCAGTCCAATCCACTCTTACTCTGCTTGAGGAAGAATGATATACTTTAGCCTCTCAAACCGCTTCTTGAGTGCGGTCTAGAGTGCTAGCGCGCTTTTCTCCGCTATATACTCATTCTTGAGAGTGAGGCAGAGGTGATGCCTGAGAAAATGAAGTGCCTGATCATTCTCCTCAGGTTGGGTTGAGCGTCATTCAGTCCGCCAATCCCAATGGTCGCGCGGAGCTTCCTGGCTCCAAGCACAATCTCGACATCGGATGCCTACATCAGATAGTATTGGCCATGCTGGGCCAGCTCCTCGAACTTTCAGTTCGCGATGCTAGTCATCTAAATGTGTATAAGTCTACTGCTGGTAGTCATGCATGGAATAATTCACTACGGGTAAATAAATGGTACAAAAGGTTCTCGTAATGTTTCATAATTTTCTGTGTATTTTCTATAATTTTACTGCTAATTTCAGTGATTAAAAGCAATTAAAACAATTACAATTAACCAAAACAGTAAATAAATACAGAAAATACAAAGAATAATAATGGCATAAATAAATAAGCTTCAAATGCAATTGATGCAAAATTCGGATTCCTGAGGCCCTTTTATGCTAAAATATGAAATTTCAGCAAATCCTGCAATTCTAGGGGTTTATGCGCAAAATTTCAGTTCAGAGAAAAATTCGCGCAATTTTCTGATTTACCGAGGGGTTTTCTGTAAAATTCTGGACCCACTCGTAAAATTGAGGGCTTATTTGCAATTTTCGGAACTGCGAGGCCTTATCTGCAAAAATCAGGACTCATATGCAATATTTAAGGGCTTTTCGGTAATATTCATAATTTCGGGCCCCTTTTTGCAATTTTAACGAAACCCCCCCAATGGCCCATCCTGTTCCCCCACGGGCCCGTCCCTTTCCCCCGGTTCGGGCTGAATTCCAGCCCACTCTCCCTCCCCCTTTTTTTTCTTCTTCGCCCGGCCCACATGAATTCAGCTTGATTCGGCCCACCTCTCTCAGCCGGCCCACCCACCGCTTTAACCTCCCCTGCCCGATTAGGGTTTCCCTGCCACTTCCCGATGTGGCGGCGGCGACTAATGGGCGGCCGATCGGGCGACAGCGCGGTGGAGGCGGCCCAGCTAGGCGATGGCGCGGCGGAGGCGGCCCAGCTAGGCAAACGGCGCGGCGGAGGTGGTCCAGCCGAGCGGGGCTAGCGGCCGGCGGCGATTGCGGCCCGAGCTGCCGGCTCGGGCGGGGGCGTATGCGGGGCGACATGGCGGAGACGGCCGGGCGCCGTACGGCCGTGGTGTAGGGCCGGCGTGTGGAACCCGAGGTGGAGGCGGTGCGGCGGCTCACGGGGCGCACGGGTGGCCGAGCGGCGGGGCCGTGAGGACAGGCGGCGGCCGGTGCGCGCGTTCAGGCGCGGACGGCGAGGGTGGCGGCCGGCGCGCGTTCGGGCGCGGATGGCGAGAGCGGTACGGCCGCTTCGATCGGATGCCGTGCGGCGGCGTGGGGAGGCCGTGGTGGGGCCGGCTGCAGGCCGGATAGGAGGCGTGGTGGCCTGGGTCGGCGCCCGTGCGGGGCTGTGCCGTGCGGAGGCGACATCCAGGCTCGGGCGGCGGCGCTTGCGTGCGCTAGGCCGGCGCAGTCGGGCGGAGCCCGTGCGGGGGCTCACCGGTCTGCATCGGAGGAGACACGACCGCTTCGGGCGGTGGCGCGGTGTGGCGGCCGGCCGTGCGGGGTCCGGCGGCCGTGCTTTCAAGCCGTGCACTGCCCTGTTTTCCCCCTTTTTTCTATGCAATGTTATTGATGATGTCGTGCAGAGAAAAGGAAGATGCAATAATAACATTTTCCAATCTGCAATGCTGAGCAGAAAATAGATAATTTCTTGCGCAATGAACATGCAGAATCAAATAAATTCATTCAAATTTCCGTTTCCAATCTACGATGCAATCAACATCTACCCCGTTTCGCAATCCACCGATCGACATTGTGCCGGCGATTTCAGATCTGCTCGCGGTAGATTTAGGGCGGATTTGCATCGTTCTACAGTGCAATCAACATCTACCCAGTTTCACAATCTACCGATCGGCATTGTGCCGGCGACTTCAAGTCTGCTCGCGGTAGATTAGGGCGGATTTGCATCGTAGAATTTCAATCTAGAACGCGAAAAGAAAATGCAGATTCAAAAGCGATCTAGAAAATTCAATCTGTGCTTCGATGATTACCTCGTTCACCGGAGCGAAGTCGTGCTGATAACGTGTTGAGAAACCGTCGCTGGCGACTAGTCCGAACGATTCCTCTGCTTAGAACAAGAACGAATCAATCACAGAATTACAGAGAGAATAGATTGAACACAGAGAGGTAGAGAGAACTCCTGATCTTTCTTTATTGCTTTTCTTTCACGCGTACATAATGAGGGGGGTATGGCTCTCTATTTATAGTCCACGGTGGGGTGCCCAAATATGCCAGGACTCTTGGCCATGGGCCCGGTTTCCTAACAGTTTGTACGTTACCCGTGTATGTCCTGTTGATTTTACCACACGTTCCAATCCAACAGCATATCAACCAACCGGTAAGTAGAGCGCCTAGATTGCAGTCTTGTTTAGTAAAGCTTCCTCTTCAGCTTAAAAGTTGTCTGAAGCTTAAGCGCTCGAAGCAAGCTTCATTGCACTAAACAGCTACCTGAAAAGAGAAATTTCGATATTTGATATTGAATACGTGCGCCTCTCAACTTTTAACCCCCAATTCGCACGCCTTTAGAAATTTAACCCTGTCACTGCGAATTCTTTTGATTCAAGGAATTCTCCTTATTTTCTCTCCTTTTCTATTTTGACACTTGTCACTGCGAAAATGAAGAAACTGAGCCCTCCAATTTTTTTCACTAGAAACCAGGTTTTTGGAAGAAACTGAGCCCTCCAAAACCAAATTGTGCAAGGAATAAGTCGACATTCCAATTAAGCCCCAGAGTATTACACTTAACAACCAAATTGTCAAGTCTCATTAAAGATGTCCAATAGCTGCTAATTGTGTTCAAAGTAGACCATGTTGTGCCATGTGGTCCCTTTCTTACACCTCTTCGTGCACTCAATTCGTTGTTGGTCGTGGGGCGCCAACAACCCCACACAGTGGATCTGCTAACGGTCGGTGAGGGAGCATTTTCAGTTTTCGCTATCGTAGTATCAAATACCCCTTTCGTCCTGACCAAAAAGCATCTGGAAAAGCATGTTTAGACACATGGAATTATACGTGTACTCGGGAATTGGCGAATTGGTATACTCACAAAAGTTCCACATAGAGCGACAAGTGTCAGCACAGCCATCCGTCCATCAGATGTTCCATGCACGTCAGCCATTTCGCTATACAGAAAAATCTGTACCTGCAAGGCATGACGGCAGGCCAGATCAGAATAAAGAAATTACAAAAAAAAAAAAAGAATCTCTTATTTTGGCAAAAGAACAATAGTGGCATATAAGGACTGCGACTGCCCTCAAAAGGACATGCCAACAACAACCACCGTATTGCTTTGCCTATACAGCTTGAACACCAATGGCTGCTCCATACCTCACAATCAATCCATATACTGACCTGGAGTCACGTTTGAGATACGTTCGGAGGGTGAAGCACACCGGCTGAAAGGACCAAGAGACCACATATGTTTTGAGCAAATACTATCAGTAGAATGATGATGAGAAAGCAATGTCTCATTTACTTCCATTAGGGATGAACACAGCTGAGCTGAGCCATAGCCCATACATGTCCGTTTGAATGCAATCATGATAGGCAACAAGAGTGTGTAATAGTAGGGAACAGAAAATAAAGGGAAATTGTATGTTGGCACTTGCACATCAGATGGAACAGCATGAGCCCCTACTAATGATTCTATCCACCCTTTGGTTCCAAGCATATGTTACTTTGAGACTAGAGGAGCAGTGGGCAGTGACTCCCTAACCAGAAAACTGTCATCAGACTTTCATTGCACCCCTAAATTTCCTCCCACAAAAAATCGCAACTGAAACAATTACATCTCAAGATCTGTTTGAAAAGAACTATAATTAGCATTTTGGGACAACCTGAGGATAACATCACTGAAAATCAATCCTCTTCACTAGCATAATGAAAAGGCAGAAGATTAGCTACCAGCGAATGGAACTCAACTCGTAAATTAAAGATATATAAATTGTTCCTCATTGACACAGGGCAGCTACAATTCTTTCAAAGCTACCATCAGGTAAGATGTTAGTGTCACAACAAGAAGATTGGTTCGTAGTTGCAAGCTTGCAAGATAAGTTACTGCGAATGTCTAACTTTAGAAGGTGATGTGCCTCATCAAGATGCAACAAGAGGTATCTGGTAAAGAATTGAAGCTCTCTCTAAAGCGCATGCCATAGCTTTTGATCTATGCAAAAGTTGAAACCTGTACTCGTATGAAGGTAGATACGTACAGACTACCAAAAAGTTCATACATAGTTGAAAGTTGAAACATTCAAAAAAAGCATGCAGAACAGATCTACATCAAGGTGTTAAATAAGCTGCCCAAAAGACTAAGGTTTGTAGGCTGTAACGTTAAGAAACAACAGGTGTGTGAAGGGACATATCTTTATTTGGTAGACCAAGAATTCCATGAAATTGACTCAACAATTAACTGACAGTACTGTGCATCAGAAACTCCAAATGGTAATCAACAATATATAGACACAGCCACTCAGGTTAAATGTAGGAGATTTGTTGTGTAGTCATTAGTAGCTGCTTGTTACCTAACAGAATGTAAGGAATTAGGAATTAAAATATAGTCCTTACAGTAACCCAATTTCAACTTGACTACTTTAGATATTAAAAAGAAGCCCACTGCCTCATGTGCATGCTCATGGTCCCTTACAAATAGAATTAAATCCGTCATGCTTACTACTTTGTTTAGTAAAAAAAATTAACAATTCAAGAACATAACATGGGTAAACAGTTAACACTTTACTGGTGTATTAAAATTTTATTCTGTTATGGTTAGTGTTGGGGAGTAGCCCCCACCTTGGCCCAGTTGGTCCACCAGGAGCAAGCCCAAGTGTACATGTAAATAGAAAACAGGCCCATTAAGACTAGACCAAGGAAATGACATGTTTGCTCTGCTAGTTAGGAACAAAAGGGGGCATTTATGTAAATCTCCTTATCCATAGCTATAAATATAACCCTAGGGCGTCGTGGTAGAGAGAGAGCGCTTTGGTGTAAGAATTAGACAACATTTGGTGTAACAAATAGACTTGAGTTAAGATCGAATACAAGATACACACTCTACACATCTCTTCTTTCTTGAATTTTAGGCTCCGGGTACTCCTCTTGGGCATTCTGACACTCTGATATCCACTGTTTGGTGTGTAACTATAACAGTAAAAACTTAAGAATTTAAGCTTAAATGCATTTATCATAACTAGTAAGAGATTGGCAGTTCTAAGAATCTCAACAATTGGTAAAGGGGCTTCTTGAATTCATTTAGCAGTTTGGTTGGCAAAACTTCAACATCTTCTAAAGCTTTTACTAAACAGAAACTTTGTTTTTACGTCAAATCATAAAAATAAAAAGGCATGCATGGAAATTCAGGCAGGCTTATATGGATTCAGAGGTAAGAAGGTTATGTTACCAGAGCTGCAGGGACAGCATTGGTGTCTAGAGAGGATAATCATATAGCATGAGCAAGAGCAATGCTGCCAATGCATGCCTAGACATCAAAAGCTGCAGTGACAGTATAAAAATGCTTTTGCTGGTAAAGATGCTGTCATTTTTCAAATCTAACAAACCCACATGATACTCAGGTGTCAGGGCATAATGTAATTACTAAAGCATGAAAAATACAGTAGATGAATAGCAGGAGAAAATTGTAGCTCTAACAATGATCACCGAGAGGCAACAAATTGTCGAAAGTTACGAGAAAGATCGAGGCCATGAACTGCTAAATGTGAAAGGTTTTCACATTGCACAACTAATTTGGAATTTGCAGCCACTGAGCCACCCACACCTCATGCATCAAGTACCAAATGAGCAGACATAAACAATATATTTGAGGTAAGTGTTGGTTGATAAGTAGTACTGCGTTATATGCCTAAGTAAGTGGGTTATTCCTTGGGCAATATTGCTCAGTAACATCGCACAAATCATGGAGTTGGAAAATACCATTCAACATGTCACTGACAGATGGTCTCGAGTCCCACATGTCATTCTAACAAGTGATAGTATTTTCCAACTCGTGATCTTTACAATGGTACTGAACAAAATGATTCTTATTCCTTTTAGCCTTTTGGTATCCAGTGTTTGGTCAAGGGTGGCATGTCCATGTGAATGCTCAAAAAGGAGATACATTAACACATATTTTAACACTGTTCAAATGGATAGTAGCATCTCAGTAAGCATAGGCATTAGGGGTGAAAACGGATCGAATACGAATCGGATAGTGTTCAAACCATATTCGCATATATATTTTTTCTCGGATTCGAATATGAATCGAACAAACGTCGAATACAAATACGGACCGGACAAATGTTAGATACGAATTCGAATCGAATATCTACTCAATTCGGTCAGATTCAAACATCCTCATAACTTATGTAGTATGAAGACATTAATAACATTTTATCCTTATATAATCACGCTTAAATCATTCTAATTCATTTATTTTACCTAAAGAAACACGAATTCACGTTCAATTAAAAAACCTGTCCAACTAATTAATTGTATTGTAATAAAATATGCATATTGTTTCGTCGGATATGAATACAGATACAAATAGTTCAGATAAAATAACATTTCGGATGGTAAAAGTTCATACCATATTCGTATCCATATTTTTATGCAAATTCGAATAATAATATGATAAAAATTATTAATCAGATGGGAAAATTTATATCATATCCGTATCCTATCGAATACGGTAACCGAGTAATATGGATAATTGGTATCCACTTTTCACCCCCTAACAGGCATAACCAATGATGTCCTGGGAGTCTGGGATAAACAATCATGACTTTGGATTTATTTTTCAAGGCATCCCAACTTCCTCTGAGGCTCTGAGCTGGTGCACCGAAACTAGCTGGGCCATCATTATAACATAGGCCTTTTTCAGATTTCTGGCTTCCTCTAGAACTTAACTGGGCCAAATAAGTATTCAAGTATAGCTCAATCCTGTCGTTAGATATTCATATTCCCATGGGTTATGATGGTTGGGCCAAAGCGTATATAACATAGACAGGCAGGCTTCCTGTCTACAGGTTTTAACATTTGGCGAAGTCCCCCCCCCCCCCCCCCCCCTTATATTCAACATTGGCAGGCCCTAACCCTAAGCCAAGACAGAATGGCTTATTTTATGCAGATTAGTTAATAATCTCAGGTTGCTTAAAGCCATACCTACAGGAGGAGAGCTTGACTGAGTCACTGGCTTACACATGGAACTTGAACTTCTCTATCTGGTGGGTTTTAATCTTTTCACCAAAAATTTCAAACTACTTTATTGCTTATCTCATAAGTCATAACCAACTCTGCATGGCAGCTTGTAGCAGAAAAGCTCTATAAGCTGTCAAAGAAGCCTAAACTAAACCCGAGAGCCCCTTGCCTCCTTGGTCCAAAGCTACTCAAAACACAATCAGTAAATTTGGCAATAGTAGTCTTAAGGCTAACACAGAACTTAGGGATCCCATTTAGTTTCATAGAACAATTAAGTGAATATTGTGTTAGAGATGATAAAATACTAAGAAGCGACTAGCTTGCTAGCATGCGAGGGATTGGGTAAATGGATGGACCTATTGAGTTTCATGCACCAGTCAGTTCACCCAAAAGCTTAACCTGATGAGGAAATATGAGCAATTCACTTATACGTCAACACTCCCCCTCACGTGTAGGCTCTCTTAGGCCTACTACGTGGAATAGAAGAGGACTACAATTAATTTTTTTTAAAATTGTGTCAGTCAGGTCTTGAACTTGAGACCTCTTGGCTCTGATACCATATTAAGTTTAATGCACCAACCAGTTCACCCAAAAACTTAAGCTGGTGAGGAAAAATGGGCAATTCACTTATACGTCAACAGGACCAGCTGGCAACAACCATGTAGAACAAAGTAAACTGTAATTCATATTAACAGAGGATACCACTAAAACTGGGGCCGGTACAGCAAAGTCCTTTTCTCTTCTTAATTTATATCTCATTTCAAGATTCTTAACCAAGAGTATAGACAAGCCATCATTGGTCCAATTGGTAAGCACATTTTCCTTATATTTGCTATTTACTCTAGCCTCCTGATTCGTCTTTTGCTTGCTACTTGTGTCAACATACATACTCAAAACCTCCATTTTTTTCAGAAAGTTGATGGAATATCATGTTACTATTTCTACAACCTTAGTATAACAAATCCTAGACTCCTAGGTGAGGACCTTGATCTTCTAGTTCACCTTTTATCATTTTCACAAATTAGTCTTTCAGGAGTATACTAACATATCACCAGCAGAAGGGGGTACCAGTACAGTTATGTCGTGATCTACTGCATTGCTATTCGATTATGTTAAACCAAGAGGGAGCGATGCCCTATAAATACCAGGCTTAAGGATAATACAGGTTCATCATGAACACACATCAGGGCATGCATAAGTACGGTTCTAACCACTTTCACCAACAATCATCACATTCAACACAGAAATTATTCAAACTTCATATGATCACTCAAATTCGATTATGCACTGTAGCAACTGTTGAGTTTGGATGGCAAAATCGATTGCAACATAGTTCCTGCAGAATTCCAAGAGCTTATATTTATTGATAACTATGTAACACTATATGAACCATTTCATTTCCCTGCTCATCTGTAAGAAACTGACAAGAGCTTTTGTTTGAGCAATATATAACTCATTGCAACTTGTTATAGCATTATGTTTCTGTAACAAAAATACTTTAGTCACATTTCAGCAGGAACAATGAATCCCCGTAACATCTGACAGTGCCAACTAATGATTCATTCCATTAATTGAAAGCATTTCAGCTAAACACGACAAGGGAAGGTAACAAGCCTAAGTATAGCCACGAACAATTCAACTGCAACAAGAATGGAAGAAATACATTTGGAAAAAAAATCCAAATTGTATATCATGTTCGCCACTATGGAAAAAACAACAAACATTCATGCTTTAAATCCTCCAGGGAAACAGGAGCAAGGATACAGTTTTCAATCTGAGGTCCATCCATTTGTGGAATGCCACACGCCAGCCGTCTTTGGAAACAGACAGAAAAATCTAGAGTTCGGGGAGACCTGACCGGCGAAATTACTCGGCGTCGGCGTCGCCCACAGCAGCGGTGGCGGCGAGCCCCTGCTGCTGGAGGCGCTCGAGGGCCTTCTGGTGCGCCCAGGTCTCGAGGGTGAGGTCGGGCTTGGCGTTGAGTCCAACGCCGAGGATGACGACGGTGAGGAAGGAGGTGACGTAGCAGGGCAGCTCCCAGTCCTCCCACCTCCGCGACTCCCCCGGCGGCGGCGGCCGGTTGAAGAGGTATCCCTTGGGCCGCTCCTCGTGCCCCGGCGTCGTCCAGCGCCCCGCGCCGTCCCCTCCCCCTCCGCGCACGCGCGGCGCCGCGCGGAGCCGCGCGCGCAGCATGCCCTCCGCCGCCGCGGCCGTCGAGATCGCCCGCATCGAAGCTCTCCGGTGGGCGCGTCGCCTGCGAGATTGGAGCGTTGTGCTGTGGTCCGTGGAGACTGGAGACGTGGGCTTCGGGAAGTAAATTGGGCTGGGTTTGGTCTTACGTGAATTGGGCTGGGATTTTACTGGCCTGAGATCGGAAAACGCGAGTTATTTTACTCGGCCGGCAAGGCTCAAGAGAAGATTTTAGTGGGCCCGCTGGGAGGTTTGTGACTTGTGGGCCAGTTACTCCCTGTGCGCAGTAGTAGCACTGAGGAAATATGGCGTTACTACTTCCAATTTCCAGAGCTGTCCTTTTGTTGAAGATGCTCTGCTTTACTCTGCCAAAATGCCTAGTCATTGCAAGCAATAAGTGGTCCATTGCAAGCACGGGCCATTGCTCTAGATCTTCAACCATTTGAGTGTCTAGGAGAGCAGTAGTACCAAACAATAGGCTGTCAGTTCATCTAAGGGGAAGTCCTTTTGTGAATAGCAACTTACTCCATTCATTCTTTTTTACGTGATATTGTTTTTATTTTTTATAGTCTCTAAAATACAGTTTTCACTGTTACTTTTTATAACTTTACATTAAAATATACTAATAAAACTATAATTATGAAAGTATTTTTAACTACAAATTTAATGATATAGTTTTCGTATAACTAATCTAGAAAGCTTTAAACCTATTGACAGTAGTTTGACCATATGATTCTAGAAAATCAAATAAAAAACGGACTAGCAGTTAGCAAGAAAGAGCAGTAAAACTGGTACAAATGCAAGCACAGTACCTTCATCCCAGACTCCCAGTCCTGCATCCCAAGTCGACAATCTCCTCATGTAAAATGGATCTGGTCAGGCTTCATTTGACCGTGCCGAAGCTTCGATTCCTCGCCGTTGTTGCCGTCTTTGCTGTGTCTGCCGTGGCTAGTACTACTGCTACAGTCTTGTTCATACGTCCGTGGAGCAGGACAAGAGCAGCATTTAACAATGCAGTGAGCAGTTGGACTAATTACTGTGTAGACCCTAGACAGTGAAGTGTTGGTTAAGGAACGAGACAACGGGGCAGGGGAACGAGGAGGGTGCGCAGGACAGAAAACAGGCGCTAGAGGTGAAAGTAACGACTGTTAGGAAATCTGACTCTGACTTTGAAGTCTGGACTCATAGTAATCATCTTACTATTAGGTTATAAATAGGTAGTACTATTGATTATTTTGTACATATAAGAGAAAGAGAAAAGCAATAAAGAAAGACTAGGACTAGGAGTTCTCCCTCTATCTCTGTGTTTCAATCTACTATTTGTGTCTTCTGTGATTGATCTGTCTTTTGCATAGCAGAGGAATTGATCTGATTGGTCGCCAGCGACAGTTCCTCAACATGTTATCAGCACGAATTGCTCTGGTGAATCGAAAGATTATTTTCTACGGTGCAAATCCGCTCTAATCTACCTGAGCAAACTTGAAGTCGCCGGCACAATGTCCATCGGTACATTATATGAAAGAGTAGATGTTGATTGCATTGTATATTGAAAAAAAAAAGAAAGAATCTTACACGGACAGCGTGGAGCACATGATTTTGGCCTAACAATTGCGAAGCCCTTGCCCATGAGATGCTACTATTGAGGGAGTGGTCCCAATCTTGGCCCAATCAACCAAGCAAGTGCAAGCCCAAGGATAAGTGTAATTAAAAGTCAGGTTCATATAAGCCATGCCAAGGAAATGACATGTTTGTCCCAACTAGTAAAGATATCAAAGGGGTATTTTTGTAAACACCTTCATCCATAGCTACAAATATGGTCCATAAGTCACTATGGGGAAGGAGAATATTTGTGTAAGAAATAGGCTAAGTTAAGGCTGAGTATCGTGCATCCACTCTACACCTCTCCTCTCTCCCGAGTTCTAAGCTCCGGATACCCTACTCGGACTCCTTGAAGTTCTAGTATCTACTGTTTAGCGTGTAACACAACATGTTGTATCATATTCATATGTTTATGTTTGTTTGGTCTTTGATGCATCTCCATATCCCAAATAGTCAAAATGCATGTAAAACCAATGCTAGCTGGTGCGCAACTTAACTGTGCAAGCATGCATATATGCATATTCTTACACTTCAGTCAGAACCTCACTAACATCTGATTATGTAGTACTCCTCATACATGTTTTATCAACAACTTCTCATACAAGCTCTCGGCATTTTTTATTCCTTTTGCTTTTGTGACAGCTTGCAGCTGTAGTAGCACTATAGCAGCTAGCCAAATAAATCACTAGCAAAAAAGTGAAAAATTAAAGAAGAGAATGGGAAGAGAGAACAAACAATCTTGTCTTCTCACCGCTCTCTCGCTCACACACCAACACCAGCGTACATCAATATTTATCTACTCCTGTACCCAAAATTACAGCCCAAGTTAATTAATCAACCTCGCACCGTAGCACGTACGTACGCACGCTCATATACGATTACGAACACAGAGTTGGTACATCGTACACGGTACTATTAGATTAGGTCTTTAGGGATCTCTAGGCTAGATCTAGCGGGGTTCTTCTCTGGGGTTCGTGTTCTTGAGGCAAAACCGAGAGGGAGAGAGGGGTACCGACCTTCGGATGTAGAGGAGGAGGAGGCGGCCATCTCGGGGACGCTCGGTGAAGTCTGCGCACGGGCAGCGACGGTCGGGGAAGAGGTGCGGGGCTCCTCGGCGGCGTGTCCCGGGCGGCGGCGTCTCCCTGGCGGCGGTGAACGGCGCCGGTGGTGCTTCCCGTCGGCTCAGCGCACCCCTCTTACAGATCGGGTCTAGGGTTTGTAGGTGGGGTGACGGCGGCGCGGTCAACCTCGTGATGCGTGCCGCCCGGCCCCCACCTCTGTATTTATAGCGCTGGCGACAGGGGCCCACCAGCCAAACGGGCTGGGCGCCCCCGATCAGGGCGCGGTCAAGGGGTGGGCTTTGGCCGTTGGGCCAAAGCCCTGAGATCATCCTAACATTCTCCCCCTTGATCTCAATCTATACTTTATCTTTAATTACTTTTGACTTTACACATTCCATCACAGATTAGTGCATAGAACATGTCTCATCGTCACGGTCAATCGCCGATAGATTCAACAGTTACAATACACCTCCCTGTTCTGAAACAGTTACTTTAATCTTTGGGCCATCTTTTAGTCCAGGAATCATAGGCTTTCCCTTAAACCCATGCCGGCTACATGTTCTCTGAACACGTTGGGTGGTAAGCCTTTGGTAAGCGGATCCGCTAGCATCTTTGCGGTACTTATGTGCTCAAGACTTATAATTTGATCCCGAACTTTATCTTTCACAACATAGTACTTTATGTCAATGTGTTTGGCAGCACCACTTGACTTATTGTTGTGGGCATACGTTACTGCGGGTTCATTATCGCAGTACAACTTAAGTGGTCTATTGATGTCGTCAACCACTTTTAAACCGGGTATGAACTTCTTTAGCCAGTTCACCTGCCCCGTAGCCTCATAACATGCTACAAACTCGGCATACATTGTGGACGATGTAGTGACGGTTTGCTTTGAGCTTTTCCACGATATAGCTCCTCCAGCGAGAGTGAATACATATCCGGATGTAGACTTTCTATCATCTCCCGCAAAATCAGAATCTGTATACCCCACTATATGGAGTGAATCTGATCTTCTGTATGTCATCATGAGGCCTTTTGTTCCTTGCAAATAACGCAAGACTTTCTTTATCAATTTCCAATGTTCTATTCCAGGATTGCTCTGGAATCTGCCAAGTAACCCGGTAACAAATGCTAAGTCAGGGCGTGTGCACACTTGAGCATACTGTAAGCTTCCGACAGCTGAAGCATATGGAACCGCTTTCATTTGATCGATCTCATACTGGTTCCTGGGGCATTGAAAATCCCCATATCTGTCGCCCTTGACTATAGGTGCAGGTGATGGACTACATTTATGCATACCAAATTTCTTTAAGACTTTCTCTATGTATGCCTTTTGTGACAGTCCCAATACCCCTTTGTTTCTATCTCGGTGAATTTCGATCCCTAGAACGAATGAAGCTTCACCAAGATCTTTCATATCGAAGTTTGAGGACAAAAACTTCTTTGTTTCCAGTAGCAGACTAACATCACTACTAGCTAGTAGGATATCATCCACATACAGGATTAGGAAGATAAACTTCCCATCTTTAAACTTTGCATAAACACAGTTGTCCTCAACATTCTCTTTAAACCCAAATTTTCTTATTGTACTGTCAAACTTCAAGTACCATTGTCTTGAAGCTTGCTTTAACCCATAAATTGATTTCTTTAGGCGGCATCCCATTCTTTCATTTCCTTCCACGACAAAACCTTTCGGTTGTGCCATGTAAACATTTTCCTCCAAATCCCCATTAAGAAATGCCGTCTTTACATCCATCTGATGTAACTCTAAATCATAATGTGCTACTAATGCCATTATGATTCTGAAGGAATCTTTACATGAGACTGGAGAAAATGTCTCATTGTAATCAATCCCTTCTCTTTGCGTAAATCCTTTTGCCACAAGTCGCGCTTTGTATCTTTCTATATTCCCTTGGGAGTCAAGCTTTGTCTTGTAGACCCATTTACAGCCTACTGTTTTGGCTCCTTTAGGAATAATTTCCAAGTCCCAGACTTTATTAGTCTTCATGGACCTCATTTCCTCTTCCATGGCATCAAGCCATTTTGAGGAATTTTCGCTTCTCATGGCTTCTTCAAATGAGGTGGGATCATCCTCCATTTGAAATTCCTCTGTATGATAAATCTGATAATCATCAGAAATAGCTGATCTTCTTACTCTTTGAGACCTCCTCGGGGCCTCCTCATTCGGTACATCTACTGTTTGAGGCTGCTGTTGCTCCCCCTCATCTGTGGCAATAGGTTCTATATGATCCTGAAGAGCAGGTTCTTCATTCTCATTTATTGTTGCCACGGGAGGAACAATAACAGGTGCTGGCACCACAGTGTCTTGTACCGTCGGTGCAGCGACAGCAGGTAGAGTGAAGAATGGCTCTTGAATCATCGGAGTGGGCGCATACACCCGCTTCTCTTCAAGGTCAATCTCTCGAGCTACCATGCTCCCCCTCATCATTTCATCTTCTAAGAAGACAGCATGTCTCGTTTCTACAAACTTTGTATATCTGTCTGGACAGTAGAAACGATAACCTTTTGACTTTTCAGGGTAGCCAATGAAATGGCAACTTACTGTTTTGGGATCAAGTTTCCCAAGGTTTGGGTTAAATACTTTAGCCTCAGCAGGACTCCCCCACACACGTAAGTGGTTTAGTGAGGGAACTCTTCCTGTCCACAACTCGTACGGTGTTTTGGGCACCGACTTACTAGGCACTCTGTTGAGAATATGAATGGCGGTTTTCAACGCCTCCATCCATAAACTCAATGGGAGTGTGGAGTAGCTCATCATACTTCGCACCATATCCATCAGGGTACGGTTGCGTCTTTCAGCTACTCCATTTTGCTGAGGTTCGCCCGGCATAGAATACTGGGCTACTATTCCATTTTCCTGTAAAAACCTCGCAAAAGGTCCAGGAACTTGTCCATAAGGGGTATGTCGACCGTAGTACTCCCCCCCACGATCAGATCGGACTATCTTAATCTTTAAATCGTGTTGGTTTTCAATTTCAGCCTTAAATATCTTGAATTTATCCAAGGCTTCATTTCTTTCTTTGATTGGATAAATATATCTATAACGGGAGTAATCATCTGTGAATGTTATGAACGAGTCATATCCATCCACACTTTTCACAGGAAAAGGACCACAAATATCTGTGTGAATAATTTGTAGAACTCCTGTGCTTCTTTTAGCGTCCTTTTTAATTTTCTTTACATATTTTCCTTTAATGCATTCTCTGCATTGTTCTAAGTCCGAGAACTCTAATGGAGGAAGAATATCATTCTTTACTAGTCTTTCTATTCTCCCCCTCGAAATATGGCCTAAACGACAGTGCCATAATTTCGACGACTCATCTAGAGTTCTCTTTCGTTTTCTGTTTACATTCGTAGACGAGGATTCAATCTCTTTCTCGCACGCAACGTTCTCATTATCGCATACGACATTCACATCATCACATAATGATAACAAATAAAGCTCATTCTGTAATATGGCAATACCAACACATTCTTTATTAAACATTATTTCGCACTTGCCATTTCCAAAATTGCAATCATAACCATCTTTGTCCAAATTTGACACACTAATCAAATTCCTCTGTAAAGAGGGTACAAAAAGGACATCTCTAAGTAGAAGAGTGGAGCCATTAGCTAATTCTAATGAAAGATCGCCAACGGCTTCAACTTCAGCTTCGACTCCATTTGCGACTTTAACGCATCTTTCTTTTCTTTGCGTAGTCCTCGTCGAACGGAATCCCTGTAAAGAATTAGCAACATGAACAGTTGCTCCTGAGTCAATCCACCAAGTGGATTTCGAATATTGTACATACAGGCATTCATTTATAAAGGTAATAATGTTCTCACCTTTCTTAGCCATTATCATCTTTAAGTAGTCAGGACAATCTTTCTTGTAGTGTCCCGTCTTCTTGCAGTGAAGGCACTGGTCTTTGTCTACAGCAAATTTATTCTGTTGAGGTTGATGTACAGAGGTTTTACCCTTGTTCTTTGAGAAGGGGTTACTGTTGTAATTCTTTTTCTTGTTTTCCCTCACAAAGTTGATAGCACCACCATGTGAGGATTTGATTCTTTCCTCCTCTTGCACGCACATGGCTATGCACTTTTCCATGTCCCATTTTTCGGGCTGCATATTATAGTTGACAACAAAAGTGTCAAACTCTTTTGGCAAAGAAGCAAAAACCAAATGAATAAGGAACTCATCCTTGAGACCCAAATCCATCGGTTTCAGTTTAGATGCCAAGTTGCTCATTCTAAGAATGTGCTCTCTTATGCCATTGCCACCGCCAAAATACCTCTCTGTTACCAGCTGCTTAATCAGCTGTGTAGCATAAGTCTTTGAAGAGCCAGTGAACTGACTCTTTATTTTATCGAGATATTCAGTGACAGTGTCACACTCTGCAATTGAGCCCAAAATAGCAGGCTCAATTGTGTTCTTTATCACAGCCATACATTTCTTGTTGGCTGTGGTCCATTTCTTATGATCAAGGTCATAAGACATCTGTAAGGGAGCATGATCCCTCTGTCTTTTCTGCCATGCAGTGTCATCCTCATTCTGTTCCCTCACTGGAGCCAAAGGCTCAGTGGGACGTGCTGTAGTGAGGACCCAGTCCACCTCAGCCAAGATAAAAGCTAAATCTAACTTTTTCTTCCACTCTCCATAATTATCACCTTTGAGAGTGGGGATTTCTCTAATACAACTCATTAAGTTGTATCCTCCTGAAAAAATATTTCAAATACAGTGAGAACGTAACATCAAAATTATATGCCTTATTTCTAACGTTGGTCGAAAATACGACATACAATTTAAAAAACAATTCTATCATACATTAAATCTACATCACCGTTGGGCAGAAATAGAAATAATGCATGAAAACAACATTAAAATTTATAATACTGATATTAACAACGTTGGTCAGAAAATAACAGTATCATAAATCTCTGGGAATTTTTATCTATTTTTCCAAAATTAAATTCTCCCGTTGGTTCGAATTTAATAATGAAAAACAATTTGCATTAACTTTTGCAGCGGAAACTGTAAAAAATTCAATATTCAGAAGCATCATAACTATACTCTTTTAATCTCTGAAAATTTAACACGTTGGTGCAAAATTACAGAGAAATTGGTTCAAATTTCATTGAAAATCATCAAAAAATGCTTCTGAAAAACAATAAACATCAAAAATCGGGATTTACTGTTCAAACCGGCCATTTGGCCCGGCCTGCGCAACCGCGGCCCACGGCGGCCTGCCCGCACGCGGCCTCGGCGGCCCGCTCGGCCTGCCCGCCCGCGGCCTCGGCGGCCTCTCTCGCGCGCCTCACGCGCGCTCGCGCCCGCGGCCTCACGCACGCGGCGGCCCGCCCAGCGCGCGCCTCACGCTCGCGGCCCCCGCGCCCCGGTCTCAGCCGTTGGATGCGCATCCAACGGCTGCAAACCCACGCAGCCTCGCCCTTTGGCGCCTCCGCGCGATCCATCAGCCGTCGGATGCGAATCCGACGGCTCTCGTTCTTGGCGGCCGAGCGCTCTCGCGCGCAACCTGGGCCTGGGCCGCGAATTCTCTCGCCCGCCTGGGCCGAAAGCCAGCCCGCGCGCGGTCAGCCGTCCGATCGCATCCGACGGCTGCGCGGCGTTCTCGCCCGATCAAAACCACGCGCGGCGGACGCCCCCGAAAACCCTAGATTCATTCCTCCTCTCCCCTCTGTCTCTCCGTCCGCACCCGACCGAGCGAGCGAAGCGGCGGCGGCGGCGATGGCGACGTCCACGCCGCCGGGGAAGGAGAAGACGGCGCCGCCGCGGGCCCTCTCGCCGGCGTGCGCGCTCCCCTGAGAGGGAGCGCGCCGCCGTCGAGCGGCTCCGTGTCGGCGCCCGTTCAAGCGCGCGTCGGCGATGGCCCGTACGTGGAGCGCCGGCGAGCCCGAGGCTCGGCCGATCTCCCGCACGCCAACGACGACGACGACGACGGCGACCCGGCGACCACGCCAGGTAAGACTCTTTTCAGATCTAGGGTTAGGGTTTGACCCGATCCCGTCTCTGTTCTTTTCTAGGGTTTGGGGGGGTCTCTCTTTTCTTTTTCCTCCGTCTAGATCTAAACGCTAGTGGCTCTGATACCAATATTAGATTAGGTCTTTAGGGATCTCTAGGCTAGATCTAGCGGGGTTCTTCTCTGGGGTTCGTGTTCTTGAGGCAAAACCGAGAGGGAGAGAGGGGTACCGACCTTCGGATGTAGAGGAGGAGGAGGCGGCCATCTCGGGGACGCTCGGTGAAGTCTGCGCACGGGCAGCGACGGTCGGGGAAGAGGTGCGGGGCTCCTCGGCGGCGTGTCCCGGGCGGCGGCGTCTCCCTGGCGGCGGTGAACGGCGCCGGTGGTGCTTCCCGTCGGCTCAGCGCACCCCTCTTACAGATCGGGTCTAGGGTTTGTAGGTGGGGTGACGGCGGCGCGGTCAACCTCGTGATGCGTGCCGCCCGGCCCCCACCTCTGTATTTATAGCGCTGGCGACAGGGGCCCACCAGCCAAACGGGCTGGGCGCGCCTGATCAGGGCGCGGTCAAGGGGTGGGCTTTGGCCGTTGGGCCAAAGCCCTGAGATCATCCTAACAGGTACTACATCACACCACACCGTAGTAGATCATCCGACGTCGATCAAGTTCCGATCCGACGGCTCACGCTCCCGCTCGTGCGTCTCGACTCACGTTCACGTGCACTTGCCGAGCGGGCGGCCGCAGAGGCAGCTGTTGCTGGCGAAGGACTCGGCGTCGAGGTGGTCGAACGGCGGACCGGCCGGGATGGTGCCGCACAGCCGGTTGTGGCTGAGGTCGAGGTGCCCCACGTACGACGCTGAGGTCAGCGACCGCGGCACGCTGCCGGTGAGCTGGTTCCGGGACAGGTCGAGCACCATGAAGTAGGACTGGCTGGTGAACACGTCCGGGATGGGCCCCTCCATGGCGTTCCGGCTCAGGTTCAGGATCCCGAGCCCCTTGTTCTGGAGCAGGCTCGCCGGAATCCGGCTGGAGATCCGGTTGCCGCCGAGGTACAGGGACGTGAGCACCCGGCCGGAGCCGAGGGTGTCCGGGATTGCACCGGTGAGCTGGTTCTCGGCGAGGTCGAGGTCGGCGAGCCTGTGCAAGGACCCCACCGACGAGGGGATGGGCCCGGAGAGCCGGTTCCGGCCAAGCAGGGCTCGGCTGAGCATGGCGAGGTTGTCAAAGTCGGCCGGCATCCGACCGGTGAGCTGGTTGTTGGTGAGGTCGAGGTGCTTCAGAGAAGCGAGGGAGGTGACGGAGCTGGGGATGGTGCCGGTGATGAGGTTGTCGGCGAGGTTGAGCAAGGTGAGGCGGGAGAGGCTGCCGATGGACGGCGGGATCTCGCCGGTGAGGCGGTTGCCGGGGAGCTCGAGGATGCGGAGGTATGGGAGGGATGTGGCGACGCAGGACGGGATGGGCCCGGAGATCTGCTTCCAGTCGGCGAGGATGAGGGAGGAGAGGCGGTCGAGCTGGCATACAGCGTCGGAGATGTAGCCGGACATGACGCCGGAGGCCGGGCGGCCGGCAGGGGCCATGACGGGGTCCTCGGCCTCGCCGCGGAGGGTGAGGTCAGCGACGCGGCCGGTGGTGAGGTCGCAGCTCACGCCGTACCAGTTGGTGCAGCACTCGGTGCCCGTCCACGACGAGAACACGCCGAGGTGCGGCTCCGACAGCGCCGCGCGGATCGCGAGCAGCGCGTCCCGCTCAGCCGTCGAGCACGCCGCGGTGGCAGCGGCGGAGGAGGCGAGCACGGCGAGCGTGGCGAACATGAGGAACGGCGTGGCCGGGCTTGGAGCGGGAGATGCCATTTTTGCTTTGGTTTGAGTGGACGGACAGTGCCAACTTCCAAGTGGTGAGCTCGCAGAGCTAAGCTTTCAGTAGAGGCTGGCAGTCTTAAAATGACTGTTTTGCCCTTCAGTAAGCGCTTTCGCTATGCATTTTTCTTGGAACGTTCCTTGCCTGGGTTACACTTTAAAAGGTCAAAAATCAATATAAATATTGGGTTTTTTAAGTGACTTTTTCACTTCTCTCACTATTGTCTTATTTCAGGAATTAGACAGGGAGTTAAGGGTGCATCATCCACCATACTCCTTTCGCTCTCGTTACGCGCATACATCTCTCATTTACTTTTTGCATCGCTAGTCCCCTCCTTCTAAAAGTTATTTTTTTAGCTACAACAATTCATTGTCAGCCAAAACCATAATCCACAGCCAAAAGCCATCAGCAAAAACTAATACAAACATCATCTATCCTGTTCTATTAAGCTTATGACTTATGCCTTCTCTTAAATAAACAAATGAGATGTCTTCCTTAACGCTATTTTGAAGCGAATTATCAGGATATACTTTTCGAATTTGCTTATCGATATTCGGTTCATTCACACAATTGCTCGTGCAGGAGCCAAAAGCCATAAGTTACAACCATAAGTTACAAGTTAGCCATAGGTACAATTCTTTTGGGTTGTGCCTAATGGCTTTTGGCTATTGTTGATAGTTTTTTGGTGCGCTTTTTGAGATGTGTTTGGGCCTGTAAACCGTACACCTCCCCATGTGCACCCTATAGGGTATAAGTGAGTATTTATGAGAGACCATGTGAAGGGCACTCCATGGTTGTGATGAGTAATTGACTCTTGTTCTAGGAAGATTGAGTTTAGTTTTTGAGGTTTGTGCTAAGTTCTGCATTGTCGTAGCCCTGGCGAAGTGTTCTGCAGCTAACACGACCACGTTACGACCACTGTGGTCGTGGTCGAAGGTCACCCGAGGGGTCTACGTCCACTTTGGCCATGGTCGAAGGGCACCAGAAGGCAGTACGACCACGTTTGGCCGTGGTCGAGGGCCAGTACGACCACATTGGTCGTGGTCGAAGCAGGTTACGATCACGTGGGCCGTGGTCAAAGACCAGCACGACCACGTTGGCCGTGGTCGAAGGCCAGCACGACCACGTTGGCCGTGGTCGAAGGCCAGCACGACCACGTTGGTCGTGGTCGAAATAGGTTACGACCACGTTTGGCCGTACTCGTAGGTCTCCAGGGAAGTTTAAGACTGTTTCTGCCCTAGTCGTATCTTGGTCATGCTCGAAATGCACTCTACGACTACGTTATTGAGAGCTGCGGTCGGAAGTCGATGCTTCGACCACTGTGGTCGGGGGCCGGCACTCGAGCTTGCGACCACGTGGGAAGTCGGTGGACTTCGACCATGTTGTGAAGCGATCGAATGAGGTCGGGTCAGGGTCAGACTCAGTCGGTTGTGGTCGTAGCCGGTCGTTTGTAGTCGGTACCGGTCGGATTTGGTCGTACAGCAGTCTGGCGTGGTCGGACGTGCTCGCACGCAGTTGGAATCGGTCGTATGACCTGCAGACTTGACCATTTGAGCTGGAATTTGGTCGTAGGGCTTTGTGATGAAGTCAGGGACCTTGTGCATTTGTTGGTTTATCTTTTCGATCGGTCGTAACGACTTGGGTTGAAGTCGTAGACTTTGAGCGTTAAAGCCGTAGCGAGTTGTGGGTAGTCGTAGCAAGTTAGCGATGATCGTAGACTCTTTGTATCTGGTCGCATGGCTTGATTCTGTGGTCGTATGTCATGTGCATTCATTGTTCTCTATTTTCGTCTGGTCGTAGGTGGTATACGACTTGGTAAGAGTATGTTTTGAGCTCTGTTTTCTGGCTCAAGTGGTTGGATACTATTGTGAGCGGTGCTATGTAATGGTTTGCTTGTCTGTGATGGTTTGCAGGACTTTGAGACTAGTCGTGGTGAGGTATGGATGGTCGAAGACTAGGCACGGGGGTGCTGAGGTCGTGATCGGCTGGGAGATGCCAAAGACGACGAAGTCTGTGAGGTGGTTGCAAGCGTGATCGGCAAGGCAGGAGGAAGCTTCCGGGAAGGCAGCGAAGTGGCATTTTGGAGAAATGCGGAAAGCTGCAAAGGGAAGCTGTGTCTCTGCGAAAGCACTGGAGTTGTTGGCGCTAACGGGCAAAGCAGTGGAGCCGTTGGGAGTAACGGGTAAAGCACTGGAGCTCGTTGTCGCTGTTGGGTAAAGAGAGTGGTAAAACCCGGTGTTAGTTGGGGTTAACGGGTGCTCCCCTGGTAGCTTGAGGCTATAAATAGAGAGGTAGAGCTCGGGTGATCGGTGAGGTTGTTCCTGAGTCACTCTGAGTATTTCGTTTCTATTTTGTGTGAGTTGTCTCTGGGTAGAGCACGGTTGCTCTTGTACCTCCGATGGAGTGGCTGTAGAAACCTCCATGATCAATCGTGTCATCTCTCTTCCTCTATTTGTTTTCTGTCGTCTTGAGATGTTCTTGATTGTCTTGTTTGCGATCTGTTTTGAGAGCTTGTTTTTCATGTTATATTTTTCTCTCTTCTCTTCTGTGTAAGTCCGCATTTGCTTTGGTGTGCTTCTTGTTGCTCAGAACTGAGAATCTGTCTCAAGGCCACTTGGTCGGATCATTCTCGAGAGCAAGAGTTGAATCAGAGAAGTTCTCTTTGCCAAATGATTGTGCGCCTCGAGTCCTTCTTCTATTCTTGGTTCCTCTTCTCAGTTATCACTATTTGATTTCTTTTGTCGGCTCAGGCAAGTGTTCGACCACGTGGTGTTCGACCATCAGTTGGCTTACGACCACGTGTGTTCGATCGAAGAAGCTAGTTCTTTCGCCCGATTTGTCGTGTGAGTACTTGGGGGAGTTTTTGAAGGCACCATTCACCCCCCCTCTGTTGCCATTTCGGTCCTACAATTTATTCGAAAGAGAAATGAAAGAAATAAAGTTGTAAGAAATAAAGCAAGACTTGTTGTACAAGGTTCACTCATCGTCCAGAAGTTGATTATGAAGAAACTTACTTCTCAGTCATGAGTGGAATCACCTTTAGATACTTAATCTCAATGACAATAAACTTGAACTTCGAAATGAAATTGATGGATGTGGTAATTGCATACCTTTATGGAAACTTAGATTCGGAAATTTATATGAAGATACCTGAAGGTATCCCTGTCCCGAACCAAAACATAGCAAATAGAAATCTGTACAGTGTGAAACTCAGAAAATCACTATACAGGCTTAAGCAATCAGGCAGGATGTGGTATAATCGATTAAGCAACTTTCTATACAAGAAAGACTACACGAACAATGAAGATTATCCCTGCGTATTTATACAACGATCCCAGAGTGGATTTTGTATAATATCACTATATGTAGATGATCTGAATATCATCGGGATCATGGAAGACATAAAAAAAAGCAAATTCTTACCTAGAGTCAAATTAAATATTGCTTAGACCTGCAGCTCGAGTATGTCACTGAAGAAATATTATTACATCAGTCAGCCTACGCTCAGAAGGTGTTAGAAAGGTTCAGCTTTGAGAAGGCATACCCATCGAAAGTACCGATGATCGAGAGATTTTTACAATAAGAAAAAGATCCGTACCGACCTAGGGAAGAAGGGGAGGAAGTCATGTGACCGAAATTCCCATACTTAAGTGCAGTAGGAGTACTTATGTATTTAGCGAACTGTATTAGGTTGGACATTGCATTTGTTGTAAACCTATTAGGAAGGCAAAGTGCAGAACCTACCAAAAGGCATTGGCAGAGAATAAAGGACATCTTTCGATACCTCCAAGGAAGCAATGATCTTAGGTTGTTCTATAGAAAGAACCAAGATTTGAATATAACTCACTATGCAGTGCAAGGTACCTGTCGGACCCGCACACCGCAAGGTCCCAAACAGGCTATGCATTCTTGTGTGGTGGAACTGTAATTTCATGAAAATCGTCTAAGCAAAGTCTTGTAGTGACTTTTATGAACAATTCAGAAATCATAGTGCTGTATGAAGACGGATACAAATGTGTTTGGCTCCGACGAATGATTCACCACATCCAGTAGTCATGTGTGATTAATATCATACAAGCTCCCACAATTATCTATGAAGATAATGCAGCTTGTGTTGCACAAGTGCAGACGAGCTACGTGAAGAGTCATCTCACAAAGTATATTAACCCCAAGTTTTTCTATGCTTATGAATTGCGAAAGATGGACGAAATTAAGGTATTGCATACTAAGTTATGTGAAAATCTTATAGATTTATTCAATAAGTCACTTCTAGCATCTAGTTTTGAAAGATACATACGGGGAATTGGAAAGATGAGACTTAGAGAAGTGCAGAATTTAGGGGGAGATTTTTCTTAAGCTCGTTATTAAAACTTGATCATGAAGATCGAATACCGAAAGAATAAATCCTGAAGATTAAATGAAATTGGGTGGATTGTACTCTTTTTCTCTTGAGGAGTTTTCCTAAAGTTTCTCGGCCAAGGTTTTTAACGAGGCAATTCGTGCAGCACAGCATAACATATATCATGTACTTTTTCTCTAAATTTTTCCCACTGGGTTTTATGGAGTTTTGATGAAGCATGAACGTGTCAGATAAGTGCCCAAGGGGAAGTGTTAGGAAACCTGGGCCTAGGCTTGAAGCCTTGGCCTATGGTGGGCACCTCACCACTAGGCTATAAATAGGGAGTGCTATTGGCTATTTTGTACACGGCATGAGAAAAAGAAAGCAATAAAGAAAGGCCAGGATTTCTCTCCATCTTTGTGTTTCTGTATTTTTTGTGATTGATCTGTCTTTTGCATAGCAGAGGATTCAATCGGACTGGTCGCCAACGATGGTTCCTCAACACCAAACACAGCGACGAATTGAGATGATTTTTTTCTCGTGACGTTGACCACTTTTGATGTGGTGTGGTGTCACACCTTGGTGACATTGTGCAATGGTTGTCCATGGGAGTAGCTCCTCCTGAGAGCAGCAGTAAGGAACTTAACTGAACTCTAATATCACTTATTATAAATTGCACATCTAAGTTTTAATATCGTTTGTTATAAATTACATAGTAAAATAAAAGATCAAAAAACATAGATTTAATGCGAAAAAGTCTTGTAGAAAAAAAAACCACAGACATACAAAAACGGAATTCATTATATAAGAGATTATAATGAGACTATCTCTCTTCCTATACACTATTAGGGTACATATATAGGATAAGAGAGACGAGTCCTATATGAAAAGAAAAACCTAATTAGAGTCGGTTGTTGTAGATTGACACTATATCTGATACAGTCTGCATATGTCTCTAGCACTGATCATATTACATCTTGCATGAGTCGATACAATATTCTATATAGATACGGTATGAATTCAGATTAACTTCAACAGAAAACCCAAAGAGTGTCTATCAAGCATGCGCGGCGTGGAGCGAAGGGCGCAGTCTCCTCATCCGACAACGACGGTGCTGGAATCAAATTAGAGGGTTGGATTTTGGGATTCGCTAAGCCTCCCGACTTCAGCTCCGGCCAGCAGGTAGGTTCGAGGAAGCGGCGAGGAAACCACATGAATAATAGGAGCGGAGAAATGTGAGACGTTTGTTAAACGCCCTATGGTTTAAATTAGTACCTTCAGCGCTCGTCTGACAGTCTGAAACTTCAACCCAAATGTTGCCTGTGCATCGAATTCACACATATCTCTAGTGTCTAGAATCGAAATTATCCCTCTTTTCTCTTGATCAGTAGTGTGTTATGTATGCCGGCTGTGATTTGTGAATAAATGAGAGAACTATCTATCTATTACTATTATAAAAGGAGTTGGTGGTTGTACGTCTATTCTCCTTCAACCGCTCTATTCACTCAACTTCGCACTATTCTCCACTTTCCAACCGATCAAAGCAACTCTCTTCTATAGCATAATTCTCTATATATTCAATGAGTTCCGTTGCAACGCACGGGTACATACTAGCAAGAGCATAAGCGGCACATGAGGAGTGGGGACAGGAGTCTCTGTAGGGCACGCGCGGTGCCGGTGAGGGCCATTCGTCCCGCCTTTGGTCATACTTAAAAGCATCGTGTCTTTCAGGCTGAAAAACTAATACCGTAGCGTGTTAGTTTTTTTTGAAATATTTAATTAAATAATAATAAAATAAAAATATTATTATATCTTCATGGTTAATACAAATAAAAAAGAAAAATGTATTCAAACAACTTTTGACTTAAGCCATAACCTGACACATGCGGTGTCAGTGAGGGGCATTCGGAGCGCCTTTGGTCATATTCAAAAGTATTATGCCTTTTAGTTTTTGGCTAAAATAATATTATCATGGCGGTTAGTTTTTTAGATATTCAATTAAATAAGAATTAATAAAAATAGAGAAAAAATACCGTTATATCTCATGAATAATACAAAGAAAAAAAGAGAAAAAACGCATTAAGAAGTCATCGTATTCTAAATGACTTTTAGCTTAGGCCAGAAGCTATTTCCAACGGGACCTTTTATCTCCTTGTCACAAGTGTCTGCGCCAGACAGTGTCAGCGTGTGGGCGTTACTGTGTTTGCTTTGCAACGCAATGCGATGCATTGCAGAACGCACTCATGCAGTCATCTCTCCTCAAGAGGGCAAATGATGGCGTGATCTGCTCTGGACCTAACCCTATTCAAGGCAACGCCACTGGGCGTCACGCTCCCGTACCGTTGGATCCCGATCGGACAATGATTCGTTGCTCAAGCCGATCGAAGGCCATCAAACATTCAAATCCATCACGCATGATGCCAGATTAGTCCTTGGCTCTCGACGTCTTATTCAGAGGAATCTCTGTCATGGAGTCCGGGACCAGAGAAGCGTCTCTTCGCCGATCTTAGCAGGTTTCTGGACGCATCTATGCATGCAAAGCAATCGAGTGGCAAGTTGACAGAAGATTGCGTTGCGATCGACGCTAGCTAGAGATTAATAGAGAGGTGATGGGATTGCGATATCGGCATGGGCATGCATCTGCTGCCATTCTCGTCGCCGTGCATGGACCGTTGCGTTGCGTCGGAGATGGCCGGCGGGCACGTCGCCGTGCACATGGATGGGTTCGCCTCACGTCCCCATCCCATGGCTTGCAGCAAGAAGGCAGGCACAAGCAGCTGGCGTTCGGACTTCGGACACATGCATATGGTGGGTCTGTCTCGGCGACCACATGCAGATGCAGTGGAAAGCAGGCGAAACGACACCATAAAGAGTTAGATTACGAGCATAATTAACATGCATTATTGAATGAACATGCATCTACATGTCATGTTTTGAGTCCGAATGGCTCGTTAGGGTGTCTTCTGTATTTGAACCGATCTCTCTATTTTTTCCCCTTTGAAACGGACGGGAACCCTGCGTGTTTCGTTAGAGAGGGGAATAGAGCTTAAAAGTTACACAACATCGACCTAGGCGGACCCCTTCTAAAACATTTAAATAAAGATATATAGAAAAAAAGTATAATAACTACGCTCTAGATTTTATATTAAAATGGATTCTCCTGGTTGACATGGACAAAATCGGACAGACTAGCGTGTATGAGCTGATATGTAAGAATACGAAGGGCGCAGGTGAAAAGGCCCAACGATAATTCACCTGAGATTGGCCACGTGGCAGCGACGCCAATGCTGCGGTGGACCGGGTCATGGGGGTGATGGGAAACCGGGCACAGCTGGACCGGTGGTCCCCGGCACTCATGTGATGCGCGGGCCCGGAGTTAAGGATCGGCACCTAAACTAGGGTCCAAGGTGCGTAATTGATTGCCCTAACTAATCCATGCAGCGCAGACAGGAGGCCACTGATCCGGAGACGTCCCTGTCCTGACCCGTGCATTCATCCGTAATACACTGGCATAGGGCCGTCGTGTACCACATGCATTCATGCATTTTCTTGTGTACCACAGCCTTGACGGCGGCAAAACCAAAATAAAAATAGAGAATGAGACCAAACGACTATGTTAAATTGATATAAACATAGATTTTTACACCCAGTGGAGGAGAGAGGGGGCCGGGGCCTGGTTCATTATGCAATTAATTACATGTGTTTAATTAGTGGTTTGCCTCTCTCAATTTAGCCCAAATGTAAAGTATGTTTAAAGCCCAGTCATATGCAGCCCAATTAGGCCTAGTAGTTGAGGACTGACGCTTCATATTTGAGCCTTTGGCTCTTTGCCGGCTTGCCGCACGCTCTATCTGTTCGTCTTCTTGCCGCACGCTCTGTCTGTTCGTCTCCGTGAAGGTCGGCCTGACCCTCTTTTGGCGCACCGAGAAGGCCAGAAGGGCGTGTGTGAGTCCTCACTTCGATCCCATTCCGTTCCCAATACTGTAGGATTCGGTCACTACTTACTACTATCTGAATCAATTAGGATAGGAGTACAATTCGTGCAAAATTGGAATTCTCAGGATTCGAGTGTGTTTCTGCTGTGAATGTGATTTACAGTGTGCTTGGATGGGAGCGTGCCCATCTGCAGAGAGGGCCTGGGAGTGGATCTCAGAGCTGGTTCATAGTTTCCCTTTACAATTTTAGATGATATGAAGAAGAGAAAGACAATTCATAGTTTTTTTAAGCCTGTTGGTTCAAGTGCTAATTGTATTGAAGCCATTAGAAGCCGAGACTGCCAGAGTTGTTAGGATTAGTCTTAACGGTTCCGGTTTCAACTACAACCACCGAGAGATGTTTTTCAGCTATGAAACTTGCGAAGACGCGACTTCAAAGTACAATGGGAGATGGATTTCTACGAGATTGTTTGGTAATTTATATTGAAAAGGAATTGGCCGCAAAGATTAGTAATGATGATATTATTAAGGCCTATGATCTTGCTGGTAACCATAGAGCTAAGTTTAAGTTAATAGAGATGTAATTTTCTTTGCATTGTAATTTGCGAAACATATTATTCTGACATGTGACTATTGGATCGGTAAATTCGGCATGATTCATTGGTTCTGCTCTACTTGTTGTCCATGTTGCCCCCCATATCCAATTCTTGGCTCCGTCCCTGTTTACACCTTATAACAATTGAGTAGAATTACTTAAATTATTTGTGAAATAGTTATACAAAGTTTATTTCTTTATTATCGCAAATATATGATAAAAAACAATTATATAAATATTGAAGTATCAAGTATATAACTAAATTATCAAGAATATACGGTTGTTATATGCTAAATAGTAAAAGGGAAATAATGAAGGAAAATAAGATATCAAGATTCAAGAATATATATACCAGTATATAGTATACTAGTGCATAGTCCGCACCAGGCCACAAGGCAGTCAGGCACCAACCGCACGAGCACACGGTCGCACCACGAAACCAATCTAGTGAAGCACCACAACAGCAGGCACGCAGCAGGTGCGCCGCCTCCTCCTCGGCCTCAGTTCTCATCATTTGTCCATTATTACAAATCCATCAACAAATTATAAAATCCATCACTACATAAAATGCAAATAAAATAGAATATAAATAATTTGAAATACTGGGTTCAACATGATCAACGGTGTAACTTACCTTGCTCTGCATACTGGCGGTTAGAAATGTCGGTGAAGTCGTACTCCTCGGAAACGTCGTAGTCTACATGTGAAAAGTGGCCAAAACAAAATAAATTCAAATAAAACTAAAATAAAATCAGAAAAGTATAAAATAGGTACTAAGAGTTAGATTATGAATTTAGATGAATTTATAAATTTGAATCACTTGGTTCCTAGTTCGGACATGCAGAGAACGAGTCATTTGAACGTTTGCCAAAGGAGAAAATACAAGAAAATATAAAAAGGAGAGAATATTCTAAATGAATTCGGAATACTCCTTTTACCTAAATTTTTTTGAAAAACGAAGTTGACAAGTAGACCATACATGTAAGTGACCGAGAAAGGGAATGAAAGGGAAGCAGAGAGAAAACAGAGCAGAGAGTGGCGGCGGCTTTGGGGGTGGTTGAGGGCGAATGTCAAAACGGGTCAGAGGGGTCCCAGGGAGGTGGTGGAAGGTGATGTCATGTGCAACAGTGCACGATGGCAGTGCGGGTGGTAGTTGTGGCGGTGGTAGCGGTGCTCCGGCGACGGGCTGACAGAGGGCGGCGCGAGCATGGGCACAAAGTGCTCCTGGGCAGCCGGTGGGCTTAGGAGATGGCCAGAGAGGCAGGGCAACGGTGGCTGACAGTGAAAATGGAGGTGGCACTGGTGGCGGTTCTCCACGACGAGGCATTAGTCGAATTGAGGCATGGAACAAGTAGAGGAGGTGGTGGAGATTGTGTGGGTGTGAGGAATTGAAAAATGGTCCACTGAAGACGATGAATCAATGGTGAGGAGCAAATTCGATCAGTTTTAGGGAAAGCTCGATTCTCACGATTGCTTGCACGAAAATCAAATTAATTTAGAGGATATGTTGCTTGGATGCTAGAACATGAGATGATGCGAACGATTTTTATCAAAAACTCATCAGAGAGGAGATTGCAGTGGTGGAGCGGTAGTGGCACAGTCAACCTGAGGGGTTAGGGGGCTCCTGTGATTCTGCCACCAGAGGATAGAAATTCGAATGGACTAGAGGTGGAGCGGTAGTGGCACAGTCAACCTGAAATTCGAATGGACTAGAGGTCTGGACAAGTACCATCAAAGAGGAATCTGGATCTGAGCCCTATTCCTATCCGTCACTCCACATGTTGATTTCTGAAGCATTTCAGGACAGTGAGTAACATGGGCATGCAAGTTCATTCAGCCCAATCATCGGACCAGGTCCATGTCTACTGAGATGCAGCATAGGTAGACAAGCTTAATACGAAGACGGACTAAGAGCAACTCCAGCAGTAGCCCTCAAAACAGGGCCCTTACTTTTCATTTGAGGGCTCCCCCTATTTTTGAGGGTCCTGTTTTCTGAGCTGCACTCCAGCAGGAGCCCTCAAAACAAAGGCCCTACTTCTCAATTCTCTCTATTTCCTCACACACTATATGCATATGTATGGGACAAAAGCACAATACACAATAAAATATTTATGATTTCACAATGAGGGACAATATTTAAATATATGAATTCAAATACGAATATTCAAATTTAAATTCAAATTTGTTCTGAATTTAAATTGAAAGCACAAAGTTCATCACATAACATTCAAATTTGTTCCGAATTCAAATACGAATATTCAAATACGAATTCAAATATGAACATTCAAATTTAAATTCAAATTTATTCTGAATTTAAATTGAAAGCACAAATATGAATTCAAATACGAAAATTCAAATTTGTTCCGAATTTAAATTGAAAGCACAAAGTTCATCACATAACATTCAAATTTGTTCCGAATTCAAATACGAATATTCAAATTTAAATTCAAATTTGTTCCGAATTCAAATACGAATACTCAAATTTAAATTCAAATTTGTTCCAAATTTAAATTGAAAGCACAAAGTTCATCACATAACATTCAAATTTAAATTCAAATTTGTTCCGAATTCAAATATGAATTCAAATACGAATTCAAATACGAATATTCAAATTTAAATTCAAATTTATTCCGAATTTAAATTGAAAGCACAAATGTTCCACAAAAAACGAGGAAAGCTGAAAAATGAGAGCCGGAGTAGGGGGCCCCTGGGAATGAGGGCTTGGAGACCTCATTTGAGAGGCCTCCTATTTTTGAGAGCCAAGTAGGGGCCCTGCTGGAGTTTAGTTTTTTGTTCTGGCTCTCAAATATGAGGTTTGAGGGCTCAAGTAGGGGCCCTGCTGGAGTTGCTCTAATGTATTATTGGTCCTGACAAGCATCAATCCGACGGCCCATTATTGCTCATACGGGCTAGAAAGTATAGGCCTACTAAGACTTGCCCAATTGAGGGCTGTTTGGTCCATCCGTACCAGTAAAGCCCACGGTTTCCTTCCTTTGCCGTGTTGGTTAGTTGGCGAATCCTCCCGAGCCCGGAGAGCCCCTCTCCTCCGCTTGCCATTGTTCCGGCCCGAAGTAAAATCTGCTTGCCACGTCTAAGCACGTCTCCTTTCACCACTCCCACTTCTCCCCACCAGAAAGAGGAAGGAAATCTTATAGACCGAGGTCTCGGCTGCTCCTCTTGCGGCATCGGGAAGTTTTGCTGGACCCACTCTATAATTCTATGTTATTTTATCGTATTATTTTCTGAATTAATAGGCAGTGCTCACAGATATATTATTGTATATTAAATACATATTTTATGGAAACATAAATAATACAGTAATAAATTACATGTAAACTGGCCATGCCAAATTCATTAAAAAATAGTAGCGAAAATAAAAACTTCACATAGGTAGGATCCTCAGCAGAGTAGGAGACGCCCATAGGCAGCCAACTGGGATTCACAACCTAATTATTAGCATCATTTAGCTCTGTCGACTCCTTTAGATAACAACAAAGCTCCTTTAGATAACTGCATGGCTTAGCTTTCTTCTTTTTACTTACTTAATAATAGTAATTGAGTAAGAATAAGTACAAAGATACTCAGCAAGATACCACATAATATACAATAATAATATATGCAAGGCTATTAAATGGAGGCTTGAGGTTCTTTGATTTGCTAAAGACATCATTTTGAAAGTTACAATAAATAGGGAAATCCCTGAGACTTAGCAATTTTAACTAAACTAGATTTTATAAAGTTGTTTGAGAGAATACAATAATAATAGTAGTGCAGGTTATATCCAACTATTATAGTGCATGGTTACCGTCACCGTATACTAGTTTTGTTATCAGGGCTACATCCATCCATTATAATCACACTTTTGGTTTCAAAGTAAAATTTTTGAGAACTCAAGAGTGTTTGGAACTCTCGGGTATATGTCCTGGTGGATGGAGCCAGTGCAGGTGGATGGAACCCGTAGTCTTGAATCTTGGCGGTTAGAGCCTGTCTACTAGCATAGGTGGTTAGAATCTTCACTAGAAAATTTATGTTAGTTTTCTTTAGCTTTCAAAAATATATAATGGTAATTAAAATAAAACACTGCATTGTGTAAAAGAACCATATTATCCTTACTTTGTTAAGTCCTGTAAATAATAGTATTTTTCCAAGACTTGCGGAGTTCTCTATGTACTCACCTTGTAATCTACATAAACATTTCAAAGGATTATGAAGATGCAGAAGGAGGAGTCTACAACTACTTTGTGTGTGTATTCGACGAAAACTTTCTAGAATTCTAGGTTGCACTTCCCTAGTCAATTGTCTATAGCGAGTTGATGGGTCACCGTCAGAGTTTATTGTATTTTGCTTCTATTGAGTTTATAATTTTGAGAGGTTTTGTAGCCTTATTTGTAATAAATGGCCATAAGTTCGGTACTCCTTATTATTGTAATAAAGCATTATTGATTATATAATCATCACTGTTTGATTGTGTGCACTAATTTTGATCTAGGACTAGTGCTGTAATACATAGAAGATTAGCTCGTCCAAGGTAGACTAGTACATGTAGTCCACGGACTAGGTGAGCTCCACATGGCAAATAAGCCTGGGGTCGTCCTCATCTTCCGTGGTCATGAAGAGGCTGTTGGAGCTAGCAAGGTACTTGCTGGGGAAGTACCGGAAGGCGGTGCCCCTCAACTCCACCTTGTAGATGTCTCTCAGCTGGTGGATAGCTTCTCGAGCAGCGTCCTAGATACCGCTGAAGAAGGTTCCTCGAGCGTCAAAGGTGTGGAAGGTGGCGTCATCTCCTATGTTGGCGAAGAACATCATCTCCCCCCTCCAATGTTCTTGATCGCCATAGGGCTGAAGGTACCCCTAGTAGACTGGTCATGCCTTAAACTTCAGCTACTGAAGGAGCTTCCATAGGTAGGTGGCCAAGTGTTCGACTTGGATTCCATGGGAAATTTTGGTAGGGGTCTTAGCCATACAAAATATTTGAGAATAAAAAAAGTATTAGAAAGCAATTTTAAAAGCACATAGTTAAGTAAAAGAATGAGGAAGATAAGTTTTAATGAGATTTTTAGAATTATATTTTCTATTAAAATAAGTCCTTATGGTGAATCAGTTCTACTCTACCTACGATCACACCTTAAGCTTAACATACATTTGCATAATACATAAATCATGCAAATTAATAATAATTAATATAAATTTGCAAAAAATGGAGGTTTAGGATAACCAAAGTATTAACTTGCCTGTCTCACAATCAAGTTGGCATTGAAATTCTTAAGTTCACTCACACTAGGACTCTTCCGCGTCCTTGTACTCTATTTAGATGATCGCATCGGAAAATGAGCAAACAAGCGAGCAAAACAAATAAATACAAAGAAAAATTCAAACGAACTCCAAATTGAGCAATCCATAGCCATTACATAGATTTGAGTTTATAAAAAAATATCAATAAATTTTATTAAATTTGAAGCTAAAATGAGCGAGAACGAGCTCTCTAAGGTTTTAATTTAGATTAAATCCAAAAATAATTAAAGGAGAGATAATTCCTCTCTCTAATAGGTGGGGTCCACCAACTTTTAAATAAATTTTGGAATTAATTTTCTAATGGAAAAGCTCACTGAGACCGACAGTTGGGTCCCATGGAATTTAATTTAATTTTGATTTATTTTTCTAAAAGAAAATGGCTGAGGGACTGACAGGTAGGGCCTATATACTGTGTAAACAATAAGTGGGCCCACTTGTCAGTGGCTCTTAACTTAACTAACTGATTCAAAAGTGTTTTTTAAGGGCTGGGCCCCACACGTCGTATAGACCAAGGCATAATGTGACGGGGAGTGCCCACGGGTCAGTGGTGGATTAACTGATACTAATGACGATCATTAAGGAGCCTAATTAGTGTGATTTAAACTAATGAAATTGCTACAATGTTGTCTTACCCGCCGAAGAGGGGAGAAGCCCATTACCGGCGAGAAAGAGCACGACGGCTGGAGGCAAGTGCCATAACAGACTGGATAGCATTGTGCGAACCTCTAGGCAAGGCGGCATGGTTGGATTTGGAGCCTAGGGCGGTTGGTGGTGAGCTCGAGCAATGACGAAGGGCCGAGCATGGCACTACGGTGCTACAAGGCACCAAAGCCCAATTCCTTACTATGGGAGCAACTAGGGGCGATGAGAAACTCACCCAAAGTAATGCAGTGTTCAGGGGTGCTTGAAGTGGTCTGCCAATGGAGAGAGGCGGTGGTGAGGTGGTCATCACAGAGGGCTCGCTAGAGGGGAAGAGGAGGCTCGACGTGGCTTGGGCCATCTTCGAGATGTCCTCGCGAAGCTCCAAGCGTGGGCAATTAGATCAAGGCGAAGCGGAGCTCAAATGGCGTTGGCGATCTGATTGAACTCAAAGGTGAAGGGAGCTCAGGTGGCTTTCGGTGGCTATGGAGATGACAAGGGTGCGATTGGGGCCAAGGCGAAGGCGATTGGGACGTTTATAGCCACAAGGGAAGGAGACGGCTGTTGGACACCTTGATGGCTCGTGCGGAGGTCGGTGCATGGCGTAGCACAGGAGAGGAGGACAAAGCTGGCGTGCGGCGTGGAGAGTAAAGGTGTAGAGGAAACACGTTAGAGGCAATCGGCAGCCGAGAAATGCGAGCACATGATGCGGCGTGGCTCCTGCGTAATACAGGAACAACGAGCATGTGGAGAGGGGAGGGAGGAGGGCTAGGCCAAGGGAGGGGAGGCGTAGCACGTGGCTAGCATGGCAAGGGTGGCACACACTGTGGAAGCACAGTGGCGAGCGGCGACAGATGCAGGCGCGCGCGGGCCGTTCTAGGCTAGGCCAAGGCCTCTGGCCCAGAGGGAAGGCAGGGGTAGGTTGGGCTTGGCCCAAGAAGAGTTTGCAAAATTCAAAATTTTGAAATTTGGTTGAAATTTGAGATGAAATTTTGAATTGATAGAAGGGTTGGGCCTAATTAATTGTTTTGGTACAGAGATGAATGCGAGGATGGAGATAGCGCATTGAATGGTTTGAGGCCAGAAAAGTAAGTTCTTCCGCTGGCTATTCAAATTGCAAAATAATTTGAATTCAATTTTTGAATTTCACTGAAGCACATACAAATCCCAAAAATGGGACGTTACATTTGTTTTCCTAGATTCCTACAAAATTAGACTGTACTTGGTAATAAAATTTTCTGCAAAATTACAACAAAATTCCTATATTTCGAACAAACCCATAGCCATTCTATTATCTGCTTTTCAATTAGTAGCGACATTTAGGTCCGGTTAAATACTTATTGCGTGTTAACAAAAACTAGAAGTAATACTCCATTACAGCTCTCAAGCTACGAACATATCATATTCTCACTACAGATTTCAAAAGTGCGAAAATATCGCTTATTTTTTTTTTCTGAGACATGTAATGCTAGTCAAACAGGTCACGCACTCCCAATACCATGTGCTGTGCTCCTGCCTCCATTTGAACGAAGAGGCCCAAATCCGCCACGGGCGCATCGCAGTGTCACAAGTACTACTACTCATCCGCTCACTGCAGGCCTACAGCAGAAGACAGTGTACTTATGTTACATTAATCATGAGGATCAAACGTGAAGTACTATGGCACAATATATCGTCGAGATGCCTCTCTCTTACGTCGTCCCCCTCCTCCCTCTTTCTCTTGAAACGACGTCGTTTTCCTCCCTTCCCTCTCTCTTGTCTACTCTGGAGTAGCTCTACGTGTCTCCTCCACCCTCCCACTATCACCTGCGGCTAGCGGCGCCGTCGTCACCTCACCGCACCGCTCGTTCAACTTAACTGTTATAGCAGTCGCTGTCACCATCCTCCAGCTTCGTCCATCGTTCTTCTATCCTGTCCATCGTCTCCATTGCTGCTCATCGTTGGGCCACCGTCTCTCTTGATCTTCTTCTATACCTAAGGAAGGATAAACCTATAGCGACGAGGAGAGAGGGAGGGAGCGGCGGATAGGAGTGAGAGGGAGGGAACAACGGGAGAGACGGAGCGGAAGCGCTTTGGGAGGAAGAAGAGCAAGAGAGGGGAAGATATGCCGAACACTTAATTTAGGGTGCGGCTCAGGTGTTGTGCCCCCTGCACGCGCTACGTGCAGGGGTGCGCCCAGGAGCCGCCACGTGTCCCCAAAATTTCAAAAAACTTCCGAAAAATTCTAAAAAAATACTTAAAATCCGACAAATTGTAAAAAGTATTTTTTGTAAGTACTTAAATTTTTTTGATTTATACTTTTATTAAAAAGTATTTTTTAAGTACTTAAAAATACTTTTTAATAAAAGTATTTTTTACAAAAAGTACTTTTTACAATTTTTGGATTTTAAGTATTTTTAAGAATTTTTCGGAAGTTTTTTGAATTTTTTGGGGACAGCACTGAGCCGCACACCTTAATTTACACTAGAACATCGGGCGCGCCTTGCGCGCCTTGCCATGACTTCAATCGCAGGAGCTAATTCAGAGCACGAAGCCATCTCATTCAAGTATCATGATTCAAAAGACGGCATAACAAATTTGGTAGATAGCGCCCTTACATCTCATAACACAGAGCACGAAGCAGCTACATAGCTAGGCAATGTTTGCATAGCCCTCACATCCCATAGGGTTTTGTGTAAGGCATATGTTACATGCTACGATCAGAATTCGTCACTACCAAACATAAAGCCGGTAGTTTAGAATACTGATCCAAATGACCATCAAAAACAGTAAAGTAGTTGCATGACGCTAAAGACTAAACCAGCAGCAAATAGTACAGCTTGCAGCCATGAAGTTCCAAAAAATAACATCCATCCAATTAACATAGCAGGCAGGTTCATGACACTACGTCAGACGCCAAGCAACGGCCGATCAGTGACTATACACACATCTTGCTGCAGCTGGTAGACGCAAAAGTAGTGAGCCCTCTTGTGCCTAAGCATATGACGATGACCTGTGAAAGAAAAAAGGCTTTAGAAAGTGGGCTAAGTGGTGTAAGTAAATACACATGATGTTATTCTATATCAAGCACGAGAGTTTAGGCAACAGATAAATTAGAACAAAAAAGCACCTAGGCTTGGCAGTGTCATCTCCGCAAGCATTGCCATCACCATCTTTGGCGATATCATCTCCGAAGAGCTTCTTTGCAGTATTTTTCTTAGGCGTCGGGCGAGACCTATAAAAGTTGTTATGTCATGTATGTATATATAAGGGTGGATCTTGCTCGTGGCAGAAAACAATGCAAATAAATGCATTGACAGTGGGGCTAACATCTTTTTTGTCACGCTCCCTCGACTCTTCGTTGAATCACCAAAACCAACATCAGAAGCAACCTATGGTGAAACAGGGCAAAAAAAAGGTCACATCAGTTTAGGGTTCTAGGAAACTCATAAACAAATAAACAACTGTACCACACTTAAATGAGAACAATACCTTTGCCTATGTTTTTTGGACGTATTTCAAGCATCACAGTATAATCAGTGTTCACATATCCTTTCAAAACTTAATAACCAAAAGGAGATTATTACATCATCATTTATCTTATGTTCAGTACTTTGGTGTAGAAGGGAAAACACTATATACATATACATGGTTGCCGAGTTGACTACACAACTAATCTAACCAAAACCTGGGCAAAAGGCTACACATTCCAGTTGAAAGGAACCTGACAGCACCATGTATATGTAAAGAATCGTGTAAATGCAAAGAAACACATCCTAGCACCAAAAGTCATCCTAGAGTGATCAAAACAGCACACAACCAAAACAGCAAAAGAATCTCTCTAATGATTTCGCCCACGATCACATACCTACTCGGTGAATTTCATTGGCCATAGACTTAGTGACTCAACCAAACACCTAGCTCTCGTTGATGTAACAGGACAACAGACAAGAATGATCTATTGAGAGAGGGGGGGGGGTAAGAAATGAGGGCCATAGAACCTATCTACTACCCAGGGCCTTTCTGGTCAGACAAAGCAGATTAGAAAACCACATGGAAAGTAATTACTTATGAAGCATGTAACCACGCCGATCAGGAAGACCAAACTTACCTTTGCAACCTGTTACCTCTGCACACAACAGAAGGCAGCAACAGCTTCAGCACCCAGACAGCAGCGAACAGTGATGAAGGAGGCCTTTCCGCAACTGTAAGTGACCTGAACGACTTTCAGACCCGTTTACAATCAACATAACGATGAAACATAACTTTAACGGGACACATCATTTAACAATCTGTTCTAGACAACTATTACTACACTACCATCAGATTCCACAGAATTGATTCACCCAAAACGAAATCATCATCCAGGACACAAGCAAACATATTACCTTCGACTCAGCAGAGGCGCAATCAGGAAACCAGGGACCTCTATGCTAAGGCTCAACGCAACCTGTTCTTAAACCTGGAACACCAAATCAAAGCATCCGAGTTAGTTAAATACAAAGCATTCATTTTCAAGACTAAAACCTTAAATTTCTTCTTATGGTTGCCATGGCCAAGGGGTCCTGAATATGTACTATGAGCCTTTAGTCTCTACCATTAGTCCACCTTTACCATCGGCAAAAGCAAAGTCCAGCTTATATCACCAACAAATAACCTGCAGTTCGCATCAGCATTTAGGCACGAGTACAAAAAAAATCACAAGAAGAGAATAATAGATTTTCCCAAGAAGAACACCGAAGACAAGGAAAAAATCAGCAAAGAGCTAAATGTAGAGAACATAAAAAAATCAGAAATTTAGGAAGCGATTCTTAAAACCACGAGGCTAGTAGTGTGCATTGCAAAAACAACAAAACCCAAAACACGAAAAGGCATTTGCCTGCTACCACCACCCAACCAAGACAGAGCACCGCATAAACAAGAAATCGAGGGCAACCTAAAAAAATACCAAACCGCATGGACACAAGCACATGACTTAGAGACGGAGAAGCCCCGGCAAGGCCAACGCGCGCTCTCTCGCTGTGTGTGGGGCCAAACAACAGCGGGACCACCGGCCAGAGACGGGGGGTAAAAAGCTCCCGCGTGACTGCTACGCCCGAGCGGCACCTCGCCTCCTCGCCTGCTCCACGCGCGGTCCCGCACGAAGGCCGTGTACGTTCCCTCGCAGCGCGCTCTCTCGCTGCGTGTGGGCTCAAACAACAGCGGGACAACTGGCCAGGTTTTCCCAAGAAAAACACCGAAGGCAAGAAAAAATCAGGAAAAAGCTAAATATAGAGAACATAAAAATATCAGAAATTTAGGAACCGAATGCTAAAACCACAAAGTTAGCAGTGTGTATTGCAAGAACAACAAAACCCAAAATACGAAAAGGCTCTTGCCTGCCGCCACCACCTAAACAAGACAGAGGACCGTATAAACAAAAAAACGAGGGCAACCTAAAAGAACTACTAAACCACATGGACACAAGCACAGGACTTAGAGACGGAGAAGGCCCGGCAAGGTCAACAATTCACCTAGGCCATCATGGACGTAGAACGAAGGTAAAACAGCAGGTCTCGCAAAGATCTGGAAAAGGGAGGGGGAGGAAAGAATCTACTTATCTGCTCATCCGGTTGGAAGAGAGAGAGTGATGGCTGCGTGCGCTCTGTGCGACGGGACGCATGGGCGTCTGTGCACTGTTCCGACGGGACAGAGCGGCCATAGGTAGGGAAGAGCAGCCGCACACGCCCGTACGGCGAGAGAGTAGCGCCGCCTGTGCACTGTTCCGACGGGACAGAGCGGCCATAGGTAGGGAAGAGCGGCCGCTCACGCTCGTATGACGAGGGAGTAGCGCCACTGGCACTGTTCCGATATGACAGATAAGCCTCGAGGAAGATGAATCTGCTATCGGTGCAGAGGAGGCACGGGTTACCTGTGCATCTACCAGCTCCGTCCGCTCCGAGGGTGATACAGCCCGCCTCCTCACAACCACTCGCTGCGTGTGGGTTCATACAAAAGCGGGGCCACCGGCCGGAGGTTTGGGTGGAACGGTCTCGCGTGGACCGCTACACCCGAGCGGCGCCTCGAATGCTCCGCGAGCGCTCCCTCTCCCCATATGACCCCCGCGCCAGCCAAAGTTGCGGTGTAGTGCCCGCCACGCGTTGCCGCGCGAAGCCCTCTCGCCTGCTCCGCGTACGCTCCCTCTCCCCAGACGGCCGCGCGCGCTCTCTCGTTGTTTGTGGGTCCAAACAACAGAGGGACCACCGGCCAGAGACAGGGGTAAAAAACTCTCGCGTGACCGCTACGCTCGACCGACACCTCGGCTCCTCGCCTCCTCCGCGCGCGGTAGCACATGAAGGACGCGTACGCTCCCTCTCAGCGCTCGCTCTCGCTGCGTGTGGGCTCAAACAACAATGGGACCACCGGCCAGTGGCAGTGGGTAAAAAGGTTCGCGTGAACGCTACGCCCGAGCGGCGCCCCTCCTTCTCCGCGCGTGCTCCCGCGCAAAGGCCGCACACGCTCCCCTCCGCACGCTCACTCACTACGTGTGGGCCCAAAACAACAGCGGGACCACCAGCCAGTGAAGGGTGTGAAAACCTCTCGCGTGCACCGCTACACCCGAGAGGCGCCTCGGATGCCCCGCGGGCGCTCCCTCCCCCAGATGACCCCCGCGCCAGTCAAACCGACGTTTCCTCTCCCCAGACGGCCCTGCGCTCTATCGCTGTGTGTGGGCCCAAACAATAGCGGGACCACCGGCCAGAGACAGGGGGTAAAAAGCTCTCGCGTGAACGGCACGCTCGACCGGCGCCTCGGCGCGCTCCCACACGAAGCACGCCTACCCTCACTCTCAGCGCGCGCTCTCACTGCGTGTGGGCTCAAAAAACAGCGGGACCACCGGCCAGAGACAGGGGCTAAACGCGGGCCGAACGACGCCTCGCCACACGCGATGCGCGCGCTCCCTCCCGTTGAGCGCGAGAGGCGCCTCGGATGCCCCGCGGGCGCTCCCTCCCCCAGATGACCCCCGCGCCAGTCAAACCGACATTTCCTCTCCCCAGACGGCCCGTGCGCTCTATCGCTGTGTGTGGACCCAAACAATAGCGGGACCACCGGCCAGAGACAGGGGGTAAAAAGCTCACGCGTGAACGGCACGCCCGACCGGCGCCTCGTCCTGCTCCGTGCGCGCTCCCACACGAAGCACGCCTACGCTCACTCTCAGCGCGCGCTCTCACTGCGTGTGGGCTCAAAAAACAACAAGGCCACCGGCCGACGCGCGCTCCCTCCCGTTGAGCGCCCCTCCTGTCGCTGCGTGTGGGCTCAGACGGCAGCGGGACCACCACCCAGAGAAGCAACGACGCCTCGCCTCTCGCGCGTCGCGCGCGCCCCCTCCCGTTGCCGCGTTCGGCACGCGTCGACGCGCGCAGGCCTCCCCGGGCGCGCAAAACGCTCTCGCGCGAACTGTCGCTGCGTGTGGGCTCAGACGGCAGCGGGACCACCGCCCAGAGAAGCAACGACGCCTTGCCTCTCGCGCGTCGCGCGCGCCCTCTTCCGTTGCCGCGTTCGCCACGCGTCCACGCGCGCAGGCCTCCCGGCGCGCGCGAAACGCTCTTGCGCGAGCAGGCCGGGGTGAGTTTTAATAACTCTGATTAGCAAAGTGGCCCCCGAACAATTCACCAGTCCACCTCACCTCCTGCGCAATTCCCCGTGCGCCACTGTGGTCAAATCTTCATCCCGAAAGTACCTCTCGTTTTCTACCAAAATCACCGCAAAAACCAGAGGTAGAAAGCAAAGCCAACTACCCTCGCGGTGCCCGTTTCCGTCATTTCGTGCCTAAATCTCCCTCCGCTAAACCCACCCCGCCGTTCCCTATCTCTCGTCTTCTCCCCTTGTCTGCAAGACTGCAACCTCACATACTCCCAAGAAATGGTACGATTGTAATTTAGTACTAGCTCCGAGAGAGACCACTGCTTCCGTCGCAATGGCGGCTGCGCGGGCGCTGGCGGTTGCGGTGGTGCTGGCGGCTGCGGCCGCGGCGGTCGCGGCGCTGAACACGGACGGCCTGGCTCTCCTTGCGCTCGAGTTCGCGGTGTCCGACGACCCCTACGGCGCGCTCGCCACGTGGAGGGACGCCGACGCTGACCCCTGTGGCTGGTCCGGCGTCACCTGCGCCGACGGTGGAGGAGGCCTTGTCACCGGCGTCGACCTCGCAAACTTCTCGCTCGCGGGCTACCTCCCCTCCGAGCTCTCCCTGCTCTCCGAGCTGGAGACGCTCTCGCTGCCGTACAACCGGCTATCCGGCCAGATCCCGGTCGCCATCACGGCGCTGCAGAAGCTCATCACCTTTGACCTGGCCCACAACCTCCTGTCCGGCCAGATTCCGGCTGGGATCGGGACGCTCGCGTCTTTGTCTCGGTTGGATTTGTCCTCCAACCAGCTGAATGGGTCGCTGCCGCCGGCGATCGCCGGGCTTCCGCGTCTCTCCGCCGTACTGAACCTGAGCTACAACCATTTCACAGGCGGGATCCCGCCTGAGTTCGGCGGCATTCCGGTGGCGGTGAGCCTGGACCTCCGGGGGAATGACCTCGCCGGCGAGATCCCTCAGGTTGGGTCCCTTGTCAACCAGGGCCCTACCGCCTTCGACGACAACCCGAGGCTCTGCGGCTTTCCGCTCAAGGTCGAGTGTGCCGGAGAAAGAGATGAGCCAAGAATACCGAAGGCGAATACTGGCCTGAACCCTGGTACTGCGGCGGTGGCGGTGAGGCCGCCGAAGGGGCGGTCGTCGCCGACGGTGCCGATTCTTGCCGTCATTGTGGTTGCGGCCATCGTGGCCGGTGTAGTGCTTCAGTGGCAGTGCCGGAGGCGGTGTGCTGCAACGACCAGCGACGAGGAGAAGGGGGCGACGAAGGAGAAGAGCGGGGCGGTGACACTCGCCAGCAGCGAGGAGCGGCGCAGCGGCGGGGAGGAGGGGGAGGTGTTCGTGGCGGTGGACGATGGGTTCGGGCTGGAGCTGGAGGAGCTCCTCCGCGCGTCCGCCTACGTCGTGGGGAAGAGCCGCGGCGGCATCGTGTACAGGGTCGTCCCCGGCCACGGTTCCGCTGTAGCCGTCCGCCGTCTCAGCGAGCCCGACGACGGCGAAGGCGCCGACAATGGGTGGCGCCGGCGCCGCTTGTTCGAGGAGGAGGCCGCCGCCATCGGCCGCGCGCGCCATCCCAACGTCGCCTGCCTCCGCGCCTACTACTACGCCCCGGACGAGAAACTGCTCATCTATGACTACCTCCCCAATGGCTCCCTCCACTCCGCCCTCCACGGTAATGTCACGCGCAAATCTGGCCTTTCGAATCGCTATTGCATTTGATCGAGAAGTCAAGAACTAAAACTGCATTCTTTATTTCAGGTGGCCCGACGGCGTCACCGACGCCATTGCCGTGGTCGGTGAGGCTGTCCATCGTGCAGGGCGCGGCGAGGGGCCTGGCTTACCTACACGAGTGCAGCCCTCGCCGGCACGTGCACGGCTGCATCAAGTCGTCCAAGATCCTACTCGACGACGAGTTCCGGGCGCACGTCTCCGGCTTCGGCCTCGCCCGGCTTGTTGCCGGCGCGCACAAAACGGCGCACTCGAAGAAGCTCAGCAGCGCGGCCTGCGCACTGCGCATCGGCGCGCTGTCGTACGTCGCGCCGGAGCTTCGCGCGCCCGGCGTCGCGGCCGCCGCGGCGACGCAGAAGGGGGACGTGTTCGCGTTCGGCGTCGTCCTGCTGGAGGCGGTGACCGGGCGCGAGCCGACGGAGGGGGAGGGCGGGCTGGAGCTGGAGGCGTGGGTGCGGCGCGCCTTCAAGGAGGAGCGGCCGCTGTCGGAGGTGGTCGACCCGACGCTGCTCGGCGAGGTGCACGCCAAGAAGCAGGTCCTCGCCGTGTTCCACGTCGCGCTTGGGTGCACCGAGCCCGACCCCGAGCTGCGCCCCCGCATGCGCGCCGTCGCCGAGAGCCTCGATCGGATCGGCTAATCCGGCTATCCAATCCATGGCCGCAGCCGCTCTCTGGTAGTGTCTCTGATCGAGCTAAATAGAAGCAAAGAATAAGCGTTTTCAGTAGCAACCAGTAGCGCGTAAAATCTCTTTAATTCTGTAGATTAGCAGTTGCCAATGTGAGGTTAGAGATGGTAAAAGCAAGCAAGAATCATTCGTCCGCTGATCTGCTCTAGTAAGAACCATGTTTTGTGGTTGCAACCTTTGCAGCCATGTAATTGATCTGCTCTTCCAAACAATTCTATCTGCCTTTTTCTCTCTTGCGTTTTGGCATGCATTGTTACACTTTTGTAGCGAAAAGGCTTCGCTTTTTTGGGGCTGGAACTTGGAGAATGGAGAGCTGTTCACCTTTGGCTCAATTGACTCTGAAAAGATGCGACAAAGACAAGTGTGTTACAGTCCATCTGGTCAGCATGTCGTCTTTTTGGGCTGTTTGGTTGCCTGCATGGGTTGATGCAGGTGCGTGCAAACACCATCTTCCATACAGCCAACCAAACACCATCTCCCTGCACGTGCGGATGCGAGTCAGCCCCATGCAGGCAACCAAACAGCGGAGAGAGCCTGCACAGGGGCGGACTCAGGACAAAATCCGAGAGGGGGCACACCCACAAAGTCAAGTATACCAAATTCTATTGGTACACTAAAGAGACATATCTATACATGTATATCACAGATGAGTGAGGGCCTTTTAGTTGGGCTGAGTGGGGGCACTAGTATTAAATCTTGGGCTATATACCTGGGCTCCTGCAAATTGAGTGGTGGCATGTGCCCTCACTCGGGCCTCTTTGGGTCCGCCCCTGAGCCTGCACGAGCGGATGCAAAAAAAACAACTGGAGCCAGGCTGAGGAGGAATGTGGCTGAGGAGCTTCCCTTCTCAGGCTGGCCACGCTCATGCACCTACATCAACCCATGCAGCCAACCAAACACCATCTCCCTGTACGCGCGGATGCGAGTCAGCCCCATGCAGGCAACCAAACAGCCCCAAAGAGTATGCTGCTGTGCATGCATAACAAACAGCAGCACTGCTGTGCTAGGCCGCTAGGGGAGGGACAGGGACGAGAGGTTGATGGAACGATGGACGGAGAAGATTGAAATTAGGTTCAGTGCGGTTTTATTAGTATCTAGCTTAGTACAGTTTCTTGTTAAAAGGAAAAGGAGTCCTTTTTGACAACATGTGATTCTTGTTGAATGATGGCCATTGCACTGGAGATCGGCGTATCATTGGTGCCATAATGTGGATCCAATGTAAAACACAATGATTGGACATTTGGAGCAAATCTAGTTATGTCAAGTTAGCATAGAACCTCACATTGGAAACATCTCTAATTATGGCGTAGGTGCATAGTAACAGAAACTGCCAATTTAGGTGGTGATATTTGAGCTTTTTTTGTAGCTTATGACTGAAAAGCACTGTAGCTGACAGAGATTTATTTAGCATAATTAAATTTAAAAAAAATTAAAAAATATAAAAAAAATATGTTAGCCCATTACGTATAATACAAACAAATACGGGAAAAAAGAACCAGCAAAAAAGCTCAACAAAAAGCCAAAAGTTCAGAAAAAGATGAAATTTATGAATAGTGAAAAATAAGCCGGAAGCTAAAAGCTGAAGCCAAAACGATCACAAACTCAAGAAATTGAGATGCAAATGTCTGGTGCATTCACCCCTAAAAGAAGTGGAGGCAGGAGAGATAACAAAGTATGCTACTGTTACACACCAGGAAGAACATTTAAAGATACAATTATAATACTACACGCAATCATATCCCCTCATCTAGAGGCGGATCTAGAATAAAAATGATGCGAGACCTCATGCTCTATATATGTATTTATCAACGTATTTATCACTAATATAGTAGATAGTAATATATTTTATGATAAAGTCCAATGGTAAATAACTATTTGTCAGACAACATACTAATATCAATAAACATACTATTAGTGAATGATCTAGAATGAATATGAGAACAAAAGATGGTTAGCTAATGAAACACACTGAATTAGATATTTAAACATATTGAAAAATTCTCTCATTCAATTGTTGCAAAAAAAACATTAAAATAGGGCATTTTAATATTAAAGCCCTAACCCACAAATAATTAAAGATCATATAACTGAAATCCTAAAATCTAAATCAGAAAATTTAGTTTCTATTTTAGTCGGCTGATTGTTACTTCGTTAGCTATGAAGATCATTGAACTTTGAAGCAACGAGCCAGTCAGCCAGAACGAGACGAGTGATCAGTGGATGACCTTACATATTGCCGTGACCGTCGGCCATACTGCATACATTGATACATACACCGAGATTTACTCCATTTGCATGTCAGCGCAGTGAGATTAATACAACAAGAAATCTAACCATACCATCCGAGTCCAATGCACGCAGGCGTAGGCGAGAAGCGGTCGATGTGCTCCCGAACGACGACAACTTCAGCGCCGGGCCCGTCACCGCTGGAGACAAAAGGACCAACTTACTAAAGGTTGCGTACGTGTCGTAGGGAATAGGAGAAGGTAGGTAAGGCGTCGTCTAGATCTAGTGTTGCCTACTTAGTTGGCTTGGGACTGGTGCTGGCTTTGACACTTGGGCTTTGGGCTGGCGTTGGCTTGGGGCTAGATTGGTTAGTGGACTACACTCGATCGGTTCAAGTAGCTCCTATTTTGTTCTCTTTTTACTGTCGGTTGATATTTTGTGTCGTGCCAACTTTAACTTACACACATTTTTTTGAAGTGCTTGCTTTATCAACGTCTTGTGTATTTTTCTTTTCTTTTCTCTCCCTATTTGTCAACGTGTTTAAACCTTCTTTCTTTTAGATAGATGCAGTTCTTGATATGTGGGGGAACTAGTTTTTAGCATATGGGACATACACTATGTAAGTTTGGACTCTAAGTTATAAAAATTAAAATCAGCGTAGGGGCACTAGTTTTTAGCATATGGGCCCCCTCATTTGAGAGTGTGCATCTGCCCGTGCCCTCATCCAGCTACCAACCGCTGATGAACTAGGCATTGCAGCGTTACAATTGGCTGCGGCTTCGAGCTTTCGACTACATAAAGCTGGAAGCCGGTTGGCTTCAGCTGCGGCAGTGTATAAGTCGCCTCGGGCCAAATGGATATGGACGCACCGACGACTTCCTCCACACGCTCGCTCGCTACTTTCCCCATCACCCCTCCTTCTGCGTTCGCAATCATCGGAGCCGTTCACGGCCTCCCCTTGGGCCCTTCCCACCCACGGGCATAGGGACCACTACTTCGGATCTACGATAATCCTTTGCTCTGCAATTATCCCCGATCTAGCGTAGTCCCTGACCTCTCCATCTCCAGCTTCTCGGCATCCATCAGATCTGGCACCCACAAGGTCGGCCCTGAGCTGCTACGCTTGTCCATGGCCTACAGTATTGTGAGTTTCCAGTCCATCATCCGTGCCTCCTCCTTGGGTCGAGCACGAAAAACTGAGAGAGCACCAGCTGTAGCACCGAGGTACGACCAGCTCATTACTAGTGTTATTTGCCCCCATTTTGTACTCCTTGCTTCTTATGTTTGTTGGGGTTGGTCTAGCTTCTGATTTATTGAGCTTCAATATTTGCATCCACATATGCACGGCCTTTATTTGTGCATTTGTTTGTTGCACTTGCTTCCCCCGCCTTGGTCGTGGGTGCAGATGGACAAGGGCTCGACATCCTAGAGCGTCGAGCCTACACATGTTTTCTTGGAGATTTGCATGGAGGAGGTTATAGCTCACATCTAACCCTTTGCATGTTTCAATAGGCAGGGGGGACCTTTGGCGCAAATTCAAAGAGCGCACCAGGTGGGCTTACTTGCACAAGCAAATAAAGAACAAGTGGGAGAACCACAAATGGGATTATGCCACCTGAAAGGGCTTGAAGCAACGCACCTCGAGCCTTGGCATCAACTCGGGGGGTCGGCTCCATCGTTGTTGACGATGTGTGGTGGACACTGGCTGCCGCGGCTAGTATGTTCTGAGAAGTTGTAATATTGGTTTAATTCATTCTATCCTCACATGCTCGACTGATCAATTATGCATTTTTGCTGTTTTTACACGGAAAGGCCAGGGCGATGAAGTTCAAAAACTCCCCCTTCCACATGAGGAATTGATGGAGGTCGTCTTTGGCAACGTGACTAGCACGAGTGAGTACGGATTCATGTCAGGTGTTGACACGCTGAACTCCGACCATGAGGACGACAACATCAACCTCGCCATCCCTATGGAGATTGGTGGTAGTGCTAGACCGTCCGGCGCATTCCGTAGGAAGAGGCCTCACTCGGCACCCACCCCCACCCAGTGACACACACCGCTCGAAGCGCATCGACCATGACGCCAAGCTAAAGTGTCTGGTCGACCTCTATGAGAAGGCACACACCACCGCCACATAGCTGTCGGGTGTGAGTGCCACGTCCCCTATGTGCGACACGATAAGGGAAGAGTTCATGCCACTAATGCGTCTGGTTGAGGAATCTAGGGGCCGGTGAAGAGAGCGACGAGTACTACTATGCCACACAACTCTTCATGAAGGCAGAATGCCGCACTAGCTTTCTCTCCATGCAACAAGCGAGGGCTAGCGATGGAGCTTAACCTTCCATTGGCTCCATTGCCTTGCTGGCTTTCGCTGCATTCAACTGCCCTAATCATGAAGTGAGTTCGATGTCTAGGACACCCCTGAGAGCTCCAATGATGATTGGAATTCAATGGGTTGAGTTGCAACTGGCTAGCGATCAGAGGTGCTATGACATGTTTAGGATGCGCTCGCGAGTGTTCCATAGGCTGCACGACACTCTAGTAGCAAACTACGGCCTACAATCCTCGCCAGAAATTTGCTTAAGAAAACTATTAGAGTATATTGGTATATCTTTATATTTGATAGTTTAGAATTTATAATCCCGTGATACCTGCCTTATCTCTAGGAGAGGCTTCTTGCCCTCCAAGACTTGTACTCTATATATACGCCCTCTGAGGCTCAAGAAATACATTCGACGATTATCCTGACCATTCTATTTTCCCACATGGTATCAGAGCGGCGCCGCTCCTAAGCTGCCGCCTCCACAGCTTTCGCTACACCGCCCTTAGGAGATGATCTCGTTTCCATGATCTCTCCCGGGGGCTGCGCAATTCGTAGTTTAAGTCGTGTCGCCGATCATCCGATCAACTACCAATTAGAGTTTTCCCTGGTCATTTTAGATCGGGTTTTCTCTACTTTTTTGATCATAGATCAGTTTGCATCACCCTATCGACCTGTCAACGTTCCTCGGATTCAGACTTTACCGCCTTGGCTACGACCGCTCCAGCGCTTCCTCTCCATCTATGATGTCTGGCATGACGCAGCGCGCTCGTTGACACGGCCCTCCCTCCGCGACCTTCCGAGTGCCCTGTCTACCATCATCATCACGTCAGATCGTCATCGTTTGCCCATGTCCGCGAGCACGAGCCATCACACCACTTGGAGCTCGCACTTGTGGTCATGCCATCGACATGCATGGGCTGCCGTTGCATCGCCCCTTCGGGCTGCAGTGTCGCTGCCCATGGTCACCATTGCCATCGTCGATGCCACTGTCTTCGTCAACGCTGATATGGTCCTTCTCCGCTCAGATCTAGAGCCAGATCTCTCTATTGCTCGTCTCTGTTGGCTCCAACGCCATGGATGTCCACATTGAGTCCGGATTCGGCCAAATCTGAACTACATGGCCTTAGATCCGGGCTCCCTGACAAGCGGCCCTTCCTCCAGGCCCCAGTCGCCACCGCCTACCGGCTTGCTCTTCAGCAGCTTCCCCCTCTACCGCCAGTGACGCCAGCTGTTCTGCCAGAATCTTTTCCTCTGTCGTTGGTAATGCCAACTGTTCCGCCAACATCTTCTTCTCCCCCTCGGCAGGTCGACCACGGCAGGTCGGCCACTGAAGATCTACCATGATGCCCTCCTTTCCTCACCTTCTCCCTCCACCAGCATGGCTACCCTACTCGGTTGCCTCTCTGCTCCTTTCTCTCATCTTCGATAACGAGCACGGTAGGTCGACCACGGTCGGTTGACCATGGCAGGACGACCATAGCAAGTCGACCACGGCGGATCAACCACAGTCGGTTGACCACGGTAGGTCAACTACGGCTAATCGACCATGGCAGATCAACCACGGTGGCTACAATCAGTTCCCTATAGCTACGACCGGTTCCTTGGTCAGTTCTTTGTAGCTATGACCGGTTTACTATACACTTACCGTGGTCGATGGTCATATGCACCTTGGCCATGACCTCATCTGCATCAACTCCACTACCCTGACCACAACGATGACCTCAACACTAGCTACCTTGACATGGCTCCTTCCTCCATGGCTACGACCATGGTCACCTCACTCTCGGCTATCTCGGCAACAAAGACTATCATTAACTTGAGCAAACTCATCGATTTCCTCCACGTCCATGACGCCACAGCTGTCCTCGACGCTCCTGTTGTGATTGCGGGGATGTCAGTCTAACGGTTCCCCACCTCTGGCTTCCTCTCTGATTTGACCGTCCGCGACGCTCCTGCTGTCTGTGATGCTATCGCTACGACTGTGGGGGATGTTAGAGTATATTAGCATATCTCTATATTTGGTAGTTTAGGATTTATAATCCTGTGATACCTGTATTATCTCTAGGAGAGGTTTCTTGCCCTTGAAGCCTTGCACTCTATATATACGCCCTCCGAGGCTCAAGCAATACATCCGACGATTATCCCAGCCATTCTATTTTCCCACAAGAAGCACTTGCCTTGTTCTTATGGATGTATGGAACGTTGCAGTCCAATAGACAGGTTGTGAAGCAATTTGAGCATTTCGGGGGTACGATAAGCATGAAGTTCAATGAGGTGTTAAAGTGTGTGTACAAATTAGCAGGTGCCATCAGAGCATCGACTGATCCTACTTTTTAGAGTCTGCATTTGAGGCTACTTCAGCGAAGATTCTATCTGTACTTCGTGAACTGCATAGGCGCAATTGATGGTACACATCAGTAAGTCATGGTTCTAAATGCCAAGCACACTCTGTATTTCAACAGGCATGGGTACATTAGTCAAAATGTGCTCGCGGTCTGTGATTCGATGGTAGGTTCATTTTTGTGTGCGCGGGATGGCCCAGCTCAGTGCACAACACACACGTACTGTAGGAAACAATGGCCAAATATGGAGAACGGTTCCCGCATTCACCAAAAGGTAATATGTTCGCATATAATTCAATTCTATCATGTATTGCTATAGGTACGACTAACCAATATTTATGTTACATACATTGTAACAGTGTAGGCAAGTCTCATGGACTCTGGATACCCAAACAGGCTATGTACCTAGCTCCATATCGCAACAACAGGTGTCACATTTCGGAGTTTGAAAACAGTACTCAACTGTTCAGGATGCTGGATGTGTTCAACTTTTATCATTCGTCCTTGCGGAACGTTGTCGAGCCTGCATTTGGCATGTGCAAGATGAAATGACGTATACTTGATGACGTTCCTAGCTACCGCCCACACACGTAGAAGGCAATAATTGCTGCAACGATGGCGTTATATAACTTCATATTGGACTGCGAATTGCCTGAGAGAGATTTTGTAAGTCTAGAAGGGTAGCACGACGACCCTTTAGGTGTGGCTGGGGCACTGTACCACTTGTTCCACAGGGCTTAAAGTCCGTACTAATGGACATGACACTTGATTGGATAACAGCATCATTAGGGGCAACGATGTAGATTCTGTAGTGGTAAAGGAAAATACTCGTGTATGTACAATGTAGGTATCCTTGTGGTGCATATGGTGTTTGTAATTAACTCTTAATCATCTATTGATACATGGGAACGAATACATGTAGCCTACTAGGATGCGTCACAAACAACACTCAAAAGATAAGGTCAGCCAAAAGCCATTAAGCCAAATTGAACACCTCAATTTAAGCCTCAACTTCTTTCAGCCACACAGTAACATTTTAACCAAAAGCCAACAGACAAAAGGCAAAGATCGAGTTCTTTTTGGCTTATGGATTCTCTCAAACAAACAAACGAGACAGCTTTTCTATCACCGTTCTGAAGCAGCTTATCTAGACATCCTTTTTGAAGTGGCTTATCGATATTCGGTTCATTCACATAAACACTTGTACTAGAGTCAAAAACTATAAACCATACCCATAAGTCTATCCATAAGGTTCGCAACCAAAAAGAACACACCAAAATCCATAGCCTGAAGCCGAATAAGCCAAGTTGATCGGGGGATAATCATCCAGAGCACCCAATGGTTTCACTTCAGGAGTTAGGACAACCACTGAGAGCAGTGGTGAATCCACCGGGTAGGCTTCATCAGGCTGAAGCCTACCCTCCACCGATTGACCAACCCCCCCTCCTGGCTCCTCCGGCGTGACCCTGCAGGCTGCAGCTGTGACCTGCCATCATGCCATGGTTGGCGACATGGCGTTGGCGTTGCTGCAACCTGCAAGCAACAAGCCGGCAAAGAAGAAGAGTAAGGCCGAAGAAGCAGCAAAGCCAGGCCCAATTCACGTTTGTGGCCCGCCCACCGGCCCACATCCCCACCAGTAAGTACTCTGTTCCCGTGTCCCAAAATTCCCCAATCCCCAATCCATTCCCCAAATCCCCAAATCCCAAAATCTGGAGGCGCCTAGGCGGGGAGGCCGAAGCCCGGAGGCCGGAGGCGGGGAGGCGCAGGCGCCCCGCGCGGCCACGCCTGAGCCTGAGCCGGGGAGACGGGGCCACGCGCCGTGGGGAGGCGCTGACCGCCTAAGCCCGAGCGGCTGAGCCGAGGGCGGGGATGCCGGTGGCGGGGTCGCGCCGTCGCGGGACTGAGAAGAGAAGGGGAGGCCGAAGGTGGGGTCGCCGTCGCGGGGAGCCGGGGAGGCCGGAGGTGGGGTCACTGTCACGGGATTGAGAAGAGAAGGGGAGGCGGAGGTGAGGTCGCCGTCGCGGGGAGCCGGGGAAGCCGGAGGCGAGGAGGCAGAGCCTGGAGGCTGGATCGCCGGAGCCCGGAGGTTCTGCAAGTCTCGCTGAGGCATGAGGGCCTGAGGCGGTGAGGCCTAAGGTGGTGAGTGATTGAGTCAGTGACACTGAGTGTACTGATATCATTTCTAAGTTTTAACGGCGAACGGCCCAACTGATTGTAGGTTTGCATTTGTAACTCATTTCTTAATTAGTCCACCAACTGATTGTATGGTATTGTTAGAATATAGTGTGGTATTATTATATATACTCAATTGGCATTTAATTCGTAGGTTTATAATAATGGAGAAACGAACTTTATGTATGGTTCTTTTATTTTAAATGTTCATGATCATTTAAGTAATTAAGTACAATTAGCTATTGTATCACTAATTTTTATAATTTTGATGTACAGGTTGTTACCTACTGGAACCATATTTATATGTTTTTGGGATGCTCTTGCCATTAGCGAGGTACCTCTATTGTATTTCTCTTTTTTGCTTTACTTTTATTCATGTATAAAACTAGGAATTTGATTGCACAAAAATACAAAACTATGTTTGTTACAAATTAGTTTAATCATTCGAGGCGTAGGGCCAATAATTCTGGAAAAAACTTATGAATTGATAGAAGAATACATACTCTTTTAGCCCACCCTCATTTTCTTTTCTGGATTCGCCACTGACTGAGAGGGGCATTTGACCCGTGAGCAGACAGAAGTTTTAAATAGCAGTAAATTTCTTCACCAACCTTCCTCACCATATTTAACAGAAACAAAACAACACAGCATCAGCATGCAAATTAACAAACTTGTGGTGTGCACAGCTCAGTGTAGAAGTCACAAGAGGCCTCACATCTTATCATGTCTAATTACCTTCTGACTGCAAATCCTAAAACTGATGACACGATTCTTTGATCACACCAGCAGTCCAGTACACATTTTGAATAAGCATGTGAAGAACGCGTCGACACCTAACCGGTTTGGAATTGAATTTGCGAAGAGACTCCGACGGGGTCCTCCTGCCCCCATCAAATCTTATAAGTCACAGCACACAGTAGAAACTCTTGAGGTATTCAATTCGGAAGCAACAGCGTTTCAACTCTATGAATGTATCATCAAATAATTCTCAGATAAGTGTTTCATGCATAAATATCCTCTGTTGGGAATAGTCCCTGTGCTTCCTCCGGGAGCTCTGGTTGATACTGGAGCTGTTCGTAGTTCAGCTGTCTGGCTGCTTCATACAGCGCTATTCCAACGCTGACCGAGAGATTCAGGCACCGGACATAGGTTTCAACCATTGGAATTCGGATTGTTCCACCACCTAGGCCCTCTTCACAGCAGTCGTCGAGGGCGGACTGTGTTAATCCTTTTGTTTCAGAGCCGAATACTAGCCAGTCCCCTGGCTTATATGAGAAATCCTAAACCAAAAATGTGAACAATAATCAAACAAATGCAACCATTTAATGGAATAATCTACCTTGCACATTTACATTACTTTGCATTCATACATCAATGTGGCAATCTAGATATTCAAGTCAATTTGCTCCAATACAAATTCATGTTTGTGCACATCGGTCATGTAAGAAAATCATCATATATACTAGTTGAGGTTCATCCGTTAGCTACAATTCACTATCATCCACACAAAGATGATTAATATCTAAGGATTCACTATAAGCAAATGAAATTGATTAATATATTTACTCACTGAATGGATGTTTGTGCCTCTTTTGGTAAATGCCAACAACCTTTTTTCTCCATCCTGGTGTAAAGAAAAACACTAGTTAAAATCCCACATTTATTCAGTAGTTATATTGGTGCAGGAGGATAAAACAGCAGTACCTGCTTCATGAAATAATCTCGGAACTCATCCCAGGAGTCATGAATCTTGACAACAACATATCTTAGTACAAATAGTTAAGACTTGCTACACTTCAAAAGAAAGGTTGGAAATAGATACATGTTCAAGGATCTGGGCTTTCAAACTTAAGTGCTTTATAAACCATAGAGAGTATCGTATAAATGGAATACATCCAACCATAGGATACGGCCAATAATCCAATCCGGCACGCTTCAGTTTGGTGTCATCTACCTTATAACCTAATGGCTGGAATTTTTTCCAAAACTATTATTTCAGTTCACACATAATACCAGAGAATGACAATACAGGAAAAATGACACAGTGTTTGATGTTCTATAACTTTTCTCTAGAGGACATAACAATGAGCACTAACCTTACCCCGACAAGATGCAGGCCAACTGCCGACGCTGCACACGTCCTCGCTATTGATCCTGTATTTCCTGGGATCTATGAAGTATAATTACAGTTCAGTGAAAAAGCAACTCGAAATCCCAAATGATCAACTCACTAATTTAACTTGCCAAATGTTCATCACTTCTTAGAACTGGAAATGTTCACTGCTTCTCTATTTCCACATAGCAGAAGCACGATGCAGGTAGGATATAATATACAACGCCATTTCATAGGAACTAGCAATGCCTACAATTTGGACTCACAACCACCATCAACAGTATATGCGCCCCAAGCTCATCCATATATCATCAATCGAACACAGAAAAGAAGGCGCAAACCGAGCAGTTACCAGAGGGGAAACCAGCACCACATGGAGCATCCTCTTGGCGCGCGCGACCTCCGCGCCGCTCCCCACGGGACCAACCGCAGCTCCGTTGCCACTGGCAGCAACTGCAAACGCGCAAGCTGGAAACATCAGAAAGAGGCCGGCCGCAAGAGTACCAAGGAGGAGACGAGCTCGTCACGCACGGGAGCAGAAGGCAGTGGAGGAGGAGACCAGGCGGTGCGGGCGGAGATGCCTGCTGCATGCCGCGGGCGGGAACCCGCCGCGGTGGCCGCAGCAGTGGCCGAGAGCGCGCAGCAGCAAGCCGACCTCCATTTCGTTCCCCCGGACGGCGACGACGGCGGCGGCGGCGGCCTCCCACCGAGCGCTCACTAGTCCGGGATAAGGTCCAAGCGAAACTGTACTGATATTATAGTGGGCCTAAATGGCCTCCAGTTTGATAGTGTTGGGCTTTGATGGCTAGGCTGGGCTGTAGGCTTTGGTTTTGGATGTCACCGAAATTTATGCCCAACTAGTGCTAGCTTTGCAAAGCCTTTTTAGTTGGTTTTATTTTTTCTGTCGCTGGATGTGACACTTCTGCGATGCGACAGTAACAAACTAACATTGGTCCTGTTCTTTTCATCCGAAGTTGGTGGCTTTTGGCTTTTACTATAGTACCTAATTTTTAAACGGGGTATTTTCTTAAGACGGAGTCTACAAGTTAAACGATGTACACGTTAAAAGTCCAATATCTGTACTATCCAAAATCGCAAGTGAGTATTTATCTCTCCATAATCTGTACCGTAAACAGTCAAAATTCAAAAATTTCAGCCAAAAGCCATAAGCCACAGCCGTTGCCAAACAGGCCCAATGATTTACCAATCCTGCAATCCAAGGTGCAAAGAACTTCGAATACTACGCCCGTTTATATTAGATTTTCCCGATAGCTTTTAACCACAGTTAATAAATAGTAGTGACTAATAGAACCGACTAATAAATAGTAGTCACTGATAAATAATAGTACATTATATATGAAAGACAGTGCAAAGAATGACACTATATTATTTGGACCGCCTTACAACTTACGAAATTATGATATAATAAAATATAAAATGCATTACAATATATGAAAATGAAAAGTAGTGGTTGATGAATAGTAATAACTGATAAAAGTGATTTATAGAAGCTAAGACATTTATATTTACTACTGATTTTGGACGTGTTCATACGTGATGACAGGAATGCAATTCCTTCCCCGAAACATCAAAAGCAAAAAAAAAAAAAAAGAAAGCAGAAACGCAATAAAATGTCCTTGAGCTTTGTCCGGAGTGAGGAATATCAGCATCTAGGAACAATCAACCCTGACATATATATAGCATATGAACTGCCTCAGATGACAACGGAGAGACATATTCGCCCACATTTGTACGACCAGAAACGATGCTCTCGCTACACTAGCCATTAGTACTCCTGGGGAGGAATAACATCATGGGGCGAGCTCTACTAATGCGAATTCTCAACAACAATGACGATGCCAAGGTATGGGTCGCCGGTTTTCATTACGGGGTGGCCAGCATTTCCTTAGTTCTTCGTTCTTTCTAGTACTACGATTGAGACTACAACCTCGCAACTAACCTATTTTTATACGAAAGTTGACATATTTTCCTTCTCGGACAGAATACGTACTTAGCATTTTGGGCACCTATACGCTCTTCAAGATACATCTTTTTTTACTACGAATTTCAATCATAATGTTATATTGGTAAAGAAAATATAAAAAATGTCACTGCGAAACTATTTTGATAGGGTTCTTTTACAACAAATCAAGATGCAAGAAGTTGTGAAGTTTGACTCCACGGTCTCTATAACGACATGTATCTATGAACTAAGTATGACTATGAGTTTGAGCTATGGCTTCAACAGGAGGTTTGAGGTCTAACAGAGGTTTTCATGAGAGAGCTAATCCAAATAACTGCCAGCAAAATGTATATTTCGTTATTGTATCAAATGTACTACTAACTGTTTGTAGCCTAGCCTCAGTGTGGTAGAATGACTTTTGTTGAGTTAGGGTAAATATCTAGTTTTTTAAGATTTCAAAAGATGTACTATAAAGAGTTTTAGATGAACCTTATTAGGATTAGACCTTCTATTTCTATTTGGATTATATTCCTATTTTGAATTAGAGAAAGCTATGAAGAACTATATAAACTATGGAGGGTGACCATAGAGAAGCAATCAAGCCTACTAGTCTAAAGCAAAGGGCGCATGAGAGGATTAGAGGTTAGGATATTCTTTAGCACTAAATTTTTGTATAAGGCAAGCATCCGAGGGTCCTAAAAGATTCAAAATAGTTGTGAGTAAGTGATAATCTTTTATACTCTTTTGAAATTGTGTTTAAAGAATTTGCGGTCAGCTTTATTAAATCTTTTCTCTCTCGTCATAGTTGCTTCAACGTCGTTATTTTGGTTCTCTCTATAAGATTCATTTATTCGTTTTTTATACCATCATGCTCACGCTATATTTCACAAACTCTAGTCTAATCCGGAGACTACTACGTATAAGGAGTATCAGAGTGTAACACCTCTCCTCCTATATTTGCTCTTAACTTTTTACTAGTGACTGCAGGTGATGAAATGGTTTTTGAACTTTCTGCTAAGGATTAGCTGCAATGGTAACCAACAATTGTTGCAGTAGTGCTAGATAGATTATTTCAGGTTATGACTTATGACTTCTCTAGAATAAATAAACAGAATTGCTTTTTTATCATTATTTCGAAACACTTTATTGAAATAGTTTTTTAAAAATAGTTTATCGGAATAATTTTTTAAAAATACTATAAACTAGAAACTAGCTCAAAAGGACATATCATAACTAAGCTGTAGTGACAACTGACAACCCAGCATGGGCTCAGTTGGGGGCACCCTACCAGTCTCATCCTCCATTAACTAACCTGGCCACACTGGTCGTTCTGTTAAGCCACTACGGAGACTGACAGGCTGACACTCCATAGGTCCCACATACCAGTGAGTTTAATAAATTAGGGGCCCACAATAATGATTGCAACTACTTTTAATTACTGAAATGAAATGAGTTTGATGCGACCGAGCAAACAAATGTCACTAACAAATTTTTTTTTTCAAATTTAGTCTTTAAGCAACTGTTTTTTTATAAATGGTAGTTACAGTAGCACTATCATAGGATGCCTATAGAGCTGATATAGCTCGACAGATGACTACTATTCGTGGTAGTTTACTGAGAAGACTAGATTTACAAAAATAGATTTTTAAAAATCAAATTTAAAAAATAAAATTACTAGAGAGCTATTTTCGGGCTCAACTTGTTTGATGGTAGGGTACCATGTAGATAGTCAGGTATGCATGACTAGATGCAAGCTCCAAGCAAGTGCCTGCATCATGTAGTATGTTCAGACTAGGTTTGCAAAAATGAATGTTCAAATATTAAATTTGAAAAATAAAGTTGCTAAAGAGCTATTTTTAGATTTAGCTCGTTTGATGGTATGGTACCGTTAGGGGTGAAAACGGATCGGATACGGACGGATATTGCTCATCCCGTATCCTTTTCCATATTTTTTGTCGGAGTCGGAGTCGGATACGGATAGTACCGGATACGAATACGAATGCGGATATCCTCGGTCACGAATACGGATCGAATACATGCCGCTCCGGATACGGTTAGTCTCGGTCACGAATATTTAGTCGGATAATGCGCGGAAGCAAATTTTACATGATGACAGAGACAGATTAAGCAACTAGTAAATTCTAACTAGCAAAGTAGCAACTAACAAGTAAATTGTAGAGGCTAGTTAAACAAATAGCAGTCTAGTAGCTAACTAGCTACATGCAACATAGTTCAAAAGTACGAATTGCTCATAAAGTAGTCTAGTACATCACTAGTTCATTTAAGTTCATTACATTTACATCACATGATAAGTCCACAACATAGATCTTGTCTAGCAAAAAGCCAACAGCAAGCCAGCGAGCCATCTCTAACCATGTTTCAGTGGAGCTCAACCTCGGTCATTATCTCGTCCTACAATAAAATATCAATTGTCAGTGTCCTTTCTTATAACATTATGCAGGATTACAAATTTGCTAATATTATGAAATCAGTGTAACATTGATTACATATTTACATGGCTGATAGTTACATGCCCCAGATCCAGATACAGCAATAGAAATGTAGTAATATATGCATGCAATACAATTCTAAGAACAAGGATTAACTGTATGACACTGTTTGCAGCAGGTGACTGTGCATATATCAGTTTGGTGATTAAGCTCAGCTGTCATGGCAAAGCATCCTACCACAGCAAGCCAAGAGTTTAAAGTTTAAATAGCCGATCATTCAAGGTCTAAGTCTTTCCATACATTTCTTAATGCAAGATCATTCGATTAATTCCAACATCCAGAGCAACAAAAGCAATTCATCTTGCTTATGAAATGATAATTATCAAATAGGCTCTCTGAAGTTAAATCCATAGGCACATAAGGAACAAAATACGTTATGAATCTCGACCCACATGCACCAACTATACTCAGTATACTGGACATACACATACGGGGTGGAATGGAAAGAGCTCACTGCTCACCGAATACAGGGTTCCGAAAGAGCTCACCGGAGGAGAGACGGGCGGCGACGGCACCTCCAGTTTGTGGGGGCGGAGGCGGGCGCGGGCGGCGGCGGCGCCGGTCTTTGGGGGAGGAGAGGCGGGCCGGCGGCGGCGTCAGTCTGTGGGGACGGGGAGAGGCAGGCGGCGCCGGTCTTTGGGGGAGGAGAGGCGGGCCGGCGGCGGCGTCAGTCTGTGGAGACTCGGAGAGGCAGGCGGCGGCGGCGCCGGTCTGCGGGAGCGGCGGATCTGCAGGGGAGGAGAGGCGGCCGACGCGAATCTGCGGGGGAGGAGAGACGGTCGGACGGCGGTGGACTGGTGGAGTGAGGGCGCGGAAGAAGACGGCGAGGCCGTAGAGGGAGCAAACCTGGAGTGGTGCGGTGGCGGAGGGCGAAGCTGGGCGGCGGTGCGGTAGGAGAGATGAGGCTAGGCGGCGAGCCGGCGACGCGGTGGAGACGAAGACGCAGCGTCGAAGGCTCGAAGCTCGGTCGGTCGAATCTGCGATCCAGATTTTTTGGCCGCCGCTCGGCGCTCGGTCGCTAGGGACGAACGGACCTAGGGTTTGTATTGGGCCGGTGTTTGCGCAATGCTTGGCGGGCCACCGGGCCGGGGGCGTTTCCGGATAGTTACCGGATTATTGTCCGGTAACTATCCGAGAAAATTTTCGGATAATTCCGTATCCGTCGGATACTGACATTTCCGAATCCGTATCCGAATCCGAAAAAAAATATCCGAATCCGTATCCGTATCCGAGAAAATATCCGGATATCCGAAAATATGCTCCGAATTCTATCCGAATTAAAACGGACGGACGGTCGGTCGGGAAATATCCGTTCCGTTTACACCCCTAGGTACCGTGCAGATAGCCAGGTATGCATGCCTAGGTGTAAGCTCCAAGCATCTCTTTGGTCCTCCAGTAGTACCCTCTCCTTTTCTTTCTTTTTCTTGCCGCACATGCGACCCACGTGAGCATCCTTCTTGCTTTACTGATATCAGGACATTGAAAATTTTGGGAGATCTAGGAGATTGGATCTCCGTGTCCCCATTTCTTCTTGTTGGGTTGGACCGTGGTGAGCGATGGATGGGAGCTCTGTTCTTGTTAACCTACTAGTGTTTTTTTTGGGGGCGTTTAAGCTATGCTTCAGGAGTGTGTCGTCCTAGTTAAGGACAATCCAGCAAATTTGTCAGTTCAGTCACACTACCTGTACAGATGGATGAAATATAAACTTTTCCTCTCAATATAGATCTTAAGATCGCATCTTGCAATCGGTTCTCAGTAAAATAAAGTCTCCATAAAAGTCAAAAAGAAAGAAAAATATGTGCAAACATTTATGTTAGCACGGAGAAGATTCCATGTACATGAAACATGGCCAACTGGCGATCGAGTTAAGCAGGCATTGACAAGTGAGCTATGACCTGGAAACACTTGTCCCCGAACCCAAGAACAGAAACCCCAGACGCTCACTTGGATCAAAATGGCTGCCACCTGCTCTCTCTCTCTCTCTCTCTCTCTCTCTCTCTCTCTCTCTCTCTCCGTGTCTTCCACATCTGATACATCTCAGGTGTTGGGGGATGGAACAATGCCACCACCCATCATTGGAACAATCGACTTTTGTTGCCTGTTCACTCCATAAATTTTTAGTAGTAGGTCATCTCATCTCCCAACTGGAATAGATCCAGGACAGAACTAGATCTACATAGTACTATAGCTTTCGGAGAAGTACAGCTGCGGATGCGACTCATACAATCTCAGCAGTTTAACTGCCCTGCATGTTTCATTCAGAAAATGGTTTGCATTTCACTTGCACATCCTTGGATCATCAATGCTGGTTTAGATTGGGCAAGCTTGTGTTGCAATGCTACGTTAGCTGAACCGAGAACGACGGAAGCAGACGCATGGGTTACCCGCGCGGGTGAATCAGCAAAGTACGCGAAAAGCCGGCCGCTTTTGGGAAGCGGGCGCGGCGCACACGCTTGATCGCTTTCGTGCCCTCGTGAGTCGCCACATCTTTTCACCTACAAAACCAATGATGATTAGTGCACGCCACGGCGAGGAGGGAAGGGGTGGTGAGGACGTGGGTTTGACTCAAAGCGCGCGATCTTTTTTGGCCCCGCGCGCGGTGGGCAAAGCGACGACGGCCGCCGTCGGGCAGGCGCCCCGTGAGCGGCAGCCAGCCGCTGGCGGGGCGCGCGCGGCACGGCCACGGCCGTCATTTTCTCCTGCCTCCTTTGCATGCGAGTTGCTCAAGATGGACTCTTCCAGGTTTCTATACCTTTGGGGCGCATGATTTCTAGAAATAGGATCTGTACTTTTTGGCTGCAACTTGTGGTTTTTGCCTGCGGCTCGTGATTTTTGGCTGTTTGTGCGAGAGATTACAGAGTAACAGAAACTCACGTGCGGTTTTTGATGATATAAATGAAGCCAGTAAAGTATGTACTACAATTAACTATTAGACACTATCTTAAAAAGTTACTTCGTTTAAAAGTTAATTACTTAAAAAAAGTCGAAAACAGCTTTTAAAAGCTGAAAAGAGCAGGACCATTACTTTTGGGCGCATTATTTCTGGATGAGTTTATCACGAGGGGAAAAGATTCATGCAAAGGTGGATTCGTACCCTATTTCTTTACATTTTGCATTGCTAAAGGAATAGGAAGTAGAGGAGCTTGATAGGAATATAAGAGGTGCCGCTGATAACGATAAAACACCAACTTTTAGAAACCACGCTTCGAACTTCTAAATCGGCGGTTTAGAGCGGATAAAAACTAGTGTGTTTTAAACCTAACACATTGTAAAACCTTTTGGTTTCTCATTCACGTGTAAAGAGCTGTTAAAACGTTAAAAATAGAAGTATTGAAAAATAGAGACGGAGAGACACTGGTGGTGATCGGTTCGGCTGAAAGCCTCGTGGCTTATGGCTGAAAACACTGTAGCTGGCTGAAAAAAGCACTGTAGCTGACAGAGGCTTATTTAGCATAATTACATTTAAAAAAATTTAAAAATAAAAAAAATATGTTAGCCCATTACGTATATACAAACAAATACGGGAAAAAAAGAACCGGCAAAAAAGCTCAAAAAAAGCCAAAAGTTCAGAAAAAGACGAAACTTATGAATAGTGAAAAATAAGCCAGAAGCCAGAAGCTGAAGCCGAGTTGATCAGGGCCAGTACTATTTGTTGTGCGCTATATAACAAGGAGATTTTCTCCGGTGCTTGGAAGGTACCTATGATACATTCTTTCAAAAAAAAAAGATCAACCATTGATTTGTATATGAGCAACTTAGGAGAAGAAAATTTTATAAACCTAAGTAATTTAGCAATTGTTCTTTGACTTAACCCTTTGTGTTTGTCCTAATCGTCTCTTGCTCGTCCGTCGCTGTGTTGATCTGCTGCGGTGGCTCCTCCAGAGTCCAGACCGACTGCAATCAGCCCCGCTCTCCTCCTCCCTTGTATAATGCCCATGTTCTTAACTAATAAAATAAAATAATTAATAGGATGCTTAATAATAATAATAATATATAAGGTAATCATGCGTGCTAACATAAGTTGTGTATCTTACGGAGAATATGTAAATTATCCTACAAATCTATCCTTAAGTTCTAGGTGGTGATCGGTTCGGCTGAAAGCCTCATGGCTGAAAACACTGTAGCTGGCTGAAAAAAACACTGTAGCTGACAGAGGCTTATTTACCATAATTAAATTTAAAAAAATTTAAAAATAGAAAAAACATATTAGCCCATCAGTATAATGTAAACAAATACGAGGAAAAGAAGAACCGGTAAAAAACTCAAAAAAAGGCCAAAAGTTCAGAAAAAGACGAAATTTATGAATAGTGTAAAAATAAGCTGAAGCCATATTTATCAGGGCCCTAATCATTAGTTATATGGTTGTATCATAAAAATAAAGTGGATTGAATAATCAATGACCAAGTGCTCTCGTACACCCCTAAAAGCACAAGGGCATGGCTGCATGCAAAAAAAAGTTTGGATCGGTGGACTAATGTGTCCTAATAACTTTTATGTGTAGCATTCAACTTTGAGCCAAAAAAAAAAAATTGGGCAACTTGGTAAAGATCTGGTTCAATTAACTAGAAGAAAATAATCTTTATATAAAAAGAATCTGGCAAATACAAGGTGCTTCTAGTACAGTGTAGTACGTACATGACTATACGAGAGAGGGAGAGTACCGCTCCATTCGGTTTCTAATTCACCATTCCTTAATTTTGTTTTTTCCTGGTTTTTTATTGTTTTTTTCTGTATTTGTTTGTATTATACGTGATAAGGTAACCTGTTTTTTAATTTTTTTTAAATTAATTACGCCAAAAAATCACCATCAGCTTCAGTGAAAAAGATAAATATAATCTAAAATAAACTATAAACTATAAAAAATCCAAAAGGGAAAGACATAGATTAACATTAACTCATGACCAGAAGTACACGTGCAATCATGAGAAAATAAGAGGTGGCATAGCACTGGTCAATACACTAAGAACATATTATGTGTAGTATTGTTTGCTGTAAATAATACAGTATAAATACATATTTAGATATAAGTTCAGTATAATTAATAAAGACATAAGTATGATATAAAAAGTATGTAAATGACTTAATCACTATATAATTATATGAACTTTTAAGTCATTGAAACATATGCCCAACAAATATATCATGTAAGAGTCTATAATCAGCATATACTCATGTAAACAATTTAAGTCATTGCACCTGAGTGCTGATCTCAACAAAAACATAACATGTAGGGCCAAATTCAGCATGTTAATAAGATTTTGAATGACATATATTGCTCTCAGAAGGCTAGTTGCATAAGATTTAGTCTTGGCCATCTCCACCATAACAAAATGAAATCTTAATTATATATGACAGTTATAGATTAGATCTTGAGCTCAAATTAAACCTTGTTGTCAAAAAATGCTAACAGATCATGAACACAACTTGCTGACCAATATAAATGACCCTAAATCAATCTAACATTCAGCTATCATGAATTTTATTGATTAAACAAGGTTCGGCAATTAGCTAAAGTGATCGAAAACAATCACAGATCACAGAACTGATGTAACACAGTGAGCAACAAGTAGTGCATAGCAATCTTCAATGAATAGAGCATATAAAACAACAAGCTAGCAGTAAGCTCAAGATCCATCTACCATCACATTCATATATAATTTTAGCAATATGTTATTTCATCATAAAGCAGTCTAATCCATAGAACTTCTTTGCAATTTCTAATAAGAGATTAATCGCATATATCTAATATAGATCAAGCAAAGAAAGTAAGCAGTCAGAAAAACTCACAATGCCAGTGATACTCGAAATCACCGAGAAGCAGTCGAACAATGCAAGGCACGCAGGCTGCGCTGTCCTAGAAAACCAAAGGAAAATCCTCAAAAATCTCCTCACTGCCAGTTCTTGGAAGAGAAGGCACAAGGAAACCACACAGAGAAATCACAAAGAAGGCTATTCGAGCTCCTTGGTCACCAGTGCCGATGAAAATCATGGCAGATCAATGCCCCAAAACCAGATCAAGGACTAGTCGAGAGAAGAAGATCAAGGGAACAAGGAACTCACTGCTTCGAGTTCTCAAGAGAGAAGAGGAAGGCTGCCTTTTAAAGGGAACGGGGACAATGCTGGTGGGCTGTAGCCTAATGGCTGGCACTGAAGCGCCTCACCGTTGGCGATTCCATCACCGCCGTCGCCCCTGCAAGACCCGGTCAGCTGTGAGACCCGGGCAACCGAGCGCCACCTTACCCATCTGCGCCTGTGAGGAGGAGAAGGCTTGAGGCCTTATCCCTTTATCCGTATCACCAACAGGTGGGGCCCCTCTCCCTCTTCTTTTTTCTTTTCTTTTCAAATTGGAAATGCCTCATCCAAGATTAAATGAGAGAGTTATCCCAAAAATTGTAAAATAGAAAAATCATATTAGCTCATCACGGATAATACAAAGAAATACAAGAAAAAATAAAAGGAAGAAACCCTAAAAATTTAGAAAAAAAACAAAGTAAGAAATAGTAAACTAGAAACCAAAAAACAACGGCTAAAGCAAGTCAAAGTAGTCACTACAGTTAAATACCCTAAGGTCTACTACCAGCAGTGCTCAAGTAGGTGCTAGGCGGGTGGCAAGCAGGGGCCTAGTGCCTAGGCCGCCTAGGCGGTTACCAGGTGGGGCATAGGCGGCCGACTTCAGTATGGTGTGCTACGGGCGATGTCACGACATATATGATATTTGGAGGAAGAATAGTTAACTGGAATAACTTGTAATGTTGTAAATTTGATAGATGATGATGGATACTTTATCACTTGATGTAAATGCTTCATGTAAACCTACACATTAAAAATTAAGCAATACATGAGACTATTGGTATGTGGACAAATTTATACCACTATTACTCTTTAAACTTCTATGTAAGTATGAAAGAATGAAATAAATAAGAAATAACTGCAAGACAATAAAACATAGCCACATAGATCAAATAAAAGTATAAACTAAGTTCACAACTACACATAGACATAGTTCACATCACAACATCTGACACCGAAAGTTCTCAACCACACATAGCAAAATAGTTCTTAAAGAAACTTTAACAAGGTGGCATGCATGATAAAATGATCAATCTTTGTCCTTTTGACCATAATCCTTTGTTTGAATCACTTCATCTTGATCAGATTCAAACTCAATATCCTCAAGTTCCTCGTTCACCTCCTCTTCCTCTTCGCTTTCAGATTTGAAATCATCCTCATGAAGTTCTCTCACTCTTGTGCTCCTACGAGGTTGTGCGACTTCATTAGCTCCACTTGCTTCTTCAATGAGTTTCTATGAAAAACCCGTCTCAGGGGCCAACTGTCAGACCCCAGATTTTACCATCCGGAATCCACTGTGATTTTACTGCACTATTCCCTGGATCAGTAGATAGTACTCACAGTTACAGCAATGAATATCAAAATACATATCATGCGGAAGCGTAAATATGGTAATAGACTTACTCATGGGCCGATTAGGCCGAAATCAATAAATTGCAGCAGCGGAAGAACGAGCACACAGGTGGGACCTTCAGGACATGCCCACAGGCAGCCAACTGGAGGTGCGCGACCTAGCCCTTGACATCTTCATCTTCTCTGCCAGCTTGTCCAATCTTGTTGCTGAGGCGAGGTGATTTGATTCCTGATGCTGAATTTTGTCGCAAAAATGAGTGTGAGCACTCCAACCCCGTGCTCCACGAGCCAATACACAGAATGCAAACAAATAGTATGCATGGCTTAACAAAGGAGAGGCTCGGGTTATTTTATTTGCCAAAAATCGCTTTTAGTAGCTTTGTTATTATTTCATCATAGTGTTATTGTTACTGCGTATACACCACTTAGTGACTACCATAATCGACTTAATCCACCAAAATACACTTTCTTTATTGATTGTTGTCTAAGACTCCAAACAGCGAATGACATCATTTAATCAGTCCACCGATCATGCTCTTTCCATATTGATTGCTATCTATGACTCTTAAACAGCGATTATCATCAATTATGCAAACCACCAATCATACCTTCATTGCTGCCTAAATCCCCACATAGCGAGTATCATAACTTACATAATCCACTGATCAATTACCGCCTATAACTCCAAACAGTTAGCGACATCATTTATCTAATATCATTTATTTAATCCACCACTATCTTTTGCATTCTAAAATTCTTAAAAATCCTTTCGTTATTGATCCACAACCATAATTCTTCAATAATCAATCTTATTTTCCCATTATCTATCTCTAACTAATTCATGAGTATACATCCACCAAGAATATCATTGACCAAGTATACGATTCACTAATTTATTTCCACCAAGTATATTATTGATTAGGTCTATGATTCAGCAGTATTCATCCACCAGGAATATCATTGATCAAGTTTATACTCCAGGAATTGTTATCATACTCCAACTCCCAAGATCAATCCATCCATCCAGAACTTGTTCAAATCCTATTAATCCCAATATTGTCAATATCTCCCAAGAATTTATATCAAATATCAGTGTTGTAATCCAACCAATACCCTTGCACTTCCTAATACTCCAAAGATCATATAAGTCATCTATCTAGTCTAGATATCCATTTGGGCTCATTTCTCCCAGAATCCACACTATCGTTTTCTTTTTATAATCGACATGAGTCCACCAAAATATTTATGTTTTTACCACAAACTTCCATCTTCATTACTCCCGACTCTACTTATTTCCTCATATTTTACTTTGCGAGAAGAGAAAACATTTTACTTTTGCAATATGATACATAAAAATTTCATGAGACCTAGCAGTTTTGAACAAAAACATAATGTTCAAGAAAATGCAATAATAATAGCGATCCAGATTCCATCCACCGTTACATGGCATCCGCACCATATAGCATCTTTCAGTGTTATAGCCGCTTAACTTACCACTGGGACCAGGGGCGGACCCAAAGAGGGGGGAGTGAGGGCCCAGGCCGCCACTCAATTCGCAGGAACTCAGGTATATAGCCCAAGATTTAATGCTAGTGCCCCCACTCAGCCCAACTAAAAGGCCCTCACTCATGTTAAAATTATGAATGAGAACAATTCAGCATACTATGTGTATTGTTGTGCCCCCTCTCAGATTTTATCCTGGGTCCGCCCCTGACTGGGACGACACCCAGGACAATTCAAATCAGGGCTTTCCACTGCCCTACACTTTTCCATTCCCACCCACAAAGTTTTTGAAATAGAACTATATCTAGTTAAGTTCCCATGTCCACCCATGACCGTGGGCACAGCTATTCGAATAGTTTTGACTCTGCAGAGTTTGTACACTTTCACCACAAGAGACAATCAACTCGTTGCCCCACACGATTCCTTAGTCATGTGGTTGAGCAGACCATCACAGTGACTTTTCAAAGTATCTAGACCCTTTTGTCATCTCACCTTATGGGAAACTGCCCATTTGCGGTGGGTCCCATCTATGCGCGGGATGTTCCCCACAGCCACTAACGCGGCTGGGCTTCTCAACTCCCCACAACGTTAGGACAGCTGGGAAACTTCACCCTCCATTGGTGTCCCTTAGGGCCTCTGTGCCCGTGCGTATCCACTTCTATCCACTACCAGTGAGATGAGTCCGGGGTTTCGATAAGTTTACTTAGCCAAGTTGTACTTTACAGACTTGTGGTTTGTAACAGCCCAGGTTTTTATTAAAATAAAATAAATAAATAAATAAATAAAAATAAATAAAAATCAATTAAAATAAAAACCTAAATTAAAATAAGTATATTTGTTGCCTAAAGTTTAAATTTGGATTTGCCCTAAATTTCTGTTTTTGAAAAAGCTGGATTTGAAAAGCATTTTCAGAAAAATCTAAAATTATTATTAAATAAAATGATATTTTGATTTTATATGAAAATCCTATGTCAAATTATTTATTTGAATTTATTTGGCTTTTATTTGGTGGGTTATTTTGACGTGTAGACTTCAACGATTCGGGAAATTTCTTCGACGAAGATTCAAACCAAGTTGAAGAGCAAGGCAAGTCACACTCCTTGACCATGTTGATCCCAGATTGCAAATAAAATTATGTTGTTTCAAATTATATTGCATGCATACTTTTATTCAGTATATTTCAATTCAGTTTTAACTTTAGTTAATACCTGTTTGTTAATACCTCCTTTGACATTGCAAATCCTTATACCTTGTCACCTTAGAATCAAACTCTAGTTAGTACACTAGTATTGGCTAGAGAATTTTAAATCAAATGCCCTGCTTAGTCATATAATTTTGTTTTGGGATGTCTTTCACATAAAACGATAAACCCTTTTCACATAAAATGATATGTACTCTTGACTTTGGTGAGTCAAGGAGTGTTATGAAATATTTCGAAAACAAAATATAAAACTGGTTTAGACTTAGGCAATTGGTTAGAGTGGTGGGTGCAGGCATGCCCTGTTGGTTGGAGCCGCAGTGGTTGATTGTCGTGCACAGGGGTATGTGGTTGGGCCTAAGTCAGTTAAGGACCGGTCTGTGAGCTACCGTTGCAAAGCCCTAACGTACTACCACAAGGCTGGTATGGGACAGCCCTGGCTGAATAATTTGCGGGTCCCAACCTGAGCCATTTCATAGGATGAAAGTGAGCGTGGCGTAGGCCATGAGAAGTCTCACTCGGCTCAAGAGGGGGTCCCGGTCTGGTGGATTCCTTACTGGGGTGAAACCTTAGAGTTGGCTTGGCCAGGTTGAAGGCTTTGCATTGTAAAGGCCTTGTCACGACTCCTCGCCGCACACCAAAGGAAGTGTGTAAACCGGTGGCAATATGGGATGATCGTGTCTTGTGGGTAAAGCTGTACAACCTCTACAGAGTGTATAACCTATCCTAGATAGCCGTGCCCACGGTCACGGGCATGCTGAGTAAAAGTTTTTCATGGATTAGACTTTGTTTTTCAAAATGTTTTAGAAAACCTTGTGGATGGATGGAATCCATGAGAGATGAAACCTTGCGGATGGATGGAATCCGTGAGAGGTTGAAATCTGGTGAATGGATGGAATTCATCAGAGTTGCGCAGTGAAAGCGTGTGGATGGATGGAATCCATACGTGATCTTTTGGAAAAGATGGTCCGGGTAGGATGCCCGTGGATAGGTTGGTGTTTGGTCGGAGCCTGCACTGACGGTAATATTTTCAATTACAAGTACTGTCTTTACGTATTGTATTAAATTCAGCAATTTCAATCTACTTATTGTATTTCTTAAATGCTGTTTTATGCAAACCAACCCTATAAGCCTTCCATTGAAGCCTTAATCATTATGTTGCATTTTCCCGGGTGACTTGCGGAGTACAAGTTTGTACTCACGTTGCTTTTTCCACACAGAGAAGGAAGATGTCAACTACGGTGAAGATCTGGACGAATAGGTCGCGTCTTACTGTCGTTTGCCTGTGGGCAGGCTCAGTGGGCTTCTTCCGCTGCTTATTAATTAATTTTGGCTTATGCGCCGTTGATGTAAACTTTGGCATTCATGCCCATATTCAGTTAATAAATGTCATTATGGTTGATATTTATCTTTGTTGTACGCTGTGTGCACTAGCTGATCCTGGACTAGTGCGATTCACACAGAGGATCCAGGAGTCGTTGCTCCGGGTTCCGACATGGTTGTACTGTTTTACACAGGAGGTCATGACAAGATTCAGTCCTTAGTGGTATCTGGGCGACCTACCACAACCCACTTTGTGCAACCACTGCACCACACTCAAACCCTCGAACCAATCCGCCCAGATATTTAAGCAAGTTGGAGATTTTGGGAGTATAAAATATTCATACCAACATATATCAGTCATTACCACCATGACTGTCCAAACCAGTTTCTCATGATTAAAAACGACAATGAGATTTGGGGCATTTCAGCGCCCCGAATATCTATGCAGTACTAAGCAGGGCGTGTAATTAGGGACTTAATTTCAAAAGGTTACTATTATAATTTTGCTAGGGCGACAAGGGTCACACATTCAAATATTCCAAAGGAGGTGTAATATTATTCAAGGTAAACAATGGGCATATAACTAGAGTCTTAAATTAAACATGTATTTGCATATAAAATAACAGCATACAATTTGATAATTTAAACCAAAATAATTTGCAAAAATGTAGGTTCAACATGATCAAAGTATTGACTCGCCTGGCGTGGTTTGCCGCGGTCTTGTGCTCTCTCAAAGCTGTCTCATTTGATGGGGCTGCTTTGCTGGTCTTTTCTACACTTTGATCTTGGTCTTGCTTGATCCATTGATTCTTCGGAACTCCAGTTTCTAATTATGCGATAAGCGACTGAATCCAAATAGAAACAAATAACTCAAGAGATCCAAATAAATCCAATCACTTTAAATACCCGATTTTCTTTAAATTATGCATTTATTATGGTTGGAGAATAGAAGGATGATTTAGGTTGATGGATTGTAAGCATAGCGGTAGCTGGGTTTGAGCAGGAGGACGAGTTGTCTGAATGCTTTACCGTGAGGGAAAATTTTAGAAATATGAGGGATCAACAGTGAAGATGTACCTACAGGAATTATCTGCTTTTGGGAAAGGAAGGTGGCCATACGTGGCCGATTGGGGAAAAGCGAGGCTTGACCTTTTTATTAATAATTTCTTTTATCATTTTTGTATTTATCAAGGAAGTTCCATGAGTTAGGTTAGACCTATGAATAGGTGCACAAGTTTATCCTAGCATTATTTTGTTGAGTGCTATTGCTCAGGGCATTTTGGCTTACGGAATTAATTTTAAAGTCTAGGTATTTAGCATTTTATGTGGTGACACTTTTATGTAGCCTTAGTTTTCATTAAGCCCAGTTTTACTTAAATTAGGATTCAGTTGTATGGGCCATATTTTGTTATTTCATGCTCATCATTATTATTTACTAAATCTAGTATTAAGATTTAACTAATAATAATACCATCATTATTGTATCTATGCTCTAGTTACTATTAGGCTTAGCCTTATTTCTAATTTAGCTTTCTGACAACGTTTGGTAAGTACCATTTTATGTGACTCTAATTACTCGTGTTAATGGTTACATATTTTCTTTAGAGTATCTATATGTCCGTGAGTTTATTTTGATGCTTGATGACCTAGGGCTATTATATTTTAGTATCTGTACGTCATTATAACCTTTTAATATGAGTGCTCTCTGAAAACTATGGTTTCTGATACTTTATCTCTTTGTAGCTCGAGCCTGCTAAACATGATGGCATTGAGTTATCATTATTTACTAAAGCTGTCATTTAAGGGTTCATGATTGGCAGCATTTTTATGATAGTGTCCACATGTATACATTTTTAATAGGGCCTACAGTGAACGCAAGAATTATATTGTTATATTTTCTAGTGGGCTGCATACAAGCTATTCGCATTTCTCTAACTCTTTCATGTATGTGTATATGTTTATATACATATTTTCATAGAAAGTCTCTATATTCTAACTGTTATTAGCTTAAATTAAAATTTATTTATCTAACAAAGTTATATCCCAATATTTGATAATTAGCAAAACTTACCACTAGAGTTCATTTAATGGCAACATTTTAAATGTTAGGCACAAATCTTAATTTTAATTATGGGTAAGCTCTATTAAATTGGGTATTTAATCATAATCATAATACTTTTTCAATATCCTGAATTAATAGTAACTCTTTTAGATAATTATTCAAACCATATAATTTATCTTATATGAGCTATTCCAAATTTAAGTATTTAATAATCTCATTTTCATTAATAAAAATTGTCGGCCTTCATAGATTAATTATAACTGTTCTTGATGGAAAATGGGTTGGAGGAAAACAAAAACAAAAGAAAATACAAAAATGAAAAGAGTGGGGAATAGGAGGGTCGAACCCAGAACCTGGGGTCTGTGCAGTAGCGCCGGCTCGGGCTGACCAATTGAGCCACCATTCTTTCGTGACCGAATGGTGGGGGTTATTGATGAAGAGCAAGCGGTGTTCGGGGCTAATACAGAGTAGAGCGACGCCGACGGGGAGGAGCCCTGCCGGTGGCGAACGACGGCCGGAGGGGGTTGGGGAACCATCAAAATGGGTCACTGGGAAGGGTGTAGGCCAAGTGGGGGCGGTGGCGGAAGCCGGGAAGAGGCGAGGCGGCTCGGGCAGCGAGTTGAGCAGCCGGCGGTGAGGGTAGGAGTGACGCGCCGCCGGTTGGGAAGGAGAGGAGAGGGGATAGCGCGCGCATAAGTGGGGGAAAGGTGGACGGAGGCTTACCGCGCCGGTGGTCGAGTCGGGGAGGAGCCGTGGTGAGCCGGCGGCGAAGACCTGGGGCGACATGGGGGTGTCCACGGCGCCGGCGAACTAGGATGGGAGATGGCCTCGGCCGGCGGTGGGGTTGAGCTCAGGGCACCTTGAGGAGGCTCCCCAAGCATGGAATTGAGACGCCACCCACCGTGGAGGGAGAAACGACGGCGGCGACGCGGAGGGCAACGGCGGTCGGCTTTAAAGGAGATGACCGGTTCGGAAGGACTCTGGCGCACGGATTCTCAATTAAGTTGGCGGGGAAGTAGTTGAGGCCTAGGGGCACGAAGGGGCGCGCTCGGTTTTGGGGGGCTCGCCGGAGAGCGGAACACAGCAAGGAGGCGGGTCGGTCGGCACCTCCGGGATGGCGCGGGAGAACACGGAGAAGGGAGGGAAAAAGAGTGAGGAAGAAAGAGGAGTGGCGTGAGGCTATGGGGAGAAGCTGATGGCCTTTGTAGCTGCAGAGGGGGCGGGGACCGGGCGACGTGGGAGGCATGGCGCTAGAGCGTGTGCAGGTGCAAGCGGCGATGGCAGCGGAAAGACCGGCAGCGTGCGACATGCGGCGACAGGGCAGCGCTTCAGCGGGATTTCGGGAGGATTTGATGGTGACTTCACAGCGCATGCGCTGTAGCTTCGTGCCGCATGAGCCGGGTGATGCGATGGAGGCAGAGCTTACGAGGTAGAGACGACGCGGCGCAAGCTCAGCCAAGGAGCCGGGGGAAAAGAAATCGGAGGCGCAGAGAGGAAATGGGAGGGGAAAGAGAAAAAGAAAAAAAAAAGAGAGAGGGAAAAGGTGGGGCCCACATGGAAGAGAGAGGGGAAAAATGAGGAAAGGATGGAAGGGCCTGGCACATTTTAAAAATCTAGATTGTTAATTTGACTTTCAAATTTATATTAGGGTTTATTAAGTTTTGCATCATACTTAAAATGTGAATCCTAGTTCAATTACTTAAGTATGAGTTTCTGATATCCCTCGCTATACTTTTGGATATATGTGTATATATATATTTCTCAAGCTACATTTTTGTCCATTTGATAACTTAAATTTGAATTACGTTCTCAGAGTTTGAATTCACCAATTCTTTATTTAAATTCTTAAGTCATACTCTCCTTTTTGGTATGATGGTTGAGCTAAACTCGAAGAAATGCTTGATTTTAATTATTTTCTTCTCTGATCTTTAAATAAAGCTTTGCTCTAATTAATTAAATCGAATTTAAGTTTTTAAAGATTAAACTCACATTTAAATTATTTGGTATCCTTTATTGTCATGGTTTCTTATTGTGTGCTCGAGAATCAACTCTAGTTATTATTTACTCAACACAGAACTTGGGAAAATACAAATAAGGTTTCGGCAAAAATGTCAAATGCTAATAAGATGCAAATAAAATTTTAAATTCTTCACAATTTTCGAACATTCCCAAATTTGGGATGTTACACCAACACACCAAAATCTCACCCTATGTCACCCGACTTCCCCTTGAGACTATCTTCTGCGGTGCTCACCTTTGGTGTCGATGCAACGGACAACATTCTAATTAGTAAAAGGTTACAATAATCAGTAAGTAATTATAATTCACAAAAAAAATAAAAAAATAAATTACTAAAATACTAAATCTCTGCCCTCCTGTCCTCCACGGCATTATCTCCACAGCATTACCCCTGCCAATCTCTCTCTCTCTCTCTCTCTCTCTCTCTCTCGCTACTCATCTCATTCTCGAGTCCAGTCGGCAGTCACTCATCGCCATCTCCTCTCCTCCACTCCTCCGGTCCTCCCTTGCCATCTCCGCTTCTCCACCCCACCGACTATCGGTGTCTGCCGTCCACCACCTTCTTCGCCGGTTCACCCTCACCATCTCCGCCCTCTATAGTCACGGTGCGAAGTGGAGCAAAGCTGTGGAGGGGAGCGGAGCCGCGGAGAGGAGGTCGAGCTGCGGAGGGGAGCGCCACCGGGCAGAGGTTGGAGGGGAGCACCGCCAGGCAGAGGGGAGGCAGATGAGAGGAGGGAAGAAGGCGAACAAGAGGGGTGGCAGAGAAGATGGCGAATGGGAGGCAGAACACACTTGGGAAATGCGGAATCCGGCGAGATGGCGATGCGGCGCTAACTGGCGAGGTAGGATCCTGCAAATCAATGGTGGCGGACCCGTCTTCTCTGCCTTGTGTGCCTAGGTGACTGACACGACCGCCTAGGCGCCGCCTGCCCGCCCCCACCTGGCTGCCCGCCGCGCTGAGGCTGCTTTATACCACCTTTGACTGCCTTGGACCGCCTCCCTGCCTAGTTGTTCACTCAGCCGACTACTTCCTGAGGCCCAACGGTCCCCTGCTGCCCAGCACCTACAGGCGCCTAGGCGGCCGCCTAGGCCGATTTCTGGACGACTCACCTACAAATAGCGGTGGGGACCAAACTCTGGGTAAAGGAGGTAGCAAGCAGCAAGCAAAGCTAGCATTGGTTCAAAACTCCAGCTCGGCAGCGTGAAGGAAGGTGGAAGTATTTGGTGGTTAGGCTGCTCTCAGATCATGCAAGTAGAGCACAATACTAAGTCCTTATGTTATCACTATTTTATTTGCTCTTTATTTCACCATCATATTTTACATGATGTTATTTTTCACTTGGTCTAAATACTATGTGGAGCATGCACAACTAAACAGCTTGCTAGTTGAATCTATTATTGTTGTGTGTTTGTAACTATCTGGCGTTACGACATAAAAATATTGTACCGGTCAAGTTCATGCATCAGACTATCTAAGTCATCCACTAGGAATGGCTTTATACAAGAGTATTCAGTGATGGACTTGTAGGAGCGACTGATACTAGTAGGTCAAGGGTGTCGATTCTTAGGAGAAGCAAGGACTAAATTTTTTTTAGGATATGGTGTTCTAGTAAAGACTGTCTGTTGGAAATAATGCGGTTTAGCACATGTTCAGTTTTAATTCCAGCAGTATTAAGCATAATTAAAGTATATTTCCAGCAGTACATAAATAATAAAAATAACATGAAAACATGTGATTATACATGATCATTTAAGCTGAACATTATACTCAAAACAGGGAACAAGAGGGCAACAAAAACCAGCATATTGCTCAGGTTTTGACTTGTTTATTTGTGAACTCTCAGAGGTCGTGTTGCTCAAGACTTTAATCTTGGCCCTCACATCGCTTGTGCTAATTTTAATCACAATTGAATTTGAAAATTATATGAGATAAATTAGGCCTTGAGCTAAAATATAACTTTGCTTTAAGACAATTCATGCAAATCAATAAATAACCATCTACTGATATCAGCACTGTACAAAATAGACTGAAGATTTCAATTTAGTAAATCAACACAGTGAGCTGGTTTATAACAAGATGAATCATAGTTATGCCCAATAATCATCAAGCATTAACATTAACACAGTGAATCAAATGCTAAGCTTCTGACAAACTGTAAAGATTATATGTCCAAAGCATTCATGAATTGTGCATCTAAAGATAAAACAACAAGTTCTCAATTAGATCAAGACCGAATTGAGCCTAATTATCATATTCAATCTCAGTATAGACACCAGTTTATCATTGAGCAATAAACCGAGCCCACAACAGAATGATTCAAGTCTCCCAGTACTAGCCAGTGAAATAAGACTACTAGTACAACACACTTGAATAGATTTTGTCCACAACCGAAAGATATTCACAATGCAGATGACACTCAAAGCCATCGAGAAGAGGACCAAGCGAGCCACGCATACGGTGCTATCCTAGAAAACCAATCACCTCACTGTGCCACATAGAACGAATGAGGTCATCGGAGATACAATGTTGATCTTCGCACTTTGAGACACACCGAAGAACGAAGCTGAGGTACAGTGATTATGTCGCGCAAGACACACAGAGGTAGAACCAGCCGAATGCCCTCTCCGAGCAAATGACCACCACAGATCCAAGGTGAGCACACCTGAATCAATCAAGTTTCTCAATCAGTCCAACCAAGAGTCAGCCGAATCCAAAGACAACAAGGCAATACCCAAAAATCCCTCACTGCATAATCACTAAAGGAGATAGAAAAAGAGAGAAGCCTTGGTTTGCATGGTTGAAGATGGATCAAGCCTATCTATCGACAGAGCCAAAGCCAACCAGATGGTGCACACTTTGACTCAAAGCCTTAAATCCAATTGGGAAGACCCGATGAACCAGAGAAGAGATAACTTGATTTTTTGATAATTTTCTAGGGGAAAAGTAGTGAAGAGCATCTATCAAGGAGTAAAGAAGGAGTGAGGAAGGAGCCAGCCCTCGGCGCTGCTAATGGCCGACGATGAAATCGCCCAACTGCCTACATGCGCCGCCACTCACAATGGGTAGAGCACATCTGAACTGCCGTATTCCCCTTCTGTTGGTTGAGACTAAGTATCAACCTTACCTCTTCCTTTACTTCCAATGACAGGTAGGCCCCACCATTATTTTCCTTTTCCCATTTCTTTTCCTTTTCACAATTGATAAATTACCAACAAGACCCTCAGATATACAACAATCCCCACCAATTTATCAATATGATAAAAGGAGCTTAAAGTCTTATTTAAATATAGCTGTTCGAAGATGGGTACCTTGCGTGTTTGAACCCAAAGCCTAGCAACAAAGACTATGACTCTGCACAGACAAAGGAGGACTACGCCTTGATCCAATGTCTTGGTGTGAGAATTTTTACCCAAGTTACATTCTGTACTAGGCGGCTTGCCCTTTTCCCTCTCGGGTTGAGACGATATGGCCATGTCCCCGTATCTAGCTCATAAGTATTTAAAGAAGTATACCCTTATCTTTCTTTGATCGTGACCTCATGATCATACTTAAGTAGGTGAATTCTTCAGGGAATCCTGTAGGACGATTCTTGATCTCATATAGGTATTGAACTCATTAAAAGTTATTGCTCAACCCGCTATACAGAAAGAGCATTGTAGCTAATGAGACCCGTTAGATGTGCTCTCTAATCCCACACAATTTGTTGTCCTAAAGCCTAGTTCATGGGATCTCTGATTTCCTAGGATAGGTTACCACCGATGTAAGCCTTTACACAGGTATGAGCCCCATTCCCTTTGATGTTGCAAGAATGGCCTTCTACGCCAAACCTTTGGTGAAAGGATCTGCCAAGTTCCTTTTAGACTGGATGTATTCTATGGAAATAACACATGTCTCTCTGGCACGCCTTATCGACTTAAGTCGCCTCTTTATATGTTTTGAGGACTTCATATTATCTTTCCTACTCTTCACCTTAACTAGAATGATTTGGTTATCGCAGTAGATTAAGATAGTTGGAATTAGTTTTTCAAATACCAGTAGATCAAAAAGGAGCTCCTTGAGACATTCCACCTCAACAACTGCTGAGTCAAGTGCTATTAGCTCAGCCTATATGGTAGACCGTGTAAGGATAGTCTGTTTAGAAGACTTCCACGCAACAACCCCACCTACTAGAGTGAATACATAACCACTCATAGCCTTCAAATCATCCAAGTCACTAATCCAGTTAGAGTCATTGAATTCTTCAAGGACTGTCGGATGACCAGAATAATATATCTCTAAATTCTTAGTTCCTTTTAGATACCTATGTACCCTTTCTAGTGATGTCTAATGATCATCTCCTGGGCGTGTATCGGCTCATTTTGCTTACAACATATGAAATGTCAAGCCTTATTGTACTAGTTAAATACATCAAGGACACGATTATTTGTGAGTATTTAAGCTGGCCTTTTCTATATTCAGTGTTTTATGTAGCTTGGCATTTGGATCATAGGATGTGGCTACAGGCTTAGCATCCATGAATCCAAAGCGGTTCAGGATCTTATCTACATAACGAGATTATATTAAAGTAATCCTATTCTCACCATTTAATAGCTTGATGTTTATAATACAATATGCTTCACCAAGATCTTTCATATCGAAGTTCTGAGAGATGATGGAGAGTGTTTACATTGTTAAGAACCTTAATCCACAAAGCTCACACTTTAATTACATTCCTCAAGTTGTATTTTACTTTAAACTTCTATTATCATTTCTAATATTTTATGATATATTAAAATCCTAATTAGCCTATAAGATACATAAACATATTTTTAAACATCTAAATTATATCATTTGATACTAAAAACTTTAAAATAAATATAACCGTGTAAATACGCAGACACCCTATTAGTTACTACTAATTAAGCAGCAATGAATTAAGCTATGCATGCAAGTTAAACTATCGACTTGTAGTTAGTGCATTCTTATATACATGCTCGCAGGATTAGTTGTTTTTTCTCCTATTCTTCCATTGTCAGCTGTATGCTCTTGGATAGCTTTCGTACGACTTGTAGCTACTGCAATGCCCCCACATACTCGAAAAATTCTATTGTGCCTCCGTGATACAAAGCCGATTGTGTCACGAGCCAACCGGACATCGATACGTGGCATGCAAAAAGTAAAAATTATTTTTACTGTTTTGCACTGTAGCAAATCAATAAAAAAATTATTTTTTTACTGTTTTCTACTGTAGTAAAACAGTAAAAAAAATTTATTGATTTGCTATAGTGCAAAACAGTAAAAAATTTATTTCTTGCACGCCACGTGTCGACATCCGATTGGCTCGTGACACAATCGGCTTTGTATCGCGGGGGCACGATAGAATTTCTCCACATACTCAGCGGCGGAGAGGGGGGCTGGGGGGCCTGGCACCCCCCAACCTTCTACCAACATTGATATGCTGTTTGTATGAAACAATGAATATATTGCTTAGGTATTTAAACACCAGTTTTGTTCCCTATTGTTTCTTTGTTTTTTTGCTGTACTTGCAGCTGCATGCTTTTGTGGAGAATGAAACTGTTGAATATGCTGTGAAGGTGGTATGTCATCTTGATTTAGCTATCCAGTTGTGCTTTGGCACTTGTGTATCACATATAAAAAAACACTCTTCGTTGCGTATAGGTTGCCGAATTCAGTGGTGGGAGAAACTGGAGAGATGGTATTAGAGTTCGCTCGCTGCTTGATTCCCTTGTACCTTAATGATCCTGCCCAATGCAATGTGTTTTTTGTTCATTATATGTTCTACGCAAAATTTGAAGTAGTCATGGACTGATGAACAGATTGCATATATAATTATCCTCTGTGTTCGCCTTGTCTATCCAAGTATCTTGACTAGATCTATTATTCATTAAAATTCAGATTATTAATTGGCCACTTGCACCATTCTTGATAGTGTTATTATGATGGTTAATGGGTAATAAGTGTAGCCTGTTTAGTGATCATTATTTGTGGGCAGATAATTCCCAAAAATATTTGTTTGGGTACACTACTAAGATTAGGATCCTAGTTGCATACTTCCTTGTAAAATGGAACTTTTGTAGACATTTATTTTCATCTTGTCTTCTTGTGGTGTGTACTGCTTTTAGTAGAGGTATGCTTGTCTTCTTGTGGTGTACGTCTGCAGTTCTGCTTCATGTGGTCATATTGAGATGCTCTTCTTATATTTCCAATGACAAATAGGAGAATATGCTTTCTAAATGGAAGTCCAGATGAAGTTATCCACAATTTATTTTACAACAAGAACAATGAGTCACTTATTACCGTGTCAGTATATGGTTCTGAACATTTCAGTGCCTTGCGATGCAGGACAACTCAAATAGAGTAAGCTTTGTGTTCCATATGTTTTGTATAGTAATTTATATTGAAAAGGAATTGGCCGCAAAGATTAGTAATGATGATATTATTAAGGCATATGATCTTGCTGGTAGTCGTAGAGCTAAGTTTAAGTTAATAGAGATGTAATTTTCTTTGCATTGTAATTTGCGAAACATATTACTCTGATATGTGACTATTGGATCGGTAAATCCGGCATAGTTCATTAGTTCTACTCTACTTGTTGCCTATGTTACCTCCTATATTCAATTTCTGGCTTCGCCCCTGCACATACTCCCTATGCACGACCGGGCAGCTGCTGCCGATCAACAGCCAGGGCCTGCCTGCTTATCGCGCCATTCAACTTCTGCCAAGTTCACTAGGCGCGGTGATAATACATGTCTTTGCTGTGTCTTTCAAGTTTGAAAGAAAAGCTATTTTGTAAAAAATAGTAGCCAAGAGACTAAAATTAAAATTTTTTATTATAACCAGGTACAAGAAAGAACAGTTCATAACAAATTGGAGTACAGGCGAAAAGAACTCCAATGCAAATTTCAGGACACAAGCGGGGCCTACGGACCAGCCCCAGTTCCAATAATGAGCGTCGTTAGCAAATGGCTAGGATGTTCGCACCTGAGGACTGAAGAACACGTCAAATCAAGGCACTGAACGGGAGAGAGAGAGAGAGAGAGAGAGAGAGAGAGAGAGAGAGATGAGAGAATGAGATGCATGCACCAACCTCAAGCCTGCGAGTGAAGAAAAAGGCTTAGGGCTTGGGGCGCAGCGGAATCCCATCCCCGCCCCCACCCACAGTCGATCCATTTGGATAACGTCAAACCTCGCTGCCGAAAATAGTTTGCGCTGCCCTTGCTTAAAATGGCCTCGATCGATCGGTATTGGTCCTCTGCCCCGCGCGCGGCGCAGCACAAGAAACATGTGCCCACGGGCGCAGCGACCCAGCCCGGACGGCAAGGGCATTCTCGTAACTTGCTGCCCTGTAACCATACCCCCGAGAGCTCTAGCCCCCACACATATAAAATTTGCTCCACGCACACAATCACAGGTCCCCAATCCGTCAATTAAACTACTCCCACAAAAAAGCAGAACCCCCTAGCCACCACCACTTCCTTGGTTTTGCTGCTCTCTTCTTTTCTTCTCCCTCCCTCGCCGTAAAGAAGCGATAGGTGGATAGAGAGGGAGTAGCTTGGGAGGCTGGAGAGATCGAGCGGAAAAAAAGTAATCAAGTGTTTCTGTTCGTCAGTTGGAAAGTCTCCGATCTTTTCTCGTTCTTGGGATTGCTGAATTGGTGGGTTGGTTCGCTGGCTTTGTGTGCTGTTGCGGTCATGGCGAGGAAGCGGAGGTAGTGGGCTTGGGTTTCTTGATTTGGTCGTTTCTGGGGAGAATTGGTGTTTGGTGATTGGGGAAGGAGAGAGTTCGGGGAGGTGATGTACGGCTCGCCGGTGTCCAAGGATCTGAACCTGCCGGTCCAGCCGCCGATGAGCTCGTCCGGGCTGCTGAGGTACAGATCGGCGCCGAGCACGCTGCTCGGCGAGGTCTGCGAGGATTTCCTCCAGGCCGCCCCCCGCGCTGCCAGCCCCGACGCCGGCGCCGACAACGTCCTCTCCCGATTCTTGGCCGACCACCAGATCCGGGACAATCCGCGGCCGCCGCCTCCCCCTGCCGCCGCCGCGGTCCACTTCCCGGATGACGCCGCCATGGCCTCCCAGCAGCAGCAGCAGCAGATGATGTTCCACTCCCAGCAGCAGCAGCAAATGGCCTCCGTCGAGGGGCTCTACCGCACCGTCAGCTCCACTGGGATGGACGCCGCCGCAGCCACCGTCGGCGGCGCCGGCAGCCTGATCCGGCAGAGCAGCTCCCCTGCCGGATTCCTCAATCATTTGAACATGGACAACGGTTGGTACTTCCTTAATTCGGCCTTCTTTTGGTACTAGTAGTTGCCTCTCCTGCTTGCTGCGCAGCAATTATTACCGTTCTTGGCGAGTTCTTGTTGGAAGCCTTTCTATTTCCGGAACTGAATCCTGTGTCCTACGCTGTTCAATTCAGGATACGGGAGCATGCTAAGGGCGGGCATGGGGGTGGGCTTCAGGAACGGCAACAACGCCGCCGCCACGGACTCCTCCGGCGGTGGAGGCGGCCGAGGGGGCAGGCTCAAGGGCCAGCTCAGCTTCTCGTCGCGGCAGGGCTCGCTCATGTCGCAGATCTCGGAGATGGACGGCGAGGAGCTCGGAGGCAGCAGCCCTGAGGCTGCCGGAGGTGGCCGGGGTTACATCCCCGGATACCCGATGGGCTCAGGGTGGGAGGAGTCGTCGCTGATGTCGGAGAACCTGTGCGGGATGAAACGCCCACGGGACTCGTCGGAGCCTGCCCAGGTGCGTCTCCGGCCGTCGCGTCGATCTCATCTTATTAGCATTTCATTCCTCGTAAGCACTGAATTGAGGAGGATTTGTGTGCAGAACGGCCTGGCGCAGCAGTTCAGCCTGTCGAAGACGTCGTCGGAGATGGCCGCCATCGAGAAGTTCCTCCAGTTTCAGGACGCCGTGCCATGCAAGATCCGGGCCAAGCGGGGATGCGCCACGCACCCCCGCAGCATCGCCGAGCGGGTAAATTGACGCTGTTCTTGCGCACAGTTGCGAGTTTTTTGTGACCATCAAGCTTAGCATGAGGTTGACGTGGTGATCTTGGCCCAGGTGAGGAGGACAAAGATCAGCGAGCGAATCCGGAAGCTGCAAGAACTCGTCCCCAACATGGACAAGGTACTGCACACGCTGTACCACTCACCTCTCCTCAATTGGCAATAGAACAGTGTATGGTTAGCATGTTTGCTATGCTAGGACCACTCCAAAATTAACTTGTCTACAACCTGCAATTCCATTTCCTGCAGCAAACCAACACCGCTGACATGTTGGATTTGGCTGTCGACTACATCAAGGAACTCCAGAAGCAGGTCAAGGTACACATACGATAAATTTTCCGCAGGAAAAAAATTAAACAATTATCTGTAGCTTAATTAGGGCTCAACCATTCCTGGCCAGTAAGGTCTAAATCAAGAAGCCGCTTTGCCCTATGACTGAGGGCGAAGGGTGCCTTTTATTAGTCTTATCTGAATTACATGATCCAGAGCCTTAGTTTGACAGTAACCCATTGCAATCTGTCTGTTCATTGAAGGTATTAAACGAAAGCCGCGCCAATTGCACCTGCTCAGCGAGCAAGCATCAGCAGTACTCTGGTTGAAAGCTCTAGACGCCGCGTTGTACAAAACCTGGAGACCTTAGGCAAGATTATTTGGGGGAAGAGGTGTAATGGTAGCTTTCATTTCTTTGGGTTTTGAGTAGGCAGCTGAAAGGCTTGTGTACCAGGCAGTGTATAAGCAAAGGGCAATGGAGCAGTGGCATCATCAAGGATTCAAGTGACAAAGGGAGAAGGACGGAGCAGGGGCAGAGCTAGGATTTAGTGATGAGAGAGGCCAAATAAGCTATACATTTGATGAGAGGGCCAAGTAACGCTAACGGCAGTGATATTTCTCAAAATATTTAGATTTATAGTGCAAATTTATCTCAACAGGACTGGCCAGCCCCCTTCTGCCCCAGGGAGGGAGATGGGAGAAGAAACAATTGTGTATAGTTTCGTTGTAACTTTCACCCTGCATGCCCATAGCCAGTGCAATTTCCATAGAAAGTGCTGGTACTGCTACAGCTGTAGGCTGTAGCCCCTCTCATTTGACACCATCACTCACACCGACCTGCTCATCAGCAATAAATACTGCATTGACTTTGCTCCTTGCTTTGCGGTCAAGTTGTTTGCAGGAGTATATGATCCGGGTTTCATGAAGTGGTGAAATGCATTTTTCCTCAGTTTTTTTTAACACTTGCTGGTGTGGGTTCGTTTTGTCTTAAAGTCAGTTTATCCGCATACTGTCTATAGTAACTAACTATTAAACAGTGTGCTTTTAAGACGGAGTCAATAGGAAAATTATAGCAGGAATTGTATTGAGTTCAGCTGTACTGACTAAAATGGCATGCTGCTATTTTTCCTGTGTATACTACCTCTCGTGAAAACCAGAATTCAAATATTTAAACTAAAGTCATAAGTCATCAACCCAAAAGAATCCACCCTTGATGTTTAACTTTAAGTCTTTGCTCAAAAGACTGGCTTGACACAGGAGAGAGTGCAACTAAAAGAGGATATTATTATTTTGTGGTTTTTTAATGTAACGTGGGTCTTAATTATTGTTAGGAATCAATTCAATACATTGGAGAAAAACAAGCTCGGTTCCTAAAATGCTTATGTGGCATGACTTTGAATCGACATCGGTTCAATATACTGAATATGCTCTTAGGAGTCAATTCAAAGTATTAAACAATTTATATAAGCATTACAGAGAAGAGAGTGCGGTTGAGAGAGAATACTATTATTTTGTGGTTTTTAATGAACGTGGGTTCTAGTTATTAATAAGAATCAATTTAATACATTGGAGAAAAACAAATTTATACTTACGTAACACGATTTTAAATTGACATCGGTTCAATGTACTAAAGATTGAGGGTACAGGGTTCTTGTGCCAATTATTTTTCTGTGAGGGGTCATTGTCTCTACATCTACTCCAAAATACATTACCTATCTCAGTTCTCACCTCGAAACCTATGGGCGCGGTGGGAACCCTCCAAACTCCAAGTATTCGGGGCTATGGTTTTCTCTATTCGCGCAATACTCTTTTAATCTTTCTAATAGTATTAACTATCTGGGGGAGGAAAAGAAAGAAAAAGTTGATGGAAGAGTGTGGGGGAGAAGACAGGGATGGGTGCCAATTGTGAAAGCAGCTGCATCCATTTTTCACGAGCCACAAAATCTTTGTTTCGTAACGATAGGGAGAGCAGAGGAAAAGATATGGAGAGCAGGGAAAGCAAACCGGAGAAAGTGCATACACGAGAGTACCTGATTCGTGAAATCAATAGCTTGAGACCAACACCAATGGTGTGAAAAATATCGTGTCTTAACGGGTTTACAATTTGTAAGTTAAAATAAGTTCTTGTTGACTCTTAAGTCTTTTTTATACTCTGGATTAGCGCTGGGTGTGTGAATGGTTCTAAATTGGCCCAATGAAAATGTGACTTACGCTTAAGGTTCCGTTCCATTTGAAACACAGGGATTTAACTTTGACTTCTTTATGAATTTAAGAGAAAACAGCTAATTCTTATAGAAATTAGAAAAGAAAATTCCTGCGTTCCAGACAGACATCGAAGAAAAATATAAGTCACGCTAGAAATTGGCATCAGCCCTAAACTATCTGTGAATTTTTCTAATAAAACTAAATTAATTTTGGGAATTGCTAAACAATATTCGAGTGTTTTTTTTACTTGGAGCACTCAGATTTTTTCTCATGTATGTAATATTCTTTGTCCATGTTTACAATATTTTTTTGTTCATGTTTGCAACATTTGCATACATATAAAAAATATTATATATATGGAAAAATGTTATATATAGAGGAAAAATGTTGCAAATATGAGCGAAAAATATTGTATATATGGAAAAATGTTATATATAGAGGAAAAATGTTGTAAATATGAGCGAAAAATATTGTATATATAGAAAAAAATCTAAGTGCTCTAAATAAAAAAAACACTCCAAACCTCATAAACACCTCCATTAATTTTTCAGTGAACGTGTATAACCATGTAGATATCCATGCGACTAGCTAAACTAGCATGGGGACTGGGGAGTATAACCATGTAGATATCCATGCGACTACCTAACTAGCATGGGGAGTGGGATGAGATCTACCTTTACGGATACTTTCTTTTAACACACGCGAGTACACGGAGCGATGAAGAAAGGCCCTCACATAATCATATTATTATACTCGCGTGTACCAGCGGGGAGTGGAAAATCATCCCAGCTGCGTGGTCCCCGTGTGGACTCTCCGTTGTCCCAGACGAAACAGATCCGTCCCGTCGTCCGTCTCCGGGTGCGGTGCGGCGCACGTCGACGTCGGCGGCGGGCACGCCAGGAGGGATGGGCCCGTCCAATGGTGGATCGGACGGTGAGGGAGAGGGCGCCCATGGGGAAAGGATGGCATCTGTGTTGAACTAATCATGTTGTGTTGTTGTAAGCGGTCGTATATCGCGTGCTCGTGTGTGTGAGTACTGTGTGGTCGTACTTGTGTGTTGAATACTGCGTAGTCGTATCGAGTACTTATTGTGTTTGAATACTCTGTAATCATGCGTCGAGTGTAAGTCGAAGATCTGGAGTTGAAGAGCAGTTAGAAACTTCGGAGTCGGAGACCGGTTGTAGTAGTTGTAGTCGTAAGTCAAACTACGCAGTGGTCGTAATCGTAAGTCGATGCAGTCGGTACTCGGAGGAGTACTGTAGCAGTAATCGTGCTACAGTGGTCGTAACACAGTAGTCGTAGAAGTCGCAGTCGTAAGTCGAGCTATATTGTGGTCGATAGTCGGTACTCGTGTGCTACAGTATCCCGGTCGTGCTCAAAAACCGATAGTACCGTCTGTGTGAGTGATACTACCAGAGATGCTGGTCGACAAGCCATGATTGGTAAAGCGGTCGAAGGCACTATGGTCAAATGAACCGTGTCGTAAGGCATGGTCGAGGCACCGTAGTCGACAGGACATAATTGAAGGACTCGTGAATGGACTAAAAGCAAAACTCGAAGGATTGTGTATAGTCATAGACCGGGCCAGATAATAGTTAGTCTGCATATAACTGTTCGTGTCCACTAAACCAAGTGTGATGGTTAGTAGAGCAAGTCGTACGAGTAGTGGGGAGTGTATAAGTTATAGAGATCGTGGCCGGAAAAGTCGGGTAGTCTTAGCCTGCATATTTGTAATCAGAATATAAATAGATGAGAAAATATAAAAGCAGTGATGGATTGACGCAACGCTAATTTCTAGTGTGTCTTACGTTGTATAGAGATATTCGTGTAAATTTAGATTACTGCATGTGTGTGTATGGTTTCATCCTGGGCCAACAGCCTGTTCGGTACCGTGGAAGGGAGGGCGGAAGCGGCGAAAGGGACGCATCTCTGCCCGTATTCGCTGCTACCGTGTAGCCTTTAGATTTGTGGCGAGGTGCCGTTTTGGCGGCGCTGTCGCGGTGAAAAGCTTCGCTTATCTTTTTTTTTCTGGCTGTGACATTTAAAGCATCTCCAACAGTATGAGCTAATTAGAGCACTCCCAATGCTAGACACCACATGCCATGTCTATACTAATTAATGTGATACCACCTAGGATAGACACAACTTAGGAAACCACCTCCCCAATGCATTGTTTCTATAAATGGGATCCAACAATAAATCCCTCTCCACCTCTCTCTCTATCTTATTGGCTGCTTTTTTATTTGAAATTGTGTCATAGACACCACTATACTCCCAATGCTATTTTTGCTCATGTCTTGTGTCTTGGTTTATGTGTCCAGCTAGTGTCTCATGCAAGACATGGTTTCCACCTCTCACCTCATTTATTCCTATGCCATGTCATCTTTTTGTCTATGTGGCACCTCATTTATGGCCATGGACATGAGCTGAGGTATAGCATTGGGAGTGCCCTTACTAGCTCTAAGACAATTTCTTCAATAGTGCTAACTTTTAGCACATAACTTATAACATAAATAGCCTCATATGACACTCTCACATAATCTTGGAATGTGTGTATGAGACTATCAAGAGATAGCTTTTCTCTCTCTTCTATTAAAATATAAAATAATATGCTTAGAGTTAGCTTATAAGTCACTATTGGAGATGCTCTTAGAGCATCTCCAACAGTATGAGCTAGTTACTAGCTCTAAGACAACTTCTCCAATAGTACTAACTTTTAGCACATAGCTCATAACATAAATAGCCTCACATGACACTCTCACATAATCTTGGAATGTGTGTATGAGACTAGCTCTTGATCAAGAGATAGCTTTTCTCTCTCTTCTATTAAAATATGAAATAATATGCTTAGAGTTAGCTCATAAGTCACTATTGGAGATGCTCTTAACGATCTACCAACATTATACTCGAGCACCAAAAAAACATTATCCTTGAAATTTTGTTCCAGAAAAATAAGTTACCCCTTGTACGGTAAAAGAATTGAGGATATAAGTTGGTAATTCAGGTACTCCCTTAGAGCAGCTCCAAAAGATGGGCTAAATTTGATTCCCTATAATCTCATTTTAGGGGACATGCCAAAAAGTTGGGGATCAATATAACTCCTTTGCTCCAACAGTCATCTCCAAAATTGACCCCCTAAATATTTTAAATCTGCTACATGGGCTTATGGGCCATATTAGTTATAAATCGGCATCACAAACAAACAAGTCCAGACGTGATCACAAATGGTTTCTCGTGTGCACGTCGCTACACATGCATGTCTACATACGTGGTCATGCATGTCTACTTGCATGTGTACATACGTCGCTACACAGGCTTGATGATTTCTCGTGTGCGCGTGGCTTGAAGATTTCTCATGCAAGTTTTGGATGCCGAGTCAAGTCCGGCTGTAGTCTCCAAGCACCGTTCGGATGCTTTTTTTTATCGTATTTTGTTGTGAGTCGGTCTCGGTTACTTTTTCGGTTAGTTGGCCGATTTCCTTCTAAGTCGTCTTCTTTTGCTGTATCGTTGCGTACGAGTCGGTTTTTTCTTTCCGGTCGAGACTGATTTATATAGGCTTGCATACCCTCAGAGCAACTCACGCACGCCAAGGAAAAAAATTGGGCGCGGAATCGCTACTCGCGCGCGGCAACGGTGATTGGGGACGCGTGGGGTGAGGCCAAATTTGGCTTCGGTGGGGTGAGATATTGGGGGTGTTAAAATTTTTAGTGGTGGTTTTGGGGATCTTTTGGAGGGGGTTTTTTTCACTAATCACCAAAATTTGTTTTAAGGGATGTTTTAGCCCATCTCTTGGAGTTGCTCTTAGTGTTTCATTCCAGAACACGCGTGGTCAAAATTTTAAATTTTTGGCCGCTGATACGGTCAAAATATTTAGATTTGCTATGTAACTATGGTACATGTAGAGTTTCATTAAAAGCACATCTATAATGTAATATTTTTAGATGTGTATTAATATATAATTAGAAAAGTAATGATCAAAACGTGTTTTAGGGTACGTAAGGGGTTGATATATACAAAGATAACTAATTTTTCTCAGGTATAAGCCACATCTTTGAACCATTCCGTCTTGCACATCTCAAACCTAATCCAACAACTAGGAAAAATTACTTAATTTTTTTTAAAAAAAATAATTAGACAACTCGCAAATAACAAAACTGTTCAAACGTACGGTTGTTATAATATACTCTTTTTAGCTTAATACAAGAAATTCGTTACCTAAAAAACCATAAGAAATTCATTAGAGACTACATGCCAGTAAGAGTGAAAGTGCGATTTGGGGTGTTTATTGTGCCTAAACTTTTAGCTTCTTAATTTCGCTTTTTCTGGCTTTTTTGTATTTTCTTTTTTCTCCATTATTCATTTGCATTGTTTGTGATGATATAATTTTTATTAATTACACTAAAAAGTTATGGCTATAGTGTGTAACACCCCCGTTTCCAGGGGCGCGTACGGACACGGCATTCCGCAACTATTCACGCATGAACAGTTATGGAACGTCGCGCAAGAGTATACCATTGCATGCTTACGACAAAAGTCCAGCATATATTTGACATAAGGATTAACATCCAGGGTTTTCACAGCGGGGCGTGCAAGCCCAAAAGGGTAATTACATTACAAAAGACTTCCAGAATCCACTTGAGCGCGGCCAAGACCTACAGCCAAGGGTCCTCGTCGAAGAAAAGATCCTCCGGGACTTCTTCAACGGGGAGACCTTCTCCTTCGTCTTGATCCTCTAAAGATTAGAATTAAGCAAGCCGTGAGCCAATCAACAGGCTCAGCAAATCCCAAAGGGATCCTAACTTATTACATGCACGGAACTTCAAGGGAGGGAATATATTTGGTTTATTATCTTTGAGTGGATGCAGTTTTATTTGCAATCATTTTAAAGGAGGGACCCAAAACTACTCCTCAAGAACTCAGGGGTTTTTCAGCAAGAGTTCATTAACCAACCTAAACAAGTTAAACGTTTACAAAACTACTTAAGCTTTGCGACTGGAATCACCCAAGTGACACAGCTCCAATAACCGGGAGCACGGCGTATTCGAATACCATTTATTTGACTCTGCAGAGTTTGCTCAGCTTTACCCACACGATCCCTTAACTCCCGCTAAAGAGTTAAGAAAGCCAGGTCGTTTCACTGCTCAACTCTTTATATAGGCTCTACCCGGTAGAATTCACTCGGGTCTGGCTCACACACACACACACACACACACACACACACAAGAAAAGATGGTGTCCGCTTCGAGTGAACTCTACCGTTGTTAGGCACCCAAACACGGCTTGCCTAACCTCACTGCTAAACCTCCTGTAGAGTTTCAATCGAGTTGAGCAGCTACTAGACAAGTGTTGACAAGTCAACTCCTGTGGTTTGAGCGGGTTCTATGACATTTGCTCAGCATAAGGGTTTCAGTCCTTATTTTTTCACATGGTCCACAACCTCGCCAGGCTCGCGACCCAACCTAAGGTAAGCGGTGGGCGTAGACCGTCTCGCGATTTCCCACTCACCCTTACCCTTCTCCAAACCCTAGGGTAAAGATGGGCGAAGACCGTCTCGCGGTTCCCCACTCCTTACCCTACCTTGTGCACGCCGGCACTCTCCGCTCTAAGATACGGTGTCCCATACCACCCTACCTTAGAGTCGGGTTTTCCAAATTCTATCGGCCCACAGCCACAACCTTATTAGTGTAACATTTTGCATGATAATAATAATATCCTACAATTGTCTAGATTATCAAGTAATTAATTCTAGGGTTACAAAGGCATGGCAACAAATTAAACATGGCATTTAACGGTGGTAGGATTAACTACATAATAAGTCATTCTAAACATTTTATTTTATTTCAAACTAACATTTCACAATTAGCATAATGCAAATAGCATATTAACATAAATAAACAGCATGGGTTGCAATATGATCAAAGGATTTGGGACTTGCCGTCAATCCGAATGATTTCCGCTAGCTCGAACGAAGAACCTCCTGGCTCCTGGGGCTGCACTTGAACTTCCGGAGACTCCGACACTAGCGCAAACATACAAAACAAATTAAATCCAGCTTGAGACTAATCAAGCGAGGGAAAATAAACTACTTAAAAAAGGAGTAAATTGCATAAACACCCCAAATGGATTTTTAGGAATTTATTTGGGAAGGAACTGTGGAAATGGAGTTCACCAAAGGGTCTGGAATAATATTTGGAGCAAAGTGGTGAAGTTTGGGAATTTTTGGGATTGTCTGTGATTTTCTAGGATTTATTTTGATTTTCTGGGATTTTTAGAAATCAATAAATCACTGGAAAATGGTTATGAACAGTGCGGCCCGGCCGCTTTGCTACAGTGCGGCCCGGCACTGTGCGGCCCGCGCGGCCGAAGGCCAGCGCGGCCCAACGTGCGGCGTCGCGCGCGCGCGCTCGGCGACGGGGCAGGCCGGCTCGGCCCACGCCCGCGCGCGCTCACGCGGCTCGGATGAGCGACGCGTGGCTCAAGCGGGTGGCGGAGATGTGGCGGGGTGAGGGGTACGGGGAGGAGATCCGACGGAGGGGAGGGGGCGGTGTTTATGATGATCCGACGGCGACGATAAAACGGAGGGGCGAAGCGGTATGCGGAGGATCGGACGGCCGACGTTAAATGGCGTGGGACGAGATCGACGGAGGGGAGGAGGCCACGTCGTCGTCGTCAACCTCCAGCCGGACGCGCGCAGCCGAGGGACGGAGACGGCGGCGCCCTCGCTCTCCGGCCACGGCGAAGGTTCCCGACGGCAAAGGAGGGTACCACCGGGTAGGTCTGAGTGAGGGGAGTCCATTTTGGGCAGTTGGGGGTTGAGAGGATCAGTGGAGAGTGCGGGGGAGAGAAGGGGGTAGTTCGGGTGCTTGGAGGCGAGGGAGGTCACCGGCGGCGAGAGAGGTCAATCGGGGGCGGCTACACCATCTGGGAGTTGGAGGCTTACATTGGAGGTGGCGGTGGGAGCTGGGGAGCTTCGGAGCGTGCTGGCCACGGAGAGGGTGATGCGGCCGGCGGAGAGCTTCGGTGCTGGGACTCCTCGAGCGATCACCTGCCAAAAGGAGATTGCCAAGATGATCAGCGCACCGAGGGGATGCTCCGGACGAAAGCCATTGAAGAATGAGGGAGAGGAGAGGGAGATTGGCTTCGGGGTGCCGCCGGCTCACAGGGCGGCAATGGCGGAGCTACGGGCGACGGGGCTCCAATCGGGCGCTCGGGGAGTTTGTCTGGAGGTTGGGGAGGCGAATGGAGGTGGTGGAGTGGCTCGGGAAGCAAAGGAGGAAGAGGGAGCCGGAAGGGGGTTTTTATACTCCGGGCGGGGAGGGGGAAACCCTCGGGGAGAAGGCAACGGGCGGGCTCCGGGGTCAACAGGAATGACGGGGAGTTGGTGGCGCATCTCCTCCGCGCAGGCGAGGCGGTGACCGGGCGCTGAGCGGCCGTAATGACGAGGTGACAGTACGGGCGGGGGTGGAGCTGCGGCATGGGAGGGGAACGCGTCCGCGCGCGGGGAAGTGACGGGCGGGGACTGCCAGGTGGGGTCGGCCGCAGGAGCTGGCGCGACGCGTGGCGCGGAAACTCTGCGGCGGTCGGGACAGCGCGGCGGAGGCGGGAGCGGGGAGTTGCGGGCGGAGGGCGTCCGCGCACGCGAGCGGGAGAGGGCGGCCGCTGCCAGGCGGGGCCAGGCGCAGAAGAGCGGCGACGCGTGGCGCAGGAGCGCCCACGGTTTCGGACCGTGGTGGTCGGGGTGGCGCGAGCGCGAGGGGGAAATCCGGGGGCGGCGCTGTCCGCGCGCGCGAGGAGGCGGGCGCGAGGCGCAGCGCGCAGCGCTCCGCGCGTGCGCGAGGCGAAGGCGGAAAGGGAGCGAGCGCCAGCGGAGGGAGGAGGAGGCGTCCGCGCGGGAGAGGCCGGGGAACGGAGAAGGCGGAAAAGAGGAGGGCGCCAGCTAAGGAGGAAGGCGCCCGGCCAAAAAGGGAAAGCGGGAACGGGGGAAACTTTCCCGAAAAGGAAAGTTTTCGAAAATCACTCAAAAATCCAGCAAAAAGCATAGAAATTTTTGGATTTTGAAATTTTGGGGCTTTTCAACCTACCCCCCTTAAAAGAATCTCGACCGCGAGATTAACTTGGTCCAGGGAGTAAGTTGGGAAAATCCCGCTGTAAGTCTGATTCTCGCTCCCAAGTGGACTCATCCGCTGTATGATTCTTCCACTGCACTCTGCAAAATTTGATATTCTTGTTTCTGAGTTGCCTCTCTGATGTTTCAAGTATTTGTAGTGGTTCTTCGGCATACGTGCAGTCATCTTGTAATTCAATATCTGACAATGGCACTTCATCTATTGGTTGACGTAGACACTTTCGAAGCTGAGATACGTGGAACACATTGTGCATTCTTGACAAGTTGGGTGGGAGCTGCACTTGATAAGCTACTTCCCCAACTCTTCCGATAATCTGAAACGGTCCCACATATCTTGGTACTAATTTGCCTTTAACTTGAAATCTCCTAACTATCTTGAATGGAGTGACTTTGATGTAGACGAAATCCCCAACTTCAAAGCTCAAATCCTTCCTGCGGTTGTCTGCATAGCTCTTCTGTCGGTCTTGTGCCATTTTGAGTCTGTCTCTGACAATTCTAACATGTTCTTCTGCGTCTTGAACAATCTGAGGGCCAATAAGTTGTCGCTCTCCTGTTTCTGTCCAATTCAAAGGGGTTCTGCATTTTCTACCATAAAGTGCTTCAAACGGGGCCATTTGGATACTAGCTTGGTAGCTATTGTTGTATGAGAATTGAGCGAATGGTAAGCAAGTATTCCAGGCTGCACCATACACAATAGCACAAGCTCTCAACATATCTTCCAAAATCTGATTTGTTCTTTCTGTCTGTCCATCCGTCTGTGGGTGATATGCTGAACTAAAATTCAGATCGGTGCCCATTGCTTCATGTAATTTCTCCCAGAACTTAGATGTAAATTGTGCTCCTCTATCTAACACAATTTTCTTCGGAACTCCATGTAGAGTCACAATTCTTGTCAAGTATAACTCAGCAAGTTTATCTTTCCCATAAGTTTGCTTGATCGGGAGGAAATGAGCCACTTTGGTCAATCTATCGACAATGACCCAAATAGCATCATATCCCTCACGAGTCTTGGGAAGTCCTGTAATGAAATCCATGCCGATACTGTCCCATTTCCATTCGGGTATTGGCCAAGGTTGCAACAATCCCGATGGTTTCTGGTGGTCTATCTTGATCTGCTGGCAGACATCACATTTAGCTACATACTCTGCCACTTCCTTCTTCATCTGGTTCCACCAATACTTCTTCTTCAAATCTTGGTACATCTTAGTACCTCCTGGGTGAATTGAGAATTGGGACGAATGGGCTTCAGACAGGATTAACTCTCTTAATTCTTTCTCGTTTGGTATACAATAGCGACCACGGAAGGTAAGGATTCCATGCTCGTTTATCGTATATTCTGATGAATCTTTTTCTTCTATATCCTTTTTCAGTTTTTGAATCTCTTCATCTGCATCTTGTGCTGCTTTAATCTGATCTGTCAGTAATGGTTGGATTTCTAATGTTGTTTCTTCACCCTGTTCTGTGATCACCAAGTTCAGTCGTATTATGTCCCTTTGCAATTCTGGTGGATACTCTGATTTGCTAGCCTTGCTTGGACGAGCCTTGCGGCTAAGGGCGTCGGCAACTACATTGGCCTTGCCCGGGTGATACTGAAGATCAACATCATAATCCTTTATCAGTTCCAGCCATCTGCGCTGTCTCATGTTTAATTCTGGCTGTGTGAATAGGTACTTTAGGCTCTTGTGATCAGAAAATATCTCACATCGATTCCCCAGCAGGTAGTGCCGCCAAATTTTTAGTGCATGCACTACAGCTGCTAGTTCTAAATCGTGTGTGGGATAATTCTCCTCATGCGGCTTCAACTGTCTTGAGGCATAAGCGACAACCTTTCCGTCTTGCATAAGTACACATCCCAAACCTTGCTTTGAAGCATCACAATATATTTGGAACTCTTTCTCTGGGTTGGGCAATATCAAAACGGGCGTGGTTGTCAATTTGGTCTTTAACATCTGAAAACTTTCTTCACATGCATCTGTCCATGTAAACGGCTTGTCCTTCTTCAATAGTTGGGTGAGTGGGCGTGAGATTCTCGAGAAACCTTCAATGAATCGGCGATAATAGCCCGCCAATCCAAGGAAACTCCTTACTTCAGTCACGGTCTTGGGTTGTTTCCATTCCATAACTGCAGATATCTTTTCTGGATCGACCTTCACTCCATCTTCAGATATAATGTGACCCAAGAAAGCAACTTCTTTTAGCCAAAAACTGCACTTGTCAAACTTTGCATATAGCTGATGTTCTCTCAGTCTTGTCAATACCATGTGCAGATGTTCTTTGTGTTCTTCCTCACTATTGGAATATATCAGAATATCATCGATAAAGACTATCACAAATCGGTCCAATTGGTCCATATGCACCAGATTCATAAGATTCATGAAATAAGCTGGCGCATTGGTTAATCCAAAGGGAACGACCGTGAACTCAAATAATTCATATCTGGTGATGAAAGCAGTCTTCTCTCGATCTTGCTCTCGGATTTTAAGCTGATGATAACCCGAGCGCAGATCGATCTTGGAAAACACTTTGGCACCCTTGAGTTGGTCAAACAAATCATCAATTCTGGGGAGAGGATACTTGTTCTTGATGGTGACAGCATTCAAGCCTCTGTAGTCGACACACATTCTCAACTCTCCATTCTTCTTCTTCTTCACAAATAAAACTGGGGCTGACCATGGGGAAACACTTGGTCGAATGAATTCTTTTTCCAATAGTTCATCCAACTGCTTCTTCAGTTCTTTCAATTCACTAGCTGACATTCTATACTGATGTTTGGCAATTGGCTTGGTACCAGGTACCAATTCAATAGCAAGTTCCACCTGTCTGTCAGGAGGTCTTCCTGGTAATTCTTCCGGAAAGACATCTGGATACTCTTGTACCACTGGTACTTGATTAGGTGTGGCTGCTATCATGTTGATCATACGCTTCCTGGCATCTTTTAACACTTCTCGATCTGTCTCTACTACCACTTTCTGACCTTCAGAATTGACCAATGACACTGTCTTGATCTCACAGTCTACCTTGCCTTTGTTCTTGGCCAACCAGTTCATGCCCAAAATGACATCTAATCCTGCCATATCTAGTTGCAACAAATCTGCTTTAAAATCTACCCCTTGGATTTTTATACTGAGTCCCGCACACCCATGGTGGGACTCCATTCTAACCCCAGGGGTCTCGACCACATAGGGTCTTGGTAAAGCAACAGAAGGCAATTGATTTCTTGAAGCAAAACTCTTCGACACAAAAGAATGTGTTGCACCAGGATCAAACAAAATCAATGCAGGTATGGAGTTGATTGTAAACATACCAGCAATGATATCGCTAGCTCCTGCTGCGTCCTCTGCCGACACATGGTTCACCCTCGCATAGAAGGTGGGTTTGGTACGGCCTCTGCCTCGGCCTACTGACGTGAAATTGGCTGTGCCGGCTGGAGATTGGGGTCCAGCTGCTTTGATCTGTAGATATCCTCCCTTGGGAGTGCCAGGGCTTGACTGTGTCTTGTTCTCTTGCTGTTGTTGATTCTGGACTTGAAGCTTCGCGGCATCAGATGGTAAGCTTTTCCGGGGACATTGATCTCTGTAGTGTCCAATTTCTCCGCAGTGAAAACAAGCATTGGATCTCTTTGGGCAGTTACTAGCAAGATGATTCCCACCACAGGTGGGGCATTTGAGCGCTAGTGGCAAAGGAGAGTTGTATTGCTGTGACTGGCCAGACTGAGTCCTCGGTAACTTCACAAACTGGCGGGAGGATTGGGATCGATATGAGGGCGATCCCGATGTCCTGATTCGTTGCGCATTATGCGAAGCAGATTGAGATTTGTGTACTGCCTTACGCTTTCTATAGTCCTCCATTTCTCCTCTAGCTTCTTCTGAGTTGATTAAGCTGTTCACCATGTCATGTAAATCCTGGAACTTCAGAGCTGAAATATGAAATTTCAGAGATTGCTGTAATCCAGCCCTGAATCTATTCATCTTCTTGTCTTCGCTGTCAACATCTTCTGGGGCAAACCTGGACAAATGGTTGAACTGATGTAAGTACTCCATAACGGTGCGTCCTCCTTGCTTAAGCGCAAGAAACTCCCGACGCTTAGCCTCCATGACGCTATCTGGTTTGTGTGCCTTGCGGAAGGCCTTTGAAAATTCTTCCCAACCAATTTCTCTGTTCTGTAGGGTGCGTTGGTAGTTGATCCACCACGTAGCCGCAGCACCCTGCAACTGGTGGGATGCGTACAACACCTTCTCTTTGTCGTCGCATTGTGCTGTTTGAAGTTTTCTCTCCACGTCCACAAGCCAATCCTCTGCTACCGTAGGGTCAGCGGAGGTGGAGAAGACCGGTGGACGTGTTTTCAGAAAATCCGCCCATCGGGTGGAGATTGGAGAGCCATCCCGAGGAGTACCACTCCCACTAGGAAAACTGGGGGATCGAGTCGCAATCCGTTCAAGAAGCTGAGCTTGCTGATCTAACACTTTCAAGATATTCTGGTCTCCTTGATATCGATTCTTTCTAACATTTCAATAACATTGGCAAGTGTGTTCTGGTCGGTGGCAGGTGCACCCTGCCCGCTGGTCTGACCCGTCTGCTTTGCTGGCTCCATCTGTTTATTGGGAACTTGGGGTTAGATTTGCAGCGGCTTTGACAATTAAGAGCAGGCAAGTAAGACTTCGAATTTCAAGGTAAGTATAGGGCGAAACAAAGGTAAGAACAAGAATGAAAGGGGACAGGAGAAAGCTTTGAACACACAGGGGGAAATACTGATAATTTAGACAAGCAACATAAAGGATTAATTAACATAAGTTCTACAATAAAGCAAGCGGTACGCAGACCACTTAGGGTTCGAGTTTGCACTTGCATTACATACCAAAAGTACAGCTATTACAAAAGGGTCTGTCTACGCTAACGAACAGCGTCTACTCCTCGTCGTCCCCTGGTGCTGGGAGGGCAAGCGGGGCTGCCGGGCGGAACCGGGCATGGTACTCTACCGTGGTCATCAGCCGGCGCCTGCGCCTAGACTGCACCGTGGAGCACGAGGACTGGACGCTCGGCTCGTCAACGTGATCCAAGGCCTCAATCTCCTCAAAACGACGGAGAGAGGCTCTGAGCTGCTGAACCTGCTCGCGTGCCTCCCAGAGCTGCTCCTGGAACCTCCTGGACTCGGCGACGGCGCTGTCGTAGCGAACGATCTGCTGTGCCCAAAGGACGGCGATGCCCGCGAGGCGGGGATCGTCATCCTCACCGAACTGAGGCACGGCCAGGCCTCGGCGACGCTGCTGCGGCACCAGGTCGAAGGGAGTGAAGGAGAACTCAAGGGCGTAGTAGTCTCGCAAGTAGAACGCAGCCTTCTGGGCCGCGTCCTGAACTGCGTCGTCTTTGTCCATCCTTCTGGCGATGAACTTGCGCTCCTAGTCAGGGCGGACAGGCAGGGGTGTAAGGACCACCCATGCCTTCCACTCGTAGAGCTACTCTCCACGGGTGCGGCTCACTGCATGGAACACTGGGCTGCAGTGCTCCCTCGAACCAAGGTACCTTCTCATCTCCCAAAGCTTGTATGGCCATCCATCCATACGGTCAGGGCGGGAGAGAACGTAGTGCACCATCTGCCGGAAACGAAATTTTGAAATTAGACAAGCGAGGCAATAAACTTTTGCAAATGTAAATCTTAAGCAGAAATAAATTTAAGATAGATAAGGTAGCAACAAGAGAGGAAAAAGACAGCAATAAACCTTATATTTTTCGTAAATCGTTTTTACGGCTTAAATTAAGTTTTGCGATAAAATCGCTTCCTAGTTTGCCTTAGGTCTCAACCTACGGTCAAGAGCCTGCTCTGATACCACTTCTTGTAACGCCCCCGTTTCCAGGGGCGCGTACGGACACGGCATTCCGCAACTATTCACGCATGAACAGTTATGGAACGTCGCGCAAGAGTATACCATTGCATGCTTACGACAAAAGTCCAGCATATATTTGACATAAGGATTAACATCCAGGGTTTTCACAGCGGGGCGTGCAAGCCCAAAAGGGTAATTACATTACAAAAGACTTCCAGAATCCACTTGAGCGCGGCCAAGACCTACAGCCAAGGGTCCTCGTCGAAGAAAAGATCCTCCGGGACTTCTTCAACGGGGAGACCTTCTCCTTCGTCTTGATCCTCTAAAGATTAGAATTAAGCAAGCCGTGAGCCAATCAACAGGCTCAGCAAATCCCAAAGGGATCCTAACTTATTACATGCACGGAACTTCAAGGGAGGGAATATATTTGGTTTATTATCTTTGAGTGGATGCAGTTTTATTTGCAATCATTTTAAAGGAGGGACCCAAAACTACTCCTCAAGAACTCAGGGGTTTTTCAGCAAGAGTTCATTAACCAACCTAAACAAGTTAAACGTTTACAAAACTACTTAAGCTTTGCGACTGGAATCACCCAAGTGACACAGCTCCAATAACCGGGAGCACGGCGTATTCGAATACCATTTATTTGACTCTGCAGAGTTTGCTCAGCTTTACCCACACGATCCCTTAACTCCCGCTAAAGAGTTAAGAAAGCCAGGTCGTTTCACTGCTCAACTCTTTATATAGGCTCTACCCGGTAGAATTCACTCGGGTCTGGCTCACACACACACACACACACACACACACACACAAGAAAAGATGGTGTCCGCTTCGAGTGAACTCTACCGTTGTTAGGCACCCAAACACGGCTTGCCTAACCTCACTGCTAAACCTCCTGTAGAGTTTCAATCGAGTTGAGCAGCTACTAGACAAGTGTTGACAAGTCAACTCCTGTGGTTTGAGCGGGTTCTATGACATTTGCTCAGCATAAGGGTTTCAGTCCTTATTTTTTCACATGGTCCACAACCTCGCCAGGCTCGCGACCCAACCTAAGGTAAGCGGTGGGCGTAGACCGTCTCGCGATTTCCCACTCACCCTTACCCTTCTCCAAACCCTAGGGTAAAGATGGGCGAAGACCGTCTCGCGGTTCCCCACTCCTTACCCTACCTTGTGCACGCCGGCACTCTCCGCTCTAAGATACGGTGTCCCATACCACCCTACCTTAGAGTCGGGTTTTCCAAATTCTATCGGCCCACAGCCACAACCTTATTAGTGTAACATTTTGCATGATAATAATAATATCCTACAATTGTCTAGATTATCAAGTAATTAATTCTAGGGTTACAAAGGCATGGCAACAAATTAAACATGGCATTTAACGGTGGTAGGATTAACTACATAATAAGTCATTCTAAACATTTTATTTTATTTCAAACTAACATTTCACAATTAGCATAATGCAAATAGCATATTAACATAAATAAACAGCATGGGTTGCAATATGATCAAAGGATTTGGGACTTGCCGTCAATCCGAATGATTTCCGCTAGCTCGAACGAAGAACCTCCTGGCTCCTGGGGCTGCACTTGAACTTCCGGAGACTCCGACACTAGCGCAAACATACAAAACAAATTAAATCCAGCTTGAGACTAATCAAGCGAGGGAAAATAAACTACTTAAAAAAGGAGTAAATTGCATAAACACCCCAAATGGATTTTTAGGAATTTATTTGGGAAGGAACTGTGGAAATGGAGTTCACCAAAGGGTCTGGAATAATATTTGGAGCAAAGTGGTGAAGTTTGGGAATTTTTGGGATTGTCTGTGATTTTCTAGGATTTATTTTGATTTTCTGGGATTTTTAGAAATCAATAAATCACTGGAAAATGGTTATGAACAGTGCGGCCCGGCCGCTTTGCTACAGTGCGGCCCGGCACTGTGCGGCCCGCGCGGCCGAAGGCCAGCGCGGCCCAACGTGCGGCGTCGCGCGCGCGCGCTCGGCGACGGGGCAGGCCGGCTCGGCCCACGCCCGCGCGCGCTCACGCGGCTCGGATGAGCGACGCGTGGCTCAAGCGGGTGGCGGAGATGTGGCGGGGTGAGGGGTACGGGGAGGAGATCCGACGGAGGGGAGGGGGCGGTGTTTATGATGATCCGACGGCGACGATAAAACGGAGGGGCGAAGCGGTATGCGGAGGATCGGACGGCCGACGTTAAATGGCGTGGGACGAGATCGACGGAGGGGAGGAGGCCACGTCGTCGTCGTCAACCTCCAGCCGGACGCGCGCAGCCGAGGGACGGAGACGGCGGCGCCCTCGCTCTCCGGCCACGGCGAAGGTTCCCGACGGCAAAGGAGGGTACCACCGGGTAGGTCTGAGTGAGGGGAGTCCATTTTGGGCAGTTGGGGGTTGAGAGGATCAGTGGAGAGTGCGGGGGAGAGAAGGGGGTAGTTCGGGTGCTTGGAGGCGAGGGAGGTCACCGGCGGCGAGAGAGGTCAATCGGGGGCGGCTACACCATCTGGGAGTTGGAGGCTTACATTGGAGGTGGCGGTGGGAGCTGGGGAGCTTCGGAGCGTGCTGGCCACGGAGAGGGTGATGCGGCCGGCGGAGAGCTTCGGTGCTGGGACTCCTCGAGCGATCACCTGCCAAAAGGAGATTGCCAAGATGATCAGCGCACCGAGGGGATGCTCCGGACGAAAGCCATTGAAGAATGAGGGAGAGGAGAGGGAGATTGGCTTCGGGGTGCCGCCGGCTCACAGGGCGGCAATGGCGGAGCTACGGGCGACGGGGCTCCAATCGGGCGCTCGGGGAGTTTGTCTGGAGGTTGGGGAGGCGAATGGAGGTGGTGGAGTGGCTCGGGAAGCAAAGGAGGAAGAGGGAGCCGGAAGGGGGTTTTTATACTCCGGGCGGGGAGGGGGAAACCCTCGGGGAGAAGGCAACGGGCGGGCTCCGGGGTCAACAGGAATGACGGGGAGTTGGTGGCGCATCTCCTCCGCGCAGGCGAGGCGGTGACCGGGCGCTGAGCGGCCGTAATGACGAGGTGACAGTACGGGCGGGGGTGGAGCTGCGGCATGGGAGGGGAACGCGTCCGCGCGCGGGGAAGTGACGGGCGGGGACTGCCAGGTGGGGTCGGCCGCAGGAGCTGGCGCGACGCGTGGCGCGGAAACTCTGCGACGGTCGGGACAGCGCGGCGGAGGCGGGAGCGGGGAGTTGCGGGCGGAGGGCGTCCGCGCACGCGAGCGGGAGAGGGCGGCCGCTGCCAGGCGGGGCCAGGCGCAGAAGAGCGGCGACGCGTGGCGCAGGAGCGCCCACGGTTTCGGACCGTGGTGGTCGGGGTGGCGCGAGCGCGAGGGGGAAATCCGGGGGCGGCGCTGTCCGCGCGCGCGAGGAGGCGGGCGCGAGGCGCAGCGCGCAGCGCTCCGCGCGTGCGCGAGGCGAAGGCGGAAAGGGAGCGGGCGCCAGCGGAGGGAGGAGGAGGCGTCCGCGCGGGAGAGGACGGGGAACGGAGAAGGCGGAAAAGAGGAGGGCGCCAGCTAAGGAGGAAGGCGCCCGGCCAAAAAGGGAAAGCGGGAACGGGGGAAACTTTCCTGAAAAGGAAAATTTTCGAAAATCACTCAAAAATCCAGCAAAAAGCACAGAAATTTTTGGATTTTGAAATTTTGGGGTTTTCATAGTGCAAAAAAGCTACTACAATACCAGAAAAGCTAGAAGCTTAATCTTTAAAGGCCCAAACTAGCACCCTTTTACTTGATCTTTCTTTTTTCCCTGTCGAAGGCCAATGCATTGCTTTCAAGAAGAAAAGAGAACGCGGGGGCGGAGGGTAGGCAAGGGCGGTGAAAGATAAAGTGAAACTGAGCTTGAGTTGTGATCGCCAACATTTTTTTAGGTCTTTTCCACACGTTCTTCCCACTCTTGTCCGGTTAGCACTGCCCGTGTTTTCCCCAACTCCCACGCGATGCACCTGGACTGGTGGCTTGCGTCATTAGCCATTATTCGGTTGCCGACTTCTAAACCCTACAGTTTGCGTAATCCTTTCGTGTCAATGAGGCTAAGTTACGAAAAGTCAAAGTCTTATGAATGAGCCTAGCCGGCCGCTTATGAGAGTCAATTGTCAACCACATGAATTTCAGCTTGATCATACGCCCAAAGTCAACGCCAGCGATCTGACATTGGGTGCATTGGATGTTTTTCGGGCCTTCTCACGGCGATGCCGAGTACGTACATACACGACACACCCTGGCTAACTAAACCGGCTGCAAGCTGAAAGTCAGTTGCGACTCCCAATTCCCAAACATAATGAGCAAGGAGAATCCTTTGATGCTACGACCATGCACTACTTATTTAAAACTTAAAAGGCATCAGATAACGGACTCAAAACAAGACATAATCCAGGGCCAATCAGCTCGACGTACGACAAGATGACACGGCGAGATCTGACAGTCCACATTGTGCCACGCAAAGGCTAAAGTGGCTCCTGGGCACACGTGATATATCATGCCAGGGAGATGCAACCACAAACTAGCTACGAGCAAACACCACCAACAACTTGGCCGGCTGGCTCCTCACCCTACGAGACAGCCTCGCAACTGCACCAACCACCGTGTACTGCTGCAACTCTCTATCCTACGTACGTACTCGCAGAGAGTTGATATGAGAATGGGATGGCTCATGTCTCCACAACGGAAAGGAAAACCTCTGTCCTGCCTTCCATGTCACTGTTGGACAATAATTCACTGCACTTGGACGGAGAGAGATTAATGGAGTGTGCATCATATACGCACGCGCGCATGTATGTAATGTACTACTAATGCAGTGAATACTGAACGGTGGGAGAGGCCTATGTGACCACATGCTCGATCGCGTCTGTTGCATCCACCGGAAGCATTCTCACGGGGGATGATGGCCTCCGTGAAAGTGGCCGCCAAAGTGGAGCTGGCAATGAGTTCTGCGCCCACTGTGGCGCCGTGGAGGCACCATGATGCTGTGCCGTATATCGAGCGGCTTTTTTTACAACCTCCGTAAAAAGAAAATAGACCTGCATGTAAGACAGCTGGTCTTAGTTAACCTGACCTCATTTGGTACCATGGAGAGGGCCATGAGAAGGTTTCTCGATGGAATTAGTCGAGGTGGAGAGAGAATCAGAGAAGGTTTCTCATTTCTGCGTGTCCGGGTAGCTGGCTTATTTTCTGGATTAGGGACTGCTCCACTTCACGTTTTTCAGCTCCGCTCTATGTTTTTTAGCCAAACAAGTTCAGCTCTACGCACTCTGTTCGAGGAAAAAAAAGGTGGAGTTGTGAGAGCACCTAAAGGGGTGCTCCACAAACTCTAGGTTTTTTGTGGAGCTGCTCCATGGTAGAATTCATGGAGCAGAGTTTGTGGAGCAGTCCCAAACACCCCCTAAGCCGTGAGTGAAATCCACTCCATGGCCTCACGTATCCGCGTGTGGTATCGAGTGTTGTTAGTTCGGGTTCCTGGGGCCCCGCGAATGCTTAGTAACGATCGAATCAGCACGGAAGGGCCACCGCAACTCTTTCGCCCCAGATCAAGGCCCACCGACGTCCATTTATTGGGCTAGTGGCCATCGGAGTGTTGGCCATCACAGGAGCATTGGATCACGCTGGTGTTGTTGTGGAGGCCGCGCACACGATTTCATCCTTTACAGAGGTTATTCGTGTAGTGATTGTGCCGTTCTGAGCCGTTGATTTATTTTTTAAGCTAGGGGTACGTCCAACTATGTGATCCCCGTGTAAGCATATTTGGCATCGTGCGTAGCAAGTTCGAGTGAACAGGGGGGCACCGTACACAATCAGCACCGATCAAAACAACATGAAGGGACTAGCGTGGCTATGTCACCCTAGGACATGACTGACGTCATCATTTTTTGGGCCCACGGCCTTCAAGGCATTTATGTCTCCATAGGGGTAATGAGCCACGCTGGTGTCGGTGCAACAGGCTGCGCACGCAATTTCAGCCTTCATAGAGGTGATTCTTGCAGTAATTCTACCAATCCGGGCTGACAACTTTTTTTAAGCCAGTGGTAAATCCACCATCATGGCCCCATGTATGTGCGTGTTGCATTGTGTGTGGTTAGTTCGGGTGCATATGGGATAACGCACATGACCAACGCTGGTTGAACTAGTACGAAGGGGCCAGCGCAGCTATGTCACCCCAGATCGAGGTCGACCAACACTGTTTTTTGGGCCCATAGCCGTCATAGTGTTTATGTCTCCACGGCCGCATCGAGCCACACTATGGTGTTGTGCTGGGTGTGCACACAAGATTTTGGCCTTCATGAAGGTGATTCGTGTGGTGATTCTGTCGATCCAGAACAACAACTTATTTTGAAGCCAAGGGTAAATCCACCTTCGTGGCCCCAAGTACGCATGTTTGGCTTCTTACGTGTCTAATTCAGGTGCCTTGGGGCACCGCAGATGATCGGCGTTGGCCTTCACCTAGGGTTGAGGCTCGTCGATGTAGTTTTTTGGGCCAGCAGCTGTTAGAGCAATTATGTCTCCACGGGGGCATTAGGCCACACTGGTTGTAACACCCCATTTTCAAAATCTGGCCTATTGTAAAATTCAAATGTATGTTAATGGAATTAAAAGTTTTTTTCTCAGTTGGCTATTCTTTTTGCTTCCAAATGTGTGTGTGTGTATGTATGTATGTATGTATGTATGTATGTATGTATGTATGTATGTATGTATGTATGTATGTATGTATGTATGTATGTATGTATGTATGTATGTATGTATGTATGTATGTATGTATGTATGTATGTATGTATGTATGTATTCTAGAGAATGCAAAAGTACTTTAAAATGAAAACCTTGCTCCATCTCCAGGGAAGAAAATCAAGTTAATCTTATAAAATTTAAAATATGAAATGTATTTAAAAAATTGTGGGATTCAAAATCAAGTTAATCTTATAAAATTTAAAATATGAAATGTATTTAAAAAATTGTGGGATTCAAAAAAATTAAGATTGGTATGTAATATTGTAAAAGGAGAAAGAGTATATGCATATATATGCAAAACCTTCTCAATCTTGGCCATCCCTCCTAGTTCCACTCAATCCCAGCCATCCATTTCTCCTTCTGGTGGCAACACACCTCCCTCCCTCCTCCTTCCTGGCCTCAGCGCCTTGTCGCCATTCGCCACCTACTTCGTCGACGAGTAATTGCGGTGTCAGCCCTCGTCTTCAGCGCCTCTCCTCGCCATCAGCGCCCAGCAGTGGCAGTGTCTCCCGTCACCTCCCGCGCGTCCCCGACTGCTTAGGCATGCGCCCGGCCGTGCGCCATTTCCCTACGCCAAGAGTCACCGTGGTCCTCCTCTGCCACCGGTCACCTTCGCGTGCAAAATGCTTGCACGGCCCCTGCCGCCTTGTCTCCCCCGACGTGCCACCCCGGCCTCTATAACTGGCACTGCGATCGCGCCACACACCCCCGCCGAAGCTCGCCGAACGCCACACTCAGCCGCCTCCTCTGCCTTGTGTGCGCCTCCGGCAATCCCCGCCGCCGAGCACCTCCGGTCGCCGCCAAGGCCCTTGAACTTTCTCCCCGTGTTCGCCCTTGCCCCCTCTTCCTCTTCCCCGGTTTAATCGACCCCTCCTCCTTTGCAGGCCGCTGGCGACGTGCCTCTTCACCGCCACCGGCGTCGGACCTCCCCGGTGAACCGACGTGCCTCGGGCCGATTCCCCGCACGTGGAGCGTCGCCCGGACCCCGTGAACGCCCTCACCACATCGTCGGACCCCGCCGCCCTCCCCAGCGAGCCGCCGCCGTCTTCATCCTCGCCGCCGAGCCCGCTTTCGCCGCCGGACCGCCCTACTCCACCTCGGCCCCGGCCAACGCCCTAGGTGAGCTCAAAAAGGTCCATAGATGCTCACATGTCGAGAAATCGATCTCCATTGGCCCGAGCTGCCGGCGCCCTTTGCCCACGCTCCGGCCGCTGCTTTAGCCGCCGCCGACCGCCGCCTGGCCAAGGACCGGCCGATTGGCTTCTCCCCGAGGTGCGCACCGGAGTGGGTGGCCCATTTCGGCCGACGCCGTCACGCCGCCATGGCCGCTCCACCGCCGGCGAGCCCGCCTCCCTTGCGGCCGGGGTGAGCCAGAACACAGAGCATCCAGTGCAATAACGCTCTATTTAAATAGCTGCCCTAAACCGTCACTTAAATGTCCAAGCCGACCAAATAAAAGGGGCATTGGTACTGCCATTAATGGCCCACCCGTCAGCGGCACAGTCCCCCTCCCTCTATCCTTTTTATTTTTTTTACTTTCCAGAGATTAAAACTTTGAAATGCCATAACTTTCTAACCCTAACCCCAAATTTGACGAAACCAACTTCTAAAATTTTCTAAAATCAAGACCTGTCTAATGGTTCTAGTTTGGTTCAATTTCGAGTTCGTTTGAGTTGTCTTATTTTATTTGGTTCTTACTCGGCGCTCTTCATTTTATGTTGTTTTTCCGGTACTCCCGTCCGAGTAGAGTTCGACGACGCGAGCGAGCCCCAGTTCGAAGCAGTCCAAGACCCCCGAGCTTTCGAACCAGGTGAGTCAATACTTTGATCATTTTGCGCCTACATTTTATGTGAAACTATGTTCGTTTAAACTATGAAAATTGCATGCGTTATTTTATGTGCTAAAATATGTAAGTCTTAAGTTAGACTAGTTGGATGCCCGTGCGTTGCTACGGATTAAAACATAATCGTAACATTTAAAAAGTCTAATTGTAAAATGATAGGGAGCAAAGGAAATACTTTAAAATTAGTCTATCAAACAAAAACACTACAGATCAGTGGCGAAGCTAGGAATAAAATTGAGGCTAGGCTAAATCTTTTGTCGGACTAAACTAAATTGACATAAATATAGTGTTTTACTTTTTACAAAATTTCAAATTCATATAGAAACACACAATTAGAGACAAATAATGCAAAATAAAGAAATATAAAGTAGGTACCTCGAAAGTCGATAATACGAAACGCATACTCAAGAATATATAATTATTCTACCATGAGTGCAAATTAGCGATAAGTCACCTGTGTATGTAACATATGAAAATTAGTGATATAATAGAAACTTGCGAAAGACAATAAAAATTTAGATCATATAAAACATATCACAAATAAACTAATTTGAATCATAAGATAAATTTGAATAACGGGGAAAATGCATTATACGCGACTTCATGCCTTGGAAGCGGTTTATGATTTTATCATCATAAATACTTTTTAAAGATCTCTCGCTCAGTGAAGCACACTATCAAGTCATTGAGCCACTCATCCGCTACCTTATTGCGCAAATTTGTTTTGATAATATTCATTGCTAAAAATATTCTCTCAACAGATGTCGTTGCCATTGGAAGTATCAATGTCAACTCAATGAGGCGATATACCAATGGAAAAGTTCTATCTTTTCTTGTTTGAACCATCAATTGAGCAAGTTTTGATATATCACGACATCCATTGAATTCTTCACTTCTTCTAATGTTGAGAATAAAAGTTTGAAGCTGTTAATAAGAACCGATTAGCATCCGTGAAATCATCAGCATAAATCTCAGCAAGTCAAATAAGTTTATCAACATCAAAATTAGAGAAGCAGTCACTTGAATTGCTTACGAAATAATTACACAAAGTTCGTTTCTCCATTATAGAAAAATCTACAAATAAATTAATTATTGTCATTATAAAACTATAAATCTATAAATAAATTATAAAGATTAAACTATTAACTATCTAATATCTATATACAATTACACACTAAAAATATAAACTCTTTAACTCTAGAATAGTAAATTAAGAGGGAGAAAATATTACCACTTACCACTCACTGATTCCAGCGTTGTCCACTGTCCGCTCGGTCTCTCCTCTAAATCACTCTCGCAGTCTCCGCTATCGCCTGTCCGCTCTCGCCTCTCGGTCTCTCCACTCTCTGCGGCGCGAATGCGCAATGCTCCTGCCGGCCGGCTACCGTCCTGCCTGCGATCTGGCTGTCCCGCGGTCCGGCCCCCTCGCCCCTCGCCGCCCCCGTGCCCCGGTGGGCTCCCGCGGTCCTGCCCCTCGCCGGCTCGCCGCCCCCGCGCCCCGGCCGGCTCCCTTGCCCCCGCGCCCCGTTAGATCTGGCTCTCCTGACTCCCGATGGCCTGGCCCTCGCTGTCGCCGCCCCCACGCCTCGGTCCGGCTCTTGCGCCCCCGGATCTTCCTCGGTCGCGGTCAGATCTACCTCCCTTGGCCGCGACGGAGTTAGATGCGGCGGCGGCCCGGCCCTATCAGCCCTCTCTCCGCACTCCGCAACGGCGCAAGGTCAATTAGTTGTGCACTTGTGCTGTTGTTGAGTGTTAACTGTTGTTTTGTGAATTGTGATTGATGTTTTAGTGGGCCGGTGAGATGGATCATAGGTGTTCTTGCCGGCCGGAGGTGAGGCTTGAGCCTTACCAAGTCTCACCCTTAGCTTCGCCCCTGCTATAGATCCACATATAGAAAGACTTTCACTTCCAAGGATGATATTCAATTAGGATATAACTCCATTCCACAGATACATAAAAGAAGGACTTGGTGGTGATGAGTCTACCATTGACATGCGTCACTTTTATATATATTTAGTTGTCATTTTACCCCATTATTTTTCGCATTTCAAGACCATTTATCACCATTTACACACTTTTCTATATTTAATTGCTCGAAATGGACTATTTTACACTTTTCTATATTTCTCTACAGGTCGGCGCGATCGAGTCGCATAAGCGACAAATTTGGCATTTTGGGGCTGCTCCGTACAAACGTGCGCGTTGTCACGGATGCGTAGGATCAAACCGCGCTGAAAACGGAGCTATGGAGGTCTAGTACAGAAGAAAGCATAAGAAGGAAGGACCTGATTGCAAACCCTAGAAAGTGGGAGGACTAAATCAGAAAAAAAATCCCCATTCGGCCGCATAACCCCAGCCGTCATCCTTCTCCACGCCTGAGCCCGGTTCCTCTCTGAGTCTTCTTGCTCCTCTCACCCCCCCTCTCTTCTTCTCCATCCACGGCGCCGGCGAGCCCGGGCCATACCTCGCCGGCGGCCACGTCTCCACGCGCCGCCATCACCCCGCCACAGATCACCCTCCTGCGCCGCCGCCTAGTTCCCTACAACTTCATAGCGCCATCTCCTTTCTTCATCTCCAGCGCCTTCTCCACCTCTCCCCGCCGTTCCTCCGCAGCTCGCCGGCGGCCAACCACCTCCACTCCCCACCGCTCCTCCATCCGTAGCTCGTCGGCAAGCCCGCCGCTTCTTCTCCACATCCACGGCCGCCGCTTGCTCTCCCTCCTCTCTTCTTTAACTCCGGCCAACCCACCTTCTCCGGTGCGCCCCCGCTGCTCCGCCGCATCCTCTTCTTCTCCACCCGCGTGCCCCCTCTTCTCTCCATCCACCGCTGCTCCTCCGTCGCTTACCTCCGTGCGCCACTTCTTCCCCACTCGCCGCCTCTCCTCTTGCCCCATCTCGGCGCCGCCGCTTTTCTGCAGTCTCCTCCACCGCCGCTTCACCTTCATCCCTCCGCCGCCCGCTCCAGATTCCCCTACTGCGCCGCCATCCCGTCACCCACTCCACTGCGCGTCTCGGCCGCCTCCCTTCTTCTCCACATCAGTGCGCCACCACCGGCCGACGTCTCTCCTTCACCGACGACCTCGCCACCGCGCATCTTCCGCCTACACCGCCCCTCTCCCTCAAACAGTGCGCCGCCCCCAACCGGCGCCGCCCTTCCTCTCCTCCGCCCCCAACCGGCGCCGCTCTCGCCGTCGCCTCCTTCCTCTCCCCCGCCGCAGCCGCGCCTCCTCCTTCCTCTCCGAGCCAGCCGCCGCCGCAGCCGCGCCTCCTCCTACATCCGCCTCCACCGGTGAGAGGGAGAGAGAGGGTGTTTCGTTTTAGAAAATCCAACCGGTGAGAGGGAGAGAGAAAAGTGGCCCCACATGTCAGTGAAAAGGGAAGGAGTGTAGGATGCACCATCACCTTGAACTCCTTCTTTTAAGGAGTAGAGATAACAACCTTATGTCCACCTAATAATATAATACACCCCAGTAACATTTGAACTCCCATGATCATTTGTCGCCCTAGATGTAAACGCTAGTTATGGTACTTATATGTTTTATTACTGCCATGCTAAATTTGTCAAGTCCAGGGTTCTAGTAACCCTGATAATCACTCTTTAATCATGAATACTAGATTTGAGATAGTCATGGGATGTACATGGCTGAACAATTATGTTGATTTATGTTATGCTTCTCAAAACCCTAAAATCTGCTAAACCTGTTTGGACGGATGGTAAGAGTGGCGGGTGTGGATGTAACACAAGGGATATGGATCGGACCGTCCAGCCGACCTAAGGACTTAATCCTGTGTGGACCCTCCGTGTATAACAGTACAACCACAAGCTGGCATATTGTAGGCTGGGCTAAATAATTTACTGAACTCTCTAGTCATTTCACGGAGAACGTGTGTAGGTGGGTAATGAAAGCCCCACTTGGAATGGGACACCGGATGTAGGTGACATTGCCTAGGATAGCGTATGTGGAGAGTGGAGTCCGACTGCGCTAACCTATGGTGGACATCCCGCACAACCTATGGACGTAGCCCCATAGGAGTGATATGCTAGAGTGTGAAGTATTGTAAATGCATCGTGATATTTTCTCGATCTGCATGTCAAAGGAATCATGTAGAACCATCGGGACGATTATCTCTTGTGGGTAAAGATGTACAGTCTCTGCAGAGTACTACACAAACTATTCGAATAGCCGTGCCCACGGTCAAGGGCAGACATGGAAATCTTCCTCGAGTTAGTTCTATTTTAAAATTTTTGGAGGTTGGGCATAAAAATTTGCTAGGTGGATGTAGCCTAATGTTGGTAATTTGTCCTGGAGGGATGTACTCCAGTGTTGGTATTAGGGTGGAAGTAACCTGCTATGCTAAAAATGTTAAGCCTTGGTGGATGTAACCATAAAGTATGGTGGATGTAACCATAAAATTGGTATATGGAACCTACCCCATCATAAAATTGTACACTTACAGTATTTAAGTCATAAGTTCTTGAAAACTGCTAGGCCATAGAAATTTTAAATTATGGTAATTTCAAATGTCGCTTTATGCAAATAAAAGAACCTGAGCCACCCTTGAATAGCCCTGCATCTATAATTATATGCATTCTGTATGTTGGCTCGCGGAGCACGGTTGTTTGTGCTCAATCTCGCTCTTAACCCCCCCTTTCAGAAGATGTGAATCAAGAGCACTACGCCTACCATGAGGATCAGGACGCCGAAGGTCATGAAGATGGTGGATATTAGATTAGGCATCGGTAGTATTGTCTCTCGCCTCAGCCCAGTTGACCAGGCTAGTTTTGGCGGGTGCCTTCATTATTAGTCAGGTCCCTGGTTAATAGCATTGGTACTCGGGTTATCCCAGTCGCTTGCCTGTGGTGAGTTGTGCCCCTATGCTATGTACGCTTCCGCTTTCGCTCTTTATGTATTGTAAGACATTTGGCCTGACGGCCCTATTGTAACCTCGACCCGATGCGGTCTATTTGAACTCTGGTACTGTAATGTATGAATTTATCGTGTATGAAATGATGCAGCGTTGTGTCTGTGAGCATTATCTACTGATCCAGGGAATAATGCAGTGTTATCACAGAGGATTCCAGGTTAGTAAACTAAGGGTCCGACACTGGTGTCAATGGGGAGGGGGTTGAGCACGTGATTTTGGTATTTGCAGAGCTGATTCATACGATGATTCTGTCGATCCAGGGTGTGGCATATTTTTTAAGCTTGGGGTAAAGCCACCTCTATGGCCCTGTGTACACGCGTTTGGCATCATGCATGGCTAGTTTGGGTGCCAACGGGGCACCGCAGATAATCAGTACTGGTTGAACTAGCATGAAGGGGCCAAAGAAGCTATGTCGCCCTGGGTCAAGGCCCGCCAACATCATTTTTGGGCCCACCACTGTCAGGGAGTTTATGGCTCCATGGACATATCAAGCCACGCTGGTGTCGGTGTGAGGGGCTGCACACACGGTTTCAGCCTTCACGGAGGTGATTCATGCATTAATTCTATCGATCGGGGCCGACTTCTTTTTTTAAACCATTGGTAAATCTACCTCTGTGGCCCCGCATATGTGCATTTCGCGTCGTGCGTGGCTAGTTTAAGCGCTTTTGGGGCACCGCGAACGGTCAGCGCCGGTCCAACCAGTACGAACGAACTAGTGCAGCTATGTCACCACTAGACGGGCTCCCTAATGATTTTTTTTTGGGCTAGCGGCTGTTGAGGTGTTTATGTCTCCACAGGGGCATAGGGCCATGCTGATGTCGATGTGGGGGCTTTCACGGAGGTAATTCATGATGTGCTTCTGTCGATCTAGGCTGACAATTTATTTTTGAGCGAGAAGTGAAATCCACCTCTATGACCACTTGTATGTGCGTTTGCATCATATGTGGCTAGTTGCGGCACCTAGGAGGCACTACAAATGCTCATCGCCGGTCATACAAGTATGAAGGAGACAACGCAGTTATATTGCCCCAAATCTGGGCCCACCAACAGGGTTTCTTGGGCTCGTGAAGCGTTTCTGTCTTCATAGGGGCATCGAGCCATGCTGGTATCCGTGGAGATACCATGAGATGGATAGATGTTAGGCTGTGGTTATTGTCAGGAGATGAGTTTTTGGAGGACCACGCGCGCACGCAGGTTGTGTGGACTCTGGAGAGACGGAGGCCAGTTAAAACGATTGGATGGGAAAGCGTTTCAATGCTATTTTGGGAGCGTCCGGCCGTCAGGAACTGCCCTTCATGTCCGCGTGCGGTGCACTTGGGAAGCCGAATTAACGTTGCGCCGGTTTTTGTTGGTCGGACGGACCGGCCAGGATCCATTCCACTGGATCATGCATGGATGTGCCCACGGCCGGTTCACACTAGATGCAGCGACAGTCTTGAAGTACATACCTTTCTCATGCAAATAGATGTCTGTTTTAGCTGGTTAGTTTTATTTTCAAATGTAGTACCTGATGTTTTATTCTTGGCATTATATACATCAAATGTTCCTATTAAATGCTTATTGGTACTAAGAACCTGATAGACTAGGATATAGGGTGGGGTTTGGCCGGGTTTAGGTTTTGGTTTATCATTTTCTGCTACAGTAACTGACTTTTAAATGGTATGTCCTTTTAAAATGAGATCTACAGGTAGATTATAGTAGATACTACACTGAGTTCAGATATATCGGCCAAAATCACATACGACTGATTCCTTCTACATACTCTCTCTCATGAATAGTCATAATTCAAAATCTAAACTGTAAGTCAAAAACACAGTCACAATTAAGAAGAACCTATATTAGCACAGGAACGTTCTTTGTTCCCCCTTGCATGGTCCCAAAAAAAATAGCACTAAGAGCATCTCCAAGAGATGCCCAATAAATTCACACCCTAAATCTCTTTTTACAGATCCTAACCACGATATAAGGTCCCAGAATAATCATTCCCTCCAACAGATACCCTAAACCAAAAAAACAGTATTGGGAGCTTAGATCATCCTCTATAAGTAGAGAGCGAGAGCCCATTTTTTGGTGTGTTCTATTTTTGGGAGTCTATTTGGGAATCTGTTGGAGCTACTTTTTACCCTTCAACTCTAAAATTTAAATATTAAGAGCCATATAGAGTATCTCTTGGAGATGCTCTAACACTTCAAGCTTCTGTGGAAAAGTTGGACCCCCGACAAGCCAAACACTCTAGGCTCCACCAATTTTTGATGGTGGAGTGAGAGAAGATGGATGCACATTTATATTGGAAAGTAAGAGCAATATTTTCTTAGTTTTATTGCCTCCTAACTTTTACTAAAACTCTATTCGTATTGGTTTCTATTTTTATCTTCTGCTTAAAGAAGATAGAAGTCAATATGAATATCTGGTTTTTTGTTGTTGAAGTGACTTCTTCACTCCTTTCGCTCTTGTCTTGGTCCAAGGATAAATCAGGTGGTCACAAATGCATCACATATTACGTTACTTTCACTCACATCTCGTGGACGTATATCGTCTCGTATTTTGCACCACTTACCTCTTTTTCTAAAAAAACCACTTCTTTCATCCTTTACTATTTATTTTTAGTTAAAAGCTTTTAGTTGTAGTAAAAAACCATCAGTAAATTCCATAAGAACACCCTAAAGCTAGCTTCTAGAGCCCAAACTCAGCCGAACAGAACCCAAGAGATGTGGCCATCTCCATCCGGGCCACGCTATGATTTTCCGGACTAGTCTAGGGGAAAAACGAGTAGAAAAAATCGCAGTATGGGAAGAAATCCGGTTTTGAATAAAATTTTGGACAGAAGGAAGCAGTGCACACACGGACATACCATTACCATGACCGACGCGACAGATCAAAGCGGCAAAGCTAAACTCCATCGGACGCCGCTGTATAGCGGCGGCGTAACGTAATCGGACGACACGCCACATTGGCATATGCCGTCTGGGGCTCTGGCCCGCGGGAATTCGCCGGGATTCGGGGACGCCCGAGCCGGGCGCGTGGGTTGGGACGCAGACGTCGGTGTGAGTCAGGTCGGCACGGCTGTCTGCTGAAGCCTCTCGCGCGCGTGCGAGTATAATTTTTGCTTTTTAGCCCAAAATTTGAAAATTTTTTACATATGGACCCCTGGAGAAAAGATTTGCAAAAATGGACCCTTACCACGGCGCCAAATCATATAGCGCCCAGGGTACATGTCACGGCGCCATATGCTTTAGCGCCGTGTATTGACACGTCGGAGCCACGGTGGCACAGCACGGCGCCATGGTCTGTGGCGCCGTTTCATGTACCCTAGGCGCTAACTGTGATGGCGCCGTGCTTCGTGACTTAAGCCCGAGCGCGGCCCCCGGCCCCCCAGCTCCCCCTCTCTCTGCTATGTTCAAACAGTAAACCGCCGCCGCCTCCCCTCTATTCCCCCTCCAAATCCTCTCAAATCCACCGATTTTTCTCACGGTTTTGCTTCCAAATCGAACAAGTAAGGTGAACTCTCTCCCCTCCCTTGATTTTTTGCAATAGATATGGATTATTTGAGCTACATTTCGTGGGGGAATATTTGAAACCCTAGATGAAATTAGTTCAATTTGGATCGGTTTTAGGTTAGATTTGCAATAGAAATGCGTAATGTAAGAGTAGTATTGTGTATACAATCGTTTTTAGGATTTGATTTTTGTGAGATTGATGAATATTTAGAAATTTGAGTAAGATTGATGTCGGAGAATAGATGCATTTATCGTTCATTGGTGAGACTTATATCATTTTGTTGCCCTCATTATCAATAAGCTACCAGTGAAAACTATTCATAAAGGTATTTGCAAAATACGTAAAAAAAACTATGGAGGGTAAATCATATACAAGCTGACATGTATTTAACCAAGGGTAAATCTCTAATACTTTCATTTTGATTCAAATTTCATAATTCAATTTGATTCTTATTTTTATTTGTAAATATGTTTTATAAATTTCTTATTTGAATATTTCTTAAACATTGAATTCTAAAATTTATCACAGGATGGCGAGATACCGGCTGCTAGACGAGTTCTACGAGAGGGAGCACCGCGGCAGGCTCACGGAGGACGGCCAGGTATGTGTGTGGTCGAATTGTACATGTGTTCAACTTGATGGTCACGCAGCTAACTTTTATAGCAATTTTCAGGACATACCCATACTTCGTCCTCGAACCCATGATGCGGTCCAGTTGATGAGATACGACAACTGCTATACCCCACTGCTGCGTCGTGCTGGGCTTCACACGGTCGCTAACCTAATACGGCGGGGCATGCCGGTTTTCAACCACCCCGCTTTGACCGCACTTGTCGACAGGTGCATTTTCTCTATCGGGTCTATTTGTTTTCGCTTCTATATTTTTACATACGTAACTAATTCTTTTCTCCTTGTACTATTAACAGGTGGAGGCCAGAGACACACACGTTCCACCTACCCTGTGGGGAGATGACCGTCACGCTGCAGGACGTGGCGATGATACTTGGACTTCCCATCAGGGGACAGCCGGTGGTCGGCCCGGCGGTGTCTGAGGGCTGGAGGGCACGTGTGGAGGCCTTCCTGGGCACGCCATTGCCTCCTGTACCAGATAATCCCAGGCGAGGCCGCGTCTCGGGGGTCCACCTTAGATGGTTGCGGGCTACCTTTGGTGAATGCTCTGATGCCGCGGACGACGCCACGGTGACCTTCCACTGCCGCGCTTGGGTCCTGCACATGTTCGGGGCAGTGCTGTTCCCGGACGCCACGGGGGATGCTGCTTCGTGGATGTACATCCACTGCCTCCAGGACTGGGGAGACGCTGGACAGTTCAGCTGGGGCTCGGCGGTCCTCGCGTTCCTCTACCGCCAGCTCTGCGAGGCCTGTAGACGCAAGGCGCCCACGTCGACGCTTGGTGGCTGCGTCTTCCTCCTGCAGGTGTGGTAATGCATTTATTTTTCCTACAGTTCTTTGTTTTCGTACATGGCTAATCGTATGTTTGCCCCTATGTTCGCTTGCTAGGTGTGGATGTGGACACGCATTCCAGTGGGGCGCCCTCGAGTGTTGCAGGCGCAGCCTTGGCATCCACAGGGTGTGGATGACCTCGGCCCCACTGTTGCGTACCTGTGGGATGCAGTGTCAGTCCCGTTCGCGACTACTCAGCGGGCGTACGTGGATTTCAGCAACGAGCTTGACACCTTGTCTCCCACGATGGTAAGAAATTGGTACTGCATTTATTTTTTCTACAGTTCTTGGTTTTTGTACATGGCTAATCGTGTGTTCGCTTACTAGGTGTCCTGGGAGCCTTACTCCGAGGCACAGGTTCTAGCGCTACCGCTCAGCACCATGTGCCGCAGGGACTCCCATATTTGGAGGATGAGGTGTCCGCTGATCTGCTTCTACGCCGTGGAGATTCACCTCCCCCACAGAGTTGCGCGTCAGTTCGGCCTCGTGCAGTTCTTCCCCCCAGAGGGGATGTCGACTTCTGTTGAGTTGCACAAGTAAGTGACAATTTGTGTTTCATTTAAAATTCTTTTTGTTCGTACTAACAACTATTGTTGACATCTGCTATATGTACAGGTTCGACAGGGTCCGCCAACGAAAGGTGACGGACTTCGCTCATTACCACCGAGACTACGTCCAGTGGTGGAGGAGGATGGAGGACAACTGCGAGCCGGACAGTACCCCTCACAGCAACGCCAGCTTCCGGGATTACTTGTCCTGGTACCACGGCGCCACCCGCTACAGGCTGAGGCAGCAGTGGACCGATGTCGACTACGCGGACCTCGCTTCGTCCGAGGACGAGGACACCGCGTACGACAAGCGTGCGAGGGAGGGCACAGTGGTCGAGGCCGCTCCGATTCTTGATCGAGTGGTACGGAATGCATGATATTTACACTTACTTTGGTTCAATACGTTTATCTCGTACTTACTTATGTTCAAACCTCGGTGCATGATATTCTTTAGGGGACTTCTCTCCAAACCTCGGTACGGGACATCGACGAGGCTCTCAGCCACCCAGTTGGTGACCTGGACAGCGAGAACCGCAGCCTGAGGGACCTCCTGCAGAGACTTCGACGTCGCCTCAGTCGGGCGGCAGGTCGGTGTGGTTGCCGCGCACGCACGGACGTCGCACCACCGGCGGCCTCCCAGCGCTCGGGTGCCGCTGCAGCCTCGTCGTCACACGTCGGCACGCGCCAGTCCACGAGGAGCTCGTCACGCACTCCGACTTTTAGTCAGGGCGATGACGACGACGACGACGACGACGAGGCGGAGCAGGGTGACGACGTCGAGGAGGAGCAGGGTGACGACGTCGACGAGGAGCACGAGGACGAGGAGGCATCTACCCACGACGAGATTGGGATGTCGTAGATGCCTGACGCACCGTCTACTCAGGCTTCGCAGCGGCCTCGTCGTTCGGCTCGTCCCCCGAGCACGTATACTCCAGGGAGTGATGCTCTAGCCAAGGGCAAGGGGAAGGCCAAGAGGCAGTGATGTTTTGAGACTTTTTCTATAGACATGTCATATTTTCAGACTTATGTGATATTTTGAGACTTTTGTATATTTATGTGGTATTTTGAGACTTATTGATAACGATGTTGTTATTTAGGTTTTCAGATGTTTCATGTGTGAATGTATGTGTGTATGTCTGTGTATGTGCATATGTTTTACAGAAAAGTTTGCTGTTTTCCTGTGTTTTTTGTCAGGTGTAGCTTACACGGCGCCATACCATGTGGCGCCGAGATGTGTATATACGGCGCCCAACTGTTTGGCGCCAAAAGAGGCGCCAAACAGTCGAGCGCCTTATATACACATCTCGGCGCCACATGGTATGGCGCCGTGTAAGCTACGTGCGGCGCTCATATGTTTGGCGCCGAAATAGGTGGACTTAGCAAGGCACGGCGACCACGCTTGAGTGGCTAAGGCAGTACACGGCGCCACTACCTTCAGCGCCGTACGTGCATAGCACGGCGCCGTGTGACATGGCGCCGTTTTGTGCCACCGTGGCTCCGACGTGTCAATACATGGCGCTAAATCATATGGCGCCGTGACATGTACCCTGGGCGCTATATGATTTGGCGCCGTGGTAAGGGTCCATTTTTGCAAATCTTTTTTCCAGGGGTCCATATGTAAAAAACTTTCAAATTTTGGGCTAAAAAGCAAAAATTTTACTGCGGGGTCGGCCGTGCTGGGCTGTTCGGGAAGTCGGCGTGAATCGAAATCTGACGGGTGAGCGGGGACATGGGCCGATTGGGGCGCCGCGCGAGTTGGGGATGCGGCCGTCTCACGTTGGACTCGCGCCGCGCCGCGCGGCAGGCCGCAGGCCCAAGTACTGGGGCTACATGTAATCAAATCTTATAAATTTTGGCTATCAATATTTTTTGAATATTTAGAATGTTTACATAAAAATAATACGTGTAAATTTTTCTAAAAAATATTATCATAGTATTATAATTTTATTATATTTTATAAATACATTATAATAGAAATAAGCAATCAAAGTTGAATTTTAAGGACTGTATCATGTCTAAAACACTTCCTTTTTGCGACGTGGGGAGTAGTTAGGGAGAATTTTTTGTACGGATAATCCATTTTTTATTCGAAATTACAGAAATATACCTGCGAGAAATTTTTTTACAAAAATAGGCTCAAGTCGCCCAATGGGAGGGCGACTGGAGCCTATCGCCCAACCAGAAGGCGATTCTGTTCCTGTCGCTCAACCATTGGGCGACTGTATCCAGTCGCCCTCCCATTGGGCGACTTTAATGCAGTCGCCCAACGATTGAGCTAAAGGTATCAAACCTTCGCCAAAAATAGTGAAAATTGGTGGGGCTATTCTTCATACATCCAAAAGCTTTCAGAAAAAAATTTGAGCAATTTAGGCTACGGGATCAAAAGTTATAGCAGTTTCAATCGAGGCCGAAACGAATTTGAGTCCGTTTCCGACACACCTTCAGTAAAACGGGCATAACTTTTATATACGATGTCCATTTTCAACGTTCTTGTACTCGTTGGAAAGCTAACAACGAGCCCGATCCAAATAAAATGACCCGCTTGCGCCCGTCACCCTCCAAGACCCCAAAAATCGGCTATCTTTGGACCTAAACCTGCGTTGCAAGTTTTTGGTTTCTGTTTTTGCATTTTCTCTTGGTCTTCCCTTTGGAATTTGGATTTTGTTTCAACTGAAAAGTTGTAGATCTCATTGAAACCTTTCAAATGAGTATATATATATGCCATATATAAAACTTTGCTATTTTATCTTTTGAGACTAGTTGTTTATATTGCATCGGTATATAAAACTTGTGATAGAGAGTATTACAGACGGTTTATATGTAGAACCGTCTATGATAATCTGACCGCTGGGCCCGTCGATCCTTCTCAACCCAATCCTAGCCTAGAGACACGAGTTCTCCATAGACGGTTTATATACTCATTTGAAAGGTTTCAATGAGATCTAGAACTTTTCAGTTGAAACAAAATCCAAATTCCAGAGGAAGACCAAGAGAAAATGCAAAAACAGAAATCAAAAACTTGCGACGCAGGTTAGGTCCAAAGATAGCCGATTTTTGGGGTCTTGGAGGGCGCGGGTGCAAGTTGGTCATTTTCTTTGGATCGGGCTCGTCGTCAGCTTTCCAACGAGTACAAGAACGTCGAAAATGGACATCGTATGCAAAAGTTATGCCCGTTTTACTGAAGGTGTGTCGGAAACGGACTCAAATTCGTTTCGGCCTCGATTGAAACTGCTATAACTTTTGATCTCGTAGCCGAAATTGCTCAAATTTTTTTCTGAAGGCTTTTGGATGTATGAAGAATAGCCCCACCAATTTTCACTATTTTTGGCGAAGGTTTGATACCTTTAGCTCAACCGTTGGGCGACTGCATTAAAGTCGCCCAATGGGAGGGCGACTGGATGCAGTCGCCCAATGATTGAGCGACAGGAACAGAATCGCCTTCTGGTTGGGCGATAGGCTCCAGTCGCCTTTCCATTGGGCGACTTGAGCCTATTTTTGTAAAAAAAATTCTCGCGGGTATATTTCTGTAATTTCGAATAAAAAAATGGATTATCCGTACAAAAAAACCCTAGTTAAGGAGAAGGCGCCGTTACATACTGACGAAGCACTCATTGCTTTGGCCCCCACATACGCATGTGAGTGCCCAGTGCCTGTGCCGGCGAAGAAAATCCAGTGGGGAGGGTTTCCCCATAGAAAAGCTCTTTCTGTGCCGGGGCCTTGTTTTGGTTTCCTCCCGATAAAAGAAGAAGAAAAATATTGGTGTATATCTATATCCACGAAATGTTAAAGTCAATCCACGAAATGTTGAAGATCTTCCCTAAGTGCAGCACGGTCTTTAGCGTACACAAAAGCTGAGATTTAGGTAGTACTTTAAACGGCTTAAGCCATGTATTTTGACTGCAGCTGAAGATCTTCGCTAAGTACAGCACGGTCTTAGCGTACACAAAAGCTGAGATTTAGGTAGTACTTTAAACGGCTTAAGCCATGTATTTTGACTGCAGCTGAAGATCTTCGCTAAGTACAGCACGGTCTTAGCGTACACAAAAGCTGAGATTTAGGTAGTACTTTAAACGGCTTAAAAGCCATGTATTTTGACTGCAAAACTATTAGTTTTTAATTAAAAAATAAGAAAAAAAATTAAAAAAACACCACTATATCTTTTAAGATAATACAAAGGAATAAAAGAGAAAAAAATCAAAAAAATTAAAAAAGACAAAAAAACAAAATTAAGAAACCACGGCCTAAGTAGCCTGTTCTACCGAGAGCGAAGCATAACGGGGGACCGTGTGCGTGCGGTGGCGAGGTGGGCAGTATCGTAAGGCCATGTTCAATGCTCCTGGGTGGAGGGGTGCTTGAGGAGAGAAAGTTACTGTAGACGTTGGATAAGAAAGAAGCCGGAACTTTAGCATGGCTGCTTGGTTAGGAGCCAGCGCGCCTAGAGCATTGTGCCTAACTACCTATGAATAGAAGGGAAGTTTTAGTTAGCACAAACGTGAATGCATTGGAAGGAAGAGATCTTACATAGATACTTAATGATGTGTTACTGTTCTCTTCTTTGAAGCATTCATCTAAGAACTCCTTGCATTGGAGATGCCCTAAAAGGCTAAAAAGGCGTGTGGTGCGGCTTCTTTTTGGTGGCCCCTGGGGCGGCCTGGGCGATCAAGACCGCTCGGGTACAGCGCTCCAGTGCTGGGTGGGGGAGCAGTGCAATGTAGCTGGGAGGAGAAATTCTATTATGCAACGAGGATACGAGTTTGTGTCACCGGCCAATCGTGTGGTGACACGTGGCAAACAGAATTAAAAAACAATATTTCACTGTTTTGTACTGTAGCACATCAATAAAAAATTCTGTGCTGTTTGCTACAGTAGAAAACAGTAAAAAAAAGTATATATTTTTTTATTGATTGCTACAGTAAAAAATGTTAATTTTTTAATACTTGCTGCCACGTGTCATCCTCCGGTTGGCCGGTGACACAATCTCGGCTGTATCCCCTTGCATATTAGAATTTCTCGCGTTCGACTGGTTCTGATTTAAGAAGCTGAAAACGATTTAAAAGACGTACTTTTTAATACGATTTTTTCTTTTGTATTATCTATAAAGATATAATAATATTTTTTTCTATTTTTATTAAATACATAAAAAGTACCATTTTAACTAAAAAGCAGATGATCCTCTCTCTCACTGACCGTTCTTCGCTTCCGTCTTGTTCTACATCAGCAATTCAGCATGCTGCGCTCCTCCTAGAGATGGCCAAATTGATTTCTTAAAAAAAAAGTTCGCCTAAATTGTGGCGGCTAAAGCCCGGAAACAGAAATGTTGTACATACTGTCGACCAACAAGGTTTAAACAGATTAACCGCTACCAGTTATTATTTATCAAAGTTCATTCAGTATAAGTCAACTGTGCCTGTTAAGATTCCTACCAGGTTTCGTGTCACACGAACAAGACTTCTCGGCTTGTGCTGAAGGAGTTTGGAGAAGCGGGTACAAGGCGACTCACAAATACGCAACGTGGGCCCATTTACGGACCAAATGGGCTCTTAAGGGGACGATGAGAGGCGCAAAGACCGGAGTCGAATATAAATGATTTTGCTAATTTGCGAAAACGAATTCCAAATTTCTTAATTGGGGGTACGTAAGCCAGAATTACTTCACACTGGCATGCTAAACTCCCCAGATATGAACTGCAGTACCAACTGAAGAGATGAATATGGAATGTGGATAATAGGATTTTCTTACTCTTAAAATAAAGGAGGTGCCTTGAATCTCATCAGCTGTTTTTATTTATATAGATTTGGTGGCAATGTATTGGTACTCCTGGTATACCCCAGTAATTTTAAAGATGGTAAAAAATCTACAAGCTAAACAAAGTATTCTGAAAAGAATATGCTGGTTGATGTTGAGGGTGCTTTTGTGTAATTTTGGTGGTGAGATGTTTACTGATGTATCATGTAAGCTTGCATGTATTGGGGTAGTCCGGACAGCCGATACATCTCCTACGTCACCAGATTTCTCACCAAATAGATTTCTCAACCAAGGGTGATGCGCCCGTTCTTTTTTTCGGTTTGTGACTTTTAACTATAGCGTATAGTTTTTCTAGCTGTTCATAAGAAAAAATATAGAGTAAAAATAACTCACGTGCAATTTTAATTTATATAAATAAAGTCGCTACAGTATGTAGTATAAATCAACTTGTAGACTTGTCTTGGAAAGACAATTCGTTTGAAAGTTAGTTATTGTAGAAAAACTGAAAAGCAGCTTTTAGAAACTAAAAAGAAGAGGTCGGATAACTCAGAGATGCTATTGCCAATTTGCCACTACTCGGATTCAAGAGTTGTTCATAGCATAGAATAGTAAAATTTTAAGTCTTTTCCTATCATACTTCTTATGCGCAGCAACCTCTTAGATTGGATAAGAGTTTATAAGATGCAACATGAGTGTATACAGGTATCGAGAATGAAAAAGATGAATCTCATAAAGAGAACTAAAATAACGATCTTCAAGCAACCACAATAAGAGAAAAGATGTGGTGAAATCAATCGCAAATTCCTTAAGCACAACCTTAAAAGAGTACAGGGAATTATCGCTCTCTCACAACCTTCTCGAAACTTTTAGGATTCTCGGATCATTACCTTATACAAGAATTTAATGCTAAAAAAATAACTTAATCTCTAATTCTCTTGTGTATCTTTACCTTTGGATGAGTAGTTTCATTGCTTGTTGCTTGGGTTTTTCATAACCATCCCTCATGGTTTTATAAAGCTCCCTAACTTTTCTCCAAAGTAGAGTAAGAATTCTACTAAAAAAAGTAGTAATTCTAATCCTATTATAATTTATCTAGAACTTTATATAGCATATATTTTTAAACCATAAAAAACCAAGATACAAGTCATCGGTTTTCGATATGAAAATTTACTAGCCCCTGTAAGAGTTATGGATTTCAGAATCCCCACGTAGCTTTTTTTTAGAAAGAAAATTGCATGTGCTTCTGTAAGAATATCTTTAGCTTGGCTTGAAAGAAAATAACAGGAAACGGCTTGAGACGCGCGCTTTGGCTTGCCCTGCCCATGCTTACTCCCATGAGCTGTGAGTCCGGTGGCACGTCACCATGTTAACTCTGTTTTTTCGCTTTTTTTCGAGAGGCGTTACAATGTTTACTCGATACATCATCGTTTCGTTCATAACAACTGGGCCTGATTTATGCCACCACTCAATACATCGGGCCAAGCCTAATATCCTTAGTTAAGGATCTATGGGCCACACTCTTGGCAGAATCGACATAATTAATGGGCCGGACGTTACTATAGGCCCATATGACCAGTACCTTCTTTTAGTTTTAGCTGGGTTCCCACTGAGGATACATCGAACCTGGACGCTTCACTGCTAGTGTGTTCGGGAGACCACATTCAATGAACCTTGGTATCTACTACACATGGAAACATGGATATGGAATGGATATGAAATTTGGATGCGTAAGAAACAAGGTGTTGTACATGCCATACAATTTCCCAACCTCGTTGTTTTCGCCGTCTACCATCTACACGAGCACAACACAAAAGAGGTGCTCAATTTAATGATTGTTTATGACTTTTTTTATTATAGCTGTTTTATTTTTTATTGTAGCTGATATTGATTTATTTAATATAATTAAATTTAAAAATAAAAAATAGGGGAAAAGCAAAAAAGCTAAAAAAAATCAGAAAAGATAAAATAAAGAAATAGTAAATTAAATGTTAGAAACCAGATGCTGAAACTGAAATGAGAAAGATAAACACTTGTCTAGTTTTTTAGTTTATAGGTTATAGTTTATAATTTTCTTCGAATAAATAAATGTAACGATTTCTTTATCGTTTTGTTTTAAAGTAATTTATAAAGACAATATTTTTGAAACACCCTATCAATTTATTAATACTTGGTTCACTCATGTATATATTTTACATTAGAAAAAAAAACATAAACCAGCAAGACGAAACCATCCAGGCTGCTGGTCGATACCTTCGATATCTGACTTTTGACGGACTTACAAGGATGGATTTATATTGGGATCTACCGCGGAGAACACGTACTCACACTCGGCTAAACAGCTCCTGTAAATCGCGCCATCCCAGCACGAACCGTATTAACTGGAGGAAAATCAAAAAGATTTTTTTTTTAAAAAAAGAAGTACTCCATATAGAAAATTGTCCTGGCGTCTCGTCGCGCCACTGCTTTTTCTTGTTTGCTCCCTCGCTGTTTCCACCGCGGCCGCCTTGCGCCTCCCCTCCCCTTCCTCTGTTTGTCTCTTCCCTTCCCAAATAAAAGCAGCGGAAACAGAGAGCCAAATCCCCCCAAACCCAAGCATGTACTCTTGATTCCGCCGCCGCGGACGCAGCCATTTTTCTTCGACGAGGTACGGATCGATCAACCAACGCCTGCGTCTGGTTTGTTCAGAGGGGTTTGGTTGGGATTGCTCCCTTGTGTTCGTGTTGGTCCGGGATAGGTAGTTGTTGCACTGTTGGGCTTGATTCCGTTCCTTGCTCGTGATTTTAGGGTTCGTTTGGGGGTTCAGATTAGCGCGTCCTCCGCAAACGCGCGGGATCGTGGGATCGTTTCGAGATGATCGGCGTCTCTGGATTGATCTAGGGATTGAAATGGATCCCCTTCGAATGTTGATCTTGTTTTTATTTCTCATGTTTGTAATTTTAGTTCGTGAAGCATTGAGCTGTGATGACATCCATGTCCTCAAAGGGTTGCTCTGAGTTCATTAAGTTGCTATATAGATGGATTGGATTCCTTAGAATTATCCGTATTGTTGTTCAATTCTGTACTGTGCACAAAGTTAGCATTAGAGATTATAATGTTCAATTCTGAATAATGTTCTCATTAGACATTATATATGGCGCAAAGATAGCAGATAACCACCAATAGAGAATATAGAATTGGGCTGCCTCTTTGACATTTCCGTCATTTACTGCTTGTTTGCACTGTATGACTGCAATTCTACGGCTACTCCTTTTAATTGACTAGCATTGCATTTTTTAGATTTTGACCACATGCGATAAATTGGGCAGGTTGATGTGACTCCTCATTTGATGATACAAAGCAACTAAGCGTGAGAAGTTCACTGGGGTGATGTGATTGGCTTTAGTAAGCAATAATATGATGGACCATCTTGCTATTCTCTCGACAGAGTTAGGCGATGCGTCTGACTTTGAAGTTGATGGCATCGAGAACCTCACTGAGAATGATGTAAGCGATGAGGAGATTGAGGCCGAGGAGCTGGCCCGGCGAATGTGGAAAGATAAGATCAAGCTCAAGAGGATAAAGGAGAGGCAGGAGAAGCTTGCTTTGCAGCAGGCAGAAATGGAGAAGTCCAAGCCGAAGAAGATGTCTGATCAGGCCCTCCGCAAGAAGATGGCGAGAGCCCAGGATGGGATTTTGAAGTACATGCTCAAGTTGATGCAGGTGTGCAATGCACGAGGGTTTGTTTACGGGATCATTCCTGATAAAGGGAAGCCTGTCAGTGGAGCATCGGACAACATTAGAGCTTGGTGGAAGGAGAAGGTGAAGTTTGATAAGAACGGGCCAGCAGCAATCGCAAAATATCAGGTTGAGAACTCAGTGCTGGTTAACACTAAGAGCAGTGGAACCACGAGCCAGCATAGCTTGATGGATCTCCAAGACGCCACTCTGGGCTCATTACTTTCAGCATTGATGCAGCACTGCAGCCCTCAGCAGCGCAAGTACCCACTGGATAAGGGTGTCCCACCCCCATGGTGGCCGTCAGGCCATGAGGATTGGTGGATTGATTTAGGTCTTCCAAAGGGAAAAGCGCCATCATACAAAAAACCACATGATCTTAAGAAGGTTTGGAAGGTTGGTGTGCTGACGGGTGTGATCAAGCACATGGCACCAAACTTCGATAAGATCAGAAATCATGTACGGAAATCCAAGTGCTTGCAGGACAAAATGACTGCAAAAGAGAGCCTAATTTGGCTGGGAGTTTTGCAAAGAGAGGAGAAGCTTGTTCACAGTATTGGTGTATCAGAGATTACTCACCATAGTGCTCTAGGGGACAGAAACGAGGACACATATAACAGCAGTGATGAGTATGATGTCGACAGCTTGGAGGAGCCTCCTCACTCTACATCATCCAAAGACGATGAGGCAGCTCATCAGCCAGCTGTGCAGATCAGAAAGGAGCGTGCCTCAATTAGAGGGAAGAGAAGCCGTCATGGTAAACACTCCAGTCGAGTATTTCCTAGCGATGAAGAAACTAATGAATCACGAAGGCAAAAAAGACCTACTGGCCATTCTCCTGTTCCTGAGTATGAGGTTGAAGTGACACAAGGAAATGATAATCCACCAGAGATTTTAAGCAATGTGATTACTGATTTGAACAGAATAAACCAAATGGAGGTGACGGGTATGTCTAACCTGCTGACAAGCCTCAACCATGTCAATACAAGTGTAGCTTTACAACTCCAAGGTGATGCTCAAGGGGACTTCCTATCCCCTAGTGCTGTGGTTAATAACTATAACTGCAACCAGGCTACAAGCATTTATGTGGGAGACCAGCCTTTAGCTTGTGAAAGTAGTGATCACACAAACTCATGGTCTGGAAACACTTTTCAACAGGATGTAGGTCTTGGACCTATTAGTTTTAGTTCTTCGTCAGTTGATTACCAGACTTCAGCTGCGAAACAATCACTTGATTACCAGACTTCGGCTGTGAAACAATCCCTACCACTATCTATGGATCATCATGTGCCTACCATGGGAATAGGAGCATTGGCTGAGCACAGTTCTTACTGTCATCATATGGCAGGCAGTGGGAATTCCACTTCTGTTGCTGGCGACGTGCATCACATCATGGGTGATCCTTTCTACAATGACCCTGCTAATAAGTTTGTAGGCGGTTCTTTTGAAGGACTGCCTTTAGACTTCATCGGTATCAGTAGTCCGATCCCTGACATTGATGAATTGCTGGATGATGATGATTTAATGCAATACTTGGGAACATAACATATGTAATTTCTGAACTTATCTAGCTGTTTTGTTTTATCACTTATATTTGGTTACTTAGATTTACCTTTTTTTTTTATACTTACAAGGTAGGCAACAAAGCTTGTTTCATCTGTTTCTGTTAGCAATTATATCTTGTTAGAATTCCAGTATCCATGCATACGAAAGGTGTGTGTGGGTGGGTGTGGAAGGGGGTGTTTAAAAATTGAATTAGGAAGTCTCTATGAAGATGTCTGCAAAAGAAGCATTGAGATTTTTTTGGTCAATTACCAAGTAACTGGGCTCAGTAGCAAGTGTTACTCCTCCTGCATTGCCTCACAATTTTAAGAAATGCTGTCTTCACAGCTATTTTCCTAGTGAAAGAGGGGGAAAAGTGAAAAGCAACCACATTTGAAAACTCTGTTGATGTCTTGCTCTCAGTTCTCAGGTTGCTGAAGTTATTTTTAGCTGTCTTGGTAATGTGTGCTTATTCTGTTGATTTTTGCAGTGTTCAATAGTTATCAGTGAGAAGAGGGGTGTGTGCGGCCTGTAAAGAGGAGTTCCATGACAAGCCCGTGTCGCGGTAGTCCTGCTACAGCTAGTGAGCGATTTATTGTGCCTATGCTTTGTAAATTTTAGGGTGCTTTTTTGACCTGTACTGGATTCTTGCTTAGCCTGTAAAAACTTCGTAGAAACTTGCGCAGCTGGAGAATTTTCGCATATGCCGAAAGATTACATGGAGTACATTTCAATTCTACCGTCATATTTGATTCTGTTTTCCGAGTAGATGCATCTTGATGTATGAGAATACATGATTAGTGTATCTAAATTCAGACATAACAATACTACAGTTCATGCTTGCTGGATGTGTCGTGCTGTTGCCAAGAAACCAGAGTTGGCAATAACTTGCAAAGCTGTAGTGCTTGCTGTAGAGTTTGTTCTCTACTGTAGCCGTGTACGTTACACAATGACTGTACTACTTACAAGCCATCAGTCAATACTACAATTTGTCTCGCAATTGGAGCATCTGGTGGCAATTCGTCTGGCTCCACCCATCAGCGTTCAACAACAGTTCGCGATGTGACCCAGTTGAATTGAACGCCGGGCATCCACGCGAAAGAGAATTCATGCACGATTTCGAATCAGTTAGACAGTTACCCGCACGATTTTGAATCAAATCCAGCTAATTAAGCCGTGTTGTACACTTGTACTAGCTCCGTCCTTGCATCACCATAAAGCGAGCGACACGAACCGATATAGCTAGCACAACATACATGTGCCACAACACCGAACCATTGCGCGCGTACGTATGTGTACCGTTCTCACAAAGGAAGAAGAACTAACCCAACCCAGGCCAGATTAGACTAACACGAGAAGTTTTAACACACGACGGGACGGCCATAGAGTAATCCCCAAGCATATAGATTAAGCAAAATTTTATAGTACATCCTACTTGTACTTGTTGCTGTCAACTGTATTCCAATTTTCCGAAACGTAACTCAATAATGCCTTCCAAACACCGTCGTCGTCTCACCACATCGTGCTGAAATCTTTAGTTGGGGTCTGGTTAACCCAAACCCATATCGGCGTCAAAAATCTCACGGAACACTAGAGCCACTGTGGTGAAAAATTGAGTATACGTACGTATGAGAGAAAAACATTTGACATGTGTTAAATATCAAATCCCTTGATGGAAATATATTCTTAAGAGAAAAATCTGATATCCTGTTTAGAACATTGAATTTTTTTTACATGATTGAAACTATTTCATATCAAATTCCTGTATTTGATACAAAGCATGAATTCGTAAATTCAGACAACATATGCAACTGCAACGGGCCAACGGCAAGCAGCTCGAGGAGCTTTTATTTCTTGTTATACTTTACATGGGAAAACCACGGCTGCATCAATCACCCAAGCCGCCAAGCCAAAAGAAAGAACAGAGCCTTTTATTTGCGCCATGCAGCAATAATACAGCTGAAACCCCCCGGAAATACATAGGAGAGCCTCTATTTCTTGAGGAAGTCGGCGAACCAGTAGCTGGACTTCTTGCGGTACCTCTTGAGCGTGGTACGGTCGACGTAGATGAGCCCGAACCGGCCCTTGTACCCGTCTCCCCACTCGAAGTCATCCATGAACGTCCACGTGAAGTACCCTTTCACCTTCACCCCTTCCCTGTACGCAGGCAACACAACATCAGGGTGATCAAAGACTGCAAACTCCTCGATCTGCAAGTCAATAAAACCCGCAAACAGTGCAAAGCTAATTTGCGCGTTGTTTATGTGGTTTTACTTGATTGCGAGCTGCGTGAACAAGAGGTGCTGGTAGTGGAATGAGATCCTGTTCTCATCCTTTAGAGCTTCTGATATGGGAATCGTGCTGTTGTTGGCCTCGTCGGTTCCTGCATCAAGCAGAGACGTTACCGAAGTATATTCAACTATATATGCAAGGACAATGTACAGATTGGGATGATATGATGGTAAGCGCGTAATGTTTTACCGTTCTCTGCAATGTAGATGTCAGGGTCATTGTACTTCCTCTTGGTGTAGAGCAGGAGCTCGCGGAGCCCCGGCGCGTAGGTGAAGAAGATCGGTGTGAAAGCCTGATCATATCGTCAGATGCAAACCATACTCCAGCTTAACAAAATGCAATCTAGCTAGCAATGTAGGATGCACATAAAGAAGTTGGTAGACCGGATGGTCGTACCGGCGGACCGATCGGGACGCCATTGCGGTACGCTGTTGACACAGAATGCAAGACAGCGTCAAGACACAGTTTGTGCAGGGAAAGAGAGTGCGCAGGCAGTCAGATGGTAATCATTTTCGCGTGCCTGTTTGGTTGGCCCAATTGTCCGTCGCATAGGCCGGCTTGAGCTTGCTGGGGCGCCGGCTAACGCCCTTGGCGTAGTTGGTGGTGTAGTAGTTGAGGCCGATGAAGTCGTACGAGCCTTTCAGCAACTCCGACTGCTCCTTGGTGAACGTCGGCAGCCGGCTGCCGACCAGCTTCCTCATGGTGCCCGGGTAATCGCCGTACACGATCGGGTCCATGAACCTGCGGATCGAAATGTTTTTTTTTCGCACGTCGTTTCGTTCTTCAGTGAGGCGCGCAATGTACACAGCTGGCTAGCCGAGAGGCAATGTACGCACGCACGCACGTACCATCCGTACATGAAGTCGAGGCTGCGCCTCACGGCGTGCTTGTCGGCGGCGTTGGAGTCGCTGTAGGGCACGAACCAGTGCGACACCTGCGTGATGCCGATCTGGCCCTTTTGTGTCGCCTGCGTTAGTCGAAGCACGGCAGGAAATGTTCAAATCAGTTTGTCTGCATCACCAGTTTGGTTGCCAGCTTGCCGGCCATGTATCTGCTGGTTTGTCCAAAATGGATTGTTATTACCTGGTACTTTTGGCGGTAGAGGCGCACGGCCTCGGCGTGGGCGAGCAGCAGGTTGTGGCCAGCGACGTAGGGCTCCGTGCCGGAGTCGCCGGGGGCGCACGACTTGGACACGTACGGGGAGCACCGGCCGGGGGCCTTGGTGCCGGAGCCGTAGCCGCCGGCGCAGAAGATCATGGGCTCGTTGAACGTGTTCCAGGCCTTGACCCTGTCGCCGAACTCCCGGAAGCAAACGTCGGCGTAGTCCACGAAGTCCTTCCTGCATGTACGGGGCGCAAGCAGCCATGGCCCATGGCTCAGTTCCGAACTTCCAATGCGTACACCCAAGGATCACTCAAAAGTCATGGGCATCGGAGAACTGAGACAAGGGGCTTCAGCCCAAACCTTGCCCAGCCCACCCTCATTTAACCCGCGCAGTGCGCGTGCCCTTGCGGCCCATGTAACTGCTAGCTCGGCTCTCGGCCTCTTGCCCGTCGGTTCTCCCAAAATCATCGCACGGGGCGAGAGTCCCGGTGAAGGGCCACGTATGATGGTTCATGAATAGATAGTGATGAATAATTGATATATTTGTGAAGTTGAGCTTTGATTTTGCAAAGTTGATAAAATTAAGTATTTTTATCCGTGTAACTGATCTGATGATTGATATGTGGGACCTATCAGGCCGTTGGATGTATGCAGACCTGAGTTAAGTTGGGCAGTGCGATTGGCATTGGATATGTGGTTACACCATTGTCCTGTCACCGATGAAGGTTTTAAATCGGTTTGGGCTGGTCAGATAGGTCAATACTTGGCAGTCTAACTGGTGGGCGGACCGATTGCTATGGTTAGAGCGGTTAGACTGGTGGATGCGGTCAGATAACATTAAGAGGTGTTCTTGAGCGGTTTGAGTGTGTGTATGACATAGGAGTTGTTGGTTAGTTGTGTTATGTTGTATGATGTATTGACTTGACTAACATGAATCAAGTATATAGAATTTATGCTCGAGATAGTTGCTTGGTCTTTGTATGTGCAAGTAACTTGATAAACGTTAGCGGCCGATGGCAAGTGACCGAGACTAGACGAGAGACTTAAGGTTCATATGGTCGAGTAAATATGGGTAAGCCTATGTAGCTTAAGCGAAAAGCACATAAAAGACAAAGATCATGAAGAGTCCAGTTGGTGCATATGGTGTGTCAAATGACTTAGGCTAGTGCAAGTAGAGATGATCTGGGGGAGATTGGATACGTGAAGACTTGATGGCAAAGTCATCGAGTGCCGCGAGTTACGTGTCAAAGTAATGGCAAAGTCATCGAGTGTCATCGAGTGCCGCGAGATACTTTGATATGAAGATGAAGTCAACGGAATGTGCTTGGAAGTTTCGTCAGGGGTATTTTTGGAGTTTACTAAAATACCGAGTTGAGCTTTGAACAAAACCGCGGAGCAAACAGGTGCAAAGGAGAAGCGATTCAGGTCAAGGTGAGTTAGGATGACTAAGTGGATTAATTGTTAATGATTTAGCGGGTTGGGTCTTATAAATGCTTTGAGAAACGTGTGTGAGTATATAAAACCCATGTTAGTAGGGTTGACGAGTTTTTCCACAAAGAGGTTAAGGTTATATGAGAGAGGAGAGGGGAAATTTTGGCTATATCTTGAGTAGTTTCTTCTCTCCTTCCCTAAGGCTATGTGAGAAATCTTGAGCAAGGATGGTGCTTTGAGAGCACCTTATAACCATCCATATACTCGTGAATCACCTACTTTACTGGTAATTGATAAACTCTTTGATTCCTTCTTGGTGTTTGACTCGTTTTCTCTTAGTTTTCATGTTCTTGAGTAAAGAAATTTAAAATCGGGATCTAGGTTGTTTTAGCCTGAATTCTTGACCAGATTATCTTGTTAGGATATGTGAGAGTAGATTTGGAAAACCTCATGTCTTATATCTCCATGAGTAAAAAGTAAATTGGATTTTAGGATTTTTGGGTGTTCTTATGGCCTAGGATTGATTTCCTTCAAATTGTTGGAATCAAGTCCAAAAACCTTGTGTTTCTTAACTTAATTTGGTTTTTAACATTCTAGATAAGGCGTGTTTAAAATTTGAAGTCATTTAGAGTTATGGATGAAAAGTTATGCCGATTTTAGGATTTAAAATTGTGTTAATTTTTAGGATTTTAGCACAGCGGTCAAACCGTCAGGCACATATAATCTTGGTTAGCTTGGTTTTTCTTAAAGATTTCATTGTTAGTGACTACGTTGTGATTTTGATAGCTTCGCTTTTGAGATCCAAGTAGGTAGAATAGTTTGATCTTCTTAACCTTTATAATTATTGGAGTGAAAAGTTAATAATACACAAGGAAAAATTTAAAAACAATCATTTACTCTTTCTGATTACGTGTATCGGTCCTATACCCGGCATACAGTCCACACCCCCACGGTCATACAGTGATGCCTAGCCTAGCGGCCCGGGGCATGGTGTAATGTGATTGATTTCCGTTGGTAATCTGAAGTGGATACGTCCCAAAAAAAAATTCCAGGGGATAGTTTAGCTTAGCTTACACGATGTTTTCACTTAGGAAGCTTCCGTATTTGTCCTCCAATGCCTGTGGAGTGTCGAAGTGGAAAATCGTGACAAATGGCTTCATCCCTGTACGTCATCAGGAACATTATTTTGGCTGAAAAAAAACTCATTTTGAAGAAATAGCTGGGAGAGTTTTGACTTTTGAGGCCTTTACCTCTAGCTATGACCTCGTCGATGAGGCTGTTGTAGAAAGCGACCCCTTCTCTGTTCACTCCTCCACTTATGCTTCCATCTGCAGGAAGGAAACTAGCAGTCACAATAAGACTGACGAGCTGAGAAAATGGTTGTTGCATGCACTTGTTGGAAGTACAATTTCATGCATCAAATGAGAGTGTCTCAACCGCAAATCCTTACTTGGTAGGATCCTGCTCCATGCAATGGATAACCGGAAGGCGTTCATGTTCATGTCGGTCAGGAAGTTCAGATCCTCCTGCAGTTTCATTTGGACCCAAGAAACTTCAGTGCGCTAAATTCACACTTGGTAATTTAGTTGAAGAAAAAGATCCACCTTGTAGCGGTGATAAAAATCCACTGCTACATCTCCGTTGCTACCATCTGCTACTTTGCCTAGAAGAAGATAGTTTTACAGTAATCAGCATATGCAAGACTGAAAAATGTATTACGAAGACTGGTAGAGAGTAGAGACTGACCTGGAATGTGAGAATAGGTATCCCATATGCTCGGCCCTCGGCCCCCTTCCTTAACAGCGCCCTCGTACTGCAAGAGCACAATGCAGGAAATGCAAAAGGACAATTAAGAACCACATGTGGTAGAACATGCTGAACATAAATTCATAATACGCAAACACGCACATATGATTCTCGAAACAATGTTTCTAAATTCTAGCTCAAGTAGTACCAGCAACATCAGATGCTGCTATTTTACTGGTATTAGTTAGTATTTAGCACTCCCTCAAAAAAATGGTTAGCATTTAGCACTCCGTTGTTGCCGGTGACCTCCTAAGTTAGAAGAATTCTAAAAATCAGCCAAAAACTTGCCGTTCCAGGACAGATTTCAGGAAATTCAGTACACTCGGCAAGTCTGCAATTCCTTTTTTTCATCGTTCCCTATGTCTAGCAATAAACTCAACCAAAATCAGTAAAAGCCAAGGTCTCTAGCCACTGGCACTGAACGGACACTAGTAGCAAAGAAACAGCAGTAAGTGGAGAGACTTGGAACCTGATAGGCCGCGGAGCCTGTGCCGAAGAGGAACCCCTCGGGGAAGCTGTATCTGTTGAACGCGCCATGGACAGCGCCGTTGCTCACCAGAGAAACCAAGAACAAAGCAGAGAGAAACCCACGCATCCCGGCCGGTCCAACTTCCAACTCTCTAGTATTGGAATAGCTCTGTCAAGCGGCACAGATTGCAAGCAACCTACATGTATCTCTGATGCTTTCTTAGCTTTTATAGAGGGAAGGAACGTGGGAAACGCCACATTTCTATATTCTCTCTGTATAATAGAAAAGAACACGGCTGTTGAGCTCAGCACTGTGCTGAAAACAAACACAGTAATCCCCTGATGGGAAGTACCGAAGGTGCACGTGATCCACGGCACATGCCCAAAAAGCTTACTCACCTTGATTTGACATGGTGCGATCGATTAAGGCCTGCTTAAAACAGCTTAGCCTTATAACTTATGGCTTATTTTTCACTATTCAATAATTTCATCTTTTTCTAGTTTTTAGCTTTTTTTTTAGTTTTTTGCCGGTTCTTTTTTTCTCGTATTCGTTTGTACTGTTTATGACGGGCTAACCTATTTTTTTTCTATTTTTAATTTTTTTAAATTTAATTACGCCAAATAAACCACCGTCGGCTGCAGTGTTTTTTCAGCCAGCTACAATATTTTTCAACCATAAATCACTTAAAATAAACCCTTTTGACAGGGCCTAAGATAAATGCCTGAAATGACAGGGATTGGAATGGCCATGTGTCTCGATTCTCCATCACATATAGGTTGGCAATGAACACTTTGGCATCTCTTTCAGAATGGTGGTGCGTCTCTCTCACTGTCTCGAGAGGTCCTGTCATTGAAGAAAAGCGGTGGTCCTCGCCTGGGACATACTGCAGCAAGCATGCTATTGTTCGTTAAGGGCACCCCAACAAGCATATTTGCTTGATATTGTGCTTATGCCATGTCAGCTTTTCGGTGAGTGGAAGGGAAGAGAGAATAAGTTGTGAGATCGTGTGAAGATTATCCCTTCTGTGTGATGAGTATTCGACTGTACTTGTACATCGTTGTCGAAGTTTAGTTTAATTTTATATCATTTGCTCTCTGATTTTGCTATCTGATAGACAACGGTCTAACCGGCTTATAGAGATGGTCTGACCGGTGTTCAGTACGACCAGGCATGAGAGCGGTCTGACCAATTGAGTTGCGGTTAGATCGGCTTTTGGTTGACTATTAGACCGGCCAAAGTGCTTGTGGTTTGACTGGCCATGGTAGCCATAGTCAGATTGCTCCTCTGTTCCAAAGAGAAGTGTTGGGTGATCGAATCGGTCTGTGGTTGGCTGTTAAACTGGCCCTAGAGGTTTGGAGCATGGGTTAGTTTGAGCTGATTTAGTTGAGTATGTGCACGACATCGTTGCTTGCGTGCATTCATGGTGCATGAAGCATGTTTGGACTAACGTGGGTTAAGTTGTGAACAACTTATGTTCGAAAACGATTTCTTGGTCTTTGATATGTAGGAAAACTTGGAGGTAACCATGGTCGATGGTGTGGATTGGGACTAGGGATGGCAACAGGAGTATTCCCCGGTGGGGAGTGGTACAACGACCCCATCTCCGAGTGGATGAATTCACCTGTTCCCTGCCCCCAACTCTGTCTTCGAGTGCTAATTTACCTGTTCCTCAGACTTGTCAGGGTGTCGGGGACCCATAGGGAGCAACAGCCGGAAACCTCACATACACAGTGCTTGATATTCAGACAGACACAGCCACACAGTCTGTTCATATTGACAGACCTCAAACCTCATGAGCATTCAACAATTCATATTGACAGTTTGATCAGGGAGAAATTAGTAACACCCACAATAAACAAATAAATATAATATACCTTATTAACAAGCAATCGACCAGAAAGTAATAACTACATAACAATCACAGATTAACAGATGAGCACTTGAGCTTGAGCAGCATAACCTGTATAACATTAGTGCATAACTACATAACACAAATAGCTTTCATGTACATCCCAGTTCCCAGTGTCACAGAATGACAGAACACAACTTTCACCTATCCTCTGTGTAACAGAACACCCCCATCTCCTCCAAGTTGACTTCCCACTATCATAGAACACAACTCAACAAATGTATTGCTTCTCAAATGTCAGCAGTCAGTAGTTCAGCACCAGACCACAACTCCACAAGTATATTGCTTCTCAAATCTCAACAGTCAGCATTCAGCACTAGATGGTCCAGTCCAAACCACTAGTGTACCAGACCACAGACTCCAAATAATGTTGGCCAAAAGAAAGTATATATTCCACTTCCAAATAGGACTAGCAGCTTAAAGCCTTAAAGTGTGAATATTTCTAGAAACCGCTTGCTTTTCTTGTGCCAAGTAACCAAAGAAACAGATTAACCAAAGAAACATATTTAGCTTACTATTAGGTGTTGGAAAGAGTACTTAATTGCCTAAGCAGAACATGTAGCCAGTGGCGGACCTAGAACAAAAATTTAGGAGGGGCTAGTAGAAGAAAGTCAACACCTATCATCAGCAAATGTCATTAGCAACTGCAAACAATAAAACTATCACACATCATTGAAGAATAAAAGAAATTGAAAACTCAACATTTCTTGCACATACGAACGCATGGCATGCAAAGGCGTGTGCAGCATAGGCTAGCCCCACTTGTGGACACCGCTGTGATGGACCTACCGGGAGACTCACTGACCTACACCACTACACCAAACAAAAATGAAAGAGTGCACAACAACAATGCATTGTTGTACGCATCATGCAGGAGGGGAGGATGACGGTAACCTACTAGCATTCTAAACTAAACCAGCTGCCACTAACTACAACACATAGACAATACCGACATGTACACATCATGCACCCATGTGATGCCAGCTTCCTTCCACGTGACCAATCCATCGATCGCTTCGATTCATGAAGCGAGCTACTGCTGGGAGCTATTGCAGCTAGTGTCGACATCGTCTTCGGACAGGCTGGGGGTGGGTGGGAGGCGGTCGGTGGTAGGGGCGCTAGCCCCACCTGACCCTCCGGTGGGTCCACCCCCGCATATAGCTACCACAAGTCCACAACAAGCTAATCAATAGTCCATAAATTTCACAAGAGCCTCTAAGGCCTTAAGCAAGGAACAAAACAAAAGTCTTTCAAACAACAATACCATGTAGAAGAGAGATACCCTCTTTGCAGACTGCATCCAGCTGAAGCAGTGCTTCTAACAATATCAAATATGTGACTAAGATTGCAAAAGGAGACCAACTCGCAGCTCTAGCTCCAATATAATATAGAGAAAATAGTTAACCATTTGAAATTTAAGCACATTACTACATGTCTACATCTATGGTTCAATGAAATTGCAATTTATTTTCTAAGTACTCCACCTGTAGCCCTTTGTGAATATTTTGAAGACAAGTCCAGAAACTACAAGGCTCTCCCTTTTCATCATCTTTAAGATACAAAATGTAAACAATAATGATTTTCATCATCTATGAGATACAAAATGTAAACATGAATTCTTTTGTATATGTACCTTTATATTTGTTTCGGAGCCAATCCTGTGAGCACATTAATGTCTCCAACATCTCATAAGTGAGATAGTTGCGATGCTCATTAATTCTCCCACTTGTGCTAAAAAGCGGACTCGGAAGCAACTATGCTTACTGGAATAGGAAAGATGTCCCATGCAATCATCCTCAAAGTAGGATAGTGTGTCCCAACAACCTTCCACTAATCCAATACATTAAAATTTTTTCTTTGCAGTAGGCACATAGTCATTCTCTAAGTAACGATCTAACTTAGATTTCTACCTAGGAGATTCTAGCCTTCTCTTAGCAACACGTGCATTAAAGATTGGCATAATAGCTAGAGCTTCAATTGCAGGTGTTAGACCATATGGATGGTTATAAATAAAGTGATGATGAATAGTTGATATTTGGATTGCTTGGATTTTGCGTTTATGAAAGTTTTAGTCAATCGTGGTCGAAGATTTCAAGTTCAAGTGGTTTCAGTCTACTTTGAGTGGTTTTTGTCTTCTCCGACTGTTTTTGGTTTCTTTGAGTAGTTTCAGACCAGTCCGATCGGGTTCGAGTGGCATCGGACGGCATTCGAGTAGTTTTGGAGTATCAGATGACTTCGAGTGGTTTTGGTTGCTCTGAGTAGTTTCAGACTAGTCCAATCGGGTCCGAGTGGCATCGAACGGTGTTTGAGTAGCAATGGAATATCAGACGATATTTGAGTAGCTCTAGAGCATCAGACAACTTTTGAGATGCATCAGAACATCGAACTATATTCGAGTGGCATCAAAGGATCACACGGCTGAACGACCACAACAGACTTTGACCATTGTGGCTTTCGATCACGACAGACTTCGACCACGTTAGACTTCGACAACGATGGCTTTCAATCATGGTAGTTCGTCTACAACAGAATGACCACTAAAAGGAATCGTAGCTATAGTACCTTTCATAGTCATAGCTACAATACTTGGTCATAGCTATAGTACCTAGTCGGTACTCGATAGTTGTAGATTTTACTGGTCGATGTTGAAGGCTTTGCGGTCGATAGTTGAAGGCTTTTCAGTCGATGTTCGTAGGCTTTGCGGTCGATAGTTGTAGACTTCGCAGTCTTGTTTTCATAGTCATAGACTTTGCAATCTATTGTTGTTGTCTTCGGTAGTCGAAGGTTTTGTGATCGGTTGCTGAAAGTTTCACGGTCCGTACTCATAGAATTCATGATTGGTATGGGTGCTTTAATTCTTGTGATCTTCGAGTACCTCGAGTACTCGTGTTGGGTCAATGGTTTACTGATATGGTCAGAGCGATATCGGTGATACTCGATACTTGGTAATTGATGGTGCGGTGATTGGTTAATGATCGGTAGTTGTAGACTCGGCACTCGGTACTCAATGGTTTTGGTCGGTAGCGATGTATGGTATCCTTGAGTGTTTGGAACAGAGCAACAATATTTCTCAAGTACTTGTGGTTTTCAAATACTCGTTGAGTTGAAGGTCATAAGAAGTTGTCTGGAGCTGATTTGCGGTAAGTGATGGAATGTGTGGTTATAGATGATCTGGTTGATGGTCGTGGATGGTTTTTTCTTGTCTATGGATGGACAAGGGTGGTGTGAGGTTGTTGCTGATGATAGTCAAGTTGTGGAGAACTTGTGCCAGGAAATATTTCTTTGGTCTTTGCATGTGCAGGATGGCATGGAGACAATCATGGTCGGTGATGAGAAGGATCGGGACTAGGATGGGGAGATTTGTGGTCTAGATAGTTGAGGATGTCAAATGTGGTGATACATGGAAAAGCTACAGGGGGTGCGGTCTTGGAGGCTTCTACATGGAGGTTGATGATGCGAGATGGTGCTATGGGAGGTGTGTTTCTAGAGGCTTCATCACGTGGTGAGATTGAAAACGTTATGGAAGAAGTATGTAACAGGTAGGTTTAGAGATTTGGAAAAACCCTTATTAGGAAGGGTTTCGGGTCCCTTGATTAGGCTGACTTCAAACTTTGTCTAGGGTTGGCTCTGGACCCCCATGCGAACCTCGCTGAGGTTGGCCATGCAAACCTCGTCGATGTTAGTCTCGCGAACCTCACCGAGGTTGGCCATGCAAACCTCATCGAAGTTGGTCTCACGAACCTCACCGAGTTTGGCCTTGCGAACCTCACCGAGGTTGACTTATCGACTTGGCTCGGGGTAGACCTTCCAATGGGCATTGTCGCTCCGAGGTGGTTGTGGGCCTGAGGTGGTGTGGGGACCCTCCCCCAACACAAGTATTAAACTTTTTTTGGAAAACAAGAAAATAATAGTAACCAAATCCTATATTGGAAGTGTTGTGGCTACAGACCAAACACAGAGAGAGATGGTAGTGGAGAGTGAGGGAGATGAGTAATGGCTTGGATCTTCCCCATGGCCTGTATTCCATATATATACATACATGGGGAGTGCTTTTACAATTATACTCTTACAGTTGATCATCCCCTTCAGGGGCGTGTATGTCATTACACATGGCCTATTCTAGGCCTTACAACCTCCTATCAGGCCTGCTGGGTTTAGGAGGGGCCACCCCTACAACAGGAGCCTCTCATGGAGAAGGGCTTCACAGGGCCGAAGCCATGTTGCCGAGTCCTTTGGCCCCCACCGTCCCCGCGGTCTGTGAATATTTTCGAACTTGACCAGGGGCTGCGGCCGTGGCCTAAGTAGACGCGCGCGCTCCGTCCCCTACCCTTCGAACGGGTGGCAACGGAGCTGACGCCTAGCCGAAGTAGACGCGCGCGCTCCGTCCCCTACCCTTCGAATGGGTGAGAGCGGAGCTGGCGCCTAGCCGAAGTAGACGTGCGCGCTCCGTCCCCTACCCTTCGAACGGGTGGCAGCGGAGCTGGCGCCTAGCCGAAGTAGACGCGCGCGCTCCGTCCCCTACCCTTCGAACGGGTGGCAGCGGAGCTGGCGCCTAGCCGAAGTAGACGCGCGCGCTCCGTCCCCTACCCTTCGAATGGGTGAGAGCGGAGCTAGCGCCTAGCCGAAGTAGACGCGCGCGCTCCGTCCCCTACCCTTCGAACGGGTGGCAGCGGAGCTGGCGCCTAGCCAAAGTAGACGCGCGCGCTCCATCCCCTACCCTTCGACCGGGTGGCAGCGGAGCTGGCGCCTAGCCGAAGTAGACGCGCGCGCTCCGTCCCCTACCCTTCGACCGGGTGAGAGCAGAGCTGGCGCCTAGCCGAAGTAGGCGCGCGCGCTCCGTCCCCTACCCTTCGAACGGGTGGCAGCGGAGCTGGCGCCTAGCCGAAGTAGACGCGCGCGCTCCGTCCCCTACCCTTCGAACGGGTGGCAGCGGAGCTGGCGCCTAGCCGAAGTAGACGCGCGCGCTCCGTCCCCTACCCTTCGAACGGGTGGCAGCGGAGCTGGCGCCTAGCCGAAGTAGACGCGCGCGCGCTCCGTCCCCTACGGGCGTGGCCGGGGCTGTCGGGGCGGGGTTTGAACTTCTTGGCTCCGGGGTCCATGTTGGGGGCGGGGCCGGAACCGTGGGTGATGCGGTGGTGAAGGCGGGTATTGTGAAGGCGGCTTTCCCGCGTTTCGCAGCTGCCACGGCCTCGCTTCTTGATAGTGCGATTTAAATGACGGCTGGAATCGCGCCGACGCCTGGCCTGTCAGAGGGTAGGCTGTCGCATTATGCAGTCTGCTTCCGCGTGGGTGGGGCACGCGGCGGCCTGCGACTGGCGCGCCGTGGGATGTGAGCGGTTGCGTGCGCGCGGCTGTTCGCTGCTTCCCCAGGGAGGCGGGACGCGTGTCGAGCGCGTGCATGGGTTGTGCGCTGCCTGGCCACCTACCCGGCGCGCCCCTCCAGGTACCGACGGTTCTTCTTTCCAGATCGTGCGTATTCGAACCGCTGGGGTTCTGGCCTAACTGCGCCTTTTGGCTGTGGGGGAGGCGAGCGGGCTTTATAAGGTGCCCCCACCGGGATGGGAGCACTTTTGTCCCGCTTAGTTCTGGTTTATTCCGTGCCGGTAGTAGCGCGATTTCCTGCCTTGGTTTCTTTTACCTTGCCTTTAGGAGACAATGGCCAGCCATGGCGACGCGCCTCGTCCTCCCAGCGGTGGCTCCTCGTCTAGTTGGGACAAATTGTCCTTCCCTTCTGGGGATTACAAGCTAGTGCTGCGTGGGCGCTCGCATGCCGACAGGCGATGGGACGCCATGGAGTACTCGGGGGGCCGGTGTTCCCGTGTGTTGGGAAAGAGCCACGTGACCGAGGAGACGCTGCAGCGGCTTGTTCGTGACGGGAAGATCGAGGATCGGGATGGGGCTCGCCTACCCCGTCGCAACGAAACGGAGCCGAAGCCCCAGGAGACAGAGACGATCATCTTCGTCGCGTTCTTTGACACCGGCCTTCGCATGCCCTCAAAGATGTTTGTGGGCGAAGTCTTGCGGGCCTATGGGTTGGAGTTAGCGCAGCTGGCGCCGAGCGCAATAGTCCGCCTGGCTGTCTTCTCCTGGGCGACGCGGACGGAGGGCCGGCGTCCCAGCGTGAGCCTGTTCGCCACCCTACACGACGCCTGCTGCCGCCCCAAGAAGGCTGGAGATGGAGCTATTTCCAATTTTGGCAGTGTGGACTTCGTGCTGCGATCGTCTTGCACGACGCTGTTCCCCGCGGCGGCCGCCCTGGGGAAGTGGGAGTCCGGCTAGACGCGGTGGTGGTTTTATTACCACGTGACCGGCCCGAGTGGCCTGCTATGCCGAGGCGGGCCCATCTCGTTCAATACCTCGCCGAGCGTGAAGCCGGAGGCCGACGACGCGCAGAGACTCTGGAGACTTGTCGGCGTCGCCCGCCGGCTGAGTATGCGCGACTTGGCCGAAGAGTTCACGATGTACGGGGTGACGCCGCTGTCTTCCCGGTGGAGATACACGGGCCGGGGCGATGACCGAGCGGACGGGATCTGCCCGCCAGTGTCCCGCCTGCCTCCGCCCTCCGCCCCTTGTAAGTTGTCTAGAGTGCCGCAGGAATCGCCGACGTATCCGCACTTGTTCTCGTGTCATCACCCTGCTGTCTCTTGTGCAGTGGCTCGGCTAGAAGATGCGGAGCGCGCGACTGAGGTGTTCCTCGGCCCATACACACTTGAGGAGCACAAGCTACGCGAGGCCGCGGTCCAGACGACAAAGCCAGGGCGGGTGAACCGCACATGCGAAGTTTTGGGTATCGCTGTGCCGGAACGCCCGATACCAACGGAGATTCCCGCAGGGACTTCGGGTCATCGTGGCGGTGGCGGCCGTGCAGACGCCTCGTCTTCGCGGCGTCGGGCTCACTCCGATGCTGCCATACTCAGCCTGCCAGCCGCCTCGGCTGCTGGTGCTGCTGTGGCAGGACGCTCGACCGGTGACGCGCCCGGCCGAACCAATTCGGCGGGGTGCGCCGCCTTGATTCCGCCGGCCGCACTACCCGGAGACGCTGCTGAACGTACGGGTGCGGCCATCACTAGGCCGGAGCCCGTCAACCCGGAAAGGAACGTTACGCCTGACGAGAGGGCCGTGGCCGTTGGTGCTGCTACCACCAGGGACACGTCCGGCACGGCGGAGACTGAAGGTGGAGTAGGAGCTGCGGCCGCTGATGTCACGGAGGAATCGCCCTCGGCTCCTCAGCCGAAACGCCCTCAGATGTAGTCTCTCCCGCCTCCGAAGGGTCGCTACAATGTTGCAGGCCCCATGCTTGGGATTGTGGCACCCGATGTCACCGAGGGGGCCCCGCATCCGACCACCGAGGCGCTCACACCGCAATTGGTGGCCGAACAGACACCACCCCCTACTGCGGTGAGGGAGGCAGGAGGTAAGCGTGACTCCCTGTCTCCGCTCGACTTCACGAAACTCTCTCCGATCTGCTCGCTCATTCCGTCAGCATCAGGCGAGACGACGTCTCCCGGACGCGGTGAAGGATCGAGCAACGGGGGAGTGCGCAAAGTCCAAAACCTTGTACAGGGTGTCGCGCCGGTATCTGCCGTTGTCGAAGCGGCCGAAGCCTCCGCAGCCCTCGACGCGGTGGGGTCCGAACCCGTCCTGTCCGACTACCTCCCGCGACTGGAGATACTCCGCGCTCTCACCATGGCCGCGGAACGCGCCAGTGGCAGCCTTGATCGGCGGATGCTATCGTCATGCGAGGGAGACCACCTAACGCTGGCGCTGCGGGCCTCGGAAATAAGGGTGAGTACCTGTGCCGCGCATCTTGTATGGCGCTACTGGACGCCTGGTGACTTATATTGCTGTTTTCAGACGCTTGTCATCAGCGACGCGCTAGACGAGGCCCGCATCCAGGAGCGGAGGGCCCTAGAAGCCAGGCTTCGCGAAGCGGATGACGCTCATGCGACAAAGGACGAAGAGCTCCGCGCGCTGGAGGGTGCCTTGTCGTCCCTGCAAGTCGAGGCCGAGGAAGCCAAACGGGCCACTGCAGAGGAATGCGCCTCCTTCCTGCAGCAGATTGCCGCCTTGGAGGGGGAGAAGGCCCAGCTGACCGAGACGCTTGCAGGGAAGGCCCGCGCCTTGGACGACGCGTCCGCGTCCGCCTGGGGGGCCATGGAGTCTCTGAACCGGGCCCTCCGTGATCTGAGCGTTGACGTGCCCGACGCCACCCACGGGCCGGAGGACCTGATGGAGACGCTCGGGCTGGTCGAGGAGGGGGCGGGCGTCGCGCTTCGCAGCGCCAAGACCTTCGGGGAGCACTGCGGCTATGTGAAAGCATCTAGGCCCCTAAAAATATTGGTTTTGGTAATTAATGAAATTATGTGAATATGGGACTAATGTGTGCATTAAGTGTTTGAAAGGATAAGTTCAAATAGCAAAGAAAGAGGCTCACAAAATATCTCATGAAGATTCAAAGATCTCTAGGGCGACAAGGTAAATAGTTTAGGTATCTATTTTATTTTACCGGTCTTGGAGTTAGGTTGGAAGACCGGATTGTAGGATAGACGCCGTACTATTAAGAGGGATCATGGTGATTGCTTGATCATGTTCAATGTGCCCTATGGATCAATTTAGGATCATGCATGCACTTAGAAATTCAAATCAAATCAAATCTGTGCATTGTCAGAAAATCCGGTAGTTCCGGTGTTATTTGGGCGGAACTACCGCAGGCCCGGTAGTACCGGGCGCCCGGGCGGAACGTTTTTTCCAGAGAGCGCCCGGACTCAGACTTAGTCTCTCGGAAAACGGAAGTACCGCAGGTTGACCTGCGGAACTACCGGATGGCCGGTAGTACCAGGCACCCGAGCGGAACTTTATTTTCAGAGAGCGCCCGGAGTTTAACTTAGCCTCTCGGAAAACGGAAGTACCGCGGATTGACCTGCGGAACTACCGCATGTGCAGAAGTTCCGGATACCCGTGCGGAACGTTATTTCCAGAGAGCGCTGGGAATAAAACTTAAACTCGCTGAGATCGGAAGTACCGGGTCTTGGAGCGGAACTTCCGGACTTCCGGAAGTACCGCGATTTCAACGGCGGTAGTACCGCACTCATTTACCAACGGTCACTTCTGACTCACTGACATAGCCGTTCTGACCGGTCAGCGAGAATCCGGAAGTACCGCGGTTTTGCCTGCGGTAGTTCCGGATTGCCTGAATTTTCAGGATTGTTTATTGTAACGGCTATTTGAAGTTGGTGAGGGTATAAATACATCCCCACCAGAACTTGTATGTGTTGTTGAACCTCCATTGAATACATTTGAGCTTAGTGCAACCTCTCACACCTCATTCACTCACTTGTGCATTCAATTGAGGTAGTTGACCCACAATTCAAGTGCATTGCATTCTAGTTGATCCATTAGGCACTTGAGTGAGATCAAGCCGCTGTGATCTATTCTCTTGGTGCTTGCCGGCACCTAGACGGCTTGGCGGAGTTTCGGTGATCTTCTCAAGAAGATTGTGAGAAGGCCCGGAAGATTGTGAAGGCTCGGAGCTCGCCTACCCGGAGAGGGAAAGGGCTACCGCTAGTAACCGAGGTGATTAGGCTCATTCGTGGAGCCGGTCCGATTTGTTCGGGCTTACCTCAACGTGGACTAGGGGAGACCGGCAAGTCTCCGATCACCACGGTAAAAAGTAATCGTGTTAATTGTGGTTTGCTCTCTTGTGATCATTTTCATTCAAGCAACGCTCTTCATTCATATTACTTGATTGCTTGCTTAGTTAGAGTAGCAATTGTTGTTCTCTAATATTTGATATTGCTCTTAGTCGATTACTTGTGCTAGTGATTGTTTGAGCCTTATTAGGTTGATTAGTGGTGTTAGTGTTATCTTGCTCTATTATATCCATCAAGTTTAAAATTGCTAAGTAGAATTAGACGAAAATTTTAAAACCTCCTATTCACCCCCTCTAGTCGGCCTCCTCGATCTTACACTATGTCGGTGCGTGCCTTACCCTCGGCATGCTCCACACCCGTGAAGACATCAATGAGATGTACTCAAAGCTCAACAACATTGTGAATGAGCTTAAGAGCCTTGGAACTAAACTTTTCGATCTTGATATTGTTCGAAAGATGCTTAGGGCCTTGCCGGAGAAATATGAAGTGTTGGTGACTCTCTTCCTCAACTCACCGGAGTTGGCAAGAATGACACCAACGCAATTGTTGGGAAACCTCATCACCAACGAGCTCTACAAGAAAGACAAGGAAGAGCTCTTGGAGCAATCTTCTTCCAAGAATAAGAAGATCACCGCCTTCAAGGCTAAAATGGTGATGAGTGAAGAATCCGAAGAAGATGATGAGGAGGGCTCCGAAGAAGAATTTGCGCTTCTAGTAAGGAGAATGAAGAAATTCATGAGAAGGCGCCCATATCGAAGCACAAGCCATGAGAAGACCAAGAAATGGTATTCTTCCTCCAACAAGAAGTTTAGCAACATTCGTTGCTATGAATGTGATGAGAAGGGGCACATTGCCTCTCAATGTCCAACAAAGAAGGATGACAAGGAGAAGTCATCAAAGAAGAAGACTTACAACGGCAAGAAGAAGCTCTTCAAGAAGCTTCACAAGGATGGCAAGAATGAAGCTCATATTGGTGAGTGGAACTCCGAAGAGGAGTATTCGGACTCCGACTCAAGCGAGGACGAATCTCCCAAGAAGAAGGGGCTTGTGGGCATCGCCATCAAGGAGGCTCCATCACTATTCTCCACTCCTACATGCCTTATGGCTAAAGGAGAAAAGGTAAAATTGCTTGATGATGATGAGCCTTCATATGATGACTTGATGAATATGTTAGTTGAATTGAATGAATTTCTTGGAAAAGAAAAATCAAAGTTTAAGATCTTAAAGAGAGAACACATCTCTCTCAAAGACTCTTATGAGGAGCTAAAGGAAGCTCATGATTTGCTTCTCCAAGAAAATCACAAATCTAGTACTAGCATTGGAGTTACTTGCAATATCTTGAATGAAATGTCTAGTATAGAAATTTCAAAATCTAGCATATCTACTTGTTGTGATGATTTACTTGCCATACCTTGTTCATCTAGTGTAGATACTAGAAATGCTTTAAATCTTGTTCATGATGATGTTATTGCTAATGAAAACAAAAACTTAAAAGAACAAGTGCTAAAATTAAACAAAAGTTTAGAGAGGGCTTACAAGGGAAAGGAAACCCTTGATAAGTTACTAAGTGATCAAAGATGCTCCTTTAACAAAGAGGGACTTGGATATGTTTCCCAAAAGGGTAAGAAGCCGGTATACAAGCCTCCAAGGTTTGTAAAGGAAAATGGTAAGTATTGCACAAAATGTCGGTGTGTTGAACATGCTCAAGATGATTGTTCTAAGAATAACAATCATTCTATTGGTCTATATGATTCTTGTTATATGCTTAGAAAATCTCCAAATGGAAATGTTATTGCTCATTTCATTGGCACCTCGATTTTGGGTGCTAAAAAGAAATCCATTTGGGTACCCAAAACCTTGGTCACTAACCTCCAAGGACCCAAACAAATTTGGGTACCTAAAAGAACTTGATTTTCTTTTGTAGGTGAACTACAAAACCGGTGGAAGGCATTGGGTATTGGATAGCGGTTGCACCCAACACATGACCGGAGACCGGAAGATGTTCACCACCTTTGAGAATGGAAGCAATGACAAGATCACATTTGGAGATAATAGCAAAGGAAAGGTATTGGGATTGGGTAAAATCGCTATCTCAAACGACCTTTCAATTTCTAATGTATCTCTAGTTGAAACATTAAATTTTAATTTGCTATCCGTTGCTCAATTATGTGATCTAGGCTTAACATGCTCATTCTCAAAAGAAAATGTTGTAATCTCAAAAGATAATAATAATGAACTAGTCTTCAAAGGTTTTAGATTTGGGAATCTCTATTTGGTAGATTTTTCTTCAAATGAGTCTTGTTTAAAAACTTGTTTAATTGCAAAAACTTCGTTGGGTTGGTTGTGGCATACAAGGCTAGGTCATGTGGGAATGGTTCAACTCAAAAAGCTTTTTAAGCATGACTTAGTGGTTGACTTGAAGGATGTGAAGTTTGAGAAAAATCGACTTTGTAGTGCTTGTCAAGCCGGAAAACAAGTCGCCAATTCTCATCCTTCCAAAAGTATCATGTCAACTTTTAGGCCATTAGAGCTCTTACATATGGATTTGTTCGGGCCAACAACCTATAAGAGCATTGGAGGAAATAGCTATTGTTTAGTCATTGTGGATGATTACTCTAGATATACATGGGTCTTCTTCCTAAATGACAAAAGTGAAACCTCCGGGATTTTCAAAAGTTTTTCAAAAAGGGCTCAAAATGAATTTGATTTTAAAATAAAGAAAATTAGGAGTAACAATGGTTCCGAGTTCAAAAATACAAAAGTTGAAGACTTTTGTGATGAACTTGGAATAAAGCACGAACTTTTCACAACCTACACTCCGGAGCAAAATGGAGTTGTAGAGAGGAAAAAATCGAACATTAGTTGAAATGGCTAGGACAATGCTTGATGAATATAATACTTCCGACAAGTTTTGGGCGGAAGCTATCAACACCGCATGTCATGCCATAAATCGCCTCTATTTACATCGACTTTTGAAAAAGACTTCCTATGAGCTTCTTGTTGGAAGGAGACCGAACATCTCTTACTTTAGAGTATTTGGTTGCAAATGCTATATTCTAAGAAAAGGTGTTCGGCTCTCAAAATTTCAAAGTCGATGTGATGAAGGCTTCCTTTTAGGGTATTCCTCAAATAGTAAAGCCTATAGGGTCTTTAATAAAAATTCGGGTTTAGTAGAAGAATCGTGTGATGTTCAATTTGATGAAACTAACGGCTCTCAAGAAGAGCATGAGAACTTGGATGATGTAGGAGATGAAAGTCTTCACAAGGCAATGGAGAACATGCAAATCGGAGACATCAAGCCAAAAGAGGATCCAACATCACCAAGCTCATCTGGACAAATGGAACCACCCTCTTCTTCCACAACAAACGATGTTCAAGTTATAGAAGATGAAGAAAAGGATCAACCGCAAAATATTTTCAAAATTCACAATGCAATAGCCAAGGATCATCCAATTGACCAAATATTGGGTGACGTGAGTAAGGGTGTTCAAACTCGCTCTAGAGTAGCTTCATTTTGTGAACACTATTCTTTTGTATCTTCACTTGAACCTAAGCGTGTAGAAGAAGCAGTAGATGACCCGGATTGGATAAATGCTATGCATGAAGAGTTGAATAATTTTGCTCAAAACGATGTTTGGACTTTGGTGGAGAGACCCAAGAAGCACAATGTCATTGGCACAAAATGGGTCTTCCGGAACAAACAAGATGAGAACAGAATTGTGGTAAGAAATAAAGCAAGGTTAGTAGCTCAAGGTTATACTCAAGTCGAGGGCTTAGATTATGATGAGACTTTTGCGCCCGTTGCTAGACTTGAATCAATTAGAATCTTGCTTGCCTTTGCATCATGCTTTGACATTAAATTGTTTCAAATGGATGTCAAAAGTGCATTTCTTAATGGTACAATTTCCGAATTAGTATATGTGGAACAACCCCCGGGATTTGAAGATGCTAAATACTCTAATCATGTGTATGGACTATCAAAGGCGCTATATGGTTTAAAGCAAGCTCCTAGAGCTTGGTATGAGCGCCTTCGTAACTTTCTTGTATCAAAAGGCTTTAAAATTGGTAAAGTAGATACAACTCTATTCACAAAAATTATTGGAGATGATTTCTTTGTATGTCAAATCTATGTTGATGATATTATATTTGGTTCTACTAATCAAGACTTTTGCAAAGAATTTGGTGAGATGATGTCTAGGGAATTCGAGATGTCGATGATTGGTGAGCTAAGCTACTTCCTTGGACTTCAAATCAAACAACTTAAAGATGGGACGTTTATAAGCCAAACAAAGTATGTGAAGGATCTACTCAAGAGATTCGGAATGGAAGAAGCCAAACCCATCAAAACACCCATTGCAACAAACGGGCATCTAGACCTCAACGAAGAAGGTAAGTCGGTAAATTTAAAGCTTTATAGATCCATGATTGGTAGTTTGCTTTATCTTACCGCATCTAGGCCCGACATTATGTTTAGTGTATGCATGTGTGCACGTTTTCAAGCTTCTCCAAAAGAGTGTCATTTAGTGGCCGTAAAGAGGATTCTAAGATATTTAAAGCATTCCTCAAGCATAGGGCTTTGGTATCCCAAAGGTGCAAAATTTGAATTAATTGGATATTCGGATTCCGATTATGCGGGATGCAAAGTGGATAGAAAAAGCACCTCGGATAGTTGCCAATTTCTAGGAAGGTCTCTAGTGTGTTTGTCATCCAAGAAACAAAATTACGTAGCACTTTCAACCGCCGAAGCTGAATATATTTCCGCGGGAAGTTGTTGTGCTCAATTGCTTTGGATGAGGCAAACATTGTTGGATTATGGGATTAAATTTGATAAAATGCCTCTTTTGTGTGATAATGATAGTGCTATCAAAATATCCAACAATCCCGTTCAACACTCAAGAACCAAGCATATAGATATACGCCACCATTTCTTGAGAGATCATGTGAGCAAGGGAGATATTGAAATTAGCCACATCCGAACCAAAAATCAACTAGCGGACATTTTCACCAAACCACTAGATGAAAGCCGCTTTTGCAAATTGAGGAATGAATTAAATGTCATAGACTACTCAAATGTAGCTTGAAATCTCATCTCATCCATTTCTGCTCATTTGTTGTGCTTATATGGATTTTTATTGGATTTTCCCCTCTTTTGGTCAAAAATTCGTTTAAATTCATAAAAATTAGTTTCAAAATATAGCATTAGCTCAATTGATGCATAATGATCCTGAATGACTTTAGTTGGATGCAAAACTAGGGATCATTTACATAATTTCAAGTTCTAAAAGTCAAATCCTGAAAAGTTCCAGAAAATCCGGAACTACCGCAGTTCATTGTGCGGTACTTCCGCTCCTGACAGAAAAACCGGAACTACCGCAATGTAATCCGCGGAACTTCCGGAATTTCTATGAAAACGGAACTACCGGCGTGTTACGCGCGGTACTACCGTTCTCGGCGGGATTTGTTGTGGTTTCCAAAACCGTCGACTGCCTTTACTCCTCCCTCTTAACTCCTGCCGTTTTCTCTCTCTCTCCTCTCCCACTCCCAAAACCGCAGAAGTCTTTTTCCTCCTCCTCCTTCTCCTCTCTTCAAACCTTCTCTCTCCCAAAACTCCTCCTCCTCTCCCGATCTTCGCATCCGAGGGGAGTTTTTCGTTTTTGGGCGATTCCTTGCACTCCCAGGGTTCCTCTCCTTCGACTCCACAAGGTAAATCGGATCAAATCCCTATTTATCTTGTTCTAAGGACCCTAGGGTTGAAATTAGGTGAAATTTGAAATGTAGCGATTTTTGCTGTAGTTTCTTTGGGCAAAGTAGTTTGTTTGGGGTATTGGAATGTTTGTTCATACATGCACTGGATTCAATCCAAGAAATACCCCAAAAAGATTCAATTTTTAACATGCCCTAGAAATGTCCAGAAAAACCGGAACTACCGGTCGAGCGGCCGGAACTACCGGGGTCCCGGAAGTTCCGCATGTTTAATGCCGGAACTACCGGATTTCCTGGAAGTTCCGCAGTTTTGCCGTCGGTACTTCCGTTTTTCCTGGAACAGCATAAACTCATTGCTTTCAATTTCAAACCTACTTTCACTTATCCTACCTCACACCTTGATTATCCTAATATGTCATTGAAGATGCCGAGGATGAAGAATGTCTCCCACAAGTCCTATGGGGGCACTGCTGGTCAATCCTCCTCCTCGACTCCTGCATCTCAGACGGCGGAGCATAAGGGCAAGGGTCCCGCCTCCGACCCTGAGAGTGACTCAGAGGATTCGCATGAGAGCGGATCCGAGGCCTCGCATGAGAGCGAGGAGTATGCAGTTTCAGATGAGGGGATGCCTGCGGTAACTGCAGATGAAGAAGTGGACCTCTCCAAGATCACCAATGAGGACTATGCTATCCTTCGTCGTCGCAGTCAGTATGTCCGCCCTCGCAACTCTATGAACCCCCAGTTTCATTCCAAGTTTCAAGAGAAGGTGTACCAAGAGATGTATGGTCCTGCTCGCAAGTTTGCTGCACACAAGTATGTGGATTGGGATCACTTGTCACAGATTGACAAGTTTAGCGGTGCTTATCAGCTCTTTCAGCAAGCCGATATCCATCAACTTGTTGCATTCAAATGCAACTACATGGACAATATGATTCGGCAGTTTTATGCTACCCTGTATATCTCTCCCAACTTTGAGCACCTGAGTTGGATGACTGGAACACAGTTCATTGAGTGCACCAGGCACGAGTTTGAGTTGGCACTTGGGACGGAAACCAGTGCTTATGAGAAGGTGTACAACAAGCGTGCTCTTCCCATTGCTGCATATTCAGAGTATTATGACCAAGCAGCTGAACAATCACTGGGGACGATAATTGGCTTACTCCCTATTCCCAGCCTTGTCAACAGGATCATCAACCACACCATTTTTCCCAAGAGTGGAAACTATGATGCTATTCGTGGCCATGCATGGAATGTGATTGACTACATTATGCGCGGCCAAGAGTTTGATGTGGTGGATCTTATCATCAGGGGATCGACGCCAATAAGAATGACAAACAGAAAAGGATCAACTTTGCACCATTCATTATGGCTGTGATCATTCGAAAGACTGGATACCGAGGAGCACTCTGCACCCCGCACAAGCCATATAAGCCTCGCGCAGAGGCCCCTGTTCCTGCTCCTGCTCGTTCCCGTGCTCAGCCTCAGCCTCAGCCTCAGCATCAGGCAGCTGCTGATCCTCCTCCCCAGGGCGAGGGTGATGTCTCACTATCCCAGATTTACTCCGCCATACTCAGGCTTGAGGAGCGCCAGGATGTCTTGATCACCACTGTGTCTTCTCTTGGTGATCGCGTCTCGTCCCTTGAGAGTGCTGTGGATCCAATTCGCTATACTCGTTGCACTCGTCGCCGCGGTCCTCCTTCTCCCAGTGCAGCTCAGGACTAGCTCCTCTTTTTGGTACTTCGATGCCAAAGGGGGAGAATGTAGCAAGGAGAAGTTTAAGTCTTATCTATCTATTTGGGCTTTGTAATAAAGTATGGTGAAATGAACCATGTAATGCGTATGTGTTGTTTAAACTCTGTGGATGTTTAGTATTTTAATTTCTGATGCATTGTAATGAACTATGTTATGCCCTATATGCAATGCTTATTTACTTGTCTATTGCGTATCTTTGAATTTTGGTGAATGTGCTGTAATGCTATGATGTAATCATGCCTGATTTTATTTTTAGAATTCATATAAATTCTTATAAAATTTGATGCACATATTTAGGGGGAGCTCTTTCTTATTAGTTTCTAAAATGCAAAAATTCCCCATGTTCTAAACTGCTAAAATTTCAAAGATCTTTGTGATATACAACTTGCAAACTAGGAGTATATCCAAATCTTAAATTCTTCTCAAAATTTGCTCTTGTTGTCATCAATTACCAAAAAGGGGGAGATTGAAAGCATCTAGGCCCCTAAAAATATTGGTTTTGGTAATTAATGAAATTATGTGAATATGGGACTAATGTGTGCATTAAGTATTTGAAAGGATAAGTTCAAATAGCAAAGAAAGAGGCTCACAAAATATCTCATGAAGATTCAAAGATCTCTAGGGCGACAAGGTAAATAGTTTAGGTATCTATTTTATTTTACCGGTCTTGGAGTTAGGTTGGAAGACCGGATTATAGGATAGACGCCGTACTATTAAGAGGGATCATGGTGATTGCTTGATCATGTTCAAATGTGCCCTATGGATCAATTTAGGATCATGCATGCACTTAGAAATTCAAATCAAATCAAATCTGTGCATTGTCAGAAAATCCGGTAGTTCCGGTGTTATTTGGGCGGAACTACCGCAGGGCCGGTAGTACCGGGCGCCCGAGCGGAACGTTTTTTCCAAAGAGAGCCCGGACTCAGACTTAGTCTCTCGGAAAACGGAAGTACCGCGGGTTGACCTGCGGAACTACCGGATGGCCGGTAGTACCGGGCACCCGAGCGGAACTTTATTTCCAGAGAGCGCCCGGAGTTTAACTTAGCCTCTCGGAAAACGGAAGTACCGCGGATTGACCTGCGAAACTACCGCATGTGCGGAAGTTCCGGATACCCGTGCGGAACGTTATTTCCAGAGAACGCTGGGAATAAAACTTAAACTCGCTGAGATCGGAAGTACCGGGTCATGGAGCGGAACTTCCGGACTTCCGAAAGTACCGCGATTTCAACGGCGGTAGTACCGCACTCATTGACCAACGGTCACTTCTGACTCACTGACATAGCCGTTCTGACCGGTCAGCGAGAATCCGGAAGTACCGCGGTTTTGCCTACGGTAGTTCCGGATTGCCTGAATTTTCAGGATTGTTTATTGTAACGGCTATTTGAAGTTGGTGAGGGTATAAATACATCCCCACCAGAACTTGTATGTGTTGTTGAACCTCCATTGAATACATTTGAGCTTAGTGCAACCTCTCACACCTCATTCACTCACTTGTGCATTCAATTGAGGTAGTTGACCCACAATTCAAGTGCATTGCATTCTAGTTGATCCATTAGGCACTTGAGTGAGATCAAGCCGCTGTGATCTATTCTCTTGGTACTTACCGGCACCTAGACGGCTTGGCGGAGTTTCGGTGATCTTCTCAAGAAGATTGTGAGAAGGCCCGGAAGATTGTGAAGGCTCAGAGCTCGCCTACCCGGAGAGGGAAAGGGCTACCGCTAGTAACCGAGGTGATTAGGCTCATTCGTGGAGCCGGTCCGATTTGTTCGGGCTTACCTCAACGTGGACTAGGGGAGACCGGCAAGTCTCCGATCACCACGGTAAAAAGTAATCGTGTCAATTGTGGTTTGCTCTCTTGTGATCATTTTCATTCAAGCAACGCTCTTCATTCATATTACTTGATTGCTTGCTTAGTTAGAGTAGCAATTGTTGTTCTCTACTATTTGATATTGCTCTTAGTCGATTACTTGTGCTAGTGATTGTTTGAGCCTTATTAGGTTGATTAGTGGTGTTAGTGTTATCTTGCTCTATTATATCCATCAAGTTTAAAATTGCTTGCTTAGTTAGAGTAGCAATTGTTGTTCTCTACTATTTGATATTGCTCTTAGTCGATTACTTGTGCTAGTGATTGTTTGAGCCTTATTAGGTTGATTAGTGGTGTTAGTGTTATCTTGCTCTATTATATCCATCAAGTTTAAAATTGCTAATTAGAATTAGACGAAAATTTTAAAACCTCCTATTCACCCCCCCTCTAGTCGGCCTCCTCGATCTTACACTATGTCAGTGCGTGCCTTACCCTCAGCATGCTCCACACCCGTGGGTGTAGGCATATGCAGGAGCTGGCAAACCCTCACCTGGATCTCCCTGGCCGGCCGGAGGCGCTGCCGGATGCTATTCGCTCGATCGAGCCGAGCCTCCGGAACTTCCACCGGCGGATTTGGAGTCGAGTCGGGGAGGATGCGGCGAGGGTTGCAGTACAGCAAACGCTGCGCGGGGGAGGGGACTTCCTCCGTTGGCTCGAAGAGGTTTCCCAAGGCCCTGGCGGCGGCACGGGCCCCTCGGCGCCGCGCGAAGACTGAGGCATTGATTATGTCAGGCGGAGGGGGGTTCGCGCTTGCGCGCCCATACCTGTAATCATTTGACCTCATATTTTTGCGATGGGACAATGCCCCATTTATTCCTAATGCTGTGAGCTGTGTTTTGGGCCGACGACGCCTGATTTATAGCCCGTAGACTGTCGCGTGCGGAGGCGAACCTCGACGCTACGTCTTATGTATAGTCCGCGGACTCTCGCGTGCAGAGGTGAACCTCGACGCTACGTCTTATTTATAGTCCGTAGACTGGTGCGTGCGGAAGCTGAGCTCAACGCTACGTCTTATTTATAGTCCGCGGACTCTCGCGTGCGGAGGTGAACCTCGACGCTACGTCTTATTTATAGTCCGTGGACTGGTGCGTGCGGAAGCTGAGCTCAACGCTACGTCTTATTTATAGTCCGCGGACTCTCGTGTGCGGAGGTGAACCTCGACGCTACGTCTTATTTATAGTCCGTGGACTGGTGCGTGCGGAAGCTGAGCTCAACGCTACGTCTTATTTATAGTCCGCGGACTCTCGCGTGCGGAGGTGAACCTCGACGCTACGTCTTATTTATAGTCCGTGGACTGGTGCGTGCGGAAGCTGAGCTCAACGCTACGTCTTATTTATAGTCCGCGGACTCTCGCGTGCGGAGGTGAACCTCGACGCTACGTCTTATTTATAGTCCGTGGACTGGTGCGTGCGGAAGCTGAGCTCAACGCTACGTCTTATTTATAGTCCGTCGACTGGTGCGTGCGGACAGGCGATGATAGTTTTGGAAACATCAAGCTTTATTGAACTCCTGTTTGCGCGGGCGAGCACCGTACAAGGAGGGGCTGATGCCATTATAACCTTTGTCCCGCTTCTAGGCGTAATATCGCCGCAGCTTGTCCGCATTCCATGTGTGGCGGAGAGTTTGCCCCTCCAGTGTGGCGAGGCGGTATGCTCCCTTCTGCAGTGCTTCAGCCACAATGTATGGGCCTTCCCACTTGGACTCCAGCTTGCCAACGGTCTCCGCATGAAGTGCCGTTCTAAGGACGAGATCCCCGGCCATGAACCTTCGCGGATACACGGACCGGTCTCGAGTACGTACTGTCTGCCGTGCGTATTTTTCGACGTGTTGGGCTGCGCTCGATCGTGCCCCGTCGAGGAGGTCCAGGGACACGCGCCGCTCTTCATCGGGCGCTTGGACGAGGACCCTCCGCGATCCAGCCTTGATTTCTTCAGGCGTGACCGCCTCGTCGCCGAAAAGAAGCTTGAAGGGCGTGAATCCTGTCAAGCGTGTTACCGTTGTGCGCAGAGACCAGAGGACGCTGTGAAGCTCGCTCGGCCACCTACCCTTCGGCAACCCGACTAGGCGTTTTTTGACGGCGGCGGAGATGGCACTGTTCGCCCTTTTGACTGCTCCGTTGGACTGGGGGTGCCCAACCGAGGCGAACCGAATCGTGATGCCCATGTCGTCGCAGAACTCCTTGAATGGGGCGACGTCAAACTGCAGGCCGTTGTCGACGGTGAGTTCCTTGGGCACGCCGAAGGGCATTCTCGATGACGAAGGTATGACGGGCTTTTTGCGGTCTACGCTGGTGACGCCGGGGCTTGCGTCCGCTCTTTGGGGAGCCTTCCGGCTCCCCGGTGGTGTTGCTCCCAGGGGGGTCCTCCCGGGGCTGTCGACGGCAGGCCTGCTTCGAAGGGTCGCCGCCCACCCCCTCATCGTATGTCGAGCGCGTCGCTTGAGCAAGATCGAGGGTGGAAGTGTTGCGTCTCCGCACATCTTCCTCCGCCCGCGCGTATCCCTCCATCTTGTCGAAGGGCTCTGCCCTTTCCGGCGCGGGCTCTAGCTTGGCCACTGGCGCGGCCTGCTGGCTTCGAGCCGCTTGCATGTCGCAGACAGCTCCGCGAAGGTCCCCTAGCTCCCGCTGGAATGCGTTGAGGGCCGCCAGTAGCGCGCTTTCTGCTGCCGGCGCAGGCGGGGCCGCCGATGCGCCCCGCGGGCGAGTCGGCGCGGGTATGGTCACTGCGATGCCGATGGCGGGGTCGGTCGTCGCGGTGCCGACGGCGGGGTCGGTCGTCGCAGTGCCGACGGCGGGGTCGGTCGTTGCGGCGCGAGCGTCGACGTCCTCGACTGCTGCGGCGCAAGCGTCGACGTCCTCGACTGCTGCGACCACACCTCCACCCGCGCCTGCGACGGCCGACGCCGAGCTCACGTGACGCCCCGCCCCAGTCGTCTTCTTTCCCTCCGCCGCCGTCGTCGAAGCCTTTTCCGGTGCCATCCTCCTTCAAACTTCAGGCTTACTCCCGTCCTCCCCACGGACGGCGCCAACTGTTGTGGCTACAGACCAAACAGAGAGAGAGATGGTAGTGGAGAGTGAGGGAGATGAGTAATGGCTTGGGTCTTCCCCATGGCCTGTATTCCATATATATACATACATGGGGAGTGCTTTTACAATTATACCCTTACAGTTGATCATCCCCTTCAGGGGCGTGTATGTCATTACACATGGCCTATTCTAGGCCTTACAACCTCCTATCAGGCCTGCTGGGTTTAGGTGGGGGCCACCCCTACAACAGGAAGCATTTGGTCTCCATACTTCATAGAGAGGAGAGACTGCACTAATCGCCTTGGTCTCTTGTCATTGCAGAAGTGTATAGGGGCTATTCGCATGTTGGCGAATGGCAGTGTTGCAAACTAACTCGACAAATACTTGAAGATTGCAAATAGTGCTTTAGTGGAGTGCTTGAATATGTTCGTGCAAGGTGTGGTTGTAGGTTTAGTGGGGAGTATTTCCGATGCCCCACTCCTGACGACGTGGGGGGTCTACTCCAAATTGGTGAGAGTCGTGGCTTCCCTGGCATGTACAGGAGTATTGACTGTGAGAGATTATATGAATGTCTAGAATATATTTGTGATAAACAATTAACACTTTGGTTGAGTTGAATTTGAATTTTTCAAAAGTTTCAGAAAATTCAAATTTTAGATTATGATGTGTGTCAAGGGCAGTCTAACAGATCGGGGTTGGTGGTCTGACCACCAGTCCGGTGTGACCGGACTTTGGTTCGCAGTCAGACCATTGGTGCGGTGTAACTCGATTTTAGTTAGTGGCTGCTTTTTTCTAGAGAGCATGTTTTGAAAATGGGCATGTGCAGTCCGACCGATTGTTGTTGGTGGTTGGACCAAAATCAACCTAGGCGGTGTGACTAGCATTAAAGATGCAGTCACACCGGTGGGCTGGTCACACCAATTATTGGTTGGTAGTTTGACCGATGTGGTCCAACAGCCATGAGGAGAGTGGTTAGATCGGTGGGTGCGGCCAGAGAACAATGAAAATAATTTTTCAATTGGATGAGTGTGTGCACGACATGGGTATCGTGGGTTTGTTGTGTTGTATTTCATGATGCGTGGTTTTGACTAACATGAGTTAAGTATTTGCAACTTGTGCTCGAGATGATTGCTTAGTCTTTGGATATGCAGATGGCTTGGAGAACATTACGGTCGATGGCAATGGATCGAAACTAGGTAGGGGAGTTGAGGTCTGAGTGGTCGTATAAGTTCGGATGAGGCTACGTAGCTCAAATGGGAAGCACAAAGAAAACAGGGATCATGAATGGGGCGAGTTGATGGATGTGGTGTGCCAAGTAAGAAGACCGATACACATAGAGACGGTTGTGGGAGACAATGCGTGAAGGCATGATAGGTAGTCATTGGGCACTATGGGCTACGTGTCAAAGTATATGGAGATACTTTGAGGTGAAGATGAAGACGAAGACAAAGTCAAGAGAAGGTGCTCGGAAGCTTCGTCGATGGTATTTTGGTACTTGGACAAATACCGGGTTGGTTACTTGATCAAAACTGTTGTGCGGGAAGGCGCAAAGGAGAAGTGGTTTAGGTCAAGTAGAGCTAAAATTGTCAAGTGGACCAATCACTAAAATATTAGCAGGTTGACTCTTGTAAATGCTTTGAGAAGGATTCGTGAGTGTATAAAACTTGTGTTAGTAGGGTTAATGAGTTTCCCTAGTAGGCTTTTAATAGGTTGGACCTATTAGGGTATTGTTGGTTATTAAAGGGGATGAGAGGAGGTGGCAGATCTAAGGATTCTAATGTTTAGGTTTTTTGTTCTACCACTTTATGTCCTTCCATGGTTGTGAGAGAAAAATTAATAGAGAAAAGAGTGATGCTTTGGCTATACCTTGTAATCATTTATAAGTATGTAAACTTCATCCTCTATCGAAAATAGATCAAAGCTTTGTTTCGATCACATTCTTGTTTGTATTCTTGTTTTGTTTTGCTTGTTCTTGAGTTAGATTTATGATTTTGTGTTTATGGAAGTTTTAGCCTGATCTCTTGATTAAATTATCTTGCTAAGACATGTGAAAAGAGATCTAGAAGATCTCATGCCTTAGATTCTTATGAGGAAGAAGTAATTTGAATTTTAAGGTTTTTGTTGTTCTTGTAATCTAGAATCAATTCACTTCAATTTAGTGAACTCGAGCCTAAGAACCTTTGAATCTTGATTGGTTTTGGTTTCTAATGCCTTGAACAATTCTCATGTAGAATTTAGAAGTGTTTGGATGAGAATTGAACAAATTCTTGAGATTTGAGTTTTGTCCTAAGTAGCTTTCATGTTTTGTGTCAGACCAGCCTTGGATCTATGGTCAGACTGGCCCCACTAGTTAGACCAGCCCTGTGCCTACGTCAAATAAATAGTGGCAATTATACCAGTCCATCCATGGCAATCTGATTGGCCTTGGGTCGAAGGTTGTTGATTTGGTTGGTTTAGGTCTCTAGCCTTGTTTTGTAAAGCATAGCTGGTGCAATCTAAACTTGATAACTCTCGCAGTGACTTGAATGAAGATTTTGAATGCCATTAGGGGAAGTTTGAACAATCATTCACCCCTCTGATTGCTGACATCGGTCCTATGGACTGCATGAACTAGAAGTGGGAGAAATGCCCTGTTGCATGGAAGGGCCAGTTCACCTGTGGTGATCGTGGCTTTCCTATGATGATTCTAGAGGCGGTTGCTTCACAAGATCTTAGGATACGACATGCCTTCTTTGGTGTTGCTGGATCCAACAATGGTATCAATGTGCTTGATCAGTCAATTGTTGTTTGTCGAGGAGTTGAGAGGACAAGCTCCTCATGTGCAGTACTATGTGAACGGGAGGCAATACAACAATGGATACTATATTGCTAATGGAATATATCTAGAATGAGGCGTCTTTGTCTAATGTAATATATCTAGAATGGGCCGTCTTTGTTAAGACAATACGCCTCCCACAGAAAGAGAAGGACAAACTATTTAAACAATATCAAGAAGCAGCAAGGAAGGACGTTGAACGAGCGTTTGGTATATTGCAAGCTTGTTTTTGTATTTTGCGATGTCCAGCGCGTCTATATTAACGGGCAACTCTCGGGGAAATCATGCTAGATTGCATTATTTTTCGCAACATGATAGTTGAAAATGAGCAAGACAGAGTTACCATTACTGTTGACTTGAACAGACACTCCAAGCGCTTTGACCATTCAACCAGCGGAAAACACCAGCGCCGCTGACCTTGCCTTTGCCTATGTACTACAGAGGAATGCCACTATTCAGGCTCAACCTAGGCATACTTGAGTTAAAAGGGACTTAGTTGAGCACATTTGGCAACGGTTTCGGCCCAACTAAAACAATTATGGCTAGTTTGTGTTATGATAATGTGTAACTTCTTTATTTCGGAATATTGTTCATCTTTATTCCGTACTAGTTCATTTTACTATGTCAGCTTCATTTCAATATGTGTGAGCACCAATTCACTGTGTAAAAGTGCATTCTGAAATCATTTCCGTAAGAAGTGCTTCTTAAATTAATGTATTTCAATCGTACTCCATTCTATTGATATTTGAATGACTGCGAATGGTATGTCGGCCGAATGCTTCGCATTGCTTAAAGTTGCTTGAAGTTTCAATTGAGCTATCTTCTACTGGTTATGGTTGAAATGTAGTAAAATACGCAGGCCACAAAGTTGAAGTGTAGTGATGATCATTAGACATGAGAGATACATGCAACAATAAAATTATTGTGGGACCCTATAGTATCGAGTCTAAGTAACACTGTTGGGGTAGTTGTTTCTGATGACATCTAACTACTCTCCTCTCTAGGGTTAAGGCTTAATATCAACCCATTGTGAGTGCCTTAATTGAGTGCACATGTTGTCCATAGAATTTTCTTTGTGTTTGTGTGTAAACTCCACTGATTTAGGTTTGCCCTAATCCATTGACAGGATGCTGTCGGGGTATGAAAATGAGAACAGTGATTGCAATGTTGCTGATGATCATAGACGGAATCATATTTTGCACTTCACTTGGATCATTAGATGTCAGTCCAAAAGGCATAATCGTGCCTTTGTCTATACATCCTTCCGTGTACTTATAAACAACACTAAAGAAAATACAGATCCTTGATTTGCAGATCACGTGAAGAACTTTGGAACAAGAAAAAACGAAACCTCCGTATGTCCTCATGCGTATCGCATAGAACATATGAGGCCGACAATAGCTCGACCGAGATCAGGAAGCTTTATTCCTTCTTGCGACAGCAGGTACTGAAGCACACACCAATCACACTCCTGAGGGAAATCATAATGGAAGTAGGCCGGTGAATCGGTAGTGAGCAGGCCCATGGCTCGGCATGGAAGAACAGCGCCTTTCTGACAGATAACAGGCAGTGAGCAGCGTCTTCTCTTTACATCGCCATGGTACAACTAGTAGTAGTATCATGTTCTCTTCGACAGACAACGAGTTACACGCAGGAACACGTCCTGCGCCGTAAGCACGCGCCGCCGACAGAATAGTGTGCGCCTTGCACTGTTTCTTTCCGTCTAGTTGACGCTGCGGCAGTAAGCGTATCCCAGTCTCACTGTTCTACGATCTGCCTTCCCCCAAAGCCGCTGAGCGCCTGACCACATGGGCCTGGGCCCAACCAAACCAGTGACGTTGCCGAAGGGCGCGTGGCGTGGGCTGGCCTCCTGCGTGGCCTCGCGTGTCCGCTCCTCCATGGGCCGCCGTTAGCGGGATCGCGCGCTCCCCAGCCCGCTTTCCTATCCGCGTCGTCCTACCGCGCGTGCTGAACGCTCGGCCCTGTTTACTCTTTCCTAGTGCGTGCGGTGCGCCTGGGCACAGCACAAGCTCTCCCACGGCTGCACGGTAGGCGGTAGCCCACTAGATCTTGTCCTGCTCAATCCGACTACAACTTTTAGTTTATAGCTGTAAATACATTGTGACAGTTGAAATTGTACTGACTGAAAGAAACACAAAAAGGTTGATTTTTCACATAGTAGTATGAGCTCGTTACAGAGTTCGTGTACGCGACTACTACACCTAAATTTACATATGTAAACCTAAGTCGTTGCTACCAATGACGATGTTATCCAATTATGTGTTATATCCATCAGTAAGGCGTCGGTGACTTGAGGAAGCCCGGGCGATGGACTCATCATGGACCCATCTCCGGCGTCGCTCCTGCTCTTAGGCATCACTGCACAACATCGCAACCAAAATAACAGAACATCACAATGTATTAGCACTCCCCATTCCATAACAGAAAGTCTGAAATATCATAACATTGTTTACCACACGCTGCTCACATTACGTAATGCACATATCGCACAACTGGACTCAGGACCTCAATGCAATACCGACACAGCAAATCACACAACTCCTTGCCCCTCCCAGACATTAGTGTAGCACATGCAGACCAATCTTTTGAAGTCACCACTGCTAACCGACAACACAAATCAATGCAAGCCCAACAACAGAGAAGTGTACAATTGACAAGATAATGCACAGAACATTTTAATGGCAGAACAACTCAATGTATTCGACATACTAAACTAACCATGATGACATAGCAAATAAGATCACCGAACAAATTTGGCACTGAACTGACATATTTAGGAATTGAACTAATAAGGTCTTTAACACAGTCACCTAACCGACAACATACAACTACTAAGATCATGGAACAAATAAGACAGTCCTATGACTCATCACAGCACTCAACAACTCAACACTCAACAACTGAGAACACACCAAACATGACCAAAGTAGAACACAGAAAACTGCATGCACCAGGCGTATGTGAATTGGGATAGCCAAACCGAAGGAAAGAAAAGCTCAAGAGTTGTTCTTCAGCCTCTCCCATGTCAACCAAATCCACTGAAGTTGGTTCTCATTCGTGTCCATCAACAAGAAGCTGGTGCGGTGGTCCGTCTTGATGAACAACCAGCTTCATCAATCTCATGAATTCTTCCCTCATGGAGTCCCACATAGGAGAGGTGGTGCTCACGCCCGACAGCCGGCTGGTGGCCATGTGAGTCCTCTTATAGATGTCCATGAGACATTTCAGCTTGGCATCACGGTCGATGCACTTTGCTGGCTAGGTGTCACTCGGCAGGGTCGGCACCAGTTGAGCCCTCTAGCCACATGAGGAGCTGGATGTTTGACTACTGCTCACAGCCTACAGTGGGGGAGTAGGGTTTTCCTCCTCTTCATCGTCATCGGAGTCCAACGAGTCCACACCCGGCACAAATGCATACTAACTCGTGCTGATGGAGTCGGTGAAGACAAGCTCCATGAGGTCCTCGTTTGCATAGGACAAAAAACCAAAAATCATCAATGACAGCCAAAAACCAAAAACAGTAGTACAAGAGAATAGGAGAAAAAAATCTACCTATTATCTTATTAAAGCAAACGAAAATAAAGCCACTAAGTTCGCTCTCGATGATAGAAATTATCAAGTTAGTCGGTAGAAAATAAAATAAAAAATCTACATCATCCATAGATCATGATAGATCCATATTATAATTTCATCCGTACAGAATTAATTTAGCGTATCCGGATGCAAACTTATGGAATCTTTTTGATGCCATCGGCGATGTGCTTGGGGAAAGCAACAGGACGTCCACCGCATGTGACGTCCAGCCTATCAGTTGGCCGAGCCTGTCGCGTCACGGTCGGTGTCCTGCTGAGCCGCAGTAGCGCAGCAAGCAGGTGGGGGCCGCCGCCCGCAGCGCACCTCACTGCCGTGCCGAGCTCGGGCACCCTCACGCGGTCACGCCTTTTAGTGGATACGTTGCTTATCGCGACTGCTAAATTTAGAGGTAAATGTTTGAAATTAAATTTGAAAAAAATTATGCTACAGTGACAGATGCAAACAGTTCGAACTGAGATTTGTGAAAGAGTGTGATAAAATTCGGCAGGCAATTGGCATGCGAGAGCGAGACAGCCCGCAGGCCATTTCTGAAGAAGCATGAGTGCATGACCGTATGAAACACGACGACCCCAAACAACAGGTTCCAAGACCACGTTTTATTAAAGATAATCAACTTCAGTAAACGAAATTGTACAAGAACTCTTCAGTGATTCTATGATTGGATCAAATGAATAACATGTCCTGCAATCGACAGTACTAGCTCGGCCCAGCGGGAGCTAGCTTTATTCCTTCTTGCGACAACAAGGGCGCACCAATCACATCACTTTTGTTCACTTGATTTCTGCCTGCACCCAAAAACAATTCTTGTAAATCGTAATCAGCTTAGTCATGGTGGGAAACAACTTGAAATGAGCAGACGTTACTGATTGGTTTTACCCCTCTGTGATGTAGATGGTGGGTGGTTGTATCTCTTCTTGACGTAGAGCAGGAGCTCGCGTAGGCCCGAGTTGAAGAAGATCGGCGTGTAAGCCTGATCAGATATTCAGATGCAAACGTTAATTATTATGCTCAATCAACAAGAATACAAGATCATGCAGTTGATAAAGTTTATGCCATTTTTCAATTTGTCAGGCAATAACCCACTGCTTACCGGCGGTTTTTTGAATTCGTATTAACAGAAATCTTGCCACGAGATTTTTCCTGTTGCAAGGGGGAGACAAAATGACCTGGGATATGACATAAGGTGGATCCTCCTGCTGCAAAACACAAACGCAGATGCAGAAAGATAAGCAAGGACGAAGGATCACATGCATGCATAACATCCTGAACCCATATTCACGAATACACATTACGGCCCCGTTTGGTACAGAGGAAATTCAAAGGAAAAGTGCAGGAATCAAGATTCCTAGGGATTGCGAGAATGTAGATGCATTTGGATCAAAGAAATGGAGCAACAGTATTCCTTTGGATTGGTAAAATTTCTTATCCTATTTGCAGGAAAAGAAACAGGGGTGAGACTTCAGGAAAATACAGAGGTGAGACTTCAGGAAAATTTCCCACCCTGGCTTCCTCATCTCGGTGTCTATGCTTGGCTTGTGAGTGCATGTTATTGTACCAAACCAATGTCATTCATCTCTAAAAAAATTAACGCCAGATCAATTCATGTATTCTTTCAATTCCTGTGTTCTAAACACTCATTCCTATAAATTTCATGTGTTTTTCAATCCTTTGTTTTACACATGAATTCCTTTCCTATTTCTATGTTTTCCCATTCTCATGTTTTCTATCCCCACGTTCCAACCAGGCCCTACACTGACACAAGCTCGCAGGTGTAGTTGGTGGGTGCATATACGGTGAAAACCATCTAAATATTGAAATTCATGAAAACCATATCTTAGAAGTTTTCAATAATTTCAACAAAAATACCACATATAAGGGAGGGGATGTTCTTTTTACTATGCAAAATTTCAGAACCAAACTCAACCTTATTTGCAAAACTAGTTATGTACACATGCGTTGCAACGGAACTCATTGAATGTATAGAGAATCGTGCTATAGAAGAGAGTTGCTGTTAGAAAATGAAGAATGGTGAGAAGTTGAGGGAATAGAGCGGTTAAAGGAGAATGTACGTACAACCACCAACTCATTTTTTTATAATAGTAAAGATGTATAAAAAAGATTAATTCTTAGTGAACAATGATTTGTCGGTATTCACGTAGAATTGGTCTTTTTCAATTCTTGCAAATGAGTTTGAGTTTGATCTGAAATTTTGCATGATTAAAAAACACCACCCTCTCTAGTTATAATATTTTTTTGGTAGCTTGTTATTGCTGGTAACTATCTCAATCAGGTACTGAACCAATCAGAAACTCACGCAGATTTGATATCAAGTTATTGGCCATAGTCAAAAGCAACTCACGCAGATCTAATATCAAGTTACTGGCCATAGTCCAAAAGCAGCTACTCCCTTTATTCTTTCTTTATTCTTTTTACATGACTTTCTAGAATTCGTACTGTCAAATTTTTTAAATTTTGATCACCAATAGATTTAAAGCTATCTAGATGGCTATACAAAAGTATAACATAGATTTATCGTTAAAAGTACTTTTGTAATATTATAATTTATTAATATACTCTACTATAAATTTATAAAAAGATAACAGTTAAAATCATATCTTAAAAATCATAAAAAAAATAAATAATATCTAGCAAAAAAAAAAGGAGTATTGTGTATTTGGACGCGCCTCCTCTGCCTTGGAGGAGCTAATGCACTACTTGAATAATGTACTGGCACATTAGCATCGTTTTCAGAAAGGTGTGGCATCTCTGTCAAGAGGTAACTCGTCATGTACAGGGACATACTGTAGTAAACACTAGTCAATGACAACGACTGAATCCACATGCTTCTCAGGAAGAAGATCGAGTAGGAATGCAGTATGCTGCTTTATGAATCGTCGTAGGATCGGGTACGCGGAGTAAGGTGTGGTGAATGTTTCTTTAGAAAACTTTCTCTAAGTATCATTAATAATATATAGCGAAAACACAAATATTCAAGTATACAAAAACCAAAAATCAAATAAGGCAAAACTCCACAAATGCAAAGTCTCACCGGTCTGACATCTACACGGGGATGGTCTGGCCTCTCCTTCACAACAGGAAATTAGTATGATTTCAAAACTAAGGATCCATACAACTTCTGTTCTGTCAATCTAATACACATTCTATAGGATATTAAGAACCTATTTCAATCAACAGTCGAGAGAATCATAGTCAAAATTATGATCTTTTTTCATTTAAAAGAAGGTTGCATCAAAATTGCTTAGGAGTCTTTGATGATCTACATGACATTGGATTGGTTCTCACTTATCATAGTAAGCTCGATCACAACACAAATTTAAGCCATAGCTCTAGCAAGAGCAAGACCCCAAAATCACATTTCTCTTCAGAAAAATCAGACAAACTCAAAAACTTTCCTTAGAGGGTGTCTAAGTGGATGTGATTTGATCTCTACAAGATATCTCTATTTCTTACATATCAATTCAATTCCTCTCTATTAGAGCATCTCCGTGCCTCCCTCGTCCTTCCCCAATCTCTAATTTGAGCTCCCCCATGCCCCAGGTCACCGGCGTTGTAGTGCTCGGCACACTGCCCCTAGCTCTCATCGCCGGACCACCTCGTGACATCTTTGCCTCTATAGACTACATTGGTAAGCTCCCCTCACCACTCTCCTACTCGTGTGCCCCAACTTTCCTCCCCTCTCCCTCCTATGTGTTGCCACCCCTTCTTCCTCCCAATGCCCGGCTTCATTACACTGCCGTCGGCTCACCTCGGTGTTGTTCAAGCCACGACGTCACCTCTCCTGACTTCTTCCTCCCTTTAGAGTCACCTTGCCATGGTCCCCTCGCCACCGGCAAACTCGTTAGAGTCATACGCCGCTGCCTCCCCTATTTCGGCTCTGCCTCTCCTCTTGTCTCTATCTCTATTCTCTCTCTCTCTCTCTCTCTCTCTCTCTCTCTCTCTCTAAGACCAGTGGGCTCAAGCATGTTCATGGCCCAACATGTCATTGTCTATTTCTATTTTCCAATTAGAAAATAATTTAGGGAAAATCAAAATATTTAAGAAAAATCCAAATGAAAATATAATGAAATATTATTTAGATATAAATAAAAATAAGGATAAAATTAATTATGGGATTAGAGCAAGGTTTTATGTGAATGGAAAATAATTAAAAAGATAATATTGATTAAATTGCATGTCAATAAGTTTTAGCAAATTGATTAATGGCTAAAAGTAATTAGTGTAGGATTAAGCCATGTAAAATATAATTATACATATATTTCAAAAGTTATGAGGGCCCTTTTTGTAAAAAAATGATTGATTAAATTAATTAATTTAAATAGTATGTCACTAGTGTTTAATTGGAAAAACAAGATATTAATTAAGGACTACCTTAAAATATAATTAGATGTTAATCAAGCTAATTATTATTTAATTCAAAGTGAAACTTTAAATAGGAGTCATGTTAAATTATGATTCTTTATACAAATGTCAAATGACCACTGTGTCCTTATTAATGGCCATGTAAGGTAATTAGTTAATATGTCATTAAATACATAATCTAAAAATGCAAAATTTAATTAAAGGTTATGCAAAGATATAGTAATTAGGAATATATGTAGTATGGTATTAATATTTATTTTAAAATTTAAATGCTAATTAAAGACATATTAAAATATAACTTTGTGTAAATGAGAATGGTAATAAAGATCATTCGCATGTCATTAGGACTTGATTTAAAATACCGATTTAAGTAAAGTAATGTTAGAATATGGTTATAGAGGATGTCTAAATACTAATGAACCATGTACCCTAAGTAGTTCCTTTGCGACACTATATATGGAGAAATAGGTGGCCTAGCTACCCCATGTAATTAGATTTTATATCAAAATTAGTTAGTATTAGATGTCAATTAAATTACATTGCTAAACGATTATACATCGATTAAGGCTAGGAGGATTAGGGCTATTGCTTAGTGCATATATTCATCAAAAGTTAAAACCCTAGGATTAATTAATTATCAACTATGGTAGATGAGTAAGTAGTGGCTTAACTAAAAAAATAGCTGTTAACTAGCCATTAGTGGTATAACCTGTTAGCCACTTAGATGCGTCTCCAATATAGGATATTATGGAAATTAACTAAATAGCTGACCCCACATTTTAGTTAGTTATTGAACTAATTGTCCGATTAAGTGGCATTTGGACCTCAAATAATAATGTGTCATGAGATCCCTAACAATATGAAATCTAAAGATTAATTTAGTTAATTAAAATTATACCTATTATGTGTAGAGCCCCGTGTTGTAATCCTTAAAAATTATTATCTAGTAAATATTGCCCATTTCACAGTCTTATCTAGCTCAGAAACTTTCTTAATAAATAGAGAATAATAAAAGAAATCATTAGATTAGGTTCAAGCAATAGTATCCATCAGTTAGCTATGCCTAATTGCCTTCAAATCCGGAGTGGAATATTCCCGTGAATATTCATTCATCCTACTTTATCCTTCATTGATATTCTTCCTGGCATATTTCCTCCATGCCATTTCCCCTTCGCTCAAATTCTGTTTAACCCCATCTACATCCCGCACTCTCTAAAACCATGTCTCTTGTCACCAATAAATCATGATATAACTTAATTATGTTTATTTGGATTTATTTGACTTTTGATGTTCATTTGAGTTGGTTCAAATTCTTTTGAATTTATTCAGTTGTCTTTGGATTTATTTTGATTCAGTTGATTTTCACAAAATTAGAATTAGGAGTCTTAAAGAAGAAATAGTTTGAGTGTGATCAAATCCAAATAAAGACAAAGACCAAGACCTTGAGTAAGAACAAGACCTACAGTAAATTGAGCGAGGCGAGTCATGACTTTGATCATATTGCATATACCTTTTTTAATGCAAAGTACACTGTTTTAAATTATCAAATGGCACACTTTAGTTTACTACACAAATTATATTACTGCTAACTTGTAGTTAAAGCCTCATTAATAATTGTGCAAGTAAATTCCATCCCTTAGCTTTGGACATAATCCCTTGTCATCGTAGAATTAATGATATGCATAATTAACTGATAAGTTTGTATCTAAGTGTCATGCTTAACTTTGCTTAGATATATATGAGCATTAAGTTGCCCCGATATTATTTCAAAAACATTGAAACATGTTTTGGTAGTCATTAGAAGGAAATGGCTGGTATGTTGAACTGAAAAGGAAATTTTGGGCTCAAAAACTCTAAACTTGCTTCATACCTAGGCGGATGATAAGTCAAGCTGGTGCGGTTGGAGCACGAAAGTGTGGTAAGTTGCAGAATCGCTCAGGTAATCTTAAGAATCGAATCTTATAATGACCTCATAAAGTAAAATAATGCAACTACAAGTCTATAATGGGTGTAACCTGGTCAATTAATTTGCATTGGCTCAAGGCTGGATGCGCCATCTGATGGAACACTAGCAAGAGAGCCGATCCGAAGTCTTGACGTGATGGTACAAGAGGGGGGTTCTAGAGCAGGTGGATACAACCCCATGACGATGGAAACCTTAGCTGGTGTAGCCACATTAGGAATATACATTGTAAATGCATTGTGATGGTCTTCTGAGCCTCATGCCATGGTAGTGTGGCCACAGAATAAGTTGCACATCTCTTGTGGGTAAAGTGTGCGACCTCTGTAAAGTGGACACTATTCGAATAGTCGTGCCTACGATCAAGGGTAGGCATGGAAACTTATTCAAGTTAGTGTCTATTTTACAAAAGAATCTTTGTGGTTGGAATGAAAAATAGGAGGGGTGGATAGAACTCTAACTTTGATTTCCCTTATATGGATAGAACCCAGTGAATATAATAGGTAAATAGAACCCTAGAAATAAAAATAGTATATGGTGAATAGAGCCATAGTCTGTAAAAGGTGGATGGAACATTTGCTATAATTATTATTGCATACTCTTACATTATTTAAAATATGGTTTAATTAAAATGCTAAGTCAAAGGCTTTTTACTTAATGTATTTTAATTATGGCTTTCTACAAATAAAAGATCATCAAGTCTTCTTTCGTTAGCCTTATACCTATTATATTTACAGCCTGCATGATGGCTTGTTGAATACCTGCCACAAGATTTTTAATGTTGCAAGGTGGAGACAAAATGACTTAGGATATGATATAAGGTGGATACTCTGCAGCAAAACACAAATGCAGGAGATGCAGAAAGATAAGCAAGGATGAAGGATCACATGCATTAGAACTGTGCAATCGGTTTGTTCGGTTTAATCGGTTCGGTATGTACGGTATATACGGTGTTTGTAGTTCGGTAATATACAGTTTTTTAGAAGTACGGTTTGGTATCGGTAAATCCCAATTTATTTGGCATGGTATCAGTAAATACCATATTTACCAAAGTTGACGCGAATTGCAAACGATATAACGACTAGCGACACGAAGCACCAAAGCCGAAGCGCAACTGCTAAAGAAAGAAAGCAAAAAGAAAGAAAGAAACATCATCACTCATCAGGCGATTGCATCATCACTTTTGCAAGGCCCAACGTAAAGCAAAAAAAGAAAAGAAAGAATGGATGGCAATTTGCACTCATGTCTCATGGATAGAGATGGCAACGGGCACAAACCCGCTGGGTTTTGCTATCCCAAACCCATGCGCACGAAAGTCGGACGTGCCCACTAAAAAACTCATGCCCGTGACGGGTGCAAATTTTTGCCCAGACCCATGCCCACTGGGTTAACGGGTACCCACGGGTCGCCCATGGGTTCAGTAATATGAGCTGCAACAATGGTTAATGGAGAGGAGGAAGAAGTTCACCGGCCATCTTCGTTGGAGCCGGAGGGCAGCGCCATGGCCAAGGGCCTACTGCTGCGATGCTCATTGGCTGTGGCGTGGGGGCGGCGAGCTGAACTGGAAGGCGAGGCGACGGCGAGGGCGTGCGGGAGGACAAGCGTGCGGCGAGAGTGGCAGGAGCAGGAGCGGGAGCTGCGGGACGGGAGGGCGAGCGTGGAGACTGCCGGAGACCGAGCGCGGCGTGCCAGATGCGCCGCCTCTGTGGCGGCTATTGAATCGGGGTGGGGACTGGGGAGGAGTGAGTAGTGACTGTGACCGAGTGCTAGCTAGGGTTAGTCGTATGGGTAATGGGGCATTGCCGCATTGGATTGAGGGCTTGGGGCTAAATGGCTAATGGATTATAGGCTGGGCTGGTTTGCCTGGGATGCTGGGCGCCTGAGTTTATAACTCATATGAATCGGGTTTATATTACCCATGGGTTTACGGGTTTTGGTACTATAGGAACGTACCCGAACCCGGCAGACCCGATGGGTTAGACTTTTTGCCCATTAAGAAACCCATGGGTTAGGAAATTGACTCAAACCCATGCCCTAATAGAGTAAAAACCCATCGGGTATCGGGTTTCGGGTACCCATTGCCATCTCTACTCATGGACCCGTTATTTCTCTGACAACCCGCCGCACGGCTGCAGCGCATAGCTGCATATCGATTACACATTTGCACTTATGGCCTCATGGGCCCAGACGATTGCACTCTAAATTACCAAGGCAGCCTGCTACTACCAAAGAACAGCAGAGCCGCAAGAGCTGACCTTGGTATTTTCAGTTTTTAGCCGGTTTTTCCCGAAAAAACCGAATGCCAAAAAACCCAAAATTTAAAAACCTAACCAAATACCAAAAACCGGTCAAACTGATTTGACCGGTTCGGTTCGGGTTTTTCGTTTCGGTCAAAAAATGCACAGCCCTAACATGCATAACATCCTAAACACATATCCGCGCATACACAACACACTGACACAAGCTCGCATGTGTTAGTTAGCGAGTGCATATACGATGAAAACCATTTAAATATTAAAAATTAAAAAACCATATCTTAAAAGTTTTTAATAATTTCAACAAAAATGCTACATATAGAGAAATGGATGTTATTTTACTATACAAAATTTTAGAACCAAACTCAACCTAATTTGCAAGATATAAAAGACAAATTCTTAGTGAACAATGGTTTGTCACTATTCATGTAGAATTTGTCCTTTCACTTCTTACAAATGAGTTTGAGTTTGATATAAAATTTTGCATAGTTAAAGAGCACCACATCCACTACATATAGTATTTTTGGAATTTTTGAAAACTTCAAAAAGACAATTTCACAGTTTTCAATATTTGTGCAGTTTTCATTTTATATATCCCCGTTAGTTGCCATCATGTTATTGCTGGTAACTATCTCAGGGACAGTATCTACTTGGAACTCACGTAGATCTGATATCAAGTTATTGATCATAGTTGATGTGACCACGCCACAAACGCACACGACAATAGCGCCCAATATCAAGATTGAACTAAAGGTGAATTCGTTTCTTCAGCTTAAACATATTTTAAATGAGAATATGATGCTACCTAATGATAAAAATATATATTTTGACAGCACCACGTTATTTTTACATCAATTCAAGCAAGAGTTCAAGTTGGACACATTTTGGAATCCAATTCGGCCTCCAGATCAATTCGGATTCAGCTTGACAAGCCCAACTTCAAATGTGCATAACTTTCACATACGAAGTCCGTTTGAGGTCCATGAGTACTTGTTGGAAAGCTTTGCTTATCCTCTTTCCAATGGATCTGGTATCACCTCTAAATTTCTTCTGTGCGCACCAAAATCATCAAAAGAGTTCATGTTGGACACGTACTGGAATCGGATTCGGACTGCTGCAATGGTGCAAGTTTAAACGGGCATAACTTCTTCATACGGACTCCGTTTGGGATGTTCTTGGCACGGCTGATAACATCTTGGGGTTGGTTCAGCGATTGCTAAGGCGCAAGCGTCGTCGTACGGTTGTAGTCAGATCGTGAAAGTCACCTCCACCAAAATCGAAGTTATCATCCTATCGGAAGATCGGGACCCCATCGCTTTCATCAATAGTGCAAAGCAGCTGATGTGAATGACAAATATATATACCATGCATACATGGTGTATTCTTTGTTTAGTGCAATTTCAGGCTATTAAAAGCCGAGGACGGCTTTTCTTGAAGAAGGGGAGGATGACGCGGATACGCTCATGTCTTGCACTTCTCAATTAAATATATTATTTAATTGGAAAGAATTATTGAGCCGCATTAAATATTATCAGGTGAACTCTAATTTAATTGGGTCTTTAATTATTATACTTAGAGATATAGAGTTACTACTATTTTATTTAATTATATACAGGCACATACTCGATCTGTACAAACCTAAAGTGAAGATGCATTTAGAAGGTCTCATCGACACTAGTGCATCGTCCATCATTTCGAGTGTACATGTTGATGAGAACATTCCAATTGGACCGATTACGTGAGCACGAGCTAAAAAGATTAATCAACAGGTGAACTCGCTCCTAATTAAATTTGGCTTAAATTTACATGAGAATAGGCAACTACCTAATGCTAGTATTTTAATTGGTCTTAGGTTTTTGCATGAGGAGATGTTGGGATGCCAAAACTAGAAGAAATCAACCGAGTAAGAAAATCATATATGTGCATTTGAATCGAGACGATCCAAAAAAAATCAAAAGAAGTATATGCATGCATGATCGAGACCTCACTTAGTGCATGCATGCATGGGGCTACGGAAAAAAGGAAGCAAAGAGACAATTGTTATGTTTGCATGTGGACTGAGAGGAATTAAAGAAAACGCTGCTCCTGTTGTCACCAACAACCGAATGGAATAAAGAAAGAGGCATGCAACTTTGGATTGGAGAGAGGATAAGGAAAAAACAATCCGGAGCTAGTCTATCCGAGTGGACCTGCGAGTCCAATGTTGTAACCGAAACAGTTTATGATTTGTTTAGTTGAGTCATTAGCGAGTCATGTTCGGAAATCGGAAAGAGGCCGAATCGAAGCTGTTTAGTCGAGTCGATCATTAGTCGAGTCTACGGAAAGAGGCCGAATTGAAGAAGGTGGAGTCTTTAAACATTTTTGTACGTGAGGCTTTTATGGACGGACCACCCCAGAAATCAATCTACTATTTTTTTAGAGAGTCATACGCTTGTTCCTCCTAAGATTTGGTATATGATTGCAACCTAGAGGGGAATCGGACGTTCTTCCCCGTCGTTCTTGTGAGTCCTTGTGATTGGTCGGAGCGACGACGCGTCTGCTTGGTGGTCGGGTAGACGGCATCACGAGCATGTGGTTGGGCGAATTCTTTTGTCGCAAGTTGTTGTTCTAACAGTGCTTGGCGCCATCGATTCATCAGGTTGCACGGATCCAAATTATTTTCATCGATCCTACGCCGTGAAGATTGGACAATACCCTGTATCAGCAGCTATTATGTATCTGGGACGCGCATCCTCTGCCTTCGAGGAGCTAAGGCACTACCAGGGGCGGAACCAGAACGAAAATGACGGTTTACCACTTCACCGCATATATAAAACATGTTCTTTTTGTTTTTTGGCTTCTGCTTTTGGCTCTTGCTTCTCCAAAAGTCAAAATACCAAACGTCAAAATGGCGCAGCCTCTTGAAGCAAATTCTCCAAACAGATTCGCGAGCACAAAACAGTGTTCGCCATCTGTGTCGGCGTTTCCATCATCCACTGTCATGTTGAAAAGTGCAGACAAAACCCATCAGCCACAGTCTAAAAGAACACCCCCATAATTACATGCATAATTTTGCCTCTGATTTACAACGAAGTTGGTAGGTATTTCAATTTCCAAAAACCCAAATTGAACCACTAATTTCGAACCCTACAATTTGACAAAAACCAACCAACAACCATAATATTCAAATCATAACTCATAGATTCAATTCATTTGCTTAAAGAAATTGCAAGAATCGAGAGAAATTTAACAATACCTATGTCGATTCAGGACTTAATCCATGTCGCCAAGTGCTCAACGAGATGATTAATGGGTGATGACGACCAGGAAATGCAACAACCGTCAGGCTGCAGCCTAGGCCTTTGGATTCCGACAACCGGCTGTTGCGAGCTTGTGATCAAGAAAGAGGGTGGATTGTGCTTTCACGCGAGGCGGGACAGAGGGTGGATGGAACGAGATGCAGGTGACTGGAGCAATGCGATGCGCGTGTTATGCGGCCTTTGCCTGCTATCTTCCCTTCGTAGATTGGCTTGGCTAGCCGAGCACCCTGGGCCATGCTTGTGTCATCTAGAGTACACTTGCGTATGTTAGGATGCATATTCTGGGTCTTGATTGATGTCGTCTTGGCCCAACTACAGGAGCGCCGAGTGGAGCAGTGGGAGGCAGGAGGCCGAGAGCTTTAATCTTTAGGCTGGTTAAGTGTCTTTTAATTTTTTGTTGGGGTTCGCACCTAAATTTACATAGGGTATACAATAGAAAAATGAAATTAGATCTGGTGTCCTATGTGCCCCAGTAGCCCTCTTTGGATCCACCCGTGGGCACTACTTGTAGGCCTTGTTTTTTTTCAGCTTTTGGCTTCAGTTTTTGGTTTTTTATAGTAACTAGCTTTTAAACGGAGTGTCTTTTTAAGATGAGATCTACTAGTTAATTGTAGTACATACTATACCAACTTCATTTATATCGGCAAAAATTGCATGCGAGTTTCTGTTACTCTGTAATCTCTCGTACGAACAACTCAAAAGCCACATGCTACAGCCAAAAGTCACATTCAAAAAGAAGAGGCCCGTATACTCCCTCCATTCTGCAATATAAGTTCGGCACATATACCTAGAAAGCATATTAATTAAGTAATATTTAATAAAATTTGACTATAGTTGCTCCTATTAGATAGACATAATAATACTTTCCCTATTAAAGATAAATGCGATCTAATTTTATTAAATATTATTTAAATAATATATCTTGTTGATATAATGTTAGATTTATGTTGTGGGACGGAAGGAGTAATGTGCTAGTACCTTTGCATTGTTTTCAGGAAGGTGTCGCATCTCTATCGAGAGGTTGTTAACTCGCATGTACAGGGACGTACTATAGTAAACACACTAGTCGATGACAACTGAATCCACATGTTTCGCGATACACTGTGGAAGATGGAGTTGTATGCAGTGTGCTACTTTATGTATTGTCAGTTATTAATCCGACAACCAAATCAATGCCTACAGAAGGCGTGCCAATGTGTGGTCCCAGACCTGAGAACTGAGATTTTGTGAAAGAGAATGACAAAATTTGTGAAAGAGATTAACAAAGTTCGGCAGGCAATTGGCATGCAAGACAGACCGCCGGCCATTTCTGAAGAAGCATCAGTGCATGACCATATGAAACACTACGACCCCAAATTGTTTAATCTGAACAGGTTCCAAGACCACGTTTTATTAAAGATAATCAACTTCAGTAAACGAAGTTGTACAAGAACTGTTCAGTGATTCTGTGATTGGATCACACGAATAACATGTCCTGCAATCGACAGTACTAGCTCGACCGAGCGGGAGCTAGCTTTATTCCATGCGACAACAAGGACGCACCAATCACATCACTTCTTTTCACTCGATCAGTGTCTCTTGAGGAAGCTGGCGAGCCAGTAGCTGGACCTCTTGCGGTACCTCTTGAGCGTGGCGCGGTCGACGAAGATGAGCCCGAACCGGTCTTTGAACCCGTCGCCGAACTCGAAGCAGTCCATGAACGTCCACGTGAAGTACCCCTTCACGTTCACGCCCTCCCTGGATGCCGACCATTAAATTACACATTAATCGAGCATTTTCTTCTTGTGAAATTAAGGATTCGTTTTCATTTGATGTGTGTGCATAGATGTTCACGTACTGGATGGCCTTGTGCACGAACTCGAGGTGCTTGTAGTGGAAGGAGATCCTGGTTTCGTCCTTGAGCGCTTCTGAAATCGGGATCGTGCTGTTGTTCGCCTCGTCAGTGCCTGCACCCAAAAACAGTTCTCGTAATCAGCTTAGTCATGGCGGGAAACAACTTGAAATGAGCAGATGTTACTGATTGGTTTTACCGTTCTCTGTGATGTAGATGGTGGGGTTGTTGTATATCTTCTTGATGTAGAGCAGGAGCTCGCGTAGGCCCGGCGGGTAGTTGTAGAAGATCGGCGTGTAAGCCTGGTCAGATATCCAGATGCAAACGTTAATTATTCAGCTCAAGCAACAAGAACACAAGATCATGCAGTTGATAAACGTTGAGCCATTTGTGCCTACAGGTGGACCGATCGGGACGCCGTTGCGGTAACCTGTTTGGTTGACCCAGTTGTCGGTCCCGTAGGAGGGCTCGAGGCTGTTGGGGGCGCGAGCGGCCTGGGCGTAGTTGGTGGTGTAGTAGTTGAGACCGATGAAATCGAACGAGCCCTTGAGCATCTCCGACTGCGCCTTGGTGAACGCCGGCAGCCGGCTGCCGACCATCCTTCTCATCGTCTGCGGGTACTCCCCGAACGTCACTGGGTGCATGAACCACCCGAGCATGAAGTCGAGGCTGCGCCTCACGGCGTGCTTGTCGGCGGCGTTGGAGTCGCTGTACGGCACGAACCAGTGCGACACCTGCGTGATGCCGATCTCTCCCTTCTGCGCCGCCTGGATCACAACGTCCGCGCGCAAGATGATGTCACGCGTACGGCCGGAAGTGTGCACGCCGGCCATGCTTGAACTGTGGATTCCATGCATTTTAGTTACCTGGTATTTGGTGCGGTACAGGTGCACGGCCTCGGCGTGGGCGATAAGAAGGTTGTGGCCGGCGATGTAGGGCTCCGTGGCGGAGTTGCCGGCGCCGCACGACTTGGAGACGTACGGCGAGCACCGCCCCGGGGCCATGATGCCGCTGCCGTAGCCGTTGGAGCATAAGATCATGGGCTCGTTGAACGTATTCCACAGCTTCACCCGGTCGCCGAACAGCTTGAAGCAAAGATCCGCGTACTCCACGTAGTCCTTCCTGCACGTACAGACCGGTGTAAAGTCGGATCACAAATGAGTCAGCCGATCTCACTCCTGATCCTATGCAACAGCAACGACATCCATCTGGGTTGGTGAAAGAGTAGCAACTGTGACTAGCTTACACGATGTTTTCACTCAAGAGGCCTCCGTACTTGTCCTCCAGGGCCTGTGGGGTGTCAAAGTGGAAGATTGTGACGAAAGGCGTCAGCCCTGCTATGGATCGATGAACATTTGTCACACTTTCTTCCCTCATTAGAAATGCGCTTAAATGGATTCAAAGTTCTCGGTAAAATGATAACAGAGAAGTCAATTACCTCTAGCTATGACCTCGTTGATGAGGCTGTTGTAGAAATCGACCCCTGCTTTGTTCACTCCTCCGCTTACGGTTCCATCTGAAGGAAACAAAGCAGTAAGGCAAAACTTAGCTGAATAAGCCATGGTAATTCAATTGTTTCACTCTGAACAGATTCATGAATGAAACAATGAGCATATATGTATGTTCAAACTTCACTTACTTGGTAGGATCCTACTCCATGCAATGGAGAACCGGAAAGTGTCCATGTTCATATCGGTTATGAGGTTCAGGTCCTCCTACAGTCCAAAAGTTACCATGAGCTCAATTCAAGAAATATAAAGGCGTTAAATTTGCTCACGATTATTCAAACAAACAAAAGTATCCACCTTGTAGCGATGGTAAAAGTCATTTGCTACATCTGGATTGCTACCATCTGCGATTTTACCTGCAGCCAAATGTTTTTGTTCACATGTGAGAAAATTTCTACATCAATGCGTATTAAAAAAACACCTGTTTTTTCTCAGAAAAGAAACAATGTGGTTAGTACTGTATATACTCGTAGCCCGCATTTGCTACAAGGCAGAAACAGTCAAGCTAGTCCAATCGCTTCCGCAGTCAGAGATACTCATCATGCGCTAGAACAGGATATGTTTATTTAAGATTGACAAATGAGCATGGCATAGCTGACCATTATAATTGACCATCCAGGACAACATTTCTGATATCATTTTGGATTGATACATCAATGTTTGAGCAAAACATCACCGTGCAAGAATGGCAGAAATGCATGTTGGCTAAGGAGTGTAGGATCATATGATTGTGTACAATCAAAGGGGGTGAATGATTGTCTCCGCTTTTTAGAATCTGAATGATTCTCCACACATCATCACGTGCTCTAGCGTGAGCTCGATCACCTCGTGTGACATCTCGACTGTCTGGACCTCAGATTACCCTTCCTAGTCCCGGTCCTCCTCGTCATCGACCATAACCGTCTCCACACCTCCACACATCATCCACCTTCGATCTCCACGTGCTCTAGCATGAGCCCGATCACCTCACGTGACATCCCAACCACTTGGACTTCAAATTACCCTCTCCTAATCCCGGTCCTTCTCATCACCGACTATAATCGTTTCCATGCTCACCTGCACATGCAATGACCAAAGAAACTTTCTCTCGACACAAGTTCTCCACAACTTGATCGTCATCAGTACATACACTCACATTACCCTTATCCATCATAGACAAGAACAAAACCATTCACGACCATCAACCAGATCGTCCACGACCACACATTCCATCGCTTATCACAAATCAGCTCCAAACAATTTCTTAAAACCACTAGCTCAACGAATACTTGAAAACTACAAGTACTCGGGAAATGCTATCGTTCTGCCAAAAACACTTGGGAATAACATCCGCATCGCTATTAACTACAGAGCCACCGGGTACCGACTACCAGGTACCAATCACTACGACTACCACTACCGATTGCAACACCTCTGCTGACCATGATCGCCAAAACCATGACCATCAAATACTGAGTCCTTTCGACTACCGAGTACTCCCACCTTTCAAGTACCAAAACTTGCGAGTATTGTTCCTTCGAACACGGTTCATCGAAGCTAGCCATGCGATCCTCCGATGCCAATCGAGTACCGTCTATTGTTCCGATGGCACTCGAAAGCCGTCTAATGTGCCAATGCTAGTCGGGCACCATCTGATACTCCGTTGCTACTCAAAAACCGTTCGATGCAACTCGGACCCAATCGAACTTGTTCGAAACTAGTCGACATAGACCAAAACCACTTGAACTCAAGCAAACCACTCAGAGTGAAAAAAACCACTCAAAGCTAACCAAAACCACTCGAAGCAGGCCAAAACTACTCGGAGCAACCACAACACTAGGAGCCAACGAAAACCACTCGGAGTAACTCAGAACTGAATGAGATCACTCGAATTCAAAACCTTTGACTGTGATTGACTGAAACTTTCACAAACACAAATTCTAAAGCAATCCAAATGTCAATTATTCATCATCACTTTTAATCACGACCACCACATAGTCTAACAAGAAGTCACCATCAATTGAGTATCAGATAGATTACATTTGGCTATTTTAAGTCACTCTAAATCTCTCCCTCAAAAAAGGACACTCCCAATCTTATCCATGTCCTCACGTAAAAAGGACATTAAGATGATCATGTTCATTTTATCTCAAGAAATTTACAGGACTCATTAATTTGGCAAACACGAGGTTCCAACTGTAGAGTATACTGATTACTCCCTTTATTCTATCTTAGGTATTATTTTAGAATACGTGCAGTCAACCTTTTAGAACTTTGAGCGCTAATACACATAAAAGTATTTGGATTCATCATGTGCAAAATAATATTACAAGATTTATCATAAAAAAGTTCCATTTCATTATATTTTTAATAATTTTTACTAACATATAATTAGAAAAGTAATGATCAAAATTAAAGTATGTCGTGAAAATCATGCCGATGTATAAATGGTTGAGAAAAAAAAAGGACGGATAGTATTAGGCCCATAGCATGAGGCAAGGCACGATCAAGCTTGTAATCGCAGGTCTTGATTTTACGTTGTTAAGGACCAGGTAATTTTTGTCTTAGTAAACACTATCAGCAGCCTCTTTCTTTGGATAGTATTAGCTACATTTTACCTTCTAGATTCCTGTCACAATGACAGATAGTGAAACAAAGGGAGATTTAAGAGATGGACCTGGAGTGTGACTAAAGGTGTCCCAGATGTTCCGACCTCGTTCATTGACAACTCCCTCATACTGCAACACAAAAACACAGAATGACAAGTAAGAATCAGCCTTCTGAAAATTTCACAATATGTCTCATTCTGAACTTAGCCGAATCTTCAAGTTATATACTAGAAATCTAGAATACTCAAAGTTCAAGCCGAAAAAGCAAAATGCTTTTAGTTGTCTGCAGAGATCGAGATACAGAACCTGAATGGCCGAGGAACCGGTGCCAAAGATGAACCCCTTGGGAAAGCTGTATCTGTTAAATGCTCCATGGACGCCATTGCAAGCTAGAGCCGCGAGGAAGAGTGCAGAGAGAAGAACCCTATCCATCCCAACCCGAGCACTCATCTCCAGAGCTGGATGAATGGCTCTCCTCTCAGCGAGGCTGCTCGCCGAGCTGTACACTGCGGCAATGATTCCTACAGGTACTTATGCACGAGCCGGAAGCTGGAAACACGCCTCACTGATTGCTCCACTTGGACGAACAGTGACTTCTGAGTTCGGACAACTCACTATTATAAATAGAGAAACTAAACAACCTACACCGCTTTGTGCAAAACTAACAGTACAAGTCCGTACCATAGGATTGATTGCCTCCCATCCTGAGAAATTTTACTATAACACGGTTGCACACATGAGTTTGTGCAACCGGCAAATCAAAGGCTGACATGTGTCTTTTTTACTGTAGCAAGAGTACTCTTTTTTACTGTAGCAAAAGTACTGTATCATTTTTTTTAAAGCAGTGTTTGCTACAGTATGTGTCAGTTTCTGATTTGTCGGTTGCACAAACTCATCTATGCAACCGAGGTATAGTAAAATTTCTCCTCCCATCCCACCTTGCATCAACCTCTACACAATTCTTATCCAGATTCTCTGCCCACAAACTGTTGGATTTTTTCAAACACTAGATTGATTTTAAGGAGACTTTTCGGTCTACTCTCTATTTCTTCGACTTTTCCGTGGGGCCACTCACAATTGCATTATGAGACTAGAGAGTAGAGATCTATTTATAAACTTCACTTCCATATGTTACAAAGTGACCAACATGTTTCTGGTATACTGTGAGACTGAACCATACCATCAACCATGATCAGACAAGCAAGTTTTATGAGTCTAAAATATATAGTCCCTAGTATACATATGTGAGTCACAAGCCATGACCAGATTGTTTACGAGATTAATTCCAATCTAATCATGTGAGTCAATAGCCTACAGAGTCGATCCTACAAAACAAACCCAACTATTCCGCCCTATGTTGTACTCAAGTTAAACATATACATGAATATTAAATTCCAGAAGACTCGTTCTCAATAAATGTGTTAACCATATTCCAGCATAGCTATCCTCAGCACCTCAAGTATTAATTTCTGGAGTTAAATTTTGCATCAAATTATTCCCTATGACATGCATCAATATATGAGTAATTCCACATTGAGTTAAACAGACAATGACTACAATAAATATTAAAAACCACATAAAAAATCCCAACATCTCCCACTTAGTTGAAACAATTCAATCAATAAATTGAAGTCCATGTCTTTAACATGCTTAGAAAATAATTCCTGATTAACTGCTTTAGTCAGTAGATCTTTCTTCAATGTGTTTACTTTTTACTATAAAATAAGTGACAGATTATGATGCATTTTCCACGACCTTAAGTAATGCAAGAAATTTCCTTAGCCATACACATTCCTTTGCTACTTGAGATGCGGCAATGTATTCAGTTTATATGAAGAAAAGAGCAATTGTATCATGTTTTCTGTTGCACCAAAAAATAATACTTTCTGCCAAAGTTAATAGATAACCAGAAGTTGATATTCGGTCATCCGGATCCCCTTGCCAATAAGCATCAGTATAATCCAACAGTTGAAGATTATGACTATTAAAACATAATGAATAATCTATAGTTCCTTTGACATAACATAGTACATATTTGATTTATTTTCAGTGCTCTTCTCTAGGATTCTTCTAATATCTACTATGAATTTTAATTGCATGGCTAACATAAGGTCATGTAAATAACATAGCATATATAAGGCATCCCAAAGCTAAAGAATAAGGAATTCTATTCATTCTAGCATTTTCCTTAGGTGTATTTGCATATAATTTCTCACTGAGTTTAGTTCTCTTCACAATAGGTACAGTAACAGGTTTGTTATTTTTCATAGAAAATAATTTTAAAACACTTCGAAGGTATGCCTTTTGGGACAACCCAAGAATCTTTTTATTCCGATCTCTATGTATTTAAACTCCTAAAACATAGGAAACTTCTCCTATATCTTTCATATCAAATTAAGAAGACAACCAAGCTTTCACTTTCACCAATGTATTTTTATCATTAAAAGCAATAAGAATATCATCAACATATAAAGACAGTAAAATAAAACAGTTACCCATAACTTTTGTATATATGTAATGACCACCTTCCATCCTTGAAAAAAATATAACACGATAGCATTATCAAAAAGAATATATCATTGATGTAAAGCTTGTTTGAGACCATAAGTTGATCTATTCAATTTGCAAACCTTATTTTCATTTCTTTTCTCTCCAAAATCTTACAGCTATTTTATATACATTTCCTCCTCCAAAAGACCATTAAGCAAAGCAATTTTAATATCCATTTGGTGTAGTTCAAGATCATAATAAGCATGAAAGCACTAATAGTATGAATTGAAGTAAATTGAAGTCAATACCTTCCCTTTGTGTAAAGCTTTTAGCAACAAGTCTAACCTTATATTCTTCCAATAAACTTGTTGCATTCAATTTTCTTTGAAAAATCTATTTACATCCTACGTGCTAACAATTGTTTGGTAGATCAATAAGTTTCTAAACTTTATTCCTTTTTATCGAGTTTAATTCTTCTCGTATTGCTTCCACTCATAGTTTTGATTGTGATCAATTTATTGCTTCTTTTTAAGTCTTTGGTTCTTCCTCAAAATCTGAACTTTTAGAGTGGACTTCCCTAAGAACAAATAATAATCATCTAGATATTAGGGTATACTTAAATTCTTCCCTCTTCTCCTAAACATGTTAGTGTTGGGAGTTTGATTTGCATTTCCTTCAGGAGCTGAACCTCCATCAGTATGAGAATTAATACTAGATGTATCCATCTATATTTCTAGTAGAGTTGCCAATAATTCCACCCTCGCTCGCTTAGCACGGCGAGATGTGTTTTGATCTAAAATACTGCATCCCTACTTTCCACTAGTTTATCCTTTCCTGGATCATAAAACATGTACCCTTTTGATTCCAAGGAATAACCAATAAAAATTAATGGCATGCTTTTAGGCTGCAATTTTGTATGGTTTTGATTTGGCAATCTAATTTGTGCATTACAACCCCAAACAGCTAAGTGGCGAAGTGAGGGTTTCCTTCCAGTTCACAACTCATAAGAAGTGACTGTTACAGCCTTAGATGACACATGATTTAATAAATAAATATATAAATAAATAGCAGTATGTAAAGCCTCACCCCAAAAAAGACAAAGGAAGGTCTGAATAATCCATCATAGACCTAAGCATATTTCTCTGTTCAGCAACACCATTTTATTACAGAGTGTAAGCCGTGGTATAATGATGAATAATTCTATACTTTTTACAAAAATCATTTAATATTCATGAAGTGTATTTTCCTCCACGATCAATTCTCGAAACTTTGATCTTTCTATTCAATTGATTTTCCACTTTAGTTTTAAATGTCTTGAACACATCAAACTAGAAAAATCACCAATGAATGTAATAAAATAAATCTTTTGACCTCTAGTGGGAGTAGACATCTCACCACATATATCAAAATGAATAATGGCAAGAGGCTCATTGGATCTTTCCGCCTTTGGAAAAGGTGCACGGGTCATTTTACCCATTATACATGTCTTACGAATACCAAAATCTTCTCATTTAAAGTGCAGAATTTCAAATTTAATAAGCCTCTTAATTCTATTTTTAGATATATGACTAAGTTGTAAATGCTATAAATAAGATTCTCAGCATGTATTCCTATCATTAGTATTCCACACTATGAAGTTATTTTCACCAACTAAGCAATCAACATTGTCATCATTTGATAGTTAACCAAGGAAATAAAGACCTTCATGATAAGTTCCAGTATGCACTAATTTCCCATTGAGCAATATTTTAACTCTTTCTTTTCTAAACAGTATGCCATACTGAATAGATTCAAACTGAGCAACAAAAATTAAATTCTTTCTCATGTTAGGTGAATATAAAGTGTCTCGTAATAATAATTTTTCTCCATTGAAGAGTTTTAGGATATAATTTTCAATTCTAAATACATCAGCTTTACCATTAGTGCCCAAAAAAGACATATCTATTTCCCCTTAGAATTGTTTGAATAGAAGTAAAAGCTCTATGTCTCTAGTAATATGAGATGTAGCACCATAATCGATAACCCAACTATTTGAAAAAGTAGTAGTAATTAAAGATTCAGTGCATACAAAAATACTAGACATACCGTCAGGCGTAGAATTGCCTTTACGCTCAACTAGCTAATTGTTTAATTCTTTTGCTCACTCTACTTCTTCTTTTTCTTGCAATCAGCTTTGAAATATCCATATTGACCACCATTGTGATACTTGAAATTCTTATATTTATCATTCCTTTGAGCTGAGTTGTACTTTTCATGATCATCCCAATCACGTTTCTTGTTAAGCTTTTCCCTCAAATCAGTAGTAGGCTTTCTCTTTTGCCAAGTTCTTTTATTATTACCTTTTTTCTCTCGAATGTGTAACTCAGAATTGTGAGTATTTCTTTCATTTTCCTAAGAGTTTTCTATCTTCTTCTATGATCAAATGATGTAAAGAGAGTTTTCTATCTTCTTCTATGATTAAATGATGTCTCAGAGTGCATATATTAAGTATCCTCTCACAATTGATCTGCCTTTTCCGCCACCTTTTTCATTGTGCCACTCATAACTGCATTATGAGGCTAGAGGGTAGTGACCTATTTATACACTCTACTTCTAGGTATTACAAAGTAACCCACCTATTTTTAGTATATCGTGAGACTCCTAAACTATGTTACCAACCATGATCAGACATGCTAGTTTTATGAGTCTAAAATATATTAGTTTGTAGCACACATGTGTAAGTCATATGCCATGATCAGAATATTTACGAGATCAATTTCAATCTAATCATGTGGGTCAACAATTTGTAGAGTCAATCCTACAAAACAAACTTAGCTATTTCACCCTGAGCTATACCTGAGTTAAACATATACATGCATATTAAATTCTAGTAGACTCGATCTCAATAAATGTGTGTACCATATTCCAGCACAGCTATCCTCGGCACCTTGAGTTAAATTTCGCCTCAAATTATTCCCAATCACTTGCATCAATAATATGAATAATTCTATATTGAATTAAATAGACAGTAACCACAATATATTTTGAAAGCCACATAAAAATCCCAACACAAACACTTCCCTCTCTCTCAGTCGATGTGGCAATAAGGCACTTAGCAGTGGTGTAATAGCCGTGCTTGCCCATGGTAGCGGCAGGCAGCCACAAGCATAAGGCCTTAGGGCAGTGTGGTAAGCGGGAGTAGTGGCCGTGGTGAGCTCGGTGGTGCACAGGAAGGCGAACTTGAACGAGAAGAGCAAGGGAGGTAGCTACTCGTCTATTCCACAAGCCAAGCATCGTCACCCTCACTATTTATCCCTACCTCACCAGCCACCACCAGCCGCTGGCTGCCCGGATACTCCCTCCACCGGCGCTACCGCCCTCTAGACGCACCTCCACCGAGCACACCTCCACCCTGCTACCACTCCTTTGCTCCAACCGCGCCGCTGCGCCCTGTGCAGTCACTAGTCGACCATGCCGTCAGCCACCTCCCTCTGTTCATCGATCATGTCACCATGCCGTGCCCCTCTACTCCCTCTAATGCACCACCACTCCTAGCCCATCTCACCCTCAGCTATTCCATCCCAAGGTCGGGTTGGCCGAAGCTCAGGAAGCCCAGGTTGGGCTGGCCACGGTGGCCGGTTTTGGTAGTGAGGAGGCTCACGGTGCTGGGGAAAAAGAGGGATCAAGGGCTCAAGGTGGAGGTTAAGGGATGTTTCTATGGTCATGGGGGTGATGTAGGCGAAGGGGATTGGAAAGGAGAGGGCCGGAGATAGGACATTGGATTAGGGCATAGATTTGGGGGTTTTGGCCATTACCGACGATGGGGCGGTGGTGGAGGTCTTGGGCGTGCTCGGTGAGCTCCAGGGAGATGCAATGCATCAATTGAGGGGGTCGGGGGTGCTTTAAATAAGCCGGGCATGGCGGTTCACCGGGAGAGGGAAATATCCAAGGCGGCGCTGGCGGTTTCGGGAAGAGGCCGGGCAGCTCGCGGTTTCTTGTGCGGCTGCAGCTGTCAGGGGGTTTGCAGAGCGGCGGTCAAAAGGTGTTGGCGACGCTCAGGTCGGCCGTGAGGAGAACGCGCGCGAAAGGGCAGAGGTGGGTGCGCACGGACGGCGGCGGCTTTGCCACGCCTTGCGGCCGGTCGGGGTGCATTTAATGGCGGGGTACGGCATCTGACAGAGGGGGCAGGAGCTGGCAGCGGTGTGCAGGCGCGAGAAGGCGCGGGGAGGCGCGGGGCGTCGGTGGCGGCAGAAAAGATCGGGGCGGCGGGGATTTTTTCAGACCTGCTACAGTGACCACGGAAAAAAATCCGTTTTCCACCGTTGTGACGCCGTGATGACTGGAATTAAGGGGTGTTTTGCTTTGAGATTTGTGTAAGATAGATTAGGGAGGCTAATGGAGTTCAAATCCAAAGCAATTCAACTCAATTTTGAATTTTGCAAAATTTTGGTTGTTTCACCCTATTCACGTTCACGCCCTCCCTGGATGCAGGTAAAAATTCAGATTAATTGAACATCTCGTGCATGCGCTGTGATTATTGACGTACTCGATTTTCTTGTGCACGGACTCGAGGTGGTTGTAGTGGAATGAGATCCTGGTCTCGTCCGAGCGCTTCCGAGATCGGGATCGTGCTGTTGTTCGCTTCGTCAGTGCCTGCAGCCAAAAACAATTAATTTGATCTTGTATTTGTTGTCATATTAGCATAACAGTGAGTATAAAGTGCTCTTTTTTCTTTTGAAAGATATGAAACTAAGAGAGCTAAAGCCAATCGATAGAGAGAGAGAGCTAGTGTAAAACGAGTGGATCAGGTCATCTCTTACCCCTCTTGGGTACTAACTCTCTATCAGTTAGTTTAGCTCCCTTACTTCCAAGTCCGAGGCACGATCTCAACGCGGCGACAACGGCTGTGCCAGTGGACTCCACCGACCTCCTCATATGCATTGCCTCGGAGGGGCCGGTCCGCCCCTGGATTCGCCTCGAAGTGCCGTCACGACCACATTGTCATTGATGTAGTCGTACGTGCCACCCAAGTCTGAGGCACGATCTTGATGTGGTGGCTCAGACTCTGTCGAGGGACTCCGTGGCCATGTCATGATCAATGAAATAAGGACCATGTTTCAAGAGGTTTATGGCATCCAGACCTCGGCGCTGGAGCTAGCAGTTGCATCAGCTCGCCCCTTAGGTCCTTCGTGCTTGCTATCGGAGAACAGAGGGCTGGGGCAATTGGTCACGTCAGCGCGCCCTTTGGAACTTCAACGCTTGCTGTCGAAGGAGTACTATATATTATGGGGTGGCCTAACCCACCATGACGGGGCCTTACAACAAACACAATATTGTATAAAGGAATGTACCAATGTATATTCATCTTTTGTAATTATTGAGAGGTAGGATAATAATTCCTTCTATCTTATTCATGTATATAAACCTCCAAAAGAGATATTAGATTGCTAGATCCACTCATTTTATACTAGTATTCTCTTTGTTGGTTGGTTTTAGCTCTCTTAGTTTTATATCCCCCAAGGTAAAAGAGGTATTCTGTATCTATTATTGAGCTCGTACCATAACAGTATTAGTAGTCTGTAATCAGCGTAGTCATGGTGAGAAAGAACTTTGAATGAACAGATGCTGTTACTGATTAGTTTTACCGTTCTCTGTGATGTAGATGGTGGGATTGTTGTATGCCTTGGCGTAGAGCAGGAGCTCGCGTAGCCCCGGTAGGTAGTTGAAGAAGAGAGATTTGGTGTATAAGCCTGACCAAATATTACGACGCAAAACGTCAGTTCAGCTCAATCAACTCACGATGCGATCACAAGAATAGATCGATTATGTCTGTGCCTACGTACTTGCCGGTGGACCGCCGATCGGGACGCCGTTACGGTAACCTGCGAATCGATCGAATGCAACTCAGGTCAGTAACCTACGTTATTAAGCGTGAGCTGGGACTAGTGGACTACTGTACGATGCATGCGTAATATTGTCCATGGTGGATGCGTGCGCGCCTGTTTCGTTGACCCAGTTGTCAGTTGTGTAGGACGCCTCGAGCTTGTTGGGCGCGGGGGCGGCCTTGGCGACGGCGTAGTTGCTGGTGTAGTAATTGAGGCTGATGAAGTCGAACGAGCCTTTCAGCATCTCCGACTGCTCCTCGGTGAACGCCGGCAGCCGGCTGCCGACCAGCTTCCTCATCGTGAATTGCTAAACGAAACTTGAGTATTTTTTTTAATTTAGAGCATTTAGATTTTTCTCTCATATATACAACCCCTCTAAAAAAATATGAGTACGCCGAACCACAAAAACACTCGAATCCTCCTAAACACCTCCAAAAAAATTGAGTGTTTTTTTAACTGGAGCACTTAGATTTTTCTTCCAAATATGCACCATCTCTAAAAAAAAATATGAGTGGTCTGAACCACAAAAAACACTCAGATCCCCTAGACGCCTCCTTTAAAAAATGAGTATTTTTTACTCAGATCACTCAGATTTTTCTTCCATGTATGCACCCCTTCCAAAAACATAGATGCTTTGAACCACAAAAAACACTCGAACACGCCGCCACGAACCAACTCTCCCGTGCCAACCCCGCCACCTCGCTCGAATCACCCAAGCACCTCCCCCACCACTACCGCCCCCGCGTCGCCTCCCTCCTTCTCGCCTCCGAAGCCGGCGAGCCCCGCCGACTATCGCCTCCCCTTGCCCCATCCTCCTCTCCCCCATTCTGTCCTCCCCTCCCCTCGATTCATCCTCTCCCACCGCTATCCTCTTCCCCATTGCCCCACCGGCCTCCAGCGCCCCCGCCCCACCGTTCTTCCCCTGCTCCGGTGGCTACTGCCACCGGATCCGCCGCCATCACCCATCGTCTCTTAACAGCCACTTCGGTCCTCGCCTCCACCGGTCTCCAGCACCCCCGCCCCGCCATTCTTCCCCGTCTCTGGCGGCTAACGCCACCACCCACCGCTGAAGTGTCAAGGGTTATCAGTCCACAAAAATATTATCAATCCATATATGTATTTACGCTCAGTTAAAAAGATGATGTTGTATTTGGTTCACTGATAGATTCTCTATTTTTAAGTTATGGATTGTTAAATGTTAGATGTACATGGTGAATTGCTCTTTATTCCACCGTAATTATTTTCATCGGATCAATCCAAAGATATTACTATTATTTTTTCAACGTGTCGCCCCCACCCCCCAGTTGAACGAAGTTATATTGCTGTAATTTCGAACAAAAATACATTATTTAAAAAATATGCTGCGGCACTCCATGAAATTAATTTTATTTTTTACAGCTCATTTTCTATACCTAACAAGTTTTACATTTTTTAATTTCTATTCCTGCAAAATTAGTACAGTTTTATTTCTTTTTAAAACTTTTGCACAATTTTTTTAAAAAAATCTATTCTGCACAATTAGTACAATTTTTTCTATAAAAAATTCTAGGGGTCTCACGTGCCGGTCGGCCGCGCTAGGGAGCTCGCACGCCGGTCGGCCACGCCAAGGAAGGTGGCGCGGTGTGGTGAAGGGGAGCGCCAGGGGGTGGCATGGTGGGGGCGCGCCGGGGGGCTAGATCCGCAATTCTATGTGCACGACGGCCAATCTCGGTATTTCCGAGCGGGGAGGGGGGCAAGTATGGCTTGGCTTCGGAGACGAGCGGTGGGATAAGTGAAGGAGAGATATGTGTGTTAGACAAAACGAGAGGAGTGGATTACGCAATACGCTCGTGAACCACAGTGCCTTATCCCAGAGCGAGATAGAAGTAAGAGAATTAGAAAAACCACTTCAAAAATATGTATTTATAATAGCTTCTGTCTTCTCTAAACAAAATCTACAAATCGAAATCAATATAAACAGCCCCGTAGAATCTGATACGCTGACCTCGGGAAAACTGGATCTATTGAACGAGCCGTGAACGCCGCCGTCGCAAGCTAGAGCCAAAAATTAGAAAGTAGAGAATAGAGAGATGAACACTATGATCCATTACAACCCAAGCACCCATTTACTGCACTAGGATGGCTTTGGCTTTGTACTTATACAGGCACGCGGTGAAGGACATCTGAAAAATGCATGCCCGGTGTTTATCACCGGGTGGCTACATGATTGGTGGCTATACTTGACACTTTTGACACGAACGGAAGCTTCCTGAATACTCGAGCACGACATCCATGCTAATTCCATTTGAGCAAGGGCAAATGGCTGGAATTAGTAGGATGTAATCATGTAACACTCCTGTAGGCGTCGCGTGCATAACTGAAGATTTGTGGGGATGCCGAGATCAGGAGGATCACACCACTCTGTCTCGACCTGTATGAGCTCATGTAAACTCATCTTTATATTATGACTCACTCACAGACACAGTCATTGTCCACTTGTATGAGCATATCCACTGGAACGCGTCGCCCACAGAGAAGTGAAGCGAGGCTCGTTTCAGATACTTGAGCCTGAAAGCGAAATCTCATGCGCTTTTGTAGTTTTTTACGGGGGAAATGTTTCCCACGAGTCGACGGCGACGCCAACCCAACAAAAACGAGCCCGCTTAACACGGCACGTTTAAGCCCAAACGCTCCTCCTAGGTCCTGATCTGAAGGCCCAAAACAAAAGCCCAATTAGGAGTCTAAACCGACTTGACCAACTGCACCACGCCACCGCTCGCTTCGTTCCGACCACGCCACCGCACGCCATGGAGCCGAACGCTGGGGTCGCAGCCGACGCCGACGAGGACTACATGGGCGACCTGTCCCACTTCCTCCCTCCGAGCCCCGAATCCCCCTCGAGGAGCCTCGGGCGCCGGAAGCAGGCCCCTGCGCCTGCGCAGGGGCAGGCGAAGCGCGCCAAGGGGGTACCGTGGCAGGAGCGGCGGCGGCAGGAGCGCGAGAGGAAGCAGCGGGAGGAGGACGCCTGCACCATGGCCGGGCTGGCGGAGGCCATCCCGGAGAGCAACGTCGGGTTCAGGCTGTTGAAGCAGATGGGGTACGACCCGGCAGCCCGCGGCGGCGGTGCTGAGCCAGTCGGAATCGAGATCCGCCGCTCGCGGGCCGGACTCGGGGCGGAGCCTGCGGTGGCGCCGCTGCCGCAGTCGGAGGTGAGGACGCGGGAGGCGGCGGAGAGGGAGAGGACGCGGGAGGTGGAGATGATGGTGGAGCTGAGGGCGAGGCAGAGCACGCAGTGGAGGGGCCGGAGGCTGGTGCGGGACTATCGCAAGGCCGAGGCAGCGCTCGCGCAGCTGGAGAACCGGGAGGTGGAGCCGCCGGTGCCGGAGGGGGAGGGGGAGGAGAAGGGAGAAGAGGAGGAGGTGATCACTGAAGAGGTAGTCATTACTCTTATACTCTCAGATTTGCACCAATTTTGTTCTGTAATTCTGTTGGTTATACTTAGGATCGCAAGTTCAGTATCACTGTTCTGTCACAGCATTGTTCAAATATGTGTGAATTACCGCTCATTTTACTTACAAAACTGAGACCAAGTGAACTAACTCCCAAAAAATCCCCCTCATCTGGGATTGTATGAGATTTTTCTGTCAATTGATCATGGCATTGAAATGTGATACCGGCAGACGCAATCCATTCATTGAAGAGAGGCTTTGAGATAGACCACTCTAGTCGTTTTAGGTTTCCATATGGATTTGTCATACCGTACACGCGTTTTGTCACAATTATCCACTGGCCATGTTCATGATCATCGGGATGCATAACATAATTGGATCCTTCCCTATTCCGTTTCCAATAAGGGTTATTGTCATGATCATGATCATCAGGATGCATTCGTAATTGGATCCTTCCCAATTTGGTTTTTAAAATGGTTTGACCGTAAATGCTCACTAGCTCCTGGTATGCTTATTTCTTCACATTTTGTTGTGACAAAGGCTGGGAGCAGTGGCTCGGCTCTGAATTCTGAGGTGTTTGACATGATTTTCTTTGCTATGCGTTCTCATCTGGACTTCTTTTTTATCTAAGGAAATCCTGTGCAAGTGTTGCTGAAGGAACAAGATTAACATGTCGTTTTTTGTCTTGCAGGATTTGCAAAACATATTGGCTAAGCTACGCGAGCAACACCACTATTGCCTTTATTGTGGATGCAAGGTCAGCTTCATTCTGGACACAAGTGAACTATCTGGAGAAAATCCATACTTGATTCCCATATTTGAATATCATTGTTTCTTTGGAGAATCAAAGTAAAATTGTTGTTTTATTAGAGCTATAGTGTTGACGTGCATTCCTCCACCCTTGTACTGCATTATGATCATAAACTATAATTACAATTTTTATTTGATCATTTTATCCCTGCAGTTGGAAATAGTGTATTTGTACTATAGCATCTGCCATGCTTTAAAATTGGATGTCTTCTCCCTTTTTTCAGTATGAATCAGCAGAAGCGCTGGCAAATGAATGCCCTGGGCCTAATGAAGATGACCATTGATTCACTCTGCCAAGGGTGACAAGGAATTGTCCTTGCTACAACAGGTGTGACTCTTTAAGCACTGCAATCATCTTCAGTAACGATCTGCATACCACATTGGATTCCTAATACACTGGAGCTTTACAAGCTTATTATTTCCTCTTGTCCTTATCATAAGAAACAGTAAAGGTGATATTTGAATGCGTTGATTAGTTGACTGTGTCCCTAAGTCCCTATCACTAGTTGATAGCCATTTACTGTAGCAACTAGCAAGTGATGGGCTCTTTAACAGGCAATAGACATTGAACCCCTGCAAGTTGATGGAAGCCATGCCTTCTAGACTTCTACTATGTGAATCACTTTTCTATGTTAAATATCTCAGCATGAGGAACAATGATAAATCCTTTTGCGGCAGTTTGAAGCTACAGAGATGGAACGAGGAGCTTGAGGAAGAGTTTGCATATAGAGTGCACTGCTTCTTCATGCAGAAGACTGAAAGGAGCTCAAGTTATGTCTTTCAAGAAGTCCGAATCAAGGTGCTTTGCGGCCAAATGAGAAGAGTCTTCAATGGTGAAGAAACAAATGGAGCTTCGGCTTGCAAAAATGGTCAGCAGATTGCACCAAACATTTTCCATTTCTACTTTCTGATCGAGGGGCTGCATTCGTCAACTTAACTGTTCAAGTTGGTAGCGTTGGAAGGCTAGCACTGTTATCTCTGGTTCTAGCATATACATCATACAGGACGATGCCGGAATCTCTGTACAGTGCAATGCTGGTTTTACGTTGGTGTCAATCTTGCATGTGATCTAACTCCATGATCACAGGCTAACATATGGCTACAGCACTATTTAGCATGAGGTCAAATATGTTGTTATAATGACTGCGTCAGCGTGCTGTATGTGTCCTACCTCTGGCAATTTCTTTGTTCCCCTTTATAATGTGGGCTCCCTCGTTCTGTTGGGGCCTGGAGGTACACTGTTTGCAAAACAGCAAAAGTTTCAGTCTTTACAACCAAACCAACTAACTGGAAAGAAAATGAAACAGCACCCCAGCCTACAGTGACTGAAAAAGGAGGGATGCTCGAAACAAATTCTCCATGGCAATCTCCCTCAAACGAAAGCATGTGCTGATGTTTTGGGCAGAATATACCACTGTTCTCCACTGACCTGAATTTTTGGAGTAAAGAAGCTGCTGCAGAGATCTCATCCTCTCACCTCAGCTAGCCCATCAACACAACACCACTGGTGCTGAGAGCATGCTGCAAAGCCACGCTGTGCCTGTGGTCTCACTTTACATGAACATACTCCCTTAGAACTGATTCTTGGCAATCCCACAGCAGGAGAGGGGAGATCACAAAAGACCAGACATGTAAATTTTACAGTTTAAAGTACATTTTGAAGTAGATGCATGAAAGCATGCTTGCTTTTTCTTAGGTCCCTTCACCTGACTAGCTGAGAGTATATCTGCTCCAGAGGTAAAAGATGGCAGGATTAAGCTAGTTTTTACTCTCATCAGACACAAAAATGTTCAGGCACACTGAAACATCTCTAACAATACACAGCAATACTGCATATTTTCTTTTGTCGACAATGAGTAGCCTGTAAATGAGCGGAGCAAACCTCAGGACGAGCAAGATTAGAGAATAATATATCGAGTAAAAGTCCTCGACAAGCATACTGATACTTCAAATTCATGGAGGTTTAAATAGACGCAACAGTTGAGCTCATGGACATTATGCATCACAAAGAAAATAATCGCCTGTCACTTAAGAATTTCCTGTTCGTACAGGACACCAAAAGCTAGCAAAGGGCAGGCAGCATCAGGCTCTTCAGCTCCATTCTCTCTGCACGACTATGACAGAGAGTAGTTGAAATGGTCCCTACAGAGACCAGTTGGTTGAGCTGCTGGCTTGGTCGAACGTGCTGCTGGAGCTATGATCGATGCGCGGCGCTGGGGCTGGCCCGTTGCCCTGCAGAGCAAGCTCGAGCTCGCCTGAGAACTGACCATGATGGCTAGAGCCAGGGTGCACCTCATCGAGCGGGACTTCATGTGGCAATTGATGTGGCACATTCCGCCCGCCTTCATAGCCCCGGGAGCCAGTCCAGGGGCTCGGCGCCATGTAGTTGCTTGCCATGACGGAGAGTGCCACATGGTTGCCATCAAAGCCCGCGGAAGAGGACATGGTCGCGGCCCGGTTGTGGCTGGCACTGTGGGTAGCATCCCATGGCTGAGTTGACAGAAGAGAGAGAGCACAGCTGGAGTCGGCAGCAACTCCTGCAAGACATCCGCCTGGAGGGAGCTCTGGGCCGGGGAACACCGGTGGTGCAGCCGCGGAGCTACCCTGTCTACTGTATGCATGGGCTCCATATCCCGCGACTGCACTGGGGTGAGCATGAGGATCAAGGTTCCCTTGCCACTGGATACCACCGGGCATCCGGTCGCCTGGTCGAACTGCTGGCCACGCATCCCTCACGCTGCTCGGCACCCTTGGGTACGAGAAATCCAACAGAAAGCTTCTGAACCTGCCAGGCTCTTCTGGACCAAGAATTGCAAGAACACATCAGCAAATACAATTGAATTGAATCAGCAAATACACAAGTATGTGGGAAAATAGGAGCCTTTGCTATCACCGAAAGATGCAGCAAGTCGACCATAGCGTGATGCAAGAGGACCAGGGGGTGGCTTCCTCCTTCGTTCATTGTGGCCTGCAAGGCGTCTGCGGCAGCTGCGTTTTCCTTGGTCAAATTCAGGCAACTGGTGGAACCTGCGATTAATGCGATCAGAGAATTAGTCGTACAAGCATTCTCAATTGAATTTACTAGTGAGGTATAGTGACTGAATGCTAGATTAGACGCAATAGAAGTTACATAATCTAAATCCCACAACTCTTCATTGTAGATGACAAAATCATTATCGTTTTTCGCTTGATATAAAACAACGTGTTTGGGTAGAAATGCAAACCAAGCAGGCTGCAGAAAGCTCATTGGAACAAAGTGCTCAGTGCTCACCACATTGAATATTACAGTAAAAGTTAAAGCGATATGGTAAGCTGATCAAGGACTACCAGCTAATAGCTTAACTTAGGAGCAACATGCGTAATGCAAGACAAATATGGCAAACCACAGCTCAGGTCAAAAGGCTGTGGCAGTGCTACTCGTAAGAACAGCTAGTACTACACATTTCCATTAAAGAAGTAACACTATCTTAATGCCATTCATAATTACATACACACATCGAAACTACCCCTAAGAAAGGAGAAAGGATCCATGTGGAAAGAAGACTGTAATCATTCGTGGAGATGTGAGATGTCGGGCTTAACATACACATTCACCAATGGCTTATCCATCTAATGTGGAGGCAGGTGTCCTTCAAATCACAGTACACGGTCCACTTAGCTTTTCTGATTATGCATTATGTCACTAGTTTGTGACACGGTGGACACTGGCACAACCCGAACACAAGATTTTGATAAATTCATGAATTTCTATTGTTAGTAACTTGACCGGTACAGGAAATGGCAAAAGCTTCAACACAACCAAAATTAGCTGATAAACCTCCAGAGAAGAACTACACAAACCCCACACAAACAATAGAAATTATTTTGCTCTAAAAAATGGAAATTAATATGAAAATAAGACAATGAGGTTAATTGGTCAATGTCAAATATTGAATGATTGCTAACCACGCTTTCAATGTCGCAAACTCGCAAATTGCAATCTAAAGTGAATACTCCTCCATATTTGTCCATATTCTATCTGTTCTTCCCCTCCTCCCCGGTGTTCAAAGTTCAAACCACTAAGGCACCAAATAGTCCGAGCTATCCACAAACTATTATACAGTACAATAAAGAGGGGCAAAATCCAAAATAGGCATGTTATGTGTATGCTAATGAGAAAGCATCTAAAAAAGCTATCCGTTTATCAACTTTACCAAATGCACAGCAACGGTATAGCACATAGAATGCAATGTCCGGAGTTCTTAATCTTGGTTAAGAACAATAAATAAGTATTGAACAAAAGGCTGCATGAAGCATATGAATAGTCAGATAACTGAAGAGCTTGAACCGAATCAGTATTTCAGTGCTCAGGTGACGGAGGCCAGCTACCAACTTGTAAGTTGTAACGACAAAAATTACTACAACAAAGGCTAGTTCTTTGTCCCTGTTCTTACTTTGATTTGACCATGGGAAAACTAAGCATACCAAATGAAATTTTTTTAGACTAACGACTAATCAACTATACTAACTTAGCACAGGGGAATCTTATGCAAAGCAACAGACAGGCAGGCAAGTCACGTCACTCAAACATATATATATCAATCGACCTACCAACTTAAAAATTCTTATGAGCACCACTCAAATATAATAGTTGCCACAACCAAAGAAAAATATGGCAGAAACCACAAAGCAATCGACACAAATGGACGGCCCCACCAAGCTAAGCTAGAAACTTTTGAGTCTTTGACAGCCATCTAATGTGGCCATAAACCTTAACCTAAATAACAAAAGAATCCAGAAACGCAAGTTTGACTCAAAACAAAACACAACAAGAACAAAACATGTAAAGAACAAGGCAACAAATTAAGCGCAGCAGCAAAATGCAGCAAGAGAGGATGTTAACTTGTCAAGAAGCAGTAGGCAGTGGTGAGTAGTGTGGACTGTGGAGACCTGCTGCACTGCTGGCAGAAGCGCTGCTCGAGGCCGGCGACGACGACGCGGGGGGCCTTGGAGTGCATGGCGCACACCTTGTGCCGGCAGTAGTACGCCTTGGCGCCGCTCAGATCCACGTCGCAACCCTCCACCTGGCACCGCGGCGGCGCAGAGGCCGCTGAGCCCCCGCCCGCCGCGGCCTTCCCCTTCTTCCCGCCACCAGCGGCACCCGCGGCCGCTTTGGACGAAGAGGACGGCGACGACGATGACGCGCTCACACTGCCGCTGCCACCAGCGCCCCCGCTGCCGCTGCCGCCCGCGGGGGCCGTGGCGTCCTCGAAGTAGATCTTCTTGCCGAACTTGAGCCCGTGGAGCTGGTCGTCCCCGCCGCCACTGCCACTGCCGCCGCCTCCGCCGCCGCTGCTGCCAATCTCCATTGCGGTGTTTCCTGGTGGTCTGGCGATGTTGGACGTGGTGACGATGAGACTGGTGGTGGTGGTGGTGGTGGGGTAGTTCTTGCCCCTCTCTCTCCTCTCCCCTGCAAGGGAGGGGAGGAAAGAGAGGGAGCGAGGTTGCGAGAAAACACAACAGTGGTGGCTTTCCCCTTCAAATAAAAAAACTCCCCTCCTGTGTGCTTCTCTCTCTCTCTCTCTCTCTCCTCCCCTCTGCGTGTGACAGTGTGGCGTGTCTCCTCTCTTTTAACTTCTCTCGCAGTAGCAGCTATAGCTAGCCAGTAGCCATCACCTTTTGGTCTGTTCATCGACCAATACGTTGCTTTGCTATACGCTCCGTAAAACGGCTGTGTGGCGCGGGCCTCTGTAGGAGGTGCTGTGCATTAGTGCACGTTAGGGAAAATAGAACTAGAAAAGTATAAGGATTCGTTTATTTTGGCTTGCGTTTTTTATTTTATTTTTTTTATTATTTATAAATTTTATTTTTTCTGATTTTTTTTTGAGTTTTTTTACCAGTTCTTTTTTCGTATTCTTTTGCATTGTCTATGATAAGCTAACCTATTTTTTATTTTTAAATTTAGTTACACCAAATAAGCTACTATCACCTACAGTGTAATTTTAGCCAGCTATAGTGCAATTTTAGTTATAAGCCAGCTTATTTTAACCCAACTGAGTAACCTCTAAGAAAAAGCTGTGCCGATTCTGTCTTTGCCTCTACTTGTCTTGCCTGTCTCCAGTTATCATCACCATGCCCTTTGCAAACCAAATCAAATTTCCGTAACGGTAGAAAAAAATTAGCTGTTGTTTGATCTGCTACTATTGCTACTAAAATCTAAAAATAAGAAAATCGCTCATCGAAATGTTGGTAAACGCCGAGATTTAACTTGGCCATACTCCAAACAACGTTTTTTCTATCAATATTATGCTAAAATTTTGACTCAGACCCTTTTCTTTTCAGCTTCTAAAAGCTGTTTTTCAGCTTTTCTACAGTAACTAGCTTTTAAACGGAGTATTTTTTTTTTAAAATATGGTCTACTAGTTAATTATAGTACATACTATACTGACTTCATTTATATTTGCAAAAACCGCACGTGAATTTCTGTTACTCTGTAATCTCTTATACGAACAGCTTAAAACCACAAATTACAGCCAAAAACTATAAACCACAGCCAAAAAGAACAAACCCCCTCAGTTTTGGCTATCAACCGAAGAGCCCCAGATCAGGCACAGCTTGCGGTAAAAGAAAAGGGCCTCAAAATGTACAAGTGACGCTGAGAGGGAGAGGGGAAGGGGGGGAGCAGTGCAAGCGCCAACGCAGCAGCGCAAGAAGCCATGAATGAACAGGACGGCTGTGTGGCAGTGCCAGGGCCAGGCCGCTGCAGTTAGAGCTGCCACATTAGATGTTCCCCTTGGTGCCCCAATCACTCTCTCTACCTCTAGATCTCTCTCTACCATATACAGTAACACAGCAGACACCAGGGATCAAATCCAAGGCATGAAATGGCGCTGCTCACCCTGGTCACTGACATGTGAGACAGCGGGGGAAGTGTGGGACCATGCATGTGGTGTAGGTGGCAGAATAGGTGGTGATGGTCGCTGTTGGTGACTTGGTGTTGGTAGTGGACAGGTGGTCAGGTTGGACGGATGAGAGAGAAAGTTTACTGTCCGTAGAGGAGTTACCTCAGGGTTAAAATTGGACAATGCCCCCTACTGTAGACTGGGACGGGGGTTTTGCCCTTTTGTGGTTAAAAGATCTCAGGGGTTTTTAACTTCCAAAAATCTTTTAAATAAAATATAAAATCTTACAGTTAAGATTAGCTCTACATATGTATGAGCTCATGAACTTGTTTGTAGGTTATAGCTTCTATCTCACAAGAGAAAAGGTAGTATTATGTCTTTTTTAAAGAGTGGGGAGTATAATATAGTTATGGATACTACTATTATATTACTTGTAGTTTCAGGTGTATTATTCTCTCAGAAGTGTGTACTTTAGAATTCCTACTATTTTTTTAGCTAAATGTTTTAGAAAAAATTAACAAACATGTAAAAAGGATTGTTCTGCAAGAACGTTGTATATTTTTTTGTTATGTTAAATTTTAAAGTCATGTAATCATGTTTGGAATTGTATAAAAATAGGATATTGCGTATTTTTTAGAAGATTTTTTGTTGTGTTACCAAATATTTTAATTGAAGTAAAGATTTTAACTATAGTATCGTAGAACTTTTTTTTGCATGGAAATGTGAATAAATGAAGCTAACTAAGAGAGCCAAAGCCATCTAATAAGCCACAACTGTGTGCTGGTTTTTTAATGAGGCGTTTCTGAGTTGTTGTTTGTGTGTCCATAGTGTTAAGCATAACAAAAATTGAGGATTATTTATTATGTTTTGAAAGAAATAGGGGGTTATTTCGAGCTATGGAAGGGGTATTTTTGGCCTTTAGCTTTTTTTTGTTTTGCTTTTAAGTTTGACAAGATGGCACCTCCCTTATTTTAACCCTCACTCAAACCTGTGGTCGAGTTGATGCCTTGGTGGATACCTATTGGTGGAGAATCTTTTGTAGTGAGCTTTTTGGTTTTACATCAAAATTCCAACTGATTGGTATGGGGTTTTGAGTTTCTATTATTTTACTTCTTGCTCTGCCTCTCTTCTAGTACACCTCCGTTTGCCCATTGGAAACTGACCTGAAGCCTCGTAGACCAAGAAATCAGGAAACCCAACTTCAGAATAAGACTTCGTTCAAAAATGGTTTTTGCTGTGTCGTTTGTCCGTGGCTACTGGTTTTTTATTGAAATTGCCATTATAGCAAATATCAGCTTTTTGGTTTTTTTATTGAAATTAGCATTGTAGCAAATATTAGTTTTTGACTAAGTCATTCAATTAAAAGAAAATAAAGACAAAGGACAAATATATTGTTAGATATCCATGGACAAACCAAAGAGGAAATAGGGAAAAGAATAAAAAGAAAAGGCCACGTTAAAAAGCCAATACTTTTAAAATAACTTGCAAATTCTGCAAACATGAAACCTGAAGCCAAAATCCATTTTGAGCTACTGCTAGGGAGAAAAGAATCGGAGACAGATGAGCCCCTAAGCAAAGTGATTTAAGTTGTGTTAAAAGTCCCAAACCAACCCTCCTTCCAAGGCCCCTCCCAAGAAAGGCAAAGATAAAGCACAAAATAAACAGACCATAGCAATATTCCAATACTCCTCGGGTTAAAAAAAAAGTTCCACTTAGAAGCTGTTTGGACAACCTAAATTTCAAAAAAAAAATTAATTTCTACAAAATTTCGAAATTATCATGTCTCAAACAAGGCCTTAAATACTCTCTCCGGTTACAAAGAAATATCTTTTGGAATGCGTGCAATTAAATTTTCTAAATTTTGACTATCAATATATTTTTAAATTTTTGATTTGGTACAAGAAAATCATATGCGTAGATTTCTCTCAAAAAGTACTATCATAATAAATTTTTGAAAGGTATTTGGCTTAATTTGTGGAGCCGATGCAATTTATTTGGGTATACCACAACATAGACTAGGGGATACCGGCAAGTCTCCGAACGCCACGGTAAAAAGAAACTGTGTCATTGTGGTTTGTTCTCTTATGCTCAATCTACATTCAAGCAATTTATATTCATAGAATTAATTTAATTGTTGTCACCCTAGAATTGTAAATATTTGACATAGACTTAGGTTATTGGTGCACTTAGTAAGATTAGTTGATTTAGGCCTTAATTGAGAAAAACCATTTTGATTTACACTTCCACATGTAAACCTCAGTTTTGGCCAAACAAAATTTAAAACCGTATATTCAATCCTCTCTCTAGTTGGCCTCCTCAATCTTACATCAGCCTATGCTGTGCCCTTGGCTCCACCATCGCACACAATCGATCTTTGTTGTGAGATGGTTTTTATTTATTTTTTAGAGCTTTAACAAGGATCGAATAAACCATTAAATATGGATTTATTATGTAATTAAGGCTCTATCATATTGTAACCATAGATCACTTAAAGTAATCCTACCTGAGTACCTCTGGTCGGATGATTACTGCCCAAGTACCCCTAGTTGGAGGATTACTACCCGACTAGCCACTACTTGGAGAATCTATTATTCAATAACTAGGCTTAACTTCAAACAACCTCCTGTGCGGTTAAATATAGCACGTGTGCCTCTATCCCTAATAACCGCACAACAATTCGGCCCTATGCCTCCGACAATAACCGCCTCACGGTTATCTCTATGATCTTCTCCCACTGACAAGTAACCAAAGACAGTTAGTTGTTAAATCTTCTCACTGATAGCAATTGATTGCCTATTCCGGTGGACAACTGACACCTCTTCGGTGTTATTAAGCCTTACAGGAGGAGACATAAGGAAGTTGGATCAATGGATCAAGTGATCAAGTAATCAAGCAATCAAGCACTAGACAATGGAGGCAAGAAATAGCAAAGTTAGGGCTAGCATCATCCCCTTTGTAATCGCTCTACAAGAGCAGGCTATAATCCCAATATAATAATAAAGATAGTCCTCTTTCTCCTTTTAGATACTTCTGTGAGGTTTGACTTTTTTCTCTACAATTCATAAGATAGATGATTTGATCATCAAAAAACTTTTTTAAAGAGGTGGAATTTGTTTGTGTTTGTTAGGAAGGTGGTTATATTTTTATTGAAGATTTCTTGGGAAGGTGAAAAGAAAGGAGGGGAGACAATGTACTAGCATCACCATCAAATCCTTCTATATTAATAAAGACAAAAAGGAGTTGGTAAATATTGCGTGATATGGTCTCCTCTCTATCACAAACCATCCACACTGACATGTGAGGCCACAATTTCTTATCTCTACCCATTGTTCTCTCACCCGATCCTTCTCTCCAATCGAACTTCCCCTCCTACCTCTAAAAATTAGATACTAAAAAACTCAAAATAGATAAAATAGCTTCCTCTAACGAACTCATAAACAACTCTCAACAAACTTTTATCTCCATCTAAAACAAACTCCATCTTATCTCTTCGGCCCCTCCCCTCCACATAAAACAAATTCATAATCGGAGAGAGATATTCATATCTTCTCATACACCTAGGCCTTAGCTATGTCGATGATGCAATGTATACCACAATAATGGAGGTGCAACTTAGCTAGGATGGAGCTTGACTAGTAGCCCCAACGGAGTCGATGGTGTGGCACAAGCGCGATGGTTGCTCAACATGATGAGGTAATATTATTTTTGTTTTTTCTCCATGGCAACACACAAACATTCAACTAGTTAATAAAAATAAAATTAATGCATACATATGATCCATCCTTGAAATAAAACAGCAAAACTAACACAATATTCACATGTAATGTACTTGCTCCATAAATTGTTTGATTGTAAAATTTTGGTAAGCATTAGATGCACTTGAATTTTTTTAAAGGAGAATTACTTTTGTTTTGCCTAAAATAAAGCACATTTTGGACATGTGCAAGCATTCTTGGAATTCATGCACCTTTCACCTCAGTATTTGCTGCGATCTAAATGATGTTTGATTTGTTGTTGATAGGTATCAACTGCCTAGATAAATCCTTGTATTCCATTTGGAATGTAAGAATGTTACATAAATAATTCAATTTCCGTTTGCGTATAGAAAATTTAGATGTTTCAAACAAGCTCAAGGTTAGTCTAGCCATCCGGCAAGGAATTAACTCAGTTTTTTAAAGTGGTAATTAAGGGAGTAGCGAACCACCTCTTGGTGTGATGGTTGAGTTATGGGTTTACGACTCTATTCACTAGTGTTTAAATCTTGGTGTCCATCTTTACGCACATGCAAGTGCTCTTCAAAAGGAATTTTGTGAGATTTGTGGATTTATCCTTGGCCTCTGTGTGTTTAAGCGTATGCTAAGAAGACGCACTAGCGTGTGTATGTGTGTGGTGTGGATGCGTGGTAATATGTGTGCATGTACATCTTATTTGTAATAAAAAAGAGCCAATACCTTATATGCCATCGAATAACTTCGTATATTCCATATATATTCCATTGATGTCTCACTGACATGTGTATTCAGTACTCACATGTTAGCCTCATAATGAATAGCGTGTAAGGAATCATGTACTTATTCAGTGGTGTGTAGTGGATTTTCTAAAAAAAATAAGGGGGTAACTTGTAACGCCCCACATTTTCTAGCTAACTTAATTGGTGTAAACAGAATTAACAATAATAATTAAATGGCCAAATTAACGTTGGGAATCAAGCATGTCAATTTAGAACATCTCACCAGGTTTCCAATTGAACTCCATACAACCAAATAAACAAATATAAGTCATATTTTTATTACAAACCAAGTATATGTACACAATCCATTCAATTATTATATTGGGAATATCAAGGGACAATTATACATAAGGAGCATCTCATACATGTATGGAATTATTTTGATTACTAGAAAAATAAATGTTACATTAAGACAATTTCATATATTTTGCAATTAATTAGGAACTAAAGGGAAAAAGTAAAGATACGTGCATAGCATCCCATACATTAGTATTGATCGCTGAGCCACCACCACATTGCTATGTTAATTATGAATAGAATGGTTTAATAATTCCAAAAACACTAAACAAAAGGACTAACAAAAAGAAATAACAAGAAGTGGAAGAAAGAATTGCTGTTAGAGCTCTAGAGGTTAATTTCGGGTAGGGCAATCCATTCACGGAGATACCTGACTGTTCGGGGGCCAGTCAGCACCTTTCACAACCATAGGGTCATCACTCGGCAATAAAAACAAACCTAAATTTTTACTAAAGACCACTATAGTAGCCATCCCACCAAAATATCATATATTCATTCCCCTAACACAGTGAGCATAGAGAGCACGGGGGTGAACGGCCATCAAATAAGGCAAGCCCTTTGGCCACCAGGAGAGAGGGAGCATTCAGTATAGCAGCCAACAACTAAAGGCTAGAGAGCAGCTGTGGTAGAGCAAGCATACCACACATACCCGAGAGAGACACCCCAGTTTGGCCACCACCATTCCCTTCCCCCATTGTCCCCCAAATCCCCTAGATCCAACCCTTAGAGCCACCAACACTCAGCTAGCCAGCACGAGGAAGCACAAGACCAGCCGGCCAATAGCAAGGAACCAAGAGGCCAGAGACCAAGCCGAAGGGGAGGAGGTCACTCAAGGCTTCCCCACCTGCAGGCCGACAAGGAGGAAAGCAACAATGTGACCATTCCTCAAGCATTCCTAGTTCAAACCGTCCACCAACCGACCAAGGTAGGCCATGGCCCATTCCCCCCTACAATTTCATTATCCAAGACCACACATGCAACATAGCAAAGCACTAGAACACTACCACTTGATAATCAACTAGAAGAACATAGCAAAACCAGTGAGATCATGAACCAAGCCAAGCAACCATAGCACCACAAGCGCCCGCGGCACCACCACATCACTAATGCACCACCATTTCAACAAGATGGAGCATATGGAAGTAAAGGGCAAGGGATAAGAAGGAGTTACCGAGGAGGCAAGTTGTAGTGCAGGGTACGCTACGCGCACTCGATGATCACTCCATGCTCCCCCGGCGCATGGAATGATCTCAAGCCCCATCGTAGCAACCACAAAACACCACCCTCAGTTAAGTCCAAAAATAAAAAAATCAAATTAAAGCATAAAGATGAACTTAGGTAAATCAAGAACGTGAGGGAGTAAGGGGAGAAAAGAGAGCAAGGAGGTAAAGGGAGAGAGCCATGGAAGGAATCGGCACCGGTGACGAGTAGCCAACCAAGAAAAAAGAGGAATAAACACGCGCGATAAGACTTTCGTTCTTCGCATCTTTAATTACTAAATTAATTTGTCGATCGCATAGAAACAATAGGAACCCATTAGGAATTCTTTAGGACTACTAGAATTAAGTAATCACTATCCAGGAATTTGAAAGCATATACACGATTAAATAAAATTACGTGCGATGATTAGAGTTCAATGCAACAGTTAAAATAGCAGTTGAGCCATAAAGATCCACAATTAGCTAAAATAAAACCTAGGAATCACATTAGGGCACTATAGCATAATTCACTCCGTTAAGTACTGCGTATTATTTTCTTCAGCACCGGTAGTTTAAATTATAGCACGCATACTAATTGCAGGAGAGGGAACTGGATTGGAGAGAGGATTATTCCATAGTGACCTTGGAACCCAAAGCTTTCATCTAAACTCAGGCAAGCATGTCTTTGAACAATAGTTCAGAGTATATTCAGTAAAACAAGTATTTCTCTATTAATCTTATATCACTCTGCATGAAAATGAAAAATCTGTTAAATCGAAGAAGGGCTATGAGAAAGAAAAGAAAAGAGATAGCTATCAACTGATGGAGCAGTTGGCCAGTTAGATTATTTAAGAAGGTGGGTAGAGATTGCCTTGGCAGGTGATAGAGAGGCAGGTTGGGACCTCTGAATAAGAATAGAGTATAAAGAGTTACAAACTTCATATGTGTGAATGGACCGTACTAAACGTATCAACCATTATTTCGTCTTAGGATGGACATAATTAGTAGCGCTATCGAGGTTATTATATTCTCCACATGGGTAAGTATTATTTAGGAGAGAAACCTAGAGCCGATAGAGAGACCGGGAGTGGGGGGTCTATAGCCGCAAGAACTCAAAACTGTACATAGACTAGAAGTGGGGGATACGAATCACAAGAACCCAGGATTGGTCAGATACCAGAAGCGGGGTACGCGGAGGCCATATATTATGCAATGGGGTGTTGGGTGATAGTTAGACCGCCCCAGCCAACAGCTATATCGCTATCAGTGGGTGCTAGATGGGGGTGAAAGACTGCCCCAGGTTGTCGACTGAGAATAGTTGGGTGGAGATATAATATACTGAGATAGATGTAAAAGTTATGTACTCTGATTTGGGCATCGCATCTAAAAAAATATGATGATCCATGCGCTACAAGGATCAGAGTGATTATGGGTAAAGTGATACAAGTTTGTGCAATGTTATACAAATCATGAATTTATGCCTGTCTCTTGGATTGAATGCTACGAAAACCAATAGAGGTTTTTATTTGTTTATATGAGTGTTCAGTAGTTTTCTAAAGTTAATAAATCTGAAATGTTTCACAACCTAAAAACAATTATTTTCTCTATAGTTTGAGAATGAGGATAAGTATGAGGCTGAGATGTAACCAAAGAGGAAGAACAGGAGCATACAATGCATAGTTCATACTCACCTTTATTATTATTTCCCTTGTTTAGAGGATAACCACCTAGGATCCACATCTAGAGAGGATGTGGCCTACACGGAGGAGCCCTACTTCGAATGGAGGAAGATTATACCGAGATCGAGCCGTATGAAGGGACATCTTATACAAGGACTTTGATGACTAGAGTCCTAAGAGTAGTATGGACTTGACCCTTAGAGTATTTATGTTATTAGTGTATTATATTTGTATTTTTCACTCTTGTATAATTAGATTTCATTGGACTGATATTATATCTGCTAAAATAAATAATAATCTCTTCAGTATCATAACCAAAACAAAGCCGGGGGAAACGCTGCGTCCTCGCGCCTCCCACGTCACCCAGCGCCCGCACTCCGCCCGCCGCGTGGCCGAGGAATCTCGGTACGGTCGGGGGAGCCGGTTTCCTCACATTTTCCGGAAATTACGTAAAGGTCTTTTTTTCCTCGCGAACAGGTCCCTGCAAGTTTTTTTAGCCCCTCCATTTTGCAGGATAGCGCCCCGCGTTTTCCTAAATTACGTACGGGTCCTCGTTTATTTACGTACAGCCCCGTTTATTTACGTACAGGTCCTCGATTTTTATGGAAAAACCCTTTAACTTTTTCGAAAATACACATGCGCCCTCGATTTTTTTTAACTCCTCACGAATTATCGCCTCTTTTACTTCGATACACACAGTGGCTGGCGCCCCGCGCTTTCCTAAATTACGTACGGGTCCTCGTTTATTTACGTACAGACCCGTTTATTTACGTACAGGTCCTCGATTTTTTACGAAAAAACCCTTTAACTTTTTCGAAAATACACATACGCCCTCGATTTTTTTTAAACTCCTCACGAATTATCGCCTCTTTTTCTTCGATACACACAGTGGCTGGCGTGACGTGGCGCCGCGCCTACGAGGCTAGTTGATTTTACCCACGGTAAAAATGCCGGTATCACATAACTCCACCTGCATGTGCGAGTGGTAGTAAGTAAAAGCAACGCTGGTGCTGCACCTGCATGCATGATGCTCTTGTGCGCGTCCGTGCATGCAGGCATGATCCACACTATAAATATTTTGATCTTAAAAGAAGTACGCATATATACACACCACATACACGCACGTACGTACAAAGGGACCCACACCAAACAAAGAACTAAACTAGGACTGGAAATGTACCAGCAACGGCGTTACGGCAGTGTCGCACGGCTCATTCGCGTGCAGATCTAGCTTGGAATGGATGAAGATGCTCAGAATAATTACGCGGCGTGGATAGATTATTTCCTTGTTTAGCCGGGCAAATCTTGGCTTGTTTAACCAACGTCCTGTACGTGCTCGGCGTCTAGAATGAACTCGACTAGGAATCTACACGCACGCCGCACGTACGCACGAACACAGCATCAACAAATGCTATCATATGCACACTCATGCTGTTAGAGCAACTTCAGTAGGGCCTTTACTTGAACCCTCATCCTACTTTTAAGGGCCGAGGGGCAAAAAACTCACTCCAGCAGAGCCTCTACTTGAGCCCTCAAAAGTAGGGGACCCTCAAATCTCCCCCTCGAGCCCTCATTCCTGGGGGTTTGGAGGGAGCCCCTACTTTTGAAGGCTCAAGTAGGGGCCCTGCTGGAGTGAGTTTTTTGCCCCTCGGCCTTCAAAAGTAGGATGAGGATGAGAGTGGGTCCTATGTGTCATCCTCTCTAAGAATGAATTTGAGGGTCCTGTTTTGAGGACTCATGCTGGAGTGTAGCCTAAAAAACAGAGCTCTCAAAAATAGGGAGAGCCCTCAAATAAAAAGTAGGGGCCCTGTTTTGAGAGATACTGCTGGAGTTGCTCTTAGAGCCCGTACCTAATCGAAATGTTTGTAAAAAAAGAAGCTGGTGTGCAAACTTGTTCTACTGTTGCTACGTAACCTCTATCCGTCTCTCATAAGGGCTGGGCTGGCCATTAGGGTGGAAAAAAAGCTCGTTAGTGGGCTCGTTGGTTTGGTTCAAAATTGCTTCAATTATACTTGTTAATTGGTTAAACATTAAAATGAGTTGATTTCAAATGAATTTGAATTTTGCTCAATCTCGGCTCGGCTCGGCTTGTTAGCTCGTTTCTAAAAATACTTTTAAATTATCCTTAAAATAATATTAAATCAAAATATGTCAATTTTAGAAGAAAAAAACTCGATAAGATGAGCAGTTGGCTCGATATCCACCCCTACTGGCCATGATATGCATGGCGATGAAAGACAGGAAGAGCCCCCACCATGACAGGTGACAGAAAATGCAGCAAGAAAAGTCTCGAGCCCATTACTACCATAAAAACGACATAAAGACGGTGATATTGTCCACTCAGGCAGATGGTTTTGTCAGGGCTCAGATGGCTGCATCCTGCATGTGTGTATGGAGTAGGACATCAGTCCACTGTTCAAGGGAAAGCTGCATGCGCGGCTAGCACATCAAATCAACCTAAAGTATTTTGCATAAAAACCTCAATCCAGACCTTTGAGGACTCTTTTGTAAATGATAAGTTAAAAAGAAGAAGAAAATGGGTAATTTCTTTTTTGTTTCAACTTGTAGTTTATACTTGCGATTTTTGGCTTTTAGATTATTCGTGTGAAAGTACGAAGTAACAGAAACTTGTATGCAGTTTTGGCCGATATAAATGAAATCACTACAGTGTGTACTATAATTAATTTATAGACCTCGTCTTGAAAACACTCCGTTTAAAAGCTAGTTACTGTAAAAAACTGAAAAGCAGTTTTTAAAAACTAAAATGAACATGCCAAATGTCAAGAAACAAAAACTATGTTCACATTAAACCTATGTTTTTTTCTCCGGAACCTTGTTTAAGAGGTCCAAAATCCTAGTCTATTCACGTGTATAGGTTGGAGACAAGCCATCATAGCATATAGTTAGGTGCGTTTAGCCCAGTGTAAGATCGAGGAGGCCGACTAGAGGGGGTGAATAGGCGGTTTTAACAATACTCTTCTATCAATTAATTATTTTGTTAAAATAAAGTATATAATGTGGAAGTTTAAATTAATTTGGTTTAGCACAAATAAGGTCTAAATCAACCAACCTAAGTCTATGTCAAAAATTTGCAATTCTAGAATGACAAGCAATCAATCTAATTCTATGAATATAAATTGTTTGAATGTAAATTAAGTACAAGAAAACAAACCATAATGATACAGTTTCTTTTTACCGTGGTGTTCGGAGACGTGACGGTTTCCTCTAGCCCATGTTGAGGTAAGTCGAAGTGAATTGGACTGACTCCACGAATAAAACCAATCACCTTAATTCCACTAGTGCTAGCTCTTTTCTGCTCTGTGTAGATGAGCTCCAACCTTCATAATTTGTCGGGTCTTCGAAGATCACCGATGATGCCTCTAACGCCGTTTAGGAGTCAGCAAACTCTAAGAGTAATAAGTCAAGCCCCTTACTTGACTCTTATCACATGCAACAAATGCACAAGCTCAAGTGGATACTAAATTCACCTCTAGATGCAATACATGCAATCTGGAGCACTTCTCCTTCCACACAAAGTACAACACATGCACAATTGAGAGAAAAAGCTCACACTAGCTCAAAAAAGTGTCCAAAGACTCAGTAAGCATGCTTGAACCAGGCATAAGGGGTATATATACCCTACACCACAAAAACTAGCCGTTAGAAGCAAAACCCCTAAAAAATCAGGATTTTTAGAAGTACCGCAAGCAAAATGCCGGTACTTCAGCCCTCCTTGCAATGGACAGAAAACTAGCTGTTATCAGTAAAATTGGTAGTTCCACTGGCAAAAATCAGGTACTACCGGTTTTTTGAAGTACCATTCCACACTACGGAACTACTGTTCTCACCAGGGAGGAGAAGACTCCTAGAAATGTGTCTCTCTGGAAAAAAAGGTACCACGGATGAGTCGGTACTTCCACCGTCTGGTCCGACCTCACAACACATGCCGGTCTGACCACTAGCCAATCGTACCACGCAACACATGTTGGTACTACCTAAGTCCGGTCGTATCGCACAACACATGCCGGTACTACCGACTTTCGGTCGTACCGCTTAATACACGCTGGTAGTTTCAATTTTTCTAATAAATGCAGATACTTCAACAGATTTTGCAAAACACATTCGCAATGTATTGTATCATGTTACAAGTATTTAACACATGAACTTCAACTATTTGTATAATACATTCGTAAATATAAGCATTATGCTACGGAGAGCTAGATCAAGTGAGGTTGAGTTATCAACATATGATGAGACTTAAGCTACTAGACATGACCCCTCTTAATAGTACGGTAACCTATACTAGCAATCTGGTCTTCCAACCAAACACCAAGACTGGTAAAAAATTAGGAACACATTCTTAGCCGTAACTAGTCATACATTTGCCTTGAGCAATCTCTTGAAGCTTGATGACACATATCTTCACTTCAAGTTTAGATCATTGTCTTGACATGCATCAACATATGATGTATTCTTCATTTGAACTCCATCAATACATAATGGGTCTTTAATTGACTTGATGATCAACTTATGATCATCTTCTCTTGGAAGTCTTGATCAATTTCTCTTCGAGATCTTGATCAACTCATGATCATCTTCTCTTCTTGATGGTCTTCAACACATGAAGCCATTTTTCATCCCGCATCTCGACTTCATGATCTTCAATACATGATGTCATTCTAAGTCATCCTCATTTGTCGAACCTAACATATTTATCTAACTCATGAAAAATGTTAATCCTCAAACCAATTGTCATTAATTACTAAAATTTCAACATTAACTCAATGGAAGGATGAGATTCTACAATCTTTCCATTTTGGTAATTCGTGACAATTTCAACACATAATGAGATAAAAAAATAATTCTATCCAACGAATTGTAGTATATAAGACCTACTACATTGTTATAAATCTATGTTCATGAAAGTTCGTTGTGGATATGCCGGTAAGGTGGGACTCAAGTTATCTTGTGCTGTAAAATCTTTTGCCCTATAAGCTCACTTTTTCTGTTTTTATCCACACGCACTATCATAGCCATACTGGCAACACACTATTGACTGAGCAGCACTGGTATGTTCTAAGAAATTACTAGCATTTTTTAAACTTTTTTACGAATCCAATATTGCTTATCCGGATTGTACTATCCAACATCTCCTGTAATTGTGCATCATATTCTTGTGATTACCGATCACTTGAAAGCTAATGAAAATGATCCAGTGTTACGAGAGGCTATGTGTGCTATGAAAACTAAATATTTGGAATATTATAATGATATTCCGTACTTATACGTATTTGCATTTATTCTAAATCCAAGAGCTAAAATTGCAAGATTCACTAATGTTCTTTCAATTATAGGTAAGGGTATAGAGGTAGATTATTCTAACTATTTTACAGCTATTCATTCACAATTATCTGAAGTTTATCAGAAATACGAGCATAAGTTCATAGAGTTCGCTTGCAACGACCTTCGGTAGCATCCACCACAGGTAAGAAGACAAATATGTGGGGGCAAAATCTTTGGTGCTCCAAGATCCTCTAAAAGATTAAGCTCTACATCATCAAGTGCTACAGTAATCCATACCAAGGTCCATGGGGAACTATCAGTCTTTCTGGACAGCGATCATGTGCCTCATCGTGCAAAAAACTTTAACATTCTTGGACTGGTGGTGCGAGCACAAGCAAACATATCCGGTGTTATCTATATTAGCACATGATGTGTTAACCATTCCTGTCTCGATGATTTCTTTCGAGTCTGTTTTCAGTGTTTCTAGAAGAATATAGGAGGAGAGAAAAACAAGACTCACAAGTGAGATAGTGAAAGTACTTCTCACAGTGAAAAATTGCGAACAAGCTGATGCACGAGCTCAACACTGCGTGGTGGATATGAAGTTGGAACACGCGTCCAATAATCTCTATTTAGACGGTGGCGAAGGCAGTCAAGACGTTAACGACACCAATGATTGTTAGAGTATCCATGTATACATTATACTTTTTATGATTTTTTTACCTGTAATGGTGAGCTATAGGCTGTACTCTTTTCTCTTTATTAAGATTTTCTCAAGTTAAGTTTTTAATTGGTAAAGTTTTTAACGAGGCAACCATTTTAATATTAATAAAGCTCATTATTACATTTCTATAATTTATTGTGCTTTTCTACAATTTGTAGAATTTATTGTGTATTTTTTTAACATTTCTATAATTTATTGTTTCTTTTTTTTTTGAATTCTACATATTTTAAACTATTACTTTTTTTAAATTTTTTAGGCCAGCTAGGCCGAACGGGCTAACCGTGCTTGTTAGGCAAACGGGCATGTCCTGACCCAGAATGGCATGAACACCCTCTGGGCCATGCCTGGGCCACCACCTCCACCCACGGGACGACATAGCATGGCCTGTTCATGCTAACAGGCTAAACAGGCCATGCCTAACAGTCCCGTGCCGGGCCATGTTGTGCTGCCCATTTGGTCAGGACTGGACATATGTATTCTCAGTAATTAAGGATCATCGTCTCGATCCTTATTCCTCTTAAAGTTGATTTGGTGTAAAAATTAAGATAGTTTACATATAACACCTAGAAAATGATTTACACTAAACGTCAGTGATATGTCCTAGAGGCAATCATGTAGATGATTGTATTACTTCTATATTTATGATATTCTGAATAAATATTATTATATTTCTTGAATGAATTATTATTTATAAAGGTTAACAAATATGGGGCTTGTTGGCAAAGCTCTTTATTTGTTGTATGATAGCATTATAGAAGATCCCTTGGTTGGATGTCACTAGTTGGGACACTAGTGACTTATAGACCAGCACATGTGTTGATTGATGACTATGTTTCACTGGTAATAGATATAGGGATATCAGATCAACAATATAGATACATGTTAGATAACATAATATTGGATTGACCCACCTTGATACACTATTGAGATTATTATATTTTGTATGTCATCAGTTGGTCTCAAGTAATGATAATATATAATCCTTGTACGTGATATCAACATAGTTTTCTGCATATGTAATAGTGCGCTTAGGGATTGTCAAACATTACTCAATAACTGGGCATTTATAAAGGTAGCTTTCGGATATACTATGAAACATGCCAAGGAATGTATCTGGTTGGATATGGGATTTGCCCCTCCTACATAAATGAGAGATATCACTTGGCCCCTCAATGTGGTCAGATTAAAAAAGTGCATGGTCATGTCACGAGTGGTCAAAGAGTCGACCACATAAAGTTATTTATCACTAGATCAAAAAAAAAGATTGAACAGTCCATAGATAACATATTTCTCACCTGGAGTTCGATCGGATATGGTGGGGCAAAAGGAGAATACACAAATATGTCGTTTAGTCCAACTAGATATGAACTGGTAGTATGAGTACACTGACTAGTCATGACCTAGTCGGATATATCACAAACTGGTTTGCGAACTGGTCATATGGGGATACAGACTGGTCGTAATCAGATGTAATCTAGTCATAAGGAGTTATAAACTGATCGTGAATTAATAAGACTTGGTTATATATTATATTGCATAAGTTTCATTCAGATTAATTTTTGTGTATATTTGGGGTCGATATGTCTACTAGGGACCGCTACCGACCAGTAATTGGAAAAATATTTTTCGAGTTACAATCAAGTATACATGAACCTGCAGGGTCATACACTTAACGGGTTGCAACAGTTAGGATCTGGTCAGAGGCTCTCCGAGTGGGATATGATCTCTACTCGTATTGGATGAGGTTCCGATCGAAGGCTCTCTGAGTGGGATACAATCTATACTCGTATTGGATGAGGTTCCGGTCGGAGGCTCTTCAAATGGGATACAATCTCTAGTTATATTGGATAAGAATGCAGCCAGATACTCTATATAAAGGGGTGTCTTAGGTAGGCATACAAACAGAGCGGGTAATTTTTGTCCAACCAACTGACCGAATGCTTACGGAGCGAATACGGAATGGGTAAATGGGTATCCGACACCATCCGTGCCTGACTCTAAGGAAAAAATATCGAATAGAATACAGAATAAGTGATATTCATCCGTATATATCCGTATGTCAAATGATATAAGAAAAGTCTATTGTAACTTCACTTAGAAACAAGATAACATATAGACAAATTGCCACATCTAAATAGACAGGGAATACTAAATGCTCTTTCTTCGACATATCAACGATTAGTCTCTCCATATTCACTCTGATTGTACCATGCTGTCCAATGTCCTGTGTAGGGGTGCAAAAGAAGCGGATAATTTTTATTTGGCCGATCGTTCAAAGGCTTATAGAACGAATACAGAATAGAGAAATGATTATCTGTCATTATCCATGTCTGACTTCGATTTCGAGAAAAAATACGTAATAGGATACATGATGAGCGATATTTATCTGTATCTGCTTCAATTGCACCCCTAGCCTTAGGCTATAGGTAAGAAAGTAAGAAAAAGCGATAATACACACCAACCGACACCCTAGCTGCCTCCTACCAAAAAGGCCCTATTGTGCGCACTAGTACTAGCGCACCGACGTACGGTGTTCCATCCTCGAACGTATAGACTTTGGTAGAGATATTGATATAACTGCGGTGCTGATCAGGACGATCCGAGGAGAAGACACAATCGGCTCGTGGAGATCGACTGCCGCTCAAGGATGATCGTCTTCTAAGGACGCTGATCGGAACATTGGACGATCGACTACTTCAACTACATCGGTACGCACTACATTGAACCGGATTACTTCAATTCTTTTTCCTTTATACTATGCATCTAGTGGTAACGATCTATGATCTGTTACTCGCATGGCTTTCTGATTTGCGCAGTAAAAATTTTAATTTGTGTTAGTCTAGGATACGCCGTATTCCATGAACAACTAGCTGCACTAATTAAATAGCCGATTAGCTAGAGTACTGAGCTGTTAAACACGATGGATTGAAGCGTTTTAATACCTACACTAAATCCCTAACGAATAAAGACCTTGGCATCTGCGATGAACAGCCTTTTTTGTTGAACCCTCGGGGGACAGAGCAAGCCAAGGTCTTTTGTCGGTTCCGTTTGTTACTTCTGACAGCTCCCCCGTGGGCCGGATTCGTTGAGGAGGATCACAGCATCACAGCCCCCCCTAATTAAATCCAACCCGGTCACATTCACTTTAACAATAATTAAACTGGAGTAATCGAATGCAACAGATTTTATACGAGTAGGACGAGTAGTAGGCGAGTGCGTGACATCGATCACATATGTATAAAGCCATTTTCACGCAACTGCTTTCGGCGTAATGTCACTGTCTTTTGAAGTACAAGGGCACAGAGTAATTGGCTAGTTTTGCAGATATTAGGCTGAAGAGTTATAATGTATGCTCTTTTTAGCTACGATTTATGACTTTTAGCTGTGATTTGTAACTTTTGGGCTGTTTATACAAGAGATTATAGAGTAACAGAAACTCACATGCGGTTTTTGGTGATATAAATGAAGTCAGTAAAGTATATACTACAATTAACTACTAGATCTTATCTTGAAAAAAATACTCCGTTTAAAATTAGTTACTGTAGAAAAGCTGAAAAGAATAGGGTCATAGACTCATAGTAACAATGTGTTTTTCTAAAAAAAAATGGAGGTTGAAGTAAAGCCCTTTGAATCACCAGATCTGTTTTTTTTTACTATGAGTTATAGCTTTAGCTTAGTAATTTAATAAATAGTGTTTATAAATCAAAAACTAAAAGTCGCTGCTGCTGAAAACAAGAAAAAAAAACGGAACCAACACATGTCCGCCCTAGTACCGTTTGCGAATGGAGGGCTGCCGCCGTGCCGGGCCATGATGATGTGCCGGCAGGGGCTCGGCGCTATTGCAGGTGGGCCGCTGCCGCACGCGCTGGGCCCGACCGGCGCCCATGAATGCGTCATGTGAGCCCGATCGGTTTTTACCACACGGTAGAACGTGCATGATGCATCTACCCCTACAAATTCAACAACACCTAGCTACGTTAGGTTGATCCCCACCGCTAGTGTACTGTGCGTATTTCCACACCGCTAATGTACTGTGCGTATTTCTCGCCCCCTCCTCATTTTGTTGTTCACATCAATCATGAGAGGCCTTGCTTGTCGCGACGCGATATTTCATGCGCCACCGCGCACACGGCACACGCAAGCTTAGGTACATCACGTAGAGTAACCGTGCAGCTGCCACTTGCACACGCCGCGCACCGTCGCGCGGCGGCACACGCGCGCCTCCGCTCGCGGGAGCAGGCAGCGCAGACCGGCGTGGGCTACAGAGCCCCGGACCCGACTGTTCATGGGCCCTCTCAGCGGCTGCGACGTCTGAAAGCAGCCTTTTCTTTTGGCCCCATTCCCCATTTCTGATTGCATGGGCTGCATTGCCATCCAGGGCCCAGCCCCAACCCAACGCGGCGACCCCTCTCCCTCGCACTGACTCATGCACGCTCTTTCTGGCTTTCTGCTGCAGCAAAAAGAAGCCGTACGCTGCCGCCTGTCCATTGGCTGCTGCCTTGCCTTACCTCACCTGCCTCCTCCACGATTGGACGTCACAAACATAAAAGGAGATTTTGTTCTCCGCTCGCTAGATTTCTTCAAATCTTGCATCAGCAAAAATACTTCCTCGTGCCATGCGTACCAAAGTCCCAGCGTTGGATCGCAGCCGCGACAAACGTACTCTCTATCAAGTGGTATCAACCACGAGCTCGGCGGTCACCGTGCGCCGAACCGAGCCGAGATGCACGCACAACGGCACGACGCCTGTGTTGCGCGTGCACGTTCCAGGTGACAAAGGCTGTTGCAAGAGGAAAATCGAGGAAACGGTCGGTACGGAGGAGCATGTACGGCCGGCTTGGAAGGATGTTTATCGGTAGTACTGTAGTAGTAAAACCTAAAGGGCCCTCCCCGGCTGCGGTTGGCGACTCACGTTGTGCGTACCGGGCGTACGGCGGCGCGTGGTACTCGTAGTAGGATTGGTAATTTTCCGATTTGGAAGGTAATTTGGGCGACTAGTACCGGTATTACCGTGCCGGTAGCCTATATAGGCCAGCAACGACCTCCAATCATAAGCTTACCTCATGCCAAAGCTGGGACTTTGCTTCTGTTACACCGCTTTACCACTGCTTTCAGGATCTCTACGATCGATTTATAGTCACTACGACCACTTCTTGTAGCCAAACGATCATGTTCAAGAGGCTACGACCACCTCCTATGTCGTTACGACCGCTCTGCTGGTTCTCCGACCACGCTGACAGCCTTTATGACTACGTTGTGATCTCTCCGATCACACCTCGCTGCTCCGACCACGTAGTCGTAAACTTCAGCTGAAGTTACGACCACGTTCACCGCCTCTGCATTGCACTCCCTACGACCACACAGTGATTCTATCGACCACGTCGAAGGCTCTGTCGACTGCTGTAGTCGTAACACTCTACGACCACAGCTTCTACTCCACGACCGTGGTCGTAACCCCTTTACGACCATGTCTTCAGCACCTGCGGACACCTCCGCTCGTCACTGTGATCGTAACTCCTTACGACTATGTCTGTTGCTCCTGCGGTCGCCCTCCGCCCGATCGTCATGGTCGTAACTCCTTTACAATCATACTTGCGATCCCCTGCTCACCGTGGTCGTAAGTCGTTTACGACCATGTTTGAGAACACACGATGAACTCGATAGATTTTTATAGCCAAATTGTTCTTCTCTTCTTTATTTCTTTCTCTCGATCACATTGGTCGCTACGATTACCCTGATCGTCCTCTCTGCCTTTTGCCTCTCGATCACATCGATCGCATTGGCTCCTCTTGCTCCCTCTCTTGGTTACATGGCTCTGCCTTTTATATCCTACTCTACGACTGTGAAGCGGACTCGAACTCAACTACAACACGGACTTGTATACGACCATGCTAAACTCGTACATGACTCCAACCACTCCTACACGACTACGATTACGACTATCGACCATGACTTCTAAACTAAAAAACAAGATTAGAACTCTAACAATCACCTCCTTAATCTTGATTTTCTTTCTTGATCACATCGATCTTCTCTCTTACTGCTGCTTCTTCCTTGCATGCCTGCCTGGGATGGAGCATCTGCTCCCACAACCGTATGTCTGGTCGTCTTTCACCTGCAGCACCTACTCACGATTCCTCCACCAGCACAAACTCTTTCTCTATCGTGTGCTCTTACTTTCGACCACTGCCCTCCACGCTGTGCTTCCTCCCGCCACCTCGGGACGCATGCTCCAAGTCTACAACTGCCTTCTACTACACATGTGAGAGCTCCTCCCAAGCCCCTGCTCGCTACGACTATGTCTTCTGCTTGTGGTCTGTGCTAACGCCTGCATGTGCACGTCCGAACTCAACTGCATGCCTGTGTGCACCTCCCACGCCGCTCGCTTCGACCACTACATGCTCACTGCATGCTCCTCCGGGGCCTCTGCTCGTTACGAATACATGCAGTCTTTTGCCTTCTTCCCCATCTTGCTTCTTCGCCGACCCGGTCTCCCTACTCGTGTCGACTCCATGTGCGCCAGGCTTGCCTCCTGCTGCCTCTACACCTCGTCCATCTATTCCTCTCTCCACCCAAACCTATTTACAAGTTTTCAAAGGAATCTTGTACAACCGATTTGGAGATCTCTTCACCTTCATCAACAGAACTCTGTTCTTGTCATATACTCACAAAAACTCATCCTGCAGCACCACCCTGCACCCTCTCTCTGTCATCTGCCCAAGACTAAGTATACTGTTGCATAGACTTGGTATATAATAAATTTATATCAACAACTTCTTATCTTCGTTCCTGCATTGTAACATCATTATCCCTTTGCCCTTTTATCTCTACCGTGGATCCATCGCCAAACTTGACCTTGCCCCCAAACCTTCTCATCGAGCTTGTGGAATATAAAGCGATCTCCCGTCATGTGGTTGCTTCTCCATTATCCATGTACCATTGATCCATTTGATCATGGCTTCATTCTTTCGTGCGCAGTTTTGGAACTATGTTCTCCTCATGCAATTCTACCATGACCGACTCCTTTTCAATATATGAGGAAAGAAGTACTAACTCTCTGTCATCTTCTTCTTCGTTTGTCATCTTCTTCTTTATCTTTGGCAAAGTTCACCTCCCTGCCCTTCTTCTTGCTCTTGCAATCCAAAGCAAAGTGCCCAAGCTCGTTACAGTTGAAGCACTTTTTATTGCTACGGCATCTTATCGCGTAGTGCTCGTATTCGCCACATTTAAAGCACTTGACATGTGATGTATCATGGGATCTCTCACCACCGCCTTGCCCAGCCTAAAGAGATGAGAAGAGCTCAAAAACACGCTCTCTAAAAAGAACTACCATACCAAGGCCGGTCATACCAGACACCCCGTTTAGGCCATTCGGTCATACCAGGTAGTACTACCATAGGAAAAATAGCGGTAGTACCAGAAGGGCAGTCGTACCACAGGTATAAGGGTGGTTGTACCGGCCTTGGATTTTAGTACAGATGACACTCGGAAAAACGGTCATAACTTTTGACTCCAATGTTAGAATTATGATCTTGGACTCTTTAGAAAGTTTATTCAGAGAGTTACACAACCTACCTATTTGTATGATCTCAAATATATGAGATCGATTCACAAGTCACAAGAACTCAAAAGAATCACTACCATGGTCTAAGTCGAAGGAAATAGTAACAAACAATCTTAGACCATGCTAGGGAAAAATGCAAGAATTTCAATAATTTGCAAAACACATTTGAAAATTTAGGTATGCCACAAGAAGTAGTTACATGGACTTCAACTATTTGCAAAGTATAGTCAAATGCTACAAGAATTAGATACATGAGTCTCAACTATTTGCAAAATACACACAAACAATAGCATCTTACTACAAAGAGCTAGAGCAAGAAGAATTGAGCTATCAATATATGATAAGATTTAAGCTACTAGACAAGATCTCTATTAATAGTATGGCAATCTACACTAGCAATCTGGTCTCCCAACCAAATACTGAGACCGGTAAAAGACTAGAAATACATCATTAGCCCTAACTAGTTATACTTTTACCTTGGGCATGCTCTTGAAGCTTGATGATGTACATCTTCACTTCAAGTTCTGGTCATTATCTTGATATGCATCAACCCATGATGCATCGTTCGCTTGCTCTCCATAACACGCAATGGGTCTTTTCTTGATTTAATGATAAACACATAATCATCTCCTCTTCGGGATCTTAATGTGCATCAATATATGATGAATCCTCTTCATGAGACCTAACCTATTTCATCAACTCATATAAAATATTAGTCCCAGAAATGGATTGTCATTAATTACCAAAACTCACCATTGACTTTTAATGGAGAAACTAGATTCTTTAATCTTTTTCTTTTTAGTAATTGATGACAATCTCAACAAATAATGAGACAATAAGTTGATTTGTGAGTATGCATCGTATACACAATAATTATATACCCTATGATAAGCTTTCGAAACAATTAACTCTTTTGAACGAGTATTTGACTTTAAATTAATTGCTAGCAAAGCTATACATCTGGTTGTCATTAATCATCCAAGACTTTCCTTTAACACATAATGGAGGGACTAGATTCTTTAATCTCTCCCTTTTTAGTAATTGATGATGATCCGATTGCAAATAGTTGAATTTAAATTAACATGAGTATATATGAACTATACAAGTTTTATATACTCAAGAGATATGTTTCAAAATAAAGATCATCAATATGTGTAGATGAAGAACAATGAACAGTACTAATAAAACCTCATCAATATGTGTGGATGAAAAACAGTGATCAATAACAATAAAACCTCGAAATATAGAGTGAACTCCCTTAAATGTGTGCATATAAGAATGCGTGATAAAAACATATGCACATATTTAAGTTAGACTTTTGGTGGAGTTCAACCTATATTTTGAATCCGAGGAATACAACAAGATATAAGAATATAGTGTCGAATGTATACTCCATGATTTTCACATATATTTTAGATCCGAGAAATGTAATAGGATATAAAAAATATAACGTTGAATGTATATCTCTATGATTTTCACCTATATTTTGGATCTGATAAATGCAACAAGATATAATAATATGATATCAAATACATGCTTTCATAATTTTTATCTTTTCATTCAGATAAGACTAAACAATATCATACTCGACAAATGATTTAGACTCATATTTAAATTTGTCATTAATCACCAAAACCAATTTAATGAAGCTTAAACTTATAGCATGAGAGATAGGCACGCACGAGGAGAGTTTAAGGTGACGGGAGGAGGCAACAACTAGGCGCATGAAGTACGGGCACGCGGAGCGAACGTGGCAGTCACAAGCATGACGTAGCGCGGAGAGAAGGGAAGAGAGAGGGGGTCCAGGCATGGCGAGGGTGGCGCAAAGTTGGCGGGGCATAGTGGTGCATAGGGATAGGCGGCCATGCACTGCTGCAGGACAGGAGACAGGTTGGGGCACGCACGGTGTGGGCAGCGCACACGCGGGACACGTCTAGTGTGTGAACGACGCGAGGGAAGGGGCGGCTCAGGCTGGGCCAGGCCATATGGGCTGAGCCGAAGGCCAGGTTGGCCAGGGGGCAAGAACGGGCTGGGCCAAGCCTAAGGATGGTTTTGGGTTTTGAAAATTTGAAATTTACTTTAAAATTGTGTTTGAACTTTTGATTTGAATTCAAATCTTTAATTTTTCACTCAAGCACGAGGAATTTCCAAAAATAGGGAGTTACAAAACTGAATATCGGTAAGTCGATAAGTCGTTTTGAAAAGACTATTCTGATAAACTGTTTCAAAACAACATCAAATAGATCATTTTATTTGTTTATTCAAAGGAAATCACAAGTTGATAGAGTGAAAAAGGGGTCACTGTCGCGTCATTCCTATACAACAATCTCAAATTGCAAACTGTTTAGGAAGGCTCGGATCTCTATGGATCGCAAGTCCTAACCTATAGTTTTTCTTTTGGCCCAAGCACTATGGGCCGGCCCAAGCACGGCCCGTGAAAGCACGGCCCAGGAACGGCCCGGCCCGCAGCGCGCCGTGCCCGGGCCTGGCACGGCCCGGCCATAGTGCCGTGCTGGGCCGCCATTTCGGCCCACAGTACCGGCCCAGGCACGGCACGGATAAACAGCCGGCCCGGCGCGGCACGATCCCCCTCCCGACCGTTGGATGCCCCCCTCCCCTCCATCGAGGCCGTTAATTTTGCCCGTTAGGGGGCTGATATAAAAGGCGCCGTGGCCGCTGCTGCTCTCCCAATCCCTAACCCTAATTCATTTCTCTCCCTCCCCGCCGCGGCTCGTCTCTGGCTCTCCGCCTCTCTCTCTCGTCTCTCTTGTGATCTTGTCTCCGCTCCTTCTTCTCCCCTTCCGGCACACGGCACGGCATAGAGCACCCCTCTTCTTGATCCCGCATCCTCGATGTAGCCTCGTCCTCTCTCTGTCATCCTCGTCGTCTTCTCCGTCGACCTCACCAGTACCGGATGCCGGCGATTCTGGTGCTCCGGATTCGAATCCGTTGAGGTACCAGGGTCGTCGACGTCGCCGGCGATTCTGGTGCTCCGGCTGCCAAGGTAAAGGTAACCCTAACCCTAACCCTAACCCTAACTTGCTAACCTAAGTCCCTAACCCTAGATCTGACTGTTTCCCGCCGTGTTCTTGTGTAGCCGTCGAGGAACCGGGACGCCGGCGAGGGACGATGCCGGGCTCCGGAGACGAAACTGTTGAGGTCGACGGCAACGAAGAGAGGCGGCTATGCGGGCTGGCCGGAGATGACGATGAGGAGGACCTGCGCGAGGACGCCGAGGAGCTGTTCGGCCGTAGCACTCAGGCTCCCATCGACCTCGCCGGGGTTCAAGAAGGCGGGGCAGCAAACGAAGAGGAAGAGGACGAGAATAGCGCCAAGCGCTCTCGTCCCTCTACCTCAGCAGTGTGGCTGGATTTCAAGAAGCTCTTCAAAACGGTGAATGGTAAGAAAGTCAGGTATGGCGCTAAGTGCATCCATTGCTCCAAGCAGTACTCTGGCCTCTCATCCGGTGGCACTGGTCATCTCATCCGCCATAGGGATAAATGCCCTAGGAGGCGTGAGAAAACTCGCATGTCTCAGTCTCAGATCTCTTTTAATCCTGATGGTAGTATGCGTAATTGGGAGTACTGTCCTATGGTTGCTCGTACTCAACTTGTTCGATTGCTTGCTAGGCTTGATGTGTCTATTTCTGTGGGTGAATCTGATGCCTTTGAAGAGTACATTAGAATTGCTCATAACCCTAAATTTGTTCCTGTTTCTAGGCAAACTACCACTAGAGACATTGAGAAATATTTCACTGAGTGCAAGGCTAAGCTTGTTGAGATTGCTAGTTCTGCTGCTGTTAATTGTGTGTGTTTGACATCTGATATTTGGTCTGGTAATGCAAAACAGGATTACCTTAGTGTGGTTGCCCACTACATAAACACTGAGTGGCAACTAGAGAAAAGAGTGCTTGGTCTTAGGCTCATTGATGTGTCCCACAATGGCCAAAATATTGCTGACCGTATTGCATCTGTGCTTGAAGATTATGGTTTGTCTGAAAAAGTTTTTGCTGTTACTTTAGACAATGCATCATCTAATGTTTCTGCTATGAGAAGACTTAGACCTGTCCTGTCTAAATATCTTGGTATTGAAGATAATGATAATGATGAAACAACTGATGAACCATCTAGGGCAGCTAATTCTATGTTCTTGCATCAGAGGTGTGCATGTCATATCATTAATCTGATAGTTAAGGAGGCCTTAACTTCTCTGAAGCCTTTGATTGAAACGTTTAGAATTGCAATATCTTTCTTGAACTCATCTAACCAGAGAATTGCTGCATATAAAAGCTATTGCATTGCCACTGGTATTAAGAATAGATGCTTTCAGCTTGACATGGAAGTTAGGTGGAATTCTACATATTTAATGCTTAAGCACTTGTTTCCTCACAAGGTTCCATTCACTACTTTCATCCATGCTCAGTATCCTAGAACTGAAGGTGGTCAATTGTTGTTAACTGATGAACATTGGGTTATGGGTGAAAAAGTGCTTAAGTTTCTTGAACTGTTTTATGATGCTACAGTTGCTTTGTCTGGTGTGTACTATCCTACATCTCCACTTATGATTCATTATCTGGTTAAGATAGCTATACACCTAAAGAACTATGCTAATGACTGTCACATAAGACCTGTGGTTCAACCTATGATAGACAAATACAATAAATACTGGAGGGACATACCTTTGCTTTATTCTTTTGCATTCATCCTGGACCCTAGAGCTAAAATGAAAGGTTTCAATAGAGTGCTTAGGAGGTTGGGTTCCCTGACTGGTACAGATTATACTACCTACCAGCTTGGCACTAGAGCTAGACTTACTGATGTTTATAACAAGTATGAGGACAAATATGGCAGTGTTAGGTTGAGGAGGACTGCCCCTCCTAACCTATCTGGTAAGAAAAGGTCTGCCTGGGATGAAATTTATGATGATGATGGTGCTGGTAGCTCTGCAGGTGGTATGCATCCTCTAGCTGCTACTTTGAGTATGTCTAGAGATACCTCTGCAACTGCCCTGCTGCAGGCTGCAACTTCTTCAGCTTCTAATGCTTCTGAACTTATTTCTTACTTGGACTGTGACACTGTGAACCAGTTAGATGATGATTTTAACATCCTTAACTGGTGGCATCAGCACAAACTCACTTATCCAGTGCTGTCCATCATGGCTAAAGATATTTTGACTGTCCCTGTTTCTACCATATCTTCAGAATCTACTTTTAGTATGACTGGCAGGATCATCGAGGAGCGACGGAGGAGGCTGAGGCCTGAAATGGTGGAGATGCTTACTTGCATCAAAGACTGGGAGGCTGCAGAAGCAAGGATGCAACACATGGTGGAGGACAAGGAGCTGGAAGAAGCATTTGAGGATCTTGGTTTATCTACTTGATCATCATTTATGTAATGGACATGGACTGTAATATTGTGAACTGGACAGTGGACTTAGAACTTCTATGGAGCTGGGCTGTACTCTTTTTTCCTGTCTAGGGTTTCTCACAAGGGTGAGTTTTACCTAGACAGGTTTTTAATGAGGCAGCCATTGCACTAAAGCTCCCAGTGCTGCATTGATCTGTGACCATTCTGTGATTTGTGTGATTTGTGACCATTCTGTGAACTGCATTGATCTGTGAACTGCCTGATATGTGAACTGTTTCTGTGAACTGCCTGATATTGAACTTATGTGATCTTTGAACTTCTTCTGTGATATTGAAATTTATATAATTTGTGAAAATTTTCTGAACTGATCTGCTGTGACTTCAGTGCCTGGCCGTGCCCAGTGACCGGGCCGGCACTGCAGTGCCGTCGTGCCGTCGTGCCCAGTGGCACGGCACGGCACGGCAAAGGGGTTTTAGTGCCGTGCCTGGGCCTGTACTTGGGCACGGCGGCACTAACAGGCACGGCACGGTATGTAAGCCGTGCCTGGCCGTGCCGTGCCTGGCCGGGCCGTGCCTGGTCGTGCCCGTGCCAGTGCCGTGCCGGGCGGCCCGGTTGGCCAACTATATCCTAACCCACATGCAAACTTGTGCGAAGCAGATGGCAGGGACGGTACAACACTGAATGTAGTCTCCGCGTCTGGGTGGTGTTCGCGTGTAAGTAGATGGAGGCTTGACTGCTCAGCAGCCTGACCCCTGTGTTGGAGGCTGGCTGGCGTTGGGCATCAGAAAGATTCCAAATCACATGGCGCCTCACTGTCTAAGTGTTCAAGGCCTAGCACAGTAGCACTCCTATCTACTAAAGCCATCGACCACCCCTGTCTACCACAGGTACCATATGGCAACGGCTGAAAGCCTCGTACATTGTAGATTCGGCCCCGATCCATGTGAAGGCAACGGCCACACCAATGCGCGGGCATCGGGCCATACGTAGGCCGCGCGAATCTCCCTCCTCACGGCCCAGCGAGAGCTCGCTGGCCTTGTCGTACGGCCCATTTCTATCTTGAGTCTTTGACTCGAGGAATCTTCAGTCCAGAAGAGCGTTTCTTCTTCTTTTTCGAAAGGAGAAGAGCATTTCTTTAGCAAAGAAAACGGGAGAAAAAAAGGTACATCTTCTGGAAGACAACTCAACAGACATGTAAGGCAGTCTTCATCAAGAACACAAGCTGCGGTTTTCACCCTACCATATAAGAGCAGTAACCATCACAAAATTAAGCACCTCATGATAGAAATATATGAACCCCTCTTTACCACTATTGCTGATATATGGTAGTTTCTTCCATTGGTATTTACTGTAGTGAGTCTAGTGACCAGACAGGAATCCACAGAAGAAATAATTGGCACAGAGTATCTATACTTGTAATCCAAACTATCAATTAGCAGTACGTTTAAGCTAACAAAAGCATCAGGGCAGCATATATAATGAAATGATCACGCTCGTAGACATGTACCATAGCCTTCAAGACGTTTGATGATCTATGTAACAGAAGAGTAAAATAAAATAAAAGGGCACTAGTAGCAAGAACACCCAACGCTCACTTGCACTCCACTCCTGCCTCGGCAGCACGCCGGGGAGTGCTCTTCCGCCGGCTTCCATTTTGCCGGAATCCATTCGTCTTCGACGTCACAGGATCATCCTTGTCGTCGTCGTCCACCGAGTCGGAGCTTTGCTTCAGCTGCCGCCGCCGCCTCTTCTTTCCTCCGTTATTCTCAACTGAGCTCTTGGGGTCCTTGCCTGACGCGATCCGTTTCACGCTGTCTCCATCCTCCTCGGCCTTGGCAATGTCCTCCGCTTCGTCAGTGTCATCCTTGAGAGGAGCTGGCTTCTGAGGCCTTCCCCTCCTCTTGTGGGTTGGAGCCACCTCCTCGCCGCCGCTGCCGTCGTCATCGTTGCTCGCGGCTTCGATCGATTTCTTTCCCTTCCCTCTAGGCCTACCCATTTCAGGGCAGAGAGAGGAAAAAAACCAACTTTAACAAGGGAACTTGCAGCTTGGTCAATCACTGGAACTGCAAAGTGGCAAAAGAAATCAAGCCATGATAGGAGGGATTGGAAGTAATGATGATGCTACATCTCAAAATCGGCTGGAGACCTTCAACTACAAATGGCCAAGATATTTTTTTGATCAACCAGCTGTCTTTACCTATTTGAGCATTCCTTTTCCAGAACGACGAGCATACACTAGAGCATCCAGCAAAACGATATTCAGAATTTCAGAACTGAAAGAAGGCTACAGTGCAATAGCACCGTGAAATTTTTTAGTTTTAGCTTTATCTGATGAACACCGAGCAAGAACCAATGGCATGTCCAAGGAACAGTCCAAGTCCAAGAAGAATGTGCCCTGAGGTCAACAACCTCGTACCAAGAATCAGTGGAGCAAAGAACAAGAGAAAAACAAGAACATGACTCCCTGAGAACAACCTTATGTCAAGAACTCCACTGATTACTCCATCACTACTGGGATCCTAAATCATAATGAAAAAAATAACAGGAACAGACGGAAAAAAGAGCGAGAACATGGAGCTGACCTTTCCCATATCATTCATGCCAGAATCTCACACGCCATCGACTTATCTCAAGAACCCTGTCCTCTTGGACTTACTGCTGGGTTTGTACCTAGAGATCTTTCAAAACTCTGAACCAATCTGAGACAACTACAAGAACAGGATGGATAGCAGAGATGAAGGCAAAGGAGATGGTGTGGTGATGGGTTTTCTATAGGTTGGTGGCCATTTGAGATATTGTTACCAGGTGAGAGTGGGTTTGGAGTGTGCACACAGAATAGAGTGGCAACCAAGCGAAAGGAAGGATTAGCTGCACTGTTTTTGTGTGTGAGAGAGACAGGGAGAGAAGATTTGATGAGATTTGATGTGCCAGTTAACCTAGTAACGTTAACGGTGAGGAAGAGGCATCGAGTCGGAAAATATATGGCCCGTTACTTATGTAATTATATTCATTGTTTAGTAACGTGGGTGCAGAATTTTCTTGTTTAGCTGAAATCCCGTCTCTCTATATGCACACAATTAATCCTACTAACTACAATTGATCTTGTATATATCCACGATGAATATGCTTTAAATCAGTAAAAAACGATTACTACATCAAAAGTTTGGATTTAGTATACATAAGCCAGCCAAGTACCGCAATGTCTACGCACGAAAAAGATGGGTGGAGAGAGACTTAATGGTTGTCGGATGTGGGTTTTGACCTACGGAAGGTGGTGGTTTAGAATAACGCACACGTGCGTGCGCGCACACACATATAAAAAATGATTCTATACTTCTGGAAGTACTTACTCTCGCTTCTTATATACCATTTAAATGATGTTATACACGTTTATCCTTTTAAGTATATTCTAATAATGATTATAAGATACTCAAAAGTGAGTTCCATTAAAAAATCATCAAAGTCGACATTTTATAGCGTAATTTGTGTATATACTCCTTTATGTATGGAAAAGAGGTATATAGCAGAAATAAATAACCCCGGTGAATTTTTTTTCAATCAAATCGTAATAGAGTATCTTAGAATTAGTATTTAAATATACTGAAAGCGATAAATAAGTATAACACGCTTACTTAAGTGGTACATTAGAAGTAGGAGCATGTACTCCTAGGAGTATAGAAAAGGCTTCATATAGAGGAAGTTAGTGGTCGTCGTCCATTATCTCTACAGAAAATTTCCCCTTAAAGTCAGAAATAATTACCCATAATGTCATCTAGAGGAAGTTGGTGGGCCAACCCACCACATGCATGGACACACCCTCACCCCTCCACTCCTAATTCGGTGGTGGTGATTTGTTCCACCTTCCCATTCCACACACGCTGACAAGCACCCTGCCAAAATGCCTCCCAAGTCCCCGGCTCCCTCCGCTCTGCATCTCCATCCTCTCCCCGAGCACCTCTCCCTATCCTAATGCTAGCAAACGAGTTTGGGAGCACGAGGAAGCCCAGATCCACATTAAATAGCTCGTGGGAAGTCACAACTGCGTCGACGAGCTTATGAAAGGTCAAATCTGGCACCAGCGAGCTTGAGGAAGGATGTGCAGCCGGCAGAGGTGTCTCTTAGCTTGTGAGGAAGAGGAAGGTAAGGTCGTCATCAAGGGTGCGGCGGTCGGCTTAGGTCGGACAGCACCAGGTGCGACATCGGTGGCCGAAGGGCAGTTTGCGCACGCGGTGATAGTAGCCATCGAGGGAGGGGTTGGCAAGCCCGTGCCGACCGTCATCCGTGGAGGCAGTGGCGAGGCCCTAGGGGCTGATAAGAAGGCCGACAGCGGTAGAGGTCATCGATGCCAGTTGATCGAGCTGGCGTAGTGAGATGGAGACGAGGAGGGGTGGACAGGGTGGTAACTGCATACCTTTATGGAAATTTGGATTCGGACATTTATATGAATGTGTCTGAAGTTATCCCTGTACCAAAATAAGACAGAGCAAATAGAAACATGTACACTGTAAAAATCAGAAAATCAATGTATGAAATAAAGCAATCAAGCAGGATATGGTATAATCACTTAAGCGACTTTCTATGCAAGAAAAGCTACACGAACAATGAGGATTGTCACTGTGTATTTATATGATGATCCCAGAATAAATTTAGTATAATATCAGTGTATGTAGATGATCTGAATATCATTGGAATCATGGAAGATATAAAAGAAGCGAGCTCTTAGCTGGAGTCAAAATTCGAAATGAAATATTTGGGTAAAACCAAATATTGTCTAGGCTTGCAGCTTGAGCATATCACTAAAGGGATATTAGTGCATTAGTCAGCATACACTCAAAAGGTGTTAGAGAGGTTCGACTTTGAAAAGGCATACACATCACAAGTACCGATGGTTGGAAGATCTTTACATCATGATAAGGATTTGTACAGACCTAGAGAAGAGGGGGAGGAAGTCCTGAGACTGGAATTCCCGTACTTAAGTGCAGTAGAAGCACTTATGTATTTAGCAAACTGCACTAGATCGGACATTGCATTTGCCGTAAACCTATTAGCAAGGTATAGTGCAGAACCTACCAAAAGGTATTAGCAGGGAATAAAGGACATCTTCCGGTACCTCCAAGGAAGCAAAGATCTTGTACTATTCTATAGAAAGAACCAAGACCTGGATATGACTGGCTATGTAGATGTCAGATACCTATCAAACCCTATACAACCAGGTCACAAACATGTTATCTATTCATATGTGGTGGAACTGCAATTTCATGGAAATCGTCTAAACAAAATCTTGTATCGATTTCAATAAATCACTCAAAAATCATAGCACTGTACGACACAGCGCGAGAATGTGCTTAGCTTCGGTGGATGATTCACCATATCCAGTAGTTGTGTAGATTAAATATCGTACAAGCTCCCACTATTATCTATGAAGATAATGCAGTTTGTATTGCACAAGTACAGATGGGTTACGTGAAGAGTAATCTCACAAAGCATATCAATCTCAAGTTCTTCTATGCTCATGAATTACAAAAAGATGGATAAAATTAAGATATTGCATAGTAAGTCATGTGAAAATCTTATATATTTATTCACTAAGTCACTTCCAGTATCTAACTTTGAAAGGTGTATATGTGAAATTGGAATGATGGGATTTAGAGAAGTGCAGAACTTAGGGGGAGAATCTTCACGAATTTATCATTGAAACTTGATCATGAAGATCGAGTATCCAAAGAATAAATCCTAAATATTAAATAAAATTAGGTAGATTGTATTCTTTTTTCCTTAACTGGTTTTTTCGAAGTTTCTCAGCTAAGGTTTTTAATGAGGCAATTCGTGCAACGCAGTCTAACATGTATCATGTACTCTCTCTAAATTTTTTTCACTGAATTTTTGTGGAATTTTGATGAGATATGAACATGTCGGATGAGTGCCTAAGTAGGAGTGTTGGAAAACCTAGGCCTGGACTGACAGACCTTGACCCATGGTGGGCACCCCATCATTTAGTCTATATATAGGGGTCCCAATGATTATATGATGAGTTTTTCAGAAGAGAAAAAGTAATAAAGAAATAAGAAAGAAGTTCCCCATATTAGTGTTAATTTTATTGTTTCTGTACTTTTTTGTGTGTGACTTTTCTTCTATCTACGAGGTAATTGATCAAATTGAACTCGGTAGTGACGGTTTCTCAATAAGATCCAGGTCAGGAATGTAAGTAAGTATTACGTATTAACACCGTGTCAATTTTGTACAGTAGAACAGTGCTGTAAGTTTGTACTCATGCCTTCTGTACCGATCGATTGAAGCGTGGGAACACTTCTTTCAAAAAAACGTGGACGAAATGCTAGCAACGCTGTCTCAGATCTCGATGCATGGTCCGACGACCGTAAGGGACGTCCTACTGCTGTGAGAGGATCTTCCTGTGAAAGCTCTCCGGACTCCGGAGGCGGCGAAGCCCATGTCATTGCAAAAGGTTCCCGGGAATCTCGCGACAAATCTCACCAGATTTTTAACCACTTGCTGTCCAACTCCTGACCGAAAGCTCGTTACGCTAGCTCCTCGGGCGACCGGCGAGTCAAAGGAAACAAACAACAATCTCTCACGCTGCAGCAGCAGGCTGCGTTCGCTTCCAACACACGGAAAGGAGGAGGAGGCCGTGGTGATTCGTGACTGATGGCTTCACCGTCACTCCATCGATCTCCAGCAGAACACACATGTGGTATACATACATGTAAGTATGTAAGTAAATGTAAGATACATGTAAGCATACATATAAGTAGTAGTAGTAGTAACTTTGTTCTACCGCTGTCAGAATCACCGACCACTCAGATGCTAGATGCTCCATGTTGCTCGAGCTTTTACAGAAGTGATTAACAAGGATTGAAATTGAACGCGTGGAATGGGGAGGAGGCCACGACGAAAGGAGACAACGAGCCGCAGGCAGGTGCTGTCTGCTGCTGTTGCCGACAGCCGCATGCAGATGCCGGCAGAGGACGCTCGTGCTCGTGCCACTGCCTTCCTTTCATTTCTTTTCTTTTCTTTTGAAGTTTTTCTCTGTCTTGATGTTGCGTTTTCGGACAGACATGCACACACATGCACGCAAAATCTCACTTTCTGCGGCCGTATCAGTATCCGGTACGCGGTGCGCTTCTCCCGGGTTCAAACGTGAGCTCGAGTGTGGTCAAGGCTCGTTGATGCTGTTGGGACGGATGCCCTGTCCTGCCACTGTGATGCACTGATTCCAAATTCATACTACTTTGCCCGTTTGGTAGGTTCGGTACAGAAAAGAGTGCAGTCAAGATGTAGAAGATCGACGGATGCTCGTGAAAGTAGGGGGTAAGCTTGCATTTTGTAGACTTGATGAGCAGATTGGGGCTGATTAGGCTGGTCATCGGTTGTTAACTAGCTGGAGATTGAGCCGGATAAGCTTCCAATGCCGGTTTGAAATACAGTGTCAAATATTAAAGGGTATTGATAAACATCATCCGGATGTTTTCTTTCTAACTATCATCCAGATTTGTGACCGTTGGATTAGAGATCCAAGGGCCACAAATTCTCCCCGCCCCCTCCAAAAAAAATTCACCCCCCTCCAAAAAAAATTCTCCCCCCTCCAAAAAAAGAGACCGTTGGATCTCTAATCCAACGGTCCGAAATTTGGATGATTATTGGGAAGAAAACATCCGGGTGATACCTATACACACCTAATATTAAAATGGTACTAGTATTTTAGTATGCCCACGCACACCGATCGGATAGCCTCAAGCGGTCAAGCTAAGGTAAAGGAAAATGCAAAAACGGCAACCAGCCCAATCAGCTGGGACCTCCTGTATGCCGCTCGCGTGGCATCTAACAACGTACCGGCCACCTTTCCATAAAAAGCATGTTGGGCCGCGCGGCCCATCTCGTCGTTATTGGCGTACACGATAGCAATGTAAAGGTGCCGCCGTCCACGCACCCCCTGACCAGTCTACACAATCAACGCACGCATGTCGAGGTAGCTTTTTTTTATCAAAAATTCAAATGATTATAGTTTCCTAATCGATTCTTTTTTTATTATAACTTATGATTTTTCAGAAAAAAATAAACAAGACGATTTCTTCACTGTTGTTTTGAAGCGACTTAGGATAGCCCTTTCTAAGTGTATTATAGGTATTCGTTTCATTTGCACAAGCACTCATACTAGGTCCAAAAGCCATCAGTTGCATAAAAAAAACTTAATTCATGGTTTTGTTTGAACCGTCGTATTCCTTACAACGAGATCTTCAAAACTAGACCCCACTTGTACAGATTTAGACTTACTAAATGATATTGTTGTGGTTACAGACCAAACAGAGAGAGATGTGGTAGTGGAGAGTAGGAGAATGACCGTAATGGCCTGGGTCTTCCCCATGGCCTGTATTCCATATATATATACACACATGGGGAGTGCTTTTACAATTATACCCTTACATCTGAGTATCCCCTTCAGGGGCACTTATGTCATTACACATGGCCTATTCTGGGCTTTATAACCTTCTACCAGGCCTCCTGGGTTTAGGTGGAGGCCACCCCTACAACAGGAGTCTCTCATGGTGAAGGGCTTCACAGGGCCGAAGCCATGTTGCCGAGCCCTTTAGCCCCCTCCGTCCCTGCGGCCTGTGAACTTTTGCGGACTTGACCGAAGGCTGGGGCCGTAGCCGAACCCGATGCCTTGATCGGTGGTCGAAGTAGACGCGCGCGCGCTTCGTCCCCTACCCTTCGAACGGGTGGCAGCGGAGCTGGCGCCTAGTCGAAGTAGACGCGCGCGGGCTCCGTCCCCTACCCTTCGAATGGGTGGCAGCGGAGCTGGCGCCTAGTCGAAGTAGACGTGCGCGCTCCGTCCCCTACCCTTCGAACGGGTGGCAGCGGAGCTGGCGCCTAGTAGAAGTAGACGCGCGCGCGCTCCGTCCCCTACCCTTCGAACGGGTGGCAGCGGAGCTGGCGCCTAGTAGAAGTAGACGCGCGCGCGCTCCGTCCCCTACCCTTCGAACGGGTGGCAGCGGAGCTGGCGCCTAGTCGAAGTAGACGCGCGCGGGCTCCGTCCCCTACCCTTCGAATGGGTGGCAGCGGAGCTGGCGCCTAGTAGAAGTAGACGTGCGCGCGCTCCGTCCCCTACCCTTTCAACGGGTGGCCGCGGAGTTGGCGCCTAGTCGAAGTAGACGCGCGCGCGCTCCGTCCCCTACCCTTCGAACGGGTGGCAGCGGAGCTGGCGCCTAGTAGAAGTAGACGCGCGCGCTCCATCCCCTACCCTTCGAACGGGTGGCCGCGGAGCTGGCGCCTAGTCGAAGTAGACGCGCGCGCGCTCCGTCCCCTACCCTTCGAACGGGTGGCAGCGGAGCTGGCGCTTAGTCGAAGTAGGCGCGCGCGCGGCCCGTGTCGATGCCGATGTCGGGGCTGAGTCCCGCCGTCTAGGAGTTGGTACCAGGGTCCCCTGCGTGGAGGCGATCGTGGCCTCGCGGTCCGGTAGTGCGCTTTTAATGGCGCCTGGAACCGCGCTGGCCCCTGACTTGTCAGGGGTCAGCCCGTTGAGCCGTACAGCCCGCCCTGGGCACACGGTGGCTTGTGATTGGCGCGTCGTGGGATGTGAGCGGTGCGTGCCCGCGGCCGTTCGCCTGTTTCCTAGGGAAGTGGGACACGTGGCGGACACGTGCTGGTACGTCATGCTGCCTGGGCACCTACCGGGCGCGCGCCTCCAGGTTCTGGCGGTTCTTTCCAAGTCGTGCGCAGCCGAACCGGCGGGGTCTTAACTTGGTTAGAAGGTGGGCGGGCCTTATAAGGGTTTAGGGTTGCGATGGGGGCGCTTGGTCTTGCCTGTCGCTTAGCCTTGCTTCTTCCGTGTTGATTGTAACGCAACCTACTGCTGCCTTGATCCCTGTTGCCCTGATCTTGGAGAGGAATGGCCGGCCGTGGCGATGCCTCCCATCATCCCGGCGGCGGCTCGCCTTCCAGTCGGGAGGAGTTGTCTGTCCCTTCTGGGGAGTACGAGCTGGTGCTGCGGGGGCGTTCTTGTGCCGACACACGGTGGGACGCCATGGAGCACTCGGGGGGCGCTGTTCCCGTGTGCTGGGGAGAAGTCGCATAACCGAGGAGATGCTGCAGCGGCTCGTCCGGGAGAGGAAGATCGAGGAACGCGATGGGGCTCGCCTACCCCACCATGACGAAACAGAGCCGAGCCCCCCAGGAGACGGAGGCAATCGTCTTCGTCGCGTTCTTCGACGCCGGCCTTCGGATGCCCTCGAAGATGTTTGTGGGCGAAGTCCTGCGGGCCTACGGGTTAGAGTTGGCACAGCTAACGCCCAACGCAATAGTCCGTCTGGCCATTTTCACGTGGGCGACGCGAACAGAGGGCCGACGTCCCAGCGCGAGCCTGTTCGCTACCTTGCACGACGCGTGCTATCGACCCAGGAAAGTTGGGGAAGGGGCTGTGTCCAACTTCGGCAGCGTGGACTTCGTGTTGCGGAAGTCGTGTACGACCCTGTTCCCTGCGCCGGCTGCCCCGTGGAAGTGGGAGTCCGGCTGGACGCACCGGTGGTTTTACTACGTCGTGACCAGCCGGAGCGGCCTGCTATGCCGAGGCGGGCCAATCTCGTTCAACAGCTCGCCAACTGTGAGGCCGGAGGCTGTCGACCCACGGAGGCTGTGGAGGCTTGTCGGCGTAACCCGCCGGCTAAGTATGCGCGATCTGGTTGAAGAGTTCACGATGTACGGGGTGGCGCCACTTTCCGCCCGGTGGAAGTATGGGCAGCGGGGCGACGCCCGTGAAGACGGGGTTACCCCATCCGTGTCTTGCCTTTTCCCGCCCTCCGCTCCTTGTAAGCCATTCAGCATATGGTACGCATCCCGTTGCGTCTGCGTAACCCTTGTTTGATGAACGTACCCACTTTTGCAGTGGCTCGGCTAGAAGACGCAGAGCATGCGGGTGTGGCGCTCCTCGGACCGTACACGCTCAAGGAGCACAAGCTGCGCGAGGCCGCGACTGCGGTGGCGAAACAGGGGCGGGTAAACCGTGCCTGCGAAGTCTTGGGCATTGCTGGGCCCGAACGCGCGGCACCGGTGGAGACTCCTGGAGGATCAGCAAGCCATGTCGGTGACGGCGACCAAGCGGGGGCGTTGTCTTCAATGCGCCGAGCCCGCTCCACTGCTGGCGTATCCAGCCCGTCGGCCACCTCGGCAGCCGGCCCCGCTGGGTTGGGATGTTCAACCGGTGGTAGATCCGGCCGGACTGCTTTGGGGGAGCGCGCCGTCTCAAATCCGTTGGCGGCGCCATCCGTTGGCACCGTCGAGCCTGGGAGCCCGGGCTTCGTTGGGCTGAAAATCACCAACCCAGGAGAGGACGTGGTTCCGGGCGAAAGGGCGACGGCAGGCGGTGCTCTGCCACCCACCGCGGCCGCCCAGGACACGCCCGGAGCGACAGCGGCTACATGCGCGACAGGACCTGCGGCTGCCAGCGCCACCGAAGAGCTACTCGCGCCGCCGCGGGCAAAACGTCCTCGGGCTCAGTCCCCTTCGCCTCCGAGGGGCCGATACGGTGTTGCAGGTCCCGTCCTTGGGGATGTGGCGTCCGATGCGGCCGACCCGGCTGAAGGAGCCGAGACCCTCACTGCTCACTTGGCGGTTGAGCAGGTACCATGCCCTGCCACGACAAAGGGTGTCGAATGTAGGCTCGGTTCCTTCTCCTCGCACGACTTCGCGAAACTCTCTCCGATTTGCTCGCTCATTCCGTCGACATCAGGCGAGACGAAGTCTCCCGGACGCGGTGAACAATCGAGCAACGGGGGTGCGCGCGAGGCCCCAATCCCCATGCAGGGTGTCCTGCAGGCACCTGCCGCCGCCGAAGTGGCCGAAGCCCCGCGGTCCCTGATGCGGCGAGGCCGGAGCTCGTCCTCTCCGACCTGCTCCCGCGCCCGGAGATACTCCGCGCTCTTAATGGTGCCGCGGAGCGTGCCAGTGGCAGCGTTGCCCGACAGACGTTGTCGGCGTGCGAGGGGGACCTCCTGGCGCTCGCGCTGCGAGCTTCCGAGATGAAGGTAAGCATCATGCGCTCGTGGCTCCTCGAGCGACGCCAGGCAACTGCTGACTCTTATTGCTGCCTCCAGACACTTGTCATCAGCCAAGCACTGGACGAGGCCCAGATCTGGGAGCGGATAGTTCTGGAAGCCGGTCTTCGCGCCGCGGACGATGCCCATGCCGTGAAGGGCGAACAGCTTCGCGCGCTGGAAGGTGCCATGGCGGCCGCGCAGTGCGAGACCGAGGACACCCGTCGTGCCGCGACAGAAGAGCGCGCCTCCTTCTCGCGGTAGATCGCCGCTTTGGAGGAAGAGAGAGCCCGGCTGGCCGAGCGTCTCGCAGAGAAGGACCGCGCCCTGACCGATGCGTCCGGGTCGGCGTGGAGGGCGATGTAGTTTCTGAACCGGGCCCTCCGGGATCTGGGCGTCGACGTGCCGGACGCCACTCACGGGCCGGAAGACCTGGCGGAAACGCTCGGGCTGGTCGAGGAGGGAGCGGGCGTCGCGCTCCGCAGCGCAAAGACCTTCGGCGAGCATTGCGGCTTCCTTGGCGCGTGTCTCGCCCTCGCCATGCTTCACACTCATGGGTGTAGGCATGTTCATGAGTTGGCGAACCCTCACCTGGACCTGCCTGCCCGACCGGGGGCGATATCGGATGCCGTTCGCTTCATCGAGCCTGGCCTCCAGAATTTCCACCGGTGAATCTGGGGCCACGTCAGGGAGGATGCGACCAGAGTTGCGGTGCAGCAAACGCTGCATAGGGAGGTGGACCTGCTTCGCTGGCTTGAAGGGGTTCCTCGGCGCCATGACGGCGGTGCGGGCCCGTCGACGCCGCTCGAAGGCTAGCCACCTGGTTAGGTGGTAGGAGAGCGGTGTACTCATGTTTTGCGGCCATGTAATGCCCGCATGTTTTGCAATTAATCGAAGTAGCACTTGTTCTGAACACTATATGCTGTCTTGGGCCCGCGTTTTGTGCGAGGCCAATATCTTCACCTTGAAAGCGTGCCATTGGCGGAGTAGGCATGCGAACGGTCCCGACCCTACTCGATATAGACGCCCGGGCGCTCCGGCGTCTGCTCCCATAAGATGCGCAGGAAGGAACACCCGTCTCATTTATACTCCGGAGAGTGCGCGGGATCGACATCCACGTCTTGATTATACTCCGAGGAGTATGCACAGGAACAGCGCCTGTGCGTGCGCGGGATTCGCGTCTTGTTTAGACTCCGTAGAGTGCGTAGGGAAAACATCCACGTCTTATTTATACTCCGGAGAGTGCACGCAAGGGCGTCCCCCCGCTGTGTCTCATACAGAGTGCGTGCGGAGGCGGACCTCAACGCTACGACTTAATTTAAAGTCCATAGACTAGTGCGTGCGGAGATAGACCTCCACGCTACGACTTGATTTAAAGTCCGTAGACTGCTGCGTGCGGAGATGGACCTCGACGCTACGACTTGGTTTAAAGTCCGTAGACTGGTGCGTGCGGAGATGAACCTCGACGCTACGACTGGATTTAAAGTCCGTAGACTGATGCGTGCAGAGATAGACCTCGACGCTACGACTTGATTTAAAGTCCGTAGACTGGTGCGTGCGGAGATGAACCTCGACGCTACGACTTGATTTAAAGTCCGTAGACTGGTGCGTGCGGAGATGAACCTCGACGCTACGACTTGATTTAAAGTCCGTAGACTGATGCGTGCAGAGATGAACCTCGACGCTACGACTTGATTTAAATCCCGTAGACTGATGCGTGCGGAGATAGACCTCGACGCTACGACTTGATTTAAAGTCCGTAGACTGATGCATGCGGAGATAGACCTCGACGCTACGACTTGATTTAAAGTCCGTAGACTGATGCGTGCGGGAGACTGTGCACATTGTGACCAGAACCAACGATGCTTCTTGCGAACAATGAGCTTTATTGAACTCCCGTTTGCGCGGGCGAGCATCTTACAATGAAGGGCTGATACCGCCACGATTCGGCTTCTATGCGTAATATCGCCGCAGCTTGTCCGCGTTCCACGTGTGGCGGAGAGTCTGTCCCTCGAGTGTGGCGAGTCGGTAAGCTCCCTTCTGCAAGGCTTCCATCACGATATATGGACCTTCCCACTTTGATTCCAGCTTGCCCACGGTCTCCGCATGGAGCGCCATTCTGAGGACAAGATCCCCGGGCTTGAACCCCCGTGGGTATATGGAACGGTCTCGAGTGCACACCGTCTGCCGCGCATAATTCTGGATGTGCTGGGCTGCACTCGCCCGCGCCCCGTCGAGGAGGTGCAAGGACACGCGACGCTCCTCGTCGGGGGCTTGGACGAGGACCCACCGCGAGCCTGCCTTGATTTCCTCAGGCGTTACTGTCTCGTCGCCAAAAAGGAGCTTGAAAGGCGTAAACCCTGTCGGGCACGTCACCGTTGTGCGGATGGACCAGAGGACGCTGTGAAGCTCGCTCGGCCACTTGCCCTTCGGTAGCCCGACTAGGCGCTTCTTGACGGCGATGGATATAGCGCCGTTCGCCCGCTCAACCGCGCCGTTGGATTGGGGGTGCCCGACCGAGGCGAATCAAAGTATGATGCCCATGCTGTCGCAGAATTCTTTGAAGGGGGCGGCATCGAACTGCAGGCCGTTATCGACGGTGAGTTCCCTGGGCACGCCAAAACGACATATGATGTTCTGCCAGAGGAAGCGCTGCATGGCCGCCGAGGTTATCTTTGCCAGGGCTACCGCGTCCGGCCACCTGGAAAAATACTCCAGCGCGACAACCACAAACCGCAGGTCCCCTGGGGCTCGGGGAAGCGGTCCTACTATGTCGACGCCCCAGCGCGCCAGCGGCCACACCAGGGGAATGGGGTTGAGGCTCATCGGGGGCCTGCGGATGATACGCCCCATCCATTGGCACCCCTGACACCGACGCACGAGGTCCTGTGCGTCACTGATGGCGGTCGGCCAGTAAAATCCTTGCCTGAACGCCTTGCCGACCAACGATCTTGGCGCCAGATGGGACCCACACGTCCCTGCATGGATCTCCGCGAGGAGGTTCTTCCCCTCCTCGTCCGAGAGGCATCGCAGGAACGGCGCACAGACCCCCTTCTTGTAGAGTATCCCTTCAAGCACCTGGAAAGATCTAGCGTGGTGTTGCAGACGTCGGAGCTCGGCGGGGTCGTCCGGCTCGGTGATGCCCTGTAGAAAATTGAAGATGCGCTCTCGCCAATCGCCTTGTTGGACGATTTGATGAACAAGGGCCGCGTCTCGGGTGTCTTGCGCGATGGCCGCTTGTGGTAACACTTCATAAAATGCCCCGTCAGGAGGCAGCAGCTGCTGGCTTGCCGCCTTCGCGAGGGCATCGGCTTGCTCATTTTCCGTGCGAGGAATGGCCTTGACCGTGATGCCCAAGAAGTGTCGTTCCCTCGCTCTTACGGCCGCGAGGTACTTGGCCAGCTCGGTGTCCTTGGCTTGATACGACTTGTCCACCTGGCCTGTCACTAGAGCGAGTCCGTGCGGACGAGCACTCGCCGCGCACCAATTGCCTTGAGCTTTGTCAGGCCAAAGAGCAGCGCCTCATACTCAGCCGTGTTGTTGGTGGCTGGAAAGGCGAGGCGCGCTGAGTACAGGAGGCGCCGCCCCTCGGGCGTGGCGATCACTGCACCTACGCCTGCGCCCATGACACCGTAGGCTCTGTCGACAATGAGCGTCCAGACCGGGTCATCGTGCTTCTGGACGGGCTGCGCCGGCGGGGTCCATTCTGCGAGGAAATCGGCGAGAACTTGAGACTTGATTGCCGTCCGCGAGGCGTACGTTAGGGAGAATGGGGCGAGCTTCGCAGCCCACTTGCCGATACGCCCTGTGGATTCCTTATTGTGCAACATCTCCGCCAAGGGGAACGAGGAAGGCACCGTGATCGGGTGGGCCAGAAAATAATATTGGAGCTTCCTGGAAGCCATGACCAGCGCATAAGCGAGCTTTTCAAGCTCCGTATACCTCGTCTTGGTGCCTTGGAGGGCTTCGGAGACGAAGTACACGGGTTGCTGTACAGCTCCCTCTTCCCAGACGAGAACGGCGCTGACCGTCGTGGCTGACGCGGCCAGGTAGAGCAAGAGGGGAGCCTCTGGCGCTGGGGCGACTAGAGTGGGGAGAGTCGCCAGATGTTTCTTGAGCTCATTGAAGGCTACCACACAATGATTGTCCCACCGGAATCCGTCGCACCCGCGGAGTGTCTTGAAGAACGGCAGGCCCCGCTCCGCCGCCTGAGACAGGAAACGGCTAAGGGCTGCCATGCGGCCCGCCAGCCTCTGGACCTCTCGTGTCGCCTTCGGCGGCTCCATATCCAGGATGACCTCGACCTTATCAGGATTCGCCTGGATGCCCCGTCCGGATACGAGGAAACCCAGGAGTTTGCCCGCCTGCACACCAAAGACACATTTGTCGGGGTTGAGCTTGATGCCTGCCTTCCTGAGGTTGTCGAAGGTCTCCTGGAGGTCCCGGCCGTGCAAGGTGAGCTGGCGGGTTTTGACTACCACGTCATCGACGTAGGCTTCCACATTCCTCCCAAGCTGGGCGGCCAGGGCCAGCGCGATGAGTCGAGTAAAGGTAGCACCAGCATTCTTCAAACCGAAAGGCATCCTGACAAAGCAGAAAGTCCCAATCGGCGTAATGAAGCTAGTCTTGTCCTCGTCATCTTCGGCCATGTATACCTGATGGTATCCAGAGTAGGCATCCAAGAAGCTCATCAGCTTGCACCCGGCGGTAGCGTCAACCAATTAATCGATGCGCGGCAAGGGGTAGTTGTCTTTTGGGCACGCCTTGTTGAGTGCCGTAAAGTCAATGCACATACGCCAGGCCCCACTGGCTTTCTTGACCAACACTGGGTTAGCGAGCCACGCTGGGTGATGGACCTCGTGAATGACTCCGGCCCGGAGAAGCTTCGTCACCTCTACCTTGGCCGCCTGTTGCCGATCTATGGACATACGGCGGAGCTTTTGCTTGACCGGCTTCGCGTCGGGGCGGATCGCCAGGCGATGCTCGATTATTGCACGATCTACACCCTTGATGTCCTCCGGCGACCACGCAAAAATGTCGGCATTGCTCTGAAGCACGCGGAGTAAGTCGCGTTCGACCTCCGGCGGGAGCCCCTCGCCAATGGACACAAATTGCCCCTCCGCCTGAAGCGGCACCTTCTTGACCCCGCCCTCTGGGCGCGGCTTAGGTGTCCATCCCGGGGCGGAGGGCGCGTCACCGGCCGTGTCCGCGAGGGCGTGCACCATACGAGGTGGATCCCGGCTGCTGACTTCGGTGCGCCTGGCAAGGTCCTGGTCGCCGAAGATGGTGATAACACCCTCCGGACCTGGGAGCTTCATGCATTGAAAGGCGTGGTGCGGGATCGCCCCGAAGGAGTTGATGGCGGGCCGCCCCAATATGACGTTGTAGGGGTGCGGAATGTCCACGACGTCGAAGACGATATGCTTGCTTCGGCTGTTCCCCTCCTGGCGGAGTGTAACTGGGAGGGACACACTTCCCAGGGCCTCCAGGGGCTGGCCTCCGAAGCCTTGAAGCGGAGCTCCCGGCTGCCCTAGACGATTCTGGGGAATCCCCATACGATCGAGGGTCCCTGCAAACAAAATGTTCGCAGAGCTTCCCCCATCAACGAGGATGCGCCTGACATCGCAGCCTGCGATGTGCGCCTGTATGACCAAGGGATCTCAGTGAGGGAACTCCACGCCCCTGGCGTCATTCGAGGTGAAGGTGATGTTGCAAGGCGACATCCACAGCTCCGGCTGCTCCAAGGGAGCCCCGGGTGGGGAACCTCCGGTGATGACGCTTACGGCGCGGTTCTGCGCGCTGTCCCCGTCGAAGACTCGCAGGGGGCTGTCCTTTGGGAGCCGTACACGAGCTTCGGTAGGAGGCCGAAGGGATGAGGCCCGCGGTTTGGGCATGACCCGTCGCAACTCCATGACCGCAATACATGCGTTCGTGTAGTGATCACCGTAACCATGCACCTCGCACCACTTGCCGCAATCTAGAATTTCTTGTTCCGCACGGGGTCGCTCGTGGCAGCTCGGCCCGGCCTCCCACCCCCGCGAGCCGGGAGCAGGTCCTTGGGGGACGCTCTCGACGCCAGGGACGTGGCGGGCTTTTTGTGGCCTGCGCTGGTGACGCCGGGACCCGCGCCTGCTCCTAGAAGTGCCTTCCTGTTCCCTAGTATCGTTACCGCCAGGGACAGCTTCCCGAGGCCCCTGGCCTCGGTCTTGCTTCGGGGAGTCGTCTCTCGCCCCCCTTCGCACGGCGGATACTTCGCTTGAACAGGGCCGAGGGTGTCCGCGCCGCATTTCCGCGCATCTTCCTCCGCCCGTGCATACTCCTCCATTTTGTCGAAGAGCTTGGCCACCGTCTTGATCGGCTTCCGCGCGTTAAACTCAGCCATCGGGCCCGGGCGAAGGCCCTGTATGGCTGCATTGACGACGGTGGTTTCGTTGACGTCTTTGACTTGGCAACGTACCTTCGCGAAGCGCTTGAAGTAGTCCCCGAGCTTCTCCGAACTCTTCTGCTTCACCGCGAACAGCTGGTCTGCGTCGATTCTCTCGACATAGTTACCTTGGAAGTTGTTATAAAGGCGGTCGCGGACCTGCTCCCACGCGTAAACGGAGTTTGGCTCTATGGTAAAAAATCAGGATAGCGCCACTCCTTGCAGCGCGAGGGGGAGTCCCTTCGCCTTTGTAGTGTCGTCTCCTCCTGCGGCTTCGATTGCAGTTTCGTACACACGCACGAACTCTCGAGGGTCCGTGTCGCCTTTGTACGGCTCGATGACGCTGGGAAACTTGAAGTCTTCAGGCCACGCCGCCTGCTGCAGGCCCGCCGAGAGTGGGGACTCTGGATCGACACGCCGCAGCTGCACGCGGCTGGACGTGGGGGCGTCGCGGCTGTCTGCCCTCTCCGGCGTGGGCTCTGGTGCGACCGCGGGCGCGGTCTGCTGGCTCCGAGCCTCTTGTAGATCTCGAACAACCCCGTGAAGATCCCCTAACTCCCGCCGGAATGCGTTAATGGCCGCCAGCAAGGCGCCTTCCACCGCAGGTGCGGTCGGAGCCGTCGGCGCGCCTAGCGGACGGGTCGACATGGCGATGGCTACCTCCCGAGCTCCCGAGTTGCCGGCTACTCCCCTGTGGCTAGCTCCGGCCACGCGGTCCGCGCCACCATCGGTCGCTGCGGCGAGTGTGGCGGGGTCGGTTGTCGTCGTGGCGGTGGCGGGGTCGGTTGTCGTCGTGGCGGTGGTGGGGTCGGTTGTCGTCGTGGCGGTGGCAGTTGTCGTCGTGGCGGTGGCGGGGTCGGTCGTCGTCGTGGCGGTGGCGGGGTCGGTTGTCGTCGTGGCGGTGGCGGGGTCGGTCGTCGCAGCGCGAACGCCGACGTCCACGGCCGCCGCGCCCGCGTCGTCACCCGCGACCGCGACAGCCGACGCCGCAGCCCTGGTACCGACGCGACGCCCCGCTCCGGCCGTCTTCTTCCCCTTCACTGCCGACGCCGACGAAGCTTTTTTCGGTGCCATCCTTCGGATTTCAGGCTTGCTCCTGTCCTCCCCACGGACGGCGCCAACTGTTGTGGTTACAGACCAAACAGAGAGAGATGTGGTAGTGGAGAGTAGGAGAATGACCGTAATGGCCTGGGTCTTCCCCATGGCCTGTATTCCATATATATATATACATGGGGAGTGCTTTTACAATTATACCCTTACATCTGAGTATCCCCTTCAGGGGCATTTATGTCATTACACATGGCCTATTCTGGGCTTTATAACCTTCTACCAGGCCTGCTGGGTTTAGATGGGGGTCACCCCTACAGGCTACAACAGATATAATTAGATATATTTTTCTGTAGATAAAATAAAATATTACATGCATTGCTTCTCTATGTTCCATTAGTTTATCGAGGATGTTCCGGTGCCCAATTTTTAAATGTGTATGAGAATGAATCAAGTGGGTGTTGGATGCTGCATAGGTAAAATAAAATGTTACACACATTTGGTTTAATGTTCTATTAGTTCATTGGTGATGTTTCACGTATTAAGCTATGACAGGGTGTGATTTGTTTCACGTGTTTGGTTTCAATGTTTCAACGGTTTATCGACAATGTTCCGCGCATTAAGTTATAACAGGAGATGGACCAATGTTCCATTTATTTGGTTTCAATGTTCCAATAATTCATCAACGAAGTTTCAATAGTTCATCAACGATGTTCAGAAGAAATAAAATAGTATTGATGGAACAAATCAAGCGTGCTTGCGGAACAATTCTAAGCCTATTAGTGAAAACAAATACAAAAATATTAGTGGAACCAATAGAAGCAATTAGTTGAACAAAATTAAAAATATTAACAAAGCAATAGTGGAAAAATAATAGGAGGAAAAAATAAGACCTAGTACTACATCCGGTAAAAAAACTGCAACAAAATGGAAATAAGAAAAAGAAAGAAATAAAAAAGAGAACGAGAAAGAAAAAGAAAGGAAACGTGCCCGTTCCTTCCACACCGCACAGGCCACAGCGCCCCACATCCGGACAATTGGGCTTCACGCCCCGTCTACCTCGGCCATGGGCTATGGACACGCGGGACAAGCCATTGTTGGGCCGTTGGCCGGAAGGTGGGAGGCGCAAAGCTATATGCCGCGGTTTGCCCAATTTGCTCGCGGCCCCGGCGCGTAGGGAGATTTCTTCGCACCGGTGGAGCGTGGCAGGCCGAGGCCCGGTAGTGGCCAACCGTCGTCCCAAACAAGGAGACCGCGCGGCCGGTCAGCCCGGCCAGATAATTTAGGGAGACGGGCCTGAGGCGGCCGATTTCCCGCACAACCCGAGCGCCGTTGGCTTGTGACTCGTGCGCGCGGCCCGGCGATGGCAGGTGGGCACTGGACGCCGGCGTGGCCGAACCAATAAGCGGCACAAGGGAAATCTCCCGTAACCATCCGGCGAGGTAGGCCGCAGGTGGCGAGGCAAGGTCGTCCGGCTCGGCCGCTGATTCCAGGTGAGCATACCTGTACCTCTGAATCCCAGCGTGCAAAGTGTTACTATGGAGGCTCGTAACACCCGTGTTTCATAACTAACCTTAGTTGCTAACCTCGTGATTTAAGTCCGAAAGTAACCGTGTGATTAACAAAGTCATCCTAGCCATTTCAATTATAAAAATGTACAACAATTCAATCAAGCAAAGATGACAAAAATAAAGAGATGATGCAGCCGAGTTTACAATATTACATTCATTTTCGTACATACAAAAAAATACAGTAATTACAATTACAATTGAGCTCATTGCATAGTTACAATTAACCAGGTATTTCGGAGTAACTAGCAGTATTAATTATGAGAAAAACAAATAACAATATACCGAAATAGACCGAATAAAAGAAGTAATCGAAAGTCAATTACCGTTGAAACCCTCGTTAGCTTATTAAATTGGACAATTCCCTCATTGAGATACCAGACCGTCCGAGACCAGTCGACACCTCTTACAGCCGTAAGATTTCATCATCCGACGTTAGAAACAAACATGAATCTATTCTAAATTTCTTTTTCATTGCCAACCAACCTATACCAAAACCAACCCCCTTTGCTATAGTGAAAATCCCCAGTACAATCTCGGCGCAGAGAGGAAGGGATAAGGCTGAGAGAGTAACCAGAGAGAGAGAATCCATTTTCACCCAAACCGCAACCACAGCCAAGTAGCAATATTCTACTAGATCCACCCCATCTCCCCCAAATCCCCTAAGCCATTGCCGATAAGATGGAGTGAAGCTCAGCAACCAGACCAGGAGGAGGAGCCAGTGAACAAGAAGAGGACCACGACCCTAGGAGGGTGAGAAGTCATCAACCCAACCCCGGAGGGTGGGTGTAAGTTGGTGAAAACTCGACCACGAAGGGTGAGACGCCGCTCCCATCTGTCAGCGGCGTCGCCCCGAAGCCAAGGCGACACTCCGCGGCCCTTGGCCATCCCTGTGATGCTGCTCCACCGGTGATGCTTCTTCATCCAAAAGTTGTCCTCCCTCATAGGCGGCTTTTGGAGCTCGTCAAGCCTCCTACCCTCGATAAGAACAAGACTCAATGAGTCCCCAAGCTCATTGACCTACTAAGCGCAAGGATACATACAAATAGGACAGCAGTGCTTCCCTATTTGTATGTATCCTTGTGCTCAGTAGGTCGACGAGCTCGGGGACTCATTGAGCCTTGTTCCTGTCGAAGGTGGGAGGCTGGATGAGCTCCAAAAGCAGCCTGCGAGGGAGGATGACACTCGGACAGAGAAGCATCACTAGCGGAGCGGCATCGCGGGGATGGCCAGGGGCCACGGAGCGTCCCCTCGGCTTCGGGATGGAGTCACAAGAGGATGGAAGCGACATCTCTGATGGAGGAGGAGGTGATGGCGCTAACGGAGGAGGTGGCGGCGGCTTCACCGGAGCGAGGTCGGGTAGGGGCGGCAACCTGCCCTAACCAGGCAGTTGACGACAAGGGGAACAACCGGAGAGGAGGACGGGCTGGCCACGACTCATCGCTGGATGTTTTCTGTAAATTAGTACGCGGTGGCGCCAGGGGGCAAATCACAAAAATTGATAAGTGGGAAGGGGATCACCTGCGTGCGATCTGAGCCGTCGAGATGGAGTCGGATGGACAATATCGAGTTTGTCATATGTTCACAAAACAACTCTTGTTCACCAGATACATTGCCTTCCTTAAAAATGTAAATGTTTACGTATGGCAACAATTTTGTGCTACCATCCATGTGGACTTCGTAATATTTGGATGTGGTTATCAAAGTATATTGTTCTGGACAAATCGCTCTGAAGTAGCAATGCTCAAAATAGACGATCCATTAGAAGCTTTTAATCATCTTCTGAGCAAACAATGCCCATGTGGTCATATGTATGCCCATACGTACATCATTTTGATTAGTACTTCGGCAGGATAGAAAGTAAGAGAACCAAACATTGAAAGTTTGCCGTGCCATAGCTAAACAAATGTGCTTCTGGGAGTAACATATATTTGAAGAATGATGACAAAAAAGAACTGATGGACAATATTATTAGAAATTAACTGTACAGAAAGTTCACTTCCCTCCTCGAGTTTTGAATGCTTATTTGATGCAATCAGATATACCTTAGCTTTAGTAATCTAATAATGAAGATTACAGAGGAGAATATTGGAACACCAGGTAGGGTGACACCAGAATCTACAATGAAGATATGGCCAGTTGCAGCAACAAGAGGATGTTGTAGTTTCCCTGACATGGTAATTTAACACCAGTTTGGTGATACTAAATGCAATGCAAAATAGCTGTAAGCATGGTTAGTCAGTATTGATTTTTGTTTTTGCTCCTTAAGCACATCTTACAAACTATTCCCATAAACATTTGCATACTTCTGGATCAATAGCTGCACATGGTCTTAACAAACTCTGCTATAACCTGCACTGCACATGGTCCCGACAGTGAAGGCCGTGAAGAGCAACGGCGTGGTGAGCTCACCCTCTCCGGCCACCGTGTCCCCGTCCTCGGCACCTGCCTTCCGGCCACCCTGGCCATGACGGCGAGGGGGCGGCGTCGCCAGGGTTGCGGCGCGGGCCCTATTTCATCTAGGGGAGAAGGTAATACGGACTACTGGGCGGAATTTGCATTCGGATGGGCCGGATTTGGGTCGTGTTTTTATTTACAATCCAAATTTGGGTGGGCCGTATACAGCTCAAACTTAAGTTTCTTTTTCCTTTTTGTGTGTACAATGTAGTCGATGCGAGGAGCAGTGAAACAAACCGAATTTACAGAAAATTGAAAAATTCTTTTTGAATTTGATTTCTTGAGCTTCTTTAGCCAATTCTCAAATCCTAGCCATCCAAGCCCTAAATATCCTGTTACTTTGCCTCAACGAAAGAGATTTTGCGCGGCACTGTTCATCGTCGAGATATTTTCGCCGCCGCCTGATATTTCACCGCCACCGAACCCTCTCGCGCTCTCCCGCCCTCTCTCGCATTCCTCTCCCCTGCCAGCTCTCAGAGCACAGTCAAGACACAGTACACCCTACCCTGACATGCCCTAGCTTCCCCTTGCCGCGCGTGTCAAGCTGTTGGCCGTGCGCCGTCTCCGCCTCTGCGCTCTTCTCGCGAGCCCCTCTCTCGGCCGACCTGACAAGTGCAGAAAGCTTTTGACCGCTGCAACTCCTGCCCTGAGGTACCACCACCCCAAGCCGACCTCTTGCCGCCATGGACATGCCCTCCCGAAGCATCCCGAGCCAGCCCTAAATATCTCTCCATCCCCGAACCGCCTTAGACACTCTATAAGAAGTTCCCAAACCCTCTTCTCTGAGGCACACTCATCCCCAGCAAGCTTCCCCCGTCCCCAATTGAACCCTCATCAACCCCACTACTGGTAATCGCCGAAAACTCCTGAGGTGAGCTCAAATCCAATTCCGATAATCTAGCCAACCACTCTTCGATTGCCTGCTCCTGTAGTCTCCTCATACCCTAAGAAGCCTCCCCAAGCCCCTGCCCTAGCTCCCCAGGCTCTCCTCTTCCCCGCCTCCGAGCTCCTCCGCCCGGTCATGGCACTCCACCGTGGCCGGCCTCGCACAGCTCATTCTAGCCCAAACCGCCACCACCCGGACCTCCCTGACCACCCCAAGAAGGTCAAATGCCCACCAATTTTAGAAATAATAGTCCCGGTAGCTCCCAAGCTCTAAAACACCATGCTATGTTCACAAGCTTGCCGCCGGCGATTGCCGCCTCTTCTGGCCGTGCCGACCCCAAAAATGGGTTCCCGGCATTCCCCTGAGTCCATCCATGGTCTCGGTTGGCGTCGCAAAGCTCTGTAGAGCTGCCAGTCGTCGTCGCAAATTTCCCCTGTTCGGCTGCTACAGTGCGCGCGGGAGGTTGAAGATGAACAGTACCTGCCCGGTACTGTAGCATCCAGCCCGCAGCGAATAGTACCCGATCCGGTACTGTAGCAAATGGATCCGGTTTGAACAGTAAATACCCGGAATGAATAGTGCCAGACCCGTTAAGCCTTTAAAAATCCAAAAATGCATATTTGCACTCGTTTGAACCGTTTCAAGCCCACGAATCCATTTTCTAGGTCCATTTCTCCATTCCAAGCCCCCTAAAAATCCTAAACCCATTTTATTTGGTTTTTCTCGAATTTTATTTCTTTATTTTCATTTCTTTATTCCTAGCTCGTTTCCTTCGAGCGTGGAATTAAATTAATTCTTTGCTTTACGCTAGCGCCCGATGTTGAAGACCAACTAATTCAAGGAGAAGGAATCGAGGATCAAGCTCAAGATCGAGAAATTGAAGAATACGAAATAATTGAAGTCGAAAATCCGCAAGGCAAGTCACATGTTTTTGATCATGTTGAACCTAATTTCCGTTAATTACTATTTATCAGTATTTTCATTATGTTATTTGCGCAATGTTGTTTTATGTACAATGGAAGTTTAGAATGACATGATACTAGTTAATGTCCTACCACCCGAGAGCCCAGTTAAATTTGATGGCCATATTCACCTTGACAAACCCTAGTAAAACTAAGTATGCTATTTAATTAATCAAAGTAGATTAGATGTTCAGATATCTCATATTGCAAAGTGGTTCGGCTTTGCCGAAAAGTTATCGATTGTGGTTGAAAAGTGGTTTCAGTGAAAAGCAAGGACTAGAACCTTATGCCAAGTAAAGAACATAGTGATCGCCCAACCACAAGCGTTGATTCGTCAAACCTGGTTTAGTAGCTGCTCAAGTCGATTGAATATCTACAATTTAATCTGGGGACTCCAATTAAGGGACATCCCGCGTACACAAAGTTGGTATGGAAACAATGAGACCATATTTAACAACAGTAGGATTACACGGAGTCGGGGTGCGTCTTTCTGCGTTGGCCAGCGGAATACCGACTGCCTGTGTTGCCTCGTCCCTACTGGGTAGAAGCTATATAAAGAATTGAGCAGTGAAAGGCCTTGTTTTCTTAACTCTTTAGCGGGAGTTAAGGGATCTTGTGGGTAAAGCAGGGCAGCTTTGCAAAGTCATGACTAATGGTATTCGAATACGCCGTGCTTCGGTAAATGAAGCTGTGTTTAATGGGTGATTCCAACAACAAAGCATAAGTAGGTTTGGAATGGAGTTGGAAATGTGAAAGTGTGATAATCAAGTTTGGAAACCCCCAAATACCTTAAGTTTATGGTTTAATATTTTTATGTTTGAAAGCAAAGTGTTTACAAACAAAATTGCATCCACATAAAGTAATGAACCACTATATCCCATTTCATGGCAATCTCCTGCATATAGTTAAATGGTATTTCACATGTGACTTGTTGAGTACGGTTGTTTGTACTCATACTTGCTAAAATCATTAAACAGAAAGTGCTTGTCAAGATAATGAAGGAGTTTCCGAAGACGACGCAGACTTCTTCGAAGTAGACGACGCCGAGTGTTAGGGTTTATTCTACACTCAGGTTTGCCTGTGGAGTTTCTTTTGGTAATGTATCTTTGGGCTGAACGCCCCTTTATGTAAAACTTGGCTGCTAAGCCTTACTTTTATAATAAAGTTTGATTTTATGCTTAAGCTTACTTCAGCAATGATGCGCATTCTTCTACAGTACTCGCAGCTGAACAATCCTGGGCAGTTGCGAGGTTAACCTAACGCTCCCAGAAATGGGGGTTGTTACAGAATGGTATCAGAGCTAGTTTGCTTGACTGTAGGATAAAGCCTAAGTGATACTAGGAGTGTTTATAAAATTTTAATTCAAAAATATCAAAAGAATTTTCATAAAATATAAGTATTACTGCTGTCTTCCCCTCCTAAATGCTATCTCATCTATCCTAGAATTCTTATTTGGTTCGATTTTGTTTTTGAAAAAGGATTTGCATCTATCCTTCTCTAACCTCAAAATATGCGTTGTGTAGTTGTGTAGATCACGATAAAATAGAAGTGACCCTTTAGTAAGAGTTTCTTTTGTGTGTAACATGAGCTGTAATATATACCTCGTATGTATGGTATGTGTTCAGCTTGTAAAGATAAATGAAAACTATGTTGTTTGCTATCTCGTGATTTTTTTGCAATTAATATCTAATATCTTGTCTTCCTCAAAATTCTATCTTCCTAAATTCGTCTTGGCTCATCTTATTCAATCTACTCTCATCTTTATTCTAAATCCTTGCTCACCTATCTGATATTATTAAAAAATCGCTGCAGAACAACTCCAAAACCCAAGCAGTTAAAGATGGCAGGAAATGGAACTCATGGCCAAGGTAGCCCACAAGCAGAAGAAGCTAATCAGAGTGGCGCAACAGAAGCACGATAAGCCCATAACCCACAGCCCAGTTTGGCAGACATTTTAGCAAGGATAGAACAAGACCGATCCCGTGCAGAACAGAATCAAAAGACAATGATGGAAGTACTAGCCAAAGTCTTGGAACAGACAGCAACGCGAGAAGCAGCAATGACAGAAGTACTGACAACAATCATGTCAGGATTTACCACCAACCATGAAGGAACACAAATCACGTCCAAATGGTCAGACTTTCGGAAGACAAAACCTTCGACTTTCTCATCCTCTCCAGACCCAATAGAAGCAGATGATTGGATCCGAGACATCGAAAGGAAGTTAAATAGTGTGCAGTGTACGGATAAAGAGAAAACTTTGTTTGCCTCTCATCAACTCCAAGGACCAGCTGCTGCATGGTGGATGAACTATCAAGTCATGCGTGAAAATCAAGAGATATCATGGAAAGAATTTAAAGTGTCATTTCACCAAGCCCATGTTCCCACTGGAGTTGTAGAAGCAAAGCGACGAGAATTTCTCGCACTCAAGCAAGGAAAACGAACAGTAATGGAATATCTTCACCAATTTAACCATCTAGCTCGCTATGCCCCAGACGATGTCAAGAATGAAGCAAAGAAGATGGAAAGATTTAGAGAAGGATTGCAGATATCTTTAAAGCATCATATCTCAGCAATGGACTTTAAAGATTTATCTAGTATGGTGAATAAATTAATTATGTCCGAAGAAACAAGGAATAAATTAAGGGATGTTCGAAAAAGAAAGAAAGAACGAGAAGCATTATCGTTAAAAGCACCCAAAAGGAGAATAGTATTGTCGCCTCGAACCAAACAACAAAATCAACAAATAACCACCACATCAAGACCCCAGTAGATTGCTATACCAAGATCACAATCTAAGGTTCAACACTCAGCAGCACGGTGCTCAACTTGTGGAGAAATTCATTATCAGCGAAATTGCCCACACAAGGTAGACATATGTTACCACTGCGGACAACTCGGACATTTTAGAGGTCAATGTCCAAAGAAAGGATTGCCCTCTGAAGTGGCAAAAGCTCAGGTTAAGAATCAAGCCCAATCGATTAATCCTCAGCAAACTGCACCAGCACCACCACCGACCGGAACATCAAAAGGCATGCTAGCAGGAAAAAGAAAACCGAAGATACTTCAAGGAAAAATATATCATATCTCGAATACAGGAGAAGCAGGAGCCACTAATGTCATCATGGGTATGTTCACTTGAAGCCCCACTAGTTTTAATTGATCCAAGAATTATGCATTTGTTTCTTTAAGTCTTTATTGGGAAAAGAGGTGCCATACCAAAGCCCTAAGCTTTGCAAGACCTGAAAACGATAGAAACTTCACCTTGGATATACCAACCTGGACATGACAAAGAGACAATTAAGAAACAAGAAGGTCAGGCTTCATAAAACCCAATGGGAGGATAACACAATGGATAAAACAGCTTGGGAGTAAAGAATTACATATGCAGCGAACTTTTCCAACCCGTTCCCCGAATCTCGAGGACGAGATTCTTTTTAAGGGGGGTAGGTTGAAACAAACCGAATTTACAGAAAATTGAAAAATTCTTTTTGAATTTGATTTCTTGAGCTTCTTTAGCCAATTCTCAAATCCTAGCCATCCAAGCCCTAAATATCCTGTTACTTTGCCTCAACGAAAGAGATTTTGCGCGGCACTGTTCATCGTCGAGATATTTTCGCCGCCGCCTGATATTTCACCGCCACCGAACCCTCTCGCGCTCTCCCGCCCTCTCTCGCATTCCTCTCCCCTGCCAGCTCTCAGAGCACAGTCAAGACACAGTACACCCTACCCTGACATGCCCTAGCTTCCCCTTGCCGCGCGTGTCAAGCTGTTGGCCGTGCGCCGTCTCCGCCTCTGCGCTCTTCTCGCGAGCCCCTCTCTCGGCCGACCTGACAAGTGCAGAAAGCTTTTGACCGCTGCAACTCCTGCCCTGAGGTACCACCACCCCAAGCCGACCTCTTGCCGCCATGGACATGCCCTCCCGAAGCATCCCGAGTCAGCCCTAAATATCTCTCCATCCCTGAACCGCCTTAGACACTCTATAAGAAGTTCCCAAACCCTCTTCTCTGAGGCACACTCATCCCCAGCAAGCTTCCCCCGTCCCCAATTGAACCCTCATCAACCCCACTACTGGTAATCGCCGAAAACTCCTGAGGTGAGCTCAAATCCAATTCCGATAATCTAGCCAACCACTCTTCGATTGCCTGCTCCTGTAGTCTCCTCATACCCTAAGAAGCCTCCCCAAGCCCCTGCCCTAGCTCCCCAGGCTCTCCTCTTCCCCGCCTCCGAGCTCCTCCGCCCGGTCATGGCACTCCACCGTGGCCGGCCTCGCACAGCTCATTCTAGCCCAAACCGCCACCACCCGGACCTCCCTGACCACCCCAAGAAGGTCAAATGCCCACCAATTTTAGAAATAATAGTCCCGGTAGCTCCCAAGCTCTAAAACACCATGCTATGTTCACAAGCTTGCCGCCGGCGATTGCCGCCTCTTCTGGCCGTGCCGACCCCAAAAATGGGTTCCCGGCATTCCCCTGAGTCCATCCATGGTCTCGGTTGGCGTCGCAAAGCTCTGTAGAGCTGCCAGTCGTCGTCGCAAATTTCCCCTGTTCGGCTGCTACAGTGCGCGCGGGAGGTTGAAGATGAACAGTACCTGCCCGGTACTGTAGCATCCAGCCCGCAGCGAATAGTACCCGATCCGGTACTGTAGCAAATGGATCCGGTTTGAACAGTAAATACCCGGAATGAATAGTGCCAGACCCGTTAAGCCTTTAAAAATCCAAAAATGCATATTTGCACTCGTTTGAACCGTTTCAAGCCCACGAATCCATTTTCTAGGTCCATTTCTCCATTCCAAGCCCCCTAAAAATCCTAAACCCATTTTATTTGGTTTTTCTCGAATTTTATTTCTTTATTTTCATTTCTTTATTCCTAGCTCGTTTCCTTCGAGCGTGGAATTAAATTAATTCTTTGCTTTACGCTCAAGATCGAGAAATTGAAGAATACGAAATAATTGAAATCGAAAATCCGCAAGGCAAGTCACATGTTTTTGATCATGTTAAACCTAATTTCCGTTAATTACTATTTATCAGTATTTTCATTATGTTATTTGCGCAATGTTATTTTATGTACAATGGAAGTTTAGAATGACATGATACTAGTTAATGTCCTACCACCCGAGAGCCCAGTTAAATTTGATGGCCATATTCACCTTGACAAACCCTAGTAAAACTAAGTATGCTATTTAATTAATCAAAGTAGATTAGATGTTCAGATATCTCATATTGCAAAGTGGTTCGGCTTTGCCGAAAAGTTATCGATTGTGGTTGAAAAGTGGTTTCAGTGAAAAGCAAGGACTAGAACCTTATGCCAAGTAAAGAACATAGTGATCGCCCAACCACAAGCGTTGATTCGTCAAACCTGGTTTAGTAGCTGCTCAAGTCGATTGAATATCTACAATTTAATCTGGGGACTCCAATTAAGGGACATCCCGCGTACACAAAGTTGGTATGGAAACAATGAGACCATATTTAACAACAGTAGGATTACACGGAGTCGGGGTGCGTCTTTCTGCGTTGGCCAGCGGAATACCGACTGCCTGTGTTGCCTCGTCCCTACTGGGTAGAAGCTATATAAAGAATTGAGCAGTGAAAGGCCTTGTTTTCTTAACTCTTTAGCGGGAGTTAAGGGATCTTGTGGGTAAAGCAGGGCAGCTTTGCAAAGTCATGACTAATGGTATTCGAATACGCCGTGCTTCGGTAAATGAAGCTGTGTTTAATGGGTGATTCCAACAACAAAGCATAAGTAGGTTTGGAATGGAGTTGGAAATGTGAAAGTGTGATAATCAAGTTTGGAAACCCCCAAATACCTTAAGTTTATGGTTTAATGTTTTTATGTTTGAAAGCAAAGTGTTTACAAACAAAATTGCATCCACATAAAGTAATGAACCACTATATCCCATTTCATGGCAATCTCCTGCATATAGTTAAATAGTATTTCACATGTGACTTGTTGAGTACGGTTGTTTGTACTCATACTTGCTAAAATCATTAAACAGAAAGTGCTTGTCAAGATAATGAAGGAGTTTCCGAAGACGACGCAGACTTCTTCGAAGTAGACGACGCCGAGTGTTAGGGTTTATTCTACACTCAGGTCTGCCTGTGGAGTTTCTTTTGGCAATGTATCTTTGGGCTGAACGCCCCTTTATGTAAAACTTGGCTGCTAAGCCTTACTTTTATAATAAAGTTTGATTTTATGCTTAAGCTTACTTCAGCAATGATGCGCATTCTTCTACAATACTCGCAGCTGAACAATCCTGGGCAGTTGCGAGGTTAACCTAACGCTCCCAGAAATGGGGGTTGTTACAAGCAGGTTGGCCATGGCGGCCGGAGCCACCACCCCCGCCTACCTCTGCAACACCCTCCGCCTCACCGCCGGCCACTGCGGCCTCCTGCTCGCCTTCCGTGATGACATGCCGTGCACAAGTAACAATATAGATTGTCATGGACCATAGTCTCCATTCATAAAGATATGTTATTTTCAACTTATAACTTATAGTCTATGATTTCTATCGAATAAATAAATATGATATTTTTTGCCGTTGTTTAAAAGTAATATTTTTGAATAAAATTTCAAAAATAACTTATCAATATTCGATTCGTTCATATAAATATTTAAACTAAAATTAAAAACCACCAACCGCGCACAAAAAAAAAGTCACCTAAACTCTCGTACACAAGAACCATCCAGAGTGTGTTGAGTGCAGGCAGGTGCTCGTGTCGGTGGGCCTGCAGCTATGCCTGAACAGGTTAGTGGGCGGCGATCACAGCATAAAGCCCAATACAGCAGCACAACCCGGTCTCGCATGCAACTCTCGGATTGCCGAATGCGTAGCGACAAGAATTGAGATGTCTGGTTCTAGTGTGAATAATGATACAGATAGTGGTAGTTTATAATATATCTTTATATTATCTATAAATAAAATTAAAAATAATATATATATGTTATCTATATAATTATTTGTAATAGTTTATATAATTAATCTGTTATTTATATAATTATCTATATAATAATATAAACAGTAAAAAATTATCTATAAAACTGTTTACTAAATAATACATAACATCTTTCTCTTTTATCCTTTTTTCTTCTTCACATTATTTAAAATTCTATATGATATAGATTTATAGGCAGTTAATATATATCATTGTACATGCCTTTCGCACCACATCGGGCGTGTTCTTTTCGGCTGCGGCTTATGGCTTTTGGCTGAAAATTTTGAATTTTGGCTATTTACGGTACAGATTACGGAGAAACAGATACTTGCGATTTTGGCTAGTACAGATGTTGGGCTTTTGATGTGTAGATCGTTTAACTTGTAGACCCCGTCTTGAGAAAATACTCTATTTGAAAGTTAAGTACTGTAGCAAAAATAAAAAACCGCTAGCTTGTGAGGTAAAGAAGCCCATCGCCTTGCGGTGGCAGCGGAGCGGCTTGACTTTTGTGGCAATATTAGCGATCGACGGATCAGCGAGCGAGCGGCGTGTGCAGTGTGGATCGGAGAGGTTCGTGCTTCCGCGCAGCCCGATTAGTAGGGTTCACATCGGGCCATCCCATCGTCTGAGGAACACCACGTCATGCTGCATGCAGCGGTAAAGCAACGAAATATTGCAATGGATTGCAAATCCCCTCCCTTACATGCAACGCATTATTATAGCCCATCAAATCGTCCACCTGGCCGGCCGGCCCCGGCACGTACTGCGTCTGCATGCATGCCCTCCATCTCTGACCTAAATCACATCCCATCCATCCATCCATCACTTCGCTACTGCTTTTTTACTTTTTCTTCTTTTTACTGGTACTGTCTTAAACTGGCATGTAAGGGCCATTTGGAACAGAGGAAAACAAGAAAATCTTCGGGAATAAAATCCTACGTGTAGGATCGGTACGGCAAAATGGACGAATAGTGTTTTCAAAATTACTTTAATTATTTATCAATTCTTTACTTTAATAGTTACAGTACTCCGAATAAAGTGACTGAACAGAGAAGAAAACACATGCACGCTACAGATGGCAACAGCCAATCCGACTTCTAAGCAACTAACTCACACACGACTCGGCCATTTTCCCACAACTCGGATCATGGACCGAAGTCACCTCCATCACGTAGAGATGGCAATGGATACCCGAAACCCGAAACCCGGTGGGTTTTTACTCTATTAGGGTATGAGTCTGAGTCAGTTTCCTAACCCATAGATTTCTTAATGGGCAAAAAGTCCAACCCATCGGGTCTGCCGGGTTCGGGTACGTTCCTATAGTACCCAAACCCGTAAACCCATGGGTAATATAAACCCGATCCATAGGAGTTATAAACCCAAGCTTCCAGCCTCCCAGGCAAACCAGCCCAGCCCATTAGCCATTTAGCCCATTAGCCTCCCAGGCAGGCCACAGGAGCCCTCCACGCCGCATACGCAGTAACCCTAGCTCTCAGACCCTCACCCACTCCACTGTGCATTGTGGATTTGTCTTTGCTTGTTTCATGCATAGTAGCATATAAATTGAACTTATTGTTGACTTGCTATGCACAACAGCATATACATATACTAGTTGTTAAGCACTACACTGTCTGCAATCTGCACAGCTTTTGGTACCCACGGGCGACCCGTGGGTACCCGTTACCCGAGTGGGCATGGGTTTGGGCAAAAATCTGGACCCGTCACGGGTATGGGTTTTTTAGCGGGCACGTCCAACTTTCATGGGTACGGGTTTGGGATAGCAAAACCCAACGGGTTTATGCCCGTTGCCATCTCTATCTCCGTGAAAGCATCATGCACAATTTGAACTACCGAACACGTTCTGAACTTGCGTTTTGAACTTCAGTTTGCTTATTGGATTCAGACAAAACACTTAAGCATGACTGACACATACCAAACAAGATTAACTTCAACAAACTCTACTGCAAACAGTAGTTTTGATAGGCGCTGAATGATACTAGCTAGTGCTCAAGTGACAAAATAAATCATCACAATTCAAAAGCAGGATCAGTAGTAGTTACTGGTTACTGGTTAGTGTTACAACTGATCGACTCCATGCATATTAGCATGCATGCTAAAGAAAGAGACATCTTGATTATATATAGATAGCCATGCATATTGCATGTGAATACATGCATAGATCAAGAGAGAAGTAGCTAGTCTAGTACTGCTCCAATGATCCAATCATCCAATGCACTAATACAATGCACGCGTGCATGCAAAGTACTACGCATGAGTACATGACAGCTCAAGGATCAATTGAAAAAAGCTACAAGTGCTTGTCTAAATATCGATCAGTGCACTTGCAAATTAAACAGCAAGAGAAGAAGACGACAGCTTCGATCGATCGATAGGTAACCCTAAGAAACCAACGGTCCGGATCATGCATTCATGCGCCCCTGAGGGCTGCAGGTGGGTCCATCTTATAAAGGCAGGCGCTGTGCTGCAGGCAAGCGTGAGCGTCCAGCCAGGAAGGTGTTGGCTCCTGTGGACCAGCGTTGACTCCAAGCTGGGGCGGTAGGGCCCCCTTGCCAGCGACGATGGAGGTGAAGGAAGGGAAAGTGAGCATGTTGCTGCTACTGTAGTTTGGCTCAGCTTGCATGCAAGCTGCAGCTGGGAAGCCATTGATGCTGCTGCTGTTCTTGCTGGTCTGGTTCTGCAATGGAGACTGCAAGTTTGGGAGGTCATGTTGGAAGGGGACAAGGCTTGTGCAGCTGCTAGGGTTTGGGAAAGGAACAGGAGGGTCTTGGAAGAAGCTAGGGTGGTTCATTGGGAGGTAGCTGGGGCTCTTCACCATCATCATCTTGCTGTACTGGTCTCCTGCCTTGTGGAAGATCCTGCAGATCACCCATTCCTCCTGCATGATTTGATGAACAATATAAGTTCAACAAATGATAGGCCAATCACTTAACGAAGGACACACAACATATGGATTGATATAATATTATTTGGTATGGATCGTAATATATTAGCTAGTACACAAATGCAGTATACAATTAATAACCTGAACTTGCGCAGGGAGCACATTTTTTTTTAAAAAAAGGTATGCATAAGCATAACATCAGGGGGGACCATTGTACAGAACAATGGATTGCGATCTAGCTCGTACAGAAATGCAGTATACAATATTTACTCCTGAACTTCTTCAGAGAGCACATTTTTAAAGATATGCATGTACATCAGCAGGGACTAGGGGAGCACATTTGTATGTTCATGCTGTAATAGTTTATTTTTTTAGCACAGGGGGAGATGGAAGATTTGACGATCTGCACGAGGAAGATTGGAGACGAGGTATGTCAATGTTTGGAGATATGCAAAGTACAACCGCCCATGAGGGAACAAACACAAGTGTATCGATAGCTTGGATCCTGTGTCAGTGCAAATAGATTGAGCAGAAATAAACTAGTACTCCTCCACTGTAGTACATTATTATGCTTATGCTAGCACCATTGAATGCACAAAAGTATCATATACAGCATAGTATATGCTAGATCAATCTTCATTCATATGTCACCTTAATGTATGCATGCCACATTGAATGTGCCATATCTACTACTATTACTATACCGACCATGAAACCCGCTCTTTAACTCTCAACTGTTGCAGTTTCAACGCACACGAAGCTAAAAAATCAACCAAATATTCATCGATCGATCGAGCAATGCAGTGCAGTGAAACGTGATCAAGTACAGTAGTACCTTGCAGGAGCGACGGACGGCGGCGAAGTCGCCGTCGAGGCGGTACTCGTGGAGGACCCACTTGGTCTTCTCGCCGCGGGGGGCGCGGCCCTTGTAGAAGACGAGCGTCTTCTTCATGCCGAGGAGGGCGCCGGTGGCGGCGTTGAGCACCTCACGGTCCTTGCCGGTGGCCTTCCAGTAGCCGGCGCCGGTGGCGCGGTTCGTGCGCAGCCCCGTAGGGTACTTGCGGTCGCGCAGGCTGAAAAAGTACCACTCCCGCTCCCCCATCCTCGCCGCGTCGGGGAGCTCCCACGGCTCGCACCGGTTGAGGTCCACCTCGGCGATGTCGACGCCGCAGCAGGCGCCGTTGAACACCTTGGAGGCCAGGTAGAAGGTCACCAGCTCCTCATCGGTGGGGTGGAACCGGAACCCGGGGGGCAACCCGTTCTCGCCAGCCGCCGCTGCCGCGGACATCTCCTCGCCGAGCAGTTCCCACAGCGCGTTGCCCATGGCCGCCGGGCGGTGCATGCCCGTCGAGATCTGAGCAGGGCAAGAAAGGAAGAAAGAGTTGTGCAAGAACCCTAGCCTAGCTTCCCCCTCTCTACAAGCTAGATGGAGCAAGCTGTTGCACACGGAGCAGCGAGCTAGTACAGTATTGTTCTTGGCTATGGTGTGGTGCGTGGGGGAAGAGGCCAATGGAGCTCTATATAGTGGAGCACTGAAACCGTAGAAAGCCTATGGTGTTGGTGTTTAAGCCAACCCCTATCTGTATAGGCCAAACTCCTCCGCTATGGAGCTTTCTTTTAGGGGAAATTTAACTTTTTGCCACCCTTAAGAATGCCACATATCCAAATGCCACCCTCTTCGTTGCAATTAATATTTTGCCACTCTCGAGCCTACGTGGCGCCTAGTCACCCGCCACGCTGCGCCACGCTGGCCCGCGCCCGCGCTGCGCCCGCGCCTCCGGCGGCGCGCCGCCGCCCGCGCCTCCCCGCTCGCCGGCGCCCGCGCCTCCGCCGCCGCCCGCGACTCCCCGCTCGCCCGCCGGTGTCCTCGCTCCCGTCTCGGCCGCGGGGACGGAGGCTGAGGCGCAGGCGCTAGAAAGGGCGGCGGCACCGAGAGCGGCCGGCGGCGGGGTGGGAAGGAGGCGGCGGCGCGGCGTGGAGGAAGAAGCAAATTGGCGTGCGCATAAGCATGTGGGAGGTAGTGGGAGGCTTACCGTGTGGTTGGCCCGGCCGGGGAGGTACCGAGGCGTGCCGGCGGCGTGAGGCGAGGCCGCGCGGTGGTGGCGCATGGCGCCGGCGAGCTGGGGTGGGCCGCAGCTCCGGCCGTGGAGGGGGAAGGATTCGGCGTGCTCCGGTGTCGCTCTCGCCGTGGGGAATTGGCCCGGCATTGACCGTGGGAGAGGCGGCGGTGTGGATGGCGGTGGCGGCCGGCGGTGAGGAAGGAGCCGATTCCGGCGAGCTCGGCGCACGGCTTTCCAATTAGGCCGAAGGGGAAGCGGAGGGGGAGTGGCGGCGCGAGTTGGAGCGGTGCACTTGGCCGGGGATCATCGGAGCGGCCGGGACGGGGTGGTGCGGCGGCGGCCTCCGCCTCCGTCGGCGCGCCGACTCCCCGCTCGCGCCTCAGCCTCTGTCCCCGCGGCCGAGACGGGAGCGAGGACACCGGCGGGCGAGCGGGGAGTCGCGGGCGGCGGCGCGCCGCCGGAGGCGCGGGCGCAGCGCGGGCGCGGGCCAGCGTGGCGCAGCGTGGCGGGTGACTAGGCGCCACGTAGGCTCGAGAGTGGCAAAATATTAATTGCAACGAAGAGGGTGGCATTTGGATATGTGGCATTCTTAAGGGTGGCAAAAAGTTAAATTTCCCTTCTTTTAGACCATGGCTTCGTTTGATATGAGTATTTGTATAAATAAATAGGAAGTCGATAAATTATTTTTAAAATTTTATTATAATAAATCGCTTCAAAACCGTCACGTCGTTCGGTTCTGCACGTAGATATATACATCCACACGTCGATAGAGATGTATGTCTGGTGAAAGCTGCTGATGAGCCAAGCACTCAAGTTACAAATTGCTGCCACTGTTGCTGCGCACTTATTTCAGGGTACTATGTACTGCTCGTCAAGATACTATGCTGCTTGTGCATACACAGATCGACAATATTTTGGAACCGAAGAAAAAAAATGTCTTCTTGCATGCATGTTCAAATGTCGGTTCTGCATGCTTTTCACAGTTCATGTGCATGTGTACGACGTGCACTTCAATGTTTTTATATAAATTATTAATGTAAACATAGCAAATTAAGAACTGATATTCGAAAATAAAAACTACTCGCTAAGTACTACTTGCAGGTTTGCAGGGCCTCACTACTAGCTGGTTAATTTATCACTTCTTTTGTTCGTACATGCGACATATTTGATGGCGACGATATGCGCTTGTAAATTACATACTTCAAAAAGATGTTCACATATTAAAATTGTCATATCCTGATCTAGTGGGGGAGCAAAGCCGGCAGCGTGGTGCCTAGCAGGCGAGCACATCTGATGTACGTGGTCATCAGGCCTAGCTAGCAATAGAAGAGAGCTAGCAAGCACATGAACATCTTACATCAAGCTAGCGTACGAATGATAGGTTATGACAGGAACAATATTAGCAACCAAATACAATGCTATATGTTCCTTACTCTATCCAAATATGTGTATCCATCTCATCTTTTATGTACTTACATGCAAGCACTACAACTATTTGACTCTATTCTTTTTAGTTTTTAGTAACTTTTAGTTTTTAATTTCTCTTAACAGTCACTATTTATTAGACTAATAAATCACAATCAAAACCCTAAGTCGCCGCCTAATTAATGAATAGATCCTTTAGCAATGTCAATCCTAGAATAGAGTTTTTTTTTCTTTCAGACATGAACCCTCTTTTGCTAGAAAAGACAGGCCTCTCTCTCTATCTGTCACTCCCCTGGCTCAATAGGTGGTTGTCACACACGGTAAATGATGGAGGAGGTTAGATTTGTAAAAAAGTTTAGAGGCTAATTATTTTTTAAAAATGTCAAGAGCGACATTTGTTTGCTTGATTCACACACATAGAGGGAGTGTTTGACACTTTTGGCATCTTTTGGTTTGTATTTACAAAAATAGCGATAGTCGTATGGTATTTACAAAAATATCACTTTTGCCGCACAGCCACCAAGCGGCAGTCGTGGAGAGGTGACATGTGGTAGTGCCACACAGCCATCGTGCGATGTGCGTAGACCGCACGGCCACCATGCGGCCCTCCCCTCTGCCACCCAACCACCAAACAACAGCTAATTAAGCCAACTAATTAGCCGACTTAATTAGCTGCCTTAATTATGATTCACGTACTGTTTGTTTGAATTTTTAAATATAGCAAATGAGCCCAAAAAATTACAAAATTTTACATGCAACCTCCTGACACAACATACTTGATTGTATAATTTTTTTCATAATTTTATCTACTCTGAATATTGCTCAAAAATTTATACGATTATATTATTTGTAGGAATTGTTACATATAGCAAATGAGCTCCAAAAATTATAAAATTTTATATACAGCCTTCTGACATAGTCGACCTAATTGTCTAATTTTTGGGTATTTATCCATTATGAATTTTGCTCAAAAATTTATACAAATGAATTGTTCATGCGGTTTTTTAATGCAGAAAAATAAGGTGCATCCCACTCCTCGCAGGCGAGATGCCGCTTGTCATGTGGATGGATCTCTCAGTTGACCCATTTATGGAATGTGCATAGCAGATCCAGAGACTACGAATAGATAGGAGAGGCAGTTAGTACATGCTTTTGAATTATATACAAGGAGACAGCCTTGCGCAGCGATATGACCAAACGGGGTAACTTTGCACAGTGATAAGACCAAATGAGATAGCCTTGTAGAGTGATAGAACCAAAAGGGGCAGCTTTGCATAGTTACAAGACTACACGAGGCCTCGTGGATGCGAGTTTGCCCAAACCGAATTCGACTTGAAAAACGTACGTCCTGTCAGCTAAGCCTATAAGTACCGCCCCTTCCATAGTGTGTTTTTCTGCACCATTATTGTAACACTACATTATTAGTATGGAGAAGTGTACGATAGAGGAGGACGACTAGGAGGGGGTGAACAGGCGGTTTTAAAAAATCTTTCTTTTATTTCTATTTGGCTAAAACCAAGTATATAATATGGAAACGTAAATCAATGGCTTAGCAGGCTTAAATCAACTAGATTCACCTAAGTATACTAACACCCTAAGTCTATGTCAAACTTTGCAATCCTTGGATGACAAGCAATAATTTAATTCTATGCATATAAATTGCTTGAATGTAAATTGAACACAAGAAAACTAGCCACAATGAGACTGTTACTTTTTACCGTGGTACTCGCAGACTTGTTGGTCTCCCTAGTCCACGTTAAGATAAGCTCAAATGAATTGGACCGGCTCCACGAATTAAGCCAAACATCTCAATTCACTAGTAGTAGCTTTTTTTCACTCTGGTTAGTTGTAACATCAAGCCCCATTATGTTGGTTTTGGTGATAATGACAAATACAATTGTGAGACTAACATGTTTATTGATTATGATATTGCTTAGTCTTATTTGAATAAAAAGGTGAAACTATAAGAGGTATGCATTCAATATCGTATTCTTATCTTGCTGCATTCCTCGGATCTAAAATATAGAATAGACTTCACCAAATAAGTCAAACTTGAATATATGCATATGCTTACACAATACATTCTTGTCTGTACATATTTAGGGAGAGTTCACTCTATATTTTTATAGTTTCAATAGTATTGATCCAAGTTTCATTTTCACATATTAAGCATTTTTATTTTGAAACATATCTCTTGACTATATATAGCTTGTGTAGTTCATATATATATATATATATATACTCATAATCGGGTTGCCATCTGGTTCTTCCATTATATGTTAATGGTTGGATGATTAATGATAACCGGATAAATAAGCTTTGCTTTGAAATTTTATCTTAGTGTATACAAGTGTTGTGTACATATTTTATACTCGTAATTCAATTTCTATCTCATTATTTGTTGAGGTTGTCACGAATTACCAACAAGAAAAGATTGTAGAATCTAGTCCCTCTATTATATGTTAATGATGAAGTTTGGTAATTGATGGCAGTTGTTTTGTGGACTAATATTTTCTATAAATTGGATGAATATGTTAGTTTCACAAATGAGAAAGACTTGGGATAACTTCATGTGTTGAAGATCATCAAGTCAAATGGTGAATGCATCATGAGTTGATGCATGTCCAAGAGAAGATGATCATGTGTTGATCATCAAGTCAAGTAAAAAGCCATCATGTGTTGATGGAGTTGAAGTAAAGGATGCATTATGAGTTGATGCATGTCAAGACTACAACTCAAGGCAAAGGTATGGCTAGCTAGGGCTAAACATGTGTTCCTAGCCTTTTACCGGTCTTGGTGTTTGGTCGGAATTACTAGTGTTGCAATCATAGAACTACCGTGCTTATTGGTGGTCAGAAGACCTATGTGGTCGAGAACCATTATGGTCAAACCAATGTGGTCGAAGACCTGTGTGGTCAAAGATCAATATGGTCAGAAACCAATATGGTCGAAACCGACATGGTCGAGATCTGTGTGATCGAAGAACAGCGTGGTCGAACCAAGACGGTCAGATCTGGCATGGTCGAGATCTGTGTGATCAAAACCAGAGTGGTTGAAACCGACATGGTCGAGATCTATGTGATTGAAGACCAGCGTGGTCGAACCGATATGGTCAAGATCTGTGTGATCGAAACCAGCATGATTGAAACCGATGTGGACATGGTCGAAATCGACGTGATCGAGACTTATGTGGTCAAAATCGACTTAGTTGAACTGTCCTGACTAAAACAGCGTTGTCAAAGATCGACAGAGTAGTCAGAGATCTATATGATCAAAGACTGATATGGTCAAAAATTGACATGGCTGACATGGTCGAGACCTAAGTGGTTAAAACCATGTGGTCAGAGACCAACGTAGTGAGAGACCTGTGTGGTCGATTTGGACAACGTAGTCAGAGACCAGTGTGGTCAGAGACCTATGTGGTCAATCCCGACAGCGTGGTCGCAGATTAGCATAGTCAAGACCTGTGTGGTCGAACCGGACAACGTGGTCAGAGACCTGAGTGGTCGAACCATCTGACGTGGTCAGGGACCAGTGTAGTCGGCGATCGGTACTTTCGACCAGCTTTGTATGAGCGGTCCAATCTGTTCTATGCGAGCGATCTGACCAGCAAGCGGTACTATCAACTCTGTGTGAGTGGTACTTTTGATTTGTGGAACATTTGGCTTGTGTAAGGGTACGTTTTTTCTAGAGAGACACCTGTGTGGAGCCTTCTCGTCCCCGAGGAAATCGGTAGCTCCGCATGAGTGCTACGGTACTTCCGATGATCGGTAGTACTGGATTTTGCAAGACGGAACTACGGATTTGCCTGCAATGGCTAGTTTTCTAACCATTGCTAAGGGGAGTGGAAGTGCCGGTCGTTTGCTTGCGGTACTTCCAGAAATCCTAATTTTCTATCCTAACGCCTAGTTTCGAGGTGTGGGGTATATATATCCCCTTGTGCTCGGTTGGAGAAGGTAATGCTTCACTTCATTTCACTCTCTTGAGCTAGTGTGAGGTTCTCCTCTTAATTGTGCATGTGTTATACCTTGCGAGTAAGGAGGAATGCTCTAGATTGCATGTGTTATATCTAGAGGTGGATTGTGTATCCATTTGAGTGGTGTGCATCCGTTGCACATGGTGAGAGTAAGCAAGGGGCTTGACTTATTACTCTTGGAGTTTGCCTATTCCTAGACGGTGTTGGAGGCATCGTGCGCGATGATCTTCTCAAAGAAAGTTGTGAAAAGACCTAACAAAGTTGTGAAGGTTGGAGCTCACCTACTCGGAGTAGGAAAGAGCTACCACTAGTGGATTGAGGTGCTTCGGCTTTATTCGTGGAGCCGGTCCAATTCGTTTGGCTTAACCTCAACGTAGACTAGAGGAGACTGGCAAGTCTCCGAACACCATTGCAAAAAGCAACCATGTCGATTGTGGTTTGTTTTGTTGTGCTCAATTTATATTCAAGCAATTTATATTCATATAATTAAAATTATTGCTTGTCATTCTAGGATTGTAAATATTGACATAGGCTTACTTTGTTGGGGCACTTAAGTGAACCTAGTTGCTTTAGGCGTTATTTGTGCTAAACCTTTTTTAGTTATATTTTCGCATTATTTATTTGGTTGAGCCAAATAAAAATTGATATTTAATTGGAGAAGATTTTTTTAGACCGCCTATTCACCCCTCTAGTCGGCCTCCTTGATCTAATAGTAGGTGAGCTCCAACCTTCACAACTTGCTGGGAATTCTCACAACCTTCATTGAGAAGATCACCACGCATGACACCTCTAACGTCGTCTAGGAGTCGGCAATCATCAAAAGTAATAAGTGAAGCCCCTTTCCTAACTCTCACCACAGGCAACGAACACACAAGCTCAACTGGATACTAAATCCACCTCTAGATGCAACATATACAATCTAGAACACTTCTCCTTGCTCGCAAGGTGCAACACATACACAATTGAGAGAAGAACATCATACTAGCTCAAGAAAGTGAAATGGAGTGCCAAGGTCTTACCCCACTGGCCACAAGAGAGTATTTATACCCCACACCTTGAAACTGGCCATTGGGGACAGAAAATAGAATTTTTGGTAGTACCACGGGTAAAACTCTAGCACTACTGCTCCTCTCAACAATGATAAAAAGCCAGTCGTTACTCAACAAATCTGGTAGTTCCGCCACACAAAGTCTGGTACTACCGCGCAGTGGTAGTACTGCTCCACACATACAGAACTACCGTTCTCACTGGAGAGAAGACTCCCACGAAGGTGTCTCTCTGGAAAAAATATATCGCCACACAAGCAAAAGTACCGCTCTTTGGTAGTACCACTCACATAGAACCGGTAGTACCGCAATTTGGTCGGACCACTCACACAGAGCTAGTACTATTGATCATCGACCACACTGGTCTTTGACCATGTTGTCTAGTTCGACCACGTAGGTCTTCAACCATGCTGGTCTCTGACCAAGGTGGTTTTGACCACACAGGTCTCCGATCACCACGTCAATCTTTGACCATGTTGTTTTGATTTACGTCAGTTCGACCACGTTGGTTTTGACCATATAGGTCTTAACCATGTCGGTTTGATCACGTCAGTTCGACCATGCTAGTTTGACCATTTTGGTCTTTGACCACGCTGGTCATCGATCACACAGGTTTTCGACCACATCGGTTCGACTACGCTGGTTGCCGACCACATTGGTTTGACCATATCAATCTTCGACCACATAGGTCATCGACCACGTCAATCTTCGATCAAGTCGGTTCAACCACGTTGGTTCCCGACCACATTGATCTTCGACCAAACAGGTCTTCGACTATATTAGTTCGATCACTTTGGTCTTTGACCACCTTGGTTCGATCACACTGGTCTTTGACCTTGTTGGTTCGACCACTCTAGTCTTTGACCACCATGGTTCGACAACACTGGTCTCCAACCACGTTGGTTCAACCACTCTAGTCTTTCGACCACCAACGAACATGGTAGTACTATGATCACAATGCCAGTAGTTCCGTCTAGCGGTAGTACCGCATGACACACTACGATATTTCTGATTTTCTTGAGAAGTACATATACTTCAACAGATTTTATAAAACATATTCGTAAATTATAGTATCATACATACAAGGGTTAACCATGATTCCCAACAAATTGTAAAACACATTTACACACTTATGGAATCACGACACAAAATAGGAAATATATACTTCAAACACTTGCAAATATATTTGCAATGTCTAGTCATATGTTACAAGGATTCAACGTATGAGCCACAACTATTTGCAAAACACATTCGCAAATATAAGCATCATGCTACGGAGAGCTAGAGCAACTGAGGTTGAGGTATCAACACATGATGAGACTCAAGCTACTAGACATGACCCCTCTTAATAGTACGATAACCTATACTAGCAATCCGGTCTTCCAACCGACCATCAAGACCGATAAAAGACTAAAAATACATCCTTAGTTCTAGCTAGTCATCATTTGCCTTGAGTCACTGTCTTGATATGCATCAACCCATGATGCATGCTTCACTTGAACTTCATCAACACAAGATGGGTCTTCACTTGACTTGATGATCAACTCATGATCATCTCCTCTTAAACACGCATCAACTCATAAAGTCATCTTCTATCCGGCATCTTGACTTGATGATCTTCAATGCATGAAGTCATTCCAAGTCAATCCCATTTATGGAACCTAACCTATTCATCTAAGTCATGGAAAATATTAGTTCACAAATCAATTGTCATTAATTACCAAACATCACCATTAACTCATAATTAAGGGATTAGATTACAATTTTTCTTTTTTGCTAATTCATGACAATCTCAATAAATAATAAGATAGAAATTAATTTGCGAGTATACAACATGTACACAATAATTATATACTCTAGAATAAGCTTAACTTATTTGAATGTGAGTGTTTATCTTTGAGATTAATTGCTAGCAAAGCTTACATATCCAATTATTATTAATCATCCAACCATTAATACATAATAGAGAAACTAGATGACAACCTGATTATGTGGTTTATATATACTTAATGGACATGTTTCAAAGTAAAGATCCTTAATATGTGGAAGAAGGAAAATGGATCAATACTAATGGCATGACAAAACATGGAGTGAACACCCTCTAAATGTGTGTATATAAGAATATATAATAAAGACGTATACATATATTCAAGTTTTACTATTTATTTAGTTCAATCTATATTTTGGATCCGAAGAATGCACTAAGTTGTAAGAATATAATGTTGAATACATACCTCTATGATTTTCACCTTTTCATTCAAATGAGACTAAATAATATCGTAATCAATAAATACATTAGTCTTATAATTGCATTTGTCATTTATCATATCCAAATAAGATAGACAATATTATAGTTAATAAACAAATTAGTTTCATAATTGCATTTGGTATTATCACTAAAACTAATTTAATGGAGTTTGAACTTATAAGAAGCAATGGGAGGAGTTCACCCGACTTGCAAGGGAGATGCTGCAGCCCAGGAGGAACAAGCGCAGCGTGCCAGGAGGCCACCTACTTGAAGCAAAGCCACTACCTCCAAGTCTCCAACCCCAACCCATACCTCAATGTTCCCACCAAGCATTCGTTGCAAGACCCGCTTGTGGGGGAGACGCCCCCCTCTGCTGGTTAGGGATGCATGCAAGTTTTTCAAGTCTAAGGAGCGGTTGAGTTTGGGCATGGTTACTGGGGTTGTAGTAACTACGCCTAGGACTATCTCGGTTGGCGTTGGGACACGGCTGCTACCGGCAATCGATAAGAACGTGTTATAATACATTTCCCTACAAGTTCTCTTTTATGGCACACACTAACAAGCTCTCCCCTTGTAACATCCCCAAAATTTAAAATTCGAAAATTTGAATTTCTTGAATTATTTTTGCAATATATTCTGTTGGAATTTGGATTTTACGATGTTTTCCTGAATTTGGTTGAGATTCAAAAAATTGAAGAATTAATAAAAGAGAAAGACATGCATTAATAATGCCCTAAAAGGGAATATGCCAATAATAGAGAATTGAAAAATTAAAAGTCGAATCTGAAAAAATGATCCAGAAATGGAAGGAAGAAATTTGACTTAAAATATGAAAGCTCATCTTTGGAAAATAATGGCATGAATAGCAATAGTAGCAAGCAAGTGAAATACCAACATATATGGATATAAATATAAATATAAATATACTTACTAAAAATTTTGCACCTACAAAATTAGTGACAGGAATATATACATGTAGAATTAGGAAGTAAGAGGGAAAATAAATAGAATATGAACACAAAAGACATAAACCAAAAAAAAGAAGAAGAAGAAATGCAGCCGGCCCAACCCCTCTCCCCACGTGGCTCAGCCCGCTCCCCGCGCCATCTCCCCGCTGACACCGGGCCCCCCGCGCCAGCTCCTCTCTCTCCCTCTGGTCGCGCGGGACCGCCCCTCCCTCTCTCCTTTTCCCTTCCTTCCCCGAGCGCCCGCGCCACCTCTCTCTTTTCTTTGCGTCGCGCAGCCTCTCTCCGCCCCGTGGCCTCCATGCAACCGCGTCGCCCACGGTTTGTCCCCCCCGTCGCCCACGGTTTCTCCGCAATACCCCGTGACTATAAGAAGCTCCTCCGCGCCCTTCTCCCTCCTTCCCTCCTCCATTCCCCTTCCGCCCGTGCGCAAGCCGTCGCCGCCGATTGAGAGCCCGCCGGGTCGATTCCTTCACCCCCGAGCACCCTAGGAGCACGGCGGAGCTGTTCCTGCCCTCGGCCGAGCTCCACATCGACCCGCCGGCGCCGAGGCTCTTTCCCACGCCGCCGCTGGTCCGCGCTGCCAGCCCACCGTGGACCCTCCCCGGCCAAGCCACCTCCGTGGGTGAGTTCCTCCCAACGCCCTACTGCTCATAAGCCGGCCAATGTTGCCCTTCCTCCACGCCGGTGCCGCCGCCCTTTGCACCCCGCCGCCGGCCGTTCCTCACCGCCGCCCGGCCGCCTCGCCGCCGCTTCGGTTAAAGCGCTGCTCCCCTTTTCTTCCCTAACCGCCCTGGAGCCCATTTCACGGGTCGCCGTCACCCCCAGCCATTCCCTCGCCGGCGACATCTCCTTTTCCCCTGCGCTGCCGTCTGCTCTGTTCGGCCGGTGGCTCTGCGTCAAGTTCCTAGCCTAAGCCCGCTTTACCAATATCGAATCCTCACTTTTAGTCGTAAAACACCAATGGCCATTTGGCTACCCGAGCGCTCTTGAGTATTAGCATTCGCTGATGTCCCGAGTTCGAGTGAAGCTTCGGCCCTGTTAGGCCATCTTTTGTTTGTTTTGCTTCCTTAGCCATTTTAAATAGGAACCAATTAAGAAATGGTCCTAAGAAGCTGAGATAATTAAGTCAAGATCAAATAAAGTTTACATGTACCTTAGAATATAAAATAAGGTTAATTAGGACTTAATGCTTGATTAATTGCTACATAAGTAGTTAATATGGTTTAAATATTTACTTGAGGGCTAATTAGCAATTAAAGGCATTAATAAAATGTGATTTAGTGCATAGTCCAAAGTTAATAAAAATTCTAATTAAAAGTACATCCATCGAAGGTACAAAATTTATTAAGATATACATGAGCTTAATACATGTCTAATCATGGATTAGTTATTATCATGTATGTATGATTAGTACGCTTTTAGCATTTATTTTTAAATCTAATCCTAAATTAAAGGAAAGACTTAGGAAAAATTAGAGAATAACTCAGAGAATCTAACAAAAAGTAATTAGGTGTGAATGAGATTATTTAATATTTAAATATGGGTTAGTTCATATATGATTAATTAATATGGTTTGAGCAATAATCTAAAAGACTAAATATTAGTTAAGGGCATGGATAAAGAAAAACACTTTGGTTAAATGTTCAAATTATAATTAGCATATATGCCCTAGCATGTCATCATTAAAACAAATTCCCTTAATAGATTTAATTAAGTAGCTATATTAATATATAACCCCGTATGGCAAGTTTTGTTAGGTAAATAAATTTTAATTAGAGCCAAGCCAAATGACAACTAAAATGTATGTATATATATATACATCTATAAATGCACAAATGAGCAAAGAGATACGGATGGCATGTGTGCAATTCACTAGTAAAAATAACCAAACAACTTTGCGGTCACCGTAGAGCCTACTAACATGTATATGTATATATGTTATCGTTAATATACCGCTAGTCATGAAATCTTAAATAGTAACATTAGTTAATAATGATAATAAGATGAACTCCTGTATAGCAGGCTCAACTTGTAAAAGGATAAAATATCGAGTATCAGTAGTTTTTAGAGAGCACTTAAATTAAAAGGTCAAAACGATATCCAAATGTTATAATACCTTTGACTAAAAGATTTATAGAATAAGTACAGATCTCATCCATCAGTCCAGTTTGCCTTTACCATAACCTGAGTTGCAAGGAATGCATACCCAAGAGATAAAATTTGGACACTAAACTCCTGCACCAGTCTATAGGTCTAACCTAACTCATGGAACTTCCTTGATAAATACAAAAATAATAAAAGAGGTGATCAATAGAAAGATCGAACCATTATATCCCTCCACCGACCCTGTCTCAAATCACCCGAATCACCCATTAGCTCATAATGAAACTAAATTGAGTTTACTTGGATTTATTTGGATCTTTTGAGTTATTTGCCTTTGTTTGTATTCTGTCATTTAGCACGTAATTAGATATGGGAATCTTGAAGAATCAAAGGATCAGGCGTGATCAAGAGCGAATCGAAGATAAAGACCAGAAGCCCAAGAGAAAGCATTGAGTGAACTCAAGATCGCGGTAAACCGCGCCAGGCGAGTTAACACCTTGATCATTCTGAACCTATGATTTTGCAAAGTAATTTCTTTTAAATATCAACATGCATGCTGTTATTTCATGTGGTAAAATATGTTCATTTCCTGAAATGATAGCTATACACCTACTACAATGCTTGCTTATAATGATCCGTTGAAATGCTTGGACATGTGAACCTTGTCGCCTTAGCAAAACTTATACTATCATAGCTTTTTATCAGTAAGTCCAAATATATATTGCGTTGCTTAGTAATGCTAGGTAATACGGGGGTACCTTGCTGCCCCAAAAACAACACTTGCCAAATATGATATGCTTTTGGACAGTCATGGATGGAATGACTGTAGTAAGTGGGTACAATATTTTCTATATCTCCGAAAAGTCCCACAAAGTGCTTAAATACCTGGATGGATGGTTTGAGGGCTCGTATGTGGTGCAGTGGATGCACGAAATGTGAAATGTGGTAGAACCATCCAGGTAGCCCTAAGGCCCGAATCTTGTCATGTCAACCCATGTAAAAACAGTGCAACCACAAGTCTGTAAAGTATAACTTGGCCCAGTAGACTTATCGAAATCCCGGACTCATCTCACTGGTAGTGGATTGATGGGGTTATGCTATGGCAAGGGGGCCTGAAGGGACACCAGTGGTGGGTGAAGTTTCTCAGTCGTGCTAGCGCAGAGGGGAGGGAAGCCCGTACGCTAGTAGTAGTGAGAAACATCCCGTGCAAACAGATGGGGCCCATCGCAAATGGGAGGTTACCCATAATGTGAGATGGGAGAAAGGACTAGATATTTTGAAAAGTCACTGTGATTGTCTGCTCAACCACACTTCTAAGGAATCGTGTGGGGTTATGAGTCGACTGTCTCTTGTGGTGAAAGTGTACAAACTCTGCAGAGTCAAAACTATTCGAATAGCCGTGCCCACGGTCAAGGGCGGACATGGGAACGTAACTAGATATAGTTCTGTTTACAAAATAATTGGAACTTGGGAGAAGGGAAACTTGAAGGGCGAAGGACTGCCCTGGTTTGGAATTGTCCTGGGTGTTGTCCCAGTGGTACGTTAAGCGGCTATAACGCTAAAAGATACTATATGACGCAGATGCCATGTAATGGTGGATGGAATCTGTATCAATTATAAGATCAACTTACTTTATAAACAAAAGTTTTGAGTTTAAAATTGCTAGGTCTCAGGGATTTTTCTATAATTGTATTCAAAAGCACTCTTTGGCAAATAAAATAGCCCTATGCCTATCCATTGACAAGCCATGCATGTTATATATTTGCATTCTGTGTGTTGGCTTGCGGAGCACGGGGTTGGAGTGCTCACACTCGCTTTTGCGACAGAATTCAGAATCAGGAATCAAATCACCTCGCCTCAGCAACAAGATTGGACAAGCTGGCCGAGAAGATGAAGATGTCAAGAACTAGGTCGCGCACCTCCAGTTGGCTGCCCGTGGGCATGTCCTGAAGGTCCCACCTGTGTACTTCGTTCCGCTGCTGCAATTTAATGATTTCGGCCTAATCGGCCCATGAGTAAGTCTAATATTATATTTATGCTTCCGCATGATATTTACTTTGATATTCAGAACTGTAACTGTGTGCACTATCTACTGATCCAGGGAATAGTGCAGCTAAACACAGTGGATTTGGATTGAAAAATCCGGGTCTGACACCCCTCTTCCTGCAGTCTCCGAATATGCTATGCGCATACCACAAATGGATTGACTGGGAGATACACCCACAGGACCAGTGGACTGTAGATTGCGAGGAGTGGGACGTCCAGATGACACACGAAAGGATGGAGGAGCGGTGGCATAGTGAAGATAGAAGCAAGCGTATCCAGAGGAAGATGCAAGCTCACCTGGAGACGTGCAGGGGCAGGGAATGTGAGGCTCGTGAGGATGAACGTGGGAGAAAGCGCGAACTAGCAACGAAGGCAAGGGCCGCCGATGAGGACTATGTCGCGGACCTCACAAGGAAGGGCAAATGGCTGCAGTCAATGCAGTAGACCGCATCATTCCGTAGTATCACGCCATGCACTAAAATACTAAATGTATCTTTTAGTTTATTGAATTAATTCATATTTCTAGCAATTTGAGATGTAGTATTATATGTGGTTGTAATTACCAATTAATCAATTGATTACTTAAATGATTAACTTTGTAATCTAGTAAATTTTAGCTATATTATGTTTAATTACCAATGACCCAGGGATTTTTTTTGTTTATTACGGTTCCTCTCTTCATTACAGGCCGCTTGTTATTTTATATACATATAAAATACTACCAAAAAATACTACAAAATTAAACAATCAAGTGCACTATATACGGAGCCTTTAGAAAAAAATTGTAATGTTTGCACCTTATTTTTCAACACTAAAAAAATGTACGAGTAGTTCATTTGTATAAATTTTTGAACAAAATTCATAAGGGATAAATTCCTGAAAAATTATACAATTAGGTTAACTGTGTCGGAAGGCTGCACGTAAAATTTCATAATTTTTAGAGCTCGTTTGCAACATATAACAACTCATACAAATAAGATAATCATATGAATTTTTTTAGCAATATTCAAAGTGGATAAAACTATGAAAAAACTACACAATCAAGTACGTTGTGTCGGGAGGTTGCACGTAAAATTTTGTAATTTTTATGCTCATTTTCTATATTTAAAAAAAATTGAACAAATGATACGTGTAAATCATAATTAAGGTAGCTAATTTAGTCGGTATAATTAGTTGTCGTCTAGTGCTGGCCGACATAGGGGAGGGTTGTATAGTGGACGTGCAATCTTCACACATCACACGGTGGTTATGCGGCATCACCATGTGTCACCTCTCCACGGCTCCGATGATCATACGGTAAAATTGATATTTTTATAAATATTGTATTACTGTTGTTATTTTTTAAATACTGAGTCTAAAAAAATAAAAGTGCCAAAAACTTCATAGAGATGGTATGTGTATGTCTTTGTGTATTTGTCTGGTTGTGCATTTATTTTGGACTACCAGAAGAAGTTTGCAGGGCCTGCATGCATCGGGGTTTGGGAGGACGATGGAATGGAGCTTGCACGAGCAGGGTAGTAAATTTCCCCCATTGCCGTACACCAACTCCTGAACCCCGGTACTTCTTTTAACACTTCCATCAGCTACCTTAATTTACCATTACGACTTAGGCCCATTCCAAGTGTCTTCGACTTCTAATTTTTTTCTTGCTTTCAGTTTAATATATCAGTTTCTAATTATGTTTTTGTTTTTGTTTTTTTCTCACTTTTCTTTATATTATCTATAGAGATGTAATGATATTTTTAATTTTTCTTTATTTTTCTTTAATTGAATGACTTATGAAACAGTTAACAGCCGCTACATTCAATTTTAGCTAAAAGCTAGCAACCACAATCGAAATCATAAGTTTAAGTTCTTTGAAGCGGCCTCTTTTTTTTTTTAAGAAATTGCCCTCACAGCTCGGTAGCTCGATAGATCAATCATTATATGGCTTAATTCGATTTTGATCTAATTTACGTGGATCTTATTTCCCTTCTGCCTGAGCTGAGCACCAGTTTGAAATGCGTCCAAATGACACCTTACAGGGGTAATCTTACACGGATCATTTCCTCCCATCTCTACCGTGTGGATTTCTCGCAATCTCAACCCTATGTGAATCTCGATTTGATGTTTACTAATCTAGTTCCATGCACCAACTGAGCTACTTTGTTTAGGATTATTTAACACGGGCTACTTTGTTTAGGATTATTTAACACGTCAATCTGATGTCCAAGTTGGCATGGTTTACATCATGCTTAATTACATCGATCGAGTTTTATACCATGCTTCAATTGGATTAAAATTTAGATGCCCAGTTTTGAGAGAGAGAGAATTGCACTCTTACACAACGGTAAGTAGGAGCCACAGCTGCTAGCGTTACGTTAAAAGTTTGGCATCCCCGAGGAGGAAGAAGTGAGCTACAGCCCTGCTCCAAGCAGTTTCAGACTTAAATTTTGACTTCTGATTTTTTTTAAATTAAAAGCTACTTAAAACTCGTCAGTTTTTAATAGAGATTTTTTTTTGGCTTTTTGGCTTTTGTCTTTCTCTTTTTTCTTTGTATTATCTGTGAAGATATAACAATGTTTCAATTTTTTTCTTATTTTTCTTCAATTGAATGATTCAAAAAAGACTAACAGCCACTATAGTATAATTTTAGTTAATAGCTAGAAGCCAGTTGGAGCAGCCTCATAGATAGCACTAGCAGCTAGTTGGGAGGTAAAGGTTGAATGAAACAGCGGGGAAAGGTGAGCAGCAGAATCCGATGTTATTATTTTGCATTGTAATTGCTATTGACTTATTCTACATAATTAAAAATAAGAAATTATAATACAAAAAATAAGAGTAAAAATCACAAAAAGCCAAAAAAAAAAAATAAAAAGTTATAAGCTAGAAGTAAAAACCTTTGGAACGGGACCAATTCCTTGGCCCCATAGGGGCTAGCGATTGATCGAGCACTAATTCCGATAAGGTAACAAAGGGCATGCATGCACGTAGATTAAGGGCTAGGGCTAGGTGAAAAAACAATTGAGATACTGCTCCTAGGAGTAATAATTTGATTAGAGTGCCCCAATCATTGCCATATATGATCACAATTTCATGAGCTAAGCTATAGCTAGCTAGCTGGAGTAAATTTAAGGGCCTGTTTGGTTGGGAGCCTCACTTTGCCCAACTTTTTGTGGCATAGTGTGGCATGCCAAACTTTTTGTGGCTAACAATTTATTCGCCACAACTGTGGCAAGTTTTGGCACAAAAATGAGTCTATGACAAGTGGTCCGGTGACTAAGAAAGTATGGCACGCCATGATTTTGGCTACGAACCAAACACTAGCTTCATTTGGTCAAACTTGCCTAAGGTAAGTGTGGCATCCTTAGGCTTCAAACCAAACAGGCCCTAAGATGCATCATGCAAGCTAGTAGAATCTGTGCCGTTGTTAATTTGCCAAAAGGCAAGGGGAGTTGTGACTCAGTTGCTATCTAATGCACAATGATACTAATAAGTAGGCCTCGTTTGGTTGGGTTGAAAAATAGTGATTTATGGTTAAAATTGTGTTGTAGCTAGCTGAAATTACACTATAGCTCAAGGTGGTTTATTTGGCGTAATTAAATTTAAAAAATTTAAAAATAGAAAAAATATATTAGCTTATCATGGACAACATAAACGATTACGGGAAAAAGAATCGGCAAAAAATTCAAAAAAGCTAAAAGTTCAGAAAAGACGAAATTTATGAATAGTGAAAAATAAGCTAGAAATCAGAAGTTCAAATCGAAATAAGCGAGGCGTAACTCGACCCTTAAAGATAATCTAAAGATAATCCAGGATTAGTTCACTGTACATGTAATTAATGGAAAATATATCATGATGTGAAGATGGACACGGTAGACAGTAGTACCTGAAGAAACCCATGGGACAGATGGATGAGCAAGGGGAGCAGTAGGAGGAGGAGACAGAGCGTGCAGTAAAAATCTGGCGCGCACTGTTGCTGTTGGACCCTACCCTGGCCGGGATGGAGAAGGAGAGCCGCGCGCGCGAGGGGAGACATGTGAGCGGGTGAGCTGATCGAGCCTGAGCCTGAGCGAGAGCGAGTTTGGTGGGTGCAGCCTTAATTATTGTACCGCGGCACCGCAGGAGCCAAACTGCCAAGCCCAAAGCCTGCCATGCCAGCCGGCCTCTAGAGAGAGAGAGAGAGAGAGAGAGATTGCAGTTGCAGTTGCAGTTGCAGTGCTGGGGCACGGGCACGTGCGAGAGCGGCGGACGGAGGTGACGACTCGGGCCGGACCGCTCGTGCACACGCGATCGTCCAATCTACTCTACTGGAGTAACTAGCTGCTTTCTTCTCACTGCCCATGCTGCCTTGCATGCATACTTGTGTTTGTGCATCCACACTCTTCCCTGCAAGTACGCTCCAGCTGCAACAACGCCTCTCTCTCTCTCTCTCTCTCTCTCTCTCTCTGAGAGCAGCTAGCACCCGAGCAGGCCCTGCTAGCTTAGCTAGCTAGGGGACGGCAAGCAAAATATTTGTACTACTCCGTCTCCATTATACTATGTCTTGTTTGCCAACCTGTAGCTGTTCTCTGTTCGTCTTACGTCTGGCAACGGCCGCCCAACGCAGGCTGAAACCAAGGTCACCACCAATGCCAGCCTTCGCTTCCCTACAGCTTTTTCTAATAAAAAAGAAACACTCCTCTGAACTCTGAAACTAGTGAAGTAATTTTGCAACTAGAGATCGTGAGCATACATGGAATAGTGAAACGCACTGCGTGCCTCTGGGAAAGCAAGTAACATGGACGGTGATCGATGCTGCACTACTACCCACTCCCGTGTAAGCAAGATTTAGCTAGCTCATGCATGAAATTGCGAGCGGAGCAGCGCAAGGGGATCCAGAGGAGGACGAACAATTTAATGCGCGCGAGGGGCAAGAGACGAAGAATGGATACTGCAAGGTGCAGCTCCTGTCACGTTTTGCATTCAAGGCATGCAAGTTTTGGAATCGGAGCGGCTGCACGGTGCGACCTGGTGTGCATGTCCGGCCGTCCAGGTCCAGGTAGGAATAGGATAGGGAACTGCCTGCAAGAAGGGAAGGCACCTGCCTGCCTATGTCAGGAACTGGAGGTTTCTGCTTGCATGCATGTATCAGGCAAAACATGCATTCAAGCTCTAAAGTTCTATACTTTTTTATCTTTTAGTTTTGTAGTAGTACTAATTGCCATTTGCCCTGCCACTGCAACTGCACAACCTTGTCTTCTGGGACAGGTGTTGATTGCTGCTGGTTGGTTGCATATCAAATTCTGAATGAACCAATTGGTTAGGGTCAGAATGCAGGTGCTAAACTGCTAATTGAGAGAGAATTTCCCCCTCTTCCTACCTTCTTGTTAGCTTCAAGAATCACATACCGTTTCATCGATCAGATGCCATTTCTCTACCTTTGTTCTTCTTTGCCAAATGGGTTATATAATTTAGTAAACGAGCTACCTCGAGAAGATCTATGGGCTTCAAATCTTCAATCCGCAGTTGTAGTGGGTTTGCACAGTGCAGGTGAGGCCCAGATGCTAACGGGCCAATCATTCTACTTCACCCAGGCGATGAAGTGGCCAGCACAGAGGAACATACGCCCATGAGGCCCATTTATCCACATCAGCGTGGCTTGTGGCGCCCGCGGGACTTGCTGGCCGGCCTAAATCAAACATATCCGTCATTCTGGTGTCATTTCACTACATTTCTTGTTTCGACCTACTCTAAAACAGCGATGGCTTTTCAATATATTTTTTAAGAAAAAAGCTAACAGCTCCTATGGTATTACTTTAGCCAAAAATCATAACACTTAAGAATATGTCCTAAGCTCTCTCATTTTTTGAAGGACTAAGCTGATTTTTATGAGATGCACCTTACGCATATGACCTGTTTAGAGCCGTTTTCATGGATCAGACGGCTCGGAACGGGGTCTTTACACAAGGTCTTTTTTTTGCCTTTTTGTTTTGAAAAAAAAGAAAATCTCACGGACGTCAACGTGCCAAGGCTCTGCCTGCACCTTGGGTGGAGTAAAGAGTAGAGCGCCACTGACACGGCCCGTGTCCTCGGCCTGGATGCAGCAACCGCCACATGCGGCCATGCGCATGTCACGTTGCAGCTCAGCTCAGGGTCTCATTATTCTGCAGGCCCTATCATCCCATCCCCATGGCCGATCGATGCCAAGAAGAAGACACCTACCTCCACAGTTGGGCGCCCAGTTGCTATCTCTCGCCCTCTCTCTCTCTCTCTCTCTCTCTCTCTCTCTCTCTCTCTCTCTCTCTCTCTCTCTCTCTCTCTCTCTCCACTTTACAAATCAATTCGTACGAACCGAAACAGCTCGAGGAGGAGGAGGAGGAGACTTTGGGCGATGATCAGTAGCTCAGCTGTTGCTCCCATGTCACCACAGCTGGAAAAGAAAGGGACCCCGAACCCGAAGCAGAAGCAGATCTGACTCTGAATCTGACCAGAAGCAGAAAAAAATAATCAATCCTCTCTGCTTCGTTCGTCTGAATGTTGATTCACAAATGTTGCAGTGGCAACTGATTTGCGTTGCGAGGTGTTACAGAACATTTACATTTGCCGGCCACGGTCGATCCATGGACTCAGTTGCAAGAATGAATTCAAGAAGAGAAACAAAAACGCAGAAAGACAAAGAAAGAACGAATATTACAGCTTTAACTCCATTGATCCGATCTCGAAGGAGCAGCATTACTTTGATCACCATTTGCTCCCAGATCGATCGATGCGATCGCACACGGTACCATACTATATATCTTACAACCAATTAATTCGGTTTATTGCAGCGCAAGTATAATAAGCAACTTTATATGCAATGCCGTATCGATCGACCAAGCTATACCCTTCCATTTCCAATAATGGCGCGCGAATGCATGCACACGTAGGTATGCGAGATTCGGCATCTCGCTCGCAGTGCTCATGGCTCTCGAGCGTCGCCATTGTCGAAGTTCTGGGCGTAGCTGACAGAGTCGTACCTGAAGTCCTTCGCAGAGAGCGGGAGGCCGTCGCGGCCGAGGAGGCGGCGCATCTCGGCGCGGACCTTGTAGAAGACGTGCCTCCACGTTCCGCGGCAGTGGCAGCCGAGTGCCGCGGCCTCGTCGTCGTTCATCTCGAGGTCGCGCGCGAAGGCGGGCTTCCGCGCCATCACCCACCCGACGCCCCACTCCCACCACCGCAGCACCGCGCCCGCCGCCGCCAGTGCCTTGACCGACGGCATCGACCGCGCGCGCCGGAACGCTGCCGCTGCGGCGCCCGCCGACGACAGCGGCTGGATGCGCACCGAGAAGGACGACATGCGCCGGCGCAGCCCGATCAGGTGGTCCCCCGCGGCCTTGCTTGCGCCGGCCCCGGCGTTCGTCACCGGCAGATCGTCCCGCGATGCTCTCCGCCGCGGCTTGATCGTCTCCAGGATCGCGTCGGTCGCCATTGCTCAAGATCCGGGATCGTGCAGGCGAGCGAGAGAGGGAGATCTCAGAGTTTGATGATTTGTTGGGTTTCTTGTTTGGATCTTGGTTGGTAGGAGGAGGGTTAATTCATCACAGCCTGGGAGTATTTGTGCATGGAATCATGGACCAGCAGGCTGCTCGGCGCCTACTGCCTGTCACACCAAACTAGGTATACGTACATAGTGTAGTACTACACCTATACTTGCCCGTATTAATATCCTTGCTAGTACTGTCTACTACCTATTAAGGCTTGTTTAGCCCGGATTAAGCTCACACTTCCATGGAATAAGTGAGTTATAAATAAGCATATATAACATGTAAGGCTTTTTGTTAGGTTCAGGCTTAGCACTGTGGTGCGGTTTAGGGCGGAGCCATATTGTCGGTGCTGATCGTTGGGTGGCTGTACAACCTCACCGTCGAGGAGCAGTGGATAAAATGAAGCTTGTGCCGGTGTTATAAATATTCAGCATTGTTTCGTTCCAACTTAGAAAGATTGGGCAATGTTTGGAAGTTCGTCCTACCTCTGAGTGAAAAGCGACAATGATTTGAGTAAATTCCTTGTTGTACGTACATGCGATTTTTGGGGTACATGCATCTGGGGTGTGTTGAGCAATGTTAGTTTAGACCCTGAACTTGATTCTGAAGTTGCTGAGCCTCTGAATTGAGATTTCAATACTGTGCGGTTGCTTTGAGCACGTACTCATGTGCTCCAGGGAGTGTGCACGGCTGGTCGGTCGTGATTAATCTTGATTGTTAGTTGTCTCGGCGTGTTGCGTTGCTAACGCGCGCCGCACGCTCATCTCAGCCGTCCGCTGTCCTTGCCGAGGAGGCCACATGCCTTTCATGCTTCGCACACATGCTTGTCATGCGTGGTAGGACTGGGCGTTCGGGTTACCCGATTGTTTTGGGTCGAGTAGTTCAGGTAATTCAAAATTCGGGTAATGAAAACTGCTACCCGATATTAGCTCAAAAACACTACCCGCAATTTCGGGTACCCGATAATTCGGGTTCGGGTATACCCGATATACACGAATTTACAGAAAACCAGCAAACTGCAAAGAATTTGCACATAATTTCAGCAGCAATTTGCATAGAATTTCAGCAGCAATTTGCATAGAATAATATATCACAGGCAGTTGTTCAAACAGAGAGAATCATATACTAATAAAGTGATAAGTTCAAGTGTTCAACCGACAACACATCACAAACACAAAGACAATTCGGGTAATTCGGGTAGTTCGGGTACCGGGGGATATTACCCGAACTACCCAAACTAATTTCGGGTAATTAGAATCGCTATCCGAATTTGGGATCGGGTACCTCGGGTTCGGGTACGGGTAACGGGTAGCGGGTATTTTGCCCAGGGAAAATTTGTTCTGTAGCACTGAAAGATCACCTCTTTCGGAAAATACCACTAAAAAAACAGGGTTCCGAAAATTACCACCGAAAGTTTCATTTTTCTTCGGAATTTAGCATTTTGGACAAAAATACCCCCCTCCCTCACCTTCTCTCCTCCTCCTGCGCCTTCCCGCCCCGTCCGCCTCCCTCTCGCCGCCGGCCTCCTCGCCTCCTCCTCGCCCCCGCCTCTCCCTCTTCTCCCCGCTCCCCTTCCTCTCCCTCCTCCTCGCCCTCCGCCTCCCCCGCCTCTCCCCCCGCCGGCTCCCCCTCCCCCGCCGCTCCTCGCTCCGCGCCCTCCCCGCCGCCCCCTCCCTCGCCGCCTCCCCCTCCGCTCCCTCCCCGGCTCCCCCTCCCCCGCCGCTCCCTCTCCCTGCATGCGGCCACCGTCGCCGGCATCGGCATCTCCGGCCTCCACACGCCCACATGCACGCCACCCCGGCCGCCTAGGATTTGTCGCCTGTATGCGGCAGCCACCGGTCGCCGGTCCTCCCCGTAGCCACCTCGGCCGCCATGAGCACCGCCTCGGCCCGCAGCCGCCTTGCCTCGAGCCGGCCGCGCGCCACCGGCGCCCGCTTGGCCTCCGTGCCTCCGCGCCCGCACGCGCGTATGCGCCGCCGCCCGAGAGGAGAGGGAGTGGGGGAGGGGGAGCCAGGGAGGGAGCGGAGGGGGAGGTGGCGAGGGAGGGGGCGGCGGGGAGGGAGCGGAGGGAGGAGCGGCGGGGGGAGAGGCGGGGGAGGCGGAGGGCGAGGAGGAGGGAGAGGAAGGGGAGCGGGGAGAAGAGGGAGAGGCGGGGGCGAGGAGGAGGCGGGGAGGCCGGCGGCGAGAGGGAGGTGGACGGGGCGGGAAGGCGCAGGAGGAGGAGAGAAGGTGAGGGAGGGGGTATTTTTGTCCAAAATGCTAAATCCCGAAGAAAAATGAAATTTTCGGTGGTAATTTTCGGAACCCCGTTTTTTTAGTGGTATTTTCCGAAAGAGGTGATCTTTCAGTGCTACAGAACAAATTTTCCCTTGCCCAGGCCTAATGCGTGGCCACCTCCGGCCAAAGTCTGAACTTTGCGATACTCGATCAGCTCATCAACCTAGTCATGCCATAAATAAAAACAATTGATGAGATTTAAGATATCGTTTTTCATTTTAAGGGTAAGAAAATCTCACAGTACTTCTAAAAAAATAATCTTAGAAATTATTATATTAACCGAGAAAAATAGAAGCATCTACAACATTTATTTTGGTGGGATCAAATTATAATAGTGTAGATTAGTTATATATGTATATTAAAGTTATAAAATAAATATAATTATATTTTAATTATAGACAGTAGAGTTGTATAACAAAAACATCTGAATTATAGCATCTAAATAAAGAAGTTGAACACCGGCTGTCAGCGGCCTTCTCGGCACTCAAAAACCGTAAAAATATTCAGCTTTGCTGTGCTGTACCGAAGCGTTATTGGTCAGATGTGGCACGTGTGAACTGTTCGTGCTGGCTAATTGAGTTCTACTTTACGTATTGTCTTGCTGGTTAGGCCGGTCTGAAGCAAATCTTAGAAAACCAACAAAAAGTCCAACCTATGCAAGATTAACCGTACTTAACGGGAGAAAAGCGAAGAGAAGTGCAACGTTGGTTATGAACCAATTCCTTAAAGCACATCTGTGAATCAATTCAAGGAAGGTCTCTCGTATGGAGATTTTGCAAGTGGAACGGACGGCTGGGCCTTTGATGCAGAAGATCGGGGGGCCTTTGATGCAGAAGATCGGGGGAGGGTGAGGCAAGAGGGTGTTGCTTTCATGAGTCGTTGGAACCCACGAGCCACGAGAAGTCACGAATGCGGCGAGTGGCGTCGGTTGCAAGGTCCACTCCTCTGAAATATTTTAATTCTATGACGTTTTTTTCCTTAAAATCAGAGCAGTATAGTTTTTTAAATGGATTTTTTAGGGGTTTTTGTTAAACATCATCTGGATATTTTCTTCCTAACTATCATTCAGATTTAGGACTATTGGATTAGAGATTTAATGGCCATGAATTCTCCCCTCTCCTCTTGAATTCTACCCTCTCCCCCTTGAAAAAAATCTCCCCCTCCCCTTGAATTCTACAAGGCTTGATGTCTAATCTAAAGGTTACAAATTTGAATGATAATTAGGAAGAAAACATCCAGATGATGTCTAGACACTCCTATTTTTAGATGACTCTTTAAATTTAAATCTATATATACCCCATATATATATATATATATATATATATATATATATATATATATATATATTCACCGTCTACTTTAGGGGGTGATCAGTTGGGCTTCAGCTTTTAGTTTCCGGCTTATTTTTCACTATTCATAAATTTCGTCTTTTTCTGAACTTTTGGCTTTTTGTTGAGCTTTTTTGCCGGTTCTTTTTTCCCGTATTTGTTTGTATTATATGTAATGGGCTAACATATTTTTTATATTTTTAATTTTTTAAATTTAATTATGCTAAATAAGCCTCTGTCAGCTACAGTGTTTTTTTAGCTATAAATCACAAAAAATAAGCCCAAATGATCACCACCTTAATCTTCAAAATCACAATTAAAATATATCGGCAACCTAAAACAAACCCTCATCTCGCGCACCGACAGTGCGGCCGTTCTGCCCGCGTCAACCCCGAAATCGAAAAACACGAGGCACAAAGAGAAGACATATTGTATTTGTTGCCGCTATGCAGCTAGACCGACACAAGAGACGCTAAGGAAGAGCAGTTTGTACTATGTGACGAGTAAGCTGATGGCATTACTTCATAGAGTGTGTTTGGCCTCTGATCGTTCAGCCAAATATTTTGCGAACATACGAATCAAACCCGGCGAGGAGTGCCATGTTGTAGGAATAGAAAGCGCAGGAATAGCTAAGAGTGTTTGGAAAAATTTCGCATAAAAATATATATTAGTACAGGAAGAGATATTGGTTATTCTCATTTTTTCGGTCTATAGTTTATAATTTATGACTTCCTTCGAATAAACAAGACGGTTTTTTCGAAACGGCTCATCAGGACTTTTTGAAGTGATTTATCGACATTCGATTCGTTCGCACAAACGTTTATGGTAGGATCAAAGCCATCAGCGATAGACTGACGTTTGGACCTAGTCTATACGGTCTTTCCGAAGTGGCTCATCAAAATAGACTTTTAAAATAACTTATTAGTATTCGATTCATTCATATAAATACTTTAACACCAAAGCCATCAACAACAGACCCACGTTTGGACCTGAACCATGCCAATCGGCAACCGTCACCCAGTTCTCCTGATAGATCAGCTGACAGAAGCAACAGTTCACTGGCCATGGCCTTCCTTGCGGATGGGCTGCGGCCCACACTCTTACCCTCCCTCTCCTTCACCCTTGCAAGATTAGACGCTCCATATTTTCCTCTCAAAAAAGAAAAAAAGATGCTACATATCTAATAAACCTCCAAATACCCCGCGGGATTCCTGCCCGCCGAGGCTGTCCACGTCGCCCCCTGCGCTCGGTCGGCCGGCACGTGGCGTGGGGTTTCGCGTACGGCCGGTCGAGTCACTTTCCTTCTGTTTTCCGAAAATTACGTAAAGGTCATTTTTCCTCGCGAAAAGGTCCCTGCAAGTTTTTTTCCTAAAAAAATTTTTGATAGCGCCCCGCAGGTTTCCAAAATTACGTATAGGTCCTTATTTACTTACGTACAGGTCCTTACAAGTCCTCGGTTTTTTACGAAAAAGACCTTTGATTTTTTTCTAAATTATGCATGTATCCTCGATTTTTTTTATTAAACCCCTGCGAACCATCGTCTCTTTTACTTTGATCTACACGGTAGCTAGCGCGGCGTGCGCCGCGCTTATATGCAGCTAGTTTTATCTAAAGAAAGTATGACATGCTCCACATACACTACTGGCACTGGCAGGCACGTCTGACGTCTCTCGCAGAGTAGACTAATCACCATCGACTGACGACTACTTGCAGACTTGGAGAAAAATGGTCACAATAATCCTACTAGTCCAGATTCGAGTCATGCATATATGGAACATTAGATTTTAGTTTTTATATGCATGCCCCGTTTGCCTCTGCCAATTGAGAAACGGAAGCACGAAAAGATGGCACGTATGCACACATACACTGTCTCATTCAAAACACCCAGCTGGAGTTCGATCACACCTAGAATAGTAGTACGACGAACCAGCTGTTCCGGGTTCATCGCATCGTCAGTTTTGTTAAATTTCGTCGGTACTCGGTTCATTTTCCATGCATGTCCTATCGTCCTAATGTGCATCATTGAGACAGCAACAGCAAAAAACAAAAGCATAATCAATTCTAATTTGACATAAGAATTGCATAGCCCAAGAAAAATTTCGATCCACACGAATTAAACACCGCGAGAATTGAGAAATGCTGTATCCATTATCGGTTAGTCGGGCTTGAAATGGAATTACCACTGGCCGGCGCCGGCGGGATGGCGGTGGCGTGGCGGGTGAACCTGCAGGCGAAGGACCCCGTGCTCCAGAACACGCCCTCCTCCGCCTTCCACACCCCGTCGTCGAAGTTGCGCGCGTAGCTCGCCGAGTCGTACCCTGCCCCGGCCGCCGCCGAGCTCCTCCTCGGCGGCGGCACGGCAGCGGCCACCGCACAGCCCCTACCGCACAGCCCGGCCCACGTCAGCCTCCTCGCGCCGGCGCCGCCGCACCGCGCGGCCCAGCTCCTCCTCGCCGCGTACAGCCGCACCGCCACCCTCGCCGCCGCCCGCCGCAGCACCACCCACGCCCTCGCCCGCACTCCTCCGCCGCCCCCTCCCACTCCCCGCCGGCTCGCTGACGGCAGCCTCCGGTACGTTACTCCCATCACGGCGAGCCCGCGTCGTCTGAAGACTCACGCGCGTGCTGTTGTTTTGTACAGCTCTTTACGGCCTCTTCGCTCGTCTGTGTGCGCCCAGGGGCAGTTTGGGGATTTCGGGTAGATCCGTGGCTGGCTGGATCGCACCGCGCGATGTTTTGGGCCGGGCGATTGGGAGGTGGGCCCCAGTTGCAGAGCCCTTCCCCGCTGTCCAGCTGCGCGCCGGGGCCCACCCGCCACTACCTTTTGTCTCTGCTCCCCCGAGCTGTACGATTGCATCCGCTGGATTTTGGAACGCAGAGCAGCCTCTCTCGGGAGTGAGTTTTTTTTAAAAAAAATAATCCATTTTTATTAGAAAATATAGAAATATACCTGCACTTTAATTTTCTTTATAGAAATAGCTTCCAGTCACTCAACCGTTGAACGACAGATATGCAGTAACCCACATGTACGTGGTCGAACCGACGTGATCAAAACAATGTAATCGATCAGCGTGATTAAAGCAAAGTGATCGACATAACGTGGTCAAAGATTAGTGAGTGGTCGAAAAGAACAGTGTGGTCAAAACATTATAGTCTAAACATTGTGGTCGAAGACTAGTGAGTGGTCGAAGTGAACAACGTGGTTGAAGATTAGTGAGTAGTCGAAGTGAACAACGTGGTCGAAAATTAGTGGTTGGTGAAAGATGCTGTCGCCGAACGGTTTTGCGACATCATCTATTGTCCAACCATTAGGCGACTGCCCTGCGTGTCACTCGGCCCTTGGATGAGAGAGTCTAGTCACCCAACAATTGGGCGGCTGGAGGCTATTTCTGTAAAAAATTAAAACGCAGGTATATTTCTGAATTTTTGAATAAAAATAGATTATTTTAAAAAAATTCCTCAGGAGTTCGCTACCTATTCTATCTTTAGAGTTTGTTGGAAGTCTTAGGCATTGTTTATTTAGGTTTAGGGTTTTTAGATTTTAGTTTAAAACTAGTTTTTTTTGGCATAAATAGCGCATAAGCATTATGCTTTTAAGATAAGCTAGTGTGTTTAGTAACTTAACTTGCTTTTAAGCTAAGTCAGTGTATTTAGTAACCTAACTATTTTGACCTTTTGAGCTATGATTTAAAGTTGAAAATCTGCAATACCCTAGATACAAGTTACCACTTGTTCATTCTCTGGTAAAATCATTATAATCTATTTCAAACTATTCATTTGTGTTGCATTTCTATCAATATTATTTTGTTCCTTACTGCTCATCAAAATCCAATACAAACCGCATTTATTCATGAACAACAAACAAGTGAATTAACCAACATATTTGTTTATGAACAACAAACGAGTGAATTAACTCGCATATTTATTCATGAACAACAGAATTGATTTCATTGATGAACAACAATAATTTAGAACATACCTAAATCCAACCCGCAAAAAGCCAAAAAACATATCTAAGCTGGCTAATGGCTTCTAATTATATGAAATTTTATGGCTTTCAAAAAATTCCAGTTAAAAGTCACACCTTTGTTTAGGATTTGGCTTTTCGACTTTTAAGCTGAAGAAAATGTCTAAACAAACAAGACTTTAGAATAATTACGTCTGTGGGGAATTGGACTTTGAGGTTTTTTTTGCCCTTTGACAAATCCGTATGATCTAAAAGGGGTGAGTGCACTAGCCGACTCTCAAATAAGGCGAGAATCCTCAAGGATGGTGCATATAGAGGTTGATGCTAACCTTTGCTCGATTGGGGTTAATGAAGCTGTGTAGTTTTATTAGGATGAGTTTCTGCGTGAACTATCCATACAATGATTACAAGGACACGACTTCGCTTATATTATAACATTTTGGATGATTTTATAAGTTTGGCTCCAAATAATGAGGGGGGCCAACTCCAGCCAGCTCCACGGCATTGGATGGGATTAATTAGTTGGGAGCTTGGAACACGATCTAGTCTGAACCTGATGATGCGTAGGGACGGAGAAGTCAGAATCAATAATGCTGAATTATTCCGGGACCGTGAGCAACACTGATGGAGGCATTGCAATGCAAGGCTTACAAGCTTCCATCTCCTCCTTGGAAACATTGATATCATGGATCAGTGAACAGTGGCTGATGTTTCCTGAAAGAAGGCAAGATCAGGTGATCAGTTTGCCGGTTGCATGTTCAGATGGGATCGCCCCACTGGTCACCAATGTGACCAACTAGTGCGGATTATGGATACCTGTAAAGGCGACCGGAGGTGCTTGGAGCTGTATTTTTCAATCAATCTCTTTCCCATTTCTTTTCTGTCGATTGAGTTAGGAGCTTTGATCCTCTGTACATAGAAATCGATCAAGTCTCCATCTCCTCCACATTTTGGAGCATGCATTGTAACGATCCAAAGGAAAATAGTATTGTTGGCAGCGTGAGGCGAGCACTATATATCATCTCAGTTCATCCCCAGGTTGTAACATAACTCAAATAACTAACAATGTCAAATGCTGCATGCATTATTATGTCACTTTGCCCATACACCGTTTCATATAATCCACACCTGGAAACCTCTGCTGAATCGGCAAAATAAATTTGCCTTTCTTGGTTCAAAAAACATAATTAAATTGTACTTGATATAGAATAAATGGTGTTAGCAAAATACTTCATGGATTTTATACGGTGTCCACGTATTTCAAGATTCAAAATTTGTAATGTTTGACAGCAATTAGTTCACAAATATATAGTTTTAGTGACACAAAAGTGGTATCATGAGATTCGTGTGAAACCAATTTCATAAGATCATGCTTTTGTAGTTATTATTAACAATATATGGCAGAATATATTAACAGTCAAGGTTCAGTTTTGGACACCATGCCAAGTCAACTTGCGCCATACAAGGAGGGAGTATATCTGCAAAGAGTTACATCACATGCTTTTTCTGTCTTTCTTACATGTTGGCATTGTTCAATTTGCCGCTGGATTCTTTTGAATGCATCATGTTACAAGAAAAAAAGAATAGTATCAGAGAATGAAACAAGATAAGGCAAATGCTGTGTTTTCTGATTGCCTCCGGCAAGATGGTACACACAAATACAAGTTGAAGAACCACCATCCAGAATGCATAACACAATAAGAATTACAAGAAAAGAGAGCTAATAGAGTTAAACAACCATATCCTGAAGGCTGACTTCACTCATCACAATCGAACAATCTCCAAGTCATGAGCACAAGTTAAGCTGCGCACCATCTGGTATCCTGCAGATTTTGTAGCATTTTAGAATTTTAGAAGATATGGTTGTAAAGAAAGAATACATTGATCTCCAACTTCGTTGATACAAATTCTATAAATAACAACAATCTTGATTTCATGTTTGTATCTAATTTTTCATATGGATAAGTTGAACTGCAGGCTTATCGAAGTTCAGCAATTTAACTCTCTTTACTCAGCCACACGAAGAAGACAAGCAATTACATACAACTTCCCGATTATTTTGCTGAAGAAGGGTTATTCAGAGGGTTACTCAAAGTCAAAACAGCCTAATGGAAAGAAGAGTGAATAGGTCTGATGTAATCTAACGAGTTCTACTTCTACAAGAGAAACTTGCACCATCGTCAAAGGGCAAGCTCTGGGCCATCACAGAATATTAACCCGTACTCAATGGCAAACAATTTAAGAGGATGTAACTATTTTTACAGTAGTAAGTAAGGAAAACAGCTGTTCAATGCTCACCTAGCTTTCACAAATTATGTCCCATTGTCTATCCGGTCATGCTTTCTTTTGTTAGGCCTGGAGAAAAAGCAGAACTGAACCCAAGTCTTCTTTGTCTTCATTGGCTGTGACTTTGTAGCTTTCTTGCTAGCATGGTCAACCATGTATTGAACCATAGCCTACAAAACATGACAAAAAGAAAAAGAAATACCAGTCACTAAACTATGTCTGAAATGGTGACTAATATATAGTTTAAGGAAAGATAGCTAGAATTACCTGAGCTCCCTTTAAAGCTATCTCCCTTGGTGGCACTTGTAGAGGATTCTCTTCTGCATGAAGCACACGGAGATGCTGCAGGTTTCCAAAAGAATCTGGAAGAACCTTAATCTGATTATTGCTTATATCCAACTCTTCAAGCATCTCAAGGTTGCCAATAGAGCGAGGCAGAGATTGCAGGTCAGCAAAATTGTTCCCAACGTTCAGTTTAACAAGAGAAGTAACAAAGCAAAAGTTCTCAGGAATTGACTCAAGCTCGTTGAAGCTCGCATCAACCTCCTTTAGTTTAGTGAGAGATGCCATTGTAGTTGGAAGGCTCTTGATATTGTTGTATCTCACAGAGAGTATCTCCAGAGATTCTAGCTTACCGACAGCCTCTGGAAGAGCCTTCAGGTGATTATAGCCTGCCTGCAGCTCGACCAGTGAAACACAGTGACCGATAGTGTAAGGCAACTCATCAAGGTTGTTTGTCTCAACAAATAACTTCTTCAATCGTGTAAGGCTTCCTATTGAATCAGGGAGTGAGATGAGCCGGTTTGCACCCACATCAAGCTCCTCAAGATTCACCAGCCTGCCAAGACTAGAGGGCAATGATGTAAGCTGATTACCCCTCAAATCAAGACAAATCAAGCTGCGAAGATCCCCAATTGAATCAGGGAGTTGAGCAATTCGATTAGCATGAACATCCAGCTTGGTCAAAGAACAAAGCTTCCCGATTGCTTCTGGTAAGGCCACAATCTGATTCTCCGAAATATCAAGGGTAACTAGCACAATGAGCTTTCCAATTGAATCAGGTAGCCACTCGATCTGGGCCATGAGTTTGCCTTGAAAGTTGAGATCCCGAGCGCCTTTCTTCGCAGCCACCTCAATCATGCTAGCTAGCTTAATGAGGCTCAGTTTCTCCTTATCGTCTCCTGCAATGCCAATCATCAACTAATGAATCAATCAATATGCACATAATTCCAGCTCCAATCTTTGCAGGGCCAAGTAATTATCCATTTACAAATCATCAACGGGTTAATGGCTAAGAAAATTCCCATTTTGACGTAATAGCGTACAAAGAAACGGCGCATATGCTTCCAATTTAGAGCTTTTCACTCATAAAACAAGTAATAATTTCCATGGCAGTACATATAGACACTCCATTTCAGCACAATTTTGGCATATAAAGGAATTCAAAAGTATAAAGGGCTCACCATAACTGCCATCCACTCGAACCATCACGGAGTTTGCTGCAACGGCTCCTTGCGGTGCACGAGAACTCGCTGCCACAGCCCCGTCGTCCCACATTGCCGCCTTCGCCTTCTTTACGTAGCTGTCATCCATGGAGACGCGCCCCGTGCTCGTTCCCACCGTCCTCCCCACGCTGAACCCGTTGGTGCCCACCGAGGAGCGACGCTCGGTGTTGCCGTCCGCCGCAGCCACCGCCGACGAGGCGGATGAGGAGGTAGCGGCGACGGCAATGGTGGTTGTGGCAGCCGCAGTGATACGCGGCGCGGCGCGCGTGGAGATGGAGGGCAGGCACTGGGACGCGCGCTGGATGAGGTCGTCGAAGAGGGCGTGCAGCGCGTCGAGCTCGAGGAGCAGCGTGGCGTCGCGCTTCTGCTCTCGGCACTGGAAGCTCGCGAGCGCGCGGTGCATCTCCTGTGCGACATAGAAGAGCTCGTCGGGCACGGCCGGCGACCTCCGCAGCCGCGCGATGGCGTCGAGGCGCGCCCGCTCCTCCCGGTCCGCGGCCCGCGCCAGCGCCTCCGCCGCCTCCACATCCTCCACCGCCGGCCGCGCCGGCAGCGACCGGTGCAGCCGCATGACCTCCGCCACCACACCGTCCACCGTGTCGAACGCTGCCGCATCCACCACGGTGCCCATTTCTCGATCCCTCCTTCTCTCCTCCACTCAATTCAAGAATGAATTCAGATCTCCTCTCCAAGAAGGGATCCCCGCCTCCTCTTTATGTAACCATCCGCCCCTCGCCGCTGCTCTTTCTTGCTTTCGTGATCTCCATCGCCAACTGCTCGTCACGTGCCGCCCGTGGTCCGCCCCCCTCCCTCCTCAGATGCCTTCCGGATAAGAACCACAAGTGCGTGACGCAGATCAAGCTTGGACCCCGAAAGAGAGAGAAAGCAACTTTTTCGCGACGCCAATAACTTAATCCAAGAACGCGAGGTGGGCAATTTTCAATGGAAATCCACCTACCTACATACCGATGAAACAATCCAAGAACCCACAGTTCCTCGCCGGCCACGATCAAGAAACGAAAAATGGAGAAGAAAAGGAACGAAATTGCCGCTCCAGCGGGTGGTGGGACTGGGGAATTGGCTCTCTCTCTCTCTCTCTCTCTCTCTCTCTCTCTCTCCCCGAGCTTTCTGCGCAGGGGAAGTGGTGGCCGTGGGTTGTTCTTGCCCCTGGTTTCTTGGGGTGGTTCTTGGGATGGGGAAATGGGAAACGAACTGTACAACCCGACGCTTTCGCGTTGGGACGAAATGGAGCCTGGGGATGAGAGAGCTGGGCTGCTGCTGCTGGTGCCTGGTGGTGGTGGCTGCTGTCCTACCACCTTATTATACTCGATCCATTCATTTGGCCCCTTGTTTTCTTCGACAAAAACAGGTGGGTTGGGATGGAAAAGTGAGCAGCCTTTGATCCTTGATAGATTTGGTTGGTGGTACCTCTAGGTTTCGGATGCTAATACTCCCACCCTACAATTGTTTAAGGGATAAGATACCATGGTGATCTATTTTACTATAGTGGTTGGATGGTACGGTAAACTGTAATTAGTGTTGGTCCGAACTCGTAACACGTCACACTAAAAGAATCTTTTGGTAATCTCACATTCTCAGCGTAGATAGAACTTCAATGGAAGCCACCAATTTGTTGGATTAATTGGGATTGGCCCATTTTAATTTAGCAATTAATCAATTGAAATTCCTAGGCCCACAACTAATGCTAGGTAGAAAATTGTTTAGTCCCATATGGAGAATTGAATGGGAGTTACACCACTTTAAAAGGTGGAACGTGGTAACCCCCTTGTGGAATTGGAGAGAGCCAATACACGCGCACGCTCGCTCGCTCGCCGTGCCGTGTGTGTGTGTGCGTACGCGCGCAGGCGAGTCGGGTGCGGGCGCGTTTTTCTTTATCTATTCGAAAATCGAAACGTACTGACTCGCTGGCAGTAACGGTGCAGTTACTAGTGGATTATGGCTGCGGTTACTTTCGAGTAATGGGTGCAGTTACTGGTCTCTTCATTTTTGCTGTTACAAGAGAACAGAGCATAAGAAGGCTCTCCTCTCCATACGAAAGAACAGTTTTTCTCTCCTTCTGTTTTTGTTGCTGCTCTCTGCAATCTCCGGTCCAGAACCTTGCGCGCACAAGCTTCTGGGCGAGTAGACCTCCGGAACTTCGTCCGTTTGTGTACCTGCACGGGTAGGCGGGCGATCAAGTTTTTGGGGAGCGCATTGGCGCGACTACCCAATCTGCGACGTCTTCTTCCGGTGGTGAACTGTTCGCGGGACTACACTGCGAACATCTTCCTGCATCACGCCTCGATCGCCTACACCGAATAGACCATCATGTCAACTGATGGTAACGGCGCCTCTGGTGCCTCCGGCACTGGCCCCGCCCGAGGGTATAAACTGCAAACTTCTTTGATATATTTTCTGTGCGCTATGAATTTGTTAATAGATGTTACTGTTAGCTTGTTCATTAGCGAATATGAATACATCATTGTTAGATCGCTCATACCTTTCTATGTCATGTTTTATATGCTAAATATCTGAATTAAAATATGCCAAAAATTGACTAGATATTCAACACAATTTATACTTTACCACAGATACACTTAGCTCCCCGTTAAACTTTGCTACAGTCAAGTTAGACAAATTTAATTTTTCGTGACTATTGTTTGCTTCACAGACCATATTATAATATCAACCCTAAACCATCATTTTTTAGCTCAATCGAGCGGATCTTTACTCCCAACGCACCATATCCTATCGTATCAACAATCTAATTATCTCTTTTTATCTCGAGATCTGTGTACATTTATTTTGAAAAAAAATAAAGAATACCATGAGAGATAAAATTATGCGAACATCAAGACAAAATAGACATCGGATCAGACATGTAAAAAGCTTTTCCCCTGAATTCACATGATCTCTGTTTCAATGATCCCCTCTCCTGCAGGCGAATGGTTTTTATCCAGATGGATGAATCAGCATCGGGAAAGGCAGCCGAGCCGGGCCACGTGTGGGCGGAAGCCTCCTCGAACAACCGCACCGTTGCATGGAACGCTACGTGTCCATGTGGGCGTGAGTTGGAGGGGGGGGGGGGGGGGGGGTGTACAGCGGCCGGCCGGCAAGGCAGCTGCAACCGCGCATGGGTCGCCGTTGGCCAACAAGCCATCGGGGGACAGACACATGCGCACTTTAAACCTTATCTCCTCCTGAACTATGGGCTATAGCTGAAAGTACTACCAACTCTCGCCTCGCTCCCCTGCCATAATATTCTTTGGGTTTCAGCTAAGAAAAAAACTAAACAACGGTATACTATCTTTTTGTCACAGACGGGATAGCTTTCCCTTCTTTCTCCTCCGCTAGTGCTGCCATCTCCCTATCCTCTTTCATTGCTGCTGCCGGCTCTAGCGACAAGAGGGCCCATCGTGACGATGATTCACCATGCCCCCTAGATGTTGAGGGAGGCCGGGAGGCGGTCATCCGGCATTGGGCGGGGCGGAGGGCGGTGGTGGCAGAAGGAGGAACGACGAGGCGACGATGTGAATATTAGGTTGAGCAGGATGGTGACAGCGAAAGAAGGAGAGACGGTGGCGCAGTGAGGCTTTGAGGTCGTTGCTGGCTACCGATGGTAGAGAGGGGGGGGGGGCGGAGGAGTGATGCAAAGCTGCTCACGCTAGAGAGAAGATGAGAGGGCAAGGGGAGCAGTGACGGAGAATGATGATGAGGAAGGCGTCAGACGGGAAGGGCACAAAGGGAGGAAGAGTTGCGAGGAGGCTATCTTGTTGAACCCTAATCCAATGGGATACTATTGTATAGTTGCCCTCTTCAGCTAAGCGGTTGCATCCACAAATGCTTGTGCTGGCCTGGCCAGGCCAGGCTATGAATAATGATTTACAAGGTTCCTGCATGCCAAGCCATCCGTGGGTTTCTATCACTGACATGTGGAGCCCATTAAGTGAACAGATCATCAGATGAGATGCAAGATGGACAGATCCTTTTCTCGACAATCCTAGCTGGTCACTGTTTCTTTTCTCCCTCCCTCTCTCTGTGACATGGTGTGCAGCACATGGTTGCTTCCAAGCACAGGGAGATGAGGTGAGATTTCTAGGCTGTTCGTTCAGAATACAGCCTAGGCTGCTCGTCTCATGTGGATCCCAAATTCCCAATATATATGTGTGCGTGAGCTTGATGGATCTGCAGGGAAGTAGCTATCGCTTGGTTCATTTCAGTCAATATATACTACACTTTGGATGCTTGCGTCACATTATTTTACACGATGTTACTATCTTCGAGACGTTGGAATGTTGCCCAATGTAGTTTACTGCTGCAGATATTTGCAGCGCAGATGAACGGATTGGCAGGGCAGACGGTTGAGGGGAGCACATCGCACACTTGAATAAACATATGCAGGCGGGCAAGCTCTGGCTTTCGGGTAACAGTCGTATCAAGAGTAGGTAAATTTGAGCCTCAGGTTACCATTAAGACAGTGGTCTCGTACAAACTAGCCATAATTAAATCCCGCGCAACAGTTGCATGGCTAGATACTAAGACTAGCCATAATTAAATCCCGCGCAACAGTTGCATGGCTAGATACTTACATAACTTACAAATTACATGAGTACATAACTGAACCTGAAAAAAAAGATATATATAGTCTATTCCATATCCGATTTGAAACTTTCCTTCTGAACCCAACAACTGACAAAATTTATCAATCTGAAAAAGAACAGATATCTCCAATTCTAAAAGAAATACAAGAAAGGGAAAGGAGCATCCACAGTTGCCTCCAAGGTGAATCGACATTGGATGGCAATCAGAACCTAGACCTAATATGGCTCCTATCTTGTCATAATTAATTGAGAGCCATTCATGTTACTGCAGACCAGGACAGTCGATCGGCAGGCCCGCATCCGATTAATTAGGGAACAGGAGAGCAGCAGTGACTACTGACTTGTACCTAACAAATAGCTTAACACTTCGAGATTTCTTGTACTGCTCCAGTATATATGAATCAGATATAAGGCTTAAAATTGCTATTGGTGTACTGTCCACGACTACTTCATTAGTGCCCTAGCTTGTACCTCACTTCTTTGCCTTGAAGAAGCGGAGGCACCTATACTTCTCGCTGCTGACTGTAATCTCAAGGGCATGATCATCTTGGTTATCCTTGTTTGAAGCAGTTCCCATGAGGACACTCTTTTCTTTCTCCAAGCTCTCCCTTTCCATTTTCAGCCTTGCCTCTTGCCGCGCAATTTCAGCCTGTGAAAGACCAATTATAGCATGCCATATTATGGGTCCCAAAAGCAGTGTCAACAATGACGAGCTACAAAGCAATGATAAAATTAAAAGGCAAAATAGTTGTTTAAAATCAGAAGGTCCTTGAGTTCGTCTATGACATCCTCCAAAGTATTTGGCAGAGAAAATGTGTATTTGACTACATACTACTTGGCATCTAACTGGAAACTACCAGATTGATTTGATATTCTGTTTCCAGCATATAAGGATGTTGTATAGTTTGAAGGGCTCAACACCAAAGCCTTTGTTTTCAATTTTCATCAGCTCAGGTTATGCTTAGTTTTGGCTTTTAGGTTATCCTGGATACACTTTTCTGGTGTGCCCACAAAGCAGTTGCTCATTTAATCTGATTACAAGCAGCGTAAGCTGTCAAATTTTGCTCAACAAACTATATCGAGATATAAAATTTGAGAAGCGGCAACTAAACAAGCAAGATAAATTATATCGTCTTTCAATAGTTTATAAGCAACTTAGGAAGATGTGCATCTTACGCTGGTGCTTACAACGTAAAAGAACAATCAAAAGACTCAAAACAAAAACATCAGGATTCAAAAAATGGATCTCTCGATTATATAATGAGGCTGGACTCTAGTCTAGATTTTTAGGCTCCGATCGTTTCGGCTTCGGCTTCTGGCTTATTTTTCACTATTCCTAAATTTCGTCCTTTTCTGATTTTTTTGGATTTTTTTGAGTTTTTTTACCGGTTCTTTTTTCCTGTATTCGTTTGCATTATACGTGATGGGCTAACATATTTTTTCTATTTTAATTTTTTTAAATTTAATTATACCAAATAAGCCACCTTCAGCTACAGTGTAATTTCAGCCAGCTACAGTGAAATAAGCCATAAGCCACAGCCCAACCGATCACCACCTTAGTTAAACGATTATCTCCTTTTATGCAGTAAGTTCCTTGACTAAATTCATCTCCAAAACAATGTCAGATTCACAAACAAAGTCTTAACAACTATTAGGGGTGTATGGGTCCGTAAATAGAGGTGAGAAATAGATACAAATTACCCGGATTATTTGGTTACCGTATTCGATAAGATACAAATATGGTATATATTTTTTCCACCCGATTAACAATTTCTTTTCTATTCGTGTTCGAATAAAAATATGGTATAAATTTTTACCATCCGAAATGTTATTTTATCCAGACTATTCGTATTCAGTAAAGCAATATATATATATATATATATATATATTATTGCAATACGACTAATTAGTTTGACAAGTTTTTTTTAATTCAATGTGAATCTGTGTTTCTTTAGGTGAAGTAAATGAATTAGGATGATTAAGCGTGACTGTAAGAGGATAAAATATCATTAGTATCTTAATACTATATAAGTTGAGGATATTCGGATTCGACCGAATTGAATAGATATTTGTCTAAATTTGTATTTGTTGCAATATTCGAATTCATATTTATCTACAAAATATGAGTATCAATATGATAAGACAATATTCGATTCGTATTTTATTCATTTCCACACCTATATGTGAGATTCTGTACTCAAAATAAGATCAGTGTAACCCTAGAAGGCTTTCACATATTCATCTCCACTTTCTCACCTCCCTCCACCTAGCCTATTCTGTTACCTCTACCAATCCCACACTCCCACTTGTACACGGAGGAGGTGCTCCCTACGGTTCACATCCAAGGCCATTTTCTTATGTTATTTCACAACTTGCAGATTTATCTATGCAATTACGTGGCTAGTTATTATGATACAAATGACTTTAATATATAATTCTACTTTCTATAATTAAAATACAATTATATTTGTTACATAACTCTAATATCTATATATGATTAATCTGCATCGTTATAATCTAAGCTATCAAAACATGTTGTGAAGATCTTTTCTTTTTTTTTTGTTTCGATTAATGTGAGAATTTCTAAGATTTTTTTCTTTTTTTAGATTATCGTGGTGATTTATTTCCCATCAAAACGAAGAAGATGTCTTGAATATCACGAATTATTTTTATTTATATAGATATAGGACATGGACAAAACGAGGACCATATTTAGTTCATTTTTCCTGTTTTAACCTTCATAATCATAGTATTTGCGTGCTCCAAATTCATTTATTTCCTTAGCAGGTACTTTAATCGACCTACTGTGCAATTCCTGGACTAAGTAACTAGATTTACTTTCGATAATACACTGGACAACAATGTATGATTGTTCGATAATACAAAGTCCACGTCAGTTTAAACTCTACGTTTAGGAGCTACTACACTGTCTACACGTCAGTGATATACCCTAGAGACGATCAGGAAGATAATTATATTATTTTTATATTTATGATTGTTGTAGGGGTGGCCCAACCCTCCGTGACTGGGCCGTGCAACTAGTCCGACATGTAATAGGCCCAATAGTGTAGAAGAATATACTAGTGTAAATATACCAATGTACCCTCATCCTTTGTAAATACTAAGGGGTAGAATGGGGATTTCCCATTCTACCCCACTCATATATATAAACCCCCAGGAGGGGCAAAGGGGGGGACCCCTCCTCTCATTCTCACCACCTCTCCACAGATCTGGCTCTCCTCTTCCTCTCCTACCAGTCCCCTCTTTCCCTGTTTGGCCAGTAGCCACGACAGATGGCGCCGTCCGTGGGGAGCGACTAGAAGTTGTGTATGGAAGAGGTTCCTCCAGCATTCAACAAAAGATAAGTTGTTCGTTCGCTAAAAATTTAGCCATTTTTGGTTGCAGAGGTGTAGGGGTTTTGTCTTCATACTTCGATCTGTTTTGTAGATGCGGTATTGAATAGATCTAATCGGAGGCGACATCTGGGATGGTTTGGTGGCTTGATCCTTCTGGACGGGGAGGTACGCCATCGAGCTCAGTGCCACCACGCTTCGCCATGACACCGGCCAGCACGCATGTGCGCTCGCGCATGCTGCGTCGTCAAGGACTCTGCGTCGGTATCCTCGACCTCGTCTGCGCACCGAAGCTGTCTCCGCGCGCGTGTGGGCCCCGCGACCCCGTCTGCGCACCGAAGCTGTCTCCGCGCGTGTGGACTCCGCCGTATGTATGAACTAGCCCTATGATCAGTCTCCGCATCGTCGTCTTCGACGCCGCGTCCCCGCTGCGGGCTCCGCTCTGTCGAAGACCTTGGCCGTGGACCCGCGCAGACGAAGCCTTGAGGACTTGGCGGCTACCCTAAACCCCGGCAGCTGGTCGCTGTACCCCTCTGCAAGAAGATCCAGCTAAGTATTCACTCATACCTACGTACACGAAGTATCAACTCATGCATGTGTACGTAAAGTAGCCATCCATGCATGCAATCAGGCGTGCATCCACGTACACATGCATGAGTACCCATCCATGCATGTGTAGGCGCTGCGTCCACTGTTCGCCCTCGTGCAGGAAAAAATAAGTGCTCTGTCCGAGCGCCACGGATCCTCAACCCAGGTGTATTGGCAAAGTGCTTGTACAGCTCGCGTCGCTGCCTTTGCGGCGGACCTCCACGGCTCGCGGGCGAGCTCCGCGCAGACTCCGCCGCGTTACGGAGCTACATGAGTTCGCCCACCTACACCAGGGTGGCCGCGCACACGGCAACAGAGGACAGCCTAGGTGGATCTCCGACGACCTCAGCCCACCTCGACTACTTCCTCCGAAGCCTCCGAAGCGGGCTACACGTGCGCCGGCGAGGTCCCGGTGGAGATTGGCGGGCGGCCGCAGGATGCCACCACGCTCCTCGTCGCTGAGTCATGCGGAGGCAGGTACGCCGCCATGCTCGGTGTCTCCACCGCGAGAGCCGTCCACTCCGGTGAAACGGTGAAGGAGCTCTGCGCGAAGGGCAAGCCTCCGTACCTCTGACGTCTTCGCCGCCGGTTCCGCGCGAACCCGCCAGCCTCCGCGCCTGCGAGGCCTGCACCATCGGCTCCGCGCCTGCGAGGACTGCGGCTTCGTGCCTGCGAGGTCTACGCCATCGGCTCCGCGCGGACCTGCCAACCTCCGCGCCTGCGGCGTCTACGCCACTGGTTCCGCCCGGCCCCACCGGTCTCCGCACCGCCCTCGGCGACGGCCTCCATGTCGACGAAGACTCCGCGTCCTCGGCGCCACGACGGCTTCGCCAGGTCGGGCCTCGGTGAGGACGCGTACCTCCCGGAGGCCATGTTCAATATCCCGCCCAACCCGTCCTTGGCCTCCGCATGAAGCATCCATCCATCCCAGCGCAGCCTTCGCGTGGGCACGCACAACTCGCGAAGCAGCAGGCACGGGTGCAGGCACTCAGTCTCCACGTGCATGCGCTGCATGCATGTCCCCACAGGCATGGTATATACACTACGGCGGTGTCGACCTCGTCTCCGCGCGACCCCGACCTCGTCTCCGCGCGGCTCCGTCGACCTCGCCTCCGCGGAGCTCTGCACGGACCCCGCGTCGCCGGCGTCAATCTCGTCTCCGCGCGGCTCCGCCGACCTGGCCTCCGCGAAGCTCTGCACGGACCTCGCGTCGGCGGCGTCGACTTCGTCTCCGCGCGACCCCGATCTCGTCTCCGCGCGGCTCCACCGACCTGGCCTCCGCGGAGCTCTGCACGGACCCCGCGTCGTCGGCGTCGATCTCGTCTCCGCGCGGCCGGGCCTGGTTACGCGTGCCAGACTCTCCCCCGTCAGAGCACATCGTCTACATGGTGGAAAGGAATAGTTGGGGCCGAGCGAAGATCGTCGGGGTGCGGAGTTGACGGAGTCGCCTCGGAGCTTCCGTGCCCACTGTCTCCGCGCCAGGCCAACATGCGGAGGGCGTGCCCGGCAACGTGACCACGCGGAGGCAGCGTCGGCTCCAGCACAAGCCCTGCGGCCTCCGAGCCGAGTAGCTCTAGCTGCCTCGAAGACTAAATATGTCAAGGTCTCCGCACCTACGGAGTCTACTCCACGGTGGCTCCGCCCCGCCCGGTACGCACTGCATATAATTACTTGCGAGGCTTTACCAATCGCCGCGGCATTTCTTGCGTGCATGGCTTTAAGAAAATGGTTATGCAGCATGTTATTCATTGAGGCCGCAGTTCCATTCTGAGAGCACTCGATTTGGCCGTTTTTGCTTCTGCGGTTTTGGCCTGTTTTGGGCTGCCGTAGGTTTTTCCAGTGCTGCATTCTGGAGCGTTTGTTTGTTGCGAGTCTTCGGCCTTTTCTTCGATGCCTCTGTGTTGGTCCCCCTTTTTTTGATTTAAATCGCCCGGCTGCCTCGAGCGTCGGCGTACTCTACGGAGTATAAACAAAGACGCACGTCCGCGTGTGCACTCGCCGCAGCCAGGGGGGGCGGGTCGGAGTATAAACCAAAGACGCATGTCCGCGTGTGCACTCGCCGCAGCCAGGGGGCGGGTCTGAGTATAAAACAAAGACGCACGTCCGTGTGTGCACTCGCCGCAGCCAGGGGGGCGGGTCTGAGTATAAACCAAAGACGCACGTCCGCGTGTGCACTCGCCGCAGCCAGGGGGGCGGGTCTGAGTATAAACCAAAGACGCACGTCCGCGTGTGCACTCGCCGCAGCCAGGGGGGCGGGTCTGAGTATAAACCAAAGACGCACGTCCGCATGTGCACTCGCCGCAGCCAGGGGGCGGGTCTGAGTATAAACCAAAGACGCACGTCAGCGTGTGCACTCTCCGCAGCCAGGGGGGCGGGTATGAGTATAAACCGAAGACGCACATCCGCGTGTGCACTCTCCGTCAAAGACACGGGTATGAGTATAAACAAAAGACGTGTGGGGGGACGCCTCCGCACGCACTCCACGGAGTATAAAGGAAGACGAAGCGTCGAGCTACGCCTCCGCACGCATCAGTCTACGGACTATAAATAAGACGTAGCGTCGAGCCTAGCTCCGCACGCACCAGTCCACGGACTTTAAATAAGACGTAGCGTCGAGGTTCGCCTCCGCACGCGCGAGTCTCCGGACTATAAAGAAGACGTAGCGTTGAGCCTCGCTCCGCACGCGACAGTCTACGGACTATAAATAAGACGTAGCGTTGAACTCAGCTTCCGCACGCACCAGTCTACGGACTTTAAATAAGACGTAGCGTTGAGCTCAGCTTCCGCACGCGCGACTCTACGGAGTATAAACAAGACGGGGATGCTGATCCCACGCTCTCTACAGAGCATAAATAAGACGCAGGTGTTGTCCCTGCGCAAGTCTACGGACTCTAAACAAGTCGTGCGCTGAGGTCCGCCTCCGCACGCACCAGTCTGCGGACTATAAATTAAGTCGTGCGCCGAGGTCTGCCTCCGCACGCGAGAGTCCGCGGACTATAAATTAAGTCGTGCGCCGAGGTCTGCCTCCGCACGCCAGAGTCCGCGGACTATAAACAAGTCGTGCGACGAGGTCCGCCTCCGCACGCACCAGTTACCCTCACGCACTCCACGGAGTATAAAAATTGCGCGATGGCCGAGATACTAGGGAGTGCCTCGCCTTAGTGATGCGGCACCTGGATGTCGCACCTTCGAGCGCGTTACACCAGGGAGTGTATCGCTCCAAGCGCCCGCTCCCCGCGGGCACTCCTTTTTCAAGGTAGGGGAGCGGCGGTCTCGCCTCCCTACCTCGGCGTGCGTAGTGCCTTCGGCCTACGCTCCAAGCGCCCGCTCCCCGCGGGCACTCCTTTTTCAAGGTAGGGGAACGGCGGTCTCGCCTCCCTACCTCGGCGTGCGTAGTGCCTTCGGCCTACGCTCCAAGCGCCCGCTCCCCGCGGGCACTCCTTTTTCAAGGTAGGGGAGCGGCGGTCTCGCCTCCCTACCTCGGCGTGCGTAGTGCCTTCGGCCTACGCTCCAAGCGCCCGCTCCCCGCGGGCACTCCTTTTGCAAGGTAGGGGAGCGGCGGTCTCGCCTCCCTACCTCGGCGTGCGTAGTGCCTTCGGCCTACGCTCCAAGCGCCCGCTCCCCGCGGGCACTCCTTTTCAAGGTAGGGGAGCGGCGGTCTCGCCTCCCAACCTCGGCGTGCGTAGTGCCTTCGGCCTACGCTCCAAGCGCCCGCTCCCCGCGGGCACTACTTTTTCAAGGTAGGGGAGCGGCGGTCTCGCCTCCCAACCTCGGCGTGCGTAGTGCCTTCGGCCTACGCTCCAAGCGCCCGCTCCCCGCGGGCACTCCTTTTTCAAGGTAGGGGAGCGGCGGTCTCGCCTCCCTACCTCGGCGTGCGTAGTGCCTTCGGCCTACGCTCCAAGCGCCCGCTCCCCGCGGGCACTCCTTTTTCAAGGTAGGGGAGCGGCGGTCTCGCCTCCCTACCTCGGCGTGCGTAGTGCCTTCGGCCTACGCTCCAAGCGCACGCTCCCCGCGGGCACTCCTTTTTCAAGGTAGGGGTGCGGCGGTCTCGCCTCCTTACCTCGGCGTGCGTAGTGCCTTCGACCTACGCTCCAAGCGCCCGCTCCCCGCGGGCACTCCTTTTTCAAGGTAGGGGAGCGGCGGTCTCGCCTCCCTACCTCGGCGTGCGTAGTGCCTTCGGCCTACGCTCCAAGCGCCCGCTCCCCGCGGGCACTCCTTTTTCAAGGTAGGGGAGCGGCGGTCTCGCCTCCCTACCTCGGCGTGCGTAGTGCCTTCGGCCTACGCTCCAAGCGCCCGCTCCCCGCGGGCACTCCTTTTTCAAGGTAGGGGAGCGGCGGTCTCGCCTCCCTACCTCGGCGTGCGTAGTGCCTTCGGCCTACGCTCCAAGCGCCCGCTCCCCGCGGGCACTCCTTTTTCAAGGTAGGGGAGCGGCGGTCTCGCCTCCCAACCTCGGCGTGCGTAGTGCCTTCGGCCTACGCTCCAAGCGCCCGCTCCCCGCGGGCACTCCTTTTTCAAGGTAGGGGAGCGGCGGTCTCGCCTCCCTACCTCGGCGTGCGTAGTGCCTTCGGCTACGCTCCAAGCGCCCGCTCCCCGCGGGCACTCCTTTTTCAAGGTAGGGGAGCGGCGGTCTCGCCTCCCTACCTCGGCGTGCGTAGTGCCTTCGGCCTACGCTCCAAGCGCCCGCTCCCCGCGGGCACTCCTTTTTCAAGGTAGGGGAGCGGCGGTCTCGCCTCCCTACCTCGGCGTGCGTAGTGCCTTCGGCCTACGCTCCAAGCGCCCGCTCCCCGCGGGCACTCCTTTTTCAAGGTAGGGGAGCGGCGGTCTCGCCTCCCAACCTCGGCGTGCGTAGTGCCTTCGGCCTACGCTCCAAGCGCCCGCTCCCCGCGGGCACTCCTTTTTCAAGGTAGGGGAGCGGCGGTCTCGCCTCCCTACCTCGGCGTGCGTAGTGCCTTCGGCCTACGCTCCAAGCGCCCGCTCCCCGCGGGCACTCCTTTTTCAAGGTAGGGGAGCGGCGGTCTCGCCTCCCTACCTCGGCGTGCGTAGTGCCTTCGGCCTACGCTCCAAGCGCCCGCTCCCCGCGGGCACTCCTTTTTCAAGGTAGGGGTGCGGCGGTCTCGCCTCCGTACCTCGGCGTGCGTAGTGCCTTCGGCCTACGCTCCAAGCGCCCGCTCCCCGCGGGCACTCCTTTTTCAAGGTAGGGGGGCGGCGGTCTCGCCTCCCTACCTCGGCGTGCGTAGTGCCTTCGGCCTACGCTCCAAGGGCCCGCTCCCCGCGGGCACTCCTTTTTCATGGTAGGGGAGCGGCGGTCTCGCCTCCCTACCTCGGCGTGCGTAGTGCCTTCGGCCTACGCTCCAAGCGCCCGCTCCCCGCGGGCACTCCTTTTTCAAGGTAGGGGAGCGGCGGTCTCGCCTCCCAACCTCGGCGTGCGTAGTGCCTTCGGCCTACGCTCCAAGCGCCCGCTCCCCGCGGGCACTCCTTTTTCAAGGTAGGGGAGCGGCGGTCTCGCCTCCCAACCTCGGCGTGCGTAGTGCCTTCGGCCTACGCTCCAAGCGCCCGCTCCCCGCGGGCACTCCTTTTTCAAGGTAGGGGAGCGGCGGTCTCGCCTCCCTACCTCGGCGTGCGTAGTTCCTTCGGCCTACGCTCCAAGCGCCCGCTCCCCGCGGGCACTCCTTTTTCAAGGTAGGGGAGCGGCGGTCTCGCCTCCCTACCTCGGCGTGCGTAGTGCCTTCGGCCTACGCTCCAAGCGCCCGCTCCCCGCGGGCACTCCTTTTTCAAGGTAGGGGAGCGGCGGTCTCGCCTCCCTACCTCGGCGTGCGTAGTGCCTTCGGCCTACGCTCCAAGCGCCCGCTCCCCGCGGGCACTCCTTTTTCAAGGTAGGGGAGCGGCGGTCTCGCCTCTCTACCTCCGCGTGCGTAGAGCCCTCGGCCTACGCCGTAAGCGCCCACTCTTCGCGGGCACTCTCTTTGAAGGTAGGAACATCTTCGGCGCTCGACTCCGCCGTCCGCCCCGTAGGCATCGCCTCGGCGGGACGGCACGTCTTCGGCTCTCGACTCCGCCGTCCGCCTTGTAGGCATCACCTCGGTGGGACAGTACGTCTTCGGCGCTCGACTCCGCTGTCCGCCTTGTAGGCATCGCCTCGGCGGGACGGCGCGTCTTCGGCGCTCGACGACACGTCTTCGCCGCCACGACTCCGCCGTCCGCCCCGTAGGCATCGCCTCGGCGGGACGGCACATCTTCGGCTCTCGACTCCGCCGTCTGCCTTGTAGGCATCGCCTCGGCGGGGCGGCACGTCTTCGGCGCTCGACGACACGCCTTCCCCACCTCGACTCCACCGTCCGCCTTGTAGGCATCGCCTCGGCAGGGCGGCACGTCTTCGGCGGTCGACGACACGTCTTCGCCGCTCGACTCCGCCGTCCGCCTCGTAGGCATCGCCTCGGCGGGACGGCACGTCTTCGGCGCTCGACTCCGCCGTCCGCCTTGTAGGCATCGCCTCGGCGGGGCGGCACATCTTCGGCGCTCGACGACACGTCTTCGCCGCCACGACTCCGCCGTCCGCCCCGTAGGCATCGCCTCGGCGGGACGACACGTCTTTGGCTCTCGACTCCGCCGTCCGCCTTGTAGGCATCGCCTCGGCGGGGCGGCACGTCCTCGGCGCTCGACGACACGCCTTTCCCGCCTCGACTCCGCCGTCCGCCTTGTAGGCATCGCCTCGGCCGGGCGGCCCGTCTTCGGCGCTCGACGACACGTCTTCGCCGCTCGACTCCGCCGTCCGCCTCGTAGGCATCGCCTCGGCGGGACGGCACGTCTTCGACGCTCGACTCCGCCGTCCGCCTTGTAGGCATCGCCTCGGCGGGGCGGCACGTCTTCGGCGCTCGACGACACGTCTTCGCCGCCACGACTCCGCTGTCCGCCCCGTAGGCATCGCCTCGGCGGGACGGCACGTCTTCGGCTCTCGACTCCGCCGTCCGCCTTGTAGGCATCACCTCGGTGGGACGGTACGTCTTCGGCGCTCGACTCCGCCGTCCGCCTTGTAGGCATCGCCTCGGCGGGACGGCACGTCTTCGGCGCTCGACGACACGTCTTTGCCGCTCGGCTCCGCCGTCCGCCTCGTAGGCATCGCCTCGGCGGGACGGCACGTCTTCGGCGCTCGACTCCGCCGTCCGCCTTGTAGGCATCGCCTCGGCAGGGCGGCACATTTTTGGCGCTCGACGACACGTCTTCGCCGCTCGACTCCGCCGTCCGCCCCGTAGGCATCACCTCCGCGGGACGGCACGTCTTCGGCGCTCGACTCCGCCGTCCACCTTGTAGGCATCGCCTCGGCAGGGCGGCACGTCTTCGGCGCTCGACGACACGTCTTCGCCGCCACGACTCCACCGTCCGCCCCGTAGGCATCACCTCGGCGGGACGACACGTCTTCGGCGCTCGACTCCGCTGTCCGCCTTGTAGGCACCGCCTCGGCGGGGCGTCACGTCTTCGGCGCTCGAGGACACGTCTTCGCCGCCACGACTCCGCCGTCCGCCCCGTAGGCATCGCCTCGGCGGGACGGCATGTCTTCGGCTCTCGACTCCGCCCTCCGCCTTGTAGGCATCGCCTCGGCGGGGCGACACGTCTTCGGCGCTCGACGACACGCCTTCCCCGCCACGACTCCGCCGTCCGCCTCGTAGGCATCGCCTCGGCGGGACGGCACGTCTTCGGCGCTCGACTCCGCCGTCCGCCTTGTAGGCATCGCCTCGGTGGGGCGGCACGTCTTCGGCGCTCGATGACACGCCTGCCTCGCCACGACTCCGCCGTCCGCCTTGTAGGCATCCCCTCGGCGGGACGGGACGTCTTCGGCGCTCGACTCCGCCGTCCGCCTTGTAGGCATCGCCTCGGCGGGACGGCACGTCTTCGGCGCTCGACGACACGTCTTCGCCGCCACGACTCCGCCGTTCGCCCCGTAGGCATCGCCTCGGCGGGACGGCACGTCTTCGGCGCTCGACTCCGCCGTCCGCCTTGTATGCACCGTCTCGGCGGGGCGGCACGTCTTCGGCGCTCAACGACACGTCTTCGCCGCCACGACTCCGCCGTCCGCCCCGTAGGCATCGCCTCGGCGGGACGGCACGTCTTCGGCTCTCGACTCCGCCGTCCGCCTTGTAGGCATCGCCTCGGCGGGGCGGCACGTCTTCGGCGCTCAACGACACGTCTTCGCCGCCACGACTCCGCCGTCCGCCCCGTAGGCATCGCCTCGGCGGGACGGCACGTCTTCGGCTCTCGACTCCGCCGTCCGCCTTGTAGGCATCGCCTCGGCGGGGCGGCACGTCTTCGGCGCTCGACGACACGCCTTCCCCGCTTCGACTCCGCCGTCCGCCTTGTAGGCATCGCCTCGGCAGGGCGGCACGTCTTCGGCGCTCGACGACACGTCTTCGCCGCTCGACTCCGCCGTCCGCCTCGTAGGCATCGCCTCGGCGGGACGGCACGTCTTCGGCGTTCGACTCCGCCGTCCGCCTTGTAGGCATCGCCTCTGCAGGGCGGCACGTTTTCGGCGCTCGACGACACGTCTTCGCCGCTCGACTCCGCCGTCCGCCTCGTAGGCATCGCCTCGGCGGGACGGCACGTCTTCGGCGCTCGACTCCGCCGTCCGCCTTGTAGGCATCGCCTCGGCGGGGCGGCACGTCTTCGGCGCTCGACGACACGCCTGCCTCGCCACGACTCCGCCGTCCGCCCCGTAGGCATCACCTCGGCGGGACGGCACGTCTTCGGCGCTCGACTCCGCCGTCCGCCTTGTAGGCATCGCCTCGGCGGGACAGCACGTCTTCGGCGCTTGACGGCACGTCTTCGGCGCTCGACGACGTCTTCGGCGCTTCACTGATTTCTTCATAGGCCTTGCCTCTAGGGTCTGCGAGCTACCAGTTGCATCGGCACCCTTGCGCTTGCTGTCAGGGAACGGGGGGCTGGGGTGGTTGATCGCGTCAGCTCGCCCATCGGGACCTCAGCGCTTGCTGTCGAGGGAGTACTGTTGTAGGGGTGGCCCAAACCCCCGTGATTGGGCCGTGCAACTAGTCCGACATGTAATAGGCCCAATAGTGTAGAAGAATATACCAGTGTAAATATACCAATGTACCCTCATCCTTTGTAAATACTAAGGGGTAGAATGGGGATTTCCCATTCTACCCCACTCATATATATAAACCCCCAGGAGGGGCAAAGGGGGGGACCCCTCCTCTCATTCTCACCACCTCTCCACAGATCTGGCTCTCCTCTTCCTCTCCTACCAGTCCTCTCTTTCCCTGTTTGGCCAGTAGCCACGACAATGATCTTTTAAACAATATGTTATTTTATCCCTTAAATAAATATGTTTTGTATTAATTAACAAATATGTGACCTGTTCAAGGAGCTCTTTATTCATATTTTGATATTATTCTAAATTATCTCTGTTCTTATATCATTAAGTAGGATAATTATGATTTATAGATCAACACATACATTGATTGATGGTTATGTTTACGGATCATGGATGTAGGGATATCGAATCAATAATATGGACATATGTTCGAAAACATGGTATTAGATTGACCTACAATGAGACACTAGGGAATTATTATATTCATAGGTATCATCAGTTGGTTTCATACATAATGTATGTAGAATATTTAGACCTGAGATCGTCATAGTTTCTTACATATGTAATAGTTTATTTAGGAGTTATCAACCACTACTTCGTAACTAGGTGGTTACAAAGGTAGCTTTCCGGTTTACTATAAAATATGCGGAGAAATATGAGTGATCAAGATGGAATTTGTTCCTCCTACATAATGGGAGAGATATCTCTGGGTCATTCGATATGGTTGGATTAAGGAAATGCATAGCCACGCGGAATGTGGTTGAGGAGTCAATCATAACTAAGTCATGCACAACAGGTTCGAGTAAAGGATCAAGTTATCATAGAATAACACGCTTTTCGCCTTTCGATCTGATATTGTACGGCAACTGGATCGGTACATAAACGCTATATATGTTTGTCTGATACGATCTTTATGTATATTTGAGAATTGATATATCCTGCTAAGGACCACTACTAACTTGTGGATCAAAAAGGAGTTTTTGGGCTACGATCGAATATATATAAATCTGCATGGTCACACACTTAACGAGTTGGAACAAATCAGTTCAGATTGGATCCATTACTAGTGGGCCAAGTGGTCTTTGCACCTCCTACATTTCACTGAGAGGCTATATTAAGAGAGGTATGGGGTTGAGTAATGTATCTAGTTCACCCCCACCAAAACCCTAGCCTTCGCATCTCACAGACCCTACCATGTGCACTGGTGCTAGCACACCACACATGACATTTCTTTCCTAGATGTGTGGACTTTGGCAAAATCACTATTGCGACTGCAGCATTGATCGTGATGATCGTGAGGAGAAAATGGTTGGATAGAGAACGATTAACTACTTACACTACACCGACGCGCCCTACATTGAATTGACTGCTTTAACTCTACTTCCGCTGCACTACGCGTTTAGTGGTAACGATATATAAGCATGTTCTTTTTTGTTGTAGTTTATAGCTTATGATTGTGGCTTATGGTTTTTTTTGGCTATAGTGTGAACACTTGTGTGAACAGACCAACTGCCAACAAGTTGATAAGTCGCTTCGAAAAGATTACCTCGATAAGCTGCATTGAAACAGCGACGGAGGATCTGTTTTATTTGTTTGTTCATGAAAAGTCATAAGTTATAAGCTGAAAAGGAATAGATTTATAATCTCTTACTCACATGGTTTCTTGGTTTATACGGTAAAATTTTTTAATCTGCGCTAGTGTAGATTACTCGTATCCCAAAACTACATACAGAATAAGAAAAACCCATGGCCTGTCCTACTTAAGAACTCAGTGGACACTAGTCTGATGTTCTATTCTATTCACTTTTGACCACTTGAGGATCAATCTTCCAGGACATTTCTTAGGTCCCGTTTGGCACAACTCTAGCTTCGAGATCTATGCTGGATCTGTAGTTTGTTGACTAAATTAAAGTGATTTAAATATTTTTATTTAATATATAATATAAATGAAATGAGTCATGTAAATGCACTTAACATACCTGCAACTCTAGATCCAGGATTTCCTAGAGCTACAGATGACCTGTAGATTTTCTAGAGCTAGAGCTCTGCCAAACGGGGCCTTACATTCTTATCTTCACCTGTCACCTTTCTATGGTTGCCAATATTCTCTAAGGAACTGATAGAGGCCAGCTTTATTCCCCCTGCTGCCTTCGTGACTACTACAGTGTAAAGCAAGGAATAATTTCTTACATTGTACTTCAGCATCACAAGAAACTGAAGGACATTTACATCAACTCATCAAGAAACACTGCAGGTGCAGGTTCAGTATCATCTCAATCCCATTTCCAGCGAGAATTGCGACTGTATCAACAGTCAGATCAACAATATCTTTCCCGTTCATGATCACGGAACAGCTAACACTTTCAAGATGCTGACCAGAACGGTAGGGGAGGATGGGATTGAACCGATAAATAATCGAGTCATGGATCGGGATTGGGGTTCGTTACCTCGCGAGCTCGGCCTCCCGCTCGGCGACCTCGCGCTCCTTCACGAACCTGTCCAATAATAAACACTGGACTACCTGTCCACCACCGCCTTTATCCGCACCGGCATCTCGCCGCGCCTCACCGCCACCACCACAACCACCACTCCTCCCCGCGCCTCTTGCTACCAGCGCCGGTCACCGGCGGCCTCCACGTACCATGGCTTCTAGGGCTTGGAAGAAGATGACGCCGGAATTCTCCATGGCGCGTTTCTTTCGTGGTCTTGCTTGTTCTGTTTCAGCGTTTGCGTGGATGGGGTGGACGAGGTGGGTGGCCCAGTGGGCTTTTTTATGGACGCTATTTGCCTTCTTGCCTTTCTCTTTCTACTTTTTCTTGCCTTCTTTATCCTTTGTCCTTGTTCTTTTGACTACTACCCTTTTTCTTGCCCTTCTTTCAACAAATACAAGAGTAACACGACTACATGTGGTTCAGCATCAGAGTTGCAAAGAAAACAAATGATGTTCGTTTTGAAAAGGATGACAGGTACCAAGTTGTCCATTGCCGTGTAGTAGTAAAATGTCTCTGTACATAGCCATCACTGAACAGACAGGTCATTGTCGGCAGCCACTTTCATGAGAAGACGTAGTAGTAGTCACCAGTCAGCACTAACCCCAATCAAGCCTTGCCAATGTGTGCCACCACCCCTACCAGTAGTCTCCACAGGAGCAAACTCCATCCTGGAAATGGTGGAACCGAACCGGGTCCCTGATGATGATCGCGTTGCCTTCGCTCTGGGAGACGAGCTTCGCGAATGCGTGACAGTCACCGCAGATCCTGAGGTTTTTCATGATTCTGATAGGCTTCCCCTCCATTGAATTTATTATTCCAAATGCGATTGCCAGCTTCTCGCTGTGATATTTCAGTAGATCTTCCTTCTGCTCCCTTCCGAGATCCTGCAGCACGAAGTCTGTCTGTGGGACATAGCCGAGGTTTGTGACCGTGCTGACCAGTTGGTTCAGCTTCTGAACTATACCATCTGAGCATGGGTGTGACAGGTCACCGGCAATGAACACATGGACCTGTTTCCCCAGCTCGATCCAGCTTCGCCCGGGCTCTCTCTTTGCCCCTCGGTCTCTCATCGCCTTCCATGACTTCTCAGCATCTGTCCATTGTCGCAAATCAGCGTATATGTTTGACAGCAATATGCGGGCACCTTGGTCGTCAGGCTCCAGTTTAAGGATCTCTCTTGCTGCATATGCTGCAAGATTGGCGTTTTTGTGCATCCTGCAAGCCCCAAGAAGAGTCCTCCATATGACCGAGTCGGGCTCAAAGTTCATCTCACGGATGAACTTCACAGCCCCATCGAGCTTCCCTGCCCGACCAAGGAGATCGACCATGCAGTTGCAGTGTTCTCGCTCATGTTGAATTCCAAAGAGCTTCTCCATTGACCTAAAGTAATACCAGCCATCTTCCACTAGACCGGCATGGCTGCATGCAAACAGAACTCCAATCATCGTTATGTTGTTCGGTGTGGGTCCTTCAGATTTCATCAAGTCGAAAACCCTCAATGCCTCAATGCTTCTCCCGTTCTGTGCCAAACCAGAGATCATGGTGCTCCATGAGATCACATCCCTCTGAGGCATCCTGCTGAACAAGGCGTCTGCATCCTGCAAGCTCCCGCACTTGCAGTACATGTCGAGAAGTGCATTGTGCAAAATCAAGTCCTTGTCATACTTGAGCACATGAGCATGGACCTGCCTCCCCACCTCAAGCATGACCATCCCGGTGCACGCCCGGAGGACACTGGTCAAGGTGCCCTGGTTAGCCAAGAAACCGGCCTCCTTCATCCTCATAAACAGCTCTATCGCCCAGACACTATCCCCGCTCTGTGCGAACCCCGCAATAATCGAATTCCACACAACCAAATCACGGGTGACCATCTCGTCAAAGACACGGTGCCCGCATTCCAAATCTCCAAGCTTCATATACGCATCAATCAAGGAGCTCCGCACGAACACATCCGAATCCAGCCCAACCTTAACAATGCTCCCGTGCACGGCCGCGAGCACCCCCGGCGTGCCGCAAGCACCAAGAACACTCGAGAACGTGTACATGTTGGGAGCCACCCCGTCCCTCTGCATGGCCACAAGAAACCTCAGCGCCTCCTCCTTCCTACCGCCGGCATTGGCCAGAGCCGCGACGACAGTCGTCCAGGAGACGACGTTCCTCTGGGGCATTCCGCCGAACAGCCTGAGAGCGTCATCGAGCAGGCCGAACTTGGCGTACATGGAGACGAGGGCGTTGGAGACGAAGAGGCTGCTGTGGGGCGCTCCTCCATGGACGCTGCGAGAGACGTGGCGGTGGATGAGGCGGCCGTCGCTGGGCGTGCCGTGGCGGACGCAGAGCTTGATGAGGCGGCAGAGCGAGACGGGGTCCGCTCGGAGGTCCGCCGCGGCGAGGTCGGGGAGCAGCGCGAGCGCGGCGGGGAGGGGGCCGTCCGCGCAGAGGCCGGAGAAAATGGTGAGGAGAGGGTGTGGGTCGGAGTGGAGGCAGCGGCGACTCCGGCGAATGGCGGCAAAACGCCTGCAATGGAGATGTTTGAATAACGACTTCATCGATGACAAATGGCTCATGGGGGAAGATGAGGTGGAGCTGCGAGAGTTTATGGGCCCATGGGCCATTTCGCTGTTGTGCCTACTAGGAATCTAGTTGCCAACATGAATCTTTACGATTCCAGTAAAATTTTGCTTAAAATGTTTTTCAGTGAAATTTCGCTTTAAAATGCTTTTTAACTAAGAGCAAGTTTAATAAGGTTGATTGTGCTAGCTATAAGGGAATCCATGTCAGCATAGTCCTATGTGGAGGGGAGAGAAAAGGAGAGAGAGAGCCAAGCCGACTCCCATGCAAGAGTCAGACTATAGCACAGGAAAAGAGGCATTATCCATGCATGTACCCATAGAACTAATTGCTATACCCATGCATGTATTAAATTATCAATACCCATGTATGTATTAAATGATTGAGAGCTCTTGTAGAGACAACTTATAGCCAGTTTATTGTATGAGTTGACTGCATCATTATCTTTTGATGACATGGAAATGTATTGGAGGTAGCAGCTATCTGTACTATTAAACTTGCTCTAAGTGTTACATCTAAAAGTAGAAAAAATTTGATTTTAACTTAATGTTATATCCAACAATAGGAAAAAAATGATCTTAAAAAGGTACCGCAATGCCAAACATAACTGATGCTCGGAGCACCTATTGCTCGGTATGCGTATCCCGTTTGGAAATGCATCCCACGTGATAGAAGTTTCAATGTAGTCGTAGATCCAAATTTCATTAAGTTTCAAACAAGATCTAAATTTCAGTAAATTTCAAACAAGTTTTAGGTTCTGAGTGCAAGTTTCACCACATTTCAGCAAGTTTCAACGCATTTCACACCAGATATTGTAGACTGCAGGTAAAAACATTTGGGAGGTATGTTCGCAGAAAATAAACAGCAAAAAATGGTGCATTGTTGATACAGCATACATAGGTTTATACAGAAACGACGCATCAAGTAGCAGTGGCCTGAAGCATGAGAGGAACTGCCGATGCAGTATTCGGCCTGTTTGATATGGCAGTGGTTTATAATTTTTGATTAAAATTTTTAAATTTTAGTTGTTTATGATAGATATTACGAAGAGAGATACTCACTTGTGATTTTAGTTGATATAGATGTTGGACTTTTAATGTGTACTACAATTAATTTGTAGACTCCGTCTTTAGAAAATACTCCGTTTAAAAGTTAGATACTATAGCAAAAGCCAAAAGCTATTTTTTGAAGCCATTAAAGAACATACCCAATATTAGTTATTCTAAATCAATTTATTGGAAATAAACAAGGATCATATTTGCAATCTAGATTTCGCTGCAGGAGCAGAAACAAAAGCAGCTGCTTTGACGAAACATGCTCCTGTGCTCCAACTGGACGGCAAGAATTGTGCCACGGCGACGTAAGATCGATTTTTCTCATAGCTCTGCCCTGGACTCGTCGTCGATGGTGTCATCTTTGTGAGTTGCCAGTGCTCTGATGACGGACTCGTATATCCCGATTCCTGAGGTACTCATCTTCGCTCAGAAACTGCAGGATACGAAAACGTTCGCTCAACAAATTAGGTACAGATGGTATTTGTAAAGAACATTGGTACTCCCTTGTTCTTTTTTATTTGACTTTCTAAAATAAAACTATCTAAATTGGTTATACGAAAATTATATCCTTATATTAAGAACGAAGGAAGTATTTTCTTGTGCATAAATGAAATGTGGCATTGCCAATATATTACTGTTTCAGTTGCCAGGTAATATATACGCACGTTGATGTTTCTAGTTCTAAATATATGCAACTCTAAACGGCAAACATTGCAGAATATTTGAGTAACTCGATGAAATCGATGTATCAAATGGAGATCAGTGACACAAACCTCGTTATGACCATGGAGCAGTATCGGTGTGTTCGCCATAGGAGAAAAACCGAATGCTGGCAATCCAAGTTCCCGGAAGTAACGAACATCAGTAGAGGCCGGAAATATCTCTGGCATACCAAGTTTGCCACCAGCTCTCTTCACAGCTTCTTCGAAAACAGGCCACCATGGATTTGAGCTGTCAGCAGGTGTGATGGCAAGCAAGCTTCCCAAAGTTGTCAAGGACAGAGACCCTCTGTTTAAACTGTCAAATAGACACCCGAAAGATGTATGGTTAGAGACTTCTGTGAGCTTCAAGCAACGCAGGTCATACATTTGCACCATAAAATGTTCACTTGCAGCCTTGCAAGTTGCACCTAGTACTCTCAGCTAAGTGCTCCTTTGTTTTGCTCATCAAAATGCAACACTGACAACAATAGTACACATCCGTTGTTTATATAATGTTCTGCTCTTGGCGGATTTTCTGTAACGCATTATCTTTTACAGCATTAATTCTGACCAATAGAAGTCCACTTTAGTGCACCAGATAAAAGATTCCTGAGTCACAATCTTAAACACACTAGACAGCCAAAAGAAACACCTCCAACTAAAACACACAATAAAAACCAGTCAATACAAACTAACACAGCAAACCTCAATAATTACCCCCACCCTTCAATTGAACGAGGAGTTGCCAAGAAAAGATACCTTTTCAATTTTTCTAAAAAGCTTGTTGCCTTAATTTTGTGCTAGTTACTTGATCATATACAACTAGAAAATAACTTAAAGAACTACAGTTCGGAAAAGGTATGTCAAATTAACTTTTTTTTCGGATGGGTTATCCCCCATGACAAAGAGCAAAAATCATCAAACACCACATACAGTCACACACACTCTAAAACAAAGATGATAATATGTTTATATATAGTGTCAACATTTGGCCTATCAAGAAAACATTGTAGGTGATGAATCTTAGTTCATCAAGATAAACACCACCTAAAGAAAGGCCGGACAGAGTTGGCTTAGTGGAATGAGAGATTTGACTATATATTGGAATCATAGAATTTAGAGAAGAGACTAGATTAATCCATCTTTATTGGTTCCTTGTTTAACAATATAAGATACACCTCCGTCCTTATATAGATTGCATGGCTTGACTTTTTAAAGAACTTATCTCTAATATTATAAAAATAGATTATTCTAACCAATTTAATCTTATCTATAAGGAAGTTAGTCCAACCAAATCAGTGGGTGCCATGTAACAGTAACGACGTAGCACTGTTTATGTGAACAGTACCTCTTCACGTGACATCGTACATCAAAGGTCAAGTTGCGTGAAGGTGCCCATTCTTCAGCAAGATGCCTCTCCAGTGCTTCAGTATAAGCGCTGGGAGGGATTCGGATGTCAAGACCTACCTCTTCAGATGGTTGTAGATTCATGACAAAACCCTGAAAAAAGAGTCACGATAAACTGATTGATTGGAACCATTGAAATATGATGCTGAAATATAAATGTGTATTTGTTAAAAAAAAGAATTTTGACAGCTAATGTTACTGCCCAACACCAACTAGGAAGAAAACAAGCCTTAGTAGTTGAATTATGATGCTTGTGAAGATTAACAGACCTAATCCCAATTCCCAAGCATATGCTCCGGCCACGGGAGACGTCCGCGTCGAGTTCTCGCTTCCCATGATGAGAAGAGAAGAGGAGTTGTGGTGTAGGGGGAGCGGCGGAGACGGGTTTGGAGTTGGTGGTGGTGACGGGCTGACTGCCGGGACTGGCAGGTTGATCGACAAGTGACGTGGCACAATTGTATTTTTGCAAAGTTTTTCTTGGTTACGAATTTTGAGATGCCTGCTAGGGCTGCTACTTTTGAAGTAGGAGAGGTTTGTTAAACTAGAGTAGGTATCAGAAAATTACAGAGGTTTTTTAGAACGAAAAACGAAGATTTGGAAATTTTATTTGATCACTCAAAAACATTGTAAACAGTGGCGAACGCAGGAATTTTAGAATGAGTGTTCGAAATTGTAAAAATATTTTTTTAGTACAAAATATAGAGATCTACAGTAGTTATAGCACCACTTTTCAATTGACACGGGTGTTCGAAGTTGCATATGCTTCTCTACCACAAATACCCTATTCTGCTAATTCGCAGAATGCAAGGGGAACAGTACAGGTTTCGGATTCTAGGATGAGAAGCACTTTTTATTAATTACTCATCTAAACTGATGGCAAGAGATAAAATCTGCAGTGACACAAATTTACACAAGTAGTTCTTCGCTTCCATTTTCCAATAATCCAAGTTTTACCAGAATCCAATTCCTGAATAACTTGACATCACTCTAAACAACAAAACTATGTCTTCAATAACCAGAATGTTAGGGATAGTCTCACATGGATTGCGGGAGAGGAACAAGCACAACTTAGGCCCTGTTTGTTTCCACTTAAGATAATTATAATCTAGCTTATAGGTGGAGGATTATATAAGCTAACTTATAATAAGTTGGTGGGAAATAAGCTGTCAGGTGTTTGGCAGCCTGGATTATTAGAGTTATGGATTGTTGTATTCGAATGTTTAAAGACCACAATGTCCTTGAGAGAGAGGTACGGGAGTTGGGGGATGGTTGAATGGCAAAGGTGGATAATATTCCTAAAGTTTTATGGTCATTAAGATAAAAGGTGGATCTATAAGCTGAAATAATCTCCTTTTTTGAGCTTATTAGATTACAATAATCTGGGCTATTAGATTATAATAAGTTACCTTATAATCTGGGCTGTTTGTTTCCACTTATGATTATAAGCTAGATTATAATAATCTTAAGTGGAAACAAACAGGGCCTTATAAGTGTGAGGGAGCCCCACCCATTGGACTAGTCTTTTGGGGGGAGAAGACCCAATATCACTTATAAGGTTATTGCTCCATTGCTCCGTGGGCTTAGTTGTGTTCAGCCTATTTAGACCTGTGGCCCAGAATGTAACATTTAGTATCAGAGCAAGGTTTGTGTACACCTTCATCCATGTCATCTTCGGGCTCGTCGAGAAACGTCACCGCCGATGGGGGCGTTCAGAAGGTCGCCGATGGGAGCGTGCCGAAGGTGTCGGCGCGCGAGGGCAGCATCTCCCTCCCGTATCCCATGCTCACGAGGAGCAACTACACGACTTGGGCCGTGAAGATGAAGGTGTTCATGCGCGCTCAAGGCGTGTGGAACGCAATCGTGGATGGAGAGGTGAATGAGCGGCAAGATCAAATGGCGCTCGCAGCAATCTTCCTCGCGGTACCGGAAGACGTGCTGCTGCTCCTAGATGAGAAGGAGACCGCAAAGGAAGCCTGGATCACCCTGAAGGTAATGCATCTCGGTGCAGATCGCGTCAAGGAGGCGCGTGTACAAAACCTCAAAAGCGAGTTTGAAAACTTGCGCATGAGGGACACTGAACAGATCGATGACTTCGCGATGAGGTTGACGACAATCGTCAGCAAGATACGAGGTCTAGGCGAAAAGATGGAAGAGGCCTACATCGTGCGGAAGTTTCTACGTGCAGTGCCTAAGAAGTTCTCTCCCGTCGTCACCACGATTGAGCAATTCGGTGACATAAAAAATATGTCGATCGAAGAGCTAATCGGGCGCTTAAAGACGCAGGAAGAGGGAGAACGTCGCTACGGCAACAACGACGAAGACGAGGAGCACTTGCTCCTGACGCGCGCAGAGTGGGAGGCCCGATCATCGAAGCGTGAAGGTGAAGGCTCCTCCGGTGGTTCTGGTGGCGGCGTTGGACGTCCATACCGACGAGTTGACAAGGCAAAAGTAAGGTGTTTTAATTGTAATGATTATGGACACTTTGCTTCAGAATGCCGGAAGCCCAACAAGAGGGAGAAAGCGCAGGCGTTTCTCATCGAGACAGATGCCGACGATGAACCGGCGTTGCTGTGAAGCATGTCAAGATTAGGGGGGAAATTGTTGGACTTAATCTTGACATGTAGCACCTATGCGTTTGTTAGTTGGTTAGTGATGCACGTTAGAACCATAATTAGTCTTGCATGCAAGCACATGCATGGAACCAGTGCATGCACATGTGTTAGTTTTCTTTGATCGAGTTAGTTGGCGTGAGTTTAGGTGGCTTCCACGCGCAGTTAGGCCAGTCTCAGTGGGGGTTTCAGGGAGTTTCATGGGCATTAAATACGCTGATATGGCACTGTATTGATGAAGAGAGAGATGATAAAAGTTTCATGGGAGTAGAGAGAGTTTCATGGGGATGAAACTCTTCTGCACTGTTTCCAAAATATGGGTGTGTTGGAAACTGGGACATGAAACCTCCACTGAGACTGGCCTTAGTAGGATCTCTGATCCAGAAATATAGGAGTCAGTTAGAGGTGGTTTTACCTCGTGTGTGTGTGCGTGTGGGTTATTTAAGGCTGCATGTGTAATCAGATTTAATAAGAGAGAATGAAGAAGAGAAAACGACGCAAGTACGAGTGCGTCACAAAATCCTCTGAGTTCACATAACGGGGCAGTTGCGCCTCGCAAACCTCCTGTGTTCACTCGTGTGTACTTGTGTGCGTGAGTCTTTTTCCTGGGTTAACAAGTGGTATCAGAGCTCAGGTGCCTAACATTTTCTTGGACCTCATGGTTGCAGAAGTGGTCAATCCATGTGTGAGGGGGAGATTGTTAGGAATAGTCCCACATGGATTGTGGAAGAGGAGCAAGCACAACTTATAAGTGTGAGGGAGCCCCCACCCATTGGACTAGTCTTTTGGGGGGAGAAGGCCCAATACCACTTATAAGATTGTTACTCTGTTGCTCCGTGGGTTTAATTGTGTTCAGCTCATTTAGACCTGTGGCCAGAATATAACACAGAACAGATCTTGGAAAGGCCTAAATGAGTAGAACTAGAAGTTGTACAGAGAACAAGAATAAATTCCAAGAACTTGCGGAGAATACCTTGGCGAGTAACCCATCAAGGCGAGCTTGTAGTTGCTATCCTCATGGTCCTTGGGCACGACCTTCTCGTCCACCCAGAGCACGTGCCACTTGCTCTAGTCGACTGCTTCTAGGTACGGTGGCTCCACCAGCTTCCTGCGAGACCAAAAACGAGAGATCTATACACGATCCGAGAACCCCCGGGGGAACCAGGAAAGGAGATATATTTGGAGCAGATGCCCAGCCAAGAACCTGAGGGCCTTGATGAGGGATCCACCGGGGAGGGAGCCGCGGGGGACGGTGAGGAGTCGATGCCGGCGTGCCGCAGAGGCAGAGCGGAGGCGTGGTCGTGCACCGCGGTGCCGATGTGCCGAGCTGCCGGCGAAGTGGATGGCCGAAGGCGCCATCGCGGGTCGCCGGCCGTGCGGTGGAGCGGAGGGCCGGAGCGGCAGATCGGAGAGCCCGGAGGTGACGGCGTGACGCGGTCTGCGGACTACGGTGGCGGCAGAGCGGAGGGCCGGAGCCCGGAGGTGACGCGGTCGGATCTGCGGTGGCGGCGGAGCGGAGGGCCGGAGGCGCGGTCGACGTCGAGTCGCCAACTAGGGTTAGAGATTGTCGTCGCCGCTCGGGCTCGGGCAGGCAGGAATGCTGATGGGGATTGGGGGGGGGGGACCGGGGGTCGGGGGAGCTGGGGCTAGGGGATCGGCAGGCCGTAGGCCATTTCTTCCATGGGCCGCGCACAGGTTGCATTTTCGCTCGGGCCGGCCAGCAAATTGTGACTACAAACAGTTAATTTGGCCCACTTATATATATATATATATATATATATATATATATATATATATATATATATATATTATACCTCATATATACTAGATTTTTTGTTAAAAAATTTGGGTGTTCAGCTAAACACCCTTAAACCACTGTAGACCCGCCCCTGATTGTAAAAGGCAGGAGATGAGATTCATGCTATTCAACCGGAGGACAGAGGACAAGGCTACAACCCCTCCTTAGCTTGCAGAGTTCATGCACAAGGGTTTTTGAAGTATGAACAGATTGTTCGTCTTTCCTGAATAACCTAAAGCTCTTGGATTTAACAATCCGGTGCATGACGTTCAGTAACTATTACTTTTGACCTGATCCTGGATCTCAAGCTTGACAATCTGTATGCAAACTATGAAATATCACGCCCATGTAAAGTTAGTTTTGCGCAATCGAGCCAGCGCACGGGGCGAGTGCCGCGGCTGGCCGCCGCCTGCCGTTTTCTCGCGGCTTTTTCTCTCCCTCCCGGCAGTCGGCACGGTGCCACGGTGCATCCGCGCTGCGCACCGGCGGCCGCATGGCACGCGAAGCACAAGCGGACGCAGATGACAACCGCACGCGCGCGCAGCGCACGGGGGAAAAAAGCAAAAGCCGAACCGGAGGAGAGGAAGCGCGAAGAAGAGGGAGGAAAAAGAGCTGCCACGCAATATAACAACCTATTACGCCCCGCGGAAACGGGGAGGGCTCCCACGTCGCCCCTGCCCTCGCTCCGCCCGCTGCGTGGCCGAGCGAATCTTCCTACGGTCGGGCAAGACATTTTGCGAAAAAGCCCTACGTTTTTCCGAAATTACGTAAAGGTCCTCGGTTATCGCGAAAAGGTCCCTGCCAGTTTTTTTAGCCCCTCCACTTTGCAGGATAGCGCCCCGCGGTTTTCTAAATTACGCACGGGTCCTCGTTTGTTTACGTACAGGTCCTCGGTTTTTTACGAAAAAAAACCCTTTAGCTTTTTCGGAAATACGCATATACCCTCGATTTTTTTGAAAAACTCCTCACGAATTCTCGCCTCTTTTACTTCGGTGCACACGGTGGCTGGCGCGCGTCGCGCCGCGCCTATGAGGCTAGTCACTCCCTATTATGCCTCACGGATTCCCCGCGCGGAGAGGGCTCCCACGTCGCCCGCGCGCGCTCCGGCCGGCGCGTGGCGCGGGAATTTGCGTACGGTCGGCCGACCTTTTTTTGCAAAAAAAAGTCCCTACGTGATTTGGTAATTACGTTTAGGTCCCCGGTTTTCAAAAAAGGCCCCTGAATTCTTACGAAAAAGCCCCTATGCACTTTTTTCTGGATAAGGACCCGCGGTTTTCTGTAATTACAAACAGGCCCTTATTTCTTCCGAAAAGGCCCCCAGTTTTTTTTTGCAAAAAACCCCTGAACTCTCCTTTATTGCGAAAAGACCCTCGATTTTTTGCGAAAAAACCTACGCTTTCTTTTTCTAGCGAATTTTCGTCTCTTTTACTTCGGTCCACACGGTGGCTGGCGTGGCGTTGCGCCACGCCTACATGGCTAGTAAAATCTATCTCTAGACACACTGGAGGAACAGCAGCAACAACAAACAACGCTAGTTAGGCTCCTCTTGGTTGGGCTGAAAAATAGTGGTTTATGGCTGAAATTGTACTGTAATTAGTTGAAATTACATTGTAGCTAAAAGTGGTTTATTTGACGTAATTAAATTAAAAAAATTAAAATAGAAAAAATTTGTTAGCTCATCACAGGCAACGTAAATGAATACGGAAAAAAAACCAGCAACAAAGCTCAAAAAAGTTAAAAGCTTAAAAAAAATAAAATTTATAAATAGTAAAAAATGAACTAAAAGTTAGAAATTTAAGCTGAGACGATGAAGTTGTTAGAACGGACCGGCTTGCGTGCGGACGAGAGGGATCGTTGGCGCTGACGTGCAGTGCGGCAGTGCGCCTCGTGCGTGTGCCTTCCATCCCCACCGAAGGGCCGCCCTGGAACAAGCCTGCGGCTACGCGCACACGTGCTTTGCACCAGAGTCGGCGCTTCTATTCCACTGACAGGTGGGTCCGCTTTTTCGTCTACAGAAAAAAGGTTTAAAAAGTTGTGGAACCTCAAACATGCTTGAATTAGGGTAGGGTCTTAAGAGATTGTTGTGCTACACGCTCAGCCCTGCTTGCTTGGAAAGTGTCTTGAAACCGAGACATTTGCTTATCTGGTAAGTTCTGGTCTTTTGCGACTTTAGAGCAAGTACAACAATGGTCTTATAGCCAAGCTAGTCAGCATTTTTGCTGATGTGGAGGAGAGAAGAGAGGAGAGAGAGGAGAGCTTGGCTCTCATGCAAGCAACAAGCTGCACACGGGAGCCTATGCAGTGGTGGGTCCAGATAATAAATGTATGTGAGGAGGAGTAGGAAAGAGAATGTGAGACATGATACCACATAATAATAAAAAAATCTTTTGTAGACAAATAGAAGACAGATTATTGTATAACTTGGCTCTTATAACTTGACTTATAGCCAAACACTTGGCTCTATTATTGGACTTGCTCTTATAAGAAACAAGATTGCATTGAAATGACGAGTCCTGAGATGGCAGTATTTTTGTCGCCTCCGAGCAAAAGGCGCTGGCACCATTAATTGATTTCCGTTTCTATGCAACAGACCTTTTCTGTTTTCAACGTGACCATGCAAAGGGCATTTTTCATTGACTATACGGCTCACGCATGAGTTGCTCCAGATACTTAAAACACGGGTAGGTTTTTTTTGAATTGTAGTTTATAGTTTAAAATTTTAAATTTTTGCTATTCGTAAGAGACAATACGTAAAAAAAATTATATATGATTTTGATCAGTATAACTGAATTCATCACACTTTTTACTGACATTGTCTTAAAATAATATATCATTTAAAAGCTAGTTACTATAACATAAACTATAAACTATAAATGAAAAAAAAGACTGAGTCACATCATGTAGCGATCCTGAGGATGGAGGGAGCCCAGATGACGATATGGCACCATTGACTGAACTTTTGTTTCTAATCAATGGAAACCTTTTTCGTTTCAACATGACCGTGTAGAGGGCACGATCCATTGACTATACAGCTCACGCATGGATTGCTCTAGATGCATGCCACTCCGTAGAGTGATCACGAGGATGCAGGTAGCCTTGATGACGGTATGCCACCATTCACTAAACTTCCGTTTCTACTCAACGAAAATCTTTTCCGTTTCAATACGATCGTGCGAATGACGCGGTTCATCGAATTTACAGCTCAGACATGGGTTGCACTATGTTACACCCTACTATCTCTTTTTATGAGTAGCAACTTTTGAATTAGATCAGAATTTATGAGATATGATACGAACTTACAAGATATTAAGAACAGAGAAGATAATCCCATAGAGAGAACCAAAATAACGACATTAATGCAAACACGACAAGAGAAAAAATTCGGTAAAGCCAATAAAAAATTTCTTAAGTATAATCTTAAAAGAGTATAATGGATTGTCACTCAATTACAACCCTTTTAGATATTTTAGGACTCTCAGATACTTTCTCTGTACACAAATGTAGGTTGATGTGAGTTCCGTGCTTTTAAACTTTTCAAGTTTTGAACATTAATATATGTTAAAGTATATAGATTGACTACATGAGAAAAATACCATTGGATTTACCTTTCAAAATTATTTCACAATATATATTTTATTATTTTTGCTAGTATATTATGATAATAAATCATAGTCAAAGTCTTGTATTAGAGACCGTAAAAGTAAAAAATGACATACATTTGTGGACTAAGGGAGTACTTGCCATATACAAGAATCTAGTGTTAAAAAAAATATCCTTAACCCCTATTCTCATGCACCCTCTACTTTGGATGAGTATATTTGATTGCTTGGTTACTTGTTTCCTCTCCATTATCACCCTTCGGTTTATATAGTCCTTCCTAGCCATTTTTCACTTTAGAATAGGAATCCTAATCTAAATAGGAGTAGGAGTTTTAATCCTACTAGGATTCATCTAGGATTTTTATAACACATATTTTTAAATCCTAAAGGACTAGGCGTGCTCAGTTTGATGATGACTTATAGCTTTTTTTTTACTATAGTTGGCTTATTTTTTTATTGTAGTTAATGGAGGCTTATTTAGCATAATTAAATTTAAAAACAGAAAAAACAGATTAGCCCATCACAAACAATACGAAGAAATACAAGAAAAAAGACAAAAAGCCCAAAACAAAACAAAAAACCAGAAAAAGATAAAATTAAGAAATAATAAATTAAACAGTTTTGCTATTGCACAGACGACTAAATTTTTTTATCTTCCAGTCACTTGAAATTGCACTCTCAATCAACTGAAGTTGCAACCTCTCTCCAAAAAACACATGCAACTTTAGGTGATTCAGAGTGCAACTTCAGGTGACTGAAAGATAAAAAAATTTAATCACCTGTGCAATAGTCACACCCTAAATTTAAAACAAGAAATTAAAAACTGAAATTTTGTCTTAGCTTCAGCTTCTGGCTTATTTTTTACTATTCATAAATTTCATTTTTTTTCTGAACTTTTGGTTTTTTGAGTTTTTTTGCCGGTTCTTTTTTTCCATATTCGTTTGCGTTGTCCGTGATGAGCTAGCATATTTTTTTTCTATTTTTAAAATTTTTAAATTTAATTACGCTAAATAAGCCACCTTCAGCTACAGTGAAAATTCAGTCGCTACAGTACAATTTTAGCCATAAACTACAGCTTTTCAGCCCAACCGAGCGGGACCTAAAACGTAGGGTTGCCCTAACTGAACATTCCTGATACACGGCGCCGGGAATGGCCGGAAGGGAGCCCTGGTCCCACTTGTCATTGTCACTGCTGCGAAGCCCTTTTCCACCGAACGCAGGTGCGGGGAGCGTGACTCGTGCTGCCGAGCCCTTCAAAAATATTGCCACGCAGAGAGAATCCCAATGCGGCTCCACTCCATCATCTCTCCCCACCACGCCCACCTCCCCCTGCCCCCCTCCTCCCAAAATCTCTCGTCTTTGATTCAAAAACAATCTCTGCCTGGCACATAAACAACGCGAAGGGCCGTCTCCGCTTCGTCTCCTTGTCCCCCGATAAACCCCCAAGAAAGCCGCCCCCATGGCGTCGCCCGGTGCAGCCGCGGCGGTGGCCGCCGGAGGGGACAGGGGCGAGAAGAGCAGGGACATGAGGCTGACCATACAGGAGGCGGCTAAGAAGCTGTCCCTGTGGCACAACGCCACGTTCCGCCCCATCCTCACCCACGACGACCTCGAGCCCATCCTCGCCGCGGCCGGCTTCGTCGCGCTGCCGCCGCCGGAGCCGCCCAGGGACCAGGAGGGGGCGGCGGTGGCGTGGAGGGAGTACGCGTTCCTGGGCGTCGGCAATGCGGTGGCGGGGTGCGTGGGCCCGCGGCCGCGCCTGCCGTACCCGCGCGTGGACGCGCTGCACCTCCGCACGTACCAGGCGTTCCTCGGCGCCGTCGAGGTCTACCTCGGCGCCCTCCGCGTGCCCAACCTCTTCCACGTCAGGTTCGTTCCTTCGTTCGTTGTACTTGTGCGCTTCTGTTCCATTATTTTGTTCGCTTCTTGTTCCGGATAGGCAGCCGTCAGGTTTGTTGCCAACTTTACCCTGCAGCTGTTGCACGCTTCGCTTGCACCATACATCACATTGTTACTTCTTTTTCACAGCATTGGAATCCTCTAGGAATTTTACCCATAGCTGTCAGTAATTTTTTCTACTATTTTATAGATATTCTGTGGAATTCCTGCGTTCGAAATTCAGAATATAGGGGCTTAGCGCGGCTTGTGCAACCTAAAGTAGGGTTTTGCACTTTTACTAGTATACCTAATTGGGTGAAATGTTTAGTGTTTGATTTTTGAATTGATAAGGGGATGGGAAAGATTAGGTAAACGATAATCATGTTAGGTTTGGCTCCGACGCTTTTTGGTAGCTAGCTCATTGGCGCAGTGGTCGGCGTGTGGCTGGCGTTTGCCAAAATTGACTAGCAAAGCACGATCTTTTTTTCCAGATATTAGTTTGTGAGTTGTGGTTAGATGGTGTGTTTGGTTTGTCATATCGAACTCGCTGCTGGTTCGTTCTTACCCACGGAGATCGAGTCCGGTGTCACCAAGGGCGGAGCCAGCCTCGGGCCCACCCCATTGGAAAGCCTATCGGAAAGAAAGATATTAGGGTTTTCATTGTTGATGCTACAGTAATTAATAAGGATTTTTTTGTTGGGTCTCGGGCCATTGCCTCGGCGGCCTAAGGCCCAGCTCCGCCCCTAGGTGTCACTGCTAGTTCTCCACGTTGTTTTTCGAGCCTTGTGAATGTCGAGGATACATATTGCATGATAATTGAAATGTTACAGTCATGTTCTTAACAGTTGATAGTGGCTTCATTGTTGTCTTTGTTACTCTGCTCATAGTCATGACAAATATCTGTCAAGTAAAGTGTTAAAGTATGATTCGATTTCATAGCTGTGTATGTGTCAGACGTGGCACATCCACACATGCACCGACTGGCGCTAGATGTAGCGTCGAGTGACGTATCTGACTCTGACTCGGTTTTCTTCTCCATTCAAGACTCTTATTATATAAGCTCTTATTATCTAGCTTATATATGTATCATCGTAGTAGCACGGTTAGATGTGTCGAAGTTCCCCGTTTACAGTTCAACAGCTATTTTGGGAATTTCCCAAATTTTGATTTCTAAAAGGAATAAAAAGCGGAGAGAGGAGGTGTTTAGCAGGACCCATGTGTCATAGGGAATAACAAGGGATAAGGCCTGGAGGTTGTTGACTTCGGTGTTCGCCTCCGATGGCTTGGTCACATTCTGGTGCTGAACGTGGGGATTGATCCGATACACATGCAATTCGCTTGCGTTTTCGGCGATGGTCGTTTAGCAGTGCCGCCAGGCTCCACTCCTTATTCCAGGTGCTTGCACATCTCTTCTTCACAGCTGAGAACTTCCTCCTACCATCTTCCCATTCCATTGATTGCTTTGTTTTTATGATCCGTTTGGATTTGGGCTACCAGGGGGTCATCGATGTACTAGTGGACAACGACGACAACAATCCGGCTCCCTCCTACAACATGTAGGCTCTCTCCTTGGGTCTTCAGCAGACAACAGAGTTTGGGAGGCTGGATCTCTATTGCAGGAACTCTGGAGCCTTGCTGGTTTCCAGCTACTCCTCCAGTGTGGTGAGTAATAGTCGGTGGTGCTTGAGGTCACAGCCTCATTTGGCTATGAATTGGTGGTGACTGCAGTCTCAATTTGGCTGCAATTTGGTGCTTGTTCTTCTGTTCATGTGCCTGGCCCGTGCCGTTTCAGAGGTACCTTGTGCGGCGTTACTTGAACCTCAACTTCACAATTGGTTATGCTGCTGATTGTGGAGGACGGTATTGTATCTCCGTGAACCACACCGACGACACTGCGGTATTGCGGTGGCGATAGGTTTTTTAGGACAACATCATCTTCAACGCGCCTTACCGTGATACCTTCTTGGTGGCTTTGATTGCCATCGCAGTTTTGAGTTACCTAGGGTTCTCCTCTATTCTTATTCGGCTAATTTGTGTAGTGTGTTATATTAGTGATTATCGATATCTGTCATTTCTGGTTCACTAATACTGGGTGACTGTACATGATTTATTGTGGGCTTAAGGTATTTCTCTATAAAGATAATACGTCTTAAATATAATTGGTGCGACAATTTAGTACTTTCGGATAGAAAATTTGAGCTGTTAGTGGTTATTTACCTTGCTATCCAGTTCTTAGCATCATTAGCTTACTATTAGTACTGTTGTTGCATTGGGGTTATTTGCAATATTATTTGCCTGTAGTTTTGTTGTTTTAGTAAGGTACAGAGCTCAAAATCTAGCAGAACTTACATAAATTGTCATTGTAATTCCTGCTAAAATTTAGACCAGTAGTGTCGAGGAGGCCTTGTGTTAAACAAGTGCAACACGACATCTGAGAGCAAACATCTAGACAATAATTTGAGTATTATGCTAATTGTTTATTTTATTTCTCTATCTCTTTTAAGCATGATTTCATATTTATGTGACTTGAGAATGAATTATATTCTTGCAATTATTTTTATTATTACTTATGTCATTAAATAATTATTGGAAACATGCTTTATTTCTTATTTATAATTTTGGAATTGTAATTAAATACTTGCTAAAACCGTGTATTGAACAACAATCCAAAAAACCTATCGGTGTTGAGATGGCTTCATCTTCTGATTTCGTTAAACTAGAAGTATTTGACGGTGCTAATTTCAAACATTGGCAAGCTAAGACTAATCTATGGTGGATGGACCTCAAATTGTTTTGGGTCATCGTTGGTCCTTCCACGTTTTCCTTGGAAGATGAGGCTAAGTGATGCGGATATAATCAGCGTCGGTCATAATTCATGATTCTCGCAATTATCAACTGGAAAGAGCTCTTAAGCCATATAAATTATCCAAGAGGAGTTGAAAACCTTCAAGGCACCCGTTTAACCACTAGCTTCATGTCAGTTCAGTCGGTTTGACATAATTATAAAAAATATATCTTAGTTACTTATAGCTTAAGTAAATCAAATCCAACTTGGATTTGATTTTCTTTCTTGTTTCACGAGGAAACCAAATAGTGCCTTTTATTTTTGTACTATAGCAACCACGAACATTATAGCAGCTGTCGCCCTATAGTAACCGCCGCACTGTGGCATGTCAGTTACTGTAGCAACCGACTTAAAAATCTATATAAGGAAGGGTATTTTCTTTTGTTATATAAGGTGTGTAATGTTGATGTTATGAATGAAGTTGCCATGAAGGTTTTAGGGTTGTATCCCTTAATATCCTTGTGAGGATTTTGAGAGTTCTACTCTTTTGTTCTTGTGAATTCATTGAGTTTGCAAGAATTGATCGGTTGAGATCGTTTATTTCATGCTCTTGCCGCTGAGCAAGTTGTGTGATGTGAATTCTTGTGAAGATTGTGATACAGTTATAGTGGTTGTAATCTTGTGCTTGACACTAGTTTATTTCTTTTATCAAATCATATTGTGTTCTTCAAGTTATCCTTATAATCGTTGTGATACAATCTTGAATCGTATTGCTTTGGTTTGGTTGTGATACAAGCTTAAATATTCCCAAATAATTGGTTCTTTAATATATTTGACTAGTGAAATGAGGCATGACATCTCATATGTTGTAAGCAGATCGAGTCGGTATACAGCCAATCCAAGAGATGATTACTGGATAGCACTAAAGGGTACTTAGGTACCTAAAGAAAACCAAGAATTTGGGGTTACATTGTTCTAGCCATCTGGGAGTCCTTGAAGGATCCAGTAACTCTAATTGGATCATTCACTCGGATGATATGAAGGCCATGAGTGGATATATTTTCACTCTACAGATGGGGCTGTTGCATGGAAGTCTTCTAAATGGACTACCCTTATACAGTCCACCATAGAGGCTGAGATAGTAGCACTTAACTTAGTGGTAGTAGATGCAGAATGGCCTAGAGAGCTCCTTTCTGACCTACTGGTATTGAAAAAAATAATTCTAGTTGTTTTGACCTACTGCAATAATCGAACCGTTTTGGTTATGGTGAAGAGTACAAAGGAAAATGTGAAGTCCTCAAAACATATAAAGAGACGACTTAAGTCAGTTTGGCACGCTAGAGAGATGGGTATAATCAGTGCCCTGCCGGTGGCTAGATGAGGGCGAGCGCCCTACCCTCGGTCCTTGAACCCATACCCAATTAGCTCGTACCACAACATTTAGTACCAGAGCGTGATGTTCCTGCTATTGGTGTCCAGGATGCTTGGTTATGCTTCATTGACACCCTGCTGCAACAGTGTAATGGCAATATGGCATCATGGTCCAGACCCTGGTTGTGCTTCATCTCGCTGATGTCTTTCATCAGAGTGGCAAGCATTTTACCGAGATCCTCAACAGTCTTCAGCTTCTCCATGGGAAGGGTGGTGGTTGATGAGCTCCTCAATGAACTGAAAGGGGCATGCTACTTCGCTAAGCTCGATTTGTGCAGTGGGTATCACCAAGCGCGTATGCATCCTAATGACATTGAGAAGACGACATTCAAAACACTCCATGGACACTTTGAGTTCTTGGTAATGTCTTTTGGTTTGACGAATGCCCCTATCACCTATCAGGCACTCATGAACAATATACTCAAGCTGTTCCTCAGGCGATTTGTTCTTGTTTCCTTTGATGACATCTTGATTTATAGCTCATCATGGTTTGAGCATTTGCAGCATGTTCGAGCGATCTTCCAAGTGTTGCAGTACCACAAGTTGGCTCTCAAAAGATCCAAGTGTTATTTTAGTGAGACATATATGGCCTACATAGGTCACATTATCTTCGGCAAAGGTGTGGCCATGGATCCCAACAAAGTGTTGACAATGCTAGGTTGGTCGATGCTTACTTCCATGCGAGCCTTGCGGGGTTCCTTGGGTTGACGGGTTACTACCATAAATTCATCAAGGATTATGGTACAGTGGCATCTCCTCTCACCAAGCTATTGAAGAAGGAAGCATTTGCTTGGTCCACAAAAGCCGATGATGTGTTCCAAGCCCTCAAGGTGGCACTGACTTCAGCCACAATTTTGCAATTGCCGAATTTGTCCAAGCGATTTGTGGTGGATTGTGATGCCTTAGGTTCAGGATTTGATGCGGTTCTCCATCAAGGCGAGCGGCCAGTGGCCTTTCTTTAGCCGCTCAGTCACTCATCCACATGCTAAACTGCCTGCGTATGAAAGAGAGCTCATTGGATTGGTCAAGGCTGTCTAACATTGGCGGTCGTATCTTTGGGGGTGCGCTTTCATGATTCAGACATACCACTATAGTCTTAAATTTTTACTAGGTCAGCGACTCTCAACTATACCACAACATCATTGGGTAAGCAACTTGTTTGGGTACAATTTCTCAGTGGAGTACAGGCTAGGGTGTCAACACATCGCAGCTGATGTGCTCTCACTGCGTGATGAAGATGGTGCGGCCATACATGCTCTATTCGGTCCCCAATTTTTATGATTCGATCAATTGCGGCAAGAGATAGCTTCATCATCTGAGCTGATGACCTTTCAGGATCGGATACTTGTTGGACAGGAGGGTCTGTCATGGATTGTGGCAGTTGCTCTCATCTTGCAAAAGGCTAGAGTTTTCATACCCACTGTGTCATCTCTTTTGCCATAGGTATTTGTAGAGATTCATGGTGCAAAACATGAAGGAGTTCAGAAAACTATACATCATGTTCGTGCACACTTCCATGTGACTGGCCTGCCACAGCTCATGCGGGATTTCATCAAGGGGTATTCAGTTTGCCAATGTGATAAGACAGATCATCTTCATCCAAAGGGATTGCTGTAGCTATTAGAGGTGCCACAGACAGTTTTGACAAATATTTCCATGGATTTTATGGAAGGATTGCTCAGGTACACGACAAGTCCGTTATCTTGACCGTCGTTGTCTGTTTCTCCAAATATGCTCATTTCATCGCTCTCTCTCTCATCCGTACATTGCAAGCTCAGTTGCTCGTGTTTTCTTTGATGAAGTTGTTCACCTTCAGGGGATTCCTTCATCTATTGTTAGTGACCATGATCCAATTTTTACAAGTAATTTTTGGAGGGAGCTCTTTCATTTGGTTAAAGTAAAGTTACATTTAAGTTTCGCTTTTCACCCATAGTTCGATGGTCAGTCTGAAGTAGTTAATCACATCATTACCATGTATCTGAGGTGTTTATGTGGCAATCGTCCAAAGCAGTGGGTACAGTGGCTTCCTTGGGCAGAATATTGTTACAATTCTTTGTATCAAACAACTCTCCACACCACACCATTTCATGTTGTTTATGGACAAAATCTGCTAGCCCTATTGGTTAGTGAGTCAAGTGCGGCTCGTGTGGCTGCTATAGAAAAACATATGGCGGATTCTGATGAATTTTTGGCTGAAGTATACGAGCGACTACTACAAGCTCAGGCCATCATGAAGCAACAACATGATAGTCATCATCGTGCGGTGGCGTTTGAAGTGGGTCAGTGGGTTTGGCTGCGTTTGCATCACCATCCTGCTACATCTCTCACTGGCCGTGTCGCATCAAAATTGGCTCCTAAATTCTATGGGCCTTTCAAGGTCGTCGAACACATTGGTTCAGTGGTAATCAGCTTCAGTTGCCTGCACGTGCTCATGACGTCTTCCATGTGGCATTGCTTAAGAACTTCCATGGTGATTCTCTAGTTGAGATACCTCCATTACTAGATACACACCATGACCAGGCTATTCCAATGCCTTTGATGATACAACTTGCTCGTCTCAATCATGGCCCGTTGGGAGGTGTTTTGTTCAATGGAAGGATTGTGCGCCGTCCGAAGCATCTTAGGTACTTCTTCCGGACTTCTGTAAGCATTACCCTGATTTCCAGCTCGAGGACAAGCTGTTTCAGCGGAAGGGGGAAATGTTGTGGACTCTTTGGGGAAAGTTTTATACCAGAAGGCCTTCTAATCAGCAAGCCGTGACGGGCAACAGTCCGGCTGACACAAACAAGAGTTCGGGTTAGATGGAAGATGTTAGTTTATTAGGAAACTATTAGTTATTACAAGTTAGGACATAAGAGTTAGATACTATTTAGGATTCAGAATTTGTTATTAATAGGGATCAAGTGTTCTAATCTGATTGTTACAGTCTTTATATAAAGGACATACCCTGTAACTTGGAGACAATAAGAAAGGAACGATCTTCCCTTACATCCAGGCGTCCTCAGAGCCTCGTTGCTGGCTGGGAATGAGTCCCGCCATAGGCACGAGGGCGAGCACGAGCCCCTCTGCTATCCCCTGTGCTCTCATCCAAAATCTCAATCCAATCCACCTCCTCCTCGCCGTCCACAGAAAACCCCACCCGATGCCAACCCATAACACTAGCCGAGTCTATGAGAAAGAAAGTCCAACCCAAACAATGACACGTTGTCTGCGTGAAATGCGACTGAAACCTAGCTGGGCCAGAAGGAAGAAAATCTTACAGCCCAGTCCATTAAGCTCTCCTCCTCTTTTACGTGCTGAAACTCCCTTCAGATAGGCACAGACATTTGGATTTGGTTGTAGTTTGGTAAACTTTTGAGGTGATTCATGGTTGATACAATAGCTAATTGGTTACTGTAATTTCCACCGAATGCTAGTACCATCGATGTTTCGTTTTCCTTTTCTGTTTTTTTACATAGAAGCTAGCTATCTGAAAGAAATTTCTGATTTTTGCATTTTTTTTTCTTCTCCTTTTCAGATGCATGCCGGTGACAGCACCGCATGACAGAGTGTTCGACAAAGTCTTCCGGGCCATGAGGAACGACCAGGACGGCATCATCGTCTACCGGGACGGCACCCTAGACGACGCCACCTTCACGCTCTGCAGCGAGCACACCCCCATGCAGGACGTCGGGTACCATGTGATCCCGGGCAACACCTGCAACGACCTCGGCTACCTCAGGCTCGGCAAGATCGACGGCAACTGCGACGAGGAGCCATGCAAACGCTACCCTGACTACATCGACGTCGTCCGGCTCAAGGATCTCTTCCCTAATCCTTGCAGAAAGCTGTCAATCTAAGCGAGATCTTGAAGAAGAGCAGTAGCTGAAGAGATGAAGAAAGGTAGCTAGCTAGTGGCTTGTTAGTGAGGCTTGAGATCGATCCATGATTGTGGTGGCTATTGTGCTGGGCCGTTTATTTATTCGTTCTTGCTTCTGCAAGTTTTGGATAATCTGTTGCGTGTGTGCAAGTGCAGTAAGTTTTGTCAGCATAAAAGGTTTGTAGCCGGATTTGAGATCAATAATGTCAAGAAAAGAAAATCGCCAGTGGTTGCCATTTAGTCATTTACCAATATATATTGTCATTCTTCCGTATTGTCTGTGATCATTGTGATGCATCATGCATCATGTGAGGACCCGCAATTTTCTAACTCGTTTTAACCGGTAAATTACGATTAAATGAAAGAGTGGTGCTTCCATACTTTCCACTCTAACAAGAATAACACTAATCTCAAAACACACGAAAGGATACATAATCACTATCCATTATTCAGTTCAGCTTTAAAAGTTGTGCAAACCGCTTGAGGAACACCTTCCTAAATGAAATTAATTAAGCAACCGATTAAAGCAATTATACAACAATTTTTTTCTTTAAATACAGAGTATACCGAATTAATAAAAACTTTCCAAAGGACAAGTCCAATTAAAAATTTACAAGACATCTCAAATTATAAATTTCAGTTCTAAATACATCTCATCATGATTTCAATTAACACATATTTGGTAAAAATATTTACAATCTATTTACAACAAATAATTACATCAATCAAGTGATAATAAAATTTATTCTTCAAATCAAATAAAAATATTAACAATCCATATTACATCAATATAACAATCCAAATTACACCAATTACATTTCAAATTACATCAAATTTACAAGACAATTGTCTCCAGAATATAAATAATTATATCACATTTCAATTACATCAATATTGCTAAGCCGGAATAACCGGCATTATTAAAATGCGAGGAAAACTAGTAACCGGAGACTGAAAAAGTCCGGACAAAATAAACAAATGAAATTCAATTTGCTGTCAAAATCCGTCCTGTTTAAAATACCATACCTTAGTGCTCATTGAGATACCAGACCGTCAGGGGCCGGTCGGCACCTCTTGCTTTAGTGGGCCTCATCATCCGATGAAAACCGAGCCAAGACCCATTTGAAAATTCACTGCTCTTACCTTAACTAGTCGAAAAGCAAGCCACATTGCCAAATTCATCCTAGTGACCTTCGGTCCATGAGGGTAAACTCATTTTTACCAAGCCAATAGAAGAATGAGAGGAAGCAAAGGATAAAATCGAGCAACCAACTAAGAGAAGAGAAGGCCACTGGATAAGCCCAAGCTAGCCGAGAGTGTGTGAGAGAGAAAGCATTCCATCACCCCTATCCAAAGCCACCAGACCAAGGAAGAGAGGAAAAACCACCTCTCCTCCCTAACCCTATTCCAACACCCTCACAGAGCACATTCCACTGGCGACAAGAGCAAGAGAGAGCTGAGGGCTGGCACCACCAGAGAGAGATCAGAGGAAGGGGAGGAGGCGGCGGCATTCAAGAGGAGTTGGGAAAGACAGAAGAGGAGGGAACCATGACCACATCAGTTCAGGAGCCTAGTGGTGCCAAGAACCAGTCGAGACCAAACTGGGACCAGGGGCTACCAAGAATAAGGTGAGCCAAATCCCAGGAGAGCCATGAAGGAACTGCAACCATCGGCACTAACATCATCCATACCAGAACATCCAACCATTGACCAGCAAGTAAGGTGCCCCCCATAAGCCTTCTATTTCTATAATTCCCAACCGAACACACATCACCATGGTAGAAACGCATTCTCAAACCCTCATTCACACATGCCCAAATCCTCATTCACAGTAGAGCCACCGCAGTAGAGCCAATAGGTTTCATCACTAAAATGAATGAAGGGACTGTAGTGAGAGTGTAGTGACAGGATAGCTCACAGCAGCGCCAACCAAGCTTGCAATTGGCCACCCATGCATACCTAGCAACCTCAAGCCTACTCCCCGGTGCAGTAGAGGTTCCAAGCCCTGCCATGGCATGCCCACCTCAACCACGAACTCATCCCAGATTTGTTTAGAAGTATATAAATGCATGCACCCCTCTGTAAGAGCGAAGAAGTATATTTGTATTCATATAAATGGATAGGAGTACATGTGTACACATGTATCTACTCATTCGCGTCTGAATGGTAAATTACCAAAAGAATAGCAAGATGTCGAGTACACCCCTTAGATGAGCCCACACAACATAACACCAGTTAAATAATGACAATCAACAGGTATCGGATAGAATTTAATTAAATTTACCACAATTGGGCATCTTGACCAAAGCGTCACCTTAGGAGCACATCGGCATGACACATTTTCTTATGTCTCCGTAAATTAAGTCATAACCTACGTATTAACCGCAGGCGACTATTTGAGCCAAGGGAAGGACTTCACCCAAATGTACCTGAAACCAAAATTGATATCAAATTTCAGACAAATTTACCTTTGATCACTCTAACTAGTTATGTTAATTAAGAAAAATTACTTTTATAATACATATTACTATTGCATTAAAATGCTTTTTAAAATAAATGCAGATAAATGAAGAAGGAAAAGAGATAAGATGAGAAAAGAAAGGAGATTCTAAGAGATCAAAGAAACGCATAATAGGAGGGTAGAGGGTGCCCTTGTCAGGAAAGAGAGGGAAAGTTAGGGCCCTCTACGTATGGTTATAACAGAAGGACTAAACAATTTTCACTTGCGTAAAGAGCCAGATTTCTAGTGTCAACCATATTCTCACTCTAGCGAGTAGAAAATGCTACCCTACAATATTATTATTATCTCCATATGGGTAAGTAGTATAACTAGATGGAGGAAACCAGAACTGGTATAGAGCCTAGAAGAAGTAGATCCAAGGTGCATATATTAGCACAGTGGAGTGTTAGGTGTGAGAGCGACCACCCCAACCAACAATTACTTCATGGTTAGTGGATGTCATGTGAGGGTGATAGACCGCCCGAACCACCGACTAAGAAGATTTGGGTGGAGATATAATAGCAAAACTAGAGAAAATGTTATGTACTTTGGACTTGGCACTTCATCTAAGGAAATGTGAAAGACCTAGTTTTAAAGAACTCATAGTAGTTATACGTAAAGTAACACAAGTTTGCGCAGTGCTAAATAAAATCATGAATTTATGCCTGTCTGTTGGATTGGAGGCTACGAAGACCATTGGGAGTCTTTCTTCTCATTGGAGTGACTAGTAGTATTTGAAATACTAAAACTTGAAAATTTTCACTTTAATTTGATAACCTATTTTGTGAAGAGAGAAGAGATAGAAAATGGATTTGATGATAAAGAGAGTCATACGATTGCATTTTGTTGCTATTAATGTTTACTGAGTACATTAGTACTCACCCTTACTATTAAATTCCTTTGTTAGATCTCAGTCTGGCCAGGGATTACCTTAGGATGGACGTGGGGTATCCAGACCTAGAGGATGTCACGTGGGACAAGGGTGAGCATATTGAGGACTGTGGAGAGATGGATACCTTTCTTAGAGGTTGGGATGAGTGGGCTGTCTTTAGTTATTTATCTCTAAGAGTTAGAATATTTAAAATAATTGTATCAGATACTTGTATAATTAGAGTCTATGATGGAACTTCTGCAAAATTTATATAAAATTATTGTAAATTAGGAAGTCATATATTAAAGATTTTAGCCCTGTGTCGTAAAGGTATTGTAATAAGAGTGTACCGCCTCTAGCTATTGTTTCACTGCATAACTCTAATATGGCTTATTATTCTATAAGACAACGTTCTTATTGAATAATAATCTGTTGCCTACTATCTTGTTCGGATGATAATGACACGGGGTGTCACACATCATCAATTCAATTGTTCATTGGTTAATAGGTGTAATTAGCCTATGGAGAGGGCACATTTGTTGGATTGAATTATTAGCCTTTTCTTTTGAAGTAGCTTTGCAGCATTAGTTTGAGGCCCTGTTCAAAAGTGTTGTGGCTTTTGGCTGATTGCGAGAGAGATTGAGGGAGTAAGGGACACTTACGTTGAGAAGCCACTTTGTTCAAAACAGTTCCTGCAGTGACTCCTACAAATTGCTTTTAGAAACTGCCTTGCAAAGCCACTCTGTTCAAAAGCCAACTTGTAAAGCCAAAAGCGGTTTGGAATAGAGCCTAAGCTTATCTTGAATCAATTGAAAGCTAATAATTGAGTACTAATAATTTAACAGGTAGAATAATGAATTTGTGGTTCAGAGCCCATCTACTTATGCCTGTGAAGCCATGGCTAGAATACCAAACTTGCATCATGTTCCATTTGTTGTGATCTCATTGTTCTTTTTCCCCTTCTCATGCCTTCTTTTACCTTTCGTGCTTTTGCTCTTTTGTAAGGTTCTGCAGATCTCCAAGCATTCCAAACTGTATTCCTTGCCTCCACCTCCCTCTCTTCCCCAACACCAGCCATAGTACACCTAAAAAAAGCAATCTTGGACTTGTCAACGGCGTCCATGTCATCACAAGCCAAGATCTTCTACGACCAACAACTTGTTAAATTGTTTACACAAATGATATTGTAGACACTTCTTTAAAATTTAGCCCCTGGACACCCATTTTTGCAAATCTAGCCCTCTCCTTGTACTAGCTCAATAAGTACATGTCGAGCTATCCTAACTCGAGATGTTGCCAGCTGTCCACGTGTTAATTATGCACATGCTTAATTAGTGTTAATCATATTTAATTAGTACTAATCATATTGAATTAGCACTAATCAAGAAAATTAATTGTTGCCAAGTTGGGGGGCTAGACAGCTCCTATGGTTGAGCAAGTGTACCTCGGTAGGCACTGTCAAGATCTGGTGGCTCGATAGCACCTGCCGAGCTCTTATAGCGTGGTATGTGACATATATCACCTACCATCACTACCGAGCTCGAGGAGGGGCTAGATTTGCAAAAACAGATGTTCAGGGGCCAATTTTTTTAAAAAAGTAGCTACGATGCCATTTATGTGAATCGTTCCTCTTTCTTGAAGCATATCTGTATCTGTGGTTGTGGCTAGTATACATGACATGGAGCACTGATAGAGATGCATATGTTGCATCTCCTACATCCTGCATGCAATTGATCAGGACTCAATCAACCTCTCCTTTCATGCCATGAGCCATGAACCATTGAGAATTGAGCTCAGGAACTAAACTAGCTAGTAGCAAGAGACCTAGGCCTCGGTATGACCATCGATCGCTCTTCTCCATGTAGACCTAAGCTCCATTTAGGAAAGTAGAGGAGAGATCACCATCCTATAGGTATAGGTCTTAGCCAGCTTCAACAAACACCAGGAATCTCTTGAACACTATGTTGAACCATGTTGAAAATGTCCATGATTCATTTGTGTTGAACAATTGGCAATCATATCAAGTGAATTTGTGGAAGTTTGTAAATTTTCATATTTGCTATCAGACTAGAGTAGTCTGGCAGGCCGGGTGTCAGTCTGATCGCATGTCTGGTGTGACTAGATTTTGGGGACGCTTGGATTGCCGATGCGATATGACCAATTTTTAGTTGGTGGTTGATTTTTCTAGAGAGGTGCTCACTTATGTGCACGAGAGAAAATTTGAGCAATCTAACTAGCCAATGGACGATGGTCCAACTGGGGTAGGTAGAGTGGTCAGACCAACAAGGTTGCCACGGTCTGACTGGCTCCTTTGTTATCAGGGTTTGACTATATTGACTGATGCAGTTCAACTGGCCACTCAATGGTGGTCAGACTGGTTTTTGTCTCAAAATATCCAAGAGATTTTGGATATTTGTGGGTTTTGGTCATGGGTTGAGCATTGGAGTCCTAGGTCATTGCGTTCATGGTGCACAAAGCATGTTGGACTAAAGTGGGTCAAGTTGTGAAGAACTTGTATTCAGAAATGATTTCATGATCTTTGATGTGTCGGAAGCTTGGATGCAACCATGGTTGACAACATAGACCGAGAGGCTCGGAGATGAAGGGAGATATGATCAAGGAGGTCGGGTAGGATGGTTGAGCTCAAGCAAAGTATAGGGAAGACAAGAGATGTTGAAAGGAAGATTCAAGGGATAATTCATCGAATGTTACGGTCAATGCAATTGAGGCATGGTCGGGGGGAACTGACATAGAGAGATTTGTCGATGTGTGAGCCATTGGTGAACATATACGTTGCAGGCATGGAGATTGCTTACAAAGGAGGAGATGACCATGGACTAGGCTAAGGGAAGAGGTGATGTCCACAGTCAAAAAGAGGGTGTTTTGGTGGGCAAGCCAAATGCTGGAAACTGCGATGGGACTAAAACCATGGTACTTGGAGAGCCTTGGGAGAGCGCTTTAGGTCAAGGAGATGCTGAAGATGGCAAGTGGATGGGAAGCTTACTCCTTAGCGGGTTTGGGCTTATGCGCTTTGAGAAACATGCATAAGTGTGTGTAAAACCCGATGTACGTGGGGTTAATGTGTTTTTTCAGTTGTGCTAATGGATAGTATCTATTAGGGTTAGATATGAACTGATTGCTCTATCTATATATGAGTGGGAGGGGTTGGAGGCATGTGGCCAAGGCAAGAGAACTAACCATGCATTCATTAGGGTTTGTGAGAGAAGTTTCCTTGTGGCAGAAGGTTGGGTGAGTGCTCTTATGAGAGCTCTGTCCTTTATGATGAAGTGGTTGTAAAACAATCATCTACAAGTTGCAATAGAGTAGTCGTGTTCATCCTACATAGGGAGTTCTTATTTTTGTTGATTTTGCACTTGTTCTGATTGGTGTGTTGCTCACTCTCCTCCTCTCTTGATCTTACTAGGTTCTAAGGATGTGTAAGTGATAGAGATACCTTATGAGAATCATAATCCATCTATCTTAGGATTAGCTATAGCAAGATCTTGAAGATTACTGGTTTTGGTTCGATTTGGTATTCTTCTAGTGATACCTTACTTGTAAGGTTTTAGCCTCAAATCTTTGTGTACTTTTACTTGTTGTGATATGTAAAAACTCATCTAGAGCCATTTTGGCTTTTTTCAAGCCATGAGAAAGTTATATATCAAGTTCTTGAATTTTGCTCGGTTTTTTGCAACCTTGCTTATCTTGAGAAAATGTTAGAATATTAGGCAAGACCCATGCAATCCTTGGATAGATTAGGTTCCTGATATCTTTAACAAGGTGTGTACAAAGTTTCAAATCATTTGAAGATGTCTTTTGTAGATTGCACTATTTTTTGTTTTGGCTCGAGCTGATTTTTAGTTATGGGATCAAGGGTGCATCCGACCACCCCCAGGCCTACGGTCCAACCAGAGGCCAGTCAAACCTACCATCTTCAGTGGTCAGACTGCTCGGCTGGTCCAACCGCTTCCTCACAGCAGTCCGACTAGCCTTGATGAGTTGCTCTCTCTCTCTCTCTCTCCTTCTCTCTTGATCTTTTTGGGTTCTAAGAATGTGTAAATGAAGGGTATGCCTTGTAAATATCATATTCCATCTATTTAGGAGCCAGCTATAGCAAGATCTTAAAGATTACCCATTTTGATTTGATTTAGAGCTCTTCTAGTAATATATTGTTCCTAGAGTTTTGGCTTTGAATCTTTGGGTGCTCTTGCTTATTGTAAGTTGTAACATATGAGAACCCTTCAATGTATTAGGTTCCTGAGATCCTTAGTAAGGTTTATGCAAAGATTTAAATCATTTGGAGATTTCTTTGGAGATTGAATCATTTTTTATTTTGGCTCAGGCTGATTTCCAGTTCTGAGATCAGAGGTGCGGTCCAATCACACAGGCCTACAGTCTGACTGGAGGCCAGTCAGACTGCTCAGTAGTTCCAACCACTTCCTCATAGCAGTCCAATTGGCCCTGAGGAGTTGAACTCCATTTGCTTACACACTTTTGTGAGTGCTTTGTTGGTGGACAAATCTGATCTTGCTAGCTTCCAGTATCTAGTGGAGTAAAAGTTTTACAGTGTCTTTGAGGAGGTTGAATATAAAGGCATCATACACCTCATCTGATTGCCACATTGGTCCAATACACAGTCTTTAATCTTTTCCCTTCATCACATCCTGCCGTTGCTCTTTTTGCCTTTGCCACCTGGTCGGTCACTGCTATAAGAGCCCTCCACCGTCCTCATTTTATTCCCTTCTTCCCCGTCGCATCGAAAGCCGGCAACAGTGGATCACCGGTTCCTCCATGGAGGTATGGATTCGCTAATTGCAATTCATGATCTGAATGCACTTCTTTTGGTTGTTGTTCATGTATAGATGATAATTCAGTGAGGTTTCTTGTAGTTTCTCTCTTCAAAATGATGCCGTGATAATGAACTTATATGATTGCCTTCAAGATGAATCATGTGCCTCTACATGTACTTTTTGCTCATCTGTTGATCCTTTCAACAGAAATTAGAACATTGTCAACAGAGTAACAATGCATATGGATTGCAAGTTAGAGCCATATTTAATCGATCCTTCATTACACCCTGCCCTGCCCTGCCCTGAAACAATATAGAGAGGTGACTAGATTAGTACTATACATGAAGGATAGTTAAGAGCTTTTGTCTGTTTCATAAGATATTCATGCAAAAATGTGCCTGTTCAAGGAGGAAAAACAGAAACGAATACCGTTATTTTGCCAGTACTTTTTCATGATCAATGCATGTGCATTCATATCCTGTGCTCATTTCCGAATTCCCCCCCATGCATGCAGACCACTGAGCTGAAAGTGGAGATGGTGGCATTGCATGAGAAGAGGGTACGGAAATGCCTGTCCAAAGTGAAAGGTAAAAACTAAAGAAGGCTTGGCCCTGCATTTCACTGTACCTGTACTCCATCCATGTACTAGATCTGATGGTCTTTTCTCCTTTACCAAAGCCATGGAGGCCTTTCATCGCAGTGTTGGTTAACCTGTGTCTGACCTTCTTGTGGTTGCAATGATTGATTGTGTGCAGGCGTCAAGCGGGTAGAGGTGGAGGCGAGCATCCAGAAGGTGGTCGTCAGCGGGTACGCAAACAGGAACAAGATCCTCAAGGCGCTCAGGAGGGTGGGGCTGAGGGCGGCGCTGTGGTCGCCGCACAACGAGCTGCTCAGCGCGTACGCCGCCGGCAGCCTCATGTTCAACAACTACAGCTTCTTCTGAATCCTGACGGGAAGAAACGACGTCTGGATCGATATAGTAGTTCGTTCTGGTTAGTCGATGATACGGCCGATACCTCTGCTTGTTTGATGGACTGTTGCTTAGTTTGATATCTCTGCTTGGGAACGGGGTGGTGTTCCATGCGTGTGTGTACATGGTCACAATTTTTCTTCTTTAGATTTTCTTCTTTGGAGTGGTGAGTGGCGATGAAATGGTGAGGCATGCAGATGTAAAATGTTCTGCAGGCAAGGAATCTGAAGTTGGTGCCGTGATGAACGATCGGTAAAAACGTGCATATTGCTATACATGAAGTTGAGACGTGCAAGAACGATAACCGGATCATTTTTGCATGTCCCACAGAAAAAAAGATCATTTTTGCATGGAAGTGTCGACACGAGATGTCAATCAACACATATTTGTGGATTAACAGGATGGGAGGACCGAATTCTGACAAATGATAAATCAAAAGAAAGAGGGGAATGGAGAAAAGAGTCAAAGACGATTTGTTACTGCTCACAGCAAACTTATCTATTTCTTCTAGCAAACTTTTTTCGAGAACATTCTTTCAGCAAACTTATCTCATTTGTTTCTTCTAGCAAACTTTTTTCGAGAACATTCTTTCAGCAAACTTATCTTATTTGTTTCTTCTAGCAAACTTTTTTCGAGAACATTTTCCCAGCAAACTTTGAAGTCGAAACTAAAGGGTGCTATGGCACTACATAGACCACATCATCGATTTTTTTTTTGTGGAAAACTTCCATGCCGATTTGGTGCCCCAACCAAAGCCGGCTCGCATGATTACACCCTACTACGGGTGGACTACACCTGCTATGTAGCTCGTGCAGTCGTCTATTAGAACCAAACCGGGATAACGCCTAGAGCTCTTACGAGCACTCTCCGTCGCGCGGCGCACCGCGCACGGTGCAGGCGAAGGCGACGCGCGCCTAGATGGACGATCTCGGCGACGTGCTGCGGCCTACGGACGATTTGGTGGCACAACGTGACACAACCTGCCTCTCGACTCGAGGGCGGCTCACCATCTCGTGTCACTCCTTTCCAGGCCCCAGCAGTGGCGGAATCAGCCCTCGAGCTACCTAAGCTGTAGCTTGACAACCAAAATTCATATAAAATTCATAAAAAATTATAAAAAAATATAGTTAATCTAAGAGTTAGCCCAAAAACAGCTGGCTCATCCCGAGACTTGGGCTAGTTCCGCCCCTCCCAGCATCTCCTAGTCACCCCCTCTACTCCCAAAAGAAGTTCTATGGGCGAGGGCAGCATTGGAGCCCTCCCCGTACACCGATTCTCCCTCTATTCTCGAGCCATGTAAACCGATATTTTCAGCATATTCGGTATTCAGTTCGAAATTAAATCTCAATCTCTTTGGTGACGACTGGGAACGGTACTGCTTCTTATAGGATATGTTCCTATGCTTTTCTTAATATTGATTTACATAATTTATAAAGAATAATAAATGGTGAATATATATTATTTATTTCTTCATGTGCTTTAAAATTAATGGTATTTTTATTGGAAAGAAAAGCATAGAAGCAGTCTATTAATAAGATTGAAACAATTACATCAATAGAGATCGGAGGAGCCATCAACCAGATATGTCGTCCCTCTGATTAGGTACACTGGTACACGCATGTTTTGCCAAATAGTGAGCATTATAGTTTGAACTCCTACTTTCAAAATAGAAGGAGACGAAATTCCTCGCCTTGGCAAGTATCTCCTGTAAGATCATCACATATGAACATCGTCAAGGCTTCTTCAGATTGTTCACAACCTTTAGACAATTAGATGCAATGCAAATCTTCTGAAGATAGCAATTAGATGCAAGATTGAGAGCCTCATTGCATGCCAGGGCCTCAAGAACAGCCGGGTCTTTGATATCAGTAATCACCACTGAACTTATAGCAACAAAATGCCACGTACGGTCTCTACAGACCGCACTGACCGCTCCCTTACCGCCATCCCGGCACATACTAGCAGCCACCTTGATCTTGAGCTCATCTGCTAGTGGGGGAATCCATCTGGGATGAGAAACTTTCTGAACAACATTTGAACTTGGTTTTTGACAAATCTCCTTCACACCCGCAGCTTCCACTCAGCTAGAAAATGATCAATAAATCCCTTGGTGGCAAAAGGACTTTGGAATTCTCCCTCATGCAGTGCTTTCCTTCTCGCTACCTAGATAGCCCAATAAACAACAATAAGCTTCCTCATATCAGCTTTAGGTAAGTTCTCCATCATGTAGAACAACCAATCTTTCATATTTCTGATGGAGGTTGTTGCAATCAGTTCTGTGATATCCTCATCTATAAGAAGCCCACACACACTTAGACATGGTACGCTGAATCAAAGCATGATCCCAAGTATTCTCCTCAGCTCCATAAATTTTACACGTAGTTGATTTAGTCATATGGCGCTCTTTGAGAACCTTACTTGTTGGAATTGAGTCAAGTGTCAGCCTCCATGCAAACACCCTCAGCTTGGAGGGAATTTTGATACCCACAATGAATTCCAGCTCTTCTCAACTTGACCTCCGTTTGAACCAGCCGGTCTACTTCCAACCAATCCTCCCTCTGCCTCTTGATATTAACAAGCAACCGATAAGAGGAATTGAGCTAAGAGGAATACCCTGGATGGCTTCAATATCCAATTCAAAGAAATACTGGGCAACACATCTCTCCTCCAGGAACAAGTTGCATGACCTATTAACTCGTGCACAATTGCACAGATTGGTCTAATACAACCCGTCCTTGGGATCCAGTTGTGGCATCGATGTTAGTTCTCTCTTTTTTTAGGGCATCTCCAATGGTCTGAGTCAGCTAGCTATATGTATGTACACATCAGTATATATCCTATGTGGAGGAAAGAGAGTATGCAAAAAAATCGAGCCAGTTCTTCCTTAAGCACTAGTCTATAAAGCAAAACGAGACAGCCTCTATAAATGATAGTCCTTTTCTGTGTGTGCATGTAAACATCAAATAGCTATCTTTATAGATAGTTCTTTAGAATGCTAGCTTTTAGTGTGTACTATATAAATGACGTGGAAGTCTTCTAGTTAATTGTTAGCTAAAATCATTGAAGATGCCCTTACGAACGAGTATTCATTCATGCAAGTAAGGAGAAAGTACAAAGTCCAAATCGGGGAAGGAAGATACAAAGCACCTACAAAGGCCATCGACTTGGAGGCCTGACCAACATTCGCGAAAGCAATAACTCAGAGTTTAAGTGTTGAGATTTGCACTAGCGATTCGCCATGATATGTACTCGTCCTTGATTAGGTTGAAAATGTCATTGACCGGTCAGAGGTGGTCTTCAAAAGTGCATCAGTTCCTCTCTTTCCAGATTTGCCATAGAGTGGAAAGGATGATGTTATGAACCAGCCTTTTGTTTGGCTCATTTTTTATGGCTTGCCTCCACCATTCTGAATGAGGAATGGTGGCATTAGTGCAAAGTTGTCTGCCACACTAATCGGCGATGAGTCCCCAGAGCCTAGTGCCACCAGGGACAGACCCGAACAGCGGCAAAACCGAGCTCAATCTGATGTCGCAACCAAGGCTGAGAAGCAAAACTAGGTTTTCCCTTTAATTAGCCCTAGTGGCCAACAAGATTAAGCTCAAGTTCGCACACTCCAGATCCCAAATAGAGGACAAGTATCAGAGGAAATTTCAGCAGGACTAATCCCGTCCAAACACCCCAAACTCCTACCAAAAATTAGAACACTAGCAGGCAGATGCGAGACCCTAGCAGAGGACTCTAGGGGATCAAAAACCAAGCTCCCAAACCTTAGGCCCTATTCAAAAACACTATGTCTTTTGATTTTTGACTGTGACTTTTGACTGATTGTAAGAGAGATTGAGAGAGTAAGGAACACTCATATTAAGAAGCCACTCTGTTTAAAACGGTTTCTACCAGGGGCGAATCCATGGGGTAGGCTTCATCAGGCTGAAGCCTACCCTCCACTGATTTGCCGAACACCCCCCTCCTGCGGCGACCCTGGCAATGACGCCGATGAGAAGAACTCAAGAAAGAGCTGTCTCTGAGGAGAAGAAAGAGCACGGAGCCAGGGGAGAAGAAACAAAGCCAAATCCCCAATCTGGAGCCAAGGCGGGGACGCCGGTCGCCGGATCCGGAGGGGGGACGCCGGGGAAGGGCCGAGGCGGGGTCGCGCCGTCGCGGGGATGCCTGGGCGGCTGCCGGCTGGGCGCTCGGCCTGAGCGGCGGAGGCGCGAAGCTGGGCTGCCGTCGCGGGGACGCCTGGGCGGCTGCCGGCTGGGGCGCTCGGCCTGAGCGGCGGAGGCGCGGAGCCGGGCTGGCGGGGGCGGGGTCGCGCCGTCGCGGCCTCGCGGGGAGCCTGGGAGGCGGGAGGCGGGAGCCCGGGACGCCGGGAGGCGGGAGGCAGGCGGGAGGCGGGGAGGCAGGACGCGGCGGCGGGGAGCCCGAGCCCCGGCTGCGGCGCCTCTGCGTGAGGGACTGAGGGCGGAGACCGAGTGGACCGTGGGCTGGAGACTGACCGAGACACCGAGTGGACCGTGGGCTGGAGACTGGAGTGAAAACACTGAAAAAAGAAGAGGGCAAGCCGGCAGTTGAGTCCGCAGTCGGCAAGACCGCAAGAGGCATTACTGAGATTTGAGAAGAGGTTTTGCTCTGCATCTGATATTTTTTATTAGGTTTACAAATTACAATTCACTTTTTAATTAGTCCTGTAACTTTAGAATGATTTGATGATGTGCTACACCGAGCGAGACATATTTAGATCCATTGACGATGACGCAATTATAAAATCCTTTCAAGGCATGAAAAATCGTAGAATGAATTTGCCTCATGAAAATCGTGATTCAAGCTAGTGGTATGGTTCTTTTATTTGAAATGTTCATGATCATTTAAGTACTTAAGTACAATTTGCTATTGTATTACTAATTTTTTATTTTGATGTACAGATTGTTATCTACCAGAATCATATTTACATGTTTTTGAGATTCACTTGCTATTAGCGAGGTACCTCCGCTGTATCTCTCTTTTTACTTTGCTTTTATTCATGTATGAAGCAATGAATTTGATTGCACAAGAATACAAAACTATGTTTCTTACCAAATAGTTTAGTCATTCAAGGTGTAGAGCCAATAATTCTACAAAAACTTATGATCTAGCATAAAAATATATAATTTTTCAACCCACCCTTATTTTTTATTCTGGATTCGCCACTGGTTTCTACAGTGACTACTATAAACAGTTTATAGAAACCACTTTAAGAAGTCATTTTAGTTTAAACTGGCTTGTAAAATCTAAAAGCAGAAGCTGCTTGGATGGTGTCTAATTTGATCGAACCTTCCAACCTTATCATCAAAACGTATATTTCAACTTCAAGATGCTTACTTTTGTTATAAATGTGGACAATATTTTAATTCCAAATTTTATTAGGAGACAAAAATAATAAACTAATGATGCAAAACTCACAACTAACAGTAGGCTACTCATCATATTTCATAATATACTCAAGAAAAATGTAGAAACTAAGTCGTACGTGCACGCGAACGACTTGTTAGCCTGATGAAGAACAGGAAGCCGCGCAGGCTTGACGCAGTGCAGAACGTAGATATCGCAGTGCAATGAGCGGTCGCGCAGATGTGCTGCCCAGAAACCTTATTGTCGTCCCGTGCAGGTACTCTCTGCGGCAACGGTTCGGAGATAGCCACTCTCCCTCCTTACAGGTGCACGCTGGGAAGAAAAGTCGACGAGACTCAGACAGCACAGCACAACAGAGTAGAAAGTAGGGGAAGAATGGAGGTGCAAAATTCTCTCACTTTTCCTGGACGTCTCCAGGCCCTTTTAAGGGCGCTGCAGTTATTCACTAGTAACTGCTGCGTTTTAAACAGAATTATGCATTGGTAACTGCCTCATCAAATCACAAATTAAGTAGTGTAAATTTACTTGTAACTGCCTCATTCAAATATTTAAATATCATTCAAACAGAGAGAGTGAGGTGCATGGTTCAGCAAAAATAAAGATGGACTTGGTCTGCCACGTCACAAGTCACACGATTTTCATATGAAAATACACAAATACGCGCGCGCGTGCGAGCGCGCGTGTGACTAGACAGAACCATCCTCATACCATCTCTTTCCATATTCAAGGAGTGGGGAGGACTCCACCTTATAAATCGATCTTCCTCATTCTGCTTTAGCAATATGGTACTAAATCATGCATGCTTTGGAATTAAGGAAATAGACCATAATTAAATGGGCCAATTTCTAACAGCTTTAACCTGACCAAATGCTTGACGACTGTGATAATTACAGCCTTGCTGTGCCCAGCATGAACTAATTGTGAGAGAAGTTACCATGCGCCGGGCCTGACATTCTGAAACTGTAACAAGTGACACTCTGAAACTGTAACGAGTGAAAACGTTACATTCTGGGCCTGACATTCTGGTTATCACGTTGCAGATTTCAGCTGTATCTGGGCTGGAACCTTTGCTTTCTCACGGCTCATCACCGACACACAAGGCATTAGGTTTAGTTGGCCCCTACCTTACTTCCGGCGCAATGCAGCCCACCCACCCAAAAGCGGGCTGGGTTCGAAATTTGAAATATCAAAAAGGTGCCGTTAGAGCGCCTCCCTCCCCTCAAACGGCTCTCTCGCATACAAAAGCTTCCCCCGATCCCCAATCCCAATTCATCACCAATTTCACACGACACCGAGAGAGAGAGAGAGAGAGAGAGAGAGAGAGAGAGAGAGAGAGAGAGAGAGAGGCGGATCTGCGCGATGGCGGCGCTTCAGTACGAGCACCAGGCGGCGGCGGCAGCTGCGCCGACGACGACGACGGGGGGCGGGCTGCGGGCGATGGATCTGTACGAGAAACTGGAGAAGGTTGGGGAGGGCACGTACGGGAAGGTGTACAAGGCGCGGGAGAAGGCGACGGGGCGGATCGTGGCGCTCAAGAAGACGCGCCTCCCCGAGGACGACGAGGGCGTGCCACCAACGGCACTGCGGGAGGTGTCGCTGCTGCGGATGCTCTCGCAGGACCCGCACGTCGTGCGCCTGCTCGACCTCAAGCAGGGCCAGAACAAGGAGGGCCAGACCATCCTTTACCTCGTCTTCGAGTACATGGACACCGACCTCAAGAAGTTCATCCGCGGCCACCGCCAGAACCACGAGAAGATCCCCGCCCACACCGTCAAGGTATCAATCCATCCATACAAACGCGTTCTGTTTTTTTCCCCGTTCCCCAAATCTTGCACGCGATGTATTTGTTTCAATGCATCAACCGTATTTGATTCGATGGATGACGATGGCGTGTGCGCGTGCAGATCCTGATGTACCAGCTCTGCAAGGGCGTGGCCTTCTGCCACGGGCGCGGCGTGCTGCACCGTGATCTCAAGCCGCACAACCTTCTCATGGACCGCAAGACCATGGCGCTCAAGATCGCTGACCTCGGGCTCAGCCGCGCATTCACCGTTCCTCTCAAGAAGTACACCCACGAGGTCCGGTTCCTAGTAGCAGGCTTGGAACCTGCCTGATGGTTGGTTCTGCATGATTCCTGTTTTTTATCTGTTCGTGATGCAGTCTGAATTGTTTTGCAGATCCTGACGCTGTGGTACAGGGCTCCCGAGGTTCTTCTTGGCGCCACGCACTACTCCACGCCAGTTGACATGTGGTCTGTGGGCTGCATATTCGGTACGATGAACTCGAGTCTTTAGCTACTGTAAACGAACGTTGCTTCAGAATTCACGCCTTAATTGCATACATTGATGCATATTCTATTCTCCTTGTAAATTTCAGCCGAGTTGGTTACTACCCAACCACTTCTCCCGGGAGATTCTGAGGTGCAGCAGCTCCTGCACATTTTCAAGTACTGTCCCGTGTGCCTTATCAATTGTTCTTTGTTTTCTCTCGGATATTCTTAGGGGTGTATCAGATATTGATGATGATGGTATATACATCTTTTATTTTGGATGTCAGGTTGCTGGGCACCCCGAATGAGGATGTCTGGCCAGGAGTAGGCAAGCTGCCGAACTGGCACGAGTACCCCCAGTGGAACACCTCAAAGCTGTCCTCTGTTGTTCCTGGTCTCGACGCCAATGGTCTTGATCTCCTCGAGGTTAGTCGTCAAATATGCAATGACCACAAATCTCTTCTCTTTATGCGTTCCTTATACTTGCTCTTGATGTTAGACATGTAACATGCCTAATGTTAGATAAGACCGTGAAAGTAACACAAAAGAAGAGGTGATGTTGTGAGAACTGCGTTCTAATTTAATCATGGTGATTGTTGCAGAAAATGCTGCAGTACGAGCCGGCAAAGCGGATTTCTGCGAAGAAGGCCATGGAGCATCCGTACTTCAACGGCGTGAACAAGGAGCAGTACTGAAGCGATTTAACCCACCAAGAATCCGTCGAGCGTCTTCGTGACTATCATCATGAAAGAATGCTTTTCTGACATGAATGCCCTGAGGAAGCATCGCTTTTGCTTCGAGGGCAGGCTTTATCTCTGTTTTTTAGCTGCTGTTTAGTGTGCGCGCTATTCACTGATGCTTGTGATGGATGATAATGACTAAGGAGTTCTGCATAATTAAACTCTTCTTGATGAGCGAAATGTTGGTCTTGTTTCTTGCTCTGATATCATCATCATCTTTTTAGAGGGTCGTGCTAGCTCCTCTTGAGCGAGAGTTGTGAAATCTTCTATATGTTTTTTTTTTGAGGTGATCTGATATTTGGTTTTGCTATAACTTATATAACTGGATGAAAGAAGGGGAGGAGGTTTCGTGGTTGTCTAGAAGAAACACAAGTTCTTCACAACTTACCTACGTTAGCAGTAATCAGGGGCGTAGCCAGCCCACTGCAAAACCTCGGGCCCAGCCCATTGCAAAAAAAATTCCAAACCATTTACTATTACATGCTACAGTAAAATGCATGGGATTTTCAGCTGGGCCTCGGGCCATGGCCCAAGCGGCCCGAGGCCCAGCTCCGCCTCTGGCAGTAATATATCTCATGCAGCCTAAAACCACTGACCTAGGTCACTCAAACTTAATCTGTGACTCAAAGCCACAAGAATCATAAACCTGTCGAAGCCTCACTGAGCAGCTGGTCTGATCGGACGTCGCCACTGATCAGACCACTGACGACCAGCCGTTTCAATTGCAAATACCTGACGGTCTGACCGAATGTGAGAACCCTCAAAATCAATTAATCAAAAACACTCTGTTAAGAAATAATTAATATATCAATGGGAACATTAACATTAAAAGAGAATGGTTAACAAATTGAAGCATCCAACGTCACAATAAAAATGAGAATTTATTTGAATAAAAAGTCCGGAATTATAGAAAGACTCAAGTACAATAACAAGTTTCACAAATAAGTTTAACGTACATAATTTCAATTCCAAATTTACAAAAGAATAAAAATTACAACCCAACGTTACAAACTTCAAAATTCATCTTATACAACAAAAACATACAAATATAATTACATCAGAACTATATCTAACTCCATAGCTGAATTTGATACATTAAGTAAAAACAAGGTTCTAACAAAATAATATCGTTAGTGCAGGCACCAATCAAACACTAACCTATCCACAGATATCCTATCCGGACCATCTTTTTAAAAGATATCCAAAATTTTTCAAAAAGATCTCATATGGATTCCATCCATCCATAAGTTTTCATAATCTATTTTGAAAACAAAGTCTAATCCGTGAAAAACTTTACTCAGCTTGTCCATGACCGTGGGCACGACTATCTAGGATAGATTATACACTCTGCAGAGGTTATACAGCTTTACCCACAAGACATGATCATCCCATATTGCCATCGGATTAACACACTTTCTTAGGTGTGCGGCGAGGAGATCATGATAAGGCCTTTACAATGCTCTATTGTCAACTTAATCACGCTGCCACTAAGGTTTCACCACAACATGAATCCACATGTTAGAGCCCCCTTTTGTGCTATGTGAGACTTCTCACGGCCTACGCCGCGCTCACATTCAACCTATAGCGAGATCAAGTTGGAACTTCACAAATTATTCGGTCAGGTCTATCCCATACCAGACTTGTAGCAGTACGATAGGGCTTTGTAACAGTAGCTCACAGTCCGGTCACTTGACTTAGGCCTAACCACAAACCCCTTGTGCCTGGCAATCAACATTGAGTTTTCAAACTACAATGCATGCCAGCAAACACCCACCACCATACCAATGCCTATGTCTAAATTAAGTTTTATATTTTGCTTGGAATTAATTTCATAAACATTCTTGACTCAACAAAGTCAAGAATTCATTTTTACAGTTTATCATTTCATGTGAAAGATTATCCCAACCCATAATCATTCTAAACATGGCTAAGCAATTCTACAAAATATCTAGTTAGTGCTAATGTACTAACTAGGTTTTATCTAAGGTTGACAAGGTATAATGGTATTCAATGTCAAAGTTGGCTATACAAAGGATTTAGGCATAACAACAATTTAAATTGAATTTAAACTAGACTTGATTAAAAGTAAGCATGCATAATGATTTAAAAATCAATATAAATAATTTAAACTAGTGGGATCAACATGGTCAAGAGTGTAACTTGCCTTGTTTAGGGTCCTAGTTTGAGTCGTCGAAGTCACGCTCTCCGAGATCGTCGTAATCTACGCGCGAAGAACCAAACAAATAAATTCAAATAAAATTCAAAAATTCAAAAAGAGTCTAGAAATGGATAGTTTAGAATTTTAGAAGAATTTATAAATTAAACGGGTCAAATCGGAGTTAAAATGAGGAAATACGGGCTTTCAAAAATTTAAAAAGAGAGAAAAAGAAAAACGCTAATTTTTAGAATTATTTTTGTACTGAAAAAGGCTAATTATGACGTCAGTAGGGAATTAATATTTTAACTGAATTATTTTTCTAAAGAAAAAGATTGACGGTCTACCGTGGACCGGGTCCACGGACCTGGGTGGAGGCCGAGGTGGCACTCCGGCTGACGCGGGCGGTTAGGGCTGACGTGGCTCCCACGCGGCGCCCACGTAGGCTGCCACGTGGCAGCCACGTCAGCTGCCGTTGACGTGGCACAAGCCGGCCAAAGGTGCTCGGAAGCCACGAGCTCGCCGTAGCTCCGACACTCGGCGGCGACGGAGGGAGGGGAGGCGGCAGCGGTTCGAGCCTTACCCGGCGCCGGGCCCGGGGGTGGCCGGAGGATGGGCGACAGCGGAGAGAAGCGGCGGCGGCAGTGGCGCTCGCGTTCGGCGGCGCTTGGCGGGTTTGGGGCTCTGCCGAGGTGGGGGAAAGGAGGAGCGAAGGGAGGGGATGCGGAAGAAGTGCTCGGGAGGGGGGTTTTATAGGGGAGGAGGGCAGCGCGGCTCACCGGAGTTTGCAGGGAGCAAACCTGTTTGGGGTGGGAACGCGGGCAGGGAAGGGGCCTTAATGGCCGGCGCGAGGGCAGTGGTGATAGAGGAGCCCGAGGCGGCGCTTTTGGGAGGCGAGACCGGCCGGGAAAACGGAGCTCGACGGAGCGGTAATGGCGCACGGTGGGAGAAGAGAGAGAGAGAGAAAGACCAAGGAAGAAGAAGGTGGAGGTGGAAGAAAGCCCTAACACGTGGGGCCAACACGTCAGTGAGAAAAGGAGAGCCGGACGGCTAGATAACGGCCACGTGGCCCGGGAGCAAATAGGGGCTGTCGGATTCAAGGATGAAGGGGTAAGGGGGAGCCGGTGGCTAGGATTAAACGGAAGGCGGTGGATTGAATCTAGACTGGACACGTGGCAGCCGAGGAGAGAGGGAGGGATTAAATTCTATTTTTAATTTTAAGAAATAACAGAAAGCTTTATAAATACGTAGAATATAGTAAATAATATCTAAAACTTATAGACAAATTCATAAAAATTCCTGAAGCTGTTTTAGACTTTGGGAAAATATTTTTAATTTAAACTTAGCCTTTAAATTTTGCAAAAATACCTTTTTAACATTTTAAAATTGATTTTAAATTCCAAAAAATTATCAGAAATTTTATAAAATTCAGGGGAGCTTGGGAAAAGTGAAATAAACTATTTTTAGCTATAATAAAAAATTTAAAGTATATTTTCTTACTCTTAGGCTTTGAAATAAAATCCACATAACTCCAAATAAATCCTAGAAAATCACAGAAAATCCAAATAAAAGCCAAATGCTTTAAAATTTGAAATAGTATTTTTTACAAAAATTTACAAATACCTTTTATTTAATAATAATTTTATGTTTTTAGTTAAATTACTTTTAACAAAAGCCTTTTTAAAAGCTAAAAACAGGCAAAAATAAAATCTCCAAGATTTAGGCAACCAAAAAACACTTGTTTTTATTTTAAATTAATTTCTAATAATTTGTTTACCAAAATTTTGAAATAACAGCTGGGCTGGTACAATCACCACGAGTAAATTGGCCATGCCCAATTTTTCCATTCCCAATGCATGCAATCAAGGCTTCCCAACATACTTGGAAAGCCACGAGCCTCGCCTATTTGTAGCAGTCGATGAATGTCTTCAAATGTAGGTGGTCGAAGATATTGTAGACCAAATACCTTGTTCACACCTTCAACGAAATACTCTAAGCATTCATCAACGGAATCAGCACAACACCCATAAGCCAACATTTGACTGGCTGTTGTGCACTTTTGCAAAGGCGAGAATCTTGGTTTATTTAAGGCATCTGTTCTCTGATGAAAAAATGGTGACCATTCGCCAAGAGCTTCCGCGATGTGCATAAATAAAGGCCTTCTCATTCGGAACCTACGCTGGAACATAGCATCAGTGTACACCGGCGTAGTAGAGAAGTAGTCTAACACGAGACGTTCCTAGGCTGCTTCACAATCTCTCTCGATGTACCTCCTCGTAGTGCTGCGGTGACGACTGCGGCTGCTGCGGCGGCAACGACCAGTACCAAAAAGTCGTGCTTCTACGTAAGCATCCATTGCGGTGGTTAAACGCACATCAAAATCACTATCCATCACTTCGGCAATGCGATCATGGAATACAATTGCAGCAGCATCATCATCATCAGAGCTATCAGATGTGGAGTTGGTAGACTGGGACATACCTTGAGTACTGCTTTCAATATACAAGTGCTTTGTGGAAAAAGTCATCAACCAACCCAACTTGCATCTGAGAGTCACCAACTAAACTAGCTTTATCTAAGATGCATTGAATGTAAATAGTGCTTCGTGGAAAAAGTCACCAACAAAACTCTGTGTAACAGAACTACATTATCTATGTAATAACACGGTGCATTGTGGAAAAAGTCACCAACCAAACTAGCTTTATCTAAGATGCATTGAATGTAAATAGTGCTTTGTGAAAAAAGTCACCAACAAAACTCTGTGTAACAGAACTACATTATCTGTGTAACATCACGGTGCATTGTGGAAAAAGTCACTAACCAAACTAGCTTTATCTTAGATGCATTGAATGTAAATAGTGCTTTGTGGAAAAAGTCACCAACAAAACCAACGTTATCCTGTTTTACCAGAAGCATGCCCGTATTGATCTGTGTAACAGAAGCAAGCTGGAATTGATCTGTGTAATAGAATCATGCTCATGTGAACAAACCAACAAGCAATCTCAGCATGTTTAGCTGCAAGAACTTATCTTTATCTCTTTTCTTTTTATTTATTTTTCCCACCACAAAATTGGAAGCAACAGATAAGTTTATGCTCCATGCGCTGCTCCATGCAACAGAAAACACAAGGCACAAGATGTTTATGAATAGAAGCTATAACCATGATGTACAAAAGAACAATTTTATTTTGGATGGTAAACATTAACCTGGGAGTACAAAATTACAATTTAATTTGTTGAATGCCAATTTGGTATGCTAATACCATTTATTTCTACAAAGTAAAGCAATGTGAAAAGCTAAAGTGCTAAACTCATTATTAATTGGTGTTACTTGCTCCAAATAATTTATCACTAAAATATTTTACTGCTCTCTCATGCTCCATTCGTTGAAATTCAGTGAAGCAAGTAGTGTCAGCTATTAAGAGTTCCTTGTAGTTTTTTTGCCATTGCCATTCTCTCCTTTGCATGTGCTGCTTCAAGCTTCTCTTTTGAGAGCCTAAGCTGCACATCTGCCATCTTGTTTGCTGTTGAAGCTCATAAAGCTTGCATATCATAATACAGTTGGCCATCATCATTTGATATACTACCAAAAGAAGACCCATCTACATCTTTCCCTTTCTTGTTTGCTTTCGTACCTAGTGGACGAGTTTCCTTTGCGATCTGCCTTTCGACTGACTCATTCTCTTTGGTCTTGGCCTCTTCGTAGTTCCTAGTCCACCTAGGCTGGTTTCGGACCTCTCTCCACCAGGACACAAGTGTGAAGCACTGCTTTGTTTCCTTCTTGTACATTTCATGGGCTTTGTCCATGAGTTGGTCATCAGATTGCCCACTGACATACACCTCTTTCAGCTTGCACCAAATACCATTAAAACATACAACCTTTTTGTTGGCTTTTCCCCAATGGTCCTTGCAATATTTGGTTAGTCTTCTTCGATTGAGAGGACTATTCTTGTTGTAGTCTGCAGCAACATTCTTCCAATAGACTTCTCCTTTCTTTGTTGTTCCCATCAATAGGATCAATTGAATTATTTAACCAAGCGCTGATCTGCATCCAAAGAACTACTATATTGGTACATGATTCTTAACCCAAACAATAGAAAAATTTATTACATAAAAGAAGTACAAACCAGTTTGATGTTGTCATCTTGTGTCCAGGATAGGCGCCGGCCTCGATTTTTGGCGTCGTCTTCGCCGTCGTCATCGTCGCCACTGTCTCCTTGCCCATCGCCAGCGGAGCGTGGAGTCTCGGATGTAGTAAATGGACCACATATAAGTTTGTTGTTTCTTGGGTTGGTCTTGGGATTTGATGGACTCTCATAGCATGGAGTGTAACTAGAATAGAAATTATGTGATAATTGATGGTCTTGGGACATTTGGGGCTGAGATAAGTTCAATGGATACGTGAAATGTGAGACTTTTCTAGATTTTCGTATGGGAAATTGGGGAAGTTAACCAATTTACAAAATCATTTGGAGGAGGATCCATTTGGAGTGCTATTGCAAAAGGTTGTGGTTTTGATCGTACACTACTTCGACACTTATATAGAAAACAAGAAAATAGCATCGAATACTAAGTCCGCATGCCTCAACTAATCACCATAAAATACTAATCACTACTGAATACTAAGTCTGCATACTTACCGATTCAAGTAATCAACCCAAGCGCGCCATGCGCAGCTGCTGGCCCGCGGAGAAAACTTCCACGCACGACGATTCAACTAATCACCGGTAATGGCTGCCATGCACATCTGACGATTCAGCTAATCACCTCAACTACTCGCATGTACTAGCTGCTGTCCCAAGCGTGGCTTCTCTTGGAGATCAAGCGATTCAACCGCTCACCTCAGCTACTCAACTGTACTAGCTACTTTCAACTAATTACCTCGACTACTCAGCTGCACTAGCTGCTGGCCCATGCACTGATTCGACCAGAGATCAATTCCATGCGAGCGAACTGCTCGGAGCGCCGGCCTCCAAGTTCTACGCACATCTCGGACGTCTACTGCATGCAACGTAGTCCACCTGGCAATCAAGGTAGTTTTGTTGCCTAAGCGTATGGTACAAGCGTCGCATTGGATATAGCCTTAGAGATCCTGTCTTAAAAAGATGGACTGTTTAAAAGATAGTTATTGTAGCAGAAAGTGATATGCCAAAACTTAAGCGAAAAATAACCCAGCCGATACATAAGAACAAGGTAGGCAAAGTTTATCAAGTTCCGAGTGGAGAGAAGTACCGGAAGAGGTGCGGTGTAGCTCGGGAGCAATCAAGTTTTTTCTTAACGAAATAAACCAAACTAATTAGCGCCGGCCATTTGAAACGCAAGAATCTTAGAAACGCACGCAGGAACGGTAAACACACATGAACTGATGGGCAAATTCTGTGTATAGATCACCTATAATGTTTATCGGTTTCATAGGGATATACTTATCCAACAAAATTAGCAAAGAATGTATGGACCAGTTGATAAGGGGAAATTTAACTTTTTGCCACTCTTAACATTGCCACATATCCAAATGCCATCCTCTTCAATGCAATTAATATTTTGCCACTCTCGAGCCTACGTGGCGCCCACGTGAGCGCGAAAGCCGCCACGCTGGCCCGAGCCTCCCCGCTCGCCGGCGCCCGCGCCTCCGCCTCCGGCCCCGCGCCGCCGCCCGCGCCTCCCCGCTCGCCCGCGCCCGCGCCTCCGCCTCCGGCCCCGCGCCGCCGCCCGCGCCTCCGGCCACGCGCCGCCGCCCGTGGGGCATCTCCAGGGCACCCCGAGCACATCCCCCACCTCGCCGCCCTCCCCAGCGAGCCGCCGCCGTCTTCATCCTCGCCGCCAAGCTCCCTCTCGCCGCCGGCCCGCCCTGCTCCATCTCGGCCTCGACCGACGCCCCAGGTGAGCTCCGGGATGCCCGTAGATGCTTCACCGTCGAGGAATCGGGCTCCCACCGCCCGAGCCGCCGGTGTTCTCGCTCCCCTGTCTCGGCCGCGGGGACGGAGGCGGAGGCGGAGGCGGAGGCGAGCGGGGAGTCGCGGGCGGCGGCGCGGGGCCGGAGGCGGAGGCGCGGGCGCGGGCGAGCGGGGAGGCGCGGGCGGCGGCGCGGGGCCGGAGGCAGAGGCGCGGGCGCCGGCGAGCGGGGAGGCTCGGGCCAGCGTGGCGGCTTTCGCGCTCACGTGGGCGCCACGTAGGCTCGAGAGTGGCAAAATATTAATTGCATTGAAGAGGATGGCATTTGGATATGTGGCAATGTTAAGGGTGGCAAAAAGTTAAATTTCCCGTTGATAAGAGCCAAGCTAAGCGAAGTTTATCTAGTTCTAAGTGGGAAGGAGTGAACGAGTTTTCTTGTAGCCATATATATCCGACTAATTAGCCAGGTTTGCCTGAAACACGTGAGTCTAAAATTGCAAGAACAATAGAACACACAAATTTATGGTCAGATTCATTGTATAGACCATCCAATGTCTATCGGATTCATAGGGATGTACTCACCAAGCAAAATTAACAATGAATGCGCTGCTCCACGTACTACTTGAAATTGTCCTTTCAATCCTTGTCTAAATTATGAACATTAGAGATCCTTTCTATCCTTGTCTAAATTATGAACATTAGAGATCTACTTACGCAGCAGAATTAGAAACAAACGCTCCACATACTGCTTGAAATCGCTCTTTCAATCCTTATCTGAATTCTGAACATTATGGATCAATTTACGCAACAAATGCTCCATAGTCCATACTACTTAAAACAGTTATTTCAATCCTTATATAAATTATGAGCGTGAGGGATCTACATAAGCAGCAAAATTAGCAGCAAATGCTCCACATACTACTTGAAACTGCTCTCTCAATCCTTATCTGAATTCCGAACATTAGGGATCTAATTGCGCAACATAATTAGCAACAAATTAATGCTTCACATACTACTTGAAACCGTTCTTTCAATCCTTACATGGATTATGAACGTAGAGATCTACTCACGCAGAAAAATTAGCAACGAACTAATGCTCAAAATACTACTTGAAATTGAAATAATTGGATTTTTGCCATCCGAAACATTGGGCTTCGCAATTTTGCTATCTCAAACATTGGTTTCGCAAATATGTCAGCCAAAACATGTGCTTCTTGATTCCTTTGCCATTTCTGACTCAGAAATGGCAAAGGAATCAAGAAGCACATGTTTTGGCTGGCATATTTGCGAAACCAATATTTGGGATGGTAAAACCGCGAAGCCCAATATTTCGAATGGCAAAAATCCAATTTTCTCACTTGAAATTGCTCTTTCAATCCTCATCTGAATTCTGAACGTTAGGGGTTTACTTACGCAGCAAAATTAGCAACGAATTAGTGCTCCATATACTACTTGAAACTGTTCTTTCAACCCTTATCTGAATTCTGAGCCTGATCTCTTCCGAAACCAAACCAATTATTCGAAACGCCCATGCATGCATGCGAACCCAAGCGCTCCACGTGTAATGCCAGCACCGGCCTCCTAGTAAAACACACACTACACGCCACAAGTAACAGCCGTGGATTGATTCGAGTGTCCCGGACAGGCAGAAAGGCAAGGAGGAGAAAGGCCAAGCGGCCCCACGTCGGCTCACTCCGAGGTGGCACGGGCCCAGCCGCGGCGGCCTCGCCGTGGTGGGTTGCTGCCTGCCGCTGCTTTCTATTAAAAGGCCCGAGCCAACCGCACCAGCGCAACCTCCCTCCCCGTGGCCGCCCGCGTCCCGAGGCCCGGAAACACCTCGCGGCGCGGCCGTCCCACCACCTCAGCAGTGGCCACCACTCACCCCCGCAACCTTTTGACTCGGCCGTGAGCTCCTGGGCTAGGCTAGCCGCGCGCGACCGCACGCATGGAAGTACGACGCAGGGTGCCGGGCGCCGCCGTGGGCGGGGCACAACAGCCGCCCCCGCCTCCGGCGGGGGCGCGGGCGGGGCCGGGGCCGCAGGCGAGGGTGCAGGCCGGGGACGCGCTGCCGCTGCCGATCCGGCACACGAACCTCATATTCTCCGCGCTGTTCGCGGCGTCCCTCGTGTTCCTCATGCGGCGGTGGCGCGAGAAGATCCGCTCCTCCACGCCGCTCCACGTCGTGAGTCTCGCCGAGATCCTGGCCATATTCGGCCTCATCGCCTCCCTCATCTACCTCCTCAGCTTCTTCGGCATCGTGTTCGTCCAGTCTATCGTCTCGTCCAGCGACGAGGACGAGGACTTCCTGGTGGGGTCCGGCTCTGCGGGGGCCGCGGCCGCCGCCCCGGCGCCGGCCCCGGCCCAGTGCGGGCTTCTGGGGCGCCCCGATGCGGTGTCCGAGAAAATGCCGGAGGAGGACGAGGAGATTGTGGCCTCGGTCGTCGCTGGCAAGATCCCGTCCTATGTGCTGGAGACCAAGCTGGGGGACTGCCGCCGCGCCGCCGGCATCCGGCTCGAGTGTGTGCGGCGGATCACGGGGAGGCAGCTCGAGGGGCTCCCGCTTGACGGGTTCGACTACGCGTCGATTCTCGGGCAGTGCTGCGAACTCCCGGTGGGGTACGTCCAGCTGCCGGTGGGCATCGCTGGGCCGCTCCTGCTCGACGGCCAGCGGTTCTACGTCCCCATGGCGACCACCGAGGGCTGCCTTGTCGCCAGCACCAACCGCGGCTGCAAGGCCATCGCCGAGTCCGGCGGCGCCACCAGCGTCGTGCTCCGGGACGGGATGACGCGCGCCCCTGCCGCCCGCCTCCCCACCGCGCGCCGCGCCGCAGAGCTAAAGGCCTTCTTGGAGGACCCCGCCAACTTCGACACACTCTCCATGGTCTTCAACAGGTACAACACTGAACACACAGCCAAAAATATTAATTAATCGTGCTTGATAGCCACATGCCACAACTGCTAGTTGTATCCTACTAGCCCTTTCAACTCGTGCACTTAGAATGCGACAAATGGCACTAGGTTACCACGAAGTTTGAGTTCGACGATACATCTCTGTAGTCGAAGGCGCCTGTTCCAATCAAATCAATAAGCTTTTCATCTCATAATTACTCTTCATCTCATAATTACTCTACTTGTAAGGTTGTGAAGTTCTTATGTGGGATGATATGAGTATGACGTGATGAATGAATTCTTTTGGAAATATCAACTGTGAGCAGGTCGAGTAGATTTGCGAGGCTGCAGGGGGCGCAGTGTGCGATGGCGGGGAGGAATTTGTACATGAGATTCAGCAGCAGCACGGGGGATGCCATGGGGATGAACATGGTCTCCAAGGGCGTGCAGAATGTGTTAGATTACCTCCAGGATGACTTCCCTGACATGGATATCATTAGCATCTCAGGTTCACTTTGCTCTGCTTTCTTTTGGATAAGTTGAATTACTTCACCTGTCACCTAGTCTTCTGGTTATAATGGGCTTCCTAGTTGCACACTTTTATTTTCCAGGAATCCTGAATTCCTAGTCACATGTTTTTGTTTGAAAAGAATTATTCGTCGCAAACATTGTTCTACCTCCATGCAAATGCCATCATATTTGAAAACGGACTATGGCTTGCCAAAATAAATCTTCAAAGAATAAACAGAATGGTCTTTTGGTGACACAAGTACTTTGTCCTATCGAATTATTGGGGGAAGCTTGGGGACAGAAAAATGCTGAGCATTGGCATGTTTAATCCAATTATACCTTTTTAAAATAAGATGGTCAGTGAACCAACTTGGCATGGCATAAGATGTTCAAGTACATTACGATACTCATCGTCACTATGCATTAGGAAGAGATAGAAAGGGCTTTGAAAGCAGTATTTTTGGTAAGACTACATACATTACGGTACTCCTTGTCACTATGCATTAGGAAGAGATAGAAAGGGCTTTGAAAGCAGTATTTTTGGTAAGACTACATCTTTAATGCGCTTGACCTGATAGGAGTACAGAATGACATTGACTTTAATTAATACTTCTTCTGAGTAATTGGAACTGTTAGAGATATATGTATAGTTTGTTATTCCCCATTGTTATGAGGGGTTCTTTGCATATTTGCCACCTGTACTTTGTGTATATATATCGGCCCATTGGCCTCATATTGAATACATGCGCTATTCATAACATGGTATCAGAGCCAAAACTAGGGTTTTGGCTTACCTAGGGTTCTCCGCGCCGCCGCCGGCCTCCCCGCGCCGCCGCCGGCCTCCCCGCGCCGCCGCCGGCCTCCCGGTCGTCGCCGGCCTCCCCGCGCCGCCGGCCTCCCGGCCGTCGCCGGCCTCCCCGCGCCTCCACTCCCTTGCCGCCGCCTCCCGCGTCTCCCCGCCGCTGTTCCGCCCGAGGGCGGTCGCCGCTTCGCCCGAGGCGCCCGCTGCCGTCCGGCCGACTCCGCCCGCTCGCGCTCGCGCTCGCGCCGTCCGGCGCCCGCCAGCCCGGCCCCGGCCGCCTCTCGCCCGGAGCCCGCCCGCCCGGCTACGGCCGTCTCCCGCCCGGCGCCCGCTCGCCCGGCCCTGGCCGCCTCCTGCCCGCTCGTCGCCAGCCCGGCCCCGGCCGCCTCTCGCCCGGAGACCGCCCGCCCGGCTCCGGCCGTCTCCCGCTCGGCCCCGGCCGCCTCCTGCCCGCTCGTCGCCGCCTGTGTCGCCAGGCCGCCGCCGCCCCCGATCTAGGGTTGGCTCGGTGCGGCTCCCCGTGGATTCTTGATTCTGGAGCATCTTTTCACATGACTCCTGATTCTTCCACTCTGTCTTCTATTACACCTCTTGATTCTCCTGTCAGTGTTCTTACTGCTGATGGTACATCCCTTTCTGTCTCTGGTCGAGGATCTCTTAGCAACTCATCTTTTCATGTTCCTTCTGTTGCTCATGTTCCTCGCCTTACCTTGCAGCTTCTTTCTGCTGGGCAGATTACTGACCTTGGTTATCGAGTTATTCTCGACTCTGACTCTTGTTGTGTTCAGGACTGCCACACGGGAGCTCTGGTTGGTTCTGGCCCTCGGCGCCGTGACTCACAGCGTCTCTGGGAGCTTGACTGGCTTCATCTTCCTTCCGCTGCCACCACCGCCGCCAGTCTCTCCGCTTCTGCCGCTTCGTCTACCGGCTCTTTCCAGCAGTGGCATCACCGTCTTGGCCATCTGTGTGGATCTCGCCTGTCGTCCTTAGTTCGTCGTGGTCTTCTGGGGTCTGTCTCAGGAGACGTGTCTTTAGATTGTCAGGGCTGTAAGTTAGGTAAACAGATTCAGCTTCCTTATCCTCATAGTGAGACTGTGTCTCAGCGTCCTTTTGATCTTGTTCATTCAGATGTTTGGGGTCCGGCTCCCTTCGTTTCGAAAGGGGGTCATCGTTATTATATTATTTTTATAGATGATTTCTCTCGCCATACTTGGATATATTTCATGTCTTCTCGTAGTGAGGCCTTGCCTATCTATAAACAATTTGCCACTATGATACACACACAGTTCTCCACTCCTATTCGTGTCTTTCGTGCTGATTCTGCTGGCGAGTACCTCTCTCGTCACCTGCGCAGCTTCCTTGCTGAGCAGGGCACTCTCGCTCAGTTTTCTTGTCCTGGTGCTCATGCTCAGAATGGTGTCGCTGAGCGCAAGCATCGTCACCTCCTTGAGACGGCTCGTGCTCTGATGATCGCCGCCTCTATTCCACCTCACTTTTGGGCCGAGGCTGTTTCCACTGCCACCTATCTCGTCAACATTCAGCCCTCTTCTGCTCTTAAGGGTGCGATCCCTGTTGAGCGTCTCTGTGGTCTTCTTCCTGACTACTCTGCCCTTCATATGTTTGGCTGCGTTTGCTATGTTCTCCTCGCCCCTCGAGAACGCACCAAACTGACCGCTCAGTCTGTTGAGTGTGTCTTTCTGGGGTACAGTGCCGAGCACAAAGGCTATCGGTGCTGGGATCCTGTTGGTCGTCGGATACGGGTTTCTCGGGATGTGACTTTCGACGAGTCTCGTCCATTTTACCCACGTCCTGCCTCTCCCTCGGCCTCCTCTGTGGAGTCTCTGTCTTTCTTGATCTTTCCAGATACTCCTATATCTGTTTTGCCCTCGTCCACCTGTCCTACTGAGTCTCCACATATTCCCCCTGTGGCCTCTCCGCCGTTGTCGCCGCCTGTGTCGTCTCCTACGACTCCCCAGGCTCCTTCCACTATCGTCTACACTCGTCGACCTCGTATTGAGGATCTTCCAGATGAGTCATCTCCTTCTGATGATCCATCTTCTTCTGATGCTCCATCTTCCCCTGATGGGTCATCTTCTCCTCGCTACGCTCTCCGCGATCGCCAGTCGATTCGGCCTCCTGTCCGTTTTGCCTTTGCTGGCGCAGCTACTCGTGAGCCTGTCTCCTACCGGGATGCTGTTACTCACCCTGAGTGGCAGCTTGCCATGGCCGAGGAGATTGCTGCCCTCGAGCGTACTGGTACTTGGGATCTTGTTCCTTTTCCATCCCATTCTCATCCCATCACATGTAAGTGGGTCTATAAGATTAAGACTCGCTCTGATGGCTCTCTTGAGCGCTATAAGGCGCGTCTTGTTGCTCGTGGTTTTCAGCAGGAGCATGGTGTTGACTACGACGAGACTTTTGCTCCTGTGGCTCACATGACCACTGTTCGCACTCTTCTTTCGGTGGCGTCTGTTCGCCACTGGTCTGTTTCTCAGCTTGATGTCAAGAATGCCTTTCTTAATGGCGAGTTGCGCGAGGAGGTCTACATGCATCCGCCACCTGGGTATTCTGTTCCTGAGGGCATGGTTTGTCGCCTTCGTCGCTCTCTCTATGGCCTTAAGCAAGCCCCTCGTGCTTGGTTTGAGCGCTTCTCCTCTGTGGTCACTGCTGCTGGCTTTTCAGCTAGTGATCATGATCCTGCGCTCTTTGTCCACACTTCGTCTCGTGGTCGGACTCTTCTTCTACTGTATGTTGATGATATGATCATTACGGGGGATGATTCTGAGTACATTGCCTTTGTCAAGGCTCGTCTTAGTGAGCAGTTTCTTATGTCGGACCTTGGTCCTCTTAGTTACTTCCTTGGGATAGAGGTTACTTCCACTCCAGATGGTTTCTTTATGTCCCAAGAGAAATATATTCAGGATCTTCTTGATCGCGCCTCTCTCACTGATCAGCGTACTGTTGAGACTCCCATGGAGCTCAATATTCGCCTCCGACTCTCTGATGGCGAGCCTCTTTCTGATCCGACTCGCTATCGTCATCTTGTTGGGAGTCTTGTCTATCTTGCTGTTACTCGTCCGGATATCACTTATCCAGTTCATATTCTGAGTCAGTTTGTTTCAGCTCCCACTCAGGTCCACTACAGCCACCTTCTTCGAGTTCTGCGATACCTTCGTGGGACTATCTCTCGCCGTCTCTTCTTTCCACGTTCCAGTTCGTTACAGCTTCAGGCCTATTCGGATGCTACTTGGGCTAGCGATCCCTCTGATCGCCGGTCTATCTCTGCTTACTGTGTTTTTCTTGGTGGTTCTCTTATTGCCTGGAAGACGAAGAAACAGACTGCAGTGTCCCGTTCGAGTGCAGAGGCTGAATTGCGAGCTATGGCCCTTTTGACAGCAGAGATTACTTGGCTACGGTGGTTACTTGAGGATTTTGGTGTTTCTGTCACTACACCGACCCCTCTCTTGTCAGACAGTACAGGTGCTATCAGTATTGCTCGTGATCCTGTGAAGCATGAGCTAACCAAGCATATTGGTGTTGATGCTTCTTTCATGAGGTCTTGCGTGCATGATCAGGTGATTACTCTTCAGTATGTGCCTTCAGAGCTTCAGATAGCGGATTTCTTCACGAAGGCCCAGACTCGAGCACAGCATAGCTTCTACCTCTCCAAACTCAGTGTTGTTGATCCACCATGAGTTTGAGGGGGGGTGTTAGAGATATATGTATAGTTTGTTATTCCCCATTGTTATGAGGGGTTCTTTGCATATTTGCCACCTGTACTTTGTGTATATATATCGGCCCATTGGCCTCATATTGAATACATGCGCTATTCATAACAGGAACTACATTTTCTTGAACATCATGCATGCTGGAATGTTCAGGAGACAGTGCGCAAGTTGCAAGAAAAGTCACAGGGAAGAATATTTGAAGCAGGCACAGCACTGCATTTTTTTTCTACACAAGTTAAACAACCCCAGTCATCATGCGTATGTTGTTTAGCCATACTAATATACACCTGACTTCATTAGCATAATTTATTTGCGTCAAATAACTCATTATTCCAACATACAAGATCTTGTAACACATTTTCATGCTTTGTAATTTTCCAAATTAATTAGTATCTATTGCTTATGAAATCAGGTAATTTTTGTTCTGACAAGAAGCCAGCTGCTGTGAATTGGATCGAAGGGCGTGGAAAGTCTGTTGTTTGCGAGGCAATAATCAAGGAGGAAGTTGTGAAAAAGGTTCTGAAGACCAACGTGCAGTCGCTAGTAGAACTAAATGTGATCAAGAATCTTGCTGGCTCAGCTGTAGCTGGAGCGCTTGGGGGTTTCAATGCCCACGCAAGCAATATTGTAGCAGCCATCTTCATAGCCACTGGCCAGGATCCTGCACAGAATGTGGAAAGCTCTCACTGCATCACAATGTTGGAAGCTGTAAATGATGGCAAAGATCTTCACATCTCCGTTACTATGCCATCTATTGAGGTATGCAATGGTATCATTTTGATTATCCAAGTGTTAACATATCCAGGCTTTGTGCTGATGATGCGCATTACCTACAATTTGTTTGGTCCAACGTTGATTTTGTTTTGCAAGAAATGCTCTGCATGTATCTTATGGTCCCGAATGGATTAATACTTAACTTGCACATCCTTTTCTATGAACTGTTGTCTGTTGAAATCTATTGAGCATTTCCATCCAGCAAATACCTTTGTTCTTAAAGAAAAGGTGATATATAAATGTTGATATACTGAAAAAAAAGCCTTGTATAATTATTTTTACACTAATAGGGCAAAAGCAGTCGATACAATTGGAAAGAATTGTGCTTCCAAGCTGCTTTAGCCATTCTTTGAAATGTATGTGAAATTTGAAAATTTAAAGACAATACCTCTTAGAAGGATGCCTCCCTATAACTAGCTGACTTGGATAAACTGTGTCAAAATCAGATCATTTACAAAACGTCTAACTGTACCTCTACATATGGTCTAGCTATACAGGTTGTAATTGTCCTATTGTTCTTAGACCATTATATTTGCTACATACAGCCTAATTTACAGTTCTTCGTCAGCTCAATCAACTGATTTGTATCAAAGGAATCTTTTCTTGTGCTTATTTTCCTATTCAGCTACTTGTTGAATTGAGCAGGCTTTGACTATTATTTTTGTTGTCTGTTATTTCTGTCGTTTATTGTACTGCTGTTAGGATGAGGCACATTATTCTATTTTTGATGTTTGTTGTTTCTGAGGACATACCCCGATATTGAGCTGCCTAAGATAACTTGTTTAATAGCATTTGAAATTATGATCAAGTACACAATGATAAACATGCTCTGATTGTTACTGAAATGCAGGTGGGCACAGTTGGGGGAGGGACTCAGTTGGCATCACAGGCTGCATGCTTGGACCTACTCGGTGTGAAAGGCGCGAACAGGGAATCCCCAGGATCAAACGCGAGGCTCCTGGCCACCGTGGTGGCAGGTGGGGTTCTTGCTGGGGAGCTGTCCCTCTTATCCGCCCTTGCCGCAGGCCAGCTTGTCAAGAGCCACATGAAATACAACAGATCCAGCAAAGATATGTCCAAGGCCGCATCTTAATTCGACATTTGGATCATTGCAGAGGAAATGGACAAAATCCAGAGAGTCAAATACTGTCAAATAATTTTATATTCCGGGGAAGAGTAGAGAGGGTGAAAGGGGGGACGGCAAAGGTTGAGTCTTGGTGGCTCTCCCAGTAGGTAAAAGAACTCATCAACCTCAAGTGAACAGTTTGTGAAATCGTGATGATGTCTGCAAATAGTTGGGAGTCCTTGTTCCGGAGTTTGACCTATTTATTTCTTGATGTTGGCCGGTCTACCCAGCCATTAAACCCGTCGTTCTCGGCGTGCTGCTGCTGGTATCATCGTCTCCCGGGCACCGGAGAAGCTAACCTTGGTTTGTGTTCATAAAGCTTTGTGATTACCTTGGTGCAGAAAGTGTAGAGATCTCTCTCCTTGCTTCAGGAAGCCTGTCAACTTTCCAGCTCTGTAATTATTTCACCTTGTTTGATCCCTTTTTTCTCCTTTCTTAATCGAACATTGTGGAAGTTGGTGATGTGATTGTAAAAAAAGATGTGGTGGTCCTCCAAAGCATCATGCCAGATTCTCCCATTGTATCAGTACCATGTTTTCTGTTTTCTGCCTAATTCTAGGTCGATGTATCGTCAGATGTTCAAATGTCACCCTCACATGCATGTATCGGCAGATTGGTTGGATGAACGAAAAAAATAATCTATTTTTTATTTTGAATTACAATAATATACATGTCTTATTTTTTTATTTTTTGCAAAAATAACTATCTGTCGCTTCACAGATAGATGATTTAGACTTGCCGTCCAACTGTTGAGTGACTAGTACTAGTTGCTCAACAGTGGAGCAACTTTTTGCTACTAACTCGTCCATTTCTCTTTGACCCAACCCCACACGGTCTCTCTCACTATTTGTCTCAGAAGAAAACGAGAGGAGCGAGAGAGGAAAAAAAGAGGGAGAGAAAGAGGGGAAGTACAGAGGGGGAGAAGGTCGCGAGAGGAAAAGCATAGGAGCTCGGGAGAGGAGAAGGAGAAACGGAGAGGAGAGGAGCTCGGGAGATGAAATAAAGGAGAGGAGAGATCGTGAGATAAGAGAGAAAGACGAAGGAAGCTTGTTGAGAAGGAGAGAAGGTCTTCGTGTGAAGGTAATAGGCTCATCCATTCTTGTTCTCATCCGAATGTACAAACGTGTCATTACTTATCGGTTTAGCACGTATTTAGTGAATGTATGTTGATAAATGATAATGGGCATGTTCTTTTTGGCTGCGGCTTATGACTTTTGGCTGCGGCTTGTGACTTTTGGCTGTTTGTACGAGAGATTACAGAGTAAACAGAAACTCACATGCGGTTTTTACCAATATAAATGAAGTCAGTAAAGTATGTACTACAATTAACTAGTAGACCATATTTTGAAAAAAAATACTCCATTTAAAAGCTAGTTACTGTAGAAAAGCAGTTTTTAGAAGCTGAAAAGAACAGGGCCAATATTTGAAGTGAGAAATCAGTTATGTTTGAGCCCACAAGATCGAAAGTGTATTACGGTGTTGGTACCATTCGTGAAGTCCATACGGTGTTGATCTGAGCGGTTTCCCACAAGTCAGTTTGGTACACCCAAACATAGAGAATGCTCTAATCGGAGATATCCTGCACTGACTCACATGCGGTTTCTTCTTAGACCCCGAGGTGTGCAGTGTCGTCCTACATGGGCTTTGACACGCACATTTGGTGGGAGTTGAGGAGATTGATGCACACGGTTGCATGGAAGGGCTTTATGGAAAGCTACTAGCGATGTGGATATGAGTGCAAGCAACTCGTACAACCATGTCTGAAGAGAGTCGCAGGAGGCCCTGCCGATGGCTATCGTCTGGTTGGTGGGAGCAGCTCGGGTGCGCAGCACGTAGTTCATGAAGAGGACGCGGTGGCCGATGTTGCAGAAGCACAACCAGATTATCAGACAATGCACGCTGAGCCTACCGGACAGACAGATGCAGATGTTGTTGAAGCAAATCAAAAAGATCGTACAACGCAGGCTAAGCCCACTAGACAGAAGGACGTAAGGGAGTATATCGATAGCATAGTGCGTCAGATCTCCGGACAGCCTGGGCTGAGGAAGAAACTTTAGAAGAGGATGGTGATGACTCTTCCGATAAGAATGAAGGTCCCATGCCACAGGGATAGAATAGGGTGTATGCTGAGGGTCTTTCTGTGCATGATGAGTATGAATCACCATGGAAGTACCATGGTAAAGAAGTTTGACTTTTTAATATTTACTAAAAAAGGATCACTGCAGGATGCCATTAAGCTGTGTGCCTTGTCCATACAGCGGACGTTTTGGATCCTAAAATCCAGCTAGGAGTAGTATACCATGGTCTACGAGCAGGTTGGTTGTCCTTGGCGTATGCACACACCCAGACTCAAGTATGAGACTCACGGGATTGTATCCAAAGTGGAGGCGCACTCCTGCGTACTCGGTAGTGTTTTGCCGAAACATCGCAACCTGACATCCACCTTCATAGCCAATCTCATGTACGGAGAGATAGTGAAGAATGACCTAGAGGCCAAGAACATCATAGTGGCTATCGAGCAGAAATTAAAGTACAAGATTAGCTACGTGAAGGCATGGCGTGGGAAGCAGAAGACTTTAGAAAGGAGGTTCGGTTCTTTCGAGGTGACTTACAACAACCTTTCGCATATGCTCTAGGTGCTGCGGGACAAGAACCCTAGCACATATATTAATGTGAAAGACAAGCCATCCAGAAGACCGCCAGGTTTCATGATTTTGTAGAGGGCCTTTTAACCTTCGTGCCTGCATCGATGCTTTCAGGCACATGTTGCCTGTGATATCAGTCGATGGGACATTTCTAATTGGAAAATATAAGAGGCAGATCCTGATGATAATTGGCATTGATGGCAACAATTAGATTCTGCCCTCGGCCATCTCATTTGTTGAAAGTGAGAATTTCGACAACTGGTTGTAGTTCCTTTGACATCTGAAGGAGGGAGTAGTTGGGTCATGTCCTGATGTCTGTATAATCTATGATTGCCATCTCGGGATGATGAAGACCATAAGAAAACTTTAGTAAGACTCGGATGAGTCATTCTCTTGACCAGACTTGAGAAACAGATAGTGCATTCGCCATTTGGGGACAAACTTCTTCAAGCAGTTTCCGCAGCAACCGTTGATGAATCTATTCAAGAGGCTGACTATATAGAACTAGCAGCGTAAATTCAATACGTTGTTGGAAATGTTGGAGGAGCACACCAGAAAGCACGTCATCGAAAAGAACAAGCGTCCGCTGATTCCTGGGGTGGTATAACCTAAACGCCTCACACCATTGCTGGAGCTAGACCCTCCTGGTGTGACGCGGAGGACCTTGAGGAACATCAAGTGCTTCTCCTATTGGATTGAGGCCGAGTCATTGGAGAAGTGGTTCTTGTTGCACAACATAGACAATGCGAGGTATGAAATAATGGGCGCTAACCTTACGAAGGTGTACAACTGGATTCTTAAGGGCGTCCATTCTCAGCCCCTCATCACCATCATGGAAGGCGTTCTACAAAGTACAATCGAATATTTCAAGGAAAAGCATGCAAATGCGACACTTCATGCAGCCAACCCACATACACCGTACTGCTTGAAGATTACAGCATACATGTAGGCCAAGACCGAGAAGGATCAATTGCACACAGTCTCTGTGATAGGCAATACAGAGCATTGTTTCAACGTGCTCCTCTAGGATAGGGCCGGATTAGGAATGGCTCGCTCTCTTGTTACCCACAAGGTGTGTCTTGGAAATTATGTGAACAAACTTAGTTGCACATGCAATAAGCCAACGCTCCTTCACAAGCCATGCTCTCATATCCTCGACACATGTGGGGCTATCAATATGGACCCCATCGAATTTCATGTCGGAGTACTCCATGAAGGAAAGTGTACTGCAGGCGTGGTGCAATGAGCTAAGAGGCTTCAGGGTTGTGGGCAACTTCACCACATTGAATATTGCATAAAGAGTTAAGATTCCGGATCTTGACTTATTGAAGGGTGGGAAGGGCTGTCAACAGAGTCTCATATTAGAAACAATATGGATGAAGGGAAAGCTAGAGCGGCGGGTAGACATTGCAGCCATTGTAGTCAGGAAGGCTACACTACGGGAAGATACAAGGTGCCTGCCGATGAGTACGAATACCAGCGTGAAGTGCAGCATCACTTCTTGTTATGTATGTAGTGATATTAAGATTAGAAATGCTATTATATTGTGACTTCATTTGCAAACTTTAACTTTATTTATAGTATCAATCTGTCATCATTTACAATGCAGGGGAAGTGCCTGAGGCTACAGTATGAGTGACTATAGATAGCTAAAGTTACAGTAAAAGCAAAGGGGTGGCTTTTGCGTGGTGTCCTGACCCGACCAAACGAGATAACCTTGCGTAGTAATAAGACCAAATGAGGCAGTCTTGTATAGTGACAAGACCAAATGAAACAGCCTTAAGCAGTGACAAGATCAAATGAGACAGCTTTGCGTAGTGAGTTTTGTGCAACGACGTGATGTTACGCTGGTCCACGAATTGTCCAACATGCCACTGCTTTGCGGATGTGAATTTTCCCAAACCGAATTAGTCTTACAAAGCGTCTTGCTGTGTCGGCTTAGCCTATAAGTACTATATCTTCTGCAGTGTGTTTTCATGCACCACGAATGCAAACTATATCACTAATATGGAGAAGCAAGGGGAGGAGATCACCCGACTCGCAAAGGCTGCTGCAGCCCAAAACGAACAAGCGGAGTGTGCTAGGAGGCCACCTCCCCGAAGTGAAGCCCCCATACCTCCAACCCCAACCTATACCTCAACATTCTCACCAAGCATTCACCGCAAGACTCGTCTGTTGGGGAGATGCCCCTCTACTGGTGCAGAGACACATGCAAATTCTTCAAGTCCAAGGAGCGGTTGAGCTAGGGCATGTGTTACTGGAGCTGCGGTAACTACGCCTGGGACTATCCTGACCGATGTTGGGACACGGCCTGCTACTGATAGCCGGTAAGGACGGGTTATAGTACATTCTGATAGTAGTTGTCTTGTATGGCATGCACTAACAAGCTCTCCCCTCTTCCCGTAGTCTTCGGATCCGCTATACATCTACCGCAAATGGATCAACCGGGAGACCCACTCGCATGACCAGTGGCGTCTAGACTATGAGGAGTGGGAGGCCGAGATGACACGCGAGAGGATGAAAGAGCATCGGTGTAGCGAAGATCGAAGCGACCATATCCAGCGGAAGACACAAGCTCATCTAGAGGCGTGCAGGCGTCGGGAGCACGAGGCTCGTGAGGACGAGCACGAGAGAAAATGCAAACTAGCAGCCAAGACAAGGGTAGCCGGCGAGGACTACAACACCGACCACGGGAGGAAGGCTAAGTGGCCACGTTCCACACAGTAGTTCGACTATATTCGTCCATATGTCCTATGTATTTCTAATTCTCTAAAGGCATTCATGTATCGTCCTTGGTTCGTTAGTCTGTGTGCCATGTAACCTCTTGTCGGATCAACTGTCGTGTTTTTATCGTGACGCCATTTATCCAAAGTTCTCTTTATATGAATTCCATGTTGCATCGCAATATCACTTACCTTTCTACTTACGAATCATTAAGAGCTCAATCGTCCCCATAAAATTCTTAAAAAATATATCGCACTACAACAACATATGATGAGCACAAAATGTTATTGCGAATCTAATAGATTTTGTACCCTTGAGAATTTATGAAAATCACAAATGGACTAACCAACATTGTCTGCCATTTTATTTCAAAAAAATAACAACCTACAAATAACATTTGCTAGATTTATTACATACAAAAATTATCATTTACTCTCCCACAATTATTTTCATCGGATTAATAAAATATTATTATTATTATTTTAAATCGCCCAACCGGTGGGTGACTAGGACCTAGTCTCTCCACAGCTGGACGACTGGTCCAAGTCGCCTAACATAGAGCGACGAATATTTATTACTGTAAAAAAATAAAAGACAAGTATTACTATAATTCCAAATAAAAAATATATTATTTAAACAAAATTCTTGCCCGAACAACCTGGAGGAACCAAACCCCCCAAAACCTTCTGTTGCTGCATTGCAAGCTGATCATGCCTGGCGATCTGTGCTTTTGTCTAGCTCCAGTGATCAGTCTGATGCCTGTGCAGCACATCATCATCAACAACAACATCATCATCTTTGTGTGGCATTTTAAACTAAACAAGATTCTCAGTGTGGGGGCAAGGCAGGCATGGTGTGCTACTTGCTCGGTGCCACTGATGGATGGGCATGTGACTGCACGTTCTGCAGATTGGATCCGGCATGGCACATGGCCTGGGGGATCGAAGGCTGGAGCTGGCCTGGGATCGCATTTTTGCGGCATTTTTGTGTGCCCCTACCGCTGCAGTTCCAGCGTACGCCTCGCATGCAGTCCACTAGTTCGCCGAGCTCCCGGCCAAATGAGGACAGGGGGGATCACAGCTGAGCTGCTTGCAGGCTACATGGCACCGGTAAAGATCCTCTTGTGATCCTCCTGTTTGAGATGCAGCGATGTGATGGGCCAAGCGCACGTAGCTCTTACATGCCCATGGGCCAAAGACGCAAGTGCAGAGTGGTCCCGCTCGGTTGGACTAAAAAGCTGTGGTTTATGGCTGAAATTATACTGTAGCGACTGAAATTTCACTGTACCTGAAGACGACTTATTTGGCGTAATTAAGTTTAAAAAAATTAAAAATAGAAAAAATATGTTAGCTCATTACAGACAACGCAAACGAATACAGAAAAAAGAACAAGCAAAAAACTAAAAGTTCAAAAAAATAAAATTTATGAATAATGAAAAATAAGCCAGAAGCTGAGCCTGAAACGAGCGGAGCCACGAGCCGGCATGTACCGATGTACGGGACACGGTACGCGGCCAGCGCAGGCTGCTTGCGTTCGTGCGAAGGCTGATCGACTCCTGTTCGGCTACATTTGAATTTGGGGCCCGAGGCGCCGCGCGCTGCCCGCACGTGATGCCGTGAGACGTCGGCGCGGCTATGCTACGCACTGGATCGAGTTGAGCGTGCGGCCGTGGGGCTCGCACCGCGCGCGGGCACGGCCGCGTGACGGGTCGCCGGCGGTTGGTTGGCTCGTCGCCATCGATCTTGCAGGCCGCAGCCGCTTCCGCGGGTATCAGACGAGGTGGATGCGTGGTCTCGCTCGCTCTCTTCACAATCTAGCCGCACCGTCGATCGTGTGTAACTTCAGTCGTGTCTGGCGGCGTCCAGTGGCGTACATGTCAATGGGGATGCAATCATGCGAGACGAGCCTGGATTCTGGAAGAGGAGTAACAATGGATTGCTTGGTTGACTACGTAATCTACGTGACATGTCTAACCTTTTTTTAATGGTTGGCACGTCTAACTTTACGTGGCCGCATGTGACCAACCAACTAGGGCAAGTCTAAACGGCCATCTGGTATATGACTCAGGACATCTTAGCTGTCATGCTATATTGGGATCCGTGCGACAGCCAGTTCATCCAAATGTTTAAGATAACGTGAAAAAAAAGATGTATATATCACATTTCCATCGTTCCACGTACTATGACCACAAAGAAGAGGAACAATTGCACAAAGCACAGCGACACACAAAGATAACGTGAAAAAAAAATATCTTCAAATTCCATGTTCACCAGCCCGGTAAAAACTTTGCTACCTACGGCTAAAGAGCCTGCAATGAGCAAAGCAAAAGTGCTGCAAATCTGCAACGACAAAATGGAGCAAATAGAACTAAGACCAATCTGCGTCCTCAAGTTGGGCTCATGGATTGATCTGGTAGATTCTAACACAAGTACTCCATATACATGGTCCGGCCCACTCCATGGCTGTTACATCTTTTCTTTCTTGCGGACCAGTACCAGACACCGAGCACTGCTGATACGCTGTTCTTAGAAAAAAAAATGCCAATATAATGCTGTTTGGATGTACTCATGCTTGATATGCTATTCTCAGCAAAATACCCACTGTCTGATATTGTAGTTTATCAGAAAGAAAACAGAGTACTGGTTGACTAGTTTCACGACAAGGAAATTCCTTCCAAACATAGTGCTTCAAAACAAAGTACACGAGATAGTTTCAGCTAAAAGCGAACAGAGTATGTAAGAACTGACTTGGTTCATTACATGAATTGGTACTGTTCACATATCACACCATATGAGTACAGAAAGTAGCCATTTCATAGGTGCTTCTAGCGAGCAGATGTAACACTATCAACAACAGACAAGCAGCATGTTAGCTTTGCACCTACACTTGAAAGAATAGAAATATATGTAAGTATATGGTTTCTATCTGAACTTGTAAATGTGAGGGGGAAGGCTATATTAAAGTATACCTCTCCACTGAAAATGACGGGTGAAAATTATATCTGCCTCATCAAAGTAGTCAGTAAAATCGTAATGTATCTACGGAAGTACCATTTACATATGTGTAAGATAAGTAGATAAGACAGTTTGCAAAGGCGTCCGATCGGTTGGGCTTCAGCTTCTGGCTTCCGGCTTATTTTTCACTATTCATAAACTTCGTCTTTTTCTGAACTTTTGGTTTTTTGTTGAGCTTTTTTGCCGGTTCTTTTTTTCCGTATGTGTTTGTATTATACGTAATGGGCTAACATATTTTTTTATATTTTTTAATTTTTTTAAATTTAATTATGCTAAATAAGCCTTTGTCAGCTACAGTGTTTTTTCAGTCAGCTACAGTGTTTTTTTAGCCTGCTACAGTATTTTTAGGGCCTGTTCTTTTCGGCTGCGGCTTATGGCTTTTGGCTGAAATTTTTGAATTTTGGCTGTTTACGGTACAGATTACGGAGAGACATATACTCGATTGTGATTTTGGCTGGTACAAATGTTGGGCTTTTAACGTGTAGATCGTTTAACTTGTAGACCCTGTCTTGAGAAAATACTCCGTTTGAAAGTTAGGTACTGTAGCAAAAGCCAAAAGTCGTCAGCTTGTGAGGTAAAGAACAGGCCCTTAGCTATAAGCCAAAAAAAGCCCAACTGATCACCACCTTAAAAGGCACCTGCGATGGAGCCAATTGACTAAATGGACATTGTTGATTTGGCAATGTCAGGTCACGAATAAACTGAGTTGTTTTGCTCCATTGAAATGAGGCTAGAATGAAATAAAGGCGTTCATGAGTAGAATTAGAAGGTGAAGTAAAAAACAAATACGGGGCGGCGCGGTGGGACGGCTGCACCGCTCGTGAAGACGCAGCCGAGTGGCTGCGGGGGGCGGACGGGGCGGCGCGGTGGGACGGCTGCACTGCTCGCGAAGAAGCTACCGAGGAAGTCAAACAGGAAACGAACCGGGCCTGTTCTTTTCCTCCGAAGCTGGTGACTTTTGGTTTTTGCTACAGTACCTAACTTTTAAACGGAGTATTTTCTCAAGACGGGGTCTACAAGTTAAACGATCTACACGTTAAAAGCCCAACATCTGTACCAACCAAAATTGCAAGTGAGTATCTGTCTCTCCATAATCTGTACCGTAAACAGCCAAAATTCAAAAATTTCAGCCAAAAGCCATAAGCCGCAGCCGAAAAGAACAGGCCCAGAAGCTGCAGTCGTGGGGTTGGTTCGGGATACCAAAGGATAGCCACGTCGAGAGTTCCACGAGGGCAACGTCATGCTAGGCCACGCTGGTCTAGGCCCACCCAGGAGTACCAAGGGAAGAACAGCATTATTGTTGCACAAAAACTTCGCAACCTCCGGCTAAAGAGCCCGCCATAAGCAAAGCAAAAGTGCTGCAAATCTGCAACGACAAAATGGAGCAAATAGAACTGAGCCCAATCCGCGCCCCCAAGTTGGGCTCATGGACTTATCTTGTAGACTACTCCAGCCCATTCCGTGGCTGTTCCATCGTGCAGCGCTGGTTTTCTTTCTTGCGGACCAATACCAGACACCGAGGCGTCGCGAGAGGCGATCGGGAGGGGTCGGGTTGAGGAGGAATCGTCGGCGACGTTGGAGGGAGCGGTCGGAGTCGCTGCGAAGCGGAGGAGAAGAGGAGCCACCGGGGAGGAGGGGGAGGGAGATGGCGCCGGCGAGGGGGTGGAGCCGGACGGTCGGGAACGCGCGGTCGTTCGTGGGCAACGCGCTGGGCGGCCTCCGCGGGTGGAGCAACCTCGCGTCCTGGGCCGTCGCCGGAACCCTCGCCTACTACCTCTGGGTCAAACCCGCGCGACAGCTCCAGAAGGAGCAGGAGGTCACCACCTACCTTCATTCATCCACCCCCTTGTTCCTTTCTTTCCTCCCCCTTGCTATATACTTCTTATTGGAGCTGTAGTTGTCTTCTATTGGATCAGATAATTCTTGAGGTGTTACCTCAGATCACTAGCTGTAGGGGATGGTGGCGTCTATTCATGCGCACCTAGTGCCTGACAATTGTCGAATTGAGCAGTTAGTTAACCCATGCGCGTGCGTGTGTAGTTCTTGGCGTCAGGAGCTTTTGGTTCACTAGAGAGTTGTGCATTGGATTGCATGGCAAATTGTTTCTCTCGGTTGGTTTCGGTAGGAATTGCTCACCTTTCTTTCTGCCAAATCTAACTGTGAAGAAACACCACTTAATTAGACCCGGAGTCCTGGACCAATGTACTGCTGCGAAGGCTCTCCCACAACGTTTATCTTGCTTAAGCTATTGTTGCTTATGGAGTCAAATTATTAGTATTAGTGATGCTCCATTTTTTGGCGGCAGCAGTAGTGATATACTGATACGGCATTCTTGGATAAACGATGCACTCATGGCGTATACTAAACAAAAATAGACCTGTGCAAGAGCTAGGCAGAAATGTAGCAATACCTCTTTGGGGGCAAATAATGGTGATCCTCAAATTTAAATTAACAGTTATGATGTATCCACCGAACTAACAAAGACACTAAAAACTACAAACCGAAATGATAATCTGAATTGCCCGAACTCCAAACTTGTGCTCTCAAGCGTGATTTAAGACCTCCAAACTCCGGTAAGAGAGCCATGTTGACCTACAAAGCTACTGGCATAGAGTCAGCTACATCTGTTATTGCAGTTTCTCTCATTACACCTGATAATTTGTCACTCAACTGTTCTTCTTTATCTTAGCCTTGATATCATATAGTGATGTGCTGTTTTTCATATGCTTCATTCGACTATGTCGTTTGCTTTGCATCCTCAGAAAAGATGTAGAATTGTAGGTGCAGATATTCCAAATTACTTCAAAGTATTGCACTGTTGTTACCTTGTTTGTTGCTCTTTTTTCCCTTTCCAAGTTCTATTAAGTTGAATCTGGCTAATTTCTCTCCATCCACTTTAAAAACGTTATGCTTTCTTTCACCAGGAGAGAGCTGCTTTGGCTGCTGCCTCAGATCCTTACCGTTATGTTGAGAAACGAAAGCCGATTCCTGATCCCCAGGTAGCGTCATCTCTCTTATAGATTCCAGACAAGTTGCTCCACAAATAGGTTGTATGAACTGTTTCCTTATGCTAATACTGCATGTAATGACCAGGATACTGGCCTAATTTATGGGAAGAAGAAGGAGCCTACAAAATCTGACGACTAGTTTTTCTGGGAATATCTTGAATCAAAATGCGCCATCCTTTGCTGGGCAACATTACAAGGAGGGATTTTGAAATGATGGCTACGTGATAAACAATTCATAAAAAGTATTGCTTGTACATGATAGCAAGCCCAAAAAAGAACTGGCCAATGTTGAGTTTCTGCATTTTGAGTACTTAGGCTTCGGGAAGTAACTGTCCACTATCGTGTATTGTGCTTGTTCAGATAGATGGCGTTTGGCTAGACATGAGAAATGTAGATGCGTGAATGCTCCCAGAACGGGGACTTCGTTGCTACTGTTTCTTTGCTTAGCTAGATATTTACGTGTTTATGTATGAACACTACCGTCAGTGGTCAGTACTCAGTAGTTCCTTTTCCTGTATACAGTTGCCACTTACTAGTGTTCCCAGCATGGTAAAGAATAGTTCCACTGTGTGTGAGTGTAAATAGCTTGTGAGCTTTTCTGTGATGATGACACAATGAACGAGTCAGTGCATAGGCTGCTTTGTGTTGAAGACAATTTGTGTAAGTGGTGAGTTTCATCAACTTGTTTCAAGATGACTTGCACCGTGATCACTGGAATAAGTTCGTACATTTTGCTATGGAGAACTACTACCGCACGCTATACCGTTAGGAGGCATCTTGATGGCATAGCTCTCCTAATCGTTGCTCCACATCCCCTCCCCCTCTCAAACTAGTGCCGCTACTTCCCTCCATCCCCCCTTTCTTCTCCGGCATCAGAGCAACTTCACAACCCTTCTCTGCCTCCCTTGCCCCTCCTTTACCACCAGCAACCGGCGGCAACTTTGTCGTTTGGCCACGCTGCCATCTACACCGCACCTAGCCTAATATTCAGTGTGCTGCCATTGTCGTGTCTCCATCACCCTCCATCACCGCTCAACGCCACCCCGGTCTCCCTCTACATCTGGGGGGCCACGATGAATCCATCGTCGGCGGATCCAGAGTTGGAGGTGAAAGAGGAGGGAAGGGTGACGCTGGAGTTGAAGAAGGAGATGGAGGGGCGGGGCTAGAGTTGAAGAAGGAGGGTGGCACCGGTGGCCGGAGACGATTGAATCCAATGGGCAGATGCCTTGCTATTGCCGCAAACTTCGAGATCCGCTGTAGCTAGGGCTAGATCTGCCTCCGTCAGCAATGAATTGACTGGAGGGGAGGAGGAATCGGGATCTAGGGAATCGGGAATGTCATTACCTTCTGTAACAGCCCAGGAGTTCAGTTACGGACAGAAGAAATATCATGCCTGCTTACGAACAAATAAAAGAAGTTAATTTAATTGAAATAAGACCTACTGGCCAATTTTAGCAACAAAAGGGGCGTCCAGGCCCAAAACTTAACTTACATACAGAAGAGCCGAAGAAAACACCACAGGAACGCTTGAGTGCAGTCGTAACCCTAACACGAACACTTGCAGCATCCTCTTTTCTTTTGGTATCTGTGGGGGGGGGGGAATTTTGCAAGCCTGAGTACTCCAACCCCGTACTCAGCAAATCACATGTGGAAATACTATTTATCTACTTGCCAGGGTATTCTCAAGGGAAGGGAATATAGTTGTTTTATTATGAGGTGGATGCAATTTTATTTGCAAACAAAAGAGATTAAAACATTTTTTTAAGATCAGGGGGTTTTCTGTTATCAGATAAAGTTTCAACATTTCTCAAATTAACAACATCAGAAATACTACTTATGCCTCGCTGTTGGAATCACCCAATAAACACAGCTTCATTTACCGGAAGCACGGCGTATTCGAATACAATTATTCATGACTCTGCAGAGTTGCCCTGCTTTACCCACAAGATCCCTTAACTCCGGCCAAAGAGTTAAGAAAATAAGGTTGTTCACTGCTCAATTCTTTATATAGCCTCCACCCAGTAGGTCCTAGGCCTCCATAAGCTCGGATGACCCCACGGGTCTCCTCCGACTCATAGCAGTCCTACTGTTGTATGGTTAACCACCTCCCATACGAACTCACCCTCGACTCCCTCCACCAGTTGCAGAGGTTCAATTGAACTTGAGCAGTTACTAAATCAGGTTTGACAAAATCAACGCTTGTGGTTGGGCGGATACTATGTTCTTTACTCAGCATAAGGATCTAGTCCTTATATTTTTCACTGAGGCATCATCCAATCACAAACCCATATTCAGTACCTTCCTGTACTGCCACCATTCCTCTCCCAAGCCTCCACCCTAGGATAAAACGGTGGACGAAGTCCGCCACACGGACGTCCACACCCTTTTTATCCTACTATACACTGGTATCACCAGCCTAGGGCACAGTGTCCCATGCCACCCTACCCTAGTCTGGGTTTTCCAAATCTACCGGCCCACGCCCAAAGTCACTTAATAGTACAAAATGTTGAATGAGATGATTTATGAATATTTATACCGTACATTAATAGTCACTAAGGCTGTCAAGGTGAATGTGGCCATCAAAGTAAACATGACTTTTATCGGTGGTAGGATGTATCTAATTAACATGTCATTCTAAACATTTATTTTAAGCAACTATCATTTCACAACTATCAATAATGAAAATACATTAAGTAAATAATGTAAATTTCATGGGATTCAATATGATCAAAAACATGTGACTTGCCTTGTGGCCTACGATTTCAGCGACTTCAGATTCTTTGATTTATTGAACTTGAGCTTGACCTTCTCTTTCCTGCTCCGGGTGGTCTTCGATGTCGAGAACTAACGCAAAATAAAATAAATTAGTTCCGCGCCCCAAAGGACTGAGCTAGGAACAAAGAAATAAAATCCGATAAAATTCAAATAAAGTGAGATTTGGGCTTACAGGAAGGTCATATGTGGAAATGGGCCTTGGATTTGGGTTGGCGGGCTCGAGACGAATCTGGGGAGTATAAACTTGTATTTTGGGCTTTGGGTCGGGTTACTGTTCATCGGGTCCGGTTACACTGTTTATCGGGTTCGGGTCGGACTCGGCGAACTGACTCAGCTCAACCGAATCAAAGCGGCTCGGCCGGATGGATCAGGCGCGCGCGCGAGCGACGCGGTGCGGTGCGAACGGCGCGGGGCGAGCGGGTGCGAGCGGCGCGGTCAGACTCGGGCGCGGCGAAGCGGCTCGGCTCAGCCAGCTCGGGCGGGGCCGTGTAGCGACCCAGATATTAACATCCGGATTCCTCTGTGATTACTGCACTATTCCCTGGATCAGTAGATAGTGCTCACAGTTACAGTAATGAATATCAAAATACATATCATGTGGAAGCGTAAAATTTAATAGTAGACTTACCCATGGGCCGATTAGGCCGAAATCATTAAATTGCAGCAGCGGAAGAACGAAGCACACAGGTGGGACCTTCAGGACATGCCCACAGGCAGCCAACTGGAGGTTCGCGACCTAGCTCTTGACATCTTCATCTTCTCTGCCAGCTTGTCCAATCTTGTTGCTGCGGTGCAGTGACTTGATTCCTGATTCTGAATTTTGTCGCAAAAGCGAGCGTGAGCACTCCGACCCCGTGCTCCGCGAGCCAATACATAGAATGCAAATAAATACTATGCATAGCTTAACAAAGGAGAGGCTCGGGCTATTTTATTTTGCGTAGAGTGCTTTTGAATACAATTAATTAAAAAGCCCTATGACTTAGCAATTTTGGAACAAATCATAATGTACAAGGAAATGCATTATTAACATCGATTCAGATTCCATCCACCGTTACATGGCATATGCACCATATAGCAATTTCTTCAGCGTTATAGCCGCTTAACTTACCACTGGGACGACACCCAGGACAACTCCAAACTAGGGCCTTTCACTGCCCTCCACTTTTCCATCCCACCCACAAAACATTTTGAAATAGAACTATATCTGGTTAAGTTCCCATGTCCGCCCTTGACCGTGGGCACGGCTATTCGAATAGTTTTGACTCTGCAGAGTTTGTACACTTTCACCACAAGAGACAATCAACTCATTGCCCCACACGATTCCTTAGAAGTGTGGTTGAGCAGACCATCACAGTGACTTTTCAAAGTATCTAGTCCTTTCTCTCATCCCACTATATGGGCTTCTCCCATTTGCGATGGGTCCCATCTAATTGCACGGGATGTTTCTCACTGCTACTAGCGTACGGGCTCCCCTCCCCTCTGCGCTAGTACGACTGAGAAACTTCACCCTACCTGGTGTCCCTTCAGGCCCCCTTGCCATAGCATAACCCCATCAATCCACTACCAGTGAGATGAGTCCAGGATTTCGATAAGTCTACTTAGCCAAGTTGTACTTTACAGACTTGTGGTTGTACTGTTTTACACGGGTTGACATGACAAGATTCAGTCCTTAGTGGTATCTGGGCGGTCTACCACTAACCCACTTTGTGCTTCCACTGCACCACACTCACACCCTCGAACCAATCCGCCCAGATATTTAAGCAAGTTGGGGATTTTGGGAGTGTAAAATAATCATATCAAATGTACCAGTCATTATCACCATGACTGCCCAACCAATTTTTCTCAGGATTAAAAAGTGATGCTTGGGCGCTCTCGCGCCCATGAGTATCTACGCAATACTAAGCATGGCATATAATTAGGGACTTAATTTCAAAAGGTTAATATTATAATTTTGCTAGGGCGACAAGGTTCACACATTCAAATATTCCAAAGGAGGGTAATATTATTCAAGGTAAACAATGGGCATATAACTAGAATCGTAAATTAAACATGTATTTGCATATAAACTACAGCATGCAATTTGATAATTTAAACAAAAGTAATTTGCAGAAAACGTAGGTTCAACATGATCAAAGTATTGACTCGCCTGGCACGGTTACCGTAGTCTTGAGCTCGCACAAAGTTGTCTCATGCGATGATTCTTTAATTTCTGGCCTTCATCGATCTCGGTTTCGCTTGATCCGTAGAATCTTTAGGCTCCAGTTTCTAATTACGCGGTAAATGACTGAATTCAAATAAAAGCAAATAACTCAAAAGTTCCAAATAAATCCGAATAAACTCGATTGAGTTCTATTGTGATATAATGGGTGATTTGGTGATTTGTGGCAAGGTTGGTAATAGCATACAACGACTTGGTCTTTTTGTTAATAGCTCCCTCTATTATTTTTGTATTTATTAAGGAAGTTCCATGAGTCGAGACGGACATACGTGTAGGTGTTTTCAAGGACGACGTCTACGATTTTTAGCTTATCGGATTAATTCTTATTGCTAGTAATTTGACATGTAGCATTTTATACGCCCCTAATTATTCGTGTTAATGGTTACCTGTTTACGTTAGAGTATCCATAGGCATATGAGATTATTTTGGTGCGTGATGACCTAGGACTACTACATTTTAATATCGGTATATTATTATAACCTTTTAATTTGAGTGTTCTATGATATTACTGATATGGTTATGTTGATCCCTTTGTAACTCGAGCATGCTACATGATAATATTCTGTTACCATTATCAACTAAGGCTGCCATTTAAAATTTCACGGTTGGTAGCATTCTAATGATACGGTTACATGTATGTATCTTAAATAGGGGCTACGGCGAACGCAAGGATCGTACTGCTATATTTACTAGTGGGCTACATGAATATCATCTGCGTTCCTCTAACCTCTCATTTACATATACGTGTAGATGCTTATATATACATTTACTTAGAAAGCCTCTTCATTTTAATTGGTATTAGCTTTACTTAAAAGTTTATTAGCCTCTCTACCTTATTTCCATAACTTTAACTTGGATGCATTATTATCATTTTCATTATTGTTATTATTGTTGCTAAGTTAAAATTACCATTTAAGACCTCATGGTCAGTAACATATTAACAATAGTGCCTATATCTTTAATGGGACCTATGTGGATGCAAAACCTTCTCTAATATCTATATCTACAAGGGTATACTTTTAGCAATTTTATATGCCACTTAGCATATGTGCCAGTATCCGAATTGAGGATTGGTACACTAATTATTTTCTAAGTCCACACAAGCGTATGCCAGGGGACTTTAGTTTAAATCTCAATAGCTAAACCTTAGGGAGCTAGCACTTACTTAATTTTTCACATGCCTTTAATTTTACATTTTGATGTATAGGTAAATTTTACTCGAATCCCAAATTAATTTTTGTGACTTTCTTACTTCATTTTCTAACTGTTTCCCAACTGGAATGTGTTAAAAAGAACTACACAAAAACATGGGCAGAGGGGATTCGAACCTGTGACCCATGTGGGAACGTTGTTATCCAAGAGATGAGAGGCCACTGGCTACCGAAACAGAGGATAGCGGCGGCGCCGTGGGGTGAGTTCGCCGGCGGCGTTTGATGGCCGGAGAGACAACGAACACCACCAAAATGAGTTGCACAACGCAGGTAGACGCTAGGGGTGGTGGCGCGGCGACCGGAGCGGCGGCGAGGCGGGCGGGCTTCGGCGCGGGGCGGCCGACGATGGAGGTGGATCAGGGCGCCGGCGACTGGGGAGAAAGGGGAGGAACTGGGTGGGCACGGAAGCACAAGGGAGGTAAGGGAATGCTCACCATGGGGCTGGCCGAGTCGGGGAGGCACCGAGGCGCGCCGGCGGCATGAGGCGGGGTCGGGTGGCGGTGGCGCACGGTGCCGGCGAGCTGGGGAAAGGGAGGGCCTCCGGTGGCGGTTGGAGGAAGTCCGTGGTGGTGGTGAGTAGCTCCAACGACGAGGAATCGAGCTATTGCGCACCGAGGGAGGAACGGCGGTGGAGGCGGCGCTTTCGGGGAAGAAAGAGGAGGATGGGGAAAAGAGGAAAGAATGGCTCGGGTAAAGGGGAGAGGGCCGGGGCTACTTTGTAGGCGCCGAGGGGGCGGATGAGGCGCGGGCGGAGGCTGCGGAGGACCGGGCGTGGAAAACCACCGCGTAAGGACCGGTGGCGCAGGGCTCTGTATGCAGGCGCGGGGCGGGGCTCGACGCGCGGAGGGGACGCGAGCGCAGGCTGCTGCGACGGTGATGGAACGGCTCGGGAGCAGACGCAGCAGAGCAGTGAGCAGACGAGAGAGACGCGGGGGAAAGGAGACGACGTGGAGGAAGCTCGTCCTCAGAGGAAGGGGGAGGAAGGGGAAAAAGAAAGGAAGGAGCAGCAGGCGTGCTGCGCAGGGAAAAGGAAGGGGAGAAAGCGGGGGCAGGAGCCGGCCCGGGCGCAGGGGAAAAAAAGGGAGGAGAGAGGGAAGGGGTGGGGCCCACGTGTAAGAGAAGGAGGGAGCAAGGGGAAGGGTAGAAAAAGTTGAGGCCGCATGGTTTAGGAAAATAGAGGAAGAATAAATGATAAAGTTAAGAATTTGAGTTTCTAAAAGCTTGAGCGTTGTATATTCAAAATCCTTTTTCTTGAATCTCGGCTCTAGAATAGTCTTGAATTCTTTGGCATATTATTTATGTATATGTATATATATATATAACATGAATTCCCAATTTGATTATTACTTTATTATTATTATTTAAAATAAGGCTTTGTTCCAATTAATTAAATTGATTTTAGGTCTTTCAGGGTTTTAAACTCACATTTAAATTATTTTGCATCATTTATTACCATGACTGTTAGTTTGGAACTCAAGAATTATTTCTCGTCATTATTGACTTAGCACAAAACTGAAGAAAATCCCCAGTAAGATGTTGAACCAAAATTCAAATTCCAGTAAGATGCAGATAAAAATTTAAATTTCTCAAATTTTTAAACATCCAAAATTTAGGATGTTACAGGCCGGTCGTCTTCAACCTCCCGCCCGTGCGTGTGCAGCCAAACAGGGTAGAAAGGTGGCGGTTGGCGGCGGCGGTGGGGTGGTTTGCGACGGCGGTGGAGGGTATGAGCGGGTGCGGGATGATGTGGGGGTTCCATTTTTGGTGGGGGCCGGGCCGACGGAGGCGGCATTCGCCGGCGGCGAGCCCTCCTTCCTTGCGGCTACTTTTGGGATTGTAGGCTCATGGGGGCTTTTTAGGGTAATTTGGCCGGTGCTAGAGCACCACTAGAACTTGGGTAAGCTCCTGAGAGCGACGGTTTGGGCTGGGGATGGCCGTGCAAGGCTAGCCACGGTGAGGTGGTGGTGGTCATTAGGGGCTATCGGTGCTGGAGAAGATGGGTGAGTGGGAAGCTAGGGCGGCGGTTAGGGCATGTTTCTAGGATATCGGTGAAGCTATAGGCGAGATGAATTGGAGAATGGAGGGCCGGAGTTGGGACATTGCGCTAGGGCTCGAGTTTGGGGATTTCTTGAAATTACCGGGAATGGAGGTGAATGGGGGCGGCTTTGGGGCGTCGGGCGGGTGGTGGAGGGTGATGTCCGCGGCTTGGGACGCTCGGCCACTTAAATAGCGGCTTGAAGGCGGTTCGGCCCGAAGCTTATCCCTGGCGGCGGTGGTGCGTGTCGACCGGCGGCAACGCCACGGTCATTGGCCGGTACAGGGGCGTCAGGGCAGCAGAGGGGAGGTGTAAAGGGGGTTTGTCCGCGCGGGGAGGTGGCGAGATCAAGCGGCGCGGGGGTGGGGTGGCGCAATCAGAGGAGTTGGGCGGCGGCAAAGTGGGGAGCACGGCGGCGGCAAAAGCTGGGCACGGCCGCTACGGTGGGCTGGCGTGGCGTGCCACGGGGGCGGGGGTGGCTGTCCACCAGGCGGAGCCGGCGGGAAGGGCGCGGGGTTGGTCGGTCACGAAGACATCGTGAGCGGCGGCGACAAAAGCAGGGGGCGGTGGATTTCTCAGACAAGCACAGTGCCGACAGTGCTCTCTCCCCATTTCGGTTGATGGCAAGGATTGGGTGCAGCTGGGCTTTGAGATTGGTGGAGATTAGGGTGAGGATTTGGGAGAACAAGGCAAAAACGAAAATTCAATCAAATTTCAGATTTTTGATTTTCTTTAGAACTTGGTTTTGTTTCAGCTAGGGCTAGATCTGCCTCCGTCAGCAATGAATTGACTGGAGGGGAGGAGGAATCGGGATCTAGGGAAGAAGATAGGAGCTTGGCAAAGAATTTGTCAAGGCTGGCTAGGGAGTTCGTGAGAAACCACAAAGAGAAGGGATAAGGCTATATGGAGGCGAGATCAGAGCACCTAGGGTTCGAAACAAACGCCATCAAGCTATCATGTTGATTTTGGCTTAGAAGATATACCATGCATAAGTTTTTGTCTTTGGAGTGTTGCTTTCCAGAATTCCAGGTGAAGTGATGTCACGGATGGCGCATCTGTACACAAATAATGCCATATATTACTCCATTGGTGTGCTATTACTACTCAATCTCCTTGACCATGTTTGCCCACACGAGTCATAACTGCAGATGGGACTATTTGGTTCATGACACATGTGAACCTTCTCGATGTGTGCCAAATCTTGGTAATACATTACCAAAATTTTGGTCATCAAATTCTTGGCCCAAGTTTTATCCAAAATTTGGCACCAAAAAAAAGAACCAAGGGGCTAATGAAAAGTAATTTTACTAAAACTTGGTAACGATTTGGTAGTGAACCAAAAAGATGCCAAAATTTGTTGAAGTTATCAAATTTTGGTTTGGCATCCATGGACTCAACCAAACAACCCTATAATTTTTTTGAAGTCGACTGGTGAACGATGTTCATTTCATAACTAAGCATTGAACACTCCATCAGTCCACATACCTTCTCCATCCCCTCACTCTCTCTACCACTCAACCGCATCCCATATCTCTCTCAAGCCTCAAAGCAAAGCCCTGATAGAGTGAGCTTCGGCAAGCGCCCTCGCCCCCACCGCATCTCCGACGACCTCTCTAACAAGTTTCTCTCCTGCCCCACCTACGCCGCCACCCCCATCCCTCTTCTTCCTCCTCTTAGATGCCTCTCTTGCTTTGCCTCCGTCGCCTTCTTCTTCTTCAGCGATCTCTGTGCGCCTCCACAACCATTGTCCTCTTATCCCACGGCCGGTGGCACCCCCGTCGCCACTGTCACCTTCCCCCTTCCTCTAAACCCTAGTGTATTAGTGAACCGCTCTCTAATCCCATAAATCCTATGTCGATCAGTCATTGTTGAAGAAGAATATATGTTTATCTTTCTGTTATACTTAAAAAGTTTTCGTCCCATATCTATAGATTACATATTCTATAGGTAGCAAACGCCGTCTCTTCTGCCGTTCTGGAAGTCTGAAGCCAGTGTGGCACGACACGAGCCCTCCTGTTCTTTACTGAGCAAAAAGCGCACGCTCTCCAGCACTCACGCGACCACGCCACCACCTCCATTTCCTTTTCCTCTTTTCGCTGGCTGCCGTGTCAGTTCACGACTCTCAGAGTACCCGCGACCAAATCAAACAGCACCAGGGGGGAAAGCGGCAGCCAACTGGAACGAGTCCTCATCTCGTATCCCCCCCAAAAGCCACAAACCCCTCCTGCAATTTGCAGCAAAACAAGGAAGGGGTGAATCGCAAACCCACCGGCGTCCAACCCGACCCATGCCATGTCTCAGCACGACGGCGCCGACGACGACGGCGGCACGGCCGCCAGGCATCCCTCTCCCTCGCTCTCTCCCTCTCCCTCTCCGCCTCCGCCGGTCGTCGCGTGGCCCGAGGACGGCACCCTGACGCGGGACTGGGTGGCGGGCCTCACCGCGTTGCTGGACTGGTGCTCGCGCCGCCTCCCCGCGGACCAGCTCCCCTCCGTCCTCCCGGCCGCGCTCGTCCAGCGGCTCCTCGTCGCCGCGTCCGTCATCCTCCACCGCGAGCCCAACCTCGTCCGCGTCGACCCGCGGCCCGACCAGAAGGTCGTCGTCGTCGGGGACGTCCACGGCCAGCTCCACGACGTCATCTTCCTGCTCCAGGACGCCGGGTTCCCCTCCGAGGAGCGCATCTTCGTGTTCAACGGGGATTACGTGGATCGCGGCGCCTGGGGCCTCGAGACCCTCCTCATCCTCCTTGCTTGGAAGGTGAATTATCCCAATTCTACTCGTTTAATCTTGTTGCCACAACACCATGCGCATTGCAATTCCTTGCTTTTTCTGGATCCGCTTAATTGATGCAATAGATAGCATTGTGTTGGATAATGCAAACTGAGGAGTAGACTGAGTTATGAACAGATATTGTAGCTTCATATAATATTGTTTTTTTTTAAGTTGAACTTGACAAGTGTGTGTTTGGTCAATTTGCTCTATGTGCAATTTAACTGAAATCAGCACAGAATTCTGAGCCCCAATACCTAATTTGGCATATCTACCATTAAAGTGTGCGTTTGATCATTTTGCTCCATGTGTGCATTCAAATTGAAATCAGCATAAATTCTGACTCTGTGAGACCCATTCCCTAATATTGGCGTGGCATCTCCAACCATTGAACTGTTCTGTTACAGACAAGTGTTTACACAAAATCCAACATCCTGTAATAACAATCCATAAAAGATCAAAGAGTTGGTCATATTAGCAAGTTTATCCTTCAGCATTGTAAAAAATGTTAGCAGATGGATTCCCTTTAACCATCAGCTAATGGTCATCAACATGTTTTGTTGCTTTTAGGTATTGCTTCCAAATAGTGTGTTTCTTCTCCGGGGAAATCATGAATCCAAGTACTGTACATCAGTATATGGTTTCGAACAGGAGGTAATGGTTAAATATAAAGACCAAGGCCCTCAAGTTTATCGGAAGTTTTTAAGATGTTTTGAAGATCTTCCTTTAGCTTCAATAATAGCAGGATGCGTCTACACTGCTCATGGAGGGATTTTCCGTGGGACGATTGTAGTACCATCTAAAAGATCCAAAAAGGGCAAGAGAGGTCACAAATACAGGGCGAATTCTACGGATGACTCAACTACTATGAAGCTTGGATCCTTGGACGAATTATTAAAAGCAAGGAGAACTGTTCTTGACCCTCCATGGGAGGGTTCAAATTTGATTCCCGGAGATGTGCTTTGGTCTGACCCTTCCTTGGAGATGGGTCTTTCCCCAAATAAAGAAAGAGGCATTGGTTTAATTTGGGGTCCAGATATCACTCAACAATTTCTGTATACAAATAATTTGAAGGTCTGTTTCCTTTTATTTATTATTGTCGTTGGCATGCTTGAGTGAAATTATCTGATGAATTGAATTGTATCTTATTAAGTTATTAAGTGTTATGATGCTTGTTTTGGCATTCGAAACTTGAAATGCTGGCGTCCTATATTACAACGTGAGCACTCTTTAAGATCAGAAGAACGTAAGGATTATAGAGTTATAGTTAAGAGCCTGTGAACCTAATGTTACTTGAAGTCCCTTTATCTGTTTGCTTGCTTTATCAATTGTAATCTTATCATTGCTTCTTCCTTTGGAAGTACATTAGACCATGATGTATGCATTTGCTACTTCAATGTAGGTTGAGTTGGTACATTCAAACATGAATATTTTGTCTGTTGTGTATTCCAAATCATTATGATTTCTTTATGTAGACATCGAGTGTTGTGTGTTTTTTAGTTTAAAATGGTAATAATTAATGTTTACATATTTATATCTTAAGATCCTGTCATTGTAATGTATATCTTCCTTTCCTTTTAGTTTGTTCTTTGTTGTTTAACACACAAACGTACTGGCCTAGTTCTTCCTTTTGATGTTTTGTACTGTCTTGGAGCAATTCTTGCTTATCTTGGGATGTTCAACTGTAGTGCTTCTGCATCTCATATGTTGAATGCGATAGAACTCCTTACTAAAGTTCTAGCATGATTATAACATCCCAACAGTCTTCTTTTTAGAAAAATATCCTTTTCTTGGGCTAAATGACACCTATGTTGTGACTTGTGAATGCAAAATACTTGTTGATGAACTTGAATTATATACTGCATGGTTCTAATTAGCTGAGTGTTTATGTTCAACAAGATTGATTGCTGAATATCTATAGGCATCTTTCAAGCTTGGTCAGTCAGCATGTTGTTATACAAAATGATGTATTGTAGCACATTGAGCATATTCCTTCATAACATTAGAAACTAGGCATTATCACATAACTATGCATGTTTAAAATTTATATTCACACTTCCTCTTTTCGTTGAACAAAGTTAATCATCAGGTCACATGAAGGTCCAGATGCGAGAGACAAGCGACATGATCTATTAGGAATGGACAATGGATATACAATCGATCATCATGTAGAATGCGGAAAGCTAATAACTCTCTTCAGTGCTCCGGACTATCCACAATTTCAGGTTATACTTTATTGCATGATTTACTGCTCACCCTCGAACTATTGCTACCATTTACACAAGTTTCATAGGGGAAATTTAACTTCTAGTTTGACATTCCAAGCTGAATGATTTGGTTTTATTACTAATGTAAAAAAATGAATTTACCAAAATTAATTTTTGGTAATGTGTATTGTTTCACATAATCTGACAATTGTTATTTGTTTCTGGTACAGGCCTCAGAGGACCGATACAACAACTTTGCGGCATATATTGTCCTTAATCCGCCTGATTTTGCCACCCCTGTTTTCCATAGTTTTGAAGCTGTAAAGCCTCGACCTGCGGTATGTGATATATAGTGTTCGTAAGCTCAAAAAAAATTTATACAACAACAACAATAAAGTTTTTTTTGTCCCAAACAAGTTAGGGTAGACTAAAAATGAAACCTTCTTAAAATCAAAGAAACGGGAGCATTGTAATAAAATCTACAAAACTAAAACCTAAACCGTATATCTTGCCATATGAACTGAGAGCCTAAAACATCGTCTCTAAACCTTCTTCTTATGTTATGTTTCTGTTACGCGGATCATTAACTTCCACGCGCTTCTATCTAAAGCTGATTCTTTAGATCATCAGTCTTTGTCGACCTCTGCCTCTTATGTTTTCGGTACGTCTTAAAATTTCATTACATACCGGTGCCTCCGAAGGCCTCCATTGGAGATGTCTAAACCATCTTAAACGATGTCAGATAAACTTCTTTTTAATTGGTGCTATCCCCACCCTATCACGTATATCATCATTACAGATTCGATCCCGCCTTGTATGACCACAGATCCACTGTAGCATCCTCACTCCGCCACACTCAGCATCCTCAAAAAAAGTTTATGCATTGAATAATATTTCATTCTGTGATGTCTATGTATGATGAATCAGTTTTTAATACATAATGTTATGCATTATGTTTATCGTATGGAAATAATCTCTTAGGGGTATGTAAAAGAAATTAACTATTTTTTTATGCAGGCGAATCCTTACTATGATTTTGAAGAAGTAATTGACTCGGATGAAGAGTTAAATTTAGACGCCATGGACAATGGCACATCGAGCAGATGATCACATCTTGTCTTGTATCATTGCATTTAGCATGCCAACTGTCATTGATATTGGGGAAATGCCAACAAGTTTTTGCTGTAAACGATACCAACATTGCAGGATTTTCAAATAGCTTTTCGTCATGTCATGACTGCTAAGTTTACAGTTGGTTGCTTTTTAGGCTGATCTGTATCCACATCACCATGGGCAAAAAAAAATATCTGTCATTCCCTGCTCCAACCGGCTTAAAGCCACGGCAATTAGAACGCATCAACTTCTTAATTTTGGTTTTTCTTTATTTTTTATTTTTTCGGCTTTTTTGTTTTTCTTTTTTCATTATCCTTGATGATATAACGATTTTCCTTTTTTCATATTTTTTTATTTTTTAACTTTTAAAAAAGCTAATAGTCGTATATTTACGGCCAAAAGGGCAATAGCTAGAGCTTTAAACCGGATAGAGCGGAATAACGAGTGCAGAAATGCTGGGCTTTGGGTGTAGGACTTCTTTTTCTTCTGAAGGACGGGTGTTGGACTTGACATGAAACCTGCCGGGGCCAGGCACATTTCCCTTCAGAGGAGTGTGCTAAGCTAGAATTACATGGGTGCACTCTGCAGGGCATCTGGTGTTTAAGACATAGCCAGCTGCAACTGTGGCGGCAAGCAATATTGGTTTTTGATGGAATTATGACGGAATCTTCATGACAGGGTCATCTCCAAGAGTTTTGGGTGTTGGCAATGGTATTCTTCGGCCTGTGACGATTTTATTACTCACAAGATATTATAGCGAGCAAATTTACTCCGAAGACAATTGTTGGACTAGCCAACTACGGTAGCTTTGTAAACTCCGACGCTCAAACCCAAACGAACGGAACCTTTAGGCCACGAAATCTCTGCGGTTGTGTTCCCATCTTCTCCGCTTAACCCGATGACCGGCCGTCCATTGCGGCACGAGCGCCCCCCCCCCCCCCCCCCCCCTTTACGAAAAATCATGCGCGATTGAGGGCGCGCGCACGGTACAAACAAAACAAGCCGGAAACGTTCGTTCGCGTCGCACGCGTCAGAAGAGAGCGGCGAAGAATGGGATTACGAGCGATAGGAACGGTTTCGCTCCGTTGCGATAATTCAGATCGCACGACAGTGCGGCACGGCGGCTCGCGACCACGGGAGATGGATTTAGGATTTATCACCAGCAGAGAAGGCAACAAGTCAACAATGGCAACCGGAGTCGGTTGCATCCACCTTGCTCTGCCTCGCCTCATCTCTCAATGTGTAGTATGTCCCTTTCAGCTCCTCTCGTCGTTGCAGGAGTTTACCAGGCTGGAGAGTGACTAATAGGAAACAGCTACTTGCAGAAAGTATGGAGCTGAACCAGGAAACATATCGCTGTGAACTGGCCTTCGCTTCAGTGCTGAGAGTGCAATGGTGTACCTACCTGGGCAACGAAATACCAAGTCCGACACATAATTACACATGCCGTGTGCCTCTATGCCTCGAGTACAGGTGAATAGGTGATGTGAGGCGAGGTCCGGATAATATTTTGATCAGGTGGCGTTATTAATTGCCTTTCCTGCAGCGAACGAGCAGTAGAAGGACCTGCGGGCCTGATTATGTTGTCTATGATTTTTGCTGTGGTGAATAGTTTTTAGCTGAAAATAAATAAGTAATAACTATAAAAAATAGTTTTTAAAAGGAGATGAGCAGTAGAGAAAATGTGAGAAACATACGTGTGCAAGATGAAACGAGAGAAGTAGGGTGTGTGATGTGACTATGACTCTCTGCTTTATCCTCGAAGCGAGACAGGAGCGAGAAAAGTGAGAAAACCATTTCGGAAAACCAAATATTTATATTAGTTTTTGACTTATCCAAACATAAATCAGAAGCATCGGAAAGCCGAGTATTTATATTGTTTCTGATTTCTCCAAACAAAAATCATAAACATACACTACTACAAAAAAAATGTATATTAAACGCCACACCACAAGCGGTTCTTTAAAATCATCTGTATTAAAAACAATCATAAATGATATTAGTTTAGAGATCATCTATGTTGCTGCTAGCCCTAACAACCGTCTATGAAGAGAAAATATCACAGACGGCTCGTGTAACATTCCAAAATTTGGATGTTCAAAAATATGAAATTTTTAAAAACTTTTTTGCTGCATTTGGATGGCATTCGAATTTCCTCTGCAATTTTATTTGGGATTTTCCGAATTTTGTGCAATACAAATTAATAATTGGGAATAATTCCCAAATACAAGAAATACTCATACAACAAAGTATACAAAATAAATTAAGACAAGGAATTATAAATGTGGAAACTGGAATTCAAGTTTAAGTCGTTACCACTAAACTTGAAATGTAGTGAAAATTTAATGAAGGAAAGTACAATCTGAAAATTTAACTTAAAAATGAAATAAAATGAAAATTCAGATTTTAATGTAATTGTCTTTCAAATCCCAAAATTTGAAATTCAAATTTTGAATTCAAATTCCCAATAGCAGGCATTTGTTTTTCCTCTTTCTCTCACTCTCTCTCTTCTCTTTTCCCTCTCCCTTCCAAGTAGCCCAACCCTTTTCTTCTCTCTCCTTCCTCTTTCTTTCTTCTCCTTCCCGTTCTTTTTCTTCCCCTGTTCGCCCGTCAGCACTTCGCCCTACGCCGACCTACTCCCGTCGCCTTCGTCGCGTCCCCGCCTGGACTCCTACGCCGGACCTTCCTTCTCCTTCTCTCCCTTGCTTTTCTGCTCTGGCGCCTGACAAGCTGCGCGCCTACTCCCGTCAAGTCACATCGTCACACGCCTACTCCCGTCGAGTCGCCTCGCCATCACCGTGATGCCACGGCCCTGCCGTCCCCACATCGGCGCCACGCCCTGCCAGCCGCAAGCTACGCCCTGCGCGCGCACATCACCTGGCCGTGTGTCGCTTGTGTCGACCATAGACGTCGTTGTCCCGTCCCAAACACTGCACCTCAGTCGTCTGCAACAGTGGCACCACAGCAACTCCCTCCACTGCTATATGTAGCCATGGCTTCCTCCAATGCCCCTGCGCCCTCCCCCCATCTTCTTTCCCTTCCTCCCCTCTTCTCCCTTGAGTCGGCCGAGCACGCCCGAGCATCGGCCGTCACCGTCTCATGCCATCCCGGCAACTCCAGTGGGTTCCTTCCAATTTTGAGCGTGTCATTACGTGTCCCTATGTCTCTTCTTCCTTCCCTCTGGCTTAATTGAATTTCCATGTGCTGAGATTGCCAGAACTACTGTCACCACTGTTGTTTTTATCTCATTGCGCTCTGGCTCGATTCCCCTCGCCGGGAGCATCACCAAGCCACTGCAGAGCTTCCCCAAGCACTGCCCCACTCTCCCCTTCACTGCAGCCCGTCGACGACGTGAGCCTCCCCGTACCACCACTGCCATCACCGCCATTTCTTCTCCACGGTTCCAGGGTCAATTCGCCTCACCGAGCCACCCTAGAGCTCCCCCAACTCATATATTCCTATCCTTTAAAAATCATAGCAAGTAGTTATATAGTATTTCTCCATATGACATGTTGAGTACGGTTGGTTGTACTCAATCTTGCTTTATTTTACATCAACACAGAGATTAAGAGAAGAAAGGATGTACAAGTTTTTGTGTTAGGGTTACGACCGCATTCAAGTGTTCCTGTAAGAGTTTTCTTCAGATCTTCTAACTGTGTAAGTTTTAGGTTTTGACACCTTTAAAGCTATTAAAATTGATCGTTATATCTTATTTTAATCAAATTAACTTTTTTGAAATATTCATGAGTGGTATGATACTTCTCCTGTATATATTTCTAAACTATTGCGAGAAGTAAGGTGAATCTGCTCTCAAAAACAGGATCTTACATTAGCGATGTCGAAATGGCGAAGTGTACTACAAACGCAGAGGAAGAGGGGGAAAGGCAAACAAACGGGTACGGACATGCAGTTAGAACTGCTGTAAGCATTAGCAAAGTATAAGAACGGCCTCCCCAAATAACGAAAGAATGGATGTACCAAAAACGAACTAATCAAGCAGGCAAATTCGAAGAGAAGATGCTCGAAAACCCCGGCGAGGATGGTATCTGAGGCAACCAAATTCGAAGAGAAGACGGCGAAGGTACAGCCGGCGCTAAGGAAATCAGAGGAGAACGAAGCACCTACGAAAGCAGTTCGACGTCTGGATGACCGGGAGAAGGAATGCAAGGCGAGAGAACCACAACCACGAGCAAAGCGAACCACGGCGCAGCATAACCCGAGAAGCGCGCGAACCGAGACGAAGCAGGAACCTAGAAGGCAGCACTCAGCACGCTCCGGCGGATGAGACCAAAACACACACCGGCAACCGAAGCGGCGAATGAAACACAGCCAACGCTGCGAGCCTGCGACGGTCGGATTCCTCTGCAAGCCAAACCGCGCGGGCACAACAATGGGCTGTGGGCTCGCAGCGGAAGCAACCGAGCCGCGTGAGCTGCTGTGCGCGGCCCATGAGGCAATAAGAAGGGAGTACGCGCGCGCGCGCGCGCCACACAGAGGGAAAGCTATAGCCTCACGTGGACCGGCTCGCTAGGCAGAGGGCCTGTTCTTTTAGGCTATTGAAATCGACTTTTGATTTCTGCTATAGTAACTAACTTTCAAACGAGTTGATATGAGCAAGGCATATGATCGGGTTGAGTGGGTTTTCCTGAGACGAGTGATGCAGAAGATGGGATTCCATGAAAGATGGGTAGAACGTATCATGTTGTGCGTTACTACTGTGTCCTACCGGATCAAAGTGAATGATGACTACACAAACAGAGTGATCCCACAAAGGGGGCTACGACAAGGTGATCCGTTGAGCCCCTACCTTTTCATTCTCTGTGCAGAAGCGTTGTCGACCATGCTACAAAGAGCGGAGGAGGAAGGAAAGATTGAGGGGATAAAAGTCTGTAGGGAGGCGCCACGAATAAATCATTTATTCTTTGCAGATGATTCCCTTATCTTGATGCGGGCACAGACGGATGACGCTAGAGAATTACAAAGGATCCTAGATGTGTATGACAAAGCGTCAGGGCAAGTGATTAATAGGGACAAATCTTCTGTTTTGTTCAGCCCTAACACAAACCAAGCAGACAGAGATCAAGTCCGTACTGAACTCCGCATTTCACTGGAAGCAAAAAATGAGAAATACCAAGGGCTTCCTGTTTCCATTGGCAAATCACGAAAGAAAGTCTTTGGGTATATAAAAAGGAAGATCTGGATGCGGATACAGGGGTGGCAAGAAAAGCTGTTATCAAAGGCTGGAAAAGAGGTACTAATCAAGGCAGTCGCCCAAGCAATCCCAACATATGCCATGTCGTGCTTTGATCTGACGAAAGGGCTTTGTGACGAACTAAACTCCATGATAGGACGGTGGTGGTGGAGCCAGAATGACAAAGAGAATAAAATCCACTGGTTGAGCTGGGATAAGCTGACATTACCAAAGAAGGAGGAGGGTCTGGGATTTCGTGATCTGCACCTCTTTAACCTAGCCATGCTCGCACGACAGGCGTGGAGAATCCTAACAAACCCGGAAACTCTATGCAGTCAAGTCCTAAAGGCCAAATATTTTCCAAACAGCAACATTCTGCAGTGTAGTGCAAGAGAGGGCATATCTTATACTTGGAGGAGTATTCTGCAAGGAGCGCAACTGCTTAAAGAGGGAGTGGTGTGGCGAATAGGTAATGGTAACTCGCTCGACATTTGGGCTGACCCGTGGATACCGGTTGGAATGACTCGCAGAACAGTAACCCCCAGAGGTGCTTCTGTGCTGTCTCGGGTGTCCGAGCTCATGAACCCGGCTACTGGCTCTTGGGATGAGGTTTTGGTGAAAGACATTTTCTGGGAGTCGGATGCGAGCACCATTCTAGCTCTACAGACGGATGCAGATATTGATAACTGGCCAGCTTGGCAGTTTGATTCAAAAGGAGTTTTCTCGGTGAAATCAGCTTACAAGGTGGCTGTGAGGAAAAGGGAACATGAACAAGCAAGAGACGCCTCGGGGTCGGGGATGGGACTGAGAGACGATGCCGGTTTCGATTGGAAGAGAATATGGCTGCTCGAAGCACCAAATAAAGTCAGGATGTTTGTGTGGCGGTTTGCGCATAACAGTTTGGCAGTTAGGAGGAACATAGCACGGAGAGGACTTAAGCGTGACACAATATGCCCGATGTGCATAGAGCTGATGAGGACGGCGGCCATCTGTTTCTGAAGTGCAAAGGAGTAAAGGAATGCTGGAGGTTAATGAACCTGGAGGACGTGCGATCCAGGTTGGTTAGCTGCAAGACGGCGAAGGAAACAGTGAGGGGCAATCTGGAGCCTTGATGCAGGGATTCAGATGCAGGTTTGGGTGCTATTTTGGAGATGGTGGTCAGCAAGAAATAAAGTCAATGCAGGGGAAAGAAGAGCCTCGGGCCCAGAAATTTGTTCATCGATCGACTACCATGTGAAGGAGTTTGAAAAGCTCAAAAAAACAAAGGGCCAGAAGGGAGTAAAGGAAAATTTGAAGTGGGAACCTCCACCGATGGACATGTACAAGATCAACGTAGATGCATCTTTTAGGGTCAATACACAAGATGGCGGATGGGGCTTTGTTGCTCGCAATAACAATGGTGAATTTCTGGAAGGGGGATGTGGGAGGCTGGAGAGAGTATCGAGTCCCCTGCAGGCTGAAGCACAAGCTGCTTTGATGAGTCTACGTCGAGTTGCTGAGTTGGGAATGAGCCGAATTCTACTCGAAACAGATGCAACAAATCTGCAGAAAGCCCTGACCTCAACGGAGATGGATAGAAGTGTCGAGGGGTGTTTGTTTCGTCAGATTAGAAACTTCATTACGATGTCGTTTGTGCAATGTGTGATCTGGGCTTGTCCGAGATCATGCAACAAGGTGGCTGATAGCCTAGCTTGGTATGGGGCGAGCGTTGTTTGCTCGGGTTCAGCGCTGTTCATGAACCAAGTCCCCGTCTTTGTAACTGTTCTGGTCTCTGGTGATTCGCCTAGAGCCAATGGTTAATGGAAGACATGGTTTTCCTTATAAAAAAACTAACTTTCAAACGGAGTATTTTTTTTAAGACATGGTCTACAAATTAAACGATTTATACGTTAAAAGCCCAATATCTATACCAGTCAAAATCGCAAGTGAGTATCTGTCTCTCCATAATTTGTACCGTAAACAACCCAAATTCAAAAATTTCAATCAAAAGATATAAATCACAGTCGAAAAGAACAGGAGCTCAGACTCCCCCAAGTTTTTTCTTTTGGAGAAGCATCGAACAGGTTGGACCATGGTCAGCAAATGGATTCCATGAGCATGTGACGCTGTACTAAGCTATTAGCAGCGGACATGTGCATATGCATATTACAGCATGCTTCCCCCTTTTGCCAGAATTGCGTCCTTGGTTTGTACAGCTTCTAGCTCCATGTTCTGTGTGTGAGAGACCCTCCCGTCTGCTTGCTCAATGTAATGGACTCCAGCCTATCTACGGGATTTGGCTGGGTCCCCACAAGCTCAGACCTAATATGCAGCTACCTCAAGTACGTATAGTTTGTTGGCTGAAAGGCTCAAGCAGATGGCCCCGTGTACGGCGACACAGTATCCATATCGAGACGCAATCGATTGTACAAGGATGATTCTTAATCACCAACGGAACCAGCGAGCTCTGATTGTAACTACCCCTAATCTGTTGGCGCGGCATGTTCCTAGAAGAGTTATTAATTCCAGCTCTCGTCTTAGCGGCCGCCCAGTTCAACTGAAATAAATTAGCTTATAATTTATTTTATACTATAATTAATGATCACTTATTTAACATAATTATATTTAAAAAATTTAAAAATAAAAATATGTTAGCCGATTACAAACAATACAAGCGAATACGGGGAAAAAAGAAAAGATCAAAAAGCCCAAAAGATCAAAAAGGTAGAAAAAAACGAAATCCAAAAATAGTGAACTACAAGTCAAAAACTCAAGCCAAAATGAGTGGTCCCTAATTTCAAAGCACATAAAGAGGTAAATATCATCTATTTATCATTCGTTGTATTTTTAAAAATATGCAAATCTGTTGAGAAAAATATAGAAACATCTTTCTTATAACTTTTCTAGGTGTGTTCATGTGTATACGATAAATGATGTCATTAGGGGTTCTTGGCCTCGTACGCAATTTCCTCTTCTTTTTACAGCCTTCTCTAGTTGTTTGTGAGTAGTCAGTTTTGGATCCTTTAAGAGTTAAATTTGACAAATTTTCAAGCACCGTGGTAGGGAATTGAATGTGAACTTGAAAGCACCAGATGTGTTTATTAACAATCAACTTCACCTCGGCGCGACTGTTGACTCATCCTTCCTAGTGCAATAGTGCTTATCCCCACTGTCATTAACAGGATATTTGAATTGCACAGCAGGCGATGCAGATCCAGATGTCCAACAGTATCCTTTTTGTCAACTCATCAAATTTCACAGGCTCCCCAGTCCCACACCCGCACGCCTCCACGTCAACGTTCAAAAGCTGGGCGACCTAGGACTGCCTCTCTCCAAGAGAGAGAGAGAGGTAAGGTGCACACAATCATACGACGCTGAAATGATTGCGCTGCTGCTACTCTGCAATCCGAATCCATCGCAGCACCCATGTGGTTCGCAGCATCGAGCCGGAGGCAATCAGGGGGTCGCGTCGCATGATTGCGTCGCACGCAGCGCCGGGCGGTTGCGCTCTCATCACTGCGGTACGACCGAGGTCCCTCGCGGATTGTTACACGACCGACGACCACCTCATCGCCGTGTCCGCGCGCGCACGCGCCGACGCGAGCGAAATCGCGCGTGCGGACACACGAAATCCGCGCGCCGAAGCGGCGGTGCGCGAGACGTGCCATGTGAGGAGCGACGGCGTCGGTTGCCTTGCCTGCCACGCCAACGGCGGCAACTCGATCGGCAGTTCACGTTGCGGCCCCCGGCCGAACGGCGGAAATGTGCCGCTGTCCGCCCAACTCGAGCAAAACGTACGAAAGAACGTGCCCGCGCGCTCCGAGCTGCCGTTGTCCGCTATACGAGCCAATCGATCGGGGGAGGCAGGCCGTCTCGCGCTCGTCGCCACGCGCGGCGATGCGGCGGGCGATGCTAGCTATGCCAGTTAACAAGTTACTACTTACCAACAGATCGCGACATCTATATGCTCTTTACAGGTAGCTAGTGCCTCGGTTTATTAATTAGTAGTTGCTATGCTGCTACTGTTCTACGGGAAGATCCGTGGTAGAAAGTGACACCATGGTATTGGTGGTCGATGGGAACTACGTACTTAGAGATAGCAATTGTAACATCCTGATTTTCAGAGCCTTTTTGAAGCTTTTAAAATAAAATTCACCATTTGAATTTTCTGGAATTAATTAAAAGCTTAAATGAATTTTTATGAATTAAAAGGATTTAATATGAATAATTTGAACATGAACATTTGCCAAAATTATTTTATTTGAGTTCCTTGTGTCGCAGGGAATTTATTGGAATTTTTCTGGATTTTTCTGGATTTATTTGCTATTTTCTAGAGCTCAAAAGGATTTAAATGGATTTATGAAAAAGAAAAATACCAAAAATCCCCAAACCGGCCAGTGGGCCGAAATCCACCAGCCGGCCCAACCCACTCGGCCCAACCGCCTCCGCCGGCCTGCCCCGCCCCTCGCCGCGCGTCGCGCATCGGCGCCGCGCCCGCGCCCGCCTTCCTCCGCCCGTAGCCTGCGCCGTCATCTTCGCCGCCGTCGCCGTCGTCGTCGTCGTCGTCGTCGCTGGTGAGCCTCGCCGCAGTCGCCTTCGCCGCCGTCCCTCGCCAGCGCCGCCGCCGTCGCCTTCGTCGTTGGCCAGCCGTCTCCGACGCAGTCGCCTTCGCCGCCGTCTCCGCCGCCGTCGCCGCCGTCGTCGGTGAGCCCCGCCGGCCTAACCCTAGCCGTCGCCGCCGCCGCCCGGACGCCCGTGCCGCCTCGGTCGCCGGCCGGTCGCCGTCGCGCCGCCGCCGCCCGGCCGCCACCCGCGTACCGCGCCGCCAGCGGACGCCCACGCCCACGCCCGCGCCCGCCGCCTCGGTCCCCGCGCCCGCGACGCCTCGCGCGACGCGCCCGCCACGCGTCGGCCATCGGCCGACTCCCGCCTCCCGCGCCGCCTCATCCGTGCCGCTCATCCAGATCTGAGCCAAAGGCCCAGATCGCGCCGCGTGGACGCCCTCGAGCCGTCCGATCGACCGCCGCCGCCGCCCCGCGTGCGCCGCGTCAGCCCTGGCCACGTCAGCCGCCGCGTCAGCCCTAGGGCTTGCGTGTCAGCCCCGTCAGCCGCCGCGTCAGCCCCGCCGCTTGCGCAAGCAGCCCAGTCAGCCGCACTGTTCTGTGCGCCGGGTTCACCGTAGACCCATCTCACCGTGCGCCCGGTCCACAGCACAGTGCCTTTTCCAATTTCCCCGAATTTCTGTAGATTTAATTTTCCAGAAGCCCGTTCTCCCTCATCCTAGCTCCGATTGACCCGATTCTTTTTCCTAAATTCATCTAAAATTGAGCTCTACCTTTTGGTTCAGGTTTGAGAATTATTGGAGTTCATTTGAATTTTATTTGAATTTATTTTGTCTCTTTGTGTCGTTTTCTCTCTCGTTAGATCACGCGTTCGAGGGAGCCGCCGTTGGATTTGAAGATCAAGAGTTGTCAACTGAGCAAGGCCAAGGCAAGTCGTATTTTTTTGATCATGTTGAACCCAGTTTTCAAATCTATTATGTATTATCTTGTTTTAAATTATCATGCATCGCTACTTTATTATAAAACCCTTGTATTGGAAGTTAATAACCTAATTTATTATTTCCTCCTTGATAATTTGAATACCATGATTCTATTGTCACCATAGGATGGGTAATTATTTAGTGATGCAACACTAGTTGTCACATGGGTGGTACGCTTATTTTGCTTAGCCATGCTTATTATTAGATCGCTGGGATCTATCATCACATGTGGTTAATTAATTTTGACTTAATGGTAAACTTGAACGTGGTGGTTAACCACAGTTATAAAATTTGTATGTCATGACATGGGTAGTGTCATGGGCATTGGTTATACAAACTTGCTTTCACTTGGGCGAATGATCGTGCAGTAAAGGGGGTGCAGGTTGCACATTGGGATGTGGATGCTTCGCCTGGGTAACTCTTAAGGACTTAACTTTGTGCGCCATTGATCTGAGCTTAATCGTGCAAACCATATGTCTAGTATGGGATGGACCTGGCCTAATAATTTGTGAAGTCTCCACTTTGGTTTTACTACTGATGTTGTGTGGCGCAAGAGGGGGCAATTATCGACTAGGGGGTTACCCTACTCGACGGCGAATCCTTAGCGAGTGGGATCGGGTGGAGATGGATCATTGTAAAAGCCTTGTTGTGATTATCTTTAACGTGAGGATTATCACATCGTGTGGGTACAGTTGTGCAACCTCTGCAGAGTGTAAAACTATTCGAATAGCCGTGTCCTCGGTCATGGACAATGCTCGGTGATTTCACACGAGGGGTAGAGTCTTTATGAAATTCTGGCTTGGTTTGAGATGGGAAGTGAATGGTTAGTTCACTTGTGGTTATGCTCATTTTCCCTTGGTTATTTATTAGTGTCTGTTGTTAAATTTGCTTTTCAATCTATTTATTGTATTTACTTTAAATTATTGCTTTATGCAAAATTAACCTTTCAGCCATCCATTGTTAAGCCTTGCATATTATATTGCATTCATTTGTTACAAACGACTTGCTGAGTACCAATGTACTCACGGCTTTATGCCCCTGTTGCTCAGTTGAGGAGGAGGAGTATCACCAGCAGGAGGTCCCAGAAGGAGAGTACCTCGACATCTTCGCGGATTAGGCTTCGTTCTCCACTCGATAGCCTGTGGGCGTGTCGATTGGCTGCTGCGTTTTCTTTTGGATTTCCGCTGCTAGTTTTTGTTAAGCCCTTCGGGCTAGTCTATTGTAAGCTTGGCCATAAGGTCGTACTCTGATGATTATTAATAATATTTGAGTCTTTTCTTAGTAAATCGTGATATGTTCGATATTTCGTCTTTGTTTATACTGTGTGCACTAGCGTGATCCTGGACTAGTGCAGAATACACAGGAGAGTCCGGATTTGCATATTCGGGTCTCGACAGCAATGGGTACCCGAAATCCGATATCCGGTGGGTTTTTACTCTATTAAGGCATGGATCTGAGTTAATTTTTTAATTCATAGGTCTCTTAATGGGCAAAAAGCCAAACCCATCGGGTTTGCCGGGTTCGGGTACATTCCTATAGTATCCAAACCCGTAAACCCATGGGTAATATGAACTCGATCCATAGGAGTTATAAACCCAGGCTCCCAGCCTCCCAGGCAAACCAGCCCAGCCCATAGCCCATTAGCCATTTAGCCCCAAGCCCCCAAATCCAATGCGGCAATGCACGGCTAACCCTAGCTAGCACTCGCCACGGTCACTACTCACTCCTCCCTAGTCCCCACCCCGATTCAACAGCCGCCGCAGCGGCGGCGCATCTGGCGCTCCGCGCTCGGTCTCTAGCAGTCTCCACGCTCGCCCTCCCGTCCCGCAGCTCCCGCTCCTGCTCCCGTCACTCTCGCCGCACACTCGTCCTCCCGCACGCCCTCGCCGTCGCCTCGCCTTCCAGTTCAGCCCGCCGCCCCCACGCCGCAGCCAACGCGTATCACAGTAGTAGGCCCTTGGCTATGGCGCTGCCCTCCGGCTCCAACGAAGATGGCCAGTGAACTTCTTCCTCCTCTCCATTAACCATTGTTGCAGCTTGCATTACTAACCCGACGGGCGACCCATGGGTACCCGTTAACCCAGTGGGCATGGGTCTGGGCAAAAATCTGCACCCGTCACGGGCATGGGTTTTTTAGCGGGCACATCCAACTTTCATGGGCACGAATTTAGAATAACAAAATCCAGCGGATTTATACCCGTTGCCATCTCTATACGTACCTCTCTCTCTATAGGTAAACAAAGGCATACGGCAAAATTGGTGCTGTCGTACAGTGGGAAGAAAGAAAGGTTCAGGTTACTGGATCGGCGATGTGATCGCTGATGCGAATTTCTGGTTCCATCCGTTTCTCTAGCTAGCTAGGCCGTGTCAGGAGTCTCGAACGATGGGCTGCGTGGCACGGTGTGCGCACAGGATCGGCTAGATGGAAACGGCGTTCCGGAATCTGATCCGCACCCGGTTTTCAGATGCCGCCAAAACTATTTATTTTTCCCGTTCGTTAGTTCTTGGTGTGATCGTACTGGTTCACAGCGGGGTAGCTAGGATTTGTCAAATTTTTCATTACAAATATTTGATGATAACTGCTAAGTAAACTCTCATATTAACACGTATAGTATCGTCAGGATAAAAACTGCAGAGCCCAGGACCAGGTAGCGTCTACTGAAGTCTTGTTTAGTGCTACCTTTGCATCCATCCGTTTCTAACTTTCGTACCTCCACGTTCTATCACGCTACTAGTTTACTCCCGTAGCCCCGTTGGCAATGTTGACTAGAGATTTAATGTAGCCGACCGGCCCGTCCGTACTGTCGCAGGAGGAGAGGAGAGGAGCAACAACAACAAACAAGGGTGTTGACATTCACATGGGACAACAGCGAATGGGTAAGCACGACGAACGTGTGACGGGCAAAAGGCGAGGCGGACGCGCGGACGGCGACGCGTGGGCCGCACCGATCCAGGGGTTGTGTTTTTTGGGAATGAGGCTTCCCTATTCCCCTCCCTATTCCCTCAATCTAAACCACTCACATCTCATTCAATGGCTAAATTTTTTTAATATTTTCACCATTTGCCATCCATCATAAATAATAATAAAAATACAGGAAAAAATAAAATTTATTTTTTATTATAATTTTTTTTACAGAAATTATAATTTTATTTTTTTCTGTAAAAAATATAATAAAAATAAATTTTATTTTTCCCTGTATTTTTTTATTATTTATGATGGATGGTAAATAGTGAAAATATCAAAAAAAAACTAGCCATTGGATGAGATGTGGGTGGTTTAGATTGAGGGAATAGTGAGGGGAATAGGGAAGCCTTTTTCGTTTTTTGGTGGGTCGCGCGCGTTGCGCCCGTGGGTTGCCTCGTCCGCCGATCGTTGGATGAGTCAATGTACGTGCGTAGCGTATGCCTGGGTTGCGTTGGATGGGATAACTCTTGCGAGGAAATGGAAAGAAAATAGTTTTTTTTAAATAATTAATTTTTTATTTCGAATTAGGATATTATATATGTTTTTTCTTCAGTTTTGACCATATGTCACTTTACGGCTGGGGACCTTAAACTGTTGGACGATAAGCCCCTAGTTTTTTTTTTCTTTTTTTCACTATTTCTTTTTTTACCGGTTCTCTCTTTTTTGAACCGATTCTTCTTTTTCTTTTTTTTTTGTGCTCTTGATTGAGATAAGATATTTTGGAACTTGGTACAGCAACAGCACCCTTACTCTCTTTCTCTCTAATCTTTTTTAGTAGTACTGCCAGTTTGAATATATGCTACAGGAGAGAATCAAGGTCTTAGAATTTGGTGCAAAATAGCCTTTCTCTCCCTCCTAGTCTTTCACAAAATAGATCAATGTAATATGCAGTCTATGAGCACAGAAAAGCCTATGCAGCAGTAGCTTTACGATGGCCGGGTTTTTTTGTTTAAAATTGGCTTATGCTTATACTATCTATAGTAACTAGTTTTTAAATGGTACATTTTTTTAAGACGGGTTAATAGAAAAAAATTATAGTAAAAAGTGTACTAAGTTCAGGTATACCGGTCAAAATCATATGCGACTATTTTCCTCTGCATGTTGTCTCTCGTGAACAACCAGAATTCAAATATTTAAGTCATAAGTCGTAAGCCATCAGCCCAAAACAACCCACCTGGTGTTTGGGCCCACAAAATAGAAAAGACTTGCAAAGCTGCAATGTTGCATAGCACACGGGAAACCAAATAAATAAAGGTACAGTAGGAGAACAAGATTCGAATTTGTGCAAATTAATGTCTAGTGCTCTCAGCTAGAGAGACTAGATGGATAAAAAATAATTTGCAGCACCTTTTTTTTGTTAATTCTTAAAGATGGCTTGTCGCTTAACCGTTAGGCGACTAGGGGAAAAATCGTCCAATGATTGGGTGACTATCCCAAGTTGCCTAACCATATGGTTAAAACTAGAAAAAAAAATTCGTAGGTATAATTTTGTAATTCGGAATAAAAATAGATTATTTTAAAAAATCAAGAAAAGACATGTAACTCAGAGCAGCGGACTAATTAAGGCCACTATGCAAAGTGTGATATGTTTTGGCTAGAATGATGTTAGTTTTTCAGAGTTATTTAATAAAAGAAAAATAGTAAAAATAAAAACACTATTATATTTTTATGGATAATGTGAAGAAAAAGTTGGGAAAAGAAAGAAACTACGTTAAAAAAACAACGTATTTTAAACTGTTTTTAGCTTTAAAAAATTAGAAATTATTGCTGTTTGCAATAGTGGGAGAGTGTGTGATTACTGATTAGAGAGTTGGCAAGGGAGGGGTCTGGCGGTGGGCCAGAGCTCGGGAGCGGAGGGTCACCACTTGGGTTCGGGTACCGTACGGTGGCAAGTGATTAATTAACGTGAGCCAAGCTAAAAAAGAAAGAGATGCAAGGTCAGTGAACGGGAAGCTGGGCTAGACGTGCTCCGCGTTTGTAATAACTGGATTAAATTTGCAAGGAACAATGTGATCTCTATGGGAATTGTTGGAAATTCTCTGTAGTGTTCCGGCCAGGTTCTAAAACTTCTTACCCTTAAATTCCTCTCCAAATGTATACCTTACGGGTACGCACTTGGCCCAACTGTTACTAGTTTAAATAGGTGAGGCACTATTGGTGATGACCAAGGCTCACATCTTATTACCTGTTCTTGGAGTTATTTTAGGATTATAGAGATTGATCATGTGGCCTTCGGTGTCTACATTTTTGAGACATGTGCTATAACTAGACCTAAGGAAAAGGGTTTGACTAGTTGGCCCTGTGATGAGGATTGATTAAATCGCTAAATACAATTTTGATATGTAATTAAGACTAAAGAACCCTGTGGTCATAAACCTCCAGGGATTACTCCTCATGTACCCTAGTCAGGAGAAAAACTGTGCATATTACCCGACTAGATGACCGCTCAAAGATTCTATAAACTGGTACCTAAACCTGATTCCAGGCTATTCTTTTCGTGCGATAGATAGAACACATGCTTTATCCACTTAAAACAACATGATGTTTTCAGCCCGAGTCTCTGACAACAACTGCCATACAATTGTTTTCCACGTTCATCTACCACTAACAACAACCGACGTTCAAATGTTCTCTCTCTCTCTCTCTAACAGTAACTACCTCCCTAATTAGTAGTCAGTTCATAGTAATAAAGAGCATCTCCTTTTTCTCTTAAGAATTTCAGCTAATTTTTCTCATATTATTCCATAATATTGACGACTCAATCGTCGACACCCTGACTAGCTCAATGACCTCTCACTGCCTTGCCTTAGACCGGCCCAAAACAAATTTAATCCTATTCTAGTTTAGCTTAAGTTTTCCTCAAGTCATGTTTTAAATAATATGCTTTGTGCTTTCAAAAGTCGAAAAGCACATCTTACGGTAGCCATTGTTGCAATAAGTAAGGTAGCTACACCAAACCATGAGATAAAAGGACTAAGACGTAGCCCATGTATTTTTTCCTATTTGATTCGTTAATGAATATATTGTTGATCAAAGTTAAAATAGATTGATTACATACGTTCTATGATAATACTTTTATAAAGAATGGGCATCTTTGTTTAAATTAAAGCCAGACAACTTTTTGCACGAGAAATGTTAACAATTAATTTCTTTTACATTAATGTCTCTTTTTCTTTTGTTCTAACTAGTTAGGGTGTGTTTGGTTCGTGGATGGAGGTTGCATCGTATATCCTGGATGAGTGGATGCAGGCTGAGTGGAATCGTATTTCAGAAAAAGAAGATGTTTGGTGAGGCTGTATGAGCGGATACAAAAAAACTGAGATGCTGTTTGGTTGCCTATATGAGCGGATGCAGTCTACCAAACCTGAGAGGCTGACACGTGGGACCGCATAAGATACACTGCATCCACTTATCCAGGATGGCTAGTGAAGCTAATTTTGAGCGTATCCACCCATCCAGGATGAGAGCGTATTTTTGCATCCGCTCATACAGGCTGTATCCGCTCATACAGGCAACCAAACAGGCTCTTTCTCAGATTATACGGATCCACCCATCCAGGACGAAGGAGATTCAGGCAACCAAACACACCCTTAAAGACTCGTGCGTTGCAACGAAATCATAAAAATAGTGAGACGAAACTTACTACCTGGCCAACTTCATACATCAAACATTGAAGAGCAAACGACAGAGATAGAAGGGTGGCCAAAATGTGCGAGGAGATAGGAAAAGTTGAGGGGGTGGACGATTGTATCCTAAGAGAGAGAAGGAGAGAGACGAATGGTCCAGATCAAATCGGATGGTTGAGAAGAGAGGAGAGAGAATGGACCAACCACCAACTCACACTTTTATAATAGTAAAGAAACTTGGAGAACCAAATCTGTAACTACATTTTGATAATCTTCAATCTTGGACGAATTGGTGAAACAAATTCCGGTAAAAATTAAACAAGGCATTTGAATTTGGATATGAATGGGAATCACCTCCTGGTTGCATGATAGAATTATGAATGTACGACTCCATTCACCAGGATCAAATCGTATACCCTATCTTTACGCACATGAGGGTGCATTTTTAATAGAAATTTTGTAAGATCGCTGATTTATTCTGAACTCTATCTTTTTAAACATGTGCTAAAAGAGCGTAAGACGTGTGTATGCATGTGGTATACATATGTGTAATGTGTGTGTGTGTGCGTCTTCTTTGTACACGCAAAAAGAATTTGGATATCAACGTTACGTTGGCTTGATGATATTATGGGCCTCTTTTTTCAGTTTCTGAAAGCCATCTTTCGGTTTTTTACAACAACTAACTTTTAAATGTGGTGTCTTTTTAAGACAGGATCTACAAATTGATTATAATACACACTGTAGTGATTTCATTTATATCGGCCAAAATCGCACAAGAGTTTCTGCTACTCCGTACTCTTTCTCACGAACAGATCAAAAGTCATAAGTCGTAGTCAAAAGTCATAAACCAAAGCAAAAAAGAACAGATCTTATGGCTGAGTTCGGCAGGACTTTGGCTTTTATACGTTGCTACAATAAGTAGCTTTTAAACGGTATATCTTTAAGGCTAGTTCTATAAGTCGATTGTAATAGACACTATATCGACTATATCTGTACCAATCAAAATCATATACAATTGTCTCCTCCTTCGCAATCTCTCGTGCGAATATTCAGAAGTCAAAAAATCATTAGACTGAAACCATAAACTACAGTACACGAGAACTACTGTTCTGAATAACTGCTCTTGCTCGTTGGTAATCACCCAACCCAGATAGTGCCTTGTACCCACAGAAACAGACGTGAAATAAAATATACGTACGGACCACGTCCAATCCTGTACTTTTCTAATTCTCGGTCACCAAAAACTTCTATCATTCTATATATAATAATGCCAATGATAATAACTATGTCCTAGCAGCACTATCTTTTTATATTTTTATAGGTCACTATCTTTTTATATTGTAAAAAAGATAGGTGCACAACAACATTGCACACTGCAAAATTTTCTTCTCTAGTTTATGGACCCAAGTATCAATTGAGCTCTTTTGAAATGGGAACGTTTTTCCAAAATTTATATGAGAATTGAGTCATCTCCTATAACCTTAAAATTCTGTGTTTCAAACAAGCTTTTTTTTAGAGATATTGATAGTGTCCTCTTCCTTCAACAAAACAATACGGCCATATGTACCAGCATGTTAAGCTGCAACTCTTAACCAGTCACTTTTATAGGTTACTAAAATAATAAATTTTATAAAACTGTATAGTCGGAGTTATTGTAAAAAGTGGTTTTTTTCCCAACCTTCTTTCCTAGGCAATATAACTGATGCTGCTTCGACAATATTGATTTCTTCATCCCACCACCATCAAAATCTGTCACATCCTTAGCAGCAAGACACTTTCCACAGGGCTCTCCATTTGCAAGATGCGATCCAGCTACCATTTAGTACAAAGCGAGGGTTGTCCTGCCCAGAAAAGAAAGTCATATCACCATTTATATTGATTTTTAAAAGCTATTTTTTTAGTAAATAATTTTCCTACAGTACTTAGTTTCAAAAGAATGTTTTTTATGATAAAATCTACTAGTCGATTGTCATATATACTATAATGACTTTATTTATATCAGTCAAAATTGCACGTAAGTATCTCTCTATAAACCATTACTATTTATGAGCTAAAGTCAAAAGCTAGTATGAATGGATCAATAATTCTCATGGAGGCTGGGAGCCTGGATCGATAGTTGGCGATTTATCACATGAACATTCTGGATGAGTTGTTTTGGTCTATGTTTTATAATTTAAAATTTTGAATTCTGGTTGTTCGTGAGAGGTGGTAAATAGAGTAAAATAGTTACATTTGATTTTAGCTAGTACAGCTGAATTTACTATACTTTTTACTATAATCTTTCTATTTAATCTGTATTAAAAAAATATATCACTTAAAACTTAGTTACTATAATATAAATTATAAATAGAAAAGAACGGGCCAAACGAGCACATGGAATCGAATTTTTACCATCTCACTCGACATTCCACGCTTCAGATCGTATTTGACTGCTATATACTGTCCCTCTAATGTACTTGTCATTTACTCCCAGTTTTCTACAGTACATGTGTTAAATCAAATTCATATTCGTAGGTACTGAGGTACACCGTGCACGACTTCCCAACATGTAGAAATACAGAACTGTAAACAGCCAGCCGGAAATTTCTCATTCGCAAGCGAGGACTCGAGGGTGCCTGGCCCAGCCCGGCAAGCGCACGGCCACTGCCGCTGCGACACGCGTGCGGGGGGACCGGCCGCCTCGCACATACGCGGGAGAAGGTGAAAAAGCACGTTATACGGAGGGGTAGAAACGAATAATGCGCAGAGGAAAGCACGGCACGCAGTGTACCGGCGGTCGGCGGAGTGATGGGTGGTGGTGGTACTATCGGGATGCCGGGCGGAGGAGGCTCGGAAAAGAATCCAAAAGGACAAATAATTGAGGCGAGAAGCAAGCACCACGCGGGCCCCGCTGTCGTCCTCGCACCCTACCCCCACCCCCTCTCTTCCCGTTCTGCCCTTCCGAGCTCAGAGCCCAAACCCTATCACCACCCCATTTCTCTTTCACCTACAGATAAAGCAAGCACGCACGCACGGACTCCTCCATGACTCGGCACAGGCTCATGCGGAACCTTCGGGCTTTGAGTTGACCCGAGCTTGAGTTTGAACTCGGACAAGACTCGTTCCGCTCAAGTGAACCTTCGGGCTTTGAGTTGACCCCGAGCTTGAGTTTGAACTCGAACAAGACTCGAGCTCGACTCACTAAGGGTCGACAAGGCTTAGTAATATAGGATAAACAACGACTGATGGGGAGTAGGAGTATGTTGGAGAGCGGAGCAGAGGTAGTGGGCAGCGGGGTGAGAGGAGAGGTGGCCGAGGAGATAAGATGGTGGGAGGAGTGATGGTCGAGAGGGAGAGCGGGGATGGAGGAGGAAAAAAGAGGATCGAGCTAACCTCCACCACCGTCGCGGCTGTCACAGACGATGCCGCATACCTGCCTATTAAGTTAGAGTGACCCATATCTGTTCTTTTAGGATTTCGAAAGGTGTATTCTAGATGAATCATACAAGGATTAAGAAACATACCCCTATTTGGATCAAGATTCCTACTCTAAATTGGAGAAAAGCTAGAATGGACCATATAAATCATAGTGGTGAGAATCGAACAACCAAGCAATCAAGAGTACTCATCCAAAGTAGAGGATGTACGAGAGGATTACAGACTATATTATTTTTTAGCACTAGATTCTTGTGTATGACAAGCATTCAAAGGTCTGAAAAGATTCAAAAGTCTTACGAGCGAGCGACAATCTCTTATACTCTTTTGAGGTTCGGCTTAAGGAATTTGTGGTCGGCTTCGTCAAATCTTTTCTCTTTCGTCGTGGTTGCTTCAACGTCGTTATTTTGATTTTCTTTACAAGATTCATCTCTCCGTTCTTGAAACAGTGCACACTTATGTTGTATCTCACAAGCTCTGATCCGATCCTAAGGCTGTTGTGCATAAGAAGGGGTATCAACGTATAACAAGTGATATTAGAGTCAAGGCTGTCTTACTCTAATTTGTGAGAAGATCGGTAAAGCGTTAGGTGACACAAAATCAATATCAATATCGATGATGTGCAATTAAATAGAGAAATTTAACGTGGAGGAAATTTCACCGTGTGACAATGCATGGTGAAGGATGTCCTTGTCCAACAGAGGTTAATCGGTGCTCTTAAAGGAGATAATCCAGAAAAGATGTTCAATGAAGACTGTAAAGTGTTGGAGCGAAAGACTATCGGTATTATCCGTCTATGTCTCTCCGATGAGATAAAGTACTCGATGATCAAGGATAATTCATCAAAGAAATCATGGAATGATTTAAAAGAATTGTATATAAAAAAAGTCATTGACAAACTGGTGGACATTGAAGCGATAACTACACAGGTTGTGCATGGAGGAAGATACACAGTTTGTTGACTATCTCAATGGATTCAACAAATTTATCACAGAGCTGACTAGTGTGGATAAAAAAATTGAGAAGAACAATAAGATCATCATACTGACATCATCTCTACCACTATCATGAGATCAATTGGTGATAAATATTCTCATAGGAAAAAACCACTCTCAACTTCAATGAGATAGTTGTACATCTATTGGATGCAAAATCATAAGTCATTAGAATCTTCATCCTTGGATGATCAAGCATTGGCTACAATAGATGTTGCGGGCAGATGCAAAGGTCACAGGAAGAAGAAAAGTAAAACCAAGGGCACACGTATATACTATTTATGTGATGAGGAATGTCATAGGATTAAAAACTATTCGAGTGTGAAGCAAATAAATGGTGCATACTTAGTTGTGGTAGTAAAGGATGATTCAGATGTACTAGTCATCAGTTAATCAGGTATTTCTCATGGATGGATGTTAGATTTAGGTTGTTGCTTTCATATATGTTTGGTGAGAAAGATGTTTGACGAAGGATCTCTACGCTTGACCACATGAACTGTTCACTTAGCGAATTGTAAGAAATATGAATTACTGAGATATGAATGGTTACATTGGAGATGTATGATGGAGCACATCGTATGTTGACGGGAGTGTGGTATGTTCTCGACTTAAAAAAGAATCTAATATCTGCAATGTCGTTTGAACTCGAATGATGTGATGTATCACTTCGAGTTGGAATTATGCAAATTACTTGCAAAGAGCGAGTAACCATGAAAGTATATGAAGCAATGGAGGATACTGATTAATGAGTAAACCTAAAGGAAGAGCAACCAATTTGTAGGTCTGATATAAATCCCAGTCAGGAGAAAGAAACTGTGTCATCAACGGTAGGTACTCAAATCTCATCTGCGGTTATATGCGAAACTGTAAAGATAGTTGTAAAATGTAACAGACACAAAGGTGAAGGTGTGAGCTGTTGTGAGAGGAAAGACGTGGTGAGACTAACCACACAGTACCAACGAGCAGGTGGAGCTCAGAGGCGGTATGGAAGGCTGTAGCAACAGGAGGTGTGGTTAACCAAACTACACAATGAAGGGACTCTCAAGTGGAGGGATTGGACAAGATAGCCCGGATATTGACACACACATTACGGTGATGTGTATGAGCCCTTGTGGCGTGGGCACTCCCAAAAGTGGAACGTAAAACAAAAAAGAAAGAAAGGTGGAGCTGTCTTTGAACGAGTTCTTAGAGGAGCACAATGATTTCAATGGATAAGGGTCAAGGTGAAGATTGTTATGTTATGGTGACTCCTATATACTTTTTTAGGATTTAGTATGGTGTGTTGTAATGAGTCTTAAATGAATCCTACTAGAATTATAATATCTACTCCTATTTGGATTAGGATTCCTACTCTAAATTGGAGAAGAGCTGCTGCATATAAGAAGGGGTATCAGAGTGTAACATCGTCGCTACTGCGTAGCTGTCGCTAAGGCTCGATCTTTTTCTAGATGAAGGAGGCCTACATCTAGACGTCGACGACAAATGAAGCCCACGTCTAGATGCTGGTGACGAAGAAGGACTAGATCCCTCAGAGCGAAAGTGCGGGAGTATGGGTTGTGACCGGTGGGGGGCGCAAGAGTGCGGGTTGCGGCCTCGTGGGAGGAGTGGCCGAAGGAAGTGGAGACTTTGTCTATGGAGAGTCTGGGTCGGAGGGGAGATATTTTGGGTTGGGCTACACTTGGCCAAGCACTGTCGAGTTATTTGAGCTCGGCTCGGTAAAAGTTCATGAGCCTGAGATCAGGCTCATGTTCGGCCCATTTGGAGCTCGAGCCTGGAACATGTCGAGCGCGAGTAGCTCGCAAAGCCTGGAGTTTTTCTTACATTCTACCTCCAGCCAGTTGCAACCACCTAGTCAAAATTTCAACATACTCCATTGATAGTTACCGTACTAGTATTACTGTAGTAATATAGAGGATTGTTTTTCCATCCATGATCAACAGTAATTGCTAAGGAGTACTCATGCCTTTTTGGTTGAGTTGAAATTCCTCATCTTTGGATCTTCATTAATATTCGTGCTCCACCTTTATCTCTGGTAGTGACACAACACTTCGGTGACAAATTATAGCAATTGGAGGGGATGTGGAGACTAGTGGTGGTGGCAGGATGGCGAGGCGGCGGTAGCAGTGAAACAACGACAGATCAAGATATCGAGTTATGTTTTAGGGGCAATAGTCAAATGCCGCCAAACAAGTAAAGGTGGTGGTGGGAGATTGTTGGGCAATGACATGCAAGGCTTTCGCGCATAGGGGAGGAAGAGATGACAGTGGTGTGGGATGGAGGAGGTGGATAAGGGTGACAACGGTGGAAGCCGATGGGTACGACCAGGCTAGGTGGTCAGACGAAGGTTGGGTGGTGGGCGTAGGGGCTAAGGTTGGGATAGGAGGGGAAGGATTATAAAAGAGTAAAACAAAGTGATTTCATCCATTAAATTTAGATTCAATGACTCAGAATTTAACTACTATTTAGGAACGAAGTACTCAGATACTCCCCCAGGCACACCACGATTAACTCCCTACTCTAACCGGTTGCAGTTTTTGGCTGAAATTGATTGTAGCAGTTGTTAGTGTTTTTAGTCATTCAATTTAAAAAATACAGAAAAAGAAAAAAACACCGTTATATCTCCACAGATAATGCAAGCGAATAAGGAGAAAAAAAAGAAAAACTAAAAAAAAATAAAAAGCCAAAAAAACCAAAATTAAAAAATGATGAGTTCCAAGGGGCTTTGCAAAAGCCATTTGAGCAGCCCCTAAATCGGATCCCTGGCGTGTTGAAACTGTTCAGCTTAAATATATGCAATAACTAGTTTTTAAATGGAGTGTATTTTCAAAGTGGGGTTTATAAGTCGATTGTAATTGACACCGTCCCGACTTCATCTATATCGATCAAAATTGCATGTGAGTATCTCTCTCCATACTCTCTCTCACGAACAGTTAGGATTAAAAAATTTAAGCCACAATTCAAAGGTCACAGCAAAAAAACCCATCTACCTCGATAAAGTAAGAACGGTACAATCATAGGGAAACATCGTGCAGTCCTGTACCATCTGCGAGGACAGAGGCGGCGCTCCAAGTGTCTCACAGCTTTAGTTGTAGGCTTCGATTTAGTGCTTCTGGTTGAAATTGTACTATATTAGCTGTTATTTTTTGAGAAAAAAAGAGAAAAATTAAAAATTAAAAAAATAGTTATATCGTTATAGATAATGTGAAAGAATAAGTGAAAAAAGCAAAAAATCGAAATTATAAGCTAATATGTTTTAAGTAGTTACATAAGATAAAAGCTAAAAACGAAAGGCTGAAACCTTTAGAGCGGACCAGAGAAGGGAGTCTATTTTACGGACCGGCACGAGGAAAGAGAGGGGGCAGGCAGGGGAGATCCACCATGATATGCACGCAACGGTACGAGTGGTAGTGGTAGGTAGTAGGCTCGTACCGGCAGTACTACTGCTTGTGCATGCCCACCCCGCGTCTGCGGCTGCGTGCGATCGATGCGACTGCTACGCCCACCCGCCCGTACGATCAGCGGTGTGGGGGGCGGCACCACGTACCAGCGCGGCCCCATCCGCCCCCGCCTCGGCGCGCTAATTACGCGCCCCTGCCACGCGAGGCGCCCCTGCCGCGCAGGACGGCTACACACACGCTACACGCGCTAAGCTAGCCCAAACCCCGTGCGCTGCCGCGCTTCTTCCCACCCGTCTCGGCTCGCCCCCCCCCCCTCTCCCCCTCCTGGCCTCCTTGGTCTCCGTCTCCGCCCCCCTCTTTCCCCCTTCACACCTTTCACCAGCGCCGCACCCTCCCCTTCTCGTCTCCAACCTCTCCTCCCTCCACACGCCGTGTTCTCTCTTCCCGCCGCCGATTCGACCATTTCTTCGAGATACTTCCCTTGTTCTGCTTCTATTTCTGGGGGTAAGGTAGGCCTTGGTTTCGAAGACTTGCCGCCGAGCTGCCGTGTGTGCCAAGGTAACTGCTCGAACCGAATCTTATGATGCGGCTGTGCTGATCATCGATTTGATCCGTGTCGTGGTGGTGGGCAGTGCAGATCCGAGGGGTGGATCGGGCTTAGCGGCGGCGGCCGGGGAGGGGGTGAAGACGGGAGTAGGCCTTGAGTGATGCAGAGGGAGGTGGGGCCGCAGGTGGCCCCCCCGCTGTTCATGCACCAGATCCAGCCGCTGCCTCCCTATGCTGCGGCGGCGAAGAAGCGTGGACACCCGTGGACAGCCGGCGCTGCCGTGGCGCCGTCAGCGAAGACGGCGGCGGAGGCTGGCGGAGGCGGGAACTGGAACCCCAGGATGTGGGACTGGGACAGCCGCGCGCTCACCGCGAAGCCGTCCTCCGACGCGATACGCTTCGGCGGCGGGCAGAGCCAGCAGCAGCAGCCGGCGGCGGCGAAGGCTGCTGAGGCGCTGCGGCAGGGGGGCGGGGGTAGCGGTGGGTTGAGCCTTCAGCTGGGCCTGCGGGAGGAGGCAGCGATGGCGATGGATGTGAGTCCGGAAGCTACCGGGGCTTCTTCACCTTCTCCGCCTGCGTCGGCGGGGCAGGAGCCGGTTGTTAGGCCCAGCAAGAGGGTCCGGTCTGGATCACCTGGGAGTGCTGGGGGAGGAGGGGGAGGGGGAGGTAGTGGAAACGGAGGCGGAAGCTACCCGATGTGCCAGGTGGATGACTGCCGCGCGGATCTGACGAACGCCAAGGATTATCATAGAAGGCACAAGGTTTGCGAGATCCACAGCAAGACCACCAAGTCGCTCGTTGCCAGCCAGATGCAGCGCTTCTGCCAGCAGTGTAGTAGGTAATGATAGCAATTGCATCCCCCGAAAATTTCATGACAAGAATCGTTGTTGTGATGCTGCTTTTAGAAATTTATGTTTACGTTACCATCGGTTGCTACTTCGTGTGTATTGGGCCGGAGAAATGGCTCTCTATCCAATGGTGGTGTCGATGTTTCTGTAGAGGCTGAGAGCATTTAGTTACTAATAAGTTGGTTCTTCTGGTCAATCGTTTAGATTTCACCCCCTCTCGGAGTTTGACGAAGGTAAGAGGAGCTGCAGGCGTAGGCTCGCCGGCCACAACAGGCGGCGAAGAAAAACCCAGTCAACAGATGTTGCTTCGCAGTTGCTGCTACCTGGAAACCAAGAAAATGCAGCAAATAGGACACAGGATATTGTCAATCTGATCACAGTTATTGCGCGCTTGCAAGGTACTAGCACCCAATGCTGAATTTGATTTACTCTTTCACTTGGTGATTTTAACCAGAGTATTGTTTTTCTCCCTCTGTAATGACAGGCAGCAACGTTGGCAAACTACCTAGCGTACCTCCCATACCAGATAAAGACAATCTGGTCCAAATTATAAGTAAAATAAACTCGATGAATAACGTAAACTCTGTGGCAAAGCCTCCTCCATCAGAAGTTGCTGATTTGAATGCCTCGCATGGCCAACAAGAAGACTATGTTCAAAAGACAACTAATGGAATCGATAAGCAAACTGTGCCAACCATGGACTTGCTAGCAGGTCTATCAACTGCCCTTGCGGCATCAAGCCCTGAGACCAATACATCTCAGTCCCAAGGGAGCAGCGACAGTAGTGGTAATAACAAGAGCAAGAGCCATTCAACAGAGCCAGCTAGTGCTGTAAACTCCCATCAGAAATCAATACGACCTTTTCCTGCAGCTGGTATGATAAGAAGCAACAGCACCCAGGAAAGTCCACCTGAAATATACAAGCAGTCGGATCGTGAACCGTACTTGTCGCTGCAGCTGTTTGGTAGCACCGAGGATATTCCTCCTAAGATGGACACTGCAAATAAGTACTTGTCTTCTGAGAGTAGTAATCCTCTGGACGAGAGATCTCCATCATCTTCTCCACCTATAACCCACAAGTTTTTCCCCATCCGTTCAGTAGCCAAAGACATTAGGCACCCTCATATTGCAGACTATGGGGAAGACGCTGGAACAGTTGAGGCTAGTACAAGTCGGGCATGGTGTGCACCACCACTTGAGCTTTTCAAGGGTTCAGAGCGACCAATCGAAAATGGGTCGCCACCAAATGCCGCATATCAGTCATGTTATGCCTCAACCTCTTGTTCAGACCATTCACCATCAACTTCAAACTCAGATGGACAGGTAATTTGTATAGAACATTTGAATGGACTATGTAATTAGCCAAGGTGTCTTTTATTATCTTAGTCATGCATTCAATCTCATATTTTCTTGATTTGCCATTTATAGGACCGTACTGGCAGGATTATATTCAAGCTTTTTGGCAAGGAACCTGGTTCGATCCCTGGCAATCTTCGTGATGAGGTATGACCATGAGATTGTTCTAACATGACTGCAACCCCTGTTCCGGGTCACTTCACTCATTTTGTAAATTAAATTATTCTCTTTTCTTGTTCAGATTGTAAATTGGCTCAAACACAGCCCCTCTGAAATGGAGGGATACATTCGCCCTGGTTGCCTTGTACTATCCATGTATCTGTCGATGCCAGCTATTGCATGGGATGAAGTAAGTTTGTCACTACACTAGCCAAAACAAAATTATGCAAATGGAATTACTACATAGTTACCTAATGTGGGATCTATGTAATGCAAATGCAGCTTGAAGAAAATCTTCTCCAGCGAGTGAACACATTAGTTCAAAGTTCTGATTTGGATTTCTGGAGAAAAGGAAGGTTTTTAGTTCGAACTGATACCCAGTTGGTGTCATACAAAGATGGTATACATAACTATTTTTTTGCGTTAATTTTCTTCTCTATTCCTGCTCATCTGAAGGCATTCTTTGGTGTCTTTTACCTAAGTTCGATCATTTTGGCTGATATCAAATTTGCTCTGTTATTTCAGGAATGACCCGCTTGTCGAAACCATGGAGAACATGGAATACCCCTGAGTTGACCTTTGTGTCACCAATTGCTGTTGTTGGTGGGAGAAAGACCTCTCTCGTTCTTAAGGGCCGTAATCTAACGATTCCTGGCACCCAGTAAGTTCTCAGTTGTAAAATAGTGGTTGGCTTGACAAGAATATCCTCAATCTTTATAACTTACTGTGAACTCTGTATCAATGCAGAATCCATTGTACCAGTACAGGGAAGTACATATCAAAAGAAGTACTATGCTCAGCATATCCGGGTACCATATATGACGATTCAGGTGTTGAGACCTTTGACTTACTGGGAGAACCGCATCTTATTATGGGGCGTTGCTTTATTGAGGTCCGTGTGATTTTAATGTCTGTCACTTCTGTTGCTATATGGAAATTAGTTGTTACCACTAGGAAGGTGATTGCAACTGTTAATGTTGATACATGCAGGTCGAGAACAGGTTCAGAGGAAACAACTTCCCTGTTATTATTGCGAATTCGAGCATTTGTCAGGAGTTGAGAAACCTTGAAGCTGAGCTTGAAGATTCGCAATTTCTTGATGTCTCTTCAGATGATCAGGTTCACGACGCCAGGCGGTTAAATCCAAGGGATCATGTTTTGCACTTTCTTAATGAACTTGGCTGGCTCTTTCAGAAGGCTGCTGCTTGTACACCTTGCACCAAACCCGACATTTCTGATTCAGATTTGATTCAGTTTTCAACTGCACGGTTTAAATACCTACTGTTGTTTTCGAATGAGCGGGACTGGTGCTCTCTTACTAAAACACTACTGGATATCCTTGCCAAGAGAAGTTTGGTCCGTGATGAACTATCACAGGAGACCCTGGAGATGCTCTCTGAGATTCATCTCTTGAACAGAGCAGTGAAAAGGAAAAGTAGTCGCATGGTGCATTTGCTTGTGCAGTTTGTTGTAATTTGCCCTGATAATTCCAGAATGTATCCCTTCCTTCCAAATTTACCTGGCCCAGGTGGTTTGACTCCATCACATCTGGCTGCATCCATTGATGATGCGGAGGATATTGTTGATGCCTTGACAGATGATCCTCAACAGGTAAACACAGTAGTTTAGTTTATGTTAGTGTTTTTAAGTTATTTCACATTGATATTTTTTCTCATTTTTGCGTAAATCACTGCAGATTGGTTTGAGCTGCTGGCACTCAGTGCTAGATGACAATGGCCATTCTCCTGAAACATATGCCAAGTTGAGGAACCACCATTCGTACAATGAGCTTGTGGCACAAAAGCTGGTGGACAGGAAGAACAGCCAGGTTACCATAATGGTTAACAAAGAGGAAATTCGTGTGGATGCAGGGAATGTTGGTGAGAATAATACATCTGGGATTCAAGCATTGCAAATAAGATCTTGCAGCCAGTGCGCCATTTTGGAGTCTGGCAGACTGCTAAGGCGTCCTTTGCACTCACGGGGATTGCTTGCTCGCCCCTATATCCATTCAATGCTTGCCATAGCAGCAGTCTGTGTTTGCGTTTGTGTATTCATGAGAGCTTTGCTGCGGTTTAATTCTGGTAGATCCTTCAAGTGGGAGAGGCTGCATTTTGGTACGATATGAACTTAAGAGGGCACCTTATTCCTTAGCCGTGTGGTATTCTTAAGGAAATACCTTATAACAAGCAGATGGTATGGAACCAGATAACTTATAACTTTTTGCATTTCTTTGGAACTCACTCTATCCATGGATATGGGTGGGATAATGTAATATTTTATGGATAAACCCCTCCCGGAAAAAAGTGTTGGTGGGTGGGGATGGTAGCAGCACTAAAGCGGAGTTGAAAGTCGAAACAAGAAAAAGGGAATTTGAAGAACCCTGTCAAAAGATGAACTTGGGCAGGGTTGGCAATAGTTGTGATGAGGAGAGTATGAACAATGCTTCCAACAAGCTGAGATGGAGGCAGCCATAGTTCTGGGCTAAATGAGTAACTAACAACCTTGATTTCGTTTTTGCTGGTGTAAGTGTGAATCTGCCGTTTCATGAATCACATGGTGTTTAATTATCTTGATCTTTGCTTTTACAATTTTTGTTTTTGTTTTTTTGTGTATTAAATACAATGCTTTAGCATGAAACTATCATCTGTTGTCTTTAGATAGTAGCAGGGGTAAATGGATAGATGCACCGTTGACAGTGCGTATGTAGCTAAATAGAAATGAGGCAGCTTTACAAGTGTATCCGAAGCTATTGTTTTGTTGGACTACCGTCACAACTCAGGAGGCCCTGTCTTGATAGAAGCTGGGGTACCTTTCTTTGATGTATTTTTCTCTGTTAATGCCGCTTCTTTCAGGGAAAAAAAGAGATATTTCTGTCCATCTATGAATTCAGTTGAAGAAAATCATATATTTGCCCATGATATGTTCGTATACATATGATATAAAAGACGATATTATCTGATGAGCACTATATGAAAACAGTGTTGCGGCTAACTTGTGGGGGCATTTGGGCACCTTGTGCCTCGTAAAAGGCATGTAGTCTACGCATTGTGCGTTATCCTTGATGTGCCCGGGGGCCTCGTGATGAGAATGAGATGCCTTCATTTGCGCCTTTCCGGATCGCACCGTGTGTGGATCGCCGTGCGGACACGGCGGTCAGATTCTGGCGAGTGGCAATGGTAAACTTGAAGCCGAGGGCTCCAGCCTACGAGGACCCAAAACCATGCGTGCTTTGCACAGCTCGGGGAGGAAACGATGCCTTGTTCTCGGGCACTTGCAAGGTGCACGCACGGCCTGTATTGCGTGGCCGATGGATTTCGCTCCTCCATTGTTTCCACAAGGCTGTTGGATTGGACGCTTGCTCTTTTCTGGTGCATCAGAGCAGAGGCTTTGCTAGTTGCTTCTCACTTGCTCGATGATCAACTCTTTCAATCGATAGAGAGTTCGACAGAGATGGATTGGCCCCTTGCGTTCACGGCTGAATGGTGTCGAGCGGTCGATCGATCGCGTCGCGCCTAACAAGATGGACCACGCTATTGCCCGCGGATGCCAGGCCATACCCGCGACTCCGCGAGTACATCACGAGGTTAGGGTTTGTAGCGTGTTGCTTTCCGGAGCACGTGGAATCTATATCTAAATTGTTGATTATATATTCTTGATCATGAGTTTTGGTTATATAGAATTGTACGTCTTTGTTGTTGTTAGATAATTTCTTTGATTTGATCTCAACTTTCCCAAAAAAAAATAAAGCATTTTTGATGTAATCATGAGTGTTTGGGCCGTGGTATAATGTATATATAATATTTGCATACAGAATAATAATAAAAAGATAAAATTTGAACCTGACAATTTTATATTTGTGAGGTGGAATATGAGAGAATTAACATAATATACCATTAAGCGCACCAAAATCACTATAGTCTGTAATGATTATGTTAGTCCTTTGTAGTGGTGAGGCTGTAGGATCGTATGGTGCAATTAGAGGGGGTGAATGATTACCTCCGCTTTTTAATACCTAAAAACAAAATACCTAAAAATAAATCTCAAACCAGAAGAAAAACAATCTAAATTACCGGATGTAGATTTCGACCGCAAGTTGTTTGACCGCTCGCTCGGCTGCTTGCTTAACCTACTTTGCACGTAGTCGAAAACTTCCGCTACACTTGATCGCTTCAACCATTCGAATGCTTCGTTCTCTCGATCGCCGACAAGGACACAAGAAAGCGATGCTCAGAAGAACTTGTTGTGCTTTGATTGAGACAACATCGACGACGATTTCTCTTTGACAACATATATGATATTTCACTTTTATATCATGTTTGTGTTTACAAAGCGCTCCCATGGTACCCCTAAAAACCCTAGCACAAAAAAGCCTCGCAAAGCCAAACTAAAACTCTTAGCCTCACCCTGCTTTTATATGCTAGAACACTAAACTGTGTTTGACTCAAACACGAATAAGAAATCCTATTTCTTCCTCAAATCAAAGGACGTGAAACCCTTCTGAACACATGTTTTATCCAAACTCTTACCTCTTCTAAGTTATGGACTCCATCCATAACTCTTAATTCAACACATGATGAACCCTCTAGGATCGCACCTCCTGTAGCTTCTCCACACATCACCTTTGATCTCCACGTGCTCCAGCGTTAGCCCGACCACCTCGCGTGACATCCTCAACCGTCTAAACCTCAAATCTCTCCATCCTAGTCTTGGTTCTCCTCATCACCAACCATGATCTCTCCACGCTCACATGCACATGCAAATACCAAAGAAACATTTTTCTAGCATAAGTTCTTTCTAACTTGACCGTCATCAGTCCACACACTCAAACCACACCTTTAACCATCACTCAACACCAACTAGGTCATCTTTGACCACAAATCTCATCGCTATCGACACCAACCTCAGACCACTCATTCTGACCGGTTACAACAGCTAAGCATAGACCGGTCGCTAGCTCATCGAGTACTCAAAACCACAAGTATTTGGAAATTCCTATCGCTCTGAACACTCAGAAATCACATGCATCGAGCACTTCAGTCTATGACTATGACCATCAACCATTAACCGCACCATCAATTACCGAGAACCACGTATTGTAGCACCAACAACCACTACAACTATCTAGTACCCACTTGGTACTGTAGCAGCAACCACCAAACACCAGCCACCATGCATAGATTAGTCAACCACTGACCCAACACGAGTACTCGAAGTACTTGAAGAACGTAAGAATTAAAACACTCGAACCGATCATAAAGTCTACGAGTACCGACCGTGAAGCTTATGACAACTGATTGCAAAAGCCTTCGACTACCAATCACGAGGTCTGCGACAACTGATATAAAAGTCTAAGATAACGACAGCAGACAACAAAATCTATGAGTACCGATCCCAAAATCTAAGACCACCAACTAGTAAATTCTATGACTACCGATCAGTAAAATCTACGACTACCGATTATAGTCTTAAGACTACCGACCAAAAAAGTCCACAATTACTGTCACAGTCTTCGACTATCGAGTACCGACCAGTAAAGTCTACGACTATCGAGTATTGACTAAGTACTATAGCTACAACCATGAAAAATACTGTAGCAACAACCGATTACTATAGCAGATGACCTTACGACCTCCGATCGGTTCACTATAGCTAACATCGGTTCACAGTCACTTACGATCGGTTAATTGTTGCTTACGACCAGTTCTCTGTTAGAGGTCAAAATCTACAATTACCTATCGTGGTTGAAGTTGGAAGTGGTCGAAATTGGAGTTGAAGTCTACCATGGTCGAAGTTAAACATGGTCAAAGTCTGCCGTGGTCAGAACTGAACGTGGTCGAAGTCGGACATGGTTGAAGTCTACCGTTTGGACATGCTGATTGGACCCATCCATCACAAGACCGATCAGGCTAACATGGTCAAAACCAGACATGGTCGATCTTCCATAGTCGTGGTGATCGTACTGCCGTTGTCGTAGTCCGCGGATTCCAGTTATGAAAAAGTGCATCGGCCGAAACTTTTCCAAGCTCAAATTTCAATGCAACACAAAAGTCATTTATTCATCATCAATAAGTCCACCACCACATGGTCTAACAGACTGTCTGTTATGTAACAGCGTCATAATATAAATTAAAGACCGGTAGTACTGGATTTGTGTGAGCGGTACGAGCGAAGTTATGGTAAGAGCCGTAGTCAATGGTCGAAGTGTCGTGGTCGAAAAGCCATAGTTGAGACGCTGTGGTTGAAGTACCATGTTCATCTAGACATCAACAACACTCATCATGAATAATCCAAAATATTACATAGCACGTAATTAAATGATAGAAGCAATAAAGTGTTATGATAATGATCATGGAGCTTATTTTCCACAACCAATTAAATTCAAGAAGATGGGGGAGGACATCACAGACCTTGTGTTAGTCGAGGCATGGATGTGTTGTACCGGCGTAGTGGGTCATGGACGGCGTTGGGCTGGAGGGTGAGGTCAGCGATGGACTTCATGACATGCATCGGACTGGAGGAGGGGGCGTAGGGCACGGATGTGGGAGGAGGGGGCACAGGGCACGGACTGAAAGGGTGTGGAGTGTGGCGGAGCGACGCCGCGGGAGCCAAGTGGGGCGGTGTAGGGGTGGCATAGGAGCGAAGGGTGGCACCAGGCCACCAGGGGGTGGAGGGGGACGGAGCAGTGGAACAGGGGGTCGGGCTGGAGCGGAGGGGGAGGAGCGGTGGCGCAGGGCTGAAGCAGGAGCGGAGGGGGCGGAGCAGCAGATGGGGAGGAGCAATGGCGCAGGGGCGGAGCAGCGCGGAGGGGTGGAGGGTGGAGGCGGGGTGAAGCAGGGGCGTCACGGGAACGGGGGGAACATTGGGGCGACGCTGTTGGATTGCGGGTGTGATGCGGGGGCGTGATTGTCGGGGGGAGGGGCGCGGCGTGAGGCATTAGTGCTCGGACAAGCGAAGGAGCAAGGTAGCCGGATTGGTAGGACCAACTTGCAATCGTGGACGTGGATGAACTAAATAAATGGTGTAGATATTCAGATGGCAGAACCAACTTACAATATTAGTCGTTGGATTATATTGATCTAACTATCTGGAGAGGAGGGCATTAACGTGGTTAGGTGATAAATGGTTTAATCAAACATGTGTTTTTTATATTAGTACAAAGAAACGACCGCCTTCTCTACCTCTTTTGGAAGTAATGTGCAACTGAAGCAAACAAGTACGTCGAGAACTGCCCGTCACATTGGCTAAAGCGTACGTTTGAGTAGCACTTTTATGTTTTTATCTATAATAAAAGTAGCATTAATATCAAAATACATAAAAAAAAGATAAGTAATATCTATCTTTATTTATCATGTTTTATAAATTATATAAATTACTATTAAAAAAAATTATAGAAGCACACGCGTCCATTGAGGTGATGAGCACGAGATGGGACCTAGGACAAGTTGCGGCAGCCATTCGCTCAAAATCAATGCTTCGGCATCGACCGGAAATTATGCAGGAATTTTGTAGAAAAGAAAACATCAACCATCCTGTGTTCTATACGGGTAAGGTCAGGACCGTCAGGTGCTCTCAACACACATCTGATCTACGTGGTTGATTACATCATCTGTCAGTCAAAATAATTGCACGATCCGACAGCCCAATTAAAAAAGCACGCGTACAGTCCTCGCTGCTACAGTGGTATCTAGCCCGGACGTAGCAGATCCTCCTCCAGACTGACCAGACAGGATAGCCTGCGTCACCGGGCGGTACGGCTGCTAGCCTACTTACTAGCGCAATGGTCCTAGCGGATGCCTGGCCCTCGCTCGTCCGTAGGACTAGAGGTGGTACGGCCGTTCCCGTGAAGTACGGCCGGTCTAGTCATCTCATTCCGTCGAATTATATTGATCTACTTTATCTTCGGTGAGATTCAAATATGATCCAAAGTATGACGGATCGCTGTCGTGCCATATCCGGCTGGCTCATCCCATCTGACCATTCAGCTAATGCAATACATGAGAATTTGTTCAACATTTACCATCAGGTCTAATTTATAATCAGATGTTAATCACACATATTGATGACAATCACAAAACAATCAACATTTAACACGATCTCTGATACTTCGAAACTATGCGATATAATCTTTTGATTTTCATCCACTTATTAAGCATCGAAAGGCTTTAAGTTAAAAGTCAAAAAACACAAACCAGAGACTCAGAGAGATTAAGAGAAAAGCTACACACCTGCCACTTGATTTGGATTCGATAGAGTTTAGCATGGCATGTTTAAGAACATACATAAGAGAAATTCCATAGTCTACTAAACTCCGTGGCAGCCTGGGAGGTCAAATTTAGATGGCCAGTTTGAATTAAGAAGATTTAAGTGGGATTTAGTTTAGACTTGAACTGAATCCCAACTAAATTCCCTTGACCTAAACATATGCAAAGCAGCAGAAGCAACAAGTAATAAAAGATTGCAAAGGCAATGTTTAGCCCAAACTTGCAGGTGTTCCTAACCAAACTTTTGCCCAAACATCTGAAGTCCCTAACTAGAATTAGCTACTTTAGACAAAACTTTTGATGTTTAATGGCCTAGTGTTGATGATGTATCATGTAGGTAGGAATATCACAATGGTGCAGCAATTGTTGATGCCATGTGTTTCTAGCTATGCTACACAATACTGCAAAAGGAGAACAACAAAATCAGATCATATGGCTTCAGCTTGGCCTTGAACAGAAAAATGTGAACTTTAGCATTCCACATTTTGCTTGAGAATTATAAGCCAAATTTATCTTCCGCTCACTAGCAATATTGAAACATTCCAATATAAGCAACAGCTAACAACTACTAAAGCCAATGTAGCAGCGTGCACCACCGTTGTACTCATCGTGCCGAGTCAACCCAAGCACGACATGATATGCCGGGCCATGCCATGCCGCATGTTGTGGCTACTGGCCAAACAATATCTTAGGGGACTAGTATAACGTGTAAGAAATGGACTAGCCTCTCCCTTAGGACAGGATGGCCATGTATATTTATATGGCCACAAGGCCTGATTATAATGATGCCCCTATAGTTAAGCACTATACCAGGGTTATACATGTATTTTTACATGCCCATATTGGGCCTTTTGGCCCAACAGGCCAAATGGATTCAAGTGGGAGCCATCCTCATAATAGGAGCCTCTCATGGTAAAGAGTTTTATCTTGCGCATGCTGAAACCATGTTGCCTAGGCCTTTTGGCCCCCTCCGTCCCTTCGGCCTGGTAAGAAATTGGTGTAGGCATTTGGTCTTGCTAAATGTGGTCGGTTGCTGTAACATGGGACACGCATTCACCTGCGGTTGGTGCGTCGTGTGCCGTCTTGTCTCTTGTGGCGTGAGTTTCTAAGGGGCACCTGAAAGCGGTGCCGCTCGAGTTCCCAAGGGACGCGCGGAAAAGGCGTGTGGCTTTATAACCCGACGTCCCTGGTGAAACGCCGGTCCTACTATCGTTCTTTTTCTTGTATACACTGGTCGGTGTCGCTGCATGCACATTTTGTTGTAGCCACCGCTTGTTCTACTGTGTTGTCGATAGCTCGCCTGCAAGCACGCCAACCGCCGTCATCCACCGTTTTTGATGAATGCCTCATGGCGATGAGCGTCCTTGTTGGGCCACTGTAGGTGCTTCGTCAAGCCACGACGACGTGTCCGGTCGCTAGGGCTCATAGACGACCGAGGTGGAATATGAGCTGGTTGAACGCGATCCATCGACAACCAACAAGCGATGGAATGCGGTGAAGAAGGCGCACGTCGTGTGCACGATTATGCTGGGGCAAAGTATGGTTACTGAATAGCTGATTCGGTCTCTGGTGCACGAGGAGAAGATCTCGAACCGCGACGCGGTCCGGCTGCCCTCTGCCGATGAGACAGAGCCCCACCCGGTGGAGTTAGAGACAATCATATTTGTTGCCTACTTTGATGCCGGTTTCCGATTTCCCATGGCGATGTTCGTTGGCGAGGCCCTTAGGGTGTATGAGTTGGAGTTGCCACAGCTGACTCCCACGCCATCGTTCGGTTGGTAGTGACTGCTAGGCTTCTCATCGAAGACGATTTGGCTGAGCCCAGTGCTTTTCGCCTTTTTGCATGATGTGCCTTGCCAGCTGAAGAAGCTCGAAGAGGGTGAATACTCCAATTTGGGAAGCGTGAACTTCGTGCTTTGATCTGCGTGTACAAAGCTATTCCCGACGAATGCGATGTGGACGAAGTGGGAGTTGAGCTGGATGCAATGGTGGTTCTACCACCGTGTGGAGTGGAAAAAGTTTGAGGTGGTGGGGTGCTTGATGGACTTCCACATGTCCCCATCAGTGACCCTCCGCCACTACGACGAGCATTGTGTGCGCAGGCTTGTGGGTGTTGCCCTTCGATTCAACATGTGGGATCTTACGGAGTATTGCTTGTACGACGTGTCTCCGTTGGCGTGTCCGTGGCATGTTCACTCCGGCCCCGCCCACGACGACGGCCTCTACTCTACCATTACCTCGTTACCAAGGCCAACTAACCTGAGTAAGCACTCCGTTGTAAGCAGCGTACTTACCCCAGTTATGTAGAAGGTCGTTGTGACTCTGCTTTGGATTCATGGTAGGACTCCCCCCAAGGAGGCGGAGCATGCGGCAACCGTTTTCCTCGGGCCATATATAGCTAAGGAGCGCGGCCTTTGAGAATCAGTGACGGCGAACCTCAGGCAAGTGAACTGGGTATGCAAAGCCCTCGGTATCCCCATGCCAGAGCATGCCGTGCCTACCGGTGGTCAGACCGTGCCCACGAGGGTAACGGTGGGGGCCTCCCCTCTGTGCCGAAGAGGTCATTCTCCCCTCATGGCACAACTGTTGCGCTCGGTGCCTCCGTCGGCGGAATCCATTGAGGCCGAGGAGACCACCGTGGGTACCGACTCAGAGTTGGTTGACTACGCAAATTCAGCCCTAGAGGCTGAGTCGGAGCATCGCGTTGGGGGCGTTAGCTACATTGTCACCATGAGCCCCACAAAGGACCCAGGTGACGTTGCCGATGGCGTGGGCGGCCCCGAGGTTGGCGTGGGAGGTGAAGTCCCAGATGCCTCCAAGGGTGTAGTTCCATCGGTGCTTAGGGCTAGAGCAGCGATGCACGGTCGAGTCTCCCACAGTTGTGGCCATGGGCACAACAGCAATCGACGAAGCACCTCCAGAGGCTCGAGCAGTGAAGCGTGCTCGTGTGTCTGCCTGTGGCTGTGAGGGCGGGTTTCTAAGTGGCAGTGGCTGTGTTTTTAGAGGACTCAAGACTTCGCCGCAGATGCCATCGCCCCCGAAGTAGGCTCCAGAGCTAGCGCTACCGGTGGTGCTTTTGTGAGCCCAAATCTGGCAGCCGCAAGCGCTATCGGCTCCCGACCGTCATCTCCTAGTTGGCCTACAAGTACGGAGAACTTCTCCCCTCATGGCTTCGCGAGGCTTTCCTGATTTGCTCTATGACACTATCCTCGACGTCAGCAGGCCATCGATCTTTGGGGAACGCACAGGGCTCCAGCAACGGAACTATTCATGACCCGGCTGGCGCTGCCGTTGTGGAAGTGTCTTTGGGTCCCACCACTCTCGAGGCCACCGGTTCAGAGTCCTGGTGGCTGGTTGTGGCGGACTTCGTCCCTCGCCCGGAGGCGCTACGGGTATTCCAAGGGGCTACGGACTACGCCGACGTGGGTCTGGAATGCCACACGCTATCTTCGTGTGGGTCAGAGCTCCTGGAGAGCGCGCCGGAAGCAACGGAGATAAAGGTACTTGTATGACCATACGTTGACTATGCATATAGAGGGATTGCTAACCACGGTGTATCTTGCAGGCTCTCGCCCTCGCTTGTGCTGTGAAAGTGGTTAGGTACCACGAACATAGTGGTTTGCAGGAGCGGCTTACTGCTGCGGAGGCTTATGGCCTCGGCCCAGTAATGTGTTGGTGGAGTCGGATTAGCTAAGGAATGGCCGGAATTAGCTCGCGATGGTGACTCGCCATGGCAAATGGGGTGACATCGGTGACGGCTCTCGGTGATACACTAGGCAAATTGATGCATGGCACACGAAGGAGAGATGGTGGTGATAGTGTAGGAGCGAGGAATTGAAATGTCTCACCGGAGGCGACAAATCAACGATGGGAGGCGATTTCAGTTGGTTTCGAGAAAAGTCGATTCATGACAATTCTCTACACAAAAATCAAATTAATTTGACATGAGAGTTGATGAGACTCGGGATGAGAGTTTATGAGACTCAGGAACACGATATGACATGAACGAATTTAGAAAAACTTCATCGGAGTGGTCAAAACGTGAGTGGGGCAATGTCGATTTCGGGAATGATGGGCTCATGGCGACGACGGTATTTGGAAGCTCTAGAAAGTTTGAGGAAGGTGTGTAGGGAGGCAACGTAGTCACGGGAACCTAATTTAAAGGCTTGGTGGGGATGGAAACTGACATGGATTTATAGGCGTCGTGGTTAACAGTTTTAGCATTCAAATTGGAAACGGGTGAATGGAAATTGAAGGATTAAAAGGTAAGGAATTGGAAAGGAAACTGAAGGGAATTGATTGCATGCATAATTAGGGACATTCTTCATGCATGCAAAGAAGGGAAAGGAGGCTCGACTCCCTTGCTTGGCGCAAGTGGCGCCATGGCGCTACTCTGGTTCGAACGAATAGAGGAAGAAAGAAGGGAAACAAGAAGAGAGAGAGGAAGAAAACAAAATAAAGAGAGAAAAGAAAAAGGAAAAAAGAAAGGATGGGCCTAGGTCGTAAAAAAATTGGGTTGGACCTAAGAAAAAATATAACGGGTTGGACCAAGAAAGAAATTATTTTCAGATTTTGGAGTTGGATTTTAAATTTGGAAGTTGGGCAACTGACGCCGTGTGCGACCAACAACAGTGGTTCCCGACGTCATGGCCGCTGCGGCGCAGGTGAGGCGTGTTGCTCCTGTCGTCGGGGTAGAGGCATTGGTGGTGTATGCCGACAGGTAGGTCCATTCAAGTATTCTATTTTTTTGGCATGGCATCAGTACTAGATGATGCTTGAGTTGGATTCCAAGCTACCATATCGATCCAAAGCGAGCTCGAACGTGTGGAATCGTTTCCAACTTCCAAGGGGCATCCATTTACTTTCGATTAAAACCTGGTGTTTCACATATTGTAGATGGCTTGGCGAGTGTTTATTGTCGGATCTTTTGGTTTCGATGTTGTCATGGATGCAGATAGACGTAGACTATTGCAACCTTTTAATTCAATTATGGTTAATTTTTGCATATAGGAGTATATATTGGAATAGTGTAAAACATATCCTGATCATATCACTATGTAATTCTGCAACCACCGATTCATGGTCTGTCCATGATTTAATACGGAGAAAACAACTTGTTATTATGTGGGTTGCTAGAAAATAAATCATGGAGAAAACAACTTGCTATTACGTGGGTTGCTAGAAATACGTGCTTTGATGTCGTATTCGCTCCCTGTTTTTACTATTCATAGCAACAACTAGCGTTTATTTATTGTGCTTACACTATATTAGTCACAAGATATTGGTTAAGTGATTCATAAATCTTTTTTTATTTAGCTTGTGAATTTTGTGACAATTGTTTTATTTTGTGAGCCGTAGTGGAGCTCAGCCTGGTGTGATGGCGGAGCCCTCCGTATATATGGCAACATAGCTAGATTCGATGTGATGGTGAAGTTGATATGGTGCAGGTAAGCATGACGAAGAAGATATGGCATGGGACGAGATGTGGCTTAGGTGCACTCCGATAGAGGTAATAGTGTGCTATAAGCATGTAAGACCGTGATGATAGCTTGATATATCAGAGACTAAAAGTAATATGATTTTTTAATCAAAAGCAACGCATGTATATTTAGCTACCATAATAACTGAACGATCGAATACAACGCACTAGAACAACAACAGAGAACTGCAGTTTTGCCAGCACCGCGGCTCCATCAATCACTGCTTCCTAGCCAAGCGCGACGGGGCCAGGATAGGCGGAAAGCAGCAGGAGACGTTGCGCGCCGAGGCGGACAGCTGCTGCGCGCGGAGATGTCTACGCGACGTGGATGGATTGGACGGACGGATCCGTGTTTCGTTCACATGGTATCCGTGCGCGCCGACAGCTTGATAACTGGTGGGTGGTGTACGGCCCGCTTAAACTCCTACACGTATTGCCGGGTGGATGGCTGGGCGGCCGACTTGGAGGAGTACGTGGCGTTTAGTGCTCCTGCCATGTGCTGTGTAGGGCCCTAAATATTAGTCTAATCCTGTCCAAACGGGCCGGTCAGAGCCCGAGTTGGGCTTCATTGCACCATGCCCACTAAGATACAGTGCTGGTAAATTAACCTTTTTTTCAGTCGCACTAATTTGCCGTTTGAGGTCGCGGCCCAACCCAACCCGCGTCTCGCGGCAGAGGGATTGGCGAGGATCCTCGGCCGAGCCGCGCCTTCCGTTACACGCGCGGGCTCCCGCCAGCCCAGTCCAGTTCCCGCAAGTTTCGCCCCGCCCGCCGCGCGACGCTCTCGCACGCTCTGCCGCCATGCCATGCCGCGGTTAAGCCCGCACGCTTTCTCGATTCTAATACTGCAGTCAGTCTCACGCCGCCGTGGCACGCACGCACGGCGAGCCGCATGCCTCTTTCTAACGCGGCCGCTATCTTTGCTTGATACCTTATACCTACCACAAAACGGAGCGTCCAGTGCCTGTGGGACAAGTAAGGGGCGGCGTTGTTGGGCTGAAAGCTTCAACATTGCCAACGTTCTTTTTTGCTTTTAACTTCTTTAGAAATAAAAAAAACCAAACGTCAAAACAGGTAATCTTTTGAATCGGATTTTCTAAATAGTTTTCTAATCTTAAAACCGCGTATCTCTAACATTTAGAGCTATATTAAACAATATAGATAAAAAATTATCTATGGCAGTAAAAAAAAACATCGTCCACGGTTTAAAATAACACGCCATTATCGTTTCTTCGCGGCGCAACGCGTACAGGTGCATAATGGAGCAACAGTGTATCATGCCTCGCGCGCTGCTCAGCAAAGCTAAAAATAAATCTGGTGCTTGTTTAGGTACGCAAGTCTAGCTTTCTCCTAAAGTGCATGACCGCGTCGAGGAATCTGCTTTTGCTCTGCCGCATCTATATAGCTTGTTTAAGAAACTGTCTTGACTACCGAGCGCTATAAAGCTAACCAGCTAGCCAGGATTTGGCTACTTAGAGGTTAAGGTAGAGCTCGTTTAAGCTTACAAGTCTAGGCTAGGCCTTGGTTTTTCTATAATGTAGCAGGGAAAAATATATTATTAATGTTAGTTTTGTTAGTATAATTAAATTAAAAAAATAAGAAGTCATATCATCATAGACAATATAAATGAATAAAAGCAAAAAAAGAAAAGGCAAAAAAACCTCAAATAACAAAAAAAAAAAAACTAGAAGCCAGAACCTCGTTGGAACAAGGCCTAAGAAAAGTGGTACTATTTGGGTGATGTGAAAAGCAGTTGATTTATGCGCAATCATAAACTAATCAGATAGACTTTTCTGTTGTGGCCGGTGGTTTTTGTTTATGTTTTTCGAAACGGCAATGAACGATAGAGACGCCGATGCGGAAAACACACATGATTTTGAGCTCGAAAAGCTGTTTAAAGAATATGCTTTAAGATATCATCTCGTTTGTTTTGACTTTTAGAGTGGTCAAAAGCTAAAAAGAATGGAATGGGCTCAAGTGCAGGGCGCCCTGCACATACCTATGTGCAGGGTCATTTACGTAGTGACATGTGTTCCATTAACTATGTGCAGGGTCATTTACGTAGCGACATGTGTTCCATTAACTCTATCAAATTTAATTTATTACGCAGGAATTTGCATACTTTTGTTTTCAGACTTGATAACAAATGGGTAAATGATGTGTTCTCAGTTCTTACAATTTTTTAAACTATTTTTGGATACTCGTACAATGACTTACGCCAGATGAAGACAGGATTGTCTATGTTATCTCAATCTGTTTTAGGAAATTTCTGTGTGTCGTGCTTTATGCTCCAACTAATTCGTCTAAAGGCTTCAATTGCTAGGTAAATGTGGGCAATATTCTCCGACTTCAACGCTATGCAACCCAGAAATGTGAAAGTTGGTTCAACAGTGAACCTGTTATGTCTGCAAGAGAGCTATTTTCCTGAAGAACTGTTGAAAATGTCAGGTCTCGTGTTCTTAACGCAGATGGGCTTGGGGAAAAATGGAATCTGTGCATCACCGGCGCCTAAGAGATAGCATAATAATTTTTTTTGACGTAGATGGCTGAAAATAAGATCAAAAGTGGCACATGCTTTCTGGTAAAAACATATGCGTACTTGTTTTTGAAGGGGTTTGTTAGTTGTTCGTATTGAATCCTCTTGTCGTCCCACTGGTATTTGTTATTGACAATCCTCTTGTCGTCCCACTGGTATTTGTTACTTGTTAGGTACCTGGGAACGCGTTTAGGGGTCTAAATTATGGTTGATAACATATTATCGAACTATCGCGTTTAGGGGTCTAAATTATGGTTGATAACATATTATCGAACTATTTTAAATAGGGATGTAGACTATTATTGACCATTTGTTTTGTGATTTGGTGAGGATTGTGATGTAGTTCGGAGGTTCCTTGTTTATGCCCATCACCAGCAAATTAACTGGACACTTGGACTTAACTATTTGTGTTTGCCAGCCAAAATGAACCGACTTTCTTTTTTATATATAGGTGACCAGTTGATTTCTTTTCCAATTCAGTACTACTGAGAGCTTGACTTCGCCACAAATTAATCTGAAAAAGGAAAAACATACTGAGTGATATGTCTATCAATGACATAATGCACTTCACCAAATTAAATGAACACTGCTCATTAAAAAAAGTTTGGTATTAATGTCCTTTTAGATTTAAATCTTTCCCTAGATGTGAGGTACCTATATGAACAAGTGAGCAACTGTTCAGAATAAGCTACGTATTTCAACATAAAGAAATTAGACATTACCAGCAGGCAACACATATATTCTCTACATTTCAGAGGAAACTTCACAATGCATAAGGGCATCTCCAATAGTTTGAGTCAGCTAGCTATATGTATGTACACATCAGCATATATCCTATGTGGAGGAAAGAGAGTATGCAAAAAAAAAAAAACCGAGCCAGCTCTTCCTTAAGCACTAGTCTATAACGCAAAACGAGGCAACCTCTATAAATGATAGTCCTTTTCTGTGTGTGCATGTAAGCATCAAATAGCTATCTTTATAGATAGTTCTTTAGAATACTAGCTTTTAGTGTGTACTATATAAATGATGTGGAAGTCTTCTAGTTAGTTGCTAGCTAGAACTATTGGAAACGCCCTAAGGGATTATGTATCCTTGTGTGCTGTGAGCCTGTCGACATCCCCGTCGTTACGTAGGAATTGGCGAAAGAGTAAACAAGGTATTAGTATTTAGTAAGAAGGGATTGTTTAGACTTGACAATCTAACAAACTTAAGGACAGAGGAAGTCCCAGGCAGGTACTTCACTGTATTAGCAGTCAAGTGCTGAGACGTGAGAGTTTGGCAAGGCTTACACACCAGTCAAGACTAGAACAGAGAAGATGATCACATATTACTGTGCAGTTGAAGATATCAATCATCTCTCTTCTAAAGATTGGTAAACACGGTGCAATGTCGATGGGATTTGTTATTTGCTATAATCCTGCCAAGAAGCGCTGAGAAAAATGTTGGTTGAATTATTCACAAGCCAATCAACGAGTTGGAAAATTCTTTATCATCTGAATAGAAATATAGAAATGGTTTCTTGTTTATTCCAAGTGTGTAAATCAAAACATTACTGATCGTGATAAGTTTAATTATAAGAGCACGCACTCGTCACCTGTGTAATTCTTATCACTTAATCCCAAAAAGCTCAATGCAACATCTCGAAGCAGGAAAATATCAAAGCAGCAAAAAAAAAGGGAAATTGTTCCTAGTGATGGTGGTACAGGATTGGGCTCTTACACGTGCAAGTGTTGACTTCATATTGGGAAAAAAAACCCTGAATATATACAGGTACTGTTCCAACGTATCTTGCACGAGTCAAAATTGCGTGTAGAGTAGCTTTGATACATCTAACGTATAGCTTGAAGTACAAGAAATTTCCGGGTACCATTCGTATGTACTAATGGAACAATTGTCTAATACTTTTTCTGTTTGAAAATATATGATATTTTGGATATTGATTTCTCCACCACATTGTTTTGATGATACTTTTTGTATTTATATGCTATTATAAAATCATAAAACTATTATATATAAAAATTCAGTTTTGATGCTATTGTCTATCAGTGGTGGAGGGGGTGGGGCGACAAAGGAAGCGCGCGGAGCTGCCTGGGGTGACGCGGCGACGGTAGCCGGTGACGAGGTACACCTTATACTGTTGAAAATTCTCTCAACGGTATACCGTTTGGTAGTTGCTCTCTAAAGATTAACATGTGAATCAATTATGGAATTACGTAAACATGCTAAAGACTAGTTGTTGTGCAACAAGTCATGGATTTACGTTCTTGTTTGAGAAAAAGAAAGGAGCATATGAATCGAGGGCTGCTCTTAAAATAGAAGCGTGAGAACTTATGGCCTAAGCTAGCACTCGATATGAATGTCTGGAATGAATTCCGTTCCATGAATGGATTGGGAAGGTAGCGTCACTAGCATCTCATGATCGAACGATTGAAAAGATTGCAAAGCTAGGATCTTGTATTCACTGGCGCTACCCCATTTTAAGCCGTGTTCACAGTTTAGACCATATACGCATGTGAGGTGGTTCACTTCACGACTTTAAAAAAGATGACCTCGACTGTGCAAGTCATGAGCAAAGTTCCAACACAGAAGGCATATATAGACAGGTGGGACCTCATTAGCGTTTGCTCCGGTGGTGCTGTTGTAGCATGCCGCACGTCACGCACGACGGCGACCCAGGCATTCGAGCTCGTGACGAATACGAAAGTCACACATTGACCATGCATCCCAAACCTTATCCTACTGTAACATGTCTGGTATATAGTTTCTCTGTGATGTGAACGTACAGAAAAAGCTGGGGAGTTCTACTACAGCTAGACCGGACCACGCTTTCATTCTACACACAAATATTCTAGTAGCCTGTTACGATCAACTCGTACGTTGCCGTACGGCACGCTTCCTAGTTCCTTAGGTGTGCTCATTTGGGTTTTTTTGACTTATGACTGAAAAGTATTGTAGTTGGTTAAAAAATACTGTAGCTAACAGAGGTTTATTTAGTACAATTAAATTTAAAAAATAAAAAATATGTTAGCTCGTTACGTATAATACCAAAAATACGGAAAAAAAAGAACCGGGAAAAAAATCTCAATAAAAAACCAAATATTCAGAAAAGAAGAAATTTATAAATAGTGAAAAATAAACCGAAAATCAGAAGCTGAAGCCGAAACGAGCGGAGCCAATCCTAATACATTTCGCCTCGATCGGCCAGAGGAATTTACCGTGCAACTGCTCTTGTCGCGGCACCAACTCACACCAACGCCGCCGGTGCAAATCGCTAGATCGGCAGCAACATATATAAAGCTGGTGCACCGAAACCGTGGATTCCTCCCCTACGCACTCGCCTTTTTCTCCTGCACTTTTCCATCCCCCATTACGACGAGCGCGCGCATGGCGTATGCGTATTGTTGTCTGCGTGGCGGCTCGTCTCTGCCGCGCCTCGTCATCTGCTTCCTCTGGGTCGTTGTCTGCCGCGCGCAGCTGCAGCCGCCGTCGCCGCAGGAGCGGCTTCGGGTCAAGAGCTACGAGTACGTTTCGTTCCAACAGAGCGACTCGGCGCCGGTGGGCGCCTTGCAGCTGCTCAACAAGAACTCCGGCATCAGCAGCGGCGCGCTGCAGCTCACGCCGGACAGCCGCCACAACGACGGCTTCCTCGTCAACAAGTCCGGCTCCATCCTCCTCCACCAGCCTTTCACCCTGTGGCGTCCTCTCGACGACGAGAGCCCTACCCCCGCGGCGGCGGCTTCCGGCGGCGGCAGCAACGGCAACGGCACCGGCCAGGCTCAGCGTGACCGTGTCGTGTCCTTCAACAGCACCTTCTCCATGAACGTCTTCTACGACAAAGCGCTTCCCGGCGAGGGCCTCGCCTTCCTCATCGCGCCCTCACTCGACGGGCCGCCCCCGGGCAGCGACGGCGGCTACCTCGGCCTCACCAACGCGACGTTAGAAGAGAACCCGGCCAAGAACAAATTCGTGGCGATCGAGTTCGACACGTTCAACCAGAGCTACGACCCGAACAACAACCACGTTGGCCTCGACATCGGCACAGTCCGGTCCAACAAGACGGCCAACCTCGCCGACTTCAACATCGCGATAGCAACAAACAACGCGACGGCCGCCAACTACACCGTCTGGATCGAGTACGACGGCGTAGCCCGGCACATATCGGTGTACATGACCCTTAGGGGCAGGCTAAAGCCCTCCTCTCCCGTCCTGGACGCGCCGTTGGACCTCAGCAAGCACGTCCCCGAGACGTCGTACCTCGGCTTCTCGGCGTCCACCGGCGCCACCATCGAGCTCAACTGCATCCTGGACTGGACCCTGACAATCGAGATCTTCCCCGAGAAGAAGAGCAAGGTGTGGAAAATCCTCGTCGCCGTCTTCGTGCCCGCCACCGTCGCCGTCGCCATTGTCGCCTTCTTCCTGATCCGAATGTCGCGGGCGAGGCGGTCGATGGAGAGGAGGCAGGAGCAGCTGGAGTACACGCTGAACAACCTCCCCGGGATGCCAAGGGAGTTCGCGTACAAGAAGCTGAGGAAGGCGACCAAGAACTTCGACGAGCGGCTGGGGAAAGGAGGGTACGGCATGGTGTACAAGGGGTTGCTCCCCGTCGAGGATGGCCGGCCGGAGGCAATGGAGGTGGCGGTGAAGAGGTTCATCCGCGATGACGCCAAACGCGTCGAAGACTTCGTCATGGAGGTTGACATCATCAACCGGTTGCGCCACAAAAACATCGTCCCTCTCATTGGTACGCGAAATACTTAATTTCATCTTATATAGTTTCAGTTCGTTAGAATTCAGAATGATGGTTCATACTTGAGATTTACCATTATGCTTGATCAGGATTTAGCTGATCATTGTTCATCAACCGAGACTCGACTAGAACGAAATGGTTTAGTCCTAGCAAGTGAAAACAATTTCGACCAAATTTCAGTTCAAATTTTAGAGTTTAACTAAATTCTTTAACCAATATTTAGTAAAAATTACTTAGATAACCTAGTGGTAAGGATAGTGGTTGGTGAGCACTAGGTCTTTAGTTTCAAACCCCAAATCCAACACTATTTTTTTGTTTTTCTATTTCTACTAAAAATCAGATTTAAGTTTTAAAAATTTTGAACAAATTTTCTGAGATTTTTTGAAATTTCCGAATTTCGGATTTATTAGTATGGGCGAAATTTTTTTCCGGAAAGGTTTTCCCTGATCCTAACTCCTAATCGTTCCCTAGTTAGTTATGGGCTTGTAGTTGCTTAAACAAGTTTAGTCTGAATAATTAACTTCCCATGTATTAATGCATTGACAAGTCAGTCGCAATGGAAAACTAGAGAGCAGTATTCTACTCGGATCCTGGCGTTTCTGCAATCGTTTACGTGCCAACAACTTAATATTCGCATCTGTTGCACGAAACCTGAACTCTATTCGACCATCCTAGCGATATAATTTTCAGGCTCTTTGAATTTTCTATTCGACGTCACTGTACACTAATTATACTGTAGTGAGTGATTCTCTCTTAAAAAAAACTGTAGTGAAATTTTGAAGACGTTAATTAGTGCCTGTTACTTGTTAGAGTGGTCCATTTCATTTGAACGGCATGAATAGATGAACTACAGTGATGTGATGTACTGGTATGTGTGGGTTATGAACGTCTTGTTTGCGTTTTGTTATAGGTTGGTGCTACAAGAAAGGGCAGCTGCTGCTGGTGTACGAGTGCATGCCCAACGGCAGCCTGGACGAGCACCTGTTCCGGCGCGGCGTCCACGAGCAGCGCGCCGTGCTCAGCTGGGAGAGCCGCTACGGCATCGTCGCCGACGTCGCGTCGGGCCTCCACTACGTCCACCACGAGTACGGCCGCATGGTGCTTCACCGCGACATCAAGGCGAGCAACGTCCTGCTCGACGAGTCCTTCTGCGCGCGGCTCGGCGACTTCGGCCTCGCGCGCGTCATCGAGTCCGACCGGAACTCCTTCACCGACCTCGGCGTCGCCGGCACGCGCGGGTACATCGCGCCCGAGTACTCCGTCGGCCACAAGGCCACGCGCCAGACGGACGTCTTCGCCTTCGGTGCGCTCGTCCTCGAGGTCGTCACCGGCCGCGGCGCGCTGCTCGGCGACCCGAGCTGCCCGCTGCTGTCGGACTGGGTGTGGCGGCTGCACGGCCGGGGGGCGCTGCTCGGGGCGGTAGACCAGAGCCTCGGCACCGACGGGTTCAACGTCGACGAGGCCAACCGGCTTCTGCTCCTCGGCCTGGCGTGCAGCAGCCCGAACCCCGGGGACCGGCCGACCATGCCGCAGGTGCTGCAGATCGTGTCCAAGTCAGCGCCGCCGCCGGATGTGCCGCAGTTCAAGCCGACCTTCGTGTGGCCGCCGGAGGGGGGAGCGCACTTCGAGCTGAGCGACATCGAGGTGACCAGCAGCAGCTACGCAGGCACGGGCAACGGCACCTCGGCACACGCGACGCACGAAACATCATCATACGGCAGCTTCCAGCAGCCCACGGCGCCGAACAGCACCGAGGACCACCTTCCCGCCCTGTCCTCCGGCCGCTGATCAAGTGTCCATAGATACATGTTGACATCAGATTCGTGCAGGTTCTTTGATGATATCACACGTATGTGGCCATATAGGGCGTCTTTGGTTTGTTCAATGGAAGCTGGAAGCAGTAGTAGTACGTTCTCAAAGTTACAGTGTGTTTGGGCTACTAGTTTTTTTTACAGCCACATGGTCAGATTCCCCGCAGACTTGTTCCGGTGAAGTCTGAGCGTTCTGTTAATTTGTTGTCTCCTTTATTGATTATTGGTCTGTTGAATAAAGAACATGGGTGGTTCTTTCGAGTTGTAGATTTGGATTTTGGTTTATGGTTTTTGAATTTTAATTGTTTATGAGAGATAGTACGTAGAGAGAAATAGTTGTATAAGATTTTAATCGGTATAATTGAACTCGGTATATTGGCTACTATAATCTACCTATAAACTCTATTTTAAAAAGACGTATCATTTAAAATTACTTACGGTATAAAAAGTGGTAAGCTAAAATAAAAAGAACCCGACCATGTTGTTTCAGTTGATTAGACGATAGGGGAAGCTTCCATTAGGGAATCAGATCGTTTAACGTTGGCCTCCTAGACTTTCCTCTACAGTCGATCATCATAGCCATCCATTTTAGATCCAACCGTGAGACTCCAAAACTATTGAACCTAACAAATTTAACAGGCCTGCAGCCAGCCCATCTTAGCCCAGCCACGTGACTCCCCCTGGGCGACTCGTACGGTCATTCGTTCGTCGCCTCCGCCGCCGTTGCAGGTCGCCGGATCAGCATGCCCGTCCTCGCCAGGCCGTCATCGCGACGCTCGGGAGTTCCTCACCTCGTCGGTGCTCTCCTCCACTCCCTCCCCGATCTGGTGGCATGGCACGTCAGCTGCTTCTCCACCTCGCCGGCGCTCCCCTCCCCGCCACCGTGCATGAGCGTCGTCGCCACGGAAGCTACCGTCCCGTGGCCGGTCACGGCGGCAGCGCTCCTCACCACGCCGGCGATTCCTCCCCGCCACCGCGACGATCGGCTTCGTGGCTGCAGGCGGTGCCACTCCATGGCTAGGCACGCTGGTGGTCAGTAAAATGGAGAAGACTGTAAATTGTGTTCCCAGTACTGTAAATTGTGCAAGTGCTAGCAACCTATGCAAATTGTGACTGCATAGGAATTGTAAAGATTGCCATTGTGCAAGTGTGAGCAAGCTTGCCATTATTGTTCTGTAATACTATTGTCAATGGAATGCACAAAAGCTATTGCTGATAATTGCAACTTCAGAGGCTGCATCCAGTTTCAAGTGTATATGACATTACTGTTGAATATTACACTTGAACCACAAAACCCAAAACTATCTGAACATGATTCAAAGGAGGCTGATGATCCATGTTCCATGATGCAGAGACTACATGATCTGTACTACTAGAAGTCAGCAATAACACCATCTGTCATTGATCCCTGGAAAATAAAAGAACAATAATTCAACATAGTGGCCATGTATGATTCAGAGAAAATGTCTATTACTTTGAAATATTACCGTCAATAGTTCAGAGAAGCTATTGATGGCCATGTATGGTTCGGACATCCCTTCCTTGGGCAAAGAAGTACTAGGGGAAATATTTGGTGCTGCTGCACCATCATGGAATGTAACTTTTATAATTTCTTGTTTCTTTAGATAAAAGAGAATCAAATAATGAAATACAACTGAACTTTTTTTCCAGAGAATCAAATATGTTTTTTGTTGTTTCATACCTTTGAAACCTTTTCCTTTTTCTTACCTCCCTTCTTTGCAAAAGTTTCTTGTTCCTTCAGATAAAAGAGAATCAAATAATGAAATACAATTGAACTTTTTTCAGCGACTACAATCAGAGAATCAAATATGTTTTTTGTTGTTACATACCTTTGAACCTTTTTCCTTTTTCTTACATCCCTTCTTTGCAACCTTGCGTTTCTTGTCAAGCCAAGTTCTCTTATGCTTGGAGCTTTTTGTTTCCACCTCCTTTTTCTTTAGTTTTGCTGTACTCACCAAATCAATGTGGGGAGTAACATTTGTGGGAGCAATGACTGGATCCATAGCACTAGTAAAACCATTGATTTCTTCTTCAACTTGTTTGCTAAGCTTGTCAAGTGTGTTGTTTACTAACAAGGTGCATCCAGGATGGCTGGCAGCTCGATGTGCCAAATTGATAAATTTGCGAGTCATATCTTTGTAGCGAAGCATGTCATCTAGTCTTGGATTCTCTATTATGTTTCGGCCTTGGTTGTCTTGTACTATTCCACTACGTGCTTCTCGTGTCCATCGCTTCAATACATATTGTGTTGGCAGTGATTTGATATTCATCAAGTCAAGGACTTTTAGACAATGGCCACACAATATTCCAATTCTGTTGAACTGTCCACATCTGCATGTACTGGTTTGCTCTAAAGGATCACCAATTGTGAGACCCCGGAGTAGAGACTCCTGGACTCCCTGTGCATTACAGTATTAGTCCCAGATCAACGCTAGTACACACAGTTCAAACAGAAAAGATGATACATTGCCAACAACGCTTTATTATCATAATCGAGATTACAGACCTCGAAGCCTTTATTACAAATGAGGTTTTAAGACCTCACACCAAACAGAAAATTACAGCGGAAGCAAAAAGAAACTAAAGCAAGACCCATCAATACGCCACAGGCAATTGACTGGGGAAACGCAACCTAGAAGTCCGGAAAGCCTTCGACGAATCCATCCACGAAGTAGTCGTAGTCCACCTCTTGAGCTTTGATCTCCTCTGAGAGTTAATTTGAAATGTAGCACGTGAGTACATGAATGTACTCCGCAAGTCTTGGGAAAGATGCATAGATGCAAGGCTTCACAAAGGAAGGCTATATGGTTCTTTTGCATAAATCAGCATTTTATTTCAAATCTACATAATTACTTCAAAGGCCATTTGATAAACATCTTTGTTTTTCATAAATGAAATTAGATAAATAACTTAGTGAAGGTTAAACCACCAACACTAAAATCTCAGGCTATCTGCCAACTTTCAAGACTCAGGTTAAACCACCTGATCTGGTTACACCACCAGATTTAAATCACGAGAGTTACACCACTCCCGAGTTTGACAAACCATTTTATTTTAAAATCAAAATCAAACTTCTACCATGTGAATGCATTCCTTGCCCGCCCTTGACCGTGGGCACGGCTATTCGAATAGTTTTTACTCTGCAGAGTTTGTACACTTTACCCACAAGAGATAAATTATCTTAATAGTCAACATGCTTCCTTTGGCATGAGACCCAGATAAAATATCACAAAGCCTTTCACCTACTCCAGTATAGCTAGATACCACCCGCTAAGGTTTCACCACAACTCGAATCCACGAGTCGGAGCCCCCTCTTGCGCCGTATGAGTACAGTAAACCCTGTCCCTCACTATGAGTAACCAGTACACCCTGGCGCTCAATACACCACTGGTGATATCTAAACTACACCTTTATAGGTTAGTTAGCTAGGTCGTACCCATATAGACTTGTGGTTGCACTGTTTTGCTCAGTTTGGACAAACACAAGCGTCGGTCCTTAAACGACCAGGGTGGTTCATTCACAATTCCAAAAATTCTCGTGCTAACTGCACCAGCCAAACCTTCCATCCACCCTTGTCAACTTTTCCCTTTGAACTTCATTTTTATTTTCAAATTAACAGTGGTAACATCCATTACCACTTTTCAAACAAATCAATTAACAATGGTAACATCCATTACCAATGTTCAAACAAACCATTCATCAAAACATTTAGCAAACATGCTACTCATTTGAGCATTATTACATTGATTTGCTACGCTAAGCATTTGCTAGTATTTAAAAATTCAACAGATGTAATACTAACTCATTATTGAGTCAAAGGGATATCCTAAGTTGACAATGGTACAAGGTAAACAATTTTCAATGGAAGGTATAAAAAATTGGGTATTTAACTAAATTTTCTAAATCAAATTATCACTTGATATAACATAAGCATGCAATAATTTAAAATAACTACCTAATCATTTTATAAATCATTTGAGCAAGTTGATCAAAGAAAACTTGCAAAACATAGGATCAAAATGATCAAAGGAGACTTGCCTTCTTGAATGCTATTTGGGTCTTCTTGCTGCGACTCGATGAATTCTTCGGTGACGTCGGTTTCTACGCGCGAAATAACAAAATAACCAAATAAATAAATACAAATAAAATCACAAAAATATAAAATATATACTGCAACATAGATTATGATTTTATACAAATTTAGAAATTTGAATCACTGGATTCGGAGATCGGACGAGGGAGAACGAGCGATTGGAAGTTTGATCGGTTTGGAAATTCCAGAAAATGCAAAACGAGGGAATATTCTCTGGAATCTTATTTTGGCTGATTTTTGGGATATTTTGGAGTGTATGACATGTGGGGCCCGGTTGTCATTGGGTGCCAAATTTTATTTTAATATTTTATGACGGGTGGGTCCCGCTTGTCATGGACCAAAAATTTTGGCAAAGCCCCAACCGAAAATTGCATTGCATTGGATTTGAACCCACAACCTCATGCATGTATGCACTAGCTTGACTCCCCTAGCCAAGTGGGCATCCAGTCTTTTGTGACAAAGAAGTATCATCAAAGTGTAAATAAGCAAAGGAGATGCTAATCCCTAGTGAAGACATACACGCAGAGAACAGAGAGGGTGCGGCCATGGAGTTTGGGGGTGCTAGGGAGGGAATAGAGGGGCGGCGCGGGAAGGGGAGACCGAGGGGGGTGCGGCTCCTACCGGCGGTGGCTCGGGAGATGGCCGGAGAAGGCGGCGGCGGCGAGAAAACCGGCGACGCGTACGTAGGAGAGAGGGTGCTTCGGCGGCGGCGGCTTTTGGCGGCACGGGCGGCGACTCCGGTGGTCGGGGGCGGCGACCGAAAGGTGGAGGAGGTGGAAGCCGGCCGAAAAGGAGGGGGAAAGGGGAGAGTATGGTGGGGAGAAGCCAATTTATAGAAAGAGAAGGGGAGGGGAGAGGATTTCAGTTTGAGAAAGTTAAAGGACGGGGAACGGCCGGGAGATTGATGAGTGTGATTAGGGCGTTCGTTTCCACGCTTTAATCGGGAGTTACGAGGGAGAAACGGGCTTCAATTAAAAGCTCCATTCGGCTCTAATGGTGGAGGAGAGAGAGGGTGGGAGGAGGAAGAAGAAGAGGTTGAAGAAACATATGACATGTGGGGTCCATGTCTAATAGAGAGGGAGAAGAAGTGAAGGGTACGGGCCGTCGGATTTGCGACACGTGGCAAGTGGATGTGTTATGGCTCTTGGATTTTATGAAGGGGTAAGTTATCATGTGTGGCTAGGATTAAAACGTGGAGAGAGATTGATTTAATCTGAGAGCGACACATGGCGGCCTAGGAATAATTTGATTTTTATTTTCGGAACAAATTTCAGTAAATACTAGAAACTTTATAAACGCTTGGAAAAATAATATTTAAAGTCTAAAAATTCCAAAAAATCATAAAATATTCCTGAAAGCATTTTAGACTTTAATAAAAATATTTTTAATCTCATATTTGTACTTTAATAATTTATAAAATACTTTTTAACTTTGAAAATTGATTTTAAATTTCATAAAATTCTCAAATAATATTTAAAAATTTAGGAGAGGCTAGGAAAAGTATAATTTTCCCTTTTTGGCTTTAATAAAATATTTAAAATGCATTTTCTTGCTTTACATTTTGAAAGAAAATCCAGACAATCAAATAAAAGCCAAGTAAAATCCAATTACTTTAAAATAATTAATTTGAATTTAAATTTTTCCAGAAAGCCAAATTTTGGGATGTTACAAACCTACCCCCCTTAGAAAGAATCTCGACCCCGAGATTCGGAAAGACTGGGAAAAAGATCAGGGAACTCTGCTCGAAGATTCTCTTCACGCTCCCAGGTTGCTTCCGATTCTGGATGATTATTCCACTGCACCTTGCAAAATTTGATAGTCTTGTTTCTTGTACAGCGCTCTGCCTCTTCTAAAATCTTGACAGGAAATTCTGGATACGTCAAGTCTTCTTTTAAATCCACCTCTTCTAAAGGTATTAACTCCTCTGGTACTCTTAAGCACTTCTTCAACTGTGATACATGAAATACATCATGTACATCTGACAACTGAGCAGGAAGCTCTAACTGATATGCAACTTCACCTCTTCTGGCTATAACTAGAAATGGTCCGATATACCTTAGAGCAAGCTTTCCACTGACCTTGAAACGTCGCATCCCTTTTAAAGGTGACACCTTCAAATACACATGATCCCCTGGTGCGAATTCCAACATTCTGCGACGATTATCTGCATAACTCTTTTGTCTGGTCTGTGCTATTTTCAATCGGTCTCGTATTAATCGAACTTGCTCTTCGGCTAGCTTCAAGACATCGGGTCCGAATACTTGACTTTCTCCAGTCTCTGACCAATATAATGGCGTTCTGCATTTCCTGCCATACAAGGCTTCAAACGGAGACATCTTCAGACTAGACTGATAACTGTTATTATAGGAAAATTCCGCGTAGGGTAAACTTTGATCCCAACTGACTTTATTGGCTAAAGCACACGCTCTTAGCATATCTTCCAATATCTGATTCACTCGTTCAGTCTGGCCATCTGTTTGAGGATGATAAGCAGTACTGAAATTTAAATTGGTGCCCAAAACTTCATGAAGTTTCTGCCAAAATCTTGAGGTAAATTGCGTTCCTCTATCCGATACGATCCACTTTGGAACTCCATGCAGACATACAATTCTTGACATATAGAGCTCTGCCAATCTATCTCCTGAATAGGTAGTCTTTACAGGTATGAAATGTGCAACCTTTGTTAATCGATCCACTATAACCCAGATTGAATCATACCCTGACTTGGTTCTTGGTAGTCCTGTTATGAAATCCATTCCGATTTCCTCCCATTTCCATTCAGGTATCTGCAGAGGTTGCAAAAGACCGGCAGGTCGTTGGTGCTCTGCTTTAACCCTTTGACATATATCACATAAAGCTACATATTCTGCAATTTCTCGTTTCATACTGGTCCACCAGTAACTTTCTTTTAGATCTTGGTACATCTTTGTACTTCCGGGATGAATGGAATATCCTGATTCATGAGCTTCCTTTAGAATTAAATCTTTTATTTCCTTTCTCTCCGGTACTAAAATCCTTTTTCCAAACCAAAGAATTCCTTCTTCATCTTCTGAGAATCCAGGTGCTTTGCCTTTCTTCATGTTATCTTTTATTTCTTTAACATACTCATCTTCTTTCTGAGCTGCCTTGATCTGATCTTCTAAAGTGGGTTGAACCTTTAATGTAGACAGAATTCCTTCATTTATCACTCCCAAATTGAGGCGCTGAAATTCTTCACGAAGAGTTGACTGACTGTCTTGAATCAACATATTGCTAACATGGATCTTCCGACTTAAAGCATCTGCCACTACATTGGCCTTTCCTGGATGATAGTGTATTCCCATATCATAATCCTTTATCAGTTCAAGCCATCTTCTTTGTCTCAGATTAAGATCGGGTTGAGTGAATATATACTTTAGACTTTTATGATCCGTATATATTTCACACCGATTACTAATTAGATAATGCCTCCACAACTTTAGAGCATGCACTACAGCAGCTAGCTCTAAATCATGAGTGGGGTAATTCTCCTCATGTGGCCTTAACTGCCTTAATGCATATGCAACAACCTTTCCTTCTTGCATTAGTACACCTCCAAGACCTTGTTTTGATGCGTCACAATAAACTTCAAAATCTTTTCTAATATCCGGTAACCGCAGAACTGGTGCTGAAGTTAACCTCTTCTTTAACTCTTGAAAACTATCCTCACAGGTTTTACTCCATTCAAATTTCTTCTCTTTCTTTAACAGCTGGGTTAAAGGTCTGGCAATCTTGGAAAAGCCTTCAATGAATCGACGATAGTAACTAGCTAATCCCAGAAAACTTCTGATCTCGGTTACTGTCTTGGGTGGAGTCCAATTTAATACATCCTTAACTTTTCCAGGATCTACAGATACTCCTTCTGCTGAAATTACGTGTCCCAAAAACTCAATTTCCTTTAACCAAAACGCACACTTGCTAAACTTGGCATATAACTGGTGTTCACGGAGTCTTTGCAACACTATCCTTAGATGATCCTCATGTTCTTTATTGTTTTTCGAATAGATAAGAATGTCATCTATAAAGACAACAACAAACTTATCTAAATAATCCATAAATACTTTATTCATCAAATTCATGAAGTATGCCGGGGCATTTGTCAGACCGAAAGACATCACCGTATACTCATATAGTCCATATCTTGTGGCGAAGGCTGTCTTTGGTATATCTTCTGGTCTAATCTTCAACTGGTGATATCCTGACCGAAGATCAATCTTGGAGAAGACACTTGATCCTTTGAGTTGATCGAACAGATCGTCGATCCGGGGTAATGGATACTTATTCTTTATAGTTACTTCATTTAAAGCTCTATAGTCCACGCACATACGCTGACTACCATCCTTCTTGTTTACCAAAAGCACTGGGGCTCCCCAAGGTGAAGAACTTGGTCTAATGAAATTTTTCTCTTGTAATTCTTGAATCTGCCTCTTGACTTCAGCTAAATCATCAGCTGACATCCGATAAGGTCTTTTTGATATTGGGGCTGTACCAGGTACCAGATTTATAACAAATTCAATCTCTCGATCTGGTGGCAATCCTGGCAATTCCTCAGGGAAAACATCAGGGTATTCGCAAGCTACCGACACATCCTCCAACTTTTTCCCTTTTAAGTTGGTTAACATACTGTTCTTCTTTGAGTGCATAACTGCCTCATGTCTTATCTGAATTCCGTCAGAATTGGTAAGAATAATGGCACGATTGGCACAATTTATCTGTCCTTTATACTTGATCAACCAATCCATACCAAGTATTATATCTATGCCATCGGAGTCTATTATAATAAGGTTCGCTAGGAACTTTACTCCATTTATAATTATGGTTGCACTATTGTACTTTGTGGAACTTTATGGTCATGCTTCTTGCGTGGCGTTCAGCTTCCTTCATGATTCTATCTTGTTGTTCAATGCTCTGAGGTATTCCTTTAACTGAGAAATATGGAAGACAACAACAAATCGGATTGGTACATCTTTAGTCGCCTGCAAGCTTTGGGTTAACTTCAATTGCCCTTATCATATCGATTAATTCAGTATTCCACCAAAAGGGCTTAACTTCTAGTGTTCATCCGACAAAAGACATAATTATTTCATCTTTTCAAAGGTGCTTCATTGCAGAATCATATACCACCAATGCACCTCGTTGATCTCACATTGGTTTCCACAAATAATCCCATAACATTTTATTGTCTATACTTATTCGAATTTGACGGCAAACCATAGAGTTCTTCTAATAAGAATCCAATGATGTTGTAATCTGTGATTTTCACCAATACTTTATGATCCTTGTCTAATCCAATAGATTCATAACTCCCATCAGATAACATAAAATTAATCCCACCTTTTAGTAATCATCAATCAATTTTGAGATCAACCAATCAATAATTCAATATCTGGTAATCCACCAACATCAGTCTATTCATAATCATCATTTTCATTCCACCAAATTTGAATGAATCGAAGTATCTCAATTAGTTCTAATCTATCTTCCATAATTAATTTAAATCCTCCAGCTTAACCATTTGAACATCATTAAATGATTTAGTCAATTCATAAATTAAAATCCAATTATCTAACAATGATATGATAAATCCACAAATTTCAAATCAACATATCAGAACCCACTTTTCGATGATAAGATTAATCCACCAAAATCAACTTCTCGAAAATCATCATTTTGGTTCCACCAAATTTGAGTGAATCTGAGTACCACAATTAATTCTTATCGAACAATCTATCTTCCATATTTGACTTAAATCCACCAAACTTAAGCCTTCGATCATCCTTAAATGATATATTCAATCTCATAAATTAAAATCCAGTTATCTTTCAACGATCTGATAAATCCACGAGTTTCAAATCAATATCCCCTTTGCAATGACAAGAGTAATCCACCAGATATCTAAGTGTATTATCTTCCAGAATTGCACTGGTATCCACTCATCATCAATAGGTCCACCAAACTATGATAATCAATTAATTCCACAAAATTTATCCGCTCTTCATGATTCAACCAAAACAGACAAAATTGATGTCATAAATTGTTTATGATAATCCAATCTTTTAATTTCCACCTTTACTATATCAAATTCTTAATATTAATTCTCCAATGATCACAAATAAATCCTTCAACTAAAATCTTGTTTTACATCCAATTACTCCTTTCAATCCAAGATAATAAATCCAAGGCACCAAGTTTGGATACTTCTCCTGATCTAATTAGTTCCACCAAGTTCAATAATGTGATTATTTCCAAAATCTATTCAATCCATAAATATTGTAGTCTTGAGATTTATTCATAATCAATTTGTATCCACAAATATACCTTTATTACTTTCAAATCACCCAAATATTATCCAATCTTGTCAATTCTAACTCCAAATATATCACACTAGCAACAATCCTCCAAATTACCTAACTTGACATCTAAGGATTAGGATGACTTTCCTGATAAGAGTACTTTCCGTAAATGTTGTGATCTTCCATATATTCTTGGTTCTCAAATATTTTCCAAGCTTGGACTACAATGGAAGAATTGGAACTTACACCATCTGAAGCAGTAACTAGGGTTAGCACAAGGTAAGAGGGAAGTAGCTTAGATAAGAGGTCGGGGAACAACTAAATAACATCCCAAACAAACACACAAGAGATAAGCAAACTCCAACCAGAAGAAACTTAGCTCAAAAACAAAAATAGTTTTTAAAGATGGCTGTACTACAAGTACACAAAGATTTAGTACAGTCCATCTAACACCAACAAGCAATATACATAAGCGTTCTAAAATCGTAGAGCTTTACTTGGGTACTATAAACAAAGGAACTACTCTTCAAATCTTCATGACGACACGGTCCTCTGGTTGCTTCTCAGACTTGATCTCTCTAACCCGTCTATAGAAATTATAAAGGAAAGTGGATACAATTATCATTCTTAAAAGTGAGTAAATAGATAGATAAGATAGAATATCCTGAAGAAGGTAAGGATAGAAAGAAGAGAAAAGATGAGAAAAGCACATTATTAAATTTTTATTTTATAAAATAAAAATTGAAGCTTTTCTAATAACGGCCATTCTAACTAGGTTACGCCCTACAGTCAAATTGGCTCTGATACCACTTCTGTGAGACCCCGGAGTAGAGACTCCTGGACTCCCTGTGCATTACAGTACTAGTCCCAGATCAACGCTAGTACACACAGTTCAAACAGAAAAGATGATACATTGCCAACAACGCTTTATTATCATAATCGAGATTACAGACCTCGAAGCCTTTATTACAAATGAGGTTTTAAGACCTCACACCAAACAGAAAATTACAGCGGAAGCAAAAAGAAACTAAAGCAAGACCCATCAATACGCCACAGGCAATTGACTGGGGAAACGCAACCTAGAAGTCCGGAAAGCCTTCGACGAATCCATCCACGAAGTAGTCGTAGTCCACCTCTTGAGCTTTGATCTCCTCTGAGAGTTAATTTGAAATGTAGCACGTGAGTACATGAATGTACTCCGCAAGTCTTGGGAAAGATGCATAGATGCAAGGCTTCACAAAGGAAGGCTATATGGTTCTTTTGCATAAATCAGCATTTTATTTCAAATCTACATAATTACTTCAAAGGCCATTTGATAAACATCTTTGTTTTTCATAAATGAAATTAGATAAATAACTTAGTGAAGGTTAAACCACCAACACTAAAATCTCAGGCTATCTGCCAACTTTCAAGACTCAGGTTAAACCACCTGATCTGGTTACACCACCAGATTTAAATCACGAGAGTTACACCACTCCCGAGTTTGACAAACCATTTTATTTTAAAATCAAAATCAAACTTCTACCATGTGAATGCATTCCTTGCCCGCCCTTGACCGTGGGCACGGCTATTCGAATAGTTTTTACTCTGCAGAGTTTGTACACTTTACCCACAAGAGATAAATTATCTTAATAGTCAACATGCTTCCTTTGGCATGAGACCCAGATAAAATATCACAAAGCCTTTCACCTACTCCAGTATAGCTAGATACCACCCGCTAAGGTTTCACCACAACTCGAATCCACGAGTCGGAGCCCCCTCTTGCGCCGTATGAGTACAGTAAACCCTGTCCCTCACTATGAGTAACCAGTACACCCTGGCGCTCAATACACCACTGGTGATATCTAAACTACACCTTTATAGGTTAGTTAGCTAGGTCGTACCCATATAGACTTGTGGTTGCACTGTTTTGCTCAGTTTGGACAAACACAAGCGTCGGTCCTTAAACGACCAGGGTGGTTCATTCACAATTCCAAAAATTCTCGTGCTAACTGCACCAGCCAAACCTTCCATCCACCCTTGTCAACTTTTCCCTTTGAACTTCATTTTTATTTTCAAATTAACAGTGGTAACATCCATTACCACTTTTCAAACAAATCAATTAACAATGGTAACATCCATTACCAATGTTCAAACAAACCATTCATCAAAACATTTAGCAAACATGCTACTCATTTGAGCATTATTACATTGATTTGCTACGCTAAGCATTTGCTAGTATTTAAAAATTCAACAGATGTAATACTAACTCATTATTGAGTCAAAGGGATATCCTAAGTTGACAATGGTACAAGGTAAACAATTTTCAATGGAAGGTATAAAAAATTGGGTATTTAACTAAATTTTCTAAATCAAATTATCACTTGATATAACATAAGCATGCAATAATTTAAAATAACTACCTAATCATTTTATAAATCATTTGAGCAAGTTGATCAAAGAAAACTTGCAAAACATAGGATCAAAATGATCAAAGGAGACTTGCCTTCTTGAATGCTATTTGGGTCTTCTTGCTGCGACTCGATGAATTCTTCGGTGACGTCGGTTTCTACGCGCGAAATAACAAAATAACCAAATAAATAAATACAAATAAAATCACAAAAATATAAAATATATACTGCAACATAGATTATGATTTTATACAAATTTAGAAATTTGAATCACTGGATTCGGAGATCGGACGAGGGAGAACGAGCGATTGGAAGTTTGATCGGTTTGGAAATTCCAGAAAATGCAAAACGAGGGAATATTCTCTGGAATCTTATTTTGGCTGATTTTTGGGATATTTTGGAGTGTATGACATGTGGGGCCCGGTTGTCATTGGGTGCCAAATTTTATTTTAATATTTTATGACGGGTGGGTCCCGCTTGTCATGGACCAAAAATTTTGGCAAAGCCCCAACCGAAAATTGCATTGCATTGGATTTGAACCCACAACCTCATGCATGTATGCACTAGCTTGACTCCCCTAGCCAAGTGGGCATCCAGTCTTTTGTGACAAAGAAGTATCATCAAAGTGTAATAAGCAAAGGAGATGCTAATCCCTAGTGAAGACATACACGCAGAGAACAGAGAGGGTGCGGCCATGGAGTTTGGGGGTGCTAGGGAGGGAATAGAGGGGCGGCGCGGGAAGGGGAGACCGAGGGGGGTGCGGCTCCTACCGGCGGTGGCTCGGGAGATGGCCGGAGAAGGCGGCGGCGGCGAGAAAACCGGCGACGCGTACGTAGGAGAGAGGGTGCTTCGGCGGCGGCGGCTTTTGGCGGCACGGGCGGCGACTCCGGTGGTCGGGGGCGGCGACCGAAAGGTGGAGGAGGTGGAAGCCGGCCGAAAAGGAGGGGGAAAGGGGAGAGTATGGTGGGGAGAAGCCAATTTATAGAAAGAGAAGGGGAGGGGAGAGGATTTCAGTTTGAGAAAGTTAAAGGACGGGGAACGGCCGGGAGATTGATGAGTGTGATTAGGGCGTTCGTTTCCACGCTTTAATCGGGAGTTACGAGGGAGAAACGGGCTTCAATTAAAAGCTCCATTCGGCTCTAATGGTGGAGGAGAGAGAGGGTGGGAGGAGGAAGAAGAAGAGGTTGAAGAAACATATGACATGTGGGGTCCATGTCTAATAGAGAGGGAGAAGAAGTGAAGGGGTACGGGCCGTCGGATTTGCGACACGTGGCAAGTGGATGTGTTATGGCTCTTGGATTTTATGAAGGGGTAAGTTATCATGTGTGGCTAGGATTAAAACGTGGAGAGAGATTGATTTAATCTGAGAGCGACACATGGCGGTCTAGGAATAATTTGATTTTTATTTTCGGAACAAATTTCAGTAAATACTAGAAACTTTATAAACGCTTGGAAAAATAATATTTAAAGTCTAAAAATTCCAAAAAATCATAAAATATTCCTGAAAGCATTTTAGACTTTAATAAAAATATTTTTAATCTCATATTTGTACTTTAATAATTTATAAAATACTTTTTAACTTTGAAAATTGATTTTAAATTTCATAAAATTCTCAAATAATATTTAAAAATTTAGGAGAGGCTAGGAAAAGTATAATTTTCCCTTTTTGGCTTTAATAAAATATTTAAAATGCATTTTCTTGCTTTACATTTTGAAAGAAAATCCAGACAATCAAATAAAAGCCAAGTAAAATCCAATTACTTTAAAATAATTAATTTGAATTTAAATTTTTCCAGAAAGCCAAATTTTGGGATGTTACACCAATAACTTTGTACTCCTTCTCAAAGGTAAAATTTTCATCAAGACTCCCAATTGTTACAAGATATTCATTTTTGCCTTCCAATGCCGTGGTGCATGCTACCATAGACCTCTCATACTCACCTTGAAAAGCTTCAAAAATAGTTGGTGTGTATAGCTTGCTAGCTTGGATTAACATAGGTGTCCTCATTTTGATTCTAAGCAATTTTTTCCTTGATTCGAATTCAGATTTCAGTTCGTTATTTCTTTTATATTTCACAACTCTTTCAAAATGCTTAAGAAATCGAATGATATCAAAATCAGATTTGAAATGTCGCTTCAGATCACTATTCAGACTCTCACTGAGTTGTGTACTTCTCATCCCTAATGTGAACACATCCTTCATATAACATTCAGCCCATTTTTCTCTTACCTTGTATATACTATCCAACCAAGTTTGCTTGCTCGCCTTTGATCTCATGATGTTAAATGCATGTTCAAATGTTACTTCATCTTCGTACTCATACATACATGCACTAAAATATGAGAGAATACTTGGTTCTTTGTTGCTGTCTTCGGCTTCTTGTTTGGGAGAGGCACTTGATTCTTCATCGTCGGGTTCAGCTAGATGCTTGACAGCATTCTGCATAATGTGAAAAGTACACAGACCATGCCATGCTTCTGAAAAGACTTCCTTAACTGCTTTTCCCATTGCATAATCTTGATCAGTATAGATTGTTTTAGGTTGCTTGCCATTATGTGCTCTTAGGAAGGTCTCAAATAGCCACTTGAAGGACTCAAATGTCTCATCATACATGAGAACAGCACCAAAAACCACAGTTTCCCTAAAATGATTGAATCCAACAAATACGCCAAAAGGCCTACTCTCTTTGTTTGTACCAAAAGTAGTATCAAAACTGATAACATCACCAAAATATGCATAGTCAGTGAGCATTTTAGCATCAACCCAGAATATATTTGCAATTTGTTCTTCCCGGTCCATTTGCAATGCATATTGGAATGATGGGTTCTCGGCTATTTTTTCTTGAAAATACATAAGCATGCTTCCTGCTTGACCATATGCCATCTCCCGTTGGCGCTTGCCTCGTAAATAGTTCTTGTGGTCTTGAAGAGTGTAACTGAGATTAACTGAGCCACCAACTTGGATGCAAGCCAACTCATGTGCAGCTTTGGGCCCAATTCCTGCATCGTCAGCCGTCTCAATTTCAAAACCTTGTAACTCTAAAATTTTCCTTTGGGACACCATCAGGTGTGAAGTTTGTGGCAACTGAAGGATGTGATTGTGTTCCAAAACCAGATCAGTCACTTTATAATTTCCCTTCTCCTTGTCCATTACAAGTCCCATGCGAACTTCACAATTGGTTCTAGTTTCAGCTCTTGGACACTTTGTTAGATGATCCCTTTTATCTGGCAACCTGTGACCCTCATTTGCACAAACATATCTGCAGGAACTAATCTTTCCATTTAACTTTCTTTTGTTTGTGTACCTTTTTCTAACCTCAAAGCCTTTTTGACCCCCATAGCTAATCCAAAACATCCAAGCCTCATCTATAGTACTGAACTCCATGCCAACTTGAGGTAATAGACTAGGAAGCAAACCCTCCCTACAATAAAACAAATAATGATGACAGGATATTATTTATGCTGTTCAAATAAATATTTGATTTGGTGGTGAACTGAACATCTAAAATCTATCCCCTAATCGGATGGACAAAAAGGAACAGCAGTGGCATTACATACCTATTTTCTTCCATCTTAAATATGTAGATTTTGTTTTGATGCAAGCAAGTTGATGTTTCCTTCAAGCTTCCATCTTAAACATGTTGATTTTGTTTTGATGCAGATTCTATCTCAGATTTCCTTAAATCCATCATTTCAGCACAATCAGATGAGGGTGGACACAAGCAATCAAATTAGAGGAACACCAATTTAAGTACACAGGAAGAGAGGACGTGAGTGTTGAGATTTTTGGAACCTGTATATCGATGGAGACCGAGCAGCACCAGGAGATGTCGATCACCGTCGCATGGGCTTCCACTCTCGACTTAGACCGAGCGGTACCAGGATACGTCGATTGCCGCCGCACGCGATTGCACTCGCGCCAAAAACGTGAGGAGCGGTGCCACTCTCGTTGGGCCAAAGCCCAGCGTGCGGAGGAGGGCAGCGCATATGATCTGGTCACCGTTCGATATGAGCGAGTGGTCAGATTCCTCGCGACTGTAGAGAGACGTCAGTCTCCCAACGTTAGACGATCTGATTCCTCCATTAGACGGGAGACAAGGCCAAATCACCGGCTCCATACCCATCAGGCATCAGTTCTGGTCCGGCCATAGTTTAGGACAAACAACGCACTCCGATTCGCACCCAAACTTCGGCGTACTGCAGGTTTGAATTATAACAGGCCATCGTCAGAAGACCAGATCATCACAAACCCAGTCCAACGAAAACATTTTGATCTGTTTGGTTCACGGAATGGAAATTTTTTAAATAATTATTATTTTTATTCAAAAATACAAAATTGTATATGCGTTTTACTTTTTACGGAAGTAACCCCTATCGTCCAACCGTTAGGCGACTACTGTCTGTCACCCTGTCACCCAACGGCCTAGTAACACGCAAGTAGTCGCCCAACGGTTAGAAGGTAAATGTTGTCGCCCGATCGTTTGGCTACAGAACCCTTCAGTTGTCTAACCGTTCAGCAACTGGATGGACTATACAAGTCACAAACGCGAGTGCCGGCCGAGTGCAAGAACGGAAAGAGATGAGAGAAGAGGAAAGAAAGAAAAAAAGAGGAGAGGAGAGGATAAGAGGAGAGGGAGAGGGAGAAGGAGAAGAGGAGGTTTTGCTATTTCTGCGAGGAGCGATTCGTTCGTAAGGTAAACTTTTTTATCTTTTAGTCTATATTTTTATAGGAAGTAAATAGTTTTTTAGTGTAAAGTATAGCATAACTAGCATCCGTAGAAAATTATATTAGAGAAAAATAGTATAATTGGGGTTTGATGGCTGGAAAGAAAAGCAAAAAAGAGAGGAGAAAGAAAATAAAAGGGAGGAGAAGCGCACGTATGATTAATTTATTTCATTGCAAATATTTAACTGTGAGGATCCCGTAGCATGTTACAGTATTGTGAAAAATTTTGGTAGTGACGTTAAAATGCAAAATTAATTATGAATGTCGTAAGTACATTGAAAATTCACGTGTACCGTTAAAACTGGTATATTACAATTTAAATCAGTATATTGCATACTTAATTATTAATTAATTTTGTTAGTGTTATGTAAATTCTCCAAATCAGCGTAACATATTATATGTCCCCGTAAATTAAAATGAAAATTTTTAATTTGAAAAAATGAAAGAAAAAACAATATAATGATGTTTCCACGGGGCAATGGAAATGTAAATTATAGTATAGCAGTTCTTTCATAACGTGTGATGCAATTTGACTAGTTGCAATATTGGAAATATTTCCAGGCACACATCATCCATGCCGATACCCACTAGATTGAAAGTGCATTACGGTATTGGCATCATTCATGAAGGTCTGTACGGTGTTGACTTGAGCAATTTTTCGCAGGCCACTCTGGTACACCCAGATGGCAAGAATGCATAAATCACAGATGTGATGTACTAGCTCACCCGCAGCTTCTCCTTGGACACTGAGGTGTGCAGCATCGTTATACAAGGGTTTTGGAGTCGGTCTCCCACATACATTAGATGAGAGTTGAAAAGACTGATGTGCACGGTTGTGTGGAAGGGCTATCTAGAAAGTTGATGACATCATGGATACAAGTGCGTTCTGCTTGTATAACCATACCCAAAATAAGTTGTATAAGGCCCTGCCAATGGATATCATTCGGGTGGTAGGAGCAGCTCAGACGCCCAACATGTTGGTGAAGAACAGGACCCGAAGGCTGATGTTATGGAGGGTGTGGAGGATGTTGCTCGTGACAAGACTGATGTAGTAGACGCAGGAGAGGAAAATCGGTTAGCGCATGGTGAGCCTACAGGATAGGGTAATGAAGGGGAGCATATGGAGTACATGTTGTGTCAATTGGAGAGCGATGACTAGATGACTTGGGCTGAAGAGGAAGCTGTACAGGAGGACGATGAAGACAGTTCCGATGAGGACGAAGCTCCCATCCCCAGAAATAGAACAGGTTTGACGATGAGGGTGTTGATGCGCATGACGACCACGGATCACCATGGGAGTACCATGGCACAGAGGTTTAGTTACACTCAACATTTACTAACAAAGCATCCTTGCAGGATGCCATTAAGCTGTGGGCACTGTCCATGCAGCGGATGTTTCGGGTCATCAAATCTAGCCAGAAGCAGTACACCGTCAAGAATGAGAAGACCGGTTGTCCTTGGTGGGTGCACGCATATAGACGGAAGTATGAGACTCGCTAGATTGTCTCGAAGGTGGAGCCGCACTTTTGCGTGCTCAGTAGTGTTTTGCGAATGTATCGTAACCTAACATTGACCTTCATAGCCAATTTGATGAATGGAGAGATAGTAGAGAAGGACATGGAGGCCAAGCACGTCATGGTGTCTATCAAGAAGAAATTTAAGTACAAGATTAGCTACACGCAGGCATAGCGTACGAAGTAGAAGGCTTTGGAAAGACGGTTCAGGTCTTTCGACGTGATGTACGACAACCTTCCTCGTATGCTTCAAGTGCTGTAGGACAGAAACCCAGGCACGTACACTGTTGTGAAGGACAAGCCATCTACAACATCGCCAAGTTTTACGGTATTGCAAAGGTCCTTCTTAGCCTTTGGTGCCTACATCGAGGCTTTTAGGCATATGCTGCTTGTGATCTCAGTTGACGAGACCTTTTGACCGAAAAATACAAGGGCTAGATCCTTACTACCATTGACATTGATGGCAATAATCAAAATTTTCCCTTGGCCATCACATTCGTCGAAACTGAGATTTACAACAGTTGGTTGTGGTTTTTTCGACATGTGAGGGTGAGAGTTGTTGGAGCTCATCTTGGTGTTTGCGTAATCCATGATTGTCATGCTAGGATGCTAAAGGTCATAAGAAACTTTAGTAAGACCCTAAGGAGCCATTCCCTTGGATGGATATCAAGAACAGATGGTGCATTCGCCACATGGAGGCCAATTTCTTCAAGCAGCTCTCGAAGCAATCGTTGATGAAGCTATTCAAGAGGCTAGTTATGTAGAACCAGCAGTATAAATTTGACGCTCTATGGGCACTATTGGATGAGCACAGTAGGAAGCACATCGACGAGAGGAATAAGGGGCTGCCCATTCCTAGGGTGGCACAACCCGAACACCTCACACCACTTGCGGAGCCTGAACCTGCTGGTCCATGGAGGAGAACCTCGAGGAATATCAAGTGCTTCTCCCACTAGATCAAGGCAAAGCCATTGGAGAAGTGGTCTTTGCTGCATGACACCGACATCGTAAGATACGGTATAATGATCACTAACCTTGAGGAGGTGTACAACTGAGTTCTTAGGGTCCTTCATTCTCATGCTCTCGTCGCCATTGTGGAAGGTGTTCTGCAAAGCACAATTGGCTATTTCAGGGAGAGACATGCAAATACCGTGCTTCATGCGGCCAACCCACAAACATCGTACTATTCAAAGATTATATCATACATACAGGCGAAGACAGAGAAGGGCCAGTCACACCACGGTATACATGATGGGCAATACGGAGCATCGTTTCGATGTGCTCCTCCGGGATAGAGTCGGACTTAGGACGGCTCGTTCTCTTGTCACCCACGGGTATGCCTCGGAGATCATGTGAATAAATATAATTGCATGTGTAATAAGCCAAAACTGTTACACAAGTCATGCTTTCATGTCCTCGCCGCAAGCATAATTGTGCACATAGACCCTTCAAACTTCATGTTCGAGTACTTCTTGAAGGAGAAGGTGACACAGGTATGGTGTGGCGAGCTTAGGGGGTACAGAGTTGTGGGCAACTTTGCCATCTTAGATATTGCATAGAGGACCTAGATTCCAGATGTTGATATGCTGAAGGGTGAGAAGGATCATCGACAGAGTCATCGTATTACAATGATATGGACGAAGCGTAAGACGGGGCGTTGGGTAGACGCTGTGGGCGCTGCAGCCAAAAGAGGCACACAGCCAGACGATGCAAGGCACCTGCTGACGAGTAAGCACACCAGCATGATTTGTGGTACCACTTCTTCGAGTGTGCAAAGTGGCAGCAAGATTATAAATCATTGTACATTATCACCTGTACCACTTCTCCACCTGCGCTAATGTCTTTAGTACTATTGCATTTTTAGTTGTACTCCTTTGTATTATGTTCATTTGTTCAATGCATATTGATGCCTCTAGCTTAATGCACGCGACGCACTACTGAAATATCCACTCAATAAATGGCAACCGTAAGAATGCGTCCACCATTTAGTTATATGCTTTACGATATTGAACATAATCGCATACAACAAGGGAGAGTACCATGGTACAAACTTCTCCGAGCGTGGCTACTGGTAGAAGGTGCCTGACGCTACCCACATGGAGTGTTGTAGAGGTGGGCGCCTTAGACGTGGCTGGTCATCGTTGTGGTAGCACGCACATCTGTAGCTAGGGTTCACGCAGTGGCATGTGGGATCATAGAAACTTTCTATGTTGACGATCTCCTTATTGCCCCTCTAGTGATGCATCTGTTGGTGGATATCATCGTTTTCCTCATTGAGATTGTCAATTCGTGCCTTCAACTCTAAGATTCGATTCCACAATATATCCATGTACGTCATAACACGGCATTCATAGGGAGAATCGATCCAGTGGATAAGGTTGCATTTCACAATCTATTGAAAAGCAGGGTTAACATCGAAGGTCTATTAGCAATAACAAAAAATAAACTATTAGTTAACTGTACCCCAGAGTGTGGGCATCAAAAGAAACGTCGTCTGCCTTCGAACTGGCTATTTAAGACCTACACGACCACGTCCTCCCTATGTCTGCATTGCGGCTATATCGGTTGAACATGCTTGTTTGTCATCAAGCGGTAGTTAAGGCGGAAGTCCTCCCTCGTTTCTATGGGAAGGTCTTGCTTCGGTGACCCTGGTTGGACAGGCTCCTCGCTGTCTACCATGGTATGTTACTATAGGACAGAGAAGGTTTTTCTTTCTATGGTTGGCAGGGTCGAGTGCTCCTATTTTCAAGGGGTGGGTCGTATATTTTATAGCCCGTAGGGGGAGGCAATGTGCTTTGTCACACAGCAGGTCATATTTTAGCTTGAAGAGTGACCACGTCACCTCCATCATCAGAGTGGGATCTGGCCTTAGGGGCCAAATGATACAGCTTTCCGCACTGACATGACCTAACAAGGCAACTTTTCGCAGCGACGTAACCCAACGAGCCAACTTTGCATAGGATGTGGCCCAACCAAACAGCTTTGTGACGTGACCCAATGAGCCAGCTTTACACAGAACGTGAGACATGACCCAACGAGCCAGCTTTGCGTAGGACGTGACCCAATGAGCCAGCTTTGCGTAGGATGTGACCCAAGGAGGTAGCTTTGCACTACGACGTGACCTAGTGATGCAGCTTTACACAGTGATGCAACGCAAGGCTGCAGTACGATTCCTCACTATGGCTGGTGCATCGTGGATGCCAAATTTGCTTCAATTGACTTACGCTCCAACCGCGTCCGTCGATCTGCATTACTAATTATGTACTACCCCAATGCGGTACTCCTGCATTACGACTACAACAATACCTAGCTCGAATAGAGAGCCAATGGGATGAGATCCGTAGGCTCGCAAGGGCTTCTTCAGCCCGCAACGAGCAAAGGGAGCGTGCCAGAAGGACACATCCCCGCAATGACGCCCCCCTGTAGCAGCAAACCCTACCTCAACATTCCAACCAAGCACTCGCCGTAAGAACTACCCGAAGGGGAGACGCCGCTCCTCTGTTGGTGTAGGTACATATGCAAATTCTTCAAGTTGAATCAGCGGCTTAGCCTCGGCATGCGCTACTAGGGTTGCACAAACAACGCATGGGAGTATCCAATCACCATTGGGACACGAGCCGCTACCGCCACCTGGTAAGGACTTGCTACAACTTATTCTCGTAACATTTCTCTCCACAACTATGCACTAACATCTTCTCTCGTCTACCCGTAGTTTCCGAATCCGCTATGTGCCTACTGCAGTTGGATCGATCGAGAGATCCACCTGCACGACCAGTGGACTCTTGATTGTGAGGAGTGGGACGCCAAGAACCACTGCAAGGGAATGGAGGAGTGCCGCCGCGATGAAGAGCGCAATGGCCGTATCTGGCGGGAGACGCAGGCTCATCTCGAGGCATGCAGGTGTAGGGAGCTCGAGGCTCGTGAGGAGGAGCGTGAGAGAAAGCGCGAGTTGGCGGCCAAGGCGACGGCGACAGGCGAGGTGTACAACGCTGAGCTTGCAAGGAAGAGTAAATGGCCGTGATTCACGTAGTAGTTCAAGGCATTCCATAGCAATCCCCTGCCGGCCATATTGTTCCTTGATGCACATACGTGTATTCTGGCATTAGTCCAATGCTTCCATCACAATGTACCGTAGTAGTATCAATGTTTACTTAAGCAATTACCGGAAGTACTATATCATGTAACCACATCGTATGTGCGTCGGTTTAGGGACTCGAATATATTATATGTTCCTGTCTCTCAACTTATCTTTGGTCGGAATATTTCATCACTCTTATATCTTCTAGTGTATTCATCCATAAATTTTAAACCATGACAATGAAATTGATACTCAAACCCTACTATATTTTAAAAACTCTACTGTGCCAAACGACCCTATCTCACATTCTATATTGTTTCAGCTGTCGAGGAGAACGAGTTGGTCCGGAACCACGCAAACCACACAGCTCGGTCAGGGCTTGCACTTTGGTTCGGATGACGACGCGGCCACCGGCCAGGGCAGGAAAGAAATTCTATGGGGGAGACCCTCTCCATCAACCGTTGAACCAAGGCTATCCAACGGCTGATGGAAAGAGCCTCCCTTCCTCATTGGATTTTCTTCCAGTCTAATCCGCCAAACCAAACACGCCAAAGTTTTCGACGCTGAGCCTTACAAAATTGGCTCAGCCCACTGAACCCGGACTACCAAGCTTTTCCGGGCTGGTCTAGGTCCACCGTGGAAACAGATGGTTGAGGGTTTTTTTGCTGTGAGATCTTGATGGTTGATGCTCTTCTCTCTTGCAAAGATTGGAGGCAGTTGAAGGTGCATCTTCTGTCGGTGTACGTTCGCTAGGCTGCTTGGAAAAGCGTCAATTTTTCCCCCGATCTGTATAAAAATTTAACTGTTTCATGTAAAGCTCTTGCGTTCTAAAGAGACCCTAACAATCCTTATCTGATCTCACGGTGACAGCGACAACCGAGATGCTGACCTCACGGCCAAGCTATTCGCACCTTTCTTTTTCCTCCTGGTCGTGAACTCATCGGCCGTCCTCCATTTTCCTCATCTCGGCAAATTGTTTCCACATTTGCCTTGATGGAATATGTGTTCATGGCCCATGATGTTTGTAGCATTTTGCTCCTAATTTGTGAAAAGCAAAAGGCTGGCATGTGTGCTAGCTGCATGCTCTTATCATGTCTGACAAAGTGCTTGTCATTGAGCGTCCAGCTTTTATCTTTTCCATCTAATGATTCTCCAGGACTTGCATAGTTCACATTGTAAAGTGGGTGCATGAATCGATCTTTTTTCGGGGAAAAGAAAGTGCAATGAGCTGAACAACTCAAGTTGGTACGGAGCTGAGGGCTGTGGCATGTGCAGACCATATAATTCTAAGACCTTTCCGAATAATGGGCCTACATTTTCCCTCAAAGTCGCTACTCCCTGCAAGTTGAATTCATAGAAAGCATTTTGGTTCGATGCCTTGATCTCCCTAGATGCTAGATGCCAGACTCCATAGCTAAGAGCTTGCTCATTTAGGCTGAAAAATATGGCTTATAGCTAAAATTACACTGTAACTGGTTAAAATTATATTTCAGTTAATAGTGGTTTATTTGACATAATTAAATTTTAAAAATAAAAATAGAAAAACAGGCTATCCATCACGGAAAATGCAAACGAATACAAAAAAAGAACTAGCAAAAAAGCACAAAAAACCAAAAAAATTAGGAAAGAACGAAATTTAAAAATAGTACAAAATAAGTCAGAAGTCAGAAATTAAAATCGAAGTAAGCAGAATCTAAGTTGCTTTCGTACCATTAACCTTTCAGAAATACAGCATAGGCAGATGCTGAGAAAAAGGCGAGGAAATGGTGCAGCAAGTCGGATTTGGAGCATGTGCTATTGTACGTTTGATGGCCGAAACAATATATAGTCAGTTGTTGACCAGTGACCGACTTAGATCCATTCGCTGTCACACCCGTGAAAACCTTCTGTCATGTCCTTGTTTTATTCCATGCAGACATGCAGTACAAGAAAACGAGGAACAAATACTAGTAGCATACGGTCGGTCATCCAACAAAAAATATATCTTGTCCTTGATAAAGACAGCCACGTAATCTGTATGTAAAATCAATACATCATCCCTACCGTCACTCCGGTCACAATATGCGGTTAATATCCTGGATCAGAAAACTCTGTTCATGCCCAGATAGACCCCGCTCGTTTAAGTTTTAGTTTCTGACTTATTTTTTATTATTTATAAATTTTATCATTTTCTGTTTTTTGCTTTTTTAGATTTTTTATCGGTTTTTTTCGTATTAGTTTGTGTTGTTCGAGATGAGCTAACATATTTTTTCTATTTTTTAATTTTTTAAATTTAATTACGTCAAATAAGTTAATTTTAGCTACAGTAAAATTTTAATTAGCTATAGTATATTTTCAACTATAAACTACAGCTTTTCAGCCTAACCGAGCAGACCTACAAAGCGAACCTTCCCGTGTGCTTCTCTGCTCTGTTTTGCACGCAAGACGGCACTGGTGTGAACGCGGTTTTTGACCGACTGAACAAAAGTTTTTCTCTTTATCTCTGTCTTTCTTTTCTCTGCGAGCAATCTCACAGGCAAGTTGCGGGCAATCTCACAGGCAAGCGGGTGGAGATAAGGTGCAGGGCTGGAGGCGGCCGTCCAGTCCAGTCTCCACTCCCCACGCACGGACGCGAACAGTGGAGGTTGTCTCGGCCTCTTGGTGTGTCTTGCTCGGGCGCCATTAATGGCCGTCGGTTTCCTCGTACTGTTCCTCCTCCTCTTAGCCACCTCTGCCTCCTCCACCTCCACTTCACTCGCCACCAACACCACCGATGGCTCGCGGGGGCCGGCGGCTCTCGGGAACGTCACCACCTTCAGCTTCTCGGGCTTCCAAGCTGAGTTCCGCGGCGTGAACGTGACCGTGCTTGGCGACGCCAACATCAACGGGGGCGCTCTCCAGATCACGCCGGACTCGCGCAACAACGCCTCCCACTACCTCACCAACAAGTCCGGCCGCGTCCTCTACTCCAGCCCGTTCAGGCTCTGGCACCAAGACAATGGCAAGTACGGCAACGCCACGGGCGGCAAGAAAGTCGCGTCCTTTAGCACCGTCATCACCGTCAACGTCTTCCGGGACCCAGGCACGGAGCCGGCGGAGGGGTTCGCGTTCGTCATCGCGCCCAACGCGGACGGGCCGCCCAACGGGAGCTACGGCGGGTTCCTCGGCCTTACCAATGCGGCCACCGACGGCAATGCCACCAACCGGATCGTCGCCGTCGAGCTCGACACCGAGAAGCAGCCGTACGACCCGGACGACAACCACATCGGCCTCAACGTGAACAGCGTCATCTCCGTCGCCAACACCTCGCTCAAGCCCCTCGGCATCGAGATCTCGCCCGTCAAGCCCGTGAAGTACAACGTCTGGGTCGACTACGACGGCGCCGCCCGCCGCATTGCGGTGTACATGGCCGTGTTAGGGGAGGAGAAGCCCGGTTCAGCGGTGCTCGCGGCGCCGCTGGACCTCGGAGCCACCGTGGCTGAGTGGTCCTACTTCGGGTTCTCGGCGTCGACGGGGCGCAAGTACCAGCTCAACTGCGTCCTGGCGTGGAACATGACGGTAGAGAAGCTCCCGTGCGGCGACGAGCCCGGCAAGAGCCTCATGCTATGGCTGGCCATCGGAGTGCCCGTGGGGGTGTTCGCGCTGGTCGCCTTGGCCGCCTTGGGGTTCCTGTACGTGAAGCGGCGGAACGTGCACGGCGACGACGGCAGCGCCATCACCGGGACGATGATCCGGAGCCTCGCCGGCGGGCCGCGGGAGTTCGACTACCGGGAGCTGCGGAAGGCCACGAACAACTTCGACGAGAAGATGAAGCTGGGGCAGGGCGGGTACGGGGTGGTGTACCGCGGCCTGGTGGTCGGCGACCACACCAACCCCGGCGGCGCCGGGAGCGCGGTGGAGGTGGCGGTCAAGAAGTTCTCGCGGGCGAGCACACAGGGGCAGAACGACTTCCTCGCCGAGCTCAGCATCATCAACAGGCTCCGTCACAAGCACCTCGTCCGCCTCATCGGTAAGCTCCCCTCCTCCTTCCTCCCCTCCGGGCGCCGCCGCCGCCGTGCGCTTAATCACTCTTGATGTAGTACTTGTTTCTTTATTCGCTTATGGTTTTCGTCATGTGATACTTGCACATGGGGTGCCCATTAACAATGGATAATTTGAACGCAATTTACTCGGCTTTCCAGGAGATGCATGTGCACGTCTGTACTCTGCACTTAACTAACCAGTACAGTACAATCCTCTAATTAACAACAAGCATTTCCAATACATACACCTCATTACAAGCAAGCACATAGCAGCCATCATGATTCATTCTCCTTTTCTTTTAGAAAGAGTAACACTCTAATCACGCCTTGGCACATTATGATGATTAACATGCAACAACCAAGACTTGTAAGCCATACTATGTTCTGACATTGCGATTACATCCATCATAATTACGTGTTAATGTACACCGTAATGCAGGACCGATGATGCTTGTTATATAATTAGGAACTAGCAGGATGGTTTGTGTGTCTGTACGACTAGATTTGTTTCAATTGATATAACTTATATGCTGAAGAATATATTTTCATATCTAGTAGCTTATTTAGGTTTTTAAGACATCATAAATATTAGAAATGATAATGTAACCCATAAAGAGAATATAACTTAAGAAATGTAATTGAAGTATGAGTTTTCATGAAAAAAATAATTGAGCACAATAAGCTATCGGGTTCTTAGAAAATGTAACTACTCTTCATCATGTATGGACCATGTAGCTGCATAACCCTATTATTTATCTATTAGTTACTCTCTCTTTTTCAAATATATGCATGCACATGTACCTCTATTTAATCTCAAGTAATACATTGATTATGTGTGTATCAAATTATCTTATTTGGTTATATAGCATTAGAATACCTTATGCACGCATACACCAATGCACCATAGTCGACCTGCCTTGAACTTTTCTTTCCTCATGCACTGGCTACCTCATCGAACCATATATTATATCTCTTCTCGTCGGCACAGCTTTTCTGCTTCAACTTCCATCAACAAATCCAATTCTTGATCGATTCCTCTCAGCTTCTGCTATTTCCAATGCAATACTCTACCAATAGTTATCTTCTAGTTCCCTCTAATTATTGTTTAATGTTGACCGTTGCAATATCAACACGCATACATGTGCAACTGTCATTGATCCTACCGGGGACACGCGTCATGCTCTTTCTGATGGCTCCGAGCCTATTTCTTACGGCTGCGCCATCTCCACTCCGAGTTCTTTGCTCCTTTGCTTCTATTTGTACAGATGTTATACATGCTCTGTTTCCTCTTCTCTCGTGCTAATCCTTGCTCTTCTTTGATGTTGACCAGCTCAACGTTGTGGCTTCTTAGCTAATCACGACGACCTCTCATCTTCACCGATGCTGACATGTCTACTTTAATCATTATCTAACGATATAGAAAATTTTCTCACCATCGCCAGTGATGTCGTGCCCTTAGTGGTGGCACTGTAACACCCCGCCCATCCTCTGGGCCTAGAGTGCTACCATCACTGCAATAAAACCATTACTGGACATCTACTAAACAATTTAAGCAAACTCTACCTTAATCATGAAGCAACAACCACTTACACCATACCATTCCTAAACAACTTTTCTAACTTACTAGTGGAATTAAACATACTACCAAAAGCTAGATATGTGAAGTGCTGCAAGAACGTGTAGTCATTCATGTGCTACACCCGCCCGTGCAAGACGTCCTCAACAGTTACCTAAAAAAAACACAACAAAGCAAGGGTGAGTCCAAAGACTCAGCAAGTACATAATAGAACAATAGACATTACCAACATAAGCAAGCATATAACCATAATGCACATATATCATCATGTTCATAACATCATTCTCATGGCCAAGCAATGCAATGCCATCAATGCCATGCCTCATTACTCTACATGCTCATATGCTCTTCACTTTGCAAGTACCGGTACTGCCGAGTGAACACCCGTCGATGTTCACCCATCGTGGGCCCGCCCTCATAGGCACGGGACCCCTCCACTCCCGTGGAGGCCTACCGAAGTAGGTCTTACTCAAGAGCACTCCGGATTAGTCCACTAGCTTTACTCATAACTAGAGACATTCTCACCGCCCTCACTCTTGAGTGCTCCTCATGCAAATGCACATGTCCATGATCATATTCACGCTCATCACTAGCATTACTAGTAGACAAGCATCTTTGCCTACCTCACTCCATCATCATTGCCATCATTTACCATGCAACCTTATGTCAGGTAAATATCACATTTCCCCATAGATATCATGTAATCAACGCATTTCTACATAAATATCATCATACCAGATAAACATCGCATATTCATAAATCTTGGTCTACCGCTCTACCATGTACTTGCCTGTTAGCCGAGCGGAGCGGAACGACGTGCGGAAGGCATCGACTCGCGACCTCCACCTGGACAAACAAACAGTCCAATTTTAACGCATCATACAAGACCAGAGATTAAATGGGCGACGACGTTACTACGCATATCCCGTTTCTGACACAGGAACGCACGGGTTTGAGGGATCTGCCGCGCAGGTCCCGAACCCCCTTTTTTTTCCTCTTTCTTTTTCTCCTCTTTTTTTTCCTTCTCTTCTCTTTCTTCCTTTTCCTTCTATTTTCTTCTTTTCTTTTCTCTTCCTTTTCTTTCCTCTCTCTCCTCCTTATCTCTTCTGGCCGAACCGGCCTCCTCTCCCCTTTCCTCACTCCACTCGGCCCCCAGGGCTTCTCCAGCGGTGCGGCGGCGCAAGGGCACGCTGGCCCCTCCCCGCCGCCTGCTCCTCCTCGCCGCCGGTCTTCACCGCCTCCTCGGCCTCCCCCCGTCCTCGCGTGCGCAGCCGACCGGCCGGGCCCCCAGGGCGACGCGGCGGCGCGTGGATGCGCCGGTCGCCGGGCTGCCAGGCTGCCACCGGCTCCTCAACGCCGCCTCCTCTTGCTCCCCTTCCCCCTCCTTCCCGCGCGCGGATGCGCGCCTGCAGGGGCTCCTCCGGCGTCGCTCGGGCGCAAGCATGGCGGCGTGGGGCTAGACCGGCATCGCCGGCCTCGGCTCGTCGGCCCCGGCCCTCTCTCTCTGTCGGCCCCCCTACCTTCTCCCCTCGCGCGCAGCCGAGCGGCCGGCCCCCCTCCCTGGGCGACGCGATGGCGCATGGGTGCGCCGGCTGCCGGGCTGCCGGCCTGCCTCCGCCTTCTCCTGCGCAGCCCCCACCCTCTCCCTCTCTCTTTTGTGCAGGTGCCCCCTACGGCGAGGTGGAGCGCGCACGGCCGAAATGGTGTGGCTATGTGGGGATGGTTCAGTGGAGAAGAAGAGGAGAAGAGTATTGTGGGTTGAGCTGTGGCAGAGGTGATGAAATGGGGGGTGCTGACTTCTGCTGGATGCATGGCACAGGTGGCTCACATGCACGCTAGGGCAAGCATGCAGCTTGCCACCTCCCTCTGGTAGAAGCAAAAGGTAGGTGAGGTGTCCTGCTAGCTGGCATTTTTTTTCTGGTATTACAGGCACGCTCCTAACTGCTCAATGGCGCCATATCATCCATAGCCCACCTTCAATGCAAAGCTTCATCCTCTCTACCAGGGCTTACCAGTGGGTCAATGTCTTCTTACAAAACAGATGACACCATCACACTTTCTCATGGTCTTCTCCAACACCATTCGTGCTATCTACATTATAACTTTAGTTTTATTCAAATTTCCAGTTATTGTTTATTGGAGTTCAGATACAAATCAAATTTGCTAACTTTATTTAATTTATTCTGAATTTTAGTTATTTAGGGATTTTACTTTGGAATTCATATGGAAATCAAATTGCATATTTTGTTTAATTTTTTTGTTATGATTTTCAATTATTTTCTATTGGAATTCGTATACAAATCCAATTGCTAGTTTTTATGTTTATTCTGAATTATACTTATTCAGGGGTTTTACTTTGGAATTCATATCAAATTAAATTGCTAATTTTATTTTATTATGCCGAATTTTAGTTATTTCTGTTTGATTTCGTATACAAATTTAATTTCTAATTTTTGTTTAGTTTTTATTTCAGTATTTTACTTAGGAGTTTGTATGGAAATTAAATTAGTAATTTTATTTTATTTTTATTATGAATTTCACTTTATTTTTATTGAAATTTGTATACAAATCCAATTGTTATTGTTTGTCTAATTTTTATTGAGTTATATTTATTTAGGGATTTACTTAGTAATACATATGATAATCAAATTGTTAATTTAATTTAATTTTTTATTCTAATTTTTAGTTTAGCATTGAGTCTTTCTTTTAATGTAGACTGTTATAATCTAGATTCACAATGATCAACGGTGTACATCATTCTCTTTTTGCTTTGATTAATATGAGAATTTGAACGTGGTTGCTTATTTTTTATGCTTTAATAAGATAATAGATGGATTTGCATAAGATTAAAATGTAAGTGAGGAATACAAAATTTTGGTATGCTCGTGGGGTCAATGCCTGCATGGATGCTGCAGGGTGGAGCCACAACAACGGCGAGCTGCTGCTGGTGTACGAGTTCATGCCGAACGGCAGCCTGGACCAGCACCTGTTCAGCGCGGCGCCGGGGCGGCAGCTGCTCGGGTGGGAGCTCCGGTACAACATCGTCCGGGGCGTGGCGTCGGCGTTGCACTACCTGCACGACGAGTACGACCAGCGGGTGGTGCACCGCGACCTCAAGGCCTCCAACATCATGCTCGACGCGGCCTTCAGCGCGCGCCTCGGCGACTTCGGCCTCGCGCGCGCCATCGAGACGGACAAGACCTCCTACATGGAGGAGGTTGGCGGCGGCGTCCACGGCACCGTCGGCTACATCGCGCCGGAGTACTTCCACACCGAGAAGGCCACGCGCGAGTCCGACGTGTACGCCTTCGGCGCCGTCATCCTGGAGGTGGTGTGCGGCCGGCGCCCGCGCTGCGACATCGATGGCTTCCATTTCCTGGTGGACTGGGTGTGGCGCCTCCACCGCGACGGCCGCGTCCTCGAGGCCGTCGATCCCCGGCTCGAGGGCGCGTTCGACGAGGACGACGCCGAGCGGCTGCTCCTGCTGGGCCTCGCGTGCAGCCACCCGACCCCGGCCGAGCGCCCCAAGACGCTGGCCATCTCGCAGATCCTGCTGCGCTCCATGCCGCCGCCGGAGGTGCCGCCGTTCAAGCCGTCCTTCGTGTGGCCGGCCACCGATGGGGGCTTCGACACGATGACCACCACGGCGGGGACGACGTCGAGCCAGGTCAGCACCATCATGTCGTCGGCGTCCACGTGGAGCGGCAACTTCATGAGGGGCAGCCAGAGCCACGCGCCGCCCGGGCAAGACGCTTCCGACTCCTTGGTATGACCGATCAAATTCAGTTTCGTCTTCATACGCGCGATGTTTGACACGTCCGATTATCGTTGCCGCCGTGGAGTCTAATTGTCTAAGCAGAGTGATCTCCACGATGGCAACAAGACCAAGATGGAAGAAAGCGAGAAATTACAAGAATGATGTAGTTCGTTTATTCGTGTGGAAATAATTTCCCTTTTTATGCTCTGTTTCTCCTTTTCTCTTTTGCTTTGTTGAATTCTTTTCTCTGTAATTACCTTCTTCAAATTCCTGCTGCTATTACATGCAAATGAAGGTTCAAATTTCAGTGGTCTTTTGGCCTTTCACTTGATTTTGTGCAGAGGAGTGACTTCGCAAGCCACATTTTGCTTCGGGTGAATATAATCCGACATTCCAGTTCATCATTTGCAGTGTGTGTAATGTATTAAGCAAGTGCGTGTCTTCGTTCGCGCGCGTACGTAATGTCAAATTACCTGGTAGTGCGTTATTTTGTAACTAAAAATCAGTGGAGGATGCAAAGCTTATCAGGGTGGCGTGCTTGCTTCACCGTTCTATGGTCGTGCAGCTTAGGATCAATGGCTTAACAATGGGATGGGCTTCATCCGCAGAGTAGCCGGTCCAAAGAATATTTTATGGTCAGTTTTCCATCAACGATACATTGTTGGGCCAATGGACCTACATTTATTTTAGTGGGATCATCCTTCCGGCTATCCCCCAAATCCAACAGCTCACAGAGCTCACACGCAAGCATGGAACAAAGGGTTCTCGCTACCTTGATACTGGTAAATTTTGTAGTTTAAGGCACGCATTAATGTTCATTTTCCAATAATTCCCTGTTGGTACAAAAATATTATTTGGTCCTACGGCTACCAATGGGATCCAGATGAGTTAGGAAGGAACTTAGGGCCTGTTCTTTTTGGCTTTGACTTTTGGCTGCGGCTTATGGTTTTTATGCTGTTTGTATGAGAGATTACAGAGTAACAAAAACTCACGTGCGGTTTTTGCTGATATAAATGAAATCAGTAAAGTATGTACTACAATTAATTAGTAGACTCTATCTTGAAAAAATACTCCATTTAAAAGCTAGTTACTGTAGAAAAGCCGAAAAGCAGCTTTTAGAAGCTGAAAAGAATAGGGCCTTAATTAAAACGCTAGAGCCATCCGTCCACACACCTTTTGTTTTTGAAAGAAAAGGATAATAGGAATTTTGATTAACTGGCCGAATTGGTCTAATGCAATCACACGGTTTGGTGTAGTATAGTATAACTTTATGCAATTCCAATGTTTTAAATTTTATACTTTGCAGTCTAAAATTGAATTGGGATATTTGATTTCATATTTAACTAGCAAATTCTATTTTGAGATTTATCTCCTTACGTGTGAAAGAGAAGACTGAGAGGTGGGTCCATCGAGCAAATTTAGATTCTCAACATTTAAATTAAACGTAGTGAAACCTATTTATTTTTTTCAAATTAATACATGTCTAAACCAACTATTACATTTAAGCCTTTAAAATTAGGTCCAAATTCAGAATTAGATGTTCTTTACAACTTTTCAAATTAATATATCTCTAAGACAGCTATTGAATCTATGCCTTTAAATTAAGATCCACCAATTTAAGAGCGGTTAAGAATGAAGACTGCTGTGGTTACGGCTCCCCCAGAATTCACGGGGCACCTTCTGGGCCTTGAGGAGGCACCTCATCGTTGCCAACACCATCTAATTTCAGCACTCGATGACACTATTTTGCTGTGGTGAGTACGGGGCCGTGAGTTGCCGGTGTACACCTTGCTCGGTGCAGTGATCAATGAAGTCCACAGAGGTGACCCCCCCATCAGTGCACGGAGCGCACAACTTGTGTTTGGTCTTGATCTCGACAAAGGCCTGGAACCTCTTGATTGTGTCTCTAGCCTCATCTTTACTTCAGAGGAGAATGAGCCACATATAGCGACTCATATTTTCGATGAGCAAGAGGAATGCCTGCCTCCGTGTGTCATCGTCATGACATGTCCGCATAGGTCACCGTGGATGAGGTCGAGATGGTCATTGGTCTGGTGTTTGGTCTTCTGAGGAAACGGAGTGCACCGTTGCTTTCCTATGAGGCACCCATTGTAGATTTGATCGGTGTGGATCACTTGAGAAAGCCCACGCACCATGCTTATGGTCGACATCTTCCGGAGTGCGTCGAAATTGAGGTGCCCAAAATGAGCATGCCAGCACCGTGTCTCATTGACGGTCTGTAGGCTCATACAAACCGGCTGCACTACTCTCAAAGCAAGCTTGTACAGCCGATTTAGTGATCGCTTCACCTGAGCGATGAGATTGTGCTGTCGATTACGAATGCACAGGACTCCATCTTCAATCAGCACGCTGTTACTGCCCTCTTCGAGCTGGACAATGCTGATGACATTGCTTTGGAGTCGAGGGATGAAGTTCACGTTGGTGAGAGCGCAATGTCAGTTCCCTTTCTCGACGAACAACATGGTTCTGCGCCTGTGGATTTCGACCACCGAGCCATCCCCGAACTTGACTAAGCCGGTGATCCCATGATAGAGTTCGAAGAATGCTATGCCAGACCCCGTCATGTGGTTTGACGCTCCGGTGTCAAGAAACCAGGAGGTCTCCTCATGCTCTTTGTTGTGGAAGACTGACATGGCGCATTCCTCATTGAGGAAGACCTTCCTGTCATCGTGTACTATGCTGGTGGGTGTCTGGGCGACGTCCTCCTCCACCACCATTACTTCGCCCAGCAAAAGGGACGGCAGTGGCACATCGTCGGTGTTCTGCACCAAATGCACCTCCTCTCTTTTCTTCTTGTGGCAATTGCAAGCCCAATGCCCCAACTTGCCGCAGTACCTGTATTCGTCCTTCTTGGGGTTGTCAGAGTCGCCGTGGGAATGGTTCTCCCTTCTATTGCCGAAGGAGTCCCGTCCACATTTGCCATGCGGCTTCCACGTGACTTGTTGTTGGAGTGCGATCCATCCTGTTCGCGTGCCTACGCCCGTGCTCGCCACTCCTCCGTGAGGAACAAATGAGTTCCCCTATCGTCGGTGCCTCAGTTGGTGTAGCGCTGCTCCACCGCATGAAGTCGTCTAGTCACTTCCTCGATCGAGAGAGTGCTCATGTTGAGAAGTGTCTCTATCGAGATGGCTACCTAAACATAGTGATCCGAGGCAACCTGCAGGAGTTTCTTGACAACCTCTTCCCCCTAGACGGGATCGCCAAGTAGTTGGAGGTTGTTGGCAAGCCCAGAGATCCTCATCGAGAAGTCGTCGATGGACTCACCGTCATTGAAAGAGATGCTCCCGAACTCCTTGCGCAGTTGCTGGACGTTGGCCTCGCGGACACGATCGATGCCCATATGCATGGTCTTCATAACCTCCCAGGCAGCCTTCGCCGTGTTCTTGATGGCGAGCGTCGACAGCATCTCAGCCGGCACAGCGTGTAGAATTGCCGACAACGCGAGCGGTCGTCGCGATAGTCGGCGTCGTCTGTCTCGATGGCCTCCCAGAGACCTTGCACCTAGATGTTCACTTGCATGATGAGCGCCCAATCGTTGTAGTTCATTTGCATGAGCATGGGGTAGACCATTGAGCCTAATGCCTCGCTGATGACACGCTCAATGACACAACCACCATCGTCACGGTGCCAGCATTCGGTGCGAAGAAGGCGTAGGCGAGTGCGTATGGTCTTGCTGCGAAGGAGTCACAGACTGCCTTCCTGGTCGAGCCCTCGACGAAGACATATCTCCCAGATGGTCGACGAAGCTGTGATACCACTTGTTAAAGCCCAGTCCCACGACTACGAGTGCTTGGTTCTCGTTACGACCACGCAGAACAACTTACGACCACGCTGAACGTCTTACGACCACGCAGTCGTTTATGACCACGCTGAACGTCATACGACCACGCAGTCGAACTTACGACTATGAGGTCGTTTACGATCACTCGGAGCTACGACCACGTAGTCGTTTACAAGCACTCAAAGTTACAACCACGAAGTCGTATATGAGTACTCGGAGCTACCACGAGTATCTAGTTGCAGTTGGCACTCGGAAGTTGTACACGACTAGGAAGTCGGAGGTCCTCTACGACTAGCAAGTCATAAAACGCTCTACGATTTACGAGTTCCTTAAACACTTAGCTAAAACTCACGTGATAGAGATGAAAAACACAGAGTTTTGTGCTGTGTTCAAATCACCATTCTGTAGCTTTTCTGAAGATTCTATTTATACTGAACGAGTACAAATAGTGAATGTTTTAGCCCCCCTCCTTTTCATACGCCACGACTATATGGTGATTGGGTGTGAGCAGATCGAGGCCCCGAGGGTGGACATTAACACCAATGACAAGTAATCTTATTATCTATTCAATTAAGGAACGTCTGATTGGGCCACATATTGACGTACGCATAGAAAAACCAAGTTCTACAGCAGTGTTTGAGTACTGAATTGCACGCGTGCATCGCGAGCACCGTATTTTAATGCAAAAATCAAGCATATGTTTTCCGACGACAAAAACGTCTACGAAATTGGTGACATGAAATCTGCCACTGCCACCTGTCGTAAGGGCACGCTGCTGATGTGTTGGCTAAAGATAAATAGTGATTATTAAAAGAAGTATCTTTTAAAAATAGACAAATGGTAAGAAATGTGGAAGAGGTGTGTGTAAGATATGAGCGAGAGAAGTGAAGTATATGATACGTCTATAACCTCTATCTTTATACGTAGAGCGATAAAATAGTGAAATAAACAGAGAAATTTCTTTAGAAAACCGATTATTCATACTAGTATAGTGTCCGTGCTAACGCCACGGCGGCATTTTAGGGATGCACACGAAATCAACCAAACGAATTTTTGAATGGCCATACATATTTTGTCCCCTGCTTTCAAAGCCAATTTTTGAATGGCTATATATGTAGTGTGCCCGTGCTAACGCTACGGTAAAATACAAAACAAGATAAAATTTGTAAAAAATAAAACGAACAATCAGATTCATTAAGATTCACGCCTCATATATTGTATAACCAAATATTTTTGTCACAGTCAAATCAACAGGAATACAAACAAGTGAAATTCACTCAAGAATGTGCTTGTAAACCTGATCATACCTTAGGTTCATGGTATATGTAATGGAGAGAATCAACCAAAGGATCGTCAAACATGGAAAAACATTGATCCTGGCTAAATGCTACTAATGGTACCTTGTGCTCCAAAGAATATAAGAATGCCTGCAACATGCCAATGAAGTGTCACTAATGTTGCAAATATAGAAGAATAGTTATTAGTTGTACCAAGACTTAAACAAAAGTTAGATATGATATGCCACTAAGCTCCTATACGCATTGAGTTTAATGAAAAAAATGCAGGTGTTCAGCACAAGCATTGTTGCTAACTTAAATTGGTGAAGATGGAGAGTACGATAATGATCTAACTTACTCAGATAGATAATTTCTACAGTTTCTTTCAACAAAATTTTTATCCTTGGAGGATGGGGCATTATTTTATTCTTCCTCCTCTTTCTTCAACATTTTTGTGGTGAACTTCTTCCCTGCATCTCTTCCCCTCCGCTTCTTTGCAGGCTCCAAAACCTCATCCTTGCTTAAGTCCTTGTCCCTTATTGTCCCTGCATCATCCTGTCAGGGAAAGAAAATGCTAAGCCCGTCAAAATTCTGATTTCAAAATCTAAGAGCAGGGGACAGATTTCACTTGCTAATACATGCAGTATATGATATATCCCCTAAAATTAGATTATTCTAACTAAAGTAAACACCTTTCGGGGATGTCGCATAAAACGAACATCCTCCTAAAGGTTTACAGGCAACTTTATAACTGGGAAATATGCACACTGCACATTCCAATCTTACAAGGTTTATTAACGCAGGACGCCAATGCAACCCTAATTTTCCATGGATGCTTCATTTCTATGACGACCAGGGAAAACGTACTATCTTCACAATAAGTTCGAGAAATTAGCAAGAGCATACGGAACTATTTGGTTCCACTGCACATATTGACTAAGGTCCACATACCAGCCTACTTAGGTCAAACTTAGCTTGGATAGATCGTAGGTAGTTTAATTTTCGATCTTTTGATTCTAGGTTCCTTAGGTCTTTGAATTAATTAACAAATAATGGTTTGTCAGTTGAGTTCACTTAAAAGTTAGATACCAAACTTTTCTCAGAATAGCTCGGCCTCAAGCTCAACCATAGACAACTTACTGAGAAAACAGTACAACGTAAAGACATCTCTTCAGAGTTGGAGCGTTGTCTATATTTCAGAGTACTTTTATACTATGGGCAAGACATTATTTAGAAAATTGTGTATGCATGTGCTTGGTAGTCCTCAAACTTACTAAAGTAATGCATGTTACAGGTCCTCATTTGCGTCAAAGAATGTACAGTGTGAAAAAAAATATATACTATGAAGAGAACATGACAGTTGTCTCTACAATTAACTGAAAGAGTTGTACTTGAGTTAATGTCTGAAGCAAACATGTAAATGTTGTTATAGTGATTAATATATCTGTGAAACTTAATTCGATTACCAAAATGATTTTATTAGCAGTTTTCTGGAGTGCAGAACTCCAAAAAAAGAAAAATCAAACACATATGGGAGCATACTTACAGCGTTTAATTAGTTGATCCTGAGTTAGACTCTCGAGCATTTGCTTCAAGGTTTTATTTTCCATGCCCAGCATTATATTCTGCTGAGTAAGAAACTAAATTTCAGCAGACACTTCTATCCCTTCTGACTGCATTATTCAGGCATGAATATTTTCAGTGTCAAATATAACACTAAATTGTGGAACAGAAGTCAAAAAAACCAGTTGTTGTCGTGAGGTCACCTGTAATGCCTGGACTTTTCTCTCAAGCTCTGCAATATACTGGAGCTTTCGAACACGGGACCTCTGAGCATATTGCCTGCAAGCAATATAAAAAAACAACTTAGATGCATTAAAATATGAAAATGTTTAAGCATGGCTACTACTATGTACAGATTTGGCAAGATTGAAATGTACGATGCCCTAATTTAAATAAAACATCTGACAAAGCATAGTTCCTTACTTTTGACCAATATAACTACACAATTTAAGCACTTTGTTCAATCAGGATTTTTGCTAGTTTTATGGATGGTATCCGATTTAAGATTCATCAAGCTGACCGCAGACTTGGATCTTATTTTGCAATATTAACACCAAAAGCATATAGACCAGTTAAAGTTCTGATGGAGAATTTAACTCCCACAAAGGTAGAAATTTGAATTGCTGATTCAATTTGATCTACAAGAATACTACTTAGCCTGTTCTTACAGTAGAAGGATGATTGGACCCAAAGAAACAACAATTGTGTCCAAAGAAACAACAATTGTGTCATCAATAATTCCATAATCAATTTGAATTGCAATTCTCATGCCCATTTCAGAGTTAAAGAATTAAAACTGGGCAGTTCAACAGTTTAAAAGTGAAGAAATTATGCAAGCATTAACTTGTTGAAATATATTACTATGTATTCTAAAAAAAAAGTTGCATATTTTCAAGTACCTCAATATGATATCGAGCCAGCAGAGTGGAAAACCAATGCAATACCTTAATCCGTAAAAATTGCTGGCAAGTCGCCACAGCTGTAATTACATCACTGCAAAGTGCAAAATATATCTGTAAAAATTGCTTCATGGGCAATGCAAAACGTACTCTCCCCTTGTAGCGGAAAAGGCAAATACAATAATGCTGAGGTTATAACTAATCAACTATTCATCTTTTCCCTTGTAAGGTAATAGAAGTTTTGGCGGGTAAGGAACATGGCGTTAACCAGCAAGTATTTTTTTGCCATTCAGCTGCACTCAGGACCATGAGTAAATGGCGATACATTCAGGAATACAGATGCTGACATTTCATAGGTTAGGAACAGTGTGTTTGTGTGGGCAACATGTAACATAGAACATATCTGCCTCTTGCAATCTACCACAGCTGATCAACAAATAGAAATTATATCTGTTGTAGGATGAACTCTAAGTTGTCATTTTTACTCCCCAAAAATGGCAGGACCGTACTACATTTTGTGAATTAGATGGGATTTACACACACACCATCCAAGACCGCAGATGGATGCAGACTCTGGTACCCCTGAGTAAGCTCACCATACTGAGTACCTTATGCCAAGGCCATTGCATGTAAGTATTAAACCCTTTTGCCGGTTCAGGTAATCCTGAAGTAGTTGACCACAAATCAAATGTGTCAAGAGTTATCTTGTGCAAGATAAAAGAGGGAGGGGGCGTAGGTACTTACCACTACATTCTGATCCTGAACATATAGAATGCCCTTATTGTCATACTCTTGCCTTTTTACTGGATTACTGAGAACTGTCAAAAACAAGAGTTATGGCGTCATGGATGAAAACACTTGATGTATCATACCTACCTTGGGATTTGTCTCGCTTTCTAAAAAGAATAAAAGAGCATTCTTTTAAAAGAAAAAGATTAGCTACATCTAAAGACATATTCTGACAGTCAGTGCGAATAATTATATAACCCAGCGATCAGCAAATTACAGTCAGCTTTTGCTAGAGCTACTAACTGTCCAATAAGTATGGATCATGTTTCTTATAGTTATTTAGCAATGATCCAAGTGCAGAGTTTCATGGCCTGCTTATAAACTATCAGTGATTTCTCCTAGATGAATGTAGACGAGTCTCCAAAAGATTTACCAAGCACCTTGAACAAGGACATCAGGCAGCTATCTCTAACTGGAGATAACGGGGGAACTTGACTAATTTAATGCAGCACGATGTTCCCACGAACAATAAAACATGAAACCATTAGTCGTAAACAAATCCCACACAATCTCAAGCTCCATTTCACAGATTATTGATCACACAAAGTGCTAGGGCATATCCTTAGTCTTGTGCTAACCATTCATTGTCTTTCAACTCCACAAGGTACCACAAAATTCATAGTAGTTCAGTAGCATCTCTTGGACAGGGACAGCATGAATTGCTCCATGTCTAATGCGCCAATTGGTTTAACGTACTGTTTAGGATTATATGTACGTAAATTTGTGTGCATTAATATCCAATCTGATTACAAATTTCAAGGTTCTAGAAAGCATGGTAAACTGAAGTATGTAGCTAAAGATGTTGCTTGCACGCCATGTGAAAATACTAAGCAAACATTATGCAAATCATACGTGGTAGACAGTGCATGTAATGCTATTTTCCCCATATCAGTTAACATATACGCATGCTGATCAATTAATCAAGCTCACCTTGGTATGCTTCATGAATCACGATCTCAACCACCACCGCGAGAACCGAAACAAGAACAAGATGGAAGATTCAAAGCTTACTGCGTCATCTGCGTCCCCGGTCCGGCCGGCGCCGCCGCCTGGCTCCCGCCGGTGCGGGATCCATCCATCGCGTGCTGCCACTGCGGAATCCCCACAAAGAAGTGTTAAAAACGAAGGGGAGATTAGGGGGGAAAGAGGATAAGCCGCAGCGAGAGATCGGAGAGGATGCACTCACCGCCACCGCGAGAGAGCGAGGGAAGGAGGCGGCGGTGGGTGGGGAGGGAAGGAGGAGGCGCCGGCGCGTGGGGGCGGAAGAGGAGGCGGTGCGGGATAGGGAGAAGGCGATGCGGGGTGGGGAGGGAAGGAAGCGGCGGCGGGCGGCGGAGAGGAGGAGGCGGGGAGAGGCGGAGCAGGAGGCGAGGACCAGGCTCTCCATGCCGCGCCGCGCCAAACCCTAGCTCTGCCGGCCACGCCAAACCCTAGATCAGATCGGAGCACGAGCGGCGGATCGCCGGGGGGTTTTGGCGTCGGGTGGGGTGGGGAGGAGGAAGAGGAGGCGGTGGCGCGGGGTGGGGGGAGGAGGAGGCGGCGGCGGAGCGGAGGGGTGGGGGGAGGAGGAGGCGGCGGCGCGGGGTGGTGTGGGGAGGAGAAGACGGCGGCGCGACGCGGGGTGGGGAGGAGGCGAGCGTAGGGACGCGGGAGGGAGGGGAGGCGCGGGGGAGGAGGGGGAGGCGCGGGGGAGGCGAAGGGAGCGGAGGAAGCGCGGGGGAGGAGGGGGAGGCGCGGGGGAGGCGGAGGGAGCGGAGGAAGCGCGGGGGAGTAGGGGAGGCGCGGGGGAGGAGGGGGAGGCGCGGGGGAGGCGGAGGGAGCGGAGGAAGCGCGGGGGAGTAGGGGAGGCGCGGGGGAGGAGGGGGAGGCGGAGGGAGCGGAGGAGGCGCGGGGGAGGCGGAGGGAGGGGGCAGCGCAGGTCGAGCGGGGGCGCGGGGTGGAGGGGTACTGCAGATCCATTGAAGGATGACCGTCGGATATGGTTGGGTAAGGAGAGAGAATGGAGGAGAGTTAATCTGGTGCGGACGTTTTTAGGATGGTGTAATTATGGGTGCATATTGTGGTGTGAACGTAGTTAAGGTCATGACTGTGGAGCAGGTAATTGTTGGGTGGATGTAGGATAATTTGAACTGGTGGATTATTAGTTTAGATAGATTAGTTTTGGTTTTTCCGTACAAAAGCTGCGCGAAGGGACCGGCGCGCGGCGTGGGGGGAGTCCCGCGTGGGGGCGGCGAAAATTGGACGGCCGACGCGTCTAGGCCGGTACGGTCGAGCTTGAGCCCAACAGGAATAATAATGGACCAGCTGGCTGGGCCTGGGTAGCTCGACCGGTGGGTGGCCGGGCAACTCTCGGGCTTGGGCTCGCCGACGTACAGCCTTTCGCAGCGTGCGCACGGACGACCTGGCACAGCGGCGCGAGAGCTCCTCGTTGTCGCAGCTCGCACGTACGAGGCGTGAAGTTTCCTGGAGGTTGCGGCACGGGCGGAACGGAAGTGGCGCCCAGCTCGCCAGCCGCGGCTTCCCCTTGTCGCCGGTGGCCTTTCATGCGATGCGATGCAACCACCGGCTGGGGCTAATGAATACGCACATCAGCGCATGAACACGCTAGGGTTAGGTTCGACCACGGGCTGAAGAAATGCATGCATGGTGATGTGATGTCGTTGTGACCCAAGAAGTTGCTTGGATTATTCTATTCATATGGCGCCGGTTTCCTTTTGGGGGCCCTCACATGATGCTAGCGGTTAGTTGACGGCTACAGCATGCGTATATCCAGAACGAATCGTTCGGCCGCTCTTAACCACTTCGAGAAAACCGATGGACGGACGGCCACTAGACGCCCATTCGGGTCGGTGCCGGGTGCCTGTTAGCGCCCCCGTGACTCTCCCGCGATGATAGCAACACTCCCACATATCTTTGTGCACATATTGCCGTGTATCTTAGGGCACACATTAGCTACATCGATTTTCTTCTTCTCTCTCTCTTCTCAACTACAAAATGCATTAACGGTTAATAAATTCTCGAATCATTTTGATGCTGCTCCGTCCTTCACTCGATTACTTCGAATTTTTTTTCCTTTTGGCCCCTATGTTTTTTTGTGCAGATATGACATCTGGGATTGCGTTTTTGTACTTTTGGTCCCGTCCCGACCGCGAAACTATTAGTGGACGACGCGTGGCAATTCCACGTCTAGGCGGACGTGGACAAGCGGTCAGCAGCTGCGGGCTTTTGCCCTCTACCCTGTGCGAGCGTGAACCGCGGGGCCCACCGAATCTTGCAGTCGGGGGCCGCCAGAAAGGCCTTCATAAATTCCGGCCACTGCCGCTCTACCACTACTTTATAACTTCCGACCGTCCTGACCACTTTATAACTTCCGCCCGCCCTGACCACTATATAGTTTTCGACTGCTCCGACCGCTCTTTAGACTTCGACCGTCTGACCATATTATAGACTTTGATCTCCAACTACTATGATGTTTTGACCGCTGGACCGTGGGGCAAGTGGGCGGCGACGAGCAAGGCCTGGCCGCTGGACCGTGGGGCGGCGGTTGGGCAAGCGAGGGTGGGGCAGGAATTGCATCGTTGCACGAAGGCTATGTACATTAGTGTTCAGACAACATAGGTGATTCTAAGGCACAAGAATCATTGAGTTAAATTATTTTTTCTTAATTATTTTGTAATTTTTCTAAATTAATTTTATATGTTGTCTTTGATATAGTCTCTAGTACGAACAATTTGTCTTTTAATTTTAGCTGTTGTTTTTTAAATAGAAAATTTAGCTATTGTGAATCTCTATCTTTTATATTAAATAATATTTTATTTACTCCAAGCACCTATGATGAGAATCATAGATCCGCCATAGTCTTATCTCGGCTTTTAGCTTTCTTTTGGGACCCATCCCTGTCACAGTGTCACTCTTACAGCCTTTTTCTTTTGTTGTAGTTTCTTTCAATCAAGAAAATTCCACCGTTTGTCATTTTAAGGTTACCCATAATCCCATATGATGTGTTATTATAAGGTAGTGGATGTTTAGTCTAGCCGGTTTGGAATCTGTTTTTCTAGGGTTTCAGAAACCGACGTTTGCCATATGTCCAATGTTAATTGGATTTAACTCACTTTCGGTACACCAAACAGTTCATGTAAATTACAAATGGATCGCATTACGCACGCGTGTATAATTAAGCTGAAACACACACACGAGACGACCGACGAAGGCACAGTTGTTGTGGTGGTTGTGCCTTCTTCTTTTTTTTTTTCTGAGAGAGTACTTGTGGCTTTATTTACTCGATGGTCCAAGGAGGAGGCGAAGGTGGCAACAACTCGCAACCTAATTCCCATCTGCCCGTAATGGCCCGGCCACTGCCATGCCACCAAATGATCTCTCTCTACTACTACAAGTTCTCTCATACTTTTCCGTAAATATAAGAGAGATCATTACTGAGAATTGGTACTAGTCGCGCTCCGTCCTCTAGTTGTGCCGCCACTGTCCCCTATCTTATCATTGCCTCCGGCTCGCCATTATTTATCACTGCGTGGAGCCAATACCATATGGTGACAGCCTCGTGATGGTGATAAGTATTTGATCTTATTTTTACTGTATTGTCTTTATATTTGAGTTTGATTTTGTGTTTTGATTTCTCTAGTTTTTGTTGTCTATAGCTAGCGGTTTGATCGGCTCTGAAGTAGCGGTCTGACCAGCTAGTGTATGACGGTCTGACTGGTGTGCAGTAGTATTGGTGCCTGTGCCATGTTGAGTTGTGTTGGTTTTGGAAGTGTTAGTCATAGGAATTCCATACAAGTGTGAGTTATGGCGTAAGTCCATGCATAATTTATTTTGCTAATGAGAGTCAAGTGCATATCATTTGTGCTCGAATCGATTGCTTGTTCTTTGATGTGTAGATACTTGATGATTGTTACGGCCAGCTACAAGACCAAGGTTGGTGGCTGTGGCGTGTCGCGTAAATTCGAGTGAAGCATCATCTCGAGAGGAGAAATACAAGAGAAAGACAAGAATTGTGAGGAGTTAAATGTATACATGTGATATGCCAACTGGACTTGTGTTTCAAGTAGTGACGGTTTTCGGATTAGTGTTTTGAGAGTTAGCTATTTTTTGGATCGTGTATAGTATTGTTATGCATTTTCCCTCGGCGAGCGGTCAGATCACAAGGAAATGAGCAATCTGATCAGTGTCTCGGGTGGTCCAACCACCAAGCGGTCAGACTGGTATTGCGTGCGGTCCAACCGTCAAGTAGTCCGATTGGAGCTAAGCCAAGGGGTCAGACCGATTTGGCAGAAACTCTGTTATGAGCTTGTGATCTTTAACTCTTGGTTTGATAAGTTGTATTTTCGCTATATATTATTGATGATACATGAAGGAAGATTTTAAAAGAGTCATTCTCTCGTCTAACTCGCCATATCGGATTCTACAGGGGCCGTTCGCCTTTCTCTGTTCTTTTAATTGAGGAATTGGCAAGGAGGGACAGAGAGACATACTGGTGCCATTGCTCGATTTTTGTTTTCTTTTGCTCTCTTTTAAGCTCTGCTTTTTTTTTGGGTTATCCTTTTATTGACTGCAGGTAGCATTTGCTTTCTTTCGCTTCTTTGGCCTTGTGGGTCACCTTTGCCTGTTACTAATCCTACTCCTCTAACTCAATATTAAATATCAGCTCTTATGGCTAGAAGCCATTATTGTATATCTTCCTATATAGTACTGGCGTTAGTGCACCCCCTGCTCGGCTGCTCATCGTTTCTGTTGTGCGCTTCATTGTTCTTGTCTTTAGTATCCAGGAAAACCTTGCGTTTCCTTCCATTTTTCTTTCCTTTCCTTCGCGTGGGCAAACAGACAAGCTGTGCTTAGTTGAGTAGAAGTTGGTGTTGGGGGAGACTGAGAAGATTTCTCATCACCCGGACCAAGCTGAATCATGGCCTCCTTCTGCTCTCCTCATTGGCAGCTTATACTGCACGGCAATAACTCATGATATATGAGCTTGGTAAGTTCATTCTGTGAGTGATTACATGACTTTCTCCTTTTCTTCTGCTAGTTATGGAGAAAGGAATGCTGATTGTAGTACATGCTTGCTCTTGATAGTTGGCAGGTTCTTGGTGACTGAAGCACACATTCTAAGCAGCCACGGAGAACTCACCATCAGAAGTGCTCATGGAAACAACCTGTTATTGTGCAGAGACACCAAAGGCTGGCCTCTCGTCTTCTCATATACTACACCGACATTCACTAAGGTTAGCACTCAGCAATCTTGCAGCATGATGTCGATAAATTTTGTTCTTCTACCAATTCTTCAGGGTAAGCTACAAAAAAAGTTAGTGAGATAATAGCTGCTATAAGAAAGAAAGAGCAGCAGTAAGCATATAGATATGCAGGACAATTCTAACCGTTTTGATCAATATTTACAACCTTTTTTTTCAACCTATGCCACTGTGCTCTGTCATTGTCTCCTGCAGCTCACTTGAAAAAAAACTCTCAGGTGATGTGTATGTAAGTGATGTTGAAAGTTGCTGTTCTAGCAACACAGAGGTTTCCCCTTTTTTCTGAATGTGAAGGGGATAGCAATGTAGACAGTTGTACATGCAAATCATTTTCCAGAACCGTATCCGTTTCCTATTACTCTTTCTGGTCTCCATTGACCAAAAATCATTTATCTTTGACTACACAAATATTCAGTTTCGGTATTCTGAGCTACCTAGTTTTCAGTTACTTTGGTCTTTTCATGATATATCTGATTAAGTATTGTTCTAACTTTGTTTCTTTATTTTCAGTGTTGTAAGCACACATGGAAATGTATTGGGCATATCACCGCAATTCTCCTATCGCAAACCTGTGGGTAATCTAAATTGCCTTTTCGTTTTTACTCTTATCAATACCTTTTCTTTCTCTGTCTTGTTCATCAAATAAACAATGCAACCACTCTTCAACTGCTACTTTCTTACTGGATTTTTCTCCTGTCATGCCATGTCATGATTGAGCAGACAACTAATCAAGATAAGATGCTCCGTGGAAGATATTCGCTTAGCCTGCCAGAGCATTTGCCTGACCATCACATGATTACTACTGCAGAACAAACTGAAAAAGCTATTTCAAAGGTTTGTTCCAGATCCTAATAAATTATTCCATGATCTCAAGTGCCTATTTGCTTCCAAAAGCTGAAGTAAAGCTGTTCAATGCCGATCTTATATCCATACTTTGTAACGCTTTTATCATCTTACTTTTTCTCAACAGCTTAAACTGTTGTCAACAAAATGATGTTTGTCATATCTAGGGAGTTGTAACTAAGGCCACGAGCCATGATTATGCTCCTTTTTTATAAAGGGTGTATTTGCTATACTCAGGAACAGTGTGTAAGCTTTAAACTTCAAATAATACGAAGTGAAAAAAAACATTTCTTCGTATTGCTATTTCAGCCTTTTAATCATCAAGTTCTGATTGATCTTGTTGTGCCTGCAGTCTGTTGCAGACTTCGTTAGGGAGATAGCAGACCTTGAGGAGGAAGTTGTTCGCAAGGAACTGCATTTGCTTTCCCTCTACAGGGCAGCATTTGATCAATACCTAGGTGTCTCCCCTCGTGTTTCTGGTCAGGTACACACCTTGCTACCTTGGATGGATCAATGTTCAGAGTTTATACTGCAAATAAATTCAATGAGCAGACAGTGTGCTGAGGCTAAAGTTATGGTCAGGTGGATCAAGAAATACACCGTCAACGCAGCAGAAAGAAAGCTGATGAAGGTGCCCTCCGATTGAGAGAAATCAAGGAGTCTGCATCCTACAACTTGCCAGCAGTATCAGATTCTAAAAATGTATGAACAATATCTCTTCTTCATCCTTTCAGAATTTACCATCAAGCTAGTCAGATAAATCCCACAAATAATGCCGGTTTTAACTCTACGTTTTTTTTCTCGAGAAAACGAGCTTTAGATCTCCTTTGGTAACAAAATCTTCCAAAGTGATAATATCTCATGCAGCTTTCATATTATTGCAGCATTCACAGGGGCTGTCAAGATCATCTTCAAGGCATTCTAGTCTTGCAAATTTCTTGAGTGCTTCTATCGCTGAATATGTACCTAAGATTTCATGCAAGCTTTCAGAGGACATTATAAGATGCATTTCTGCGGTCTACTGCAAACTTGCAAGCCGCCCATCACAAGATGCAGATTTTGAGACTTCGTCCACTCCTTCGTTCTCCTCTTCATCAAGTACCTTTTCTCTAAATCACCATGTCGATAGTTGGAGCTCCCGATTCCACTACAATGTCAACACAAGCTCTGACAGATATGGCTCATTGAATGAGAATAATGAACATTATAGTGGGGTGATAATTTGTCCAAGGATACATATAGATGCTGACAAGTTCGATTATGCCTCTAAAATGCTAGAGACTATCAGGTAAGCAACTGTCCCGAAAAAAAAACACAAAAAATAACTCTTGATTTACAGATGTTCATTTTTGTGTCTCAGAGTGCTGATAAAACGGCTTGAGAAAATTGATCCTACAAAGATGGCACATGAGGAGCAGCTCTGTTTTTGGATCAACATCCACAATGCTTTGGCGATGCATGTATGTTCATCATTGACAGCTATGTTCACTGTTAACCTCAGAATGTATGCATGCCTAACCTGCAGTGCCTTCTGACATATAACAGGCTTTTATGGCTTATGGACTTCAGGGCAAACGCATGAAAAATACAGACATGATTCTGAAGGTATACAGTTATCGAACTTTTAACTATTATACTGTTATCACTTGTCATATTAGAATTTCTCTTACAATTGATTCTTGAACAATCTGTTGTCAGGCTGCATATAATGTGGGTGGCCATTCAGTAAACTCCCAAATTATCCAGAACTCAATTCTTGGATGTCAATCCCATCGTCCTTCACTGGTATGGCTTACACCTACATAGCAATTTCCATCAACAACACAGACGCATTCACATTTCAAAAGGAAAAGAACTAACAAACTAATGGGCATGCAGTGGGTTTGGACGCCATTTACGCCAATGAAAAAATCAACATCAGGGAGCTCCACACATCCATATGCTCTTCATCATCCAGAGCCACTTGCTCCCTTCGCTCTTTCCACTGGAGCATTTTCAGATCCACCTGTAAGTTCTACGGCTGTCGGTAACACTTTAACTGCAAGGTGATCACATTATTCTTACTGTAAAAAATCTCTGCAGGTGAGGTTGTACACAGCCAAAAAAATTTATCATCAACTGAATCAAGCCAGGTCTGAGTTCATTCGAGCTAACGTCATGGTCAGGAAGCAGATCATCTTTCTACCCAAAGTCCTCCACTACTATGCAAAGGATGCTAACCTAGAGTTGCCTGACCTGGTTGAGATGGTATGTGAGAGCATGTCTGAAGCACAACAAAAAGAAATCAAACAATGTCTTAGGAGAAGGATAGACAAGTGTGTTGAGTGGTTGGCCTACAAATCATCTTTCAGATACACTGTACATAGGAATTTGGCTGAGTAGACACTGTTTTTTCTTTTCCCAATTGTGCTTGTAAGTAATGAACTAAGAATAATTGATTGGTGTGCATGTATAATTGTGTAAGTAGGTGACTGTGACAGTTTCCTAGGAGAGTAAAGTTGTAGCTCAAAATCCTCTCCTTCGTGTTGTACCACTCACTTGTCCATTTCAATTTAGTAGAGCATGACAACAATAAAATTCATATGGTTTGCATTTGGTTTCTCCCCTTGGAAGGAATATGAGATTGCATACTCAAGACACTTACTGCAAGCAGGAATTGCACTGAACTTTCCACAAAACATCCAGTTAAAGCAAAATGCTTTAGATTCTCAGCGCCAAAATGTTCAAGAAGCAACACAGCCAATGGTGCAAAAGAAAATATTCACCTGAAGATAAAACATGCTACATGGGAACTGAAGACACGATGAGTGCCTAAACTGCTGCAACCAAACCAAACTTCATAGCAAACTTCTTCTGATTACAGTCAAGCATCTCACTGAGGCTGCACCTCGAGTTTGTCTGCTTTAGCACCTTGTGACGGTACTCCAGGCTTCTTTTGAGGCCATGGCGAAAGAACTGGGGGTAATCTACCACCTCGCCCTTGTCCCGCCCCATTTCTTCGACTAGGAACTTCATCCTGGGCTCCAAGCAATGCTTGATACTCTTGATGAGAACGGGAGGGTATCCAGCCACCAATGCCATGACCTGATCCTTGCTGAACCCACAGCTCCGTAGGAACGCTAAATTGGGCCGCAGAATCTTATCGACATCTCGTGACAAAATATCAGGGAAACTCATGATCACCCTCTGGAGATTTGACCCCTGCAACCCGACCGCTGACTTGAGGAACTCGGCGGTAGGACGCAGCCGTTTGTCGACGCTGTACCCCATGATGTACGGCTCCTTTGCGAGGATCTTGCCTATCATGCCCTCCTTGTCAATGCCAAGGCCGACAAGGAAGTCGACCGTCTGGGAGAACTTGACCTCGATGCTGTAGCTGATGAGGCGCGGGTTGACCATGAGCAGCTTGGCGAGCTGCTTCTCGGAGATGCCCAGCGTCTGGAAGAAGGCGAGGAGAGGGCAGAGCTTCTCCTCCACGCTGTGGAACAGGATCTGGGGGAACTTGACGATGGCCTGCGCAACCTCCCCGGGCTTGGCCTGCAGCGTGGTGAGGCACTGGACCGTGGGGACGAGCTTGTAGTCGACGGACACGGTGAGCACCTTGGGGCACTTGGTGACCACGTGCCGCAGCTTCCGCCGCTCGATCTTGACATTGTTGAGGAGGTAGTCCCAGACGCCGGAGGCCTCGCCGGCGTCAAGACTCTGCAGATTCTTGCACCTCCTTGACATGCGCCCGATGGCCTCCTCGTCGAACCCTTTCTCCCTCAGCCACTGCGTCAGGCTCTTCTTGGCATTGCCGCCGCCACCGGCCATTGGACTCCTCCCTGTTCAACCATAACCTCAGCGAGGCAAATCGTCAGACACCAAGAGCGCAGGAGGTGACCAACAAAAACAAGAAGACACAGTACATTCGTACGCTTATGTTGGTGTGCTAATCTCGAGTTCACAAGACATTCTTGTCTGAATTGTTTGGTCACTACACCATACCACTACTGCACTACCAAACATTTACGCACAAGTAAGTCAACCGCGATGAGCAAGAACGGCGGCGAGTTTAGGGTTGCAAAGGCGACGAAACTCGCGCGCAGAACCCGAAATCGAGATGCAGAAGGTAAGGTTTGACGGAGAGAAACACTCACCTTGTTCTTGCTCCGGACCGAGGCGGCGGGGCGGGATGCAGTTCGGCGGCGTGTAACCGAAGAGGAGGATAAGAGAAGATGAGGAAGTTCACGTGCTAAACCGCTGCTTATCTTTATCCTGCTGCTGCCACAACCCGACACGCAACAATCTCAAAGCACATCCATCCGTTCCGTAGGCCACGACCCAGAATGGCCAGACGTTTTGGGCTCTCTTTAAAACAGATTTTGGTTTTAGTTTTTAGAACTCGATTTTTAAATAAAATGGTTTATCAAGATAATTTCTATAAACCATTTATAAAATTACTGAAGGAGCTACTTTAAATAAAGTCCCTCAATCTATCAAAAGTCATAGTGTTTTTGAGCATGGCTTTACCGGGCCAGGATTTGCAAATCCTTCCTATTTACTTGACCTCCAAATCTCCGGTGGCTAAAACTTTTTCTAAAAGAAAATCCGGTGGCAAATTATAAAAAAAAATTAGATGGTGGAGATCGTATTTCCCCTTTTTACCTTTCGTATTTCGAAGTAGGGTTCAAGATATGTACGAGCAATGAAGCACTTCCCTGCAATAAAAACTTCATTCTTATCATATAGTAGCTGCTACATAACGCTCGGCTTTCATAGACGGACAGCCGAGGAGATGCGAGCGAATACGACGGTGAAAAGGCTGCATATCTCCGAGTTTTATACTACTACTACTACCACAACTCAAATGTTTCTAGCTGTGGCTTCGTCTTCCTCGGTTCGGTGGATTCGTTTGCTTGCCATCATGCCGCGCGCTTCAGTAGATAGCCATGAGCTTTGAGCGACTCCACGGAGTCGTCGAACATCTCCTCCACTCCCTTGAACTTGAGGCCCAGCTCCCGGATCTTGGACGTGTTGTAATCATACGTCTGCTCGCCGTAAATGTTTGGAAAACTGCAGGACAAATTTGCAGGAGAGGCAGCACATGTTAAGGCTGGCTGCAGCTGCAGGCAATGCAACTGGGCGCGAGTGAAGGTGCGTGTACCTCTTTGGGATGGGATGTGATGGGAATCGCTTTGCAAGCAAGGCGACCAGCTCGTTGTTATCAAGAACCGCCGAGTTGCATATGTACCTCCCTTTGGCACTGGCAGTCTCATAGACCAGGATGTGGCAGCTCGCGACATCGTCGATGTGAACATACCCCATTCTTCCGTACATGGTGAACTTCTCTGTCTCTCCTGCGGTACAGTTTCATAGGCATTTAGAACCTAATGCAGGGTAGCGTTTAGGCATTTGTGAACATGGACGATGGGATCGACGGAACCTTACATACCGTGAAGTAAGCCAAGGACATTTGAAGCAGTGGGGCCTAATTCAGGGGACAAACTAGGTCCAACCACGAATGTTGGAAGAACAGTCACAAGGTCGATGCTGTTCTCCTTGGCAAACTCCCAGGCTGCCTTCTCCGCGAGCGTCTTCGCAACGGCGTACCATAGCTGTATACCGGGCACATGGAAAAGGAACCAAACAATCTTCAGAACAATGTTTAGAAAGATACATCAGCATAAACCTAAAGTATGGATTTGGATTTTCCTACTCCTATATCACCTGGAGACTTTCGCAGAACTCCACGGAGCTCCATGATGTTTCATCCAAAGATGCGTTGGGAGGAAGTTCAGCTTCATCTTTGAGCCTCACAGTCGACGATGAAGATGTGAGAACCACCCTTTTGAGCAATGGATTCTTCTTGCATGATCTCAGCACGTTTAGAGTGCCATTTATTGCTGAATCAAGCATTTCTGCCTGCAATTAAAGTGAGATCATATGTTAAGACCTATAACCATATAACATCTTCATCTCCAACATGGTAAAAGATTAGACAGCAAAGTGATGAGCGTTAGTGCGGCATGCCTTGGAATCGGATTTAGTGATGATAGGTGATGCAGTGTGGAAGACACCCTCACAGGCCATCACAGCAGCATCGAAGCTTCCTTCTTCCAAGAGGTCAGCTCTCACAAGCTCCAGCCTTTCCTTGGCACCTGCTAAGTTCCAGAGGTGTGATACCTTCTTGTGATTACCTATCGAGTTAGCAAACATCAATAAGAATGGAGCCCATATATTAGTAACCACAAGAGGAATGCAAGATTAGATCATTAGAGTGAGGAGGACCTGGGTCTCTGACTGTCCCAAGAACATGATACCCGGACTCGAGAAGTCGCTTGACAAGCCAAGAGGCAACAAAGCCAGATGCCCCAGTGACACACACCATGCCCTTGGAAGTGTTCGCCATTCTCCCAAGCTGGAAGTGCACCTGAAATTTGATTCAAGACCTTTTATATGCAGTGTGAAGTATATTGTGGAAGTAGAACAAGCAGAGAAGTTAACTAGTATGTCACCCCATTTTGGTGATTCTTTTTGGCAGGTAGAGAGTAGGATAGATTCCACAACGGCTTCGGAGGCTCACAGCTTCCACGTTCCAGTACTTCATCAAACTACTTCCTATCCTACAAAAGTTCACATTTTAAAAAGGCCTGGATTATCAATCAACCGAGACACAGCTTTATCAAAACAGTCTTGCCTAGAAGAAATTACATCCATCGATTAATCATGATAACTTGCTCATTTCAATTTTATACATGATGGAAATGCAGAAGAAAGTTTATTCATGGTATCTTGTTCTGATTACAATCTGATTGAGGTAATGTCACTGTAATTCAATCAAAATCGGCACAACAAAAGAATTACAGTCTTAATGTACACAAAAATGAGGGGGAAGCAAAATCCCAAAAATGAGGGGGAAGCAAAATCCCCAAAGACGAGTATGCAAAACGGATGTTATACACTTGATCTCCCCAACTCCGATTGGGAGTAGATCCCAAATGCCAGGCGGTAAAGACAAACAATGAGGAAGGCATATCCGGGAAGAGGGAGAGTTCGTTGCAGCACAGATGTTGCCTCCAATAAGCACAACTGTCGAGAGAAACTTCACACTGTATGAAGCAGCCCTGGTACTCTGGAAGTCCACTATCCAATTTACTCCTGAGGAGAGAGGCCGAAAGAAGCAATTTCTGCCAAGTGCTCCCCTGTTGAATTGGTTATGAATGCTATAGGGACTACAGGCTGAACAATACATTCAGCATCGTCCAGTTGGAGGTCATACAATGTTTTGAGTTCCAATGCTTTACATTCTGCAGCTTCAGCTTCTTTGCGTAATATCTCAACTTCTTCATTGTCATCTGTGTCAGTTGCAGCAGCCAATTCTGCTCTAGCAGCAGCAGCATCCAACCGGAGCCTTTTGTAACTTGTCAAGGCCGACTCTTTTTCTTTGAGCACAATAAGTCCTTCACATTCCTCTATCTTGTCAGTGGTTGCTGTGATATCCTTTTCTATTATCTCCAGATCAGTAGCAGCATTCTCCAATTTAGCATGCAGTTCTTCCTTTTCAGAATTAAGTGCTTTCACCTCTGCAGCTATCCTTCCTGCTTCCTTAAAGTTCCTTGCAGCAGCAGCAACCTTCTTTTCAGCCTCTAGTTCAGGACCCCTTTTGTCAGTAAAGCTCAGCTTCTGCTTAAATGTAGCTATCTCTTGCTGTATGCCTGCTCTCCTTGAAGATATCTCCTGCAGGCCATCAAATTAGGTAATAGTTAGAATTGTGTGCTCATCAACACCAAAATAATAGCCTGCCATCTAAAAATAAACATGGAAGTTGGAACACAATGTTTTTAATCAGCAAAAATTACCCCTCAAAAGAAGAGTTAATGTACCTGAAGACTATTTCTTGCATCAGTTATTTGTTGCCTGCACATTTGAATGTCTTGCAAAATTTTCTCCATTTTTAGCAACCCAATTCTATCCTGTCTTGACTTCAAAATCGACGATGCAAGCTTTCTTCTGATTTCGACCGATTGCTGGCAACATTTTGCTTCAGAAGAACAAGCATTGATAATTTCCAGTAAGTCCGAGTCTTTATGTTCTGTTGAAGAGATGAATTTATCAATTTCGTTCTTTTTTAGGACAAGTGCTTCAGTCTCTTGATCAATTTTAGTTTGGGCTTCCTGCAAGGAATTGATCTTCAGGTCAATATCTGACTGGGAGCCATGAAATCTGGAGACCACCGTGCTGATCCTTTCTTGAACCTCCTGGGTCCAAGCATTGTTTTCAGCAATCTCTGCTTCTTTCAACCTCACCAACTCCACGAGCTCAGCTAACTCCTCTGCGAGGGTATCTCCTTTCTTACATAACATGTATTTTTCTCTCTTGTCATCTTCAACCAGATGCTCTATTGAACCTTCCAAACCTGAGTGTGCTGACAAAACCAATTCTGTTTCAACCTCCGTTTCTAGCTTCTTTGTTTCCAGTAACTCCATTGATGTTTGCCACCCTTCTATTTCTTTCAAGGACATTTCTTTTGCTTGCTTGCTTACCAAATCAGCATGGTTGGTGGCATCCTAAGAAAGACAGCTTGAATGTCAACAAACAACTAGAAGAACAGAAACTGGCATGCAGTGACTCCTTCAAAAGTACATAATTACCTAAAGGTTTCTTTTGTCTGCATTATAGATTACTGTGGCTACTCAGATATGTTTGCATCAAGGCGGACACTGGATGGTTGTCAGTAAGTTTCATAATGGAAAGAAAAGCTCTAACAGACAGACAATGTGATTTAACACAAAGATCCAATGATGGATACTTAAGCTACTCCCCTACCCATATAAACATGGTCCCATTTGTGATCATGAACTGCTCAACTTTATTAGTGTGGGTTAGCATAAAACCTAAACTCAAAAATTTTCTCTAAAAAAAACCTTTCAGGATTTCACAAATATTTTCTTGTCGAACCTTTCAGTACCTTTTACATACTTATTACAGTGGATTATTATTTTTTAGATGATCATGAGTTCATGACAATGATTACTTTTACAATGAAAGTTATGACTTATGACACAGTGGCATGAACACTATGCATAGAATATGATATCCTAGAATTTACATGTTCTATCATATATGAAAAACAAGACCCTTGTTGCACCATGCCTCTAAAAGTTATTTTTATAGAAAGACTGAGTAGCCCTAGTTATGTTGTCTGGTAAAAAAACATAGCCATTAGTAGTACTTAGCATGAATACATTGCTTGGGCAGCTCTTTCCAAAATCCAAACACTAGAGTTTAAGCAGTGGAACTTTTTATGCCTATCTATTTTTGAGAAATGGTTGTTAAGTCATGTCTGAATTCAAGGAAGTACATCTCTCATCAATATTACAGTTTTATGCAAAGTGAAGTAAGAAGATTCACAGCCAATTTACCTTTGCAAACTACTATAGAAGGGCAGCAGCTTCCTCCTCTGTGGCAATGCGGGACTCAAGCACATCCTGCAACTCCAAATCCACCGAATCATAGTCAAGCTCCGCATCATGCAGCGCCGTCAACAACCGATCTTTTCCCTTCTCCAGTGCCGCAAGGGAGTTGCTGATCCTCTCGGCCCTCTCAAAGTCCTCAGCCTCGGACGCCTCCTCCAGCTCCCTCTCCAAATCCTTGTGCCTGGACACCGCGGAGCCCACGTCCTCTGCCACCTTCCTGCACCTGGCTGCCAGCTGCCTCCTTCTGGCTGTAACAACAGCGGCTCTCTGCTGGATCAACTTGAGCTTGCCAGAGATTTGAGATCTAAGAAGAGCCAATCTCTCCTCGATTCCCACAGGAGCAACCCCAGCCCCTCCATCCTCCTCCTCAACATTCTCTTCTTTCGCCTCCTCTTTTACATGCAAAGAATTGACATCCGGATCCACAACTACTGCATCTTGCTCATTGCCATCGCCAATACCTAGCTGCTCGAGGTACCAACCGTGGGTAGGAGGAGCGGCGGGATGAGGCGAAGCATTGTGGGGGCAGTGACGGACCGAACGGGGGGCAAGGGAGGCTGCCCCCCCCCCCCCCCCCCCCCACCCACCCACCCATCTCCGATCGGAGAGTGGGTACCCCCTGTAGCCCCCCTAGCCCTAGGTCCATATCTTCCATTTCTTAGAGTAACAACTGAACATATCATTTGACTGGTGGTTGGCTGGTTGCTCACATCCTTTAGAAAAAAAAATGACACAAGTCTGAAAGCAACAAACAGTTACAAAATGATACAGCAGGGTTGTCATAAGGTTTATTATTTTCCAACAGGGGAGACATATATCTTTGATGCAAATTTACTAATTTGTTCAGGGTGTGTTTGGTTGAGCTGTGGCTTCTGAAAAAGCTGCTGTGAGCTGTGGGCTGTGGAAAAGCTGCTGTAGGTTGTGGGCTGTGGAAAAGCTGTAAGCTGTTTGGTTCAAATAAGTATAAAACTTACCTCCTATCTCTATTTTCCTTGAAACAACTGTGAAACAGCTCTCTATTTTCACCATTTCAAAAAAGCAGAAAGCCAAAAACCAAAAGCAGGGTCCAATGTGCTTTCAAAACTGTACTACCCAAAAGTAGCTGCTTCTGAAAAAGCAGCTTCTGGTTTCCACCCCTTTGGTTGGCTTTTGGCTTTTTGGAAGCAAAAGCAGCTCCCAAAAGCTCAACCAAAGGCACCCTACCACGCCCACCAGCCAGACAAGCACCACCCACTAGCCGAGTTGGATTGCGGCCCGGTCTGTGGACTGGATGGAGTCTGGAGTCTGTCCACCGTATCCAATCCTTAATTCTGATAAAGGGTTTCAGTCTATAATTTATATCTTATAATTTTTTCGAACAAATAAATTAAATAATTTTAGCTATTTTTAAAGCAGTTTATCAAAATAGCTTTTTTAAAATAGCTTATTGGCATTTGATTCGCTCACATAAACGCTCGTGCTAAGACAAAAAACTATTGGCCGTAGCCTAACAAATCCACCTCAAGTATAAAACGGTTGTTTAACCCTGTTACTTGGTCAATTAGTCATCGGCGATGAGTACACTGCCTCTCCTTCCCGTCGCCTCTCGTCCCGACGATGCCTCTCGTCCCAATGCTGCTTCTTCTCATAAAGGTATGGATCTCAAATCCCACTTTTTTACCTCATGTGTGATAGATCCGTACATATATGTTAGTGTGTGTTCATAAATTCTCTCCTCCTCGTCGCCTCTTTTCCCGAAGGTATGGATTCTAAATCCCACTTTTTATCTCATGTGTGATAGATCCATCCATATCTGTTAATGTGTGTTCACGAGTTCTCTCCTACTTGTCACCTCTCCTCCTGAAGGTATGGATCAAATCTTACTTTTTAGCTCATGTGTGTTACATCTGTTCATATCTGTTAGTGTCTTTTTATGTAGAACCCAAAAAGGAATAGGAAAAATGGACGTGAGAGGAAAGGTGGTTCTACTTGTGTTGGACTAGAAGTGGTAAGGTTGTTGGGGGTGGTCTCGGTGTGGTCCTCATGTAGATGAATACATGAATGGTGGTCCTTTATCGTTGCTGAAAATGTTGCCTTCATGTCGTCCTCACGGTCGGCCTTCTGAGTGTCTAGTGGTCCATACTCTCTTTTGGCTTCCACTACGTTCTTGTCTCCCCTCCTCCGATTCTTCTTACTTCTACAGGTGGTTTAAATAAAAAAAGGGCATGAAACACTGTGAAGCAAATCAATTTGCTTTATGCCTTTTCAAGGCCAAGTGTACGGTGCTTTAATATTTGTTTTGTAGTTGTTGAGAAATACATATCCCCTCCTCCGACTCTCCTCTCCTCACTTTTATGGGTGGGCTACTGGTTTAAGTAAAAAATGACATGAAACACTAGGAGTCAGAGTAGTAGTTGTACAAGAGGAACATTACATCACTATAGACATGAGCTTCAAAGGAGTTGAAGCAAATTAATTTGCTTCAACCCTTTTCAAGCCCATGTGTATGGTGATTTATTGTTCATCTTTTAGTTATTGAGAAATACATGCCCTCTCCTCTCCTTACTTCTATGGATGGGCTGCTAGTTCAAGTAAAAAAAAAGGGCATGAACACTGAGAGTTGGAGTAGTAGTTGTACAATAGGAACATTAATTTGCTTCCTGCCGTTTGAAGCACAAGTGTATGATGCTTTAATGTTCGTATATGGGTGGATTCTATGTTTGCTGCCATATACAGGAAATCATGGACGCTAAGATGAACGTGGAATTCGACGAAAGTACATTCGATTTTGGTAAACTCGCCGAAGTTCGAGGATAGCTCTCTGAATTCTTGATGGGGGAGGTCATACACAAGAATGGAGAGTCCCAGGCCAACGATGATGATTAGATGTTCAACCATTTGATACAATTGTAATCATTCAATTGTGCTTAATCAAACAATTTATTCATTCGTACTTCCTTCAGTTGTTTAATTCATTTGTGAGATCTGTGTAATTATTGTCATGTGCCATATGTGTGATCTGTTTTGTTGTTTTCAGAGCGCATGGCTAGCATTTCCTGAGGCTAGTCAAAAACATGAAAGAATTTAGTTATTAAAATAGCTATCACAGACGGTTTGTAGCAACAAATCATCTATGATATATGATATATCACATACGGTTTTTGGTGTTAGCCGTCTATGATATTTCAGATATCACAGATGTCTATGTTTTGTGATATCTGTTATATCACAGATGATTTTTAGTATTAGCTGTCCGTGATGTATGAGATATCACAGACTGCTATATTTAAGAACCGTTTGTGATATCTGTATTATCACAGATAATTTCTAGTACATCACAGACGGTTTTTAGTATTAGTTATCTGTGATATGTGAGATATCACAGATAGCTATATTTAAGAATCGTCTCTGATACCTGATATATCACAGGCGATTTTATTGAAAAATATCATCCGTGCTATTACTTGTCACAGACGGTTTGAAAACCGTCTATGATAACCACCTGTTATCACATATATATAAATTCAGATGATTCAAAAATTATCTGTAATGACGGTTTTAAACCGCCTATGATGACCATTTCTGTAGTAGTGACCCTATAACTAGCAAATAAACTAATTATGACATCTTCTAAGTTTATAAGTTTAGATATTTCTGGTGAAGTTTTTAGGAGCAACATACATGTAAATATGGATTAACTTTCTAGAGTGCCATTAGCAGCCTAGCTCGGAGCAATTAATGGCATCTTGAGACAGCAAGTTTAATCACTAAATTATGTCATATAAGCAGGTCCTAAGATGCATGTATTATTAATTTTGCTATCGTCGACAGGAAAAAATGTTAGAGATCTGTTTGAAACATAGAAATTTCATAGCAACTAGATTAGTTCGTAAAGAAATATGAAAATAATCTCGCGTTCCGAATGGGCCTAACACGCACGGGTGACATGAGTAGGCCTGGGCAAAATACCCGCTACCCGTTACCCGTACCCGAATTACCCGGACCCGAACCCGAGGTACCCGATCCCAAATTCGGATAGCGATTCTGATTACCCGAAATTAGTTTGGGTAGTTCGGGTAATATCCCCCGGTACCCGAACTACCCGAATTGTCTGTAAATTACCCGAATTGTATGTAAATTACCCGAATTGTCGGGAAATTAGCTGGTTTTCTGTAAATTCGGGTATATCGGGTATACCCGAACCTGAACCCGAATTATCGGGTACCCGAAATTGCGGGTAGTGTTTTTTTGAGGCTAATATCGGGTAGCAGTTTTCATTACCCGAATTTCGAATTACCCGAACTACCCGACCCGAAAAATTCGGGTAACCCGAACGCCCAGGCCTAGACATGAGCCCATACATACAAGAGAGGCCAGCAAAGCATGCCATGAACCACACGTTGGTGTGAACGACCGTGGATGATTAGAGAGACAGAGAAAAGAGATGTGGGCAAACATGATAAGCTTAAGCTCAGTGGCTGGCTCCATCGCCTCTCCTCCCTCTTCTCCGCTGAGCTCCTGTCACTCCATGTCCATGTACAGTTAAAGCTGCAGCAGCCAAGAGGTTGACGATGGAATGAGGCCAACAGCAGCAACCAAACCTTCCTTCTTTCTTTCCAAGCACCAACCAATCCCCACATCATCAAGGGCAGCAGGAGTAGTGGCAGCCGATCCATGCAAGCAAGCCAAGAGGAAGTGTACTAGCCGGTCATGGCGAACCGCAGTGGCAGGTGGCAATGCCGACGCCGACGACGGCGATGAGGACTGCCAGTTTGTATCAACAAGGACACGAGCAGGAAGGCGGGCCCGTCTGTCGGCGAGGCGGCAGGAGAGCATCAGGCTGCTGGACGTGTTGGACGCTGGCGGCGGCGCGGACGCCGGCGGCATCGGCGAGTTCCTGCGGCACCCCGCCGGCGTGGAGTCCCTCCTCAACATCAGGGCGCTGCAGAGGTTCGCGCCGGTGGAGTCGGAGCCCAACACGTTCAGGTGCACGCTGCACCGCATCGGCTTCCTGGGGTTCCATGTCGCCCCGGTTCTTGACCTCCGCGTCACCCCGACCTGCACCGACTGCACCGTCGAGATGCTCTCCTGCAGGGTAACTAATGATGCTTTGATGGCTCATTTGCCCTCCTTGTGATGCAAATTAATGATCGCTGATTTGTGTCTTGTTTAATTGTGGAGCCAGTTTGAGGGTTCAGGCTTATTTGAGCAGCAGAATGAACTCTTTTCAGGTACAGTTCAGGTCCTGCTTAATTTCTTTGTTTGTTAAGAGTTGATAGTCTTCACAAGCATTTGCTCTCTGTAAGATTCTTTACAATTTTCAGATATCTGATGTCTCTGCAATTGTGTCTTCACCGTCAGTTAGCTGTTCTGCTAAATCTTTGAGTTGTGCTTGTATACCATTACCCTTTTTGTGATGGAATTGTACACCATTACCCTTAGTCTGAACATATGTTTTGCAAAGAAGTCGTGTCTAAGATAAAGCGTTGGATGTTTGTAGCATTTATGAGGAACCATATAACATGGGGAGACAATGGTGAGGAGCCATACTTGGACATTGATGTCAATTTGGAGGTTACTCTGGAGGTATGCATTCAATTCAGTAACACAGTACAGCACCTATATGATCTTACAATTTCATCATTTTTGTGTTGTAAAATTTCCCTTCTGATGCATGACACTACGAGATGTTTAGTTGAAAATTATCCTCCCAGGGACGACATGGTTTTCGTTCCAACAAACCCTGAAATTCTTCATATGTTGATTGCAGGTGTACACAAAACCATTCAGCTTGCTTCCATTGTCAGCGGTGGAGAAACCAGGCAACCTGTAAGGTTCTACATCCTTGAAGTTTCTGAAGTTTTAGTAAAGACAAAGCTTTCAAAGAGAATACAAATGCTAACCTAATGCTTATGAAAACTAATTTTCCAAAAGATCTGTAATCCCATCGAGATGCTTAAATGGCTAGCCATTTCTATATTGTGAGACTGAATCAATGTTCACTTTCATTAGTATCACTTTGATTTAACCTTGGCACTGGATGTTTGGCAGGCTGATGCAAGGCCTATTGGACAGGCTTGTTCCCATGCTGGGTGAGCAGCTGCTCAGAGACTACCATTCCTGGGTTCAGCAGCAGCCTGAAGCTTCCTCATGAGAGACTACTGAAACAAACACTACCATCCCAACCTCCTATGTCCTGAGTCCTGACCACTTCATGGTCGGATGGCTTCATCAAATTCAGAGAGTTCTGAGAGAAGAGTTAATGAATTCTGAGGAAATATGTCGGGCTGGTTTTGTGGAAAATTAGTTGTTGTTGTATCTAAATTGTTGTGTGTACAATATAAATACAATGATCAAGGATAGTTTTGAAGACTACTGATCAACGATAGCGATGTCCATTGTCCAAATCTATGAGAACCCTTCAATCCAGAATTCCAGATGCTTGATTTTTGATGCATGAGCTAACAGTGGATTTGTGACTGGGTTCAGTACTTCAGACTCAAGGATCAAATTGTATAGCTTTTATTTGTTGTTGCCTTCAAAATCCCAGAATCCAATAGGAAAAGGGATTCAAGTTAATACTATTGGCGAAGTAATGAAGGATTAAAAAGTGGAAAGCAAATTTTTTTTTTGTCATTGTATCATCGCGTTCTAAGAAAACTATTGAGAGTAACCTAAAAAAAAGATCATATCCAAGGAAAAATCACAAAAAAAATTCCGTTGCCGGGACTCGAACCCGGGTCTCTCGGGTGAGAGCCGAGTATCCTAACCAGCTAGACTACAACGGAGCTGCTGACAGAAGCAACATACAAATAATATTTAACTAAATCTATAGAAAATGTCTCCGCGCCCGCATGTTCATGCATGACACGCACATGGATGCAAAAGAAGGATATAGCTAAATCTTTTGTGTTGAAAATTCACATACACCAAAACTGCTTCCAACTGAATACTTATGGCATCTGCAAGGAGATGCCATATTATTCCATGATCTCATCACGTCTCCAATTCTACGAACCTTGGACATATCTCAAGTAGTAACGGCAAATTTAATACAGTTGGTAGTTGTTCTGTTCTACGATGGTTAAATTTTCTAACAAAATTTGTAATTTTCTTACCTTATTTTACATTTTTTCAAAGTCAGATTATAAATTTGCATGCATGTGAGTTTGGGTGAGATGAGGATCGATTTCTCACTTTGGTGTCAACACCTAATACATCAGATTATGCTGCAAATTTAATCTATTAAATTCTTCATAATAAGGAGTAGTATGTATACTAGATCGTATAGAGCATCATGGTATACACCATAACAGAAGTATGTACAAAGATGCCAGTGGCGGAGCCAGGATTTAGCTATACCCCAGGCTCAGTCGTGAAATGATCTAGGCTATTTAGGTTGGACTATGAAAATATTACCCAGACTAGACTGAATTTACTCGGGGTGTACATTAGATATGTTTCTACACCCCGGGCTGAAGCTTACCCTGCCCGGGGGTGTGAATCCACCCCTGAAAGATGCCATACACCTTCTGTCGATTCCCGCGCATTTTCGCGTTCTCCTCTTTCTTTTGTTTCCTCTTATGTTTTCCGCTACGAAATCTCACACAATCATCAAAGAAAATTTGCTGCAATTGCCAAGTTATTATAACACTTCCATCACATATATAACAGTACCTTTTTCAAGAACTGATTGCACATCTTACACAAGGACACAAAGTACTAGCTATTCCATGATCAGACTCAAGTCTTAGACCCTGTTCTTTTTAGCTTTTAAAAGCTACTTTATGGTTTTTCTATAGTAACTAACTTTTAAACGGAGTATTTTTTCAAGATAGGGTCTACTAGTTTATTGTAGTACATACTTTACTGACTTTATTTATATCACCAAAAACCGCACGTGAGTTTCTGTTACTCTGTAATCTTTCACACAAACAACCCAAAAGTCACAAGCCGCAGACAAAAACCACAAGCCGTAGCCAAAAATAACAGGCCCTTAGCCTGCATATATATGGCTAGTTACACACTTACACTAGCCATGCTCACACATATACCTAGCACACAGCTTCACACAACAGCTACATAGAAGGCGTAGCTAGCCAGGATCGATGTCGATCACTCACCCTGCAGAATAGTGGCCATTAAGGCGGCGATGTCGTCGAGATCGATGGAGAGCAGGCAGTCAGCTGCAGTCACATGGTAATGTCGTCGTTGTTGTTACCATGATTAGTAGCAGCAGCACCAGTAGTTGCACCTGCGCCGGCGCCGGCTACCATGGCCTCGGCCACGGGTCCAGCTGCTGGCACGGGCACAGCTGGCTTAACGACATAGTCCATGAGCCTGAGGGCGTACTTCTCGGCGATGGCCTTGATGTTGGCGATCGTGAGCCTGATGCGCCTGGGCTCCGGGATGATAGGGCGCGGCAAGGCGGGGAAGTTGTAGGTACGCGGCGCGGGGGTCAGCTTGCCGTAGAAGCAGAAGAGCGTGGCGTCGTAGGCAAGCGCCGCTTGCTCGGGGAACTCGAACGTGCCCAGCCACAGCCTGGAGCGGGTGCGCGGCACGCGGATCTCCGCCGCCCACCGGCCCCACTCTAGGGCCGGCTCAACGTTTTCAAGGGCCCTAGGGCGAATTCGGCTCTATAGGCCCTTTACTATAATTTGTTTTCTACTTATAAAATATGCAATTTAAACTTTATATTGTCTAAAGTGACACAAATCAATAGTTCTAACATGATAAACTAATTAGGTACTAACTAGTTCATAAACCAAATGTAACTAGTAAGAATTAATTTACCTCAAATAGGAGCGACAAATATCTAATGTCTTTCATAAAAAGGAACTTCTTCTAGTACTTCTTGATGCAAAATCATTAATAATAACATCGAGATCAATGTCGTCCAAGATATTCTTCTCAATGCAGCACATAGCCAAACCATTCAATCTTTCTTGTGACATAGTAGACCGTAAATAGTTTTTCAGCAATTTCAATTTTGAGAAACTCCTTTCAGCTGAAGGTGTAACAGGGAAATCAGTCAATACACCATCAACAGCGAAGGCACCATTATCAATGAATGAGAGATATTCTGCTAATGGATCGTAGCTATGGTTGTAACTGAACGTAAAGCAAAATCGGCAGCATAAATTTCCAACCCTGCTTTATGAGCATCATCAACGACTGAAGTGTATGGTTGCAGATAATTATCTGCTGAAACAGGCCAGATATAGTGCTTCGGAACAAGTATCCCAGATGCAAATGTCTTGACAAATGTAAGATTTTTCAACATGGAACCATATGTTTGTTTCGTAGATGGTTCGAGAGTGGTCTCATCAAGAAAGTGGAACACAAGCTTTGTTTTGTTGTTAATATTTCCGAGCATGCTGGTGAGGAAGCTCACTTCAGGTGATGAGATATAGTTAGCAACAACACGTTTCGATACAGAAAGGATGTAGTTCCTCATGCTCAGATTGAACTGGCCATAGAAACTGTCATGCTGCAAATGGCACAAAGCAGAGGCTTTCAGTGTCAGCACAACTCCTACAACATAATCTACTGCATGTGAACAATATTCTTAATTGTACCTGGACATTGAGCCAAATTCCAGGAGGCTTAAACTTGGATGCCACGTCTTCAACAGCAAGTATTGGAAAGAAGCTTGGTCGCCGCAGCGGCCTCCGCGGCGCTCCCTGCGAATGAGTCAATGAGCGAATCGCACCGAACGCGCGTGGGAGTGGCGGCTTTGACAGAGCAGACGCAGTCGAAGCGTCAAGCGCCGCGCACACGCCGACTGCCCGACTCGCGCTTTCGGCTTTCTGTGGGCTGCGGCTTGCGCGCGCGGGCCGCGGGGGGTGGGGGGGTGGGGCCTTCCAGGCCCGGGGCCCTAGGCCGGCGCCCCCCCGGCCTACCCCCAGAGCCGGGCCTGCCCCACTCCTGCCGCCGCACGCCCCAAAACCCCAGGTTCTTGCGCGGCGCCACCGGCACCTTCGTCGAGCGTGCGGCGGCCGCGGGCTTCCCCCTTCCTCGCCCCCCTCTTCGCCTTCGGTGCCACGGCTGCCATGCACGACAAACCTACAAAGAAACACCGACGAACACTAGTGCGCAGTGAGGAAGAAGAGAGGGTATGGTGTCAGGAGAAAGGGAGGAGGGGAAGGTTGTTTTAAAGGGGCGACGAACCGACAGGTGGCCGTATGCACTCATTCATGAGGGAACGTGCCTACTGCTAGTGTCCATGCATCTAATAGGCTAATTTGCAAGGTTTTTCTTTGAATAGCACAATCAGCTATTTCAGAGAGAGGCATGTAAATACCACACTTTATGCAGCTAACCCACAAACATTACTCCTCAAAAATTATGGCATACATAGAGGCAAAGACAGAGAAGGGCCAATTGCACACGGTGCACATGATGGGTAATAGGGAGCATCGTTTCAACGTACTCCTCTAGGATAGAGTCGGATTGGGATTTGTCATACTCTTGTTACCCATGAGGCATATGTTGGAGATCATGTAAATGAACATAGCTGCTCGTGCAACAAACTAAAGCTGTTACTGAAAGCATCTAGGCCGCTAAAAAGGATTTTGGTAATTAATGAAATTAAGAGAATATGGAATATGAGACTAACGTGTTTTAATGAGTATGCGAAAGGTTAGTCCACACACACATGAGCGACAAGATGCAAGCCAAAGGATACGCGTGAAAATCAAATTGGCTCAAGACAAAGGTATACTTAGAATAGGACCCCTTTTGAGTTTTACCGGTCTTAGGTGAATGGTGGAAGACCGGATTATAGGATAGATGATCGTACCATCAAGGGGGATCTTGGCTAAGTAGCTTGAATACTTATCTCATGTGCCAAATGGTTTTGTCTTAAAACTTGCATCCTTTAAAGAAATCTAGCTTTCAAAAGAAATCTGTGCTCTGTCTGGAAGAGCGGTAGTACCGCAGTTTTGAACGTCGGAACTACCGAAAAGCGGAAGTTCCGCAACCAAAATGCGGTAGTACCGGCCAGCGGAAGATCCGGTTTAGGAACGGATCAATATTTCCAGAGAGCACCCTTGGCTCATTCCAAAGTCTTGCGGGAACGGAAGTACCGGCTGTTTGAACGCCGGTACTACCGCTGCGAGCGGTAGTACCGCATCCTAAAGCGGTACTTCCGGACCCCGGAAGATCCGGAGGGAGAGCGGATCAACTTTTCCAGAGAGCGCCCTCCGGATGAAGCCTGGATCTATCTGGAGCGGAAGTACCGGCCATTTCAACGCCGGAACTACCGCTGCATACGGTAGTTCCGCTACTCAGAGCGGTACTTCCGGAGTCTGGAAGATCCGACTTCAGAGCGGATCAATTTTTCCAGAGAGCGCCAAGTCTGGGACCCTTCGGAGCTTGGCTGGAGCGGTAGTACCGCGCCGACTTTGCGGAACTACCGGGGAGCGGTAGTACCGCAAATATTAAAGGCGGTAGTACCGCGCCGCCAAATCCAACGGTCACTGCAGACGTCTGACATAGCCGTTCTGGCGCGAAGATTTGGTAGCGGTAGTACTGGGCCCGTGGAGCGGTAGTACCGCTCGACCAGAAAATTTTCTGGAAATTGTGTCAAACGGCTAGTTTTGGTTGGTGGAGGCTATAAATACCCCCACCACTGCTCAAGGGTTGTTGTTAGAGACTCATTGCATATTTCTCAAGCCCAAGTGCATTCATTTCACCTCAATTCTCTCTTTGCACATCAAAGTGAGGTGGTTGAGCATTTAGTGCTAGATTTCATTTGCAAATCCATTTGGCACTAGAGTTGCATTCAAGTGAACACCGGGATTTATTACTCTTAGTGCTTGCCAGCACTTGGACGATCCGGTGGAAGTTGGCTCGGTGATCTTCTCAAGAAGATTGTGAGAAGACCCGGCAAATTGTGAAGGTTGGAGTTCGCCTACCCGGAGTGGGGAAGAGCTACACTAGTGATCGAGGTACTTGGCTCAATTCGTGGAGCCGGTCCGATACGTCCGGGCTTACCTCAACGTGGACTAGGGGAAACCGGCAAGTTTCCGAATACCACGGTAAAAACATGGTTGTGTCTCTTGTCTCTTTAGCTCTTGTTCATTTGCTTCATTGTGATCACTTATTTGTTTAGAGCTAAGTTGTTAACTAGAATTGTATTGGATTAATTGCTTTACATCTTTGTCTCTTAAAATTGTGAAGAATTAATCTAGTAATCAAGAAAAATTTTAAAAACCTCCTATTCACCCCCCCTCTAGTCGGTATCCTTGATCCTACAAGTGGTATCAGAGCTTGGTCTCTCACTTTTAGACTTAACCGTCTAGAGAGAAAAGGATGGCTAGTGAGGGGATTTCGGTAGGAAAGGCACCTCTATTTGATGGCTCAAATTATGCTTATTGGAAGATTAGAATGTCAATTTATTTAAAGGCCATGAGTCCTAATATTTGAAAAATCGTAAATGATGGTTACGTCATGCCACTTGATCCCGACAATCCAACGGAACAAGATGGGCGTAACACTCATTTAGATGCCCAAGCCATGAATGCTCTTTTTGGGGCCTTAAACGCGGATGAATTCAATAGAGTGAGCAATCTTGAGACGGCTCACGCTATTTGGAATACCCTTTCGGAAATACACGAAGGGACATCCACGGTTAAGGAGGCAAAATTGCATCGGCTTAGGATTAAATATGAGACATTCATAATGTTGCCCCATGAGGACATCAATGAGATGTACACACGGCTCAACAACATTGTGAATGAGCTCAAAGGCCTTGGTACTAACCTCTCGGATCTTGATGTTGTGAGAAAGATGCTTAGGGCTCTACCGGAGAAGTACGAGATGTTGGTAACTCTCTTCCTCAACTCACCGGAATTGGCAAGAATGACGCCAACACAACTCTTGGGTAATCTAATTACCAATGAGTTGTACAAGAAGGACAAGGAGGAACTTTTGGAGCAATCCACCTCCAAAGGGAAGAAGATCACCGCCTTCAAGGCAAAGGCGGTGGCAAGTGAAGAGTCCGAAGATGAAGAAGAAGACTCCGAAGAAGAACTTGCCCTCCTTGTGAGAAGGATGAACAAGTTCATGAGAAGACGCTCGAATCGAGGAGGAGGCTATGATAAAGGAAAGAAGTGGCAATCATCCTCCAACAAAAACAAGTATAGCAACATCCGTTGCTATGAGTGCGATGAGAAGGGGCATATAGCTTCACAATGTCCCACAAAGAAGGATGACAAGGAGAAGTCATCCAAGAAGAAAGGCTATCATGGCAAGAAGAAGCTTTTTCAAGAAGCTCCACAAAGACGGCAAAAATGAAGCCCACATTGGTGAGTGGGATTCCGATGAGGAATACTCCGACTCTAGTGAGGATGAGTCTCCCAAGAAGAAGGGACTTGTCGGCATCGCCATCAAGGAAGCTCCATCGCTATTCTCCACTCCCACATGTCTTATGGCAAAAGGGGAGAAGGTAAAAACTCTAGATGACGATGAACCCTCCTATGATGATTTGATGGACATGTTAGTAGAACTAAATGAATTTCTTGGAAAAGAAAAGTCAAAATTCAAGGTTTTGAAGAGGGAGCACATAGCTCTTCAAAAATCCTATGAGGAGCTAAAGGAAGCTCATGACTTGCATACAAATAAGTCTAGTATGAGTATTGGCATATCTTGCAATATTTTGAATGAGATGCCTAGTGTAGAAAAAGTAACATCTAGCATGTCTACCTCTTGTGATGATTTACTTTCTATGCCATGTTCCTCTAAGATTGATTCATCTAATGCTTTATCTCATGTTCATGATGATATGCTAGTAGGTGAAAACCAAAATTTAAGAGAACAAGTCCTAAAACTGAATAAAAGTTTGGAAAGAGCATACAAGGGAAAAGACACCCTTGATAAATTGTTAAATACCCAAAGATGCTCTTTCAATAAGGAAGGACTTGGATACATTCCCAAGAAAGGTAAGAAACCGATATCCAAACCTCCAAGGTTTGTAAATGAGAATGGTAAGTATTGTACAAAATGCCGGAATGTAGGACATATGGTAAATGATTGTTCTAGAAATAGTGTGCATTCCATTGGCTTGTATGATTCTTGTTACATGCTTAAAAAATCTAAAAATGGAAATGTAATTGCTCATTTTATTGGCACCTCGATTTTGGGTGCTAAAAGGAAATCCATTTGGGTGCCCAAAACCTTGGTTACTAACCTCCAAGGACCCAAACAAATTTGGGTATCTAAAAGAACTTGATTTTCTTTTGTAGGTGAACTATAAAACCGGTGGAAGGCATTGGGTGTTGGATAGTGGTTGCACTCAACACATGACCGGAGACCGGAAGATGTTCACCACCTTTGAGAGTGGAAGCAATGACAAGATCACATTTGGTGATAATAGCAAAGGAAAGGTATTGGGTTTGGGTAAAATTGCTATCTCAAACGATCTCTCAATTTCTAATGTATCTCTAGTTGAAACATTAAATTTTAACTTGCTATCTGTTGCTCAATTATGTGATCTAGGCTTAACATGCTCATTCTCAAAAGAAAATGTTGTAATATCAAAAGATAATAATAATGAACTCGTTTTCAAAGGTTTTAGATTTGGAAATCTTTATTTAGTAGATTTCACTTCAAATGATGCATGCTTAAAAACTTGTTTAATTGCAAAAACTTCTTTGGGTTGGCTTTGGCATAGGAGACTAGGTCATGTGGGTATGGTTCAACTTAAAAAGCTTTTCAAACATGATCTAGTGATTGGCTTGAAAGATGTGAAGTTTGAGAAAAATCGACTTTGTAGTGCCTGTCAAGCCGGAAAACAAGTCGCTAGTTCTCACCCTTCCAAAAGTATCATGTCAACCTCTAGGCCATTGGAGCTCTTACACATGGATTTGTTTGGGCCAACAACCTATAAGAGCATCGGAGGAAATAGCTATTGTTTAGTCATTGTGGATGATCACTCTAGATATACATGGGTCTTCTTCCTAAATGACAAGAGTGAAACCTCCGGAATTTTCAAAAATATTTCAAAAAGGGCCCAAAATGAATTTGATTTTAAAATAAAGAAAATTAGGAGTGACAATGGTTCCGAGTTCAAGAACACAAAAGTTGAAGATTTTTGTGATGAACTTGGAATAAAGCACGAACTTTCCACAACCTACACTCCGGAGCAAAATGGGGTTGTAGAAAGGAAAAATCGCACATTAATTGAAATGGCTAGGACAATGCTTGATGAATATAACACTTCCGACAAATTTTGGGCGGAAGCAATCAACACCGCTTGTCATGCCATAAATCGCCTTTATTTACATCGACTCTTGAAAAAGACTTCCTATGAGCTACTTGTTGGAAGAAAACCAAACATCTCTTATTTTAGAGTATTTGGATGCAAATGCTATATTCTAAGGAAGGGTGTTCGGCTCTCTAAATTTCAAAGTCGTTGTAATGAAGGTTTCCTATTAGGTTATTCTTCAAATAGTAAAGCATATAGAGTTTATAACAAAAACTCGGGTTTAGTTGAAGAATCATGTGATGTACAATTTGATGAGACTAATGGCTCTCAAGAAGAGCAAGAAAACTTGGATGATGTAGGTAATGAAGGCTTGCGCAAAGCTATGGAAAACATGCAAATAGGAGACATCAAGCCAAAGGAAGATCCATCTTCACCAAGCTCATCAAAGCAAGTAGAGCCTCCCACATCGTCTACTCCAAGTAATATACAAGTCATTGAAGATGAACAAAAGGATCAACAACAAAATAACTTCAAGATTCACAATGCGACTTCCAAAGATCATCCAATAGATCAAATATTGGGTGATGTGAGTAAGGGTGTTCAAACTCGCTCTAGAGTAGCTTCATTTTGTGAACATTACTCCTTTGTTTCTTCTCTTGAGCCTAAACTTGTAGATGATGCTCTAGATGATCCGGATTGGGTAAATGCCATGCATGAAGAATTAAACAACTTCGCTCAAAATGAAGTATGGACCTTGGTGGAATGACCCGAAGAGCACAATGTGATTGGCACCAAATGGGTCTTCCGAAACAAACAAGATGAGAATGACATTGTGGTAAGAAACAAGGCAAGGTTAGTAGCTCAAGGCTATACTCAAGTCGAAGGGTTAGACTATGATGAAACATTTGCACCCGTTGCTAGACTTGAGTCAATTAGAATCTTGCTTGCTTTCGCATCTAGCTTTGATATTAAATTATTTCAAATGGATGTTAAAAGTGCTTTCTTAAATGGAACAATCTCCGAACTTGTATTTGTTGAACAACCTCCGGGGTTCGAAAATCCTAAATGTCCTAATCATGTTTATAAACTTTCAAAGGCATTGTATGGTTTAAAACAAGCTCCTAGAGCTTGGTATGAACGACTTAGAAATTTCCTTGTCTCGAAAGGATTTAAAATTGGTAAGGTAGATACAACGCTGTTCACAAAAGTCATTGGTGGTGATTTCTTTGTATGCCAAATTTATGTTGATGACATTATATTTGGTTCTACTAACCAAGATTTTTGTGAAGAATTTGGTGATATGATGTCTAGGGAGTTTGAGATGTCCATGATAGCAGAATTAAGCTATTTTCTTGGACTTCAAATCAAGCAACGTAAAGATGGGACATTCATAAGCCAAACGAAGTACATTAAAGATCTTTTCAAAAAGTTTGGCATGGAAGATGCAACGCCCATCAAGACACCAATGGCAACTAACGGGCATCTAGACCTTGACGAAGGAGGTAAGTCGGTAGATTCAAAGCTTTATAGATCCATGATTGGTAGTTTGCTTTATCTTACCGCATCTAGGCCCGATATCATGTTTAGTGTATGCATGTGTGCTCGCTTTCAAGCTTCACCAAAAGAGTGTCATTTAAAAGCCGTAAAGAGAATCTTGAGATATTTGAAATATTCCCCAAACATAGGACTTTGGTATCCTAAAGGTGCTAAATTCGATCTAATTGGATATTCGGATTCCGATTATGCGGGTTGCAAAGTGGATAGAAAAAGCACCTCGGGAAGTTGTCAATTTCTAGGTAGATCCTTAGTGTCTTGGTCCTCAAAGAAACAAAACTCCGTAGCACTCTCAACCGCCGAAGCCGAATATATTTTCGCCGGGAGTTGTTGTGCTCAATTATTGTGGATGAGGCAAACATTGTTGGATTATGGAATAAACTTTGATAAAGTGCCTTTATTGTGTGACAATGAAAGTGCCGTGAAAATATCCAATAACCCAGTCCAACACTCAAGAACTAAGCACATAGATGTACGTCACCACTTCTTGAGGGACCATGTTAGTAAGGGAGATATTTGCATTAGCCACATCCGGACCGAAGACCAATTAGCGGATATATTCACCAAGCCATTAGATGAGAATCATTTTTGCAAGCTTAGAAGTGAATTAAATGTCTTGGATTACTCAAATGTTGCATAAATTTATGGTAAATTTAAATGCATGTTTTTTTTGAGGAAGCTTGAAAGGTTGATTGAAATTATGTCTTTATAATGTCTTTATGCAAAGGGTTTTGATTTATAAAAGGTAAAATGCAAAAATATTTGATTATAATAATTTGTTCTATTTAATGCATAATGATCCTTAAAGACTTCAGTTGAATGCAAAATCTAGGGATCATTTGCATCTATAGTCCTAAAGTTCAAATTCTGTGAAGTCTCAGAAAATGCGGAACTACCGCTGCCTTCTGCGGTACTTCCGGGGAACGGTACTTCCGCCCCTGGAAGCGGTACTACCGGCCGCATCTGCGGTACTACCGGACTTGCACTTAAGGGGGAACAACCGCCCGAACCCGAGGGTCTACCTCTGTGGTCCCCTCTCCGTTTCCTCTCTTCGGTACTACCGCCCTCTCTCGTCCGCCCGAGCCTGTCCAACTCTCCTCTCCTCTTTCTCTCTCTCCCACAAAGAACCACCCAAACTGCACCACAAATCGTTGGATCCAGTGGTGATTTCTTCGTTTCCTCAACTCAAATCAATTTCCCAGGGTTCAACTCCTCCGATCCTCAAGGTATTTCGGATCAAAACCTCTTTTGATCTTCATCTTTTTTAATCCTAGGTCACGCTTAGGTTAAATCGAAATATATTTGATTTTGCCAAATATTTCTAGGGAAACTGAGTATGTTTGGTGTTAAGGGGTATATACAAACCCATTCCATGGATTCAATCCAAGAAAACACCAAAGACCCATTCACATTTCCAAAACCCTAGAAACAGTCAGAAAGCGGAACTACCGCTTGACTGTTGCGGTACTACCGCTGAGCGGTACTACCGTTTTGACTGAAAATCTGGCAAATTCAATTCAATCCCTTTTAATCTATCTTGGCTTTATTTCCTTCTATCTCATAATCCATTCTTCTTGTGCCTAGATGCCTAGAACAAGAGCTGCTTCCAAAAAAGTCCTATGCCTCAGGGTGTTCCTCAAGTCCTCGTGCTCTTCCATCCCCCGAGGTGACTCAAAAGGCAGCCCAGGACAGAGGGAAGAGGCCTGCGTCAGCCCCTGAGTCTGACTCCGGATCTGAAACTGAGTCTGAGCATCCTATTCCTCCAAGCTCTCCCATGGAATCATCTGAAGAAGATATAGCTGGAAGGGAGTGTCTTGAAATTGATCTGAAAAAGATTTCGCCTGATGAGTATGCTCGCCTACGTCACACCAACCAGTATGAGTTTCCATCAAACTCAATCAATCCACAATTCCATACCAAGTTCCAGGAGAAGATATTTAATGAGATGTATGGACCAGATCGCCAGTTTGCAGATCATAAATTCATCGACTGGGATCATATTGATGGTATTGACAAGTATGATGGAACTTTCCGATTATTCCAGACAGTCGGCCTAAATCAGCTTGTAGCACTAAGACGTGACTACAATGAGACCTTCATCCGGCAGTTTTATGCTACAGTGCATGTCTCTCCCGACCTTCAGAACATGACTTGGATGACAGTATGTACCAGATATGAGGCCACCAAGCATGACTTTGAGCTTGTCTTAAGGGCGGAACTAAGTGCTCATGAGAAGGTATATGACAAACCTGCTCTCAATCTCAATCTGGATGCCATATATCCTTACTATAACACTGCAGAAAAATTCACGCTTGGCAAGAATGTTGGACTTCAACCCATTCCCAGCTTGATCAATCGCATCATCAATCATACCATTCTTCCAAAAGGTGGTAACTATGATGCCATTCGAGGACATGTCTGGAATATCCTAGACTATATTATGAAGGGGGAGAAGTTTGATGTAGTGGATGTAATCATGAGGGAGATAGTTGCCTCCAAAAATGATCGCTTCAAGCGCATTAACTATGCACCCTATATCATGGCTTTGATTGACTCTAAGTTTCTCTATCGTGGAGGTCGTGGTGGTGTGCATAAGCCATACAAGCCAAGACCAGAGCCTCCCATTCCCACTAGTTTTCGCGCTAGACAGACGACAGCTCCAGGAGCAGGTTCATCAGCAGCAGCAGCAGGAGCAACAACTCAGTCACAGGAGCCTGGCCAGCCCACTCTCCAGCAGATCTACTCTTCTATGCTTGAGGGCTTCTCTACTCTCAACTCTAGGATGGATAGGGTGGATGAGCGTCTCGACTCCATTGACAGCAGTTTGACCTCGTTAGATGGTCGGGTTGCAGATCTAGAGCGCTCACCCTCGCCTCGTCGCTATGGTCATCGCCGTAAAACTGCTCATGATCCTCCGCAGCCCTCTCAGAATTGATCTTTTTTTGGTACTTGATGCCAAAGGGGGAGAATAGTTTGGGGACAACTTATCTACTATCTTTTATTATCCTTAATGGATGGATGTAATGAACTTATGTTTGGTGATTGGATGTAATGAACTTTCTTTATCCCTTGAATGCAATGAACCTTTATGATCATAAATTGATATTGCTTAGTTGTCTATCTCTCATTCAATAGCATAACCTTGTCTTGTGCATCTTGTATGAATCATTGTAATCTTTATTCCATGCACATGTTTAGGGGGAGTCACACTCTCTCTTGGACGCTAAAAGGAAAATAGTCCACTTTATCTAAACAAACCTTATTGCATAAGGACTATTATCTCATTTGAAGTCCACATAGAATATACAATTTGTTGTCTAACAATTTGATATATTCAATCTTTTATTTTTCAAAATTTGGGTTGTCATCAATTACCAAAAAGGGGGAGATTGAAAGCATCTAGGCCCCTAAAAAGGATTTTGGTAATTAATGAAATTAAGAGAATATGGAATATGAGACTAACGTGTTTTAATGAGTATGCGAAAGGTTAGTCCACACACACATGAGCGACAAGATGCAAGCCAAAGGATACGCGTGAAAATCAAATTGGCTCAAGATAAAGGTATACTTAGATAGGACCCCTTTTGAGTTTTACCGGTCTTAGGTGAATGGTGGAAGACCGGATTATAGGATAGATGATCGTACCATCAAGGGGGATCTTGGCTAAGTAGCTTGAATACTTATCTCATGTGCCAAATGGTTTTGTCTTAAAACTTGCATCCTTTAAAGAAATCTAGCTTTCAAAAGAAATCTGTGCTCTGTCTGGAAGAGCGGTAGTACCGCAGTTTTGAACGTCGGAACTACCGGAAAGCGGAAGTTCCGCAACCAAAATGCGGTAGTACCGGCCAGCGGAAGATCCGGTTTAGGAACGGATCAATATTTCCAGAGAGCACCCTTGGCTCATTCCAAAGTCTTGCGGGAACGGAAGTACCGGCTGTTTGAACGCCGGTACTACCGCTGCAAGCGGTAGTACCGCATCCTAAAGCGGTACTTCCGGACCCCGGAAGATCCGGAGGGAGAGCGGATCAACTTTTCCAGAGAGCGCCCTCCGGATGAAGCCTGGATCTATCTGGAGCGGAAGTACCGGCCATTTCAACGCCGGAACTACCGCTGCGTACGGTAGTTCCGCTACTCAGAGCGGTACTTCCGGAGTCCGGAAGATCTGACTTCAGAGCGGATCAATTTTTCCAGAGAGCGCCAAGTCTGGGACCCTTCGGAGCTTGGCTGGAGCGGTAGTACCGCGCCGACTTTGCGGAACTACCGGGGAGCGGTAGTACCGCAAATATTAACGGCGGTAGTACCGCGCCGCCAAATCCAACGGTCACTGCAGACGTCTGACATAGCCGTTCTGGCGCGAAGATTTGGTAGCGGTAGTACCGGCCCCGTGGAGCGGTAGTACCGCTCGACCAGAAAATTTTCTGGAAATTATGTCAAACAGCTAGTTTTGGTTGGTGGAGGCTATAAATACCCCCACCACTGCTCAAGGGTTGTTGTTAGAGACTCATTGCATATTTCTCAAGCCCAAGTGCATTCATTTCACCTCAATTCTCTCTTTGCACATCAAAGTGAGGTGGTTGAGCATTTAGTGCTAGATTTCATTTGCAAATCCATTTGGCACTAGAGTTGCATTCAAGTGAACACCGGGATTTATTACTCTTAGTGCTTGCCGGCACTTGGACGATCCGGTGGAAGTTGGCTCGGTGATCTTCTCAAGAAGATTGTGAGAAGACCCGGCAAATTGTGAAGGTTGGAGCTCGCCTACCCGGAATGGGGAAGAGCTACACTAGTGATCGAGGTGCTTGGCTCAATTCGTGGAGCCGGTCCGATACGTCCGGACTTACCTCAACGTGGACTAGGGGAAACCGGCAAGTTTCCGAATACCACGGTAAAAACATCGGTTGTGTCTCTTGTCTCTTTAGCTCTTGTTCATTTGCTTCATTGTGATCACTGATTTGTTTAGAGCTAAGTTGTTAACTAGAATTGTATTGGATTAATTGCTTTACATCTTTGTCTCTTAAAATTGTGAAGAATTAATCTAGTAATCAAGAAAAATTTAAAAAACCTCCTATTCACCCCCCCTCTAGTCGGTATCCTTGATCCTACAGTTACATAAGCTACGCTCTCATGTCCTCTTCGCATGCAGGCTATTGGCATGGATCCTTCGAACTTCATGTCCAAGTATCTCTTAAAGGAGAGGGTGATGCAGACGTGGTGTAGCGAGCTTAGGGGATTCAGGGTTGTAGGGAATTTTGCCACCTTGGATATTACAAGGAGGACCTAAATTCTAGATATTCACTTGTTGAAGGGTGGGAAGAGTCAGTGACAGAACTATCGTATTACAGATGACATAGACGAAGCGTAAGCCGGAGCGCTGGGTAGATGCTGTGGGCACTGCGGTCAGGAGGGGCATATAGCTAGATGATACAAGGCACCTACTGATGAGTAGGTAGATCGGCATAGTTTTTGTAACTAGTTGTTGGAGTATGCAAAGTGGCTTCAAGAATATAAATCCTTGTACATTGTAATTTGTACGTTGTTAGTTGGCACATTTCATGTACGTAGTGTCGTAGTAATTGTATCATACGTTGTATGTATCATTTATACAGGTGTTGTGGTATTTCCCCCTTTTCAGTGCTGTTGTAAGTATTGCGCAGTTAGCCTAGTATTGTTTTGTTTGTTTTTTACAAGTTATATTTACTGCACCTTTACATTCGATGTTTTTTTTTTGTTCTGTGTAAATGCTAACTTGAAGTCATTTTGTAGGTATGACTCATGAACTTCATAGATCGGACTGGCCTTACGGCCTCCTGGATGAGCATGTCGACCGACTGCATCATGCTTCGTGCCGTGTCCTGCCTCTTGGGAGAGCAAAGGAGGCGATAGACTTGGGGGTGGTCCGCATGCTCACACCTCAAGTGGTTTGGAGGCTAGACCCACGCTGGACAACCAGGTTTGCACTCCCACGATGTTGTCTTCTCACCATACATAGGTTGCATACTGACCCTTTTTTGCTTCGCAGGCTGAGCGATGCCGGACTACTACCTCTCGCTTAGATGGGGCAGGCCACTGATGAGGATAGTCTGCCACTAGCTGTGGGCGGGGATGATGGCGTGGAGCAGTCACGACGTTTCCCATTTGACTGCTCCCTGCTGATAGCTTTTTTGGACCATTGGCGGCCAGAGATGCACACTTTTCACTTCCCATTCGGGAGATGGCCCCTACACAGAACATCTCGTTGCTGCTCGGCCTTCCTATCATAGGAGATGTTGCCTTCCTACTGGAGACCCTGACCAGCTAGCACGCGGACTTGCTGGCCAGGTTCTAGAGTGTCCTTCTGCCTGGGGCCGCGGAGGAGTACTACATCTTCCCACCGGGTCAGATGCACGACCCGTCGTCGCGGTGGCTCTCATAGTTCTGGGTACGTGTCTGATGCCCTTCCCATTTGATCAGCTGCGCTCTCCTTTCCGCAGTACAGTCTTAATGTCTTTTTGCTTGTAGTTAGGTGGAGTAGATGGACCTGGTATCACACCGCGTGGGGGGTTCTATGTGGCCACATCCGCCACGCCCTTATGAGGCCGGATGGTCGGCTAGGCCATACCCACATCACCTCAGCCTGACGAGGCAAGGGTCAGCCTGGGCACCGCCCCATACACAACTACTGCAGTAGTTTGGGCATCCTCTAGACTTCTCCGGCTTCCCCACACAGGGCACATACGAATTGTTGTATGTCCCTCTAGACGACTTTGACCATGCCATGGCGCTATCCGAGGGTACGCCTAACCTCTTTTTTGTTTTCTCCCATCCCTTTACTTGATAAACTAACAATATTTGCACTGCAAGTCTTGCGCCCCTGAGGGATTTAGGGTCTCCCCGGGCCAAGACGACACAGACCAGTATTTTGCGGACTGGGTTGACTAGGCGATGGGCTCGGGACTCAGCCCACGCTCCTAGAGGTTCTCTTCGGGCCACAACTTAGTGGTACTGTGGTCCACCCCTCCGGCTTTGGGACCTTGTGCGCACAGGTCTCCTGATTGTCTTACCTTGTCGGGGCCTCTAGTTCAATGCACGCGATGCACCACTGGAACAGTGCACTCAATAGATGGCAACCGCACTGACGTGCAAACCATTCGATTACATGTTTTACGACATTGAACAAAACCACGGACAAAAGGTGAGCGTACTATGATACAACCTCCTCCGTGCGTGCCTACTGATAGAATGTGCCTCGTGCTACCCACATGGAGTGTTGCAGAGGGGGGCACCTTGGACATGGCCGGTTGTCGTTGTAGAAGCACGCACATATGCAGCTAGGGTTCATGCAGCAGCATGTCAGATCATATGAACTTTCTATGTTGATGACCTCCTCGTTGTCCCTCTCGCGCTGCATCTGCTCACAGAGGTCATCGTTCTCCTCTTTGAGACTTTCAATCCGCTCCTCTAATCAAGGATTCACTCCTACAACGTATCCACGTACCTCACAACATACCATTCATAGGGAGGATTGATCTGGTGCACGAACTCGCATTTGGCCATCTACTGGAAAGGAAGGTGAATATCGAAACTCTATTAGCAGTAATACAAAATAGACATTTATCTAATTGCACCCCAGAGTGTGGGCATCGGAAGAAACGTCGCCCACCATCGAAATAGCCTTCCGCGACCTGCACGACTGCATCCTCCCTGTGTCAGCATTTCAGCCACACTAGTTTAGCATGCCTATTTGGCATCAAGTGATAGTTAGGACCAAAACCTCCCCCTTTTTAACAAAAGGTCTATTTTTGCCGACCCATGTTCGACTGATCTATCGGTGTCTGCCATGGTATGTTACTCTAGGACGGAGAAGGCAGTTCTTCCTACGCTCAACGGGGTAGATGTGCATTTTATAACCCATGGGGGAGGCAGCGTGCTTTATGACAAACCAGGTCATGTGCAACCGTTGTGCAGCTTTGCCCTAGATGGGCAGCTTTGCGTAGTGACAAGACCAGAAAGTGCGTCTTTACGTAGTGGTAAGACCAGACGGGACATCTTTGCGCAGTGACAAGACCAGCTAGGGCAGTTTTGCGTAGTGACAAGATCAGAGGGTGCAGCTTTACGCAGTGGCAAGACCATACGGACCAGCTTTGCACAATGACAAACCAAAGGGTGCATCTTTGCACAGTGGCAAGATTAGACAGGGCAGCTTTGCATAGTGACAAGACCAGATGGGCCAGCTTTGCGCAGTGATAAGACCAGACGGAGTAGCTTTGCGTAGCGATGAGACCAAAGGGTACAGCTTTGTGCAGTGACAAGACCAGATGGGCCAACTTTGCATAGTGATAAGACCAAAAGGTGTAGCTCTGTGCCGTGCTAAGACCAGACGAGGCAACTTTGCATAGTAACAAGACCAGACCAACCAACTTTGTGGAGTGATAAGACCAAATGGGCCAGCTTTATGCAGTGATGAGACCAAAGGATATAACTTTGTGTAGTGACAAAACTAGACGAGCCAACTTTGCGCAGTGACAAGACCAAAGGGTACGACTTCGTGCAGTGACAAGACCACATGGGGCAGATTTACGTAGTGACAAGACCAGACGGGCCAGCTTTGTGTAGTGACAAGACTAGACAGGCTAGTTTTTCATAGTGACAAGACAAGACGTACTAGCTTTGCGTAGTGACGAGACCAAAGGGTACAACTTTGCACAGTGATAAGACTAGACGGGCCAGCTTTGAGCAGTGACAAGACCAAAGGGTGCGACTTCACACAGTGACAAGACCAGACGGACCAGCTTTGCACAATGATGAGACTAAATGGTACAACTTTGGGCAGCGAGAAATCTAGACGGGGTAGCTTTTCGCCAAGAAGTTTTTCGAAAGATAGGGCATCACTATGCCCCACAGGTTACTCATATGAAAATAACTACAACATGCCAATCCTTTGCCTTACAAAATGAGGTAAAAGAGATCTGAGAGAGAATACTACACAACCAAACCTAACACTACACCAGAGCTTGCTTCACCACGTCGGGATGGATAAGAGGCAAAAGAAGCAATGTGACAAGATGATGAAGTAATAGAAGGAGACCCGCCAACTAGCAAGATCTGTTGGAGCGTGCCAAGAGGTCAGCTCCCCGCAATGACGCCCCCTATAGCAACAACCCCATCCCGAGCATTCCAACCGAGTGTTTGCCGCAACACCTGCCCAAGGGAGAGACACTGCCTTTTGTTGGTGCAGAGACCCATGAAAGCTTTTCAAGTCTAAGCAGCGGCTCAGCCTAGACATGTGTTATTGGGGTTGCGCAAACAACTCCTGTGATTATCCCGATCGCCGTCAAGATACGAGCAGCTATCAGCAGCCAGCAAGGACCAGTTAAAGTGTGTTCCCCTATTATTTCTCTTTTAAAGTGCTTACTAACAAGCTCTCCTGTCTACCCGCAGTCTTCGGAACCGTTATGTGGCTACCGTAAGTGAATTGACCTAAAGATCCACCCACATGATCAATGGGCTTTCAACTTTGAGGAGTGGGATGTCAAAAAGGCCTGAGAGATCCGGGAGGAGGAGCAACGCAACGAAAAGCAAACCGAGCATATACGTTGGGAGACGAATGCTTATCTCGAGACGTGCATGCGTAGGGAGCGCGAGAAAAAGAGAGGGAAATGGCGACAAGGGCTAAAGAAATTGTTGAGGAGTTCAACGTCAAGCTTGTAAGGAAGGAAAAATGGCCCTAGTCCACGCGGTAGGTTAGGGCGTTCAGCACTAGTCCCCCAAGGTCGAATTTATTTCCATTCCAAAAATACGTATATGTATTGTAGGAGTATTTCAGTTTGTTGCATCGTGCATGATGCTCTTTCTTATGTATGTAACCAAACCCTTTGCGACGTGTTACATCCAGCTTTATTACGAAGTCTATTTTAATTCGCAAAAGTACTTGTCATTGTCTTTTCACATTCAATTCTTCCGTGTAGCAAGGCATCCAACAACATGAAAAACAATTTCTCCATGTATGAATTATTGGTTGCATAATAATGTCACTTAGCTTCGTACTTACCAATCGTTACTATCCCAATCGTTCTCAAATAAAATTTTACAAATTTTCTTGCACTACAGCATACGACGATCGCAAACTGTTACCACCAATCTAACAGATTTTTTTGTCATTCATAATCTATGAAAATCACAAATAGATCAGCCGACATTGTCTCCCATTTTTTCTGAAAATACAACTCATAAACAAAATTGATAAATATTACCTACCTACAACAATTGTCATTTACCCCATGCGTGGTCGGCGGCCTATTTGCGTAAAAATGAGTGAGTTCCAGTCGCCGGATTATTAGGCGACTTGAACTTGCAGTTATTCTATGGTTGGGTGACTGGTACCAGTCGCCTGACTGCTCGGCGACTGCAGCTACGTCGTCCAACAGCACACGGATAGCCTCCCTGTCGCGCGATTATTGGGCGACAGGTTCTAGTCGCCCAACGGTTCGATGACTAGAGGTCATTTTTGTAAAAAAAATTTACGCAGATATATTTCTGTAATTTTGATTAAAAAATAAATTATTTAAAAAATGCGAGAATTACGTAGGGTGACAGGGGCGCACGTACGTGTCGCAGCGCACAACTCGCATGCCTTCCGCATGCCGAGTTGGCCGCCTCTAGGCAGCCGAGCCCGCGCGTCCCGCGCACGACATGGCGACCCTTGTCTGCAACGAGATCACACGTTTGACTTTGCGAAAGTCCAGTCTGTGCAGGCGCAACAGAACCAGGCCATGCATTGAATCGCCTCCTTCGTAGGCGGCTAAGTACCTGCTGTAAGATTAACCCGGCATTGATACACCAATACAAAAAATCTGTTTCCGAAACCCAGTTCTCCGTTCCGGGATAAAACAAAGAGTCATAGGTATATCATATATATTTTTCTTGCTTTCGTCTTACGCATGAATCTTTTTCTCACTTTTCTTACCATCCACCTTTTTCTTTCTAAAAACCATTTCTTTTAGTCACTCATATTTATTTTCAGTAAAAAAAAATCATAAGTCACAGTCAAAAGCAATCAACCACAAGCAATATAAACATGCCAATACAGATACACGTAGGATCCAATCAGCCAGAACGCTTTGCATTGACATACTGCGTCATCGCTTCATCTGCACAATCGACTCTTGTTCGAGGATATGTGCCTATGTGTGTTGGTGGTGTGGTTGGTTGTTATATCTTGGTTGGGAATATTAATTCACATGCATGTATTGTAGGTTGTTATGTCCATATAGTGCATCTTAGTTGCAAACATTGATTTATATGCATGCACGTATTGTTCATTGATATAGACATATCTTGGTTGAGAATATTAATTTACATGCACGTAGAGTTCCTTAGGGTGTGTTTGGTTGCTGATATGGAGTGGGATGGGATGGGATGAGGATGGGATGAGATGGTTCCACAAAAAAAGTGGAATCACATGGTCCAGCATCTAAGAAGAATATTCTCTAAATTTGCACAGGCTCATCCCACTTTGGACCATTCCATCCCACCCCATCCCTCAAACAAAACACATGGATGGGTTTGGTCAAAGGAACCATCCCATTCCATCCCACCCCATCCCAGCAACCAAACACATAATGGCTACATGTAGGTTGTACATACCATTTGTTCCATGCATGCACGTTACCTTGTGCTTAGGTTTTTATCTTGTGAATTTTGGGAAAAGATTTTCATGGCTCCCTATTGCATAAGCTCTTACTGACCCCAAGATGAAATTTACCACTTGCGATGCGAGCATAGTGACACAATGATTCTGCTAAATCTAATAAATTAGGCCGCCCATTGCCCTTTGGTCTCAGGTGGCCAATGAAACAGTGAGAAACATCTCAGTCACGCTGCGGAATCGCTAGTATTATAGATTCTCCCAAATGAACACTTCTACAACACATTGCCAGTTAGACGAGCGAAAGATGTAGGCTGTGCCTGAAGAATTTACATTAGGTTTAGATGGGAAAACCAACCGACTACCAAAGAAACAAAACAAAGCTTCTAGTGTCAAGGCACAAACCACACGTCATAATGGAATAGAAAACAAAAGAAATATTCACTCCAAACATATCTTGATCGCTTTGCATTCGTACATCATGGGGCTGACCATCACATATTAATGATTTTCATCTCTAATTCCCTTACCGAGATCACTGCGAGCAACACTGTTAGTTGCCTGTTATAGAAACGGATCCACATGGTACACATTTCTCACCTTGTTCCGAGAAAATGAAATGGTAGAACATCATCTTAAAACACCGTTCTGCAACTCACTGATAGCTGCCATTCGCAGGGCGCGCGAACTTGTTGGTAGTGGAAGTTCAGCAGCATGACTATGAAGATCCATCTCTGTTTGATCATTGTTGTCTTGAAAGTAATGTGGAAGTCGCAGCTTTGATAAAAGCTTCGCAATATTACATGACAAAAACTAATTTCAATGGCATCCAGTCAGTCAAGCAGTCGCAATCGAACCAAGCATGCAAGGTGACGGTCTACCACTCCGCAGTGTGATGATGCACATGGACTCACTGTTTCATCAAGGATCCTCTCTTTGAACCAAACTCATCAGAATGGTAAAACTTGTATACGCTATAAGCTCCAAAGAACATGATAACATATGCACATAACATGATTTTGGTGAGCTCTAGGAGTCCGTTAGAAAGCAACATGCCTATTTTATACTACCATCCAGAGGCAGGCAATAATAGATGACTTTAAATTTTTAATAAAAAAAACTTCTGGACAGATCGTGCGTATAAATTACGATAAACGAACAAGAAGAAGGGAAATTTGACAAGCACTCGGACAAATCAAGTTCTCAATTAAGAATGGCATTTCTACATCGACAGCAGTTTGCATGATGGAATGAATGGATCAAGGTTATGATGGAAATCAAGTAACAACCCATGGTCCCAACTAAAACAGGATTAGCCTAAAAAATGTTCAGCTAGGCCTGCTAACCAAATACCTACATAAGGAGAAAGTAAGGAGGTTAACCTCTTTTCCATGGATGATGGGGAAATTATGTGAAAATAACCATGGCCAGGTCAATCAATTTTTATTTGTGTTTTGGCAAGAACAACAAAAATATCATAATGAAAGACTGACACACAAGTATCAATCTCATGATACCGACTTACTGAAATACCCGTTGTTGACTTGTTTCTCAGACCTAACTGTTACAAGCAAAAGTACCGCAGAGGATTTCTCCTAGACTCCTAAACATATTTTGGGCTTTCAGTAAAAAAGTATGCAGACAAACTGTGAAGGGAAGAGAACCCATGTAAAGTGAATCTAACTTTTTTTAAAAGGAAAAGGCTATAACATTGTCCAACCATTCAGAAAGGAACAGCACCTTTAAAATACCAAACTAGCCATGAATTGAAAATGAAGACGAGAAACAAAACTTTAACAAAACCAACCAAGAAAACACCATGAACAGTCTAGTAATACTTCATAGCAGCCGAATGACAATCTAAGACACCGACAGATATCTAGAATTCATATAACAAATAGCAATTTCCCCTGAGTACCGTAACCAAGACAAGCAACCAAGTTTCAGCAGGATATTAACATATGGATGTTCTTGACCAAATCTGTAGTGATAAAGAAAGCACGACTCCAGTTGCCAACTCCAAAATGTTTATCATTAGGACGTCGACTCAACTAAGGTCTCAAGGGGAAGAAACTTGTGACAACAGCAGCAACTACTGACACAGATGGACCCCACACATTCAGACTGAACCTTGACGACGACGCTGGACCTTCTTGACCCTCATAAATGTTCTAGGACTCACTGTAACAGTAAGGACATGATATATCAAGCCATGCACAATAGAACATGAAGGCAGGCAAATAACTTTTAAAAAAAATTGTATAGAAAACTTAAGGCACACAACTTATAGAGTTCTAAAAAAGGCATGGCAAATATTTAGGACCATAATGGAGGTTCTGAATGACATACCTGATTGTCCTGATCTGCAGCCGAATCATTTGCATCGTTTGTCTGCAATGGCTTTTCTGCCCCACAATTTGGACGATTGCATTTTGGTCGGAATGGATAGTTTATGTTATTGCACTTCTCGCACTTCCAACTACCCTCAGGTATCTTTGGTTCTGTCATGTGCAAGGTTAGATGTAAAATTGAAAGAAATAATTTGACAAATGCCATTTAATAAACCAAATGTAATAAAAAGGCATTTAATAAACTAGTGCATAAGTTACATGCAGAACATTAAAGAAATGAAATGTTTACTGAGCAAGTAAGATGCCATTGTTAAGGTTTTCTCAAAATCTACTGATTTAAATGCATCAAAAATACATAAAAAATTATAACAATAAGGCTATGCACATATGTACACTGTTAAACACTTAAACTTACTTGAACTATCAGGTTTGGATCCCTGCAGAAAGAGTTAATATGCAAGCTATTAGTACAGTAATCATAATGATTTAACTCTACCAAATAAGTAAAAAAAGCCAAAGCACAAGAAATAGAGATCCAATCCAAAGCATGAGAAACAGAGATCCGATGTTAGATGCATGAGAACTTTAGGGCAACAAAATAGCCAAAACTAAAATATTAATAGTCTGCCCACTAACTGGTTGGCTCTAATAATGGCTTGAAAGAAGTTGTCCCATTCCGCACCAGCACTAATGAACATCTAACAACTGCAACTGCATGACAACATTCACTTGAAGACTAATGGTCAATAAAAGAGCAACCACCCTTGGTTTGGTTCAAGGGCAGAAAGGGCAAGTTGTGAGTTGTGTTGTGGTGCATAGGGGTCTAAGATTTGGCAAACCTAGATAAATTTAGTAAAGCATTTTTTACCACAAAGAATGAGAACTCACAGGAAATGGTTATCAACACAAGTACTCTAGTCCTGATGCCCAAGAAATGAACAAGCATACAACTACAAGTACATTGATCAATGGATACACAACACGTGCAAATTTGTAGTTGCATAGCAAATCATTTCATTCAACAGTTAGGAACAGCTATATAACATCACATCTACATTCCAAACACATGACTAATCTTGTGGCAGCAATGTCAACTTCCAAGCACAATTGTGAAGTTATGTTACAATACAAAAATATGTTCTTTAGGCAATCTAACTGAACTATTGATTATCAATATTTGCAAATAGACTGAAACTGATTCTAGATTTAAATAATTTGAAGATATTTCATAATCAGAGAGTAGTATAATATATGCCCACTTAAAGCTTAATATGACAGAACTGTTTCAAACCTGGTTTTCAGGTCTTGGTGTGTTGCATTTTCTCATGTTACAGACTGTCCGAAAGGCAAAGTTGATGTTGTTGCAATTAGGGCACTTCCAATCATTATCGCGCCCAGCTCCTGCAACAAAAGTTGATGTGAATAGGCAGAGAATAAATCAAGTGCCAACAAAATTGATACAACAGTCAATATACATTACAAATTTATACCTACAAGTTTCTTCTGGGAGCCTTCATCAGAATAGGAACCAGCCCTTGTGACCTTCAAGAAATAAAATAAATGAGAATTGAGATATATTCTTTGCGTGATGTGTTACACCACAACAGCAAAGAACACTTTTGAGAAATCAAGCCTTCCCTAGTAGCCCCGTAGAATAAATATCATGCAAACACACAAAGTAACAGCAGCCCACAATAGTTTGTCATGCAAGGCAACAACAATCAACTAACATTAATGCGTACGGGATGAATTATCATAATCCCAAATAGCTTACCATTGCACCAGGGCCAGCAGGTAAGCTCAAGCTATATCTGTCCATGGGCATGCCATACATTCCACCTATTTAAAGGACATGAAATTAGATAAAGGATGAGAAAAAGGGTGTCACAAAATTCAGTATACAGATTTGAAAAGAGTTGGCAACCTGCTATCTCATAAACATTGGAAACATGAATTGCAAATTAGCAACAATCAAAGCAAAAGCACACACCATGACACCATAGAGAAAGTGATAACTATTTTCTCCATTACAATTACATGTTGCAGAGTAGAATAGCAATATAGTCCCTAAAGAAATATATTTGACATGCTAGCATCACCAGACAAGTAGACAGTATGGATAAACAAAGGTCAACCAAAAGAAATATTTTCTGTAATATCCGATTTTGTACACGTTAAGGGTTGCACAAAAAACAAATTTAACACATCAGATTCTGCCTATTGTACTTGACAAACTAAAGTACTTAACACAGCAGCCATACCACAAGATGACAGACACATCGTAGCCCTCTTACCTGCGCCCATCATAGAGCCACCAGAAAATGGAGGTGGCCCGGTCATATGCATCGGCCCATATGGGCTCCCCATCGGCAGGCGGCCACCGTAGCCATACGGATAACCAGAACCCCCAGGGAACTGAGGAATACCATACCGCGGCATGGCAGGCCCATTAAAGAGGGAGGATCCATATGGTGGAGCAGCCCCAGCAAGGTACATGGACGGCGGTGTCCCCGGGCCCATGTATCCCCCCGACACCGTGTAGTGGGGTGGAGTTTGCATAGGCTTCTGCAAAGCCTTCTGAACAGCAAGCAACAGCACCACTAGGTAAATGCAAAGACCAAACGAGCGGTACTAATCACAGCTACACCATGATCACCCGTAAACGACAACCACAATAATAAGCAATTGCAAGTACCGTGTGATCCGCGGGCCTGGACTGGTTGCAGCTGCGCATGTTGCAGGTGGTGCGGAAGGCAAAGTTGACGTTCTGGCAGCTGGGGCAAACCCAGTCGTCCTCGCGCCGGCCACCTGAGCGTCAGTCATTTCGTTGTTCATTCCAAACCAAGGCAAATCCTCTCAGATGTAGCATGCATAGTGGGGAGACACAGATTAACGAGGTGGCGAAGCAACCTACCGTCGGTGCGGGCGCGCTTTCCGGCAGATTGGCTGCGGCTGTCGACCTACAAGCGCGCGCGCACACACACAGACAGAGAACCACAGCAGAAATGAGCTTTTGTAGTTGAGATTCATAGGCGATCGACAAGCAGAGTCCAAATTCCGTCAATTTCCACCGCGACGGGTGGATCTAGGGAACAATTCGAGACCCAATCGATCCGCGGAGACAAAGAGGGCAGGGCGCGGAGGCGATACCTGAGAAGACATGGCTGGTAGGTGGTGAACCGGTGGTCGCAAGCGGCGCAGCGCGGCGATAAGGCTGGGCTCCTTCGGAGCAGAGAGGCGGAGACGCCGGAGAGACGGGCGGGGGGACGAGAGGAATCCGGCGGCGAGAGGGGCGGAGCGCCGGCCTAGGGTGTTAGTCTGTCCTCTCCTCCCTTTCCTTTCTCGATTTCGGCTTAGAAATGTTTTCGGGTGGTGGCTGGCTCTGCGTCGGCCGCTGTATACCATAGCACGAACGGTCTAGGCGGGCCTCAAGATAGGCCCATCTATGCGTGGGCCCTTCTACCTCACGTAGCAGTCTTATTAGATCCGGCCCACCTTTGTGTGGGCCTTCCTCCTCACGTGACAGCCTTTTGGGCTTGCTACTTGTAGCTGTTGCTTTTGCTATAGTAATTAGTTTTTAGACGGTGTATTCTATAAGTTGATTATAGCATATACTGTACCGACTTTAGCGATATAGATTAAAATCATATGTGATTGTTTCTCTCTTCGTACTCTCTCGTGAATAACACATTATTTAAAAAATATAAACTAAAACTTATAAACCATAGCTAAAAAAACTAAATGCTGGTGTAGCACACTTCTGAAAGAGTAGTATCTGAACTTCTGAAGAAGCACTGAACTTCTTTTTCTTCGAGAGGCTGAAGTGCGAACCTTGATCAGATCATGATTCTGACTTCTAAGGCAGCTTACGCTCCTACTTGGACTGTAACAGTATCCTTACGAATTACTAGTACATTATCTGCTTTTTTTTGCAAGGTAGTATATTATCTGTTCACTTGTCTTGACATTGATTCAGATCACAGGCGTTGAATTCGTAGCTACAAACGCCTGTGATCTTCGACGTCGAGGAGTGCGCCGCGGCCGCCGAGCACCGCCCAGACGCAGATGCTCGCCACCAGCCACCGCTACAGGGTGTTCATCATCTGCTGCCTCGTCACCGTCAGCCAGCTCCCAGCTCGGCGCCCTCCTCGTCACCCTCTCCTCTGTTGATTTGTGATCCAAATTCTACACATCAATAAGGCCGGCTTCTGGACGGAGCGTAGCGGAGGCCCGTCGCCGGAGGCTTAGTCGAATTAGGGTTTCATGATATATATATTTCCTGTAAGCCGCCGTTTGGGATATGGCATTAGAGTTGTAAATCCCCGGCATTGTAACCTCACCCCGATATAGTGAAGATTGTTGCTGGCTGGCGCCCGTGGTTTTTTCCCTCTCGAATTGGGAGGGTTTTCCACGTTAAAATCTCGTGTCTCTCTGCGATTGATCTTGTTTACTTCGTCGTTCCTCCGCCAGCGCGTGTAACAAGTGGTATCAGAGCCTAGGTCTTTCAGATCGGGCATCGCGATGGCGTCGGTGAAGTTTGATCTACCGCTACTCGACTACAAGACGAGATTCTCGTTGTGGCAAGTGAAGATGAGGGCGATACTCGCCCAATCACAGGATCTGGATGAGGCCCTAGATTGCTTCGGGAAGAAGGAGAAGGATCAATGGACTCCTGAGGAGAAACGTAAAGATCGTAAGGCTCTTTCACTCATTCAACTTCATCTTTCTAATGATATCTTGCAAGAAGTGCTGCAGGTGAAAACTGCTGCAGAACTTTGGTTGAAACTGGAATCGATCTGCATGTCAAAAGATCTCACCAGTAAGATGCACATGAAGATGAAGTTGTTCTCGCACAAGTTGCAGGAGGGAGGATCGGTGATGAACCACATATCGGTCTTTAAGGAGATCGTGGCCGATCTGTTATCCATGGAGGTAAAATTTGATGATGAGGATTTAGGTCTTCTGTTACTATGCTCACTGCCTAGTTCACATTCAAATTTTCGTGACACCATATTGTTAAGCCGTGATGAACTAACCCTAGCGGAGGTTTATGAGGCGCTCCAGAGTAAGGAGAAGATGAAAGGTATGGTGCAGGGTAAGCCGTCGTCCTCCAAGGGCGAGGCGTTGCAGGTCAGGGGCAGATCTGAGCAGAAGTCCTATGATAACAACAATCGCGACAAGAGCCAGCATGGTAAAGGACGTTCAAAGTCCAGGGATAAGAAGTTCTGCAAGTACTGCAAGAAAACGAACCACTTCATCGAAGATTGCTATAAGTTAAAGAATAAGGAGAAGAGCAATGCTGCACACCAACAGAAAAATAAATCTGAAGGTAATGCCTCTGTTGTCTCCGGTGCTGATAGTTTTGATTCTGGAGATTTCCTTGTCGTATTTGCTGGTTGTGTTGCTGGTCATGATGAATGGTTACTCGATTCGGCATGTTCGTTTCATATCTGCATTAACAGAGAATGGTTTAGTTCTTATAAGCCTGTGCAGAGTGGAGATGTCGTTCGCATGGGAGATGACAACCCATGTGAGATCGTGGGCATTGGATCTGTTCAGATCAGGACACATGATGGCATGGTTCGCACACTGGACAATGTGCGACATATACCAAGGATGGCAAGAAATCTCATCTCCCTCAGCACACTCGATGATGAAGGGTACAAGTACTCCGCTTCAGGTGGAGTTTTAAAGGTATCAAGAGGTTCTCTCGTTTACATGATTGGTGATATGAATTCTGCCAAGTTATATGTGCTTAGAGGAAGTGCATTGCGTGTTTCCGCCACGGCTGCTACTGTCTCTGATAATAATACTAACCTCTGTCATAAGCGTCTTGGACACATGAGTGAACTTGGTATGGCAGAATTGATGAAGAGGAACCTGCTGGATGGCTGCACTCAGAGTAAGATGAACTTCTGTGAGCACTGCATTTTTGGTAAGCACAAGAGAGTAAAGTTCAATGCTTCGGTACATCGCTCCAAAGGTATACTTGAGTATGTACATGCTGATTTGTGGGGGCCTTCTCGTAAGACCTCGTATGGTGGTGCAAATTATATGCTTACTATCATTGATGATTACTCTAGAAGAGTGTGGCCTTATTTTCTGAAAGGTAAAGATGATACATTTGCTGCTTTTAGAGATTGGAAAGTAATGATAGAAAGGCAAACTGAGAAGGAGGTAAAGCTGCTTCGTACTGATAATGGTGGTGAATTTTGCTCGCATGAGTTTAATGATTATTGCAGGAAGGAAGGCATTGTGAGGCATCACACCATCCCGTACACTCCGCAGCAGAATGGTGTGGCTGAGCGCATGAACAGAACCATCATATCGAAGGCTCGTTGCATGTTGTCCAATGCAAAGATGAGCAAGCGTTTTTGGGCAGAGGCCGCCAACACCGCATGCTATTTGATCAACAGGTCGCCTTCTATTCCACTCAACAAGAAAACTCCCATTGAGGTATGGTCTGGTACACCTGCTGATTATTCACAGCTGAAAGTTTTTGGTTGCACTGCTTATGCTCATGTTGATAATGAAAAATTGGAGCCTAGAGCTATTAAGTGTCTGTTTCTTGGTTATGGTTCTGGAGTAAAAGGATATAAGCTATGGAATCCTGATACAAGAAAGACTTTCATGAGCAGAAGTGTTGTTTTTAATGAATCTGTGATGTTTAATGACAGTTTACCCATAGATATTGTACTAGACAGATCTGATGATGAGCAGCAGAATATGAGCGTGCAGGTAGAGCACGTGGATGATCAGGGAGATGAATTTATTGATGATACTATTGATACTGTTCAGCACTTATCTCCTGTTTTGCAGCAAGACGATCAGCCTATTGCACTTCACAGAGAAAAGAGGAGTTGTGCTCCTCGATCCCGATTAATTGAAGAGTGTAATTTGATTCATTATGCTCTTAGTTGTGCTGAACAGGTGGAGAACACTCATGAGCCGGTTACGTACACTGAAGCCACTGTTTCTGGAGATCATGAGAAGTGGATCTCAGCTATGCAAGAAGAGATGCAGTCCCTGGAGAAAAATGGCACATGGGACGTGGTGCGCTTGCCTAAAAATAAGAAGACCGTGCGTTGCAAATGGATCTTCAAGAGGAAGGAGGGCCTATCTCCTAGTGAGCCTCCAAGATTTAAGGCAAGGTTAGTAGCTAAAGGTTTTAGTCAAATTCCGGGTGTTGATTACAATGATGTGTTCTCTCCAGTTGTGAAGCATAGCTCAATTCGTACATTCTTTAGTATTGTTGCTATGCGTGATCTTGAGTTTGAGCAGCTAGATGTGAAGACAGCATTTTTGCATGGAGATCTTGAGGAGGAGATATACATGGACCAGCCAGAAGGGTTCATAGTGCTTGGTAAGGAAGATCATGTTTGCAAATTGAAGAAGTCCTTATATGGTTTGAAACAGTCTCCTCGTCAGTGGTATAAGAAGTTTGATTCATTTATGTTATCAAATAACTTTAAAAGATCTGATTATGATAGCTGTGTCTACATTAAATTTGTTGATGGATCACCTATATACTTGCTGTTATATGTTGATGATATGCTGATTGCTGCCAAGAGCAAGAAAGAAATCACTACATTGAAGTCTCAGTTGAGCAGTGAATTTGAGATGAAGGATCTTGGTGCTGCTAAGAAAATTCTAGGTATGGAAATTACTAGAGACCGTGCTTCTGGTTTATTGTTTCTTAGTCAGCAAAATTATATTCAGAAAGTGCTTCGTCGTTTCAACATGCATGATTCAAAGCCTGTTAGTACTCCCATTGCACCTCACTTTAAATTGTCAGCTTCACAATGTCCTAGCACTGATGAGGAGGTTGAGTACATGTCCAGAGTTCCGTATGCTAGTGTTGTAGGGTCTTTGATGTATGCCATGGTTTGCTCTCGTCCGGATTTATCTTATGCTATGAGTTTGGTCAGTAGATATATGGCTAATCCTGGTAAAGAGCATTGGAAAGCTGTTCAGTGGATTTTCAGGTACATGCAAGGCACATCGAATGCTTGTTTGAAGTTTGGCAGGACTGAAAAAGAACTCGTTGGCTATGTCGATTCAGATTATGCTAGTGATTTGGATAAGCGTAGGTCGCTCACAGGTTATGTATTTACCATTGGAGGTTGTGCTGTGAGCTGGAAGGCACATTTGCAGGATGTTGTTGCGCTGTCCACCACTGAAGCAGAATATATGGCTATGTGTGAAGCAAGTAAAGAGTCAGTTTGGCTGAAAGGTTTGTTTGCTGAGCTTGCTGGAGTTGATTCTTGCATTAATCTGTTTTGTGACAGTCAGAGTGCAATTTATCTCACTAAAGATCAGATGTTTCATGAGAGGACAAAACACATTGAGATTAAATATAATTATGTCAGAGATATTGTTGCAAAGGGTAAGCTAAAGGTATGCAAGATTAGCACTCATGAAAATCCTGCTGATATGTTGACAAAGCCAGTTCCTGTTGCTAAGTTTGAGCTTTGCTCAAGCTTAGTTGGTATTACAGCTTAGCCCAAGAGGCTGTGTGGCGCCGAAAGTATTTCTTTCTTTGTTGTGTTCAGGGTGAAGGATTGATTTATGCTACAGGAAGGAATTTGTCTCAAGGTGGAGTATGTTGATTTGTGATCCAAATTCTACACATCAATAAGGCCGGCTTCTGGACAGAGCGTAGCGGAGGCCCGTCGCCGGAGGCTTAGTCGAATTAGGGTTTCATGATATATATATTTCCTGTAAGCCGCCGTTTGGGATATGGCATTAGAGTTGTAAATCCCCGGCATTGTAACCTCACCCCGATATAGTGAAGATTGTTGCTGGCTGGCGCCCGTGGTTTTTTCCCTCTCGAATTGGGAGGGTTTTCCATGTTAAAATCTCGTGTCTCTCTGCGATTGATCTTGTTTACTTCGTCGTTCCTCCGCCAGCGCGTGTAACATCCTCCACGGATGGCAAGAGCTTCGCCAACTCCGGCGACCTCCCGGTAATGCATAACCACCACATCTCATTCTCATTTTTCGCAGGTTGGTTCGTCGGTGCAGCTGAGTGGGTTCTTCATGTGCCTATTCGGCGCGGCGAGGACCACGCACAGAGCCCAAAGAACGGTGTCCATCGCGAGCCAGTGGCACATGAGCATGGTATCCGTGCGCCCCGGCGTCCAGCACGTTGGCGAGGGACATCGACGCGTCCCACATCTCCGTGTCATCGATGGCCGCAGTGTTAGAAATAATCTTGTTATTGTGTGTAGTTGAAGCTATATATTCGGTGTATTTGAGTACGGTAGTCATAGACGTGCTTGTATGTTGAGTATTGTATAGTGGTCGTAGCTAGAGTGGTCATAGTCAAATCGTACTTGTTTGTCCAGTACTGTATAGTGGTCGTAGCCAGAGTAGTCATAGCCAAACTGTACTCGTGTGTCGAGTACTGTACAATGGTCATAGCTAGTGATCGTAGCCAGTGGTTGAAGGTGCAAGACGTGGTCAATGCCATGGTCGAAGGTGCAACGACAAGCCGTGGTCAAAGTCTACAAGCCATGGTCGAAGGTGTAAGCCATGGTCGATGCCATGGCCGAACGCGTAGTTAACAAGCTATGGTCGATGCCGTGGTTGAAGGCACGGTTGAAGTTGATGGTCGGTAGTCGGAGCTACCGTGGTCGATGGTCGGTAGTCGTAGCTACCATGGTCGATGGTTGGTAGTCGTAGCTCCTACCGTCGACAGTCATGTGCACTGGTTATGGTCGAAGCCTGGTAGAAGCCATGGTCGAAGTCCTGGTCGATGCCGTGATCGAAGCCACGGTCGAAGCTACAATAAAACGGCCGGTGCTCGAAGACTTGTGTGGTCAGTGAAGCGGTCGAAGGGAAGCCGTAGTCGGAAGACCGGTAGTCTCATAAGTCGTGATCGAATAGCCTTGGTTGGAAGACCGGTAGTCCTAGAAGCTGTGGTCGTTACGACCATGTTGTGTGGTTGTCGTAACGACCAGTGTCGTAGTCGCTGGCGCCGTGGTCGAAGCTCCAGTGTAGTTGATGTGACCACGCCACCAACACGTACGACCATAGCGGCCAATATCAAGAATGAACTAAAGGTGAATTCGTTTCTTCAACTTCAACATATTTTAAATGAGAATATGATGCTACCTAATGATGAAAATATATATATTTGTAGCACCACATCACTTTGGAACCAATTGAAGCAAGGGTTCAACTTGGACAGGTTTTGGAATCCAATTCGGCCTCCAGATCAATTCGGATTCAGCTTGACAAGCCAACTTCAAACGGCCATAACTTTTGATCCAGAAGGCTTCTCGGGGCCCGTGAGTACTCGTTGGAAAGATCTTGGAGTCTACTTTCAGATGGATCTGGTCTCACCTCCAAACTCCACTCGAGCAGATCAGAAACTGCGAAACAAGTCACGTCACTTTTCCAGTCCGACTCAAAGTGGGCCGAGGGCCTTGTAACTTGGGCTATTTGGGCCGGTACTGTTCACATGAACAGTACACGCGCGTGAACAGTAACTAGGAATAGTACCACATCCCTTTTCATTAGATAAGTGTGGCTTCCCCCTCCCCTATTTAAGGAGGCCACACCCCTTTAGTTTTCCTCGGGTTTTTTTAAGAGTTTATTCTGCTTAGCAGTTTCGCCGCATGTTCGGTTTGAGGAACCCCAACTTGTGAACTTAAACATTATTCGCAATTTCAGATTGCATCTTTTACTCTCTTGCTTGTGTTCTCGATTCGCTTGCAGGAGATAGCCTTCTTGGCGAGGTCAATCGTGTTCGGCACGGTTGATAACCAACGGAGCAGTGGTGTAGTGATTGCGAGGGGTTCGATCTGTTTTGGTCGGAGCCTTTGGATCATCAACGTCGAGATCTCCACAATCGACTTATCAGTACCTCTCGGAAGATCGGGCCATCGTCACATCAGTTGGTATCAGAGCAACGGTTGCCCGTGAGGTAATTCTTGTATCCCTAGTTAGTAGATTGGTTTTTTATTTCCTATAGTCCAGAAAAAAAAATTGCCCCACAAAAAGAGTTAATTTCCGCTGTCCAAACCCCGTTGTGCCTTTCAATCTGTTAGTTTTGGTTTGCTAAATTGAATTTGTGTCCGTCATAGTATTGTCTAGTTGCTGGTCATATCTTTGTTCCATTGAAAATCCAAACAAAAAAAAAATTCCCCACCCCAAACCCTAATTTCCAATTTCGGCTGATTTTTCCTTCCTCTGCAGCCGCCACCAAAAACATCATATCTTTTGATTCCGAGATTATTTTTGAGTGGGACCACCGCCATTAGATTCAAAAATTCCTTATCCATCTATCTGTAAAATTTCACGTCATTCCAGCCAGGCAGTTAAGAGATATGTGCGGTGAAAGTTGACCCAATTATCTGTTCTGAATCTGCAACAGTCAGCAGTTGTGATTTTTGTGCGAATTTCTGTGTTGGGATTCAGAAGTTGGCCCCAAAACAAAATCTGTAGAAAAAGCCGTCAGAAAACAGTAAAAAAAAGAATCAGTGAAAAAGAGGCATCTGACAAAAAGTTACGGCCGAATTACCAACGTGCTGTCCAGTGGACAGAAATCTGAAGTTTTCAGTTTTGGGTCAATCCTTGTGTTCTTCAATTCCAGATTGAATTGGATTGAATTATCTTGTATTTACCACTCCTACACTTTGCCATAAACTTATTCTTAGCCTTCTTCCATCCTTGGTTGATCAGCAACATAGGCTAAGTGCTAGATACGAACTATAATTCAATTGTATGCAATTCTGAAATGAACTGATTGTTCTCCATTGCTACCATATTGTGCCTTCCAAGCTACACCTACTCTTGATCAGAACAGGTTCCCTCTTGCAATCGTACCCACGCTCGACACGGTGTCACGAACCAGCCACCGGTTGTACCACCTGCTACATTGGTAAGAACACTTGTAAGAGTGTGATAAGACGCTTGAGAGTGTGTGATTCTACTTCTCGCCACCTAGTAGTTGATAGGGATAATACCTTTGTGTTGTCTTTTGTTTGCTACTAACCATGGCAGGTGAGACGTCTGATGCGCAAGAGTGTGTTTTAAAGGGAGAGCTCATGACGCTTTTGGATGAACAACGCGCTGCCATTACTGATGACATCGATAGGAAGATGGATACAATGCAACTTTCCATCAATGAGAGCATTGCAACACTCACTACACGCCTTGAAAGAATGGTGAATCGACCACCAAACAATGGAGGCCAAGATCATGAGGAGGGAGATGATAATGAGAGACAAAACCGTGACGCCGGTGCTGCACGGCCACGACACCATCCTCATCAGAACCGTCATGGTATGGGAGGTAACAATAATTTTCAGTATCACAATGCTCATGTTCATGATGACCCGTTTGCTAAAGTTAAATTTTTCATACCATCTTTTGCGGGTACCTATGATGCTGAAACTTATCTAGATTGGGAGATGACAGTTGAACAAAAATTTAATGCCCATCTAGTTCCTGAAGTGCATAGAGTCAGACAAGCTACTAGTGAATTTAAAGATTTTGCTATCATTTGGTGGACTCAAGTAGTTAATTCTGGCTTAGCCCCTGATACATGGGATAGATTGAAGGTAGCTATGCGTGCTAGATTTGTTCCTCCTGCTTTTAAACGTGAAATGCGTAAGAAAATGCAGCGCTTAGACCAAGGTAATAGATCTGTTGAGGAATATTATCAAGAACTGCAAATAGGCATGCTGCGTTGTAATGTTGAAGAGGATGAGGAAGATAAGATGGCTCGTTTTTATGGGGGATTAAGGCGTGAAATTCAGGACATAATTGATTACAAAGAGTATAATGATATCAATAGATTGTTCCAGCTTGCTTGTTTGGCAGAGAAAGAATTGCAGGGTAGACAACAAAGGACAAGGAGCAATTTTGGAGGTACGTCTACATTGAGACCAACACAGGAGCAACCCAAGACAGCCCCACCTCCTGTTTTTTGAGCTGCTGCCCCCTCTGTGAGTAGGGCGCGTTCAGCAGCACTGCCACCACCATCACGAGCACCCGAGGCGAGCAAATCTACTAGTGTGCAAGCACCAGCAAAGAGCTCTTCATCGGTTGCTTCCACGAGCCGTACGACGGGCATTGTGTGCCACCGTTGTAAAGGGATGGGCCACGTCATGAGAGATTGCCCAAGTCAGCGGGCGTACATTGCGACAGAAGATGGTGGTTATGTAAGTGCTAGTGATGTTGAGGATGAATATGCTCTTGCAGCTAACCTTGCAGGTAATGGTGATGATCATGAGAACAAACCTGTGTTTGTGCCATTTTCTGTGACTAACAACTTGCAGGTAGTTGAGAACCATGCCAAAGAAGAGCATGAGCTGATTGAATCACTGACCCCATTGGTTGAGAATGAAGATAAGGAGATGGATGCACTTACATCATCTGAGGAGAGCCAAAAAGGTAAAGAACATGGTACTATCATCGCTCACGGTATTGATTTGGTGCCACAACAAGACATAGAGCAACCTTGTGAGTATATACCTGCTGTAGTGCAATCTTTTGATATTCCTTGTGTTGACTTAAATAAACCATGTGCTGATCTAAATTCTCATAATTTTGCACATATTAAATTAATAACACATAAAGAAGTTTTGACTAGAATTTCTCCTGCTAATTCATTGTGTTACATCATGTTGGATCTACCTATGAAATTGTCACATGCTATGGAGAAAGTTTCTGAACTTGCATGTTCGAAATTCTTATTTAGTACCTACACCCCTGGATATAAGTTTAATTTGATTGGAGATTATGGTGTGGAAAATCAATTTCTTGTATATCGAATATGCATAACTTGCGATCACATGGATGAATTGAAACTTGTTGTTTGGGACAACAATTCTTGTATGCTGAATCATGTTGAATGTGAGAGGGAAGTAAAATTTAGTACTCATTCAATGCCTATGTGTTCATCTCTTTTTGCACCATCTAGTATAGACAATCTGAATAAAGATGATGAATTATGTCAGAACATACAAAGCTCTTCACTCTTACTAGATGAATTTGCTATTGTTCGATTGAGATATGATTATATAGATGAACTTTGCTTGATTCCAAAAGTTGTAGTTTTGCCCATGTGTGCCACCACTACAAGTTTACAAATTCAAAGATTTGAATTGCATAAATGCTTCACTTACATTTGCAAAACAAGTTGCAATAATTACTGTGTGAGAAATTTTGAATTGCTCATTAACATATACGATTACTTTTGGGTTAATAATACAATTAGCTTTTATGATTGCTGCTGTTTTATAACCTTAATTGTGCAACAACGAAAAACTGTTAAAATGGATGACATATACATATATCATGCATACACCTTGGCTTCTTTGTTATCATATTTTCAGCTTATCAAGAGCCGAGGACGGCTTTGTTTGCAAGAAGGGGAGGATGATAAGAACATGAACCCTATGGATACAACCATATTTGCTCTACTTGTTGTTACAATTACAAGAGCTCCTACGCATCCCTTAAATTATGAGGTGAGTTTGTTTCAAAGAGATTTTACTTTATTTGATAAAGAACTTATGATATTACATAATGAGAGTTTGTTGCGTTTGTTATCATACACCAAGATTTATGATCAAGATTATGCAATACGTGACACTACACATATGTTAAAACCGAGGACGGTTTTCCATCAAGAAGGGGAGGATGATGTGACCACGCCACCAACACGTACGACCATAGCGGCCAATATCAAGAATGAACTAAAGGTGAATTTGTTTCTTCAACTTCAACATATTTTAAATGAGAATATGATGCTACCTAATGATGAAAATATATATATTTGTAGCACCACATCACTTTGGAACCAATTGAAGCAAGAGTTCAACTTGGACAGGTTTTGGAATCCAATTCGGCCTCCAGATCAATTCGGATTCAGCTTGACAAGCCAACTTCAAACGGCCATAACTTTTGATCCAGAAGGCTTCTCGGGGCCCGTGAGTACTCGTTGGAAAGATCTTGGAGTCTACTTTCAGATGGATTTGGTCTCACCTCCAAACTCCACTCGAGCAGATCAGAAACTGCGAAACAAGTCACGTCACTTTTCCAGTCCGACTCAAAGTGGGCCGAGGGCCTTGTAACTTGGGCTATTTGGGCCGGTACTGTTCACATGAACAGTACACGCGCGTGAACAGTAACTAGGAATAGTACCACATCCCTTTTCATTAGATAAGTGTGGCTTCCCCCTCCCCTATTTAAGGAGGCCACACCCCTTTAGTTTTCCTCGGGTTTTTTTAAGAGTTTATTCTGCTTAGCAGTTTCGCCGCATGTTCGGTTTGAGGAACCCCAACTTGTGAACTTAAACATTATTCGCAATTTCAGATTGCATCTTTTACTCTCTTGCTTGTGTTCTCGATTCGCTTGCAGGAGATAGCCTTCTTGGCGAGGTCAATCGTGTTCGGCACGGTTGATAACCAACGGAGCAGTGGTGTAGTGATTGCGAGGGGTTCGATCTGTTTTGGTCGGAGCCTTTGGATCATCAACGTCGAGATCTCCACAATCGACTTATCAGTACCTCTCGGAAGATCGGGCCATCGTCACATCAGTAGTAGTCGAAGACAAGCCGAGGATGAAATCAGCGATCGTGGTCGTACGTCGATCACTGCAGCAGTTGGTAGCAGACGTCAACACAAGCAATCGTGGGTGACGCAAGTCATCCTCAGTCGGCTAACTGCCCGGTATGGGTAGGTGGCTGGTCACTGTAGCGGTTGGCATAGGCTAAGAAGGTGGCTGAGCGGAGCGGCGTGGGCAGACGACTGATAGCGCTCAGCAGGTGGCTGAGCGGAGTGGCATAGGCAGGTAGTGATCGTCAGAGTTATAGCAGCAGTGGATGCGTGCAGTGGTGTAACCGTATATGCGTGAGACCTATTTAAAAGTATGTACATTTGTAGAGCTCGATAAGAGTTTGATAATACAGTGAATAGAAGTCATGGATGACATGAGTCGCCGGAGACGAAAAGAAAAAAATGACTCTTTGTTTCGTTTGTTCTTTCTCTGCTCTCCTCCCACGCTTCTCACGTCAGGCCTGGGGCCAACACGCGGTCGCTGCGGCTTCTGTCCAAGAAGAGCCCGGAGCAGAGCGCGCGTACAAAAGCAGACAAGCTCCCCGGTAACCAAATTAAGCAACTGCACTTGTGGCTTGACCATTTCAATCTTGTCTCCACCCAATTTTGTCACCAAGGTGGAGTGTGTCGTCGAACGCCCCGCCCACCCGGCTTCGGACTCCGGGTGTCTACCTTCTTTCTTAAGTGAATGACAAGAGTTTCGAGCCAAATTTCAAAAAAAAAAAGTATTGTAACCAATTGAAGCTTAGTTTTGCTTTGCTTGTGTCGTGCAGTGACGTACCTGTGCCACAACAGCGGCGGGATCACCCTGTTCGGGTTCACGCTCGACAGGGGACTGCTCCACACGATCTTCGTCTTTCAGATGACTCTGGTGCTGTGGATCCTAAGCCAAGTTGTAGTTCTTTCTTAGCTCGTGTAGTTTCATTGATACCAGATTGTACGTGTAGATGCGTTGACATGTGAAGCAGAGATCATGAATATGTCTAGCGTGGTAGCCGGATCAGTTCCTCCTGCATGCCTATCTCAAGTGATCGGTGCTTCTTTACTTTCAACTCTCAAGTGATCATCTAGCATTCTGAACTGTTGATGTAAATGTAAATTCAGATGATTGATCCCTGAACAAGCACTGAGCATTGTGAATCGCAGACGTAAATGTAATCGAGTGGCCGGCAAAAGGTTTGCCAGCCAAACATATTAGGATTAGAAGCGAAGCAAAGTACAATGTGGCCTCAGGCACTAATCGGCCAACAAGGCCGAGAGGGAAACACGCTACACCCACACTCTTACGGGTGCGTACACTCACTTAGACTCGAACTGAATTAGAAATATACACAGCCAGCCCGTCGCCAAGACCAAAGTTCCTCCTTGATAGACCAGAATAGTTGATCGCTGTCCCTGCTTGTGCCTTAAAAAAATCCCGCCGTTTCTCTCCTTCCAAATCCTCCAATGCGGCAGAATGGTGACTGTATCGAAGTTCCAGTTCTCCTTTCCTTAGGTATACTGCTCCTGGCAGCTAGCCACCACTCCTCTGTAGAAGTGAAGCTTGAGTCCGGGTAGGGAAATTAGTTCCCGTCCAGTTCTTGAAGAGGAGCCATACATGTTGAGTATAAGCGCAATCAACAAATAAATGTTTGCAGGATTCCGGGCTTGTATGGCAAGGAGAACATTGGTCCTGATGGGGCCACCCTCAGCGCTGGAGCAACGGTGGAGTGAGGACTAAAATTTAGTTAGAGCATGATCCGAGCTTCCAACTGACCACTAAGCATAGTGTGATCTTTTGCACAACCATTAAATAAGTAGTACACAATATGCGTTATAGTAGTCAAAGTAAAGTTCTTAGGTTTCATTCGTTTCGGCTTCAGTTTCTAACTTCTGACTTATTTTTCACTATTCATAAATTTTGTCTTTTTCTGAGCTTTTGACTTTTTTGAGCTTTTTTGCTGGTTCTTTTTTCCTGTATTCGTTTGCGTTGTCCGTGATAAGTTAGCATATTTTTTCTATTTTTAATTTTTTAAAATTTAATTATACCAAATAAGTCATCTTCAGCTACAGTGAAATTTCAGCCGCTACAGTGTAATTTCAACCATAAGCCACAGCTTTTCAGCCCAACCGAGCGGGGCTATTTATCTGTTGGAATAGAATATTTGGGTACAGGATTATTCCAGTGTACCATTCTAGAAATTTAAAAATAACGTATTTGATTATGTATATCCTTAATTTTATATCAAACTTATTTATTAACAAAGGAGTTCTTGCTTGCTGTAATATGTGGGTATATATCTAGAGCCATTTTGGCCATCCTCCACCCACGATTCATATTCTGAGTTTTAGGTTTTTGCCCGATTTTGGTGCATTCTTATTTGTTCTTACGAAAGATCTGAATTTTGATGAGAATTCATGTGATCCTTGTATGGAATAGATTCTTGAGACCTCAAGTAAGATGCGTGTGTGCAAAATCTCATCTCATTTAGCCTTGGATTTTTAGAGTTGCACCAAAAGTTATCTCGGTTCGAACTGATTTTTTTTGTTCTAGAATAGGAAGCGGTCTTATCACTGCCCCGCCGGTCAAACCGTCCTGTAGCAAGCGGTCAAACTGTTAGGGGCTAATTCTTCGACTCTCGGTTTTTAGTTCTTTGCTTTTGTTTTGAGCTTTCAATTCTGATTTTCACAGCTCAGTAGTTACTGGAGTAAATGATTGATGAATAATTGGGAGAAAATTTCGAAGATACCATTCGCCCCTCTATTGCTATACTGGTTCTACAGGCATCAAGCACCACCACCCATCTCTCCCTTCACCAAGATTCGGATCAAAACCTCGCTCTCACCGGACACTTTAAGGTGGAACTGCTTAGTTAGTACTTAGCGAGGTGGCACAGCAACAATAAATGGCGGCAACATCTAGTGATCATGTTTGGAATCGATGGCAAACTCCAAACTCAAGGTGCTGTGAGCAGTGATGGCCGCCACGCGAATGAACAGATGACCAAGGCCGTCTTCTACCTCGCGTTGGGAGGGGAACGGAGGGGAGGGGTCCCGGCCGGAGGGGAGCTATGGCGGTCGCCATACCCCGCCACATGGGGGAGAGTCCGCCCCTGCGCTGGAGGTTTTCTGAAGTTGGAAATTTTTGGCGAACCACGAGCGACATGAAAAACTTACATCTTGATGGGGCCTTGGACTTTCAAATAAGCTTGTGGCATGCGAATGTTGTTGACGAATGAAAGAAGTCATAGGCTGAACTTTTCCGTGTACTCGCCATGCGTGGTGGCCTTCCAGACCAACCGATCCGGCCTCCCTGCTGCTAATGTATAGTGCCTGTCACCACATCCCAAAGAACCTAATACTCCCGTAAAGCTTTCATGGGCAGGCTCCCTCTGATGTCCCTAACCCAGGCCCCGTTGGTCAGTGCATCTGCCACCGTTTTTATCCGACCTAAGGACGAAGAAAAAGAGAATGGGCGCCAGTTCGACCATCAATCCAGGGATCGTGCCAGAATTTTGCTCTCCGACCATCGCGAAGCTCTACCCGCGATGCAGCCTTGGAAAGCTGCATGATATCTAGTTCCTCTGATGTAAATGTAAGTTCAGATAAGCTGAATAGTGATATGCATGGGTTGTTCTTGAGTCATCAATCATCTAGCTAGTTTACTGACTGTATCGGTAAATCAGCATGGATCAATGTAAACGAAAACTAGGATGCTTCATAGGCACTTCTCAAGAGAGACAAGACAAATGATTCTTAACCAACCATCTGCCTCTGAATTATTGTTAAACTGATGCGACCGACTGAATGCAAACGCAGAAACAACTCAAGATCAAATTTACTGTTGACAGCTTATTTTTTTTAAGAACCTTGACAGCTTGATTTGACTAATTAAAATGGTTTGCAGCTGCTGCTAATTGAGGCAAGATGCAACAAGGCCAGGCTTGCCTTCTCGTGTGCAGTTGAAAGTTGAAGGACCGATGGTGGAATTATCTCAGGGAGGTGAATGATCTTTTTTTTAATTTTTCTGCTTCAACAAAATTAACCTCCCTTAAAAATAAAAGCTTCTCCACTTCTATAGCTAAAGAGAGCCAAGAAATTCATATGCATAACGTAAACAACCCTCAAACAGAAGCCAAATAGCCAAGGGAACAAACAAAGTACAAAAAGATCCCGGTTGTTACTAGGCCGGTCTGACTGTAGGCTTAAGACCAGTCTGATTGCTGGGATAATGCCAGCCTGACCGCTTCACTAGTCTGACTGCATGTTCAACGCTGATCTGATCAGACTTCTGTTTCCAGACTTAGAAACCTCTTAGGTCAAAACTCAAATATCAATAACTTACTCAATTCTTATCTAAATATCCCTAAATTTTGTATAATTTTTTTTCAATGTATTAGGAACCTAAACAAATCAAAAATCACAAAATTCTTGGGCTCAGGTTGACTAATTTAAAGCAAACCAAATCTAGATCTCAAAAACATCCAAAATCCTAAAAATCCAAATTAGTTCTTTCTCGAGGAGTTTTCTAATCAAGAAGTGATCCAGATCTACTCCTATATGTCATGCTAAGCTAATCTAAGTATGAATCCAAGATAAAGCTATCTTAACCACAAAAATCCAAATTTAAGTGAAGAACAAGCCAAACCGGGTTTGATCTTGAAGCTTGGTATGGAGGTGATCTACATAGACAATGATTAATCAATTGGAATCCTCTAGTGCCTTTTACTCGTCATGGATCACAATAAGATCAAGAGGGAAGAATAAAAGACTAAAAATCAAGCTAAATCAATATTTCAACACTTGAGCGAAGAGAAGAAATGTTTGGACAAATTTTGATATCTATTGATACCTGCAAATGAATGTTTACAGCCATTCTCTAGTCAACCACAAAGTCTAAGAATAACAAAATGCTCAAGACAAAGAGCCACAACTCATCTCTCAAATATCCAAGAACCCTAACTCTCCTTCACTTGCTTCCTAGAGAGCTAACCCTAACTCTCTCGACTCACCTCCTCATATAGTAGAGGTTTACAAAAAAACCTAACCAACCCTCTAACTGGGTTTTATCCACTTACATGAGCTAATCCTTTAACCCAGCACCATACTAGGGTTTACACTCACATATGCACACTTCTCAAAGTACACACACCTATTAACTCGATAGTGAATCAACACTTGATCTACTTAACAATTTTAGCACTATTTCAACACTTGACCTATTAATAATTTTAACCTAAACCAGACGGTTTTGCCCTCAAACCACTTTCCTCGAAGTTTCGCACTTCCTCTGCCTTGAAGTAGCCTCGTTCTTCATCTTCAACTCTTGGTGACTCCAATGACTTTCTACCAAGCTTCTTACGTGTCCAAATCCCACCAAACCATTCTCTCATGTAAACGGGCCCAAATCATTTGGCACGCCACACGCCTCTTCGTGAACCAAAATGGCACCCGGCCTCCCTGACCGTTATGGATCTCAGCTCTTCCTTGAGCTTGTTAGAGTGATCTCAGGGTTTTGGCCCAACGGCCAAAGCCCATCCCTTGACCGCGCCCTGATCGGGGGCGCCCAGCCCGTTTGGCTGGTGGGCCCCTGTCGCCAGCGCTATAAAAACAGAGGTGGGGGCCGGGCGGCACGCATCCCAAGGTTGACCGTGCCGCCGCCACCCCACCGACAAACCCTAAGACCGATCTGTTGAGGGGGCGCTGAAGCGACGGGAAGTTCCACCGCCGATCGCCGCCGCCAGGAGCCGCCACTGCCCGGGACGCGCCGCCGCCAAGGAGCTCCACGCCCTTCCCCGACCGTCGCTGCCCGTGCGCAGATCTTCACCGCCGAACCCGAGATGGCCTCCTCCTCCACGCAGTCGGAAGGTTGGTACCCCTCTCTCCCTCTCAGTGTAGCACTCAAGAACCCGAACGCATAGAAGAAACCCCTAGATCTAAACCCTAGGAGATCCTAGAGGGCCATCAATGGTATCAGAGCACTAACCCTAGGCGTAGATCTAGAAGGGGACAGAGATCGCCGTCGGTTGACCGGCGTGCGGAAAAGAAAAGAGAAAACCCCCCCAAACCCTAGAAAAAGAACAGAGACGGGATCGGGTCAAACCCTAACCCTAGATCTGAAAAGATTCTTACCTGGCCGTGGTCGCCGGGTCGCCGTCGTCGTCGCTGGCGTGCGGGAGATCGGCCGAGTCTCGGGCTCGCCGGCGCTCCACGTACGGGCCACCGCCGACGCGCGCTTGAACGGGCGCCGACACGGAGCCGCTCGACGGCGGCGCGCTCCCTCTCAGGGGAGCGCGCACGCCGGCGAGAGGGCCCGCGGCGGCGCCGTCTCCTCCTTCTCCGGTGGCGTGGACGTAGTCGCCGCCGCCGCCGCTTCGCCGTTTCGCTCGCTCGGGTGCGGACGAGAGAGAGGGGAGAGAGAGGAATGAATTAGGGTTTCGGGGGCGTCCGCCGCGCGCCGTTTTGATCGGGCGAAATCGCCGCGCAGCCGTCGGATCCGATCGGGCGGCTGAGTTTGCGCCGAGCGCACGCGGGCTGGTTTCGGAGCAGGCCGCCGAGGCGAGCGGGCCGCGCGTGAGGCGTGGGCGAGCGCGTCCGCGCGCGAGGCTGCGCGAGGGAGCCGGCCGAGCGGGCCGCAGCGAGCGCGCGCGCGTGTGGCGTGGCCGAGTGGGCCGCGCGGGCAGGCCGCCGTGCGCCGTGGGCCGCAGCTGCGCAGGCCGGGCCAAATGGCCGATTTGCACAGTAAAATCTGAAAATTGATTTTTTATTGTTTTTTTTCAGAAGCATTTTTTTGGTACATTTGATTGAAAATTGATCCAAATCTCTGCAAATTTTTGCACCAACGTGTATATTTTTTCAGAGATTAAATGAGTACTGTATAATGCTTCTGAATATTGAATTATTTTTTAGAATAATTACAGTTTCCGCTGCAAAAGTTAATATTGATTGTTTTTCATTATTAAATTCGAACCAACGGGAGAATTTAATTTTGGAAAAATAGATAAAATTTCCAGAAATTTATGATATTGTTATTTTCTAACCAACGTTGTTAATAACAATATTGTAAATTTTTAATGTTGATTTTATGCATTATTTCTATTTCTGCCCAACAGTGATGTAGATTTAATGTATGATAGAATTATTTTTTATTTAAATTGTATGTCGTATTTTTGACCAACGTTGGAAATAAGGCATATGATTTTGATGTTACGTTCTCACTGTATTTGAAATAATTTTTCAGGAGGATACAACTTGATGAGTTGTATTAGAGAAATCCCCACTCTCAAAGGTGATAATTATGGAGAGTGGAAGAAAAAGATAGACTTAGCGTTTATCTTGGCTGAGGTGGACTGGGTCCTCATTACAGCACGTCCCACTGAGCCTTTGGCGCCAGTGAGGGAACAGAATGAGGATGACACTGCATGGCAGAAAAGACAGAGGGATCATGCTCCCTTACAGATGTCTTATGACCTTGATCATAAGAAATGGACCACAGCCAACAAGAAATGTTTGGCTGTGATAAAGAACACAATTGAGCCTGCCATTCAGGGCACAATTGCAGAGTGTGACACTGTCACTGAATACCTTGATAAAATAAAGAGTCAGTTCACTGGCTCTTCAAAGACTTATGCTACACAGCTGATGAAGCAGCTGGTAACAGAAAGGTATTCTGGCGGTGGCAATGGCATAAGAGAGCACATTCTTAGAATGAGCAACTTGGCATCTAAACTTAAACCGATGGATTTGACTCTCAAGGATGAGTTCCTTATTCATTTGGTTTTTGCTTCTTTGCCAAAAGAGTTTGACACCTTTGTTGTCAACTATAATATGCAGCCCGAGAAATGGGACATGGAAAAGTGCATAGCTATGTGCGTGCAAGAGGAGGAAAGAATCAAATCCTCACATGGTGGTTCTATCAACTTTGTGAGGGAAAACAAGAAGAAGAATTACAACAGTAACCCCTTCTCAAAGAACAAGGGCAAAGCCTCTGCACATCAGCCTCAACAGAATAAATTTGCTGTAGACAAAGACCAGTGTCTTCACTGCAAGAAGACGAGACACTACAAGAAGGATTGTCCTGACTACTTAAAGATGATAATGGCTAAGAAAGGTGAGAACATTATTACCTTTATAAATGAATGCCTGTATGTACAATATTCGAAATCCACTTGGTGGATTGACTCAGGAGCAACTGTTCATGTTGCTAATTCTTTACAGGGATTCCGTTCGACGAGGACTACGCAAAGAAAAGAAAGATGCGTTAAAGTCGCAAATGGAGTCGAAGCTGAAGTTGAAGCCGTTGGCGATCTTTCATTAGAATTAGCTAATGGCTCCACTCTTTTACTTAGAGATGTCCTTTTTGTACACTCTTTACAGAGGAATTTGATTAGTTTGTCAAATTTGGACAAAGATGGTTATGATTGCAATTTTGGAGATGGCAAGTGCGAAATAATGTTTAATAAAGAATGTGTTGGTATTGCCATATTACAGAATGAGCTTTATTTGTTATCATTATGTGATGATGTGAATGTCGTATGCGATAATGAGAACGTTGCGTGCGAGAAAGTGATTGAATCCTCGTCTACGAATGTAAACAGAAAACGAAAGAGAACTCTAGATGAGTCGTCGAAATTATGGCACTGTCGTTTAGGCCATATTTCGAGGGGGAGAATAGAAAGACTAGTAAAGAATGATATTCTTCCTCCATTAGAGTTCTCAGACTTAGAACAATGCAGAGAATGAATTAAAGGAAAATATGTAAATAAAATTAAAAAAGACGCTAAAAGAAGCACAGGAGTTCTACAAATTATTCACACAGATATTTGTGGTCCTTTTCATGTAAAAAGTGTGGATGGATATGACTCGTTCATAACATTCACAGATGATTACTCCCGTTATGGATATATTTATCCAATCAAAGAAAGAAATGAAGCCTTGGATAAATTCAAGATATTTAAGGCTGAAATTGAAAACCAACACGATTTAAAGATTAAGATAGTCCGATCTGATCGTGGGGGGAGTACTACGGTCGACATACCCCATATGGACAAGTTCCTGGACCTTTTGCGAGGTTTTTACAGGAAAATGGAATAGTGGCCCAGTATTCTATGCCGGGCGAACCTCAGCAAAATGGAGTAGCTGAAAGACGCAACCGTACCCTGATGGATATGGTGCGAAGTATGATGAGCTACTCCACACTCCCATTGAGTTATGGATGGAGGCGTTGAAAACCGCCATTCATATTCTCAACAGAGTGCCTAGTAAGTCGGTGCCCAAAACGCAGTACGAGTTGTGGACAGGAAGAGTTCCCTCACTAAACCACTTACGTGTGTGGGGGAGTCCTGCTGAGGCTAAAGTATTTAACCCAAACCTTGGGAAACTTGATCCCAAAACAGTAAGTTGCCATTTCATTGGCTACCCTGAAAAGTCAAAAGGTTATCGTTTCTACTATCCAGACAGATATACAAAGTTTGTAGAAACGAGACACGCTGTCTTCTTAGAGGATGAGATGATGAGGGGGAGCATGGTAGCTCGAGAGATTGACCTTGAAGAGAAGCGGGTGTATGCGCCCACTCCGATGATTCAAGAGCCATTCTTCACACTACCTGCTGTCGCTGCACCGACGGTGCAAGACACTGTGGTGCCAGCACCTGTTATTGTTCCTCCCGTGGCAACAATGAATGAGAATGAAGAACCTGTTCTTCAGGATCATATAGAACCTATTGCCACAGATGAGGGGGAGCAACAGCAGCCTCAAACAGTAGATGTACCAAATGAGGAGGCCCCGAGGAGGTCTCAAAGAGTAAGAAGATCAGCTATTTCTGATGATTATCAGATTTATCATACAGAGGAATTTCAAATGGAGGATGATCCCACCTCATTTGAAGACGCCATGAGAAGCGAAAATTCCTCAAAATGGCTTGAGGCCATGGAAGAGGAAATGAGGTCCATGAAGACTAATAAAGTCTGGGACTTGGAAATTATTCCTAAAGGAGCCAAAACAGTAGGCTGTAAATGGGTCTACAAGACTAAACATGACTCCCAAGGGAATGTAGAAAGATACAAAGCGCGACTTATGGCGAAAAGCTTTACGCAAAGAGAAGGGATTGATTACAATGAGACATTTTCTCCAGTTTCATGTAAAGATTCTTTCAGAATCATAATGGCATTAGTAGCACATTATGATTTAGAGCTACATCAGATGGATGTAAAGACGGCATTTCTTAATGGGGATTTGGAGAAAAATGTTTACATGGCACAACCGAAAGGTTTTGTCATGGAAGGAAATGAAAGAATGGGATGCCGCCTAAAGAAATCGATTTATGGGTTAAAGCAAGCTTCAAGACAGTGGTACTTAAAGTTTGACAGTACAATAAGAAAATTTGGGTTTAAAGAGAATGTAGAGGACAACTGTGTTTATGCAAAGTTTAAAGATGGGAAGTTTATCTTCCTAATCCTGTATGTGGATGATATCCTACTGGCTAGTAGTGATGTCAGTCTGCTACTGGAGACAAAGAAGTTTTTGTCCTCAAACTTTGATATGAAAGATCTTGGTGAAGCTTCATTCGTTCTAGGGATCGAAATTCACCGGGATAGAAACAAGGGGATATTGGGACTGTCACAAAAGGCATACATAGAGAAAGTCTTAAAGAAATTTGGTATGCATAAATGTAGTCCATCACCTGCACCTATAGTCAAGGGCGACAGATATGGGGATTTTCAATGCCCCAGGAACCAGTATGAGATCGATCAAATGAAAGCGGTTCCATATGCTTCAGCTGTCGGAAGTTTACAGTATGCTCAAGTGTGCACACGCCCTGACTTAGCATTTGTTACCGGGTTACTTGGCAGATTCCAGAGCAATCCTGGAATAGAACATTGGAAATTGATAAAGAAAGTCTTGCGTTATTTGCAAGGAACAAAGGGCCTCATGATGACATACAGAAGATCAGATTCACTCCATATAGTGGGGTATACAGATTCTGATTTTGCGGGAGATGATAGAAAGTCTACATCCGGATATGTGTTCACTCTCGCTAAAGGAGCTATATCGTGGAAAAGCTCAAAACAAACCGTCACTACATCGTCCACAATGTATGCCGAGTTTGTAGCATGTTATGAGGCTACGGGGCAGGTGAACTGGCTAAAGAAGTTCATACCCGGTTTAAAAGTGGTTGACGACATCAATAGACCACTTAAGTTGTACTGCGATAATGAACCCGCAGTAACGTATGCCCACAACAATAAGTCAAGTGGTGCTGCCAAACACATTGACATAAAGTACTATGTTGTGAAAGATAAAGTTCGGGATCAAATTATAAGTCTAGAGCATATAAGTACCGCAAAGATGTTAGCGGATCCGCTTACTAAAGGCTTACCACCCAACGTGTTCAGAGAACATGTAGCCGGCATGGGTTTAAGGGAAAGCCTATGATTCCTGGACTAAAAGATGGCCCAAAGATTAAAGTAACTATTTCAGAACAGAGAGGTGTATTGTAACTGTTGAATCTATCGGCGATTGACCGTGACGATGAGACATGTTCTATGCACTAATCTATGATGGAATGTGTAAAGTCAAAAGTAATTAAAGATAAGGTATAGTTTGAGATCAAGGGGGAGAATGTTAGAGTGATCTCAGGGTTTTGGCCCAACGGCCAAAGCCCATCCCTTGACCGCGCCCTGATCGGGGGCGCCCAGCCCGTTTGGCTGGTGGGCCCCTGTCGCCAGCGCTATAAAAACAGAGGTGGGGGCCGGGCGGCACGCATCCCAAGGTTGACCGTGCCGCCGCCACCCCACCGACAAACCCTAAGACCGATCTGTTGAGGGGGCGCTGAAGCGACGGGAAGTTCCACCGCCGATCGCCGCCGCCAGGAGCCGCCACCGCCCGGGACGCGCCGCCGCCAAGGAGCTCCACGCCCTTCCCCGACCGTCGCTGCCCGTGCGCAGATCTTCACCGCCGAACCCGAGATGGCCTCCTCCTCCTCCACGCAGTCGGAAGGTTGGTACCCCTCTCTCCCTCTCAGTGTAGCACTCAAGAACCCGAACGCATAGAAGAAACCCCTAGATCTAAACCCTAGGAGATCCTAGAGGGCCATCAGAGCTTAGTCCCGATTCACCTCGTTGTTACATGTTATGTCTACCACCTATAGCTCTTGCTCTAGTTCCTTGTCTTTCTAGCTCGTAGCCACTCCACTAGCCTCAGTCAGCTTCCGACAGTACCTTGATCACTCTGGACCTTAGCTACCCTAACTTAGTCCTAATTCCTTATGCCTCACCATAACTTAGTTTTGGAGTCCTACAACTGACAACAACAAGCAAACTGTCAAGTAGCATTGCACAATATAAAATCATTAATTAACACAATTGATGAGTCAGGAATCCTTACCTTCACCTTAAAGCATCTCCACATACTTTGACATGTAACCCGTAGTGCCTAATAACCAACCATCACGTCTTTACACATTTAGTCTCTCCCAAACCATGTTGAGCCACATAAGCTTCATCACTTGGCATACTACATACACCAACTTGTCTATTTCATGATCCTTATTTTCTCTGTGCTTTCCATTTGGGGCCACATAAGCTTATCCAGACTTACACAGCTGCTTGGACCTTAGCTCCCCCACCTACTCTCAGTCCATTGTTGTTGACTACTAATGCTCTTCAAGTCACCTACACATCTAAAGACCAAGCAACCATGTTGAGCGTAAGTTCCATACACTTGACTCACGTTAGTCAAAACAATGCATCATAGAACACACCACAACAGAACATCGACACCCATGCCATGCGCATACTCAACCACTCTCTTGGACCCTATCTAGCTAGTCAGACCACTAACTATTGGGCGGTCTGATGTGCTAGTCAACTCCGATCAAATCCCGGCAATAGGGGAGTCGGTCTGACCATGACAACCATGTTAGTCAGACCATTGGACACACCTCCGGTCGGACCAACATCATACAGACGATTGCACCACTCTCAAACCCTTCACGCAATAACACGAGTACCTCTCTGAAATAAATGTACCACCAACTACATACCAGTACAATCGCTCCTCGGTCAACCCACCGCCTATGGCCGGTTTGACCACATCACCAGTCTGACTGCTAACCATGGTCGGTTAGACCGCTTAGCACCTGATAGCAAAACTAGATATTGTAATAGACGCAAAAATGAAACTTAAACTTCAACAACGAAGCACAACAAAATTAAATACTCATCACATAACATGATGTAACTTGCAAAAAGTTGAAACTTGAGACTTTGGCCTTGCTTTTTTGGGATGCAGCTGATGACTTTTTGTCTACGCTTTTCGAGATGACGACGGATGACAGAAACGTCGACGCAAACGGTATACATGGTTTTAGGCTCGAGAAGATGTTTAGAGAAATAGCTTTAAGAAGTCATTTGAAGACGTTATTCCATTTATTTTAGCTTCTAAAGAAGCTGAAACTAAAAAAAAAAGAACAGGCCATTGAAATGATGACAGCCTCATCAACACATACAGACACCTCTATTCTTAGGCAAGAACAACCACCATGCAGGACGCCACATCTCTCTCTCTCCCACCCTCGTGATTACCCACATGGCCACATGCTCCCGCGCTCCTGAATCCTCTCCCCCCTTCTCTTTCTTGCGATCTCCTACTTTCCCTCTCGAGAAAAACTGCATACCAGCCGCTAACCGCGCCCAAGAACCAGGCCACAGCTTTGTGGCTGCAGCACCAACATATCACCCGTCGTCGTCAAGCGCCGGCGCCGGCGGGTTGGCTCCCCGGCACCACCCTGGACATGGCCGGAGTGCCATCCTCCCTTGCGCGCCTCCTATTGCTGCTAGTCACTGGGTGCTGCCTCCTGTTCCTCGCCACTGACGCCGCGCGCCTGCCCGCCTCTCTCGAGCCCGACGTCGACGCGCTCCTCCAGCTCAAGTCCGGCATCGAGAACGACGAGGACGCGCTGCGCAGCTGGTCGCCTGGCACGAGCCCCTGCGATGGCGACGCCTCCAACTGGGCCGGTGTCATATGCCACAACGACAACGTGCTAGGCCTGCAGCTAGAGAAGATGGGCCTGTCCGGCACGATCGACTTGCGCCCTCTCAAGAGCCTCCGTGGCCTCCGCACGCTGAGCTTCATGGACAACGAGTTCACCGGCCCGATGCCCGACGTGAGGGAGCTCAGCGGGCTCCGGGCCGTCTTCCTGTCTGGGAACAAGTTCTCCGGTGAGATCCCCGCTGACGCGTTCGCCGGGATGGGCTCACTCAAGAAGGTGTTCCTGTCAAGGAATAGCTTCTCCGGTCCCATCCCGGCCTCGCTCGCCGACGTGCCGAGGCTCCTCGATCTGCGTCTCAATGATAACAAGTTTCAGGGCAAAATCCCTGATCTTCAGCAGAAGGATTTGAAGATCGTCAATGTCGCAAACAATGATCTAGAAGGGGAGATCCCAGCGAGCCTCAAATCCATCAAACCTGACATGTTTGCCGGTAAAGCAAATTACATATGTACGATATCTAGTTGGTACAACGTCCACGTATGTATGATCTTGTTCTTCGATGCAGGCAATAAGAGGCTTTGCGGTGCACCACTTGACGCCAAATGCGAGTCAACATCGCTGCCGACGTCCGATAAAATCGGAACCTCGCCTTCGCCACCAGCACCCTCGGCTATGGCAACGACGGGCCCGCCCGCTGACGAGGCCAAGCAAGACGCTCAGAAGCCCACCGAGGGCAAAACATCCTCTGGCGTCCTCGTTGCATTCCTCGGCACGGTGGCCATCATCTGCTTCGCATTCGTTGCACTGCAGAGGCGGCGGGAGTACAACACCAAGAACTTCGGCCCCGCCATGTCAACGAAGCCCTCGATGCGGAAGATGGATCCATCATCGGCGAAGGACGATCGCATGGATCCACACGTCGCACCGCGGGGCGTCGCCGCGGCCACCGCTGGCAACGACCGCGGGGGGAGCACGACGCGGAAGGCGGCGGAGCAGGGGCGACTGATGTTCGTGCGCGAAGACCGGGGCAGGTTCTTCGAGCTGCAGGACCTGCTCAAAGCGACGGCGGAGGTGCTCGGCAGCGCCAACCTCGGCGTATGCTACCGTGCCACCCTCACCAGCGGCCACTCTGTCGTCGTCAAGCGGTTCAAGGAGATGAACCGGGTCGGCAGGGGGGACTTCGAGGAGCACATGCGGCGGCTCGGCAGGCTGACCCACCCCAACCTCCTCCCGCTCATCTCCTACTACTACCGGAAGGAGGAGAAGCTCCTCATCCACGACTACGTCCCCAACAAGAGCCTTGCTCACCTCCTCCATGGTATATACACGCGTTCAAATTGCTCATGGATTTATGTTTCTTGTGTTGCATCGCCAAAACTGTAATCTTTTTGTGTTTTCAGGTGATGGGTGTGGAATCAAGAAGGCGGTGGTGCACTGGACGGCGCGACTGAAGATCGTGAAGGGGGTGGCGAGGTCGCTGGACTACCTGTACGAGGAGCTGTCGATGCTGACGGTGCCGCATGGGCACCTCAAGTCGTCCAACATCTTGCTCAACGACCGGTTCGAGCCGCTGCTGACCGACTACGCGCTGGTGCCGGTGATGAACCAGTCGCACGCCGCGCAGCTCATGGTGGCCTTCAAGTCCCCCGAGCGGAAGCAGTTCGGCCGGTCGTCCAAGAAGAGCGACGTCTGGTGCCTCGGCCTCCTCATCCTCGAGATCCTCACGGGGAGGCAACCGTCCTACGAGGTGAAGCCGCCGGCGCCGGGGGCCGACCAAAACCAGCAGCAGCCGGCGGCAGGCAACGACCTCGTCGGCGCCGTGAGCTCGACGCCGGAGGAGGAATGGCTGGAGACCGTGGTGGACGCGGACCTCAGGTACGAGGATGACGAGAACAAGGAAGAGATGGTAAAGCTGATCAAGATCGGCATGGCGTGCTGCGAGAGCAACGTGGAGAGTAGGTGGGAGCTCAAGAACGCGGTGGAGAGGATCGAGGAGCTCAAGGGGAAGGAGCACGCGAACGATGAGCACTCGTTCTACTCGTCGCTGAGCGACGGGGCTACGCGCGACGAGGACTTCACCAACGTTGCCATCAACTGAAACCATCCATGAATTGGGAATTGGGATTTTATGCGTGCATTAACTAAGCCCGCTTCATGTAATATATATACGTGCCAACACTAAACATGGAACTAATACTGATGAGTACTGTATCTTTGACGTCAGTGGTAGAATTTGGTTAAGTTTTCTTTCAATTCTCAATCTTTTTCTCCTTCTTAATACAATGACGCGCAGATCTCGTACCAGTCGAAAAAAAGATTCAAATTAATCTTTGACTAACTTTCTGGACAGTGAAGAAGTCTTGATTCGGGATTCAGAAATCTACAGGGAATTGCATGGGCAAACATTTTTCACTATGCAGGAGAAAAGAGGAGTCAAAATCCCAAAAGCAGATCACAGTTTCACCAACCAACTAGCGAGAACTTTTCCTGCTTTTCTCAGTTCTTTTGTCAGTCATGGATACGAGTGGCGAAATAGGATGGAAATGAAAGGTGACATCAACGGACTAAGTTAAATTGATATAAATATGGTCTTTTATATTTTAATTAAGTTGTGTTCTCATCGGTCAGAGAAATACTACTTAAATTACTTGTGAAATAGACACACAAAGTTTATTGCTCCACTGTTGCAAATCTATGAACAAAAATAATTATAAAAGTGTTGAACTATCAAGTCTACAACTACATTTCCAGAGTATATGACTACTTTATGCTAAATAGTAAAAAGGGAAAGAGCGAAGGAACAATAAGAAATCAAGATTCAAGAAAGAAAATATATGAGATATATACGTCGCCGTCAACTGCAAACGAACAGAATGCATGCAGCCATTAACCTTCAATTCGATATATGAGATATATATGTCATCGAGTACCTATCATCGTGTTGGCATGGACGTTGATCTTGAAGCGCCTCGCCTGCTGCGCCTCATGTAATCGCGCGCTGTCGTGCTCTAGCTGCTCCAGCGGCATGTACTGGTCACCGTGGTCGAACACCCTTTCGACCACGTTCACTTCCCTCAACGTGGTCGAAGTCGCTTCCGACCATGCACTGGTCTTCTTGGCGTAGTTGCAACTCCTTACGACCACCTTCACCGTGGTCGTAGCGTTTCAACGTGGTCGTAGCCTCCTTACGACCACGTTCAAACTTTGTCGCAGTCGTGCGCCTTCAGATTTCCTTCGACTTCTCTCGGATGTGGTCGTATCGCTTCTCGATCTCACCGTCTTCCAATTTCGTCGTGGTCAAATGCCTTTTGACCTTGTCTACAGTAGATTTGCCGTGGTCGTAAATCCACTGTAGCTTTGCCGTGGTCGTAGGACCTCCCGACCACGTTTGCCGTGGTCGTAAGTCGACTTCGCCCACGCCTACGAGATTGTACAGAATGCACAGGGATTGCTTTTCACTTCTTCTTTTCTCATAATTGCTTGGTACTTTTCGGCACACCTTGGTTACAAGACTCCACCACTTTTCTTGAAATACCGTGATCGCAAACTCCTACGATCACTCAGTGATGTTGGCGGTCACTGTTCACCGTGGTCGAACACCCTTTCGACCACGTTCACTTCCCTCAACGTGGTCGAAGTCGCTTCCGACCATGCACTGGTCTTCTCGGCGTAGTTGCAACTCCTTACGACCACCTTCACCGTGGTCGTAGCCTCCTTACGACCACGTTCAAACTTTGTCGCAGTCGTGCGCCTTCAGATTTCGTTCGACTTCTCTCGGATGTGATCGTATCGTTTCTCGATCTCACCGTCTTCCAATTTCGTTGTGGTCAAATGTCTTTCGACCTTGTCTACAGTAGATTTGCCGTGGTCGTAAATCTACTGTAGCTTTACCGTGGTCGTAAGACCTCCCGACAAAATCCGCCGATAAACCACCACAAAATCTTGGCGTGTTTCCTTTATTTTGGCGTGTTTCAGTCATGATTTCCACCACAAAATCCGCCGATAAACCACTTTAATTGAACCACATGATCTGAACTAACTAAGATCTATCCAAGATTTAAGGAAGCACCTTGCATTTCAGTTTAACCATCGATCGCATTTCCATGATTTAAGCAAGTAGCAACCCCAAATTTGACTTGATTTTACTCTTTCCACAACCAAATCCAACAAAAAAGGAATCGAAAATAACCAAACGGTTCCAAAATACAATTTCTCCATCTACAACTAAAGATCCATGACTCGATCAGACAGCTTACATTCGGAAGCTTAAGAGAAGACATGAATCAGAAATTAGTAAGCATTCGAACCAAATTTCCAATCCAAGCAATGATCGTCCCACTTTACCACAGATATTGAACACCATCCATAAACAAATTTACCAATGGAGGACAACTGCAAAAGGCCAAGAATCCCAGCCCAAAGGACCACTTTCTCAGACGGGCCCAAAGAAGGCTATAAAAGGTCATACCAATCTCATGATGGATTTACAAGTTCAGTTTTACCAAAATTACACACTACTTAATGCATATCCCAAGTATTTATGTTCCATATCACAAGACACAAGGATCTCAGTGCATACCTTTTAGGGGCAACTGCATCAGCCTCATCAAAAAATATAATGCTTGGAGCAGCAAGTTGTGCCATTTGGAATGTTCTGCGCAACAAAGCTTCACCTTCCCCAACATACTTCGAGTATAATTTTGCACCACTGGTTGGAAATATACGTGAAAACCTAGATGAGCTTCGATAAGGAATGAATCTTGAACTGAAGGTGGTTAGGCTAAGGTGTTCTGTTCATTAGTTTAAGCTTATGCAAACTTCAGGATACCAGGAATTAAATAAACCAACAAAAATTCATTATATGCTAAGCTTGATCTAAATACTATGAGAATTGAGAAATAAAAACTTCATGTTCTTTTCCTTCCTCTGACCACTATCTCATTACATCTGGGATTAACTGGGCTTTACTTGATTAAACAACATTTTCTAAATACTTATTAAAACATAAACAGCACAACTGAAATAAAATTTATGGACTCTTTCACATAGCGGAATAGTGAGCTGTGATTTGATTCAAAACATGCACACAGTGATTGTTCTACAACGAACCTCAAAGAAAAGAAAGAAGCTTGAGAAGCATGTGCTGCAGCCTTCGCAAGGGTGGTCTTTGAGCACCTTGGAGGACCATGCAAAAGCACACCACGAACTGGTGTTATCCCAAGTCTAGCAAATGCAGCAGCATGCTTGATGGGCCACTCAACAGCTTGCTGAAGCTTTTTCTGAAGCATAGGAACCACCACTATCACAACAGGTTTCAATTATAAGAAAGCCTAAACTGAGATATATCACACCTTTAGATCTTTCAAACCTCCTATGTCATCCCATGTAACGCTTGGAACTTCTTTGGTTACCCCTCTTGTCATGCTTGGTCTGACCTGAGATCTAGCAGACTCCCAATCCTCCATGGTTAGTGTAAGCACCTTCTTACCCTCAGATGAGTTTAATAATCTACGATAAGCAAGTCTGGCAGCTTCTCAACATAGAGCTTCTAAATCAGCTCCAACATAGCCATTGCAGGATGCAGCAATAATTTGAAGATTGACACTTTCATCAACATGTAGATTCTTGGCATAGAGCTAAAAAAGATTAAGGTCCATAAGATTACACCTTATGTAAAACCAATCATGACATCAGTTCAAGGATTCAAAAATGCAGGCTTTGCTATGTTATGCTACAAACATTTTAGGCAGAATACACATAATATCAAGCAGTGACAAGTGAACAAAACCATAAACTACAGAGCTTTACAGAGATTCTAAGCAATGTTACTTGTTACGTGCGCAGTTACTGCAGTGGTACTGTTCACCGTGGTACTGTTTACCACGAGTACTGTACCATCGTTTGTATTAGGTATGATTTGTTATTTAAAAATCTATCTATTAGGCATGGTTTGTTAATTTGAAATCTACCTATTAGGTGTTTGATATTATTTATTAGTTAGGCAAGTTATTATTAGATTAGATTGTTAGAGATAAGTTTCCTTATAGATTATTTTTTATGAGTCAAATTGGATCGTCCCTATAAAAAGAATATCATGTATCCATTATGAAGGAAGCAAAGATAAATAAACAAGTTCCTAGTCCCTAAAGTCCAATCGTGGTCATTCCCTTGATCAGCTATTTTAGATCTATTCCTCCCTCAATTGGTGCTCTCTTCACCTAGCACTATTCTACTTCAAGTCGTCGCTGTCCGACCTCTCTCCGACAGATAATTACCCCCTTATTGTGCTAGTTCACAACAGCCATGTATCAAAAATATAGTTATTTGCAAAATTAACCATACGACCGGATAGTAAGAAGCACTACGCAACAAAAAAATCATCAATGAAACAGACAAAAACAAAATGAATATTGACATCAAATGGTAAGTTTATGCTACCTTAAGAATATGCAACCGTTCTTCCACCGTAGGAACAGTGACCTCTATCTCTGAGTCAAAACGTCCTGGCCTTCTCAATGCTGGATCAATGGCATCCACCCTACACTTTATGAAATGAGCTATTGTTTCTATAGAACTACTTTCCATGAGATGACATATAGACTAATATCATGTCCCGCTGGTAAGGCTCTTAAACATGGCCACTAAAAACAGAAATTACAAATCATGCAACCGGCGTTTCCTGACCAGGCTAACCTGTTTGTTGATGCAACAACAACTATGTGAGGGAGCATCTTTGACGATTTCTTGTTACCATCCATCAGTGTCAGCAGCTGAGCAACAATGCGGGACTCTTGTTCTCTCCTGTGAAAAGTGCATTAAGAAAACAATTTTTGACAAGCATAAAAGACACAATAAACTTACCTACTGTCACGGCGTGGACATATGGCATCCAGTTCATCGATGAAAATCACGGCTGGTCAACCTTGTGATGCCTGAGAATATGCTTCAGAGAAAGCTTCACGCAGGAACTTTTCGCCCTCTCCAGCATGGGCTTTATGCACAGAATATGTACTGTCGACATAGGCACATTAAAAAAAGACTTAAGGATCATGTCCAACAATACAACGAAACGCAATACATAGGCATAATAATAGTATGTTTCGTGGATTAAATTTTCAGGTCTCTCTGTCATCGAGTTGAGTCAGTACTTGATCATTGTCAGGTGGGCATTGCATTCTCGAACCATAGCTTGGACCAGGCTCGTCTGAAAAAAAACAACAATCGCTAACATGCTCAGCACTTGCCGATTGCTATATCACTAAGTACAATAAACAGCAGATCACAGCGAATTGTACATGAACCTAATCTAAGCAACACATTGGTGAAGATTTACGCTAGAACGAAGACATGGCATTGCAAATGCAGTACCTTTCCGGTGCCAGGGGGGCCGTAGAGGAGCAATCCTCTGGGCCACTGCAAGCTCACATAACAAAAGGAGCACAATTTGATGAAACGAAGGTGCATTAGAATGTTGAAGTGATGGGAGAAGGAAAATGGGGCAGGTGATAATACCTTGAGCCCGAGCACGTGGGACTCGCGGGCGTAGAGGGAAGGATACATCACGAGCTCCCGGAGAGCCTCGAGGGCCCTGCGGTTGCCGGCTACAGCCTCCTCCGCCCGCCAACTTTTGGCCAACTCGCCATCGTCCCCATCGCCACGCCCACCATCCTCCGCTTGATTCCACCACCCGTGAGTCCAAATCAGCGAAGAAACCGTGTAGCTGACACCACCCTACTCGACCCCCTACCCGACTGGCCGACCCACCCACGGGGAGATCCAGGTTCCAGAGCAGGCGGCCCTAGAGACCGACGCGACGCACTCACCCGCGCGGACGCCGGAGTCGGCGGCCCTCCTGAGCCCCATCTTCTTGATGATGAAGCTGGCGCCGATGAAGGCGCTCGACGACACAGTGAGGACCAGCCCCTTCGCGTTGTCCGTCGACATGGCCCCGCGCCCCACCGCAGCTGCAGACGCGGGCACCGCCATCGCCCCGACGCCTCCGGTTCCCCGCGTCGCTACACCGCCGCCGACTCCGCCTACGCCGCCGACATGGGGAGCGGAGGAAGGCTGGGGAGGGAGGAGGGGAATCTGGAAGGCTGGGGATGTCGACGGCCGGAGGTGGTGAGGTTGCGCCCTGGTGAATCTGGAGGAGATGAGGGGCGTCGGCGGTCGGAGTAGATGGCAAGGAGGAGAAGGGAGGCGGCCGGTGTAGAGGGCGGCGGCGGATGTGGAGAAACGGCGGTCGGATGGAGAAGTGGCGGCGGCTAGGGCTTTGGCGTGTGCGTGGGCGCGGGGTGGGGCTCTGGTTCAAATTCTGAGTTCAATAATGTGCATGATCCGAAGGATTTTGGCCTTAGAATCTTCAACGAGTAAGAGAAAAAGGCTTGATGAGAGATCCAGGTTATTCATTTGTATGAAGTTAGATTACTTTGGTACACAAATCTGGGTGGACTTAGATTAGGCATGACTGTGGGGGTGGTTGAGGGGGTGGATTTAGTAAAGAAAATTTTGGTGTATTATAGAGGGGTAGAGATAGGCAAGTCAGAACCAATGACGTACTTACCGCATCCATCCACCCTACACCATATACACCTCTCTGTTTTGTTTAACTACCCTTAATTAATGCATAAATTGCACGTCATTTTGATGATTCCTTGAACATGCGAACAGTCATGCATTTCTACACATCGTGCGGACTTTGTCTTTGCGGAGTGACTATTGCACAAGTGACTATTTTTTCCTTCATCTTTAGTTACTTTTTTATACTACAACTTTAGGTGACTGAGAGTGCAACATCAGGTGGAAGGGAATTAGTATACTACAACTTTAAGTGATTGAGAGTGCAACTTTAGGTGACTGAGAGATAAAAAATTTCAGTCGACTATGCAATAGCAAAACCGTTGTCTTAGATGTAAAAATTGGCTCCCATCTCTTGCACATGCAAGCCTTTGTGTCAGCCTGTCATCAAGAGATCACTGAAGAAAGAAAAGTGCTTCATGTACAAAGGCCTCTGTGTCAAAATATTACTTATTAAAAAACACATATATCTTTTTTGAGAGGAAAAACATAAATCTTTTATTGCAAAAAGCACATAAATCTTGGTTGAGAAAAGACACATAAGCAAGGGGTAAAAGTCATATTGTAACCAAATGGAATGGGTCAGAGACGTACATTGGTGTACATAACAATCGCGTCACGCTGTCACCATCTCCCGGTATAGCTGGCACACTGTGTGCTATAGTCCTCGAGCTCACCGTCGCAGGCTAGAGCCTCGCCCCTCTACCCACACCCATCGCATATGGCACCCCTTGTGCTCGTGAGAAAGCATTGCATGCACCTACAACATCATCGACAAAACACCGAGCCATCGCTCCTATTAAAGCTGAGGCACTCACGTCATCTTCTTCACCATCCTCTCCACTTTGTTTCCCTCTAGAGTCCATTCTTCCTCCACTCCCTCATTGGAACACAAGCTCGCTTTATCGTCTTCTCCAAAACCATGATCTTTCTTGGAGAGGTGAGTCCATGAGTGAGGTAACCAAAAACCCACTCCCATACTGGTCCATCCCCTCTTGTTCATATACTGGCCTTTTAATTTTCTAATCTAGGAAAGAGTTAAAGCAAAGGAAAAAAGAGAGAGCCATGAACAAAAATATAAGTGTAGTTCAAAGTCCAAACCAGGCCAGTGTGTGCAAAAACATTTAGTATCAAATTATTGGGGTGATGTGTTTCTAAAATCTTACCTAATCACTCTCTCACCTATAGTATCAAGGTTGTGAGTGCCTGTAGGACCGGTATGGCAACAAGGGGGTGAATGGTGCATTTGAAATTTCTCCAACAATTCACCAATTCTTCACTATAGTAGCTACTAAGCTATGAAGGTTATGATTAAAAGCCAAAACCAGGGCAAGCAACCCAAGAAATTGAAAAACAAAGAATTCAAGGAACTAACGATCAGATTGGCTACAAGAAGGTGGTCTGATTGATGCCTGGTGGTCTGACTACTAGCTACATGTCGGTCTGATCAGCCTGTGGTGGTCTGACCAGAGGAGGGGTGGTCTAACTGCCCCCTATTCCAAACTGAAAAAATTAGCCCGAGCCAATGCAATTTTTGGCGCAACTCCAAAAAACCAAGTCCAAATGAGAAGAGATTTTACACACACCTTGCTTGAGATCCTAAGAATCTATTCCTTCCAAGAATTGCAAGAATCCTCATCAAAGTTCAAATCTTTCTTAAGAATAAACAAGGTTGCACCAAAATTGGGTAAAAACCAAAAATAAGAAATATGACTTGCTCTTAGATGGAGGATGACCAAGATAGCTCTAGATGTATTTTCACATGTCACAGCAAGCAAGAACTCCTAAACATTTAAGGCATGAAAACTTGGATCAAGAAATCTTTCGAGAAGATCAAATCCAAGAAAAACCAGACAACTTCAAGAACTTCCAAGACATAATACCTAGATGGATGTCATTGCTCTCCATGAGTTGTTTCCATTACTTACACATCTTTGGCACACAACAAGATCAAGACAGGGAGAAAAAAAGATCAAAACCAATAAGAATAAGAGCAAAACAACCAAATCAAGGAGACTCTATGAGTGAAGAACAAGGTTGATGTATTGCTACTTGAGGATTAAGGTTTCACAGCCACTCCACCTGGAGGACAAGAGAGCACAACACAATACTCACACTTCTCGAACCCTAACCCTACAACACTTCTCTACAATGAAGAAAAAATGGATGGTTAACTCGCAAGTCTCTACCCCAAATCATTAAATAGATGGGGTAACCAGACCACATCTAACTCTAATAGATACTATCCAATAACACATATGGAGAAATCTATTAACCCTACAAAACATGGGTTTTACTAAGGCACCACTCTCAAGCATGCTTTTCAAAGTACATGAGTCCAAATCCGCTAAGTTCTTAACCTTTAACCCATCTTGATCTTCTTGGTTTCTCCTTGACTTAAACCAAACCACTTTCCCAAGCACTGCTCTAAAAGCATCTAGGCTCCTAAAAAATAGTTTTGGTAATTAATGAATTTATGTGAATATGAGACAAACATATTTACTAAGTGTTTAAAAGGTTTAGTCCCTAAAATGATTATGAGACGCATACTAAGGGTCAACATGAAGATCATTGTGGCCCAAGGCAAAGGTATAAGTAGATTAGGATCCCTTTTGCTTTTATCGGTCTTAGGAGAAAGGGTGAAAAACCGGATTATAAGATAAATACTGTACGATTAAGAGGAATCATGGCTAGTAACTCTTGTGCCATTTCGATCAATTTAGGATCATGCATTCTCTTAAAACTAAAATTGATAGCCAATATGTGCTCTGTTTGGATAATCAAAAGTATCAGAGTGTAAATGGTGGTACTTCCGCTTTCTGGAAGGTCCGTCAAAACCAGTGGTACATTTTTTCTAGAGAGCACCCTAGGAATCACTTTGTCTCCACGGAAAACGGAAGTACCGGAGTTTCAACGGCAGAACTTAATGAACCGATGGGGTCCCGATCTTCCGATAGGATGATAACTTCGATTTGGAGGAGAACGACTTTGACGATGCAGGCTTCTAACCGGCCACAACCAGAACACTAAGCAATCGCTAAACCACACTCAGAGTTGTTATCAACCGTGCCAAGAACGCGGTTGACCTGACCACAAAGGTCTATTCCTGCATACAACCGAAGAACACGCAAGAACAAGATAACAAGCAATCTGAAATTGCAAATATTTATATTAAGTTCAAAAGGTGGGATTCCGTAGATGTTCTTTACAGTTGGTCTAGTCGACACAAGCGAAGAACAAGAGTTTTCATAATGGAAAAACTAAGCAAACGAAATCCAAGCAAACTAGAAGGGTGCAACCTCCTTAAATAGGGGGTGGGAAAGCCGAACAAAACTAAAGAAAACAGGGTGGTACTATTCATAATACTGTTCACATGAATAGTAATCCGTGAACAGTACAGGCTTGGCGAGGGAGGTGCCTCCCCCTTGGGCCAAAGCATTACAAGGCCCAATTTGGCCCAAATAGGTGATGCAGCACCTTATTTTGATGATTATAGTTCGCACAAAAGGAATTTGAAGTTGAGACTAGATCCATTGGAAAGAGGACAAGAAAATCTTTCCAACAAGTACTCGTGGAGCTCAAACGGACTCTGTATGTGAAAGTTATGCACATTTGAAGTTGGGCCTGTCAGGCTGAATCCGAATTGATCTAGAGGCCGAATTGGCTTCCAAAACCTGTCCAACTTGAACCCTTGCTTCAATTGGTTCCAAAGTGATGTGGTGCTACAAAAATATATATTTTCATCATTAGGTAGCATCATATTCTCATTTAAAATATGTTGAAGTTAAAGAAACGAATTCACCTTTAGTTCAATCTTGATATTGGCCGCTATGGTCGTATGTATTGGTGGCGTGGTCACATCATCCTCCCCTTCTTGACAGAAAACCGTCCTCGGTTTTAACATATGTGTAGTGTCACGTATTGCATGATCTTGATAATAAATCTTGGTACATGATAACAAACGCAACACACTCTCATTATGTAATATCATAAGTTCTTTATCAAATAAAGTAAAATCTTTTTGAAACGAGTTCACCTGATAATTTAAGTGATGCGTAGGAGCTCTTGTAATTGGAACAACAAGTATAACAAATATGGTGGTATCCATAGGGTACATATTTTTATCAGAACTAACATAGAGTAGTAGTATCGCAACCCTTAAACGGTACTTCCAATCACGGAAACTCCGAAAATTTCGGCGGTATGTTTTTTCCAGAGAGTGCCAACTTTTGGCCTCGAAGTTAACGAAAGTATCACGATGAAATTTTAGAACTTCCAAATATTGGAACTACCACGATTACAATGGTAGTAGTATCGTACCGACTTTTAACGGCTAGTTCAGAAACTCTGAAATAGCCGTTACTATTGTGTCAAAACAGGTGTGGTAGTACCAGCCGACGAATGGCAGTACTTCCACTCGCCCTGATTTTTTTAGGGATTGCCCTGTAATGGCTAGTTTTGGTTGGTAGGGGGTATAAGTACTCCCCACTTGCTTAAGGACAGAAGTAAGAGACTCCATTGAACATCCTTGAGTATTGAGCATTCACTCCATACCTTAATTTCACATTGTGCATTCATTGAGATGGTTGAGCCAAAATCAAGTGCATATATATATATATTAGATTGATCCTTTTGGCACTTGATCACCGTCAAGCGAAGTTGTGATTTATTACTCTTGATGCTTGGTAGCCCCTAGACGGCTTGGCGGGAGTTCACGTGGTGTCTTCTTGTGCATCGACTTGTGAGTGGTTTGGTGTCCACCATCTCTGGAGCAGAGGAAGGACAACTACTAGTGAATTGAAGAACTAATGCTTAATTCGTAGAGCTGGTCCAAGTCGTTTGGGCTTTCCTCAACGTGGATTAGTGAAAACCGGTAAGTTTTCGAACACCACGGTAAAACATCATGTGTCAATTAGTTATTTCTTTGTCTCTTTTTTCCGCCCTTGTATTTCTAGCATATTGTAATTGTTATATTTATTTGTGCTAGAGTTATTTTTGTAGAGACTTGTGCTTGTATACTAGTATTGTGTAGGTTAGAATTACTTTAAAATCTTGCTAGACTAAATTGTGGTAATTATTTTTAGAAGGCAAGATAATTTTTGAATCTCCTATTCACCCCCCTCTAGTCGGTCATCCTTGATCCTACACGCTCAAGCGCCGTGGTTTTAATTCAAGATAGTTTTTAGCATTTTGATCAACTTACCAAAATACCCTTCATTCTCTTAGTTTTCATCTTTCTTGCAAGGAATCGTCAAGTTTTAGTTCAAGCAAAGCACAATTCGAACATGCTGAGAGAATAGCAACTAAAGGGATTACATCCAAAGATATATCATTCAAGCTATCATGATCATTACTAGACTTGAGAGATTCTAGTTCATCTAGATCATCTTTTAATTGGCTAACAAGGAATGAGTAATTTTTAGATTAGACATTTGATCATGCAAGCATAAGCAAACTTCACAATTATCATGAGAATTCATAGATTTGAGCCTAACAAATTCTAGGTTCAAGTTGACAATCATAATGTCCTAGTTCTTGAATGACTTAGCTTGTTTCAAAGTAAAAATGCATTTTTTATTCGCTTTGCTTGTGAGACAAGAAAGATAATTCGGTATATGCTCTTCTGAGTTTTCTGTCGACATCTTCTTGAACTTTGTGGACAGCAACCTCACATTATTCTCTTTCAGCTTCCAAGTCAACAATGGTTTCAAATCTGAGTAAACATAATATATATGCATTAAGTAGTAACTAATTCTTAATATTATCATGTGTAGATTTATTAGGGAAGGAATTCACCTGATAATCTTGTATTCGGCTCAATAACTCTTTCTAGGAAATCAGTGCCTTGAACATGAAAGTGTAAAGCATCATGAATTTGAAAATACAAAGCATGCTTATACCCGCATCATCCTCCCATTCTTCAAGAAAAGCCGTCATCATTTTTGATAATATAAAATTGTACCAAACAAAGAGAACAATATATATGCATGATATATGTATGAATCAATTGTGTGAGCTCTCTCTTTGTTTTGCACAATACACTAAGAACAACAGCAGCTACATGACACACACACACACACACACATATAGTGCTCAGTCTCCATGATTGGGACTTTCCATCCATGATTGATTTAACATGCTAAATCAATAACTTCCTTTCCAAATTGATACCTTTTTGAATTAATGAATATTAACAGATTTACCTGATATATTATATATCATTACACTTACACGCATCTAAAAGCAATCCAAACACAGGGAAACTTGGTGCGCAGACACCATAGTGCCCCATTTCATCGTTATATATATATATATATATATATATATATATATATATATATATATATATATATATATATATATATATATATATATATATACACACACTTTTTACTCCCGGGTGTAGTTACTCCCACCTCTATATATATATAATGATGCTGAAATGGGACACTAGGGTGCCCGGGCACCAAGCCTACCTGCCTTTAGATTACTTTTAGATGCGTGCAAGTGTAATGATGTATAATATCAGGATGGAAAGTCTTAATTATGAATGGAAAGTCTTAATTATGAATGGAAAGTCTCAATCATGGATGGAAAGTCTTAATCATGGAGTCTGGACACCATGGTGCCCTGTTATTTGTACTATATATATAGCACGTATAATATTCACATCAAGCTGCCTCCAGTCGGTTAGACCGCTGGAGTTGTCCAGTCTGGCTGCCACCTCTTGCCGATAGATCTGTAAGTTGTCCAAAAAAACCATAAATTTGCTAAATTTAAATTCCAGCTTTCTTAATTTAGCAATGATTCATCGCAATAAATTAAGAACTTCTTACAGGGTCGTCGGTGCCCTTAGCAAACAATTCACTAATCGCTATCCCTCTCTAATAAAAAGTTCACTAATCGCTATGCAGGGGAGCAAATCAAGAGAGAGACAACCAAAAGCAAACCACAGTTTCACCAACCAACCAATGGACTTTCTCCTGCTATTTACCCAGCTCCTTTGTCAGTCACGGCCACGAGCGACTCGCCCAAATGGCATGCATCGTGCGTGCGGTGTGCTGCTGTTGGAACATGCGGCAGACATCCACGACGCTGACGACTTTCCGCATCCACGATACACACATGCAGCACTGGAAGAGGTCGCGGTGAATGCATAGATCACCCGTTCGTTCTTCACTTTTCCTTGTCATCAGCACCTTGCTGTGGTCGGCATTGTTATCATGATCGCCGAGGCTCTAAGCACCACCAACCAACTGAAGTATCCGACATGAATCCACCAAAATGCAACTTTTGCGTTTTGTCAAACCACTTAATAGGGTAAAGGAGCATCCCCACTCACCAGGTCACAAAACCTGCATAATAAGGATGCAAAGATCAACACGAGCGAGTAGACACACAATATGCGACGCGAAACAGCGGGGAACAAGGAATTTGTAGGAGGAAGGAACTTGATAGTGGTGAACACCTATAACAACAGCACAAGCAGTTTCTTCTCTGGTCCATCGTTCGTCAACGGCGAGGTTAACCAGCACCAACGATGGCTAGACAAAACTGATTTTTTGTTTCATTCCTCAGAATTTTGTCAGCGCATCTTAGGAGCCTGAGCAGATGGCTGGCTGCAGTGTTTTAGCAGATGGCTGGCTGCAGTGTTTTAAATCTCCGGCTATGACGTTTAGCGGATGACTTCTTAAACAGCTAATAGCGGAGCTAAATGAGGCTATAGCGGGCTATAGCGGCTAAATTATACATGGACTCAAATAGCTTCATCTGTCTAAAACAGCTATAGCGGGCTATAGCGGCAGCTATAGCCGGAGATTTAAAACTATGCTGGCTGGCATAGGAATCGCTGTTGGCTAGACTCGCTGTCCGCTGCTGACCATCCCAAGAATAACTGAGATGTCAAGAGATGCTCGCCGGCGAGACCCGGGTCGCCCGGCCTTGGCTCCACCACTGCCTTGCAACAAACTCCCATGCTTTCCGTTTGAGAACTTTCGTCGTTAAGGGAAACTGGAAGTTATGGTGATGTCTGTCTGCTTCTTGCGTCGTTCAAGGGAGACTGAAAACCACTGCCTTGCAACGAACTCCCATGCTTTCTGTTTGAGAGCTTTCGTCGTTAAGGGAAACCTGAAGTCATGGTGCTGTCTGTCTGCTTCTTGCGTCGTTGAAGGGAGACTGAAAACTGAGCACTTCTTTGCGGCGCTGGGTACCACACTGTTATTGCACCTAGATGAATCGATGAGAAGAACGGAATGTATATCGGGAAATGATTAGCTAATCGGAATGTAATCTTGGCAATCTTTTGTTGTTGCGTGGCATGTTGACATACGATTCCTTAAGCGTGCATGCACGCACTCATGCATTTCTGATTTCTGCACATTGTGCGAACTCACTTTTCTTGCACATGCATCATGCATGGATATTTCGGCTTCAGCTTCTAACTTCTGGCTTATTTTTTACTATTCATAAATTTCATTTTTTCTGAACTTTTGGTTTTTTTTGAGCTTTTTTGTTGGTTCTTTTTTCCCGTATTGTTTGCATTATACGTGATGTGCTAATATGTTTTTTCTATTTTTAAATTTTTGTAAATTTAATTATGCTAAATAAGGCTCTATCAGCTACAGTGTTTTTTCAGTCAGCTACAGTGCTTTTCAGCCATAAGCCACTAAAAAAGCCATATTAAGTACAGCCTTAAGCCACTAGTTTTTCCCCTCAAGAAATATATAGAAATAGAATATAGATACTTGTCCTTGTAAATACCCTAATGAGTCATGTGCTAGGAGTTTTTTTCTCGTCAGTTAATCAAGGCGCGTAGGTCAGTCGTCAGCATCTCTACAGGAGATCACTGTACGACACAAGATAAAAAGAGAGATAAATCAAAGGGAAAACATTTTATTGTAACTGAATGGAATTGGCCAGAGGCATACATTGCTGACTTGCTGTGAACTAACATTAATTGACCAATGTGCAAATAGGAGTGCTACTCCATGTCATGTCAATATGTCATGAAGTCTTCGTACAAGTGAAAACACCAGCACAAGCCACTAAACTAGATAGTTGCTGGTAAAAACGAAGCCTTGCACATCTGCACTAGCACCAACCTCCTTGCTAGGGTTGAAAAATAAATACAAATTATTTGTATTATTTAGCTATCATATTTGATAGGATATGGATACGGTATAGATTTTTTATTTGATTAACAATATCTCTTCTATTTGTATTCATATTCGAATTTGCATAAAATATATGGATGCGAATATGGTATAAACTTTTACCATTGAAATGCTATTTTATCCAGACTATTCGTATTCGACGAAGCAATATACATATTTTATTATAATACGACTAATTAGTTAGACAAGTTTTTTAATTCAACATGAACTCGTGTTTCTTTAGGTGAAGTAAATGAATTAGAATGATTATACAAGAATAAAATATTATTAATATCTTCATACTACATAAGTTATGATGATTTTCAGATCTGATCGAATTGAGTAGATATTCGATTTGAATTCGCATTTGTTACAATACTCGATTCGTATTCGTATTCGAGAATATTCGAATTCATATTTATATTTGTTTATAAAATATAAATACAAATACAATAAAGACACTATTCAATTCATATTCAATCCGTTTCCACCGTATTCCTTGCTCTTGTTTTCAGCCTTGCATCATCAACGTTCATCATACTTGCATGCTGTCGTCATTCCCATTAATCATCTCCACTTTGCCATTGGCCTCACCATTGTTTCCTTTCTCGATGTACACCATGTCAATGTTGTACAGTATAGGGATCATGACCAAGGAGCACATGCATGCCAAGACCGGCCCAGAGATCCAGAGCAGGAGCGGCACACCGGCGTAGAACAGCCGGTTCCCTACGAAGTTGAGCAGGAAGCCCCGCTCCAGGACCTCGACCATGTAGTCCTTGGTGATCGGCAGGTGGTGGAGCGCGGCGGCGGTCGCCGGGGGCGCCGCGGGGAGGAATTGGGAGAGGGCGTTGATGAGGAAGGAGGCCTGGTTGAGAGAGCAGATGGCGACGGTGTGGCAGAGGAAGGAGAGGAGGAAGACGAGGAGGAGGGTGACGTACTTGAGCGCCATCATGTACTCGCCGTGCGCACCGAACACGGCGTCGCTGAGCGGCTTCTTGACGACGTAGGTGCTGCTCAGCACGGCGGCGACGCCGGTGCAGAGGAGGATGGACGTCGTCGCCACCAGCGTCGACCCCATGATCACGTTCCGCAGCGACTGCACGACCAACACCGCCTTCTTGTCGTTGTCCTTGGTCATGTTCAAGACCCAGAGCCGGCGTGTGGCGGCGTTGATGCCGACGGTGTAGCGGAGCGGGCGGAGGCGGACAGCGCGCCACAGCCAGAGGTGGTAGACCACGTGGGAGAGGACGCCCACGGGGATCAGTACCAGGTCCAAGTAGCTGTTGCTCCACGCCATGATCGATGCCAATCTCTCTCTACTCGCTCTCTTTTCTCTCGACCCCTAAACCTCTCTCTCTCTCTCTCTCTCTCTCTCTCTCTCTGCACTCGTATAATGGGAAGGTGTTGCACCGTGAGGCGTTCGCAACTGTGTGCAGGTGGAGAGATATATAGGGAGCTGATCACACATTCACACTAGCTAGGAGACGAAGTGTGAAGCACATTGCACGTCCGGTGATGGTGGAAACTTATTCAGAGGCCACCATGTGCTAGTGATCTTTTTTTGTTGGAAATAATCTTATTTCCTTTGTTTCTTAGATGAGTTGAGCCCGTATACGTGTACGAGTCCATGTGGTTGTATGAGTCAACTTAGTCTCTATGTCTCAGTTGTCTCCGCATCTTAGTCAATGTACCGAGTATATAAGTAGAGGTAGGTAGACTTGTAAGAAGTAAGTCGAGAAGAAAAGGCAACAAGAGCGATCAGAAGAGATCGAACAAGACCGATCAGATGTGACTGAGAAGTTGTGGGAAAGAAAAAAAGAAGAGAAGCAGAAGTACTTTGGCTCTCGGGAAACAGACTGTGTTCACGTGCTTTATCGAGTGCTAGAAATCATTGAGAACCAAGGGTGCTCGAAGGTAACGAGTACGGGAGTACTCGAAGAGGCGGCAAAGTGGTCGTAGTCGAAGGTGCTAGTGTTTGTAGGCGAAGTATCGAGTACTCGTAACTAGTTATGAGTACGTGCAAAGCGTAGCGGGAGCATGGTCGTAAAACTTATCAAGGAAAATCTATGAACACGTACGCAGCAGAGAAGGCATGATCGTTATGAGGGAATGCTGGCCATAACAAGGCTACGAGTACGAGCTAATCGGGAAGACGCAATCGTAAGCTGGAGTGGTCGTTACTTGGTTACGAGTACGTGCACAGCAGCAAGGAGTGGTCGTAACCAGCTGAGTGGTCATAAACCACAACGAGGTCATAAACGAGCTATGACTACTAATATCAAAGCTTCAACGTGGTCGTAAATTTCAACTGGGACAACAATTGGTATCAAAGCCTAAGGGGACAAAGCAATGGCCGGCAACCCTGTTGATCCAAAGAATTTAGGAGCGCTCATCAAGGTCACGGGCAACGAGATCAATCCATAGAAGACAAGCACAATCATCAAGCCGACGGCAAGAAGCATCTCGATCCCGATCCAATACTCGATGTTGAGCGAAATGAATTACGACATATAGGCTATCAAGATGAAGATAATCTTAAGTTCACTTTGGGTATGGTCAACGATCGAAGGTGGAGATGAAGACGATAACAAGGATCAAGGTGCAATGGTGGCTATCTCGCAAGTGGTGCCAGACAACATGATGATGTCGATCACCAAGAAGAAGACGGCTAAAGAGGCCTAGAATGCACTCAGGGAGATGCGAGTAGGTGAGGATCGCGTCAAGAAGGCACGTGCTCAAGTACTCAAATGACAACTGAGAAAGTTGCAGATGGGAGAATCGGAGACGATCACTGAGTACTCCATGAAACTCACCACACTGGTGGGTGAGACCCGTTCGTTTGATGCAAAGCTGGAAGAGAGCGACATTGTTGAAAAACTGTTAAGTTTGGTCCCAGATCAATTCCTCTAGATTATCGAAATGATTGAATAGTTAGGCGATGTCGCAGCAATGTCACTCACGGAGGCGATCAGTCATCTCAGAACCTTCAAGGAAGGACTCAAGGGTCGACGGTACTCGAAGGACGTAGGGGAGAAGCTGCTCTTTACCCAAACCAAGTGGGAAGCGAGGAACTCGAAGACAAAGAAGGAGGGCTCTAGCAGTGCTGAGAAAGGAGGACATCACGGGAATGGTCGGGGACGCGACCGCGGACAAGGTGGTAGTGAAAGATGCCCTAACAAGTCACATATCAAGTGCTTTGAATGTGATGAATATGGGCACTACGCATCGGACTGCTGTAGCTACATAAAGTGTTTCAACTGCAACAAGTACGGTCACTACGCTTCAGACTGCCTAAGCAAGAAGGACAAGGAGGTAAACCCCACCGAAGTAGAGAAGGACGATGAGCTGGCACTACTTCTTTCCTTATGTGTCGAAGAGACACCAGGCATGGTGATCTTGAACGAGAAGAACATAAATCCTAAACTACACATGGAGGAAGGCAACAATGATCACATTGATTCGTGGTACTTGGACAATGGAGCCTGCAATCACATGATGAGTGATCACTCCATGTTCCATGAGCTCGATGAGAAGGTTTCAGCCAAAGTTAAGTTTGGCAATGGCTCCATAGTTGAGATAAAGGGCAAATGATCGATATTGTTACAATGCAAGAACGGCGATCAGAAGTTGGTGTTTGAAATTTATTTTATACTGAGACTGTGCAACAATATACTCAGTCATGGGCAGATGATAGGAGAAGGATGCAGGGTGGTGCTGCAGGATGAGTTCTTGTGTGTCTATGCAAAGAACAATGATCTATTGATGAAAGTGAAAAGATCTCTGAACCGATTGTACAAGATTTCTTTGAAAATTTGTAAATCAGCTTATCTAAAGAGCGGCTTGGAGGAGCCAGGTGGCAACAAAGAGCAAGCTCAAGAGGGTGGTCAGCATGATAAATCCCAAGGGATAACTATGCCAAGCATGGAAGCCAGTGACTCGGGTCAACTCCGTTGATTCCATGCATAGGGGGTGCGCATGGAGAGCAGGTCGGACGCATAGGGGGTGCACAGACGCTTGGAAGGTTTCGACCATGCAGGGCGCAGGAGGTGTTCAGAGAAGATACAAGTACTAGAGGAGTTTCGAGCAACTGGAAGCTTTCGAGTGCAAAGTCAGAAGCGTATGGTTGAACTTCGAGTTCGAGTGCACAGTCAGAAACGTTTGAGTGCTAACAATGGTATCGGCGCACATCACTGGGACCAGCAAGTCTCACTGAAGGAAAAGAATGATGCATCCCTGCAGGAGACAGAGCAAAAGAAAATTTTAGAGCAAGAAAATTTTGGCTACATGTGGCGTGGAAAGCAGCAGTCCAAGCAGGCCCCACATGCGTGTGTCAGGCATAACAAGCGGTGGCTCGGGAGCACTTGCAGCCGTCCATGTTCACGCGCGTGTAGCTAGGGCAAATCGCAATGGCTCGGGACGGCCAAGCGACGAGTCCCACAGGCACGCAGAAGGCAGAGGAAGGTCTCACGAGCATGCAGCAGTCCCACACTTGAGAGGAAGATGTCACCTACAGCGCTAGTGGAGGAAGAGCGGGCAGGTGTGAATGCTAATGCGGCAACAGTGGAAGGCTCAGGTAACGGTAAAGCCAAGACAGCTATGGGAGCAGATGCTCCAGCCCAAGCAAGCATGCAAAGGAGAACGAGTTCAGTCCAAGTGCAAGACGCGCAACCGTTGGTTGTACGAGGCTCGGGATGGAGCAAGCACATGCTGTAGATGGTGTCGACCCAGGAAGGAACGGCGCACGGGAATGCAAGAAAAGGATGAGAGATGAGAGAAGATCGGCATGATTAAGTTCTAGAAGATAAAAGAGAAGATCAGCATGATCAAGGTGAAGAAACAAGATTAAGGGAGTGGTTGTTGGAAATAATCTTGTTTCCTTTGTTTCTTAGACGATACGAGTTCGTATACGTGCACGAGTCTGTGTGGTTATATGAGACGAGTTGGTCTCTGTGTCTTAGTTGTCTCCGTACCTTAGTCAATGTATTGAGTATATAAGTAGAGGGAGGTAGACTTGTAAAGAAGTTGAGAAGAAAAGGCCAACGAGAGCGATCAGAAGAGATCGAACAAGAGCGATCGGTTGTGATTGAGAAGTTGAGAGAAAGAAATTAGAAGAGAAGTGGAAGTGCTTTGGCTCCCGAGAAAATAGATTGTGTTCGCGTGCTTTATTGAGTGCTAGAAATCATAGAGAACCAAGGGTGCTCGAAGGTAACGAGTACATGAGTACTCGAAGAGGCGACAAAGTGGTCATGGTCAAAGGCGCTAGTGTTTGCAGTTGAAGTATCGAGTACTCGTAACTCGATTACGAGTATGTGCAAAGCGTAGCAGGAGTGTGGTCGTAAATCTTATCAAGAAAAAGCTACGAGCACGTACGCAGCAGAAGGTGTGGTCGTTACAAGGATGTGTTAGTCGTAACAAGACTACGAGTTCGAGCTAATCGGGAAGACGCAATTATAAACCGGAGTGGTCATTACTTGGTTACGAGTATGTATATAGCGAGAAAATTGATGATTTGCCATCTTCAAGAATGGGCTTCGCACTTTTGCCACTCTCAACGTTGGCTTCGCAAAAATGCCATGTAGTACATTAATCCCTTATTAGTATGCCATTTCATCCCTTTAATTCATTTTCTTTTTCTAATTTCAGGGACTGGAAAATACCCTTCTACCCCTGGCTAATTTCTCACATAGATGTATGGAGGGATTTCATCGAGAGCTGAAGCGTCGCGCGCCCTTCCGTCCGCCGCCCTTCCCCTGCGCACATGCGGCCGCCCTTCCCCCTGCGCGGCCGGCTTGCCCTCCCGCAGTCAGGTCGCGGCGCGCGTTCCTGAGGCAGACGAAGAAGGAAGGGTGGGAATCTACAGGAGAGCGGCGTTTTGGCGGACGGGTCGTACGTCCCGTAGCAACGCCGGCACAGCTTCGATTTCTACATCATCGTGGCACTGGAGATCACGCGGTCAGTATCATCCCACCGACAGCCTCCCCGACGACTTCGGCTGGAGGGACCACAGCGCCGTCGGGCCCGTCAAGAACCAGGTCCGTCCGTCTGGCTCCCACTGGTTTGCCAATCGAAGGATCGTTTCTTGATTCATCGTCAGTTTGCGAACCTCATGCGTCGCAAGTGAAGGAATGTGTCGGATGAAATTGTTTCCCATCAAGAAACAAATAAAGATGAAGTCATCTATTAGCCTCTCAACATCAGGCTCGCAAACTGGGTTCGGTATCTTCATTTCAAACTCCAAGTACTCTCTCAGAACCCATATGTTCAAAAACTGCAAGAAGATGGCGTTATTCACATAGTCAAAATGAGAAACAATTGGTATTATCTAAGGGGAACAAACCAGATACGATTTCTTCGATTAGCCAGGGGTAGAAGGGTCTTTTCCAATCCCTGAAATTAGAAAAATAAAAAGAAAATGAATTAAAGGGATGAAATGGCATACTAATCAAGGGATTAATGTACTAAATGACATTTTTGCGAAGCTAACGTTGAGAGTGGCAAAAGTGCGAAGCCCATTCTTGAAGATGGCAAATCATCAATTTTCTCGTATATAGCAGCAAGTAGTCGTAATCAGCTGAGTAGTCGTAAACCACAACGAAATTGTAAACGGGCCAACTATTAAGATCGAAGCTTTAATGTAGTCGTAAACTTTAACTGGACCAACATTTTTTGGGTGGAGAGATAGGAAAACCCAGACTACCCATTGACCCTATCACCCAGCACGACGAAGCAGCTAGCCGCCTAGCCCACTACTGTTCATCTAAGCTTTTTCTTTTTAGAGGAAAATTTAAGTAGAACTGCATTGACCTGGATTATATTTTTGATGAATGTTAGTGCTCTTGTTCCAATATAAACGAGGCCCACTAATGGTATCCAGCTGCTAATAAATAAAGAATCATAAAGTTTACTGAACACTAACAGATGATAAAGAATCAACAAAAAGATTCTGGTTTGACAAACGTGAATCAAATGGGGAAAACATGTATTCATACAAAAACACTTCAGATCAAACAAAATTGATTAGTACTCTGAAGAAAACAAAATTGATTAGATCACGAGCTAGCGTACAACTTTGTATAAAGTGCAGAGACCTATCGATCGAGCTCGGCGCCGCTTTAATTAGTCAAGGATGTTAATTTTGAGCGAGCCGTGCGATCGCTAGCCGAATGAACAGGATTAGTTTATTAAACTAGACAGGCTACCGTATTTTCCAAAGAACTATACAGTGGATATATAGTATATGCTAGCGACTTTAAACGGCATCAATCGTATCGTGAGGATCACGCGATCCCAAGGCCAGCAGTAAGCATGCTGTGTTAATTGCTTAAGTATTAGGCAAAATTGGCTCTGCATATCACACTTGATGGATACTTGTTGGAACACACTATAAAAAAAATCATGAATGGGCCGAGTACTATTAAAGATTGCGCTATAATATCCTTGAGCGCCTCAACATCGTCTACAAATGTAAAAAACATATTATATCTTTCTTAGAAAACAACATATATACGGTATATGGTGCACTTGTATTATTATGGTGTCTTTTTTTACTCGCCGTGTTCGAAACTTAAAAATGCTTACGGTTAGCCTTTTAAAACTTTAACCAGTAATGTAATTTTAAGTTTTTAGAGTTGTGGCATGGAAAACAAATATTAGTATATTTGCCATCGAAAACTTTCAGACTACTACGCTTTTTATAATTTTTCATACATATAATTAGAAGAAGTAATACTCAAATTCGTGTATTAGAATCCCTATCGATAACTAAAACAACAACTACTTAGAGTATACAGATAATTAAAGATACGGCTTCCAATTTTCATGTGATATGCGACCCATGTGAGGATCGAATCGGACGGTACGGTTATTTTAGTCTGTTCGTGGCAGACCGTTGATGCGGTGGCTTTGCGACTTTTCGCGCGTGACGTGCGTCTGCGTTGCGTGTCAACCCGCCGCTTTCGGCGGTCATTACAGCTTCTGCTTGCTTATAATTTCTTATTTTTATCTTTTTTTTTCGATTGTATAGTTTTTAGGGATTTTTTTGTTTTTTCCTTCTTATTCATTTTTATTGTTTATGATGATATAAAATTTTATTTTTTAAATTTAATCACGCTAAAATTTTTTTAACAGTTATAATATATTTTCAATCGTTACAGTACAAAATAAATTATAAATCAAAGACTAAAATAAATTATAAATCGAAGATTTTAAGTCTAGATAAGCACACCAAGGAGGTGCCGGCGGCCGGCCAGAAAGGTCGCCGTGCGTACGTACGCCGCTTCCTGGACGTGTCGAGATCGTCGCCGCAGGCCCAACTTACTTGGAAGATGGAAAGGTTAACGTACGCCGGCTCGTGGAACACGCGTATGAATCAGACGTCCTGTACGCTTTCACTTATCGCACCGTACGACACGCACACACGCACGTACTTGCTCCGGCCGGCCGGTGTGTGTCTTGATCTAACAGTAACACACAGTGTGCTTATGTATGTTACTCCAATTAATTAGTTTCTTCAGAGAGAGAGAGATATATTGATATTGGTTGATTGGCAATAGGCTACCAATACATCGTAGTAAACTAGCTAAATGTCCATACGTTGCTATGAATTTTTAAAAGAAACTCACGGGTGGTAAATTTTTTAAAATATGCATACAAACATGTTCTAAAAGTTTTTAAATCTGTAACAACACACGGGCATTTAGCTAGTGCAGGTCAATTGTCAAAAGGTAAGAGAAATCAGAGGCATAATTCAAATGATAATGAGTTAATTTTCATCAGTTTCTAACTATATAAATTTCACAGATTTGCATTACCAAGAAAGATAGGACATATAAAAAATTATACAGTCCAAGTAAAAGGGGAGTGAGGCGAGAGAGGCTGGGTAGAAGAGGAGGTGGGAGATGGTAACTGTTGGTGGAAGTGGAGAGAATGGGTAGTTAGATATAAGGCCATTCTCAGTGGAGAGTTTCATGGCGTTGTTTTCAAGACTGCCACATCATGTAAAATGAAATGAAACATGGATGAAACATCCATCCTCAATGCATAGTTTCATTCTATTGTTTCATAGACATTTAATTTCATAACTCATATAGAGTTGGTAATCGTGCCAAGAGAGTTTCATCTAGATGAAACTCACTTCTTCTCTCTCTTCTTAAAAATGTTGCCATATCATCAAAAATGCCTATGTGGCAGCCTATTAAATGCAGATGAAACTCCCACTGAGACTGGCCTAAGAGAGAGGGAGAGGGATGTTAGATAGATGGTTAAGATTTCAGTATTCAGATCAGACAGTTGAGAAAAAAGAAAGTGTAACGCCCCCGTTTCCAGGGGCGCGTACGGACACGGCACCCCGCAACTATTCACGCATGAACAATTATGGAGTGTCGCGCAAGAGTATACCATTGCATGCCTACAACAAAAGTTCAGCATATATTTCACATACGGATTAACATCCATTTTCAACAGCGGGGCGTGCAAGCCCAAAGTATAATTACATTACAGAAGCTCCAAGATCCGCTTGAGCGCGGCCAAGACCTAAAGCCTCGGGTACTCGTCGAAGAAGAGACCCTCCGGGACGTCCTCGACGGGGAGACCTTTCCAACACGAAATCTTGAATTGCCTTCTTTTCCTTCTGGTATCTGTGGCATTTAGCAAGCCTGAGTACTCCGACCCCGTACTCAGCAAATCACAAGGGAAACCCTAACTTACTACTTGCATGGATCGACAAGGGAAGGGAGTATACTTGGTTTATTACTTTTGAGTGGGTGCAGTTTTATTTGCAAACATTTTGATAAAACGGCCCAAAACTACTCCTCAAGAACTCAGGGGTTTTCACGAAGAGTTCATTAACCAACTTAACCAAGTTAAAGCATGTACAAAACTACTTAAGCTTCGCTGCTGGAATCACCCAAGTGACACAGCTCCAATAACCGGGAGCACGACGTATTCGAATACCATTTATTTGACTCTGCAGAGTTTGCTCAGCTTTACCCACACGATCCCTTAACCCTCATGACTGAGTTAAGGAAGCCAGGTCGTTTCACTGCTCAATTCTTTATATAGACTCTACCCGGTAGAATTCACTCGGGTCTGGATCCCACACACACACACACACCCACACAAGAGAAAACAGTGTCCGCTTCGAGTGAACTCTACCGTTGTTAGGCACCCATAACGCGGCTCACCTAACCTCACTGCTAAACCTCCTGTAGAGTTTCAATCGAGTTGAGCAGCTACTAGACAAGTGTTGACAAGTCAACTCCTGTGGTTGAGCGATCACTGTGACATTTGCTCAGCGTAAGGGTTTCAGTCCTTATATTTTCACATGGTCCGCAGCCTCGCCAGGCCCGCGACCCAAACTGAGGTAAGCGGTGGGCGTAGACCGTCCCGCGGTTTCCCACTCACCCTTACCCTTCTCCAAACCTAGGGTAAAAGATTGGCGAGGACCGCCTTGCGGTTTCCACTCCCCCTTACCCTACCTTGTGCACGCCGGCACTCTCCGCTCTAAGATACGGTGTCCCATACCACCCTACCTTAGAGTCGGGTTTTCCAAATTCTATTGGCTCCACAGCCACGACCTTATTAGTGTAAGACTTTTGCATGATAATAATATCCTACAAATTTTCTAGATTAACAACTAATTATTTCTAGGGTTACAAAGGCATGGCTACAAGTTTAACATGGCATTTAACAGTGGTAGGTTTAACTACATAACATGTCATTCTAAACACTTTATTTTATTTTCGAACTAACATTTCACAATTAGCATAATGCACATAGCATAATAACATAATTAGACAACATGGGTTGCAACATGATCAAGGACTTGTGACTTGCCGTAAACCGGGACGAACTCGGCTAGCTCGAACGTAGAAGCTCCTGGATCCTGCGACTGCACTTGAGCTTCCGGAATCTTCGGAACTAGCGCAAACACATAAAATAAATTAAATCCAGCTTGAGACTAATCAAGCGTGGGAAAATAAACTATTTAAAAAGGAGTAAAATGCATAAATCCTTCAAATGGAATTTTAGGAATTTATCTGGGACGAATTTGGGGAAATGGAGATCACCAATGGGTCTGGAATATTATTTGGAGCAAAGTGGTGAAATTTGGGAATTTTTGGGATTTTCTGTGATTTTCTAGGATTTATTTGGATTTTTCTGGATTTTGAAAATTAGAAAATTCACTGGAAAATCAATTTGAACAGTAGCGGGCCGGCCTTCGGTCTACAGTGCAGCCCGGCGGGAATTGTCCGCGCGGTCGCGCGGCCCAGGGGCCCATGCGCGCGCGCGCACGGAGAGGCAGCCGGGGCTTCGGCCCATGCTCAGCGCGCCCACCTCGTCCGGATGGCCGACATTTGGCGCGGGCGGACGGAGGAGATGGCGAGGGAACGTGCGGGTGGATGGAGCGGGGTGTCGATCGGACGGCGAAGGAGGGGGAAGGGCGGGCGAAGCGGTACGATGGAATCGAACGGCTGAGGTTAGAAGGCGAGGGAACGATCCGACGGCGGGGAAGGAGCCACGCCCTCGTCTTCCTCCTCCAGCCGTGACATTTCTCCCGGAGCGGGGTCACGGTGGCGACGGCGGTCCGGGCGCCAGGGGGCTTGCCGGCGGCCACCGAGGGCGTCAGCGGGGGCGGCTTGACGAGGGGGGTTCCATTCCGGGGCTCAGGAAGGTGAGGGAACCAGCGGGGACGGCGGAAGGCAGAGAGGAGAGGCGCGGCCATTTGGTGGTGAGGGAGGTTGACGGCGGCGAGGTAGCTCAAACGGCTGCGGCCACACGGTTAGGGGCTCAAGGGGCTCACGTTGGCGGCGTAGGTGGAGGCTGAGGAGCTGCGGTGAGGTCTGGCCACGGAGAGGGTGCGGCGGCCGGGAAGGGGCTTCGACGCCGGAGCTCCTCGGCGAACTTCCTGGTCAAACAAGTGCACCACCGTGCTCAGTGGGTAGTAGAGAAGCTCCGAGCGAAAGTAATTGGGAAATGGGGGAAAGGGGAAGGAAAGGAGCTCACGGGGGTCGCCGGCACAGGGGAGGGGAATGGCGGCGACTGGGGCGATGCAGCTTCAATCGGCTGCTCGGGGAGGGGCCTTGGAGCGGCGGAAGGAGAATGGGGGCAGTGGCGAAGCTCGGGAGAAAAGGGAATGGGAGAGCAGCGGGGGCGGGGTTTATACCAAGCGGAGAGGAGAGAGAAACCGAGGGAGAGGAGAGGGAGCCTTTGGGGAGGAGGCAACGGGCGCAACGCGGAGTCGACAGGAGGACAGGGGAGTGGGCGGAGCGTCTCCTCCGCGCAGAGAGGGGGGGTGTGACGGGGGCACTGCAGGGGAGTGATGGCGACGCGACAAGGGATGGGAGCAGGTGGGCGGCGGGTATGGCGGAGGCGTGTCCGCGCGCGGGCGAGGGAGGAGGCGGCCTCTGGCAGGCGGGACCAGGGCAGGAGCGGGGCGACGCGGCGCGAGGACATCCATCCGTTCGGACCGGGGTTGGCGGGGCGGTGCTGGCGCGGAGGGTGGAGCTGGGCGGCGCAGCGCGCAGCGCTAGCGCGCGTGCACGAGGAGAAGGCGGAGAGGGAGCGGGGTGACGCGTGCACAGGGGGCGGTCGGTGGGGGCGCGCGCGGTCCGGAGCGGCGGGCGCGGGCGCACGCGCGAGGGAAGAGGCAAGGAGCGGAGCGGGGCGTCCGCGCGAGGAAAGGAGAAGGCGGGGAGAAGCGGGTGCCAGCAGGAGAAGCGGAGGGAGGCGCTGGGCGCGGGAGGAAACGGGAAGAGGAGGGGCGCCGGAGAAAAGGGAAAAACGCCCCGGCCAAAAGAGGAAAGCGGGGAAGAGGGAAAACTTTCCCGAAAAGGAAAGTTTCGAAATTTCACTCAAAAATTCAGCAAAAAATCAAGGAAAATTTTGGTTTGAAATTTTGGGGCTTTTCAACCTTCCCCCCTTAAAAGGATCTCGACCCCGAGATCAACTTGGTCCAGGGAGTAAGTTGGGAAAATCTCGCTGCAAGTCTGACTCTCGTTCCCAAGTGGTCTCATCCGCTGTGTGATTCTTCCACTGCACTCTGCAAAACCTGACATTCTTGTTTCTGAACTGCCCTTCTGAAACTTCGAGTATCTGTAGTGGTTCTTCAGCATATGTGCAGTCATCTTGCATTTCAACATCTGACATTGGTACTTCATCTGTCGGTTGGCGTAGACACTTCCGAAGCTGGGATACGTGGAACACGTTGTGAATTCTGGATAAGTTGGGCGGAAGCTGCACTTGATAAGCTACTTCCCCAACTCTTCCAATTATCTGAAACGGTCCCACATATCTTGGTGCTAATTTGCCTTTACCTTGAAATCTCTTAACTCTCTTGAATGGGGTGACTTTGATAAACACGAAATCTTCAACCTTGAAGCTCAGATCCTTTCTGCGGTTATCTGCATAGCTTTTCTGTCGGTCTTGTGCCATCTTGAGTCTATTTCTGACAATTCTGATATGTGCTTCTGCATCTTGAGCAATCTGAGGTCCAATAAGTTGACGTTCTCCTATTTCTGACCAACTCAGAGGTGTCCTGCATTTTCTGCCATACAAAACTTCAAATGGAACCATTTGAATACTGGCTGGACAACTATTATTATACGAGAATTGAGCGAATGATAAACAAGTACTCCATGCTGTTCTATACGCCACTGCACAAGCTTTCATCATGTCTTCAAAAATCTGGTTTGTTCTTTCTGTCTGTCCATCTGTCTGTGGGTGATACGTTGAGCTGAAGTTTAAATCGGTGCCCATAGCTTCATGCAGTTTCTCCCAGAACTTGGACGTAAACTGTGCTCCTCGATCTGACAAAATTTTTCTTTGGAACTCCATGTAATGTCGCTATTCTGGTCCAATACAGTTCAGCAAGCTTGTCCTTCCCTTAGGTCTGCTTGATTGGGAGGGAATGAGCCACCCTGGTCAATCTGTCAACAATGACCCAGATAGCATCATATTCCTCACGAGTCTTGGGAAGTCCAGTGATGAAGTCCATACCAATGCTATCCCATTTCCATTCGGGAATTGGCAAGGCTGCAACAATCCCGAGGGTTTTTGGTGGTCTATCTTGATCTGCTGGCAGACTTCACATTTCGCTACACATTCTGCCACTTCTTTCTTCGTCAGACTCCACCAATGTCTCTTCTTTAGGTATTTGTACGTCTTGGTACCTCCGGGATGAGTTGAGAGTTGAGAGGAGTGAGCCTCAGGTAGGATCAAGTCTCTCAACTCTTTCTTGTTGGGTATGCAATAACGACCACGGAAAGTAAGGATTCCATGCTCGTCTACTGCATACTCTGATGAATCTCCTCTTTGAATGTCCTTTTTCAGTTTTTGAATCTCTGCATCTTCATCTTGCGCTGCCTTAATCTGATTCGTCAACAATGGTTGGAGTTCTAACGCTGCCATACTGCCTTGTTCGGTGATTACCAAATCTGGCTGTAGCATATCTCTTTACAATTCTGGTGGGCATTCTGCGGTATTGGGTTTGCCCTGTCGAACTTTTCGGCTGAGGGCATCGACAACCGCATTGGCCTTGCCCGGATGATATTGAAGTTCGGTGTCATGGTCTTTTATCGGTTCTAGCCATCTTCGCTGTCTCATGTCTAACTCTGGTTGTGTAAACAGATACTTCAAACTCTTGTGATCTGAGAATACCTCACAATGATTTCTTAGCAGGTAGTGCCGTCAAATTTTGAGTGCATGCACCACCGTTGCTAGCTCTAAATTGTGTGTTGGGTAGTTCTCTTTATGTGGCTTCAACTATCTTGAGGCATAGGCAACAACTTTTCTGTCTTGCATGAGCACACATCCCAAACCTTGTCTTGAAGCATTACAATAGATTTGGAACTCTTTCTCTGGGTTGGGCAAAATCAAGACTGGCGTTGTTGTCAACTTGGTCTTCAACAGCTGAAAACTCTCTTCCCAAGCGTCTGTCCATGTGAATGGTCTGTCTTTCTTTAGCAGTTGAGTGGGTTGGCGAGATACCCTTGAGAAACCTTCTATGAATCGGCGATAACAACCCGCCAATCCTAGGAAGCTCCTCACTTCAGTCATTGTCTTAGGCTGTTTCCATTCCATAACTGCTGAATTTTTTTTTGGGTCGACCTTAACTCCATCTTCAGATATGATGTGGTCCAAGAAAGTAATTTCTTTTAGTCAGAAATTGCATTTGTCGAATTTGGCATACAGCCTATGCTCTCTCTCAATCTGGTCAATGCTACGTGCAAATGTTGTTTGTGCTCTTCTTCACTCTTGGAGTATATTAGAATATCAACAGTGAAGACAATCACTAATCGATCCAGTTTGTCCCTATGCGCCAGATTCATAAGGTTCATGAAATAAACTGGCGCATCGGTTAAACCAAAGGGAACGACCGTGAACTCTCTTAATCCATATCTGGTGATGAAAGCTGTTTTCTCTCGATCTTACTCTCGGATCTTGAGCTGATGGTAACCCGAGCGTAAGTCGATCCTGGAAAATACTTCGGCACCCTTAAGCTGATCAAACAGGTCATCAGTCCTGGGCAATGGATACTTGTTTTTGATTGTGACAGCATTCAGTTCCTTGTAATCGACACACATTATCAGCTCTTCATTCTTCTTCTTCATAAATAAAACTAGTGCCGACCAAGGTGAAACACTTGGTCGAATGAATTCTTTTTCTTGTTATTCATTTAACTGTCTCTTGGGCTCTTTTAATTTATTGGCTGACATTCTGTAATGATGCTTGGCAATTTATTTTGTGCCTGTAATCAACTTTATGGCAAGTTCTGCTTGTCTATCAGGGAGTCTGCATGGCCATTCTTCTGGAAACACCTCAGGGTATTCTTGTACTACTGGCACTTGATCTAGTGTAACTGCTAGCATGTTGATCATGCGTTTTCTTGCATCCTTCAATACTTCTCGGATTTTTTTCCCACTTTCTGATCTTCAAGGGTCACCAATGATACTGCTTTGATCTCACAATCTACCTTGCCTTGTTCTGGGCTAGCCAATTCATGCCCAAAATGACATCTAACCCTTGCATATCTGGCTGCAGCAAATCTACTTTAACCTTCTCTGGATTGACTTGTACTTGTATATCATCTTTGTGTGTGTGGCGCGGTTCTCACTTGGATGAATTATGTCACACCAAGGTTGGGTATGATTGGGTCTGCTGGGATTTACTCTATTACAACATGATCATCACACCCATTTCACTTTACGCCAATGGTCTGCATACATCTTCATAATTTTGCCACAAGCCTTAGTTAAAGTAATTTACAGACATCCATTCAGATCTAGCTTACAAAAGGATAACCAAGAGTACATCATCTCATTTCTTATTCTGCGTAGCTCATATTTTCTTGTCTATCTGCTGGTTTTGGGCTTGGAGTTTAGCTGCTGCTGATGACAAACTCCTTCTGGGACACTGATGCTTGTAGTGTCCAATCTCTCCACAATGAAAACATGCATCTGTCCTTCGTGGACAGCTGCTAGCGAGATGCTTGCCACCGCAGGTGAGGCACTTGATGGCGGGTGGCGAGGGAGTGGCATACTGCTGAGACTGTCTGGACTGGGTCTTCGGTATCGTCACAGACTGACGGAAGGGTTGGGATCGGAATGAGGGTGATCCCGTGGTCTTGTTCCGCTGAGCATTGTGTGAAGACTGAGACTTGTGCTCTGCTTTACGCTTTCTGTCATCCTCCATTCTGGTCCTCTTAGGGCAAGATTCATCTTCTTCCATCAGTGGCAGGCGGGATGAGAAGGTCTGCCTTTTTGCTTGCTCTTTAGCTTCTTCTTCGGGTAGGGACTTCAGTGGGCATTTGTCACGATAGTGCCCATCCTGTTGGCAGTGAAAACAAGCCGTTGGTGATGGAGGCGAAGGCTTCTTTCGTTTCATGACTTTCACGTAACCTGGTCTTTCTTCTATCTGTAGAGCTCGATCAACCAGGCTCAATAGGCTTGAAGACTTCATGGCCTGAAGGCGTTGTCTCATATTGGGTTGTAGACCTTTCATAAAGTACTCCATCCTTTTAGCTTCAGTGTTAGTTTCTTCTTGAGCATACTGGGATAACTGATGAAATTGTTGTAGATATGCTATGATGGAGTTCTCTCCTTGTTGAAGGTTAAGGAAATCCTGATATCTTCTTGTGATGACCTCAGGAGGAATGCAGGCTTCACGGAATCTCTTCACAAAGTCTTCCCATGAAATATCTTCCTCCTTAGGGTGCATCCACTGAATAGCATTCCACCATGTAATTACGGGCTCGGACAACTGATAGGTGGCGAAAAGAATCTTCTCCTTAGTTGTACACTGAATAGTATTCATTCTTCTCTCAATATCTTGTAACCAGTTATCTGCATTCAGTGACCCTGTTGTTGAGGGGAATTTTGGTGGGTGAGTTTGCAGGAATGCTGTAAACTTCAATGCAGTTGCGCTTGACGCTGTCACTGACTCTTCGGGTGTCACTTTGACAATGAACTGTGGCAGTGATCCTCCTCGCTGTTCTGGCATCTGGGCTTGATCGGTGGCAGGTGCACCCTGCCCGTTGGTCTGACCACTCTGCTGTGTTGGATCCATCTGCCAATTGGGAACTGGAGATCAGCTTTGCAGCGGCTTTTGGAGAATAAGAGTAGATAAGTAGGACTTTGAATTTCAAGGTAAGTATAGGGTGAAAAAGGTAAGATCGAGAGTGAAAAGGGGACAGGAGAAAGCTTTGAACACAGGGGGATTACTGATAATTAAGCAAACAACATATAAGATAATGAACATAAATTTATAATATGCAAGTGGTACATAAACCACTTAGGGTTCATGAATACACCTGCTTTACATTACAAAAGTACAACTACTACTCAGGGTCAGTCTAGTCTAGCGAACGACGGCTACTCTTCCAGCTGCTGAGAAACGAAATTTTGAAGCTACACAAGTAAGACAGTAAATATTTTGCCAAAGTAAGACTTAAGCAGAAGTAAGCTAAGATAGATAAGGTAGCAGCAAGAGAGGAAAAGACAGCAATAATACTTATATTTTTCGTAAACCCTTTTTATGGCTTAAATTAAGTTTTGCGATAAAATCGCTTCCTAATCTGCCTTAGGTCTTAACCTACGGTCAAGAGCCTGCTCTGATACCACTTCTTGTAACGCCCCCGTTTCCAGGGGCGCGTACGGACACGGCACCCCGCAACTATTCACGCATGAACAGTTATGGAGTGTCGCGCAAGAGTATACCATTGCATGCCTACAACAAAAGTTCAGCATATATTTCACATACGGATTAACATCCATTTTCAACAGCGGGGCGTGCAAGCCCAAAGTATAATTACATTACAGAAGCTCCAAGATCCGCTTGAGCGCGGCCAAGACCTAAAGCCTCGGGTACTCGTCGAAGAAGAGACCCTCCGGGACGTCCTCGACGGGGAGACCTTTCCAACACGAAATCTTGAATTGCCTTCTTTTCCTTCTGGTATCTGTGGCATTTAGCAAGCCTGAGTACTCCGACCCCGTACTCAGCAAATCACAAGGGAAACCCTAACTTACTACTTGCATGGATCGACAAGGGAAGGGAGTATACTTGGTTTATTACTTTTGAGTGGGTGCAGTTTTATTTGCAAACATTTTGATAAAACGGCCCAAAACTACTCCTCAAGAACTCAGGGGTTTTCACGAAGAGTTCATTAACCAACTTAACCAAGTTAAAGCATGTACAAAACTACTTAAGCTTCGCTGCTGGAATCACCCAAGTGACACAGCTCCAATAACCGGGAGCACGACGTATTCGAATACCATTTATTTGACTCTGCAGAGTTTGCTCAGCTTTACCCACACGATCCCTTAACCCTCATGACTGAGTTAAGGAAGCCAGGTCGTTTCACTGCTCAATTCTTTATATAGACTCTACCCGGTAGAATTCACTCGGGTCTGGATCCCACACACACACACACACACCCACACAAGAGAAAACAGTGTCCGCTTCGAGTGAACTCTACCGTTGTTAGGCACCCATAACGCGGCTCACCTAACCTCACTGCTAAACCTCCTGTAGAGTTTCAATCGAGTTGAGCAGCTACTAGACAAGTGTTGACAAGTCAACTCCTGTGGTTGAGCGATCACTGTGACATTTGCTCAGCGTAAGGGTTTCAGTCCTTATATTTTCACATGGTCCGCAGCCTCGCCAGGCCCGCGACCCAAACTGAGGTAAGCGGTGGGCGTAGACCGTCCCGCGGTTTCCCACTCACCCTTACCCTTCTCCAAACCTAGGGTAAAAGATTGGCGAGGACCGCCTTGCGGTTTCCACTCCCCCTTACCCTACCTTGTGCACGCCGGCACTCTCCGCTCTAAGATACGGTGTCCCATACCACCCTACCTTAGAGTCGGGTTTTCCAAATTCTATTGGCTCCACAGCCACGACCTTATTAGTGTAAGACTTTTGCATGATAATAATATCCTACAAATTTTCTAGATTAACAACTAATTATTTCTAGGGTTACAAAGGCATGGCTACAAGTTTAACATGGCATTTAACAGTGGTAGGTTTAACTACATAACATGTCATTCTAAACACTTTATTTTATTTTCGAACTAACATTTCACAATTAGCATAATGCACATAGCATAATAACATAATTAGACAACATGGGTTGCAACATGATCAAGGACTTGTGACTTGCCGTAAACCGGGACGAACTCGGCTAGCTCGAACGTAGAAGCTCCTGGATCCTGCGACTGCACTTGAGCTTCCGGAATCTTCGGAACTAGCGCAAACACATAAAATAAATTAAATCCAGCTTGAGACTAATCAAGCGTGGGAAAATAAACTATTTAAAAAGGAGTAAAATGCATAAATCCTTCAAATGGAATTTTAGGAATTTATCTGGGATGAATTTGGGGAAATGGAGATCACCAATGGGTCTGGAATATTATTTGGAGCAAAGTGGTGAAATTTGGGAATTTTTGGGATTTTTTGTGATTTTCTAGGATTTATTTGGATTTTTCTGGATTTTGAAAATTAGAAAATTCACTGGAAAATCAATTTGAACAGTAGCGGGCCGGCCTTCGGTCTACAGTGCAGCCCGGCGGGAATTGTCCGCGCGGTCGCGCGGCCCAGGGGCCCATGCGCGCGCGCACGGAGAGGCAGCCGGGGCTTCGGCCCATGCTCAGCGCGCCCACCTCGTCCGGATGGCCGACATTTGGCGCGGGCGGACGGAGGAGATGGCGAGGGAACGGGCGGGTGGATGGAGCGGGGTGTCGATCGGACGGCGAAGGAGGGGGAAGGGCGGGCGAAGCGGTACGATGGAATCGAACGGCTGAGGTTAGAAGGCGAGGGAACGATCCGACGGCGGGGAAGGAGCCACGCCCTCGTCTTCCTCCTCCAGCCGTGACATTTCTCCCGGAGCGGGGTCACGGTGGCGACGGCGGTCCGGGCGCCAGGGGGCTTGCCGGCGGCCACCGAGGGCGTCAGCGGGGGCGGCTTGACGAGGGGGGTTCCATTCCGGGGCTCAGGAAGGTGAGGGAACCAGCGGGGACGGCGGAAGGCAGAGAGGAGAGGCGCGGCCATTTGGTGGTGAGGGAGGTTGACGGCGGCGAGGTAGCTCAAACGGCTGCGGCCACACGGTTAGGGGCTCAAGGGGCTCACGTTGGCGGCGTAGGTGGAGGCTGAGGAGCTGCGGTGAGGTCTGGCCACGGAGAGGGTGCGGCGGCCGGGAAGGGGCTTCGACGCCGGAGCTCCTCGGCGAACTTCCTAGTCAAACAAGTGCACCACCGTGCTCAGTGGGTAGTAGAGAAGCTCCAAGCGAAAGTAATTGGGAAATGGGGGAAAGGGGAAGGAAAGGAGCTCACGGGGGTCGCCGGCACAGGGGAGGGGAATGGCGGCGACTGGGGTGATGCAGCTTCAATCGGCTGCTCGGGGAGGGGCCTTGGAGCGGCGGAAGGAGAATGGGGGCAGTGGCGAAGCTCGGGAGAAAAGGGAATGGGAGAGCAGCGGGGGCGGGGTTTATACCAAGCGGAGAGGAGAGGGAGCCTTTGGGGAGGAGGCAACGGGCGCAGCGTGGAGTCGACAGGAGGACAGGGGAGTGGGCGGAGCGTCTCCTCCGCGCAGAGAGGGGGGGTGTGACGGGGGCACTGCAGGGGAGTGATGGCGACGTGACAAGGGATGGGAGCAGGTGGGCGGCGGGTATGGCGGAGGCGTGTCCGCGCGCGGGCGAGGGAGGAGGCGGCCTCTGGCAGGCGGGACCAGGGCAGGAGCGGGGCGACGCGGCGCGAGGACATCCATCCGTTCGGACCGGGGTTGGCGGGGCGGTGCTGGCGCGGAGGGTGGAGCTGGGCGGCGCAGCGCGCAGCGCTAGCGCGCGTGCACGAGGAGAAGGCGGAGAGGGAGCGGGGTGACGCGTGCACAGGGGGCGGTCGGTGGGGGCGCGCGCGGTCCGGAGCGGCGGGCGCGGGCGCACGCGCGAGGGAAGAGGCAAGGAGCGGAGCGGGGCGTCCGCGCGAGGAAAGGAGAAGGCGGGGAGAAGCGGGTGCCAGCAGGAGAAGCGGAGGGAGGCGCTGGGCGCGGGAGGAAACGGGAAGAGGAGGGGCGCCGGAGAAAAGGGAAAAACGCCCCGGCCAAAAGAGGAAAGCGGGGAAGAGGGAAAACTTTCCCGAAAAGGAAAGTTTCGAAATTTCACTCAAAAATTCAGCAAAAAATCAAGGAAAATTTTGGTTTGAAATTTTGGGGCTTTTCAGAAAGAAGAATACATCAACTATTAACTCAAATTTATTAAATAGTAAAGAAAGGTCCATCACTTGCATGTGCATTCAGGTGGTTAGAAAGCGCGGTCATGGAGAGGGAGGTCGTAAGTTTGGTTCCTGCTCAATTTTTTATTGTGTGCTTAGTAGGGATCTTGTATTGGCATGTATGTGCATGGAGTGTGTTGTCACCGTGTACCCGCTGCAAGGAACTGTATCCTCTGTGCCGTAAGGCAGAGAGACAGTGATCTGATCCTGGAAAGGCAGGAGCGGTCTATATTGTCCTTTTAGATTAGATTTAGGTTCTATTTAAGAGTGTTATGACTTTTATTTTTTCGATATGACTTTTAACACATCCAGACGACCCCAAAGGCCAAAATTAAGGGTAGTGCACAAACTGATAAAAAAATAGAGACTTATAAAATCAACTAGCAGGTTAGCCCACACATTTGTGCGACTAAATTTGCTTCAAAGCTTGTAGTATCAAATGATATAACTTAGATATTTAAGAATATATTTACGTATCTCATAAGATATTTAGAATTTTTAAAACATCATAACAATTGAAAATGATAAAAGAAACTTGAAGAAAAATACAACTTGAGAAATATAATTAAAGTAGCTTTGATAAAAGAAAATCAATGAGCATAATAAATTGTTATGGTTCTTACAGACGTAACCACTCTTTATTATGCATATATCATGTAGCTACATACATGTCCTTATTCTTCTTTAATTAGTTACTTTTTAAAAAATGTATGTATTTATGTGTACTTCTATTTAATCTTAAGTAATAAGTTGATTATATGAGCACAGAAGATATAGTACTGTCAGCAGTCACGGAGTTTTGGGCATTTTTGGCCTTGTGCAACACAGCAATACCAGAAGTAACCCCCGGTTATATGCAATGTCATTTCTGGCCCCCTCCCCAAGCGTGGGACTCCGCCCGGTCAACGCGTGCACAATCCCGCGCTCCAGCACCGCAGCACCCGAGTCATACGGTCCGGGAGCGCATGATACCCCGCATCGATTACAGCCGCTCCGACCACGTCTGTTCGAACACAATCGCCTTCGACCACTGCCTCCCTCGACCACCTCGGCTTTTGACCGCAACCGATTTTGACTGCCTCCGCTTTCGACCACAACCGCTTTCGACCACACCAATATTCGACCACTGCCTTGCTCGACCACTGCCGTATTCGACCACGGTAGCCTTTTTGACCACATACAACCTTAGACGTTTTGCCAGAATTATGCGCTCTCGGACCGTATGGCTCTGGTGCTGCGATGCCGGGGTGTGGGATTGCGTACGCGTCGGCCGGCCGGAGTCCTGCGCTTAGGAAGAGGGCAAGAAATGGTATTGCATGTATCCAAGGGCTATTTCTGATATTACTGTACTGCACAGGACCAAAAATACCTAAAACTCGCAGTCGCGACCATGCCTCTCTCCAACCGTCTCTCTTTGTCCATGACTGCATGTAGGGCCGAGAATACTGTAGTAGATACTTAGTTCGCCTCGATGGTGAAGACACAGCCAAAAAGCAATCGTCTCTTGGTGTTCTTTGTTTTCGTAGAGAACCAAGGAGCAATGGTCGCGTAAACTTCTTTGTTTCATAGAGAGTGTAGGACCGAAATGGCGACAGAGGGGGGTGAATGTCGATCTCTAAAAATTCGTCCCCGCACAAGTACTTAAAAAGAGTATTCTCTCCGATAGCTATAGACAGCTATGAAGAAATGCTTACTTGAGACACACTGCCAAAAACCAAATAAATCAAAGACTGGAAACAGAAAACTCAAGAACTACCTGCTGCCCAGAGAGAAAAACCACCAATCCTATGAGCTGCCAAAAGGAATAAAGAGCCATTTTTACTGCAGCCGAACACAGGAGATAAAGTGATGCCAAGACTGCTCTACCATAACCTTTGCTGTCCAAGAGAACTGCTTTCGGTTAGAAAGAGAAGGCTGCAGATTTGTGCTATTTCTTGTCCCAGCCGAACAACAAAAAACTCACAACAACTTGACAAGAAGTAAGAGCAGAAAGAACATGCAGTTCGGCAGGAGAGGAGAAGCTAACGGCAAGAATTAATACTGCATGCTGGCAAAAAGGAAAACATTAATTAAGCACAATAATGCAGCATTAAATGTTGTCGGCAGGAAGGCAAAAACTGGCCGTTAATTGGATTGAACTGCCGCAAAGACATAAGAGATAAAGATGCTGCAGCTAGGCAAAGAAAGGACTCCCGACCAAGACATTAAAGCATACAAACAAACAACATTAATTCTTCCTTCTTCCTTACCGTGAAGGACAAGAAATATTCTCATTTACTTGATGCAAAAAGGAGCATCCGAATGAAGTATTTCCTGCTGGCCAAATCAAAAAGCTCCAACCAAAAGAAGAAGCTTAAAGGCAAGGAAACTTGAAGAAATATCTACACAGAACATGAAACCGAGAGACAAACCAACCGAGCTCTCCTCAAGCAAACTAAACAGAGAACAACAAGAACGAAATAAACTTCAGATTTCATTCAGGGAAAACAAGGAATACAGAGGAGTCTCGATACGCCTGGACATTCGGAGGAATGATTACAAGAATTCTCAATCCATCCTCTCCCTCTCAATCCTCAAGAACACCAAGAGCTACACATGCTTCTTGGGAGGAACACACACATACACACATGGAGAGACCCAAATGAAACCCTAACTTTTACATCCACTCTCTCAAAAATTCAGCACACCATCTCCCTCTCTATTTATAGCCTCCACTAATGGGTTCACCAAGTGCTTTACCCATTTAGCTTTTGCGCTTTATCCAAACCCGCTTCCTTTAGTGCCGCTTTGCGTTTTTACCGAAACGCCCCTCGCGCACCTTCCAAGAAGCTTCCTCATCCCTTGCCCTGCAAGCCACGCAGCTTCGCCGTCTTCGGCACACCTCGACCGTTCTGACCTCAGCGCCACCTGCGCCTAGTCCGGTCCTCCGTGCCTCGCCACGACTCCACCTCGAGTCCACGTCGTCTTCGACACATCCCGACCGTTCTGACCTCAGCGCCACCTGCGCCTAGTCCGATGCTCCGTGTCTCGCCACGACTCCACTCGATGTCCTGCAGTCACACAGACAAGAAACACGTCAAATAGCACCGCTCGACACATGAAAGCGTTAATAGCAACAAAACATCATACTTACGCATGACAAAGTCCAAACCTGTCGAAACATTAGAATATGCATCCTAAGCCCAACCGACCAAGTTTGACCAAAGTCCGACCGAGCCCGATTGCGCCACGCAACGACTCGACTCCGAACCACCCAAACCAAACTCGACTTATCTAAACCAATGTCAATTACTCATCATTAACATGTGGTCACCTCCATATGGTCCATCAATCTCCCCCTTGATGAGTATATCGACAAACCCGAAAAAGCGCAAAGTTGAGTTTGAAGAAGTCAAACATGGTCCAAAGAAGGGAAATGAAGCTAATGACCATGTCGACAGAAGGAACCACTAGAGCAACAACTGAAAGAGCAAATTGTTCTCCAAAGCTCTAAGAAGCTCCCAAATGACTTTTTCTACTCTATTCTCCCCCTTTTGGCAATAAACACATCAAGATGCAATAGAGAGAATATGACATGTCAATGGATGAATATGGCTGAAGTTTGTTTATTTAAACATTTAGAGCCATGAGAATTATCCATATTGACCATAATGTAATACATCAAGCCATAACTCAATAAAACGCTATCTAGATCATGACAACATATATATAAACCAGTTAGAGCACATAAATGACAATCTGAAATGTAAGGCATTTAGTGAGCAAGTCAAGTCAACAATTAAGCAAAGTCTAGTTAGAGATATCTAAGGATGACTCAGGCCATGTCAATAAGCTAAGCGGAAACAAGAAGCTAGTGTTGAGTCAATTAGAGTGCTACAAGCTCAAGAGTGTATCATTTGGTTAAGCACTTTTCATCTTTAGGTGATTAAGCAAATCTTGCACATTTGACGTATTTTCTTTTAAAGCTTATAGCTGTTTCCAACCAAAAATTTTATCATGTGCTAGATCTCAAGCCTTATGCGACTACTCCAAGCAAGAAGCTTAAGAAGATAGTCCAGGTCATCCAAAACTCCCCGTGAGTTCATGCCTAGTGCAATGGCAAGCCGTCTCATGATAAAGAATTGGTGAAATCAGTTTTTTCGCACATAAAAAGAGATCTTTTTGCTTTTTAACAGATTGTGCTAACTCATGATGTATCAAGATGCTAAAATAGCTCAATCTAAGATTCAACCTAGATTCAAGACTCAACTCAGCCTATTTGACATGGCATGAATCATACAAGGATAGCTAAAGATAGACTAAACTCAAATGCTAGCATGACAAGTTTTAATTTAAGTTGAGCAATTTTAATTAACTTATCATGGCAGAAAGCTAGTCTACACATATGAAGTCATGATAAATCTAGCAAGCTAAGCACAAGTTATGGCAAGGTGTAAAACATTGTAAACATGTCATAGCAGGATAATAATCAAGGCTCAATGTAGTTATATATTACAATGCTAAATGCTAAAATGCAGAAAAATCCAGCTCCCCCTCAACATGACATGCAACTTTTAGTTCAAATTGAGTTAAGTCACAATTAAGCTCCAGAAGCTCCCAAAAGAACTCTCCCTGAATCAAAGCAATAAATCGAGAAGCTGACAAATAAAACCAAAACAGGCAGTCCTTAAAGCATAGATAAGATATAGAGACAACTATGACTCAGACTGTCTCTCATCTACCCCATATGACTCCAGGACAATCTGCTGACAGTAAATCACACACTAGAGAGCAAACACGTACCCTGTCTACCCGAGGGTGGCCCAACCCTCGCTAGAACCTACAAGAAGTGAGTGAGCTCGACCTAGTGAGATAAGAAATAGCTAATAAGAAGCATCCTGAAAGCACAAGATAAGAGTAAGAAGTCTAAGCAACTAGACAAGAGAAGCACTCTAACCTATGCTGGAAGGACTAAACCCGATGCACCCCGAGTGCAAAGCAACAGAAATGAGACAGAAGCATAATCAATATAGTAAAGCAGTAAAGCCCAAAGCTCCCCCTCACTACAGTCCATAAGGACAAACCACCCCAAGCTCTCCCCGCAGAGCTGAAAACCTCGAACTATCCAATGGCTTGGTGAAGATGTCAGCCAACTGGTGGTCACTCTCCACAAACTGGAGCACTATATCGCCCTTCTCTACATGGTCTCTAAGGAAGTGATAACGGATATCGATGTGCTTGGTCCGAGAGTGTTGCACTGGGTTCTTGGCAATGTTAATCGCAGAAGTGTTATCACAAAAGAGTGGAACACTGTCTATCGCTAACCCAAAGTCCCGCAGGGTCGAGACCATCCAAAGCACTTGGCTGCAGCAACTGGCAGCAGCAACGTACTCAGCCTCTGCAGTGGACTGTGCAACACCGGACTGCTTCCTCGAAGACCAAGAAACGAGAGAAGTGCCAATGAATTGGCAAGTGCCAGAAGTGCTCTTCCTATCTATCCTACAGCCGGCAAAGTCTGCATCCGAGAAGGCTCTCAAGGAAAGACAGGATGAGGAAGAGTACCAGATGCCATAGTCAATGGTAGCTCGAAGGTACCGAAAGATGCGCTTCACCGCCTGGCGGTGAGATACGCGAGGAGAGGCCTGAAAACGAGCACACAGACACACAGAGAAGTGTATGTCTGGTGTCGAGGCAGTGAGGTAAAGAAGGGAGCCGATCATACTTCTGAACTCTTTCTGATCAACTGGCTCGCCGTCCTCATCTGGGTCAAGATAGGCTGTAGAAGCCATGGGAGTCGACACAGGCTTACCATCACTCATGTCGAAGCGTCTCAGGAGGTCACGAGTGTACTTTCCCTGATGAAGAAATGTACCCTCCCGAGTCTGCTTGATTTGGAAGCCAAGGAAGAAGGTCAACTCGCCCATCATACTCATCTCAAACTCGGTGCTCATGACATCCGAGAACTGTGAAACCAGAGTATGGGAAGAGCCGCCAAAGATGATGTCATCGACATAGATCTGGACGAGCAGAAGGTCATTGCCATGACGGCGGATGAACAAGGTCTTGTCAACTTTACCCATTTCAAACCCATGACTCAACAAGTAGGACTTAAGCCTCTCATACCAAGTTCTGGGGGCCTGCTTAAGTCCATACAACGCTTTGGAAAGCTTGAAGACATGGTGTGGGTATTTGGGGTTCTCGAAACCTGGAGGCTGTCTGACGTAAACTTCTTCCTCAATGACTCCATTAAGGAAGGCACTCTTGACGTCCATCTGGTAGAGCTTGAAACCCTTAGAAGCTGCAAAGGCAAGCAGGATTCTAATGGCCTCAAGTCGAGCTACAGGGGCAAAGGTCTCCTCGAAATCTAGACCCTCAACCTGGGAGAACCCCTGAGCTACCAGTCTAGCCTTGTTTCGAATAACCACTCCATCCTCGCTCTGCTTGTTCTTGAACACCCACTTAGTCCCAATAATATTGTGACCTCGCGGGGGCTCGACAAGCGACCAGACCTTGTTCCTCTCGAAATTTTCTAGCTCCTCATGCATGGCATTGACCCAAGACTCGTCAGAAAGAGCATGAGAAACATCCTTGGGCTCAAAGGAGGCAATGAAAGCAGAATGGAGACAGAATTGAGATAAGCCAGATTTTGAGCGGGTAACACGCTCGAACAGGTCTCCAATCATCTGCTCAGAAGGATGTCTTTTCTGGATATGTCGGGGAGGTCCAGGATGAGATGAAGAAGTGGCCTCTACCTCGTGAGCTGACGAGGTAGGAATAGAGCCACTAGCTCCAGAGGAAGCAGAAGGCATGGGCTGATCACCTGGAGGTGCGGTAGAAGACGGCACCTCAAGGGGTGGATAAGGGACTTGATCGGGTAGACAACCCTCATCTCCATCGTCCTCGTCATCCACGAAGATGGTCTCGGACTGCTCTAAAGAACCTGAGATATCAGGCCTAGTCCCCGGACTGGCCTCGTCAAAGGTCACTTCACAGGTCTCTACCATTTTGCTAGACTCGCAGTTCCAGACCCTATAAGCCCGCGAAGAAGGCGAGTAACCTAGAAAGATCCCATCACAAGAACGTGACTCGAACTTATCTAGGTTCCCGAACTTCAGAATAAAGCACTTGCAACCAAAAACACGAAAATGAGAGACGCTGGGCTTTCGCCCGTATCTCAACTCATAAGAAGTGCGGTGCAAGTGTGCCATAAGAAATACTCGATTTGAGACATGGCACGCGGTAGCTATAGCCTCAGCCTAAAACTTCCGCGGTGTAGAGTACTCATCAAGCATCATCCTGGCCATCTCGACCAAGGTACGGTTCTTCCTGTCCACAACGCCATTTTGTTGTGGGACGTGCGGAGAAGAGAACTGGTGCTCTACACCTGTCTCACCACAGAAACTCTCGAAGTAGGAATTCTTGAACTCTATGCCATTGTTGCTGCGGATCGCTCGTAAGGCACCCGGGAGCTCAACAGAAAGCCTACCGAAAAGACCTCGGAAATGTGAAAATGTCTCATCCTTCGAGGCTAAGAAAAACACCCAAGAATACCTCGAGAAGTCATCGACCACGACAAGAACATACCACTTCCCTCCTGCTGACTGCACTCGAGCTGGTCCCACTGTATCCATGCGGAGCAGCTGTCCCGGTGCATCGGTCATAGTAACTGTGACCGGAGGGTGAGAAGCGGCAACCATCTTGCCGTGCCGGCATGGAGCACAAACTAGATCTTTGACCATCTTGAGTTTCGGCAAACCACGAATGAGATCGTGACCGCTAACTCGAGTCAAATGGTCAAACCCAATATGACCAAGTCTCCTATGCCAGAAAGAAAGATCGCGGGACTCAGAAGCAACTAAACACCTGAGAGGATCACCAGAAGACTCAGAGAAATCAGCACGAAAGATCCTCCCATAATGAGAAATCCCGCAAACCAGACTACCCGAAGAGTCAAGAATTCTGCAAGCGTTTTTCTTGAAGCTCACCTCAAAACCGTTATCGGTAAGCTGAGAAACGGAAAGCAAATTGTACTGCAGCTTACTAACCAAGGCAACATCCTTAAGAAAAAAAGAAGCATTAACAAGCACAGTACCTTTGGCGATGACGCGCCCAGACGAAGCGTCTCCGAAGGTGATCGTCTCATCACCTGGAGCGCGGGCTAGGGAGGAGAACCAACGGGAGTCTCCGGTCATATGACGAGAACAACCGGAGTCTACAAGCCAAACCTTCTCCTTCCTTACCCGGCGAACCTGAGTCAAATAGAGAGTAAAGTCTCAGTACTGGGGTAAATCAAGAGTGATTTTGGCACCCAATACTGAGTAACACGTGGAGCAGATGAAGTAGTCAAGCACGACTGACCTCTATCTACCCTACGCTCTCCGTGACTCAAAGAAGCAGAAGGTCTGTGAGCAGACCTGAAGCTGTTGCGAGGTCCGACTGCTACGGGAGAGCGAGTCGGAACACCGGCAACACGCTGATCACGCCGTGGGTAACTGTCTCGACGGGGGAAACGAGATGTACCCTCAGGACGGCGGAAGTCACGACCTGGAGCAGCATGAGGACGAAAACCAGAAGACTCAGAAAAACCAAGTCCTCGATGCTGCCCAAACACGTCAGAAGCAAACCTGGATCTCGTGCTAGTCTTAGGTGCACTCAGGATCTGGGGCTGACCCTGAATACGCCTAAGTGCCTCTGCACGGTCTCTTCGCGCAATCCTGGCGCGCCTGAAGCATCTCTCGATCGAGTGCCCATCCTTCTGACAGAAGGTGCAGTGGTACTTCACCTTCTGAGAGGTGGAAGTAGCACGAAGAGGCTTCGCCTTCTGAGAGGCCGAAGCAACAGGTGGAATCACCTTGCTGTCAGAGATCCCTTGGACAAAGCCCGCTGATTTGAATTTCACCTCGTCAGATCTGGGCTCAACCTCGATCACACCTCCTAAGATGGGTCGGAGAATAGCAGGTGGATGCTTCCTCATATCCTCATAGAAATCATATCCTAGACCTTGATTGAACTTACAAATCTTGGATTGGTCTAGAATAAGATTAAGCTTCTTTTTGCCGCCTACAAATCTCTCGAGAGTGTTCATAAGGTACTGACACTCCCGAAAGAGAGAGGTGCAAGAAGAGCAGGGGGAAGAGGGAACAGCAGGAGGTAAGGAAGCAGATGAAGAACCAATAGCAGAGGAACGAATGGCTTGTGCACGCACAACCGACTCAGAATGGACAGTCCTACTGCTAGCAGGTTGGCTCACGTCACTAAGCGTCTCTACCTTACCTTGGGGCTTCTCCCCCTCCTCAACAATCACATCACAAGAAGTTGATGACTTCTCTAATAAGTCCTTAGTTAGCTTCACACATTTATCATTCAAAGCAACGAGTTCAAGTTTTAGTTTGTCACAACTAATGCATGGTGAGCTAACAGGATCCTTAGTCGCAAACTGAGCCAATTTGTTGTTTTGATCAATCATCTCTTGGAATTGCTTAGAAACAGATTCAAGTTCAAGGGTTAATTTTGGACAATTGGTGCAAGAAACAACAGGCTCAAGTAAAGAAGCATGCAACTCAGCAATCTTGTGATCTGCCCGTTTTAGGTTCGACTTCAGCTTATTGTAATTTTCACATGACTCGGGCAGATCAAGCAACATGGTATAAAGGCCTCTAAAAGCATTGTCCTTATCCTCACATGAGGTGCAAGCACTAGTCTCAACAGGAGCAGATGAAATAGAAGCAATCCTACCCATCTCTAGTTCAGCCAACAGACTAATGTTCTCCACCTTAACAGTATCAAGCTCGGAGGACAAACTATCATGCGAGGTCCTTAGTTTCTCCATGTCACCCAGCAAAGCAGAGCATGTATCACAGTCGTCACTAGAGGGACCAGATGTAAGAGCAATAATCTCTAGTGACAACCTGTCTACTTCCTTCTCTAACTCAGTACACCTAGCCCTAGCTCTAGCATGGAAACCACCTAGCTTAAGAAAAGCATGATTGAGCTGGTCGTAGGTGGGGCATACCTCGTCCGAGTCGGAGTACAGCTCGCTGTCGCTGAGTTCGCCCTCGAGGGCCATGAAGCACATGCCGGAGAAGTCGTCGCCGCCATCCTTGGGCTCTTGGTCACCCGTCCTGTCGTCGTCGCTCCATCCCTCCACCTCGCTGAGGTCGAGGTCGTCGAAGGCGGTGAGGACGCGGTGGAAGAGCTTCTTGGCCTTCCCGAAGTTGCGGAACTTCTTCTTTCCCGGCGTCTGAGCTGGAGTCTTCTTGTTGCGGTTCTTGTCGGTGTAGTCGTTCTTGCCCGAACCGCCGTAGTCGTTCTTGCCCTTCTCCAACTTGGGACAGTTCGCTCGAATGTGGTTGGGGCCACCACACTCGAAGCAGATGACTGGTCCGCCTCTCTTTCTGTCCCTCCTCCTCTTGTAAGCATGGGAGAACTTCCGAGCTAGGAGGGCCAGCTGTTCATCCTCTAGCTGCTCTAACTGATCATCAGTTACGTCACATAGAGCAGCTAGGGAGAACCCACAAAGCGAATCGGCGGAAAAACCAGAAGCCGAACTGGGATCGGTGACCAAAGCCATCGACTGTGACTTCGACCGACGAGAGACAACGTCAATCTCGTGAGTCTTGAGGCGCGAGTACAGCGCGTCAAGAGTCAGGGTCGAGAGGTCTGTCGTGTCTTTGATGGTGGTCACCTTCATCTCCCACACGCGCAGATCGAGTGCCGCGAGCATCTGACGAGCGTTGTCCGAGTCGGGGTATGTGAGACCGACCGCTCGGAGGTTGCTCAAGATTTTGTGAAATCGCGAAAAGCACTCGTCCAGGGACTCACCAGCAAGCATCTCGAATTTGTTGTATTCGCGCTTGAACTGGTCTTGTCGAACCGTCTTGATCTGGGTGGTGCCCTCATGGTATGCGTCGAGGGTCACCCAGATGTCATAGGCGGACGACAGGTGAGATATACGGTCAAACTCGCTACGACTCAACCCCTGGATGATGATGTTCCTTGCCTTTGCATTCGCCTCAACATCAGCCATGTTCCCGGCATTGATGTTCTCATCGGCAGGAACAGCGAATCGTACCTTGACCTTCCGCCAGATGGCATACCCCTGGGCCTGGATGTATGTCTCCATTCGGCTCTTCCAGAAGGGGTAATCGATGCCATCGAACACGGGCGGCTTGGTCGAGTACTTGTCCGTCGCCATGGCTCTTGAGACCGGTTAAGATCTATGAATTAGAGCTAACCGGCTCTGATACCAATTGTAGGACCGAAATGGCGACAGAGGGGGGTGAATGTCGATCTCTAAAAATTCGTCCCCGCACAAGTACTTAAAAAGAGTATTCTCTCCGATAGCTATAGACAGCTATGAAGAAATGCTTACTTGAGACACACTGCCAAAAACCAAATAAATCAAAGACTGGAAACAGAAAACTCAAGAACTACCTGCTGCCCAGAGAGAAAAACCACCAATCCTATGAGCTGCCAAAAGGAATAAAGAGCCATTTTTACTGCAGCCGAACACAGGAGATAAAGTGATGCCAAGACTGCTCTACCATAACCTTTGCTGTCCAAGAGAACTGCTTTCGGTTAGAAAGAGAAGGCTGCAGATTTGTGCTATTTCTTGTCCCAGCCGAACAACAAAAAACTCACAACAACTTGACAAGAAGTAAGAGCAGAAAGAACATGCAGTTCGGCAGGAGAGGAGAAGCTAACGGCAAGAATTAATACTGCATGCTGGCAAAAAGGAAAACATTAATTAAGCACAATAATGCAGCATTAAATGTTGTCGGCAGGAAGGCAAAAACTGGCCGTTAATTGGATTGAACTGCCGCAAAGACATAAGAGATAAAGATGCTGCAGCTAGGCAAAGAAAGGACTCCCGACCAAGACATTAAAGCATACAAACAAACAACATTAATTCTTCCTTCTTCCTTACCGTGAAGGACAAGAAATATTCTCATTTACTTGATGCAAAAAGGAGCATCCGAATGAAGTATTTCCTGCTGGCCAAATCAAAAAGCTCCAACCAAAAGAAGAAGCTTAAAGGCAAGGAAACTTGAAGAAATATCTACACAGAACATGAAACCGAGAGACAAACCAACCGAGCTCTCCTCAAGCAAACTAAACAGAGAACAACAAGAACGAAATAAACTTCAGATTTCATTCAGGGAAAACAAGGAATACAGAGGAGTCTCGATACGCCTGGACATTCGGAGGAATGATTACAAGAATTCTCAATCCATCCTCTCCCTCTCAATCCTCAAGAACACCAAGAGCTACACATGCTTCTTGGGAGGAACACACACATACACACATGGAGAGACCCAAATGAAACCCTAACTTTTACATCCACTCTCTCAAAAATTCAGCACACCATCTCCCTCTCTATTTATAGCCTCCACTAATGGGTTCACCAAGTGCTTTACCCATTTAGCTTTTGCGCTTTATCCAAACCCGCTTCCTTTAGTGCCGCTTTGCGTTTTTACCGAAACGCCCCTCGCGCACCTTCCAAGAAGCTTCCTCATCCCTTGCCCTGCAAGCCACGCAGCTTCGCCGTCTTCGGCACACCTCGACCGTTCTGACCTCAGCGCCACCTGCGCCTAGTCCGGTCCTCCGTGCCTCGCCACGACTCCACCTCGAGTCCACGTCGTCTTCGACACATCCCGACCGTTCTGACCTCAGCGCCACCTGCGCCTAGTCCGATGCTCCGTGTCTCGCCACGACTCCACTCGATGTCCTGCAGTCACACAGACAAGAAACACGTCAAATAGCACCGCTCGACACATGAAAGCGTTAATAGCAACAAAACATCATACTTACGCATGACAAAGTCCAAACCTGTCGAAACATTAGAATATGCATCCTAAGCCCAACCGACCAAGTTTGACCAAAGTCCGACCGAGCCCGATTGCGCCACGCAACGACTCGACTCCGAACCACCCAAACCAAACTCGACTTATCTAAACCAATGTCAATTACTCATCATTAACATGTGGTCACCTCCACATGGTCCATCAGAGAGAGAAGCACAAACTTGTATATGAGATTTTGTTTTCTTTATATATAAGTAGGGGTGTAATCAGAGCGAATACATAGGTAGATATACTCATTCTATATTTTATTATGTATTTTTTCTCATAGCCGAAGTTGAACATGAATAACGTCGGATACCCTTCTCCCTTCTGTATCCGCTCCTAAAGCCTTAGTCAACAGAAATTATCCATTCTATTTGTACCTCTACATAGAATATTGAATAGTAGGGGTGCAAATGAAATGGATACGGACAAATATCGCTCACTTAATATCTTATTCCGTATTTTTTCTCAGAGTTGGAGTCAGACATGGATAGTATCGAATACCTATTTCCTCCTTTCGTATCCGCTCTGAAAGTCTTCGGTCCATCTTTTTTTAGATAAAAATTATCCACTCCGTTTATATCCCTAAATATAAGACATGATCATCTGCGAATAGAAATGAAAGATTGTATTGATTATGTCTTTAGACAATACGGACATTATTAGAGGTGTATCCTTATTTGTATGTTCCTAAAATATGATATTAATCTACACTATTATAATTTAGACACACTAAATTAACTGTGTTGATTTTTCTCACGATTAAACATTGAGTTTCTACAGCAAACATTTTGTTTTTTTTAACGTCGCTTTAATAAGACAGCTTAGATGCCAATGTAATTCCGTGGCTAGATTTACAAACAAAGGGCACTATATAAAACAAGAATGAAAATTGTTAGATGAGTGTAAGAGCCTGTTGGGACTGCTCTGCTCCAGTTTTTCCAGCTCTGCTCCACCAACTCCACCATGGAGCAGCTCCACTGTGGAGTTCCTGGAGCAGGTGGTCCTGTTTGACACGCAGCTAGCTCCAGCTCTAGGAATGTGAGGTTTCCCTGAGAAAGGTCCAATGTGCCCCTGAATGATGTTTGGTGTATGTTTTGATGTCTGCGGAGCATATGTAACTGAATTTTTTTGTTGCCAATTGAAATATGATGTAAAATATTATAATCACAATTAATTTATTCGAGAAAACCAAAAAACAAATATTATAATAGCGGTTGTCAACTCATCACGGAATGCATCAAAAACTCCATTCTCAAGTCAATACAAGCAATTTTACATACAACTCACTTTAACAAATAACAAACCTTGTAACAGAAAATAATTTATGCACATCACTGATACATCCAGGCTATGACTTCAATTTTTCACAAGTTTTTTTATTTACACCAAGCACAAATAGCAGACAGGTTATGGTACTTTTGATCACCCACAATCTGATATAAAGAACAATGATGATACCGCTAGCAATGTATGGCTTGACCTCCTTTTCAGGCATCTGATCAAATAACCCCTGTGCCTCATCAAGCCTATCAACCTTCACCAAGCCACCTATAACTTTGTTAAATGCATTGGCATTGGGCCTCAGGCCAGCATCAAACATCTTATTGAAGTAATCAACAGCATCATCCACCCTACCCACCTCGAAGCAGGACTCAATGAGCAAGACATAAGTGTACTCATCAGGGTTAACACCAAGCTCGCCCATCTCCTTGTACAGTCCTTCTGCCTCCCCAACAAGCTTGTTCTTCCCCAGCCAGTCAATCAGACTATTATACGAGAGTGCATCCGGCGCACACCTCTTCTCACCCATTTTTCCAAATACCTCGATCGCATCCTGGAACTTTTCAGCACGGCAGTACGCATCCACCATCACATTAAAACTCCCCAGATTAACAGCAATCCTCCTGGGCGGGTCATGCTCCCTGCACATTCTATCGAACAGCTGGAGTGCGTCATCCAGCCTCCCGTTCCTCCCAAGCGCATCGAGCACCATGTTGTAACTCACCGCACCAAACCTCACCTTTGATCCCTCCCCAAGCACCTCTGCGTAGCAATCCATGGCCTCGTCGCAGTAGGCCTGGAGAAGGAGGTTGTGCGTGGCGACGGTGGGCGCGACGGAAGCCTGGGTGACGAAGCGGTGGAGCGAGAGGAGGTCGGCGTAGCGCGCCTGGCAGAGGAGCGCGGCGAGGACGGCGTTGCAGGTGAAGACGGTGGGGCGGCAGTTGGAGTAGATGGAGTGGCGGGTGAGGAGCGCGGCCTCGTCGAGGTCGTTCTCGCGGACGAGCGCGAGGATGCGGCGGTGGAGGTCGAGGCGCTTACCGGAGAGGACGGAGGCGGGCTCGGGGAGCTTGGGGGCGTTGGGGTTGGAGCTGGGGCGGGGCCCGCCAGGGACGCGCTGGGGTGTCGGGCCGCGGGAGTTGGGGGGCTCCACGCGGAGGCGGCGCTCGGCAGTGGCGTCCATGGGGGCCTGCGGGCGGTCAGTGGGGGTGGCGAGGCAGAGGAAGCGGATGGGGAGGCGAAGGGGAAAGGGGAGGAAGCGGGAGAGAAGGGGTTTGGAGAGCGCCATGGCGGCGACGGAGCACAACGGGCACGGGGAGCCGGGAGGATGGGGGCAGGGAGAGCTCTGGCTGCTGTGGGAGCGTGCAGGAGGAGGAGATCCTGGCGCGAAGGAGGAGGAGGGGGAGAGGTGCCTGGGGCTTGCGGTGGCGGCGGAAGAGGAGCGGCGCGGGTGGGTAGGGAGGAGAGGAGTCGCGCGGGTGGGTGTGGAGGAGAAGGAAAAGAAATCGAATCGATATGGAGGAGAGGAACTGTGTAATGGCAGTGGTGGGTAATTTTCCCCCAACTTTATGAGGAGATACAAAACTTCAGTTCCTGAAGTACCTCTTGAGGAGCTCCAGAAAAAACGTGGAGTAGGCCTTCAACTCCACCTTTTTCTTGGAGCAGAGTTTTTGGGGTTGGACCCGTTTGGCTAGACAAGTTTGGAACAGAGTTGAAAAAGCTGGAGCGGAGCAGTCCCAAACAGGCCCTAAATTACTAATTCTAACACACAATATATAGATTGCCTTTTTCTTCGCTTTCTTCAACAATGCCAAGCTCAAATTAGTCAAAGCCATTGCAATCTCTCAAAAGAAACTACCTCTTTACCTAGCCACATGGGAAATAAGTCCTGCGCAATTTAAATCCGATCCATTGCACGGACCAGGCTCTTCTATTTTTAATAGATTCCTACCATGTAGTTCCTTGTGCCGAAAGTATAGACTTATTACTGCAGTCCTAAAATGAAGAAACGTGATAGTAGTGACAAATTGTTGAAAAATCACACACCATCTTGCGGTACATCAGAATAGCTGCTAGCCTGCTACTGCAACTTGAGACTTGCATGATTCATGTGGCCCTGTTTTTTCAGCTTCTAAAAGCTGTTTTTCGGCTTTTCTACAGTAATTAGCTTTTAAACGGAATATTTTTTCAAGATAGAGTCTACTAGTTAATTATAGTACATACTTTACTGATTTCATTTATATCGGTAAAAACCGCACGTGAGTTTCTGTTACTCTATAATCTCTCGTACAAACAGCCCAAAAGTCACAAGGCGCAGCAAAAAACCACAAGCCACAGCCAAAAAGAACATGCCCGTAGTTTGTGAAACATATTTTTCTTGCCAATCTACATCTATAACAACAAGCATAAATATCTAAGCCTGTTTGTCAGACCATGTGGCTAGATCTAAGATATTTTAGTAATGAATAATTAACAATTTAGATGATGAATAATTGACAACATTGGTTATGATATTACTTATGGTGTGTTGCGTGTGTGTGGATTGATATTGGTCAAGTTAGAGAGAACTTGTGTTGAGAAAACGTTCTTTGGTCTTTGCATATGCAGGTTGGGCGTGGAGACAGTAATAGTCGGTGACGAGGAAAATCGGGCTAGGAGGTGGAAATCTGAGGTCCAGGCGGTCGAGGATGTCATGAGGTGGTCAAGCTCATGCTAGAGCACATGTAGATCAAAGGTGGATGATGCGTGGAGAAGATACAGGAGGTGCGGTCATGGAAGCTTCGACACGTGACGAGTTGAAAAATTAGAATTTTGAAAAAACCCGTATTAGTAAGGGTTTCGGGTCCCTTGAATAGTAGTGGGCTAAAAGCCTGGTTGAGATAAAAAGGTCTAGACCTAGTTGAACGAGTTGTATTAGGGTTTGAATTCGTTTGTAAGTCTACTTTGGACTTGTGGACATACAGGTCAGGCTATAAAAATTCTAGGGCCGGCGGCCAAGGGCTGTGCAGTTTTTGAGCAAAAAAAATCTAATTGAGTTTTTTTTACGCCGCCAGCCTTGGTCATCTTTTCGGTTCAGTTGGTCATGTCGCTGTCACACCTACACCGCTCAATAGCAATCTCCATGCGTCGCTAATGCTCAGTAGAGACCTTCTAGCACGTCGCCCGTTGCATGCATGTGCATTGCTCGCCGAATTTTTTTTCTATTTTAGCCCTTTTTTTGAAAAATATTCACATTTAGACCCCTCGTAGTTTTAATTCCGTTTTTGGACCCAGGGGGTCGGCGCCGTGACCCACGGCGCCGAGGTCGCAGGCCCGCACCAGCGTGGTGGCCTGCGTGGCGCCGACGTGGCAGGCACCTCGGCGCCGTGGGTCGTGGCGCCGACCTCGGAGCCGTGGGTCGTGGCGCCGAGCTCGGAGCCGTGGATCGTGGCGCCGAGCTGTGAAAATTCAGAAAAGCCGCCGTGACCGGTGGCACTCCAGCTCGGCGCCTTCAAAATAATCCGTAGCTTTTGGAAACATTCAGATAATTGATGAACTGTGTGAAACACAATTTTTGTTTTCTGCTACATTTTTTGATGATGTCGTGTTCAATCTGAAAATTTCGGGTGCTAGTATGGTAATAATGTTTGTAACTTTTTTCCTAAGCAGGGAACTCCGATGGTCAAACACTAATTGTTAGAGAAGGGGATAGTGGTGTTGCTTATTCATGGAATTCAAAAGAGCTAAAATGGGGCAAGGTAAGAACCTATGTGCCTTAGACTTTTCCATTATAGTGCCCATAAGTAATTATGTTGCTACCTCAAATCACATGGTATAATCTGCGAAGTTGAGGATATAGTTTAATGTCTTGTTATTCTTTTGCAGACATTTATGTGCTTGAAAATATGAATTTTCCATGTAATGATTTACAATTTTGAACTGAGTAGGTATGATTTCCCTGTTCTTTTCTATATGCAAACTAATCCATTATGCAGACATTCTTTGGAGCAAGCATGGGTGGGCAACATTATGCACTCTATTAAATTGTAGTTTTGTGAAGCACCGATACGCAATACCGTCATACCGGTAGTCTCAAGTGCAGTCGATACAGCTAGGCAAACACAATATAGTGCATAATAATAGGATTACATAGACCGTAGATAGCGTGGGTCTATTACATTTTGTCTACTGGGTGTAGCGTGGTTGTTTCCCCCTTTTTATTGGGCCCTGAGTATGGCTCCGCTGCATCATTCTTCCTGTCACTCTTGGTCTTGAGAGCTGCCTCACGAGCTTGAAGCTCTTCCTCCTGGCGCTTGATGGTTGCTTCATGCAGACTTAACTGCTCCCACCTCCTTTGCAGCTCATCCTCCTTGCCCTTCAGACGGATTTGGTCCACCCTCACGCGGCGCTCTTGCTCAAGCCGCATCTGTCGTTCCACCTCGCGAGCCTGAGTCATCTTGACAAAGTATTGTCCTTTGTTTTCCACCTCCACTACCCGGTTATCTGGCAATGCCGGCGACACTCGATCCACCCATTCGATGAACGTGCAAGCCTATGTGTGGTGTGGTAGATGTCATGGATCAAGTTGAAAAACGATAACGAGAAACAAATGATTTAGTTGTCGTCGTTACCACAAAGTCGTCATCCAGGTCTGGACACTTGAAGAACCTATGGCCGTATTTGGCTCGTTGTACTCGATCCGTCCAGACTCCCAACATCGTCCTAAAGCCGCAATGGCACTTCGGGCGCTCATGCCACTCCGGCACTCCAAATGGGTCGGACCTCTAGGAAGACATTGTTGTGTAGTAGTATTGTGATGGCTTGAGGAGGAGATGTGGTATGGAAGACATAGGAGGCCTTTATGTAGGCAGGTTATCTGGTGCAGTGGGCATAGTCCATGGAGAGGAGGTCGTACGAATCTTTTCGCTTTTTCATGATTCCAGTTTAGCAATAAATGTTCCTATGTAGACTTTTCAGAGCCTGTAGTCTCGTAATAAATTCATAGTTCGTAGCCTTTTCAGTCGTTTGCAGGAAACAGCTCGTAGGCTTTTTCAGGATTCCAGTGTAGCAATAAATGTTCCTATGTAGGCTTTTCATAGCCTGTAGTCTCGTAATAAATTCATAGTTCATAGCCTTTGCAGTCGTTTGCAGGAAACATAAATTCATTGCAGGAATTATAGAACCACAAAGTACAGACTACGGATTCGAACACAAATATCACATGAATATAACATATACACATATATACAACAAGTAGCTCATTACAAACACATTACAACATATATACAACGACTTTTAAGCCCAACCACAAGCCTACACATAAGTATCACTGCCTCCTAGCCTTACCCTTACCCTTACCAAGGGCGTCGGTGCCTGGAGTGTAACAGCTAGGCTCGCAGCGGCGTCTGCGTGGTAGAGGCTGTGTAGGCTGAGTCGAAGGAGCGTCTACGAGCTGAGACGGGCCTATCTCATCGTAAGTCTGCTGCTCCACCTCGTCCTTGTCGTCGTCCTCACCGCCCTAGGCCGGGAAAGTGTCGCTCCTCGTGGGGGACGAGCTCTGTCCCGTGTACGACCCTCCCTGCGTCGGGTCTGCAAGTCGTGTCAAAGGCACGTCTACGTCCCTCGCCGCGCCTGTGCTGCAACCACAATGACCAGCCGCACGACGTAGCCGACCTGCTAGCCTCTGTCATCCAACATTTTGTTAACCAACAAGATACGAAGATATTAGGTACTAATTTTGTGAGTGGATTTGTCGAAGCTTACCTCTAGGAAGCTACGCGTCCTGACGCTGCCGACTGTCCTGGAGAAACGCTCTATGTCCTGTACGGACTGCTTCAGGGTGTTGCCCTGCAAACAAGCAAAAGAATGGATAATTTTCTATATGCAGTGGTATTTATGTCTATTGGAAAATAAGCAATGAGATTGAACATTACCACACGGTCCAGGACTGGTGCCATCTCCACCTGCGTCCCAAGTCGAGTAGACTGGTCGTAGGGCGTGTCTTCGTCGTCGGAGGACTCAATGTCGGCATAGTCATCTGCCGTCCATTGTCCCTTAAGCTTGGACCGCGTCGCATGGTGGTACCAAACTTGGTACCGCCGGAAGTGCTCGTTGATGTGCGGCTCGTCGTTGTCGTCCACGTGGTCCTGAAAGTGTCCCCACTCCTCAACATACACGTGGCTAGGATGGTTACTGGGATGATTCTGGGTAAAAGGGATCTCCTGAGGGGCCGCCACGACATCATCAGTCCAACATTCAATTCGAACTGGTTGAGAAATCTGAACCTCATTCGGGGCAGATAGAGCATCGGGCACCTCAGGCACTTCTTCCACATCCACCGCAACGTCCGGTAACGGAGGGTCAAAGGGTGCCTGATCACCTAGTTCTGGTGAATAACCATGAGGGGTGGGATCAATGGACACCTTCCGTACAACAAGGTCCAAACATTGGAACTCATTCCTCATAACCAATTTGACATATTTGTCCCACTGATCCTCACAACCAATTAAGATCAACCGCCTTAAAATTGTGTCTTTCGAACCGAAGTGAAGTAACCCCTCAACTGTGATGCTTTCCTCGTTTGCATGACAATGTAGCTCCTCCCAGGCCCTAGCAACCAACTCACTAAACGACGGCCGATCACTGAATATCAGAGGCACCCTTTGCATTTCAACAAATCGAACATTTCCATAATCATCACTTGTCACACTGCCTCCATGATATAGGGTGACTAGGTTGTCCATCTAGAACATACAGAGAATAACAAGGGAGAAGGAGAATTAGTATATGCACTTATGTTAATCCTAGATATTCATAATCACTACATGCTACCTAATGCTAGTGCCTTACATCTTACTAACCACCTAGTGCTATTTCCTAGTAGCAAGCAATGGCAAACTCAAGATTCTCAACTAGAGTGGAATCGCTCTTATTCTTAATTTGTTGAAATGAAAATGGTCTTTGTTGCGATACATTCAAGGTTTTTATATTAAATTCTTAATCGCAGCTGATTTGTACTTATGCAAATTTGTTTCGAACATCTTATCACACATTGATTCTACAACATGTATAGCAATACATCCTGTGTGATTTATTTGCCAGTGAAACTAGTCGTATCCTTATCTTCCTTGCATAGTTAATCACACAGCTACATGATATGAACAAATCATAAAGCTCATCAAATCTTGTTGGCACATTAGAACCATGGAGTAAAGAATTGTTTGACTAAGCTCCTAAGCATAAATTTTCAGTTTGAAAAATTTCTTTGTAAATAGTGCGAAGGTGAATTGTAATCATGTAACAAGAGAAAATATCCAATCGTGCACTTGTGACTCCCATATTTTGTTTAAGTGAATCAACAGCTACTCTATAGTTCATATCAATTATCAAGTGTCACAAGCAGGAACATTTGTCAACATCCTTTACTCGCAACCTAATCTGCGTCCACCTAAGAACAAGTGTTCACAAAAGACGCAATACTTGATTGATACTGCAACAAAATGAACTAAAGCAGCAGTCTATATGGAAGAAACCATCTCAGCGAAAGCGAACACATCTCAGATTGATAATAACAGCACGAGGAATCAACGCAACGCACCGACTGAATGACTGGACAACCAAAGACGATCAGAAGATGATGTCGTCGTCCTTCTCGTCGCCGGCAACCAACAGGTTGGTCGCGGCCCCCACCGAGATGCCCCTCTTGAGTCCGCGAACGAGGCCGAGGGCGGCGGATGAGGCGGAGGCGACGAGGCGGCGGTCGGCGGACGAGGCGGCAATTGCTACGAGGCGGCGGTCGGCGGACGAGGCGGAGGGCGGAGACGACGAGGCGGCGGACGAGGCGGAGGGCGGAGGCGACGAGGCGGCGGACGAGGCGGAGGGCGGAGGACGAGGCGGCGGACGATGCGTACGAGGCGGCGGTGGCGGAGGCTTCTGTGGCTAGGGTTTGCGGGCGGACGAGCGCGTGAACCAGAAGCGCCAGCACCAGAGAGCTCGGACAGAGGGGAAAAAAGGCCGCGTGGGGCCCGCTGACCAGACCTCGGCGCCAAGATCCACGGCTCCGAGCTCGGCGCCACGATCCACGGCTCTGAGCTCAGAGCCACGACCCACGGCGCCGAGGTGCCTGCCACGTCGGCGCCACGCAGGCCACCACGTTGGCGCGGGCCTGGCAACTCGGCGCCGTGGACCACGGCGCCGAGATGTGTTACCTCGGCGCCGTGGGTCACGGCTCCGACCCCCTGGGTTGAAAAACGGAATTAAAACTACCAGGGGTCTAAATGTGAATATTTTTCAAAAAAAGGGCTAAAATAGAAAAAATTCGGCATTTCTCGCGCGTGATCTTTGTCCAGCAGCTGCCTACGTGCCTGTGTCCTGTGTCAGCCTGCCACGCATCGTGAATATTTCAGCTGTGTTTTTCAGCCATGACTTGATTGGTTTGACACAATAAAGAATGTGCATGCGGCTAGATGTGAGTAAGAAAAGGTGTTTGGTCTTTGTGATCTTTTCTTGTTCTGCTCGTGAATGCATGCAGTTGATTACGTGAGCTTTTGCCGAAATATATCAAGGAGGAGCTGCCCTCTGGAAAAAGCGACGTTTTCAATTTTTGGCTGCTATAGTGTTTTGCTACAGCAAGAACAGTAAATGCTACAGTGTTTTGCTACCGTGCGGAATAGTACCTGCTACAATAACCGAGATTTTTTTGTCCATCTTTTGTGTTTGTTGTTTGTCCTAATCTGTTTTCCAGGTTGAACGATCAAAGACAGTAGATTTTGCAGAGAAAGTTCCACTGTGCACTACGATCATTCACCCCCTCTGATTGCCATCGACGATCCTACAATTGGTATCAGAGCAAGGTTGCTATGGCGTTAGAGAGGTATGTGAATCGTCTCCCATGCTAGATGGTACTGATTTTGCTTTTTGGAAGTGTCGAATGCAAGCTTATATTGAGACTCAAGGTAGTGATGTTTGGAAAAAAAATTCTACACCATATGGGGTTCCTGCTACTATTACTAATTTAAATAAAGCAGATGTTGATTTAAATGCTCAAACTCATAACTTGCTATTTCAAGGGATTTCTCGCAAAGAGTTTAATCTTGCCCATTTAGTATGGAAAACTTTTTGCGATTATCATGAAGCAACCACTAAAATTAAGAAAGTGCGTAAAAATATTTATCAAAAAGAATATTTTTATTTTGCTATGAAGTCTGGTGAATCCATTGATGATCTCTTTGCTCGTTTTGAGAAAATATTGAGTAATTTGCGTGGTGTTAATGTTATTCCTACTGATGAAGATAATGCAACTAAAATTTTGAAATCTTTAGGTTCTGAGTGGTTGATAGTTGTTACAACTATTAATCAAACTATCGATCTAGATACTTTAAGTATGAATGATCTTTATTCTAGATTGAAAACCTATGAGATGGAAGCTTTGCCATCTAAGATTGATAAATCTTCACCTTTAGCACTTGTGACTAACCCCGTGCAGGCTACTTCGTCGAGTGCTTCATCTTGTGTTTCTTTGTCTACTTTGTCTTATTTTTCAGAGGAACAATTCGAGCAGCTTCCAAAAGAGGACTTGGTGTTGATCTCCTCACAGGCATACAAGGCACTTGACAATGTGAGAATGAGAAAGCGAGGTGGTGTGTCAGGTCCGATCAGATGTTATGAGTGTGGCAAGCCAGGCCACATTAAGATGAATTACCCAAGCTCAAGGGGAAGGTGATCAAGGAAGACAAGAATTATCGTCGTCAGCCATCCAAGAACAACAACACCCAGGATGGAAATTTTCGTCGCACGTTTTCAATTTTTGGCTACTATAGTGTTTTGCCACAGCGAGAACAGTAACTTTTTGAGATTATGATATATTTATAGAACCCAATGAAATTACAATATTACAAGAATACTTTTTGAGATAAATTTACATATATGATTTTCATGTATTCAATCTAAATATTTAAAAGATATTAATAATTAAAGTTTCAAAATTTGACTGCATGTATTTCAAGATGATATGTTTTGAACCGGAGTATGTATGTTCTTTTTCTATCCAGTACTACAGAACCATTATGTGTATTAAACAAATCGTGGCATCTGCTTCTTTTTAGGTACTTGATGCTGCAGTCGCTGCACGCATTTTAAATACCGCACTTGTTCCCAAATTGGATCATGTATGATGTATCTTCCTGGAAAGATTCAAGGTATGCAAGTAGTGGGCACTTCCAAATTTCAACTCATGATCTACTATAACTACTTAAATGTTTAAGTTGAACTAATTGCATTTGTTTGGTACTTGTCATCAATATGAGACCGAACAGTAAAATTATAAGCACATCTGGTCAAATTCGGAGACCGCTAAGAATACGGAAGGACTCAACAAGAATCTCACATGAATGACCAAGTGTATTGAATATGGGAGCCTAGGGTTACAAAATGGTCTTCTCTCCCCACTTATAAAGGTTCTATTTATAGAGTAGGAAGGGGAGGTAAGTGAAATTACAAGTTTACTCTTTGGGTCTAACTTATTTCTAAGGGTATCTTCATCTTTTGCATCACACGGGTCCCGCTATGTCCGAGAGACCTCGGGGGTCGGTTCGCGGCTGACCCCGGACCTCATCTAGGGTTGGCTCTGGACTCCCCCCTCGGGTTGGATCGTGGACTTCGCCGAGGTTGGCTCATAAACTTCGATGGGGTTAAATTTATAGTTGTAAATTCCGTTCCGGAGGCCATTCCGTTTTTCCTCTGGGTATGAAATGTGTCAGTACCGATCCATTGCGGTGTACCATTTTGGATTTTAAAAGTGTAATATAATAATATATATTTATTTATAAGTATATACATGTAATTATATGTGCATATAATTTATCTTAAAATCTCACTTTAAATACATAACCATAGTATAAAAATGAGGGGGTCACTTTAATTATATCTAGTATCGGAATAGATGGAACAATAAATCCTATAAATTTTCAAAATCAAATACAAAATCATGGCTGGTACCGGAATGGCCGGAATGGAATGGACCGGTATTAACTGGTATCAAGGCCGGTACGGGATGGAGGGTCAGCTGTACCGTTTTGCTTGTCGGTACAGAATGTTCTGGCCATTCCGTTGGAACCGGAATGGTATTTACAATTTTGGTTAAATTGCAGGCTTCGCTTGAGGTAGACTTCCTGATGTATGCCGTTGTTTCGAGGAGGTTGTAGGCCTGAGGTGGCAAAAGGACTCTCCCTTAACACAGTACTTAATGCTATCTCTGGTGCAGCAACTTTTCTGAAATCTTTGATATCTATTGGTTCATTTCATTTCTCGCTAAGGATGTCAAAATTATCAAAGAACCTCCAGAAAAAGGAGGTAAAGCTGCACGACCTTATGAAATGCGTGTCCCCCGAAATTGTACTCCGCGTTGTTACTTAAACCGTGTCTTACCTGCACTTCTGAAGAAACATGTAAGTTGTGGACCGTTTTATATGAAATTATGCTTGTTTCTTGCCACCCACATTCTGTTAACATATTTGAATTCAATTATGCATTTATTATAGATATTCTTTAAATTTATTGGCCAGTTACGTATTGCCATTACATTACATTATCAGTCTGAACATGGTCATCTTAGTGTCCATATACAGTAATTGATAAAGCCATGGACACTTTATATGTCAACTTTTCCTTGAAATATATAAGTTACAACAATCCAACCTTCTTAATCAACTGTGATAATCAATCTAGTAGGCAGTAGGTGGCCATTTGCTGATCAGAAGGAAAGTGCTCTAGAAAGGGAAAAGGAGAGAGATAAGGCATATTCTAAGCGAGTACACAAGTGTAAACATCACTACATGGCACTCTAGTATTGCCTTTTCCCCAACATTCTCCCACATCTTAAAGAAAGCTATGTGAGCATGCATACACACTTGCAGATCAACCACACTAAATTTCCCCAACATTATCCCACCTCTTAAAGAAAGGTATGTCGGCTCCCCCACTAAATTTGGCCATGTTCCCATGCAATGATAACCACACGGTACGGGACAGTACTTGCTGTGATCATAAGAGCAAGTACAATAATGTTGACTAGGTCGTCTCTAGCGAAATACACGTCAACACAATCCTATGTGGAAGAGAAAGAAAAGACGAGAGAGAGGCAAACTGCCCCTCATGCAAGAGGTGACCTTTAGCACATCATACGAGGAGAGAGAGGCAAGCTGCCCCTCATGCAAGAGGTGACCCCTGATATATTTATGCAAGTATTAAATGTTTGAGTGCTTTAATAGAGGTAACATCTACTCAACTTATTGTACTAGTAGTGTGCCCGTGCTAACGCTACGGTAAAATACAAAAGAAGATAAAATTTGTAAAAAATAAAACGAGCAATCAGATTCATTAAGATTCACGTCTCATATATTGTATAACCAAATATTTTTGTCACAAAATGAATGTCACATAAATACGTGACCGGTCGGAACCACCCAACACGCAATGCTCAAATGTGGTCGTACGCCTTCGGATCACCTTCGATCTTTCTCTAATGTGGTCGTATCACTTGCCGACCTCACCGTCTTCTGGTTTTGCCATGGTCGAACACCTTTCGACCACGTCTACTGTAGGTTTGCCGTGGTCGTAAAAACACTGTCCTTGGCCGTGGTCGATAACCCCTTACGACCACGCTCTGCGTTCCTTCAACGTGATCGTAAACCACTCGATCGCCTCCTACTTTGCCTTGCTGTGGTCGTAGGTCCTCTTGAGCACGCCTCTTTTTGTTTTGCTGTGGTCCAACGCCTTTCGACCATGTCTATTGACGGCCAGCCAAAGAACTCTTTGGCATTAGAAATCTGAAAGCTACGCTGGTAATTTTCATCAAAAGTTCAAAACTGTGTATCTAAGTTAGACACAAATGTAGCTGGTTAACAATAAGGTGCTGCACTTTCCCCCACCAAACCATTCACGTTGATAAGATCAATCGCTGGCAAAATTCCTCTACAAAAGCATAAGAAAAGTCATCCATGAAAAAGTTCATGGAAGAACCACCACACAATGCCACATGAATAGTTCAGTAATCTTCTGAATCACAGCCTTTTTATACGCACTGATCATGGGAACATGAAATCCCATATTATGAGGAAGTGAAACATGTTATGTTTGTTTGTAAGAAAATGCTCGTACGTTGCAACGGAAAATAAAATTTATGAGTAAATATTATATTGCAGTTATATATTGTTGCTCAAAAGAAAGATATTTGTTTATGCTTGACTATATAACCTACCTCTAATATAACATAGTATAGTGCCCGTGCTAACGCCACGGCGGCATTTCAGGGATGCACATGAAAACAACCAAATGACGATATTTTTTTCCATAGTTTAAGTTTCACGCAATTGTATATCACCATGTATATTCGGCCGAGGGTCCTGCCTGTCAGACTTTCAGCTTTTTCCCAAATTTATTCGGACAGAGAGCTTCAAATGTTCATAACTAATTCATTTTAACTCCGATTTAAGTGAAACAAATTTCTAAATTCATCTAAAATCAAAATCTAACCAATGGAACCGAGATCATTTGCTTTTGAGTTCATTTGAATTTTTCTATGAAAATTTGTTTGCTTTGCTGATTTTTATCCAAATTTTCGCGTACGATTAAATAGCGTACGAGGCTCAAAATAATATTCATAATAGTCAATCCGAACTTTTGATAACCACGGGGCAAAGGCTACATTGGCCTCATTTCCGTTTCTATTTCATTTCCATTCAAAAAGATATTGGAAAAAAAGTAACATGTTTCACTTTCATTTCCATTCAAAATGATAGATGTGTGGAAAACTTGTGATCAATTCGGTGATATCAACTCGTTTACATTAAGGAGTTTAAAATGTCTTCAGATGTCATCAAGATCCATCCCATTACCATATAAGAAACATAAAACAAAAATATACGAAGTTGCGCTCCAATGATATCCCAATATTAACACATCCAATTAGTTTTTCATAGAAACTTTGGCAACAATATACATAAATGTTTGAAAACTGGAAGGGATGTATTTATCTCATAATATATAAATTGATTTCTCTATGTTATCAATCAAGCCCATAAATCACTTCCACAACTATACAATATGAATACATTTTACTTAAGTGATGTACACTCCCATACATAGAAAATCACAACAGAACATCCAACAGGTTGCAAAAATTCTTTGTGACCACATACATCCATGATAGTGTTGAAAATCATAAGATCATACAATAGAACTATTTGGCATTCATGCTATAAGTTGATTATTGCTTCAAAATATAATTTTGATAATAAAAACCCTACAGTAACCCTCATTGTGACACATCAATCAACAGAGAATTACTCCAAAGCATGAGAAAATTCGACCTAAATTTGCATAATGTGGTACCCAAAGTGGAGAAAACATGAACCAAGCACAAAACAACTATACCCCCGATACGTCGACTGGGGGGGTCCCGCCGACCAAGTAGACAACGACGGCGTGGATGCAGCACGCGCCCATGGCCGAGAGATCATGTAGGCAGTCGTTGCCGTCGCTACCGCCACGCATATGGCTGCTGCGGTCCGGACGAGGGCTGGGCGGTGTCGAGCTGGGGCAGGGGGCGCACGGGCGGCGTCGGGCTAGAGTCGGGGGTCACCGGCGGACTAGATCACGGGCGGCGTCGGCGCTGGGTGTTCTTGGTGCGGCAGCCGAATGCGATGCACAGCGCCGTCAGGATCGCGCTCTTCCCACCTGCGCCGGCACGGAGAAGAAAGGGCATCAAGGGGCAAGGGGGAGGGAGAGAGGGGGGTAGGGTTTCAGGGAGGCGTACTGCCGTTCTAGCCGGTGATGAAGTTGACGCGGAGTGGCACATGAAGTTCTCCAGGCGGATGCGGGAGATCGTCCCGGAGGCGACAGAACGGGGTGGGGGGAGAAGCGGGGGCGGCATGGATGCGAAGGAGCCGAGGAGGAGGAGGCGACGGCAGCGCGGCGTGGGGAGGAGAAGGCGAGGGCGAAGCGGAGGAGCGGCGGCAGCGCAGGGTGGGGAGGAGAAGGCGAGGGCGGAGCGGAGGAGCGACGGGAGGAGGCGGCGGAGCGGGGGGAGGAGGCGAGAGAAGCGAGGGCAGAGCGGATCTTGCGGCGAAGCAGCGGAAAAACCGAGGGGGCGCGGGGGTGGGGAGGAGCAGCGAAAAAATCGAGGGGGCGCGGGTGGGGAGGGGAGGAGGAGGCGGCGGCGCAGGGTGGGGTGGGGAGGAGGAGGAGGCGGTGGCGGCGCAGGGTGGGGGGAGGAGGAGGCGGCGGCGGAGCGGAGGGGTGGGGGGAGGAGGAGGCAGCAGCTGAGCGGGGGAGGAGGAGGAGCGGGGGAGACGGAGGCGGAGCGGATCGGGCGGAAATTTCGCGAGTGGGGGGAGATCAGAGAGAGGAGAGCGGGACTGCGGAGGAGGCCCACGCGTAGCGGGACTGCGGAGGACTGCATAGGAGAGCGGGACGCGGGAGGGGTACTGCAGATCCATTGAAGGATGACCGTCGGATATGGTTGAGTAAGGAGAGAGAATGGAGGAGAGTTAATCTGGTGCGCATGTTTTTAGGATGGTGTATTTCTGGGTGCATATTGTGGTGTGGATGTAGTTAAGGTCATGACTGTGGAGCAGGTAATTGTTGGGTGGGTGTAGGATAATTTTAACTGGTGGTTTATTAGTTTAGAGATTAGCTACCTCCACCATGAGCTGCGTGTACTCTTTTTGCTTATTTGGCTAGTCCTAGAGGTGGCAGCCACCTCTTCTATTAAACTTGCTCTAAATAGAACGTAGTAATGTTAGATGGTGCTTTAATTGGTTTGCGACTTAAATTTTTAGTTATGTCTTTGATTTATAACTAAAATTACATTGTATCGATTGTTAGTTTTTTTCTAAAAATTAAAAAATAGAAAAAATGAGAAAACCCTCGTTATCTCGTCACATGCAATGCAAAGGAATAAGTGTAAAAAAGGAAAGCAAAAAAATCAAAATAAGCCAAAAGTAAAAGTTAACACGTTTCAAATGGTTTCTGACTTAAATAAGCCGAAAGCTACAATAAATCAAAAGTTGAAGTCATTTAGAGCGGGACTTAATCATCAAGAGCTTCAGTTACAAATACACGCAACATCTTGTCGTACATAGAGTTATCGTTTATTTAGAACATAGAAATTTCATAAAAAAAACGGTGTAAATGATAATGTAGTTTTCATCTGATCGAAAGTGATCACTACTGGAAAGCAAGATCAGTGAGATGATCCCTTGACATAGTCATCTAGCACTTTATTGTATGAGCTGGATTATTAAGCCCCTTGACCAAATTAAAGCGAGTTTTTGGTCTACCTGAAATGCCAGTATACATGCCGTCGGTCATTTTAATATCGCGGTCGGCCGGTAATTGAGAGTGAGTCACAAGGCATGATAATTCATCTCTTCTTGGTTTACTTTGCCCTGGTGGATCTCCACAAAGGAGACCTGTCAAGATTTGAATATGTAAATTTAGACTCTCTTGTATATTCTACAATAGTATAGAAACATATTAGTGTACACAATAGAAACATAGACAAAATATCAACTATAATCACAATTAATTAAGAAAGACACAAATATTATTAATTATAAGAGTAACGACCTTATGATCAAGCTTACAGATGTTAGCCTGAAGGGCTCAACAAAATCTAGCAGCAGAAAATAAAGATAAATGCAGCGGCCATTCAACATACCCACAGACAATCGACTAGGGAGCAAATTCCTAATCCGTGAAAACATCGAAGCGCTCCTCTATTACCTCTAGCTAAAATGGTCTCTTTCAACAATTGATCAACAAAGGATATAGCCGTAAATATATAGAGTACTCAACAAGTCATTTGTAACAAGATATAATATATAATGATGTAAGGTTTACTAAATAATGGCTGAGTGATTACTTTGCAGAAAAGCAACAATTTAGAGTAAATAAAGTAAATAGATTAAAAGCAAATTTTGAAAATAAGAAATAAGTAATTAAGTCAAAGAAATTGAATAAACCACAAGTGAACTGCCATTCACTCAATGAACCACCCGTGAACTAACCATTCACGTAATAAACCACCAGTGAACTAACTATTTACTTCCCAACTTAACCCAACCAAGGTTTTATGATAATTCTACCATTTGTGTTAAATCACTGAGTATAATCCATAATCGAGGACACGGCTATTCAAATAATTTTACACTCTGTAAAGGTTATATAACTTTACCCACATAATATGACCATCTTGTAGTGTCACTAGTATAACATGCTTCCTTAGACATTTACAATACTTAACCTCACCTCAATTCCGCCTGCTTTCGCCGTTGAGTAAACTTCGACCTAATTGGCAAAAGTTTCTCTTGTGCCAATGTAAGATAATGGGTGCGACCACACTCACATTTATCTCAATGACGGAATCTAAGTTAAAAGATCGCAAATTAATTAGTTAGATCCATCTCATACTAGACATGTGGCTGCACGGGAAGATTTAGATCAATGGTGCACAAAGTTAAGTTCTTAGACATTACCCAAGCAAAACATCTACATCCCAAAAGTATTGATCACACTTCCCCTTTACTACACGATCACTCACCTAAGTGAAAACCATTTTGTATGACCAACACTAATAACACTATACATATAATGGTACATAAATTTTATAACTGTGGCTAACTACCACGATTCAATATCTCATTAAGTCAAAATTAATTAATCAACATATGATGATGAGCCCAATGTACTATAAGCATAGCTAAACATACTAAACATATAACTCGTATTATATCACTAAATAATTACCTATGTTATGGTGGTAATAGAATCATGACATTCAAATTATTAATTGAGAAATTAATCAAATTGGTCAATAACTACCCGTTACAAAGGTTTGTATTAAATTAGCAATGAAAGGTAATTTAAAATAAAATAATAATAAATAGATTTAAAATAATAGGTTCAACATGATCAAAGATCATGACTTACCTTGACTTTGCTCAGTTATCACATCTTGATCTTTGGTTCTTATTTCTGCTCCTTCGAAGACGTTATCTAACGAGAGACAAATTGAATGAAACAAAAATGAAATCTAAATAAAAATAAAAATAACAAAACTAAAACCAAAAGATAGATCTCAATTTTATATGAATTTAGAAAGAAGAATCGGGTCAATCAGAGTTCGGACGGAAGAGAATGAGCACTCTGAAGATTCGTTGGGAAATTAATTCCTATAAATTGAGAGAGAAAGGAGAATATTCTCTGAAATATTCCCTTTTAATTTAATTTAATTTAATTTAATAATGGGCTAGTGGCTGACACGTGGGTCCCATGAATTCTGAAATTTCGGAAATAAAGAAATTCTGGAAAAAGTCTTAGAGGCTGACAAGTGGACCCCCATGGTCTATAGACCATGTCCACGGGTCTACGTTAGACTTGGTGCACCGGGTTCAAGCTAGGGCTGACATGGCAACTGAGTGGGCATGACGTAGCTTGACACATGAGCAAGAGAGGTGACATGGGCGATGACATGGTGGACACGTGGCTAATGATGTGGCAAATCTAAGTAGTGCATTGAGCTAGCTAAAAGATCTGGCATGGCACTAACATGGTGTACACGTGGATGTCATGTTGGTCTAAGCATTGACATGGTGGGACAAGTCAACATCATCGGCGAAGCTCACTGTAACCGAGGGTCATTGGCGGCGAAGGGCCATGGTGGTGCAAGCGAAGTGGCACATTGTGGGGAGGATGACTCAGCGGTCTCGACTGTGAAGATGCAGAGGTCACCGGCGAGAGGACGTGACTGACGGCGAGAGGAGAGTAGCAGCGGTCTTCCGTTCATGGCGGATTAGGAGCTCTTGTGGGGCAACGACTTTGGCGAGGTGCGGAAGTGGAAGGGAGGAGCACGGGGGAGCTCAAGGAGAAGACAGTAGGGTCGCGGACTCACCAGAGCGGGCGTGATTGCTCGCCGGAGTAGAAGTGATAATGATGACTTGAGCTCCGGATTTTGCATGATGGCGACGAATTCAGAGGTACCGGTCAGGGCTTAGAGGTGGGGGTGGCTCGGTACGAAGACTTGGGAGGGTATCAACGCTCTTAAATAGCATGGGAAGGGCGGTGTTCTCAACGATTACGACTGCGTGGCAAGGGAGTTTGGTACGAAGATGGAGAAGGGAGGTGTCCAGGAGGAAGATGGCTCAGCTGACAAGGGGGCCCACACGGCAGTGACGCGGAGAGGGAAAAGGGCAGATGACGCGAATGCGTGCACGGGCAAAGGGGGATGGCGAACTGGGCCAAAAAAAGTTGGGCTGGGCACAAAAGCGAACTAGGCCAAGGCAATGCGAAGCGGACCGGGCCAGGAAAGGGAGATGGGCAAGAAGGAGTAGATGATTAAGCCCAAGGGGAAAATCTGGAATTTCAAGATTTTTCGAATTTCAAATTTTAGGATAATTTGCATTATGCTCAAACAAATAGCAAATAAAGCCAAAAAATCTAAGATAATACAGAAAATGTCCTTGCATCATAAGAAACCCAAAAAAACTAGTAATTAATTTAATTTAATTGATATTAACTTTATTCATATTAAATCTTTTAAATTTCTAAATATTTAAAGTAAGCTTTAATTAATTCAAAAAATCCATGTAGTTATTTTTATTTTAGAAAACTTTAGAAAGGCACTGAAAATCAGGATGTTACAAGACCGCATTGTGGTTGGACACGCACGAACGAACACACACTGAAAATTGTGCTAGAACACAACAGAGAGGAGAGCATTTGATTGCTTGCACCGTCGCACGCGCATGAGCGCCGCATTTGGGCTTATAAGGCCAGTCTTCTGGCTTATTTTACATTGTAGCAGTTGAAAATGCATTGCAGTTGCTGTTAACTTTTTCAACGTAAACAAATTTAAAAAATGGAAAAAAAGCTATATCATCACGAATAATGCAAAGGAATATGGGAAAAAAGAAAAGGCAAAAGCCTAAAAGACCAAAAAGCTAAAAAGAATGAAATTAAGAAGTTGAAGATAGAAGAAGAAGCTCATTGGAGCACATCCCGCTTCAAACAGTTTCAATTTCTGTTTTTTTTTTGCTTTCGGCTTATTTAAATCAGGGTCTACTTGGAATGCGTCTATTTCTAATTTTAGCTTTTTATCTTTTCTTTTTTCCTCCCTTATACCTATGCATTGTCTGTGATAATATAATAGTTTTTCCTTTTTTTAATTTTTTAATTAAATGACTAACAGCCGCTAAAGCAAGCAACAAAAGAACATCATAGCACACTAGCTCAGTCAATTGCTGCGTGTTGTAGAGGAGGAGCGAGTATGCTTGTACTGAAAGGTAGATGCAGCAGCCGAGTTTTCCTGCGGCTACGCTGTTGCAATGGTTTCATCGGTACTAGAATATACTACCAGTTCGTGCCCCGGAGTTGTGAATTCGTAATTCTGAATATTAGATGTAGTCACCCTAAAAAAAATGGATGTAGTCAATGCGTTGTTCACCACACCTTTTTTAGTTGCAGCACAACCCAATTAAGATCAGCTGCCGGCCGCCGACTGCCGTGCTGCTTGACAAGACACTGCATATTTCTAACATCTTGAAACGAGACTCAAGGAATGAGTAAAAAGGTGAAGGCAAATTGTCTGTTGAGTTATTAAACAAGTGTATTAGAAGTCCAATGGCATCAAAACATGCCATTGATCTCCGCCATGACATCGCAGGTGGTAATAGTGGGCTCAAATAGATCACTCTGAGAACCAAATACATCGCAGGTGGTAATAGCGCGGCGGCGGCGGCCTGTGCCTGCGGCGGCGGTGGCGACTTCCGGCGGCGGCGGAAGCCCTCGTCTCCTCGTTCGGCCTGGAGAACCAATTGAGTCTCCAGCACATGAATCGAACGGAGGGCTAAAAGGAGGGGAGGGTATTCTTGACATTTGCTATGCAATTTTGGGAGAAAAAAGTAAAAAATGAAAAAGAAATAGCTAAAACCTCAAAAATGGCAAATCATAGAGTTAATCATGTATTGGATGGCATTTTAACAATTACCATATAGAGAATGGTATTTTATCGAAGCCACTCCAAAGGAGTGGCATAATATCAATTTTCTCTCCATCCACCGAGTTTGATACCCGGAAACTAGGGCAGCGAACCAAGATCCTGACGGTCGACGAGCGAGCCCACGACGATCGCAGGCTCGCAGCAGGTCCGGTCGTCGTGGCAACGCAAAATACGTTAAGATTCCGCAACGTTCGTAACCCAGGGCGGCACGGGTGCGAGGAAGCATCCGGTGTTGCACGATCCATAACGGAAAAGCCCTAACAACAGCGCGCAACGCTCACGTCCGCCGTCGTCCCTGCATCCCGGTCAGTCGATCGGGGCACCTTCCTCCTCGGCCGGCGCCCTCACGTTCTTCGCGCGCTACGCAAGTACGCATCCATGCATGTGGCAACAAAACTACATATCGATCTATGGGAAAATGATTCTCTCATGTTAAAAAAAAGTAAGTCAGAGAGTGAATAGTACTGTGATTTTAGGTGACCTAGTAAGATGTCCGTGCGTTGCAACGGAGTACCAAATGAGAGTGATTCATATTATCAAACGATGATCCTAAACTAAACATTGAACATCAATTTTATCTTTCGAAACAGTGGCGGATCCAGGATCAAAATTTAGGGGGGCTAATAAGAGTTATTGACCAGTTTGCTGAATACCGAGTTGCCAGTCTACGATAGACTTGTAGACACGAGAGGAAGAGAGACTCCACTCCAAGAGCCAAGATGTCGTTGTGACTTGTAATCGCCACTACAAATACAATTTTCTTCATCATGCAAAGACTTTTAAACCTAATAAGGTCATTCATATGGCTAATGTGGAGCTGTAGAGGATGAGAGAGATACACACGGCCGGCCAGCGGTAGGGGGGCTAGCGCCCCACCTGACCCACCGCTGGGTCCACCCCTATTTCGAAAAGCATGTATCAAGCAAAGCACATATGTACAAACTCATAAATAAATTAAATTGGAAATAAATGCTCATGTTTAATAGCTAATATTGTTTCTTGTGCAACATGATCAAAAATAAAATAAATAACATATCTAGGACGTAAAGACATCTATGTAGACAATATTTTTGGTAAATGTACCAGCAGAATTGAAACTACCATCCTTTTCCGGCGTAGCAAGTATTCTAATATTGCTCCTAGCAGTAGCTCGTGAGAGAGCAACATATAGTTGTCCATGTGAGAAAACCCGATCGAGAAGATAGACACCTACATTCGGAATTTGTTTGCCCCTGTGCCTTATTGATAGTCATTGCAAAACTTAGCCTAATAGGAAGTTGCTTCCTCTTGAACTTAAATGAGAACATTTCATCATTGGACAGGCACAAACAAATGCGAGGTGGAAAAATTCTCTTTCCAGCATGTTGCCCCAACACAATTTCATCATCTATTATATTCCTTTGGAAGGTTCGGACTACCAACCTTGTCCCGTTACACAACCCATTAGCTGGATCTAGGTTCCTTAGCAAAATCACGAGGCAATTGACCTTCAGTTTGAGAACATGTGAAGGCAATCCATTAGGTGTGAGAGAATTCAAAAATTTAGAGGGGTAGTAGCTATTAGGGTCGTCTTCCGCACGATCGAAACTATGATAGAGCATCTCCTCCCCTGAAAAGCGTTCGATCAACTTCATATTTATAATATCAACATACTCATTTCGTGTAGATAGAATAACTCGAGAAGTAATGTAGCTCGAATCGGAGATGTTTGTTGCCAACATTGGGAAGACACTGTCTATAAGGTCTTCGAGAACTGATCGCATTACTGTAGCTGCGATCGTGGCTTCAACCACGCATCGACCATGCCTTCGACCGTGACATCGACCACATCTTTGACCATAACTAGTGCACATGTCTGCTATAGCGACCGCCGACTGCAACAATGACAGGCCGCACATGTCTTCTATAGCACACCGCTCCTTCGATCACGTTTCGACTGCTCTTTCGACCACAGCTTCGACTGCTCTTTATCGACCACATCACCAACCAAAGCTTGTCGATCATAGTACCTCAACTGTATCTCCGACCACATAGGTATTCCAACACCGACTGTCGATTGTAGCTATGATTATCGACCACTATAGCTACAACTATCGACCATCGACCACTGTAGCTACGACAATCGACCATCGAAAACTATAGTTATGACTATCGACTATCGACCATCAAACACTGCACGATTTGACTAACGATTGCGACAGTACTCCTCTGAGTACCAACTGAGTCATTGTGGCGTCGACCACTCCTTCAGCCACGACATCGACCACGGCTTGTCGACCATATCTCCGACTGGTCCGGAGTCTTCATCGCTCTCTGACTCTGGGGTCTTCAACTCCTACACATACTCGGACACACCGATTACGCAATATTTGAACACACCGAATACTTGACTACAACCATGCAGTACTCAAACACACGGAGTACTCAACTACGACCACGTAGTACTCGAACATACCGAGTATATTTGGCTATGACCACACAGTACTCGAATACACCGAGTACTCAATTGCGACCACATAGTACTCGAACTCACCGAGTACTCGATACTGACCACACAGTACTCGAACACACAAGTACTCGACACACGACCACTCAGTACTCGAACATGCGAGTACTCGACACACGACCACACTCAACAAGATTATGTCCAACACACACTAGCTAGGCAACGAACGTGCATACATTGTGCATTTGTAAGCATACATGGAAAAATCAAGACTTAAACACGAGGCGAATTGATGGTACATGGAAATATGGAACCATCCAATTCGCTCAATAGATGGCATAAGACCCAAACTCTCACCGCAAGCATGTTACAAAATTGGAAGCAAAACAGCTCAACAGAATCACAGAACCACATAACTATTCTCAAGTGGGAGGAAGGCACAAGCAGCGGGACCACACTGCTAGCCACTGCAGTTGGCGGTGGCGTGCCTGCCATCGGTAGAGGCGGTGACAGGAGGACGCCAGCCCATATGACAAATATATTGAAATTGATAAAATCCATTGAACATTTCATGAAAAGCAACTTCTAGACATAATGGTACAACATGAAGAAACTTCACACCCAAACGACCTAAAAAGAGCTCAAGCCACTGGTTTGCTTTGATTTGGGAGATGGTAAATGTTCTGTAATACACATATATGCAAATAGTGGGATGAGTAAAGATCAAAAATGGTCATCTATGATGGCAATTCTTCAGTTTAGAACTTCGGAGTAACCTGGAGCTTCCGAACCAACACAGGTGATGTTCTCTTAACAATAGGCATTATAAAAATCTATACAAACAAGGTTCATCAAGTAGCAATCTAACTAATTTTACTCACAACTAACATTTATATTCACATAAATGCAAACACATTACGTAGCAATCATAATTTGCAAACATAGGCAAGGCAAGTTCAGGCATACTGGAACAAAGTTATCTCTTGTACTTAAACAGAATCATCACAAACATCAACACACCCGAACCTTGGAGATGCTGCCGCATGAAGATGATGAGTAGGAGCAGTGAGAACGGCAGTGTCTGCCCCCTGCCCTCGTTTCCCACCGTGTCATCCCCACCCCCTCCGCTCGCCTCTGTGACGCCGGTAAAATGCACTACCAAGAAATCTAAGTTGTATCAGAAGAATGTTCATGAACAAAATGGAAAGAGAGAAGAGTCCAAAGTATTTACCCCGTATATTTTCGTGGAGTTGAAATGTTTGAAGAATAAGTGGAAGAGGAGCTGATGTTTTGTCGACCAACTGAGGCAACCGCCTATCACGCACATTCCCTCATTTATTCCAATCGTCATGCATGTTTGACTCTGTATTTTGCGGCGTTTATGGGGGAAGGGGATGGATGGATGTAGGGGGCCGAGTGTGGAGCGGGGAGGTTGACCAGCGCCGGACCTGGGCGGTGGTGTGGTGAAGGGGATGGATAGCCGCTGGTCAGGCGGGCAGGGGAGGGTGGTCGAGAGGTGAGTGGAGAGTCTGATCAGCACCAAACCTAGGGGAGGGGTGGCGCTATAGGTGAGGTGGCAAAGCTGCAGGTGAGGTCGATCTTGGGGAACCTAGATCTGACGGGCTGGACCCGGATGGATGTAGGGGGCCAAAAGTGGAGATGGGAGGTCGACCAGCACTGGACCTACACGACGGTGTGGGGAAGGGGACAGATAGCCACCGGTGAGGTGGTAGGGGAGGGGGGCCAGTAGCGGAGCGTAGAGTTCCGGTGCAACGACGGAGGCGCCGTAGATGTCGGCCCAACATGGTGCACAAGACCCATGCGCCGTAGTTGTTTGCTTGCTCACTCGTAGCAGCCACCCACCAGGAGAGAAGGGAGATTGGGGGAGGGAGGGAGGGAGGAGAGAGAGACCGGGAAAGGAGAGAGAGAAGAGAGATCTGGGGAGGGAGAGAGATGAATTTGTTGGATGGGAACATGCAACGCACATACATATAATGACACATGGGCCTAGAGTAAGGAGGCCCACTCGTAAGCCAAAACTGATGGAGAATGCGCGTGAGGGAGGTGAACAGGAGCTGGAGGCTGCGTACTATGCGCATGGGATGGGAGCAGGGGGCTGAACGGATAAACTCCAATGTTATATTAGGCCCTGTTTGGCACAGCTTCATCAACAGCTTCATGAGCTGTTGTGAGCTGTTTTTTGCCAAACACCCTTTTTGCAAACAGCTTCATGGATGAAGCTCCTTAAATCATGCTCTCACAAGGGAATGGGGTGGGGTGAAGCTGAAAATAGTAGCTTTTCACAGCTCTCTCCCTCAGGCTCGCAGTTCTAAGAACCCATTGCCCTTGTAGTTGACAGAAATTACAGCACTTTGCCACTGGGTCCCCACGCCTGTTTCCTCTCCTCCCGTTCGCACTTCTCTAATGATTTTAATTTTTTAATTCATACTCATTCAAATATATTATTTTTTAATTCATATGACCATATACAAACATACAACTCCAAATGTTAGAACAAGTTAGGTAGACAGGGGCATCTTGGACAATTGCCCTCTTTCAGCCATGCATGAAGCTGTTGGTGAAGCTGTTTTGCCAAACAGTTTTCGAAAACAGTTTTAGCTTCACCGGTGAAGCTGCTCGTGAAGCTGAAACAAAAAAACAGCTTCACTAGTGAAGCTGAGCTGTGCCAAACAGGGCCTTAGGGCCTGTTTGGGACTGCTCCACTCCAGCTTTTTCAACTCTGCTCCAAATTTGTCTAGCCAAACAGGTCCAACTCCAAGAACTCTGCTCCAAGAAAAAAGTGGAGTTGAAGGCCAACTCCACGTTTTTTCTGGAGCTCCTCAAGGGGTACTCCAGAAACTGAAGTTTTGTATCTCCTCATGGAGTTGGGAGAAAATTACCCACCACTGCCATTACTTTTCCTCCGTACCGATTCGTTTCTTTTCCTCTCCTCCCCACCCACTGCGCGGCTCCTGTCCTCCCCACCCACCCGCGCGCTCCTCTTCCGCCGCCACCGCAAGCCCCCGGCGCCTCTCCCCCTCCTCCGCCCGCAGGCCCCCACCCGCGCCCCCATCCTCTCCGCCCCCGCTCCGCCCCCCAACCGCGCCCCCATCCTCTCCGCCCCCCACCCGCGCCGCTCCCTGCTCCATCTGACCCCCTTCTCCGTTCTCTCCGCAGATCCGCACCCCTCCTTCCTCGCCGACAAGGACGCCAAGGTCTTCGTCTCCGGGCACTGCGGCCTCGTCGGTTCGTCCATCCTCCGCCGCCTCCTCTCCCTGGGGTTCACTAACGTCGTCGTCCGCACCCACGCCGAGCTCGACCTCACCCGCCAGTCCGACGTCGAGGCCTTCTTCGCCGCCGAGCTCCCCCGCTACGTCGTCCTCGCTGCCGCCAAGGTCGGCGGCATCCACGCCAACTCCACCTACCCCGCCGATTTCATCTCCGCCAACCTCCAGATCCAGACCAACGTCATCAACGCCGCCCTCAAATGCCGCTCCGTCCGCAAGCTCCTCTTCCTCGGTTCCTCCTGCATCTACCCCAAGTTCGCACCCCAGCCCATCCCGGAGAACTCCGAGGAAGCTCATGGATAGCTCCAAGATACAGGGGATGGGGTGGAAACCCAAGGTACCCCTCAAGGAGGGGCTTGTCGAGACATACAAGTGGTGTGTTGAGAATGTCATCTCTGAATAGAAGTAACGCAGTTCTCCATTGCCTCTACAAGTTGGTGTCATGATATGATTAGTAGTGTTTCTATTGTTGTTGATCATTGGTTCATACAATTATCAGGTATAAGTGCACCCATAGCGGAGAGGTTGTTATGTGTCGGTTGAATAATTTGTTGGTCCAATTAGTATATCATTAGAATCTTAATTGATGTTGAACATTTTTTTGTTGATTAGAGAAAGTTTAAACTCTTTGCACATTGGATGGTAATTGGCCTAGACACAATCGCTTACTGGTTCAACAAGATCTGTTTTCATTTATGAAAAAATCATCATGTGTTAAGAACAGTTTCATGCTTGATTCCCTTTATATGCCAACGAGTGCAGACTGTAAGCATTAGTGGAAGGACCATCTATACTGATTGTCAGGATGAAGCCGAAAATGACAATGATTGTGTGGGCTCAAATTATGTGTGAAGGGGCTACTGATTTCTAGTTGATTCCAACCTCCATTTGAAATGGATACAGAGAGGAAAGGATGGAATTATTTGACCAAAATATTTATTTTTTTGTTTTCTCGAATAAATTAATTGCGATTATAATATTTTACATTATATTTCAATTAGCAACAAAAACAAATTCAGTTACATATGCTCCGCAGACATCAAAACATACACCAAACATCATTCAGGGGCACATCGGACCTTTCTCAGGGAAACCTCACATTTCTGGAGTTGGAGCTAGCTGCGTGCCAAACAGGATCACCTGCTCCAGGAACTCCACAGTGGAGCTGCTCCATGGTGGAGTTCCTGGAGCAGAGTTGGAAAAACTGGAGCAGAGCAGTCCCAAACAGGCCCTTAGTATAGATATGGGTGGTTGATCTAAGATGGACGGCTAGATCAGATGCTACTGTTTAATACTACAGTGCAGAACTGTACAAATTTTGCTACAGTACCGATGAGTAGTGAAAGTGGAATCGCTACAGTGATTTACGTCCGTCCTCGCTGTAAGCTACCGTTGCCCTCTTGACTTTGGGAAAATTGAATATATAGGATCCAGTTGAGGGTGCTTTGCTAAAATAGGACTAAATTATTTGACATTGTAAATATAGGACTAAGTTGAACTACTTCTTGCAAATATAGGATTTTTCCCATTTTAATTTCATTTTCATTTTCCAGCCTTTTTTCTCCACGCGAAATGACATTTTTGCCCTTCCTCCCTCACCTAGCCGGCTGCAGGCCGCCGCGCCGCCGCTCGCCGCGCCGCCCCGCCGCGGCTCCCGCGCCGTCCCGCCGCTCCCTCGCCGCCGCCTCTGCCCCGCGCCGCCCCGCCGCCTCCCTCTGCGCCCCGGGAGGCGGCGGGGCGGCGCGGGGCAGAGGCGGCGGCGAGGGAGCGGCGGGACGGCGCGGCGCGGCGAGCGGCGGCCTGCAGCCGGCCAGGTGAGGGAGGAAGGGCAAAAATGTCATTTCGCGTGGAGAAAAAAGGCTGGAAAATGAAAATGAAATTAAAATGGGAAAAATCCTATATTTGCAAGAAGTAGCTCAACTTAGTCCTATATTTACAATGTCAAATAACTTAGTCCTATTTTAGCAAAGCACCCTCAACTGGGTCCTATATATTCAATTTTCCCCTTGACTTTAGCTAGATAACGTCTGGTGCTACGCCATGCTTTTCCAACCTGTAGAAAGTTTGAAACGAATGCCGTATCCATAGATCATAATCCATAGCTAAAAAGAATATACCTATCTCTTTGAGCATTTATGTTTATCAATCTCCAAAGGGGAACCAAAATGAACCAGTAAAGCAGGAAGCGGAGACGAGAAAACTACTGGGCATTCGAATTGGCATGCATGAGCGTTTTCGATCTCATTAGGTCCCAAACGGGAAGCAAAGGGGTGACAAGAAGAGAAAAATGGGGATTGACACTGGCGGTCCATATCGGAAGCTGCGGCAAGGAGTCGTTGGCGGACGACCTGAGTGCGTTTTTGGCCGGAGCCAGGTAGTTCATGTCGGCGGCGGCGTGCAGCGGCCGTGCGGCTAGTTAGGCAGTAAGAAGACGGCGGCAACGAACGCTGCGCTCGAAGCCTCGAAGGCTCGAACCGTCATGCGACCATGCCGAGGAGCTCTAAGTCCCATCTGCCAACTCATCGGCCCCGAGTGCCTTGCTGACGAGGCCACCATCCCCTCCTACGCCGCTGCATCTGCCTCCGTCTTCGCGGCATTCGCTAGCCCGGCCGACGTCGCCGACGCTGAGGGAGCACGCGCGCGTTAGGGGCTCGGCGTGAGTCTGGGATCTGGGGAACAAAGCCTGTGGCGCTGTGCGGTATCGGGAAGGAGAAAATTGATACTATGCCAAGTTCGATAAAATGCCACCCTCTAGGTAGCAATTGTTAAAATGCCACCTAATACATGATTAGCTCTATAATTTGCCCTTTTGGAGGATTTAGCCCTTTTATTTTCGTTTCTTATTTTTTCCACAGAAATTGCATAGGAAATAACCCTAATACCCCTACTCCAAAGCACATCTCTGTTTATCTGATACTGGTGGCAAACAAGTGAGCCATGCGCTCATCATTTTTTTTGCGTTCCAGGAGAAGGCCGCCCCGGCCGGTACGGGCCACCGCCGCCGCGCCCGCGCGCACGGACGGGGCCGCTGTCGCCGCACCTGTCCACTATCCTTCTGCTGTTTATTGAACAAAATAGATCTCATTTGAGTATAAACTTACAGCTCTCCATTCCTGAAGTGATGCGTGGATTGCTTCAACTGTTTGTCATGCATTATTCCAAAAAAGCTATCCGGAATGCAAGGTCACTGTGGTTGCAATTTTGCTGCTTGAAACCCGCTGAACCATGAATCGCAATCATGGGCTATGATACTGCAAAGGCGGGTTTTGTTTGTTGGTAACTTCTGTGTGGTGGATTCTGGAGCATCTGAGGTGGAATATAACTGTAGATATAGGTCTACATCGTGCTAATTTACCAGGGGTTTATGTCACGAAGGTGGCTACCCTGTGCCTTTACCAAATTGCAAGCTCTTGATGGTAGAGGAGAATGTAATGACGCCCGTTGATGGTGTCCTCATCTTGTGATACAACTCTTTTACTTACCTGTAACATATGGAGCATAATACAACACCCATCTTTGCTGTGACATTTCTCGTGTTGCTTCGGGCTTTCAATTCTTTGTGAATATTTACTTTTGTTGTCTGAAGTATGAACGCAAGAAGAAATTGTGTGTTCGTTTGTTTTCGCAGTTTAAGCCTGTTTAGTTTAGCCAAGCTGAAGCCCATTCATAAATATTTGCACTAGTCCTGAAATTTTTGCTGGTGCCGAATATATGTTGCTTTGCCAAAACAGATGGTAACCTTGCATTGAAGCATTGTTACTTATCCTCTCTTCCGGTACAGGAACAGAAGAAAACTGAGCGATGACAAGAATCATCAATATCCAGCGCAGAAAGTTACATTCGGGCCTACAGAGGAGAGAGTATTGGTGTGAAGGGTAAAGTGGTCATTTCTCATGCAATTTCTATAAAAAAAAAATAAGAAACGAAAATAAAAGGACTAAATCCTCTAAAAGGGCAAATCATAGGGCTAACCATGTATTAGATGACATTTTAACAATTATCACCTAGAGAGTGGTATTTTATCGAAGCCACTCTAAAGGAGTGGTATAGTATCAATTTTCTCTATCGGGGAGACAATAGAGGCAGTCGTGTTTGCTTCAAGATTAGAACAGCCACGTGGTTTTCGTAAGAGTGAGGTCTCTCTGGATGCACGAAGGACGGGGTCCTGTGCAGTTTTTTCTTCCGAAAAGGACACCTCCGGCTGGAGATCGCCCGTGGGCCCCACACCGTCAGCGAGAGAAGCGGGGAGGGGGGTCGGGGGCGCGGCGGTGGAGGCGGAGGTCGTGGTGGAGGAGAGGTACGCGCTCGGCGGCGCGTGCAGGGTGCTCGCCGGAATGCCCGCGCCGCTGGGCGCCACCGCGCTCGCCGGCGGGGTCAATTTCGCCGTCTACTCCAGCGGCGCCTCCGCCGCCGCGCTCTGCCTCTTCACGCCGGAGGATCTCAAGGCGGTGAGCTTGCTTCCGAGTACAATTCAGCAATGCATGCGCCATTTTGTTTGTCTTTGATATGTGCATTAGCTTCAATTCTCTCTCAAAAACCGTTAGCTATGATTCGATGATGTCAGTTGTGTGTAATGCATGTATCTCTAAGTTTGTTCATTGGCTCTCTCATTCCGATCCTTAGGTGAATTTTGTACTGGGGGGACGGTGCAGAATATAGTGACTGAGGAGGTTCCCCCTGGTCAATCAGACGGGGAACGTGTGGCATGTCTTCATCGAAGGCGAACTGCACAACATGCTTTGTGGGTACAGGTTTGATGGCACGTTCGCTCCTCAATGTGGACATTACTTCGATGTTTCCAGTGTCGTGGTGGATCCTTATGCTAAGGTGGTGCATTAGCTTTACTTTGCTTGATGATGTTCATGATAGTAATTGATTGAGAGATGCTTACTTACTCTATGTTTTGTAATGCTCTAAGCAGTGATAAGCCTAGGGGAGTGTTCCGGGGCCTGGTAACAATTGCTGGCCTCAAATGGCTGGCATGATCCCTCTTCCACATAGTACGGTATGCCTGAATTGCTTGTATGAGTTACATTTGTTTATCTTTTTATTCACTGTTTCCTCTCTTCCTATTTTACTCCATGCCGATAGTCATGATTGAAAAGAACACTGTTATTATATATTTGTAGCTGGTTGGTAAAGTTTTGACTAAGAGTTATATTTTGCTAATGTAGGACCATCGATCATATTTTTTATATTCTGTTTTCAAGTGGAAATGAAGTGAAATTACATTTACAATTCGTTATTATTGTCTTACTTGTTTAATATCACAGTAAAAGGGTTTGCATTTGCAGTTTAATTGGCAAGGTGACCTACCTCTAAGATATCCTCAGAAGGACCTTGTAATCTATGAGATGCATTTACGTGAATTCACAAAGCATGATTCAAGCAACGTAGAACATCCAGGAACTTACATGGGGGCTGTGTCGAAGCTTGACTATCTGAAGGTACAGTTTCTAACTACATAGTCAGATCCGGAATTTGTTGGATTACAAAAACTTTCATGTATTAGAAGACTGTTACACACTCATTCTTGAGACCATTTGATTTATATGTTGCAAAAAATACCCCATTTGACAACTTAATCATAACCTAGTATGTGTTACCAAATCTGCTTAGCAACTTTATATTATTTACATGAACACTTTGCTAAGTAGTCCGATGACTGATTCTTCTTTCTTTTATGAGTGGCCATTAAATGTACAAGCCAACTTAATACTGGCCATTTCAGATTGTTGTATGTTTATTCTTAATTTGATATTGGGATAATCCCTCTACAGGAGCTTGGAGTTAATTGTGTAGAGTTAATGCCCTGCCAAGAGTTCAACGAGCTGGAGTACTTCGGTTCCTCTTCCAAGTGTGTGGACATAAATTCAGTATTAAGCTACCAGCAGTGTTTGAATGGATTTCATACAAATCCTGTGCCTGCAGAATTGATATGTATTCGAAAAGAGTATTTTTCAACAGTCACTTAACTATTTTTAAACCCAAGGTGTTTCTGTAGATATGACTGGTACCACTTGTTGCTAATGCTATTATAATATATTGTAAGTTGATAGCCTAATCTAGATTTTTCTTTGTGGAACATTAGGCCGTAACTGAGGTTGGTCACATCAATACCAAATTACAGTTGAATATTTTGTCTTTCTGAGCAGAGGCTCCACAAGTTTAGATTTTGCGTAATTGCGTCATAATGTCTCCTATCTATCTTGCATGCTATTGTTTTACCTCTCCTTGCTAATATGGATTCAATCTGTGTACCTTTCATTTGTATTGAGGGCTCTAATTGCACCCTCACTTTTCCTGTGTACCATGCTTATGTGTATTTACATGATTATGATTGGATATATTTTTCATTCGAGGCATAATCAAATTTGTCATGTCGTTTCATATAAATCGTTATCTTACCAGGATGAATTTTTGGGGATATTCTACAATAAACTTCTTTTCACCAATGATGAGATATTCGTCAGGTGGGATAAGCAACTATGGACGTGATGCCATAAACGAATTCAAAACTTTTGTAAGAGAGGTTCACAAATGGGAAATTGAGGTAACCAAGTTGATATAAGTTAATGCTTATCTAGTATCTGTTCTAGCGCTCCCTTCTCAACATATCAATTTTGATGTGAAGATATGTTACTGTTAGGTGATCATGGATGTCGTCTTCAATCATACAGCTGAGGGTAATGAGAATGGTCTAATATTATCATTTAGGGGGATAGATAATAGTACATACTATATGCTTGCACCTAAGGTGAGATATATTGCTCTTTGTTTGATTGTTCTTTCATAGATGCATAGAGTATGGTGTAATTCTATCATGGATTCAGCTCTATGCAATCTAATAATTTGAAGAGCATTTGTTCCTGCAGGAGAGTTTTATAATTATTCTGGTTGTGGGAATACCTTCAATTGTAATCATCCTGTGGTCCGTGAATTTATTGTAGATTGCTTGAGGTACAAATATAAATATAACTTCTACGAATAGTTCTCGATTTGTTCTCACTGCTTGTTTTGACAAAAGCTTAAGTTGCGAGCTTGTAGGGATTTCTCTTTTGGTCATCATCATATTGTATTTTTTAAATATTGCAAATGTTGATGTTTTGGTGCTTATAGATTTGGCCACTTGGAAAATCTTCTGTTCCAATAAAGCAGAGAAAATCTATTGTATCATCTCATCAATTTTTGGATGTTTATAAATAAATAAAAGGGACTGCTACATTGCTTGGAATAAGCTTGAATGTTCTGCGCAGCAATCTTTCATCAGATATTCGGTGCATAGCATATTGGTTTTTATTCTATATACTTGTTAAGACAAACTCTTTATGCAATACTAATTAAGTTTGATATTGCAGATACTGGGTGACAGAAATGCATGTTGATGGTTTTCGTTTTGATCTTGCATGGCATCCATAATGACCAGAGGTTCCAGGTAAAATTCTATTCATTTTTTTATTTTTTGTGTCTTTCCTTTTCAGAAGGTTTTTAAATTTCCCGTTCCTTTACAAGTCTTTGGGATCCAGTTGTATGGAAGTCCAATGGAAGGCGACATGATTACAACAGGGACACCTCTTGTTACTCTACCACTCATTGACATGATCAGCAATGACCCAATTCTTGGAGGTGTCAAGGTACCTGTTTCACTTGACATTTGTTTCCTATCTACGTTCAATTGTTTCACTAATGTTGATGATCCATGTCCCAGTAAGAAATTCATTATCTATGCAAGTTTCTTGTATAAAACAGAATACCCACTAAATATGTAGAGTAGCATACGTCAGTTGACATACTTAACATATTATTGTGTTCCTTGGGAGCTCCTCTTACTCCTCCCCCCATTGCAATTATAGCTCATCGCTGAAGCATGGGATGTAGGAGGCCTCTATCAAGTAGGTCAATTTCCTCACTGGAACATTTGGTCAGAGTGGAATGGGAAGGTAAAAACTGTATAACTTCAGCTATTTAAATGATCTGCTAAAGCAACGACTTGTTCCTTGGCAAATACTAAATAGAAGTTATAATTTATAATTAAGGCATATTTAGATAAAATCTGTATAATTTCAGCTATTTAAATGATCCGCTAAAGCAACGAATTGTTCCTTGGCAAATACTAAATAGAACTTATAATTTATAATTAAGGCCTGGCTGGTCCAAGACAAGCCGATTCGTGGCCTTTTCCATGGTACAAATACAGTGCTCTCGCGCATCACCAAAACTTTTCCAAAAATCATTTTTACCAAAAGGTAAATTGGTGAGAGGGGAGAGATTTCAAGTAATGGTTGGTTTTTTATGTCTCTCTCACCACAGAAGGATGAAACACAAGGCGAGATCTATGTGGCCTTCAACGCCAGCCACATGCCGGTGGTTGTCGGACTCCCGGAGCGCCCAGGGCACCGATGGGATCCAGTGGTGGACACAGGCAAGCCAGCGCCGTATGACTTCCTCACCGATGAACTACCTGACCGCGCTCTCATTGTCCACCAAATCTCCCATTTTTTAGACTCCAATCTCTACCCCATGCTCAGCTACTCTTCCATCATCCTTGTATTGCGCCCTGATGTTTGAAAAAATAAAGTACAGCAAAGAATGTATATACATGGTCCTTTTGAATAGCATCAAAGGCGTGCAATTGCTCTATTCTCGGTGGTCTAATCAATCCACTGATGCATGCGCAAGCTGCAAAGTTTGTGGTGACCAGATATATATTCCCCGTGACCAATTGAGAACCAGCAAATGTACAGTGTGTACTGTTCTGTAGATGTGGACGAAAGGTGATCCACATTGCAGTCACCAGAAATCCAGAATGGCAAATGAAACAGCAAGAGGATCATATCTCATCCAAGTATCCATCCAACCCCATCTGCTGTGCCTCTGTTCATGAGTCATTGCGCTCTGGAAAAGTGATGCATTTGTAGACCCTGCATCTCGGGCAGAGGATGTACCCAGCCTGCAACGGGAAGACCGGCATCGGCGTCGGAATTCAGAAAGTAATGCTGAGCAAGGTATCTGGAGACTGGAGAGAAATAACTCACGGCCTTGCAGGTCGGGCAGCGGCGGTAGATCCGGCTGCTCTCGGACTTGACGTTGTTCTTCTTCCCTTTGCAGAAGTCGCAGAGCAGCCACCCCGTGCCGCTGCACCCTTCGCACACTACACCTTCTTCCTTAGGACAGAAATAATCACAGATGGCAGCTTGGACTAGGAGCCTTGGAGGATGGGATAAAAACTTGGCATCGTGCTGATGAACTCTACGTTCGCATGCACGCAAGTGTGAGAGTCTGAAAGGTGCTAACCTCCATCTCGGCCTCAACCTCCGGCGGAGCCGTCTGCTCCGCCTCCGCGGCCGCGCGGACGGACACGCAGCCGATTGGGCCCTTCCTCCTCGTCCAACGCGACGGCGACACGGCCGGCGCCGACGCCCGGCACGGCGGTGGTGGGCGGCGGGAGCACCGCCCTATCCAACGGCCCAGGCTCGCCGCGCTGCTCCATTGAGCCGCCATTCCTCTGCCTTCTTCAGCTTCGACTCCCCACCGTTCCCTCGTCGTGTGGATAAAATTGCCAGGGAAAGCAGAGGATGCCGCGCCCTGACACCCCGGCCCCACGCGAATCCACCTCGGATCACCACCACCGCAAGTCAAACACGGTCAATCAGCCTGACACTGGGGCCCACAAGAGTCCAACTCAAGTTGTCCTATGGTCATTTGAGTTTTGAAGTCAACGCATCCGGCTAAAGCTTTCACCAGATCTCGCCGCCGCGTCCTCGCCTCCATGCCGTCGTCGCGCCGCCGCCGCCACCTTGTCCTCCTCCTCCTCCTCGCCGTCGTAGCACTTGGCGCCGTCGCAGGCGAGGAAGCTGCCTGCGACGCCGCGTCCCGGCAGGACGCCGCGGCGCTCCGGCCGGACCGGCTCACGGTGCTCCTGAGCGGCTACTCGGAGGGGCGACTCCCTCTCCTCCATGCCATCGCGGGCGCGTACGCCGCCCATCCGCTCGTCCTCGCCGTGATCGTGCTCTGGTGCAACCCCTCCACCCCGGACCGCCTCCTCCCGCGCTTCCCGCCGCCCATCACCCTCCACCGCACCGCCTCCGCCTCCCTCAACTCCCGCTTCCTCCCGCATCCCACCATCCGTACCGCCGCAGTCGCCGTGGCCGACGACGACGTCCTCCCCGACGCCGCCGCGATCTCCTTCGCTTTCGCCACCTGGCAGCAGGCCCGCCCCGGCTCCCTCGTCGGCTTCTTCCCGAGATCCCACCACCTCGACCTGACCCGCGGGAGGTGGGCGTACACCGCGGCGCAGCCGGGGCGCTACTCCATGGTGCTCACCAAGTTCATGGTCCTCGGCGTGGACCTCCTGCGAAAGTACTCGTGCTCGCCGGAGCTCGCCACGGCGCGCGCCGTGGTGGACCGGAAGCGCAATTGCGAGGACATCCTCATGAACTTCGTCGCCGCCGAGGAGGCCGGCGAGGGGCCGGTGCTGGTGGAGGCCGGTAGCGTCAGGGACTGGGGCGACCCAAGGAACGACGCCAACGCCGGCGAGGAGGCTGACGCGATGAAGGCCGTAGGCCTGAGCTCGAGAGGGGGGACGGGGCACTGGGAGAAGAGAGGGGAGTGCATCACGGAGTTCCACCGGCTGCTGGGAAGGATGCCGCTACGGTACAGCTACCGCAAGGTGGTGGAGGCGACCAGCGGCGAGCAGGGGCTGTGCAGCAAAGGCGGCCGGCTTGTCCGGTGCGACCAGGAATAGCCTACGCTTCTTGCGGCGTCGGCGTGGCACTGCAAGTCCTCAGCGCTCGCTCACTGCAAAATCTGACAATTCTACTATGTTGTAGAACAAACACTGTAACAACTTTCAGACAATGCTAGACTCGATATATGCGATTTCGAAGCTCCGTAATCCGGATTAAGAACAGTACAATTTGTATGTTTACCAATCTTACCTGCTATTGTCAACTGGAATGACACACATCAAAGATGTTTGATTGAAATTTTGGTAGTTACAGATCATTCTATTTTCTTCTCATTCTTAAACTCATCAAGGATTTAGGGGGGCGATTACTGTGGTCCGTTGTGCCTGCAACTGCAAGGACACGACATGAGGGAGAAACAGGCGCCATAGGTTAAAAATGGCCTTCCGATCACCACCAACGGCTGCTATCTACACTGGCCTCTCGATACAGATTTTCTCCCTAGACTAGATTGTAGGAAGCGGGCGTTAGTGGGACAGTACGCTCAATTTAAGTGTCATCGCCAGTTTATTTGTTTAGTCACATGATGATGTGCACTTTTGGTATGAACCACTTGATCCATACAGGCACTACGGCAGGCTCTACATGCTGTTCTCTGCAAATTGCGGGAATGCTGTTTTTGTTGTGAAGGGGGTGCAAGTTTTCTCCAGAGGAAGAGCGTGTGGTGATCGACCTGAAGGCGCAGTTTGGGAACAAATGGGCCAAGATCGCGACATATCTGGCCGGCACGACGGACAACGATGTCAAGAACTTCTGGAGCACGCGGCAGAAGAGGCTGGCGAGGATCTTGCGGGCGCCCCTGCCCCGCAGGAGGTCCTGTAACGCCAGTGTTTTTGGAACGGATAGAACGAGTATCATACCTGCTCACGAACGTTTAAAAGGAGTTAATTTAATTAAAATATGACCTACCGGTCACCTTTAGCAACAATATGAGCATTGAAGCCTAGAATTTAACTTGTATTCAGAAGAACAGAAGAAAACTCCACGGGAACGTGTGAGTACGGTCGTAACCCTAACACGAAAATTTGCAACATCCTCTTTTCTTTTGGTATCTGTTATGGTGGAAATATTGCAAGACTGAGTACAATCAACACTGTACTCAGCAAATCACATGGGGAAATGCTAAATAGCTACTTGCTAGGATTCAAAATGATGGGAATATAGTTGTTTCATTATGATATGTGGATGCAGTTTTATTTGTAAATATTTTTAAACACAATGAATAATAGCTACTTAAGGATTTTGGGTTTCAAGACTTAATTAACAGACCTCCGTATTTTTCAAATCATTTACAAATCTACTTATACTTCACTGTTGCAATCACCCATTGAACATAGCTTCTTTTACCGGAAGCACGGCATATTCGAGATACCATTGTGATTACTCCGTAGAGTTGCCTAGCTTTACCTACAAGATTCATTAACCCTCATGACTGAGTTAAGAAAATAAAATCATTTCACTGTTCATCTCTTTTATATAGGCTCTGCCCGGTAGATCTCCAGGTTAGACCCCGGTATCCGCCGACTCGGTCAAATATTTTCTACCCGTCCTAAGAGGAATCTACCGTTGTTCAATATAGTTTTACCGTTTCTATATCAACGCTCCTTCACTCCTGCAGAGATTCAATCGAACCCAGCCACAGCCAACTCGAGCAAGCCATCCCATTCCCAAATCCACCACCATCCCTATCTTCATCCACATTGTCCCGAATCAATCTCGTCGAAGTTGAAGGCCAAGAGCAAGGAGTCACTGAACCTCGCTATGGACAAATCAGTGAAGGAGTAGGGGAACCAAGCCGGGACTAGGAGCAGCAAAGAAGAAGGCAAACCAAATCCTAAGAGAGCATGTGAAGGAACCGCACCCATTGGCACCAATGTCATCATCCTCACGAGATCGTCCAACCTGCAACCAAAATCGATAAGGTGCCCCACATGCCTTCCCCATTCCTGTCACTTTCACCACCATCCACATCATCATCCCCTATGAACAACGGGTAGTCATTCATCCCTGGGGCATGCATGAGGTGCAACGTCGCTGGCTTATGACAGTGAGGCCATGCCATGACCGATCGACCGTGTGTACTCGGGGGCTCTTCACCATGAACCCCGGCACACGAAGAGGCCTCGAGCCCCGTCACAATGTGTCATGGTTGAAGCACTGCATGACCATCATTATCACCCTAAATCCCTCTCAAAAAGAGATTAGTCATACAATTACATTTATTGTTTATTAATGCTTGTTGAGTATTTTTGTATCATCATTGCTATTAACCATCCTTGTTTAGAGGTGATTGGTACGATGATTTACTCATTTATGATGGGATACGCGAAGGATATTTGTGACGAGGGAAATGAGATTGGCCTAGAGTACGACGCATATGAGGTGGATGACGTATATGAAGGTCGGAATAAGTAGACAGCGGCCGGTAGCCATTTACACGATCCCAAGCATATTAGTGCATCACTATTTATGAGCTTATGTACTTGTATAATAATTAGTTAGTACCACTTCTATTTCTAAGTGTTGTAATATTTAGACAGAATTGTGTTGCCCTATGATAGATTGTAGCCCTGTGTGGTAATGATATTGTAGTAATATTGCACTGTCTCTAGCTATTGTTCTGCTATAATACTCCGATGTGGCTTATTATTCGATAAAAGAAGAAATTATTCTGTTTTGTCGGGTAATAACCACAGACTGATACCATTACCTAAAGTAGTAATGGCACAGATCACTACAGCTTATGTATATGTATAAACATTGCATTTTGAGGATATTTATATCTAGTCTACAATAGTGTTGAGAGGGTCCCGTATCACCTCGGGCCCACGCTAATTTCGCCGTAACGGCACAGCTCACTTATGCTACGAGCCATTCGAGCTTTTTTTTGTCACACCTACTCGCTTGCATGTTGCCACCTCGGTAGCTTTTGGCCTTCTATCGTATCACGGAAAAGCGCCTCTCGAGAGGCACGAAGGCCGCTGCTTGCTATACACTCGATATCAGACTGCCCTTCTCGTTGATTGGAACGCATCAATTTTTCCCCCCGATTCTTTTTAGGAATCAGGGTGTTTAGTGTGTGTGCTCTAAGAGCAAGTATAATAAGAGGCTATTAGTAGGCTGTATGCTGAGGTGGAGGAGAGAGAAGAGATGTGGGCAGTAAGTTTACAGCCAGCTGAAGCACAAGAACCAAGAAACTTTGTGAGAGAAAGGGGTGGGTCATACAGCCTTCAGCTGGCTGTAAACTACTATATGAATAGGCTGATAAGTGGGCTGTAAATGTCCATGCAGCCAGCTGAAGGCTGTATTATTAGCCTTGCTCTAAACAGTCTCTAGTCTAATCTATCTACGCTCTGACATGTTTAATCAGTGCCTATTCAACACAAATAAAAAGTTGATTTGACGAGGCACACATTCGCATATCACCTTGGAAAGACAGAACATGGATTTGGCGGACGCTGTGGGCTCCTTCCCCAATACCGTGCCGAGTGAAGACTTTCACCTCGCCGATTCAACACATTAGAGCAAGTACATTGACAATGGTCTTATAGCCAAACTAGTCAGCATTTTTGCTGATGTGGAGGAGAGAAGAGAGGAGAGCTTGGCTCTCATGCAAGCAACAAGCTGCACACGGGAGCCTATGCAGTGGTGGGTCCAGATAATAAATGTATGTGAGGAGGAGTAGGAAAGAGAATGTGAGACATGGTACCACATAATAATAAAAAAATCTTTTGTAGACAAATAGAAGACAGATTATTGTATAACTTGGCTCTTATAACTTGGCTTATAGCCAAACACTTGGCTCTATTATTGAACTTGCTCTTAGGTCCTGTCGGTTCGGCTTGAGCTTTTGGCTTCTGACTTATTTTTCACTATTTATAAATTTCGTCTTTTTTTGAATTTTTGGCTTTTTGTTGAGTTTTTTTGCCGGTTCTTTTTTTCCCGTATTTGTTTGTATTATACATATTGGGCTAACATATTTTTTATATTTTAAAATTTAATTATGCTAAATAAGTCTCTGTTAACTACAGTGTTTTTTTTCAGCCAGGTACAGTGTTTTCAGCAATAAACCATGAGCTTTTAAGCCCAACTGATCACCACCTAAGGTCCGCTCTTTTCAACTTTAGTTTTTAATTTATTTTTTATTATTCATAAATTTCATTTTTTTTGAACTTTAGACTTTTTGAGTTTTTTTACCAGTTTTTTTTTCGTATTCATTTACATCATCCACGATGAGTTAGCTTATTTTTTATATTTTTAAATTTAATTACACCAAATAAGCTATTAAAATTTCAACTTTTATAGTACAATTTTAATAACTATAAAACATAAATCTACCCTACTCTATAATACACCAAAATTTTCTTTACTAAATCCACCCCTCAACCACTCCTACAGTCATGCCTAATCTAAGTCCACCCAGATTTGTGTACCAAAGTAATCTAACTTCATACAAATGAATGGCCTGGATCTCTCCTCAAGCCTTCTTCTCTTACTCATTGAAGATCCTACGGCCAAAATCATCCGGATCATGCACATCATTGAACCGTACGCTCCCACCCCCCGTCCCCCGCGCGAATCCAGCGCCTCCCCACGTTCTCTCCCGTTTCTCCCCCGTCTCCCCCTCCGCGTCTGCGCTCGGTTCTCCGCGCCGCCTCCTCCCCTCCATCCTCCGCCCTCGCCTCCTCCCTTCCCTCATCCGCCGCTCCGCCCTCGCCTACTCCTCCCCACCCTGCGCCGCCGCCGCCTCCTCCTCCCCCCACTTCTTCGCTCCGCCGCCTCCTCCTCCCCCGCTCCTCCGTTCCGCCGCCGCCTCCTCCTCTCCCCACCCCTCCGCTCCGCCACCGCCTCCTCCTCCCCCCACCCCTCCGCTCCGTCGCCGACCCCCGCTGGCCTCGTCCTCTTCGCCATCGCCGCGGTCGTCGGGGTCCAAGGCGCCCATGGTGGCCGCGGACAGGCTTGCCTCGGGGGTGGCGATCTGCACCGCCACTCTCCCCTCCCCCGTCCCTCCCGATCCGCGCCGCAACCATCGACCTCGTCGTCTCGTCGTCGGGGGTTGGAAGAAGGTTGAGATTTCCAAGGTCCGCAAGAAGCGGCGGTGTTGGTGGCACTGGACCACGATGGCGGTCCAAGGGGATGGCGATGGTGTATCCATGGCGGCAGCGCAGATCCTTATCCCCTCCGCCTCCTCCCCTCCATCCTCCGCCCTAGCCTCCTCCCCTCCCTCATCCGCCGCTCCGCCCTCGCCTCCTCCCCTCGCCGCTCCGACTCCCAAGACCAAATCCCCAAATCGCCTCTAAAACCCTAGCCCCCCGCCATGGCCGGCTCCCCCACCGCATCCGCCTCCGCGGCTGAGGCCACCGACGGGCCGGTGCTCAGCGTCGTGTCAAAGCGCCTGCGCGCGCTGCGGAAGAAGTACAACCGCATCCTGCAGATGGAGGAGTCGTTCGCTGCCGGCAAGACGCTCAACCGCGAGCAGGAGGAGGTGCTCCGCTCCAAGCCCGTCGTCTCCGCGCTCATCGATGAGCTCGAGCGCCTCCGCGCGCCCCTCTCCTCCGCCCTCGCCGAGGAGCTCTCCTCCCGCCCCGCCACCCCTGCCCGCGACGCCTCCTCCTCGTCCTCGGACTCTGATTCGTCCATCCAGGACCTCCTCGCGCTCGTCTACTTCGGCTCCCTCTTCGATGTCAAGCCGCAGAGCGAGTTCGTCGCCACGATGGTCGCGCGCACGCACGAGCGGAGCTGCTGCATCACCTACGACTACGTCACGGATGACGCGGCGGACCTGCTCGTGGAGACCGACCTCGACGCGGTGTCTGCTCTGGCGTCCCTCGCTGCGGCCCGCCCTGCTGCCGCAGCGGGCGTCTCCCACCGCGACGCTCTCCAGGCCTGTGCCCACCACGCCCTCCTCTGGCTCCGCCGCGCAGATGAGCCCATCCACCCTGATTCCGGCATTACATGTGAGGATGGATACAGGGTTTCTACTGCGGTCTGATTTGAGGTGATAGGTGATTGACGTGTGTTATCTGTGTGGCTTTTTGGCTGTAGATTCTGGGGTAAGGGCTAAGCTGGACAGGATCATGGCATCAGACTACTACACAGCGCAGCCAGAGATGAGGGCGACAGTGGATGTGGCAGCTACGGTGGGGAAATATGGAGCTGGAGATGTGCAGGCTCAGGAGAGCATGGTTGTGTCACCAGAGGCATCGGCACCGGAGGAGAGCCTACCTGCTGAAGGACATAAGGTGAAATGATTTTTGTTCTTTTGTTGTCATTTAACTTTTGCTTGGCGTGGACAAATGATTGTTGTCCTGTTCATCACAACGATGTGCTGTAGTATAATACTGCTATTATTGTTGCTGCTTGTATTATTATATCTTTCTGGTCTGATTGTGCTGCTTTAGTATTAATGATCAATTGTGGAGAATAGCTTCATTTGGATTAAATATTACAAGGTAGCTCTGTTTGGGGCTTAGATTACCTAAAGCTTATAGGGTTAGATAACTTAACATGCTGTGTTGTTTGAATCTTGTGAAATATCGCACAGATAGAAGCATACTGTAATGCATCGATGTTTTGGGGGGGGGGGGACTTGCCTGAAAATGGTTTATGAGCTCCTTTAAATTATTGTCATTTATTTGTGTTATACTATGATTGTTGCACCATTCTGGCCTTCTGGGTATAGTGTCACGACTATTAATAGTAGGATAAGAGTATATGAAGTTTGTCTATATTGGCGCCAAAGGTTTTTGTACCTTGTATATTGCTGCTATTGGGATGTGACTGACTGACTTCGCAATAGGGAAATTGATTTTTCATAGTAGTAAAGATGAATATGATGATGTGTTCCATCTTGCCTGTTCCTATATTGTATATATGAAATTACTTGCTGTGATGTGCCTATCTGTAGATAATTCACATTATTCTGTTACTGGTTTAAACAGGGGAGTGGATTAGTAACTTATGCCCTTAAGCTACATGTTTGTTTGGATCAATTGAGCAATTCTTCAACCTCCAATCAAATATCTGCACATTCATGAATGTGAAAGCTTCTCTGTAAGCTCATTGTTTCATCATTTAATACCCATGACATTTCTGCAAATTAATCAAATACACCAATAGTTTTTGGTTGGTTACTCAGCAACCTGGATGAGCGTTTCTATGTTTGAAATCCATGCAGATGGGGATATTTTGTATGCCACCATCATCTATTATTCCTCTTCATAATCATCCAGGCATGACTGTGCTGAGCAAACTTCTATATGGCAAACTGCATGTGGAGTCATATGACTGGGTCGATGTAAATGATCAAAGCGATCAATTGGAGGGTTAGTTCTGACATTTGAATACAATATTATTTATGTTATCAAAGAATTATCCATAATGATGCCAATTTCAGATCTCTGTTGTTGTAGTGATCCTCTCAACTATTTCTTATGTGCCATCTTGGTATTTTTTAGAAAAGTATAACTGTGTAGAACTGTAGATCTATGGGTTTACACGGTTATATAAAAAATAGAGAAGGAAAATTAAACACAAATTTTACTTTGCTTTGTCCATCAGGCCCAATAGCTGGTTCTTACTTCACTATGAATTGTTCATGCCTATGAAAATTATATTATTTCTCTTTCCTTGCCGGACTAAAATTCCTTTACCTCCCTACCTGCTAAATATTGCTTTGCTGTTTCGTGCAGCCCCATTCCACCTTTTCCTCTTCATGCATGTGCTTGCAAGCCTTTTATCAACTAAAAGCTTGGTGTGTATTTTAAGCTATACTCAAGACTGCTTTCCTTGTTGCAGTAGCAGTTGGAGAAAACCATTGCATGCACCTACTTAAAGTGATTGTCCCACCTGCCAGTTGATCAATGGAGGGATTCTGTGCATAATTTGTTTGCCTACATGTAGGGGGATGCACAAGAAAACAATATTTTTTTGGTCTCTTAATGTCTTTCACATTGCCCATTTTCTGCCTTTATTTTGGATTTTGTTATCTGTTCATATTGAAGATCCATTCTTTAAAGTAATGACATGCCGACTGGCTTGTGGTATAGAGTATTGCTTTAAGCTTTATTCATTGCGTCTGTACCTAGGCCCACCTAAACTCTTCCCAAAATTGTATATAATTTGGTTAACTTTTGGCTAACCAAAACATTATGACTTTGTTGACCATTGTTATCTGTTGGTTGGAAGCTGAAATCCCCAACCCAAAATAAAAATATAGTTAACCAAAATAATATTTGTGATTAAGCAAATGACACAGTAAGTGATTAACACTGCTCGTTTTATATCAGGTTATACAGCACAAGTGCCCCGGACCAAACACCATGGGCCTTATGTTTTTTTTTACTATGGCGACCACGCGCTGGCGCTGGCACAACCCATTTACTATCTTTTATAACCCAAGGTCAGTTCTGTGTTTTGACTTAATGTCCAATATAAACTATTGATGAGCTCAATTTTGGTGAATTGTATTGGCTGTTGAAACCATTTTCATATTTTCAGAGCTAGCCCTACTGAATTTGTTATCCCATTTGCTAAGTATCAGAAGGCATTCTATGGTAATCAAACTATTTTTTTGTCATATATTGACTATTTTTTTGTCATCTATGTATAAATTACAGCTTTTCCTAATGAAGAGGGGAGGAGAAGAGATATACATTGGTCCGCTGTGCCATAATTCCTCAAAACTAATTGAGTACTTTGAGGTAAGAAAAAAAAAAGTAAAATAAACTATTAGTACTGCAGGTTGTAACACTTATACGGTTATACCGTAGCGTTAGCACGGGCAAGGAAAAAAATATTGTCATTTGGTTATTTTCATGTGCATCTCTCAAATGCCGCCGTAGCGTTAACACGGGCACTCTACTAGTAACTATAAAACATAGCTTTTCAGTCCCATCCGAGGGCCTAAGATTTTGATGCAGTCGCAAATGCGCCCAACTCACTGATTATAGTCGAAAATTTCAAAACCGCAGTAGGAATGGGTGAGAATTTGCATGAAACCAAAATTTATATATTCGTTTGGCAGGGGGCCACCTCAAAAGAAGACACCCTCTAAAAATTAGCACATGCTGCTGTTTGTGACGCGCACACGGTATACTAACCCAAACATTAGCGGGGGAGTTCCGCGCAGGAGAGGGCGGCCACGTCGCCCGCGCGCGCTGTGCGGCCGGCGCGTGGCCACCGAATTTTCGTACGGCCGGGGAGGTGATTTTCCTGTACTTTCCGAAAATTACGTAAAGGTCTTTTTTCCTCGCGAAAAGGTCCCTACCAGTTTTTTTTACCCCTCCATTTTGCAGGATAGCGCCCCACGTTTTCCTAAATTACGTACAGATCCTCGTTTATTTACATACAGACCCGTTTATTTACGTACAAACTCTCGATTTTTTACGGAAAAAACCTTTAACTTTTTTGAAAATACACATATGCTCTCGATTTTTTTATAAAACTCCTCACAAATTATCCTCTCTTTTATTTTGATACACACGGTGGCTGACAACATGACGCCATGCCTACGAGGCTAGTTCTTTAGTAAAAGGCGAAAGAATAGTTCGCTTTGTTCTCGTCACGCAGCCACGTGTGCTCGCCGCTGCACCCAGGCTCCCATTTATAACCGCCCACCCCGTGTCCTCTTGATTGCACTGGCGATATGGTACTATCCTCACCGAACGCACCGCACCAGCAACAACACAAGGCGTCGTCTGTTCGCTCGTCCACTCCGCCTACCCGGTCAGCCCATATAAGTCGTGGGCCGCATCCCTTCGTCGCGAACGCTGGGCCGACGGGTAGATTCGACCAGATCTCTTGGGCTCGCGCGATGGGCCTCTAGGCCCGTATGCTGCGGCTCGTTGACGGGGCCAGACGCGTACGTGGAAATGACGGTATTGGACATCCATGGAGAGACACGTTCCGCTGCACTTGAGGGGTATTTCGGCACATTTGCTGGAGGGAGCCCACGCGGTGTCCTTGTCCACGGAAGAAAGGGGGGAGATCCCAGAGGCTTCCAGAGTTGCAACCGAAGCTTCTCCAGGCTTCCTCCGCTTCGCTCCACTTGTCCATTGCTGTCCCGGGCAGAGCTCATATATCTGCCGCCATTACGGATCCCCTCACCGCGAGCACACCGAGATTGGCAGCATTAGAGTTGGATCAGTAGCAGTGTAGCTCGTAAGCGAGGGAGCGAAGCGAAGCGAAATGGTGGTGCTCATGGAGTCCCCCGGCGTGACGCTTAAGAGGAAGGGCGCGGAGGAGCCGGGGTTGTTTATGTGCCCCGGCGACGGCGATGGAGACGGCGACGGAGGATTCCCGCTCTCCTGCCGTTCCACGAAGATCCGACGGCTGGTGAGTTCCGACCACCACCACGACGAGGCGGCGGTGGCCAGCGTCGGGACGGGGGGCGACGTGATGATGGGCGAGGCGCCGTCGCCGGCTGTCGCGGATGAGGAGGGGGCGGTGGTGGTGTACGACCCGGCCTGCGCCGGGCGGGGGCGCCTCGGCCTCCTCGGCCAGTGGCGGATCCGGCCGTGGGCTCCCTTGCGCGCCGGTGCCGAGTGGATCCGTGACATGCTGCGCGAGGCAGACAGCCGGACGGTACGGGCGGTGTTGTCCAGCGCCCAAGAAGAGGGCGACGACATGGCCCTGGTCCCTTGGGGCGCCGCTCCAGCTCCGGCGTCGACGGAGGCATCGAGGGCTGCGGAGACAGTGGACGGGGAGGACACCGAAGAAACGGCGGAGATGGATGTCGAGGAAGAGAGGGGTCATCGGACCCAGCCGTTCGGGGCCAGCTGCGGTGAGGGGTACTTGTACCGGTGGCCGCAGCACTGCATGGCGCCGTCGCAGCTGCCAGCGGTTAGCCAGGGGAGCCTGGAGATGTGGTCGTGGTGAACCATACGGTAGTATCGAACCGTTTCATGTAAAATTCCTTTCAATTATCAGTTGCAATTGACGAGCAACATGTTTTGTTTACTGTGGTGTCTAAGGTAAAACTTAAGTGATATTTTTATTTGAGAGTACTTAGATTTTAAACTTTTGGATACAGATGCAATGTACCTTATCCTTTCTCTTAATTATATAAATCCCCTCATCCCACTCCACCGCAAACCCTACCCCGCCACCGTCCTACTCCCAGGCCCCCCCCCCAAACCGTAGAGAAAGCGGGCTACACCTAGCTTAGCCTATCCAATATCCGATTCAAAAAGAGCTTGGATTGTCTTGCCGACGTCACCTTCGACATCGACGAGCCCTACCGATGTCCATCTTCTCTGTCATTCGTTCCCTAGCCACTTGTATGCCCTCACTGACCCGCACCCCCACCCCAACCGGCGTGTCGTCCTTCCTCTGCCAAGCTGCTGCCATCCCCAGCACCATCGTGGCCCCGCCAGCGAGCCCTACCCACCAAGCTTCCATCTCATGACATGGCTATCAACGCCAAGGTGCCAGCAGCATCGCCCGTCACCTCTTTCGTCGCCGCGCATCCACGCTCGATTGCCGTTCCACCTGTCGGCTGTCTCCCACTGCTCTCCTCTGACCTACGGCACCAGCGGTGCCACCGCCTCCTGGCCGCTCCACTGTCGATCTACCATCGCTATCAGCCTTCCTCTAAATGGGGGGGGGGGCTCTGATGAATCTAACTCGAACCCTAACTCGTTGAAGCCACCGCTAGAGCTCTCACCGGAGCCAAAAAAGGAGGTGGAGCATGAATCTTGAGACAAAATCGTACGGTGAGAAATTCGACTGTTTAATCCTAAAAAAACATTCAAGTATTAGTTAGCAATTCCCTTATTTATTTTGTAGTGTCTACTTTGTTGTAGAAATCAATTTTAGTGTAGCATGACATGAAAATTTTCTATTGTCTTTGCATACTTAAGCAAAGTTGTACGATTACAAAATATCCTCTCTTTTGCTAATTTTTAGCTGATTTATCTCTAAAGCTAGTCGATTAAGCATGCTTAGCTTGATGGTGGTTGGGATTGATGACCATCATAGTTGCTGAAGGTAAACCGTTCAAAGGCGTTTATTCAGTCGTTTATCATGGCGTCGCCTAGTCGACGCCAAGGCGTCGACTCGGCTGGCAGTGGACGCCATGGTCATTCGCCTAGACTGAAAACCCCAAAACTCCAAATTCAGGTCAAATCAAGGGGGGTGGGGAGGGGAGGGAGGGGAGCTGTAGTCAAGCACTAGCCACCACCACCATAGCTCAAATCAGCTCAGATGCAGCTCAATCTGCCACTTCTCTCCACTCATCTCATTGCTCACTTGCTCTGCTGTCCTCTTTCTTCCTCGCGCCTTCTTGCTCTTCTCGGCATCCCTCTCTTGTTTTGTGCATGAAAGATACAAGGGAGTAGAGGGGGGAGGAAGGAGAAGAGGATACGCTGCAGCAGATCTAGCGAAGAGATGGAAAAGGAGCCTCCATGGCTGCTCCATCGAGAGAAGGAAGGGGAGAAGCTGCTCCATTGGGAGAAGGAAGGGGAGAAGCAGAAGATACATTTGCACCATGCTTTTTTCTCTTTTGAGGAGGCAAGGGTAGTGGGTGGTATATTATAACATGTGGTTGTGAGTGGATGTCTTTTGTGGCCTGGATCTTTTATGGCCATTGTCATACCAGCATGTATTGTGTAATACCAGTACATGTATTCCATGTTTTTCATTGGATAAAACACATAGTCTAACTCTCGCCTTGGCGGGCGCCTAGACGTCCTGGCACTCCAAACTCCCTGCAATTTGTCGGAGCGTCGTGACAACCTTGGTCGTTTCTAATTTCCTATGTCTGCTAGCTATATATAATATATATTTGACATTTCATGTACATATGGTAGAGTGCTTGTTAAAATTTGAATTTTTTAAATAATCAATTTTTAATTCCAAATTACAGTTTTATGCCCGTGTTTTTATTTTGCAGAAATGACCATATGGTTGTAGCCAGTGGTTGTAGCATGTGGCCGTAGCCAGTGGTCGTAGCCACAGTGGTCATAGCTACAGTGGTCGATGGTCGATTGTCGTAGCTACAGTCGACCTCGGTGCTAGAAGACTTGTGTGGTCGGAGATGCAGTCGAGGTGCTGTGGTCGAAGACTATGGTCATAGCGAGTGGTCGAAGACTGTGATCGTACCCAGTGATGAAGACAGTGGTCATAGCTTGTGATCGTAGCCAGTGGTTGTAGATGGTGGTCGTGGTTAGTGGTCGAACACTACGGTCGTAGCCCGTGGTCGTAGCTCGTGGTTGTAGTCAGTGGTCGTAGCTTGTGGTCGAAGACGGTGGTCGTAGCCGGTGGTCGAACTCTGTGGTCGTACGCTGTGGTCGTAGCTACAGTAGTCATAGCCAGTGGTCGTAGTTACAGTGGTCGACGGTCGATTGTCGTAGCTACGTCGACCTCGGTGCTAGAAGACCTGTGTAGTCAGAGATGCAGTCAATGTGCTGTGGTCGTAGATAGTGGTCGAAGATGATTGTCGTAGCCAGTAGTTGAAGACTATAGCCGTACTGAGTGGTTGAAGACTGTGGTCGTAACATGAGCTCGAGAAGCCTCCCGGACGTCTGCGCAACCCCCCCCCCCCCCCCCCCCCCCGGGACGGGTACGCTCTCTTGGCGGTGGTGGTGTGCTTGACGACGTAGAAGTCGGCGCCGGCGGACGCGGACACGACCTTGGCGCGGATGTAGAGCACCAGCCACCTGCCGGAGGAGACTCGCGCCAGCCTGTTACGCTCCTCGACGTCCGTCCGGCACGCGAGAGGCGTGCCTCCGGCGCGGCCTCGACGGCGTGCGCCGGGTCGCTGGCCCGACTGGGAGTGAGAGGTGATGAGCTAGCTACTCGCGTCGCGCGTGGGCAAAAAACTCAAGACGGTCGCGCGCGTTTGGGTGCAATGGTTTTCCGCCGCGTAGAACGACGCGCTGCCATTTCCGCGCGGCGCCGTAGCCCGCCGGGTTGGATGGCGGTGGGCGGGGCGGGGCGCCTGTGCCGCTCGTACGTCGGAGACTCGGAGATGACGGGCCGCCCGTGACCCGCACTTGGCCCTGCACAAGTTGGGTGGGATGCACGTCGTGGAGTGGCCGAGAGAAGGGTTTGGGCACTCTGGGCCGCACTGTTAGGGCCTGTGGTCACTTTTCTTTTCCGTTTCTATACTTTCGGCCCTTGGAACACGAGGATTTGTACGGATTTCTGCAAAACCGGCGTCTGCTTGCATTCAGGCGGCAGTTGTAAGAGTTGCATGCATGTATACAAATAACAAATTGTAACAACTGTAAGAGTTGCATGTATAGAAGATTACAACAATTGTAAGATTAGGAGGATTTCTTGGAAAGCATGTCAGGCATCTACGTACTGATGTAAGTAGGAGACATACTGACGCTAAGAGTTGAGAAAAAAACATGATACACTTCTATATTTTTGTGCAAGAAGAATTAGTAGAACGAAAGCATATAAAATGACATGGGACGCATCTGAAAAGCCCCAAAAATTCAAAACCAAAAATTTGTTTTATTTTTACTGCTTTTTGGGTGAAATTCGGAAACTTTCCCTTTTAGGAAAGTCTCCCCGCCGCCGCTTTCTTCTTTTGGCCGGGCGCCTCTCCCCTTCACTGGCGCCCCGCCCCTTTCCGCTTCTCCCGCTCCCCAGCGCCTCCCCCTCCTTCTCCCCGCTGGCGCCGCTCCCCTCCCCGCCTTCTCCTCGCGCGTGCGCTGCGCCTGCGCCGCACCGTCTCTGCGCTCGCCTCCGCGCCCCCGGTTTTGGACCGCCGCGCCTCGACGCCAGCTGGTCTGAAGCCGGCAGAGCCTCCGCGCCACGCGTCGCCCCACCTCTGCTTCGGCCCCACCCGTCAGTCCCTGCTTCCTCCTTCTCCCGCGCGGACACGCCCCGCTCTGCCGAAGCTCACCTGCTCCCTCTCCCGTCGCATCGCCATTAACACTGTGCAGAGCCCGGTCACACCCCGTCTGCGCGGAGGAGACGCCTCAACAGCTCCTGTCCATCCCTGTTGACCCCGCGCCCCCACCCGTTGCCTTCTCCCCTAAGCCTCCGCCTCCCTCCGCTCGGTATAAAACCCCACTCCCGGCTCCCTCTTCTTCCTTTGCTTCCCGAGCTTCTCCACCGCCCTTATACACTCCCCGCTACTCCCAGCCACCTCCCTGTGCAGTCGATTGGAGCCCCGCCGCCCGTAGCGCCGCCGGTTCCCTCCCCTGCGCCAGTGACCCCCGTGGGCAGCTCTCCTTCCTCCCTTGCTCATTTCCCAATTACTTCCACCCAGAGCTTCCCCACTACGTTCTGATCAGTGTGGTGCATTTGCTTGGCAGGGAGAACCACCGAGGAGCCCCCGCTTCGGAGCTCGCCGCCGGCTGCAAACACCTCTCCGTGGCCAGCCTACTCCGGAGCTTCCCCGCCAAAACCACCGCCACCATTGTGAGCCCCACACCTCCCAGAACGTTTAGCTCCCGCCGATTGAACTAAATTGCCGCCGGTGACCTCCCTCGCCGCCAAATAGCCGAACCACCCCCTTCTGCCTCCGGCCACCACTGTTGCCTCCCGCACCTACCAAGCCCTAAAAATGGGACCCCCTTGTCAAGCCGCGCCCGCTGATGCCCTCGGTTGCCGCCGACGAGCCCCCTGGCGCCCAGGCCGCCGTCGCCACCGTAACCTCGCGCGCAGGGCTACCGTAGCGGCTGGAGGACGAAGAAGACCCCTCCCCGCGACGTGGCTCCTCCTCCTCCGTCCTTCCTCCCGTTGCCATATAACCTCGTCCGTCCGATCACCCCGTACCGCTTCGCCCGCGTCCCCCACTTCGTTGCCGTCCGATCTTCCCCGCTCTGCATCTCGCCCGTTCGCTCCGCCCCATCCTGACCGGTCACCCGGGCCACGCGCCACACATCCGAGCCGCGTGAGCGCGCGTGGGAGCGGGCCAAGCCGGCCTGCTCCGTCGCCCGAGCGCGCGCGCGATTGCAGGCCGCGCGTCGCCGCCCGAGGGCCGCGCTGGCCGTTCGGCCGCGCGGGCCGCACAGTGCCAAGCCTCGCTGTAGCGCTGGGCCGGCCTAGTACTGTTCACACTAATTTCCAGAGACTTTTTCAATTTCTAAAATCCAAATAAATTCTAGAAAATCACAGAAAAATCCCAAAAATTCCCAAATTTCACCACTTTGCTCAGAAAAATGTCCTGAACCCATTTTTGGCCTCCTTTTCTCCAGATTCATCCCAGATAAATTCCTATTTAAAAATTTATGCATTTTATTCCTTTTTAATTAGTTTATTTTTCCTCGCTTGATTAGTCTCAAGCTGGATTTAATTATTTTATGTGTTTGCGCTAGTGTCGGAGATCCCGGAGGTTCAAGTGCAGGCTCAGGATCCAGGTGTTTCTTCGTTCGAGCTAGCTGAGATCATCCGAATTGACGGCAAGTCCCAAATCCTTTGATCATGTTGCAACCTATGTTATTTAATTATGTTATTATGCTATTTGCATTATGCTAGTTGTGAAATGTTAGTTTAAAGTAAAATAAAATGTTTAGAATGACATGTTATGTAGATAAACCGACCACCGACAAATGCCATGTTAAACTCGTAGCCATGCCTTTGTAACCCTAGAATTAATTATCTGTTAATCTAGACAGCTGTAGGTTATTATTATCATGCAAAGTCTTTACACTAATAAGGTCGTGGCTGCGGGCCAATAGAATTTGCAAACCCGACTCTAGGGTAGGGTGGTATGGGACACCGTGCCCTAGAGCGGAGAGTGCCAACGTGCACAAGGTAGGGTAAGGGTTGGGGAAGAGCTACGAGATAGTCTTCGCCCATCTCTTACCCTAGGATTGGAGTTAGGGTAAGGGTGTTGTGGGGCGCCGCGAGACAGCTTTCGCCCACCGCTTACCCTAGGTCGGGTCGCGGGCCTGGCGAGGTTGCGGACCAGGTGAAAATATAAGGACCTGAGCAAATGACATGGTGATCGCTCAACCATAGGAGTTGACTTGTCAACACTGGTCTAGTAGCTGCTCAACTCGATTGAAACTGTACAGGTGTTGAGAAGGCTTGGTGTTGAGAAAGCGAGGTTAGGTAGGCCGTGCTGCGGGTGCCTAACAACAGTAGAGTTCACTCGAAGCGGACGGGAGTTTTAATGTGCCAGACCCGAGTGAATTCTACCGGGTAGATCCTATATAAAGAATTGAGCAGTGAAACGACCTGGCTTTCTTAACTCTTTAGCGGGAGTTAAGGGATCGTGTGGGTAAAACTGAGCAAACTCTGCAGAGTCAAATAAATGGTATTCGAATACGCCGTGCTCCCGGTTATTGGAGCTGTGTCACTTGGGTGATTCCAGCACCGAAGCTTAAGTAGTTTTGTTCAATGCTTTAACTTGATTAGTTGGTTAATTAACTCTTCATGAAAAACCCCTGAGATCTTAAGAAGTAGTTTTGGATCCGTTTTATCAAAATGTTTGCAAATAAAACTGCATCCACTCAAAGTAATAAACCAAGTATACTCCCTTCCATTGTAAATCCGTGCATGTAGTAAGATAGAGTCCCTTTGGGGCTTGCTGAGCTGGTTGTTTGGCTCGCGGCTTGCTTAATCCCCTTTTTAGAGGATCAAGACGCTGGTGAAGGTCTCCCCGTCGAGGACGTCCCTGAGGATCTCTTCGTCGATGATGACCCATGGCTTTAGGTCTTCGTCGCGCTCGAAGCGGATTCTGGAAGCTTTTGTGATGTAAATATACTTTGGGCTTGCACGCCTCGCTGTTAAAAACTGGATGTTATTCCATTTGTGAAATATATGCTGGACTTTTGTTGTAAGCATGCAATGGTATACTCTTGCGCGACACTCCATAACCGTTCATGCGTGAATAGTTGCGGAATGCCGTGTCCGTACGCGCCCCTGGAAACGGGGGCGTTACAGCATCAAACAAAATTCGCACCAAAAAACATGTACGAGCAGTTTTACATCTGATTCTCCTCATTGCTTTACATCGATCGACCGATCAGGATAGCCGAAAGAAAATCCCATGCTCTTCCTGAACAAAATTTGCATTTGATCAAAGTTTTTGGGCCGGTCCGTAGATACATCCAACTATTAATGGATTGAACTGCTGCCAATTAGGCGTACTAAACTCTGACTAAACATATCTAGAAGAGAAAGGGAAAACAACTAGTAGAGGAGAAAGGAAAACATCAGAGCATGGAAGAATAGAGCATCATTCATCTCAGGCTGCCGCTTTGGTGTTGGGATACAGATCGAGTACACTAGCGCAAAATAAAATTTTTTACTACGTAGACCAGGAAGTCATATAAGTAAGAGATCATAAATCATTACTACTAGATACATAGTGCATCGGAAGAAGAGTTGAATCAGTCCGGTTCAACGTAGTGCATGTCAATGTAGTGGAAATAGTTGACTATTCAACATCCTGATTAGCGTTCTCGGAAGGTGATCGTCCTAAAGCGGTAGCCGATCCCAACGAGCCGATTGCGTCTTTTCCTCGGATCGTCCCGATCAGCGCCGTAGTCGTAGCAGCGTTTCTACCAAAGTCTACACATCCAGGGATGGAGCGTCATGCACCGGTGTGCTAGTACTAGTGTGCACAACAGGGCCTGCAAGAGGTAGCGGCTATGGTTTCAGTGGGTGTGCTCCGTGATCTCTACCTCTCGGTTCCAATGCAACCCTCAGCCCCACTCCTCTCTGAATATATAACCTCCTATCAGATTCTTATCCAATACGAGTAGAGATCGTATCTCACTCGGATTCTATCATCCAAACCTTATACGAGTAAAGATTGTATCCTACTCGAAGTTTATCACCCAACTCTTATTGTTCTAGCCCGTTAAGTATCTGATCATATAGGTTCATGCATATTTGGTTGTAATCTAGAAATACCTTTTCTGATCACTAGTTAGTAACGGTTCTTAGTAGGACATATCGACCCCCAAACATACATAAAAATAAATTTGGATGAATCTTACACAATATGATATGTAACTAGGTCTTAATCACTCACGATCAGCTCATAACTCCTCATGGCCAGATCGTATATAGTCATGACTAGCTCGTATCCTCATATGAACAGTTCGCAGACTAGTTTGTGATATATCTAACTAGCTCACAACCAGTCAGTATACTCATATGATCAGTTCGTATTCGGTCAGACTAATTGACTTGTTTACGTATTCTCCTTTTGCTTTACGATACATGATCGAAATCCAGGTGAGAAATATGTCATTCATGGACTATTCAATTTTTTCAATCTAATGGTGGATAACTTTAGTGGTTAACGTTTCGACCACTCATGGCATGGCCATACACTTTCTATATATAATCACATCGAGGGGCTCAGAGATATCGCTCCTATTATGCAGGAGTAAATCTCATATCCTACTAGTCACATTCCTCCACATATTTTATAATATACCTAAAAGCCACATTTATAACTACCTGGTTACGGAATAGCATTTAGCAACCACTAAGTGTATTATTACATATCTAGAAAACTATGCTGATATCAGATACAAGGATTATATATCATCATTGGTTGAGACTAACTGATAACATATAAAATATAACAATCTCAACAGTTTCTTAAGATGGGTCAATCCAACACCATATTCTCTAACATGTGTCGACATTATTGATTTGATATCCCTATATTTATGACTGGTGAAACATGCTAATCAATCAATATATGTCTATAAGTCATTAGTATCCTGACCAGTGATATCCGACTAGGGATCTTTTAGAATGATATTATACAATAAATAAAGAACTTCACCAACAAGTCATATACTTGCTAACCTTTATAAATGATAATTCATTCAAAGAACATAATAACATTTATTCAGAAGATTATAAATAGATAAGTGATACAATCATCTTCATGATTGCTTCTAGGGCATATCACTAACAATATTTCACTTGCACTAGAGTCAATCATACAATTATCTAATATCCCATAACTCTTGTGTGCGTCTCATGCTTTAGCTGCGGGAGAGGCTTGGTCAACGGATCAATAATAATCAAATTCATGTGCACTTTGTATATCTTTCCATTGGCTCTATCAACAATCTCACGAATGAGATGAAAACACCAAAAATGTGTTTGGACTTTTGATTCTATCTAGGCTCCTTGGCTTGTGCAATGGTTGCACTATTATCACAATAGAGATATATTGGATTAGAAGCACTAGAGACCATATCTAGTTCATATATGAACTTCTTCATCCAAATTGACTCCTTTGCAGCTTCAGAAGCCGCAATACACTCAGCTTCTGTTGTAGAATAACCAACCATCTCTTGTTTGGAACTTTTCCTGCTCACTACTCCTCCATTAAGATAAAACACAAACCCAGATTGCAATTGAAGATCATCTTCATCAATTTAAAAACTATCATCAGTGTAACCATTTATAACTAATTCTTCCTCACCGCCATAAACAAGGACCACATCTATAGTCCTTCTCAAGTATTTTAGGATGTTCTTTATAGCTATCTAGTGACCTTCATCTTGATCTGACTGATATCTGCTCGTAACACTTAGAGCATATGACATATCTGGGCAAGTATAAAGCATGGCATACATAATAGACCCAATAGCAGAAGCATATATAATCTTATTCATCTGGTCTTGCTCATTAGGTGTCAAAAGACATGAGTCTTACTAAGACCAATGCTATGTGACATAGGTAAGAAACCCTTCTCGAAATCATGTATGTTGAACCACTTCAATACCTTGTCAATGTACGTATCTTAGCCTAATCTAATTAGCCTATTTGTTTTATCTCTATAGATCTTTATACTCAAAATATATGCTATCAATTCTAAGTTTTTCATTGAGAAGTTATTTTTTTAATGAAGACTTGACAGATTGAAGAATAGAAACATCTTTTCCAATCAATAATATGTCACCACGTATAAGACCAGAAAAATAAGTGCGCGCTCACGAGCCTTTTTTGTAAACAGAAGGCTCTTTTGTATTCTTGATGAAGTCAAACCTCTTGACTACCTCATCAAAATGAATATTCCAACTCTAAGAAGTTTGCTTCAATTCATAGATAGATCTTTGAAGCTTGCATATCATTCTACCATTTTGTAGATCGACAAAACCCTCGGGTTGTGTTATGCATACAGGTTTCCAATTAGGAAAACCCTTTTGACATCCATCTGCTATATCCTATGACCGAAATATGTAACAATAGGTAGATGATCTGAATAAACTTTAGCATAGTGACGAGCGAGAAAGTTTTATCATAATCCACACCTTGAATTTGTTTGAAACCCCTCGCCACTAACCGTGCCTTATAGATATAAATATTTCCATCAATATCTATCTTTTTCTTAAAAACCCACTTTCACTCAATAGTTTTTACACCATTGAGCGGATCAACCACGTTTCAAATTTAATTATCATACATGGATTGTATTTCGGATCTCATGGCTCTAAGCTATTTATCAGAGTCTGGACCCATCACTGCTTCCTCATAAGTCTTAAACTCACCATTATCTTTACTATTATAAAAGAAGGAGTTGGTGGTTGGTGCGGCCTCTCCCACTCCTTCTTATAAAAAGACTATATTGACTGACGCGTGGGCCCTTTCACCCTAAAACCCGTGCGGTGCCTACCCCAATCCCGTGACCCATGCGGCTGCCTCCCCCCACCTCATTTCTTCCGCCCTCCCCTCCCTCCTCCGCCGCCGCGTCTCCTCCCATCCCTCCTACGCCGCCGCGCCGCCCTCGCCTCCTCCCCTCCCTCCTCCTCCACCGCGCCTCCCTCGCCTCTCCCCTCCCTCCTTCGTCGCGCCGCCCTCGCCTCCTACCCTCCCTCCTCCGCCACGCCGCCGTCGCCTCCTCCTCCCCCGCTCCCCCGCTCCGCCGCCGCCTCCTCCCCGGCTCCTCTGCGCTGCCCTCGCCTCCTCCTCCCCACTCCGCACTGCCGCCGCCTCCTCCTCCCCACCCCTCTGCTCCGCCCTCGCCTCCTTCCCCGCTCCGCCGCCGCCTCCTCCTCCCCCACCCCTCCGCTCCGCCCTCGCCTCCTCCTCCCCACCCTACGCCACCGCCTCCTCCTCCCCCCATTCCTCCGTCGCGCAGCACACTCGCACGCGCCTCCCTCCTCACGTAACCGCCGCACCTGCACGTTCGCGCAACCGCTGCCCCCCACCTCTTCCCGCAACCTCTCGCTCTCTTTCCTAATCCTCCCTTCCATTTTCCTCCCCTCCCCTCGCTCCTCCCCCTAATCTGCACCACTGCCACCTCCCTTCTGCCGCTGCTCCTCCCCTCCCGCCTCTCTGCCATCCCCCACCCCTCCACTCCGCCGCCGCCTCGTCCCCCCCACCACTCTGCTCTGCCGCGAGGCGAATGGACGTGCGCTGGGTCAGCGGCCCCACAAGGGGCAAATGGCGCCCTCCACCTCGTCGACTTCCACCCTCCTCCACCTCCCTAGCCCGCCTCCCCACAGGCCCACCGCCGCCCAGCTTTCTCCCCTCGGGGATTTTATTTTCATTTCATTTTTTTAATTGTGACTGTTTCGTGCGCTTGGTATCGGATGTGTGCAGACGGACGCACAAGGGAAGGGGAAGGCGGAGGCGGTGGAGGAGCATGAGGGGAAGGGGAGGAGCGAGGAGCTCGCTGACTCTATCGGGAGCCTCTCCATCGGCCCGGGGCGCACCAACGTAAGAAGAAACCAGTGATCATCGTCGTCTTCGGCATGGCCGGTGCGTCGATTTCGTTTGCCACTGTTCAATTGGCATTTTCGTTGTAGGAATTGCCCAACAAACCTATGATACTTGAGCTTTTGTCGAGTGATTTCGGGGTTGGGAGCTTAGGGTTTTGGACTACAGTGCAGGTACCGGGAAGACGACCTTCATGCACCGACTGCTGTGCCACACACAGGCGTCAAAATGAGGGGTTATGTGCTCAACCTCGACCCCGCTGTGATGATGCTGCCGTTTGGGGCCAACATTGACATTCGTCCCAGGAGGTGATGAAGGAGTATGGCCTTGGTCCCAATGGCGCTATCCTCACCTCGCTCAACCTGTTCTCCACCAAGTTCGATGAGGTGTGCTTTCTGGCCCACAATCATCTATTTCAGCTCTTGTTTGAGTCGGTTGTGTGGATTGGATTTTGCATGAACATACTCCGTTAGGCTATAAAATAGGAAGTATTTGATGAGGAACTTAGTGCCCAACTTGGAGAGCTATTTGATGAACAACAACTCTATAGAATTGACCACTACTTAGGAAAAGAATTGGTCCAAAACTTGGTAATTTGTTTGACTTCAGTGAGATGTTTATTTCCTATATGCAATTGTTTCTCATAGTGTCATATTTGCAGCACGTTCTTTGTTTTGCAAACCGCTTGTTTTTGCATCTCTGGAATTGTGATAATATTGATAATGTATAGTTAACATCCTTCCATAGTTGGTTAGCAAACTTTTATTTGCTATTTTTAGACCTTAGCTAGATTTCTAACCTTAGAGCGCATCCTTCGCTATTTGTTAAAAATTAATAAATTGCAGTTAGAAAAGTTTTAGATTTGGATGGGCCAACCATGTGCGCTTACATATAATATATCTATCCTTCAGATTGTATTTAGGGAGGACTTTGGGACTAAAGGACGTGAAGGATATTTGCATCAATATGAGTATGTCACAAGTAACTACGTTTTGCATGGAAGTTCTTTTACTAAAAATAGTTTTTAAAGCACATACGAGTGATTGTGGAACTGTGGTGCAGAACATCACTTCCATTTTTGCAAATGGTTCTCCACTGGTCCTGTTAAGTCCTTTGATCTTGTACAATTGTGCATTTGAAAATATACTAATTGCACATTTTTAATTGTTTTGGTTATTGCAAAACACGCTTAAAGTTCTTTGCACTTTATGGTAACAAATTTTCTCTGAATTCAAAGTCCATTGCTACGTGCCACAATTTCTTTATGAGTTAAACAGATTTTAAGACAAAATTTGATTGCATTCTGGTGTTTGTGTTACTTAACTTTTAGAGGCCCCCATGTATTGTTATTCCTCTTCTAGCAGTGTGAATCTCTGGTCTCACTTTGTTGCTGCAGTATAATTCATGATATCATTCAGAACCATTTATTTCAGGTAAAGATAATATTTGGATGTTCTGCTTTTAGTTTATAGCATAATTTTGCAAACATTTTTTTTTGTAAATTTTCCGTCTCATGTGAATTTATAGTAGCAATTAATTACTGTGTGGACTGCCCAACATTTTATTCACACTCATCCATAATGGTTATTTTTTGTAGCATGACCATTCATATGTTAGAAAAAAATCATCTGAGCAGGCAAAGCAGCTGCTGTTATGCATTAGAACTCCTTGAAAATGAATTCTACTGTTTTCAGAAATTGAGAGCTCTGGTTATTGACCATTGCTCTTATATTTAGATCTTCTGCTTGGTGGCTATGGAAAAGCCTATCTCCCTTAAGCCCGAGCTCATAAGAGATGAAAAAGTCAAGGTTCTTACTGCTCTTTATTCTTATCAACCAACTTATACTATATTTTGCAATTCTACAGAACAGAAAATCTACCTTTGAGTTTTTTCTTGCATTGATAGGATTCGGATGGAACAATGTTCAAGGAATGTTCTTGCCAAGAAATCAATTCACATAAAGGATCAAGTCCTCCAATGCACGATGGATAGGAGGCGTGGAGTTTTTGATGTAGTATTACAACAAATTTTCTTTAAATTTACTTAGTCGATTTATTTACTTTTACCATACTATGACAAGTTATGATTCTTTTTGAACCTTTCTTGAAGAAATTGCTTAAAAGTTTATATATCCATTTCTAGGCATTGAAGTTCTGGTTTCCGTGTACTAAACTCGCTTGAAGAATGATTTCCATGTACTAATATTCTGGTTTGCTATCTCCATTACTGATATAATGACCACTGTGCCATTTGTTTTAATTATGATTGCCAATGGTTTTGTAGGGATTATTTTGGCCAAGCATGTAACGATGTAGAATTCAGTTAAATTTCCTTGTTTTTGATGTTCTGAGACATGCAGGGGTGATATGTTCATATTCAAGAAAACAATTTTTTTTTGTTTCATAGGATGAGTGTAAAGTTGCATAAAGTTTGAATTTCAGATGTAACGAATAGGCACTCGGCAATGTAAGATAAAATTGATGTTGATTGTCCGGTTTTTGGATCACGTTTGATGGTATGTCTCACCCTTTTTTCGTACTCCGTTGCAAGCACGGGCACCTTACTAGTCTAACAATAAAATATCATGCTGATACCTTATCAGGAATTGACGTGGTCTTTCGTACCTATGTGGGTCCAATACCTCTTTCATAGGTTTTACAACATCTTGTACATCATATGGAGGTTCAAAATGAGCTGAAACATTTTCTGATGGTTCACGAATTTCTTCTAGTCGCACTTTGCTCTCACTAACTCCTTTTAAAAGAAACTCTTTCTCTAAAAAAACATTGTTGTGGGCGACAAATACTTTGTTTTTATCCTTTTTATAAAGGTAATATCATTTAGTTTCTTTAGATACCCCACAAAGAAACATTTATCTGATTTGGGTGTGAGCTTATTAGACGTCAAATGTTTTGCATATGTCTCATATCCTCATATTTTGAGAAAAGATAGCCCGGAATATTTTTCAATCCATATCTCATATGATATCTTCTATATGGGTTTTGATGGAATTTTATTTAGTTGTTTCTAGAGTATACCCCAAAAAGATAACGGCGGATCAGATTGACTCATCATGGTCTAAACTATATTTAGCAAGGTCCAGTTTCATCACTCACATACCCCATTGCATTAAGATATTTTCGACGGAGTTATCTGTGGAACAATTTCACATTGCTTCCTTTTCTTTTTTTCCTTCTCCTCTTCTTGTCCTGTACCGAAAATGGCTGTACTAATAGGAAGGAGAAAACTGCAATTGCAAATGAGCCAATCGGCAGGAAGATTTGTTGCGTCTCTCATTGAGATTTGATCGATCGAGTGGTTATCATGGCTGAATGGAATACATATGCCTGCTCGTAGTGATGTCCCATCGCATAAACCGGGATGGATCGACGCAAAAGATATATACAATGGCTGAATGATGACAAGGTGCTCGCTTTGCCATCCCATCAGGTTGGGGAAATCCAGCAATGAGATCCAGCAATGGCAGGGTCAACAAACTAAAGATGGCCGCTTTAGACGTCGTACACATGACATTGTGCTCGCCTACCTGATCAAAGTGGAAACCATCTCATATTTATTCTTGTCAGATCTTCATGCTAGACTGCTAGCTGTATGTAGTACATTACACAAGACATTCTCATGTTCATTGCAAGATCATGAGTGCAGCTATGAAAAAACTTTAGTACGCTATCATACGAGGCATATCGTCCCCTCGTATGAAATGGGCAGACACATGCAAGAAATTAAAGTTCTCTTGAGGTTTCAGGCTTCATCTCCTGATCGACCTCCATTGCAGCTAGCCGTCCAAACGACTTTAATTGGTAGGTGCCGATGAGACATTCATGAACAGTGATCACCGGGCCAGGCTGGGCCCTAGCGAGGCATGTATCGTCCCCATCGATCGGCAGGCAACCACCATGCATGCATGCCCAAGGTCCCCATGCATGCATGCTCCTCCATCAAGCAAGCCCTACCATTGCTTGAGCTGGCTGCAATGCGGTGCCATTGCATGCATAGAGACAGAAGCAAATTGATTAAGCATCCGCATCTAGCTAGCTCCTCTTGGCGCCTTCCTGCGCTCTCTCTCTCTGTAAGTGTGGCGGCAGATAAGGCTAATGCGATCCAATCCCTTCTGTTTTGGTTTAGGAGTCAGGCCGACGGATAGCGTCAGACGTCCCATCGCGGCAGCGCTGCTACCCCGGATCGACGGACGCTGTTCGTCTCTTCTGCTTCGGCGGTTCTTGCTCTGCTCGCGTCGGTTCAAAGAATGGCATTTCCATCGATCAACCTCTCCGTCAAGAGTCACCGAGCAGCATGTGTCTAATCAACTATAGCTGGACCGGCGACAATCACCGCAAGTTCATGATCTCAGGAAAACAATTTCGATACATAACAAAATATCGGAACCCATCGAGAAACTGATTTTCAAAATTTTCGAAAAATTCAGAATTTTTTCTTAAAAATCCGGTCAAATATTTTTAAAAATACAATTTGAATTTAAAAATGCAAATATATATAAAAATTATCAAATCTCGGCGGTGGCTGCATCTGCGCTGATGCCGACGGCCACATCCGCACTGCCTCCGCACCATGGCCGCCTCCCTCCCATGCCAGCGCCACCTCCCTCATCTCCCCTTCCCATGCCGACGTCACCTCCACCCGTTCTCCCGTGCCGACGCCGTCTTCACCTCTTCTCCTATGTCGACACCGCCTCCCCTGGCCCCTTCTCCCTTGCCAGCGTCGCCTCCCCCTTTTCCTTCACTGGCACTGCCTCCCCCGGCCCCTTCTCCTGTATCGGCGCAATGGGGATACCAAATGAGGATGGGAGTCTTTGGTACATGAGAGAGATAGGGTGGTGGGCTGGACTAAAAAAATTCAAAATGGATCGTATTTTTTTACTAGATTGGACTTTTGTTGAGGTGGACCGAGAAAATTGAATTTCGACAAATTTCATAAAATTTGGCCCAAATTGTTTTCCCTGCATGTACTTAGAGCTTAGTTAGTTACAGTACAAGCTAAAATAGATCTGGATAAAACCGTGCCAGCTGTCTAGATGCTCATCCCTGCTGTATAACATGCATGTCAAGTACAGAGCAACTTGATTGTGACAAGGGAGGCGCTTCTCCTCTTCCGAAAAATGATATCCCTTTTATTAGTTGTTGTTAGACATACTCCCCCTATTATAGCAGGGGGAAACGCCGCGCGGAGGGAGTGGCCACGTCAGCCCGCGAGCGCGTCCGGCCGGCGCGTGGCCAGGGAAATTTCGGTACGGTCAGGGGAGCGTTTTTGCGAAAAAGTCCCTGCATTTTTCTGAAATAACGTAAAGGTCCTTTTTCCTCGCGAAAAGGTCCTGGGAGGTTTTTTTAAACGTTTTTTTTTTGCGAAAACACCCCTCCACTTCACCGAAATTTTGTGTACTTTGCAGGATTGCGCCCCGCGTTTTCTAAATTACGTACGGGTCCTCATTTAGTTATGTACATGCCCTCGCTTTTTTACAAAAAAGACCTTTGGCTTTTTCAAAAATACACATGTGCCCTCGATTTTTTTTAAAAAAGTCCTCACAAATTATCGCCTCTTTTACTTCGGTACACACGGTGGCTGGCGCGGCGTGGCGCCGCGCCTATTAGGCTAGTAACTCACTGTGGCAGGACCATTTTGAGCTACACGTGAAGTCGACAACTACAGAAGACAGATTCCGAGATTACAGGGCACTCCAGTCGGTTTAAAAGCCCCGGTTTCTAGTTTAAGTTGTTGGCTATTGTCTATAAATATATTAGAGCATGTACAATACAGACGCTTAAAGAGATGCTTAGCAATGAAAAACTGATTTTTTTTACCACATAAGATAGATAAGGTGCTTAGTAAATGCTTATGTGTATAACTATATCTATTAATAGATAATATAACATCTAAGCACCTACGAAAGAGATGCTTGCATTGGAGGAAATAACTTTTGCATGGATGCTTGATGATGTGGTTATATTCTCTCTCTTTAAGCATTTATATATAAGAATCTTGTATTGTACATGCTCTTATGGTGGCTATTAATTTTTAAGTCAAAAAATAATAAAATAATAATAATTGAAAAACTGTTATATCTTTTGAAACAATACAAATAAATAAGAAAAAAAGAAAAACAAAAAACCAGAAATATCAAAATTAAAATACCGATGTGTTCTGAGTAGCTTCCATTAGGAGCGGACCTGTACCGGTCGAGCACATTATTAAGAGCCGTGTATGTATAGACCATCGTATTACAGGGAGAGATGCCCCATTCATGCTGACTCAACAAGGTCGTTCCAACTAAGCCGTAAGTAACACAAAACCGATGCTACTATTATAGCTGGTGCGGGCGCACTGCTGCATGCCCCTATTATCGATTAGCGACTTGATTCACCGGTAGACCTAGACCCCCATCTGGAACGCACGGCTCTTTCGTAGGATGCTCCACATCTGGTAAGAGTGCAAGTTTTCTTTTCTATGAAATCCCTAAATAATTTTCCTACATTCTGAGCGGCGCAAGGAGGTGCTCGGATTAACTAATCTTTGGGGGGGGGGGGGGGGGGGGGGAAACACTAGTACTATTCGAACTAGTCGTTCATAAAAAAGTCAGGTGATTCCAGCTCTTTGTTACTCGCAAGATGCTCTCTAGTTGTGACACCTACAGATTAAAAGTTATTCCGGGCTTGAGAATATATGACCACTGTTCAGATAGATAGATACGCTGTATTTCTCACGTAAGATCGTGCGAGGCAAATAGTCATATTCGGCGTCCATTGTGAGCGCGACAGTCGTAACACATGCAGTCGAACTCGAATCAGACGGGATGCCGACTGTGATTTCTATCGTATCTCCTTCCATCTGAACACGTTTGTATCGCACCTATTTCTAGAGGCGTCCGTGATTCCCGTAACCATTCAGTATTATTCAGTTATAAAATACTATATATAAGTGTGCACTACAACAACATATACTTACAGTAAAAGAGTCAAATTTTATAACAGAAATATGGTTTAGCAACCTAATTTTGACACAGCGAGCATGCAAGCCCAAAATTATTTTACATTACAAAAGGAGGACCCATAGACAAACTTGAGCGCTGCTAAGACCTAAAACCAATCATCTTTAGCGTAGTAGGCTTTATCTAGAACTTCATCAACAGATTGATCATCGTAGTCCCAATAATCTTTTATTTGTTGTTTAGCAAGTAATGAGTACAACAGTACTCAACAAGTCACAAAGGTAAATCCTAACTTATCTACTTACAAGAATATTCAATGGATGAAAGTATAATGGTTTTATTAATGAGTGTGGATGTAATTTTATTTGTAAACATTTGAAAAAGAAAACATAAACGGAAACTTTTCAAAATTAGGGGGTTTTCAACACTTGATTACTCAGCTTACTCAGATTAAAACATAATGAAATCTACTTATGCCTCGCTATTGGAATCACCCATTGAGCATAGCTTGTTTTACTGAAAGCACGGTGTATTCAAAAATACTACTGTGACTACTCTGTAGAGTTGCCCAGCTTTACCCACAAGATTCTTTAACCCTTATGACTGAGTTAAGAAAACAAGGTCGTTTCACTGCTCATCTTTTTATATAGGCTCTACCCGGTAGATCTCTAGCTCAGACCTAGGTATCCATCGACTCAGTTAGATATCTTCTGCCCGTCCTGAGAGGAATCTACTTTTGTTCAGTATGGTTTTACCCTCTCCCATACCAGTTCCTCTTTACTCCTATAGAGATTCAATCGATTTGAACAGTTACTAGATTAGGTTTGACGAGTCAAAACTTGTGGTTAGGCGATCACTATGTTATTTGCTCAGCATAAGATCATCATTACTTTCTCCGAGCTTTGCCCTTACTTTTCACCTTGAGGCTGCCATCCTTGATGGCATTGTCACTCTTCTGCACAAGTCTCCACCCTAGGGTAAAGTCGCGGACGAGGACCATCTTGTGGTTTTCCACAAGACCCCTTTACCCTGTAACTATTTTAGTAATTCTACCGGCCAAAAGCCAAGTCACTTAATAGTACAAAATTTTTGAGTGAGCTATTCTACATTTATTCATACAATAATTAAGTATTATTAAGGTTTGTCAAGGTGAATATTGCCTTAAATTAAACAGGGTATTTTTCAGTGGTAGGACATAACTAATTAGCAAGCCATTTTAAACATTTATTTTAATCAGATAACATTTTGCAAATAACATTAATGTAAATACTGTAATTAAATAATTTAAATTTCACGGGATTCAATATGATCAAAAATTTGTAACTTGCCTTGCTGCTCTGTGAACTCAATTGTGTCATATACGTTGATGCCTGGTTCCGTTCTTTGTACTGTCGCCTCGGAATACTCAGGAACTAACGCAAATACATAAAATAACATAAGGTCCGTGCTTAAAACTAATCAAGTTTGGAAAATAAATAAAATAAAAATGAGTAAAATGCAATAAAAACCACATGGAGATGAGATTGGTGGAACGGAGGTAAAAACATGGATTCATTGTATTGAAATGATCAAAATAGGGTATATTTGAATTTTGGGCTCGGATGAACAGTAGCCTTTACAGTGTTGGGCCGACCCGAGTGAATAGTAAAACTCGTGCGGGGTTTTTTAAATCTCAATGGCCCAGTGGGCCGGCTGTTTAGGCCCAACAAGGCACGACCAAATGGCCTAGGCGCACGCGCGTATAACTGGTGGATAGGCCACGCACGGACGATCGGGATTGAGCCACGACACATCTTCTTCAACCTTCGGCCGACTCCCTTTGGAGGAAAACAGAGGCATCATCCCCACTGTGATTCGGCACAAGCAGAGCTCTCCAGCGAGTGTGGGTGGTACAGATGGCTTCCTAGGATGGCACAGTTTGGGGCTTTGGGGGGCATGGAGATGGGTGGTGGTGGCCAATGGTAGGAGAAAAGGCTATGGGTTTTCCTAAATCTCAAGGGTCCTCTGGTGAATTTTCGGCAAGCTCAGGGTTGATTTAACAATCTCTGAGACATAACACATGATATCTTTCACTTGAGATTTAGGAGAGAGAAGGGGGAGGCGGTAGGACGAAGAAGGAGGCGGTAGGGCCCAGGCGTCGGTGAGAGAGGGAGGGAAGGTAGAGAGAAGGGGGCTGGCGAGCAGCTGGGATGGCAACATGTGGAAAGAGGAGAGAATTCGGGCCATCCATGAGAAGGGAGAGAGAGGGGAGGCACGGGTGCGTGGGATGGCACCGCGTGGAGGCAAGGGAGAATCCAGGCCAAGCACGTGTCGACCTGGGAGGGGGGTTTTGGGAATTTTGATTTTTTAGAAAGCGCAAAAATTAAATAAAGGCCTAGAAAATAGTAGAAAATTCTCAAAAATTCTAGAATTCACAAGGAACTCAACAAAAATAAAATCAACATGATTTGACTGCAATAAAAATTAAAATTTTCACAGATCTTTTTCTAGGCTAAAATAAAAGAAATCTAATAAAATCCAATTAAATGAAATTAAAATTTTGGGATTTCACACTTTAGCCATAACACATGATATCTTTCGCTTGACTTGACGACGATTAACATATGAAGCCATCCAAAATCTCCATTATCATGGGACATAATCTATTCATCATCCAACTCAATAAAAATATTAGTCCCACAATATGATTATCATTAGTTATCAAAATATAGCATTACTTATAATAACGTGTCTAGATTCTTCAACCAACCAGTGATTGAAAAGGTGTTTCTGGGTTATAACCAAGTATACATAAATTTACATGGTCACACACTGTTCGGGTTGGAACAATAAGTCTGGATGATAGACTCTAAGTGTGATACAATCTTTACTCGCATTAGATAAGGATTCGGTCAGAGGCTATCCGAGTGGAATAGATCTCTACTCATGATGGATAAGGATTCGGTCAGAGGCTATCCGAGTGGAATAGATCTCTACTCATGATGGATAAGGATTCGGTCAGAGGTTCTATATAAAGGGGTGCATTGGGTTTTGGAAAACAGAGAGACATCACACCACCCACCAAAACCGTAGCCGCCTCCTTTCGAAGGCCCGGCTATGCACATTGGTGCTAGTACACCGGCACATGGTGTTCTATTTCTGGACATGTGGACTTCGGTAGAGACGCTGCTGCGACTACGACGCTAATTGGGATGACCTGAGGAGAAGACAATTAGCTTGTGAAGATCGGCTACCACTAGAGGACGATCGGCTTCTAATGATCTCTTTCTAGAGACGTTGGATGATTGACTACTTCCACTACATCGGCGTGCACTACGCTGAACCAGGCTGCTTCAATTTTTCTTCCGCTGCACGTGCGTCTAGTGGTTCTTCCGCTACACTGCGCATCTAGTGGTAATGATCCATGATCTTTTACTCACACGGCTTCAAGGTTTACGTGGTAAAATTTTTATTTTACACTAGTATAGTCCATCCATAATCCTCAACAATTTTCCTTGCGAGCAGGTTATTATCCATTACGATAATCATCTATAAATCTCCTAAGTAACGACCTATTTCAAATTTAGGGTCTGTTTGATACGGCTGCGGCTTGTGGGTTTTGGCTGAAATTTTTGAATTTTGGTTGTTTGCGACAGAGATTACGGAGAGAGAGATACTCGCTTGAGATTTTGGTTGATATAGATGTTGGGCTTTTAACATGTACTACAATTAACTTGTAGATCCCGTCTTAAGAAAATATTTCATTTGAAAGTTAGATACTGCAGCAAAAGCTAAAAGTTATTTTTAAAAGCCTTAAAGAACAGGCCCTTAGAAATTTTACGCGTTCAATTTCTTTAGATTTCCTATGAAAATCCCGTCTTTCAAGCGGTGCATAACTATTGTTCGGGTCACTCAATCCGTCTCCTGATCTCTAGCTAACTACATGTCGGCGGTGCGTGTTGTCGGATTAATCTTGTCATATGTATTTGATCGATCTGTATATCACTTTCGAGGAGTGGCTTGGAAAGTGCAACAGCAAAACAGCCGATTCCTTAGTTGCAATAGTCGCTCATTGCTTCGATGCACTGCTGCTGCACTCTGGTCGAGCGACACAGCAATATCGATCGATCGATCGATCGATCTGCATGTGGAGCACAGTAGGAGAGCAGTGATCGATCCTACCCATGCATCATGCATGCATGCGAAATGGCAGCTTATCTGCAAGACTGCTGCAAGTTCACAGCTGCTGCATGCATGGTTGCATGCTGTTCGGCTTCTGCGAGCAGAATGATCATTCAGTGGCATGCATGGCTGCCTGCCTGCCTGCGGTGCCCGTGCGAAGGGATAGTGAATGGATAGGGTTTTCGAGTGATTAACTCCATTCTTTTGTCCCTTAATTTCTTTCAATTTAAATACCAGTACTAGCTAGCCAACGATTATCCAGTACTAGCTACAGTACGTCCGACTGTCCGAGAGCTAGCCAGCTGCCCACAACTTCGTGTTTTCTTGGCTTCAGTACCCCTCAAGGCTAAACCATGGAGCTAGCATGGAAATTAAATAGAAACTGAAAACTCGAGCAATTATATATTTTACTTTTAGTATGCAATGCTAGCCTGTTTTTCTCGACAACAATGTACATCCATCATAGCAATCGTTTAGCTAAGTTAGGCTATGTATAATGGTATGACGTAATCTGTCTATAAGTCTCATCACGTAGGACACGAGATAATGTGGAGGAGAGATGGAGAAAGTATAGAGAATTATGCAGTCTCTTGTAGAAAAAAATGACTGTAATACGAGAAAAGACATATTATGTCATGGAGAAACTGTTTATAGAGACATGTAAAAAGACAATATATTGTATGAGTTGTCTTTAGTGCCGTCTATGGATGATATAGAGGTTATTATAGACAACAGTTATCTATATCATTATTGTCTATATCATTGTACATACCCAGTAAAACCTTGTGTAGTTAAAAAAAGCAATACCATGTATATATAGACGCTTTTTTTAGTCTTTATACAAGACCTCCTAGAAATACATATATTTTTTCTAAGATATGAAACCCAACGCCCTAGCAACTAATATACTATTCAACATGAACCAATATCTTTCTTGATCGACTAGGGGTGGGAAACGGTAACAGATAGTATGTTTTATTCGATATTTGTATCCTAGAAAATACAAATGTGGTAAGCAAAATCCATACTCGAAAATGTTCATATTCGTATTCAAGAATATTCATATCTACATTTGAAAATATTCGTATTCGAGAATATTTGTATTCGTATTTAAGACTATTCGATTTATATTCGATCCGTTTCCTATGCCTATCGTCGGTAACCGGTAAAAGACCGGCAAAACCACTAGGAATTTATTTTACCGAGATTTATTACAAAAGTTGTTGGAGGATATTCGTATTCGACCGAATTAAGTACATATTCAATTCGAATTCGTATCCGTTACAACATTCGATTCGTATTCATATTCGAGTATATTCGAATTCGTATTCATTTTAAAAATATAAATTCGTATTCGTACTTGAGGCTATTCGATCGTATCCGATCTGTTTTCATCCCTAATCTTAACAGTACCCCATACAAATGTTTTCTTACATGTGCCAAACAAAACCAAAAATCTAGGAAGCATTTTCTTGCATTGACACCGAGTATACAAAACTAACAAATTTCCCATAGGCCGCATTCTGGACTGAAGATTTGCCACGTCGATGCATGGCTCCTGAACTGAACTGAACCAGCTAGATTATGGACGAGTAGTAGACTAGTACTAGTATATATGATCATCAGGGAACAGTGCCCATCCCATCACTGGTCGATGAACGCACGGAATGCAATGCAGATTGGTATTTGCCTATGCCATGGCCAAGGAGCTTCGTTCAGAGAAAGAAGCTAGCGAGTGATCGAGCGAGTCCTTGGACAGAGCCAATCATGCAGAATTATAATTCAGCGGTTCATTGCTGTTTGTTAGCCACGGAGTATTAGCTGGACGCCCTGTCCAAGATCGATAGCACATGGCCTCTAGGTGCAGCGTCACTCGCCGCAAACAGTATGCATGCATGCGTGCATGGCTAGCTAAGCTAAGTTATGATGCAATCAGAGTAGATATAGGTGAATTTGGATCATTTTGCAATTTACTTTACATTTTTTCTTAAAATTGGAGTCAGGCACGAGAAGTATTGGATACGAATATGAATAAAGATAGTCTTGATCATAAATGTGGAGTGAATACATGTCGCTTCAAATACGGTTAGTCTCAGTCACGAATATTTAGTCGGATATCGGGCAAAAATAGAACCCATATGTGTCACACTTAAAAGGATCAATCAACTGTACTATATATCCAAAATGCAACTCATTAGGAGTTTAACGAGCAAATTTAACTACATCAATTAAATTCAAAAGTTTTTTTAAAGTTCCTTATGTTCAAAAGTACTTGCCTAGATTGTTTGGAATTTTTCTGAGTTCATTTGCAATTTTTCTTAGTTTATTTGAATTTTCTGTATTTTTAAAATTTAAAACTAATTTTAATACTAAAAAGCCTCGTGGGCTGATTTCTCTCTCCAGCTCATTCCGGGTAAATAAGAGGCTACTCATGTACACATATGCCCGTGGTCTTATAGGCTTGTCTATTAGGTTGACCGGCTAAAAGCATGATTTCATGAGTCTAGAGTTTACTGGATATCTGAGATAAGTTTATCGGATACTATCCGATTAAATTTTCGGATAGCTTTGAATTCGACATATACTTTTATTTTGAATATGATCTTATATCCAGAAAAACTATTCGGTTTCAAATCCAAAATCCAAAAAATAGCTAGATATCTTTTTTTTTTTGCTTGAATTAGATCTAGATGCTTTCGATCAGATATGTGCTCGAAAACTATTCAGTCCATTTGCATCCTTACCAAGAGATAACTCTCAACTGCATGGAATGTATCCTCTACCCATCGTTCGATACAACCAACGCCACGATGCTATCTGAATAATGTTTCTTGCATGCACGCAACTATCTGAATAGTGTTTCAGCTTGAGTAGTTTTGCTGCAATACATGCACGACTTCGATCGGTGAGAGTATATTGATTGATGTATAACACCTACCTCAATATTAGGTGCAAACATTAGGCACAGATCGGTTATTCGTATTAGGGTCGTGGCTTGAGATGTAATTCTGAAGAAAAAAAACATGAAAGAAATCCTCAAAATAGAACAAGACTAAATACACTCTTGCACAAAGCTCTTCAATCTTCAGAGCTAACACGCTTATTTTTTGGCCTTCTTTCCTGAGAGCTATTCTTGCTGGAATCTACCTACATTTGTTTGTAGCCAATGCTTCTTAGACTCTAAACATTACTGATATTATTATTTATCTCGTTTCTTACTTCACCACATGGTTTCTACCTTATAAAGCAAAGCATTCCACGTAGCTCCATCTCCTTTTACTCACCCTCCCACTGTAGAACACATACGTGGACATGCATGGATCCAACTAGCTAGTCAGTTTAGGTTATAGATTGGATTGGGATAAACTCTATTAGTTTTGGAAAATTACCGCACCGCCCGGCCTCCTAATTAACTCATTCTTTCTGCGAATTGCAGCTGAAAAATTCCATTTAATTAGATGCATTATATTCCCCTCTCTAGCTAATTTCTTCGTCTGTCCTTTCAGCTTATGAAAGCATATGAGCCTGTTCTTTTTCAGCTTTTGGCTTTTCTACAGCAACTAACTTTTAAACGGAGTGTCTTTTCAAGATAAGATCTACTAGTTAATTATAGTAAATACTGTACCGACTTCATTTATATCGACAAAAACTGCATGTGAATTTCAGTTACTCTGTAATCTCTCGCACGAACAATCTAAAAGCCACAGGCCACAGCCAAAAGTATAAGCCGTAGTAAAAAAGAACATGCCTATATCAATATTTTGGCCTTTAATTAGTTGTCCATTGCCATCGTGGAATCTTCAAACCTAAATCAATTTAGTTGTGGAATCTTCAAGCTTAAAAGCTGTATGTACACGTACTGGTCTTAACATTATGAATAATGGATACTGAATTGTATTTCATCTTTATGCATGCTCTCACAAGTCACAACAAAGAAGGCAATTTTCACGGTTTACATATGCTACTGTTATCACAATAATTTTGCACACTGGGCTTAAGGAGCCTGTCAATTATATATTCACGTAGGATAGTAGTTAAGTGCTTTTGCTCTACAGTCTTTGGTTTCGCCTAACAGTAGTTGAGAAAAAAAGTCCTCTCCTGTAGTTGCTATGGTTGAGTGGTTCCATCAACACCTCCAAATTAACTAGCAAAAGATCAGCAGGCATATATAATTAATGTGCTCTTTAATTACCTCATTCAGTTTTGTGGTTAGCCTTTGTACTTGTAACAGTGCTATAAACAGTACAAGCACTGGCAAGAAAGCCAAGAATAAGCTGAAAAGGTTACTGAAATTGTCTAGCTTGCCGACTTTTGATAGCCCTAAAACTGAAAAGGTAGCAAATCAAAAGCAAGGGAAAAAATAAGTAGCAAATGAAAAGTAAGCAGAAAGGAAAGAAAACCGACAAAGAGAGTAGATGACACAAATGCTATACACTATAAACCACCTTTTTCTCTCCTCTTCTCAAATCAAACGACAAAAGGAGAGAGAGAGAAAACTTGTCACAGTGCCACATATACATACAAATCACATTAAAAAAATCCAATTACTACACTTTATTTTTTCTTTGGAGAGAAAATTACTACACTTTTTAAGTAGTACAAAACCTTCACAAAAATAGTACAAAAAAGGAGAAAAAACCTTTATACATAGTCGCACGCTTGTACGTGTGAGTCCTGCATAAACAGTTCTTCTGCACTCGCGTTGAATAATTAATGAACTAATCGGCGAAGCCAACCAGTAATTAACTAGCAATTTAATTAACAAATGCATTCTCAGTACAGTAGCCAGTAGGCTCGGCCACAACACTGCAGTATATTACTCTTTTTCTTCGCTGCTACCGATTCTCTCTCCTTGGGAGCTGCTCAAATTCGCTCGCCTTCCTCTCCTCGCCGGTGATCCGGCGATGCCACCCTGGTGGCGGCGGTGGGGGCAGGCGTGACTGGGCGCGGGTGGGATGGCGGCGGCGGCGGCGATGGCGGTGCCGGCGAGCTCTGGTGGCGGTGGGGGCGAGGCGGAGGGGGAGGGGAGGAGGACCAAAGTGAACCAGGAGCTGTGGTACGCGTGCGCGGGGCCGCTGGTGGCGCTGCCGCCGGCGGTGAGCCTCGTCGTCTACTTCCCCCAGGGTCACAGCGAGCAGGTACTGCCCCGCCGGCCGCGTCTCCCCCTACTTCCGAGGATTCTTCTCGATCAAAGCTGCTGTTGTCTCCCCTTTTCGACGAGCAAAAATTGTTCCTTTTTTGTTGTTGTGTTCTTGTGGTTTCGCAGTTTTCTCTCTTGTCTCTTTCTTGTCGCTAAGCGCTCGCGTGCTGGTAATTCCTCCTTGCGACTGTCGCCGGTAAGAAGCGGTGTGTCGTTTCATGGTTGCTTCGGTGTCCGTTGGCCATTGGTTCTTGAGTCTCTCGGCTTCGCTTTGCAGACAAATGCTTGCTTCGCTTTGGTTCTTGAGGGGGGAAATAGTCTTTTTTTGTGGCCTTTTCTGCAGTAGCGTGAGAGAAATTTCGGAGCCGGATTTCTTCTACCTCGAGTCCTAAATTCCTAAAAAAGACTTCATTTTCTGTTCATGTTGTTCTTCCCCTTTCGTTTTTTCCTTGGTGGGATTAAATCGTCGTTTCGTGGAGGCTTGGCGCGTTTTGATGCAATGCTGGAGTCGCGCTTGTAATCGCTCCTCAAAATTTGCCGAAATATTTGATCATTTACCCCATCTTGGCTTCCTGCTTTTCCTTTACATATTGTTTTACAAGGCAAAGATTACGCGCGTTTTGGTTGATTGTATGAGGCCCCAGTGTTATGTATGGTTGTTATTTCCTTAGTCACAGGATACGCCAAATGTTTGTCATGTGGATTATCTTAAGGTTAAGAAGCATCTTTCAAAGATTAAGCAACAAATGGTGGGCTTTTTGGTCAGTTGTTAGCAAATTCAGTTCTGACACCCTTATTGCAATCTCCTGTCTAAATGATCCTGACTTACATGCAAACGAAAGAATTGCATCAAGTACTCATCTTAGTTGGTTTACTTCTGTTTTTAATTAGCTTGCACAGATCATGTGGAGTTTCATATGAAAAATCTGTGTTTTTTGGTGCACAAGTGTTATACATAAAAGCGCAGGCTGCGCAGCTATTAGGGAAAGCACTTGCAAGTTGTGTGCAAGTGGTCTGGAGTTTCATGGCGAACAATTCATATTCCTTGATACCCAATTTCAGGTAGCAGCATCTATGCGAAAGGATGCAGATGCACAAATTCCAAGCTATCCAAATCTTCCATCAAAGCTGATATGCATCCTCCACAATGTTACTATGCATGTAATCTCTGCCTCTTTGAACACCACTAAATGGAGAACAACGGCGCCATTTAACTAGTGCTCTCTTATGTGGATAATTTAGCCTTTTAATACGACACATCTCTCAACAAAACTTGACAGGCTGATCCTGACACAGATGAAGTTTATGCTCGAATGACTCTCCAGCCAGTTAGCAATGTAGGCCGCACTTCCCCAAATTCAATTAGATCATTTGTATTATGTGGCGTACCAGTACAGCCATGATTTTGGAATTGGAACTGCTAGGTTACACAGTGTGACAAGGAGATATTGCTGGCATCAGAGCTTGCGCTGAAACAAACCAGGCCACAAACAGAATTCTTTTGCAAAACACTGACAGCGAGTGACACAAGCACTCATGGAGGATTCTCTGTGCCACGGCGTGCAGCGGAGAGGATTTTTCCTCCTCTTGTAAGCATACTTTACCTCTTATGCAAGAAAAAGGTGTTGATTGCCTTTTGGTTTGTTCTAATTTGTTCTCACTGTACTATGTGTAGGACTTTTCAATGCAGCCTCCGGCCCAGGAAATTCAGGCCCGGGATTTACAAGATAACGTTTGGACATTCCGTCATATATATCGAGGTAAGTCACAAAGTAATATTTGAAAGTTCCCCTCGAGGCATGAGTAAAAGCTAATAGATGTTAGCTAAACCCATATTCAAATGTCATATATCTAACAAGAAGGTCTTTGAAAACGTAGACCCTTCAGTTGGCAGCTGGAAAAGAAACTTCAAGACTTTGCCATGTTATCCATAGGGAAAAAGGATGTACTACCCCTTTTATATAATATATATCTGCAGTAGAATCCTTTCCTACTGTTATTCTTTTTTAAAAAAAATCATATATCTGCTTTGGCCTTTGGTTCTAAAATTTTAGAACCTGCTATGCTCCTTCACGATTTATCCATTTTGCTGTTTCATATGCATTCCTTTTCTAATTTATGAATAGTTCTCATCCTCTTAACCAGGCCAGCCTAAAAGGCATTTGCTGACTACTGGCTGGAGCCTATTTGTCAGTGGAAAGAGACTTCTTGCTGGTGATTCAGTCCTATTTATTAGGTAAAATGTTGATGCTGAGGGTCTTTATTTTTGTGTGGATAGTCAGCTATTTCCTGGCTTGGTATTGCTTGAGAGTTGATGTAACAAATCAATCTATATTGAAAGGTAACTAGTGCCACTAAACCTCCTGCCATTGTGATCGTAGGGATGCAAAACAGCAACTCCTCTTGGGGATCAGGCGAGCAAATAGGCAACCTACTAACCTCTCATCATCTGTCTTGTCTAGTGATAGTATGCATATTGGAATTCTTGCTGCTGCAGCCCATGCAGCTGCAAATAACAGCCAATTCACAATATTCTATAACCCAAGGTAAATACCATCTTATGCGAGGCTTAACATATGAAGAAATGATATATCCGGAGTTTCAATTGGACTGTTATTTTTTGTTTGTTTCTTCAGCGCTAGTCCTTCAGAGTTTGTGATTCCTTTTGCCAAGTACCAGAAAGCAGTCTATGGCAACCAATTATCTCTTGGCATGCGGTTTCGAATGATGTTTGAAACTGAAGAATCTGGAACAAGAAGGTATAGATTCCATATTTACCTAGTTTGTAGAATGCACAGTCGTCCTTCTTACTTTGAGATCACTTTAAAAATATTCTTGGAGTTTGTTGTGTACCTGCTTCTTTTCTAAGTATCAGTTTGCTGCATTTGAACTTGGTGCATGTGATCGTGCTTTTATGTGTCTCAAGTTTTATACGGAGTAATAATAGATTTTCTAGAAAGTGGGAAGTTGTGACATCTTTCTGCAGGTACATGGGTACGATAACTGGTATAAGTGATCTGGATCCTGTAAGGTGGAAAAACTCCCAATGGCGCAATCTTCAGGTTTGGTCTGATCCATACAAAGTAAACCTGCAATCTGACAAGCCACGTCTCCTTTGCTTTTGTTGAAACAAGTATATGTATATGCAGGTTGCATGGGATGAAGCAGCACCAAGTGAGAAGCGCACCAGGGTCTCCCTCTGGGAGATTGAGCCTGTCATCGCTCCATTCTTCATCTATCCCTCACCATTATTCACTGCAAAACGCGCGAGACAACCTGGGATGACAGGTAACCAGTGGACTTTGTTCATTCTTCATCATTCCACTTTATTCATGATTATTACGTGTATCATCGTTGTATCACCAAAGTTATCAACTGCATACTCTTTCTAACAGATAAGTAGATAACAATGATTTCCTTTGCTATATAACATAGTTCTTTTATAATAAACTATATCTGTAGATGATGAGAGCTCTGAAATGGAGAATCTTTTTAAGAGGACCATGCCATGGTTTGGTGAGGAGATTTCCAAGAAAGATCAGAATACTCAAGACAGTATAGTGCCTAGTCTAAATTTAGTTGAGTGGATGAACATGCAGCAGAACCCGTCACTTGCTGGCACAGTTATGCAACCAGAGTTGCTAAACTCATTAGCTGGAAAACCTGTACGAAATTTGTCTGCAGCTGATATATCGAGGCAAATCAGCTTCCAGCCCCAGTTCCTGCAACAAAATAACATCCAGTTCAACACTTCACTGCTACCTCAACAAAACCAACAGACTGAACAGTTAGCAAAAGTGATAGCTGCACCAAACCAACTGGGAAATGTTATAGTACCACAGAAAGTAGTCCAAGATTGTAATTCCGACCAGAAGCAGCATGTGGTTACTCAATCAGTGCAAGGCAGCCAGCCAAAGATAAACATCGCACAGCCTCAACTTGTTGTCCAGGCTCAGTTCCAGCAACCTCAAGTCATTCTCCAGGCTCAACTCCAGCAACAGCAACCTCTGGTCCAAAGTCACACCGTCTTACAAGGAGGCCTTCAACAAATCCAGCTTCTGCAGCAGCAGCAACAGCAACCACATTTACAGCAGCAGCAACTGCAACAACAGCTACAACAGCAACAACCTCAACATCATCAGCAGGTTCAGCACCCAGTGCAAGAACGGCAGCAAATAAAGATACAACCTGTTCATGTGTCCAGTGACGCAAACATGAATACACAGCTATCTGATCATCAAATGAAACTACAACTATTAAAGGCTCTACAGCCGCAGCAACCTCTGATCTTGGAGCAGCAGAAAATGCTTTTGGAGTTGCAGCAGCAAATGGCAAATTCTCAGTCAACTCCTCAGCAATGTGCACAAGGAACTAACCAAGCTGTTGGTATACATAACAGTAACACTATCCAGTACCCAACACAACAAAAGGCTCAACCTCACCAACCAGTTCAAGATTTGCCTGGGAATGCTATTCCCATTGCAAAATCAGGCATTATTACCTCCATGGGTGCTAGCTCTTTGCATGCGGCTGGTGGAATGCAATCATTGAAGACAGATGCTGTTCCCTCTTCGTCAACATCACCATCCACTAACAGTAATCCTGTTCTTTTGCAGTCCATCCCAAGTAGCTCCAAGAACCAAAGTTTCCCTACTGCAGCAAAAACATCTCAATCATGTGTTGTGTTGGGCCCTACAATTGAACAAGACTTGAAGCCTTATCAGAGTGTTAAGCCAACAGTGATGATTCCCAAGATGGCTGAACAAAGGCCAGCTACCGGACAGGACTACATAAACAATAACCCTCAGATGGATTACTTGGACACATCCTCTTCAGCTACTTCAGTTTGCCTTTCTCAGGCTGATGGATCATTGCAACAAAACTTTCCACCTTCATCCTTCAATCACCATCAGCTGTTGAGAGACACAGTTCCAGATAGTGAGTTTGAGGTTACAGATCCAAGAAATAACCTTCTATTTGGCGTGAACATTGATGGTCAACTGGGCCTACCACTTAACGCTGATGCCTTGCTTGCAAATAACATTGAAACCGAGAAATACATGGATCAGATGCCAGGAAATGGCATTTCTAACTACATTTTGTCAAAGGGTTCTCAACAAGAGTTATCATCTTCAATGATTTCACATTCATTTGGAGTTGCTGATATGGCATTCAATTCTATAGATTCTGCAATCAATGATACCCCATTCTTAAAAAGAAATTCCCGTGCTTCAGCTGCTGCACATCAACGCATGCGAACCTTCACCAAGGTTTGTCATTTCATACCAGTAATCGAGTATTTATCAAGTTAGTTTGTACTTCATAGTATGCCACTGAAATACTTTTAATATGGAGAACAAATGGACTATTTCACCTTTCAGAAAATAATTACACAATTATCTCTATATTTCTCCATGCCTATTTAGAGTTCGCTAAACCTAATTTCCATGCAAAATGATGACCTGAGAAATGTATATGCTTATTTCACTATAGGCTAGAACATAGGAGCCAAAAGTCACCAGTAGTTTACCAGAGATTAGCCTTAGGCTCTTAAACCAATTTGCTTTTGTGTTGTCTTGTTCTAGCATATTGTACATTTGAGCACACAGCTCACTCTTGCGGTGAGCACTTTACTGACCAAAGTATTTATGTACAGGTGCACAAGCGTGGCGCTGTTGGAAGATCTATCGACATCAACCGATATTCTGGATATGATGAACTGAAACATGACATTGCCCGGATGTTTGGTATTGAGGGGCAGCTCGGTGATCAAAACAGAGTTGGCTGGAAACTAGTATATGAAGATCACGAGAAGGATGTTCTACTAGTTGGTGATGACCCATGGGAGTAAGTCAAACTCCATAAACTCGTTTTTTATTTGCCCATGCAAAACTAACTAGCATGGTTTTCTGGAAATGTGAAAAGACTACTGAAAGATAAAATTGATGGGTGACATTAGGTAATTTGAGTGAACATGAACTTGGGGAGATTTCGCTTGATGCTTCATTCATTGGTTGCCAAGTTAGTTTGATGAGTAGAATCAAAGTTTTGGGATATTTTCTATCTTTAACTGAATATTTACCTGTCAAAAAAATGTGGAGAAACTCTAAAATCAACTCTTTTAACTGCATAACTTAATTTAGTTCATTCTTCTGCACTGATTTCACCTGATGGACAAATATAATGAGACCACATTCTCTTGATGTCTTCAATTCTTCATGCTTATTCATTTACTCTCCTAGTATAGCTATTTGTGCCAATGAATTTGTACGTGTAGGGATTTTGTGAATTGCGTACGGTGCATCAGGATTCTTTCTCCACAGGAAGAAATGCAAATGAGATTAGTTGGTGACTTTGGGGACAGCTTTCTACCCAACCAAGCGTGCAGCAGCTCAGATGGGGGTCACCCCTGGAGGGTTACTGGTGACTAGAAAATTATCAAACATGATTACCTGTTTATAGGACCAACTTAGTTGCTGGTGCCGCGAGACGACAATTTTATCTGTCAGTCTCATGATAAATGCGAACTGCGAAGGATGATAAGTGACGGTAATTTAGGCTCTGAATTTCCGAGCTTAAGAGTAAATTTATTGACGCAGCAGTTCATGACAACATGAACATAAAGAGGAAGATTGTAGTGCAGTGGATGCTCCTCCAGAATGTGTACTGCATAGTTCGAGCTCTTGTCTCTGTTGTAGTCTTGTAGATGTGTTATTATCTTATGTTTTGACGGCCTTACGATCTACACATATAGTCACCCATATAATTCTAGTACCATGTACATGTTTTTGTTGTAAGTTGTAACACGGAGGTTGTCAGATATCACTACGTGTAATTTGCAAAATATCTAAATGAAGAAGAAATCATTTCACGTATGTTTCCTTGTTCATGAATCCTGTGTGCCCTGTGATTGATCTGCATACTGGTCCCTTCTGTTGTTTGTTTCCTTCAAAATTTACTGGTCTACCATACCACCATGTAATTTTTTAGTCTATATTAACGTTTAAGGCAGTATTTTTTTTTTTGCAGTAACAGAAACTTTCTCATTTGTTTAATACAAATTAAACACACCCACGATATATGATTTACACCTTGTCACTACAAATTTTAGCAAAATAAAACAGGGATAAAATCAGGCGAGATTTGAGAGAAATTTGATCATTTACCCTAAAATTATAGTGGTGTGAGACTATATGGAGGTCACTCCATAGTTGTGATGTAATTAACTTTTGGATTAGAGTATGTGTGAAGATTGAGTTTGGTTTTGAGGAGTTTTGCAAAAAATCGCTTCTGGGTCTGTCAACTTTGTGGTCAGTCAATTCAATCGGTTGTGTTCGCTATTTTCAACTGTGTGGTCGGATGGTCCGATCGGCAAAACTACCACGCGGTGGTCGAAAGTTTCAGTGCTGAACGATTATGTATGATCAATAGTTGTATCTTGATAATCGATGATCGTAGCGCGCTGCTTGATCGTGATCGGTAGTCGTAAACCGTAGTAATCGGTTGTGGAAGTCGTAGCCTGTGTGATCGATAGTCATAGCCAATGTAAGCGATAGTCGTAGCGATCTGTGTGGTAGTCGTAGCCTGTGTGTTCGATGGTTGTAGCGTCTGTTATGTGGTCGTAGGCTGCTGGCCAAAACTCGTAGGCTTTGAGTACCTCATCCCCTGAGCATTCGAGTACTCGTAAGTCGTATCAGACTAGTCGGTGAGCTGAGGTTGTTCACTAGAATATTGGTGTTCTGATTAGGGTTGACTAAGATGTTTGTTGCTAATGTGCATATGAGTTTATTACTTGGTTCTAGGATTAGAATCAGTAATTTGGGTGCACATATTTTAATTGTGTAAATTGATGATCCTTATGTATTATGCAGTGTTACGTGTTGGTTTGCATGCTGGTGTTGGTTGCAGGACTTCGGAGCTAGGTCATGGTGGGGCGTGAAAAGACCGAGACTAGGCATAGGGAGGTGTTGAGGTCCAGAACGGTCAGGAAGATGCCGAAGATGATTGAGACTTGCGGGGTGATTGCAATCTGGGACGATGAGGAACCGAAGTGAAAGCTACCGGTGGTGGACACGACGGGCAACGACAAGGTGGACCGGGACTATGCTCAGGGAGGAGTCAAGGTCCAGATAGTTGAGGAAGCCGGGTGCCGTCATACGCGAGGATAAGCACGTGGTGTGCCAAGTGACTTGGGTTGTTTGCAAGCGAGGACGGTTCGGTGGGATCCAAACGCGTGAGAGGCTTGATGACAAATCATTAAGGTCACATGAAAGATAGCGAAATATTGGCGAAGCTTCGTGGCAAAGGAAGGGGAAATCTTCGAGGAAGGCGGTAGAGGGGCATGTTGGTAAATTGCCTAATATCGAGAAAAGTGATGGTGTGTGAAACCACGACATTAGCCTAAGTGGTTTAGGTCTTGTATGCACTAAAAATTTGAAGTGCATCAAAGTTGGTTCACTAATAGGTTAATAGTGTAAGCCGCTTTGAGAAGCGTGCATGAGTAAAATCCAATGTTAAGTGGGGTTAACGGGTTATCCCCAATTTGGCCTAATGGAAGGATCCATTCGGTCTTGGGTTCATTAGTGAGCCTATAAAAGGGGAGGAGAGACAAGAGTTAGGGTTTAAGAAGGTTGGCTAAGCCTTGTGGTGGCTAGCTCCTCCTCCCTCCCATGAGAGTTAGGTTAGAGAGTGGGTGTGGGCTCTAGGATTAGACTTTGTCCTCCCGAGGGGAGTGGCTATAAAACCAATCATCTCAAGTGAGCAATACATCAATCTTCGATCTACCATTTGTGTATCTTCTGTCTGATTGAGTTTGCTCTGTTTTGGGTTTGGTTTTTCCTCTGTTCCTTTCAGCTCTGTGTTCTTCAGTTGTGTAACATCCCAAAAATTTAAAATTGAAAAATATGAAGCTTTTGAATTAATTATGCAAAGTATTTTCTTGAAACTTGGATTTTTAAGGTGCTTCTTGAATTTTGGTTAAGGATCCAAAAATTGAAGAAGGTTTCAAAAAAAAACTAGAATTAAGAATGCCATAAAAGAAAAATATGGAAGTAAAAGAAATATATACTTTTGAATTCAAAACTGAAAAGACAATCCAACATAAGGAGGGAGAAATTTAAATTAAAGTATAAAAATTTTATATTGAAAATAGTACTATAAAAGGGCAACAAAAATAAATAAATAAAACATATACAATATATAAACAAAAGGCCTAGCAAAAATAAGTAAAAACATAAAAAAAATATGTGTACAAAAATAGCCCTAAAGGAAATATACATACACAAATATACAATTAAATAGGAACAAACAAACAAATAAATATATATAAATATGTACATACACAGATATATACACATATATAAAAAAAGAAAAAAAAGAAAAAGGAGAGGTCAGGCCGGCCCAACCTCATTCCCCGCCGGCCCAATCCTCCTCTACCCTCTAACGCCGCCATGCGGGCCTCGCCCCTCCCCTCTCTGGCCAGCGGGCCCACGCTTTGGTGGTCGAGCCTGCCCAACTCCCCCGTACCCCCCGTCTTCCTCCCCTGCTCTCGCTCGCTTCCTTCCCCAGGCCGCAGCTCACCTCATCTTTGCTTCATGGCCGCAGCCCACCCGACGTCCCGGCCCGCCTCCGCGCCAACATCTAGGACCATCGGTCGCCGACGCCTTCGGACCAGCAGTCGTCGCGCTTCCGACCGCGCCAACCTGGCCACCGCTGCCCCGGCAGCTTTTTCCTCCGCTCCATCACATCACGCGCGGCGCCATCTCCCTGCTCGCTCGCTCTGTCGTGTCACGCAACGCGCAGCGCAAAGGCTGCCGCCCTGCCTTGAGTAGTCGAACTCGAATCCACCGGGAATTCGCGCAGTAGCTGCCCTATTACCTCCGCCTGACGCCGATGTGACCACACGCCTGCTCCACTCGATGTCGGCCCCTTCCCGCCGCCTATAAGGTCCAAGCGATCTTTCCCCCGCTTCGCCGCCCTCCTCTCCGCCTCCCACTGCAAACAATTGCATTTCCGTGCTCAATCGGCTCACCGGCGCCACCTTCTTCCTCACGGCCGCCCGCCCAGCACGCCACCGCGCCAAGCCGCCACCGCTCGATTCATTCGTCCCGGGGCCTCCTCAGGGCACGGCAAAGCCGACGCCACCCTCCTCCGAGCTCCCCGACGCCTCTCTGTCGCCGGCGCCGAGCTCCTCCTCAGCCCGCCACCGCCGCACGCCGCCGGCCCGCTCCGAGGCTCCTCGGACCCCGCCGACCCTTGCACTAGCATCCCCAGCACGCGAGCAACCCGTTTTCGCCGTCACCCACTCGTCTCCGGCCACCCCTCGCCGGCGCCACCGTCGGCCGAACCCGCCCTCGAGCTCCCTTGCCTCAGATGCACCTCGGCTTAAATGCCTCCGCTGCCTTCACCAGTCAGGTAACACCCCTGAGACCGAGTGGCTAGCTGCGTGCGCTTTCGGTTTGGAGACCCGAGTTTGATCCCTCCGGCCACAAGAATAGAGATAGGTTTTTAGGAAATTTTTGCTGACGGCTCCAGTGCATTACAAACCAGAGAAAAATCCAAAATAATTAACAAAGATGCTAAAGATTTCATAAGGAATAAATAGGCTTATTTAGGGTTCAGGCATGGGTTATTGATGCTAATGATAATTAGTTAATGGGTAATGACTACCATAAATGCTAACACTGGTTTATTAATTAAGACTTTAAATTAGCATAACTTATTCATCTTAACTCCAAATTGAATGAGACAAATTTTTAAATTCCTCTAAATTCAAGATATATCCAATGGAACTAAAACCAGGAATTTTAGAGCTCATTTGAAATTTTGGTGAAAATTATGGGCAATTTGGGAGTAATCTAGGGAATGTAGTAAATTAAAATTAAGAGATAAAATAATGTTACTTAATATTTAATTATTTACTGTATTAACCACTAATATAGCCTAAGTAGTTAATTGAGGTCATAGTTAGGTAATGAGATGTAGTGACTTTGGTTAAATATCCACATGCAATAAAGCTTACCTTTCTTTATAACATAAACGTATATGCCCTGACATTTGTTAGACCACCATGAAATAAACCTTAGTGGCAAATTTTACTACATAGCAAATATTGAAAGGTGACCCTGTAAAGCAAGTTTTGCTCGGATAAACAATTTTAAGTTAAAATCTACAGTCAAGCCTAGCAATAGCCGAAGTATAGACAAAATGGAAATGTGCCATTAATTAAATCTTAACTTTAAGGTTGTTGAGCATGATTAAATGTAGCAAGCTAGGACCCAAACCAATGGATCCTAATTCAAAATAAGTTATGCCTAGTAATAACTAAGTCTACATAAAATGTCGCACCACAAAATGCTGTCAACCCGGATTCTAACATTAAATTCGGTAAGCTAAAAATTGTATATATATCACTTCTATATAGCATATGCCCAGAATATTAGCGCTCGACAAAATAATGCTCCGCTAATCCTGCACACTGATTCATAGGTCTAACCTAGCTCAGGGAACTTCCTTAATAAATACAAAAATAATAAAAGATATTATTAATAAAAAGATTAAGTTATCATATCCTACCACCAACCATGCCTCAAATCACCCAAAATACCCATTGAACCATAATAAAACTAAATTGAGTTTATTCGGATTTATTTGGATCTTTTGAGTCATTTGCTTTTATTTGGATTCAGTCGTTTGCCGCATAATTAGAAACTGGAGTCCGGAAGATTTATGGGAATCAAGTAAGACCCAGATCCAGATAAAGGCGAAGACCAGAAATTCAAGCCCATCACATTAGAAGGATTTGTGTGAGCTCAAGACCGCGGTAAACCGCGCCAGGCGAGTCAATACTTTGATCATGTTGAACCTACGTTTTCTGCAAATTATTTTTGTTTAAATTATCAAATTGCATGCTGTTATTTTATATGCAAATACATGTTTAATTTAAGATTCTAGTTATATGCCCATTGTTTGCCTTGAATAATATTACACCTCCTTTGGAATATCTGAATGTGTGAACCTTGTCGCCCTAGCAAAATTATAACAATAATCCTTCGAAAATAAGTCCCTAATTATACGCCATGCTTAGTACTGCATAGATACTCAGGGGCGCTGAAATGCCCCAAGCCTCATTATCATTTTTAATCATGAGAAACTGGTTTGGACAGTTATGGTTGGAATGACTGGTATATTTTGACATGATTATTTTATGCTCCCAAAAATCCCAACTTGCTTAAATATCTGAGCGGATGGTTTGGGGGCTGGTATGTGGTGCAGTGAAAGCACAAAATTGTGGAGTGTGGTAGAACCGCTCAGGTACTCCTAAGGACCGAATCTTGTCATGACCTCCTCTTTAAAACAGTGCAACCACAAGTCTGCAAAGTGCATCTTGGCTAAGTAAATTTATCGAAATTCCCGGACTCATCTCACTGGTAGTGGATAGAAGTGGATACGCAAGGGCAAAAGAAGGCCTAAAGGGACACCGAGTGGAGGGTGAAGTTTTCCAGTCGTACTAGCGCTGAGGGGAGTGGAGCCCAAATAACGCTAGTAACCGTGGGGAACATCCCGTGCATAGATGGGACCCACCGCAAGTGGGCAGTTTCCCATAAGGTGAGATGACAAAGGGGACTAGATACTTTGAAAAGTCACTGTGTTGGTCTGCTCAACCACACGAATAAGGAATCGTGTGGGGCAATGAGTTGATTGTCTCTTGTGGTGAAAGTGTACAAACTCTGCAGAGTCAAAACTATTCGAATAGCCATGCCCACGGTCAAGGGCGGACATGGGAACTTAACTAGATATAGTTCAATTTCAAAATGCTTTATGGATGTGTTTGGAAAAGTGAAGGGCAGTGGAAAGCCCTGATTTGAGTTGTCCTGGGCGTCGTCCCAGTGATAGTGTAAGCGGCTATAACGCTAAATGTCTAGCATATAGTGCAGAGACCATGTAATGGTGGATGGAATCTGAATCGCTATTATTATTGCATTCACTTACACATTATGTTTTTGTTCAAAAATTGCTAGGTCTCAGGAAATTTCTATGTATTATATTTCTGAACAATGATAATACATCTCACAAAGTAAAATGTCAGGAAAAATAGATAGAGTCGTAAGAAAAGTAGATGGTTGATTGAGTTAACCGTATAAAGTAGTTGGTGGATTCATGTCAATCATGAAGGTGAAAATGATAGTGCGGATTTTGGGAGAAATAAATTGGTGGTGTCTAAATGAATATATTGGCTAGAAAGATGATTTAAATGATTTTCGGAGAAATAGGGAGTGCAAAGGTAATTGCTGGATTACAACACTGATAAACAATATAAATTCTTGGAAGATGTTGGCGATAATGGGATTAATAGGATTTGGTCAAATACTAGATGGATGAAATGAATTTTTGGGAATTGGGATGAAAAATAACAAATATTGGAGTATAATCTTGACCAATGATATTCTTGGTGGATGTATACTAGCGAGTTGTAGAGTTGATCACTGATATTCTTGGTGGATATATAATAGTAAATCATAGACTTGATCGCTGATATACTTGGTGGACTAGTTAGAGGTAGATAATGGCAAATAAGATTGATTATCGGAAGAGCAAATCATGGTCTTGGATCAATAACCAAAAGGATTGAATTGTTAGGGAGTCCGGATACAAACGATATCGGTGGATTTGAAAGTAATTATGTTAGAGAATCATTATAATACTGCAAAAAAGCGATTGTTGGCAAATAAAATAATCCGAGCCTCTCCTTTGATAAGCCATGCATACTATTTATTTGCATTCTGTGTATTGGCTCGCGGAGCACGGTAGTTAGTGTGCTCACACTCGCTCTCATAACAAATTTCGAAGCAGGAATCAGATCACTACGCTTCAGCAACACTTTTGGGTTATGATGAAGATGAAGATGAAGTCGTCAAGGGTTAGGTCGCGAACCTCCAGCTGGCTGCCTGTGGGCATGTCCTGAAGATCCCACTTGCGTGCTTCGTTCTTCCGCTGCTGCAATTTAATGATTTCGGCCTAATCGGCCCATGAGTAAGTCTACTACTATATTTACGCTTCCGCATGATATGTAATTTGATATTCAGAACTGTAAACTGTGAGCACTATCTACTGATCCAGGGAATAGTGCGGTGGAATCACAGAGGAATCCGGATTGAAAAATCTGGGTCCTGACAGGTTGTTCCTTTCCCTTCTTAATCTGAGAGGTTGTTCTTATTTGATCTTATTGATGATCTAACTTGCTGGATGTTGTGGGATCACACTGCACACTCAAAGCAATCTTGGCTATTCTATTCCCACGGGCATGGTCTGGTTATCTTTTCGATCTCAAGGTTTCAGTTTTGTGCACGCTTTCTCAAATCACAAAAAGGTTTCATATTAGTCATGGATTTTTCGTTTCAAGATTGGAGCAACCTCTTGAGACCTTAACCAATTTGCGTACAAAGTTTCACGGCCATTTGATCTCTTGATCAAAAGATTTGATGTTTTTAGATCTTGCGGTCATGCATTGCTCTGTTCTTTCGAATCATTTTCGACCACAATCAAGTTTCAGATCACATCGCATCTGATTTCGACCTTTCGATGATTTTAGATCTGGTGGTCGTGTGCCTTCTCTTCTACTTCTAGTCGTTTACGACAATACCTGTTTTCGATCGTTCAATGGTCGTAGAATCGTGTGGTCATGCACCTCGACTGCTAATCGAATTGTTTTCGACCGCAGTCGGTTACGAGCGCTCGATGATCTTCGACAACGTCATATGACTGCTTTGTTTTGAGTCCGTTATTTTCTCTCTCAATCTTTCCTTGATCCAAGAGTATTGATTTGACTTCTTCGATGTTCTTTCTTACTATGACATGTGGGATCGTGCTCAAAGCCTTCTTGGATATTCTCTACCCACGAGCAAGATCTGCTCAACGTTTTTAGATCTAGTTTGTGTACGCTGCTTTAATTTGCAAAGGTTTCAAATTTTTCATGAATTTCTCAATCCAGGAATGGAATAGTTTCTTGAGACCTTAAGAAACATGCGTACACTGGCTTCACGGCATTGGATCTTTCAATCAAAAGTTGCGTGAATTTTGGATCTTACGATCGGGGTGAAAAACCATGTTCCCCTTGTTCTTCAATCAAAAGTTGTGTGAATTTTGGATCTTTGTAAGTGTTCTCGTTGGATGGTATTGGAACTATGTGTGTCTCATTTGGCTCCCCTTCTTTAGAAAATATGGTATTGGATTGTGACCTATTCACATTAGAATAAGTGTAGGGCAGCACTACAGATCTTTCAATACAAACATGAGACATACAATTCATTTTCATCATATTCTCCCAGCAAATTGACTTTGTATTCATCATGCTTTCTTTTATACAACAATTTGAAAGGATCTTCATCAATAATGCTTTGCTGGACAGTAGATAAATTCACAGGTGTAGTATATCTATCTGAGTAGATAACTAAATCAGAGGAAATTTTAGAGAAGTAAAATCAGAGGAAATTTTAGAGAAGTAAATTCTTTTTCAACACAAATGGAGCAATGGTTGTGGTGTATGGAAGTAGCCCACAATGCTCCCCTTCTTGAAAGCTTTCCTGTAACTCACAAATAACACTAGATGAACTAGAAATATTAAGATTAGTGCCATTAGTTTTCTCTGTATGACAGTGTTCCTTCTTCAAAGTTGAATCTTTTAGTTCTGAAGTTGGTACATGAGATTGTGGTTAATGGTAATTGTGCCATTGCTGTCCCACGATCTATAGAAGATGAGATGCTTCAAAACCTATGTGAGGATGAGAGCCACATAACCAAATTAAGTGAGCAATAAAAACAGTGAGTTGTATGATTCCACCATATGTGAGGTTGAGAGCATCCAAATTGCGAGTAAGAGAAATATACAAAAAGAAAAGAGAGAAGTAGATGATAGAAAAAGTGAGATTATTTTTTATACTAATGACTTACTCTCTACTTCTAGTGTTGTTTCTCACCTTATGCAGGTTAACATTAAAGAAGAGGAGTTGAATGATCAACAACTGGTACCACTAGAGATAAACGATGAGGAGATAACCACGGTTGAAGATGAAGTACTTGTTTCCTCATAGATACATTATGATGATTTTATAACTATAGTACCTACACCGTCTGTGGAGAACAATAAAGGCTATCAAAAGCCAAGGACGGTTTTCTTAAAGAAGGGAAGGATGATGTAGATACAAACATGCTTAATATTTTCAGTTAAATATATTATTTGACTAGAGGAATTATTAAGCTGCATTAAATATTATCAGGTGAACTCTAATTTAATTGGGTCTTTAATTATTATATTTAGAGATACAGAGCTACTACTATATTATGTATTTATATGCAGACCCATACTTGTTCTGTACAAACCTAAAGTGAAGATGCGCTTATAAGGTCTCATTGATACTAGTATATTGTTCATCACTTCAAGTGTACAAGATGATGAGGACATCCCAATTGGACCAATTACACAAGCACGAGCTAAAAAGATTAATCAACAAGTGAACTCACTCCTAATTGAATCTGGTTTTAATTTACGAGAGAACTGGATATTACCTCATGCAAATGTAGTGTGCACGCTCAGATTTGAATGATGTGAAACTTTTGGAATTGAAAACATGGAGACAAAGCTAACGGAGAAGAAGTAGATGAAGCCAAGCAAGGGAAGACACGTTCAAGTCCTTATTACCACGTCAGATCATCCACAAGTTTAATCAAACTCACCAGATGCTCTGGACATTCAAACGATTTCAACTATATAAAAAACTACCTTCGGATTAGTCTGATCGACCTCAGATGTGTTCAGGACCGTCCTTTTCACATCAGGTGCTCGCAAGACCTTTGGAATGTTCAGACCTGTTCAAATGATTTTGACTGTTCGAACCGTCCAATCAATGTTGGACGCTCAAATGCTTCGGAGACATTCGGACCATTCCGATCGATCGCACCGTCCGATCTTCCACGGACCACCTGATCGACTTAAAAACATTCGGGCCACTCCAATGAGTCGTACCGTCCGATTTTCAATGGACCACCCGATCGCCTTGGAGATATTCAAGCCGCTCTGAACGTTCATTCATTCTATGACGTTTGATCGGTTTTGGATGGTCGATAGCGACCGTGACGTTTGGACCGCTCTGAACGTTTGCCCTTCTGCATCGTTCGATCAACTTTGGATGGTCAAGTCCGAACGGTCACCCTTTTGCATCGTTCGATCAACTTTGGACGGTTGATATTGATGGTAACATTTGAACCAAGCTGAACAATCCCACTATTGGATTGACTGGAGATGCTTGTAGCTGTTCGATTGGTTTGGAGGTATTCGGAACAGTATGACCGTATCTCTAACCACATATATGATGTATAAAGGCAATAACTTTCACATACAATGTCCGATTGAGGTGATCTTGGATTCGTTGGAAAGCTTATTTCAGGGGCTACGTAATAAAGAAGGATTTATCTTTAAAAGCATAACAAAATTTTATTTTTATTTCTTTTTTGTGAGAGTCCGAGTCTAAATCACTTTAGGGATTGTGTAGGAGATCTTATGGCCTCCCAAGATTTATATAAGCCTTGTAATATGTAAATTTTTGGCAGATCATGATTGAATCTATTATTTTCAAGAGAGAGCTATACACTTGTTCTTCCTAGAGTTTGCCATCTGATTGCAACCTAGAGGAGAATTAGGAGTTTTCTACATCGTTGTTCTTGTGTTTTCTTGTGATTCTCAGGAGCTGCGACACGTCTGCTTTATGGTCGGGTAGATGGGATCACGAGCATGTGGTTGGGTGAATTTTTTTGTCACAGGTTGCTATTCTGACAGTGGTTGGCACCATCAGTTCGTCAGGTTGCACGGATCCAAGTTATCATTATCGATCCTACGTCGTGAAGATCAGACACCCCACATCACCAGACTTGAGTGATGAGTATAGCAATTGCCGCTACATCAAGATCTATAACGGTTAGTAGTAGGTGTAGTTTGAAAGGCTCTAGATATGTAGAAGTGAAGAACAATCAGTTATTTCAGCAATTGCATAGAATTAAATTGTAGTTCGTATTCAGTACTTAGCCTATGTTGCTGATCAACCAAGGAAGGAAGAAGGACAAAATAAGTGTACAACAATGTATAGAAGTGGTAAACACAAGATAATTTAACAGAATACAATATGGAATTGAAAAGCACAAGGATTGACCCAAATTTGAAAAACTAATAATTTCTATCCACTGGATAGTACGTCAATATTTTGGTCGTAACTTTTTGTTCGATGCCGCTTTTTCAATTATTGTTTTTTATTTGTTTCTTGGTAGGTTTTTCTACAAATTTGATTTTAGGGCCACATTTTGAATACTGACCAAAACATTCGCACAAAAATCACAACTGCTAACTACTACAGATTCAAACCAAAATTTAGGTCAACTTTCACCGCAGATATCTCTCAACTTCTTCACTAGAATGATGTCAATTTTTTAAGACTGATGGATAATGAAGTTAAGAATCTAATGTGGTGGTCTCACTCCAAAAGGACCACGGAATCAAAAGTTATAGTGTTTTTTGTGGCGGCTGTAGAAGAGAGAGTCTTCTGGCCAAAATTGGGAATTAGGGTTTGGTGTGTTCTTGATGGTTTTGGACGAGCGATTTTTTTTAGTTTTATGGGACCAAGGATATAACCAGCGAAAAGACAAGTCTAAAATAGATGCAAATTCAATTAAGCAAACTGAAATTAACAGATTAAAAGGCACAACGGGGTTTGAACAGTGGAAATTAACTCTTTTTGTAGGGCAATTTTTTGGTTATAGGTGTAAAAAACAAATCTAAAACTAGAACCTCACCAGGCAATATTTGCTCTGATACCACTTGATGTAGGATTTAATCCCGATCTTTCGGTGGATGATAATTAGATTGATAGAAAAATGACATTGACGATGAGGCTACTTGATTGAAACACAATGAAGCCATCCAACAAATTGCTACACCATGCTCTTGTCGTTATCAACCTTGCCAAGAACAACGGTCCACCTGATCATAAAGATCAATTCCTGTATGCAATCGAAAAACAAGCAAGAATTTAAGTAAAAAAGCAATTCAAAAATTGCAAGATATATAAGTTGCACAAAGATAGTTGATATTCTATAACACGGATCTGTTGGTCTAATCGATACAAGAGACAACGTGAAGTTTGCACACAAGGGGCTAAATTGATCTAAACAAAACCTGAGGAAGAAGGAGGATCATAGGGCTATTTATAAGAGAAAGAGGGGCAGGGGGTGGTAGCCAGGGAGGTGGGCATGTGTGACATCCCAAAATTTTGCTTATTATATTTGGTTTATTTTCTAGAATTTATAGCCCTTTTATTTTCTCTTTTATTTTGGGCTAGATTAAGAATCTATTAAAAACCTAAGTTGTTTGAAGCCAAATCAAGTTTATTCCATTTTAGGTAGGTCCCTTGTGATTTCTAGAATTTCTGAGAATTTTTTGGGTTTCATTTGATTTTTCTGCGTTTTCTTTCTAGGTTTTTTTTGGATTTTTGGGAGTTTTTGGAAAATAGAAAATAAAATTTTGAATTTTAAACTCCCTCCCCCTGGGACGACTAGTGGCTAGCCTAGATCATTCCTCGCCCTGCGCTGGGCCATCCTCACCATTATCTCTTTCTTTCTCTCTTACCACTCGGTCTCACCTGTCATCCCCATCCTCTATCTCCTTCTGTTCCTTTCTTCCAACCGCACTCTTTTCAAATCGGTGCCGATCACCTGAATTCGTGTTGGCCTGCCTTTCCTTTCCCTGTTTACTCCAATTTTGGAAACCGATCACCGTCTGAGATCAAATGCCCTAACTTTAGTGCCCTCTTTTCCTTCTGTGCCCCTTCTTTCCATCCTTTCCTTCCTGCCGTCCACCAATTACGCTAAAGGATTTTACCGTGTCTCTCCCCCCGGCACTATAAATAGGACCTCCGAGCACCCCTCAGCCCCGCACAACCCCCTCCCCTCTTCCACATTACACCGACAAACCCCGAGCCCTTCTCACCGCGCTCTCACCAATTCGCCCAAGCGCACCACTTCAGAAAGCAATTTCGGCTCACCAGTGCAACACTGAGGGCCACGACGACACCACCAGCTTCACCACGCTGAGAACAACTACGTTGACTGCTCTGCCATCCAAGTCCGCCACCGGAGCCATTCCCTAACCGGAGCACGCCGCCGCTACCGTCTCCCGCCCGTCATCGACCACTCTCCGGCCATCTTCGATAAACCCCGTGCACACTAATGTAGCGCTCATTTCCCTTTTTTGTTTGGGCAACTCGCCACTCACTACCGATCACCGAAGCACCGGCGACCACCACTCTAAACCTCCGATTACTTTATTTAAGAATTACTGTCTTTACTTACTGTATTAAACTCTACAATTTCATATCTACTTACTGTATTTCTTAAAATATCATTTTATTCTCAAGTTAACCCTATATGCCTTCCTTTGTTGCCTTTATCATTATACTACATTCTCCAGTGTGACTTGTGGAGTACAAGTTTGTACTCACCTTTACTATCTCATCTCAAAGGAGGACGACTTCGACTACGGTGAGGACCAGGATGAGTAGGCCGTATCTTACAGTTGTTTGCCTGTGGGCAGGCTTGGGCTTCACCCTTTATATCTATTTGCTTTCGCTGTTACTTTCTTCTTTTGCCAATGAGCATGGTGATGTAAATTTGGTCATAAGGCTTGTACTCTTTTATTTAATAATAAAGCTTGTCACTTGTGCTTGCTATGTATCCCTGTTACCGCTGTGTGCAATAGGTGATCCTAGACTAGTGCAATTTATACAAAGGATTCGAAGTCATCGCTTCGGGGTCCGACAGCACGCAACCTTAGGAGGTACAAGGCCCATGGGCCTAAGTGGAGGTAGCGCAACACATTTTGACTCGGATTCAGAATCAATCCCGACTTGTTTTGAAGATTGTGGTGTGCTCAAAAGGAATTTGGAGGTGAGGCTGGATACGTTGGAAAGAGGACATGATAAGCTTTTGATGCTGTACCCATACACCTCAAATGGAGTCCGTATGCGAAATCTATATATGGTTAAGTCGGTGTTGTCTCCGGAGGCCGAATTGGATTCCAAAACGTGTCCAACTTGAACTATTGCTTGACTTGGAACTAAAGTGACGTGGTGACCTTTAGCAAGAGTTGAGGAAAACATTGACTTGGTCTTGATGTGCTGGTCAGCTTTCGTTTAGATGGATCCCAACCACGAGCGTGTAGCGTTGATGCAATGCTCCTTGTATAGCTACACAAATATGCATTTTCGTCATTAGGTAGCATCATATTGTTATTTAAAACAAATGAAAGCTAAAGGAACGAACTCATCTTTTGTTCAATCTTGGGAGCTATAATCGTATGCATTTATGGCATGGTCATATTAGTATTGTTTGTGGAGATATAACAGTGTTTTCTATTGTTTCTCTTTTCTCTTTATTTTTAATTAAATGTCTTAGAAAAGTTAATAACCACAACATAATATTTCAATTAAAAGCCAAATTCTATTAGAAAAAAATTGAACTTGCGAGGCCATCGGTCGAGGAGGAGGGTAGTGCCATCACCGTTAACGATGACATCGTCCGCGTTGGGATGGTCGCGAGCGGGTTATGATGGTTAGGGGCAAACATGGAATTGTAGGAAGTGGCATTGAACAAAAGCTACCATCCACGATGAGGAATGGCAAGTGTAGGGCTGTTCTTTTTTTGGTTTATGGCTATGCCTATGACTTTTGGCTGAAATTTTTGAATTTTGGGCTATTTGCGACAAAGATTATAGAGAGATATATTCGCTTATGATTTTGGTTGGTACAGATGTTGGTGAGAGACCATGTGAAGGGCACTCCATGGTTGTGATGAGTAATTGACTCTTGTTCTAGGAAGATTGAGTTTAGTTTTTGAGGTTTGTGCTAAGTTCTGCATTGTCGTAGCCCTGGCGAAGTGTTCTGCAGCTAACACGACCACATTGGTCGTGGTCGAAAGTCATGCGCACTGGTTACGACCACTGTGGGCGTGGTCGAAGGTCACCCGAGGGGTCTTCGTCCACTTTGGCCATGGTCGAAGGGCACCAGAAGGCAGTACGACCACATTGGTCGTGGTCGAAGCAGGTTACGATCACGTGGGCCGTGGTCAAAGGCCAGCACGACCACGTTGGCCGTGGTCGAAGGCCAGCACGACCACGTTGGTCGTGGTCGAAATAGGTTACGACCACGTTTGGCCGTACTCGTAGGTCTCCAGGGAAGTTTAAGACAGTTTCTGCCCTAGTCGTATCTTGGTCATGCTCGAAATGCACTCTACGACTACGTTATTGAGAGCTGCGGTCGGAAGTCGATGCTTCGACCACTGTGGTCGGGGGCCGGCACTCGAGCTTGCGACCACGTGGGAAGTCGGTGGACTTCGACCATGTTGTGAAGCGATCGAATGAGGTCGGGTCGGGGTCAGACTCAGTCGGTTGTGGTCGTAGCCGGTCGTTTGTAGTCGGTACCGGTCGGATTTGGTCGTACAGCAGTCTGGCGTGGTCGGACGTGCTCGCACGCAGTTGGAATCGGTCGTATGACCTGCAGACTTGACCATTTGAGCTGGAATTTGGTCGTAGGGCTTTGTGATGAAGTCAGGGACCTTGTGCATTTGTTGGTTTATCTTTTCGATCGGTCGTAACGACTTGGGTTGAAGTCGTAGACTTTGAGCGTTAAAGCCGTAGCGAGTTGTGGGTAGTCGTAGCAAGTTAGCGATGATCGTAGACTCTTTGTATCTGGTCGCATGGCTTGATTCTGTGGTCGTATGTCATGTGCATTCATTGTTCTCTATTTTCGTCTGGTCGTAGGTGGTATACGACTTGGTAAGAGTATGTTTTGAGCTCTGTTTTCTGGCTCAAGTGGTTGGATACTATTGTGAGCGGTGCTATGTAATGGCTTGCTTGTCTGTGATGGTTTGCAGGACCTTGAGACTAGTCGTGGTGAGGCATGGTGGTCGAGACTAGGCACGGGGGTGCTGAGGTCGTGATCGGCTGGGAGATGCCAAAGACGACGAAGTCTGTGAGGTGGTTGCAAGCGTGATCGGCAAGGCAGGAGGAAGCTTCCGGGAAGGCAGCGAAGTGGCATTTTGGAGAAATGCGGAAAGCTGCAAAGGGAAGCTGTGTCTCTACGAAAGCACTGGAGTTGTTGGCGCTAACGGGCAAAGCAGTGGAGCCGTTGGGAGTAACAGGTAAAGCACTGGAGCTCGTTGTCGCTGTTGGGTAAAGAGAGTGGTAAAACCCGGTGTTAGTTGGGGTTAACGGGTGCTCCCCTGGTAGCTTGAGGCTATAAATAGAGAGATAGAGCTCGGGTGATCGGTGAGGTTGTTCCTGAGTCACTCTGAGTATTTTCGTTTCTATTTTGTGTGAGTTGTCTCTGGGTAGAGCACGGTTGCTCTTGTACCTCCGATGGAGTGGCTGTAGAAACCTCCATGATCAATCGTGTCATCTCTCTTCCTCTATTTGTTTTCTGTCGTCTTGAGATGTTCTTGATTGTCTTGTTTGCGATCTGTTTTGAGAGCTTGTTTTTCATGTTATATTTTTCTCTCTTCTCTTCTGTGTAAGTCCGCATTTGCTTTGGTGTGCTTCTTGTTGCTCAGAACTGAGAATCTGTCTCAAGGCCACTTGGCCGGATCATTCTCGAGAGCAAGAGTTGAATCAGAGAAGTTCTCTTTGTCAAATGATTGTGCGCCTCGAGTCCTTCTTCTGTTCTTGGTTCCTCTTCTCAGTTATCACTATTTGATTTCTTTTGTCGGCTCAGGCAAGTGTTCGACCACGTGGTGTTCGACCATCAGTTGGCTTACGACCACGTGTGTTCGATCGAAGAAGCTAGTTCTTTCGCCCGATTTGTCGTGTGAGTACTTGGGGGAGTTTTTGAAGGCACCATTCACCCCCCCTCTGTTGCCATTTTGGTCCTACAATTGGTATCAGAGCCGGTTAGCTCTTTTCAATAGATCTTAACCGGTCTCAAGAGCCATGGCGACGGACAAGTACTCGACCAAGCCGCCCGTTTTCGATGGCATCGATTACCCCTTCTGGAAGAGCCGAATGGAGACATACATCCAGGCTCAGGGGTACGCTATCTGGCGCAAGGTCAAGGTCCGGTTTGTTGTTCCTGCCGATGAGAACATCAATGCTGGAAATATGCATGATGTTGAGGCAAACGCTAAGGTAAGGAACATCATCATCCAAGGGCTGAGTCGTAGCGAGTTCGATCGCATCTCCCACCTGCCGTCCGCCTACGATATCTGGGTGACCCTCGACGCATACCATGAGGGCACCACCCAGATCAAGACGGTTCGACAGGATCAGTTCAAGCGCGAATACAACAAATTCGAGATGCTTGCTGGTGAGTCCCTTGATGAGTGCTTCGCACGTTTTCACAAGATCTTGAGCAACCTCCGAGCGGTCGGTCTCACATACCCCGACTCGGACAACGCTCGTCAGATACTTGCAGCACTCGATCTGCGAGTGTGGGAGATGAAAGTGACCACCATCAAAGACACGACAGACCTCTCTACCTTGACTCTTGACGCGCTGTACTCGCGCCTCAAGACTCACGAGATTGACGTTGTCTCTCGCAGGTCGAAGTCACAGTCGATGGCTTTGGTCACCGATCCTAGTTCAGCTTCTGGTCTCTCTTCTGAGTCTTCTTGCGGTTTCTCCCTTGCTGTTCTCTGTGACATAACTGATGATCAGTTAGAGCAGCTTGCGGATGATCAGCTGGCCCTCCTAGCCCGAAGGTTTTCCCATGCCTATAAGGGTAGGAGAGACAGAAAGAGAGGAGGACCAGTCATCTGCTTCGAGTGTGGTGGCCCCAACCACATCCGAACAAATTGCCCCAAGCTTGGGAAGGGTAAAGGTGACTACGGCGGTTCGGGCAAGAACGACTACACCGACAAGAACCGTAACACGAAGCCTTCAGCACCTGCTCCGGGAAAGAAGAAGTTCCGCAACTTCGGGAAGGCCAAGAAGCTCTTCCACCGCGTCCTCACCGCCTTCGACGACCTCGACCTCAGCGAGGTGGAGGGATGGAGCGACGACGACGGGACGGGTGACCAAGAGCCCAAGAATGGCGGCAACGACTCCTCCGGCATGTGCTTCATGGCCCTCGAGGGCGAACTCAGCGACAGCGAGCTGTACTCCGACTCGGACGAGGTATGTCCCTCCTATGACCAACTTAATGAAGCTTTTCTTAAGCTAGGTGGTTTCCATGCTAGATCTAGGGCTAGGTGTACTGAGTTAGAGAAGGAAGTAGACAGGTTGTCACTAGAGATTATTGCTCTTACATCTGGTCCCTCTAGTGACGACTGTGATACATGCTCTGCTTTGCTGGGTGACATGGAGAAACTAAGGATCTCGCATGATAGTTTGTCCTCCGAGCTTGATACTGTTAAGGTGGAGAACATTAGTCTGTTGGCTGAACTAGAGATGAGTAGGATTGCTTCTATTTCATCTGCTCCTGTTGAGACTAGTACTTGCACCTCATGTGAGGATAAGGACAATGCTTTTAGAGGTCTTTATACCATGTTGCTTGATTTGCCCGAGTCATGTGAAAATTGCAATAAGCTGAAGTCGAACCTAAAACGGGCAGATCACAAGATTGCTGAGTTGCATGCTTCTTTACTTGAGCCTGTTGTTTCTTGCACCAATTGTCCAAAATTAACCCTTGAACTTGAATCTGTTTCTAAGCAATTCCAAGAGATGATTGATCAAAACAACAAATTGGCTCAGTTTGCGACTAAGGATCCTGTTAGCTCACCATGCATTAGTTGTGACAAACTAAAACTTGAACTCGTTGCTTTGAATGATAAATGTGTGAAGCTAACTAAGGACTTATTAGAGAAGTCATCAACTTCTTGTGATGTGATTGCTGAGGAGGGGGAGAAGCCCCAGGGTAAGGTGGAGACGCCTAGGAACGTGAACCAACTGGTTAGCAGTAGGACTGCCCATTCAGAGTCGGCTGTGCATGCACAAGCCATTCTTCCCTCTGTTGTTGGTTCTTCTTCTGCTCCCTTACCTTCTGCTATCTCTTCTTCTCCCTGCACTTCTTGCATCTCTCTCTTTCGGGAGTGTCAGTATCTTATGAACACTCTCGAGAGGTTTGTAGGTGGCAAGAAGAAGCTCAATCTTATTCTAGACCAATCCAAGATTTGCAAGTTCAATCAAGGTCTAGGATATGATTTATATGAGGATATGAGGAAACATCCTCCTGCTATTCTTCGACCTATCTTAGGAGGTGTGATCGAGGTTGAGCCCAGGTCTGACGAGGTGAAATTCAAGTCAGCGGGCTTTGTCCAAGGGATCTCTGACAGTAAGGTGATTCCACCTGTTGCTTCGGCCTCTCAGAAGGCGAAGCCTCTTCGTGCTACTTCCACCTCTCAGAAGGTGAAGTACCACTGCACCTTCTGTCAGAAGGATGGGCACTCGATCGAGAGATGCTTCAGGCGCGCCAAAATCGCGCGTAGAGACCGTGTTGAGTCTCTTAGGCATATTCAGGGTCAGCCCCAGATCCTGAGTGCACCTAGGACCAGCACGAGGTCTAGGGTTACTGCTGTTGATGGGTTTGGGCAGCATCGAGGACTTGGTTTTTCTGAGTTCTCTGTTTTCCGTCCTCATACTGCCTCTGGTCGTGTCTTCCGCCGTCCTGAGGGTAGATCTCGGTTTCCCCGTCGAGATAGCTATCCGCGGCGTGATCAGCATGTTGCCGGTGTTCCGACTCGCTCTCCCGTAGCAGTTGGACCCCGCAACAGCTTCAGGTCTGCTCACAGACCTTCTGCTTCTTTGAGTCACGGAGAGCGTAGGGTAGATAGAGGTCAGTCGTGTTTGACTACTTCATCTGCTCCACGTGTTACTCAGTATTGGGTGCCAAAATCACTTTTGATTTATCCCAGTACTGAGACTTTACTCTCTCGTTGACTCAGGTTCGCCGGGCAGGGAAGGGAAAGGTTTGGCTCGTCGACTCCGGGTGTTCACGACACATGACCGGAGATTCCCGTTGGTTTTCTTCCCTTGCTCGTGCTTCAGGTGATGAGTCAATCACCTTCGGAGATGCTTCATCTGGGCGCGTCATCGCCAAAGGTACTGTGCGTATTAATGATTCTTTCATTTTGAAAGATGTAGCCTTGGTTAGTAAGCTGCAGTACAATTTGCTTTCCGTTTCTCAGCTTACCGATGACGGTTTCGAGGTGAGCTTCAAGAAAAATGCTTGTAAAATTCTTGATTCTTCGGGTAGTCTGGTTTGCGGGATTTCTCGTTATGGGAGGATCTTTCGTGCTGATTTCTCTGAGTCTTCTGGTGATCCTCTCAGGTGTTTAGTTGCTTCTGAGTCCCGCGATCTTTCTTTCTGGCATAGGAGACTTGGTCATATTGGGTTTGACCATTTGACTCGAGTTAGCGGTCACGATCTCATTCGTGGTTTGCCGAAACTCAAGATGGTCAAAGATCTAGTTTGTGCTCCATGCCAGCACGGCAAGATGGTTGCCGCTTCTCACCCTCCGATCACAGTTACTATGACCGATGCACCGGGACAGCTGCTCCACATGGATACAGTGGGACCAGCTCGAGTGCAGTCAGCAGGAGGGAAGTGGTATGTTCTTGTCGTGGTCGATGACTTCTCGAGGTATTCTTGGGTATTTTTCTTAGCCTCGAAGGATGAGACATTTTCACATTTCCGAGGTCTTTTCGGTAGGCTTTCTATTGAGCTCCCGGGTGCCTTACGAGCGATCCGCAGTGACAATGGCACGGAGTTCAAGAATTCCTACTTTGAGAGTTTCTGTGGTGAGACAGGTGTAGAGCACCAGTTCTCTTCTTCATACGTCCCTCAGCAGAATGGCGTTGTGGAGAGGAAGAACCGTACCTTGGTCGAGATGGCCAGGACGATGCTTGATGAGTACTCTACACCGCGGAAGTTTTGGGCTGAGGCTATAGCCACCGCGTGCCATGTCTCAAATCGAGTTTTTCTTCGAGCACACTTGCACCGCACTTCTTATGAGTTGAGATACGGGCGAAAGCCCAGCGTCTCCCATTTTCGTGTGTTTGGTTGCAAGTGCTTTATTCTGAAGTCCGGGAACCTAGATAAGTTCGAGTCACGTTCTTGTGATGGGATCTTTCTAGGTTACTCGCCTTCTTCGCGGGCTTATAGGGTCTGGAACTGCGAGTCTAGCAAATTGGTAGAGACCTGTGAGGTGACCTTTGACGAGGCCAGTCCGGGGACTAGGCCCGATATCTCAGGTTCTTTAGAGCAGTCCGAGACCATCTTTGTGGATGATGAGGATGATGGAGACGACGGCTGTCTACCTGATCCTGTCCCTCATCCACCCCTTGAGGTGCCGTCTTCCACCGCACCTCGAGGCGATCAGCCCATGCCTTCTGCTTCCTCCGGAGCTAGTGGCTCTGTTCCTACCTCGTCAGCTTATGAGGTAGAGGCCACTTCTTCATCTCATCCAGGACCTCCCAGACATATCCAGAAAAGGCATCCTTCTGAGCAGATGATTGGAGACCTGTTCGAGCGTGTTACCCGCTCAAAATCTGGCTTATCTCAATTTTGTCTCCATTCTGCTTTCATTGCCTCCTTTGAGCCCAAGGATGTTTCTCATGCTCTTTCCGACGAGTCTTGGGTCAATGCCATGCATGAGGAACTAGAAAATTTCGAGAGGAACAAGGTCTGGTCGCTTGTCGAGCCCCCGCGAGGTCACAATATTATTGGGACTAAGTGGGTGTTCAAGAACAAGCAGAGCGAGGATGGAGTGGTTATTCGGAACAAGGCTAGACCGGTAGCTCAGGGGTTCTCCCAGGTTGAGGGTCTAGATTTCGAGGAGACCTTTGCCCCTGTAGCTCGACTTGAGGCCATTAGAATCCTGCTTGCCTTTGCAGCTTCTAAGGGTTTCAAGCTCTACCAGATGGACGTCAAGAGTGCCTTCCTTAATGGAGTCATTGAGGAAGAAGTTTACGTCAAACAGCCTCCAGGTTTCGAGAACCCCAAATACCCACACCATGTCTTCAAGCTTTACAAAGCGTTGTATGGACTTAAGCAGGCCCCCAGAGCTTGGTATGAGAGGCTTAAGTCCTACTTGTTGAGTCATGGGTTTGAAATGGGTAAAGTTGACAAGACCTTGTTCATCCGCCGTCATGGCACTGACCTTCTGCTCGTCCAGATCTATGTCGATGACATCATCTTTGGCGGCTCTTCCCATACTCTGGTCTCACAGTTCTCGGATGTCATGAGCACCGAGTTTGAGATGAGTATGATGGGCGAGTTGACCTTCTTTCTTGGCTTCCAAATCAAGCAGACTCGGGAGGGTACATTTCTTCATCAGGGAAAGTACACTCGTGACCTCCTGAGACGCTTTGACATGAGTGATGGTAAGCCGGTGTCGACTCCGATGGCTTCTACAGCCTATCTTGACCCAGATGAGGATGGCGAGCCAGTTGATCAGAAAGAATACAGAAGTATGATCGGCTCCCTTCTTTACCTCACTGCCTCGAGACCAGACATACACTTCTCCGTGTGTCTGTGTGCTCGGTTTCAGGCTTCTCCTCGCGTTTCTCACCGCCAGGCGGTGAAGCGCATCTTTCGGTACCTTCGAGCTACCATTGACTATGGTATCTGGTACTCTTCCTCATCCTGTCTTTCCTTGAGAGCCTTCTCGGATGCAGACTTTGCCGGCTGTAGGATAGATAGGAAGAGCACTTCTGGCGCCTGCCAATTCATCGGCACTTCTCTCGTCTCTTGGTCTTCGAGGAAGCAGTCCGGTGTTGCACAGTCCACCGCAGAGGCCGAGTACGTGGCTGCAGCCAGCTGCTGCAGTCAGGTACTTTGGATGGTTTCGACCCTGCGGGACTTTGGGTTAGCTATCGACAGTGTTCCACTCTTTTGTGATAACACTTCGGCGATTAACATTGCTAAGAACCCAGTGCAGCACTCCCGGACCAAGCACATTGATATCCGTTATCACTTCCTTAGAGACCATGTAGAGAAGGGCGATATAGTGCTCCAGTTTGTGGAGAGTGACCACCAATTGGCTGACATCTTCACCAAGCCTTTGGATAGTTCGAGGTTTTCAGCTCTGCGGGGAGAGCTTGGGGTGGTGTGTCCTTACGGATTGTAGTGAGGGGGAGCTTTGGGCTTTACTGCTTTACTATATTGATTATGCTTCTGTCTCATTTCTGTTGCATTGCACTCGGGGTGCATTTGGGTTTAGTCCTTCCAGCATAGGTTAGAGTGCTTCTCTTGCCGAGATGCTTAGACTTCTAACTTTTATCTTGTGCTTCCAGGATTAGCTGCTTCTTATCTCACTAGGTCGAGCTCACTCACTTCTTGTAGGTTCTAGCGAGGGTTGGGCCACCCTCGGGTAGACAGGGTACGTGTTTGCTCTCTAGTGTGTGCTGTTCTGGTCAGCTGATAGTCCTGGAGTCTCATGGGGTAGATGAGAGTCAGTCTGAGCCATAGTATCTTCTATATCTTATCTATGCTTTAAGGACTACCCGTTTGGATTTTCTTTGCCAGCTTCTCGAATTTAATGCTTTGGTTCAGGGGGAGTTCTTTTGGGAGTTTCTGGAGCTTAATTTCGACTTAACTCAACTTGAACTAAAAGTTGCATCTCATGTTGAGGGGGAGCTGGATTTTCCTGCATTTTAGCATTTAGCATTGTAATGTAACTGCTTTGAGCCTTGATTATTATCCTGTTATGACATGTTTACAATGCTGTGCACCTTGCCATGATTTGTACTTTATATGCTAGATTGATCATGACTTCATATGTGTAGACTAGCTTTTACCATGATAAGTCAATTAAAATTGCCTAACTTGAAGTAAAACTTGTCATGCTAGTATTTGAGTTTAGTCTTTCTGGAGCTATCCCTTTATGATTCATGCCATGTCAAATAAGCTTAGCTGAGCATTGAATCTTTGTTGAGCCTTAGATTGAGCTATTTTAATCTCTTGATGTAGCATAAGGTAGTACAACATATTTACAAAGCAAAACAAAAAAGATCTCTTTTGTGCGAAAAAACTGATTTCACCAATTCTTTCTCATGAGACGGCTTGCCATTGCACTAGGCATGAACTCAGGGGGAGTTTTGGATGACCTAGACTATCTTCTTAAGCTTCTCGCTTGGAGTAGTCGCATAAGGCTTGAGATCTAGCACATAAAAAATTGGGTTGAAAACGACCATAAGCTTTTAAAAGACAATGTTTTATGTGTTCAATTTGCTTAAGCTACAAAAAGAACCATGTACTTAACCAATGTTTCAATCTTGAGCTTATAGCACTCTATTTGGACTCAATATTAGCTTCCTTGTTCCGCTTAGCTTATTGACATGGCCTGCATCATCCTTGGATATCTCTAGCAAGACTTTACTCACTGATGACTTGACTTGCTCACAAAATGCACTATATTTCAGATTGTCATCCATGTGTTCTAGCTAGGTTATACATATCTTGTCATGATCTAGTAGCCTTTTATTGAGTTATGGCTTGGTGTATCCCATTATGGTCATTATGGATAATTCTCATGGCTCAAAATGCTTAGAAATAATCAATCTTCAGCCATTTCTTCCATGTTTGTGATCTTATTCTCTCGTGTGCATTCTTGATGCGTTTATTGCCAAAAGGGGGAGAATAGAGAAGAAAAAGCTAGTTTGGGATCTTTTTAAAGCTTTGGAGAACAATTTGCTCTTTCAGTTGTTGCTCTAGTGATCTTTCTGTCGACATGGTCATTTGTTTCATTCTCTTCTTTGGACCATGTTGGACTTTCCAAAACTAACTCAACTTCTTGCTTTTTCTGGGTTTGTCAATATACTCATCAAGGGGGAGATTGAGAGACCATGTGAAGGGCACTCCATGGTTGTGATGAGTAATTGACTCTTGTTCTAGGAAGATTGAGTTTAATTTTTGAGGTTTGTGCTAAGTTCTGCATTGTCGTAGCCCTGGCGAAGTGTTCTGCAGCTAACACGACCACATTGGTCGTGGTCGAAAGTCATGCGCACTGGTTACGACCACTGTGGGCGTGGTCGAAGGTCACCCGAGGGGTCTTCGTCCACTTTGGCCATGGTCGAAGGGCACCAGAAGGCAGTACGACCACATTGGTCGTGGTCGAAGCAGGTTACGATCACGTGGGCCGTGGTCAAAGGCCAGCACGACCACGTTGGCCGTGGTCGAAGGCCAGCACGACCACGTTGGTCGTGGTCGAAATAGGTTACGACCACGTTTGGCCGTACTCGTAGGTCTCCAGGGAAGTTTAAGACAGTTTCTGCCCTAGTCGTATCTTGGTCATGCTCGAAATGCACTCTACGACTACGTTATTGAGAGCTGCGGTCGGAAGTCGATGCTTCGACCACTGTGGTCGGGGGCCGGCACTCGAGCTTGCGACCACGTGGGAAGTCGGTGGACTTCGACCATGTTGTGAAGCGATCGAATGAGGTCGGGTCGGGGTCAGACTCAGTCGGTTGTGGTCGTAGCCGGTCGTTTGTAGTCGGTACCGGTCGGATTTGGTCGTACAGCAGTCTGGCGTGGTCGGACGTGCTCGCACGCAGTTGGAATCGGTCGTATGACCTGCAGACTTGACCATTTGAGCTGGAATTTGGTCGTAGGGCTTTGTGATGAAGTCAGGGACCTTGTGCATTTGTTGGTTTATCTTTTCGATCGGTCGTAACGACTTGGGTTGAAGTCGTAGACTTTGAGCGTTAAAGCCGTAGCGAGTTGTGGGTAGTCGTAGCAAGTTAGCGATGATCGTAGACTCTTTGTATCTGGTCGCATGGCTTGATTCTGTGGTCGTATGTCATGTGCATTCATTGTTCTCTATTTTCGTCTGGTCGTAGGTGGTATACGACTTGGTAAGAGTATGTTTTGAGCTCTGTTTTCTGGCTCAAGTGGTTGGATACTATTGTGAGCGGTGCTATGTAATGGCTTGCTTGTCTGTGATGGTTTGCAGGACCTTGAGACTAGTCGTGGTGAGGCATGGTGGTCGAGACTAGGCACGGGGGTGCTGAGGTCGTGATCGGCTGGGAGATGCCAAAGACGACGAAGTCTGTGAGGTGGTTGCAAGCGTGATCGGCAAGGCAGGAGGAAGCTTCCGGGAAGGCAGCGAAGTGGCATTTTGGAGAAATGCGGAAAGCTGCAAAGGGAAGCTGTGTCTCTGCGAAAGCACTGGAGTTGTTGGCGCTAACGGGCAAAGCAGTGGAGCCGTTGGGAGTAACGGGTAAAGCACTGGAGCTCGTTGTCGCTGTTGGGTAAAGAGAGTGGGTAAAACCCGGTGTTAGTTGGGGTTAACGGGTGCTCCCCTGGTAGCTTGAGGCTATAAATAGAGAGATAGAGCTCGGGTGATCGGTGAGGTTGTTCCTGAGTCACTCTGAGTATTTTCGTTTCTATTTTGTGGGAGTTGTCTCTGGGTAGAGCACGGTTGCTCTTGTACCTCCGATGGAGTGGCTGTAGAAACCTCCATGATCAATCGTGTCATCTCTCTTCCTCTATTTGTTTTCTGTCGTCTTGAGATGTTCTTGATTGTCTTGTTTGCGATCTGTTTTGAGAGCTTGTTTTTCATGTTATATTTTTCTCTCTTCTCTTCTGTGTAAGTCCGCATTTGCTTTGGTGTGCTTCTTGTTGCTCAGAACTGAGAATCTGTCTCAAGGCCACTTGGCCGGATCATTCTCGAGAGCAAGAGTTGAATCAGAGAAGTTCTCTTTGTCAAATGATTGTGCGCCTCGAGTCCTTCTTCTGTTCTTGGTTCCTCTTCTCAGTTATCACTATTTGATTTCTTTTGTCGGCTCAGGCAAGTGTTCGACCACGTGGTGTTCGACCATCAGTTGGCTTACGACCACGTGTGTTCAATCGAAGAAGCTAGTTCTTTCGCCCGATTTGTCGTGTGAGTACTTGGGGGAGTTTTTGAAGGCACCATTCACCCCCCCCCCCTCTGTTGCCATTTCGGTCCTACAGTTGGGCTTTTAACGTATGCTACAATTAACTTATAGACCATCTTCTTACGAAAATATTCTGTTTGAAAGTTAGGTACTGTAGCAAAACCTAAAACCGCTTTTAAATTTTAACGTGTACTACAATTAACTTGTAGACCATGTTTTAAGAAAATACTCTATTTAAAAGTTAGATACTATAGCAAAAGCAAAAAACACAGAGAACAGGCCTGTACTGTAGCAGGTGTACGAATCTCCAGGCATGATCTGAGTGTCCAAAGCATGTGTTATATATTTGTGCAAAACAGGTATACCTCTCTAAGAGGGCCTGTTTGGCAGATCTCCACCACTGAAAAAATGAATCTGGAGCAGCAGATCCACCAAAAACAGCTCCACCGTGAATCTGGGATCCCACCATGGAGCTGGACAAAACTGTTTGGCTTGCACAGCAGCTCCAGATCCACGAAACTGGGTTTTTGGTGGGAATGACCTGTTTTGCCCATGGGTTTTATGGTGGTATGGGATGGGGTGTGTAACCAGTGGCAAAAGGTGGGTAATTACCACCCAACTCCACGAGTAGATACGAAATAAGGTTTCGTGGAGCACCCCTTGAGGTGCTCCATGGATTTCATGGAGCACCCTTATTTTGGGCCTGTTTGGGAGAGCTCCACCAGCTCCAGATTCACCAAATCCAGATCCACTTTTTCAAGCCAAACAGTTCCAGCTCCAGCAGCTCCACCGTGGATCTGCTCCACCAAAACCATGGATCTAGCTCCAGATTCACCAAATTGGTGGAGCACCTCAAGGGGTGCTCCACCAAACTCAAGTTGGTGGAGTTGGGGAAAATTACCCACCACTGCCACTGGTTACACAAAAAACGATTCGTTTTCTGTTCTTTCTCGCGGCGCCTCCCCTCCTGGCGACTTCCCCGCCGCCGTGTCCGCTCCTCCTCTGCCGTGCCCCCTCCTCCTCCTCGGCCAGACGCTGCGCCGCCCCAGGCCGGTCGCCGCGCCGCCCCCGGCCGGCCTCCCCCGCCCCCCAGGCGCCGCCTCCCCCGCTCCGCCTCCTCCTCTGCCGTGCCCCCTCCTCATCCTCGGCCAGACACCGCGCCGCCCCAGGCCGGCCGGCCGCGCCCGCCCCCCAGGCGCCGCCTCCCCCGCTGCGCCTCCTCCTCTGCCGTGCCCCCTCCTCCTCCTCGGCCAGACGCCGCGCCGCCCCAGGCCGGCCGCCGCGCCGCCTCCTCCTCTGCGCGCGTGCTTCTCATCGGGAGGAAGAAGAATGGAGCTGCTCCACTGACGCGTGGGGCCCAGGTGGAAGTGAGATAGAGAGAGAGGTGGAGCTGTACCAAACACTTTGACGAATCTCAGATCCACGATGGAGCTGCTCCACGGTGGATCCAGCTCCAGATCCATATTTTTTGTGAATCTGGAGCTGGTGGAGTTCTGCCAAACAGGCCCTTTATTTGAAGCTGCTCCGACTCTGAGCAAGCAGTTGCAGGCAGAAACGTCGGCCCCACCTGTAACCGAGCCATGGGAGCCATACCGAAAGCTCCACGTCATCTCCTCCCTATGAAAAATCCCCAACCTGCCCTCCCCATCTCTAATCTCCATTGGAGCCCGACGAGGAGAAAACAGAGGAAACAAGAAAACATCGCCTCCTCTTCCTCTTCTCCTGCTCGATCCCCGCAAGGAATTCGCCCCCAAATCTTTCGATCTGTTCGATCCAATCCACCCATCCGTCGATCAGTTCGCCCCAAGCCCTCGGTTTGCCGGGGTTTCGATCCGGTCTTCGCCTCGCCGGAGTCGGAGTCGTCGTCGGAGGAGATGAACGGCGCTGGCGGGAGCCACCAGAAACAGTAGCAGAGGCTCCGGCAGCAGCAGCAGCAGGCCCTCTGATGCAGCAGGCGCTGCAGCAGTACCAGTCCGGCTTCCTCGCCGCCGCCGCTGCGGCGACCATGTCCCAAGTCAGCCCCCGGTTCTCCGGTTCTTGATCTGTTGTTTGTGCGCGCGTTGGGCGACAGTAATGCACGCCGATCTGCTTGTGAGCCGGGAAGATTGTTGTTTGCTTTGTGCATTTCCCCTCTTTTCTCGGTTGCCCCCTTGGTTTAGTGTATCTTGTTTGGTTCATTGCGGTAGAGCAAGTTTTGACTTGATAGCTAAATTTTAGTTCTGTGGAATTGAGCAACTGGTGTTGTCTTTAGTTGCATAAAGGTTGCTAATTGCATGCCATTGTTCGTCACACATCACACATGTCTTGTGCTCAAGTTGGTTGGAGAAATGCTCTATTGGTGTTGGGATTCAAAGCAAATTGGTTTTGGCAGATTGAGGTGATTGGATGTAATTGTACAAAAAAAAAAGACAACTTTGAGTTGTTGCTAATGGAAGAAAAACATGGCTGGGAAGTTGTTTCGGTTTTTTCACTCCCTTTACAATTTTGGGAGGTGATTCCATGTTCTCCTAAATAACATTTTTTTTGAAGGCATTTCATTTCCTTCACTTGTTCTGTTTTGTCTTCTTTTTCTCCTTGCCTCCTTAGCAGTGCAGTATGTTTCACATCTATTATATTTGTATGCACGTGGGACGGCAGTTATGCATGCCGATCTTGATATGAACCCGGAAGATTGTTGTTTGCTGTTAGTTTGGGCTTTTTTATGTTGATGTTGTTTGCTGTTAGTTTGGGCTTTTTTATGTTGCCCCCTTGACTCCTTGGTTAAGTGAACATTCTTTGTTCAATTGTGCATAATAAATAACTCTTTGTTAATTAAATTGCTTTCTGTGTTTTAGAGCAAGTGCTGCTGTTGTCTCCATTAGTATAAAGCTTGCTAATTGCATTATCTTATTCATGGTGCATTGATCGTTGTTCACAAATTGGTTAAACGAGTGCAACGTCAGTGTTGCGTATGCAAAGCACATAGCCACATAGGTTTAGCAGACAAAGAGAAACACACACGCGCGCGCACACACACACACACAGAGAGAGAGAGAGAGAGAGAGAGAGAGAGAGAGAGAGAGAGAGAGAGGTGTTTGAATGTAATTGCACAACAATCACTGCCTTCAGTCGTTGTTAATGGCATAAAACATGACTAAGAAGAACTGGGGTTTCATTCCTGTTACATTTTAGGTCAAATTTTATCATTACCTATGCGTTTTCTATTTTGTTTTGCTTTGCTCCTCCTCAGCTTGTTTTGGCATCAGTGTGTATCTTCTTTTTATTTTTTACACTTTATATTTTGCAGATGGAGCCTATTTCAAATGGCAATCTTCCACCTGGGTTTGATCCATCCACATGTCGCAGTGTGTGAGTGCTTTCGGTGTTCTTTTCCGTTTTCACCTCCATATGTGATTTACAGCTTAGCTTTCCTTTTTCCCCCCTTTTAGCTGTGCAACTGTGGTTTGACTTTTAAATCCATTGTGGAATTCCACAACGTAACAAATGTGGCCACATTTAGGTGCATAGTTTACCATTGAGGCTGGTGCTAAAATTCTGCTCTAGTAATCAGTGTATTATCTAAATATGGTTGTTTGATATCTATCTTGAAGTTTTATGAATAATGTTTTTTGGAATCTGATTTTAATTCATGATGTTGTGCCGACTAGGTATGTGGGAAATGTACACCCCAGTGTTACTGAGAGCCTTCTGATTGAAGTTTTCCAGAGCTCTGGCCTTGTGGAAAGATGCAAACTCATCCGGAAAGAGAAGGTGCACTTCTGCAGCCTATATTTGAAATCTAGAATACTAGCAATGTTACATCAGAAATGATTGTTTTTAAGGGGTTTCACCTTTAAATTGTCTTGATCGCTCATGGCCATGCACCCCTCTTACTGAGCCCACATTTTGATGAAAGTTAGAGAATGCCAATTTATCTTAATATTCCAACATTTGTAATGTGATTTAGCCCATAGCTGACCTGAATACTACCTGTCATGAACATTTTAATTGGAATCGATGATGGTGTTTTTGAGTATGCTATACTGAATCTGTGGCTAAATTGGCAAAAACCTAGTGTTGTCAGTCAATTTTCATCTATTTGACAAAAATTCACTCTTTTTTTGCAGTCTTCCTTTGGGTTTGTTGACTACTATGATCGGAGGTCAGCAGCTCTTGCAATCATGACCCTTCATGGGCGGCACATGTAAGTTCCAGTTTCACCAATCTCAAGTTTTTAACAGCACAGATTTCAGAGTCACGGGTTAACTTTTAGTGTTTTTCATTATCAAACGTTTTACTCAGATATGGTCAAGCAATCAAGGTGAACTGGGCGTATGCAAGTACACAGAGGGAGGATACGTCTGGTGAGATATTATTCAAAAAACCTTCCTATGTCTTTTCTTTCTTCTTCTAATTTAATCCTTGTTTGGTTAACTGTGCCCATTGAATTATTTCCAGGGCATTTCCATATTTTTGTTGGTGATTTAAGTTCTGAAGTGAATGATGCAACTCTTTATGCCTGTTTCTCAGCATATCCTTCTTGTTCGTAAGTCCTTAGTTCTTTGTAACATGGTAACACATAGGATAAGTCTGTATCTACAGCATATGCTTCACAATTCTGATTTGTTATTCAAAGGATGGAATTTGTTGTATCAAGTCTATCTCTTTGTTATGCTATAAGAATCTAGAATGACACATTTCGGATATCATGCATTTTCTCTATGTTTCTACCACTTTTGTTTTGCTGTAGCTTTTCAGTTCATTTGTGTCATTTATGATTAGTGATGCTCGAGTCATGTGGGACAATAAAACTGGACGCTCCAGAGGTTATGGTTTTGTCTCCTTCCGTAATCAACAGGCATGAACAACTCAGACTTTGTCTCTTTTGCATTTTGCACTAGTTTTACCATTTTGATCCCATGACTTCAACACGGCATGTTATTTTCTGCCTAATATTCTAGTTCTTTTAGCTATTTGATACTGATGGATTTTGCATTGCCAGAGTTATGTTACTGTTAGAGCCATTGTTGCTGTAGTTTAACTCAGTGAATTGTTCTCGACTTATGTGCCGAGTACTGTAAGTTTAAAACGAAATGTAATGTTGAGTTCTCACTGGTAGTTTTTGGTGATCTGATATATTTGTATTCCTTTTTGCAAATAGTTTTATTTTGTTACTATTTTTTCTAATATTATTTTCTATGGTACTTTACTGGTTGTCGATCTAATTGTTGTGCCAAGCCCATTCAAAGTCCAAGTGTCATAACCATGAAGTTTGATGACGAGCTGAAGTTCCAGTGTTACGGATAGCTTTGTAGGGATTCCGTATCAGCGCCAATCCAAGTAATGCCTAGTATGCTGTAGTCCTGGACGGCAAGGATAGAAAGAGTCTTCACCGAATACGTTTCCTGTTTGATTTGTTTAATAGTTTTGTAATCAAACTAGTCTCGGCTCTGCAATATAAAGAGCTGCGTAGTCTGTAACAGAGGAGGCAAGCAATGAAGACAATTATCTTTCCCTCCAGTTCTTCTCCTATCTAGTCCTGGCTTCTCATCCTTACAATCTTCGTTCTTTCTCGTCTAGCAGAGCTTCGGCTCATATCAGTTCCCTTTAGTAAACTAGTAGAGCATGAAGACTGGCATTTCTATCAGCACTACACTTGCACATAGTGTTTTATTTTCTATTATCACTCATACTATCTGTTATGAACCTTAGTTTATAACAGGTAAACACCACCAAGAAGATGGCCGGATGAAGTCGGCGTAGGGAGAGAGAGGAGACTATAGACGAGGAAGACTTTGTTATTACTCTGCTTGATTACAATAGCATGCGATAGCCCTCTTATATAGATGGCTCCCCCCTAACAGATGGAATCTAACTCCAATCATATCTCTAACTATATCTCTAATACAAGGAAACTAATCCCTAACTCAAATGGAACCCAATCTCTAATTCCTAATAATACCCGATTGGCCCAAGGCCCACGTCTATAACACTATCTTGTTTCTTGATGCAGGAAGCTGAAAACGCTATAACTGAAATGACGGGTAAGTGTGCCACCAGAGCTTACAATGATTTTTTTTTTTTTGGCCTATTGTCTGCTGACATTCTAATGTTGCAACTTTCTGACTTTTGCAAACTAATGTGCTGCAATAGGTAAATGGCTTGGGAGCAGACAAATAAGGTGCAACTGGGCAACAAAGAACAACGCAGAAGAGAAACAAGAAACTGACAATCATAATGCAGTTGTACTAACAAATGGTAGTTCCAGTATTACAGGTTAGCTGCTTTAATAGTTTCATGACCATAAACTTTCTGGGCATATTTTGCTGTTCATATCTTTCAGCTGAATAAATGGCATGAGAGGAATTAAATGGCCATATCTTTAGTAGTAATTGTTTGAGCCAATAAGGTAGGCATTCCTCACTACTGATTTGGCCAATTTTCAACTTTATTCTGCAGCTATGGAGGCAAACCAGGATACAGGAAGTAAAGAGAATCCAGAGAACAACCCTGATTGCACTACAGTGTATGTTGGCAACCTTGGACATGAGGTAGAAACAAAAAGCTGCTAGCCAATTTTCCTTCCCCTGTCTGTTCTAGTTTTGTCATACTTCTCTCCTAGTGCCAGTGCCCAAAAAAATCGAGAATGAAGTTCTTTCTCTGTTCTTTTCCTATCAGCTGAAATTTTCAGGACACCTGTAATTCATCTTTTACTAAACTGGTCAGGTTAACCGAGATGAGCTTCACCGCCACTTCTATAACTTAGGTGTTGGGGCTATTGAGGAAGTTCGTGTTCAACAGGATAAAGGGTTTGGATTTGTAAGATACAGTACCCACGGTGAAGCAGCATTAGCTATTCAGATGGCCAATGGATTGGTAGTTCGTGGCAAGCCAATTAAGGTAACTTCAAAAGCAAATACATGTTTTGCTTTTGATTCTTTACACAATTGTTTATGCAATTTCATGATTTGTTTGCCTCTCTCTTTTAGTGCTCGTGGGGCAATAAACCAACTCCACCTGGGACATCTTCTAAGCCACTGCCACCTCCAGTTCCTCCGTATCAGCCCGTAGCAATGGCAGGTGTGCCACAAGGTTTCACAGCAGCTGAACTTCTGGCTTATCAGAGGCAGCTTGCCTTAAGCCAGGCCGCAGCTGGGCAGATTGCAGGCCAGCACGGTCTCGCTGGTCAGGTATCTGCAGGGCTTCTTGCTGCTGGTTCCCCTGCCCTCTATGATGGCTACCCGAATCAGTCATCCGCCCAGCAGCTTATGTACTACAACTAGGGTTAAAAGAGGAAGGCATTTGTAGTGTTCAGCTTGTTTGATGCAAGCCTGACCTTCCTCGTCCGGTTCCTATTTTCTGGTTCCTGTACTGTTGGCGTGAGAGCTTTTCTTCTGGTTCACTGCATGTCGCAGGATTGTGTTATTATCTTCTTATTATTATTGTACTATTGACCATTTTCTTGTCTAATTTCGTTGAGTAGTTCACCTTCACAGAGTAACAAATGTATTTGATGTGAATTTGCGATTGATTATTAATGTAATGCTCTTGTCGGTTTGCTTATGGTGTGTTGTTGTTCAGTTGAATGTTTAAAGGTTGGTTTGTATCATGTGGTTTGCTGCCTGAGATGCCATGAGCAAAATGGAAGCCGAGAACATGCTTGGGAAACAGGAATTGTGGACTGGATGCTCCTTTTCCTAAACTCTGGTGCTCCAGAGATACCTTTGAAATGTTGCAGCAGGATTTAATATATCAGTGTGCTTATCATCTATGTCACCATTTTGATTCTGCAAACAGAATTGAAATGCCAAGAATGATGAATGCCAGTTTGTGATGGTCTTCATAGCACAGGCAATCTGCTGGTGTTGTGCAGGGCTATGTCCTGTACGAACGAATGGCAATATTTCCTTCACCGGTGAAGCCATGGCTCCTCCATGAGATGATGAGATGGTTCCCCTCCTCCCTCCATGACCGCTGCCTTCCCCTGCCTCTCCTCTCCCTTTCGCTCGTTGTCTCCTACCGGAGCTCCACGCGCGGCTCGCCTTACCGTCTTCCTCGTCTCGTCAGGTCTGCCTCCTTCTTTCCTTTCTCTCCGTGTTCGTTGTGCAGCGAGCTCCGTTTCTTGAGCTGACCTCGGCTGCGTTTTGGCACGAATTATAACACCCCGCCTATCCTTTAGATTCAGAATCAGAATGCTACCACCATTACATACTTTTACCTTTTTTCAATTACTAGTTATTTTAAGCAAATTCTACTTTATTCATAATGCAGCGACCATTTGACAACATATCATTTTAAGCAACTATTCTAGCATAATAGTGAGGTTTTAACATGCTACCCAAAAGCTGATATGCAAAGTGCTGCTAGTACGTGAAGTTATTCATATGCTACTCCCGTCTGTGCATGATGTCTTTAACGGTCACATAAAAAAATAACAAAATAAGGATGAGTCCAAAGACTCAGCAAGTACAAAGCAAAATAATAAATAATAGGTTCACGAATCAGTCCGCAACCATCACAGTGTCAACAATCACTTGTTTCCATTTAATCTCTTTAATTTCTCATCAACCAATCATTATACATATGCACATGCACTTCTCTCTTATCTCTTTATCCTATACCGGTATGGCAGAGCGAGCACCCGTCGATACTCACCCAAGCCCGCCCTATTTCCATGCGGGGATCACAAGCCCGTCCTTTTTCATACGGGGACTTCAGTAGCCCATCATTTTTATACGGGGACCTCAATCTCCACTCCCGTGGAGCGTCCACACAAAGTGGACCAATGATACCACAAAACTACCTCTTTTCATGACATGCATGTAATGCAAGTTCTTCATTTATGCATATCAACATGTCATGTCTCAACAATCGTCATTCATCATTTCTCATCATGCAACCAGAAATAGTTAACTTACCATATCATGGTAAGCAATGCCTCAACATTCAACTAATAGCAAACACTACCCGAACTTACCGCTTTACCATGCACTTGCCTGATTAGTCTCGGTGACGATATGTGGACGGCTCCGACCCAGGACCTCCACCTGTACAAACGTCACTCAACACGTCATATCAAAACTAGTGCTTAAGCGAGCAGCGACGATTCTATGCCCAATCCTCTCCTGTTTCGCTCTATTTCTGTCTCATTTTTGGGTGCTCCTCCAGGCGGCATGGCTGCTCATGGCCGAGCTCGAGATCGCTGGACTTGTGCTCGCCGCCGGCCACCATTCGCCTCTCATGGGCCTCCACTCACCTATCCCCCCGTATCCCTCTTGTTCGGGTGACGCCGCCGCTGCTAGGCTCATTGGCCATGACGCGTCGGCCTGAAACTTGCCTCTGGCTCCTCCCCCTCACTCTTCATCTCGAATCTGGCCAACCAGGACCGGATCCGCCTCCTCCCCTTGTACGTGCGCGACAGCGAGGTGTTTGGCATCACCGCTTGGTCGGCACGACTTTTGGCCATCGCCCTCCCCGCGTTGCCGTGGCGGGCCCCCACGCCAAGGCCCCAGACTTCGACCTCCCGACGCTGCTCTTTCGGTCGTGGCGCCCCCTAACTGGCCATCCCCGACGCCGTCGGCTTCCCAAGCCGACGCCTGGCTCGGTTGTGGCTGCGTTGCTGGATGGCCATCGGGTGTTCCCCTTGGCCAAGGCGCTTGAGCTTGGCCCGAGCACATCCTCTCCACTACTTCATAGGACAGTCCATCTAATCCTCTCTTCTTTAACGCATTTTGATTTAGCTTCTAGTTTTGTTTTGCCCTACTCTTCACTACGCATGGTTGGAGAAGGAAAACCTTACTTGGCTTAGGTTGGGTGGGGATGAGAAGGCGATGATGATGGCTGTGATGGCGATAGCGCTCTCCACGCATTTTCGTTGGCCCTTCTCACCTCCTCCTTGTCCCAGTCTGGTTCAGCATGGCTCTAGTGGTCCTAGGCAGCTTGCGGTCACCGTGGACTCCACCCTCATGCTGTCGGTCTTCCCCAACTCCCCAGGCTCCTCTCCTCCGCTTCTCTCTCCCTCACTTCCTCTTTGCGGTGGCCTTGGATTTAAGTTTTGGAACTTAGATGAGCTCCCGGTTTGGTGAAACAAAAGAGAAGGGATGAGAAATGAGAAGGCTTGTGAGGCTTGGTTTGTTTTCTCTGAATGAGTTCTTGGCTGAGGGAGGAAAAAATGAAATAAGGCTTTGTGTGGCTGGTCTGTGTTGAGTTTGGCTTAAGAGGGGCATAGTCGGCTAGCCTTTCCTCTAGTTTTGTGCAATGATCAGATTGCCCATCACTCATCATCTTACCCCCATCTCAAGTCTGAGGGCTTTAAGGACCTATTGGTCCAAATGTAGCTCTACACTGTTTGGGGCTTTTCTACTACGATAGATAAGTCGGTAAAAAGTAAGAATAAAATTTCATCCCGAATGATGAGAACCCAAACACGAGACGGTGCCGACCATCCCTGGACGGTCTGAGAACCTCAGTGAGCACTACTTTCATTCGGCATTTCAAAAGTCGATGGGTCTGACAGCAAAACTCTACTTAATTTCGTTTATTCTCCCTTTTACATTTTTAGTGATATTACATTCTACCCCCTTAATAGAATTTGACCCTGAATTCTATCGTTCAACAATCCACATGGAAGAACAAGACAAAACGAACTTCACATAAAGTAACATTAGCTCATACCCGTAGAAAACAGCTCTAGGTACTTCTTGCGCATGCGAGACTCCAATTCTCATGTCGCTTCTCGCTCGGACTGATGTATCCAAAGCACTTTAACATACTTTATCATTTTATGCCTCAACACCTTCTCTGATTCCTCTAGAATCCGAATTGGACGGGACTCGAAGGTGAGGTCTTTCTTTAAGGACACCGGTTCGAATACAATCTCATGCTCTAGATCTCGCAAGTACTTTCTTAACATAGAAACATGGAATACATTATGCACTTTTTGCATGGACTCAAGAAGATCCAAACGATATGCCAACTTTTCAATCCGTACTAGAATTGAAAATGGCCCAATGTAATTTGGGCTAAGCTTCCCTTTGGTACCAAATTGCACTATGCCTTTAGTGGGAGATACTCTCAGGAACACCTGATCCCCCCACATCGAACTCTAGTTCTTGCCTCCTGACATCCGCGTAGCTCTTCTGCCTACTCTGGGCAACTAGTAGTTTCTGTCTAATTCTCGCCACTCGTTCCACTGTTTGCTGGACCCAATTCGGGCCCAGAACAGCCTTCTCGCCCATGGTATCCCAACATAGTGGCGATCTACACTTCCGCCCATATAGAACCTCGAATGGCGCTGCTCGAACACTAGAGTGGTAGCTATTGTCATAGGCAAATTCTGTGAGTGTCAAATAATCCTCCCAGTTACCCTTCCAAGATAAACACAGGACCTCAACATGTCTTCCAATGTCTGAATGGTGCGTTCGGAATTTCCATCCATCTGTGGATGGAAAGTAGTACTAAACTGGAGTTTCGTGCCTAGAGTGCCCTGTAAGCTCTCCCAAAACTAGGAGACAAACTTGGCGTCTCTGTCCGAAACTATCGACTTGGGAACACCATGCAACCTTACTATTTCTCGTACATAGATGGGTGCCAACTCACTCATTGAGTTCATTGTGCGAATGGGGATGAAGTGCGTAGACTTACTGAATCGGTCCACCACTACCCAAATCGCATCCTTACCTTGCTGGGTACGAGGTAAACTGACTACAAAATCCATGGTGATATCATCCCATAGCTATTGAGGAACTTTCAAGGACTACAATAGCCTAACAGGGCGTTTGTGCTCAGCCTTCACTTGCTGGCAAACCCCGCAAGATGCCACATACTTACGATATCCACTTTCATCCTCTTCCACCAGAAGCTCTTCTTGAGATCATGATACATCTTAGTCTCACCAGGATGCACCGTATATGGGGTACGATGAGCTTCTCTCAAAATATCATTCTTGACTTGAGCCTTTTGCGGCACGCAAAGGTGGCGTTTAAACCGCAATGCGTCTAATTCATCAAGGTTGAAATCCCTAATTTTTCCTTCATAAAGCCGCTTCCTCACTTGCTGAAGCAATCAATCATACTATTGTGCCTCCTTTACTCACTCCGAAATTGCTGATTCCAGCAACAACTGCATCTCAGCCTGTGTTGTACTAGTGAAATAATAGGAAATTTACATCTGTTCAAAGTCAGCAATGAGATAACCTAGAGTGGAGGGTGTCATCCTGCGACTAAGGGCATCAACACCCACATTTGCCTTGCCCAGATGGTACCGAAGAGTGATATCATAGTCTTTGATAAGCTCTAACCACCATATTTGCCTCAAATTCAACTCCTTCTGAGTGAAAATGTATTTGAGGCTTTTGTGGTCAGTGAAAATATCACAAGACTCTCCATACAAGTAATGCCTCCAAATCTTTAAATCAAAAACCACTGCAACAAGCTCTAAATCATGGGTAGGGTAATTCTGCTCATGTTTCTTCAACTGTCGCGAGGCATACATGATCACTTTGTTATTTTGCATGAGCACGCAACCCAGACCACTCAAGACGCATCCGAGTAGACCGTGAAACGCTTTCCTGACTCAGGAAGAGTGAGAACAGGAGCAGTTACTAACTTCTCTTTCAAAATATTGAAACTATGCTCACATTCACTAGTCCACTAGAATTTCATGCCCTTCCGCGTGAGTTAAGACATTGATTTGGCAATAATAGAGAAGTCTTTCATGAAACACTGGTAATAACCAGCTAAGCCAAGAAAACTTCTCCTCTCCTTAACATTGGATAGCCTCTTCCAATCTACTACTGTAGAAATCTTGGTTGGATCTACTGAAATGCTCTCTTGGTTAATCACATGTCCCAAGAAACCCACTTCAGAAATCTAAAACTCGCATTTCTTCAACTTGGCAAAGAGTTAATTCTCTCTCAAAGTCTCGAGCACGAGCCTTAAATGTTGCTTATGCTCTTCCTCTGTCTTGGAATAAATCAAGATATCATCAATGAACACAACTATAAAGTCATCCAAATACTTGTGTAGCATGTTGTTCATCATTTCCATAAAGACAGCAGTGGCATTTGTTAGTCCAAAGTACATAACTTTATACTCATAGTGCCCATACCTCATGGAGAAAGTTGTCTTTTCAATATCTTGCTCCCGTACTCGTATCTGATTATACCTAGATTGTAGATCAATTTTGGAAAACACTTTGGCCCCTTTAATTGATCAAACAAGTCCTCGATGCAACGCAACAGGTATTTATCTTGATGGTCACTCAATTATGAGCACAATAATCTATACACATGCGCCAACTCCCATCCTTCTTCTCAGTGAATAGGACGGGGGCTCCCCAAGGTGACACTACGACGGATCAACCCCTTGGAGTGGTCATGCTAAATGATACGGGGATATAGAGATAGGTGAGTGCCAGGAATAAGTTCAATTCTAAATTCCACATCTCTTTCGGGTGGCATTCTCAGAAGCTCTTCATGAAATATGTCGGGGGTACTCACATACCACTAGAATATCCTCAATGCGCAAAGGCGCACTCGGTTTTTCTGCAATTGATAGAGGTAACCCAAATTTAAACATTCATCGGCCAGGGAAAAGGCTTGCCAACACAAAAAGAGAACCTGGAGGTGCATTCCCCTGAAAGATTATCTCCTCCCCTGAAGGAGCTTGCAAAGTGATTGTCCTCCAGAAGCAAGAAATCACTACCCAGCAGCGGTGCAATCAGTCCATACCGAGGATAACATCAAAATATTCTATCAGAATAACCATGAGGTTAGCCACAAAATCCTCTCCATCTACTGAAACCATGCATCCGGGACAAACCATAGAGCTAGAAATAATACCCCTAGGGGAACTGACTACAACCGACTGCGAAATCTATTACATACTCTGTTTTGCCTTTCTAGCAAACTCACGGGAAACAAAGGAATAAGTGGCACCAGAGTCGAAAAGAACGAGAACACTGTGTGAATCCACTAATAGAGTACCTGTCACCACGTCCGATTGACTCACAAACTCAGTGGCAGGCAATGTGTAGACTCCGGGTGGCACCGGAGCAGCGAGGGCCCCAACGCTCTGCTGTGACGGCATCGGAAAGGGAGGTGGTGCAATATACTGAAGTGGAGTAACTGGTGTAGGAGGACAGTAGTACCCGACAGGCGGCGCCCATGAAGGAGGCTGCAACGTAGGAGCAGCTGTCAACACCTAAACTGACCCCCAAGATGAAGTATCCGATGACATAGATACCGTCTCCCACTTGATGATACTGAAAGGATTCTGATGACAGACCTTCTCCATGTGGCCCAACCGGCCACTATCGAAACTCCCCTGTCCAGGAACATTCGACAGCTCAGTGCTCACCACCACACTTAAAACAAATCATGCCTGCCCTGGGACAGGACGCAACACCGGTGGTGCAGGAGAAGACAACTTCAACGATTTAGACTTGGATGACTGTGAGGAATGCCGACTCCGCTTGGACTTTTTAGGAGCGGGCCGCTGAGATGACCCACCCCTCTCACTATAGATCCTCTTCAGGTTACTACCAGAAGCACTCAGACCACCAGAAGGTTGCGACCTTTTAGTGAGTTGCATCTCTATCTCCATTTCTCTAGCCTGCTCGACCACGGACCTAAAGTCACGTGGCGCAGTAGCCCCCACAACATGCCGGAACTCAGAACTAAGCGCTCAGCAGAACCTTTTGGCCTTCTCAAGGTCACTACTTGCGACTGACGGTACGAAACGGATCAAGTCGTTGAACCGTGCCTCGTACTCAGCTACAGTCATCTTTCCTTGCACGAGGGTCGACAGGGCAACCTCTATACTTTCCACAAAAGATTTTGGATAATATTTCGCCTTAAACTATTCGACGGAAATCTCCCAGGTGGTGGGACCTTGGGCAGGGATCTTGGCTGAAAGGACTCCCTCCCACCAGATGTCTACCTGACCTTTCAACTGAAAGGCTACAAAATGAGCCCTAAGCTGTGAAGTCATCTCTAAAACTTCAAACTGCCTTCCCATAGAGCACAACTAATTTGTAGCTTGGGCTAGCGTACCCGTCCCATCAAAGGTATCCAATCGCAACACCATCCATTCGCGAAGGCCTATTCTTGTCTCCGGTGTGACTAGAACGACAATTGGGACAGCGACAGGTACGACCGTAGCAGCGGCTGCAGGCACTTGTCGGTAAAACGCACGAACATCCTCTATGAACTCCCGCAGCAAGGTTGAAGACCTTGCTTGAATCCTAGCTACAGACTACTCAGCAGACCCAACTTCCACGTCAAGTGCCTCCTGCTGAATTTCTAGCGATGGCTCCGCTTGGGCACGGCCACGACCACAGCCTCCACGCCCTCGGCCAGCACCACAACCATGACCTCTACCTCTCGGCATCTCTACTCACAACAGAGAAGCATTCACACAATCAACTCACAAACATCAACTTTAGCAGTACAAATCAACAACACAATTTGGGAAAATGCATATGCAATACAAGTCCCAAACCCAATCCTACTATGTAACAAAGTGTGTCAAATTTAATTCAATTACTTGGCCTAAGTCAAACTTTAATTGATTAAGGTAGTCTAGGTTATCAAATTATCTACCATGGACCTAACGCCCACTCTGATACCAACTGTAACACTTTAGCCCTCCACAAGGCCCAAAATGCTACCACCACACACTTACCATCTTAACGGGGAGCAACCAACATATGAATATAGTATATTTGTAGTGAGCTAACTAACTTCATATTGCACGTAACCCTTACAAAACCTGAACTTTGAGTTCCATGACCATGGGGACTCACCACCATGGTCTCGGATGCACTAAACCAAACGGCTCGCAAGTAAATTCAACCAAACGGCGAGCCACAAAAGTCTTAACACTAGATTAAACATAAAAGCCCAGTGTAAGGCTAAGCTGTTATTTCATATGTGTAGTGTCAAAAGGACTATCCCCATTCCATGCATGTTGCCATCATTCACCTAAAAACAACGACAAAGCAAGGGGTGAGTCCGGAGACTCAGCAAGCATACGATAAAATAATTTTACCACTTTAGTAATTCAATCGATTTCATAAACTGTAAGCTGTAAATCAACTCTATGACTGTAAACTGTAAATCAAATCCATAACTATAAACTGTAAATCAATTCTATGTCTGTAGACTGTAAATCAATTCTATGACTGTGAACTGTAAATCAAGTCTGTAATTGTAAACTGTAAACTCATAACTCTCTGTAACTATATCACTTTCTCTGTCACTTTCATGTAATGCAATACCATGCAATGCATTTGTAACTGTACCTTAGACCGGTATAGCGGAGGGTACACCTGTCGATGTCACCCTCTTGCTCCATCCCGTGGAGGTGCCTACCTCTGTAGATCTTATTCAAGAACATTCCGGACTAATCATATGACTTTCTCACCGACCTAGGTCTTATGCATTTTGCATGATGCAACATTCTTCAAATATGGATGTCTAATTATAAGCTGTACTCATCAAGGTATGATTAGTCCATAATCACATACATCATCTCGTAAATATTGTAAATCATGGCATGGAAATACGTATAACAAACATTCATCATAGTTCACTGTTCTACCATACACTTGCCTGTTAACCTGGCGAACAGTGCGTGGACGGCACCAGATTCGAACCGTCACTTGAACAAGTATTAACTATTTCAATTCATTACTAATGCAATACATTCATATACGAGCAAATGACATCACTTTAACACCCAATCCGACATAACCAATTCCTGTCCCACTAGGCAACTTCCCATTGTCCTAGTGCTTAACCAATCCGAAAATTTAGCGATTTTGTCATTTACACTCGTGGATCGAATTCTACACGCTTAATCTCTCTTCAATCGGTCACATTATTTAACCTCAATTTATTCTCTCCCACTCCCTCTCTCACCACGGATCGACCAGATCAATAGTGGCAGCACCGATTTCACCGTTCAAGCATTCATATTAATAAATGATATCTTAATGGCTATACGAATCAATTCTAACAATCGACATAATAACTTATGCAAGATTCAGTGAATAAGTAGGGAAAAAAGTATTCAAGGCGTTACCCTGGCTTCAAACAACTGGAGCGGGGCACTTGTCGCTTCTTAGCCGGAGCTGACAGTGGGCCAGACTTTCCTTTCCTCTTCCTCCTCTTTTCCTTCCTCTCTTCTCTTCTTCTTCTCTCTCTCCCTTTTTTTCCTTCCAGCGCTGGTGCTTCCTTCTTTTCTTTTCTCCAGTCGACCGGCTCCTCCGGTCTCCCTCCTCACGGCCAGCTCATTCCAGTCGCCTCCTCTTCTCTTCTCAGTCAGCCGGCTCCCTCCCCTCTCTTCCAACCACCCAGCTCCTCCCTCCTTTGCTATTGGCTGGCCAGCCCTCCACTCCCGTGGAGCGGCAGCAGCAGCAGGGGCAGGGAGGCGAGGCACGAGCGAGGGGTAGCAGCAAGGGAGGCGACGACGACGGCTATGGGAGGGTGGCAAGCGACAGCGCCGGTAGCAGCAAGGGAGGCGAGGCACGGCCGAAGGAGCAGCACGAGGGTAGGCGGCGGTGGCGACGGCTGGGCACGGCGGCAGCAAGCGCAAGGGGAAGGCAGCGGCTCGCACGAGCGGGGGCGGCAGCAAGGTGAGTACGAGGGAGAAGCCAAAATGGCTTTTGCCTCCTCCTTCACCTGGCTTTCTTCTCTCTTATAGGGCTGCGAGATGAACCGGGTTGGGCCGAGCCAGCCCAGGTGTTACACGTGCCTCATTGCTGCGGCGCCCCGCCGCCTCTCGGCGTACGCGCCCCTCCGCCGCTTCGACGAGATCCTCCTCGCCGTGCGGGAGCTCTCCGCACACGACCCCGCTGCGGCGCGCGGGCTCTACCTGCTCGCCGTCTCCTGCTTTGGCGCCACCGGCAAGCTCGCCCTTATGGAGGACGCCGTCCAAGAAATGGCCCGGCTTTGCCTCCACGTCAACTCCGCCACCGGCAACGCCTTTGTGCAACACTACTCGGCCTCCGGCACCGTCCCGCAGATGGAGGCGGCCTACCGCCGGCTCAAGAGGTCCGGCCTGCTCATCTCCACGGACGCCATCTGTGCCGTGGCCTCGGGGAGTTCGTGAACGACGTCGGCCTCGGCGAGTTCGTGAACGACGTCGGCCTCGGCCGCCACAACACCGGCAACCTGTTCTGGAACCTCTACCTCCTCTCCTTCGCGGCCAACTTCAAGATGAAGTCCCTGCAGCGCGCCTTCGTGGAGATGGTCGCCGCCGGCTTCCGGGCGGACCTCACCACCTTCAATATCCGCGCCGCGGCCTTCTCCAAGATGTGCATGTTCTGGGACCTCCACCTCAGCGCCGAGAAGATGAGGCGCGACGGCGTCGCGCCGGACCTCGTCACGCACGGCTGCTTCGTGGACGCCTACCTGGAGCGGCTGCTCACGCGCAACCTCATCTTCGCGTTCGACCGGCTGGACGGCGCCGGCGAGCCCGTCGTGGCCACGGACGACATCATGTTCGAGGCATTCGGCAAGGGCGGCTTCCACGCGAGCTCCGAGGCGTTGCTGGAGGCGGCGGTGGACGTATTACAAGTTGCTCGGCGTCCACCTGAGGAAGCAGCACAGGAAAAACCAAATCTTTTGGAACTATTGATACTGATCAGCTCAGCAGTGGTGCAGTAGTAGCAGATGATGTAATGTACAGTGATTATATTATGCTTGCAAAGCAAAAATCAAAGACGTAGAGTTTGGTATGATCATGCCAACAGTGATTTATATTCTTCCTAAAAAATTATAATATTCACATCAACTGTTTTTTTGTTCTGAAATGGTACCTGATACAACCGTGAATCCTGAAGAAACAACCTATATGGAACTTGGAATTGCCAGGAGGAAAACAGAGATATATGATTACACCAGGTATGAAGACATAATATTCCAGCTAATTTTCATGTGCGCAGGCATTGACGCGATGAACCTTAGGAGATTGGGCTTCTCCTTGGACCATGGAGCGCCATTATCATGCCACTCTCCAGTGTTGCTCAGGAACTTCGCGATGTTAGGGATCACCATCTCCCGGCAATGCAGGTGCAGCAAAGGGACTTTAGAGAGAACACTACCCTTCTGAACCTCCAAGCCTTCAGGCCGCCTCAGCTTGTATGGTTCACCAGTGAATGGCTCAAAGTCTGGTTGAGGATTCTGCTTCCACCTTTGGTGAACAAACCACCCATACTTGTAATCTCCAACGATGGGAGTCCCTAGTGCTTCTGCACAATGCACTCGAAGCTGCAGAGGGAGCAGAATATCAAGACTGATGTTGTCAGTTCGAAAATATCAATTACATATTAAAGATATGAGAACATATTGTCTGTATTTATGAAATAACTTGGGCATTTAAGAAAAAAGATGTACCCCTATGAACAAAGTAGGGAACATCTTCATATATTTAACAGAATTATACTTCGCAAAGAGTGAACAGAATATGTGTATTATGCGGGCACCTGATGCTTCCGGCCTGTCAATGGGCGCAGCTCAATCCATGAGCAGCCATTAATGGTTGGTCCCATTACCCGATACTCTGTTACAGCTTCTTGTGCACCATCTATGCCAGAGGGATGGGCCAGAATGACCCTCTCTGCTTTCCCATCATCAAGAAGTACCTAAATAAAAAAAATCCTTGTTTCAGGACACATATCTTACCAAATATGACATGATCTATGAACAAACTTGTTTCAATCTGTGTCAAGGATGAACTAAGTGTGATGGTTCAACTGAATAAGAAAGTACCTTTGAAAGAGGAGCAGATATCACTCCTTCCCTTTCTTTAGGAGTTCCGATAACCAGTGCCCAGTACCTCTGCATGTATGCTTCACAGGCAGTATTCCATGTCTGCAGGATTTGCCAACAATATAAGTTACTACTATCTAGCTATGACAAAAGGTGAGTTAATTCAAAAGAATTAAATGGAACACAACAGTCACAGGCTCCATGAATTGGTGTTTACCTGAGAATTTGTTCTCGCCAAATTTATGCTAGTAAAAAGCCAGTGCAGTCGAGTAAAGCTTTCTTTTGTTCTCCCCATCACCATCAAACCACTACTGTCTCTGTCCAGTCGATGGACCTGTGCACACAAGCCATAGGAAAAAAATTGAGAGAGCTTAGAATTATACATGGTGGTCGAATGAAGACAAACAACTCTTGACTCTAGAGTCTAGAGCTCACCAATTTCGGGCCATCTTCATTTCCGTATGGCAGTGCTGCTGCTGCAAGCACATCCATGCTGTTATGTACTGGCAAATGTCCCTTCATGGGCACTTTTGGGGGCTTGTTAAGCACAAGTATAGCAGAGTCCTGTAGTCTCAAATTTCCAGCATGCAATGATAAATAATGAAAAACAAAATTAACAAAATCTGACAAAACAACGTAATGATGATGCAAAGTTGACACCTGTCATCAAGAGACAAGCACTATAAATTATGAATAGCATTCTTATGATATTGTGGAGAATTGGAGATACCATAATATGTATAACAACATCGATTTAATCATATCAATACACTGTGTGCCCAATTTTGAGTATACTAAGTTATTGGCAATACAGAGGCTTACACAAGTAGCAGAAAAGCTATTGTTACTGCTGTAATTTTGTAAGCTACTAAGCATGGAACAACGATGGCAATGCAACATACAGCAAAAAATTACCCTGTACATGACAAGTCTTCTCAGGTACTCAATCTCATCTTTATTGGGATGAAGCGTGGCAGTGGGAATTGTTTCATACCGCTTCTTTATCTCACCCTCAGCAACTGAAACTGGGAGATGAATTCTCATGCCAGGCTCCATCACATCATTATGTTTAATCTGCAACAAACTGCTAAGCATATTTACTTCATTCACATAGTTCAACAACATATATAGAAGAAGAAAAAAAAGAATACAGAATAAAGCCTTCATTATATACCTTTTTCAAATGATGCTTCTGGCTTTGAATGCTCTCAGCTGAAGCCTCATGATCTGAGCACTCAGAGAAAACCTGATAAATGGGTAGCAGCTAGTTTTATATCAGACAAAACAAGGGTGCCATAAATAAACTTATCGAGATGGCAAACTCTTGAAGGAAACTTATAATCATTATGCTATTACGAATGTTGCAAAGGCTGATAGCCTAGTCGTGAAAGAAGCTACAATGCAGACCCTACCGAAACAGCACTTTGCTGCAACAGTTCACACTCACCGTTGCAAAGGCAGATAACCTAATCATGAAAGAAGCTACATTCCAGACACTAATAAAACAGCACTTCACCGCAACAGTTCACACTCCAAACAAGCAATTAATGCAACAGAACATCAAGCCCATTAGGGGATGCACACAAGGAGGAGGGGCCGCAGCATGGAATAACCAGCACACATGCATATCTTCATATTTGGAATAGTTATATGCATATCTTCATAGTTGGTTTGATTATATGCATATCTTTATATTTGAATAGTTTAGATATGATCTTATCTTTAGTTGATTGGTTGCATTAGATATCCTTGTTAGGTGGCTGGCTATATAAGCACGGCATTGTCATCCCCTTTCATCAAGCAAGAGATAAACAAAAAAGGTTCATCCCAGCCTTAGTCTCCTCTCTCCCAACCACGCCACTGCCGCCCGGCCATTCTCTCAGCGGTGTTTATCAAGTTATGATCTAAAGACCCTGACAGTAACACTTTTTTTCAAGAATTCGCAGGAGAACTGTGCATCATATCATTGAATCCACATATGAACACTAACCACAAAAGAAAAGATGCAATCTTTGCACTAAAGTTGAAAATTTACGATCATGATGGTATTATCAGTGTTGCAAAGGCAGAACACCTAAGCACAAAAGGAGCTACATTGGAGATACTACCTTGACCACTAGATTCCACACTCCAAACAAGCAATTCACGCTGGGGAACATCTGAATCCCATTCTTCCCACATATTCACACTAACTAACCAAAAATATGTAGCCTTTGCACCGAAGTTGCAACTAATAAGAAGGCCTGTACAAACAAAAAGAGGCGCCCATACCAGCCTCCTGCACGACCTCCTGCGGCACATCGGTGAAGCGGTGCTTCACCCAGCTGACCGCAGTCACGCGCCGCGGCACCACTTTCCTCCCGGGGAGTGGCTCAGTCCTGGCGGGGAACAGCGGCAGCGAGAGCAGCTGCCGCGGCCTAGGCCTGGGCTTGGGCGCGCCAAGGCCGGCCACGTTGTTCCCATCCACGCCGACCACCGTGTCCACCACAGCAGCATGGAATAACTGGCACACATGCATATCTTCATATTTGGAATAGTTAGATGCATATCTTCATATTTGGAATAGTTAGATGCATTTCTTCATAGTTGGTTTGATTATATGCATATCTTTATATTTGAATAGTTTAGATATGATCTTATCTTTAGTTGATTGGTTGCATTAGATATCCTTGTTAGGTGGCCGGCTATATAAGCACGGTATTGTCATCCCCATTCATCAAGCAAGAGATAAACAAAAAAGGTTCATCCCAGCCTTAGTCTCCTCTCTCCCAACCACACCGTTGCCGCCCGGCCATCCTCTTGGCGGTTTTTATCCCGTTATGATCTAAAGACCATGACAGTAACACCTTTTTTCCAAGGATTCGCAGGAGAACTGTGCATCATATCATTGAATCCACATATTAACACTAACTACAAAAAAAAGATGCAATCTTTGCACTAAAGTTGAAAATTTACAATCATGACGGTATTATCAGTGTTGCAAAGGCAGAACACCTAAGCATGAAAGAAGCTACATTGGAGATACTACCTTGACCACTAGATTCCACACCAAGCAAGCAATTCACGCCGGGGAACATCTGAATCCCATTCTTCCCACATATTCACACTAACTAACCAAAAATATGTAGCCTTTGCACTGAAGTTGCAACTAATAAGAAGGCCTGTACAAAAAAAAAGAGGCGCCCATACCAGCCTCTTGTTGAAGTGTGCCTGCACGACCTCCTGCGGCACGTCGGTGAAGCAGTGCTTCACCCAGCTGACCGCAGTCACGCGCCGCGGCGCCACCTTCCTCCCGGGGAGCGGGTCGGTCCCGGCGGGGAACGGCGGCAGCGAGAGCAGCTGCCGCGGCCTAGGCCCGGGCTTGGGCGCGCCGAGGCGGGCCACGTTGTTCCCGTCCACGCGGACCACCGGGTCCACCGCAGCGGGCGCCGGCTGCGCCAACCGCGACAGCCGCCGCAGCGCGGCCGGCCATGACCCCAGGCGGCGGTGGCGACACAGCATTCTGCGAGCGATACTCTGGTGGCCACTGGCTATTACGGGCCTGCTAAATTGTGAAACCAGGGGCGGAGCCACCGGGTGGGCTTCGTCAGGCTTCAGCCCACCCTCCGGCACGCCCCGAACCCCCAAGCTGGGCCGGCCCAGCAGAGACCCACCCCATGCGTCAGGCGAAGCACACCACCCCACGCCCACGCAATCCACGCAAAGACCGCAGTCCAACGCATGGGAGAGACGTGGGTCGAGGGGGTTCGTACGCACCTAGGGCTAACGGCGGCGGCGGCGCCCAACGGAGAGCAGAGAAGAGCCGCGCAGATTCGGGGCCCGTCGCGCGGATAATCCAGCCCAAGACAATTATCTCTAGGCCAGTTGCCCCAATAATCCAGCCCTTGATGCAGTTTGGCGGTGTCAGGCGATGGCGGTGCGGGAAGGGGGAGGAAGGGTTTGGAAGTTTGGAGAGCTGGGGGAGGTGTTGGGGTGCGGGCCGGCAAAGGTGGCAGCTCGGGGTGACCTGCCTTTTTGGTGTTGCGTCTGGATTTTGTTAAGTATGGTTTTGATTTGCTTTGGAACAAAGTGTTTGTTATCCGTTTTCGATCTAAACCCAGTTATGTATCTGTTACAACGATATCGTATCTGAAACTCTAAATATTTATATCTAATTTTACTATATCCAACTTTAAATCCAATAAATAATATTAATTAAAATATAATATAAATAGCACCCATCCGAATCCAATCCGGTGCACCCCTGCACCCACCCGTGAAGTCGTAGGCGTTTCGCGCTTTACGCCGATTCTTTTCAACACCACGTCGCCACCACCCTTCTTTCTTGTTCTCTCTCTCTCTCTCTCTCTCTCTCTTCTCCTCCTCCCCTTCCAACAAAAGCCGCAAGCTTCTCAAAAAAAAAAAAAAAACAAAAGCCGCAAGAAGCGGCGAAGAGAAGGGCGCCACCCTTTTGCGCTTGGGCCCCTGCCGCCCCTCCCATTCCGCATATTTGTTTAGTATTCAAGGAACCGAGGCCTGAGCCATGGGCATGGAGGAGGTGGGGCGTGCCGGCGGCAGCGGCGGCAAGAAGCTCGCGCTCGCCAGCATCGGCTTCGCCGACGTGCGCGTGGGTGCCGCGGCGGGCGGCGGATACAAGGAGGACCTGCTCGTCGTGAGGCTTCCCAAGGACGACGTCCTCGACGGCGCCAAGGCCGTCTTGCTGCCGGACGTCGGCGCAGCCGTCAGGGTAAGGAACTGCAGATCCCAGCCTCTCGGTTAGTGCGATATGTTAGCTTTACCTGTGTATATGGTTGGTGCAAATCGGGACGTTTTGGAAATTGCTTGGGCCGCAAAGGCGCGAGCTTTGCTTCTTTTTTTCTTTACTGAAATTCTTGTGCTTGTTCGATCGTAGAGGAATACGATTTTGCTTGGACTTTTGGTTTTGGACTGAGTTTGTGGTAAAGGTGACGCCTTTTTTCTGATTCCTCGCTGTTTTTCTTATATTCGTTCTGTAACTGATTCATCGGGGAAACAGTTTCTTTTTCGTTGAAGCTTTTCTCTGTTTGGTCTCAAACCATCGAGTTTTTTTCTTGCTTGAAAATTCAACTTCTGGTATTTTTTTTTATGCCTTCTGTTTTGCTCTATTTTAACTGTGATGTATCGATCCCAACTCGTTGTCTAATTCGTTCAAATATTGTGATCATGTTGTTGATAGCTTAGTCTTGAATCTTGATCAGGGTACTTATGATAAAGACAAAGTTGCTTCGTTATCCATTGCAATTGTTTATTAGTTAATAACACTTTTAAAAATTGCTAATTTGTTGTAAAGTCGTCTTGATCTAGGCGGGCATCCCAAAGTGTTGCTGGTGGCTCGTTGTGGTGAAGTGTAATAGTTAATTCGTGTCGTTAGTTTTAACGTCTATTTTCTGTTAGGCTTACTTTTACGTACTTTCCTGTCCATGGAAGTGCTGACTTTGAGGCTCTTGCTATGACACCATGACTGTTAGTATGTCTCCTAATTTTAGGATTAGTTTGACGCGTGCATACGTCTATTTCCCATTGCCATGTGCCCATGCCCCACAGCAACAGCGTTGCGGAGTGTTCTTTGTACTTATCTTAGATATTTCTTCTGAAAAGACCTGGAGCTGATCAGTTGAAAGATATACATATATGAATAATCTGTTCTAATAACATGGTCCGCGGTGAATAAACGTTTTTCCTTCTTTTTGGAAAAACATTGTACTTATCGTGCTCTTTGTATACCAGACATTTTGGAAAAATTGTAAGCTTCAGACAATCGCTATCATTTAGATCCTTAGCTAAATTTTAACGTGATTAGAGAAAGTAGTTTTTGTGTGTGTTTAGCTACTTTAGTGAATGATTTTGATTGTTTTGGGAATATTATTCTGACTTGTTTGGATGAGGTGTAAGATGTTTCTTTCAACGATGACACATATTTTGTCCTTTGGTACCTGAGATTTTTCTTGGTCTTCCCGCATCTACCACGTGTAGAATAGCACTATCTTTTAGTTATTCTCCCTTTTTTTCCCTTTCAACTTCCAACTCCCAAATTGGACTGGGTCATGTGGAACAAAAACGACAACAATTCAAATTTGCCCTGCTATTTGTGATCTTGCCCCTCTGTAGGAACTTTCATGCTGACAACTGGGAAAACTCAAGTTACTCAACCCATTGAGCTGCAGTTTAGGAGTTCACAAGGGTGATCAGAGTTCCAGACTGGGGTGGTGTCCTATGAATAAAGTGAATGCTGTAACATGGATTAGATACTGATAAAATGCAAGAAATAATAACTGTAGACAACACTCATCCAATCACCTGAATGCACTGGGGACCTTATAGATCTTATCAGATATTTATGGCTTATAAATCCACAAACGAATGCAACGGCTGATTTTGCATGAATTGTATAAGATGCTGTTGACACTAGCTGGTCTTATTCAAAAGGAAATGAGGGGATTCTAGCTGTGCATAATGTGATGGAAATTTTACTACAAGCATCTTTGTTACAATTTCTACCACGTCAAAACACTTGCATACGCTATTGGATGCTTGTGTTAATATGCATAGAGGAAGGGATGAATGGCATCAAGGTTAGATCTATATTACACAACCCAAAGGGCAATATATAGTGAATACAAAACACACATAACCCTAAACCCTAGACAATAGGAAAGGCACTAATACCCTTAACACCCCTTCTCGAATGTAAGGCATATGCAGTAACATTGCATTTGAAAAGGTTGGCACTAAAATAGGGAAAATCCGAAGTCCGAGTCTTGAAGATGTCGTCATAGCGTGCGACTCTTAGAAAGTTGTGTCAAGTACCAACCATCCGGAATCGTGCAACCGTCCAGAAAGCATAAAGTGCAAGGGTTGGGAAAGTAGAGAAAAGCGGGAGCAAACTCGACCGCGGCAACACGATAAAGAGGATGTGGAAGGTGACACAAAAAAAAGCAAAAGGGCTGTCAAATCAAGCCGAAGAGAGAGATAAAAGCATAGCAGCACAGATCGAAACCCGAGACGGCGGTGGCGCAGAAGAGAAGCGTGGTGGCCTTGGAAATTTGGAGCCACGGCTCAAAGAAAAGCGGCGGTAGCATAAAGACCTCTATGATCTGTAGCGGCTCAAAGAGAAGAGCGTTGGCTGCGGCTAGAAGGAGAGGACCACACTCATCCGAAGCAAGCAGGAGGTGGGCGACGGGATATGGCGGCTCGAGCAGGAGGGGGTGGCACGGGGGTCCGGAGGCGGCGATGCGGGCGCGGCATGGCGGCCGGGAGACAGAGGCGGTGTGGCATGGCGCGGGCGGCGTCGGGGGCGGTCGGATCCGGGGCAACGGTGGTCGAATTTGAGACGGGGATTGGCAGGCGGAGATGGAGGGTAGCCGTGGGCTCTGGTGGCCCGAGCAGCAACAGGAGGAGCAGAAAATCGAGCTTGGAAGCGCCGATGGCGGGGAAGAGCTCGGCGGCTGAATTTGAGACGGGAAGAGCCGGAGGCGGCCGGATCCGGGCTTGGCTGGGGGCTGGGGGTCCACCTTTGGCTTCTCTGTTGCCTGTGGGCAACCACGGTGCAGAGGCATGGGCTCAGGCAGACGAAGGCGACGACGCGGGCTCGGTGGAGCGCGGGCAACGGCGGCATGCGAGCGCAGGCAGGCGTGGGCGACAACCGCCTCCCGAGGGCAGCAGCGGAGATGCGGATCGAGCTCTTAAGGCTCTAATACCATGTTACTATGCATAGAGAAAGGGATGAATGGCATGAATGTTAGATCTATATTGCACAACCCAAAGGGCAATATATAGTAAATACAAGACAGACATAACCCTAAACCCTAGACAGTAGGAAAAGACATTAATACCCTTAATAGCTTGCAGAGTGGGAACTTCTAGAAATGGTGTTTTAGTTATCTATTCATAGTTCCTTATGAGTTTAAGGCTTTGTTGAATGCTGATGGAGGTGTGAGTAGTTGACATCTGAGCCTTTATATCTAATGTAGACTTTCCTGAGGAGTAGAGAAGTCGGAGAATTCGTGAGTGGGGCATTGGCTGGTGCTATGGCTAAAGCTGTTCTTGCTCCTCTAGAAACTATCAGGTATTCATTTTACTTTCATCTGTTTGGCTTCTTTTCTGCTTATAATACATTAAGGTTCGGTTGGTGGAATGAATAAATTAGGCACCAGGCACTCTTCATATTTGTTTTGCTTATCTTACTCTTATTGGTGGACCTGAGGGGATTCGAAGAAGTTAATATCATGGAAGTGAACTTAAAGTTTGTACTTACTTGAAAGCACTAGATTTTCTTAATCCACAAGTTGAGCTTGGTTTATCATTATTTTGTTGGCTTTGTAACTATCAGCCTGTCACATGCACCCTTTTCTGAATCGGAATAGCATAATCTGAAGATAATTGCTGCTCCTTCACTTATGAACTACAGTTATTTGATCAAACGAAGGACTCGTATGAACTTAATGCTTAGTTGTGAAATAAATAGAAGTGGTAATGCATATCGCATTCTTATTGTGCTTTGGCTGCAGATGGAGGTTATAGTCTTTACTGTAAAACATTGTTACAATGTTTTAAATTTACAAAAGCTTATTTCCAATGTGCTACTGTTGAGGTATGTAGTTCATCGACTATCAACTACCCTCGTTACAATGTATACGCTGAAACATCTATGCATTTCGATGATCTACAATTAATTGGGTGGCAGTTGCCATTGGTTTTGAGAAATATTGAAAGTGCCTCAGTTCTAAACCCTCTTTTTAGCTTAACAACAAACAAATAATGTCATAGTGTCTGATTGATTTTCAGGACAAGAATGGTTGTTGGGGTAGGATCAAAACAGATTTTTGGTAGTTTTGTGGAGATTATTGAACAAAATGGCTGGCAAGGACTTTGGGCGGGCAATACAATAAATATGCTCCGCATTATTCCTACTCAAGCAATTGAGCTTGGCACATTTGAGTGTGTCAAGAGGAGTATGACATCGGCACAAGAGAAATGGCAAGAGGATGGGTGCCCAAATATACAACTTGGTAATTTGAAAATCGAGCTGCCACTTCACTTATTGTCTCCAATTGCTATTGGTGGTGCAGCTGCTGGAATAGTTAGCACCTTAATGTGCCATCCTCTTGAGGTTGTTAAGGTACTTCAGAACCTACTCTGTATTAACAGACTAAACTATTTCTTGACTTTTCTGGCTGTTGAAATTTTCATGGATGCTATTCATGACATATTTCCTTTTTTCTTGAACTGTATTCTTTACAGTTGTATTTCCAAATCAGTGGCAAATACTGATGAACTTCATGATAGCTTTGTGTAGTCTCAATATAATTTGACGAATTTTTAGACCCTTCTGCTGACAAACATTTCTCCTTGTACTGATGTTCTATCACAGGATCGCTTGACTGTCAATCGTGAGGCTTATCCCAGTATCACCCTTGCCTTCAGCAAGTTGTACCAAACTGACGGCATTGGTGGTCTCTATGCTGGCCTCTGCCCAACGTTAGTTGGCATGCTTCCTTATAGCACATGCTACTATTTCATGTACGACACAATCAAGACTTCTTACTGCCGTGCACATAAAAAGAAGTCTTTGAGCCGTCCAGAGCTACTAGTTATTGGAGCTCTTTCAGGTCAGGATTCAGTGCCACCTATAATGTAATTTGTTTCACCTGCTGTTTACCAGTTTCTTGAAAATCCTTGGAAATGGGATGTTCGACATTCCCGTAAAATTTGGCATTTGAGTAGACCGCTATTTTCACATGTTGCTGTTGGATCTTCTAGGCCTTACTGCAAGTACAATCAGCTTCCCTCTGGAAGTAGCAAGGAAGCGACTTATGGTCGGAGCCCTGCAAGGCAAATGCCCGCCCCACATGATCGCTGCCTTAGCCGAGGTGGTCCAAGAGGAGGGCCTCAAGGGACTTTACCGTGGATGGGCCGCAAGCTCCCTGAAGGTCATGCCGACATCCGGCATTACCTGGATGTTCTATGAGGCATGGAAGGATATTCTTTTGGCTCCAAGGCTCCACACCTAGCATGCCTGAGATTGTTCAACAAGGCAGACACTGCTACAGAATAAATCTGTTGTGCTTTGTGGGATTTCCAATCTTTTTTTTCTTTCAAATCCCACACCTGCCAATTGTTTTAGATAAATGAGGCCGTTCTGTGCCAATGATTAGTACTATTAATTAATTGGCTTTAGCTAACCTGGATTGTCTAATTACCAGCAACTGTTGACAGACAAGACACATCTTGTAAGCCATGGGCTGAGTTTTTCATTGGCCCCAGCACTGTTCTTGTGAAATTCCTCAGTAATGGGGGGGAAAAAAGGAAAAATCGTTAGATGAACCTTTGTATGAATGTAGAGTGCTCAATGTGTCGATGTTACATAATTTAGATGCACTCTTTATGCGTCATGTGGCGTGTTCTTATTGGAAAATCCCGGCACATTGCATCAAACTGACAATTTGATTATTGTCAGATGCATGCTGTCGTTTCTCAGGAGTATAGGAGGAGGTGCAATATCCAAAGATGGCCATTTGTCCTCAGTAGAAGCTAAAAACAAGGGCTTTGCTCTCACCGAAACATTGTCATATTCCCCGTATTAACATCTACCGTCCATCACTAATCACGCGGTTCAGGTTCTCCTAATGGCTGTACCTTGCATTGTTGCTTTCACCCAGCTCAAAGAGTGCAAATCGATCATTGAAAATCAATAGTGTAGGATCAAAGAGATAGCAATTAGAGGGGATGAATGATTGTCGCCGTTTTTTGGCACCTGAAAACAAATCCTAAACCACAAGAAAAACAATCTATCTTATAGACGTGAAATACCACAAGACGCTCGATCATGTGCATAGGCTCAATGGAGATTCTGACCACTTGGCGTTTGACCGCTCCTCGACCACTCGACTGCTTCGACAGCTCTAGCGCTCCAACCTCTAGAACACTTTGATCGCTTGCTTCGATCACTCGGTTCAACGTTCTTTGCACGTAGTCGAAATCTCTCTCCGTTCAAAAGCTTCAGCTACTTGAACGAGAACACGTCAAAGACAACACCGTGCTCGCAAGATCAAGATGTGTTAACATGCCACCGCCGAGGACACAAGAAAGCGATGCTCAGAAAATATGTCGCCGATGTCAACTAACTTTTCTTAGAATAGATATGATGTATTGTTTTTTGATCATGTTCTGTAGTTACAAAGCGCCCTCATAACACCCCTAAAAACTCTTAACACAAAAAGCCTTGCAAAAGCCACTCAAAGTCCTTGGCTAAAACCCTTAGTGTCACCCTGCTTTTATATGCTAGAGTCTTAAACTATGTTCATCTCAAACACGAACCTCAAACCGTGTCCTTAACAACATGGACAATAATTCTATCTCATCCAAAAAAAATCAAGGGATCTGAAACCCTTCCGAACACAGATTTTAACCAAACTCTAACTCTTCCAAGTTATGGACTCCATCCACAACACCTAACTCAACACGTGATGAAGCCTACAAGACAACACCTCTTGTATCTCCATCACGCACCATCAACTCCCGTGTTGAAACCTCTCGAACCACACCTCCTGTAACTTCTCCACACATCATCACCGCTTGTGTCAAAGCCTCCTGAACCGCATCGCTTGTGGCTTCTCCACGAATCACCGCCTTTGACTCCACGTGCTCCAGCGTGAACCCGACCACCTCGCGTGACATCCTCAATCGCCTGGAACTCAGACTTCCCCATCCTAGTCCCGATTCTCCTCGTCATCGACCATGATCGTCTCCATGCCTACCTTCACATGTAACGACCAAAGAAAGTTTTCTCAACACAAGTTCTCCACAACTTGACGTCATCAGCACACACACTCAAAACACACCCTCGTCTATCCATAAACAAGAACCAAACCATCCACGACCACCAACCAGGTCATCCACGACCGCACTTTCTATCACTATCCAAAACTCAGCCTTAGATCACTCAATACGATCGCTAGCTCAACGAGTACTCGAAAATACCAAGTACTCGGGAAATATCATCGCTCCGCTCAAAACACTTGAGAATCACAACCATCGCTACCGACCACAGAGCCATCGAGTACCGCCTACGAGTACTAATCACTTCGACTACAACTACCAATCACAACACCTCTAACAACCAACCAGCAAAGTCTACGAGTACCGAGTACTTCCGATCACCGAGTCCTTCCAACTAACGAGTACCACATAGACTACCATCCATGAGTACCAATCACATACCACAAGTCTCTAACAACCAATCGCTGACCACGACCGTGAAAACCACGACTATCGAGGACCACCATCTTCTGAGTACCAAATCCTTCGAGTACTACTCACCGATCACCACCAGCCAGTCCTACCACTAGCCTAACATGAGTACTCGAAGATAGCAAGAATTTAAGCACTTGTACTTACCATGAAGTCTATGAGTACTGACCGTGAAGCCTACGGTAATTGATCGCAAAATCCATCAACTACCGATAGTGAGGGCTATGACAATAGATCGAAAAGTCTAAGACAACAACAACAGACTACAAATTCTATGACTACCGATCACAAAGTTTCAGACCACTGACTAGTAAAGTCTACGATTACTGACCAGTGAAATCTATGACTATCGAGTACCGACCAGTAAAGTCTATGACCATCGACCAAAGCACTGTAGCTACAACCAAGGAAAAGTACTGTAGCTATGACCATCAAAAAGTACTCTAGTAGATGACCGTACGACCACCAATCGGTTCACTATAGCTAAGACTGGTTCACTGTCGCTTATGACCAGTTAACTGTTCGAGGTTGAAATCTACGATTACCTGCCGTGGTCAAAGTTGGACGTGGTCGAAGTCGGACGTGGTCAAAGCCTGCAGTGTTCGACTTACCGTGTTCGAAACCTGACATGATCGAAGTCTAATGTGGTCAAAGTTTGCCATGGTCAAAGTCAGTTGTGGTCATGATCGAACTCTGTCGTGGTCGAAATGCATTGAGCGGCTGCTGTGCTTGAAATACCGTGGTCGACGTTTCATTTCATTTCATTTTTGGCTATCATTTCATTTTCTTAAGAAAATTGCTTTGTTTTTGCTCTTGTAAGTTTTAGTAACTGTGATAGTGGCTCCGAAAAATTATGCCTTCATTAACCAAAATGTTGTTCAATAACTTTAACAATTGACTGGCAGCTCTAGGAAAGTATAACACTCTGATTGGAATATGTAAATTAAAAAACTCCTTTCAATATTTTGCTATCACCAAAAGGCTCTTCAACAATTTACAACTATTCACCCCTATGTACTGGTTTTTTCCCACATTAGTTTGTAACTACACATTCAACAATTTTAACATTTGACTTGCAGGTCTAGGAAAGTATATCACTCTAATTCGAATGTAAAGAAAAAAACTCGTGTCATTACTTTCCTATCAAAAGGCTCTTCAATAGTTAAAATTTGATGATACTACATCACTAACATACACCTTGTCTGTCAGTGTTAGTAGTTGGTTCATTTCTTGTTGTCATATCTGCCCAATACCGATATTGTAATACCATTGCTCACTTATGTTTGTCTATCTACATTACTTGGAATCTTATTGAAATACATTAGCCTCATAGTATAGTACCGTTCATATGATGATGTGCAAACAGGCTCAAACAAATATGCAACATGTAATGTGATGGTGAGAAAACCAGCAAGTATCAGTAATATTTGCCAACACAACAAACAAGATTGCACAAAAGTTAGAAACAAGCATGGTGACAAAACCAAAACACAGCTAGAAATTTAGAGTGGGGAGCAAAATATTTACTTGGTTCTTTTTCGTGGTTGAGTTGGAGAAGTGGAAGAAGTTGAAGAAGAAATGAAAGAAGTGTTGCTCCATATGTACTATTGTAGGAGGAAATCGTGGTGTCTGCATGACTCTCTCTTTTCTTCCAACCGATGTGGTCAAAGTTGGGTAGTTGGGTCACCAACTGCCCCATGGAGCTTGTCAACTCTTGCAAATTCAACTCCCGAATCTACAGGTGACGTGAACATGATGGGATGAACTATGAGCAGGGGATACGTGAGGATTTGAGCTCCCCCAAGTAGGCCCCTCCTTCGGTGAGTTTGGCTCCTATAGCTCCACCTTCCGACCCCATCACTGTGTCCTCACAATCCAAATCTAAGCCTTGATCAGAGCGGCAGTGGCCTCGCATGTGGCGGCGATGTGGGGCGTGGGGAAGGGCCCCTTCACAGTCGGCCTCAATTAATGCGGTAGCGACGGCGGCATGAATTGAGGCAACGACCCCCACAATGGCTCAGATCAAAGCGTCATCATCCTCGAGTGCGTCGATGTCACGGTCAGAGTGGCATCATCCTCGAGTGTGTTAGCGACAACGTGAGGCATGGAGAAGGGCCCCTCACCGTCGTCCTCGATTGCGGTGGTGGTTGTGTGAGTCAAGGCGGCGCCGTGATTCAAGGTGGCAGCCCCTATAATTTGGATATCAGCCCCAATAGGAGCGGCAACGGCCTTGTGTATGGTGACGATCATTGCGGCATGAGGTGTGGGGAAGAAGAAAGGTGGGGAATGGCTCCATCGATGCCAGCCTCGATTTCAGCAGCGTCGATGTGAGGCAAGGCCATGGCGTGAGTCGTGAGGCAGGCAACAGAGTGAGGGGATGTTGTGTGTGGACTTGGGTTGCATATGGGCTGAGTCGATTGATTGAACCGAGTGAACCGGTTTTTTAGAGAGCCAGTTGATTGGTTTTTTCGGGAGCTATTTTTTTTTAATGTGCTTCATGCTATGTGAAGGGGGACGACGGACCAAACTCCTCCTTTATATTAGGGCACATACAGTGGTATAGACAATTGTTGTCTATAGTATCCTTCCATGTCATTTGTAGATAACACTAAAGACACATTCTATAATGGGTTATCTGTAAGTTGTTTATAATGGGTTGTCTGTAAAATATAAACAACATTGATAAAATGGCACAAAAGCCATCTATAACAGGCTATTTATAGATAACATTAATACAACGGCACGAAAGTCATCTATAACAAACTATTTTCTCGCATTTCGGCTATCTATAGAATTGCAATCGACCTCCTCTCTCCTCTTTCTCTTTTATTCACCTTAACGAAATTCTTACGTGACACCTCTTATAGACAACTTATGTCACCCTATTATACATACGAGATTAATTACAAGACTACACATGTAACTGCAGACTTCATCACCTATTTTATAACACCACAAGTTGAGGGATTTTTTAGTCACTCTATGACACCTGGGGCCCGCATGTCATCCAACGTGGACACACAGGAGAAGATTCTTTCAGGATTTCCTAATGCTGCGGTTGTGCCACGTTCTCCTCTTTCTCGCGCTCTGGCGCTCGCGAGGCGCCGGCGGCCACCGCTGACACCGCCGCGTCGTAGCAGTCCGCCGACGCCGCGGCAAACTCGGCCAAGGCACCGCTTACCGCTGCCATACCGGCGCAGAGCACGCGCCCCGCCATGCCCTCCATGCCCGTGGTCGCGCCCGAGCACACCGACCCGACGCCGGCCACGAAGAAGTCCAGCCCGTCCATCACCCGCGCCTCCGACACCGCGTCGACCACGCGCCCCAACTCCATGCACACCAGGAACGCCGGCGGCAGCGCGCCGTGGGGGCGCTCCACGCCCCCGATGCCGAGGCAGCGGCGCGCCCAAGCGGCCAGGGCGCGCGCGTAGGCCCGCTGCGCCGACAGCCAAGTGTCCAGGGCCCCGCGCCAGGCTCGGATCTCGCACTCAAGTGCAACCGCGGCTGGAGGGGGCGTTGTTGCTTCCGGAGGGCCAAGAGCGATGGCGGTAGCGGCCGACGGGTGGTGGTGGACGAAGAGAAGCTTGGCGTCGTCGATAGTGCGCTTCTGAGCCTTGTGGCGTTCAGCCATGGCGCGCCACATCCGTGACAGCCTGCATGATGCAAGGACAAGTCTATTACTTAAGGTTGCAGGCTTGCAGCCATATAAAACTCTTGGTTCTTTTTTTTTCCGCCTGATTCGGTTGTGTTGCATCGCTGCATTTGCCATTTCTAAAAACTCAAGATCAACTTTCAATGGAGCTTAGACACTATGCATATGGTAAAACACAAATGCATTATTTTCGACTGCAGCCAATGGCTGATAGCTTGTGGCTCTACCGCGAACGCGTATGCGAATGAACCGAATGCTAATAAACCATTTCAAAAAGTTGTCCTGACAAACCGTTTCAAAAAGTCAGTGAAGAAGCAGCTCTGTTTATTTATTCAAAGAAAGTTATAAGCTAAAAGCTGAAAACAAATGGACCTAAATTCATAAGCTGTACTATCTGCCGAACAGTTATGATGTGAAAAGATGGCTTTGTACCTGATCAAAGACAGTATGATGAAAATGCCAGCCTTTTGTTGCCTCTACTTATGTTTCTGTTTAGTTATGCATGCTGTACGATTACATAAATGAAGATTGTTAATGCTCCATGGGGTATATATAACTAGTTCTAGCAGTTTCTCCCCTTCTAATTAGTAATCAGTTGATTAGTTACTCAAGTAACTATTGGTATTTGATCATTTTATCATTCATTTCTGACAGGCACATCCCTTCAATTCACAAGCATTTCTACTACAGCACGTCTATTTTTCATCATTACCCCCATTATCTAGTTACCTTACATTTGCTGAAAATTTTAATGATACCAATAGTAAACTTCAAGCACATGAAGTTGGATACATGTAACTGGAGACGCCGTTTTAACCATTAACATATCTTTGTCCTAAGCTTATAGATTTAATACGTAGCTCCAAGAAAAAAATTGGACTGGTTTACAAGTAGTAAATGCGTAGAAAATTATCACTATGCAGGATCCCCAAAGTGAACAGAAGCATACCCTTGGATCAACTCCATAAGCTGAGGGTGTAACTCCTCATCCCTTAGAACTTCAATCCTCCTTGATATTGACTGAACTGCGTGTATTGATACCTTCATCCGAGTATGTAGGCTTCTCAATGCTGCACGAGTCTTATCGACAGAGGAATGCTCCTCACCTCTCACATCCTGGCTCCTCAAATGCTTCAGCCTCTTCTCATACTCAATTCTTAACCGCTCGCCCGCCTACAAGTTACAAAAACAAGCATGAGTCTCGCTTCTATTGACCTATTGGTGTAAGTTCCTGACAAGAATTTTACCTTTACTTCTTTGTATAATTTCTTCTCCCATGTATACAATCTATCCAGAGTGGAGTGATGACTTCCAGACATTGTACTACAAGATTCTTCAGAGTAAGAGCTGCTTGTCTCATTGTCATAGAGGTCATGTATTGAGCTAGAGGAAGCAAGAAGGAACCGGGAAGATGATGACCGGGATGATGCAGAGCGCAAAAGTGCTACTGGGTTTAGCATCTTTACTGCATTATGAAATTTATGAGTAAGTTCAACGAGTTAAGTCTGAAATGTTTAAAGTAACTCCAGTATTGGTTTGTAAAAGTGGTACCAGAAAGATCGCTTGAGGTTGAGTATTGAGCTCTGCTTGCTTCCAACATCACCGAGACTTCCTGAGCAGTGTCGCAGATTCCCAGGAACTGACCTTCGATGTCCTCCATAGCCTCGACCAGACTCGCTGGCCTTCGGTCCAGATACACTGTGAAACCGGGCGTTTCTTCTGCATTTGCTACTTTGTTCCACATCAGTTCTTTCTTATGTGCCTTGATGTCAAGTTCTCCCTTGTTATGCGGTTCAGATACTTCTGCACACTGAACGCCTTTGGATTCAAATCCCTTTGTTCCTTGCTTGGCATTATTGACCTCAGAATTCACCGGATGAGCAACCCCATTAGAAGCCATACATCTTTGATCATCTGAATGCTCACAATCCTCATCCTCATCTTCGTCGTCGTCGTCATCATCATCTTCCTCCTCCTCCTCCTCTTCCTCTTTGTTGTGCATTTGTTCATGTTCTTGACACTCGTCACCCTCCTCTTCGAGTTCTGGGATTCCTTCCTCCTCTCTTACCCGCTGTAACCGTGCCAATTCATCGTCAGTGACCACATTATCATAGCTACTCCGAGCACGCGGATATGCATAGCCGTCCAAAGACGAGAATGGGTTCCAGAAGAAGTCCCACTGTGATGATTCGTGGTCCTGGGGTGACGGAGGTGGGTAGCTTGGCCTGTCATAAGACGGGTAATAAGAATTCCTCACTGGTTCCTGGGGTGATGGAGGTGCATAGCTTGGCCTTTCATGAGGCATGTAATAAGAAGAATTCCTCACTGGTTCCCGGGGTGATGGAGGTGGGTAGCTTGGCCTGTCATAAGGTGGTGTGTAGTAAGAAGATGCCCTCATCGGTGAGGAATGCATTGGGAAGAAGCTATCCATGCCACCATAATTGTCCATGGGGTAATGTGACTCCATACGGATCGTTTGCACGGGTCTTGGGGGCTCTTCAACTGACACTGATGGGTTTGGTCCTGACCACAAGTACTTTGCAACATGAACGGCCCTCTTCTCATATGAACCATAAGGAAGGCCAAGCGTCTCTGGCTTCTGATGCTTGACAGGAGAGATGAATGTGTCGAAAATGGGCTCACGGTGATCATCTCCAGCAACAAACCGCTTCAGGGCCGCTGAAACACGCTTCAATGACTCGATGTAGGCTATGTGAGACGATGCAAAGCGGTTGCGCTGCTCCAGTGCCTGCTTGATGAAGTCCCTTCTGTCCCGGCACATCTTGACAGCCTCCTCATCTTCTAACCTGGAAGCAGCACATCCCATGTTTCCAAAGCCTTATAATTTCAGGACCCTGTCATGCTCGGATCAGAACTTCTGAATTTGACATGTGAAGAAAAAATAGGAAGTAACAGGTAAGTTTTAGATTCAAGAAACCAGGTACATTGCTACATGTATTGCTGCAGAAATTACCTAATACTGTAGAACGATCGATTGTTGGTAACGAGTACATTGCAGCTGAAGCCAATGAACGAGAAGATGACCTGAACCAACCTACAGTCTGACAAGTCGCAGAGAGTTCAGAGGTGGCAGAGACGATGCACAATGATTATATGCAATCAAATTGTGTATCAAAAAGGAACTCAGGCATAGGTCATTCAGGTGCAACAGGCAATCAAGAGTGTTGAAATTGATCTATTACAACCTCAAATCGACAACTTAACAAGTGACAAAAGTAAGTTGAAAACCAAGAGAACATGAAATGCAACTACTTCTCATAAGCCCTGAAATATCTTTACCAAAAGGGAAGTGAAAGCTACAAGGCTACAGAAAGATGCTCCTTTGCAAATGAAATACCCCACTGCAAAATACGCTACACTGCACTACACATTTGTTCTGTAGCAACAACATTCTTTTCGCCTAAAAGAGGGCTAAAGAAGCAAGAAAGTAAGGAATATAATCCTTGGCCCAGCAAGAAATGAAGGGCCCTACTGCCTACTTGCATAACGATGGTACAGTAAATGGACTCAACAACTAAACTAAATTCAGTTCAGTACACTGAAGATAGAGAGAGTCAGGACAATGCTATGAAATCCATGGGTGATGGTACATTGGAATTCCAAGCATCACTTTTTTCAGGGAAAGTAGTATAAACAACATCATTCTTAATGTGTATAAAATATAAGCAACGAGAAAATGCAATATAAAGAGATCTTAGAGGTGAAATGGGGGATCAGCTTATGAAGATTTAACACAGTTATTTTAAAATCTCAGACATGCAAAACTGTTGCCCTTGGATGGACTAATGTCCCACATCTCTGGTAGACTCATTTTCTGGTGTCTAAGCAGTTCTGCAAAGGTAAAATGTGTTAATATACAAAATTACAAGCCAAAGCCGAAATCTCAGGTGATGATTACGGGTAATAATAACTCCTCTCTTGGTACACCCAAAAGTAAAAAAGAAGTCTTGGCAGCACAAACTAGATCCAAGCCTCCAACCTAATGTTCAATTTCTCTTGCTAACCGCAGAATGGAAGGGAATGGAAGAATTCATAAAAATATGTAGTTTCACTAAGTAAATGATCTTGGACAAGGCATATAAGTGCTCATTGTATCTTGGTTTACGAAGATATGAAACAAATGGTGAAATCTTGGACCCCAACTAAAAATATAACGCTTGTAGACAAGGCTACTGCTAAGCATATAACGCAATTCTCACTCTGAAACATTCAGAATCCCTGAACTGAAGCAAGGAGAAGGCAAGGAGAACGAAACTCTTGGACCAAATATTGGAAACAGGGAAATGCATTACTTCAAACAACTTCTACTATCTCCTAAGAAACTCAAAGAAACTAAAGCACAACCCTGAGGTATGAAGAACCAGGGAAGGGAAAAGGATGAATATCTTAGGGGGAGAAAAAACAGAACAGCATAACTGTTGCAGCAAGAACCAAGAAACGGCTAATCTCTGATCAATTCTCCTCTTGCCACATTAAAGGAAAGGCAAAAAAAATTGAAAAGATCAGGTGGACTGGAACAGATCATTCTGAAGTGTGAAGGAAGCAAAGGCAAAGAAACGAGACATATGCAGAGGAAGCCTTGGGCACACACAAAGAAGGCGAAACCAGGGTCCAGGGACATACATGTTCTTGAAGCACTCAAAGCGCAGAATTCTAAAGATCAAGAACAGCTCCACAAGAACCCTCTATTTCTTTCACTCACACTCTCTCTCTACTTTGGCCCCACAAAACTTCCCATCCTACCACATCAATTGCGAACATTAAACAAAACAAAAGGAAAGGTGAAACAAAAGGAGGAGCAACATGGATTAAAATAAGATCAGAGCTATTTATACCTGAGAAGAGAAGGCCTTCTCTATACTTCTTCTCTTCCTTTGGGGGTGTGTACGTGGGACGCAGATCCTCTTGACTTTGCAAAGCGAAGTAACAGAGTGACTTTGCCTCTGTATTAGCCGTCCATCTATAACAAACCGTCCAGATTTATCTACTTTCTCCTTCCCCAAATGTCTCCTCTATCCTCTTCCTCGTCTGGTTTGTTCCGCCATTTACTGGAGAAGTTACTTCAGATTGATCCGTTACTTTTCACTGCAAATAAGACAGATCTTTCTTCGAACTACCTTATCGCAATTCAGGAAGCAACGTCCTGCCAATTCTCCTGAGTTGTTCTTCTCAGATCGGACCGCGCCTACTTGGCTGGGCACCGAGAAGCACTCAAGAGAGCTCCAAATTAATTGCATAATTGCATCATTCATGTGGTATAGCAGTATGGTACGCATCCGCGTAGCAAATTCTCAAACGGGCATCGTGCATGAATCATGTCGGCTGAAATGCGCACACAACATGCCTCTCTACACGAAAAGGTGGCAAGCATAATAGCCCATCCACTCTTGGAGGATTAGAGCTGTGACTTTCCTTTCGCTAAGTCAGAGGATCTGTGTTCGTGTATGTGTGTACAAGAACAAGGAGCGGAAGAAGGCTTTGTGCGCAGAGCGCGCGCGCAAGGAGTGTGGGAAAAAAAATATACAGGGGAGAGCTCAAAAATCTAGCATTTGAGATCTCTTCTTGAATTAGAGCAAGTTTAATAGTACAGATAGCTGCTACCTCCAATACATTTCCATGTCATCAAAAGATAATGATGCAGTCAACTCATACAATAAGCTGACTATAAGTTGTCTCCACAAGAGCTCTCAATCATTTAATACATACATGTGTATTGATAATTTAATACATGCATGGATATAGCAATTAGTTCTATAGGTACATGCATGGATAATGCATCTTTTCCTGTGCTATAGCCTGACTCTTGCATGGGAGTCGGCTTGACTCTCTCTCTCCTTTTTTCTCCCCTCCACATAGGACTATGCTGACATGGATTCCCTTGTAGTTAGCACAGTCAGCCTTATTAAATTTGCTCAAGAGCAAGTACAATAGTATAGTCAACTAGTGGCTATAACACTTGTCCATTTCATTTATAGTCTTCAAAAAAATAGTTCATACAATAAGGTAGTTATTACAATAACTATTTGGCCCCACGTGTAAGAGAGTGAAATACATATTTTTACGTGCTATAGCTAGCTGTAATTTAGTAGCCAGCTTCCTTCTCTCTCTTCCTTTCTCTCTCTACCACGTAAGATTTGGTTGATATTATATTTGCTATAGCCTGCTGACTAAGAGCAAGTCTTATAATACAGCCTTCAGCTGGCTGTATGAATACTTACAGCTCACTTTTCAGCCTACTCATATAGTAGTTACAGCCAGCTGAAGGCTGTATGACCTATCCCTTCCTCTCACAAAGTTTCTTGGTTCTTGTGTTTCAGCTGGCTGTAAGCTTACAGCCCACCTCTCTTCTCTCTCCTCCTCTCTCTCCTTCACCTCAGCATACAGCTAGCTTACAGTCTCTTATAATACTTGCTCTAAGCCTTATTGTATATGCTCTAAGACGGACACCAATGTTGAGACAGTTCTAAATAACCTCTTACCTCGTTGAAGGGACTAGGCGCTAGATTTTTGGGCCCTTCCGTAGAATTTTCTTCCAAGAGTGTGAACGGCACAGAGAGAGAGAGAGAGGTAACAACGGTCAAAAGACTCGAAAGGAGGAAAAATCACTGAGAAGAGAGAAGGGGAGAAGAGACGAGAGAGAGAAAAGTGGAGGGGCTAACTGAATTGAGGTATGACCCTGCATTTGTTGTTATTTCTCAGTAATACCCTACATTTCAAGTCAGTCAGTTTGGCCTTCATGCATGCTGCTCCAGGCGCTTCACACCTCTCTCATCTTCCCAGGGGACAATTCAGTTGTACCAAGAAACGCCTTTAATCCAACGGAAATTCTACCGCGCGACTACCCGCGAGCTAGTCATCGATCGAGCCATGCATTCAAGGGCTTCGTTAACGCGCGCGGTAATCGTCTGCGTTCTGCGACACGCGTCTCAGGCACCGTGCACCAAGAAGACCGTCCTAGTTAGGGGAGCCTCATATCGTTGGATGGCTCCAAGATATTTGTTGGTTCATGCTATGGGCACAAAAAGTTGGTTTTTTTTCCTCCGGCCACAAGGTGATAGGCAGCACCTAAACAAAAATGAGGCTCACAAACCGGTTGCACCTAGCCGGCCGTGGTATACATGCGTTGCTCCCTTGGTTTTTTTTTCTTTCTCTCTATACGACTCTATACAAGTTATTACTATTCAAAAGCAATTAGCAAAACTCAATATGAACGAGCCCACAGAATATTGGGTGGTAATTTTTTGAAGTAGACGCTAATTAACTCAGGTGCAAATGGTGATATTTTTAATGTAAAAAATCCATAAATTGAACTTATGCTAATAATTTTTGAACTACAAATGATAACTTAGGGTGCAACTAATGATAAAAAGTATGAATATAGAGAAGTGAATTGCACTTTTTGCTTCTTAAAAAACAACCCATCATGACTCAATAGTGAAGAAATGGTTTTTAGGCTGATAATTTATTAAAAATGTAGGTGGTAATTTAGGGTGTAACGGATGATATTTTTCTATATTTCTTTTAAATTGAAAATAATGATATTTTTGAGCTTAGGGTGGTAGTTTGTTAAAATTGTACATGATAACTTAGGACCAAACTAATGATAAGTTTTAAAGGTTCAGGTTTATTTTTGGGTTAAAAGTGATGATACCATAAAATGATAATAAATTCACAAAATAGGACAACAATTTATTAAAAATGCAGACGATATCATAGGGTGCAGCTGATGATAATATTAGTGCAACCAATGGTATATTTTTAAATATTTCAAACTTATATAGATGGTGATAATTTTGAACTTAGGGTAATAATTTTTTAAAACTATAATGATAACTTAGGGTTCGAATGATGGTAATTCCTAAATTTTTCTCAAATTCGTAAATTGTTGGTAATTTTAAACTTATGTTGGTGATTTTTTTAAACTATCGGTGGTAACTTAGGGTCTAATAGATGATAATTTATGTGACATTTGTTTGATAATTTATTAAAAATTCAGATGATAACTTTTTTTAGTTGTATTTTTTGAATTTCTTGAGTTACATGACATAATTTAGTGGCAAATGTTATGAATAGAAGATCAAATATTTATAAGAATATTTTCTAAAAAAGAAAAAAGTAAGTGTTCTTTAAGACTAAAGAGCACCTACGAGCATAAAAAGTTACAGGGCATAAAAAGTTGCCCTGGAAGTGGAAGCGCGAAGGAAAAACGAGGGCATGCGCTTGGTGGGCCGTGCGGGGGCCATGCACTCGGTAGGCCGCGTGGGCGACTAGGCTTCCACTTAAAACAAATCACATCCTTAAAACAAATCTAAAGCTTTTTTTTTTTTTTGCCCTACACGCCAAAAAAAAACTGACCTGAAATATTTAACGGAGATATAGAAGAAGAATGAGATCAATCAATCTTTTCTACGGCCACTGCATGCGGCACCTGGCTAACATGCACAAGGTGCGAGCCACCACACAACTTTGTGCAAAAATAGGTGGTCAAGGATGCCAACAGGCTTGGGAGAATAGATGCTCCTCTTTCTTTTAAGGTGCTGCTCAATTGATATGAAACTTCCTGAGATGCCTGCACCAAGCAATTGGCTAGTACTTTCAGGCTAGGGAATCCATGTATCCTCTCTGGTCTCACCTACAAACTTCTTTTGTCTTCTTTTTTCTGTGTATTGTGAGGTGGAAACTGAATGGAAATTCATAACGCGATGCGACGTGTCTGGTTTTTTAGGTTTACGAAATTCTCTACATGATACCGCATGCAAGGCAAATCTTATCGCAACATGTAATGGCGAACTTAGGGCTAATCCGAAGGCAGGACAATGCGAATATATGGTGACTAAAGCATAACAATCAAGTAAATAGCTATAATAGCACACGGACATGAAACACTCCTATTTTATCTTCTATAGCTTAGTAAGTAATCTCTACTATTATATAAAGAGGAGTCGGTGGTCGTCGGTGCGTTCTCCTCTCTACAGCCATCCAATTTGATCTGGAACATTCATCTCTCTCTTTCAGGATACAACCATCCACCCCTCCACTTTTCCCATCTTCTCACGCATTCTGGTCACCCTTCTATCTCTGTCGGTTGCTCTTCAATGTTTGATGTGTAAAATTGGCCATACAGTAAGTTCTATCTCACTATTTTTATAACTCTGTTGCAAAAGGATGTGTTTGGTTGCCTGCATCAAGCCTGGCTTGCGTGTGTGGATGTAACTTTTGGCCTGTTGGGTAGCTGCTCCACTTGCTACGAGGCTAAATTTGCCCTGACAAATGAGTTTGGTGCAATGTATTATACTTGTATGGCTTATGGAAATTGGTTCTGTGTGTAGTACGTAGGGCACCCTTTAAGTAAGTACTAAACAAGTAAAGTATCACGTACAGATTATTTCTGCAAATGAGAGGGTATTTTGATGAGGAAGAGAAAGGCACTCCAAAGCAAATTGGAAAGGGGCCCTTGCACGAACGGAGAAGAGCATGCACGGCAATTTTCAAAAAGATAAAAGCACAGTTTGTTAGTCCGCCTCCCTCTCAGAGATGAGAAGATTCTTCCACATGTCCATGCTCTGATTCTTTTTAGACACCCTTTTGCCACGTGTGGCATACGAATTTTGGTTTAAATTTGTGAATTCTGGTTGTTCACGAGAGAAAGTATGAAAAGATACTCAGCGAGATTTTAGCCGGTATAGATGAAATCGGGACAGTGTCTATTACGATCAACTTGTAGATTCTGTCTTAAAAAGACACTCTGTTTAAAATTAATTACTGTAGAAAATCAAACTATAAGTCGAAAAGAAAGGCGCTCTTAGCTCAGCTGCTTAGGTTGGTGCTAGTTCTTTCAATGAAGCCGTTATATCACACTTATTTACTGTGAAAACCCTTGCCCCTTGCTTGAAAGACTCTTACTACGTAGGTTCTTTCTCTTAATCTTCTCCATAAGGAAATTAAGCAAGAAATGAAAGATGGCCATTTCACTAAATTATCACATAATCTTGGGAAAAGAACACCTACAACCAAGAACAATAGAGCATTTGCAAATGCTAGACTTTTTGAACATAGAATGATCAGAAGAAAACGTAAATTTTCAGTGGAGCCTCGTTGAGTATTAAAAAATGTTTGTCTAAAAATTCTGAAACTTGATATTACAAGAGGTTAAAAGGAATAATGCATATTGAAATGCACATGTTAAAACAAGACAAACAAGGTCTTTCCATAGGAAAAGAAATAAGAATTTCTATCCTTGTGCCCATGTCCCACTGAAAGGAAAACAAGGAAAAGGAAGGCTGCTGACTACTTCCGCATCGGATGCTGCAGTACTGCACTAATCTAGATCCTCTAGTTGCAGCCTTGCAGGCTGCTTAGAGTTTGACATTATCAAAACATGACAAATGACACACCGAGCCCTGTTTTCTCAAATGTCTCATCGATCAGAAGAAGACATGATTGGCGAGTTTTTTCGCTGGCCCTCGGCAGCACTTTTTTTTTTTTGCAGGAGTGGATGATTTGTGGAAATGGCCCCCACCGACCGCGGGATAACGGGACGCCGATGCGTGGAGGTCCCGCAGCCAGGCAGCACGAAGCAGCACTCGGGAAGCGCGGGCAATGGCTGCCCCCTCGCGCACTATCCAAACACTCGGTCATCGGTCGGGCCCACTGGGGTCATGCGCCCCCCGACCGCGGGAGTGGCCAGTGGGTACCCAGCGCCCGCCGTACGTGGAAAAGAGAAATTTTATTGTGTTACGGTTGCACAACGTGGTTTGTGTCACGAGCGAATCGAAAAGCAACACGTGGAAAGATGATACTGTAGTGCTACTGTAGATTGTACGAAAATGTAATTTTTAATACATATCGCAAGCCATGGTCTTAAGTCGGTACACGACCACGGCTTGCGACTTACAACTACGCTCTCGACCACGACTTACAACCACGGCTTGTGACCAGTAAGCAACTATTAAAAATTATTTTTACATTCAATTGCACTGTAGCATATATTAAAAATTAATTTTTTTTCCCATACAATCTACAGTACTGCTACATTGTTACCGTGCCACACGTTGCTTTCTGATTTATTCATGATACAAACCGTGTTATGTCACCGTTACACAGTAAAATTTCTCCGGTAGGAAAAGCCATACGAATACAACGAAAATTCTCACCTTGCAAAGGGACTCAATTAGCCTACCCATGATCTGTATCAACAAGTCTGTATCAACTAGTCCGTTCTACGTAATCCATCTAAACGAAGTATTACATGCAGTGCTTTTCCCGCGAACGGTGGGCGCGGCCGATGACCGGCTGTCCGGACAGCGAGCGAGGAGCAACCATTTCCCACGCTTCCCGAGCGCTGCTCCGCGCTCCCCGCCGCGAGACCTCCATGCTTCGGCATCCCGTGATCCCGCAGTTGTGTGGGGCCATCTCCGTAAATCATCAGGCGCCGGTGCCATTTTTGATTTTTGCAAAACAAAAGTGCCGCCGAGGACTACATCGGCGATTCAATTCACCTCTATGGACATGTACAAATCTTAGACTAACGAAATAGGTAGGTAACCCGAATTCATCCTTGAAGGTGATTTAATATTTGTGTAATTCACTGTTTCGAAGAGCATAAAATCACCTCCCAAACTTAGCAAACATGGCCATTTTGTCTTAGTTTACTGCTGCAAGATGCACAGTACTGGGCTAACCTTAATCAAATGCCCTATTCTTAGGACACAACAAGAATCTTATCTTGCTCTTTCCATCAATGCCATGTGGACCACCACAACGAAAAAAAAAGAAAGAAAGACATAATTATAGTTGAGTTATGGTGATGCATATCTAGTCTTTTAGGATCTTGAGATCTGTGCTATAAAGAGTATTCAAAGCAATGATCAATGGGAGATCTGGTAAAAATCCTAGTCATGAGAAGGAAACCGTATCGTCAACAGTAAATACTCAGATCTCATTACAATTATGTGCAGAACTGCAAAAACGGTTACAAAATCTAGCGTATACAAAAGCGAAGGTGTGAGTTGTTGGAAGAAGGACATAGTGGGACCAACCACGCGTTATCAAGGAGCAGGTGGAGCTCAAAAGTGGTACAAACCTATGGCATGGAAGGCTATAAAAATAAGAGGTGTGGTTAACTAAACTACATAACGAAAGAGCCCTTAAGTGGAAGATCCAACCAGGCTAGCCCAGACACTGACACATATATTGTTGTGATATGCATAAGCCCTTGTGATAGGTGTACTTCTAAAGGTGCGAGGAAAAACAAAAACTAAATTAAAAAATAAAAAATGGTGAAGCTGACTTGGAACGAGTTATTAGAGAAGCACAATAACTTCTACGGATAAGAGTTAAGGTGAAAATTGATGAGTTATGATGACTCATATTTAGTTTTTTAGGATTTGAAAATATATGATATAAAGTCTTAGATGAATTATACTAGGGTTAAGACTACCACTCCTATTTGAATTAAAATTCCTACTCTAAACTAAAGAAGGGCTAAGAGGGACGATATAAACCACACGGGGGACCATGGAAAGCAACTAAGCATCAAGCATATTCATCCAAAGGTAGATGTGCACGAAAGGATTAAAGATTAGGTTATTCTTTCACACTTGATTTTTATATAGGATAAGAATCCGAGGATCCTAAAAATTTCAAGAGGGTTATAAGTGAGCGATAATCCCTTATACTCTTTTGAGATTGTGTTTAAACAATTTACGGCCAGTTTTGTTGGATATTTTCTCTCTCGTCGCGATTGCTTCAACGTCATTATTTTGGTTCTTTCTACGAGACTCATCTTATTCATTTTTAATAGCGTGCATGTTTATACCGCATCTCATACAGGGGCGAAGCCAGGAATTAGATATAGGGGGGCAATATGGACAACAAGTATAGTAGAACCAATGAACCATGTCAGATTTACCGATCCAATAGTCATATATCAGAGTAATATGTTTCGCAACTTACAATGCAAAGAAAATTACATCTCTATTAACTTAAACTTAGCTCTACGACTAAAACAGGGTCTAAGCCGATTAAAACATGGTCTCTAGATGTGATGTGAGAGCAACTACTGAAGTGTGTACTTATGATTTTTGTTTACATTTTTTGATACCACAGTGAACGGTAAAGATATTGACGTGGACGGCTCATATATTTTTAGACTCGAGAAGTCATTTAAAAAAACTGCTTTGAAAAACACTCTATTTATTTTGATTTTCGAAGAAATCAAAAAACAAATCCACGAGAACATGTCCATTGTATTGCCGTAGAAATTCGGCCAAAACATTTTCTTGGCTTTTAATTAAAGGTTCCTAGCATTATGTACTCCACCAGCTAGTAGTGTTTGAGTGATCTTCAATCACACCTATGACTAGCTACAACAGCTTCTACTCAACTCACCAGCCTGCATTAATCATCCTAAGATTAAGAACACAAACATGCATATCCTACAGATCACGGTACACACCACCTTGTAACTCGCATTTACAAAGATCAGTAGATACAAAGCTAAAACAAGAAACAAGACAAAGAGGATTTGGGCTGCATATGACTGGGTTTTAAACATACTTTACATTTAGGCTAAATTGAGAGGGACCAAACCACTAATTAAACACATGTAATTAACTATATAATGAAGGATTAGTAAAAAATTGGGGGGTGCCGGGCCCCCTCCAGCCCCCTTGTCTCCGCCACTGATCTCATAAACTTTGATCTAACCTAATGGCTTCTGCGCAAAAAAAAAAAAGCTATTAGAGTGTAACAATTATACACGACAGCAACTAACTGAGCACTGTCCAATGAAACGCATGCATACTGTAGCCTCAGTCTGGTCAATTTCTCGTCCATCGGACCCATTTTTTCTAACAGCACTTTTTCCTGTTGAAAATACAAGTTACTACTGTACTACAGTACTAGACGTGTATTTTTTTTTCTCTCTAGATCAGCTGATATAATTGATCTTTAAAACCCTGCAGGAAAAGCTGACATGAATTTTTTTTTTAAGAGCTAGCTTCTCTCATCAAGAACCAGACTTTCATCTGCATGCGTTTATAATGGCAGTGTGTTTTTGTGTCTGCAACTTGCAAGAAAATACTGGAGAAACCAGCAAATGGATCTGTTTATGTTATGCTTCTTTTCTCCCTTCTGCTGCATGTACTAGTGTATTGTAGGACTGCAGGTTGCGGGTGCACACACAGCGCACTCACTGGCAGAAAGTCCAAAGCTTCAGGTACGGCTGCTCATGGCTGCAAGATTCAAGATCCCAATCAGTGGCGGATCCAGGAAAAATTTTTGGAGGGGCTGAAGTACCTTCAGCTCGACCTCAGCCCCTTCTATATTATACATCCATGGCTAAAAATTTAAGGGGGCTCCAAGGGTCCGGTAGCGGTAGGAGGGGCTCGAGCCCCCCGCCCCCCCCCCCCCCGCTGGATCCGCCCCTGATCCCAATGCAGTTTAGTTGTACTTTTTTCAGTCCATATTTGGTTTAGTCTTTTCCATCCATATAGCCTACCAAAACCACCATCTCAAATCAAGCTTTTTTCCTGGTGAAAACTGTAGAGCAACTAAGAAAGAACCTAGTATATACAGGAGCTCTACTCTTTCAGTCTGCATTGAAGTATGGTTAATTGCTGCCTTCATCACATGACCTGCTGCCACAGAGTTCACTCCTCTGCATCTAATTGGTACATACTTAGCAAGAGGCTTTTGCAGCAAAGAGATGCCACGCAGCCTACTTCGAACATCTGCCTGCACCTGCTTTCCAGGCAATGGCAGATGCAGGAAGTTTTTGCATTACACCAAGGAATTCATTAAGGTTGTTGGCAGATGCTATCACAATGTGTCAAATGACCTCCTCTCAAGATGTGAGGATTGAGAAAAGTCTCAACAAAGTCTCCAAATCGGCAGTGAAGTAGTAGTGTGATAGTGTGAATGTTTGCATTGGTCCATGGCAAGAGGAGGGAGAGAAATCTGCACAGTGCAGTTTTATGGCATATAAATTGCAGGGCACAGTGAATGATCAGTTTGCCTACACACAGGAGCACACAACCACATTGATGACCCCCACATTGATGGCTGTGGCAGTAGGAATTTAGTGGCAGCCATTTTCTGTGTTCATGGACTTCGGCTGATGCAGAACATTCGGACTTCACTTGCAAACAAGGCCCACTGGTTATGGTTAGCTTATACAACTGAGAAACTGACTTGCAGGGGTCCACCACACCACTGGCCTCAAGCCCCAATCTTCATATATCAATGTCTGCAAATTAGTACTGCATATATGTTAATCTGAATTCTCTCATGCCATTTTTCATTAATAAGTGATGATTAGCCGCACAAATCGATGTTTTTTTTCGTATGTGTAAGCCTTTCCTGAAGGTAATAGTTTTATGCTTATTACACGTTTATCACGTGATCGATCAGCTTGTTTTCAAGTTGTTTTGCTAAGGATCTTATCCCTAAACCTTCTGAGATGTTCTGCTTAGCTAGACAAGCTTTCACTCACAGTGCGTGTACTGAAAGGAAGCCATGGCAGCTTCTTCTAAAGTTGCATCATGAGGCAGCATGATTTTTTGCAGGGTTACATACATGCTTGCACGAGCTGGCTGGATAGAAAAGCTTGTGGAGCTGCGGGCATGGAGCATCCTTGAAGAAAGCAAAGTGCTCAGACAAGGAAAGGCAGGGGAGGGTACAGCACCTACCTAAATATTCAGAGATTGCAGTAGTCGAGGGAGCATCTAAAGTTTTCTTCAGCTTGCAAGTTGCAACTAAGACCGTACAATTCTTTTCATGGGATGATTGATGAGTAGTCTAGTATCCCTGCTTCGAGATTTTGAGAGAACTGAATGGTTTTGAATTGTTGTTGTCTGTTACTCTCATTACCACCAATGCATATGGTTTTCAGAAAACCGGCCTATTTCCAGTAGCGACCGGTTAAAACATAACACTTTAGAAACATTGCAGACCAACAGAATGGAGATCTAACAACAATCTCTTCTTTAGGTATTACTTTAGTGTAGACATCTCAACCTAAAGGCATGTACATATCATAAGGTACGCAAATTCTATCGGCTCATAAAGCAGGTGCCACACAAGGGAAGGCAGTGCCTCAGAAACTGCGTCAACAGGGGAAGAGAATGGGGGATCCATCACGCCGCAGCTTGTTGTCGGAGAGATCCAGCTTGCTCATCTTCTCCTCACACCACAGCAGCTGCTCCTTGCTGAGCTTTGCCATTCTCAGGACTCTAGACACGACCTTGGTGTCGATTAATGCAAAGAGCAGCTGGACTTCCTCCATTGTGGTTGGCCAGGTCTTGTTCTTCCATCCTTTTTTCTTCTTGAATAGCTCTTTCACCTTCACCTCCTTCTGCAGGTTTGGAGATTTGCATTAGCAAGAAAGAGTTTCACACAAACATGCACATCAAACCATACACACAAAACATCTGAGCAAGCGCACGAGAGACTACTTCAAGCTAGCTGGGCTCAAATTGCTCAAAACAATTGTTACGCTAACAAGACGACAAGATATTTTCTAGGTGAACTGTTTGGTAATGTATTGTAAAGATATATTTTCATGGCATGCAGACTTAACAACCACGTACATCTATCTATGCAAATAAACTTTGAAAGTTTTTATTTCATATTGGAATAACAAGACAAGTTCGTACGGAAAATGTTCCTGCTACTAGCAGTTTGTTTGTGTATCATGGAAGAAAGAGATCATATGAAAACCAAGGCAATGAAATATGGCAACAAGAAACTGAAAAATACCTGTGGATACACAGAATAGCCAGCCACATATGAACTATGGATACCTTATTAAGGAGAGGTTTATTAAGTCTAACAGCTACGTATCAGAACAAAATATAACCTTATCGAGAGAGGATTGAACTTGCTGAATCGAGCTTCCAGTATGACCATGAGCATTCGTGAGGGCACTATTCTTTTTCTTGTCCTTCTTAAGGAAAACACGGAAAGTTAGGATGCACTCCTCTAATAATTTGATGAGGTCAGGTGCAAAGATTGATGTTTCCATTTGGTCTTCAGCATTGTCTTTCCTATCTGCAACTGAATAGAAAAAACAGAAACGAAAAGCAAGACTACATATCAAAACACATATGGCATTAATTATACAAAGTCATGTCAAAAGTATGTCATACAAACAGCAGTTGAGGGGTGAACTAACTCACCAAAGTTCATTCCCTAAAAACAGACATTAACATTATTTGAATTTAGAAAATTCGGTTCTAAAATAACAGCATAACAGGCTTTCTTTTCTGTAACAAAAAAGTAAAGAAACGAAGCCATGATACATTGACGCAACAAAAGGAGAAACAATTCAGTTTATTCCACTCAGGACTTATGCCTTATTTGTAGATCAGAGTAAAATCTGACGCAGGGTTTTTGCTACAGGATTTTATGTATTAGGCATTGCACATTGCTGCAGTTAGCAGTAAGAATTTGTTGGTCATGTAGCCAAGCATTACTGGAGCACAAAGTTTAGTTTCAACCAATTAAGTTGCATGTGTTAGAGATATGTATAGTTTGTTATTCCCCATTGTTATGAGGGGTTCTTTGCATATTTACCACTTGTACTTTGTGTATATATTCTGGCCCATTGGCCTCATATGAATACAAGCGCTATTCATAACATGGTATCAGAGCCTAGGGTTTATCATACCTAGGGCCGTGCCTCTCCACCAGATTGGATCTACCGCCGGACTTTTCGCGCCGGCTCGCCGCCGCCGCCGTTGTGCCTCCAGCCCGACGCCGCCGACTGCTCCATCCGCGCCGGCCGCCGCCGGCTGCTCCCTCCTCCTTCCGCGCCGGCCAACGCCGCTGCTCCGCTCCCGCCGGCCGACGCTGCCGGCCGCTCCCTCGCGCCGGCGGCCCTCCGCGCCGGGGCGCCGCCTCCCGCGCCGAGCCACTGCTCGGCCTCCACCCGTCGTCCCCCGACGACTCCGTCCGCCGCCGTCGGTGTCTTCCGCGCCGGCCGTCCTCCGAGTACTCGCCGCGCCGGCCGTCCTCCGCCGACTCGCCTCCGCCTTCCGCTCCGCCCGGTGGTGTCCGCTCCGCCCGGTGGTCGCCGCCTCCCGCGCTCCGTCGACCCCGCCGACTCGCCTCGCCGCAGCTGCCGCCGGCGTCTCCCCTCCGTCGGCCCCGCCGACTCGCCTCGCCGCCCTGCCGCGACGCGCCGGCCGACGCCGCCGGTTACTCCCTCCGCGCCGACCGACGCCGCTGCTCGGCCTCCACCCGGGCCACGCCGCCGCCGCCTCCAGCCCTAAGGCGTGCGTGCGTGTGATTTGGGCCGGAGGCCTGTTTGGTTTTTTTTTTTCGGTCGGTTGTAAACCGTCCGAACCAAAAAAAAAAAAAAAAAAAAACGTTGATCTAACCGCCGCGCCGTCCAGCGCCGCCTGTTAGACTTCGTTACCTTGGTCGCCGCGCCGTCCAGCGCCGCCTACCAATGGGCACCGTTTCTCTCCCTCGCTGCCCGGTGATTTTTGATGGTGTTAATTACACCGACTTTGTGTCTCACATGCGCATTCACATGCGTGGTCTTCGTCTCTGGGGCGTCCTCTCTGGCGATGTCACCTGCCCGCCTTGCCCTATTCCTCCGACGGAGTCTACGCCTGTTGCATTGCCCCCGACAGCTGATAAGGCTGCTGCTGAGGCCGCTGATGATAAAGCTGCCTCTGCCTACCAGGAGGCTCTGGATTCCTACAAGGATCGTCTGACCGTCTACACTCAGTGGTACGATGACGACGCTCGGGCTGCTGCTGTCCTCATCGCCAGTGTCCAGCCTCAGTTCTCTTCTGAGGTTGTGGGACTCTCTTCGGCTTTTCAGATGTGGACTCATCTTCGTCAGCGCTACGAGCCCTCTGGTGATGCCCTGTACCTGTCCGTGGTCCGTCAGGAGCATTCTCTTAAGCAGGGTGATGCTACTGTTGACGCTTTCTACGCTCAGAGTTCTGCTGTCTGGCGTCAGTTGGACTCACTTCGCACTGCCGGCTGTCGTACCTGTCCGTGCTGCCTGGATATCCGTGCTGACCTGGAGTTTCAGCGGGTTTACGAGTTCCTTACTCGCCTTCGTCCTGAGTTCGAGCAAAGGCGTGCCCAGCTCCTTGCACGCCACCCTCGTGTCACTCTCCTGGAGGCTCTTACCGAGATACGCGCAGAGGAGACTCGTCTGAGTGGTGCTGGTCTGATGCCACTCCCCTCTGTGCTCGCCGCTCGTCCGCCTGCTACACTGCCTCCTCCAGCGGCTACCACAGGTGGTGGTGGCCGTCCTCCGTCTGGAGGTGGCCGTCCTCACTGTTCCTACTGCGACAAGGATGGCCACACTGAGTCCCAGTGCTACAAGAAGAAGCGGCATCTTGCACGCCGTTCTTCTACTGGCACTAGTGCTTCTACGACGACGTCTGCCTCGACTTCTTCAGCAGCTTCTCTCACCGAGCAGGAGATAGCCAGACTTCGACGCCTACTTGCCGCTTCAGGTTCTCCCTCGACAGGTTCTGCAGGTTCTGCTACTGACTCTTCGGGCACTGAGAGACCACCTCTTACACAGTCAGGTACCTCCCCGTGGATTCTTGATTCTGGAGCATCCTTTCACATGACTCCTGATCCTTCCACTCTGTCTTCTATTACACCTCTTGATTCTCCTGTCAGTGTCCTTACTGCTGATGGTACATCTCTTTCTGTCTCTGGTCGAGGATCTCTTAGCAACTCCTCTTTTCATGTTCCCTCTGTTGCTCATGTTCCTCGCCTTACATTGCAGCTTCTTTCTGCTGGGCAGATTACTGATCTTGGTTATCGGGTTATTCTCGACTCTGACTCTTGTTGTGTTCAGGACTGCCACACGGGAGCTCTGGTTGGTTCTGGCCCTCGGCGCCGTGACTCACAGCGTCTCTGGGAGCTTGACTGGCTTCATCTTCCTTCCGCTGCCACCACCGCCGCCAGTCTCTCCGCTTCTGCCGCTTCGTCTACCGGCTCCTTCCAGCAGTGGCATCACCGTCTTGGCCATCTGTGTGGATCTCGCCTGTCGTCCTTAGTTCGTCGTGGTCTTCTGGGGTCTGTCTCAGGAGACGTGTCTTTAGATTGTCAGGGCTGTAAGTTAGGTAAACAGATTCAGCTTCCTTATCCTCATAGTGAGACTGTGTCTCAGCGTCCTTTTGATCTTGTTCATTCAGATGTTTGGGGTCCGGCTCCCTTCGTTTCGAAAGGGGGTCATCGTTATTATATTATTTTTATAGATGATTTCTCTCGCCACACTTGGATATATTTCATGTCTTCTCGTAGTGAGGCCTTGCCTATCTATAAACAATTTGCCACTATGATACACACACAGTTCTCCACTCCTATTCGTGTCTTTCGTGCTGATTCTGCTGGCGAGTACCTCTCTCGTCACCTGCGCAGCTTCCTTGCTGAGCAGGGCACTCTCGCTCAGTTTTCTTGTCCTGGTGCTCATGCTCAGAATGGTGTCGCTGAGCGTAAGCATCGTCACCTCCTTGAGACGGCTCGTGCTCTGATGATCGCCGCCTCTATTCCACCTCACTTTTGGGCCGAGGCTGTTTCCACTGCCACCTATCTCGTCAACATTCAGCCCTCTTCTGCTCTTAAGGGTGCGATCCCTGTTGAGCGTCTCTGTGGTCTTCTTCCTGACTACTCTGCCCTTCATCTGTTTGGCTGTGTTTGCTATGTTCTCCTTGCCCCTCGAGAACGTACCAAACTGACCGCTCAGTCTGTTGAGTGTGTCTTTCTGGGGTACAGTGCCGAGCACAAGGGCTATCGGTGCTGGGATCCTGTTGGTCGTCGGATACGGGTTTCTCGGGATGTGACTTTCGACGAGTCTCGTCCATTCTACCCACGTCCTGCCTCTCCTTCGGCTTCCTCTGTGGAGTCTCTGTCTTTCTTGACCTTTCCAGATACTCCTATATCTGTTTTGCCCTCGTCCACCTGTCCTACTGAGTCTCCACATATTCCCCCTGTGGCCTCTCCGCCGTTGTCGCCGCCTGTGTCGTCTCCTACGACTCCTCAGGCTCCTCCCACTATCGTCTACACTCGTCGACCTCGTATTGAGGATCTTCCAGATGCGTCATCTTCTTCTGATGTTCCATCTTCTTCTGATGCTCCATCTTCCCCTGATGGGTCATCTTCTCCTCGCTACGCTCTCCGCGATCGCCAGTCGATTCGGCCTCCTGCCCGTTTCGCCTTTGCTGGCGCAGCTACTCGTGAGCCTGTCTCCTACCGGGATGCTGTTACTCACCCTGAGTGGCAGCTTGCCATGGCCGAAGAGATTGCTGCCCTCGAGCGTACTGGCACTTGGGATCTTGTTCCTTTTCCATCTCATTCTCGTCCCATCACATGTAAGTGGGTCTATAAGATTAAGACTCGCTCTGATGGCTCTCTTGAGCGCTATAAGGCGCGTCTTGTTGCTCGTGGCTTCCAGCAGGAGCATGGTGTTGACTACGACGAGACTTTTGCTCCTGTGGCCCACATGACCACTGTTCGCACTCTTCTTTCCGTGGCGTCTGTTCGCCACTGGTCTGTGTCTCAGCTTGATGTCAAGAATGCTTTTCTTAATGGCGAGTTGCGTGAGGAGGTCTATATGCATCCGCCACCTGGGTATTCTGTTCCTGAGGGCATGGTCTGTCGCCTTCGTCGCTCTCTCTATGGCCTTAAGCAAGCCCCTCGTGCTTGGTTTGAGCGCTTCTCCTCTGTGGTCACTGTTGTTGGTTTTTCAGCTAGTGATCATGATCCTGCGCTCTTTGTCCACACTTCGTCTCGTGGTCGGACTCTTCTTCTCCTGTATGTTGATGATATGATCATTACGGGGGATGATTCTGAGTACATTGCCTTTGTCAAGGCTCGTCTTAGTGAGCAGTTCCTTATGTCGGATCTTGGTCCTCTTCGTTACTTCCTTGGGATTGAGGTTACTTCCACTCCAGATGGTTTCTTTATGTCCCAAGCGAAATATATTCAGGATCTTCTTGATCGCGCCTCTCTCACTGATCAGCGTACTGTTGAGACTCCCATGGAGCTCAATGTTCACCTCCGACTCTCTGATGGCGAGCCTCTTTCTGATCCGACTCGCTATCGTCATCTTGTTGGGAGTCTTGTCTATCTTGCTGTTACTCGTCCGGATATCACTTATCCAGTTCATATTCTGAGTCAGTTTGTTTCCGCTCCCACTCAGGTCCACTACAGCCACCTTCTTCGAGTTCTGCGATACCTTCGCGGGACTATCTCTCGCCGTCTCTTCTTTCCACGTTCCAGCTCTTTACAGCTTCAGGCCTATTCGGATGCTACTTGGGCCAGCGATCCTTCTGATCGCCGGTCTATCTCTGCTTACTGTGTTTTTCTTGGTGGTTCTCTTATTGCCTGGAAGACGAAGAAACAGACTGCAGTGTCCCGTTCGAGTGCAGAGGCTGAGTTGCGAGCTATGGCTCTCTTGACAGCGGAGATTACTTGGCTACGGTGGTTACTTGAGGATTTTGGTGTTTCTGTTACTACACCGACTTCTCTCTTGTCAGACAGTACAGGTGCTATCAGTATTGCGCGTGATCCTGTGAAGCATGAGCTCACCAAGCATATTGGTGTTGATGCTTCTTTCATGAGGTCTTGTGTGCATGATCAGGTGATTACTCTTCAGTATGTGCCTTCGGAGCTTCAGATAGCGGATTTCTTCACGAAGGCCCAGACTCGAGCACAGCATAGCTTCTACCTCTCCAAACTCAGTGTTGTTGATCCACCATGAGTTTGAGGGGGGGTGTTAGAGATATGTATAGTTTGTTATTCCCCATTGTTATGAGGGGTTCTTTGCATATTTACCACTTGTACTTTGTGTATATATTCTGGCCCATTGGCCTCATATGAATACAAGCGCTATTCATAACAGCATGTACGTTCACCCAAAAGTTTAAGTTGATGAGGAAAGACGGACAATTTACTTATAATTCAACATTCCCCCTCACGTACAGGCTCACTCAGCTTTAAGACGTAGAATAGAAGTTGGTTGCAATTATTTTTGTAAAGTTGCACCAGCTGGGTCTTGAACTCATCTCTTGGCTCTGATACCATATTCATGCACCAGCCAGTTCACCCAAAAGATTAAACAGATGAGTATTCAACTTATACACTCCCCCTCACGTGTAGGCTTCTCAGGCCTAAGACGTGGAATAGAAGTGTGCTGCAATTTTTTAATTGTGCCAGTCAGGTCTTGAACTCAAGACCTCTTGGCTCTAAAACCATATTGAATTGCATGCACCAGCCAGTTCACCCAAAAGCTTAAGTTAATGAGGAAATGAGCAATTCACTTATATTTCAACACAACCAACCCATTAGTTGTATCTAGCTAATAGAATTTATACCTGTACCATCTCCTGCTGTCAGTGCGGACTGACAAAAAATCTTGACAAAGTCATATAGCAATCAATGACGAAGTTCATGCATGGCAAACAGGCATATCTTAAATTTACAATTTACAAATAAAGTGCTCTTAAAACTTCTGTGCACCACTTCAGTCATAGGCTGAGTACATATTATGGAACTTAATTGTCGGAAGCGTGCGTCCCTTAATTCTTAAGCATATATAGGGTTCAGGTGTTACCATCTTCACAGACAGTGGCGGAGGGAGGGGGGCCAGCAGGGGCCATGGCCCCACCCAATGTTCTGCCAGCATAGTGTCAAACCCGAGCAAATATTTATCTACACCTCCCTCTCTTTCTCTTTATTTTTTGGCAAGGAAAATATCTCTGTGCATATCGTTGTAAGGATATCAAACTGCTATGGTATTCTTTTTCAAGTCTTCCAGTACTAAAGCAACATGGTAGATCCAAACGCATGGTTGCTTGATTCCTCTAAGTACTGCAATGATTGATTACATTCGTTTGTAAGTCCCAAGAGTCCCAGTCAGGCTGTGTGTTTTTCCTTGCTTTGGATTAGGGACCCATTGACTATTGGTGTCAATCAGACAGCTCTGATTTAGTGAGGGAATCTTCATTTCACAGTCCAATAACTATCATGAACGAGTAATTCCATTTCATTTCCTCTCGTCTTTTCTACGTCACTAAGCGTGGGCGAGAAAACGATCCCAAAGGAACCAAATTTCCCTTTTGTAGGAGTTTGCGGAATGTGAAATGGGTTTGTTTAATTTTCCATGTCTCAAATTTATTTCATAATAACTTACATTGAAAAGGAGATTGCAATGGAGTTTACGACGGATGAACTTATTGATGACTTCGATGCAATTCAGACGCGCAGAGCAAAATTTAATTGAAACATGTTAGTTCCTTTAACCATTTATGCTTATCGTTATATTTTTCATCGCAAAATTGTCATAACATGCATAATTAATGATTTAATAGAGATTTTGGTGTTTCAATATATGATCGAATCCCATACACACACACACACACACACACACACACACACATATATATATATTTATTTATTTATTTATTTATTTATTTATACTATACTATTGGAAGGACCCAGGGCGTGGCGGAGATTCCGGAGGGGATAGCGGTGGGCGACGGCCTGGCGGCGGGGCTGCAGCCCTTGGCGGCGTGCGGGCGCCGTGAGGGCAGGGCAGAAGGCGTGTCAAAAGGGATCCAGGTAAGCCCTGCAACAATCGTTGCTTTGCTTGCTTATTCTCATGACAATTGGGGAGTATTTATCCTCCCCTTACAAAGCAATCCAAATCCTATTCTCAAAGCAAATCCAAATCCTACTCTGTTACGGATAGCAAAACGACTCTAATAAGGATCGATCTATGGCCTAGTGACCGGCTTGGACTCCTCCCTGCGTGCGTGGCCTGCGCGTATATGTGATGCCGGTCATAACATCTCTCCCTGCCTCCGCAAACAGCTCGTCCTCGAGCTGAACGTCGGGGTAGTTCTCCTGAAAATGCAGCAGCTGCTCCCAGGTGGCGTCGTCGGCGGACATCCCACGCCACTGTACCAAGACGTACCAGACACCGCGGCGAAGCTGGGCGCGCAGGATGTGCTCCGGGGTGGGCAGCAGCCTGCCGTTGTGCGTAGGCGGCACTGGAGGTGGCGTCGGCGGAGGGTCGCCGTGGAAGGGTTTAAGCAGCCCCACATGGAAAACATCATGGAGCCTGGCGCCCTCCGGAAGTTGGAGACGGTAGGCCACCTGTCCGATTCGCTCCATGACTCGGAATGGCCCTGCGTAGCGTGGTCCGAGCTTTCCCTTGGGCCGGGGCTCCAATGTTTGTGCCGGTCGGTGTAGTAGGCGCAACCACACCCAGTCGCCCACCGCCAACTCCAAATCACGGTGGTGGTCGTCGTAGTAGCGCTTGGCATACTGCTGTGCTTGGAGGAGGCGTTCGCGAACCATCGCAAGAAAGTCATCACGGTTGCGCAGGAGGGTGTCCACCGTGTCAGTCCTGGCGGCTCCGGCCGTGTACGGCAGCAGCGGTGGAGGAGGCCGACCGTAGACCACCTGGAATGGAGTGGTGCGCAGTGTGGTGTGGAACGAAGTATTGTAGCAATACTCCGCCCACGGCAGCCAGTCAACCCATGCGCGAGGCCTGTCACCTGTGACACAGCGGAGGTACATGGCGATGACCTTGTTGACGACCTCGGACTGGCCGTCTGTTTGAGGGTGAAAGGCTGTGCTCATCCGGAGTTTGACGCCAGCTAGCCTGAAGAGGTCACGCCACATGTGGCCAGTGAAGACCGGGTCACGGTCGCTGACGATGGACGTGGGGAACCCGTGGAGGCGGACGATCTCGTCGAAGAAGGCCCTGGCGACGGATGTGGCGGAGTATGGGTGGCCGAGCGCGATGAAGTGAGCGTACTTGGAGAAACGGTCGACGACGGTGAGGATTACGGACTTTCCGTGTACCTTCGGCAAACCCTCGATGAAGTCCATCGAGATGTCAGCCCACACTTGGGATGGTACGTCGAGGGGCTGCAAGAGGCCAGCCGGCTGCAGGGTCTCCGCCTTGTTGCGCTGGCAAGTGAGGCAGGAGCGTACATAGTCCTGTACAAGCGCCTTGTCGCCGGGGATGTAGAAGTCTGCCCTCATTCGTTGTAGTGTCTTCTGGATGCCTTCGTGGCTTGCCGCATGAGCCAGAGATAGCACCTGGTTGCGCAAGTCGTGTTGCGCTGGCACGAAGATGCGTGATCCGTAGAGCAGGAGTCCGTCGGCCGTGCGCCATGGCTCCCCAATGGCGTCGTCCTGGAGCTGCTGTAGGAGCCCGCGCGCCTCCTCGTCGGTGGCCGTCGCGGCGCGGATCTCGTCGAAGAGGTGGAAGGAGGGCCCCGAGATAGCATGGAGTGTGGCTGAGTCTGAGTCGCGGCGTGAGAGGGCGTCTGCCACCGTGTTGAGGCGCCCGGGGCGGTATTCCACCGTGAAATCGAAGCCGAATAGCTTGCTAATCCACTGGTGCTGCGGAATTGTCGAGAGGCGCTGGTCCAGCAAAAACTTGAGGCTGAAGTGGTCGGTGCGGATGAGGAAGCGGCGTTCCCACAGGTATGGACACCAGTGCCGAACAGCCTGCACGAGGCCTATGAGCTCCCGCTCATATGCCGCCAGCTTGAGGTGGCGGGCAGCAAACGGTCGGCTGAAGAATGCGAGGGCTCCGGCATCCTGGTGGAGGACGGCGCCAAAGCCAGCGCCCGAGGCATCGCAGTCGACGATGAACAGCTGGTCAAAGACAGGCATCTGCAGGACCGGTCCCGTTGTCAGGGCGTGCTTCAATGCCTGGAATGCTGCTGCGGCCTCGTCTGACCAGGTGAAAGCGTCCTTTCGCAGGAGCTTTGTCAGCGGTGCCGCTATTGTGCCGAAGTCGCGGATGAACTTCCGGTAGTAACCAGCGAGGCCCAGGAACCCGCGCAAACCCCGGGTCGAGCGGGGCACCGGCCAGGAGGCAATGGCGGCCACCTTATCGCTGTCCATGGCGACGCCATCGGCGGAGATGACATGGCCGAGGTAAGCGACCGAAGACGCCCCGAAAGAGCACTTGGAGCGCTTGAGGTGCAAGGAGTGGGCGCGGAGTGCGTCGAAGACGAGGCGGACATGCTGCAAATGCTCGGACCACGACGAGCTGTAGATGAGTATGTCGTCGAAGAACACGAGCACGAACCGACGGAGGAAGGGACGGAGGACGTCGTTCATAAGGGCCTGGAACGTAGCCGGCGCGTTGGACAGGCCGAAGGGCATAACGAGGAACTCGAAGTGGCCGTGGTGAGTGCGGAAAGCCGTCTTCTCGATGTCGTCCGGGTGCATGCGCACCTGGTGGTAGCCGGAACGGAGGTCCAGCTTGGTGAAGTACCGGGCGCCATGGAGCTCGTCGAGAAGCTCGTCAACCACCGGTATTGGGAACTTATCTTTGGAGGTCTTGTCGTTCAGCGCACGGTAGTCGATGCAGAAACGCCAGGAGTTGTCCGCCTTCTTGACCAAAAGCACCGGCGCGGAGAACGGCGAGGTGCTTGGTCGGATGATGCCCTGCTCCAGCATGGCGGCACACTGGCGTTCCAGCTCGTCCTTCTGCAACTGAGGGTAGCGGTAGGGGCGGACGGCCACCGGCGCAGTGCCCGGCAAGAGGTGGATGCGGTGGTCGTAGGGTCGTGCCGGTGGAAGGCCCCTTGGCTCCTCGAAAACCCTGCTGTATTGGTGCAGAAGGTGATCCAAGAGGGGTTGCGGTGGCGCCCCGGTGATGGCGCGAAGAGCCGGCTGTGGGATGTCATCACGGGGGGATCCAAGGCCCTTCCAGAACACTCGCCTGTCGCCCCTCCAAAACGCCATGCAAAGGTCCTTGAAATCCCAAAGGATGGGTCCCAGGGTTCAGAGAAAGTCAACACCGAGGACGAGGTCGAAGCCGCCTAGGTTGATGCCGTAGCAGCTGATGGAGAAGTCCTCGGGCCCGATACTCATGGCGACGTTGCGGGCCACGCCCTTGCAGGGAACCCGGTCGCCATTGGCCACCGCCACGCGCATATTGGCACTGTCCGATGTCTCCAGATGGAGTTGGCGCAGGGCCTCGGCGTTGATGAAATTGTGGGTGGAGCCGGAGTCAAGCAACGCCAGAAGCCGGTGGCCGTGGATATTGACGTGGAGATGCATGGTGTCCTCCGTGCGGATGCCGGCGATCGCATGAAGGGATACCACCGGCAAGTCAGACGCGGCCTCGTCCACCGCCGCACCTCCCGCGTCGTCAGCCGTATCGTCGTCCAGATAATCGGTCACCTCAATGAAGAACAGCCGCTGGCACTTGTGGCCGCGGACGTACTGCTCATCACAGTTGTAGCAGAGTCCCAGCCGGCGTCGGTCGGCCAACTCGGCCGGGGAGAGGCGGCGGAATGGACGTGGCGCGGTCGGCAATGCTGCGGCTGCAGGCGAAGTCGGCGGCATCAGGGCTGGTGCGGCCGAGGGTGTAGCGGCGGCCCGCTGCGGCGTAGGAAGGGCCAGCGGTGGACGCTGGAGGGGGCGGGGCGGCCGTTGCAGCGACGCTGGTGTTGTCTCGGCGCGGCGCTCATATGCCCGTGCAAGGTGCATGGCCGTCTGCAGATCACAGGGCTCACGTAGTTCAACGTCGATCTTGATATGTTCCGGGAGGCCGCCGGTGAACAGCTCCACCTTCTGGATTGGCGTCAACTGCGGTGCGTGACATAGAAGCGCATTGAAGCGTTCTTGATAGTCCTGGACGGTGGATACGAAAGGTAGCCGGGCGAGCTCCGCCAGGCGATTGGTGCGGATTGGCGGCCCGAAGCGGAGATGGCATAACTCCTTGAAGCGCTCCCAGGAGGGCATGCCCTCGTCCTGCTCCAAGGCATAGTACCATGTCTGGGCGGCGCCCGTGAGATGGTACGAGGCGAGCCACACGCGATCTGAAGCCAAAGTGCGCTGTCCACGGAAGAATTGTTCGCACCGATTGAGCCAATTGAGAGGATCCTCCTTGCCGTCGAAGGTGGGAAAATCAAGCTTGTGGAAGCGAGGGGCGCCCAGACCGGAACCGGTACCGCCTGATGCTATTTCCGACTCGGCCGGCCCGGATGGCTTTATAAGGTGCGGTCCCGTGGAACGCATCGGGAGCTCCGGCCCAGTTGGAAATGGGGGAATCGGCGACGGCGAGTGGGGAAACGGGATTTGGTGGATGGGGATTGGCAGGGTGGTGGCGGCGGGAAGGGTGGATGGGGAGCTGGCGATGGAGGCGGCGGTGGTGGGCGTCGGCGGCCGGGACTCCAAGACCTCCAGCCGCGCGGAGAGGGATGTCAACCGCTGGGAGATCTCGGACAACATCTTGGTGATGGAATCGGCCGGCGGCGGCGGCATCTCCTTCGGCTGCTTGCCGCCTTCCTCGCCTGGCATCGTGAGATCGGGCGACGGCGGCGGTGTCTCCTCCGGCTGCTCGCCGTCTTCCTCTCCTGGCAGCTCTGATACCAGATTGGAAGGACCCAGGGCGTGGCGGAGATTCCGGAGGGGATAGCGGTGGGCGACGGCCTGGCGGCGGGGCTGCAGCCCTTGGCGGCGTGCGGGCGCCGTGAGGGCAGGGCAGAAGGCGTGTCAAAAGGGATCCAGGTAAGCCCTGCAACAATCGTTGCTTTGCTTGCTTATTCTCATGACAATTGGGGAGTATTTATCCTCCCCTTACAAAGCAATCCAAATCCTATTCTCAAAGCAAATCCAAATCCTACTCTGTTACGGATAGCAAAACGACTCTAATAAGGATCGATCTATGGCCTAGTGACCGGCTTGGACTCCTCCCTGCGTGCGTGGCCTGCGCGTATATGTGATGCTGGTCATAACAACTATACTATATGTATTTGCTTATCCGGCCCCCACTATATATAATTCCTGGCTCCGCCCCTGTTCACAGAAGTACTTAATGACGTTATAAAACTAACTGCTGCTAATATTTCCCTTGGTCACAGATAAACATGAAAAAGAAAAGAACCCAGATTCAACATTAGGACACCACTGGCCATTAACAGTGCCATAGTGTACAGCAGATTGAATTGGCCTGTAGCATGTGCAGTATGTCTAGGCTATTCAATGCTAACCTATTTACTGTACTATGCACCTAGAACAAGCCAAAGAGAATCACACTCGAAATAACCTACGAAGAGGACACTATCTGCATCTCATTTAATATGACAAATGTGCTCCACGTGTGTAAACAAGATGTCTAGATCTACCTACTATTCTCCCACAACATAATGGACCTTAACCATTTCCACCATGATTAAGACTGTAGAAGGGAGACCAATATTAAGCCATTGCCAATTAGGTTGTACTTCCGGGAGACATTTTTTTCATGTATAGAAACAGCATCAACTTAAGAGCTAAGTATATATAGCAATTATCAACATCTCTAGAGACCAATAGTACATATGTAGCAGGCACGGTCCATGTCACCTCATAATGTCATGAGCATTCATTCACCATTTCTTTTAGGATATTATTAAGACACAATTATAAACCATACGAGACCTACATATTTTAAACATAAGTTACATTTGAAATGGAAGCTATTAAAGATTAGCTGAAACTCACCGGCTGTCATCGAAATCTCAAATGTACCAATGCATGAACACACGTTTTAAGCATTAGTGTCATTTGAACTAGAAACTATTAGCTGAAACATACCAACTGTTACTGAAATACCGAGTGTACCAAGTACCAACAAATGCACAGCAGAACAGTTTCAAATCAAAAACTTATCTCAATTTTAACACCAAGCTGCAATATATTCTTACTTTCTTCCCTATATTCAAAGTCTCCATAAATTATTGTAAATGCATTATCTATATATTTTAAATACATATTCCTGGTACAGCTTAGTACCACTTTCATGTACTATTGGGCAAGGGCAATAGAACCTACCACTGAGCAATACCAGACTATAAAGAACAGAACAGAACGATTGTTTATTTACCCTGTTGTGTGAGGGTTTCCTGCATATATGACATACCTGTACGTGTATATATACTACTCCATTGGGATGAATACAAGCGCTATTCATAACAACTACAACCCAAAGAATCATACCTTGAAAAGTGGGGACCTGAAGCAACTTTGACAAGGAACTCCGAGCCCGTGCATATATCTCGACTCGAGAACCTTGCTCAAATGGCTCATTCTCAACAAATCTCTGCAATAGAACCTGGAACTGCTGAAATGCTTGAGCAGCACAGCTATAGGTGGCGGGATTCTCAGGCTGTGCTGCGAGTATCAGACTCAGATGCACATACGTACAATGGAGAGCCTCCCAGCTTAAAGAAACCTGTGCAACATACGCGGTGTCAAGTGTTTGGTAAGGAACACCCTCGCTCTGCTGTTGCTGAAGATGCTCACAATCCTCCTGGTGCTCATCCCTCCTTTTGAATGAGAGGCTGCGCAGGGTTGATGCCAATTTGGATGCTGATCTAGGTGACTTCTTTGAGATGTCGAATGACCCTAGCAAGTTTGTTCACCAACCATTAGAAAGTTGAAAGTATGCAAAATGCACGATTAATACATTATCGGCACTCAATAGAATAGCAGAAGAAACAAATCATCCAATCTGATAACCAAAATGTGCATGCATAGGAGAAGCAGTACTACACAAGAAAGAGGAGATGGAACCCAAAAAACTGATAATCATCGACGTATGCAGAAAAGAAACATTACACAAGAAATATTGGGCTTTACTGGTATTTCAAAGAGGTGAGTCAAGAGACACAGAAGTTTTAAGTGCAAGGAGAATGACGACAAAAGTTATATGGATGCAACCTACAATCAGCACCAAAAGGTGAAATTCCTGGTATCGAAGACGACAATTGTGATCATACCAAATGATACCTTCAGTTACCATATGAATCCCTATATATTAATTATATAATTCAATATGCTGGCCGTGTACAATGTCCGATCACCATGCAGATTTCTAGAATCTATCATATACTAAAATCGATGAAGTGTGCAACTGCATGGGTCAATTAATCTAGTTACGCAAACAAACAAAAAGTGATAACTAAAATGGTGTTTAAGACTAGTATGGCTAAATAGCTAATCAGATAGCATCAACCAAGTAAAACACATTCGCACTCATGTCAACATGCAAAAACTACAAGCGACCATACAAGAAAGACTACAACGGGAAGAAATTTTCACCTGGATCCTTCAAGAGCTGTGTGATCATCTTATCAAATACCAGCATCCTCTCACAGTACTTATCATACAGCGAATCAAACCCACACAGCGGGAACCCGTCAGCCACGTCCGACTCCATCCACTCCCTAGAGCTACTCCCTTCCTCCTCCTCCTCCTCCTCCCCATCCTCCTCCACCTCAGCACATTCCTCCTCGGGGATGAGCACCATGAAACTGTTCTTCCTTATCTCCTTGAGCCTCCGCTTCACCTCATTCGTGATGAAATCATCATCATCGTCCTCCTCCCCTTCCTCCTCACCCCTATTGGCCATGCCCGCACCCTCACCCGCCGCTGCCGCCTCAGCATTCTCCTCCAAGATGTCACCTTTCTGCTCCTCGGAGGCCACATTCCCAGTGTTCGCATCATCATCAGATTCTACAGTTTCTCCTCCTCCTCCGTCGGCGTTCTTCCGGGTCTTCCCAAACTTCTTGATCTTGAAGAAATCCATCAGCCGGAAGCTTCTAGAGCCCCAAAGCGAAACAGCGCTAAAAGAAGATCAATCCTTCTCCTTTCCTTGTTCCAAAGTTCGCTCCCTTTTGGTTTCCCTTCAGACAGCAAAAGAATCAACCGAATGGATAAAAGATCGAGACGGAGTGACGGACCAGAGATTAAATCCCTAGCAAATCAGTAGCATGCAACCCCGCATCACTGCCTACGGCCAGATATCAATAACACCTCAAGAAATGGCCCACCCTCAGCTCGGAGAATCGATCCCACAGGAAGAAGAAAGCAGCGAACGGGAACTCCAAAACCTACCAAGATCCACGGACCGGACCCCGCAAAGCCCCACCACCTCGCCGGGCGAACCTCGGAGCGGCTCACGAGCACGGCGACGGCCGCGATGCGGCGGCGAGCTCCATGGGGATGGGGATTGAAACGAAATCGATCGGGAGGGGACGCAAGCGAAGCGAGGGTTGGGTTCACTAGACTCGTGGGTTTTTGCTCCTGCTCTCATTAGCCTCGTGAGGCTCGTAGGGACGGGAGGTTTAGGAAGTCGGCGAGCATTTCCGTTTCTAAAACTTATTCTTTTTAGTTTTTTATAGGTACTAAAATATCTTTTAAAAATAAAGCCTACAAGTTTATTACTTATTTTTTAGCTTCTTTACATCATCTCTATAAGCTGTTTATAGTATATAATGTAACGACTTTATTTATATCGGTCAAAACCAAAAACCTCATACGAGTTCTTATTACTCCGTACTCTCTCACGCAAACAGTAACCTATAAATTATGAGCCATGAACCAAAGTAAAAAAAATAGACTGCTAGCTTGAATTTTAACTGCGGGCTTAAGAGGGGTTTAAGCTGTGGATGCCCAGAAGCTTTACCGCTTTAGGTTCATTAGGACCGGTAAAACGGTGATTAGGGCGTCAAAGGGAGGAAAAGTTACATGTGAGTTTTTGTTATTCTATACTATTTTTATAAATAATTTAAAAGTTATAAATTAAAATCAAAAAGAACAATACCGCTAGCTCGAATTTTAACCGCGGGCTTAAGAGGGGTTTAAGCTGTGGATGCCGAGTAGCTTTACCGCTTTAGGGTGATTAGGACCAGTAAAATGGTAATTAGGGCGGTCAAAGCGAGGAGGGAGAGGGACCGAGGAAGTGGAGTGAAGTGCATGGGAGAGCGCGCGGAGCGTACGACGCCTGTCATGGTCTCCGCAATTATGTAATATATATACTGCCCAAGGGAGTGGGGCCCACCTCTCACCTCAGCACCGACTCTTTTTTTTTTTTAGAAGACCTCAGCCTCGTCTGGGAGGAGGGATAGTGCCTTGGATTGGTCCAGCAAGAGCCCAATGACAATAAATTTAGTCCAAATGAGGCCCAACTCAAGCAATCTGACTCAATAGAGGCCCGCGGTTCTAACTTGTAATATCTCTTGCTCTGGCTGGCATGTACAATGGTATATATCAATTGCTTATGAGACTAGGTTATATAGAATTTTTGGTGATACGAAGTAGAAAGAAGGAGAAAAAGAAAGATATTGTCTACTATTGTATAGACGGACTTATAGACGAATTTCTACTATGTATACTATTGTATAGACAACTATGTAGATAATTCATTAATTGTATGAGATCATTAAGATAACTATATAGACAATCTGATAATTCATTAATTGTATGAGATCATTAAGATAACTATATAGACAATCCATTATATGGGTTGTCTTTAATCCTATTTATAAACCATATAGGTGTATTATAGGCAACTATCGGCTTGGTTCGGCTTGGATTTGGTTTTGGCTTTTCACTTTTTGCTCTTTTTAAATGGTGTGTTTTTAAGGCGGGTCTATTAGTTGATTGCGGTACATACTATATCGACTTCAGCTATACCGATCAAAATCACATATAACTATCTTTTTTTCATACTCTCTTATATGAATAGCAAAAATTCATAAATCTAAAAAAAAAATATAAACCACGTTCAAAAAGCCGACCTATCATCTATACCATTCTGTACACATGACACGAGAAAAGGCCCACGCAGAGCTGATCGATCCAATCCGTGACGTGACGAGCTTGTCGGTTCGTCAGGTCAGATCAGGTGGTTGTTCCAAGAGCATCTTCAATAGTGACTTATAAGCTAGTTCTAAGCATATTATTTTATATTTTAATAGAAGAGAGAGAAAAGCTAACTCTTGATCAAGCTCTCGTGCCATCCCATTGCTGCCGTTGTTTCGATCATCTTGTCCAGTTGTCCTTGTCGCCTCCACGAGCTAGCCTTGGGACCTTCGAAAGCTCTGCCTAGAGATCGACGAGCTGCTCGGTTTCCTGACCGGCATTAACACCGCCTGAATTTCTGATCTAGATGACAACTAGCTGAAAATCTGGGAGGTACCTCTGGTTTTTGTGTGCTTCTCTTTCAGTTCTCTGTCTACAATCTTCGCAAGAAAAAGGTGTGGCGGTCTGGCAGAAACTGTGGTTGTGGCAAACGCCACAGGTACAGGTATGGTAGCAAGCAACTTTAATGCATCATGCATGGGAATACGGAAAGCTGTTACTAGTGCAACTAAACATGCAAAAGATTTTTCTTTACGCGTTACACCCCCGAGGGCAAAAAGATTTCCTGCCAATTTTTTTTTTCTTCTTCAGTCTTCACCTTTTGGACCTTCTACGCCGTAGAACGTGTACAGGCAGCAAAGTCAAAACTCGCAGCAAAAGGTCGAACAGAAAACAAAAAAGGCTAGAGTCGTCGGTGCCTGGTAGTGGTTGCCTATCTCGAAGTCCAAAAGTCGGTAAACAGAACACGTTCGGTGTTTTTTCACAAACATGCAATCGCTCTCTACCTTGCAATATTCTTTGATGTAATACAATGGAATACTCGATGTATACAAATGAGAAAAACCTAGGACGAATTACTCCGGAATTAGCGAACAAGAGAGCCCCATTTAACACACAGGAACTTTACATCAACTGGGAGAGCGAGTCCAAATCATCTCTGTAGTTATGTATACGTATTCCAAACGGGACTATTCATGAACGGTGAGCAGTGACCACTGTACCTCTCTACGGAGAGAGGTTTACTGCAGATGCGTGTACTGTGCATATGCACAGTATGAAGGCTACTAGTCGTCCTAATAAAGATTCGACCGGCCCCATGAGATCCGAAATGACTGTCGCATCTTTTGCCAGTCGCCGACTAACCCCGGCCCCCTGTACCAGCCGCAACGACCCCCATCCTGCCCCCATTAATTTTCATTGCATCCCAGCACTGTCCGATTCCCATCTGCCATTTATGAGGTTAGGGCATCCGTAGTGAATAAAAATAGAGGGTTATAAACCATCTTAAGGTCGATCTTATACATTATAGGGTTGACCTTAAGAAGGCCATAAGCAAAAAAAAGACTTGAGACCAGTCCTCAAGCTAAATACCTGACCACAAGCATTAAAATACAATTTTCTTTTAATCCTGTTGTTCTCTCTCCCCCACCAGCCAACTACCAAGCACGAGAAATATTTTTTTACTACCGAGTGGGACTCTTGTTACAGCCGAGCGGTGGCCTTAAACATAACGAGTCGGTCTTAAGAATTAGGTGGGGTCCAGCTTAAGGTCCATTGTGATATATACACTACTGATGCCCTTAGTGCCATGGCGGTAGTTGTCATTGTTCTTTTTTTTTTGCAGTTATTTTCTCATGAATATTCGAATGTCACTCACCTCATGGAAATAAAAGGAGGACTCAAGTACTCAGTGCCTAGCTTGTTTAATTCCACATCTTGTCCTTTTACCCATTTTTGGTTTTAAATTTCTGAAATTTAGGAGTGCTGGCAGTAGAATTTTAAATGCTGGGTCAACCACACTGAGGACATGTTCAATTCAGTTGCGGATGCTGGCTTTTAGCTGGAATGATACTGTAACGGCTGAAAGAAGCCACGACTGAAAGTAGGGATGTTCAATTCGACTTTTGGCTTTTGGTTGAGATGATTTGGAAAAGAAAAAATATGGTGAAAATTGAAAAGGATTAGATGAACATGAAAGAAACAAAGAAAGAAATTGAAAAAAAAGAGAAAAAAAAGAAAAGAAAACTAAAATCACTGGGCGGTGTTGGTAGCGCCAAGGCGGAGGGGCGGCAGTGGCCAGGAGCGGCACCGGTGGGGCCAAGGGAGGAGAGACAGTGATGGGTGGGAGCAACGCCGATGGGGCCAAGAGAGGAGGGGGCGGATGTGGCAAAGATGGAGGCAAAGGCAAGGGCAGAGGTGATGCGGGCAAAGGCAGAGCGGCAAAGGTGGCGATGACGGCGAGGGCAAAGGCAACAACAGCGCTGTAGCACCCTGTAGAAGCTGCTTCTAGAAGCTAAGCCAGAAGCCACCGTCGGTTGGAACGACCTGAATTGTGAATGTTCTCTCCTAGTAATGTGTACATGTAGCGAGCTTTTGTTTTGTACACATCAAATTAGTGCAATGTATCGCTTCCAAATTAGTGTAATATAGTGATATGTGATTTTTTGAAATATTCAAACAACCACCCCATACTGCACAGTTATGTTTTTATTTGTTCTTGTTGTCACGTTTTGAGTAATTTATAGAGGTCCTTAAACATAAAGATCAAACTTCAACCCTTACTCTCCTTTTCAAAAAGGGAAACTTCAACCATCATAAGTCAAGATATTCGCATGCGTAAAAGTAAAAACATCCTAGTTAAAAAAAAGTCAAGATATCCCTTCAATTAAGGAGGTAAATATAACATCCATTCGATAAAAAAGTGTTAAGCCTTTAACTTAAGTTCATTTTGAGTTCCTACTGTTCTTTTTTAGTAATGTTATTAACTTTTCATGGTGTATGAGAAGTGACTTTAATGGGTTTTTTTTAAAAAATAATCCAATTTTATTCAAAATTACAAAAATATACCCCGCATGTAAATTTTTTTACAAGAATGGGCTCTAGTCACCCAACTATTGGACGACTGGAACCTGTAGCCCAACGGCCATGCGACATGCAGGCAGACCATGGACCGTTGGGCGACATAATTGTAGTCGCCAAACAATTGGGCGACCGGACCTTGTCGCCAAACAATTGGGCGACCGGACCCTGTCACCAAACCATTGGCGCGACTGCAGCTCCAGTCGTCTAACTGTTTGACGACTGAAACTCATATATAATCGGCCGCTCGACTGAGCGCCCGTCCGATTCCATCCGCCGATGCTGCACAAAGAGAAAGAAGAGAAGGGAAAGAAAGAAGAAGAGAGGAGAGGGAAGGAGAGGAGAGGAGAGGAGAAGGGGAGGGAGAGGAAGAAGAGGAGAGGTTTTGCTACTCCTGCGAGGTAAATTTTTTATATTGTAGTCAATATTTTTGTATAAAGTAAATAGTTTGTTTGGTGTAAAATTAGGATCTGTAAAAAATTATAATTGTAGAAAAGCATAGTACAAATTTGGTATGAAGTAAATAGTTATAGAAGATTTAGTCAATATAGTTATAAAAAATTAGCATCCGTAGAAAATTATACTTGTAGAAAAATTAGTAATATTATAGTTGTAGGAAATTTAGTGGGTACTGCAAGTGGATCGACCTAGAGATCCACCCACATGACCAGTGGACTCTCGACTACGAGGAGTGGGATATCAAAAGGGCCTACGAGATCCGCGAGGAGTACCACAACGATGAGCAAACCAAGCGTATACGTCAGGAGATGAAAGCTCATTTCGAAGCGTGCAACATGCAGGGAACGCAAGACTCGTGAGAGGGAGCATGACAAAAAGAGGGAAATAGCGGCCAAGGCCAAAAGGAAGCTGAGAAGTTCAACGCTGAGCTCGCAAGGAAGAGAAAATAGGCCCGATCCATGCAGTAGGTCAAACTGTTCCGCACTAGCCCCAGAAGGTTGAATTTATTTTCATTCCAAAAAGACTTATATGTATCATAGGAGTATTTCGGTTTATTGCATCGTGCATGATGCTATTTCTTATACACGTAACCAAACCTTGTGCACCGTGTTATTCCCAGTTTTATTATAAAATCTATTTTAATTCACAATATCAAAGCTCGTCATCTTTTCGCAACATCAAACCCCTATGTCCGATGAATGGTCGTGTTGTTTTCCTAATGTTATTTATCTGAAATTCTCCTCTATGTATGAATTCCTGGTTGCATCATAATATCACTGGCCTTTGTACTTATCAATCGTTGCTATCTCAATCGTTCTCACAATTTTTTTTAGAAAATTTTGTGCACTACAACAAAATACGATGATCGCAAAATGTTATTACGAATCTAACAGATTTTATATCATTCACAATCTACGAAAATCACAAATGAATCAACTGACATTGTTTGCCTTTTTATTTTTTAAAAAATACAACTCACAAACAAAAATTGATAAATGTTACCTACCTACAACAATGATCATTTAACCCTATACGCAGTCGGGGGGCCAATTGCGCAAAAATTGGGCAGAGGTGGCAGTCACCCAACGGTTCGGCGATAGGACGTAGTCGCCCGACTGGAGCATGCCGTCCAACGACCTGCCTATTGCCTGCGTGTCGCGCGGCCGTTGGGCGACAGGCTCTAGTCGCTCAATGGTTGAACGACTGGAGGACATTCCTGTAAAAAATTTACGCGCGGGTATATTTTTATAATTTTGATTAAAAATGGATTATCTAAAAAAATCTGACTTTAATCGACGCTTTGTGTAACGTTATATTATTTTGTGCAAGTGCTTTTGACAGCAAATATAATGATATGAATTTCATGTTTCCAATATAGAAAGCTTCATTGTAAAACATCATTTTAGAAAGTGCTAATTAGTAGCGATGCAACTGTTAAGCATAGGACCACGTGGACATACACCTGGCCCTTGCCATTGTTTCAATTAAGCATCACAGATGCAATTTTGAGAAAGCAATCTTTGCATTCCCCTACAAAAGCAGGGATAAATCTTTGCATGATGCATTTGCAAACTCCTGAGTACATATCATTCGGTGATTAATTAAGCCAAGAGAATCAACCACGAACCAATTAGAATTAGAGCAATTCCTTATTTGGCACTGTAAAGAAAAAAAATTCCTAGATACACCGTGATTTAGAAAATTTGCAGTGACATGTCGAAAAATTTTCACTAGGTTTTACCAAAATTTAGAAATAGGAATAGAAATCCACGTCCAAAGCACGGAGATCTGTACTCGAAAGGCAATTTCAATTCGATGCGTGGCCGGCCGACTGGCCGATACCCGGCACGGCCACGCGCCAGCCACCTGTCCCGGACGGCAGCCACCGGACAGCGATGTTCGTGGGCCCCACCGCGCAGTGACCCAGCCCCATCACGAGCCCCATGAGTTGGATCCAACCGCGCCCCGCCACGTGTGTCCTCTCCCTCCGCGTGCCACGTCACGTGCGCCGAGGCCTCGTAGAAAAAGAAATATCTGCGCCGAATGACACACACCGGCAAGAGCACGAGCCGAGCATTCCCATTTCTAGCGCTTCGCGGTCGCGACTCGCGGCGTTGTTAGAACCAAAGGCACGGGTTAGATTGGATTCTTCGAGGAGGCGGCAAGTTGGAGGAGGCGAGGGAGGCGGTCGGGATGGGGATCTCGAGGCTCCTCCTGGTGGTGCTGGTGGTCGCCGCCGCCGCCGTCGTCGGAGCGGCCGCCGAGGAGCAGGTGGTGGATGTTCTGGGGGCGGAGGAGATCGCGGCGTGCACTAAGGAGGCTGCGGAGGTGGCGGCGCTCAGGGCCGAGCTGGAGCAGCACAGGGATAAGATCTCCGCCTTAGGTCAGTGCCCCGTCTCGCCTCGGTTTGAGGTGCCGCTCGTTTGGCCTGAAAAAGTGGTTTATGGCTGAAATTTCAGTGTAGTTAGGTGAAATTGCATTGTGTCTGATGGTGGTTTATTTGATATAATTAAAAATTTTAAAATAGGTTAGTTCTTTACGGATAATGCAAACGAATACGGAAAAAAGAACCGGTAAAAAAACTCAATAAAACGAAAATCAGAAAAAATAAAATTTAGAAATAGTGAAAAAATAAACTAGAAACCAGAAGCTCCAGCCAAAGGGCCTCATTAATCAGAGGGGTGTTTGATGTAGTTTTTTTTGGGGGGGGGGGGGGGGCTGGGGTCGATTGGATTGGTGCCCGGTGCCGCGGAGCTAGGTTAATCTGTCCCGTTTCACTGGATTGATGGCGCTCTGGTGGAGCGAGGGGTTTAGGGGCCAATTCGATGCGATGAGGTGGGATTTGGCGCTGTGGTGAGCTGTGCCTGTGCGGGATCCGTTTGTTGGGGGTTCAATGCTTGCGTGATGAATTGACCGCTGATTTTAGGTGGCTCGGTGCCACAGTGCTTGATTGATCAAGCGGCTTGGTGTTGTTGTGAGATTTTCCCAGTTTTTTTGTTCCGGTGCTGATTTCGATCCGACATACTTACTTGGGAGTAGTTCTGATCTTTTTTTGTGTTTGGAAAATTTGCAAATTTTCAGCAAAGGCCTATATTATTTCCATATGCTTTGAAATTTTGTGTTACTTTAGAAAAGGTTGCCCTTTGGGGGGGGGGGGGGATTCTCTTACTATAGTGGTCCAGTGTGTAATAATAGTTCTGTCGTGCTTCTGCTGGCGAGTGAAAGTTGAGGTTTTTCGTTTAATAATTGCCATAATTATTAGGCTAGCTTAAATCCATGGAGAAAAAAATTAGCAAACCTTGGTTGAAATAAGATTGTAAACTTATAATGGCCTGAAGAAGCTTGTACTACCAATAGTTTAATTGTGTTTTCAGGAGGAAGTAATATCTTTGGTAATTGGTAGTACTACTGCTTCCGTCGCAAGTTTGACCAAAAGTCTGGCAATTTCTAGTCGTCACCTAAGTAGTGATGAGTCTGATTGTATTCATCCTACAGAGTCAGGCATCGCAGAACGATCTCAGGAACTGAAGAGCAAGGATGACGGCATCGCAAAGCTGGAGAAGGCAATTGAAGAGAAGTCACAGAAGATTGCTTCTCTGCAGGGCGAGATTGCCTCCCTCCAGGTATGTGATCTAATATGCTGAGATACCTCTGAAACATTACTTTGCGCCCATAAAAATAATTGCACATTCTTTCTTATCCATGTACAGGCAAAGGGGTCTGTAGCTGCTGAGGAGCAGGCAGGCAAGGCCAATGCACGGGCTGTTGAGCTTGAAAAGCAGGTGTGGAGCATGATTTTTTTTAGAACAAGAACATAAAATTTCACAAACAATTAAAATATACCAATTAGGAACTTGTGGTTTCTCATCTTCTCTATTTCAGATTGACAAGCTCAACAAGGATGTTGAAGCACAAAGTAGCAAAGGAGCAACTCTGGAGAATAGGGCTAATGATGCAGAGAAGAAGGTGCAAGAGCTGAACTCAAAAATTGAGGCAGTAAGTACAAAATCATTGCCTTTTGTACTGTTGAACTATTTTGTTTTGGTTTTATATTTGTGGATAAGCACATCATTACTTATTTTCATTAATATTATGTACTTCTGTAACTACATAAATATGATAAGTAGGAATTCAATCTGATTCTGTTCCTTTTCTGAGTTATCAAGAATTTTCATTTTCTCAACAAGCACACCACACACACAACAACAACAAAACTGTAGTGCATTTATGAGGGACAACTATATTCTCTTTTGTTAATGAGAATGTAAACAAGTGCACAATGAACTTTATTAAAATGAACACCTTAGGAGTCCATCAAAAGTTGGCAGACTTTTTTTTCTAAAAAGAAAAACTGGGTGAGTCTCGGATGGTGGGGAGGTCCCGCCACTGACTCGGGTGCGATCCCCAGGGGTGGGCAGGTGGGAAACCGCCTATTTCAAAATAAAATGCAGTCCATGGAAAGTTAGTAATGGAAATACCTTCTCATGCTAGCAGCACAAATTTAATTGATTCATAGATTCAATTGATCCTATACTCAAAAGTCAAAATTCTACCTATACTCAAAAGTCAAATTTCTAACTAACATTTTCAATAATATAGAGGGCTGTGATAGAAGCATTGAACAGAACATAACATGTTACATGTTGTTTGGACTTATTCTGATTTATTGGACTTATCCTTATTTATTCTCTCTCCTTGCTAGCTCCAAAAGGCAAATGAAGAGCAAAAGCGCAAGCTTCAGAACACGGAGCGTGCTCTTAAAGTTGCTGAGGTTTGTGATATGTTTGATGACTATCAAGATTTTAGATAGCAGGTAGTGGAAGCATAGCGGTAGACTATTTTTATAGTGGATAGCGTATATCGGAGATATAGCGGGTGCTACATGCTGAGCTATAAAACACGTAAAATATAAAGATACTTAAACTATAAGTCTCAACCATAATTTGCATAAAAACATCCAAAATATCAAATCCCACAGGTCTATATCTAAGATAACATCAAAATCATAAAAGATATGTAGTGTTTTGTTGATTAATCTTTATCCTATGATGAAGAAAATGTGAAATCAACGTCCCTTTTGTTCCTTCTTTTTTGTCCACATGGAGAATCTGTGTTTGTTGCTTGGCTTCTCGTTATCCTTTAATAACACATGCTTGCCTTGCTTGGTAAATCATACAAGAAAATAAATCAAGGATTAGGCTTACCTTGCCCTCAAGTGTGCATGGACCCTTTCCTCCTCTTCTGATGAGAGAGAAATTTTCAATGGGTAGGGGAAGAGATGTAATGTTATCAACTAGCAAAGCTACGGATTGTGGGAATATGGAAGGTTAATTAATTAGATTAGGTGGAGATATGGAAGCCTATTCAATGGAAAGACCAGTATTGGTGAAACTTAGCAAATCAGGAAGCACATCCCTATATCAAAGGTAGTTTGAACGTTCTTAGTCAGTAGCACTGATATAGCTTGTAGCGGATAGCACATGTATTGGTCCGATATATCGGCGATATTGTACCAAACCGCAACAACAACCAATACGTAGCACTCGGGCTAACTTGACAGCTATAGCGCGATATTTAAAACAATGATGACTATCAATTTACTTCCTTCTGGTGGTTCTATGATGCATTTTGTTCCTTATTTGTTCTTTCATATTTGTAGGAGGAATTGATGAGGATGCAGCTAGAAGCAACATCCAAGTCAAAACAGCTGACATCCTGTCACTATAGCTGCTAGTAACGATTTTCAGTAATCTGAACTTGATGCAAATTTAGTAATGTCATTAATGTGATACAATGATCTTAAGTATATCTATGATCTCATGGGGCAAACCTTCTTGAATTTTTTTGCAAAGCACAAATGCTCTACTCTCACAAGATAATATGTCTTGACACATTCTCAGGATCCTTTTCCTTGTCTTTCTTTCCATTTGTGGTTGTCCTTTTGTTGGTTTTTTTTTGGGGGGGGGGGGGGGGTTGTTCACGAGTGGTATTCCTGTTACAAAGATGTCATCTACCTTCAATGTTTCTTTGTTACGCCAAGCATATTGAAAACCTGTGTAATAACAGATCCATTCTATCTGCCAGACACAAATTAGTACATGAATAAATGGATTTAAATCACAAATATGCTTATGGCTGCCCAAAGTAGTGTTTGCTTTTTATCTATAAAGATATGGCTTTCCATCAATTTGATGGCAGTGCGTCAGTTTTGAATAGAGAGAGGTTTCAACAAATCTTGAGTTGCAAATGCAAGTTATGTGACCAGCTGGTGGAGCACTGAGGGAGTTGCACACGCACCTGGGCATTATTTTGTCATCTGGCACTTCTAGTGCATTATTGAAACTTCTGATGATCACCCGAAACTTACAATTGATTCTAAGCTAAGTAGTTTTGTTATCTGGCACTTCTAGTGCATTATTGAAACTTCTGATGATCACCCGAAACTTACAATTGATTCTAAGCTAAGTAGTGAACTGCCTATCATGATTTTAATACCCTGAATGGTTTCTGTTCATAGCTTCGATGGTATTTTTATTGGGATCGTGCCAACAAAATACAATTGTATGATTCTGTGTTCGTTCTATTTTGCTAGGTTCATGGAGCATGGTTGCCACCTTGGTTAGCTACACATTCTGCATGCTATATGGTAAAGAGGAACCACAAAATATCCGCCCATGGTCTTTTTTTAGTTACTAACATCCTCTCATCACTGTCATCATCATCTTGTGTAGGAGGTGATCTCAGGTCACTGGAAAGAACATGGAAAACCTGCCATGGACAAATTTTTGCAGAAGGTGCATGTTCATCACATGGTTTTTATTTCATTTTCAAAATACATTCCTTAAATAACGCCACCATCAACATATGTCTGTGTATTAAACTGCATCAGGCATCAGAAAAATCAGCACAGGCAAAGAAATGGGCCGGGCCACATGTGGAGACTGCCAAGACGGTAGCATACCATGCCTATGAATTTAGTCCTTTTTTTATTTATTTTGCACTGACAATATAACTTTTCATTCTTGAAGAAATGGATTCCTGTTAAGGAAAAATTGGTTGTCCTCAAGAAAAACGCAGAACCTTATGTGCAAAAAGTCTCAACAAAATCAGTGGAGGTTTATGAGGCATCAAGGGATGCTGTTACCCCTCATGTTGTAAAAGTTAAAGAGATTGCTGATCCCTACCTTCAGGTACTTGCAGCACATGCTTTTTCAAGAATTTATATAATTCCACACATCTCTTCCTTCAAAGGCAGCACTTGGTTGATTATGGTTATTTGGTATTTTTGCGGTAGGCTGGTAGCTATGTTCAATCATTGATGTGTGTTCAATTGACTGTTGATTTAGGAAGCAAAGAAGTTCTCCAAACCCTACATTGATCAAGTTGCTGAGGTCACAAAGCCACATGTTGAGAAAATTAGAACAACTCTTAAACCGTATACTAAAAGAGCAGTTCATGTGTATGGTGGGACATTTCTTGAATCGGCAACCACATACCATTGGCAGGTTTGTGGTTCTTTTCCTCTTTCATTATAATTTGTAATACATGCAAGCTTTTATTCATGTCAATATTCCGTTACCAATATCTGTTGTCTGACCTTCAAAGATTTTTTAAGTTTGCCCCAGTCCCTTCTCCTGTCCCCTTTCTGGTAGCTCAGTAGCTGCCAGCCACACCTTGATCTGGTCATGGACCTCTTGGTTGTGCTCTTTCAATGAGACGTATTGAACCTGTTACAAAATATGCAAAAAAAAAACCAACTCCAGTGCCACTGCTAATCCCCTCAGCCTTACCTCTACCCCTTACAAATTTGTCCTTATTTTAGTCATCCTTCCAAAAGGACGATGCTGGGGAATAGTTCTGTTCTTTGACTTATCTAATTCTTCTGCACAATGGCCTAGAGAGGGTGCCCAACTGTTGCAGTGCCACTCTCCTTGCTATTGAAGCAGAGTTGAATTGCTTGTGGGACTTCTCCCACGTGGTACAGTTCTGTTCTTTGATTTGTCTTTATTCTTCTGCACAATGGCCTAGATAGGGTGCCCGACTCATGCAGTACCACCCTCCTCGCAATTGAAGCAGAGTTGAATTGCTTTGGGGACTTCTCCCCATGTGCCAAGCTTCTTGTTCTAGGATTTCCAAAACGATTTCAGACATGAAAATTGTTTTGCTAGGTCGGTTTTTTCTGATGGTGTTCAGGAGCTTCATTTTGTGTATTGGTAGCTTACTAGCGGTGTTAAATCATGTATGTATTGCGTAGTTGCATTACTAAGCAAACATGAGTTCTGATTGTTGAATAATCCTGTGTCAGATAGTAGGCAAGCACACCCATGCATAAGTTAAACACGAATGTCAAGTGTCAACCAATAGTGAATAAACTTCCCAAGTTGCATGAGTTTAATGTGATTCCTGTTCTATTTTTAGCTGCAGTTATACATGTATTGTTTTTCTGTTACATCATTTCCAAACTAAATTGTGGTCCTTTCCAAGTCCATCAGGTAGTTAACATCTGCACCTTATGACCTTTTTCTGATGTGTACTCCTAGATGTATTTTAGATGTGAGAAAACCTCAACAACTTCTCTTTTCTAGGCTCAAGCAACAATCTTGGATTACCTGCACCAACATGAGATAACAAAATCACTTGCGACGAAGGAGTTGGTTTGGTTCCTGGTAAGCACTCCTGGAAAATTTGGTCAGAAACTGAAGATTAATGGCCACCTAACAAACATACCATCTTTCTTTACAGGCTTCTGCTTTGCTGGCCCTTGCTGTCTATGTTATATACATGCTTCTAGTAGAAACCTCCTGGTTAGTTTGCTTTATTCTTGTAGCTACCCCAGGGGCGGAGCCACACCTTGGGCAGGGTAGGCTTCAGTTTGGGGTGTGGAAAAATATCTAGTGTACAGCCCGAGTAAATTCAATCCAGCCTGGCTAACATTTTCACGGTTCAGCCCAGATAGCCTAAATCATTCCACCACTGAGCCCGGGGCGTAACCAAATCCTAGCTAATCCACTGAGCTACCCTAATATTTGATGGATAAGTCTCTGTGGCTGGTGCTTGTGAGGCTGCAGCACATGGTGTTTTTGCTGCCCTTCAAGGACAGCATCTTAGACTAGCATCTTAGCATCTAGGACAGCATCTTGACTAGCATCTAGGACAGCATCTTAGACTAGCATCTTAGCATCTAGGACAGCATCTTGACTAGCATCTAGGACAACATCTTAGCATATGCTTGGCTGGTTAACAGCCTATAAATTTGTATTCCCAACCCCTCAGGTTGGCATGGCATTGTGTGAGAAATAAATCTAGAAAATTACCTCATCTCTAAGTGTCATTCTTTCGATGAGAGTAAGGATCTTGCTATCACCAAGAGCAAGAATCCAGCGACTAACAAGTGGTATCAGAGCCGTACTATCCTTTAGCCTGAGCATCTCCTGCTCAATCCCTCCTCCAGCCTCGCTTCCAGCCTCGCAGCAGCACCAACTAGCAGCAGCAGCAGCTCCGGCTGCCTCTGCTCACTCCTCCCCCCTGTTCAGACGAGCAGCAGCTCATCAGAGGCAGCTCTCTCTCCACGCAGCAGTCCCCTGGTGCCGCGCCATGTCCGCAGGACAGTCTCAGCGCTCGGTCGCCTCGAGCACGCGGCGGCGGCAGGAAGCCGAACTCGCTGTGGCAGAGGAACGCGAGCGAGCGGCGGCACAGGCCGCTGCGGCGGCGGAAAGGGCGTCAAGGCTGGCAGCGGCGGAGCTGGCAGCAGCCAGAGCAGAGGTGGAAGCAGCGCGTGCGGCAGCAGCGGAGGTCGAGGTTTTGCGCGGCAGCAACATCAGCTCCATCTCTGCTGATGACAGCGCCGACGCGGATCTTGAGCTGCTGGAGAGGGAGGCAGCGCGAGGGCAAGCGGCGCAGTGGGCAGCCGCGCACGCACACGAGCGCGGCGGCAGCCCAGACAGGCGCGGACGCGCCGGCGGCGCTCCTGGAGGAGGCGCGCACGGCGGTGGCGCTCCTGGAGGAGGCGTGCACGGCGGCGGCGTACGGGTCGACGGAGAGCGCGACCTTCACAGGCGACGCGGCTCTCTCTCCCCGGTTCGGTACCGTGGTCACCACGAGTACCAGGCTGTCGTCAGGGACGTCGGCCCCGGCGGCGGGTGGCCTACCCTCACCAAGACCAACTACGTCGAGTGGGCTGCGGTGATGAGGGTAAAGCTCCAGGTGCGGCATATGTGGGATGCAGTCCGGTACGGCGACGTCGACTACGACCAGGATCGACGGGCGCTGGATGCTCTCATCGCTGCAGTCCCAGTCCCGCCCGAGATGCAGTTCTCGCTTACCAACAAGCGGACTGCCAAAGAGGCTTGGGACGCCATCGCTGCAGCATGCATCGGCAGCGACCGCGCCCGCAAGTCTACCTTGCAGGCACTACGCAAGGAGTGGGAGAACCTGGCCTTCAAGCCAGGTGAGGACGTTGATGACTTTGCTCTCCGTCTCAACACTCTGTTGCAGAAGATGGTGCAGTTCGGCGACGACACCTACGGCGAGGAGAGAGCTGTGGAGAAGCTCTTCCGCTGCGTCCCCGAGAAGTACAAGCAGATGGCTCGCTCGATCGAGTCTCTGCTGGACCTCTCCACGATGACGATCGAGGAGGCGTTGGGTCGCCTCAAGGTCGTTGACAGCGATGAGCCACAGCGTCTCTCGGGACCCGTCACCATTGGCGGGAAGCTCCTCCTCACTCGGGAGCAGTGGGCTGCCGGCCAAGGTGACAGGAAGAAGGGGGAGCCTTCTTCCACGACAGGCGGCCGCAAGCGTGGCAAGCGCGGCAAGCCGCGCAAAGACGCCCAGGCAGGGGCGCGAGGACGTGCCGAGGGCGATGACCGTGGAGGCGCCCAGGGCGGCACTGCTGGCAAGCAAAAGCCGGCACGAGACGACTCTTGCCACAACTGCGGCAAGCCTGGTCATTGGGCCAAGGATTGTCGACAGCCACGACGCGGCCAGGCCCACGTCGCGCAGGCGGAGGAGGAGGAGTAGCCGGCTCTGTTCATTGCTCATGCGAGCATCAAACTACCTCCAGCGGCACCGGCCGCAGCGGCTCTCCTCCACCTTGACGAGCGAAAAGCACACGCCCTCCTCGGCGACAGTTCCGGCAACGACAAGACCGACGGGTGGTGCCTCGACACCGGCGCCACCCACCACATGACTGGGCGGCGGGAGTTCTTCTCCGAGCTCGACTCAGGTGTTCGAGGCACCGTCAAGTTCGGCGACGCCTCCGCCGTGGAGATCAAGTGCGTCGGATCTGTCGTCTTCGTCGCCAAGACTAGCGAGCACCGGCTGCTCACCGGTGTCTACTACATCCCCGCGTTGAGGAACTCCATCATCAGCTTGGGACAGCTGGATGAGAATGGATCGCGCGTGGAGATCGAGCACAGGGTGTTGCGCATCTGGGATCATCGCCGCCGGCTCCTCGTCAAGGTCAACAAGAGCAACCGCCTCTACGTCCTTCACGCGCAGGTGGCGCAACCTCTGTGTCTTGCAGCCCGCCGTGACAACGACGCTTGGAGGTGGCACGAGCGCTTTGGGCACCTCAACTTTGAGGCCCTGAGGCGGCTCGGCAGCAAGGAGATGGTGCGGGGCATGCCGCACGTCGACCACGTGGAGCAGTTCTGCGACACCTGCGTCCTCACCAAGCTGCGGCGGCTCCCCTTCCCTCGCCAGGCGAGCTTCCGCGCCAAGGAGAAGCTGGAGCTCGTACACGGTGACTTCTGTGGCCCCGTGACACCGGCTACACCTGGAGGCCGGCGCTACTTCCTCCTCCTCGTCGACGACGTGTCCCGCTACATGTGGGCTGTCCTGCTCGACGTCAAGGCAGCCGCGGCGGACGCCATCAAGCGCCTTCAAGCTGTTGCGGAGGCGGAGTGCGGCCGCAAGCTTCGGGTCCTACGCACGGACAACGGCGGTGAGTTCACGGCGGCCGAGTTCGCGGCGTACTGCGCCGACGAGGGGATCCATCGTCACTTCTCCGCGCCGTACACCCCGCAGCAGAACGGCGTCGTCGAGCGCCGCAACCAGACGGTGGTGGCCACCGCCCGCGCCCTCCTCAAGCAGAGAGGAATGCCGGCATTCTACTGGGGTGAGGCGGTGATGACTGCCGTCCACTTGCTCAACCGCTCCCCCACCAAGGCCCTCGACGGCAAGACGCCATACGAGGCCTGGCACGGGCGCAAGCCCGCGGTGAGCCACCTCCGTGTCTTCGGCTGCCTGGCCTTCGTCAAGGAGCTCAACCACGTCGGCAAGCTCGACGACCGGAGCACGCCAGGGGTCTTCATCGGCTACGCGGAGGGCGCCAAGGCCTATCGCGTCCTCGACCCTGCGACACGGCGCGTGCGCATCACGCGTGACGTCGTGTTCGACGAAGGGCGAGGCTGGACGTGGGGCAAGATGGTGGATGATGGCTCGACTCCGACGACCAGCGATTTCGTCGTCGACTACGTCCACTTCGAGGAGGCCGGGGGAGCCAGCAGCTCGTCTTCACCGAGCTCGCCTACCCCACCACCTCGTTCGCCACCACCTCCGGCGAGTCCTTCACCACCGCCACCACCAGCTCCGGCAAGCCCACAGGCTCCGGCGAGTCCACCGCCAGCACCGCCAGCCACGCCTCGCTCTCCTACACCGGCGCCTACTCCTTCAGGCTCGGCACCGGCAGCTTCGGCCCACGACGAGCAGCGCACGGTGGAGTTCGCCACTCCGCTGTCCAACGACGAGGATCGCATCGACGCCTACCACGGCGGCAAGCCTCTGCGCTACCGTACCGTGGACGACCTCCTCGGCGAGCAGCCGGTCCCTGAACTGGCGCAGCGCGACTTCGAGGCGGAGCTGCACCTCGCACAGGACGACGGCGAGCCTCGTTCCTTCGCCGAGGCGGAGAGAGACGCGGCATGGCGTGCCGCGATGCAGGAGGAGATGGACGCCGTCGAGCGAAACAAGACGTGGGAGCTGGCCGATCTTCCAGCCGGCCACCACGCCATCTCTCTCAACTGGGTCTTCAAGCTCAAGAAAGACGAGGCTGGAGAGGTGATCAAGCACAAGGCGCGTCTCGTGGCACGTGGCTTCGTCCAGCAGGAGGGAGTCGACTTCGACGATGCCTTCGCGCCTGTTGCACGGATGGAGTCCGTGCGTCTCCTCCTTGCCCTCGCAGCCCAGGAGGGCTGGTGCGTCCATCACATGGACGTCAAGTCTGCTTTCCTCAACGGCGACTTGAAAGAGGAGGTCTACGTCCGCCAGCCGCCGGGATTCATCATCCCCGGCAAGGAGAGCAAGGTCCTCCGCCTGCGCAAGGCCCTCTACGGCTTGCGGCAGGCACCGCGAGCTTGGAACGCCAAGCTGGACTCCACCCTCAAGCAAATGGGATTCCAGCAGAGCGCTCACGAGGTCGCGGTCTACCGGCAGGGCAAGGGAGGCAATGCCCTGCTGATAGGCGTCTACGTTGACGATCTTGTGATCACCGGTACCAAGGAGGAGGAGATCGAGGCATTCAAGGCGGAGATGAAGGCCACCTTCCAGATGAGCGACCTCGGGCCCCTCTCCTTCTACCTCGGGATCGAGGTCCACCAGGACAGCTCCGGCATCTCTCTTCGCCAGACTGCCTACGCCAAGCGCATCGTGGAGCTGGGCGGCCTCACCGACTGCAACCCAGCCCACACTCCTATGGAAGAGAGGCTGAAGCTGAGACGTGAGAGTACGGCAGAGGTGGACGCGACGCAGTACCGGCGCATTGTGGGCAGCCTTCGCTATCTTGTTCACACGCGACCGGACTTGGCGTTCGCCGTCGGCTACGTCAGCCGGTTCATGCAGTGACCGACGACGGAGCACCAGCAGGCCGTGAAAAGGATCCTCCGCTACGTCGCGGGCACCTCCGACTACGGCTTGCACTACCCAAGGTGCCCCGGCGTGGCGCACTTCATCGGGTACAGCGACAGCGACCACGCCGGCGACATCGACACGAGCAAAAGCACCAGCGGGACGCTGTACTTCCTCGGCAAATGTCCGATCAGCTGGCAGTCGGTCAAGCAGCAGGTGGTGGCTTTGTCTAGCTGCGAGGCAGAGTACATTGCAGCCACTACCGCTTTACTCAGGCTCTGTGGCTGGCTCGGCTGCTTGGCGATCTCCTCGGCAGAGACGCGGAGGCAGTGGAGCTCAGGGTGGACAGCAAGTCCGCCTTGGCCTTGGCGAAGACCCTGTCTTCCATGAGCGCAGCAAGCACATCCGGGTGAGGTATCACTTCATCAGAAGCTGCCTGGATGAAGGGAGTGTCCGGGCCAACTACATCAACACCCAAGACCAGCTCGCCGACTTCCTGACCAAGTCTCTTGGGCGGATCAAGTTCCAGGAGCTTCGCGCCAGGATCGGGATGGCTCAGATTCCTCACAAGGAGACACACAAGACTTAGGGGGAGAGTGATGGATAAGTCTCTGTGGCTGGTGCTTGTGAGGCTGCAGCACATGGTGTTTTTGCTGCCCTTCAAGGACAGCATCTTAGACTAGCATCTTAGCATCTAGGATAACATCTTGACTAGCACCTAGGACAGCATCTTAGACTAGCATCTTAGCATCTAGGACAGCATCTAGGATAACATCTTAGCATATGCTTGGCTGGTTAACAGCCTATAAATTTGTATCCCCAACCCCTCAGGTTGGCATGACATTGTGTGAGAAATAAACTTAGAAAATTACCCCATCTCTAAGTGTCATCCTCTCGATGAGAGTAAGGATCTTGCTATCACCAAGAGCAAGAATCCAGCGACTAACAATATTAATTCTACTAAATACTACTGTGACCTGATATGAACTGATATTTTCTGCCGTTGCTTTGAAAACCTTTTGTTCATACAGCACCAAAAAGCAGAAAAGATCCCCTCGTGGTGGTAACGCAAACCATGGCCATAGGAGAGACAAGCGCCGACATGCTGATAGGTAGACCGTTGTCGGACAGTTTAGTGTTTGCCCGCTATGTAGGTTTGCAGGTATGACTGTTTCCTTCTTTATCAGAGGAAGAACAAGAACTATGCTGACCCTTTGGATTCTATTGATCTTTGATAAGAAAAGTGTTGGGTCATTAATGGATTTTTTTGTTAATGTGCAGATCTTGGAGCAGAATCAGATCGGTTTCTTCCCTGAGGCTGTTGTCCTGAGCCATGATGGAAGGAGATTCGGGACATGGGTAACCCTTTCTGCGAAAACGCTGTACACCACCAGAATGTTTCCTTTTTTTACCCCCCAGTGTATGGACTTTGAGTTGCAGCGGCCTTTTGTATCTGCAGTTTGCTGAGGTTTACGGGGTTAGACCTCCGCGTTTGTTTTATTGGTTATTGTTTATTGTAACTTTGTTAATGCCTCGTTTGCGTATGCGTGCTAGTTTTGTTTATGCTCCTGACCTACATCCTAGCTATGTGCAACAGTACAGTAATACAATTGCTCTCAAGCAACCCTCGTGATCTGAATGCAGTTCAGTTCATGAAAATACACACGCACTACATCATGAGTTGGTGCTATACTTTCAATCGGTGAGGTGAAGCATGATGGAAGTGTTTGCGTACGCACGTGAAATGTGCCTCACGTTGCTAGGGTGCGTCCGTCTCGTCTCACGACGCGACTGCTCTTGGACGCTCGTAGGCCGTAGCGTTGCTCTCCTCCGCCCTTTCGACCGCCTGCCGCCGGCGAGATCGTGCACTTCCTCCGCCCTTAAGCTTTCCCTCACCGGGCGGTGTCGCCATGGCTCCTTTCCTCTATAATTTGATGAGTTTCCTCGGCAGAGATGGTAGATCAAAAGCTTACTTCTCACTCACCATTCCATCCTCTATCATCCAAGTGCCTTCTCTGCCTTTGCCGTTGACCTAGAAATGGCGGCGACAACGATGACTGAGCATGAGAAAGCTTTCCTCCTGCAACTGCGGTTCAAATTGGATTTTTGCTTGATTCGGGTCTCTCTCTGCTCCGATCCAACCTGGAGGATTTCTTTGCCGAGCGCACTTGGTTACTGTCACGTTCTCTTGGGAGATTGCTCTGTGTGTGCACTTGGCCAGTGCGCACTTGATTGCTGCCTTGTGCGGTGATTCATTTGGTTACTGCTGCATTCTCTTGGGAGATTCTATGTGTGCACTTGGCCGGTGTGCACTTGATTGCTGTCTTGTGCGGTGATTCGTGGCCTCGATTCCACTTTGGTGTGCTCGGACTGTGGATTTGGGCATTGTGTCTCCGTGAACCACACCTATCTCACCGTGTGATTGCGGAGGCGATAGATTTTCTGGGACAATGTCTTCCACAATGTGACTTACCGTGGTTATCTACTTGGTGGCTTTGAGTGACATTCCTCGGTGAGTTGTTTCTCTATTGAACCTTGGTTCAATTTCAGGCCAAACTTGATAAATACCTTTCTGTCCTGCTCTAGGTGATTGTGCATGATCTATTATGGGGCATAAAACTTATGCTCAATGAGAATAAATTGTCAAATTGAAATTAGAGTGATAATCTAGGAGTATTTTGCTAGCTATATGCTACTGTCATATTATCTTTACTGTTGGTTATAGGCTGCCGTCATTTTGTGCTCTGATTACATACTGAAATCTTGATATGGTAATTTCGCTTGTTGCCGGTTGCTGATTAGTGCTTGCTATTGTCACCAACACTATGTTGTGGTAACATTTAATTGTCAAATTCAGCATAATATTAGAGAGATAGTCACTCAGATTGATAATAAAATTTGACAACTGTGAAGGAAGGCCTTGAGCAATATGCTAATTGTTTATTCTCTTAAGTTTAATATGTTTAGTATAATTTTACTTTTAGATGATGTGGAAAAGGGTTATGTAATTGCATACATTTTAGTAGTGTACATGTCATTTGTTTATTATTAGAACTATACTTTTATATTCATAATTAAATCTGGAATTATCCTATAATACCACGTTATTTACAACAGAATTCTCCACTAATCTTGATTGATTAAGTAATTAAGTTGGTAGGGAATAACGACTTAACGAGAGTGAGAAACCTATAGTTTTCTGCACCTCCACCGCCTCCTACACTGGCGACACAACCTCCCCCTCCGCCCGATCTGCGAGGGCGGCCAAGGTTAGCCCGGTTGCCTACATCTCCCGCCATCACCCAGGCTCCAAGCACCGCCGCTCGGCTTAGGTGGCCGTGCTAGTCCGTGGTTCCCTTCCTCTCTCTCCTCTCACTCTCTCTCCCTACTTGATTTATTTGATTTTACACTAAATTTTGATTTGCCATTTTTGATCTTGGAGCTAATCGAGGGTGGTCGTTTGGTGGCTCCTGGTAGGGCTCGAGGTCATACCATGCGCTGGGGGAGCATGCCATGGCCGTCGGGTGCGCGGTGTCCCCACTACACCATGGTAGCTCACCTCCTCGCCACTCTTGCTCCCTCCTCTCTACTCTACTATTTTCGGCTAATAATCTTTGTGATGGCGCTATGTGCCCTAGTGATGCTATATGATACTCAATTGGTTGCTTATTGGCTACGGGTAGGCATGGTCTAACATTAAGAAATTGATGCTATCACTATGGGTAATTGGTGGGCTACCTTTGCTGATTGATGATTGGGTTGCTTTGGAAAAAGATGGCGGCTTGTGTTTGGCGGTTGTTTTCCTGGTTGCTTGTGTGCCGACTGGCCTTGGTGGTGGCCTCCTCCGCCTACAGCTTGTTGGCCTGCGGTTTGGTTCCTTGTCACCTTCTTGCTCCTGGTTGGCTTATCTTGATGCTGGCCTTATGGTGGCTGGTGATGCTTGGCTGTGTGATGGGGTTTTGGAGGTTTGGAACGGGAAGAGAAGAAAAGAGAATAGAAGTGGCTTGCTGGTGTTGTGGACTTTCTTCTCCCTTCTCTTCGTTGGCTTTGTTGCCCTGTTGTGCTGTGCTGGAGGCTGTGCAGTGCCTTCTCGATTGCCCTGTTGTCTCTCTCTCTCTCTCTCTCTCTCTGATTGAGGCGCCCAGAAGGGTTTTGCTGGCTTTCCTGTTGCCGTGTGGATGCATGAGGGTATTTTTGGACAGTGTGTTGGTTTCTACGTCTTTTCAAAATAGTTCAGGTTTGTTTAACGCCAAATGATGACCCTATGGTTGTGAGAGTTGCCGATTGACCCCGGATGGTTAGGTATCTTCATGAATGGATTGCCCAACCTAAAACTAACCTCTAGGGCTCTGACGGCAATTCCTTCCTTTAATTCTTTTATTTTGTTTGGTCTTTTTTTGACATTTTTATATTTACTCCTTTCGAAATTGCTATATGATATGGGATACATGTAATTAATTTCTGCAGCTTCCGATTAAATATACATGTATAAAATGTGACCAATGTAGATAAAGTTCTGTAATTTTCTAATTAGTTGCAGTTGTGTTGTAGTTATTTAAGTTTGGGAGACAATCATTCGGTTGGGACCGAGAATTGTAAATTTACAGTAATTTGTACTGTCATTATTAATGTAGAGAAAGTTGTAATATCTTTATTTAATTTAAGCCAGTTTTAATTATAGCTCGATGAATGTAAATTGATTTGTTGTAAAAGAACTGTAATACACTATTGTACTATGGACTATTGTTCATATGTTTTAATAATTGAGTTGAATGCTTTTATTAGTCGTGCAATTGAATTTTATTTCTCGCTCTAGTCTATACAATTTGGTCTTCGCCCTTGTCGATGGAATTGTTGAAGTAACGTATTTGTTTATCGTTTGTCGGTTTTAGACTAAACAGGTACACAAAAAGTTTAAATTCTCCCGTATTTTAGATCATTAGTTACATATTTAATCTCATTTAACGTCGTAACTCGCAACTTAAGGTCAATCAAAGACGCAGGGCGTTTCATTACTCCATAAAGAAGATTTAGCAAACGTCAGTGGGCTTTGCATTGAACTTTTGGATCATTCTTTTCAGTTAGAGCTTTGACATATTAGAGCTTGATGAACTTAGAAATATCTTATGAAAGGGGCTCTAGGAAGAACAATGCAGGGCTTAGATGTAGGGCCATCAGCCATGCAATGTTCTGTCTTAGCCCGTAGTTGCTGCATCATGTCACAGGCAAGAAAGAGCTTCGATGCTTCAGTTTGTTTCCGATGCTCTTACGCCCTACTCATTTCGGTTTGAGATTATGACTTATTTTTCACTATTCATAAATTTCGTCTTTTTCTGAACTTTTGATGAGATTCTGGCTTATTTTTTACTATTTATAAATTTCGTCTTTTTCTGAACTTTTGGTTTTTTAGCTTTTTCGTCAGTTTTTTTTCGTTTGTGTTGTCTGTGATGAGCTAACATATTTTATCTATTTTTAAATTTAATTACGCCAAATAAGTTACCTTCAGCTACAGTGTAATTTTAGTCAGCTACAATGCAATTTCAGCTATAAGTCATTATTTTTCAGCCCAACCGAACAAGGTATTAATCAGTAATTAGGTGCAATAGAAGCAGCTCAGTACTTGTCATCTGCACCATTTGCTGAGCAGCAGCAATACCACTGCCGCTTGTGCAAAACGACAGCGATCAATCGAGGTAAACATTTGAGATGTGCTCTTGATGCGTTCGTATCTCACGATTAACTAGCGCGAGACTACGGCGCGGAGGCTGGCACGCACGCACGCTCCTCGCCCGCCTGACAAACGACCGCGGCCTCAGCCTCAGGCCGCGGATCGCACAGGCGGCCGAGTCCAAAAACTCCATGGGAAACGCATGCCAGTATGCCACCGCGTGGCCTTTTCGTGGTGCTCCGCCACACCGCGGGCGTGCGCATCCCTAGGGCAAGCGCCGCACCGCGCGGTGTGGTATACCGTGCGGTTTCCGCCTTCCGCCGGGCCGGACCGGACCGACACCCTCACCCGTGCGCCGTCTCTCGCCTCTCGACTCGTTCGGCTTGGGGTATTCTTGTCTCTGTTCTTTTTAACTTATATTTTATGATTTATATTTTTTATCTAATAAATAAGAAGAATAGTTTATTCGTCGTCGTTTCCAAGCCGTTTATCGAGAATATTTTTTAAACGGTTTATCGATTTATTCATATAAATACCCGTCCTATTAGGATAAAAAATTATAAGCTACAATCATAAATCATAAGTTGCGTTGGAAAAGTTGCTGCATAATCTCTGCCATCGAGCTCGCGCGCGCGAGTGTGGCTCAGGCTGTGCACTTGCTTGCTGCTGCACGTGTTGTTTTGTTCGGTTATTCCGTTCAGCACGTGTTGTTTTGTTCGGTTATTCCGTTCGTGTCGAAGAGCGGCGCTCACACGTCCGTCCAACCTTTCTGACGTCATGTGCGCCGTCACTCGCCTTCTTCTTTCTGGTCGCAGGCAGGAACGTTCCAGCTTAAATACTACCTCGTTCCCAAACCACCAATCCACGCGTTTTCTCAGGGTCAATTAGATCCAAATTCGTGCCTGTGGTCTGCTCTGGAAATTGAAGCAAACAATCTCTACTCCAATTTTGGGGCTCGGTTTGTTCACTTTAACTATTGGAGTCAACTCGATCGGCAGGAGTGAGCGGATAAGGTTGCTGAGTCACTGCTGAGCCAGCCAGTGAGGCTGCTGACCTGGCGGTTCGATGGTCGGGTTAGCTCATTGCCATTGTACTGTATGGATATCGCCGTGTAATTTCTTCCTGGACCAATGGAATGGACCACGATGGTGCTGATGATAATGCCGTGAGCTCTGACAACGACACAATGGAATTCAACAGGAGCGGCCAATTTTGCAGTCCGACCGATGAACATCCGCTTGTCATGTCCCTCAGGACCCTGACTCCGCCCACCACATGAGCAAACGGAGTCGTTCGGCTGGGTTCTTTTTGACTATGACTTGTTGATTTTGTATTAATACGATCGTTTGTGTGAATAAATTGAATGTTAATAAGCTGATAAGCTGCTTTAAAAAAGTTGTCCCAATGAGGCTGCTTCGAAATGGTGGCAAAGAAACCGTCCCTTTTATTTAATTGAGAGAAACTATAAGCCGATAAGAAACAGCCAAAAGCAAATCAAATCAGTGGTTTTTACGGTTGTCCTGTTTTCGGAAATGAAAGGCCCATTTTTGGGTTGGTTGGATCTCACATGGGATCCATTTTTTGCCCCCTCTCTCCCCTCCTTTTAGGTTTCTTCTCTGTCTACCTAAAATACTGAAACTAACCTAACAATAGTAGTAGACAACTGATGTGACCTGTTTATATTAACTTTTAGTTTTGTTTTTGGTTTTGGTTTATAAATAGTAACAACTTGTAGAGAGATACTCACGTGTGATTTTGACTGATATAAATAAATTACTGTAGTGTGTAATATAATCGATTAGTAGACTCTACTTTGAAAGATATTTCGTTTAAAAGTTAGTTATAGTACCAAAGCTATTTACTATAAAAACAGTTTTTAAAACTCAATATAGACATGACTGTAATATGTGGCATTGCAATAAATGGTTTTAGCTCGAAAGTTCTATATCAGATCTATTTTACAAAAGAGATGTCATACATTACGGTGAGCAAAAGGTCGCTCGTGTTGATTTGCCGTGCCGTAGGTTCCATGCTTTCACGCGTCACACAACATAATGAAACTACAACTGTGTCTGTCCCGATCAACGTGTCGTTCAGACAAATCCCAGAAATGATTGAATAGCGGCTGGAAAGGCGTGCGCGAAGCGGCCACCACTCTATTCTCATGCGAAATTATTTCTCATTAAGTAGTTGCAGCTTCAAGGCGTCATTTTCTTAGCCTGATATTAGCATACGGAAAGCATGCGTGCGAGAAACTCTACTACATCCCTGGATGGTGCGAGATACAGCATGAACCCAGCTAACAAAACTGAGCTTAAAATCCTACACTCGCACGACTTGATTACAATGAAGTGAAGAATGATTGCGAACTGAAAAAATATGTTGTTTTTTCATTCATCAGCTTCAATGAATTGAAAGACGAGCACTTTCTCTTCAGGAATATACAAGGGCAAAAACTATGCATCCGGACGTTGCACTGGATGGACAGCACTGAACTGACGCTTTCTTTGTTGCCGAAGACGATGTTTCTTGATGAGATATGCAGATATGCACATGGATATAGACAACCTTTTCGCAAACTATCTAGTTGCATCATACTACCTGACGATTACCTGTATTAGTGCAATCACATGATGACCAATCAAGTGCAGGCTAGCGCATACATCAACAGGAAGGAAATGCACCGGGCCTCAAATTTTGGAACTTATTCCATTTATTCTTCCTTAAAACAGTTGAGCTTACAAGATTCTTCCCTAAAAAATAGCTTCCTAATGCCGAAGAGAGCTATTCCCTCGTCACGAGCCATCTAGATTGATAGGTGATCCTTAGGTGCAGCGCTTACATACTGGACTCAAATGGAATCGAATGGAATCTATATATACATATGAAGCAATGCACAAGCACTGCTAAACAAAATGGCCTAGGCACCTGACTTGTTCCTACCAGGCCATAACTGAGCTTGAGAGTTGAGAAAGAATGAGCGACTTGCGTACACCTTACATGGTTACACTTACATCTCACTGAGCAAATTGCTGATCTTGCGAAGCTCCGTCAGAGCAGACATTGCAGTGACCTGTCCTTTACCTCCGAGAATGTTGTTTGAGAAGTTCTCCATGGGGCCAGGCTGATCACGATCGTGCTGAAACGCTGACTCAATCACCTAAACATTACATGCAGGTACTGTTACTCTCACGCATGTATAGCATCGTGAATATGAATGATCTAAGTCACATAATACAAGTTGGCAACTAAAGATACTGAATGTGGTGGACTGCAACAGACTCGATAGAGAACTTCGGAACGCAAGCAATGCTATTCTACACTAAGGTTATCTACACATTAACAGCCTATCTTTAAACATAGAAGCTATATAGTGGCTACCAGTAAGCAACACATGACAAAGAAATTAAGAAAACTATGAAATATTAATACCACACGACAACAAATGATGTTGCACATAATACCTGGATATTCTCCAGCATGCTTTGTCCAAGTGTCTTAAATGTGCCCATGACCTTATCACCAGAAGCCAACTTTGTGCTACCACGTAAGTTATTTGAATTCCCATCAGAAGGTGAAGAGCAGGAATCAGAAGGTGAAGAGCAGGAAGGATCAACACCATCTTTACCATCTGATGTTGTACCACTGCCCTTCTCTATGTTGCTTTCACCTGAAGGTCTGCCCAGCTTCAACAGCCACTGCAGTTTACTAATAAATGGCTTCCTTTCATTAGAAACTGCAGTTCTGTCAGATGATCCATCTGGATCTGGATTGTTATCAGAAGATGCTGCTTCTGAATCTTGAGCAGCTTTGCCATCACAGTTACAGCTAGATGACTCGTCTTGCAGGATTTCATCCCTGTCATTGTCACCAGCACAAGAATTTGAAGTGACACTACTCCTCTCAGAGTCGTTGTCTTGGCTGTTCTCAAGTTCATTACCAGAACTGGCTGCATAGAACACTGGAGAGTTCTCACCACTGGAACAAGTTGTTGCCACACATTGCGTCCTTTGTGTTGCATCCTCATCAACTGGTGAATTTTTTTGTGGGCTGACTTTTGCGACATTTGATGGGCTTACAGTTAAATTTTCACCAGCGCCTTTTAACTGCAAAGGCTCTGCAGAACTCACTAGAGGCTCCTTGTGAATTGAGACAATAGGGAATGCATCTTGCTGAATTTTCCCAGCAACTTCATTAGACCTCTCCCCATCATCTGATAAAGTATTCAGAAGGCATCGTCTTACTGAATTTCGAGCATCACTTTTCACACTGACTACCTTCACTGGAGAAGGATCTGACTCTGTCCTAGACAAACCAAGCCTCTGCCTCAAAGATTTTTTTACTGTTCTGCTTAAAGAATGACCCTTTTCAATCTCCTTGGGAGCTGTTCCATCCTTGTGAGCTGTTCCATCCTTGTGCAAATTTCTCCACTTCTCTTCCCAATAACTCTCGGATAAAGGATGCAATGGAGTTCTCGGAGGAGTTGAAGTAGCAAGATTGCTGTGAACTCTGTCATAATCACAGCTATCCCTCTTTAATAGGACACATGTGGATAAAGTGTTTGCATCAATGGCAATAGACTGTAGGGATTTGGCTTTCTCAATTAGCTTCTGCACATCGACATTTGTCGGATAATTTAATAATCTCTTGAGACAAGAGACATCAATTTCAGTAGCCAACAAAGACGATCTAACATAAAGAATCATAGAGACAGCCATGGCTACAATGAATGCCCCTCTAGCAGAACACAAGATCCGAAAACTGTATTCCTCATCACTACTTAGCAGCATATTATTGGAACAAGCAAAGACTTTGTCCCATACTACTAAAAGATCATTGAGGCAGAATTCTCTTCCAAATAAGACCCGCAGCCAACGAAGTGCGAACCACTGCGGTTCCACTTTCAGCTCAATGAAATGGTCATGAAGAGATGACTCAACAATGGAAAGCAGATGGTATAAAGCTGATGAGGCTTCAATAGCAGGTGGTAGACTTGAGCTAGATCCTACACTGGATGGAGAGAACAACTCTGCCATACGAACCACTCCACTACCTCCATCCATCAAACCATCAAACATAGAATAGGCATCATGTTCCATGAACCTTTCTGACAATACAATGCCTAGTTCACCTTCAGCGCCATATGCATCACTAAGTAAAATTATTTCTTTTGTATCTGGATCAAGCTCATCAAGAGTGTTAATTGTGGAAGCACTTTCAGAGTCATTCTCATTGTCAGCTCCTGAATTCCACTTTGGGTCCTTTCTGGGTTTATAACTGAAAACCATATCAGTATCTGGGAAAGGCGCGCCATCAAAATCATCATTAAAGCAGTCTTCATGGAGTTTTCGTACTTGAGATAGTTTATCAATGTCGACTTGAAGAACATACACTAGAGGAGCCAATAGCTCATGCATTCCTGTGGCAGAATAATATATGTCATTCCTTATTCAGTAATAAAACCAAAAAGGCTAAAAGATACTGCTAATCAAGTGGTCATGCTAATCAGTCAAAATTTTAATGCCAAAGACACTTTGGTGCTACTCGAAATAGCTTTTAAGAGTTTAGAGATCTCAGAGCTTATTAATATGCCTTAATAATGTCATCTAAAAATATGTTCTTGTTTATCAAATGGTAACTGTTAACAATTTAATAACATGCAAAGCTAAACGGCTCTAGAAGATTTCAGCCGCATGGAACTTCTCAGCGAAAAGGGCAAAGCCAGCAAGATTCCTTGCAACAACTTAGGAATGTAGTTCATTATACATGCAAAAGGAGTCGCTTACCTTGGCAGTATCCATACTCTGGGTGTCGAAGACACCACATCAACAGTATTCTGCGAAGCATGGCCTGGCAAGCAGGCGTTTGAAAGTAACTGCCATGTTCTGGATATAATCGAGACAAATCTTGGTCTACAGTTTTCTCCAACTCCGCGCCTCTGAAAAACCGGCCCCAGCTACTATCTGCAGAAGTTGAATAAAATTATCACAATGGAGATCTTCAAACCAGAGTTGTGGCACAAAGCATTCAAGCAACAAATGGAGGCTTGGAAGTTGGAACATTCTTGCATATCATCATAAGTTGCCTTCATAAAAAACAAATACAGTTTTGTATGAGCATTCTATTTGCACTTCGATAGATAGGCTTCATCCTTCTTTCTAGCATAACTACACCAGTGGTCAGTAGATACGAGCCCCGAAGTCCTACTAATCAACAATGAAGAAAATATATGTTTCTACCTTACTGTGCTCAACACCACTAGACAAGCACGGTTCATTGCCTGATAAAGTAGCAACTGACGTTTCAGGAAATCACCTTGCAATAAAAATCTATGATGGTAAGTGCACAACAACTTGGGAAAATTGAATATATAGGATCAAGTTGAGACTGCTTTGGTAAAATAAGATCAAGTTATTTGTGCTTGTAAATATAGGACTGAGTTGGGCTACCTCTTGCAAATATGGTATTTTTCCCATTTTAATTTCATTTTCATTTTCCAGCCCTTTTTCTCTACGCGAAATGACTCTTTTGCCCCTTACTCCCTCGCCTGGCCCGCTGCAGGCCGCTCCCTTGCCTGCGCCCCGCCCCGCGCCGCGCCGGCGCGGGGCGGGACGAGGGAGCAGCGGCGCGAGGCGGCGCAGGCGAGGGAGCGGCTGCGCAGGGCGGGGGAGCGGCGCGGCGCAGGCGAGGGAGCGGCGCACGGGGCGGGGCGAGGGAGCGGCGGCGCGGGCGGGGCGCAGGCGAGGGAGCGGCGGCGCGGCGCGGGGCGGGGCGAGGGAGCGGCGGCGCGGGGCAGGCGAGGGAGGGAGCGGCCTGCAGCGGGCCAGGCGAGGGAGGAAGGGGCAAAAGAGTCATTTCGCGTAGAGAAAAAGGGCTGGAAAATGAAAATGAAATTAAAATGGGAAAAATACCATATTTGCAAGAGGTAGCCCAACTCAGTCATATATTTACAAGCACAAATAACTTGGTCCTATTTTACCAAAGCAGTCTCAACTTGGTCTTATATATTCAATTTTCCCCCCACAACTTATGGCAGTTTCCTCTTTATTAATGATCATGCAAGTGTTTGAAGAGTCTCACACAACCAAATGAGAAGGTAGGAAACAAGCGCATCCATGTTATAACATATCATCATCGCAATTTTATGCTTAGCATTTCATCATCATAAGTTCATGTTTAGGATCAAATACCTGGGTTCTGAGAGAGAGGGTTGTCCACAACGAGGTTGGATGATCTGCCCTCCTCCTTCGGAAGATGAGGGTCTACCAGAAGACGGCGCCTCAAACTAACATACCTACAACAAATAAGAAACCAACTAAACATGAAATTTCTTAGGTAGAAATAACGCATACAAGAAGAAGAAAAAAACCATTGCTCCAAATCATTTATAGATGTCTAGTTCAGCAGCAATTTCTCTCATCAAAATTCCATCTCATGAAACACACATGACATATCGCCATGTGCACGATAAGATCACCACAAACTAAAATCCAACAATCTACAAGCCATTCCATGTAACCATAACCAAATTACAGGCATTAGCTCTTAGCGATTGCATTATTTTTATTTAAAAACAATTTTTTGCTCATCATAACCATCCATCAAAGCGAAAACAACACCTAACCACACAAGAATCAAACCAAAAGAAAGAAAAAGGGAAGCATAGCAACATCAACCAAGCAAGAAAACAAGAACAGATTCATCATAACCGACAAAAACACACCACACATGACACAACACGGGGGCACCAACAAAAGGCAAGCAGCCTCACCTCCTCCGCGAATCGGCGGCGGCGCGGCGGAGCTCCTCGACGGACGCCTCCGGTGACGCCGGAAGGATGCCGAGATCGACCCGCCATCGGACGCCACGCAGACTCGAGAACCGCCGCCTCTCATCCTCCGCCATGGCCCCCCTTAAGTCCCAGGCGAATTGGACGCCCTCAACTTAACAGCCACAACGGAAGCCGCCCAAGAACCGAACCACGAGGCCAAAACGCTATATATAGCTGTGTATATCTGTATAAACCAAGAAAAGGGGGATCTTTCTGGAATAAAGATTGGATTTTTGGAGGATTTGGGGGGGGGGATGGAGAGGTGATGGGGGATGATTTCTCTTCTCCTCTTCTGTATTCGCGAGAATGGCGTTTTTGCTGGGGGATTGGAGAATTTAGCCGTGATGAACTGATGGATGCTTCGAATGGAGGGTCTCTCTCTCTTCTCGTGGTTATTACTAGTTTTTATTTTTCTCTTTATTAGGTGAGAGATGCAGAAGAGGTCGAGGATTTCTACTGGTCTAAATGGTACCGTGCTAAGGTTGTTTCTTCAAATTTGACACTTGATTGATTGTTTTTGTAAATCTAGTTTTTTTTATGAATTTATCGACCTTAGTAGACATCTATGATCAGCCGAGCTCTCTTAGCTTAGTAAGAACCCCAGTTGATTGGCAGACTTCCAGCCGAGCAAGTAAAAACGAATGTTTGGAGGTTAATTTTTTAAAAAATTGTTACAATGTTATTCGCGTGATCAATTCTAAGGAATTTTGTTCTCTAATAAGAGTAGAGTAGTTAGAGCGAAAAATGATGGCTAGGCTGGTGATTTGTGAATATTTTTCAAAATAATCTATTTTTATTAATATTACATAATATGCCATCGCTAAAAAAAAATACAGAAATAATCCTCTGTCGCCAATTTAAATGGAAATAGAGGCATGTCACCAATTCAAATACGACAGAGGCATGTCGCCATCTGAACTAGCGACTATCCTACGTAGAGTCCTACGTGGTAGCGTGCATGACTCTATCGCCAATTCGACTGGTAACAAAGTTTCTGTTGCCAATTCGATAGAATCCTGTGGTAGTGTTGTCACTTCAACCTCAAAAAAGAAGGCAGCACGGTGTTGTTTTTTTCTAACTGAAAAGGCTATAGACTCGCTTGTCGCGATGCGTGTTGTTCCCATTACTCCTTCATCGCGATGCTGAGAAGGGGGCTATCTTATGCTCGTAGGAGAAATCATGTAGTACGACAACTTTACAAAGAAACTAGAACAAAAGGTAGCGTATCACTGCAAATATCATAGCACATGGCTGACATATAGCAACATATTACAAAGACCCACTAACTCAAACAGACCTATGTGGGGTTCCTCCTAGGTTCTACCCTATGAGTGGCCCCATCCCTAGGCTGGCGCTATGCGTGACCTGACGGGTAGGTCCATTGGTCAGATGTGTGTCGTGACCTAGCTGGGCAAGCCGCAGATGCGAGAGTCTCAATGTCCTACCGGGCCGGCTGGCTTGGTCCTGGCGTGTCAGAGAGCTATGAACCACCCAGGACGTGCGTCGCCTCGTCCTACAGGGGCTGAGCCAAACAGTCATCCACTAGGTCGCCATCGTCATCGTCCTACTTTGCCCCATTGTCTGTCATGTTGTATGCAACTGTGTGTTGTGGGCGTGCGTGTCCTCCATGTAGTCCTTGGGATGGTGGCCTGCAAGAAAGATAGGATATAATTGAAATGTCTTTCCAAAGTCGAGTGAAGGCAACGAGAAGTGAGTGGTATACTTGGGTACATCTAGGCGTATTGAGTCATAATGGTAGTACCCTGCCAAGAAGAGCCCCTTGCCACATTCGGTGGAGGCATGTTAGGTGATATGACGTGTGCAGTGCTGTGGATAACCCCTCGGGCACGTCTTCGGTCCTCGACATCAGAGAGGTCAAATTATCATGAACCTCTCTCGTGAGAATGCTCTGTGCGGCAGGGAAAACATGTTAGAATTAAGACAACTGTAAGTAGTGAAATATAATTGATTGTGTGTTGTTAACCGAGCGATGGAAGGCGGAGTCTACCTAAGTGGGATAGGTGGCTGCATGCTTGCAAAGTGCCTCGGTGGATCGTCCACAACGTGCAGCACTCGAGTCCTGGTGCGTGTGTTGTACCACTCGATGTGGTTGTTATACATCGAGTGGTCATAGGGGATATGCTCCACGTGGATAACAGCACAATTGACATCAATAAGTCTGTATATCGATCATGTACGATGCAAATCCGTGGGATGTTGTCCACGACACTAGCTTTCATGTTTCTAAGAAACCACAACCAATTGTTGGTGTTCTCACTCTCACCAAATGTAAATGCCACAGGAAGAATCTGGTTGTTACCATCCGCTGCGATTGCAGTCAGTATCTAACCCTTGTACTTCCTAGTCAAGAAGGTATCATCCACACAAAGTAAAGGACGATAGTGTTTAAATGCATTGATGTACACACCAAAAGTAAAGAATACTTGCTTAAGTATCATCTTTCTAGGGAACCACTTTGAGGCATGTTCCAGAATATCAACTTGAGTCCTAGGAATTCATTTGTTGTATGACTTGGAGCAGACCGAGCGGGTTGTGATATGAATCTTCAAACATACCGGACCTTGCTTCAAGTACCTTCCACTTCACCCACCAAGCCTTAGCATAGGTTGAGCTCCTTTCGACTTTCAGCCGATTTATGCTTGTACTGTCTATAGTAACTAGCTTTTAAACGGTGTGTTTTTTTAAAATGGGCTCAACAGGAATATTATAGTAAAAAGTGTACTGAGTTCAGCTGGATTGGCCAAAATCACATGTGACTATTTTTCTGTGTGTACTACCTCTCATGAACAGGCAGAATTTAAATGTTTAAACTATAATCCATTAGCCCAAAAGAACCTATGCATAACTTATTGTGTATTGGAACCTATGCTCTACCGCAAGAATAATGGAACGTGACTCAAAATCCAGGTTATAGACAATCTCTCTGTACATGACATTTGCAACAAACCTTGAGAACATGTTTCTGTGGGATTACATGGACTCTGCCGCCACACAAGTGTGCGTAACGACTATAGAGCACTTCCAATGGGTGTCCCATATAGGCTGGTATGCATGGACTCGCTAAGGGCATTTCTCTATCTCATACTTCACGTCATACACGCGTGGATTGGACTTCACCACTCTGAATGTCCTCAATAGCACTGCCCACAACTTGACTACTTCATGCACCTCTCCTTTCTTTTATAGAATGCTCCTAGCTTGACCTTATTCTACGTGTACTCCTAGGCCACCCACTCACCTGCACTCACTGCTAGCTTGTAGAATTAGTATGTGTTTCACTTCAATGGGACGGGCAGATCACCTCCACCCTGCTCATCTTCAGAAGCTTCATCACCTGACAATACCTCATAATCACGGTCTTCAAGTTCCATCCATTCCATCAAGGCTTTAATCAGCTTATCTTCATCTACAATCCCCATATGTTCCTATGCCTCAACCATAGGAGGGTCTTTAGTCTTAGCTTTGACCGAGTCAATACCACCTATCTCTTCTTAGTTCAAAGAATACGGCACACTGTGGCTAGACTACCCAACTTCTTCAGTATCACCACCAATGGCATCTTCCTACATCATATGAGCTGAGTAGACATTCTCATAGGGTTGTACTAGTAAGACTAGCAGCCATCCATGCTCCGTTGCCAATTTCACGTAGAAGCTCTACGAATTTTGCCTCTTACGTTCCACTAACTCCCAGTACATGCGTTGCTGTGCTCGGGTTGCAATGCCACATAACTTTAGGTTGTGCGACGCATGATCCATCAAGAATAACTGGTACAATAATCTCACAACAGTGCCCTATGGACACTGCTCTGCATTTGATAGACCAGCTATCACTGATGAAAAATCATCCAATTCGACTCTTTCTACACCTATCTGTTGAACCCTTTCTCTATATTGTTCATTTGTAGGGTAATTTGACGCTGGCACATCTCATTAGACATTAGAAATAAAAGAATAGCAGTAGAATCCAACTTCCAGTGCAAACTGGGAAAGACTAAAAACTAAAATGGTTGTTTTCCCTTAGAAAAGGGAAGAGAAATTGCTAGGAAATGCGGCCAATCAAATATTTTAACATATATCCTATCTTCTGTTTTTGTTTCATTCGTTCATGTTTGCTTGCATGAATAGGTAATGATTAAGGCATGGCTCCATTTTACAAATGAGAAATTAATAAACTTGTAGCGATAGAGCGCGTTGTACTGCCATTGGTAGTTCATACATTACTGTCGCTGACGGTTGATTGCGAGAATCTTGAATACTGTAGCAACCTGTTTCTATATGATATTGAGTTATTGACAAATGGTTCAATAAAGACACTTCCAATGGTAGATACTGCTATGCTATTTTTATATTTTACACATGAAATAACTATAGACATCATCAAGTTTAGTAGGTGGTATATATCAGTGGAATCATATAATAAATTTCACCAAGCACACACTCTCTCTCTCTCTCTCTTAGTATTGGATTTTGTACTCAAGCATGTGAGACACTGCCTTTTTTCTCTCCCTTCTTTAATTCTCTCTTCACCCCAACATAAATGCTACTTAACAGACTAATTATTGCTATAGACACCACTTATATAGAATTATTAGGGCATCTCCAATGGTCTGAGTCAGCTAGCTATATGCATGTACACATCAGCATATATCCTATGTGGAGGAAAGAAGTATGCAAAAAAAATCGAGCCAGCTCTTCCTTAGAGCAAGTACAATAGTATAGCCAACTAATGGCTATAACACTTGTCCATTTCATCTATAGTCTTCAAAAAAATAGTTCATACAATAAGATAGCTATTACAATAACTATTTGGCCCCACGTGTAAGAGAGTGAAATGCATATTTTTACATGCTATAGCTAGCTGTAATTTAGTAGCCAGCTTCCTTCTCTCTCTTCCTTTCTCTCTCTGCCACGTAAGATTTGGTTGATATTATATTTGCTATAGCCTGCTGACTAAGCCTTATTGTACCTGCTCTTAGGGCATCTCCAATGGTCTGAGTCAGCTAGCTATATGCATGTACACATCAGCATATATCCTATGTGGAGGAAAGAGAGTATGCAAAAAAAACCGAGCCAGCTCTTCCTTAAGCACTAGTCTATAACGCCAAACGAGGCAGCCTCTATAAATTCTGTGTGTGCATGTAAGCATCAAATAGCTATCCTTATAGATAGTTCTTTAGAATGCTAGCTTTAGTGTGTACTATATAAATGATGTGGAAGTCTTATAGTTAGTTGCTAGCTATAACCATTGGAGATGCCCTTAAGCACTAGTCTATAACGTCAAACGAGGCAGCCTCTATAAATTCTGTGTGTGCATGTAAGCATCAAATATCTATCCTTATAGATAGTTCTTTAGAATGCTAGCTTTAGTGTGTACTATATAAATAATGTAAAAATCTTATAGCTAGTTAGTTGCTAGCTATAACCATTGGAAATGCCCTTAGGAGTGCCCTAACCAGGATAACATTTCATACGCATAAAATTAATGATGAATACCTACTGTGTTCTGCAAGTGTAATTGTACACATGCGCTAAGCACGTACATGGTCTGGATCAAATTAATTGCCTAGATTACCTCAGCTCGTTTCCTCGCATCAGATCTCAGCCACACGATCGATCGTCTGGCCTGCCTGCCCGGCAACCAGAGCACAGTGAGCGTGTGTACTTGTACTGTAGACACGCTTAATTAATCACCAGACAAAAATCACGTCCTCTCGAGAAAACACAAGACAAAACCGGCAAGAACACGGCAAGTTCCGGCACGTTTCCGCTCCAGCTCATTTGATCGCGACGCCCAGAAGCGATCGTATCGTACGTACGCTGATCTCTTGCTCATAATTTTGCTCCCTCGTGCAAGTAATACTAACACATGAATTAAGCATTTTTCTTTCCTTCTGCCACACGTTAAGAGGAAAGAAGATTACTTATTAGTTACTTGGTCAAGCAGCCATGTTGAATCGTTTGTACGAGTACATGTATCTACTTGTGCTCTACGTTGCGATGACTTATTTTTCTTTTCTTTTTTTTCCGTGCGTGGCTGAGGATCGGACCGGGCAAGGACCGCGTTTAGAAGGATTGTGATTTAGCCGCCAAATTGCGTATACTTCCGTAGTATTAACCCGGTCGGCTGTCAAGATAGGGAAACATATAATTAGGATAAGAAAGTTGTCGGTCTCTGAATTATGAATTATGCCAGTAATAACCTTGATGTTTCGTTGAAGATTTGAAGTGGTATTGATTGTTGAATGAATGATAGATAAACATCAAAATATTCCATTGGTCCCATTTTTACAGTGCCTATCTACATCGTTCGGCAGGGTCTAGCTAGCTGGTAGTGACTGTTTGCAAACGTGTACCGGCCTGTTGGGTTGACCGGTTGACTCCACATCTAGCTTTCTCCCACAATGCCAGCGCCATTGGTCGGATGTTTTTCGGCTGTGACTTATGTCATATGACTATATGTTATAGTTTTTGGTTCTTGCGTAAGCGTTTATGTAAACAAATCGAATGGTGATAAAGCGATAAACCGTTTCGAAAAAGCTGTCTCGATAAGTCGCTTCAAAATAGCGATAGAGAAGCCGTCCCGCTTGTTTGTTTGAGAAAAAGCATAAGTTATAAATAAAAAGATTCGACCATTCAATTTTAGGTAACGATTGATGCTTACAAGTAGTAGTAGTAGCAGCAGCATTCTGACTTCTGTGCAATGATTGACTGCAAAAATATGGTACATGCAAAGTGCAACTCTTATTTTCTACTTTTACTGCCACTCACTCTGGTGAGTAGGATTACAGTGACATCTTCTTCAGTATTGGAGTGTTAATAAGATGAATAGTACAACCATTTTCCAAAAACTTGGTTTTCATGCAACCTAATTACTTAATTAGTGGTTGACTCTCCATAGACTGATAGACCTAATTAAAGTTGACCAAATTGTGCTGCGGTTCTATCAACAGTCAGCTGAGCTATGGAATGCTTTTCAGATCGACTTCAGAAGCAATTTAGCTATGATTGTACTGCTAGTAGTACTACTCATGTGCACTGCACTGCTATTCCTAGTGCAATTATTTGTTTTTTTTCCATAGTTAGATCCAATAGTTCAATATACATCATTCATGTCTGGTTGAATTATTCCCACAATCCTTTCAATCAGAAAATAATTTATGCCAGGAACATATACTCCATATCGATCTAGTGGGGCAGCTTCCTTAACCACGCATGTGAACTCTCCTCCAATTATATATGCACCAAGATACCGAAATACGTTTATTTTAAGACAATAGATATAAATACAGTCGAAAAGTGTTTCATTAACTAAACAACAAGCTCTCCGCTTTCCTATGGCTAACTTTTACCGCGGGCACTCACAAAATAGACACTGTACCGAGTTTAGCTGTATAGTCCATAATCACATGCGACTATTTTCCTCTTCATAATCTCTCTCATGAACAGTTAGAATTCAAAAGATATTAGTCAAAAATTATAAGTCACAGTAAAAAAAACAATCCTATATTAAAAGCCAATGGCAGTCTCGCACATCACACCGGCGTGGGACTTTTTAATCAGCGAGTGATGATGCCAATAATTAGCTTAGCTCCAAATCGAGCACAGTTCCTGGTCTCTAATTTTGTCATTGGTCGCTTTCGGCCACCGGCTAAATATGTTGCGGTGTGGCTAACGAAAATCATTAATCTCACGGTTTGGTATGGTTAATTTGGTGTTTCTGTTCTGTCGATCACACAGCTAGAAAAGGCGCGGCAAGCTAGTGATGTAAGGTCCGTTTGAAACACTAGAATTTTTCTGTTCTGATAGAAATTTAGTTGTTTTTATGAATTTTGTTCCGAACGGACCAAAACTATAGCTTCTTGCTAAGGCAAGTCAATTGGCAATTTAGATTTTAGAGGGTTTAGTGATGCGGAGAGACACATGATTTCAGGTTGATTGCTTCAATTGTTATTTTCAGTAGTAGGTCATACATTTTATACATATCTGAATTCATGATCATTGTTACTAACTTCTGATGCGAACAAAAGTAAGGTAGCCAATGTGGAACAAATTAGTTCGCTGCGTCACCAGCATTTGGGGCGGACCACTGCACAGTACAGTGGTCCACGGATGCCTCTCAACCACAGATCTCTTGCCCATTAATAACTAAAAAAAAATGATGTTTTAATTGAACAAGGCCAAACTGAACTAACCAGACGTGATCGCATCATCTCATAGAGCTTAATCAGAGAAGAAATTCCAATCACTGACCTCCAACTTAATATGGAGCACCAAATGTGACTCCGAAGATTTTTCACATTCACATCATCTGAGATGGACAGAAATGTAGTGTGGCAGAGAGTGCACGAAAGGAACAAGAATACAATTCTCTGCAGGAAGAAAGGGAAGGATAAACAAGAAGCGTCCATGGCTCCATCCATAGCCGTGCGTACATACATGGACAGATCAGGCTTATCGCTTCCTCAAACACGGCTATCGCATTCTTACAGCTTGCGTAGTGAAGGAGACGTCGTCATCAAGAAAGAAAGAACCACTTATACTGGTATATAGTAAACTTGTGGCACCAGCGTAGTGAAGGAGACGTCGTCATCAAGAAAGAACGAACGACTTATACCAGTATATAGCACACTTGTGGCACCAGATGATAATATCTAGGGTTATTTATGATGAATTATTGTTAATATATATTGAGTTAAAATTTAAATTTATGAAAGATTTAGATTTTAGCCTGCTGATTTTAGCCTCAAGCGGTCAGACCGACCCTGTTGAGCGGTCTGATTGACCGCTTGGTGGCGGTCAGATCGGCTAAATTCTAGATTCCGGATGAGAGTTCTAAATTTTGGGAATTTGATCATAGATCGACTCAGATTGTCCTAAATCAGTGCATTCTTGTTGCATAAAGTATATTTGAGCTAACATGAGTCAAGCTGTGAAAAACTTGTGTCCAAAAATAATTTCTTGATCTTTGAATATGCAGGAAGTTTGGAGTCAACTATGGTGAATGGCGAGGACTGTGGTTACGCTCATAGAGCAGCCGAGGTTCAAAAAGGTTAAGGATACTAGGTGAGATGGTTGAGCTCAACCATAGCACAAAAAGGTAAGAAATGTTGAAGAGAATGTTCGAGCGATAGGTTGCACCAAGTGGTTTGATTGGTATAAGTAAGACGTGGTCCGGTAGGAACTGGAGCTGAAGAAACTTGCTAATGTATGGCAAGCCAATGGTGCACCTACATATGGCAAGTATGACAATTGCTTGTAAGGGTAGGAGAAGATCAGGTAAAGGCGTAGTATTTTGGTAGTTGGTCAAATACCGAAAATTTCGTTGGATCAAAACCGTGCCACTTGAGCGGTGTTTAGGAAAACAGTTTAAGTCAAGGAGATGCTAAGAAGATCAAGTAGATCAAAGGCTAATGATTTAGCGGGTTCAGACTCATGTGCTTTGAAAAACGTGCATAAGTTAAGTATGAGTGTAAATGTGCTTTGAAAAATGTGCATAAGTTAAGTATGAGTGTAAAACCTGTGTTGTGTGAGGGGGTTAACGGGCTCTCCCAATTGTGATAATAAATAGTATCCATTAGGATTATATGTGGGCTGGTTGCTCCATTTATTTAATAGGTTATGGGTGGAAGCTTGCAAATCAATTATCCTAACCATTTCATTCTTGATTTCTAAGTTTAGGGTTTGAGAGAGAAAAAGAAGTGAGTGATGTTGTATGTTCTCTTGTTCTCCTTATGGAGTGGCTGTGGAACTTTTACCTAAGCAGTAATAGATTAACTTTGTTCAGCTCTCATGAAGTGTTCTTATCTTGGTTGATTTGCTATTGTCTTTGTTGGTTCTTTGCCTCTTCTCTCCCCTTTTTGATCTTGTTACGTGTCAAGGATATATAAGTGATGGAGATGACTTACATAAATCAAATCTCATCTATCTAGACAATAGGGTTTGCAAGATTTTGAAGTTGCCTAATTCTTGCTTGATTTGGAGTTTTTCTTGAGGAATTTTGATCCGAAGATTTTGGCTTCAATTCTTTGGGTGGTCTTGCTTGCTGTGATATGTGAGAACTTATCTAGAGCTATCTTGGTTGTTCTTAACCCACAAACAAGTTGGTTATCAAGGTTTTTAGATTTGCCCGATTTTTAGTACAACCTTGCATGTTTTAAGAAAATATTGGGACTTTGGATAAGATCCATGCGATCTTTAGATGGAATGGGTTTTGAAGACCCTCATCAAGTTGTGTGCAAAGTTTCATATCATTGTATCATAGATTTTGAAGTTTACACCAAAAGTGGTTTTGGCCCAAACTGATTTTCTGTTCTGGGAACAGGGGTCAATCATATTGCTCCAAGGCCTAGTCAAACTGCCCACTGGTCAAACCATATCTCCAATAGCAGATAGACTAGTTAGGTGTTGAATTTATGAGACCTTACTAATTTAGGTTGTTGTTTGGATATAGCCTATCAAATCTGATCTTCTTAGTTCTGAAGTGAAAGATTTCTGAATACATAGAGAAATATTTTAAGAAGGTATCATTTACTCTCTTTGTTGTTGTTACCGGCTCTACAAAACTACTCCTACTTAACGAATAGTAGTATTACTAAGCAATACATCAGTGTAGACGTCTACATGTCAATAATTGTTCTACAACAATCGGGAATTAAAATGTCACATGAACATATGTTGTTCTTACTTGCATATGTATGCATAATTGTACTTTGGTGCACGCATATATAACATAATTGTTCCAAAAAAAGGAGAATTATAATGCCAAATGGATGTGGTGCAGAAGACACTGATCGTCCTGGTCCAACTAATATTCTGGGCTAATTTGTTCCACGGGTACCACCACTCAAATGCAATTTTCGGGCATGTTCTTTCTAGCTTCGGTTTATGGTTTTTGGCTGCGACTTATGCTTTTGAACTGTTTGTGAGAGAGAGTATAGAGCAACAGAAACTTACGTGCGGTTTTGGCCGATATAAATGAAGTTGCTATAGTGTATACTACAATTAACTTGTAGATTTCGTCTTAAAAAGATATTTCGTTTAAAAGCTATTACCCTATAGCCCATATTATTTGTCTTGTTCATATCGGCTCTGCATAAACAATGACATAAACCTTGAATTATTCTCAATCATGCGGGGGCCTGTACGTAACACCGAGCAAGCAATGAGCACCACATGAAGACACGGATTAGCTCCCCTTAATTATGTATGATATGCTATACAAGACAACTGCTAGAGGGTGAGCAATTAGTTAGTGTCTCCGTCTAAAACTCACAACCCACAGGTAATAGGATCAAATCTCGGGGAAAATTTACACAAAATAACCCCATCTAGCTAGAATGTACAATTAGCAAGAATCAAGGTCTAATCGTGAGCAGCCAGAGAACTTTAGTGTCACACCGGTTGGACTGTCGAATGCCCAATGACTGTATTAGATTGATGAGTTCAGTTTGTGTAGTTCCAAATTGGCATCATGAATCAGAGTTCAGAAGCCACAAAACATCGAACACTTCCAACCTCTCAGGTCTCTCGAGACAGTGGCGAGGAACGAGGATTACCCTGACATCCATTCATTTCATGTTTCATGAGCAACAGAGCCGGTTCTGAATCTACACTGCAAGCAAACGAACGAACACGATGTGCCAAGGCTCGAGAGAAGAAGGCTACTGTGTTGACCGCACATGCGGCTAAACTTGTGGTCTCTGTAATTCTAATTCTTAACTAGACAGTAGTAGTACCCATAGAGAATACTAGACTTTGGAACATAATTAAGTAAGCCTGATGGCGCATTGACACTGATCGATATGCCTCCGCTGCATTATTCAGGGCATGGTCAGCGTGTGCCGGCGCCTGCAGACACCAGGGAGAGGCATCACATTTGCTGATGAGCTTCAACACTATTCCTGTGATCCTGTCCATGGACTTTCGCCTGGCATGGACCATGTTGATGTCAATACCAGCATCTATGATTGAAAAAAAATACATGCTTGAAGAAGCTGCTGGAAGCACCGTCCCATGATTAGCTTTTTCGATAGCACATAGAAGTTCTTAGATTTCGTTGGCATTACGGTGGACAATGATAATATTGTTTTATCAGAATTTGTATAGGATATTTTAGTGTTTGACTAGCTGCTTTTTCTAAACCAAGTTTCAAACAGAGATATAATTAATTATACTTTCCAAATAACCACATAAATAAGTGTTAGAATTTCACTAATTTTAATTTGATTTGTCAATCAGAATATTAGATTTTTTTTCATAATGCTTTTCCACGACAGCTTAAAAAATAAGCACCATGTAGCGCAACAACCGCAAAATGAGGCCTAGACATGTTTACATGCTAAAGCTCTTTTTGTGATGCTTTGAGATTCATGAATAATTTTAGTGGGAGATCAAGAACAAGGAAAAATAACCTTAAGAAAAAAGGAACAAGGAAAAAGAAAAGAAACAGAGAGAGCAACTAGGCCAGGCCCATGAAAGCCCATGCCACTCGCCACTTCGTCTACCACTCTCATCTCCTGTTTCATTCCATCCACCTCCAAAAAGGCTAAGGGTGTGTTTTGTTTGAGTCCCAAGCAATCTTACCAAAATCTAGGCATGATCAAAGTCAAGGCATGACCAAAAATTTGGTATGAAAAAGCCGTTTAAATTGTAGCCATACTAGTTGCTAAACTTTTGGCAAGATCGTTAGGCCCTCATTTGGTTTGAAGCCAATTAACCTACCAAAATTTTGGCAACTTACTTGGCTAACATTTGGTTTGATTCCAATTATGGGATTGGACAGGGAGCCACCTAGATGGAGCTGCTCAGTTTTAGTAGTACAAATTTACTGATTCATAGTAAAATTTTGGTAAATCTGATTACCAATTGAGACGACATGGCCTCGTGGTAAGCAAAATTGGATGGGTTTAAAGAGAAGGCAAATTTTGCCTTTGTAGGTAATTTTCATCACTCGTGCAAGTTGAAATCTAGTCCAGTCACTTGTCCATTTGTTTCTTCTTAAAAGAACAGGAAAGTATTGATCAATGAAGTTTTTTTCTCAACACTAGAACCTTTGTTCACAATCATTGGATACAGTAGCTATAGTAGTACTATTGTCCCACATATCCTCATCTTTGCTCGCACAAATGCATAGTATAAATGTATTAAATGATGGAACCAGATAAATATCAATTTAATTAAGAAGATTAGGCACCAAAATCAAAACCAAAGATGACTCGAGCTTAGGTTGTGGGGTATACACACATCCCACCGACTGAGCTAAACTCAGTTCTTGTGCAGTATAACTGTATAAGCCAGTCAATCACCAAACTGTGGGGCACAACTAGCAACAACTATAATATGCAATTGGTCTCAGGAAGATCATCGAAACTAAAACTAGATTAAAATTTCACACCGATGCAAGTTCATTCCATATATTTAAAGAGCATAAATACTATTAGGTACATCATACCCACCAGTGAAACAAAATGAAAGGCCACATCCTAGTCAGCTGCTAAGGTGTTCATATATCACCTACATCCATCCAAGTTTGACTAGAAAGTTGCTAAACAGTCATAACATGTGGTGCCCCAGTAACCACCACTAGCTGCTAAGGTGTTCATACATCACCTATCTAAAACAAAAGCTTTCCAAAAAGCTGTGTATACTTACTAAGCATCACTAGCACCATCTCGATGATTGAATTAGTCAATGACCCACTCTTCTAGCGTTGCATCAGTAGCACAGTTGAGGTAACTACGGAAGACATCTTGATCTGACTTAGATAAATAGGCTGCAATCTCGAGCTTAGCCTTATATGTAATGGGGGAATTTATCTGCTTCCAAAGATTTGCATTAGCGCATACAGGTGGCGTTGTCTCAGTGGGCACTGAATGGGCTATAGCTGCAAGCAAGTCTGCTAGCCTCTTAATACTTGCTGCCATGTCATTGCTAGATACTTTTTCCTTACTGTTTGCTTTGGACTTGGTTGCCTTCTTGCAAGGTGATGGCACACACTTGCGCTTCTTACTTGATGGCTAGTCATCTAAGTCAACTCTAGGGCTGTGACGGTCAATGCTGTCGAAGTCACGTCCATCACTATCCACTATAAGTGCATAGCCCTCAAGTTCCCTTCTGCACTCAATATCATAACTATCATCAACAACATTGATTGTGCTCTGGTCAGCTGCTAGCGATCCATTGGCTTGGGACTGGTCAGAGAACAACTCTTCCAATAGATGAAAGAACGTGATAGGCCTAGTAAAGTAGTTGATCGTCATTTTTTGTACAAAAGCAACCATGAGGATAAAAAAGGTATTACTTGTAAGCATTATAACATTATATGAATTGCTGTAAATGCACTACTAAATACTTACAGTAAGATTTTGCTTCTCTGACTTAGAAAGAGTGAATTGCAAGTGTCAGCCTTGAATCCATTGCAACTATTGCCCATTGCCCGATGCACCCAGCCCCACTTCTCCTTGCATGATGATAGTGCCAATCCACTTGGTTTTGAGTAGAACCAAGCACAAACTTGGCATTTAGAGCATCTGCGCACATGAAGGTGATGCTGTTTCTTGAACTTGAAAGTTGCAGGTTTATCCTTACGAGGCTCGATGTACCACTCAAGCATGAATTTTGTGGCCTCATCAGTCCAGGTTATGTACTTTCACGAGAGTTAGAGTCCTCCTCACTTTTTACAATGACCTTATGTTCCCCATAATCTGCATATGTCTGCGTGACAAATTGGAACTGTTTTGCGAACACATTGCTCAACTAATAATTTAAGGTGTGCCTTTAATGTCCGTCACTTCTGCAGACTAGAAAATGGGTACATTTAATGAATACTATAAATTATTTGATAAATTCTCTAGGAGCAAATTATTACGAGTCAGATTATTCATATAAATAGGTTGAAATGTAACGCACATGTACAAAGCAAATTTCTTTGTATTTGTAGTAATACAAATAGAGGGAACATATATTCAGATCTAGGTGGAGAGAGATGATGATGGGTAGATGCGTACCAAAAATTCACTTAAAAAAGAAGAGTTAAACCACCAAATCAGGACAAAAGTCGTGAGATGGCCACTGATATTTAGCTGGTGATGGCCATACTGTGCTAGCAAAATCGAACCTTTAACCCCCCCCCCCCCAGTTCCTAATCACAAGCCCAGATCTCCATTCCAAGCCCAAGAATCTCCCCCAGTATGAAACTCCATACACACATATACACAGTGTGCTGTATCAACAAGAAACAACAAAGAAAAACAGTAGAGATGGAAGATCTTCTTCTTCCTCGCCGATAGGGTCTGGTTCCTGTGGCAGCAGTCATCACCGCCAAAGAACGACGGCAGCAGGGAATAAGAAAGGGCCTCGTTGGCTCTAATCTACTGAGCTTCCTGGGGTTGAAGACGCACGAAGTATAGCCATTCCCAAACATAGCAAGATGCTTCCACATGTCATATCTATAGCCAGAGGAATCCCAACATCACTAAAGATCTACTGACCTTTTGTCCTGATCTCGTTCACTTGAGAGGAGGGGAGGACACAGGGCAGCTGGGAGACACCAGAGCCCCACTAGCTGTTGGTCGGTGTAGCTTTGGGCGCACCAATCAGATGGGTCTGTGTCGCTCGCCGCAGCTTCGGGAGGGCGAAAAAAGTGGGGAGGGGAAAAAGTGGCACCGTCAGTAGGGCTATTCGTGCGAGCCAATTTTTTGGTGCACATTTTCTACGCCCACCTTCTACCAGGGTTTTGGCGAAAACCAGACAGAGCGTACCGCGGCGAGCCAATTTATGGTGCCATCCAAACACACCCTAAAACCCCCGCCTACCGACCACCCCAATCTTATTCGCACCAAGAACTCAAGAGAAGCCAATCAAGGAGACCAACTGACGAATGAGTTTGAGAGTGTGTGTGTGTGAGAGAGAGAGAGAGGAAATGGTGGTCCGGATCTGGCTTGCACGGTTCGGTTGCCGAAACAGGCCGTTCTACCGGATAATGGCCGTTGACAGCCGCTTTGCACCTGATGGCAAGCACCTGAAGGTCCTCGCCTACTGCAGCCCACTCCCCGGTACCATCAGCCTATTGCATCTGCTATATCTTGTATTTGTATGCCATTGTTTTGGATCCAATCATTTCTTGGTAATTTTTCGTCCAAGTGCCAAGTGGAGCATTTATCTTGGAGATCTTGGACCAGTAGTTTAACTGCACACTGTATCGATATGGGTAGAGTATTTGTTATGGCATTATATAGTGAGCAGTGAAAAGTTTGTTGCTTTGTGTTGCTGTTTGCAGGGTAGGATGGTGGTAAAAGGATGGGATTAAAATTCGACTGATTGAAGTGAGTATACCTGCAATCATTATCTTTTGTTAGGAGAGCTAATATCAAACTAGCTGGTTAGTGTCTATGGTCTAGCTTTCAAATTGTTTGTTAACTGGGATGTATCAACTATCAGAGCATTCTGCTTGGGCTAATTGTTACCTCTTTTTTTCTCATTGAAGTAGCTTCTGACTAGTCATTAGTAAAAACTAGCCTATTGGCCTTCATAATTGCGCAGTTTGGTGTAGCATAGTATAACTTTACAAAATTCCAAATTTGAAAATTAATATTTTGCAATCTAAATTTGAATTTGGGATATTTGATTTTATATTTAATTATTAAATTTTATTTTGAGATTTCTCTCTTGGGAGTGTCTAGGTATCACTCGGATGTTTTCTTCCTAACTATCATCTAAATTTTTTACCATTAGATTAGAGATCAAGAAGCCCCTTGTTTATGAAGAGGGAGATTTTTTTCAAGGAGGAGGGGCAAAATTCAAGTAGGGAGAATTCATAGCCATTGGATCTTTAATTCAATAGTCCTAAATCTAGATGATAGTTAGGAAGAAAACATCCGGGTGATGTTTAACAAAACCCTTCTCTCTTTATGTGTGAAAGAGAGGATTGAGAAGTGGGTCCATCGAACAATTTACACTCTCAACCTTTGAATTAAACGTAATGCTACCTATTTATTTTTTTTCTTTCAAATTAATATATCTCTAAACCAACTATTGAATCTAAGCCTTTAAAATTAGGGTCCCCTAAGTTACATGTTAGATTTTTTATATCTTTTTTAAATTAATATATCTCTAAGATAACTATTGAATCAAAGCTTTTGAAATTAGGGTTCACCAATTTAATTGTCGAATGTTTTTTTGTAAGAATTTATAGCATATTTCTCTTTTTTTTCTTAGCAGCTGTAAAAGGTATGTCATTGACTTTTAGTATATAACTAGCAAGATGGCCCATGCACTTGTGCAGGCATCATTTTTAAGGCATATTTAAATGGTTTGGCAATACATGAATGGGAAAGGACTGCATGTGAATAATAGATGACTGTAACATGTAAAACACACGACAGAGTACAAAGTTTAGAGTAGTGGCGGACCTAAGAAAAATTTAGATCCTAGGCAAGCCTAATTATGGCTCAAAAACGCCATATTCTTCACCTTCGATGATGGCAGGGCAAAACTTATAGATGTGAATATGATTTGGTTTTTTTAATGAAAAAATATTTTTCTTAAAAATCAATAAAATGAAAAAAGGTATAAGTAGCACTACGTTTAATTCAAAGGTTAAGAGCATGTAAATTTGCTCTATAAGCCCATCTCCCGATACTTTCTTTCACTTAGGGGGGAAGATATATCAAAATAAATTGTTCTAATAGAATACGGAATTAAATATCACAAATGTATATTTTGCTTTGAAAATAGGAATTTCAAATTTTGGGATTGCGCAAAGAAAACTATATATGTTACATAATACTAACCTATGCGGCACAATTATCATCTCCAACATGCATGCTGTGCCTATCTTCTAGGCATAATTGCAAACTTAACATGTACAATTCTTTGTGTCTTTCACCCTATCGGCCGCGCATCATCTAGACACAATTGTATACACAACCCCGCTCTAACTCTGTATCTTGCCCTTCGATGGTGTGAATAAACTGTTGATCAGATTTTGTCACACTAAAACACAGTGTGGGATCCACTTGTCAAGGATCTGCACGCCAAGATTATGTGGTCTTTCGGCTTGAACTTATATGAATTTGGTGAGAATATTTTCAGCTTATTATCTGCGCCAAAGTTGAAGAATTCGCTTCCGTTATAATTCATTGACCTCTTCATTTCTACAAAATAGAAGAATGAGATAATAAGTCAGGTAATTTATTATTCTTTTCTTTTATATGTTCGAATATAATTTTATAGCCATTTCCAATAATAATATCTTTAAATAGAACTTATCTTCTAGTAGAACTTTTCTTACTATTAATTTGATTGTGGTACCTATAAATAGCTTCGCAGTCCGTTCTTACTGTAAATTCTTTGAAGCCTAAATATAACCTAAATGAGTTTATTGTATTAATTATTGCTAATATTTCTCTATCTGTATTATTTACAACTTTAAGCTTATAACTTCCTGAAGTATACCTACATATTTTTTCTTCAGTATTTGATAAATATTTATTAGGCCTTTGCTTTAATATGGCTCCTCATCCTATTTCTTCAATCTTTCAGTTGATAAATTCCATATGGTGTGTGTATGTGAAATTTACAATTTTGCATGGTTTATATTTCTCTTATTAAATTCTCATGTACTTGTTATTGGATTCTTCAAGGGTGGAGTGAGAAGTAAGCAAAGGCTTATATTGAGTACTAATTTTGAGAGATCTAATTTTATTTTGTCCTAGATACTATAGTAGCTGCATCATAATTTCTTTGAAGCATAAAGTTCTTTGCCCGTGGATGGTTACTCTTTTTTGTGATTCCCAATTGGATGCTATGCTTTATCTGATCTGATAGGAAAGATGTTTTTGTTTTCTGGATCTACAAAGGTAGCATTGGACATCTGTTTAGATACCTATGCTGTTGTTTATATTGATGAATTGATTTAGCAACATTAAGTAGAATCAGTACCACTGGATGTGAGAAATTGATGCCTTTCTTGTAGATCTTGCTGCCACAATGACAAGTTTGCCCCCTGGAAGCAATGTTCGGGGAGAATCATAGGCTGTGCCCCAAATAGAATCCATAAATGGAAAATCGTACCTGTTTTGGTTGGTTCTAGTTGAATGCTCTAATTTGAGATTGGTCCATGTGGATTGGAATTGTCATATGCTAGTGCCTTGCAAGAGAGGAGATTGAATCATATAAGTGGTACATGGATCAGACATGTAAGCACATGAACCAGTGCTCTTTAGGTTATGGTCCTCATGGACAATAAGGATTGGTTAACACTGCTAAAAGAAAGTATATCTGGTCAGGAATTAAGGTATATACAAAGTATTATTAGTAGGCTCCTAAAATAACATTTTCACTTTTATCCCTTGCATTGTTACATAAGGTATTTCTTCTCTCTGAGGCCACCCCATGCATGCAAAATGCCAAAGCAATCTCACCAAGAAACCCTTCTTTGACATCTGCAACCGTGTCACCAAGAAACTCAACATTTTTAAACCCTGCAACCATGTCCCCAATCTCTCCTCATTTCCCTCCCATCGTATCAAGATCAGAATTGTAACAAGCAACAACCAATTCAAGAACAACTTTATTAGAGCTGCAGCATGGAAGCACCAAGAAGTTGCAGTGCACCATGCTTGCTCTTTGTGCTAGCACTAGTGGCTCATTGGTGCAGCATGTCAATGGCGACCTGCACCTTCACCATATCGAACTACTGCGCGCACCCCATATGGCCGGGGACGATGGCCGGCGCCGGCACGCCGCAGCTGCCCACGACGGGGTTCAGGCTCGACCCGGGGCAGACCGTGCAGTTCCCGGCGCCGACGGGGTGGTCCGGCCGGATATGGGCGCGCACGGGCTGCGACTTCGACGCCGGCGGCGCGGGCGCTTGCCAGACCGGCGACTGCGGCGGCCGCATGGAGTGCGGCGGCATGGGCGGGACGCCGCCGGCGACGCTGTTCGAGGTCACGCTGGGGAAGGGCGCCGCCACCGACCAGGACTACTACGACGTGAGCCTCGTCGACGGTTACAACCTGCCCGTCGTCGCCGTCCCGCGGGAGCGGCAGGGCGGCGGCTGCAACACCACCGGCTGCACGGCCGACCTCAATCTCTGTACGTGTCATGTAACAAATTAATTTAAGCAGCCAGCCATGCATGCGTGTCGTCGTACGTGTGAGTGTTGTGTTTGTTCTGACACATTGAATCGTGCGTGTGTGGCAGCGTGTCCCAAGGAGCTGCAGGTGGGCGGCGGCGGCGGGGGGGCGGTGGCGTGCCGGAGCGCGTGCGAGGCGTTCGGACAGGACAAATACTGCTGCAGCGGCGCGTACGCGACGCCGACGACGTGCCGCCCGACGGCCTACTCGTCCATCTTCAAGTCGGCGTGCCCCCGCGCGTACAGCTACGCCTACGACGACGCCACCAGCACCTTCACCTGCAACGCCGTCGACTACACCATCGCCTTCTGCTTCCCTCCCACCGGGTAATCAAGCATTTTTTTCTCACTTCGACTAAAATGTATTTCGGCTAGCTAGTAATTAACATGTAACAGTGATCAGAATCACTGAAATGTGCTTCTGATGAACCAAGAACTCGTACTTTACACGTGCCAAAGTTCATCAGATACAAGTACAACTGCAATGAGACTGGCATATTGACTATCTGATGGTTTGCAAAGGTTGAACAATCCTGGCGTCACTCCACTCGGCGCGCCGATCAATGGACAGAGCAATGGTGGTGGCGCTAACAGTGCACCTCCTACTGACAACAATGGTGCCGGAAGTGCCTACCAGCCTCCTCCGACTGACAACAGTGGTGCTGGAAGTGCCTACCAGCCGCCTCCTACTGACAACAGTGGTGCTGGAAGTGTCTACCAGCCGCCTCCTACTGACAACAGTGGTGCTGGAAGTGCCTACCAGCCGCCTCCTACTGACAACAATGGTGCTGGAAGTGCCTACCAGCCTCCTCCTGACAACAGTGGTGCTGGAATGACATATCAGCCTCCTACTGACAACAATGGTGCTGGAGGTATCTATCAGCAGCCGTGGATGATGCTACCTGCAGTGCTCTTGTTCCTTTTCTGATCATCCTCCATGGAAGGTCTGTGCTATGCGTTGAGCATTCGAAGACCGAACAACCGCGAATCGCCGCGGAGAGCAGAATGAAGGATTTGGGTGCAGTGGGAATGTGAGATGTATAGGAGACATGAGAGAAAGGAAAAGGAGCTCGAGATTGCAATCAAGCAGAGATCTTGTAGGATTTTCTGCCAGTTGTCCCAACTCCTCGTGTATAGCAGTAGTAAAAATCGCTTAAGTAATTAGATCCTACTGGTTCAATAAGGGGAAGATGTAAATATTGGATTATTTTATGTAGATTATCAAAGATAAAAATATAGTACAAATTACACATTTATTCCATGACGGAAATATTCTGCTCTGTTTTTTTTTTTTTGCCTTGGAATTTTCACCACAGGTAAGGGTTAGATCTTCAGAGGGGTGTTTGGATATTCTGAACTGATCCCAAAAGATCCCCAATATCCATTTTTTCAGAGAAATCGGTTCTTTAAGAAATTGGTGGATCACAAACAAGCAAAAGAAGCAACTATACGTGACAAAAAAAAAAGATCAGCTTTATTATATAACATTTGTTACATGTAATCTACTGTCATGAAGGGACAATGATAGGAGCTGGCGCTACTGATTTCTCCAATGGCCAGCATTCCCAATTGCCATGTTTGTCCTGAGACAACGAGAAATGCTTGGACATCCAAACCTCTCCTCTCTCATTCCTTTCCTTGTCAAGCTTCCTAGCTCTGTCCTCTACTCGTCGCTTCGCCTGACGAGCTTTCTCCCAATCCTTCTTCAGAATTGCCTCATTGACTTCGCTCCAAACCACGGCAGATTCTGAAGGTGACAAGCCCTGTCACATGATCGACAACATTAATAAGTATTACTCTTTTGCTTCTTAATTTGCAAGTTGCAACTACGTTAAACTGAAAGTGCTAATCTAAATTCTATATTCCTTCATACTCTCATCTGAAGTTTCGATATACAATATGTGCAAATTCTACTGTCCTTATAAACTAACAATTATCAGTAAGAATGAGACTCAGATAAAAGGAAAAGGAAAATTTACCTCTTGGTCTTTAACCACCGGTGTGTTGAGGTTAGCAATGGCGCGCTTCGCATCGTACAAAACCGAAACCTTCCCGCTATGTACATCTTTCAATGAAACAGTCCTGTCCCAATGACCATCAATCTCAAAGACAGTCTCCTGTGACCCTGAATGGAACACCCTGCCATTCACACATCTTGCGTCGCCTCCCAAGCCCAGGAAAGAGTGGCTTCTGTAGTAGCCCACTTCTGCCTCAAGCCCGGAGTCCTTGCAAACAATCCTGACGGTTCCAGACCACTCGATAGAAGGTGCAGGCAGCAACCTTATGAGCAAATTCGGACAGTCTACCTCGTACTTCTCGTTGAATTTCAGAAGCCTGACTTGCCTCTTGCCTTTCACTGTTGCTTCTATGCTAGTACCTTCAGAAAAAAAGAAAAGGTGCATAACGTCAGATAAGCTCTCATGTTATTTTCAAGAGCAATGCTATGCCGAAACTTGAGAATTTGTCGTTCTGGTGGCCTACCATGAAATTTTGGAACTGGGTTTTGGCACCAAACAAGCTCGATGTTTCCGCTATCGTCAGTCGCATGCAGTGCAGAGACTGGGGGACGATGAGAAACCTGAAAATGACAATGTTATATCACCACTCGGAATTGGATAGCTAAACTTTTGGTCACTTGTTGTTAGGTTGCCATACTTGTTCATGTTCTTGACTACTCTACATCAAGTCCTGAAGGACTATGTGAGAAGATCCATGATACTGTTATGATGGATTATTGCAATGTTTGTAGAGTGGCCAATTAGTTTTATAACGATTGCATTTGATTTAGACTGTTCTCTGGAAGTGTCAGAAAAATCGAAAGCACCGTAGGTATTAATATGGTAGTTCCGCTTTGCAAAAGTATCGCAGGCATAAGTGCAGTAGTACCGCTCAGCAGAAGTAACGGGTTGAGTTGCGGTACGTTTTTTCCAGAGAGGATCAGGTGAGGTTTTTAACGTACAGAAGTACCGCTTTGGGGAGTGGTAGTACCGCAGAGTGGAAGTACCAATGAGTATGGTACTTTCGATCTTCCCAGAAAACGGTTTTAGGGAATTGAGTCATGAATTAAGTTGGGATAACCTGGATCAGTGGATTAAGAGTGCATGATGTATGTCTTACCTAATGTAGGTCAAATTGTGAAGAATTTATGCTTGAAAATAATTTTTTTGTCTTCGGATATGCAGGGTCGCTTGAAATCAACCGTGGTCAATGGTGAGGATGGAGACTAGACTTATGGAGAAGTTGAAACCCAAAACGATCGAGAATGCCAGTGAGATGGTGAGCTCAAGCATGGCACAAGAAATACAAAAATGTTGAATGCAAGTTCGAACGGCGGGATGGGGCCATGTAGCTTGCAAGGGCCAAGTGAGTCGTGGTTCGGTGGAACTAGGACAAAAGAGACTTGGCATCGTGTGGCAAGCTAGTGGTGCTTCTACACGTGGTAAGCACGGTGATTACTTGCAGTGGTTTATGATGACCAGATTAAGGAGGGGTATTTTAGCAGTTTAATTAAAATATCGGAAACCATCTTAGATCAAAACCGCAGCATATAGGCAATGCGTTGGAGAGCAGTTTAGGTCAAGGTTGAGCTGGTTAAATGAAAGTTAAGGATCTAGCGGATACACAATTATACGCTTTGAAAAGCGTGCATAACTGAACTTATGAGAGTAAAACTCATATGTGTTGGATTAACGAGTTTCTCCTATGATAATAATGGATATGATCCATTAAGGGGTGTAGGTGATTGGTTGCCCACCTATAAAAGGGGGTAGGGATGGAGACATGTAAGATTAACCATGCAACCCATCTCATGTGCGCTCATCTCTAGGGTTAGGGTTTGAGAGTGAGTGTCTTGTGTGCTCTTTGTCCTCCAAGATATAGTGGTTGTAAAACATATCTTCTCAAGTAAGCAATACATCAATCTTTGTGTAGCTCTTAAATCTTTCTTGTTTTTGATTGATGTGCTTGACTTTTGGTTGGTTTTAACCCCCTGTTCTTTTCTTATTATGATCTTGTTGTGCCGTGGACGTGTAAGAGATAGAGATATTCCTTAAGAATACATCTTCATCCACCTAGGCACCTTAATAGTAAGATTTATGAGAAACCTGGTTTTGCTTGATCTTGGTTTCTTTGGTCCATATCTTATTGCAAGGTTTTTTTGTTGGGATTCTTTAGTGTTCTAGTTTGCTATGACATGTGAGAATACATCTAGACTCTTCTTAGTCATCATCATCCCATGAACAGGTTGGATTAACCGATTTTAGTTTTAACTTGGTTTTGGTGTAGCCCTCCAACAAACTGAAAAAGGTCTAAACTTTGGTTATGATTTTCATGATCATTTGTTGGAATATGTTCATAATACCCTAGAGTAAATCCCTGTCAAATTTCATGTCATTTGGATCTACGAGTCAAAAGTTCTCTCGTTTCGTGTATTTGAACTCGTGTTGAAATCTCTGTTCATTAAGGAAACGGTAGTACCGCGGTGTAAACAACAATACTTTCAAAAATCGGTGGTACCGTAGTGAAAACAACAGTACTTCCAAAAATCGGTAGTACTGCAGTGCAATCAGCGGTACTTCCGATATTGCTATTTTCTCTCCAAAATTTTAGCAGCCTCTTTTGCTTATTTGTTGGTAGTTTCGCATTCCAATGTTCAAAGATTTGTAGCTATTGATAAGAAAGAATGTTGAATACTTAGAAGAAAATTAGGAGGCCCCATTTACCCTCTCTACTGCTATCTTCGATCTTTCAAGTCCCTTAAAAAAATACTAAACTACATCAAGAAAAGCTAGAGGACAGTTTTGCTTGGCAAGTCGTGGAGCAACTTGAAATGAGTGATTTGCCAAGTTAGATATATACCTGCTCAAGAAGAACGTTGAGTGATCCTCTGGAGACATGGTGCGTCTCTCCAAGAACCGGGTTGTACGGCGCGAAGCCAAAGATCGGAGGCCTCGTCGTCGATATGCTCCACGCGACGACCGACGTGAACCGTTCGAGGCTGTCCTTCCCCTTGGCACACCTGCTCAGGTAATCCTCTCCAGTGCAGTAGACTCCTTCCCCATACAACTGAAGCTGCGATTTCGGTAGGTTGAACGTAGCTGGCAGCTGAAAAAATTCAGACAAAACGGCATGCATATGTCACCCATCGTCATTCTGTCGCATTGGAGACTGTATGGCTAAACACTGTTGAAATATTAATGCAGTGATGGTGATTATCCATGTAAAACATTTCCAGCACAGAAATTCTTTCTTAAAAAAGATAATAGTGTGAAGTACAATTTATAGCACCTCACAGTTCTTTTAGATTAGGACACACATACATGTTTGTATGTCTTACTAAAATACATACTAAAACTTAAGCGGGATAATTGGATAAATCATTTATCCAGTACTTAAGGAGCGCGGACAAGCTGTTCCTCGCACAGTACCTAACGGTTAGGTGCCTGACAATGACTAGTCGATCATTATGATCTCCACACAAGTAAACCCTAATAAACATATTTTGCGAAACTGACAACTCTAATATGGTCAGTTGAGATGGAACAATCGCATCCAAATTTATAAGTCTGAGAAACATATGTAGTCCTATACTGTGCCGTGCTTTCATATGCAAGAAGTCCTATACTCCCACCTACTCCTCTCTCTCTCTCTCCCATAAGGAAATTAATTGTCCTGATTAGTATGCTTGTTAGACCCCTAAATCATGCTGGTTTCAGCTTGCTTAGTGCCACCAATTAACTCGAAGTAAGTAAAGTAGTAATCCAACTTGTGCTCTCGAGATTGGAGATTCGAGTTTCACATGCAAGCACTTTGGAAGGCTGCTTGCCTAGGATCAAGAGTGGCTGAAACTCGTACATGCGCACATTAGAGTAAGGAGGAGTATATATTATTTACCTGAAAGTGTGAGAGGTCGGACCCTGGCCGGACGTTCCGGAAGAGGCTGAGCACCCGCTGCACAAGGTTCGCCGGCCGGAGTTGCGCCGCAAGCCCCCCTTCCAGTGACAGCGGCGCCGTAGGCACGGCTGTGGTGGCCACGGCCGCCGCCTCGCTCTCCGACGCAACCTGCATCAGTATATATTTAGATGGTCAGCCACAGATAACCCGGCGCGCGTACGTACCGCGTACATTCCTCGTGATCACGGGCTCACGGCGACCATCAACGGTTAGTTTGGTTGCGTGCAAATGGAACGAATGGTTTCGACCAGTACTAGAGTTCAAGAGGCGTTTAGTTTAACCACGGCTTAAGATTTTTTTTCTTCTCTATAGCTAGTTTATTTTTACCATAACTAATGGTGGCTTATTTGATATAATTAAATTTAAAAATTTTAAAAATAGAAAAACAGGTTAGCACATCATGAGCTATACGAAGGAATACGAGAAAAAAGATTAAAAAATCTTAAAAATAGAAAAATACGAAATTAAAGAATACAGTAAATTAAAAATCAGAAGGAGAAGCTAAAAGTTAAAACGAGTTAAGACTTCACTGGTACTATTTGGTTTACCTAACAGTTTGTACAGTCTATTTTTATCTATGGACAAGCGCGGTCGGGAGGAGGAGAAGAGGCAGTTGACGCCGCGAGGTGGCCACGCTCTGCGTGCGTGCCGGCGTCTCGCTGACACACTCGAGTAATGCTCCGTTGATAAGTGCTGTTGTGTTTGTTTTTTGGCTTTAACTACTAGTTTTTAGTTGAAATAATATTATAGTAGCTGTTAATTTTTTAAAGATATTCAATTAAACGAAATTAATAAAAATAGAAAAAAAATAAAAAGTACTATTATATCTCTATGGGTAATATAAAAAAGAAAAAAAAGAGGAAAACTATATTAAAGAGTTTCAATCGACTTTTAGCTTTAGAAGTTTTTTGAAATGGGAGTTAAAATTATGAGGAAGAAACAGATTAGAGCAGGGCAGTAGACATGCAGAAGAAACGGAGCGAAAATGTCGAACCAACGTCAGAAAGAAAAGGGAAAACGTGTACAGATGGAAACAACGAGGACAAATGGCCGTAGTGGATGCGAAAACCTTTTTTTTTTTTGGGAACGAAACGTACATGTGAAAGTTTCAGATGGAACCTATTGGAAAGAACTAAAAAAGGAGAGTGGAAAAGGACAGGATCGATTTAAGAGGGGAAGTTCCAAGAAAAGTCTGGTCTGCATGAATTGACGAAGGACTCGAACCCGTAGTAGGTAGATTTCGATTACATATATTCCGTCGAATATCTACTAGGCACTAATAGGTATACTTGGACCGGTGCATATATCTTGTTTCATAACTAGGTCTTGTATTAAGAAAATCCTAGCCTTGCTTCAAAAAAAAATCCCAGCTAATGGTGTCGCCGAATGGTTGGAGAAGGTGTAAAAGCCGAGAAAAGATCAGTGCCGGCTTTTGTCAAGATGCTGCTAGCTGCCATGGCCGGCAAATTGGCCACCAACACACAAAATTGGATCACATATCCCAACGCGGTTAAGGGAGGGAAGCAGAGTTGAAATTTGAAACTCCATTTCGGCTTCCCTTCTTCTCTGCAACGAAAAGCAGAGGCCTTTCACTATCCATCCATCCATACGGGAAAAGAAAAGGCGAGGCCGGTGGGCATCAACTAACGTTGTTCGCGACGCAACCGATCGAGGCATGCGTGGACCATGACGTGTACGCAGGCCACGGCCCGCGCGCCACTTGCAGCTAGGTAGCACCGTCCCCTCGCGCGAGCCTTGATTACAGCCACGGCATCGCCGGCGCCGGCGCCGGCCGCCGGGCCGAACACAGATGTAGGTGGGAGGGGGGGGGGGGGGGGGCTTAAACACGCGCGGCACTTTCCTAAGGCTATAAGTAAACTTACTGAGATGAATCACGCTTGCTTCAACTTGCAAGAATTAAAGAGGAGGCGCACGTACCATGGGACGAACGAATCTGATTCCAAGCTAGCTAGCGAGCGACCGTATAATCTCCTTCGATCCTCCTCTCTGCCTGCTGATTTCTTGCTATCTCTCTCTCTCTCTCTCTCTCTCTCTCTCTCTCTGTGTGATCTGGAGCTGGAGCTGGAAATGTATGTGCGGGGCGGACGGGTGGGGTTCAATACTCGAGTTAGCTCAAATAATCGATATATCTCCTTTCTTCCTCTCCACTCGTCTTCTTCGCCTTTCTTTAGCAGTTTTGGTGGTGCGCGCCTCTATTTATACGCGCGCGCGGGCGCGCTACCTCTCTGCCTCTCTCGTGGCCGGCCGCCCCGCGCGTCCGTATCCGCCTTTCTTTCTTGCTGCCTTCCTTTCCTTCTAGTAGCACGTCGCCCAGCATTTTTAACACACCAAATACAACATAGGGACGTTCACACACACGCACACCACGCACACACTTATACACACGATGTCTATAGAAGATTGGACGAGCAAAGCTTGATAAAGAAAACGTCTTGCTTACGACGGATATGTTGTCTCCCACTGAGAGAAAATACTTCTAAGGCCCTGTTTGGCACAGCTTCATGAGCTGTTGTGAGCTGTTTTTTGCCAAACACCCTTTTTGCAAACAGCTTCATGGATGAAACTCCTTAAATCATGCTCTCACAAGGGAATGGAGTGGGGTGAAGCTGAAAATAGTAGCTTTTCACAGCTCTCTCCCTCAGGCTCGCAGTTCTAGGAACCCACTGCCCTTGTAGTTGACAGAAATTACAGCATTTTGCCACTGGGTCCCCACGCCTGTTTCCTCTCCTCCCGTTCACACTTCTCTACCGTTCGCACTTCTCTAATGATTTTAATTTTTTATTTTAATTTTTTAATTCATACTCATTCAAATATATTATTTTTTAATTCATATGATCATATACAAACATACAACTCCAAATGTTAGAACAAGTCAGGTAGACAAGGGCATCTTGGACAATTACCCTCTTTCAGCTATGCATGAAGCTGTTGGTAAAGCTATTTTGCCAAACAGTTTTCCAAAACAGTTTTAGCTTCACCGGTGAAGCTGCTCGTGAAGCTGAAACAAAAAAACAGCTTCACTAGTGAAGCTGAGCTGTGCCAAACGGAGCCTAAATGAGACACGCAGAGCCAAACCTGTGATTTGAATTCTGGTAGGCTAAGGATACAACTACCTCTACTAGCCACCAAAGCAGCTTGGTTCTCAATGTCGTCTCCTCCATGTTCGTTCATGTGAACGCTATTCTTGGCAGGCCAGGCGAATCGGGTCCAAACATTTCAGGAGTATTACATATAGTACTTCTACCATGCTATGGTCGCTTTTGTAATGTTTTTTTGGCTACAAGTTGATTTTTGGCTGAAATGAGTATCGTAGTTGTTGTTAGCTTTTGATTGAGATATTCAATTAAAGAAATATAAAAATAAGAGAAAATAAAAAACTATTATATTTCACGGACAATCTAAAAAGAAAAGAAAGAATGAAACTATATTAAAAAGCCATTACATTTAAAATGATTTTTAGCTTTTAAAAATTAGAAGATAAGAGTAGCTTTGAATAAGGTGTGTAGTTTGTATCCGACCGGCCGGGGCCGATCGAAAGTCCCACATCTGACATCCATATGGAAGCCCCCCGCCTCCATTGTGCTGCTTGCACTCAGGCGTCTGTAGTTTGTACCTGACTGGCCTGGGCCGATCGAATGTCTCACATCCATATGGAAGCCTCCTGCCTCCATTCTGCTGCTTGCACTCGAATCAAAATCGGATCGGATCCATGTCTAATCCCTGTATATGTCGTCGAAATTTCACTGATAACCTCGGTGGGTATGATAAAATTTTATATCGATCAAAAAAATCGGACTCAACAAAATTCATTTAAAAATAAAAAATTAAAATTTTCGTCTAAAAATATCCGAAAATTTCAGCAACCGATGATTTCTGATCGAATAGCTGCACTCCGATAAAATGTTCGAACCGATACGTTTTCTCCAGTTACATACATGTAAAACGATTCTCAGTTTAAATTCCTGCGCATGTAAAACGCACCTCTCCATTTGCTCGCTTGCTTGTTTGACAATTGGTCATCCCTTCCCGACTCTCCCGTGTACCCTGTCTCCTACAGATTTTTCTGTGGGAATCTTGCCTTCCGATTCCATGCCATACCATACCGTGGTGATCGTTTTGGTTTTAGCTTTTAGCTTTTAACTTATTTTTCACTATTCATAAATTTTGTCTTTTTATGAACTTTTGACTTTTTGTTGAGCTTTTTTGCCGGTTCTTTTTTTCCCGTATTTGTTTGTATTATACGTAATGGGCTAATATATTTTTTTAATATTTTTAAATTTAATTATGCTAAATAAACTTCTGTCAGCTATAATGTTTTTTCAGTCAGCTACAGTGCTTTTCAACCATAAGCCACAAAAAAAACCCCAAATGAGCACCACCTAAGATTTTTCTTCCAGGTGACACGCACACGATAGCTCAGTGATCAACGTTGCGGTTTCGTGTACATCTCGGTTGGTCGCCTGGTTACTTTTAGCTCTGCATGAACGAGCTAGCCATGCGTGCATACCGTGTCGTTCAGCTGAGCTGATTACCCAACGCACACAACAGAAGACGCGTTTTCTGGACGCTGATGCTGAATAATCGGATCGTTGCGAGCCACGTTTTTTCGTTGCGTACTTGCGTAGTTGCCCTGCCGCGTCGCCGGCGTTGGAAGCGAAACGTACTAATAACGACGTCGATTTCCAATCCACGGCAAGTCCGATCTAAGCAAAGCGAAGGAAACAAGCAACGAAAGCGTAGCTAAGACTTCAGAGCAAGCTCGAACCTTCCAAAACGAAATCTTTTTTCTTTTCTTTGGGAGTGTACCAACACCAAGAATCGTGTTAGTTTCAATAGAAGAAGAAGAAGAAGAAGAAGAAGAAGAAGAAGAAGAAGAAGAAGAAGAAGAAGAAGAAGAAGAAGAATCTTAATCTTGTGGTGTCGGAGTTGCATGAACAGCTGACCGCCTCGTACTCCGCTGGTGATCGTGTCTTTTCACAATACTTGTTGTCTACACATGCGGAATTAATTAGGAAAATCAGGAATTTATCTGCTTAACTTTCTGCTCCGTTGGATCGAACAGATGCGTGCCTTAAACTTGCAGATAGGCTATCATATCAGTTCCTAGTGGCCAGAGTGTTTTCTAGCTCACCCCGTGCACTCAAATGCCTATCTATCATGGAATGATGCTTGTTATCTATTTTTTTTGGAGTAGAACGGTAGACATCTACTAGCACACGTCTAATTAGGGCGGAGGGCTATATCTCACAAAGCACGAGTACGGATTTTGACCTATAAATATACCTACATATACGTGTACTCTCCTTTTTTTAGAACCTAGACCAAAGAAAATAAGTAGAAAATCATTTGTTTCATCCAGGAATCGAACAAGATCGGTGGATTCGAAGCACCCGAATCCACCTGTGAGCTTGACGAGCCTTAATTAGTACTACTAGGCTTCTACGAAACGTTGAAAGGCTTCTACGAAACGTTGAAATCACAATGAGAGTGACTTGTTGGCTTGGGCTCAGGATATAGGGCCATACGTTTTGGCTTTTTTGGATTTTAGCTTCGCCTTTTGTAGAAGCCGAAACAAAAAGGATGTTTTTCAAATGGTTCTTAAAAACCATTTCTTCAAACGGACTCTCTAGCTCAAATCGTATACGCTGTCTACGTCGACGTCTTTATCGTCCACTATCATCTCAAAAAATACAGACAAACCAAAAGAACGGAGCCATAACAGTATTTCCACACTGGAACGCTCGTAGCAAACGTTATCGATGGATTAGACAAGAGTTCATATGTGTTTTTTTTACCCCTTCTATAAATATGGAAGGCGGCTGATAGGTGGGGGTATAGAAGTTCCTATCACAAGTAGTACTCAGGCCCCGTTTGGCACAGCTCCACCACCAGCTCCTTGGAGCTGTTTGGAGCTGTTTTGTGCCAAACGGGGTAAAATAAAATAGTTCCACCCAAGGAGTTCCTTAAAACCCGCTGAGACAAAAGTAGCTCCACCCAAGGAGCTGAAAAAAGTAGCTTCACCCGGCTCCACTTGTGAAGTCAAAAAAAACAGCTCCACTTGTGAAGTGGAGCCGTGCCAAACGGGGCCTCAATGTTGGAAGCTTTTGACCTTCCAACCACTAGGGATCTAGAGGCTCCATTTACACCAATTTGGATTAATCTGGCTGATTAGAGATGACTATCATGCAGCACTTGAGCTTCCATGCTACATTGATTAATGATTAGTGACACGGGATGATGATCATTGATCAGCAAAAGCGAGGGACTGTGGAAAAACGAAGAGTATATTGTTCCACGAGCCCTACAGTGATAGGTTTGAAAGAAACAGAAGCCTAACTATGGTTCTATTCTTTTTAACTGAGATTTATAACTTTTAACTATAGCTTATGACTTTTGGGTTATTCATATAAGAGATTACGGAGTAACAGAAACTCATGTGCGATTTTTACTAATATAACTAAAGTCAATACAGTATATACTACAATTAATTAGTAAATTCTATCTTAAAAATATTTTATTTAAAAATTAATTACAGTAAAAAAATCAAAATCTGAAACTAAAAGCTAAAAAAGAAATAGCCACAGCCAGGCAAGGAAAGTAGCGTGATTCGATTGGTGTCCTGTTTCCAGGGCGAAGCCATAGCGAGGGGCATACGACGCACGGCCCACGAGTAGACTCAACGGTAGATGTCCCAATACGACGGACGTTTGGGCCTTTTCCACCGGGCCGTTATACACCGCGCCTCGGACTCTAACTTCTCCGGCCCATGTAAACCCACGGCTGGGCCATAGCTTACACAGTCGCGACCTGGGCTTCGCCTTCATCACAGTCGCGACCGCTCGCAACGCTCGTCGCCGCGATCCTCACGTGATCGCGTCACGGCTGTTGGATTCGCCCAGGATGCAGCTCGCGCAGCAACGCTAACTCCCTCAGCTGAACCTTACACGAACACACACAGACGCAAGAGTTTTGTGGCGACGAACGCCGGCAGCGACGAATGCCTGCTTTTTTTGGCTTTTGTATTCTCTGGGCTATCACAAAGCAACTGAGTATACGACTTTAAAGGTGTGTTTGGTTGAGCTGTGGCTTCTGAAAAAGCTGCTGTGAGCTGTGGGCTGTGGAAAAGCTGCTGTAGGTTGTGGGCTGTGAAAAAGCTGTAAGTTGTTTGGTTCAAACAAGTATAAAACTTACCTCCTATCTCTATTTTCCTTGAAACAACTGTGAAACATCTCTCTATTTTCACCATTTCAAAAAGCAGAAAGCCGAAAGCCAAAAGCAGGGTCCAAGGTGCTTTCAAAACTGTACTACCCAAAAGTAGCTGTTTCTGAAAAAGCAGCTTCTGGTTTCTACCTCTTTGGTTGGCTTTTGGCTTTTTAGAAGCAAAAGCAGCTCCCAAAAGCTCAACCAAAGGCACCCTAAATAGCCTTACTTACATGCATAGAACAGCAATAGCTTGACCGAGTCTTCATGCGCACGTACACATGCGCGATCGTTCCATCTGTACATGAGCCGCTCACTCTTGCACACGAACTAGTCGTCCTCCGCACTGGCCGCAAGCCATGCTGCAACGTCCTCCACTACTCATGCATGCAGCTCCTAAAAACTAGCTAACAGTCTGAAGACTCACTCCACTAACATATGTAGCACACGTACATGCTAACTAACTAGCTAGCTCTACGTGCATGTGACTAACACATTGCATTGACTAATGACACCGACCACAATGTGAACTTAGCACGTTTCCGGCCACATGCTCATGCAAGATGAATCAACAAAGTGACTAACACTTCTATCCTATATGCAAGATGACGTACATGTCGCGCATGCATGAACTTGAGAAAAACACATACAAATCAAGATTAGTGCTAACAACGGCGACGATCGGGGTGACGCTGCAAATTGATCTGCGAGCGCGGCGACGGCCGGAACGAGGACGTGACTGAGAAACCAAGCAAGCAAGACGCCGAGATGCATGCACGACGCGAGCTAGCGAGCTCTAGACACAAGACGTAAGGCCCGGTCCAGGCCGGCCGGCGCGCGCGGCGGCGCGGCGCGTAGGTAACATGAGATGATGTTCCTTCCAACCGACCGAATTGAACTGCGTGCATGCACGATGCATCGACCATGCATGCACGACGCGCGTGTACGCGCGCAGGCCGCGATCGACCCACCACGGCACCGCAACCCTCGCGGGACTCGCCACTTAGTTACGGCATCGCCGGTGATCGGCCGAACACCGGGGGAAAAACACGACGGCCGAAAGAAAAAGCATGTGCAAACGTGATGCCGCTTGCAATAATGAATCCTAATTTCGTCGCAGAGAGAGAGAGAGAGAGAATGCATGTACGTACGTACCATCGGCCGGCGATTCCAAGCTAACGTATCATATGTTCTGCCTGTTCATCTCTAGGAGTATTTACTAGCTCCATTCTCTTGAATTTTGGACGTTTTTGACACTGTAGTTCCTGAAAATTCTAAAAATGGCGTTGAGTAGAACAAAATTCCAATTCTAGCACCCTGTTGACCGCACCATTTAACGGGAGCGTGACACGTGTCAGTGGTGCGGTCGGGGACCGCACCACACCGGAGTGGTGCGCTCCCCGGCCGCACCACTCCGCCGCCGTACCTGCCAGCTAGATGGTGCGGTGCCGCACCGCACCACTCCCCTAATGGTGCGGCACCACACCGCACCACTCCGCCGTGGGTCCCACGCCCTCTCACGGGTTAGGGTTTGCACGGGTAGGATTTTAATTGAAGTTATTTTTGTATGCATTTGTAAAGATAATTTTTTAAATAAAAATTTATGTGTATATATGAAATGATGTGTGAAAAAATATGAATTTGAAGTGGAGTTCACTTTACTGCTTGTGTAATTAGTTGTGCAATTTTGAAAATTAAAAATATTGGTTGGTAGAGTACGAACGAAATTTGTGTGAAGTAACGAATAGTGTTTTTGTGATTTTCATATATTGCTGACCGTGAAAAATGTGTTCAAGTGACAATAACAAATTTCGATCATGATATGTTGTTTTATTGGAAGGAATTTAAAGAAAAAATTGTTGAGCACAAATGTGATATGAACAATTGGAGGAAATGAAGGAAAGTGATATTGAACACGTATGATTATAAGTTTTGTTAATTTTGTAGTTGTGAATCAGAAAAAAATTTTGAAAAAATTGTAAAACAAGTTTATGTTGATTATATGTTGTAGATGCATAAAAAATTTGGGTAAAATTTTTTTAGGAACGATTGTGCGTAGAACGATCGATATATAAAGTGGTAAGTGACTTTTAGGGTTTGGTATGTTTTAAGGGTTTGCAATCCGCGTGATGTTTGTATGTTTTGTCAATTTTGTAGTTATAAACTGCGTAAAAATCAGATAAAGTTGCAATAGAAGTTTATGTTCAATGTAAGTTGTAGATGCATAAAAAAAATTGGTAAATTTTTGTAGGAACGATTGACAGTAGAACGGTCGATACATAAAGTGGTAAGTGAATTTTAGGGTTTGGTCTGTTGTTAGGGTTTTGCAATCTCCGTGATTGTTTTCAGTTTTGGCAATTTTGTAGTTATAAACTGGATAAAAATCAGATAAAGTTGTAATAAAAGATTATGTTCATTGTAAGTTGTAGATGCATAAAAAATTTTGGTAAATTTTTTTTAGGAAAGATTGACCGTAGAACGGTCGATACATAAAGTGGTAAGTGATATTTTGAAGGTGAGGACCGCTATGTTAATATTGTTAAATGAGGTGCTACGTGAATCATGGAATGCGAAAATACGAGATATTAAACTTCATAATACAGTTGGGAGTTTAATACAGTTGCACACGACCTCCATGTAGTTCGCCCATGAAGCGTCGCTCGTCACCTTTATAAGTTGCCACACTGTCTCCCCTGCAGCACCTTCAACTGTGGCATACACTGCCTCGATCCGTAATTTGTTCCTTGCGGTGTCCCGATCGAATCCGGAACACACGCATCTCCGTAGCTCCAACAGGCTCATGGTGTTCAGATTGCGTGCCCGGATCACAGTCCGGTCACAATTATTCAGGTCTGCCCCACACGGCCCATCCCGTACGAGACCACTTCCATAGAACACGAATAAGTCTTGGATGTCACCCATGGCGTACCTAACATAAGCCCAAACTGAACCCTCTTAGTATATATATCACAGGCAACAACTGTACCATCATACATAACCTACTGCGTACCACATACAAGCGTACCATTTATGGAGTGCGCTAACAAATTTCTATATAAATCAAATTACTAATGTAATGTACTTTTTTTCCAATTTCTATTCTACAAATCTTACTTCTGTGCTACATATATTACAATTTTTTCAACTTCATAGAGTCTAATTTATTTTTAACTTATCATTGTATTTTTTTACTTTATTTGCAGAGCGCGCTAACACATTAAATTCAAATTTTACTGCAAATCAAATTACATTTTTTGTAATTTCACTCCTATTTTGTATTATTATTCTACTAATTAAATCACTAATCGAGCAGCTCAATTTTCATCATTTCTTACTTACGATTTCTTACATCGATCAAATAACTACATTTTTTGCCAATCTGTTAGATCCTACTACATCCTCTACATTTCTAGTACTACCCAACAATGTGCCATGCTTCATATATGCAGCGAACATCATTTAAATGTAGTTATAATCCACTTAACAAACAGCAAGATTACTGGTTACAACATCAGTACAAAAAATATTCACATAAAATATAAATTACAGTACTCTACAACTACATACATTTTATCAAAAAAAATTGCAATATACTACGACCACAAATAACTACAAATATTTTACATTACAACAACATTACTTCATTTCTTCACATAAAATATAGAATACAACACGATAATTACATAAAATATAGACATATTGAGATCGTTTACGCTAATTACAGGCTAATCACTATAATAGCATCTTAAACGCATGGAGATGATATTTACCTTTTCTTGAAGCTCACGAGACAATCTACAACTTTCACAATTATGAGAACTTCAAATCCCTTCAAAAATTACTGCAAAAATGTGTTCTTCTTTCCTTCACTTGCTCCCTCTCTTGCTGCTTCTTTGGCTGGAGCGCAAATGCAAGCGTTGCTGGAGCGTTCCAAACGCAGGTCCTCCTTTTATTGCACAACATACAATAGCCACATGCAAGAAAGAATGTAGGGGCCGGTTCTCATGTCTTGACACGAAATCAACAAATGCAGCACGGGGGAAAGAATCTCGCATTCAGGCAATAAAAGGATGCACCACGGGCGGCTTTCGGCAGGGTGACGGGACGGCAGCGAGCGGCGACCGAGCGGGGGCATGTGAGTGGCGGGACCCACGGCGGAGTGGTGCGGTGTGGTGCCGCACCATTAGGGGAGTGGTGCGGTGTGGCACCGCACCATCTAGCTGGCAGGTACGGCGGCGGAGTGGTGCGGCCGGGGAGCGCACCACTCCGGTGTGGTGCGGTCCCCGACCGCACCACTGACACGTGTCATGCTCCCGTTAAATGGTGCGGTCAACAGGGTGCTAGAATTGGAATTTTGTTCTACTCAGCACCATTTTTGGAATTTTCAGAAACTACAGTGTCAAAAACGTCCAAAATTCCATTCTCTTTCTCTCCGGCCTCTTTTGACGTCTCATTCATTTTGACATGAACTTTTAACTTTTAACTTATTTTTTATTATTCATATATTTCATCTTTTTTCTAAAATTTTGGTTTTTTGTGCTTTTTTGCCTGTTCTTTTTTCCTGTATTCGTTTGTGTTATCTGTGATGAGCTAACATATTTTTTCTATTTTTAATTTTTTTTTAAATTTAATTACGCCAAATAAGTCACCCTCAGATACAGTATAATTTTAGCAAGCTACAATACTATTTCAGCTATAAATTATTATTTTTCAGCCCAGCCGAGCAGGCCTAGATCTGGAAATGTATGATGTTTGTTTTTGTTTTTTGTTTTTTTGAACGGATGGTTTTGTGCGACCATGAACAAGTATCCTCTCCCCGGTCCAAGAGTGGCTCCAATGGAGCCCCGCACCCGGCCCAACAGTACTCTCTCGGGCCAACTACCTTATCTGACCCAATACTCGGCCCATGTAAATCCCGGCTGGACTAGGCCCCAGTGTCTCACCGTCGCGAGTCCCAACGCTGGTTGCGATCTTATCCACGTTTCAAAACCGCATCCCATGATCCCATCATCGCTGGTCGCGTCATCAACACCGGGATCGCACTGCGCAAATCGCAACCGCTGCGCGAACCGGACCACCACCACCGCACCGAGGCGGCCGCCCATCCGGAATCCTCTAGCGTCTGACTCTACAAATAAGCCTCCTTCCCGGCCGGAGCGGCCATTGAAGCCGCCATTTCCAGCGTCGCGCGACCAGATCCGAGGCCTTGGTGAGCCGGAGGAGGAGGGGAGGATGACGGGAGGGGGAGGGGCCGCGTCGCAGGCGTACGGGGAGGCGTGGTACTGGGACGAGCGCTACCGCAAGGAGGCCGGGCCCTTCGACTGGTACCAGAAGCAACCCGCCCTCGCGCCGCTGCTCCGGCTCTACGTGCGCCCGCAGCAACGCCTCCTCCTCGCCGGCTGCGGCAACTCCGGTGAGTAGGGAAGGGAGCGTTCTGGTTCTTCTCGCGGTTCTTCGCTGTAGTAGTGTCTAGCGCACCGTTGATAGAATTGGGCGTTGGCTCATGTGATTTCAAGGTGGTTTGGGATTCCTGGGAGGCTATTGAGTGGATAAACGTGGAGTGCAATGTAGCCGTCCGTGCTTTATAGATTCTCGAATATCTGCAGAATGAATGAAACTGAATGCTACCATACACAAAGGCTTTGATTACACGGCGTTTGTTCCATGGTATGACATATGCGTGAATAAATGCTACATCATGAGAAAGGCTTCACAGGCCTACATATTATGCTGCATCGATCTTCATTGCCTGAAACAATCAGTGTCTGGCTAGAAGCATATGCAAAATGTGGTGCATAATGGGCTCCTGCCCCTTGTCACTATCAAAATGTCTGGCTCAAAAAGCATGTACGGAAATGACATGCGTAACTGTGTATGGGTTCCGTTTGCTTGTCACTTGTCAGTGTAACAGCATATGGCAGCAAAAGAGGAACTGTGCACAAATGTCACTGTAGCATTCTCTTTTTATTTTTCAAATTTGGCCCGAATGTCCGCTTTTGCAAATCTAGCCTTCTCCGTGGACCTACCGAGCTCGGCAAGAGCCGTCCCTATGCAGTATGTGCCTTAATTAGCAATCACTTATTAACCTGCACAACAGCCTACCGCGCATGTGGGGCTTGGCAGAATGCCTGCCAAGCTCCCCTAGCTTGGTAGGTACCTGTCGAGCTAGGTAGGTCTATGGAGAAGGCTAGATTTATAAAAACGGGCTTTCGGGGTCAAATTTGAAAAAAAAAAGGTTGCTACAGAGCCATTGCATGAACAGTTCGCAAAAGAGCGCATCTTTTGGAATGCAGTTGTGTGACGATAGGTGCTGGTGCACCTTGTACTCAATGGAAGATAGTTATCACTTGATTCAACGAGTTTCAGATTAATTACTGTCGATATGGAAATTTATGTGCCAGTTTCCTCTAAGCAAACTGTAATAATATTTAGATCATAACATTAAACTTCTAATGCATAAAAGACACCTGATTTATTTTAGCCTTTTGTTTGACTCAAATCACTTGACAATGGTTCAAGGTGGGAATTGAAATAAGTGGAATGTGATGCATGAGCTTAGACATCATGGACTCCATGATCCGTCTAGGTGCACTGTCTTAAGTTCTTGAAAAACTGTTTTCGGTCTCATCTTTTCAGGCATGGAAAGGGTTGAGTTGCACAATGTTTTCAAGCTCATCTTTTTTTGCTGCGTACTTATTGTGTTGGCAGTGGGGCATAGGCTAATGAAAATAAAGAAATTTTATCCTTAGCCCTTTTGAAGTTGCAATGCATAGCTGTCTGTGCATCTATTTTTTGCCATGCTTGCTGATTGTATTGTTGATAGTTGGGAGCTGAGATGTTTTCAACCATTAATTTTCAATCAAGAATTCTATATATAGTTTCATACCATAGCATTAAGCACTTTCTGACTTAGGTACAATTGCTACATTGTTGTCAGTGTGTTCATTCTAGGTTTAGCTGACATTACTTATGTTTTTAATCTACCTTTGGGTGTTGCACAGTTTTTGGTGAAGACATGGTTAACGATGGTTATCAGGACGTTGTCAACATCGATATATCATCGGTGGTGATCAAACAAATGAAGAAGAAATACCACGATAAGCCTCAGCTGAAATGTATACTCGTTGTTTCCAACCCTCTATTACTGAATCCCTTTGGAGTATATGCCTACTAATGTGATATTATTTTCCTACAATTTACACAGATATGAAGATGGATGTAAGGAACATGTCAGATTTTGAGTCTGGTTCATTTGATGCTGTTATTGACAAAGGTACCATCACCAATGTAATACGTGCCACCATTACCAATTGCTGACACCTCTACACGCATATGCATCATGGCATTGGGTTCTAACCCATTTTGTTGCTTGCAGGAACACTTGATTCAATTATGGTGAGTCAATTGTTGCCAGGATACTATGATATTCTTCCTGCATGATACTCAGAATCGTGTTTCATTGCAGTGTGGCCAAAATTCACAAGAGAATGTAACTAAGATGCTAGACGAGGTGAACAGGTAAAGAGTACACTGATATTTGTTTGTGATATCTCTGTTTATTTTACTATAGCTTCTATTTCAAATAGTACACTGATATTTGTCTGTGATATCTCTCTTTATTTTACTATAGCTTCTATTTCTTTCTTCTTACTGCAGAATTCTCATGGACAAGGGGGTCTACATTTTGGTAAATGATCTAGTATTTTATTTACTCATGGTAACCATGTGAGTTTCGTCTAGTGTCTATAACATTTTTTGAGTCCCACAATGCTACAGATCACTTATGGGGATCCAAGTTATCGATTGAGTCTCCTGAAGGACCTGCAGCTTTGGACAATAAAGCTTCATGTCATAGGTTAGTGAGTTTTACTTCTGGTTCAACTTAACCATGTCTCCCATTCATGTACTCTTGACCTTTTTGATGTATTCTTTAATTTTGCCAAGCTATAACTAAAAGTTTTGTCATTAGTGACTACTATAAACATTTTACCTATTATCCATTCTCGTTATTTTAAAACTCATTTGTTTACGACTTTTGAGTCTACACTGGGACTATTGCAGATAGATGGGAGACAAGTTCCAATCAGACATGGGAACTGACGAAGCCATTGCCTTTAGATGATGATAGCACATCAGTTGTTGGACTTCTTGGCCCAAAACCTGACGTTCACTATATTTATGTCTGTATAAAGGTTAGCCGTCAGCAATCTTGACACAATCATATAAACTTGTTCGTTGAACGATTATTATTACCAGTTACTGGTACCCTTATTCTGTTAATGGATGAATAATTGCAGGGTAACGATGTTGCAAGGGCGGACTCGAAGGCCGAAGTCAATGAAGAAGCCAACTGATTTCACCTTATAACCTTTTGGAATCATCGTGTACAACCAGTGTAGCGAATAATGTAGGGCAAACATTGTAACAAGTGTCGTTGCTTGATGATTCACTGGACGTTACTGGTAGTAGTACAGTAAAATTATAGCTGTTCTTGCCTCTCTGTGACCAGAAAAGGTTACTGGTAATCTGGTGACCACCCATCAAATTTGTATTTGAAACAGAAGTGACAATTTCCTGTGTACCAATTTGGCTCAAATTTTGTCTCCATGTTCCAAAAACCTAGGCTCCGTTTTTTTAACATGGCCCCGTTTGGGAAACGGGAATCTTGGAGAAAATGAGATGTCTACTATTAAATATAGGGTTTTCTATGAAATTTAGACGAGAATCCTGTGAGCCAAGCTTGTTTTCAGTATTTTGGTCCCTGCAGTCCAGCCTCAGCGATTTTCTCAAAAGAAGGAAGGAAATAGGGCATTTGGACGACCATGTTTTCACCATGGAAGGAAGGAAATAATTCAACCCCAGGAAAAGGAGGGTGAAAGAATCCCTCGATGGAACAGATCCCCGTCCAATTCCAATCCAACGCCTCCTGATTCGACACGTATCCCCTTTTTTTCCACCAACCTCCCCTCCCAAATCCCAAAACCCAAACCCACCCGGCTTTTCGCGTCCCCGTTCTCGTCCGTAGCCGCCTTCCGCCGCCGCCGCAGACTTCTCTCTCCGTCGCTCGACGCCTCGCCGCTCCGCCACCTCCCCTCTCTCCTCCCATCCGATGGAGGCTCTCGCGGGCACCACTTCCTCCTCCCTCCTCCCGACCTTTCCCACCCACCACCAGCAGCCGCCGTCCCGCCTAGCCCTCCGCGCCCGCTCGTGCGGGCCCCTCCGCGCGGCGGCCGCTCCCGGCGGCGGCAAGGACGACGCCCAGGCCGGCGCCATACCGAACGGGTCTCCCGTCATCAAGGTAACAAAGCTTCTACGCTTAGCCGCTTACGGGAGGGAGAACGAAGAGATGGAGGTTTTGTTTGGGTATTGGTTGCTGTGAGTAGATGGGTGTGGCAGTCTGGAATTTTGGATGAATCCGGAAGAGGTTGGCTTTCTCGTGCTCGGGGAGTTTCGTTAGATGCTGGATTGGATGCGAGGCATGGGTAGTGAGGAATCATGTCTCCGGATTTAGGTTCGCAAAGATGTTATTCGTCTCCTTGTTGCTAAGAAAATAAAAAAAAATATGAATTAGTCCATTTTAATTTCATCTACCTTTTGATCTGTCATGCATGTTCGATTCGTACTAACCTCTATGTAACAGTCGAAGAGTGATCCAAGTCAAAATGGAGTCATCGTGCCGATCACAACTGACAAGTCACGCACGCCCCTATCAACACATACCACTCCTGACTCAAGTGGATCCAGAGCTGGCCTGTTTAGAACACCTATATCTGGTGGTGTGCAGAGCGCAACTTTTGCCCATGGTTTACCTCCACCGGCTTTGGCTGTTCGCAATTTGATGGAACAGGTAACTTCTGTTAGTTAGCCCCTTCAGGTTTTTTTGGGTATGCTGGACGAAGTGTCATATTCCTGTCTTGTGTATATCACTGTGCTTACCAGGCGCGGTTTGCTCATCTGTGCACTGTCATGTCTGGCATGCATCATCGACGTACTGGATATCCGTTTGGTTCACTTGTCGACTTTGCTAATGATTCAATGGGCCGTAAGTTAGCTACTTGGTTACTTTTTGGATGAAAATTACACACTGTTAGATCCTATAGTTGATTGCTTGGTTTTGATGTGTTGTGCAGACCCAATATTTTCGCTGTCACCCTTAGCAATCCACACTAGAAACTTGCTCTCTGACCCAAGATGCACACTTGTTGTCCAGGTATGTAAGTTCCTCAACATGCTTAATATGTTTTACTGGAGCATGAAGGTTCCTTATTAACAATAGCATGAGCTCCTTCACAGGTACCTGGATGGAGTGGATTGTCGAATGCGCGTGTTACAATATTTGGTGACGTATACCCTTTGCCAGCTGAACAACAGGTTCATATTTAGCTGCCTTTGTTGTTTGATATTGCATTCAGCACGGTAAATACTTTTCTGTTGATAAGTGGCATCTTAATCATTACAAATTAGGCTCTAAGTCCTATTGTGAAGCTACTATAGTGTGAAAGCCATATATGGACTGAGATTTCACAACAATGAATTCTCCAAGTTAGTAATTTTTTGGTTGGAAGTTAGTTTTTGGTCTTCCTTATTTTTTGGCTGCAGTTTTCTCATGGCATGGGCTTAAAGAGAATAGTTGCTTTCGAATGGCTGTTACAGAGCACATGATTGGATTGTATGATATGCCTTTAAGAGTGATTGCAGATTTATTCTTCCATTTGTGGTTTAATGATTTCATGAACTAATGGTGATTACATGCATCCCTCAGGAACGGGCTCATAAGCAATACGTCGCAAAACATCAACAGTGGGCATCTCAACAGTGGGGAAATTTTTACTACTACAGGATGCAGAACATAAGGTCTGTGACAATGGGTTATGCTCTTCGATCATCTCATGTTGGTTGACCCATCTATCATTTACACATGCACAACTGAAAATATTTTTCTTCTCCCTTTCAATACAAAACAATATTTGCTTGACATAAATGCTTGTGTAAGTTAGGATTTGTGACAAACTATTTTCAATAATTACAGTGACATATACTTTATTGGAGGCTTTGGCACTGTTGCATGGGTAGATGTGAAGGAGTATGAAGCTATTCAACCTGACAAGATAGCAGTTGATGGTGGTGAACAAAGCTTAAAGGTTACCAACTAACCATACCAAATCACCGATTACTTGTTTATGATATAACATTATCAGCAGATTAGCTGGGTCAAAATGTTAGCTACGTGCCAGTACTTCCAATACGTGAGAACAGTAAAACCTCAACTGCTTCTGATGCATGCTCTACATGTAGGAGTTGAATGCAATTTTCTCTAAACCACTTAGAGAGTTCTTGTCATCCGAAGGGGAGGTTGATGATGCTGCTCTTATATCGGTAGACAGCAAAGGGATAGATATACGGGTTCGCCAGGGTGCACAGGTAAAATATATGAATAATTGCCTACCATCACCATCAAGGCAAATTTCTCTTGAGAAGAAATTTTATTTTCTCCACAGTCCACATCCTTCAGTTTGTAAATTCTTCTGTGCAGTTCAACATTCAGAGGCTTGCATTTGATGTGCCTCACAAGGTGGAGACTCTAGAGGAAGCCAAGAGAGCACTCCATAAGCTAATCAAGACAAGCAGCAAGTAAAGTGAAGATTGCGCAAGCTGGCGTTTTTACTCAGTTTCACTGCACTATAAGCTTGTGTTGCAATCCTTTAAAGAGAATAAGGATGATGTGTTGTAGCATGCATAAATGCGATGGCTATCATTTTAATAATGAGAATCTCAAAGCCCCCCCCCCCCCCTGTGGGCAAGAGTGTGTATATATGCTCGTATTGGTATAACAGCAAGGAAAATATTTTATGTGTGATCATTTAGTTCGTCTAATTTTCATCCCCCTATTTACAAAATTGGGTAGAACTCGTCCCCCAACTTGCAAAACTAGAGCACTTAGGGTGTGTTTGGTTGAGCTGTGGCTTCTGAAAAAGCTGTTGTGGGCTGTGGAAAAGCTGCTGTAGGTTGTGGTCTGTGAAAAATCTGTAAGCTGTTTGGTTCAAACAAGTATAAACTTACCTCCTATCTCTATTTTCCTTGAAACAACTGTGAAACAGCTCTCTATTTTCACCATTTCAAAAAGCAGAAAGCCAAAAGCAGGGTCCAAGGTGCTTTCAAAACTGTACTACCCAAAAATAACTGCTTCTGAAAAAGCAGCTTCTGGTTTCCACCCCTTTGGTTGGCTTTTGGCTTTTTGGAAGCAAAAGCAGCTCCCAAAAACTCAACCAAAGGCACCCTTAAGCCCCTATGGCTAGGAAATGACGGTTTTGACTAACTTTGACTCATGTGGTTTGCCACATGTTAGCCACATAGCATCCATATCATCAACCTCGTGCAAGCAGCAAGCTGCTGCCTCCTCAGTTGAATCCAATTGGATCTAGTGGGAGCCATCCCCATTCTCGTCGGCACGTTCGAGCTCATCTCCTTCATCACTGGCTTCACTCCTCACCAAATCTGGTCTCACATGAGCTTGCCATCGTCGGTTTCCTCATTGTCGAGCTCAGATCCATTAGTTCCAGTTGCCACTAACCTCGGATCCAGGGAGGATCCATCATCTCCATCACTGCGGTGCTCGATCCCAACAGCCCATTGCCATGGCTTCTTCGTCGCTAGATCTAAAATTTTTAGAGTATGCATACAAACATGTTCTAAAAGTTTTTAAATCTGTCAAGTAAGTCAAAAGCTGTCGATCACACCTCGTGGTCATAAGTCGGAAGACATCGACCACATCTCGTGGTTGTAGGTCGGGAGCCCTCGAGCACACCTCGTCGTCGTAAGTCAAAAGTCGTCGACTATCACGTGTGATCGTAGGTCGGGAGCGGTCGACCATTGCTGGTGGTTGTAAGTTAGCAGTGATCGACGATCGATCGTGGTCATAAATTGGGAGCCTTCGACAATGGCTCATGGTCGTACATCAGAAGTCGACGACCATCGTTCGTGGTCGTAAGTTAGAAGCCATCAAGGATACCTCGTGGTCGTAAGTCGGAACACATCGACTAGCGCTCATAGTTGTAAGTCAGAAGACATTGACCACACTTCGTGGTCGTAAGTCGAAACACATCGACCAATGCTCATGGTCGTAAATTAGAAGTCATCGATCACAACTCGTAGTCGTAAGTTAGAAGCTGTCGACCATCGCACGTGATCGTAGGTTGGGAGCGGTCGACCATCGCTAGTGGTAGTACGTTGGCAGGCCTCCGGTGTGCTTGTGCCCTGCACGACCCGACTACTAGCTCTAGCCTGCACGACCCGACTTCAACTACGGCCCCGATTTCAACCACTGCCCCTTCGACTTCGACTACTGCCCCTTTCGACTTCGACCACTGCCCTCTTCAACCACTGTTCCCTTCGACCACGACCACTTCCCCCTTCGACCACGGCCCTCTTCGACCATGGTTTCGATTTTGACCACCTTGTAGGTCTTGCCGTCGAGGGTGGGGAGCTCGATCTTGGGGGTGACCTAGGGGTAGGCGACGGGGATGTCCAACTGGAGGGGAAACTTGTAGCGGTGGAGGTTGTGGATGAACCAGCAGGTGCCCTCGGGGTTGGCACCACGACTACGACTATGATCGCTACGACCACGTCCACAGGCGCTGTGATTACGACCATGACCGCGACTTCGAGCACTACCCCCTTCGACTTCAAGCACTGCCCCGGTGCCCCCTTTGACTTCGACCACTACCCCCTTCAACCATTGTCCCCTTCGACCATAGCCCTTCGACGTCGACCACTTCCCTCTTCGACCACGACTTCGGCAATGCCCACGGATCTTCGACTTCGACCACTATCCCTTTCGACCAAGACCCTTCGACGACCATGGCCCTTCGACGCCGTCTACTTCCCCCTTTGACCACATGCCCCTTCGACCACGGTTTTGAATTCGACCAAGGATCTTCGACTTTGACTACGGATCTTTGACTTTCGACCACTGCCCTTTTCGACCACTGTCCCCCTTGACCACGGCCCTTCAACGCCGACCACTTCCTCCTTCGACCACGGCCCCTTCGACCATGGATCTTCGACCTCAACCACGGATCTACGACTTTGACCACTGTCTCCTTCGACCACTATCCTCTTTGACCACGGCCCTTCGACGTCGACCACTTTCCCTTTCAACCACGGCCTCTTTCGACCATGGCTTCAACTTCGACCACGGATCTTCGACTTTGACCATAGATCTTCAACTTCGACCATGGCCCTTCGACGTTGATCACTTCCCCCTTTGACCACCATCCCCTTCGACCACTATGCCCTTTGACCATAGCCCTTTGACATCGACCGCTGTCCCCTTCGACCACGGCCCTTTGACATCGATCATAGCTTCAATTTACCACTATCCCCTTCGATGATCACGGCCCTTCAACGTCGATCACTTTTCCCTTCGACCACTGCCCCCTTCGACCACGTCATCGAGAGGCGATGGGAGATGGAATTGGTAGCGGCGCCCTGGGAAAGTTGGGGGACTGCGACTAGACACTACCGTACGGGGAAGGAATTGGTGGCGGCATCGAGGAGGAGAAGCGCGGCACGAGGGTTCAGGGGAGAAGGAGGTGGCGGTTGCGGTTGGTGGAGGTGGGGAGGCGGCGGGCAAATGCATTGGGGAAGCGGTGACGAGGGGATGCGACGCTGCTGGGGGAAATTAGGGGACTACGACCAGACGCTGTCATACGGGGAAGGAATTGGTGGCGGTGTTGAGGAAGAGGAGGTGCGGCACGAGGGTTCGAGGGAGAGAAGGAGGCGTCGGTTGTGGTAGGTGGAGTGATTGCGGGAGGCAGAGGATGCGGGGGAAGAGAAGAGGAGGAATGCGGCCCACGTGTCGGCCCGACCTTTTCTACGAGGAGCGAGAGAACTACATATATGCGGATCTGAATGGCTGATATTTGATTGGACGGTTGAGAAGAGAGGAGGAAGAACGAATCGACGATCACCAGCTCACATTTTTATAATAGGAAAGATAATGTCGACTCAAATATTTTGAATCGTTAGCATGTCTCAAATCAGCTAGAAGCCTAGAAGTTTTGGTACCACTAAAACTGTATATGCATTTAAAATGCTCCGCATCTTTGAACAAGTGGATGAACGCATGCGCTATTCGTGTGCTAGTACTTTTTTTGGCTTGTGAGACTGTAGACGCACTGCTCCCTTGAGAATGGTACATCGTTGGCTTGCTGAGTGTTACCCACCTAGCATGTGGAAGGAACGGGCTCAAGTGCAGGCCCCTGCACTTAGCGTCGTGTAGGGGTGCTCAGGAGGGGGACACGTGTCCCCCAAAATTCAAAAAAAATTCCGCAAAAATTCAAAACAATACTTAAAAAAATCCAAAAAATTGTAAAAAATATTTTTAAGTGTAAAAAGTTTTTTAAGTACTTAGTTTTTTTAAATTTTTTACTTTTATTAAAAAGTATTTTTTTAAGTATTTAAAATACTTTTTAATGAAAGTATTTTTACAAAAAGTACTTTTTATAATTTTTCAGATTTTTAAGTATTCTTTTGAATTTTTCAGATTTTTTTAAAATTTTGGGGGACACGTGTCCCCCTCCTAGGCACCCGTGCACGGCACTTAGTGCAGGGGCCCTACACCTGAGCCGGGTCCAATAGCGTAGGATGCGAATACTTTCTCAGTTTATCAGATACAAAAAATGTGGGTGTTCAGTTATGGTGATCGAATATGCTTGATAGCACCAGACGGTTTATGGGCTGTCAAATAGACCACCAACTAAGGCCCCGTTTAGAGAGCACGAAAATTTCCTCTAATTCATGTGAGAACTGAACAGTTTCTTTAAAGATTGCAGGCTTTTCCGAATAGGACAATCGGTATTTCGTCGTGTATTTACCTTTTCAACCTGCAAATCGTAACACGTCAGCCTTAAAAAATACTCGAAATACTTGGACGGTTTGAGAAAAAAGATTTTCATACTAAACTATCTGAGCTGGTGGGTCCTACCGACCGGCCTCTCAGACGACGAGTCATCCCGACCCCACATCACACACATTTCCTCCTCGTTCCCTACACATCCTGGCTCGACTCGCCCAGTCGCCCGTCCCTTCGCCGATCGCACCACCCTTCCCTTCTCTCTTCCACCTACCCCTTTCCGACCCGGCTCGACCCGAGAGATCCTCCAGATCAAGCAGCATACGGCCTCGCTCCCATGGCCGAGGTCGCCGACGCGCACCGCCACGCCTCCCCCTCCCCTCCCCCTCCCCCCTCGGGCGGCGGCGACCGCAAGCGCGGCCGCTCCTCGCCCGCGCTCCCGCCGCCACCCCCCGGGCCCCCTCCGCCGGGGCTGCACAGCAAGAGGTACCGGAGGGACGAGGGCGGCGGGTTCGACCGGCGCCGTCTCGGGGGAGTAGGGTTCGAGCAGGACGACAGGAGGTGAGAGCCCTAGGGGATATTGGTGCGGGGTGGGGGGAGAGTTCGGCTTGGTATCTGAAACGACCCAATCGGAGCTTGCTAGGGTCTTTGCTTGTTGCTATCAGTGGAAATCGGTTGTTGCTGATCAGAAATCGTGGTCTTAGATCGGTTTAGCCATGACAATTAGAGGAGCTGTTTAAGTGTAGCTTTGCGGACTTGCAGTGTGCGATAAGCGCTGCTGCATGCCATTTGCTGTAACAGTGGTTTTAGAATTGGGGTTGATTGAGTGAAGAGGTTTGAGGTTCATTATAGTTTCAGAATTGTTAGGCCTTTTGGCTAGAAGAACATTGCTTCATCACACTGATAATACGGGGGTGTTTTGTTGTTCCTATGTTTAGCTCCTGAATCCCAATAACACTGTTCAAAAACATGATATTCCTGCATTGACTGTTACTGTTCAACCTAAGGCACTGTTGATAACTTGGATATTCAAAGGCTTCGATTTTTTTTATATGAAGCAAACATATTCGTTGATGTGTTGCAACTAATAGTTCTTATGGGCGTACGGTAGCTCTTCACAATACTTGATGTGCTGTTTTGATTTGGAAAGTTTGCTCTTTGTTGTAACTATGATCAGAAAAGAAGGAAACTATCTGATGGTTTGGGTGTCTGCTGGTCTCTTGTTTTTGTGCTTGCACATTGTTTTGAGGGCCTTTGCAACTTTTGAATCTTGTTGACATTTGTCTCCTAGGTATGGGAATGATCATGGTGGCATAGGAGGAAGAGGTGGATATGGTGATGAGAGAGGCCAGGGCCGATACAATCGCGGACCAGGTATGCATTGGTGGATGAGGGGTTGTCCGGTATCCACTAGTTATCATTTGGTATGGATGCTAGTAGTTTTAAGCTCCATGTGAGATTGAAAAGCAGTCTGGCTCTAGTTCATTTGCCTCGTATCTAATACGATAGTCTAGTCAGACTGTATCCTGAATCATAGCAAAGTCAAGTCATGTTTCATGTTTGTAAATTTTGATCTTAAAAGTGTAGGACACTAAAAAGAGAGAGGTTGATAAAAATAGTAGCACATGGGTACATAAATTATTTCATGTCTACTCTAGTTGCTGGTCGATTGAATTGCTTTTTAATGATGTGCATTTTGTTGTTTTTCCAACATGTTCTATAGATTGGCTTGATTCGGGACGTGGTGGATGGAATGAAGGCTCGGGGAACTCTTGTAGGTACGTATGTAATTCTGGATTTTTCATGTATTTTTATGATGTGTTTTCTCATTTATTTAGTGACAAATGGTTACATGCTTTGCATTCTGTACCATACAAATTTCAGAACTTCTGGTTGGTCCATTGTCGAATTTTATGAGCAATTGGGCTTGTCATATCTTTCGAGTGGCAAGCTTTGAATATAAGACATGTACTTAGAAATTTCTTGTGCAAACATCATAATGCAAAAGATTAGTGTAGTAATGTACTCTACAGGACCTGAACTAAATACTCATGAAAAAGAAAACACCAGTCCTCATTCCCATATATTGGGCCTGTTCTTTTTGATTGAGGCTTATAACTTTAGGCTGCGGCTTGTGGCTTTTGGGCTGTTCATACGAGAGATTACAAAGTAACAGAAATTCACGTACAGTTTTTGCCAATATAAATGAAGTCGGTACAGTATGTACTACAATTAATTAGTAGACCTCATCTTGAAAGAACACTTCGTTTAAAAACTAGTTATTGTAGAAAATCCAAAAGCTGAAAAAGAACAGGACCATTGAGTGATCAAAGAAACAACCATTGCAAGCCACGTCAAGTATACACTTAAGATTTTTTTTTCAATCATTGTGTGAATTAAACAGTAAAAAAGTGACAATTATCACTGACCTTTTGAACAATTATGTACGATTCTTATAGTATTGTTGTATCTGTTGAGCAGTACGCCGTAGTTGACAAATAAAGGGACCATTGAAGAAATTGGTTACTGTTCACAATTTACTGTTACATGCTGAAAATTAAAAGAAACAAAATGCAATCTTGGACACCTCTTGAGATACCTCGTTTAGAATCTGAGCAAATGCATTGGGGAACAGCACAATTTTACCTTTTAAAATATCTAAAACAACTGCATGGTCACATTGTTTCTTATTAGCAATCTTTGACACCTCTTGAGATACCTCCTTTAGAATCTGAGCAAATGCATTGGGGAACAGCATAATTTTACCTTTTTAAATATCTAAAACGACTGCATGGTCACATATTGTTTCTTGTTATCTATTTAACTTCTTTATTCTTCAATTGTCTGACTGTCTGTGCTTGGAATGTGGAAATTTGGTTCTCAATGATGTCTTCATTGCCTAAACAGCTTGTATAGGTTGTTTGATTGCCAGCATTGTCACTGTCACACATGAATCACTGATGGTAAAATCAATGGCAAATACAACTAGATAATCACACAAATGCCGTTTGCTAAGGAGATTGTAGTTCACTGTATTGATGTTTTTGCTTCATCTTTTGTTGGAGCACTCTTTTCACACAGATTTCTGGGTAAATGGTACATTCAGTGCCACCTCTCCTTTGTTCCAGGGCACACTTTGATCCATCTTCTTTCTATTCTGGTTCACCGTTGGTCCTTCCATTTAAGAGATGGATGGAAAATTAAGTTAGTGCATCAGCAAGTTACATTTTGTGCAAAAAATTATGGTTACTCTCATTGGTTTTGGTTTGAATAAGTTTGATGTGAACATAAATAGATGCTTCCACAAGTTAATAAGAGGGAAAAAATATGCTGCGTACACATCATCTCCGTTCAAATGTAAGGAACATTCTGATGTGCCTAATTCAGCTCTCTATCCATCTTCTTTAAAAAAGACCCAACTGTGATGAATTTTGAAAGTATGGGGGACCAATTTGAACAATTTAAAGTAGAGGGACCAAATTAACCCATGGTAAAGAAGAGTGCTAAAAGTACATTTTACCTTATATATCTAGGTGTTACTTTTGTTTTCTTTTCCTTATATGCTATGGGACACAAGCAAAGTGACCAATATTTATACTCTATAGGGAAGGGCTGATGTCTTACAAGCAGTTCATGCAGGAGCTCGAAGATGATGTTTCGCCAGTTGAAGCTCAACGCAGGTGTGCTAAGCTGAGCGTCTTTTCTTTAAACTGTGAATTTCTGGCAGACTTATATTTCAACTATGACCATTCTATCTTTCTTTTTATTGAGATAAAAAATTAATTCTGTTCTGTGCACTCTACTCTCAGTATGTTTAATGTGTTCCGTTCATTGTGCTAATCTTTAGATATGAGGAGTACAAGTCAGAGTACATCACAACTCAGAAGAAAGCTTACTTTGACCTTCATAAGAATGAAGATTGGTAATACTTTTTTGGATTACATCCTTTTGATGTATCATCTAATGATTAGTTTTCCTCAATAACCTTTTACTGTTGCATTTCATGCTTTCGTCGTAGGTTGAGAAACAAGTACCATCCTACTAACCTTGAATCTGTTATGGAACGGTTAGCCATTTTCTTATAATATCGTTATCATCTCTCCCAGTCAATTTAAGTGATAACTATACTATCCTTTTTTCAAGCAGAAGAAATGAACTTGCAAGAACTGCTGCAAATGAATTCTTCCAAGAGTTGCAGAGTGGAAGTTTGGATACGTGAGATCCTCTCTCTCTCGCATGCACGCTCGCACACACACACAAAAACATGAGTATGTGTTTTACTTATTTTTATTTGCCACTGTGCAGTGGTCCAGGATTAACAAGTTCTGCAGTGAACAAATCTGGAAATATTAGTGGTCTGAATTTAGAGGATGTGGATGCGAATGGAAAAAAACGGAAACTTGGAAAGGGCCCTGATGATTCATATTATGCTGCTCCCAAGGCTCATCCAGTTAGTTCTGAGGCTCGGCGAATTAGAATTGACATTGAACAAACTCAAGCTCTCGTTTGTAAACTTGATTCTGAGAAGGGCATTGAGAACAATGTTCTATCGAGCAGTGATCACGACAAAGCAGAGAGGGATAAATCACATGGTTCAATAGAACCAATTGTAATAATACAGGGCTCATCTACTGTAAAGGGTCTTGAGGGTGTAGAGTTGCTGGACACTCTTGTTACCTATTTGTGGCGTATCCATGGTGTGGATTATTATGGCATGTCTGAGACAAATGAGCCCAAAGGCTTAAGGCATGTGAAATCAGACTCAAGGACGTATAATGGTGCTAGCTCAAATGCAGCCGAATGGGAGAAGAAACTTGATTCATTTTGGCAAGACAGGTTGCAAAGTCAAGATCCATTGGAAATATTGAAAGCAAGGGAGAAGATTGACGCAGCTGCTAGTGAAGTGTTGGATCCACATGTGAGAAAAATAAGGGATGAAAAGTATGGATGGAAATATGGTTGTGGAGCCAAGGGCTGCACAAAGCTTTTTCATGCTCCTGAGTTTGTCCAGAAGCATCTCAAACTCAAGCATGCAGATTTGGTGGTGGAGCTGACTTCAAAAGTGAGAGAGGATATTTATTTTGAGAACTATATGAAGTATGTTTTTTTGCATCGACATCCTTTTGACTGAACTAATGTTTTCTATTGCAAGACGATTATGGGTTATTTTATCTTGAATGCAGTGATCCCAAGGCACCTGGCGGAACACCTATCATGCAGCAAGCTGCTCCAGTAAGCCTAATTGCCTGGTTTATATTCATTTGCAAATTGGCAACTATTTAAGTTCCTGTCTGTTTGTTTTGGTCAATGTTACAGAGGGAAAAAAGCAGACACCGGCCACCAATGGAGAGTCGGCTGAGAGATGAGCGTGGCAATTGTAGGTTTGACAGAAATGTTGATTCACCAACCCTTGATGGATCTAGTGAAAACCCTGATGATCCAATGTATGATTCTTATGGTGATCCGGTTATGCATGGCGCCTTTCCTCCGGATATTCCTGCGCCTCCAGTGCTGATGCCTGTACCTGGTGCTGGGTAAGTCTGCAACTTCTGCTTATTGTGCAGCGCAATGATGTACTCATTATTGGTTCATTCTTCATTGTCATTGCAGCCCATTAGGACCATTTGTTCCTGCACCACCTGAAGTTGCAATGCGTATGTTGAGGGATCAGGGTGGGCCACCACCTTTTGAGCCAACTGCTGGTCCACGTCCTAGGAAAGCTGGGAGGGGTGGTGGTCCCCCAATGGGTGGTCCATCACCAATCCTTGCTCCTCCTCTTCCTCCCCCTTTTCTGCACGATCCTCGTAAAATACGAAGGTTAATACTTGTATCTCAAATCTCTTTGCACTTGTGTTCCCTAAGCTGCCCTCACCATGCAATGTAAGATATTCCTGTTCTTTTTAGCTTTTGGCTTCAGTTTCTTGGGAAGCCAAAACAAATGGGGTGACTTCTTAAAGCCACTTCTCCAAACGGCTTCCTGAGCCTGCCGGCATGTGTGCCGTCCGCGTCAGCGCCTGTCGTCCGCCACCATCTTGAAAAGCGCAGCCTAAAGCTGTCAGCCACAAGCCCACAACTAAAAGCCATTAGCTGCAAGCCTGCAACTCAAAAGAACATGATTTTTTTTTTCAAATTCTGAAACATGGTCAACTTAATAAGTATGCTGAATAGTAAAAAAAAAAAGAACACTGATTATTTGTCTCTGGACTTCTCTTTGACGTATTGTGTTGTACATTATCATGATGTGCATATTCTGGCTATCTTACTCTCTGAAGTTCAGTGCAAAATTCAAACGCTTTGCTAGCAAACTTGAGCTGATAGTTGGATTAATTCGGAATTCGTATACCTTGAAAAAGATGACAAGGTCACAAAAAGTAGATTGCATTAAGCATCTGCAGTCTGAAACATTGTAAATCATGTTCCTTGTACTATGTTAAGATTGCTTGCTTCGCTAGGATTTTTTTTTTTGGAAACAGACTCTGGTGTAAATTTTGTGTTTCCAAGTTGAGCTTGTTTTTGGGTTTCTAAAGCATTTTCCCTATATGCTTACATGATTACAAATATTGTTTTCTGTTTATGTTAAGATACTGTTGTAGTGTTGTTCCCTGCTACATGTCAGGGTTACAAATTTTATGCTTTTGGATAAACAATTGCCTTATTTACATGGTTATAAATTTTCTGTTTCAAGTTAGAACTTCCGCTTCTTATATGAATATTTGTTCTAGATGATATTCCAGACACTTTTTCCTGCCCATTAGCTGTTTTGTCACCTGATATTCCAGATATTTTTTCCTGCCCATTAGCTGTTTTGTCACCTGTTTTCACCTTGCTTGCAGCTATCAAGACCTTGATGCTCCTGAAGATGAAGTGAGTGTTATGGACTACCGAAGCTTGTAGAGGCTGCTGTAAGATCCTTGTCTCTGGAAAACTGTAGGTAATATTACGCTGCAACAAGACCTTCGCTCATCACTAGATTTACTGTGGAGGAACACGGATAGGCTTTTGTGTCTCGAGTTCTGTTACGTCGCAATGTGTAAAATGAATCACAGGGAATCGAAGCAAGTGGCACATTCCCATTCACCTGGGAAACAAGGATGTGAAGTGCGCACTTTTCAACAAAAATTGTAACTGTTCATTTATTCCTGCGATGACCGAAGTCTTACGCATGAGTATGCCCCATCTGGTTACCAAAGGTCTACAAGCCTGCGATATCCTGTCCAAATATTCTCCACTGTACATGTACACTTTTATACGTGCAAATGGTTGGTAGATGGGACCTGATGATCGAAACTGCCCAGAAGTTCTCGGTTCTTAATTCCGACCCATTCCAGTCTCTATGTTTTGACCTGATCTGGAAACCATGTGCGGCCATGCGGCCTAGTGTGGTCGCATGACTCGGATGTTCTTGGCAGCTTGAGGAAAAATCGTGGGAATCTCGTTTGGCTCCTGCAAGCGCTTGCCGCGTGCAACGGCACTCGCTGTCGAGCGAACGGGCAGCTTAATGTGCGCGCCGAGCTGCGCTTTCTTTCTGGCTACGAATCGGTTCGGCCTCGTCGCCGGCGGTTGCTGTCGGCGACCTGCCACGGCACTTACGTGTCAACTAGCACCCATGGCAGGCTGGCTCCAATACCCCGAGAGTAGAATTGATTTTTCAGCTGGTTTTTGTCTTTGGCTCTTCAATAATAACTATTTATTAGAATAATAAGTTGTAGTTAAAAGTTATAAGCTGCATTCAAAAGATATATGCATGATACCGCTTACTGATAGTGAGACGCAGCAGAGGCAAGAACCCAGAATTGGGGGCGAAGAGAGAAGCAAGCAATGTAGAGTGCAGCATGTGCCAATAATTCTATGCTGTAACCTGCCAGCATCTGAGCTTTCTTCCTCCTGTCGCCTGTCCTTGGTCTCTCTTCTTGACTTGCAGGGATCTGCATGAAGTTACCGGAAAAGCTAGGCAAGCAATTCCACGTCGGTTAACTAAATTTCATGTTGAAGGTGACATGACAGGCAGTCCGTGTCTAGTTGTCAATTAGCCCCACGGCCCACGGGGTGTGTGGTGGCTAACTAGTGTGTGTAGCGACCGAGAGCTCAACGGCGAAGCTTGAAGAACAAAATTGAGGGGGTCAAGCTAAGAGAAATATATTTTTTTTCTAAATTTGGACAAATGAGGGGCTATAGCTCTGCTCTGAAGATTTTAACCTTCTGATTTATGGCTTTGGCTATTGGCTTTTAGCTAAAAGTATACTGTAACAGCTGTTAGTTTTTTGAGTTATTTAATTAAAATATAATTTTTAAAAATAAAAAAGATAAAAACTGTTATATCGTCACGAACAATGCAAAGGAATAAGAGAAAAGAAGGCAAAAAAGCCGAAAAAACCAAAATAAGTTGAATAGAAGTCGACGTGTTTTAAATGATTTCTAGCTTAAATAAGAAAAAAAAGCTAAAGCCGTTGAGAGCGGACCAACCTCCAAGAAGCTCCACCCATGTGAGGACAGTCACTTATGTAGCAGTAGAGGTAGAACTAAAAAGATTTACATCTTGTTCTTTTCAGTTTTTTAACCTATTTTAGCAATCACTATTTATTAGACTAATAAACTATAGCCAAAAGTGACTAGTCCTGCTCATTTGGGCTTATGCTTTTTAGCTTTTAGCTTATTAATTTCGTCTTTTTTTGGCCTTTTAGCTTTTTGGACTTTTTGCATTTTCTTTTTTTTTTCCTGTATTTTTTGTGTTGTCTGATACCCGAGAACCTTTTTTTTCATTATTCTATTTTTAAAATTTAATTATGCCGAAAAAATTAGAGCAGCTACAATGAAAACCTCAAACAATGTCAAATAAGCTAAAAAAGCCAAAAGCATAAGACCAAATGGCCGCAGCCTAAAAAACACCCCCTTAAACCTTTGGGTTTAATAAACTATTTTCAATCTTTGTGGGTTTTATTCCCTTCTCATTTTCTTCGCATGGCTTTTTCATGGTTTCATATCGCGGTAACCCAAACATGTGTTCATGTGCGCTGGACATTGGACATGGTTTCGACCTCATCCCGGACATCATCACGTCGCGTCGACAGAACATAGCATAGCATCAGCACATCTTTTGGCACATTCATATGTCTAGGCGACTGACAAGCAAACACGTGCAGCTGATAACCACGAACGAACACTTCCACTACAGGTTCAAACCTGCCAGCCTGGACCCGCCGCGCCAAACTCCCCTGCCTCCGACCTACCTCCCGCGCAAGGCGCAAGAGACCGACAGGTGGGCCACCCCACGTTACCCGCCAATACGAGCACGGGCTTTACCGTTAAGCCTTCGCGAGCTGGCGGGCCAGGGCCCACGTGGCAGCGAGAGGCGCCGCGCAGAAGCTTCGTGGAAGTTTCCCCAAACAAGCTCCTCATGCAAATCCCAACTCGCGACCAAAAAAGCGGGGCGCAAAAAGAAATGCAAATCACGAAGCTTCACACACACACACACACAGAGGGAGGGTGGCGAAGCCGCAAGCTAGCTGAGCCAGCGCGGGGCGGAGCCCGAGAGCTGGCCCGTCGAACCTTCTAGAAGCTTCGCGGCACCGAGGTGAGGCGAGCCGCGAGCGCCCCCCCCCCGGGGGTGGCCTTCCCTTCCCGCCTGTACGGCGTACGCCTGCGGGAGGGAGGTTCGCGATCGATCGATCCCGTGGTGATGTGTGCTCGTGCGTGCTGCATGTGCAGGGCGGCGCTGCGAAGGTGGCTGGGGCTTGATTGGGCATGGCGCTGGGGAGGTCGCCGACGCCGCCGGAGATCCTCTCGCCGGAGCGGGATAGGGCGGAGGATGCGGAGGCTGAGGAGGAGTTCGGCGACGCGTTCGATATACCGCATAAGAACGCGTCCCACGATCGCTTGCGGCGGTGGAGGGTACGGGATCCTTTGCTCGCCCTCTCCTCTCTCCTATCCTATGACGCTGTGATCGTTGATGCTGTTTCATTCGAATCGGGTCGGTAATGGCGCATTGTTCATGGGCGATGGGGCATTGTCGATTGGTGTGTATACGCTGAACTGTGCTGTTTTGCAAATGCTCAAAATGTCGTAATTCTGGGATGATTTCGTGACTGCAGTCTGGAGGCGCCATGTCGTGATTTATTTAGCGCGTGTGAAATCTATACATGTGCCAGTTATGTGCAGAAAAAGGGGATTGAAATTATGTTTATTGGGCTAGTATAGTATACTGCGGTGAAGTACTGAAGTGTTTTGATGCATTACTGATTGCTTTTGTTCAGCCATCCTCATCCTCATTGTTCTGATGATTTGAATATTACAAGCATTTTGTGTCTACATTTCCTGTGAGTGAAGGCATTGGAGTCTGTTTGGTGTTTGCTGACATTTTTTTAACCTAACATTCGCAGAATCACAGAGAACTTCTCCTAAAACAGCAAATGAAAGAACAATGCTTAAAATAGAGGTCTATCATGCATTCATGGATCCATTCATGCAAAAAATACTAATTTCCGTGGTTTCACAGATTTATGCCCTGCCCAAAAGCACTGTAGCTGGCTGAAAAAACACTGTAGTTGGCAGTGACTTATTTGGTGTAATTAAATTTAAAAAATTAAAAAAAATAGGAAAAATAGGTTAGCCCGTCACGGACAGTACAAACGAATACGGGGAAAAAAAGAACCGGCAAAAAAGCTCAAAAAACCAGAAAAAGACGAAAATGTTGAATAGTGAAAAATAAGACAGAAGCTAGAAGCTCAAGCCAAAATGAGCGGAGTAGCCAGTTCATGTATTGGGGAATTGCGAAAAGAAGAAAACGGTAACATTTTTGTTACAGCTAACGAGATACCCGTTTGACTTAACTGTTGTAAGTTGGGGCTATGAGAACTTGTTGTAAGAGGTGAAGAGGTCTTTGGGGTAGAGTTTGCCATGGACAGTGGACAAATGCGAGCTCCTATTTATTCTTCAGTTCTGACAACTATGGTATCCTCTCATTTCAGCAAGCTGCTCTCGTGCTCAATGCTTCACGTCGCTTTAGATATACTCTAGACCTTAAAAAGGAGGAAGAGAAAGAGATGATAAGAAGAAAGATCCGAGCACATGCACAAGTGATACGGGTAGTGTGTCATTCTCCAGCTGATGTACCCTGTTTTCTCTTTTGGCCGTATTTGTTTCTTCATTCTAAATTTGGATTCTCCAGGCAGCACTTCTTTTCAAAGAAGCTGGGGAAAAAGATCTCAGAGGTACTATTTCATATCGTTAACCTCTGTTTAAGTGCTCATTATTATTAAACTGATCTTTGATTTTAGTCTTTGCTCAAGTAATATTGCTGCTTTATGTATTGGCATTGATGGTGAGATTCATGACGATTGTTCCCTATTAGCATGTCATCGATTTTTTTCATCCTTAAATACAAAGTAACAAAGTATGCAGCATGCAATGTTTGGGAGGACAGTGATCCAAATGGAAGAATAACTTCAGTTTTTCTGTTTCCTTCCTAGACCGCATGACAGCTTTCTAGTGACAATGTACCAAATAGTGTAGTTCTATGTAAACACTAAAGAAGCAACACTGTTCCCAAATTGCATTGACAGTCACAGTCATTAGCTTCTCTAATTTGGTTTCTTCAAATCGGTTTCTGCTTCAAATGTCCAATATTACAATTTACAATATCTTTTTATTTATTTCGTACAATGCAACCACTTACTTTATTTATCGTACCAGCTCATTTGCTACACTTTCCCTGATTATTGCACTAGATATGTAGTATTTTTCCTTGTGTCATATTTTCTTAGCAACTAGGTAGGTCACTTCCAGTATGTCAGTGTTATTTCTGCCTATTCGGCTTATACTTGTATTCAATAAGTCTATCTGTTCCTTTTGTGCTTATTTTACATACATTATAATTTATATTCTTCTGTTATTTTTAATGTCCTTGATCTGAGCAGAAGCTTATACTGGTATAAAACTTGCAAAGGCCTCTCACAGTTTTCCAATTGAACTGGAAAAGCTTACAACCTTAAACAGGGATCATGATAGTGTTGTTCTCCAGGAAATTGGAGGAGTAAGTTAATACTGAGCTAGTTTTTATTTTTTCCCACTCCGCCGCATGCTATTGTTCATTTGTGTCTAATGACACCCTTCTGTTCAGGTTAAGGGACTGTCAGATTTATTAAAGAGTAATTTAGACAGGGGAATTAGTCCAAACAAGGATGAATTGTTACAAAGGAGGGATGTTTTCGGAGCAAATACATATCCACGCAAGAAAAGGAAAAACATACTGGTATAAATTCTGCAAGTTATTTTTTAAAGTAAATTGCACAAGGTCCCTTTGCCCTCTTGAAAATTTTCAAATAGCCATTTCTAATTTCATTTTCCTAGTGTAACACGTGTTGTCTTAATCATTCTCTTTCCTTTTGTGCATGTTTTGTTTTTGTGCGAGTGGGGGTTGAGCTTTCCAATTTACATAAAAATTATATCTTGCAGGCATAAAGAAAAATTTAGGAACTTCAAAATTACTATTGCAGAATTTAAAATGAATCTATTTTATATATTAGAAAGCCAAGTACATATAGATCCTATGTCATTTTCTTTCTTTACATCATGACATCAATTTTGATGCTTCAACGTTTTTAATGTCAAAGTTTAACCATATTAATGTTTGATATGCAGCGTTTTGTATTTGAAGCAAGCAAAGATTTAACTCTTATCATTCTAATGGTAGCTGCGGCCATATCACTGACATTGGGCATGACCACGGAGGTATTTTGTTACCTTTTCTTGTAGTTGTTTCCTTAGATTGGGCTTTCGCTTTCTGTCACTCTCCTTGGCCTCGGTAGTTTTGAACTAAAGAATGACCATGCTTTAAGTATAGATATGACCATATTTTGCTTTTTATTTAATTCTTTATTTAGGGTGTAGATGAAGGATGGTATGATGGTGGAAGTATTTTCTTAGCTGTTTTTCTTGTGATACTTGTTACAGGTAGTGGATTTGGATTTTTCGCATTACCCCTTCCTTTAGCTTCTTTTTTTTTGTCTTTCAGTTTCAGCATGTTATGTTCTAATTTTTTTTCTTTACGATCTGTGTAGCAATCAGTGATTACAGACAATCGCTTCAGTTTCAACATCTGAATGAGGAGAAACAGAACATACAAGTAGAGGTTAGTCCGGTCATGTGTAAACATTTCCCAGTGTAGTTCTGCATATGAACTGTCATTCATTGGTTGTCTTTCTGATTTACTATCTCTTTCGATTAGGTCGTTAGAGGTGGTAAAAGATTTGGAGCTTCAATATTTGACCTTGTTGTTGGCGATGTGGTTCCCCTCAAAATTGGTGACCAAGTAAGATGGTATATTATTTGTTGACTATGTTTTTTTCCCTCTAGAATAATTTGCTTACATTCGTTATTTTACCTTTAGGTTCCTGCTGATGGTGTCCTGATATCTGGCCATTCTCTTGCAATAGATGAATCAAGTATGACCGGGGAATCAAAAACTGTGAGCTTCTATGAAAAACCTTCCTGTTTATCTCAAATATAGCTTTTTTTAGTTTTTTCATGATGTGATATTACTTTTAGGTTCACAAGGATCAAAAGGCACCCTTCTTGATGTCTGGTTGCAAGGTTGCAGATGGCTATGGTTCCATGTTGGTGAGTACCACAATCTCAAGTGTTTCAGCAACATGTGGAGTTGAGCATACCTGTTTTCTATGTCACTATGCACAGTTTTTTTTCTTATTTATTCTTTTTACTATTGCCTTTTTCATGGCTAAACTGACTATAACTTAATATTTATCCATTTTGCCTATCAAATACAAAGGTAACAGGTGTGGGTATCAATACTGAATGGGGTCAATTGATGGGTAACCTTTCCGAAGATAATGGTGAAGAAACCCCGTTGCAGGTTAATCCCTGTTCAGGATCATGTATATTCTTTGATGGATGAATACTGACTTCTTGCTTTGATTTTACGGCTGTTGTCCTTTTGACCATGGAATAGGTGCGCTTGAATGGCGTTGCAACTTTTATTGGTATGGTGGGTTTGTCAGTAGCTGGTGCTGTACTTGTCGTGCTTTGGATAAGGTATTTTACATGATAATGCAACGATCACAAATGTACTATTTATAACCACTTTTCAACTAAACTGCAGATATTTTACTGGGCATACCAAGAATCTGGATGGGACTACTCAATTTGTGGTTGGAACTACTGGTGTAAAACAAGGATTTATGGGGGCAATCAGAATTTTGACAATTGCTGTATGTAATTTTAATCTAGCTAGCTGAATTTTTTGTACGGATAATCCGTTTTTTATTCGAAAATACATAAATATACCCGCGACAACATTTTTTACAAAAATAATCTCCAGTCGCCACCCCATTGGGCGACTGCTGCCTTTCGCCCAACCGGGAGGCGACATTTAGGGAATCTGTGTACCGTTGGGCGACTTCTTCAATCGCTTTACGGTTGAGTGACTGCAATTGCAGTCGCCCAACGGTTGAGCGACTGCAATTGCAGTCGCCCAACCGTAGGGCGACTTTACTCAGTCCCCGTGAATTTTTAGAGTTTTATCAATTTTGTAGTTTTAAACTGGAAAAAAATATGGTATAGTTGTAATAAAAGTTTATGTTTATTGTATGTTGTAGGTGCATTTAAAATTTTGAGGAATTTTTTTTAAGTACAATTGACTGTAGAACGTTTGATATATACATTGGTATGTTTTAAGGGTTCAACGAAATAAGTTCATTACAGAAAACGGATGTAACATACAAGGTTTACAAATGGTACATGAATTATAGCATGCATTACAACACCAACTACTGATCCGGAAATGCATTGCATCGTCTAGCTGTGTGCCCCTCCTGACCGCATCGCCCACAACGTGCGAGGTTCCAGCTTGTGATTCGTCCATGTCGTTTCTAATACGTCGGCTCTGTCGCCGACCCTTCCCACCCTTCAGCATGTTAATATCCGGAACCCAAGTCCTCGCTGAAATGTCCAAAGTGGTGAAGTTTCCCACCGCCCTGAACCCCCGGAGCTCCCCACACCAAGCTTGCAGTATTCTCTCCTTGAAAAAGTACTCGGACATGAAGTTGGAAGGATCCATGCCCACCGTTGCGCATGCAGCGAGGACATGAGAGCATGGCCTGTGTAACAACTTAAGCTTGTTGCATGTGCAGCTAGATTCGTTTGCATGATCTCGAAGACATACCTCGTGAGTAATAAGTGAACGAGATGTCCCAAATCCGGCTCTGTCACGGAGTATCACCTCGAAATGATGCTCCCTGTTGCCCATGACATGCACTGTGTGCAATTGACCCTTCTGTGCCTTCGTCTCCATGTACGCAGTAATTTTTGACGAATACAGGGCTCCGGGATTGGCCGCATGAAGCGAGGCACTCGCGTGCCTCTCCCTGAAGTAGCGGATTGTGCTGTGAAGAACACCTTCCACGATGGCGACAAGGGGCTGAGAACGGAGACCTCTGAGAACCCAATTGTACACCTCGGCAAGGTTAGTTGTCATTATTCCGTACCTTGCGCCATCCGTGTCGTGCAACAGCGACCACTTCTCCAATGGTTCCCCCTCGATCCACTGCGAGAAGCACTTGATGTTTCGCGCGCTCCTCCTTCTTGAACCACTTGGGTTAGACTCATCGATTGCTGGCAAGCATTGCGGTTGTGCCTCCCCAGGAGTGACCGGCCCCTTGCTCCTCTCGTCGACGTTCTTCCTGGTGTGCTCATCCAACAACCCCCATAAAGCATCAAATTTTCTCTGCTGGTTCTGCCTAGCCAGCCTCTTGAATAGCTTCATCAAAGATTGTTTCGGGAATTGCTTGAAAAAGTTTGCCCCTAAGTGACGACTGCACCACCGGTTTCTCATGTCCGGCCAAAAAAAGGTCTCCTCAGGGTCTTCTTGAAGTTTTCGTATCGCCTTCATAATACCGGCGTGGCGATCATGGATTATGCACACACCAGGACGGGTGCCTACAACTCCACCCCTCACATGTCTGAGAAACCACAGCCAGCTCTCATAATTCTCACTCTCCACAAATGCAATGGCCAGCGGCAATATTTGATTGTTACTGTCAACGCCTATGGCCGTCAGGAGCTGCCCTTTGTATTTGCCTGTCAAGAAGGTCCCATCTATTGAGATAACTGGCAGCATGTGTCTGAATGCTTCAATGCTAGCACCAAATGCAAAGAGTGCTCTCTGCAACACTGCAAATCCCGGTGGACTTATGGACGGCTTGTCGTGCACCGCGATGTACGTGCCCGGGTTCCTTTGCTGCAACACCTTAAGCATACGAGGAAGGTTATCGTACGCCGCTTCGAAAGTGCCAAAACGTTTTTCCAACGCCTTTTGCTTGGCACGCCACGCCTTCGCGTAGCTAATCTTATACTTGAATTTATTCTCAATAGCTAGCATAATATGTGTGGCCGCAACATCTTTCTTCTCCACTATCTCCCCATACATCAAATTGGCTATAAATCCGGACGTAAGGTTACGATGCCTCGCCAAGACTGTGTTTAGAATGCAGGAGTGCGGCTCCACCATGGACACAATCCAGTGAGTCTCATACTTGGGTCTACGTGCGTGCACCCTAAAAGGACAACCAGTCTGCTCGCACTTCACAGTGTACTGCTCCTGGCTTGATTTGACGACGCGAAATGTCCGTTGCATTGAAAGGGCCCAAAGTTTGATGGCATCCTGCAGCGCTTCCTTGTCAGCAAACATAGCATGCACCCGAACCTCTGTTTGATGATACTCCCATGGCGATTCATGCTCATCATGTGCGGAAACACCCTCCGCATTATACTGGTTCCATTCTTCGGGGATAGGAACTTCTTCATCATCGGAACTGTCCTCCTCGTCGTCCTCTACAGCTTGCTCTTCATCCCATGCCCTCTGGTCATCAGATTCCATCTGATGCACAATATACTCATTATGCTCTCCTTCATCAGCTTGCCCAGTTCCCTCTCTATAGCTTGACAGCTGTAACTCTCCTCCATGTACCGCATCGGCTTGCCCAGTTCCCTCTCTATAGCTTGACGGCCTTAACTCTCCTCCGTGTACCGCATCGCCTTCATCACGAGCAACTTCATCAGCTCCACCGACGTGCGGCCCGCCCGAGGTGCTAGCACCTCCCGAAGCATAGGCGGACGCACGAGCTTGCGCAGCTGCTTGTAGTGAGCACGGTTGCACAAGCAGGACACACTCGTATCCACGGCGCCGGCACCCTTGCACAAAGCCCTTCCACGAAGCAGAGCGCACCAATGTCTTCAACTCCCATCTGATGTCAGTGGAAGACCGGCTCCAAAGCCCTTGCACAACGACGCTGCACACCTCGGGGTCCAATGAAAAACTCTGGGTCAGCCAATGCTGCACATCTGTCATTCGAGCATTCTCGTCATCCGGAAGTACGAGAGTGACTTGCGGAAAATCGCTCAAATCCACACCAGTCGGACCTTCACGAATCATTCCAACACCATAATACACTCTCAATGTAGTACTGGCCATTAATGATGTATGCCTAGATGTATGATTGAAATTTACGACATGTCAAATATCATGGGAGTTGAAGACTGTAAATACAACATAATTACAAAAAATACCTGGATCCAAATCGATGAAATAGCTTCGACTTCTTCTTCCTCCCTCACCTCCTCTCCTTCTCTTCTCTCCTCCTCTCCTCCCTCTCTTCTCCTCTTCTTTTCTTCCTCTTCCTCCTCTCTTCTCTCTGGGCAGAATGAGGGAATAACGATTTCTGCGCAGAACGAGGGGAATGTGCCCGGGGGTAATGGGCGGCATAATTGCAGTCGCCCTACGGTTGGGCGACTGCAATTGCAGTCGCTCAACCGTTGGGCGACTGCAATTGCAGTCGCTCAACCGTAAAGCGATTGAAGAAGTCGCCCAACGGTACACAGATTCCCTAAATGTCGCCTCCCGGTTGGGCGAAAGGCAGCAGTCGCCCAATGGGGTGGCGACTGGAGATTATTTTTGTAAAAAATGTTGTCGCGGGTATATTTATGTATTTTCGAATAAAAAACGGATTATCCGTACAAAAAATTCCTAGCTAGTATACAATTAATATCATGAATAGTATCTCTTCTTTTGGTGTCCCTGATTTTGTCTTTTATTTATCCATAGGTAACCATAGTAGTTGTTGCTGTGCCTGAGGGACTTCCATTGGCAGTAACATTGACGTATGAATCTACTACTTATTGTGCAAATTCCTTGGAATTTTCAGTCACATGACTATCCATATTTTTTTGGTTTCAGACTTGCGTATTCAATGCGAAAGATGATGCGAGACAAGGCGCTGGTAAAAAAATCCTATACTTTTGTAGATGCATTGACAAGACAAAGAATATTATTTCACTTCATCTTTTTTTATTTAGGTGAGGCGACTCTCATCTTGTGAAACAATGGGATCAGCAACTACAATATGCAGTGATAAGACAGGAACTCTCACCTTGAATGAGGTTTGTGAAGTCAGTTACTGGTGCATTTGCCATGAAATTGCCATTTGAAGTTCTTTCATGATGCTATTTGAAGTCCCAATACGCTGCCCTGACAGGATGCTACTTCAGGATCTTCCATTTGATTAAAATTTAATTAAAATCCTGGAACATACCTTTGTTCATTGTTATTGTCTTATCAGTTACAGGAGGATATATTCTGATAATTGTATTTTACTTGTGACTTTTCAAAATTCCTGGCATCGTAGTAATTCGTTTGGTAACCCTTGTGTAATTGATCTTGTAGATGACAGTTGGGGAAGCATATTTTGGTGGATCAATGTTGGATCCTTGTGATGATACTAGGGCAATGTCAAGCAGCGCAGTAGCACTTCTTATTGAAGGAATTGCACAAAACACAACAGGAACAGTATTTTTGGCAGAGGTATAGAAGGCTTTGGTAACCCCCCCCCCCCCCCCCCCCCCACAAAAAAAACTCATTTTCCCCGTCCAATCTTTGGTCGCTTTTATGTGAATATTAGAAGTTAGAGCTTACTCCATAATGATTACTAATGGGAACCAGCTGGAAGCTGTTAGTGGTGATCTTCTGAGTTCTGACTGAATCGGCCTGGGGATGAGTTCTTGAACCTGGCATATGGTATCTTTGTTCAAAATGTTGGTGTTAAACACAAAACAACAAGCTTCCACCAATAACTAGCTCATGTGGCCCAGTTTCTCTGCAGCACTCTAATTCACGTATTTGTACCTATCTTTTAACTGGGAAAAGCAGCGGGAGATTGCTAATTTTTTTTTCTGAAAGTAGCAACTGGAGATAAAATGACATTTCAAATAGGATCCAGTGGAGTCCAGAACAACCAGCTGTCAACAATTTGTCGATTCCACCAACTCCATGAAAATTGAGTGAGCTTCACAAATAGGTTCTTAGCAGTGAAAAACTTGGTGGTAACGAGCTGGTTTCCTGTTCTGACACTATTAAGATATTTCTTTTTTTTTTGAACTAAGTCACTAAGATCTGATACAATCAAACTACCCCAATTTTGCTGGTTCCTGCCAATAACCAGCCAGGAACCTGAACTGGGCAGTCACCTTGAGGCAGTCTGGGCCTCTGGGGAGATATTAAGAGTAATCCATGGCGCTCACATAAATTAATTGCTATGTTGTTTCCACACAATTACATACATTGTTTTTTAATGTCTAGGATGGGGGAGCTGCTGAACTTACAGGTTCGCCAACTGAAAAAGCCATTCTTTCTTGGGGCCTTAAGGTACTACTGATTTTGCTTTCATACGTCAGTATCTCCTTCAAGCTTCTTTTGTTTACTTGGCCTTCCACCTTGCACAGATAGGGATGAATTTCAATGATGTGCGGTCAAAATCTTTGGTTCTTCATGTTTCCCCGTTTAACTCAGAGAAGAAATGTGGTGGTGTTGCAGTACAGGTAGTAAGCACATCTATGTGTCTAAATCCCTTAATGAAATGAGTGTCTCCATGAAGAGTTTAACCACTTTTATTGATTATTTATATTTGCGGTGCTTTATTTTACTAATCCCTTGTAATTTAAAACACTTGTAGTTGGCACATAAAGTGATGTGATCATGTACCCTGAACTTTCCCATTGATTTCATATGTGGTTCCTTTTGTGCAATATGTTGCTATAGTTTCATGTAAGTTTTAATTGGTGGTTAATATCATAGCTTGTGAGAGTTGATGCCATCAAGTTTAACAGTTTTGGAACTGTACCGGTTCCTGCCAGTGGGCTGATGCTGTTTTCCTTCTGGATAACTGCAGGAATTGGTTTAAAAAAACCAGCCAGATTTGTTATTTAATACTCTTACTTTGTGTTTCAAAATGGGGACTGGCTGGTTTCCAGTGGCAAACATTTTCTGGATGGCTTCTATTTTTATTTAAATTTAATATAATACTAACCAGAAGGTTTTTTGAGACAGTACCCCCCCTTCAGGGTGACTGGTTACTGACTAGTGGCCTCTGGGATTTTGAGTATTGGGTGCCATTGACCATTTGCTCTGATTCTAGTGTCAGGAGAGTGTTGATTGGCCATTTGTCTTTTAACATGCAAAGATTTATGATCTGATTTATGCAATGAGTGCCTTGTGTTGATGAAAACTTCTGCGTTATATTGTTTCTTATCCCTGATTTGGTGGGAAAATTGATACTTTGCCATCCTATTCGGTGGGCTTCGATAAAATGCCACTCTTAACATTGGCACTTTGATTATTTGCCATTTTAAGGGTTTTTTTAGGATTCTTAATTATTTTTTAACCATTTTCAGATTATTTGCCATGGGAAAAGACACATTTGCCCTTGGGCTATTTGCTTATTGCTTATTGCCTTCTCCTGGACACGAGAGAGACGAGAGGACACGAGAGAGGAGATCTCCACGAGAGAGACCGAGAGGGAGGAGGACACATTCTCTGTCTCAAGCTCCGACCCTGGCACTTCTCCATTCTGTGCTTCAGAAACAAATAGCTCTTTGAAGAAAGAGGCAACCAAGGATAATTTCCAGAACTCAGATGTCAATATATCTGATTCTGAGAGTGAAACTTCAACTCCTCCAGCGGCCTCATCACTTCAACCTTGGATGGCTGAAATTTTACAGGGACCTGCTTCCTCCAGATTGGTCGGAAACCGTCCTAGAAGAACTCCTACAGCCGATGCTTTGCTTGAGAAGATATCCAAACTGGATCTCTTGACTGAAATTAGTGCAATCAGAAGCAGGTCTGACTTAAACTTTAGAGGAAATGTGAGAGATGCTGATCTCCTCTCTCGTGTCCTCTCGTCTCTCTCGTGTCCAGGAGAAGGCAATAAGCAATAAGCAAATGGCCCAAGGGCAAATGTGTCTTTTCCCATGGCAAATAATCTGAAAATGGTTAAAAAATAATTAAGAATCCTAAAAAACCCTTAAAATGGCAAATAATCAAAGTGCCAATGTTAAGAGTGGCATTTTATAGTGGTCATTCTAGGGAGTGGTATTTTATCGAATCCCACTGAATAGGATGGCAAAATATCAATTTTCTCCTGATTTGGTTCATGTTATCTCAGAGCTGTTTGGTTACTGCAATTGCAGTCAGATGCTGGGGTTCACGTCCACTGGAAAGGTGCAGCTGAGCTAGTGCTCTCATCTTGCAAAAGTTGGCTTTCTCTGGATGGTTCAGTTCAGCCAATGAGCGCTGAGAAGGTAACTGCCATGAATAACTTGCCAACTGCTTAATTTCTGATACTTAAATTGTTAAAATGTTTGCAGCATAACGAATACAAGAAATCAATTGAAGACATGGCAATGAGTTCATTACGATGTGTTGCTTTTGCATATTGTCCTTGTGAGATTGAAAGGATACCAAAGGAAGACATAGCTGATTGGAAGTTGCCTGAGGATGACCTGACTCTGCTTTGTGTCGTGGGGATAAAGGTTGGTGACTGTTGTTTTGTAGATTCATTTTCAGATCGACTTAGCTATAAATTTGACAGGAGGGAATTGAGTGCAAGAATTTGACACAAATAATGAGTATCGCTTCAGATTCTTAACTATAGGATAGTACTATGTATAGTGTTCTATTCTATAGTTGCTTGTGTTGGGAACATACGATAGTTTGTTACTGAAGATCTAGGTTACCCTGATACATCAATATGCAGCCGTATCTATATCGCAGTACATATAGCACATGGTTGAGCTAGTTCATCATCTGTTTAATTTCGCAACCTATCCATGCTGTCTGACTTAGCTAAAACATCTGAGATATACTACTTATTCACCATAGTATTTTCCAAATTATTTGTCTTCGATTTATATGTGGTGCTATTATTAGAGAATCTAAGAGAGATATTTTGCTATTCACAACTTTGCATCTTATTCATTATGAGAAGTCATATATATATATATATAGGATTAGTTAGGCCTTGTGGGCTACATGAGCTGAGAGAGAGAGAGAGTCAATGACTAATATGTACAAGACTTTTAACACCCCCTCAAACTTAAGGTGAGTCAGGAGGATCTGAGGCATTGAATTTGAGTAGATAAAGCCAATGTTGTTCCTCAGTGATTACCGTTATTGGTTTCACTGTCAGTTCCCACGATCTCGCTTTTTTTTATCCATGTCTCACCTCATAGTATACTGCTTCTTCTGTATGTAGATGACATGCTCATCATTGGTAATGACTTCTCGTTCATCACATATGTGAAGAAGTATCTTAGTGAGCAGTTTCTGATGACTGATCTTGGTTCTCTTACGTACTTGGGATTGAGTTTTCTTTCACACCTGAGGGCTACTACTTCTCACAGCGGAAGTATGTTCAGGATCTTCTTGATCGGTCTGGTCTAACTGACACTCGTACTGCTAAGACTCACAGAACTCTCCCTTCAGTTTCGCGCCATTGATGGTGATCTTCTTGAGAATCCTATATGATATCGCTATCTTGTTGGGAGTTTGGTGTATGTTGTGAGTACTCGTTCTGATATTGCTCATGATGTTCATATCTTGACTTAGTTCATGGCTTGTCCTACCCATCTTCACTACAGTCATATTCTTCGTATTCTTCGCTATTTGCATGGGACTATCTCTCTTCGTTTATTTTCCCTAGTTCCAACTCACTATAGCTTCAGACATACTCCGATGCAACCTGGGCTAATGATCTTTCTAATCGCCATTCTCTTTTTGCTTACTGTGTTTTTTTTGCTTCTCCATGATTGCCTGGAAGACAAAGAAGCAGACTATAGTTTCTTGTTTGAGTGCAGAGGCTGAGTTGAGAGTTATGGCAGCAGTGACAACAGAGGTTATTTGGTTGAGATGGCTACTTGCAGATTTTGGAGTGCCTGTGATGGGACTTACGACTCTTTTGTCCGACAGTATAGGTGTTATCAGTATTGCCTGTGACCCAGTTGCATATTTGAAAGATCTGAGGGTGTAGTTGAAACTACAGAGCCAACGACTATATTCTTGTAGTAGAAGATGCACTACACTTGCATATTTGAATGCTCTACCACAACAACAGCAACAAAGCTTTTTATCCCAAATAAATTAGAAGTAGGCTAGAAATGAAATCTTCTTAAGGTCAAAGAAGTGCGAGCCTTGTAATAAAATCTACAAGATTAAAACCTTAAGCTCTACATCTTTGAATTGAGAGCCTAAAACAACACCTCTAAACATTCTTCTTATGTCATAGTTCTAGTACGCGGATCGCTAACTTCCATGCATTCCTATTCAGAGTTAACTCTTTGGATACATTCTAATCCTTCGAGTCTTTTTTAACCGCTTCCTCGCACATCAATCTTGGTCGATCTCTGCCTCTTGTTTATATTTCGGTGCGGCTTAAAATTCTACTATGTACCAGTGCATCAGAAAACCTCTGTCGGAGATGTTCAAACCATCTCAAGCGATGTTGGACAAACTTTTCTTCAATGTAAGATGAAGACTTCCAACAAGCTGATGATAGCGACATCATCAGTAGGACGAAGCTGCAAGTGAAGCTCCATAGGTGTGATAGCAATGGCGTATCAGTCAGGCTAGTATGAGAAAGCAAATCCTGAACATATCGATGCTAAGAGAGATAGTAGTCATCACCACTCAAATGAACCTCAATCCCAGGAAGTAGCTGAGTGGTCCCAAACCAGACATCATAAATTGTTCTCTCAATTTCTTCTTAACAAATGTCACATAATCCATATCATCTCCTGTGATCGGCATGTCATCCGTATACAGCAGAAGCAAAGTATGACCCCGCTGAGAAGTGTGAATGAACAAGGCATGATCATGCTCGCAGAAAAACCAGTAGCTCTAATTACAGAACTGAAGCATTCAAACCAAGCACGAGGAGCCTGTTTGGGACCATGTAGAGCACGCCGAAGATGACAAACATAACCTGTAGGAGTCTCAATACCTGGGGTGGTTGCATATAGTCCTCCTCATATAGATCACCATGACGAAAGACATTCTTGACATCCATCTGAGATATATTTCATGAGCGTACTGCTGCAACAGCAATGAGAGTACGGACTGTAGTCATATGAGCAACTAGAGCAAAATTATCATCATAATCTCGATCAAAAGACTGCTAAAAACCTCTCACAACAAGACGAGCCTTGTATCGCTTCACGGAACCATCTGACTTATTCTTTACTTTGTACACCCACTTGCACGTTATAAGAACAATTCCAGATGGTAGTGGAATAAGATCCCAAGTACCTATATGCTCTAGTGCCGCAAGCTTCTCAGTCATAACCAACTGCCACTCAGGTACACTGGCTGCCTCTTGATAGTTACTTGGCTCAGATATTGCACCTGCATGAGGAAAACCCAATCTCTCTGGTGCCTGAATAGAAGAACGATCGCGTAGGACATACAGTGATGTAGTAGAACGATTGTTAGAGTACGTGGTACTGGCCGCAGTATGCTGTCTATAAGACATGGACCGATGAGGATGCTCGTGTTTTTTCTATTCTGGTTGTTAGCATGGAGGTGCATCTCACTGGTGATGTGGTTGGCTTGGCTTCTGCATAGGTGATGTGGGCACATCTACGGAACAGCTACGAGCCATCTGGTTATTCCTTGTACCTTGTGCGTCAGGAGTAGTCGCTGCTGTTAAGGGTATTAGAGATAAGGTATTAGAGATAGAATAGGACTCTTATTTGTTTCCTTATATCTCTTGTACTCTCCTATATATATGGCCCATTGGGTCTCATATCAATACACACAATATTCATAACATGGTATCAGAGCCAAAACTAGGGTTTTGGTTTACCTAGGGTTCCGCGCCCGCGTGCCGCCTCCGGCCTCCCATCCTTGGCGACGCCTGAGAGATCCCATCTCCCCGCTTCGCCTCCCCGGTCGCCACTCCGCAAGTCTTCCGCTGCCGCTGCCCCCGGGAGGATCGATCTCTACTCCCGGGGGCGGCCTCCTCATCTCCGGTCGGTGGATCCTCTTCTTGCGGCCTCTTCACCGGCTCGACTTTGCCGGATCTGGGTGCCCTCTTGGGTCGCCGTCGCCTGTGCGGCCTCTTCACCGGCTCATTTTCGCCGGATCTAGGTACCCAAGGTTGGCTCTTCCTCGTTGGTCGCCAGGTTGTTCCGCCATCGCCACTCTCGGGTCGCCGCCGCCCTCTTGGCTCGTCTGCCGCCGGGTTGCCCGTGCGCCCACGCCGCCGTTCTCCCGCGCCCCGCCGCGTCGTGTTGCCGCCAGCTCTGCTGTAGCTGGACCCGGATCCGCCAGATCCAGGCTTCCCGCCGCCGGATCTGCTCTCCTCGACGCCAGATCCGGCGGATCCGTTGGCGGCGGCTCCCGACTGGCCCTTTCTCCGCCCAGATCCGGGATCACGTTGCGGACCCTGAAGCCGCCGCTGCCCAGACAGGCTTCTCCACGCCGCCCCTCGGAGGCCCCGACGAAGCCCACCCCAACCCCCAGGCGCAAGAGGGCCGCGCCGTCACCCAAAACCCCGGCTCGTGAAGCGCGGGAGGGGGCGGAGTCGGACGCGGACGACCCGGGGGAGGAGGCGTCTCGCTGTCGCGTGTGCTTCCACGGCCGGCGCTCCACGGCCCCCACCCTCCTCTCTGCTCCTTTCTCTGGGGGGAGTTCTTTTCTGCTGATGGGGGTGGCGGCCAAATGAGGCGTGAGAGCCTTCGCAGATGGGAGCGGCGGCCAGGAAGTGGGGAGAGAGAAGTGGAATGGCATGAGTTGCATCTAAACAACAGAGCACATAAATATCTTTTGTACTAGTTTTTAGTGCTAGCTGCTGCTTTCTGCGTCTGCATGTGTGCTAGTTTTCTTTTGCGTCTTTCGCTGCGTCCATTCAAATCCATAGTCATTTAACTCTCTAATTCGTCCAAGCCGTGCGAGTCCACAAATTTATTGTCAGTCATAGAAGTGTAGGAATTCTCTTTTGCATGGCAACAGCCGCTGCTCTTTTCCTTGAGCCGCTGCAGATTGTAGAAGTCTCTATGAGGCCGTCGCGCTTTTTCTTGCACCGCGCCTCCGTTGCGCTTATTGTGCATTGCGTCGCCGCGTTTCTTTTGCACCGCGCCTCCGTTGCGCTTCTTGTGCATTGCGCCGCCGCACTTCTTCTGCACTGCGCCTCCGTTGCGCTTCTTGTGCACTGCGCCGCTGCCGTCTCAGGCTTCGATCTGTGCCGTCATGCTTCTATCTATTCCTCTTCGGCTTGATTTGACAGTTTATTCGACGACTGCACGCAACGACGACTTTATCACGACTCGGATGTTGGATATTTTTTGTTTTAGTATTAACCCTTTTTCAAATGCAATGCTATTGCATACGCCTTGCATTTGTGGGGGGGTGTTAAGGGTATTAGAGATAAGGTATTAGAGATAGAATAGGACTCTTATTTGTTTCCTTATATCTCTTGTACTCTCCTATATATATGGCCCATTGGGTCTCATATCAATACACACAATATTCATAACAGCTGCAGCAGGGAGATGCCACTGTGGATGAGTTCTATGCTTAGTTGTCCGCGGTATGGCGTTAGATCCGGTGAAGCATGAGATTACAAAATATATTGGTGTTGATGCTTCCTATATGAGGACATAGCTGCAGAACCAGGTTGTTGCTCTTTAGTATGTGCCTTCAGAGGTTCAATTGGCAAATTTCTTTTCAAAGGCACAGAACAGAGCCCAGCACAGCTTCTATCTCTCCAAACTTCATGTTGTTCCACAATAAGTTTGAGGGGGGGTATTAGATGTGTATTATTCTTTGTGTATTTTCCTTATTGTATAAGGGGTTAGCTGCATATATACTATACATGTACGTGTATATATATTGGCCCATTGACCTCATGATGAATACAAGTGCTATTCTTAACATCGCTCTTGTTAGCAAGTGTGGCTCCCCTCAGTGAAGGAGGACGAGACAAGGACGACAGTGCTGGGGACGCGCGGAGGCCGGATCCCGGCGAGGGGAGAGATGTGGCTACCAGATCGACGACAAAGACGGTGTTAGGGACGCGTGACTGGATCCAGCCGACCCGAGGACGACAGTGTTGCAATCGAGTAGATCTGGCCCTGTCGGCGATGGAGATGGTCGGAATCGAGTGGATCCGACTCCGTTGGCGATGGAGAGGGTCAGAATTGAATAGATCTGGCCCCAATGACGAGGAAGACGAGTAGGCGATGGAGAACAAGGGCTGGCGGTGACGATGAGGTCTCTTGGAGCTCGAGGAAGTCACGAGATCGAGGTCAACGATGGTAGGCGGTGGTGGGATGGCTTGGTGAGACTTGGGATTGTCTCTGATACCATATTAGAGAATCTATGAGAGATATTTTGCTACTCACAACTGTGTATGTTATTCATTATGAGAAGTCATATATATATACACGATTAGTTGGGCCTCATGGGCTGAGAGAGGGAGTTAGACACTAATATGTACAAGACTCTTAACAGTCATAAGCATAATTGCTTGATGGTAGCATATTAGCATTCAGCTATTACTTTGCTATAAAATTTTCTTCTCTTGTAGGATCCTTGTCGCCCAGGAGTGAGGAATGCTGTACAATTATGCAGAAATGCTGGTGTAAAGGTATATCTTATGTTGTTTTTTCTTGTTTTCTTGCTGGGAAATCTTCTATAAATCTCTTGTAGAAGTCATTTGACAGTGTGAAGCTAAATCCTTTGCGGTACTTCAGTTCTCATGTTGTCAATTACATCTAGTCCTTTAATTGTCTCATAGAATTGGCTCATCATGTTTGTAGCTGGGAAAGGTTTCAAGCAACAATTTTTCAGTTTTCCTCACTTTTTATGCAATAATGTGATTCTTTGTACTTTCTGTAGTTTTGTGGTTTCTTTTTTTGAATGTTCAATCGTTTGTGTCCATATTAATACTTAATACTTTCTCTGAAACATATAATTTCTTGTGCAGTTGTCCTTGTTGGTTAGTTTGTTCAATCCTAAAAAAAAAGTTAGTTTGTTCAATATTTTTTTCCTTGCAAACTTAAGAGTTAAGAGTGATACAAACACAACCTGAACATACCTCTTTTGATCATATTGATTCGTGGCCTTTTTGTAGTAAAAGCATGAACTAGAGAAGTCTAATGTGTAAGGCGTGTTGCATGGAATGAGATCAATAAGTGAGATGGGGAAGATGAACTGACCTTTGTATAGGGCTTCGTTTTGTCTTGAAAATTCTTAGCCTTGAGATCAGCTGCTCAAAACTGAAGAGTGAAGACTTAACAGTTCTAGCAGATTCAATTTCTCGAGGAAGTAGAAGACACATAGAAGGATGGGCTTCATTCGGTATGCACTATGCAGATGATCAGAGGGATTGGGGTTGGGGCTGTACAAGGTTTTGGTTCTGTGGGAGGGAACTAAGGACAACTCTCACTTGACCTTTTGGAAACATGAGAATCGAAAATTGAGCATTCTGGTCTGTCCAGTGATCTAGTTTGAGCAGATATTTTGAATAAATGGGATACCTTATAATACTTGTATAGTATGCATGATTTTTTGGACTTGCATAAGCTGGGTATGTAAACCAGACTCAGTCCTGTTGATTGTGTTACAAGGGCACCTCGAATTAAGCAACATGTTGAAAAGTTGGATACTAGCAGGTGCAGAAGGAAGTGTTTTATACCTCCCTTAGCAGCTTTTATGTGGAATTACTGAAAGCAATCCTTCCTGCTACTATGTGATGAAAAGAAGATATATCACCTCTTTTTTCACCAATATATTATCTGCTACAATGTCAGTTTAGTACTGTAGTTATTAGATGCTCCTCTCTAAGATCATCATTTTTTGAATAGTGGCATTTTCTGTTTCTTTCAATCCAGCAATCCAGTATCAGCTAGACTTTCTGCTTGAATTTCCAAGGAATTATTAGTTTTAAAAGAATTGATACGCTACGCATGTGTCTGCGGCAGACACATTCGTCTTCCAGCCATCTGTTGCATTTCTCCATTAAACAGATATTGCTTTTCATTTTTTTCCTTTGTGAATGATATTTGTTTTTATGCTGTGCTTGATAGTTGTTGTCTTCGTACATGCAGGTGCGCATGGTCACAGGAGATAACATTGAAACAGCTAAGGCCATAGCTTTGGAGTGTGGAATACTAGATGCAAATCATGTTATTTCGGAGTCATCTGTAATAGAGGGAAAAGTGTTCCGTGATATGTCTGAAATTGCAAGGGGAGAGATTGCTGACAAGATAACTGTAACTCTCTCACACACTCTATTCTCTTTAGTCCTTTTCGTACATGTGTTCTAGAGTGCTGAATAGTAGTAACACTTGTTAAACACAACAATGCTTGTGATTAGTGCGGAGTCATTTTTAAGTGGTGAGTTCTTTTGTATAACTTTGGTTACAAATTGTCTAGGCAATGGTATGTTCTAGCTTTTTTTATCCTTCTCAGCAGCACCTTTTTTTGGGGTAAGTTCCTTATATGCTTTTTCCGACTGTTTCAGAACTAATTAACTTCAGGTTTTCAGGTAATGGGTAGATCATCTCCAAATGACAAACTATTGCTTGTCCAAGCTTTGAAAAGAAAGGGCCATGTTGTAGCTGTTACTGGTGATGGAACAAATGATGCTCCTGCATTGCATGAGGTGTCATGTGTAACTTGTGATATTGATGAGCTATCACTAGTCATTTATCTTGATCTTGCGGAGCTTATCATTTTGTTCTTATATCAAAATTTTCGATTTGTTGTATAGGCCGATATAGGTCTTTCAATGGGCATTTCAGGGACAGCAGTTGCTAAAGAGAGCTCCGACATTATAATCTTGGATGACGACTTCACATCTGTTGTCAAGGTTAGTTTATTCTACAAAGAATCCTGGAAAAGAACCTTCTAAATTAGACAAAGTTCTAATGAAGGATAACTGCGGTCAGCACCAGCATGGGATTTTGTTTATAGTAAATTACACCATATGAAGCTGGCATGGTGCCTTGATGACGTCCTAGCAAAGCACCTTGTGAGTGTGATATCATGCTTTGTGGTGATTACTATCAGTTGACACAATGAGATAGACAATACAGTTAATTGAGAAGCTCGTATATGAGTCTGTTCTTTTTAGTTTTGGCTTATGGTTTTTGGTTGTAGCTTATGGCTTTTAGGCTGTTTGTGCGAGAGAGTACGGAGTAACAGAAACTCGTGTGCTGTTTTGGTCGATATAAATGAAGTTGCTATGATGTGTAATACAATCAACTTGTAGATCATGTCTTGAAAAGACACTCCGTTTGAAAAAGTCAAAAACCAGCTTTTGTAAGCCGAAAAGAAAAGGTCTGCCCTATGCTGCTCATTTGGCTGTTACATATTAAGACTTAAACATAGTGTATATGCAAATAACCTTGGTGGATTGTGCACCTTTTTTTTTTGAGATGTGATGGGATAAGACTTATTCCCTCACACTTCAGATTTAAGGTAGAGGTGAGACTCGAACTTAGGTGGGTGGGTTTACAACCTTGTGTGTCCATCATTGCATCTCAAGAGAGTTCTCAGATTGTGCACTTCTCAGGCAATGATTCTGGGAGCGTGACCTTTTTTCCTAATTGAGATTTAGGGCATGGATTTACAATTTCTTTTCTCTTTTAGGTTGTTCGCTGGGGACGGTCTGTCTATGCAAATATTCAGAAATTCATCCAGTTCCAGCTTACTGTTAATGTTGCTGCACTTGTGATTAATGTTGTTGCAGCTGTGTCCTCTGGTGACGTGCCTCTAAATGCTGTTGAGGTTGGGACAATTTTCCTTGTTTCTTGCAGCTATTTTAACTGCTAATATTTTTGCTATTGCTTAAGTTAGCCATTGCCTCTTCCATTGAAGCATTTTGATGTCATGTTGCATAAAAGATATGCTGAAAATCTGAACTGTAAATCTGAATAGTTATATGCCCAGGTTGGTTCTCATGCACTTTGTTGTTCCATTTTAATTTGCAGCTTCTCTGGGTGAACCTTATCATGGATACACTGGGAGCTCTTGCTTTAGCAACTGAACCACCAACAGACAATCTTATGAAGAGACAGCCCGTTGGTCGAAGGCATGTGAAATTACCCTAACTATTGAGAGTGTTGTATTTTATATGTTTCATTAATCATTATGCATTGAACTGCTTTCTACATAATTGACCACATTTCCCCCTATTTTTGGTGCTTCAGGGAACCTCTTGTGACTAACATTATGTGGAGAAACTTGTTTGTCCAGGTTGAATTTCTGTGGCTCACCTGTATGCCTACAGCATACAATTAGTTTTGTTCGATCTTCTTTTGTTGTTCTGATTTATATGGATTTTTGTGCAGGCCCTTTACCAAATAGCAATCCTCCTTATATTTGATTTTGCTGGAATAAGGATTCTGCGCCTGCAGAATGGAAGTCGAGATAACGCCGAGAAAATGAAGAACACCTTTATTTTCAACGCCTTTGTCTTTTGCCAGGTGGGTTGGATGCTTTCTCATTCAAGAATTGTAACAAAATGTTACCGCAACTAAATTCTAGTTTTGCTCTTTAGACCAGGGAAAACTATACCAGTTTGAAAAAAAAACACACCCCACCGATAACACCGGTAACAGCCAGTTTTTGGAAATTTTCAGAAATCTCGTCACGTGATGGCAACCTGCCACACCAAGACGTAGTGCCTTCCCACCAGGCCATCTTCACACCTCTGCCTTCCTTAGTGCTGCAAAATTCCTTTATGAAAAATAGACAAATCCGAAATCTGCCTGGTTTGACTTTTTACCGGGCCTCGCCGATAACACCAATAACTGCCAGTTTTTGGCGATAAAATTTAACCTGCTTTGGACAGATGAATATTGACATTGGATTATTCTAAAGAACTATTAATGTTGACTCAGTATAGTGGCAGTAGTTTTTTTGTCTGAAGTAAACCGCCCCTGTTATAGATGCATTTGTGGGTAGAACATATCATCGGCGTCGTCAGTAGCGCCCAGAAGCGTCATCGGCAATGGCTGGATTAGCTACAGCAGCCGCTGGGCAAACTACAGTACGCAGCAACGGCGGCAATGCAATATCTACTGAAGGCAACAGCGGCAGTAATGCAGACAGCACAGCGACGTCTGAAGAAGGAAAACAAGAAGGGAAGAGTTAGCTGTTCGGAAACACTTTTGTATAATTAGTAATACCCCATAGTAATAGTGTGATATCTATATTAGGAATCCTATGTTTAGAAAGTACTCTTCTAGTATTAGTATGATAACTCTTATAGTTTCCTTTGTTAAGAGGCACCGAATACAAAGGGTAGCCGAATTAGTTCAGAGAAGGAATAAGAAGAAATTATCAGTTTAGTCTCAGCTTGGTCAGAGCCTCATCAGCTGCAAGGACAAGCCTTGCCGGCGTTGAGGGCAATCTCGCTTTACCATTCGGCTGTTTTTCCGCCTTCGGCCATATCAGCCCCATCATGTAAACTTTAGAGTTGCTGCTTAAAAAAAGATATATTGGTGTAGTTGGGTTTATAAGTTTTAATAGACCTGAAGTGAGCCTGTTATGATTCAAACACTTGCCAAAAATATGAAAAACACAGGAATGTTTCATAATTTACTTACTACATAACTTTATGTACTTCTGAAAGAAAGGCCTTTTTTTTAAAAAAAATTGATGTGCATTTCATACCAGATCTTCAATGAGTTCAACGCGCGCAAGCCCGAGGAAAGGAATGTCTTCAAAGGAGTAACAAAGAACCACCTCTTCATGGGAATAATTGGTATAACTACTGTATTTCAGGTAACAAGCAATACAGAATTCTTCCATTGAAGGTCCTATCAACCTTGTCGATGAAATGCTGATAAAGTTGCTCTCCCTTTTGGCAGATACTAATAATTGAGTTCCTGGGGAAGTTCTTCAAAACTGTGAGACTTAATTGGAGATTATGGTTGATTTCAGTTGTTATTGGCCTAGTAAGGTATGCGCTTAAAAAATTTATCCATTATGCAAGGTTTGCAATCAATAGTTTATTAACCCTGTACATGTTTTATGTGCTTAATGTGTCGTACAGTTATTTTATGAATCCCGATATCGTTTGCCCTTGGTTCTCTGTGATAGGTTAAGATTTATACGAACTTGCATGTGAGACATTCCCAGACTGTTGTAACCCTTGATCTTGATACACATTTATTGACATTCGCACGTACAATGTCAAATTCATTTTACCCTTTCTTTTGTCATGAAATTAAATGTCGATGACGATGGCATGTAACAAAATAGACTTTTCAACTATAATCCCCATGGGCCTTACTGTGAATTTTGACCTCCCTTTTTTCTTCCTCTTTTGTGATGTTTCCAGTTGGCCTCTCGCATATCTGGGGAAATTCATTCCTGTGCCTGTAAGACCTCTCCAGGACTATTTCAAGCCTAATTCTTGTCGGAGAACATCACGCCGAGGCAAGCTAGTCTCCACTCTATAGTAACTAGCCACTGATCTTTGTTTACTTTTATCCTAGAAGCTTACCATGCATGCATCCCGTGATGCAGACGAAGAGGGCGGCCAGAGCTAAGATGCGGCAAATATCTAGTGTAAATAGACATGGGTCAACCAAAGAAGAAGACACTTACACAGTTACACTGGTTCTCTGGGGAGAGCAGCTTTCGGACAAGCTGCGAATTATTTCTGCAGGAGATGCAGTGAAAGATTGTGCAGAGGTCAAACCCCTGTGCTACAAGCTTTGCATGCAGCGACGGGTCAAGTGCAAGTGTGCAACCCTTGCTGCCGATTATGGGCTTCACTTGATGGAGTTTAATATAAATCAAAATTTTAACTTAGGAGGACAGTCTCTAACCTTGTTATTAAAATGATTGTAAATTTGTAAATGTTTATTAACTACAGAACGGTCACATTTTTTGGTTGCAAATAAATTTGATATAGCTAGGGCATACGTTGTAGGCTTATAGCCATCCATGGCTTGTGGTGTTTCTTCTTGTGTTTGTTGGATTTTGAATAAATGGAGCAGGCAATAAAGAAAGATTTGAGGGTGCAGTTGAAACTACAGAGCCAGCGACTGTTTTCTTGTAGTAGAAGATGCACTACACTTGCGTATTTGAATGCCAGTCGAGGGTTATAAAGTGGTCGAAGGAATTGAAGGTTATAACGCGGTTGGAGGAGTCAGGGACTAGAGAGTGGTAGGTGCGGCTTAATTATCTGTCGTTTGGTGGCAGGGTGGTATGCAAGGAGTCACATGGTGGTTGGGCGGCAGGTTCCTACCGCACGGTCACGGAGCTCCGCTGATCATATATTAGCTTCGCGGTGTTACCACTCATTGACCGTATAGTAGAAATGATACTTTTATAATTATCAAATAACTGTAGTTATTTTTGTAAATACGAATGTAAAATATGTCCAAAGTCAAAAACTCTCCGCTCTCCGGCAAGCCGAGCGTCTTTTTCTAGTATTATTCACCGACTTTAGCTATTAGTACAATCCAACAGTGAACTACCCTAGAATGTCATGCGCGATAGCCTAATCTGTAATCCCAGTGTTGACCATACTGCTTTGTGCTGGTAGCTCTGGGCCTTTTTTTCTGTGTCTTATAATTTTCTGTTACGGTTTTGATTTTTGAGCTATTTATATAAGAGATTATAAAGTAATAAAAACTCATGTACGGTTTTTGTCAATATAAATAAAGTAGTACGTTATCTACTATAATTAACTAGTAGATCCTATTTTGAAAGAACACTTCTTTTAAAAGTTAGTTACTGTAGAGAAGCTAAAAGTTAAAAAGAATATGGTCTCTTTTTCAAATAAGAAAAATACCCCATAGCTTTGTTCATGTGAACCTCTACAAAATGATCGCACTGTGTTCTCTACAAAATTCATGTGAACCTCTGCGTTGTAAACAAGCACTAATTAGGTCTGTAAATTTTAGCTGTCATAATAGCACGTAAGCATTATCACGTTACTCTTCCATCATTATTTTCAAAAGTTATTCTCCCAGCTTCCATCCGTATCATTAATCATCCAAACCTAGCTGCGATCAAGCCCTATCCAATCCATAAAAAAATGCTCCAAGTTACAAAATAAAAATAATCTCCTTATTCCAGCTTAGCCAGGGAGCCAAGCCAACCTACCTTCTGGCTGGAAAGACTGGTTGGTGGGGCCTCCCGGCCATTAAAATACGAGGCAGAGAAGCTCGGCCACCGTACGGCCGCGAAATATAATAGCCGAGTTGAGGTGCGTTTAAAACTGTTTTATGTTTGTACAACCTAGTTTCTAAAATTATAGTAAAAATATACTAAATTCAGTTGTACCGATAAAAAATATATACGACTATTTTTTTATACACTCTATCTCTTATATATAATTAAAATCTAAATATTTAAACTATAAACTATCAACCTAAATCAACCCTTCTTCTAAAATGTCTCTTGCGAAACAGGATAAGATTAGGGTGGTACACACCACACCATCCCATCCCGTCCTTCTCTCTGCTCTCATACAAACACTGCACGCACAGGGGGCACAGGGCCAGACGCGCACAACGTGCATCGTCCGGTCCCTTTCCTCTTGCCTTTCAAGACCAGACCCTCGTGGCCTCATCCGCTCATCACCTGCACCCCTCTCTCTCATGAATAATAAATCTACTTTAGTACTACCAGAGTGCTAGTACTTGAAATCCTTATCTAATGAAGACTGCCCATTGGATACAACTCACCATATTAGCAAACCATTGGGCATAGGATACTTCGGCCTGCTATTTCTTTTGACCGTAGTAGATGATTTTTTAGCTTTAGGTTATAGTTTTTATTTATGTTCTTTTAAGACTGTGATAGACGGTAAAGATATTGATATAAATAATATACATAATCATCTTATTTATTTATTTTTAAAGAAGCTAAAATCAAAAGTCACACAAAGCTACAAAAACAGCTCTTTCGTCACATTCACACATCCCTTGTCATCCATCTCTCCCAAGTTTGATTGCACCTCGGAAACCTTAAAAGAACATTTTTTATAAAACAAAAATGAAACCTGAACACAACAACATTAGATACATGTTATTCTAGCTTTCAATTTTTATTTTTAAATATATGTTATTTACAATTTTGAGGTAACTTTATAATATTTTTTCTTTTGTGTACCCTTCTCATTTATTATTCTTAAGATCTTTTATTAGTATAGGCTAAAGTAACACACATCTTCTAAGAACAATAAGGGTGTGTTTGGTTGAGCTGTGGCTTCTGAAAAAGCTGCTGTGAGCTGTGGGCTGTGGAAAAGCTGCTGTAGGTTGTGGGCTGTGGAAAAGCTGTAAGCTGTTTGGTTCAAACAAGTATAAAACTTACCTCCTATCTCTATTTTCCTTGAAACAACTGTGAAACAGCTCTCTATTTTCACCATTTCAAAAAGCAGAAAGCTAAAAGCAGGGTCCAAGGTGCTTTCAAAACTGTACTACCCAAAAGTAGCTGCTTCTGAAAAAGCAGCTTCTGGTTTCCACCCCTTTGGTTGGCTTTTGGCTTTTTGGAAGCAAAAGCAGCTCCCAAAAGCTCAACCAAAGGCACCCTAAGTGAGCTACTAAAAGAGTAAGTCTTTTGGATATGTCTTGATTGTAAAGCAAAATCGTAGAATGACATCCAGTAATAAACATATGGAGTAACTGCCAAGTTCTCTTAGACTGTAGCTGGTAGTTTTTGCCTACATTTTTGAGACGATGGTGGGCGACAAAGCCACCAACTTAGACGGCACACACAATTTTGGGTTCGGGAAGCTGTTTAGAAAAGTGGCTTTGAGAAGTTGTCTAGAGAAGACGTTCTGTTTGCTTCGACTTTTGAAAAGCCAAAGCTAAAAGTCATTAAAAAAAGGCAAAAAGAACATGGTAGATTCTGTTCCAAACAGTTTTTGATTTCTAACTTTTAGAAAATAAAAATTATTTGGAATATGTTGGCTTTTTAGCGTAACTTTTTTCCTTTTTATTGTCCATGAAAATATAACGGTTTTTTCTTTATTTTTTTATAAAATGATATAAAAAACTAACATCCGCTATCATGTTATTTCAACCAAAAGCTTTCATGAAAAGCTGAATTGAACTGAGCCACATAGCAACTCGCTGCTGCTTCAAGAGTTTAATTTTCAATTTGTTTTTGTAAGAATGAAGTTAGCAACGATCAAAAACTGATTCTTGTGCTAGATCTACAAGGCGTTTGCTGTTTTCTTATCTGCAGCTTTTTCGGAGGGAAAGCTACCTTCTGAAAGGAACGCTTTTCTTGTGCTATGTATGCTTGGATTTGTCGCTGGCTAGTAATCAATATTTGATTTAATCAATCAGCCACCATTTCATTTGGTTAAATAAACCAAAAGGAGTCTGAAAAACAAAGAAACCGAAAAAATGGTCACTAACAACTGGATGCTTATCAGATTAGGCATAGGACTCATCACCCACCATTTTTGTCTCCTGCCACGAGCCACACCAACAGAGGTCACCAAACCACTCATCACCTTCATGACTTAGACAAAGCTCAACAAGATTAGCCCTAATGAGAAAGAAGAAATCAGAAATGTCACATATATACACACTGTCATAATCTGCAGTTCGTTCATAGCAGATATATCGTATATATACACTGTCATAACCTGTCAGTTTGTTCATAGAAATGTTCATGCCACCAAGATTCAAGAGGAGAGGCCAGCTAGCAAGAGGCAGACAAACTGACAAACAAACACAACAAATGAAGGTTCTTATATATTTTTTGATTATATAGTAGGCAGTAGTAACAGCATCTCACACCTAAATTAAGATGAGAAGCAGTCTAATTTTAGCTAGTTATAGCTTGCATTTTGGAGATCAGACAGGGAGAACGACCTAGGAGATCTAAAGGAGGTTGCATTCGGACGATTCATCATGGCGCTCTTCTGGGTGTGCAGGCTGAGCCTCGGTGGTGGGAATGTGGGCACCTTCTTCTCCCTCCTGCTCTTGCCGCCATTGCTGTTGCATTGGTGTTCTTGGTCCTCCTCGTTGTCCGAGCACTCTTCCTCCTCGTCCTCCTCCACCACGGCGTGGTCGGGGGCGAGGAGAGGGGGCAGGTAGGTGGTGACCAGCGAGCTGCAGGACGCTCTTCGCCGTGACCACGCGGCGAGGACGCGGCGGCGCTTGTTGAAGGGGTTCTCCGGCTTGGCGATCTCCTTGGCAGCCGCCGCTTCGGCGAGGCTCGTGAAGGACTTGGACTTGCCGGCGTAGAAATTGGAGAGGCCCCTCCTGTGTTTATTTCATCAGAGAAGAATGAATCATTCAGTTTTTGTTCAGGATAGATTCCATGGGGATTAATTACACATTTATACACAACATTTGATCTGTTCTTGATGTACTGCTAATATGCAAAGTTGGATATTTAGCTCATCACTTGCTTGGATTTTTAGCAGATTACACACACCAAAATCCTTGAACTTTATCAGTATGACCAGCAGCAAGATGCCAACTTTCTGTATACTTCGTTTTAAAATTTTGGCTGAAAAAAAAAACGCAACCTTTTTTCCTAGCTCCACTAGGACCACTACCGTGATCTAAAGCTTAATAATTTCACCCGAGGAACATTAACCACTCAAAACTGGTTTTTTTAAGACAAAAAAGCCATTTCTTTTTCTAAAGACAGATGCAGCAGCAACATTGCGTAGCCATTTTGACGAAGATTGACCAAGAACAGAGAAAACATCTTCAAGAAGCTTACTTGATGGGCAGGGCATCCTCTAAGGACTCGAGCGCCCCCAACCCCTCCTCCACTCCTTTCATCTTGCTCTCCACCTCCTCCCCCTCCTCCTCCGCCGCCGCGCCGCCCTTCTCCGACGACGAGTTCTCCCCGATCGACGAGCTGTCCGATGACGCCGCCCCGATCGACGAGCTCTCCGTCAGCGCCTCCCTCGCCTCCTCCTCCTCTATAAAGAACCCATTGGTGTTCCTCTCCGCCTTCCCCTTCTCGGACCCCCGGAAGCCGTGCGCCGGCGGCATCCCGGGCGCCACAGCCGTGGACATGCGTACAGCCCGCAGCAAGATCCGACCAAATCTCGGACGACGTATGGATGGATGGATCGGCGGGCGGGTGGGTGCGTCTGCCAAGAGCCAGACCACAGCAAAGCACGCAGGCGCGGACAATAAATCTTGGGCGTGTAGGATAAGAGGCTAGAGCCTAGCCTAGACCAGACTAGGCAAGCCGAATTCTATAGTAGTGGGGGAGAGCTGGTACTACAGGACAGCGAAACGCTAGGCGCGGCGCATGCGCCTGGTCCACGCGCCCGAGGCTGGCGCACGTCCTGCAGAAGGTGGCCGGCCTGTCCGCCCTGACGCGTGGGGCCACGGTGGCGGTGAGACGGCCTTGGCACGCCCCCGCCCGCTCGATGGGCTCGGCCCACGGAAAACGCGATGGACGCGGTTGAGCTGTATAAAAGTATACTATTACAGTATGTAGAAGTTGTACGTAGTATAATACTTATTATACGATACTGTGTACGGCTTACGTGGCTTGGTCTGTTGCTTCGGTTGCGCCTGTGGTGCTGTTTGCAGAAGCGTTAGGATGACAAATGGGAGTGGTACACATGCACTCGATTGATCGCTTTCTGCTAACCCATTGTTCAGCTCACTGTAGGTTTCCTGGATGGTATCAAGAGGGTGACGGCCGACAGGTTGTGGATGCTGACTTTGGAAAAACGGTGTGATATACGTGTAGTACATGCTATGCCAATAAATCAGCATGATACATTGCATACCATTCAACGGTTTTGCAGAACTAATTAACGGTTATATATCGTTTGCGTTAAAAAAAAAGTTTCCATTCAAAACGGACGGAATGGTTTCTCTGCCGTCGTTTCGAAGTGACTTACCAGGATAGCCTTTTAAAAGTGGTTTATCGGCTTTCGGTTCATTAACATAAATATTTACATTAAAATTAAAAACCATAAACCACTACTATAAATCATAACCTACAATCGAAAAGAACAAACCATAGCTTCAGCACCAAAAAGAACCGTTTGCCATTGTCTTCTTTTTTTTACCACAAGAGTACGAGAAGTTGAAAGTAAACTGTTACCAAGCTAACCTGCACGGTTCATGTTTCCAGATTATCGGTTTTACAATTTGACTAGAGACATGGATGGATAAACATAATGATCAAGCGCTAATCTTCATACACTATTTATCTTTGACCCCAATTGGCGTTAGCATTTGTTTTTTCTCTAGTCTTGGTCTAAATCAACGCAGGCCTGTACTAAGTAAATTGCAATAAGCCGCGCATGCAAGTTAGGTGGTGCCCAATGTTGGGAAATCTGCGAGAGAATCCCATCTTAATCTTAATTTATTCGCATGCACTTTGTCTTTTGGAGATTTCAGAAAACCAAGTGGAAATGTCTGAAATAATTTCATAGCCTTAAGGCACGTAACACTTTCTAATCAGTCATACACTCATACCCTGTTCTCTCAAAAAGAAAAATAGTCATGCCGGTTATCAAAAGCAATCCAAAATTACCTGGTCAGCTCTGTCAAATTTCATTGATGTAAAACAAAAGTCTGAAATTTCTTGTGCGTTTAGACATTGCATAGTAGTTGTTGTATTCTCAGCTACTGATGGATGAGGTCAGTACGCAAAGTGTAGCCATTATTTTAAGTCAAACAGTAAGATAAAGTAAAGTCAGTGTGGTTAATTGTAAGCTTATCGGTGACTTTTCGTGTATGGGTGTTGGCGAAGAGATATTCCAAGCACCTTGTACATTTAATATTGTTGTTCCCCCAGTGGTGCTGTCAAAAGAAAGGGAATTGTTTGTGCGGTTGGATTTGGATCAAGGATCATGATTCGTGAACAACCATAATTAACCAAGCGGCAGCTGATTAAGCTCCGTTTGGCACGGCTCCACTTCACAAGTGGAGCTGTTTTTTTTTTTGACTTCACAAGTGAAGCTAGGTGAAGCTATTTTTTTCAGCTCCACCCAAGGAGCTACTTTTGTCTCAGCAGGTTTTAAGGGACTCCTTAGGTGGAGCTATTTTGTTGTACCCTGTTTGGCACAAAACGGCTTCAAACAGCTCCAGGAGCTGGTGGTGGAGCTGTGCCAAACGGGGCCTAATAATTATCATATCCGCCAAGACGGCTAGAGCATGTACCAACACAAAAGACGATCATGAGTTTGCTTCATAACTCCCTCTATTTTCTTGTATGTGCTTGTAAGATGTGTGTAAATTTTGTAATCAGCTCTTTATTTTTTTTTAAAAAAAAAGTGCCCTATCATCACTATGGTGTCGACCTAAAATTCATGTGCTATTTTAAAACCCAAATCACCTATCAGAAAGCTGCTTACTCTTGGCTTCATCACTTATCATATATTCTATCTCTATAAAGGGAAATGAACTTACTATGCGCACATGACAAGAGTTTGCGGTGAAACATTTTTGGGACTAATTAATCACGTTCCAGCTTGAGGTTTCGTCAAAGCATTTACCGTGGATCATGGTCCATCCCATGGTTTGTCCCCCACTTATCACTTCCTATCTAGTTATCACTTCCAATCTAGTATTGTAGCACCTAAGATTTGAAAGGTGCATATTATCTCTAAACACTTCCATCTTTATCTCTAACCTTTTCTATCTCTTTCCTCTCTCCATCTATCCCTTAATATCTCTCTCCAACAGTCTCTCTCTTTCTCTCTCCCATTCGAACGGTAATCCACGGTGGCAGCGGCGAGGCGTGGCCGCGTGCGGCTGCACGCGCACACGCGGCCATGGTAGCAATGCGCAACGCGGCAGCGTGTGGCGCGGCGGCCAGCAAGCGGCTGCGGTGGCTGGTGGCCAGTGGCAACGGCACGGCCGAATGGCGTTTCACTCAGTCGAACGCCGTTCGCTTGGCTAAATGGCATTTCGCATGGCTGAACAGCGTTTCACTTGGCCGAATGGCCGTTCGCACGACCAAACGGTGTTTCGCGCGGTCGTGGGGCTAGCGAACCCATTTTCTCTCCAACCAAGTTTATCTCATGTTGTTCCTTTATCGAACTCATCTATGCCTGATCGGTTGCTTTCCATTCCATCGTGTAGGATCTCACGTAGCTATTGAGGGAGCGTTCATGCAGTTGTGCATTCTAGCTCCTTCGTGCAACGTGTCCGCAGAGCATGCTCAAGGCAAGTACCTCGCGGCCGTGACCTTCCCGTTTCACATATCACATGTTTCCAGTTTACTTATCACTTTGTCATTGAATATAATTATCATATCACTAAAGTTATCTGGATAATATCGTATCATTAAAGTTACCTGTCTGATATCATATCATTAAAATTACCTGACTAATATCATATTATTAAAGTTACCTGTCTGATATCATATCATTAAAGTTATCTGTCTGATATCATATCATTAAAGTTACGTGGCTGATATCATATCATTAAAGTTACCTGGCTGATATCATATCATTAAAGTTACCTGGCTGATATCATATCATTAAAGTTACCTAGCTGATATCATATCACTGCAATTACCTGGCTAACATCATATCACTAAAGTTACTTGGCTATTATCATATCACTAAAACTTATCTGATTATTGTCGTATTACTCATGCTTGTCTGATTATTATCGTATCGCTCATGTTTGCCTAGTTATAAACTTTTAATACTATATTCGTACCATTATATTCTAAGTTATTTTATTTCTCATGCTTTTATGTTTATTAGGATGATTAGTTAAAATGTTCTATAATTCGTGTTTTAATTAGTGTTTTAGAATTCATGCTTAAATCGTTAATGGGGTAGCATAGGAACATGTTTTAACTTAGGTTTAAATTATTAGCACTTTTTTTTACATTAGAGATGCTATGTTTTAGTTTCCTAATATCATGATCCATTAATTGTATAATGTTGTATTTGAACCATAAATGACGTATGTATTAAACCTGCTAATCTGACTAACAATCATTTATCACATAATAAAACTTGAATGGTTGATAACCTTGTGTGAGCTACGTTATAATACTCCTAGAATGATTCCTAATCCTCCATCATCATATTATCATTCCACATCGCCCTCATATCGGGAATTACGTTCCTCCATTTTCAACCTTAGCCAATCCTTCCTCTTATCATAACCTTATCTTAGCCTTTTCTTAGTTCCCTTAATTTCATACCATATAACCTATTAACAATGTAATGGTTATTTGGCATGAGGTTATCCACATATAGGGGAGATTTTCACCCACCTGGTAACGTACGGGGGGCGTACACTCTTATTACTCAGGATATTACACCCCGTCTGTGGTTATACAGTCGAGGACAACATTGTGCCTGACTATTCTTGTATAATCAGGTATGTGGGAGTAATCGCCAATGCCATTGTGATAACTTGCTAAATAACGATTATCCTTAATTGCATTGTTTCTGTTACCTCTATCTCTGGCTGTTATCAGTGCTTCCGATTAACTCACTAATAAAGGAAATAACAGTTATCTAGTCCAGGGTTACCTACATATAGAGGAGATTTCCATCCACCTGGTAACGTACGGGGGCCGTACACTCTCGTTACACAGGATATTATACCCCATCTGCGGTTATACAGTCGAGAACAAGGATGTGCCTGACTATTCTTGTATCATCGGGTATGTGGGAGGCAACGCCGACGTCTTTACCATAATTTGCTAAATAACAATTACCTTGGTTCCACCTTGGTTCCACATTTCCGTTATCTCCATCCCCAATAGGTATCAGTGTCTCTGGTAACCTAGTTTCATTACAATTAACATGTGCCAATTACTTACTTGTATTACTTATCATTTAATTACCGTGTTGCGACCGTTGTTGGGTACTTGCTGAGATTTCCAAACGTCACGCTTGCTCTTTTCAATCTCAGGTAATATGCCAGTGGAGTGATAGCATCATTCATAGGTGAGAGTACTCGAGTTTTCAGTACCATGACTTGACACTAGTTATGTTAGGGCCTGTTTGGCAGAGCTCCACCACTGAAAAAATGAATCTGGAGTAGCAGATCCACCAAAAACAGCTCCACCGTGAATCTGGGATCCCACCATGGAGCTAGACAAAACTGTTTGGCTTGCACAACAGCTCCAGATCCACGAAACTGAGTTTTTGGTGAGAATAGCCTGTTTTGCCCATGGGTTTTATGGTGGTATGGGATGGGGTGTGTAACCAGTGGCAAAAGGTGGGTAATTACCACCCAACTCCACGAGTAGGTACGAAACAAGGTTTCGTGGAGCACCCCTTGAGGTGCTCCATGGATTTCATGAATCTGGAGCTAGATTCAGTATTTTGGTGGATCCAGATTTCGTGGAGCTGGAGCGTTTGGGTAAAAATTTGTGGAGTGGAGCTGTTTTTGGTGGATCTGGAGTTGGTGGAGCTCTGCCAAACAGGACCTTATTTTATTTATTCCTCTTTTGGTTAGAAGTGGAACGGTCACATGTTCAAACATTTACTTCAGTTTCCGTTGGTTCTCTATTAAAGTACTTTTAAAGTTTTAATTCCTTACGATTTCTATTGCTGCTTTAATTCTTTACTTTGGCGATAACGTTCTATAGTAGTATCTCATATTGGTATGTGAGGTGCTACAAGTATCTACACCTCTTATTGCGCCAGATGTCATGTGAGATCTTTGTCTATCTTGTCAAAGCATTTGTTGTGGATGGGTTCATTTCATTCGTCCACACCAGCTTTGTCTTGTCTTGCTAAACAAACAACATGCTACAATGCTAACGAGGGTTTTAATCGGTTGAAACTGTGGCTAAATCTTTTGAGTTCTGGCTAAAATAGAATAGTAACAGCTAGATGTGGACACGGAAGAGTCGACGGAGACTAGATAGTGACTTTTGGAAGCGGCTTGGAAAAACTATTTTTAGAAGCCGAGGTATTCAAATTCAAAGCCGATTTAAACATCCCTGCATACAAAGATATGGATATTTTGCAGTTACATCTACTAGGCATTCTTGAACAAGGAAATATACAAGATGAGGTATCTTAATCTTACTTGTTAACTCGCAATTCTCGAACATAAATCACACACAAGAAATTCTTGGATAAAGCTTCTGCAAAGAAATATCTCATGAGAATGGGCGGCTGCGATTGAGCAGACGCGAGAGGTGACCCATCCTGCCGGTCCAAAATATTCTAACCTACACAGATGGTAGCTAGGGAACGGATGGTCAAAGATGTCGAGCGGACATAGTGAAGAATCTAATCCCAAGAACCGCAAATAAAAACGCAAACGAGAAAGAAGAGAAATTGGAAATCGCCTGAAGAGTCTTGGGGAAAAGGGGCCGGAAATTGATGGGATTTGGCTCTTGCGGATTGCAAAAAGGATAAGGTTTTTGATATTGCCATTGTCCATTTCCTGTCACATGCTACGGCCCCCTTTAGGCTGACCGGATCGGTGACGGAATCTTTTCGTTTCTTTCTCTATGGAATATTAGGATATTCTTGTCTAGTGTTTTCCAACCACTTCATCGTCATTAATTCAATAGTCACCAAACAGATGAAAACTACGTGCCCAAAGATTTCCTGCATCTGGTCTGGAGTGCATGGCCTGGAAAGGTCTGTGTCAGTGTTCCCTTGAAGCATCAAGATGAGAAGTTTTGTTTGGAAGATCTAGCTTTGATGGGGAGGGCAAGAAGGCCAGCTGAGTGGACAGCGTGCGGTGCAAGTTGGAGTATTCGGTAGGCACCGAGTCAACAAGACAAGCACTACGTCCCAAGAAGGTGTGGTGTACAATTTGCCCTTCTTTTGAGTTTTGACTTTGGTGGGTTAGGCATGTGGCACCTGGGATATCCGGTTAATGTTATCCATGGTCTTCTTGTCATTTCTTGTTGCTAATCTTTGCTTGGTGAGCCTGTTCTAATCTTGACTCAGGGCTTGTTCTTTAAGTCAAAAGTTGACAGTTTTTAGTTTTTACTATAGTACCTAACTTTTAAACGGAATATTTTCTCAAGACGGAGTCTACAAGGTAAACGATGTACACATTCAAAGCTCAACATTTGTACCAGCCAAAATCGCAAGTGAGTATCTGTCTCTCCGTAATCTGTACCGTAAACAATCAAAATTCAAAAATTTCAGCCAAAAGTCATAAGCCACAGCCGAAAAGAACAGCCCTCACTTTGGGCGGATAATGTAATGTGCAGGCTAAACACCTTCTTTTTGCAGTTTATGTTTGATCCAAAAGTACCAGTACCTCATTTACAGCATGCATCATTCCAAGCACAGCATGATCATCAGAGGAATTGATAACCTTTGCTACTCCACATCCGATTATTGAAGTGTTTAGCTTTTAGGATCTCCTAGGTTAGATCTAGCGGGGTTTCTTTCTGGTTCGGGTTCTTGAGGTAATACCGAGAGGGAGAGAGGGGACTAACCGTCCGATGTGGAGGAGGAGGAGTTGGCCATCGCGGGTACGCTCGGTGAAGTCTGCGCACGGGCAGCGACGGTTGGGGAAGAGGTGCGGGGCTTCTTGGCGGCGGCGTGTCCCGGGCGGCGGCGATCTGGCGGTGGTGCTTCCCGTCGCTGGAGCGCCCCCACTTAGATCGGATCTAGGGTTTTGTCGGTGGGGTTTGTGGCGGCACGGTGAACCTCGTCGTACGTGCCGCCTCGGCTCCCACCTCTCTTTTATATGGCACCGGCGACAGGGGCCCACCAGCCAATTGGGCTGGGCGCCCCCGATCAGGGCGCGGTCAAGGGATGGCATTTGGCCGTTGGGCCAAATGCCCTGAGATCATTCTAACATTCTCCCCCTTGATCTCAATCTATACTTTATCTTTAATTACTTTTGACTTTACACATTCCATCACAGATTAGTGCATAGAACATGTCTCATCGTCACGGTCAATCGCCGCTAGATTCAACAGCTACAATACACCTCTCTGTTCTGAAATAGTTACTTTAATCTTTTGGGCCATCTTTTAGTCCAGGAATCATAGGCTTTCCCTTAAACCCATGCCGGCTACATGTTCTCTGAACACGTTGGGTGGTAAGCCTTTAGTAAGCGGATCCGCTAACATCTTTGCGGTACTTATATGCTCAAGACTTATAATTTGATCCCGAACTTTATCTTTCACAACATAGTACTTTATGTCAATGTGTTTGGCAGCACCACTTGACTTATTGTTGTGGGCATACATTACTGCGGGTTCATTATCGCAGTACAACTTAAGTGGTCTATTGATGTCGTCAACCACTTTTAAACCGGGTATGAACTTCTTTAGCCAGTTCACCTGCCCCGTAGCCTCATAACATGCTACAAACTCGGCATACATTGTGGACGATGTAGTGACGGTTTGCTTTGAGCTTTTCCATGATATAGCTCCTCCAGCGAGAGTGAACACATATCCGGATGTCGACTTTCTATCATCTCCCGCATAACCAGAATCTGTATACCCCACTATATGGAGTGAATCTGATCTTCTGTATGTCATCATGAGGCCTTTTGATCCTTGCAAATAACGTAAGACTTTCTTTATCAATTTCCAATGTTCTATTCCAGGATTGCTCTGGAATCTGCCAAGTAACCCGGTAACAAATGCTAAGTCAGGGCGTGTGCACACTTGAGCATACTGTAAGCTTCCGACAGCTGAAGCATATGGAACCGCTTTCATTTGATCGATCTCATACTGGTTCCTGGGGCATTGAAAATCCCCATATCTGTTGCCCTTGACTATAGGTGCAGGTGAAGGACTACATTTATACATCCCAAATTTCTTTAAGACTTTCTCTATGTATGTCTTTTGTGACAGTCCCAATGTCCCTTTGTTTCTATCCCGGTGAATTTCGATCCCTAGAACGAACGAAGCTTCACCAAGATCTTTCATATCAAAGTTTGAGGACAAAAACTTCTTTGTCTCCAGTAGCAGACTAACATCACTACTAGCTAGCAGGATATCATCCACATACAGGATTAGGAAGATAAACTTCCCATCTTTAAACTTTGCATAAACACAGTTGTCCTCTACATTCTCTTTAAACTCAAATTTTCTTATTGTACTGTCAAACTTCAAGTACCACTGTCTTGAAGCTTGCTTTAACCCATAAATCGATTTCTTTAGGCGGCATCCCATTCTTTCATTTCTTTCCACGACAAAACCTTTCGGTTGTGCCATGTAAACATTTTCCTCCAAATCCCCATTAAGAAATGTCGTCTTTACATCCATCTGATGTAACTCTAAATCATAATGTGCAACTAATGCCATTATGATTCTGAAGGAATCTTTACATGAGACTGGAGAAAATGTCTCATTGTAGTCAATCCCTTCTCTTTGCGTAAAGCCTTTTGCCACAAGTCGCGCTTTGTATCTTTCTATATTCCCTTGAGAGTCATGCTTTGTCTTGTAGACCCATTTACAGCCTACTGTTTTGGCTCCTTTAGGAATAATTTCTAAGTCCCAGACTTTATTAGTCTTCATGGACCTCATTTCCTCTTCCATGGCCTCAAGACATTTTGAGGAATTTTTGCTTCTCATGGCTTCTTCAAATGAGGTGGGATCATCCTCCATTTGAAATTCCTCTGTATGATAAATCTGATAATCATCAGAAATAGCTGATCTTCTTACTCTTTGAGACCTCCTCGGGGCCTCCTCATTTGGTACATCTTCTGTTTGAGGTTACTGTTGCTCCCCCTCATCTGTGGCAATAGGTTCTATAGGATCCTGAAAAATAGGTTCCTCATTATCATTCATTGTTGCCACAGGAGGAACAATAACAGGTGCTGGCACCACAGTGTCTTGCACCGTCGGTGCAGCGACAGCAGGTAGTGTGAAGAATGGCTCTTGAATCATCGGAGTGGGCGCATACACCCGCTTCTCTTCAAGATCAATCTCACGAGCTACCATACTTCCTCTCATCATTTCATCATCTAAGAAGACAGCGTGTCTCGTTTCTACAAACTTTGTATATCTATCTGGACAGTAGAAACGAAACTCTTTTGACTTTTCAGGGTAGCCAATGAAATGGCAACTTACTGTTTTGGGATCAAGCTTCCCAAGGTTTGGGTTAAATACTTTAGCCTCAGCAGGACTCCCCCACACACGTAAGTGGTTTAGTGAGGGAACTCTTCCTGTCCACAACTCGTACGGTGTTTTGGGCACCGACTTACTAGGCACTCTGTTGAGAATGTGAATGACGGTTTTCAACGCCTCCATCCATAAACTCAATGGCAGTGTGGAGTAGCTCATCATGCTTCGCACCATATACATCAGGGTACGGTTGCGTCTTTCAGCTACTCCATTTTGCTGAGGTTCGCCCGGTGTAGAATACTGGGCCACTATTCCATTTTCCTGTAAAAACCTTGCAAAAGGTCCAGGAACTTGTCCATATGGGGTATGTCGACCGTAGTACTCCCCCCACGATCAGATCGGACTATCTTAATCTTTAAATCGTGTTGGTTTTCAACTTCAGCCTTAAATATCTTGAATTTATCCAAGGCTTCATTTCTTTCTTTGATTGGATAAATATATCCATAACGGGAGTAATCATCTATGAATGTTATGAATGAGTCATAACCATCCACACTTTTCACAGGAAAAGGACCACAAATGTCTGTGTGAACAATTTGTAGAACTCATGTGCTTCTTTTGGCGTCTTTCTTAATTTTCTTTACATATTTTCCTTTAATGCATTCTCTGCATTGTTCTAAGTCTGAGAACTCTAATAGAGGAAGAATTTCATTCTTAACTAGTCTTTCTATTCTCCCCCTCGAAATATGGCCTAAACGACAGTGCCATAATTTCGACGATTCATTATAAGTTCTCTTTTGTTTTCTGTTTACATTCGTAGACGAGGATTCAATCACTTTCTCGCACGCGACGTTCCCATTATCGCATACGACATTCACATCATCACATAATGATAACAAATAAAGCTCATTCTGTAAGATGGCAAGACCAACACATTCTTTATTAAACATTATTTCACACTGCCATTTCCAAAATTACAATCATAACCATCTTTGTCCAAATTTGAAACACTAATCAAATTCCTCTGTAAAGAGAGAACAAAAAGGACATCTCTAAGTAAAAGATTGGAGCCATTAGCTAACTCTAAGGAAAGATCGCCAACGGCTTCAACTTCAGCTTGGACTCCATTTGCAACTTTAATGCATCTTTCGTTTCTTTGCGTAGTCCTCGTCGAACGGAATCCCTGTAAGGAATTAGCAACATGAACAGTTGCTCCTGAGTCAATCCACCAAGTGGATTTCTAATATTGAACATACAAGCATTCATTTATAAAGGTAATAATGTTCTCACCTTTCTTTGCCATTATCATCTTTAAATAATCAGGACAGTTCTTCTTGTAGTGTCCCGTCTTCTTGCAGTGAAGACACTGATCTTTGTCTACAGCAAATTTATTCTGTTGAGGCTGATGGACAGAGGCTTTTCCCTTGTTCTTTGAGAAGGAGGTACTGTTGAAGTTCTTTTTCTTGTTATCCTTCACATAGTTGATAGATCCACCATGTGAGGATTTAATTCTTTCCTCCTCTTGCACACACATAGCTATGCACTTTTCCAAGTCCCATTTCTCAGGTTGCATATTGTAGTTGACAACAAATGTGTCAAATTCTTTGGGCAAGGAAGCAAAAAACCAAATGAATAAGGAACTCATCCTTGAGAGCCAAATCCATTGGTTTAAGCTTAGATGCCAAGTTGCTCATCCTTAGTATGTGCTCTCTTATGCCACTGCCACTGCCAGAGTACCTTTCTGTCACAAGCTGCTTAATCAGCTGTGTAGCATAAGTCTTTGAAGAGCCAGTGAACTGACTCTTTATCTTATCAAGGTACTCTGTGACAGTGTCACACTCTGCAATTGAGCCCACAATTGCAGGCTCAATTGTGTTCTTTATCACAGCCATACATTTCTTGTTGGCTGTGGTCCATTTCTTATGATCAAGATCATAAGACATCTGTAAAGGAGCATGATCCCTCTGTCTTTTCTGCCAAGCAGTATCATCCTCATTTTGATCCCTCACTGGTGCCATAGGCTCAGTGGGACGTGCTGTAGTGAGGACCCAGTCCACCTCAGCCAAGATAAACGCTAAGTCTATCTTTTTCTTCCACTCTCCATAATTATCTCCTTTAAGAGTGGGGATCTCTCTGATACAACTCATCAAGTTGTATCCGCCTGAAAATTTAGTTCAAATAAAGTGAGAACGTAACAGCAAATTGTATGCCTTATTTCCAACGTTGGTCAAAAATACGACATACAATTAAATCAATTTTATCTACGCATTAAATCTACATCACCGTTGGGCAGAAATAGAAATAATGCATAAAATCATCAATTAAAAAATTATAATATTGTTATTATCAACGTTGGTCAAAAAATAACAATATCATAATTATCTGGGATTTATCTCTATTTTTTTCAAAATTAAATTCTCCCGTTGGTTCGAATTTAATAATGAAAAGCAATCAACATTAACTTTTGCAGCGGAAACTGTAAATATTCTAAAAATAATTCAATATTCAGAAGCATTATACTGTACACATTTAATCTCTTAAAAATTAACACGTTGGTGCAAAAAAAAATTACAGAGATTTTGGATCAAATTTCATTGAAATTCATCAAAAAATACTTCTGAAAATCATTAAATCCAATTTTCGGGATTTACTATGCAAACAGGCATTTCGGCCTGCTCGGCCCGGCCCACGGCCCACGGCGGCCTGTTCGGCCCGGCCCACGGCCCACGGCGGCCTGCCCGCCCGCGGCCTCGGCGGCCTGCTCATGCGTGGCCCAGCCGGCCTCACGCGCACGCGCCCGCAGCCTCACGCGCTGCCGCTCGCTCCCCCGCGCCGCAGCGGTCTCAGCCGTTGGATGCGAATCCAACGGCTTCAATCCCGCGCGGCCGCGGCCTTTTGCGCCTCCGCGCGATCCATCAGCCGTCGGATTCGCATCCGACGGCTCTCGTTCCTCGCGGCCGATCGCTCTCGCGTGCAACCTGGGCCTGGGCCGCGAAACCTCTCGCCCGCCTGGGCCGAAAGCCAGCCCGCGCGATTTCAGCCGCCCGATCGCATCCGACGGCTGCGCGGCGATTTCGCCCGATCAAAAACGCGCTCGCGCGGCGGAAACCCTAACCCTAACCATTCTCTCCTCTCCCTCTCCCCTCGCGCCCGAGCAAACTCGGCGGCGACTACGTCCACGCCGCCGGAGAAGAAGAAGACGGCGCTACCGCGGGCCCTCTCGCCGGCGTGCGCGCTCCCCTGAGAGGGAGCGCGCCGCCGTCGAGCGGCTCCGTGTTGGCGCCCTGTCCCGCGCGTCGACGGTGGCCGCACGTGGAGCGCCAGCGAGCCCGCGGCTCGACCGATCTCCCGCACGCCAGCAACGACGACGACCCGGCGACGACGGCCAGGTGAGTCCTCTCTTTTCAGATCTAGGGTTTCCCCTTCTCTGTTCTTTCTTTCTTTCTTTTCTGCACGTCGGTCAACCGACGGCGATCGTTGTTCTAGGGTTAGGGGGGTTCATCTCTTTTCTTTTCCCCCATCTAAAATCTACGCCTAGGTGGCTCTGATACCATTGAAGTGTTTAGCTTTTAGGATCTCCTAGGTTAGATCTAGCGAAGTTTCTTTCTGGTTCGGGTTCTTGAGGTAATACCGAGAGGGAGAGAGGGGACTAACCGTCCGATGTGGAGGAGGAGGAGTTGGCCATCGCGGGTACGCTCGGTGAAGTCTGAGCACGGGCAGTGACGGTCGGGGAAGAGGTGCGGGGCTTCTTGGCGGCGGCGTGTCCCGGGCGGCGGCGATCTTCCTGGCGGCAGCGATCTGGCGGTGGTGCTTCCCGTCGCTGGAGCGCCCCCTCTTAGATCGGATCTAGGGTTTTGTCGGTGGGGTTTGTGGCGGCACGGTGAACCTCGTCGTACGTGCCGCCTCGGCCCCCACCTCTCTTTTATATGGCGCTGGCGACAGGGGCCCACCAGCCAATTGGGCTGGGCGCCCCCGATCAGGGCGCGGTCAAGGGATGGCATTTGGCCGTTGGGCCAAATGCCCTGAGATCATTCTAACAATTATCTGAAGCCATTATTAGTTCAAAGTCAAACTGACCCAGCTAGCTAGGGGTGAACAAAAAGCTCGTGGCTCGGCTTGGCTCGATACAGGCTCGGTTCGGCTCGGCTCGTGGAATTTTCGAGCCAAGCTGAGCCAGGGGTTAAGCTCGGTTTCTTAACGAGCCGAGCCGGCTCGCGAGCCGCTCGGCTGGCTCGGCTGGCTCGCTCGGGTGGGACGCTCGGCCCATCACGATTCACGTCCGAGGCTCGGCCCATCCTGCCATCCTTTCGACGCTACGTCCATTCGGCTCCCCCACACACCCGACACACATCGACACACTCGACGCACTCCCGCGACGGCGCGACACGCTAGAAAATCCCCTTCTCAACCCTAGATCCGGCGCTGCTCGTCCATTTCTCGGCGCGCCCGCTCAGCCCATCTCTTGCGTAGTCGCTTGACAGGTTCCTGGCGGTGATGGAATGGCTCGGGGAGCGGCGCGGGTGGCACGAGGTGGGGCCCTCCCCGCCGAGGCTCAAGGCCGGCACGGCGCGCGCGATCTGCGTCGGCGGCGGCGAGCGCGTGGTGATGACCGACGCCATCGATGGCGAGGGCGGCGGGCGGCACGCGCTCTGGGTGTTCGACGTCAAGTCCAAGAACTGGACCGTGGTTGTCCCCCGCCGGAGTTCACCAGCTTAGTCTTCTCCATCGCCTCCGTCCGCGTCTGATGGACCTCGTCCGCCACCGTGGGATCGATTAGATTTTGTCCGAGATGGAGTGAACCGAGCTGCTAATCTGGGGGTGTGTGCATGATCCGATGGAAGCAGCAAGCAGCTGCTGGACTCGGAGGAGGTGGACGTGGTGCCGGCGGCGGACCGGGAGCGGGGCATCGCGCCCAAGGAGTTCCGCCTCGTTAAGATCCACATGTCCTTCCGTGAGCTCCTCCTGCGCCCTCCCCATCCCTTTTTCTTCTAGTTTATTTCCGTGATGCAAATTAGTTTAGTTTCTTAACCCGTGTGAAGTCTGATTACTTGTGGGATGTGGATTTTTGGAATTGGGATACTGGTACGTAGCATAAAAGGTTTGAATGCCTTTAAGAACTAGCATACAAGTGGCGTTAAGCTCAGTGCACATTGTTAGATGTTAGGGGAACTTTTTAGCCTTAGGGCGTGTTTGGGACTGCTCCACAAACTCTGCTCCACGAATTCTACCGTGGAGCAGTTCCACAAAAAACCTAGAGTTTGTGGAGCACCTCTTTAGGTGCTCTCATAACTCCACCTTTTTTCCTCGAACAGAGTGCGTGGAGCTGAATCTGTTTGGCTAAAAAAAACATAGAGCGAATCTGAAAAATGTGGAGTGAAGCGGTCCCAAACAGGCCCTTAGATTGGCAATTGTGGATTGGTTTTAACGAGCCTAACGAGTCTATCGAGCCGAACCTGAGTTTTTTATCGAGCCGAGTCAAGCCTATTTTTTAGCTGTTAGTCTAACGAGCCGGGCCGCTTTTTAAACGAGCCGGCTATCCACCCCTACAGCTAGCACAATGCACAGAGAGCACGCAGGAAGGATAACAATCGTCACGTACTAATGGGCCTTTGATTTGTCTATCGTGATCTGACGAAACAGAAAAATATGGCTTGTCCCTATACTTTTATTAATAGTAATTTGTATAATTTTTAAATTATAATAAATAATAAATAGATATTAGTTATTTATTTATATATTTTAAAATTAGTGTTATTTTTATTAGAGAGAGGAAAGCACTTCTCACCTTTTTTTTGTAACGTCGAGAGAGGCCCCGCCCCCGTTCGATCACGAGGCTCACCGGTCCGAACGTGGCATGCACGCCTCGCAGCCCACCACCAAACACGGCGCAAAACGAAGCCCAGATCACAAGACCACGCAAAGACGGCCTCGGCACAGCCCGCCCGGTCAAGAGCTAGCTCACCATCGGCGCAAGCGCGTTCCATGCGCCGAACCACCACCACCACCACCACCACCTGGCGCGGCCAAGAAGTGGCGTTTTTTTTCTCCCCTCTCAGTGGATTGGGCTGCGGGGGACGCCGCGCGCGCCAGTGCACGGCATCGGCATCACGTACCGCGCCGCAGTGCACCTCTCGGTCCTCGGCGGCGTGCGCGCCCAAGAGGAGACCGGCGCGTTTCTTCCTCGCCGGGTTGTGGGGTTGCGCAGCGCGCGTACGCCGCACCAGCGCACGGCGCTGCTCGCCAGCTCTCGGTCCTCGGCGGTGTACGCGCCGCGTCCCTGCCGTGCCGCATGTGGCAGTTCGGCACGTACGTACCCGCCGCTGCCGCAGATTGACCCGCGCGCCCGGCCGTCCGCCTTATGGGCAAGGAATCACCGGTAGCGTGGAGCTAGCATGCATGCATGCACGCACGCATGCAATGGGTCGATGGGCGGGACAGCGGCTACAGCGCTGCTGCCTCATTCGATGAGGAGGAACAGACTTACGATGAAAATTGACAGATAGCTTTTGGTTTGGATTTACTTTCTTAAGGCTAAGACTTGTTCATATTAGTTTTTAAAAACTGCTTATTTACAGTAAATAACTGTTCTATATTATATAACTTTCAAATGAATTATTTTTTTAAGATGAGATTTACTAATCGATTGTAATACACACTGTTGTGATTTCATTTATATCGATCAAAATCTTATATGACTTTCTCTCTCTGTACGGCTCTCTACAAACTGTTACTATTCATAGGCTAAAATTAAAAGCCATGAGCAAAAACTAATATGAACATACCCTAATTCTAGATCTAATTGAAGCACTTTTGTTAGATCAGTGGAGCACAAAATGATAATTTTTTAATTGATATATATGTGAGCTAGAAATTAAGTAGGTGCTAGGCCCCCCCCGTGAGTACATCGACACATGAACGCTTCTTACGAATGGAAACCGTAGAGCAGTGGATCCCTCCGGCCGGCTTTAATCGTTGTACAAATCATCCATCCAGAGTTGAACTCGTACAGATCGATGCTCCAAACGGTACTACTAGTGATCGAACTCCGAATGCATGCTTTTGAATTTTTGATATGTGCAAGACTTGATATCTACTGGTAATTAACTGAACATGCATGTAAGCTAGATGTAAATATGTTGGATAAAAGATTCAGAGATCGCTATCTTCTTTTTTAAGGGAACGCAAGAGAAGCACTGCTAGTGCTACACATATATATGAACAAGGTTTTCGATCGGTAGGATTTTTTTTTTGAAAGAGAATCGGTAGGATTTTTAAAGCTTGGAATTCAGGAGGCCCAGCCCTTCTGTCACTTTTGTGCCCTAAATTTCTACAAGGCGAAGTGGTTTGTACACCTAGTCATTCTATTCTTCGCTATCTAGCTGTAAGATGCCGGCCACTGTTATTTATTCAATGCGGATGTCAGATCAAGAGGGGGATCAACTGCTCCATCGATCGGACAGACGTCGTCAACTTCAATTTCTGGTTTTAATTTATTTTTTCTGATTTTTTGAGTTTTTTTTTGTCTTTTTCCGTATTCCTTCGCATTATCTGTGACTAGTATAGTGCCCGTGCTAACGCCACGGCGGCATTTCAGGGATGCACATGAAAACAACCAAATGATGATTTTTTTTCATAGTTTAAGTTTCACGCAATTGTATATCACCATATATATAATCTGGAAAACACTCATGTATATCACCAGCAAGTTCAGGTCATGAAATTACAAGCCTAGGCCAATTATAATGCATAACAAGGCAATAAATGTATTTTCTAAATAAACATCTCCACTTTCTCTATGCTGTAGGTGTTACCGAAATAGTATCTCAAAAGATCTTTAAGCAATTACTTCGGACTCCAGGAGTGCATTAATTTCTTTCCATCATTATTCAGATTTTTTTTCTAGTAACCATATAACTGCCAACCAAGCCAGGGGGGATGTCCCTTTAATCCCAACAGGATAAGTAGCGCTGCAGTCACTTTCTGTAATCAGAAAACAAAGGCATATGGCTGTGTGTCTCACATCATCTTTTGGGTAAAACTCACAAGAAATCTAATCTTTGGATGCATTCATGTACTTATAGTTGAAAAGGAAGTCGCATTGGTATTAGCATATGGAATACAATTTGCTGTGTAAATGTTTCCACTGAAAACCTAATATGCTAATTCAATGCCCATTTATTTTAGATTTTTTTTACAAGAACTCACCAAGATGGTTTGTTGGCTCATCAAGCAAAAGGATGGTCGGATTCATGAAAAGTGCTCTTGCCAAAGCAATCTTCATACGCCAACCACCAGAGAAATCTCTGGTTTTTTTTGCCTGCATTTCCTTGTTAAAACCTAAACCAAATAATATCTCAGCAGCATGCTTTTCAGCAGTTGATGCATCAAGTGCTTCTAACCGCTCATATATACGATCCAAAGCATCACCACCACCATCATCCTAAAAATGGCAGCAAAGAAAACCAATGTTAGAACATCTTCGGTGTCCAGTTATAACTTGCAACAGCACCAAGGCAGGATATACATATATACTGAATACAGGAGCACAAATATAACAGTGACAATTGAAGAGCTGACCTGCGCAGCCAAAATTTCAGCTTCCTTTTCCAACTTGATCCTTTCTTCATCACAACAAACAACAGCTTGCAGTGCAGACATGTCTGAAGCCTCAATCTCACGGCTGAGATGGTATATGTCCATGTGTTCAGGGATAGGAAGTTCCCTGCAGCCTATTGATGTGAGGAGAGTAGATTTTCCACAGCCATTTAAGCCAAGCAAACCATATCGCCTGAGATTTAAATAAAACCATCAGTGAAGTGCTCCAGCAGGATTCTTGGTCTTAACAACTGAATGGAAATAAACAGAGGCATTACTATACCTGCCATAGTTGAGCTCCAACTCAGAATCAACAATGAGGTCATGGTACATTCTGGCACCACCTCAAAATAAATCCTATCCGTCACTGCCACATTTGTCCTCCGTGATTATGAAACGTGAGGCCACGAAACGTGATTATGACTCGGTCGAAGACAGCAAAAGGAAACTGAACACCTTTACCTCTAGAAAGCTCGGTTGGATTTGGATCATCATTGCCACATTTGTCCTCATTTTAGAGAGAGAACAGATTTAAGAACATCATGTAACACTTCAAAGTTGTCAAATTCGAACACTAATTAATAAGCTAGAAAAAAAGTATATACATGTTCAATGCGCTCTCTTCTTCTTTTCAATGCTTTTGCTGAATCTTCTTCGCGTTTAAATGCCTGAACTGCAAGGCGAAGAGCTGAAAACATGCAGAAATCTGAGGTTAACAGGACAGAAAGAAAGCTAAAAAAAGGATCAGTATATGTGACATGCATTGATTTCTCTGATATAGCTAAAAAAAAGACATGGGAGTGCATGCAGACTGACAGGGAGATATAGCTAAAAGAAGACTCGGAAGTGTATGCAGACTGACAGGTAGACATGAATGATAAACAGGGATTTATGTGGTTGCCTACTTGCCTACATCAGTCCTGAAAACTGTGTTCAGAGTTCGGACAGCGCATGGACAGGGAAAAAAACTTAAAAAGCATGCATAATAACTAACAAGGGCAGATTAGAAGAAGATGTTGAACGGTACATGTGAAGTCTTGCATGTGCTGGTAGTAGAAGGAAGTGATATGAGGGCAGCCAGGCATCAGTTTGAATTCAGTATAAGCCGTTTGATCCCAAATCTTGCAAAATAAATTATTCAACCCAGGGGTACTAATTTATAGAAGTTACATAATATCCCTAAACTTAGATCTCCAAGTATTAAAAGTGTTGGTGCCACTCATAGCTAAGGATAGGAAAGACTCATATGTACACAACCTAGCATCGAAATTCGCCAAGTAAATCAGCATAGAAAGAAGTTCAGTAGCATAACAGAACAAATGCTTACAAATCTCAGTGATTAATAGTCGTGCAATTTAAGTCCATACCCAAGTTTGGACGAATGGAGTCCTCAGTAATTGGCTGACCACATTTGCCACAAGCTTTCTGCATGCCAGGGACAAACTGTTCCATATCACTTTCACATGCACTTGCAATTTCAAACAACCCTTCTTTAAGTAGCATATGCTACCATCATTTCCAGGATTGTTTCAGTAATGTTTTACCTCGAAATTAAATTTTGCCTGATGTGTTACTCATGTTGACAACAAATTGATTACTAAAAAATACCTCTAGTTCTTATGACCCCACATATCAGTTCACTTCTAAAAGAGTAACATAATCCATGATTGGAAAAGAACATTAGTGGAGCCTTCATTTCATATAAGTTCTAGAAATGCATTTTTAATACTCTAGAAAAGCAAGAACATGTCATGCTTCGTACTGGAACATGTCATGCTTCATACTGGAGCAATGTAACAATGAAAAACACCAAGTAACACGGGGATGGCACTAACCTTGCATCTCCTTGGCGACCTTGGCCTGCATCTCGCGGAGGGCGGCGGCCTCCTCCTCCATCTCCTTGAGCCTCCTCCTCCTCCTCCATCTCCTCCTCAGCCTTTATCCTTGCTCGGTATTCTCGTTGTTTTCTATTCCTCTCTTCCCTCTTTCGCTCGGCCTCATCCACAGGTGCTGCAAGTGATTTTAAAACTGAGAAGGTTATAAAAATATCGAAAGCAATTCCGTCACAGCCGAGGAAGCGCTCATACCTGTGTTGTTGTTTGTTATATCGCCTAAAGCAGTGCGCTCTGCTTTCTGGTTTAACATGTCCTTTTTTTATTTAACCAGCCAACAACATGCAAAACCAACCTGAGGAAGATGCAATCACCAATGTTTAAAATCGCAATAGTTTCCTTCTCAAATACAATCTTAAGCCTTTCATATGATGCAATTCCTTTCAGACAAAAGGTAAAGGGTGACCGCGAAAACAGACACATCCAAAGTTGAGAATTTTAATTTTAGAACTTCACATGCAATAGTTAAACTATCTACGTGTGCCGCATCCCTCCAAACATGTAGGGATGTTTCTCAAGGTTAAATTACATGTTGCAATTAATCATCTACTATGATTAATTTTAAAATAACTGATGGGCCAAAAGATGCTCTAAACTAACAAAGAGAACACATTATTTTTATTTCAGATTATTACAAATAGCACAAACCCAAACATATTAGCTCTGGTGTGTAGAGGCAATGGTCTCATGCATGGCCAAGTAGTGAGAACATGCACAGGTCTATTAAGAGACAGAATACGATAAATATTCTTATCCTCTGTTTCTATGGAAGGTCCAAAGTTTCCATTAGGAACCTTATCCTCTGTTGCATCTACAGATTTAGTAACAGGTGAAAGTGCTGCATCAAGGTCCCATACGAATACTTCACCACCAAGGCCACCAGAGGCAACAATATTGCTCTACAATAAACAGATCTATAAGGAACACATACAACAAGGGACAAAACCGTAGTTCCAAAGAGAAGATCAGGGTGCAGTACATTCTTTTCAGCTGCAGCAAGGCATATAACATAGTCAGAATGCCCGCTGAGAGTCCTAGTACAAGCACCATCTGAGCAGCAATCCCATATCTGTAAAATTTGACAATTGACAACACGTAGGAAGAAGATGACTAAATATATTTCTGTTGAAATGGCGTGCCTTCAGATTAGTGTCTGAGGAGCAGGATACAAGACTCTGGCCAACAATGATGGCATCATTGACCTGCATGATGAAGCTAGTAGTGTAAGTAATAGTAACAGGAACATAAGACACGAATGCATACAACTATAATATACAGTTTTCTCCATCCACTTCCTAACTTTTGTCTGAAGTATTTTCGGTTGTCGAAATGTGTCATCACGCAAAATATGGCAAAATTTCTTTTCAACCTATTTTGCTTTACTAAAATAAGGGCCATAAAACAAAATGCAATGCTATGAGCCTACAACAAGCAATGGGATAGGTTAAGGAACTATAGCATCAACGAATTTTTGCATGCAAAGGTTACAGGTTTGAGAGCTTGCTTCACCTTTTCAATGCACTGAAGTTAGAATTGTGCTTCAAGACTTCAAGTTAATCAGGAAAAGAAACATGAGTTAGCATCATATATTTTTTCGAACTTGTATGTTAATTGTGATGTTCAACGAGCGGAAGTGATAGGCCTTACTTCCACAGAATCACTTGAAATTTTGAAACTACTGCAGGCAAATTCAGACATAAGATCCAAAGGAGATTCACTTTCAAGCACTATTTCAACAGCAAAACTGACTTTACTCAGAAGATAAGGCAAAACATACCCAATCAACATGGGACTCGAATGTTGCTGAGAATATTGCATCACTCTCTTTTAATTCCCATCTCCTCAGTGTACCATCCCGACTCCCAGTAAAAAGATAATCAGTTGTGCCAGTAGAGGAAGCGTTTAGGTATGCCAAGCAGTTGATCCCTGCACAATGCTGAATAGAAAAGAAATGAAAAAAAGGGACGGTAGAAGAAGACCATTAGTTCATCATGAATCACTTATTTGACCCACAAATGGCACTCCGACAGCAAGGACATCGGAAGAAGTAAAACAAAAGGTCTAATTTATTCAAACCTTTGTGTTATCAGCAGGGATGATCACATATGTGAGGCGCTTCTCCTTTCTAGGTCGAGTATCTGTCTCTCCGTAATTTATACCGTAAACAGCCAAAATTCAAAATTTTCAGGCAAAAGCCATAAGCCGCAGCCGAAAAGAACAGGCCATAAGCTCAACTGAGTTTGCTTCTAGGAAATAGCTAGTAAAATATTATGATTTCTTTTTCTGTTAGCAGACTTTAGGCAGGGCAAGATAATCACATAGATGTCGTTGGATGTTTCTTATGTTTGTTGCATGCAAAAAAGGGAAGAAAATGATTTAATCCATGCATTAAGTGACAAAGCAGCAAATACACCCTTTGGTTCAAATAGAAAGCAGGAATTTGCTAATCAACACCCAGAACTACTCTTAAGTGTTGAATTTGTCAACTTTTAACAAAAAAGAAAACAGTCAGCTGTTCTCTAGCCACAAACTAAGCATATTTTTAACATAACTGGCAGCCCATGAATCATTAACCATACCCGTAGTTTGGATTGTTTCCAGTTACCCCAAGGCCTAGCTCATGCATATTTGCTTTCCCGATAAAGATCACTCCACATTTCCGCAGACGAGCAACACAGACTGCATCTTTCTCCACAGTGCGGATTTTGTCAAAAAATGTGGTAGCACCTGCAGTCCAAAGAAAACATGATTTAGAGTTCTTGGGCACAGCAAAATGGCAGCTCCAGTCAAGTAAACTAACTCTTTGATGGATATGGGAAGCAATCAATGTCATCCTTAATGGCAACAAAGATTCCATCCAGAATGGAAATCGGATTTCCTGGGCACAAGAAGCAACACATATCAAGAAAATGGGATATAGCTAGGCAAATGGAGTTTCTACCTGAAGCCAGTTCATTTCAAAGAGAAGAATATGTATATCATGAGCTGGTCAAATATTAATATAGTCTTCTTAGTCTGTTAGAGAAGAACCAAAGTAGCGAAGTAGGGTAAACCTTGCTCAAATCTTTTTGTGGAAACTTCAGCTTGCTTCCTCAGATCATCTGCGTTGAAATAGATCAACATCGGCATCGGAGGCTTCTTGTTGTTCCACTCTTCCACACCCGCAATGACATTCTCGGCAACCTATATATGCAACGAAGCAAGGTTGAACAGCATAGTTGCAGGAGGCCAGGAGGGCAATCATAGAAGCAAGCAACGCTCTGTTCAGTGAGCTACTCACAGCTAACGGTGTTGTGATCCCAGACCGGTAGGCATGCGCAAAGTCACGAATCTTCCAGTAGAGAAAAGGGGTTTGCATGTCCTCTGTTGTTGTCCAACGCACGGAGGGGTCATGCGGGGGGAGGCACTGCAGTGCTTGCTCGACTCTCTCCACAGGGTCCCTGTCTTCCCCCACAAGCACAACTCCCTTGCTCCGGCTCTGGCAAATCAGGACCAGCAGCACCAATTAGCAGCACACCATGAGTAAGAAGAATGTGAGAGGCCCCAAAACTGGGGTACAAATTGTCGGTTGGAATATCTGAGTGGGCGAATTGAGCAAATTAGTCAGGTGTGGTTTTGCAGCATGCATGTTTCGCGCTAGCAAAGAAAGGAGCAGTCTTTCTGTGCCTTTTTTTCAGGTAGTAATTTTTCAGGGTTAATTCCTTATATGCCACTGGAAATTTCCAAAAATCCCTGATTGTGCCATCCTAGTTGCCTGTCATGCTCAAGAACCAACGAAAAAGGGTAAGGGAATTGAGGAGGGTTAGGAATTGTTACCCTGCGGTGGGTACTCCGGGTAGTACATGGGGCGCTCCGGGATCACCGTCTTCTGCAGCATCTGGCCGCAAAGAAGATAAAAAAGAAGAACTATGAGTCACTCACACCATTCGCAGGCGAAGAAAGCAAGGAACCAAGGAATTGGAATTGAGGATCAAATACGAACGGAGTAGGGTACCACCCTACCTGCGTAATGTTGTTCTGCGCCTTGAGGAGGGAGGTGATGAGGGTGCCGAGCAGCGGGGACTCCATGAGCCAGACGAAGACCTTGAGAGAAAACCCCGTGAGGTGCGGCACCTTGAGCGTCGTCGGCTTGTACCTGATGGCGGAGATGTCCACCTCCTCCACCGCCGCCATCGCGCGAGGCTTCCCCTTGTTCCCGGATCCACCCATCTCTCTTGACAGCTCTCGTCTCTAGACTCGGGGAGCGGAGGGAGTGGCGGCGCGGTGGAGGACGGGGGGAGCGGCGGGAGTGGAGGCGCGGGGGAGGAGGCGGCGGCGCGGGGTGGGGAGGAGGAGGAGGCGGCGCCAGCGCAAGGTGGGGGGAAGAGGAGGCGGCGGCAGAGCGGAGGGATGGGGGCAGGAGGAGGAGGTGAGGGGAGCGGCGCACGGGTTCGGTGGGGGAGGCCGGCGGCGGCGGAGGAGGAGGAGGGAGGGGAGGAGGCGGAGGAGGGGTGGGGGAGGAGGAGGCGGAGGGGAGGAGGCGGCGCCAGCGCAAGGTGGGGGGAAGAGGAGGCGGCGGCAGAGCGGAGGGATGGGGGCAGGAGGAGGAGGTGAGGGGAGCGGCGCACGGGTTCGGTGGGGGAGGCCGGCGGCGGCGGAGGAGGAGGGAGGGGAGGAGGCGGAGGAGGGGTGGGGGAGGAGGAGGCGACGGGGGAGGGGGTGGCGGAGGGGGGGAGGCGGCGGTGGGGGGAGGCAGGCGGCGGCGAAATCCAGGGAGGAGCGCACGGGTTCAGGAGAAGGGTGGGGAGGGCGGTTCGGGAGGAGGGAGGGGGAACGCAAGGGCGTGATGGGCGGAGGAGGACTGCAGAGGAGAGCGGGACGCGGAGGGGTACTGCAGATCCATTGAAGGATGACCGTCGGATATGGTTGAGTAAGGAGAGAGAATGGAGGAGAGTTAATCTGGTGCACACGTTTTTATGATGGTGTATTTCTGGGTGCATATTGTGGTGTGGACGTAGTTAAGGTCATGACTGTGGAGCAGGTAATTGTTGGGTGGACGTAGAATAATTTGAACTGGTGGATTAATAGTGTAGATGAGTTAACTTATTTTTTTATTTTTATTTTTTTTAAATAATTACGTTAAATAAATCACCATTAGCCACAATAAAAATAAACCAACTACAGTGAAAAAATCCATAAGCCATTGCCAAACTGATCACCACCGAAAAAAATGATGTACGGAGTTGAAGAAGAAAAAAAGGTGATGACGTGGATGCATGAACCCCCTTGTTTCATCTTTAGCTTCTAGGTTTTAGTTTCTAGTTCACTATTCCTTAATTTTGTCTTTTTCTGACTTTTTAGCTTTTTAGGTGTTGTAGATGAGCACAACACTAGGGACAGGTATCCTTTTCTTCATGGGAGGTAGAGCTAGAGAGAGCTAACAACAGGAGTGAGACTCGTGTCTAAAAGTAAGTGGATCTGGCCCTCTCATATCCCTCTTGGGGGTTTATATACATGAGTGGGGTAGGATGAAAATTTTTCATCCTACCCTTTAATAATTACAAAAGATAAAGATATATTAGTATATTTCTTTATACTATTGGGTTTGCTGTAAGGTCCAGTCGTTTGGAGTTGGGTCACCCCCTATAACATTCGGCTTTTTTGTATTTTCTTTTTTGTTTCGTGTTCCTTTGTATTATCTGTAATAGGATAATCTGTTTTTTTTTTCTAATTTTCAATTTTTTAAATTTAATTATGATAAAAAAATTATCAGTTTCTATAGTATAAAATAATCTAGCTAAAAAGCTAAAAGTCATTAAAAAAACCGAGCACAGCGCGCGCGCTCTCTCTGTTCTTGTCAGGATTACACGGGTGTCTCCCTTAATTTAACATCGAGTTAATGATGCCTGGCCAGCGCTGCTTCCATCTTTATGCACTGATTTTGTAAGAACATGAATCGTGCCAGGCAGATTCTGAAAGGTCCCTGTTCTCTAATCAACTGTACCACCCAGTGTACGGACCCACTGCTGTGTCATTCAAACCATCAATCAAACGCTAGCTACATACGTCCGATTCATTTCGACTAACTTATTTTTCACTACTTTTGCCGGTTCTTTTAATTATGCCAAATAATCCATCATTAGGTATAATATAACTTCAGTTAGTTACAGTGTAATTTTAGCTATAGGGTATGTTCTTTTCGGCTGCGGCTTATGGCTTTTGACTGAAATTTTTGAATTTTGGCTGTTTACGGTACAGATTACGGAGAGACAGATACTCACTTGCGATTTTGGCTAGTACAGATGTTGAGTTTTTAACGTGTAGATCGTTTAACTTGTAGATCATGTCTTGAGAAAATATTCTGTTTAAAAGTTAGTTACTGTAGCAAAAACTAAAAACCACCAGTTTTTGAGGTAAAGAACAGGCCTATAAGCTTTTTTTAGCTGAAATGAGCAAACTGATAGTGTGACAAGACAAAGGAACGAGAGAGAAATAAAAGAAGCTAAGGCAAGCAGAAACTCCATCAAAGAAGCAGAAATCTACTCCATCAAAGACCAGTTGGCGGTATGCACTTGGCACATACTTTTGGAGGCAGCGCATAAATTTCGAGCACATGCCAACCCTTCTCGTAGTGCCATGCAGCCGGCTAATTCCTTCTCTCACACACATCAGCTCGCAGCGTTTGGGGTGGGGGGGGGGGGGGGGGGTCCAAGCACACCACTGCGTCTGCAACCGGCAGCTGCATCTCTGCATGCACGCAGCTGCAGTGCAAGCAAAGAACGGGAACAGCTGCAAATTTTGCCTTTGTTCAGGTGGTCCATCGATCAAGGCCATGCAAGAACCCAAACCAACGCATTTTTAATTCTCTATATGTGATCACCAACTTCAAACTGAAACCCGATCTCTGGCCGTCTGATCAGGCCAATCGAGCCGCTTGATCGTACGGCCAGGGATCGGGACATCTCGAATCGTGCAAGAACGGTCTCCATAAGAGTTACGTTGTTTTTCCTCCTCCTCCCCCACTGCCATCTCGTGAAGATGGACGGCGCGATCGGACCAATTGGTGCTCTCTTCCGCCCAATAATTGTGGCGAATTCGGTCATCGATCATTTGGGGGGATCACCGGCAGTGTGAGACTGCCGCTGCAGCCCTGAGCGCGGTCGGCCGGTGCAACACAAGCAGCCTCGCCGTGCTGCGATTGGCGCAGAGGAGAGCCCTGTTCTACCGTCACTTTTCTCTCTCCATGTTTTCCAAAAGGCAGCCATGCATGCATGCATGTTTCTTCTCATTGTTGTCTAGATGTTGGAAAGATCGATGCATCACAGACCAAAAGCTGAATGGCTGTGCGCATGTACGTGTCTCGACAGAGTCGAGCTTCTCTCCTCATCGGTATTTTGAACGTATATATGTATTGGTAGAAAGCGTATACGTCAGGAATGTTAGTTGATCGAGTGCCAGTGTGGTGGCGTACTAAATGCATGGTACAACATAGTACACAGCATTAGTTCAATGAGAACAAAAAAGTAGCTAGTTTAGATCACGTGTAGATGATAGGCACCGTTTGCAGATACAGTATCGCTCAAGTTATTGTTCTGATTATACCGCATAGATATCGAATGCATCCTATGTCGATCTGTGAAATTTGCTGCTTCATCCACATGAGTAGCGTACATCGATCAGAAAATTAATATTCCACTCCAACACAGTTCGTTAAAAAAAAAACAAATCCACTCCACTGTACACATGCATGCGTATGCATGTGCACACACGACGCCACACGTCAGGAGCGGAGTCACCAATTAATATTAATTAACCAACACATGATCGATATTTAAAAGTATAAATTATTAAGCTTTTGGTCCAACTAATCCATTTGGGTTTTATTGAAGTCTACGTGCCATAAACATTGGATCCTTGCATGGAAAGACAAATGCTACATAGGCAACACATGGCCATGATTATGACGTATCCACATGGCCTACATGATAACCATGAGAATGCGATTGTCCCACCACCTTTGTTATTTCATTCTGATAAACTCATAAACTACATATATACACTAATCTTTCTGATTAATCCCATCTTGGATGCTAAATTGATTAAGCATGTTCACAAAGTGGAGATCCGTATTAAGTCGTCATGTTGCATGTGAGCTAGCTTTGCAACAAACCAGACGTACCATTGCAAGCAATCCATATAAACAATAAGCAAATGCATTCTTATAAAAATTCAGCATATGAGTATATATTAAAATTGATTGCATAGCAATAAAATATAAACAAAGGCAGCTACTTATGAGCGGAAAAAGCCTCGCGATACTTGAAGTACCAAGCATGTATATGCAAACAATATATATAATGCACCTAACATGCATGGTCTGAGATTTCACTTAATTCTTATAGCTATTTTTTTGTTGGCAGTTTTAATTGAGACCAAGCACTGGCTAGGAGGTGATAACTGATAAGCTATGAATTACAGTCAGAGAAATATGGCCCATTTTTTTATGACCAAAATTCATAAATGTGAATTGATGATGAATCAATGCAAAAGGTGTCCAAAGCAAAGGTTAGAAAGGCTAAATAAATCCCTTGGAAGCCAACAGACCCCATGTGGCATCATCAGCCTTTGTTGTCGCCAACCAACTCGGCCTTGCGGTGGGCCGGGTCGAAGGAGGAGATCTGATCCTCCCTTCCTTTCCCTCACCTGCTCCCTTCTCATCCAAGCCAATGGCATTCCTAGTACTTCCTTCATAATTGAAGGGCATATTTTCTTCTTCCAAACGTCTCTTCTCAGAATTGGTCCCGCTCATATCGACTTCTCCGTTGGGTCTTTGACTTCTAATTTCTAGTTTTTTAATTTTATTTTTTCTAGCTTTTGGTTTTTTGAGCTTTTTTGCTTTTGCTTTTTTTCATATTCATTTGAATTGTTTATGATAGGCTAACACGTTTTTGTATTTCTAAATTTTTTTAATTTAATTACATCAAAAAGGTTATAAGTAGCTACAGTGAAAATAAATCAGTTACAATACTAAACAGTAAAAAATAAACCATAAACCACTTAAAAAACCAAATGAGCAGCCCGTTAGCTAAAACCCTTCTAAGCCAAATCACTCCATTTTTGTAGGTCTACCGCTAAATGAAGGTGTTGCAAAAATAGTGGTAGATTTTCCTTCTAAATCGACAACTCAGCGTCAAGGAGTCAATAATAGCCCTGTCTTTTTCAACTTTTGACTTCAATTTTTAACTTTTCTACAGTAACTAGTTTTTAAACGAAGTATTTTTTAAAATAGGATCTACTAGTTAATTGTAGTACATACTGTACCGACTTCATTTATATGGGTAAAAACCACACGTGAATTTCTGTTACTCTGTAATCTTTCATATGAACAGTCTAAAAGCCAAAAGCCGCAGTCAAAAACCATAAGTCTCAGCCAAAAAGAAGAGGCCCAATATGTCAGGTGTTAGTACACGCCGCTATATAGTGGATACGTTAGTGCTACATCATCCGTCTGTCTTTATTCAGAGACATTTACGTCTACACAAATTCTGCTCCCAATCAATTTGTCTACTATAGCCCACCAAAATTGCAAAACAAAGGGGGAAAATCTAAATCCATATAGCATGCAGAACTTTGTTCGAAGGTTCATCTAGTTTCTTAAACTATGAAAACAGATATTTAATACTCAAACTTTGCAATCTAGTTTAAATAACACCTTGATCCAGTTTCGCGTGATGGTATTGCTCACATGACGCAATGAGTGAGTGGTTTTACCATATAGGATGATGCATGAACAAGTTTAGGTGAATGACATGTGGACCCACATGGCCTTCTCTTCCTAATCGAAACAGAGAGAAAGGGAACTACAGGGGCGGTGGCCATGGAAACACAGTCGTGAGCTCGGTGGGGGACAAGCCTCTGTAGCTCCACATATCATCGACCCAATTTAGTCAGCATATCATTTTACGTGGTAAAACCTCATACTTATCGCGTCACGCGAGTAATACCATCATACGAAATCGGGTTAGAATGTTATTTGAATCGTATTGCAAAATTCAGAAGTTTAATATCTAATTTTATAGTTCGAGCCTTCGAGGTGCTGAACGGATCTTAAGTAAAGTTATCCATCAGCTAGAACTGCACAAATTAAACCACCCAATTTCCCCACAAGAAAAAAAAGTCCTTTTTTAAGACTAAAAAAAGACCTGATTTGTCTCATAGACCACACAGCCCCCCCCCCCCCCGGGGGGGCACGGATGCAATATCACCACATGCCCAAAAGTCAAGCTAAGCTGCTGCTGCAGCAGCGGCTAGATTTGATCAGAGGAGCAGAAGAGAAGCCCAGATCAATGGTGTTGTTCGATAGATCGATACTAGGCTTCTTTATTCCTCTCCGTGTTGTTTTCTTTGCGCTTTGCTTTATTCCCACCCTACTCTACAAAACCGAACGGCTCACTTAACTGGTCACTTCTGCAAGACGGCAACCAACTAGCGTTATTTCCAAGCCGTTGATGAATCCATGCTACTAGTCTGCGTGCTGCTTCCAAGCTACTCCTCTCCACTTGTTTCTCTTTTGTACCTTGTGCATGCATGCCGTGCCTTTTGATTTCCTCCCTCCTGTTTATTCTTCCTCACACCATCTTTGCCTCCACTACTTGCTTGCATTGCTCCGTTTTCTTTCACACAAGAAAAACATTGGGTTCACCACAAGCTAGCATCGCCAATAATGGCCTCGTTGTTTTCAGCTTATAACTTATGACCTTTTCTAAACAAATAAACGAGGGCCGTTTCAAAACGGCTTATTAGGATAGTCTTTTTGAAGTAGCTTATCGGAATTTAGTTATTTACACAAACACTCATGCTAGGATTAAAAGACATCATTTGCAGCCATAAACAATAAGCCACAATCAAAAAGGACTTATCCAATGTCTGTGTACATCAATCCGGTAATGTTCAATTGTTCATGCCCACACGCATGAGGTTTGGCACTGTTCATGCCTACATGAGAAAACAAAATCCTATCTACAGAAGTATAGATTAACTATCTGGGAATACCATTTTTTTGGTTAAATGCTGTCCATCACAAATAAAAACTAACCCACATGTCCTTGTAGGAGAGGGTCGGATGTCTAAATTTAGACCATAAGATGGAGGCTAAAAAAAATCTATACGCACTTACAAGAAGGCGTCGACACATTAATTTCTGGTTTATCCCTACTTACACATTGATTTTTGATCGAACAACTCAAAACCAGTCTAGTATCGTGGAACCACAGGAGACCTTACAAGTCCCTGATACAAACAACGTTAGCACTCCAATTGTTTAATCCGACGGTGGACAATCAATACCAATTTTATTATCACTGTTTTCCTCCTGGTTTTTAGCAGGGTCAGCCAGCCAAAGTAAATGAACTTACAGATTTTCTATTTTCACATGCACCTGAAATTTTACAAACCATAGCTGATTTTCTCACCTTCGAATCAGTGTGAAGATTCATGCTCTGGCGAGTTGTCTTCCTTCTCTCCGATGCTCGACGACTATGGCGGCAGTCGGTGGATTAGGGTAAGAGTTCGCCCGTCTAGGGTTCATATTCACTAGTGTCCTCGGGCTTAGAGGGGGACCGGGGTGGCAGCCAATGGTGGATCTAGGCCTTAGGCTAGGTAGACGATAGCCCGAGGCCTAGGATCAAAGGCCCAATAAAAATTCTCTTGAAAAATCACAAAAAATACAGGCTCAACCAAAAAATAGCTGGCCTGCCCTAGGCTTGGGCCGTGGCTAGCTCCGCCCTCGGTGGCAGCGGACCGTCGGTGGGCAGCGACAGTGATGATGTGTTGAGGCAGCAATGGCGCTGCTGGACGCGGGCGAGGAGTGTTGGTGGGCGGGTTGGCGAGGGGTGGTGACGAACGAAATGGTTAGAAGGCGGTGAGAGGTGGTGGCGGAGCAGGCGCCAGTATCCACTGGAGATGAGGAAGGGAGATAGTGGCGGGATCTCACCGGAGAGGAAGAAAGGGAGGCGACGACGCCTGCGGGAATGTGAGACGGGGCGAAGGACGAGGGGGGCAGAGCGGCAGGAGGAGCTCGTCGGCGGGAGGCAGCACGGGGGTTCGGTGGGAGGCAGCATGGGGGTTAGAGCGGTGGTGACAATTGGATTAAGGGCCTGTTCTTTTCGGCTGCAGCTTATGGCTTTTGGCTGAAATTTTTGAATTTTGACTATTTACGGTACAGATTACGGAGAAACAGATATTCACTTGCGATTTTGGCTAGTATAGATGTTGGGCTTTTAACGTGTAGATCGTTTAACTTGTAGACCCCGTCTTGAGAAAATACTCCGTTTAAAAGTTAGGTACTGTAGCAAAAGCCAAAAGCCGCCAGCTTCGGAGGAAAAGAACAGGCCCTAAGTAGGGTTAGGGTTGAAGCAGAAAGTGATATAGGTGAGTTATAGAGGAGAGAGAGGGGGGATTTGAGCTATAACATTATAATCTAGCGGTGGTAAAATCAATAACGATTTAAAAAATTTCAAGCGACTGTAGCCGGTCCCATGAATTTAAGTTACCCCACAGGCCCACACAAACCGTTTATCTTTTTTCTCTCTCCCTCTCTCTCTCTAGACGACTATTTAATAGCCTTGGCGCTACCGCCTCGGCCTCATTTCTCTTCCTTCTCTTGTCTTCTCTCTCCGCCACAAGTCCCCAACCTAAATTTCCACCCGCCTCTTCTCCTCTCCTGCACTCAACGACTTGCCCTTGATCCCCACACGCAAACCAAAATTCGCCTCGCCAGATGAGCTCTCCGGCAGCCGCAGGCGACGTCCTCCCGCCGCTGCCGCCGATCAAGACGACGGTGGCGGCGGTGGCTGCGCCTGCGCCTGAGCCTTCGTTGGCCTCGCCATCGACGGCGCCGGACGCGAAGCCCCTGCCGCCGCCGGCGGAGGAGGAGGCGGAGCCCACGACGCCGACGTCGGAGGAGAGCAAGCTCCGAACGCTGACCGAGTGCCCGCCGGCGCCGCGGAAGCCGGCGTGGACGGCGCCTACCAAGCGGAAGTCGCCGTCGTCGTCGTCTCCGCCGCCGGCGGCATCGGCACGGCAGTTGTTCTTCGCCGTCCCGCGCGACCTCTCCGCCGTGTTCCGGTCCCTGCCGTCCAAGAAGCGGATCCGCGCGGGCTGACGGATCGGCTCTGTGGCTCAGTTGGCCGTAATTTATGAGCTCCATGGTACCATGGTTGATTTCCCGGCGAATTCTTGGAGTTCTTGTGTTTCTTTTTTCTTCCTCTTCTGTCTCTATTTTTTAGTTTCTTGGTTCCCACGGCCATGGTAAAATCTCGTGCAAATAATGTGTTGTTTTTACTTATTTCTTTCTCTCTTTTAGGGGGTTTGTGTGAAGGAGAAATTGTAGAATTGAAAAGGGTTGTTAGTATTTATAGGAATGAATGGGAAAAAGTTTAAAGAGTTGTAAGAGAATTCCCAGAGATCTTGTTAATTATTAATTATAGCTCACAGCTATCAAGATTATGAGCTCAATTCTGTTGTTCTGCCGTCATTAGCCTTGATTCTCGTGTCAATTGCAGCTCAAATTTTAGCACATGAAGAACAGTGTGACCAATGGCAGGCACTTAGGTGGACCGAACTCTTCTGCACATGAAGAACACACACAGAATTGCCAGATTTAACTGAATCCTGACATGTTTTAAGGCTGTTGATCCAAATGCGCATTGCGTTGCGCGCCTCGCAAAACTCAGATTTGCAGAATTGTTTGAGCTTAAGGACGGATCCATGGAGGGAGTACTACTACTATGTATGGAGAGCTGAGGTGAAGAAAATTCCATTGGTGGGTGGGTTGGGATGTACTTTTGGTTCGTTAGTCCCAGCGCTGGCGAGGGAAGAAGATAGATAGGCAGCAGAGAATCTTCTATTCATGAGAACAACATGGCATAGTTTTTTTCACCTCCCTCTCCAGACCTTTCCTCCTCATTTATCTCTGTAAAAATCTGGTTGTCTGCTTGCTGTTGATGCCAGTACACCCTGCTGTCTAGCAGTCTAGCTTGGAAAAAACCCAATTTGTAAAACTGCTGTTCTTCAGTTAACTACATGCCCAGCCACTACTCACAACTGAGCTACTGGTAAAGGCTCCATATGATCAGCCAGTCCCAGTGGCAGGCAGAGTTCACATGATGATTTCTCTTGCCTCCATAGGTAGCAGTAGCACTCTCACTGTCACAGGCATATGTAATTATGGAAGCATTCAGATCCATGGGAGTGAGGAAGGAAGGAGGGAGTTGTGCATGATTGAAGATCCATAATAAAGAAGTGGAAACTAAAGCTGAAATTTTGGTGCCGCTCAGTTGGATTAAAATAAGCTATTTTATAACTGAAATTGCACTGTAGGTAACTGAAACTATACTGTAACTAATGATAACTTATTTGACGTAACTAAATTTAAAAAAATTGAAAATAAAAAAGGTTAACCCATCATAGACAATGTAAACAAATACAGGAAAAATCAACAAAAAAAGGTAAAAAACAAAAAAAGTAAAATTTACGAATAATAAAAAAACAAGTTAGAGGTTTAAACTGAAATTAGCAGCAGAAAATGGTTGTTACATTTGCAGTTAGAGCCTGCTCTCGCCCCCTCAGGAATAGGTCTCAGCCCTCCTCGTTTTAGGTAGCCATTATGAGAGAGCAGCAGATGGCAGGCAGGCGTACGGGATGTATGGTCGTATATCGGTACTTAGGCCTGATAATGTGCTCTGCAGAGGGCACTTTAATTAACGGGCACCGTACTGGAGCGGGTGTGGCATGGATGGTTGGCACTGCTACGGTTGTGTGTGTTGTGTCGTGCGGCGATGTCAAGGGGAGGGAAGGAGGTGGAGAGATTCCTGTGGAGACAAGGGGCATGTGCAGGGGATCAAATCAAAGCGGCAGGGGAGGACGCGGCAGAGCAGGAGGGGTGGCAGAGGAGAGGCGCAAAGAAAAAGCAGCCATCATCTCCTCCCCCTGCATTGCCCTGTAATCATGAGCATTCCCAATCCAAGGAGCACCGCTATGCCTATGCTTACCGAATTCTTCGTACCAAGTTCGGTCGAATAGTATAGATCGAGACTAGTCGGCATGGATCATGGGTACGGATGTTTGCTTATGTTATGCTGTTTATATAAAATTTTTTCTCTCCTTGAAAACACTTGAAGTTCTTAAAGAACTCCATTGTTGTTGGAAAAGGTATTACTCCTAGTACTACAATATTAGGGACGACTTTGCCAACATGGAGCATGAAAAAGAAACGGCAATTGGAGAGCATCGACTGGACCCGAGCTGCTGGCCCCATATTTGGAAAAATTTCTAATATGCAACGGTGATACAACCGAGTTGGTGTAACAAGCCAATAGGGTTGTGACACGTAGCAATATACACTGTAGCAGCCATTAAAAACAAGTAAAAATAATGTTTCCGTACTGCTATAGTACTCAGGGGCGTAGCCAGCAGGGGGGCTTGGTGAGGCTTGAGCCTCACCTCCCCCCGATGGCAACCAACAAGCAAAGTAGAAGTGATTTTATATATTTACTTGTTGCCTTTATATTATTTGCTGCTTTGCTGCTTGCCATTTTGCTTGAGCAAAGTAAAGCAAAACAAGCAATCAAAAGCCTTCTGCCATTGGTAACAACCAACAACCTACTTTTAGTAATGCTTGCCATTTTGCTTACTACTTGCTTACTTCTTGCCTTTCTCTGCGCTCTAAACATTTTCGTTGCTCGAGAGCAAAAGTTACTGCTGATTTCCACAGCACGATTTCTTCCCAGTTTATCATAACCAAATTAAAATCATAATAAACTTGTTTCAAAAATTGTACTGCCCAGCCGTATCAATAGGCATCACCCACAAAAACAGCACCAATGAACATTGTCTCCTTCATCTTGTTCTATACTGTCTCCTCGGGCAAACCTTCCAATGACCTATTTTCTGCCATCCAAACTCTAAATCAAGTGGTTCAAAATTTTAAATTCATCTACATTTATATTATACTTCCAAGTACCTATTTTATACATTTTTATTTCATTTGATTTTATTTTGTTTGGGCCGCTTTTCACGTTTAGACTACGATATTTCCGAGTATGACTTCGCTAATCTTTCTCACCACCAGTATGCTTTGAGCCCACCCTCTATTTTCTTTCTGGCTTCGCCACTGATAGTACTACTACAGTGATTTTTTGTCCACGTGGCAGCCTCGGATTGGCTTGTGACACAAAGCCGGCTGTGCAATGGTGACACAGTAGAATTTCTCCCATATCAGGAGCAGGTGAGCAGAACACGAGAAAGGGGGATAGAAACAATGCGTCCTGAGCTGGTAATAATGAACTATATCAACTGTGTGTCTACAGGAAATTTGGTTGCACCACTAAGAGCAAGTATAATAGTATAGCTAACTAGTGGCTATAACACTTGTCCATTTCATCTATAGCCTTCAAAAAAATAGTTCATACAATAAGGTAGCTATTACAATAACTATTTGGCCCCACGTGTAAGAGAGTGAAATGCATATTTTTACGTGCTATAGCTAGCTGTAATTTAGTAGCCAGCTTCCTTCTCTCTCTTCCTTTCTCTCTCTGCCACGTAATATTTGGTTGATATTATATTTGCTATAGCCTGCTGACTAAGCCTTATTGTACCTGCTCTAATCATAATAAAAGAGGCGATAAATGTAAGAGTGGCGAAGTCAAACGGTAAGTAGCTAGGACGGCACACACACAAATCGCTTGAGCTTAAAAGTTTTAGATTATAGCTTATTTTACAATATAGTGGCTAAAATATTTATTTTATAATATAATAGTTAAAAATACACGGTATCTACTGTTATATTTTTCAACCTAACTAAACTTAAAAATTAAATAATTATATCATCATAAATAAGGAAAAAATAAAAAAAATATCGCAAGAAAAAGATGAAAGTAAACAGCTAGAAATCTGATGTAGAAACTCTAACGAAGAGGGCCTAGTTGGCTACGTAACAGTGTCATATATTCTTGGGAACAATGAGATAATGCCTCATTGACCTTTCTTTCGATTGCACGAATGGAACGTTACAGCAGTAAAAGCTAGCGGTAACACACACTGTAGACAGTGAGTAACTCTCGATCTGTTACTGCTAGCGTGCGAGTAATAAAAATACAGGTACGTACGTACCAGGTGAGGCAGTAAATATATAGAAGACGAGATTTCTACTCTTACCTAATGTCCTTGGCTTCTGTTCAGTCCCCTACATTCCCTCTGGCAAACGCAATCTCGCTACTTGGCGCACACAGCTCATCTCTCTCTGACACCGCATATTGATACTACTACTGGTGTACCGTAGCTCAATATGTTTAGGGATCAGATCATACGGTGTAAAAATATAAATGTGGCATGTTGCTTAATAATAGCCTCATTTAAGCTGTCTGCCCTAAATTATCAGCTTGGTCACTGACACATGTAAACCCAATCGGAAGAGTACAGGATAATTACTAATTACCACTGCCAGATAATTTACAGGCCTTTTTTGCTTAGGAATTTTTGACAGATTGAAGCATAACACACTACATCCATGGTAGTAGGAGAATGTTTTTCACCATCCCTAAAAAGAACTTGTTTGGCATCATTGGAGGTACAGCCACAGTTTTGGATTTGGATTTGCACCCAGATAGCTAACCAATTCTTTCTCCTTTTTTAAAAGAGTAATTTATCAGCAAGTTTGGATCTGAGAGCAGCTGAGCTGGTTGTTTATCTTTCCTTTTGGGCTTACTTTTGCATCCAATGCAGCATTAAAAAGGAGGCAATTGTACAGTAACCACCCCCATATGATTCCTTCACCCCAATAAAAATCCTGGTTAAGACAGCCAGTGTAGATCCAAATGTCACCACTTTGCCCAACCACTGCCAGCCAGCCACTCTCCTTCCAAGATAGCCAAGGTATCTTTGCATGTTTATGCACTTGTACGTATGCACAACGGAAGGTAAAAAAAAGGGGAACCCTGTGATGCTAGAAAATCTTGTACATGCGATGCGGTTTATTTTGGTGCCTACGATCCTATTCATTTTCATTTTGGAAGGCACTGTGAAGACATTATGAAATACTAGGAGAAAGAGACGTCGCTACACGTACGAGCAACATTTTTATGAATAAGTCAACTAATATTTGGGTGCAACCGTGCAATGCACGGGTTGTAGCTTATGGTGCCTATCTAGTATCTACCAGTATCAGCAGGTACTACACAATTTTACGAAAGAGTCATGTAGTATATGTTTTTTCAGGGTTTGTTCCCTGCAAAGTGCCAACAGAGATGCAAATGGAAATGGGACTAGCATCAGATCCTGCATCTGCCCTTCTCAGGGTGTAGTGAACTGACATGAGTACATGAGTAGATCCACGTCACAGCAGCAGGAGTGAGTTGCCATGGATGACCAAAGTGGCAGATCTAGAAGGAAACAAACAGGCAGCTCTGTGTGAAGGTTAGCTGCGACTTGCCATTGCTCACAGTCACAGGGACCCACTCCCACAAATCTTCCCCCTTCTATTTCTTTAACATATAAAAAACCTGCAGAGCACACAAGGTGCATCACAGCATCAGTGTTCTAGCCTTCTGGGACTGTGGTACTTTTCAGCCCTGCCAGGACAGATTAGGTGGAAAGTGAGGCCAAGCCACCAGATCCCTGTAGTACTGGCTAAAGCAAAATGCACACTGTTACTAGTACAAAGTTGAAATACAGCCAATGTATTACAAGAAGAAAAAACATGTAGTACTAGTAATTAGTACTAATTTTTTTTGCCTCCCAAAACATTTTCAGCCAGTGCAGCTATCAGTTATGTGTACTTTCAGCAACATGTAGCTAGTGCCTTTTACCCCCTCATCTTACAGCTGAAGCAACACTCATGAGAGGTGATCCCACTTGCTCTGTCAGTGAGTGGCAAAGGTCCATATCTTGATACTCAAGCAATGCCATGTTCCTCCCTCCCTCTCTTTTTTAGGCTTTTGACCACTAAAGCCTTTGGGCACAACTGCACAAGAGAAGAAGGCACCAAAGGCACACAA